>CM061265.1:17275128-22081378 GCA_030848825.1 Tadarida brasiliensis
TTTTTTTAACTCAACATGGTATTTTGTCTTTTTTTAATTGATGCTATATACCTCAAATTACTTCAATAAATTCCCTATAAACAATAGCTGTACCCTTTTGAACTGATCTTGTTAATCTTTAAGTACTCCTTTGGTTTCTAGCATAACAAGATACTTCAGACTCACCTTGTTCTTGCCTGATTCAGACCCGAAATCAGCCATTACTTTAAGTTTCCCAGTTTTCAATATGTGTGAAGTGAACGATATTTAGAAGTTATGATCTGGGCATTAGATGCATGATATACTTCAACCAGAAGGAAAAACATATTGTTGGGACATAGAATAGATAGATGGAGTCAGATGGATGAAAATGTGCTTGTGCTGAAGGATTTAGTAAGTCTGTGTGTGTGTGTGTGGGGGGGGTATAATACAATTATACTGATATTTCTAAGTAAAACTCAATACTACACTGTTATTCCACCCTATCCTATTCCATATTTGTATCTCCCTTCTCCCCAAAATATCTATATATCTATGCAATTACTCATTTGTTCTTCCCTACAATAAAGACACAATAGTTTCAGAGTGTCTATACCAATACAACCACCACCAACAAACGCACCAAAAACAGTTCATATTTTTGCAGCTGTTTTGGACGTCATAATATGGTTTTCTAAGCATGTGTTTTATGAATAAAATGATGTAAATTAAATCTTTTAATTAATTTGTATATTCACTAGTAAAATAATTATTCAAGTAAAAGTTACTTGAATTACTTATTTCTTAGTATTGTATTTATTATTTTGATATTCAGCTAGGGTTATTTATTTCTATTTGACTTGATTTTTTCAACCTTTTTAAATTTAGTTTTTGAATACATAAAATATTTTCGTAATGCAAACATCAAACTATATGAAGAGGATCCTCAGAGAGGTCACACTCCCATTCCATTCCCTTGACCTCATTTTCATCTACTCCACAGAGATAACTATTTTTCATTAGTTTGTTTAGTCTTCCTTTGTTCCTTTTCACCAAAAAGTTATAGAGATAGACAGATAGCTGACATACAGATATAAAGATATTGACAGAGAGAAAGATAAAATAGGAATCATATATATTTTTTTCCTTATTTATTACACAAAAATTAGCATACTATAATCATTTTCATACCATATATCCTGGAAATCACTTTAAATTGGTTCATAGAAAATACCTTCATACTTATTTTATGGAAAAATAGTATTCTATCGGGTGGTTGTACATAAATTACCTCACCAGCAACTCTGGCTGTTTCCAGTGTTTTATTGTTACTAGTGGTGACATTTAGAACCTTGGTTGGGTATATGTTGTTTTTAAGTGTGGAGGACTATCTTCATGGTCAAATCCCGGACAGAAGGTTACTGAAGAGAAGCAGTTAGGTATTTCCAGTTATATAATTTTCATAATTGATTTTTAAATCTATATGACTTCCCTTAGTGTCTTAATCCTCTTATCAACAGCTGCAACCAACTACTTAGCTTTCCTTTAATACATTAACATTTACCTTTATCCCTCAGTGTGAAGTGAGTACAGTTGAATCCAACACTCTAATATCCAAGTCCAAATTGAGGAGGGCAATATCACCATGGTTGTATATTTTGTATCTGTTCAGGCTGGCTATCATCATCATCATCATCATATTGGACTCTTTTGGCACATGTATCTTCTTATCACACCATTAACTCTGATTTTGCTCTTACAGTCATTACAAACCCCTAAGTATTTGCTCTACTTACATCTCATATTTCCTAGACTTATAAGTTAGTATTTTTATCCCAACAAAGATCTTTCTCTTATTTCTTTATTTAAATGCATAATTTAGATGCATTATGACATCTGTCAATACAGTACTGTCATCATTCTGTTATCCAATATATTATCAAAGCCTTGCAGCTTTCAGTCCTTGACAAATTTGGTTAAATTGTCTTCATTTCTTTAACTAAGACACTGATAAAGCTACTCACTGTGTGGGGTTAGGGGGTTGGAAGATGGACATTTTACACCATTGTGTTAATGCTCTCTCCAGCCTAGGTGCATTGAGTACTTTATTTGCATGTAAATATCTTCTGGCTTCAAAGTCTCTTCACAGGAAAAAGCAAGAGACAAAGCTAGGCTGTATGGTTTGCAGAGATGCCATCTCATGGACATAATTTACATAAATCCACTTGTAAACTAGGGGTACGAATCTGCAAATAAATGGGACTGTGTCCAAAGATCTGGAGCATTTTGCTCCCTTGCAAAGCTCCCCCACACTCCAACCAGTGTGTGGTTGCAGGTTCATTGCGTGGCACCGATCCTGGCAGGCCCTGAGACAGCATCACTGGACAAGACTGAGGACATTAACCCTCAGTGGATCCAGAGAAACTTCCTTCTAAATATTAAACATCTCTTTCAAGTGTAGATTCCCTGTTTTTAATACTCTATGTCTTCTACATACTAGTTCATTATTCCCTCCAGATCATAACAATATCATGATACCAGTCCTTTGTATTTCATGGATTTATCCAGCTGGTAACTGACACAATAAGGCAAATGAATCATGCTTCAGGACACTATTAGTGTTAATACACACACACACACACACACACACACACACAAGTTGTCTTTCTAACAGAGCTTCTTTATTTGTTAGACCAAGTTTTGGATTAGTAATTCTATTTACTGCATGACAATGATCTATTTTGTATGTCTCATAATAGACTGAGATAAGTATTATCAATTCTCTTGATTACACTAAGGAGGAAGCTGAGTTGTGGAGAAAGGCAGTTATTCATGCAAAGCACAGGTACTTCATGGCCTTGTGGAGAACTGAGCTTGAGTTTCACACAGTCCAGAACTGAAAATGGCTGCACCCCACATTTTAGGTTATCTCCTAGATGGCTTGCTATGTTCACTTCCAGTCCAGGCTCACCTCCTTGACAGTGCTTGTTTTTTATTTAGAGGGGTTGTTCTGAGGCTTTCGACAAAAAACAAAACAAAACAAAACAAAAACGGCAAGGAGATTGTGATAGTATTTTTGAAAATATCATCCAGCCATTAATTAGTAAAGGAAGAAAAGTATTAGAAAGGAAAAAAAGGGGAGGGGAGTGAAAAGCTATTATTGGTCTTCAAGAACCAAACACTTCACTTTGAAAAATTTATCTCTAAGTCAATTTAAAAAAAAAAAAAAAGGTAAGAAGTAATCCTTTTAAAAAGTGTTAGAGCCCAAGGAAGAATAATATATTATATTACCTTTCCTTGAACTTTCTTCTCCATGATCTTAAAGTGCTTTGGAACAACTCATATGAAAGACAGGTATTACATAAAGGAAAAACTTAACTTCAAAGAGTCTTTGAAGGAGGCATTACCATAACTAATTTACAGGCCTAATACCTACACAAGGGAATGTTTTAAGATCTAAAAGGTCACATTGTACTAGAAAACCAAAGGGGTTGAGTATGTGACCTCATTTTTCTTCCAGGAGCTTTCATGAATTTTTTTTCCATCTTCAACTAAATTTCTGAGCAGCAAAAATCTAAATCATTTTTTTTCCCCAGAAAATGTGTCAAACTAAAAGGTGATAAGTAATTTTGAGGAATCCAACTAAAAATCTGTGATGTATATTTCACATATTAAAGGCTTTGGAAAATGATATAGAAAGAGAAAGCTGTTCCTCAGACCCAAAGCCCAAAGATACTGTACCAAAGTTTTCTTTTTTTTGTCTCCCTCTCACTCACACCACTAAGAAATATCCTCACACTTTGGGAAATACTGTTCCATCAGTTCCTTCAACTAAATCTTAACCACTCTCATTCCCCGTCTTCCCTCCCACCCTCAACTCCACCGTGCGCCTTGTACCTCATCACTTCCACCTGGTAAGAGGCAGTCTTTCCATAAATTGCAAGCTCTGTTAGGGCAGAAACCTTGTCCACTCTCACTGCATCATCTCCTGGGTCTAACACATCTACAAGCACATAGTAAGACTTCAGCAAGTATATGGAATCAATGAATATTTGATAAATATGAGTGAGTGAACAAACCGAAACTTAACACCAACCACAGGTTCACAAGTGTATCCGAACAAAGCGATTTCAATCATCTCCTCCACATATTATTACATACACTTGTATCCCTTATTAAGCACCCTAAGGTATGAAAATTCTCATGTAAATAAGACATATTTGAGGATGTAAAGTTTTGATTTGCTAAAGAACTGGCAAACTTCTGTAAAGGGCCAGACAGTACACACTTTAGGCTTGGCAGCCCATACTTTCTCTGTTGTAACTACTCAACTTTGCTGTTATACTGTTAAAAACAGCCATAGGCAATAAAGATAAATGAATGGGTGTGGCCATGTAACAAGAAAAATTGTATTTATCTAAAACAAGGAGAGGTGCTCAATATCATTAATCACCCTCTAAATTAAATTGTCTGTATATGAACAGGTAGCTCAGTTGGTTAGAGCATCATCCTGATATGCCAAGATTGTGGGTTCAATCCCCAGTCAGGGCACATACAAGAATCAAATAATGAATGCATAAATAAGTGGAACAACAAATCATTCTCTCTCTCTCTCTCTCTCTCTCTCTCTCTCCTGTATGCATATATGTATAACCCATGGACACAGACAATAATGTGGTAAAGACATGGGGGGGGCAGGGTGGAGGAAGGCAAAGTGGGGAGAAATGGGGTACATCTGTAATAGAGTGAACAATAAAAAAAAGAAAATTAATAAATAAATTTTGAAAAACAACATTACACTAACTGAAAGAAGCAAACACAGAAGACCACATATTGTATAATGCTATTTATAGGAAATATACAGAATAGGCAAATATATAGAGACATAAAATAGGTGAGTTTTGACTATGGCAGGGGAGGGGGAATGGGTGAGAGAAAGTGAAAGGAATGAGGAATGATTGCTAATGTGTTCAGGGTTTCTTTTGTGGGGTGATAAAAATGTTCTAAAATTAGAATGTGATGATGAATGCACAAATCTATCGATAGACTAAAAACTAATGAATTGTATATTTTAAATGAATGAAATTTATGGCACATTAATGATATCTACATGAAGCTATTAAAAAACACAGATTTTTTTGTGTGTGTCAAAGAATTTCCAACCCCTATATTAAATGATTCACAAGGCTTCTCTTTACTAAAGACATAATTCAATTTGTTAAGATCTGAGTTATGGCCCAGCTGGTGTGGCTCAGAGGACTGAGCATCATCCCATGCACCAAGAGGTCGCTGGTTTGATTCCTGGTCAGGGCATGTGCCCAGGTTGTGGGCTAGATCCCCAGTATGGGGTGTGTAGGAGGCAGCCAATCAATGTTTCTCTGTCATCTATATTTTTACCTCTCCCTTCCTCTCTATCTAAAATTGTCAATAAAAATATATTTTTTAAAAAACTGAGTTATGCATAACCTTCCAGAACCCATATACCATGTGAGAATGCATACTTCACAGACACAATAGATAAAATGTTTTTGGTCCACATTTCAGACAAATTACAGGTATGAATTCAGTAAAATATTTGGATGCAAATAAACACATTCCCCAGACCCTTGACAATGTGACTCCATTAGACTGAATTAGCCACTGCCTCAGATATCCACTGTGTATTTCTTATTTGAGTCCTTCCTAAGATTTTTTGGATTGGCCTCTTGATTCTAAGCATGTAGGACTCTGCCTCACTGGTTCGTTGATCCAGTCTCCAGAAACTGACCCTGTACCTTTAAAAAATTTCACTCTTAATTTCGAAACCAGGGAGATAAAAAGTACATAGAAATTAGAATTAGGAAGACCAACTTTAAAACGTCTGGGATCCTGCCCATCGGCATGTGGCTGCTCCCATCTGAGCCTCAGTCAGAGAAAATGGAATGTAACAATAAAAGCCCTCCTACCCAAATCACAAACTCCCTGTGAGAGGTCTGTGTAAACCTTCAAAGAGTGCTACATAAATATGTAAAATGATGATTATCATGATTATTTTAGGCAGACATGCCTTTGACCATTTGTCTTTGTATCTTTTAGGTTTATTTTTCATGAAACATAGGAGTGATCTGTGTGTCTATACACACATATAAGTAAAATTAGTACATTCAAAAGCAATTATAGACCCACCTGAATATGGCTAGGAGTGCAATATATGGAAAAATTCAGTTCTGATTCGATTATATATGTATAGTGAGTTACTAAAGGCAGGTGTCCTAGCTCAGTAATCTTTGTAACTACATTTCTAGAATGTTTGAATTCAGGTGATGCTCCATAAATATTTCTTGAATTGAACAGTTTGCACTCTGGTATTATTAAAATAAGTGTATTTTTTAAAATGACATGAACTCTTTAGATATTGATTTTAAAACATCAAAAATTACATGTCGCTGGTTTGTATAGGCATATTCAATCAGAAATTACAAACTTGATAATACCAGACCCCATCAAATAAATGAAAATCATTTTTAAATGAAATTCCAAAGTGATGCAATGATTTATAGCCATGTCATAGTAACAATTCTTGAAGAAAAGATACTCAAACTGTATAGTAGCAGGGTCTTAATCTGAAGACGATGATACTCAAAGATAAGCTACAGGGGATACTAGCCCTGAAATCTTTTGCAAATATGTATGTTCACTGCTTTTTTGCATTTTCTGTCCCATGGTTTGATCAGATTTGCAAACCGGCCTTGGGCTACCCATAATGTGAGGAATCATTTTTCCAAACTGCTATAACCTCGTCAACATCAAGAAAAACAAAAAAACAAACAGAAAGAAAAATCATGCTTGGAGTTCAAGGGGCTCATCTTATCCTTTTCTGATATCAATTACAACATACAGACTTAACCAAAGAAAGTAATCACTGAACACTGACTGGCTGGTAATAGATCATGCTGCACTCCACATATAGAGAGCGTGCGCTTATACTCAGTGCCCACGGGGCGCTTTTCTTTCCTGTAGTGAAAATGGATTTTCCTTCAGTTGACTTGATCAATGGGAAATATGTGCCTGCAGCTATTCCAGAATGACTTAGGAGAAGGATTCAGGAGAGGATGGAATCCATCATTTCAAAATTTAATGATATTTGTCTATAACCAGTTTTTATACAGCTCCATGCACTAATTTAATAGTAGGGGTAAATTATGTGGCTCATTTGTTGGGGTTTCCTTCATGAGGTATTTTGGAAAATGCTTCAAAGTCCTTTAAATCAGTATTTCCCCAAAATGTTCCTGTTTTACATCTCTTCCAGACACCGCTAAAAGGTATTATGAAAAACACATTTAACATTTCCTAAAGGTGATTGTCCTTGACAGACAGTAATTTTGTATTATACTTTGAAAAGCACTGCTTTTACTCCAACGTGAAGAACCCAAAATTATTCACAGGTCATCCAAGAAAATTAAAATTAATTTTCCCTCAATAGAGATAAAGTAATGTAATAAAAATCACCTTAATGCAAAAAAGGAAAAATATGACAATGAAAAATCCCCAACATGTAAAGAAACCACTCATTTTTAGAGGCATTCCTTATCTTTGTCAATGATCATTTTCCTCTAGAATAAAGTTTACAGAATAGAAAAAAATCCCAAACAAATAGAATATAGTCTTTTTCCAAAGAGAGATGATGCCATGCATTTAGAGGTGTAAAGAAATATGAGGAAGATATTCATGCCTGCTCAATAGCCAATTCTGGAAGAAAAACAGGAGTCAATTGATCTCTAGTGTTTACCAAGTGACTGCAAGTAGATGGCCCTCCATATGATACTAGACCACTTAATTGGGAATATACCCTCAGAAATAATTTTTCCATTCTGACATTTCCATTATAGATTTTTCACTATAGAAATTTTTCTTACATGTTTAAGACTCCCTTTTTACCATCCATGAAACTTATAACCTAAAGAAATAGAAAGTAAAGTCAATGAAAAAACAATCTACTTCAAATTAACGGGGCTCATCTTCCCTTTTTTCCAATTTATAAAATGTTTTGTGTCAACTTTGCATCATAAAGCATTGCCTATTTATTATCAAAGACAAGTAAAGCATCATGCATTTGATTTATAGCTAGAAATAATTACCATAATTAAAAGTATATTTTCCAATCGAAGTTTAATTGTAAATGCAGTATTTATGCTTATTTCCACTTTTTTGAACACTGTCATTTAAGTTGAAAAAAATGCTTGAAATAAAAAAGTATTTGAAGTAGTCTCTAAAATACTTTACAAGTTAGTTGCTGCTTTATGATTCAAAACAGATGCTCGAGCAATCTAGTTCTCAGCACCTTGTTTTCTTCATTTGGTGTTTGGTCCCAACAGTCAAATGTAAATACAGAAAGGACTGCAGGTCATACATCACTGTTGTCACCATCTCTCTGCCCTTGGATGATAACCATGTCATTTTGAAACATAAAGGGCAAATTATGTTTTCAGAATGGGCTAGAAGTCTCTGGAGGTGTTTAAGATTTGTGTTATTGGGAAATATCTCCTCTTATTAAAAATGACCTTCATAGAATAGGTTGACCATACATTCCAATTTATGCCAACCATACTGGTATAATTCTTTATTCTCAGAAAATGACCTGACTTGGACAATAAATTATATGTTCACTCTACCCTAATACCATATATCTCATGGAAATTATCTAAATGGCAAAGATCTGATTAGAGTTGAAGTTTCTGGGAAATAAGACATCACTGATCTTTACCGTATATAAAGAAATGCAAATTTTAAAAAGGCATACTCTTAAGCAAATGGATAGAGGATTATGACTCTCTAAGCAGTCCAAAAGTATCATCAACCAGAATTGTTAGTGTGGACAGGCAAGAATTATAGTTTCTCCATAAAATATGACACACTTTCTGTCTAGTTGACAGTGTTTTGCAGGCTTGATTTCTAACCATAACATTTTATCTTTGTCTTGCTTTATTGCTCTAGGTGACCTTGTAATATTTTTAGGCGAGAGGGTCTGGCCTGCTTCCAGGGGTGGCAGGCTGAGAGGTAAGAGGAGTCTCTGGGCTCCTGGCGTGGTGGGTGTCCCTGGCAGGTCTAGGCCTGGTCCCCAGGCTGGGCTCCCCAGTCAGGAGCACCAGAGCCAAAAAAAACCTGCCCATGGAACATCCATCGGTGAAGGGCGACAGGGCTTCTGGCCCATGAGGAGACTGGAGCCCCAGATTGCAGATAAAGACACAGGTGTTTTTTGTTTGTTTGTTTGTTTTTAAAAAGCAAATATAGAATGTAGGATTTTTGTTTACATCTACTCACTGGAGGCTTCAGTGGAGAGAGGGCGGTGCAGACTGGAGGTGTCTGAGGAGAGGCTGGGGTGGGAAGTATTGGGGAAGGACATGGAAAGGTGGCCACTGGGTGACCTGAATCCAGTCATGCTTCCCCAAACCGAAGCGGCCATTTTTCCTAAGAGGTGCTGGTCCCTCTCAGAAGCCACAGCTCAAGTAAAGGAAAAATCCTCACCAAGTGGATATAGATCGCCCCAACCTCAGGAACACTGCCTGCCACACCCTGCATCTGGACCCTTGCAGAGGAAACAGCTTAGGGGCCAAGCCTACCAGTCTGAACAGGCTCAGGGAGCATCAGTGACTGGCTTGGGGGGGGGGCATCTGCCCCATTGCCCTGGGAACCTGACTGGTGCTTCCCCTCACTGGAGAGCTGAGAGAGACTCCCAGCTTCCAGCTGATCCCACTGGACTGCATATGAGGCTCTCGGCCCAGCCGAGGGCAGGGACACATTCTGGATCTCTCAGAGTAGCTCTTGCTCTGGGCAGAGAAACACACTCAGTACATTCCTTGAAAACTGAACAGCACCTCCCCTCATGGGAGCCCCAGAGGTTTTATACCTCCAATTCTGCCTAAAGCCCTTTTAGAAACAGACTTTTCAGTGACTAAGATTGACAGCTGGCCAGCAGGCAAAAGTGGACAGAGGCAGAGCCCAGGGAACCTGGGGAAGTTTGCTGACCCACCCCTGGGCCCCTTGCAGCTACAAACTGGCTTGAGAGTGCGGCTTGGCCCCTCCCTCACACAGTCAGTTCTGCAGAGACAGACACAAACTGTGAAGAGCTTGAAGCTCCAGGCAAGTTGCTAGGAGCCAGAGGAGGACAAGTGTCTGACTGGCTGGCACCTAAGTGGTGCAGGATCCAAAGGGAGCTCCCAGGAGGCACTAAAACTACTGAGACCAATGCTACTTCACTTTTTTTTTAGACAAACATCACTTTTTTTTTTTTTTGCATTATCTTCTTTATCTTTCTTTTTTATTGATTTGATACTATTTTAGTCTCTGTTTTCTTTCTCCTTTCTTACTCTATTTTTTTGTCTTTCTCCTGCTTATGCTTTTTTTCTCCTTTTCTAATTTTTTGCTTTTCTGCTTTATCCTCTCTGTTTCATAAAATGTTTCTTCCTCTTTCCTTTTTTTAAACTTATCTTTATTGTTAAATGTATTACAGATGTCCCCTCATTTTTTCCCCATTGACCCCCTCCTCCCCAATCCCGCCCCCCTCCTGCCTTCCCCACACTATTGTTTGTGTCCACTGGTTATGCATACATGCACAGAAGTTCTTTGGTTTATCTCCTCCCACCCTCCCACCCCCTTCCCTTTAAGGTTCATCAGTCTAACAACAATTTGTGCTTCTTAATTCCTTCATCTTTTTCACCCATCCCCTCAGCCCCCACCTATCTGGCAAGAAACAAAAAGTTCTCTGCATCTATGAGTCTGTTTCTGTTCTGCTTGCTCATTTTGTTTGTAGATTCAATTGTTGATAGATATGTATTAATTGCCATTTTATTGTTTATATTTTTGTTCTTCTTCTCCTTCAAGAAGACCCTTCAACATTTCATATAATACTATTTTGGTGGCGATGACTCCTTTAGTTTTTTTCTTGTCTGGGAAACTCTTGATATGTCCATCAATTCTACATGACAGCTTTGCAGGATAGAGTAGTCTTGGTTGTAGGTAGTTGCTTTTCATCACCTTGAATATCTCTTATCACTTCCTTCTGGTCTGCAAAGTTTCTTTTGAGAAATCAATTGACAGTCTTATGGGAGCTCCTTTGTAGATTCTCTCTTTGTCTTTAACCTTTGGCATTTTCATGATGATGTGTCTTGGTGTGGACCCCTTTGGGTCTGAGAAGGCAAGCCAGGTGCAGACAACCCTCTTAGCTCATAGTGCAGAGACTCTGCCCTTGGCTTTGGTAATCCTGTTTGCCCCTTACATCAGCCAACCACCTACACTACAGTGGAACCAGAAAGCCCCCAAATACCTGGAAGCTTATCAGGTATAAAAGGCGGCTGGAACCCAGGTGCGGGGCTCAGCCTTTGGAGGTAACTCCACTGGGCCAGCGCAGATGCACATTGAACAGGCATTTTTCTAATCCTCCAAGTGCATGCAGTTCATCTGTCTCTTCCTGCCCACCAAATTTCTGCCACATTTTGGTGCGTTGGCTGGGAAACCGACAGCCACACTGGCCTCTTGAGCCACCATTGTCAGAGCCAGCAGGAAGGAGCCACTAATTTTGGACCCCGAGACAGATAGAAAGGCGTGCCACCATTGAATTCACTGGACCCTGACCCTCGCAGGCCCGACTGTAGTTAGCCACCACTGTGCTCAAACGGACTCCAGGGAGGACAGAAAAGCCTGCCAGGACATCGGATCAGTAATTGTCCCCAGGGACCCAGACTGAGTTCAGGCCTGCCTCTAAGGCAGAAGAGGAGCTTGATCACCTACCAGGTGACACAGATGCTGCACAGGATAGGGAATTCCTGGGTGGAAAGTTTAAATTCTGTGTGATTGTGTGTGTGAGTGACCGTGCCCCACAATGTCTATTACAGAGCCTGCATGAGTCCCAACCTGCGAGTCCGTGGCAATCTCATATGGCTAAGGGCAGTATCAGGTTCTTGGGGACATTGTCTCTACCAACGAATCTGATCCGAGTCAGGGGCTTATATTGACCTGCCAATGCCAAGAGGTCCCTAAGTCCCCACGAGGGGAGCGGCCAGGCGGACGAAATGAGAGTTTTCTCCTGTTTGTCTCATGAGACCGTTCACTGGTAGGTTTGCTTAACCATCTTAGATATCATTATGGGGAGAAGTTCTGGAATGTATGATAAAGAATTTTAAAAAGAGGTTCTCAGGAGATTATGAGGTCAAATTGACACCCGGAAAATTGCACACCCTCGTGAATTAGAATGGCTCACCTTTGGTGTGGGATGGCCCTCTGAAGGTACCCTTGATGTCCCCACAGTCCAGGCCATGTATAGGGTAGTCACCGGAGACTCCGGCCATCCAGACCAATTTCCCGACATAGACCAGTGGTTGGAAATAGCCTAAATCAGGCCTTCTCGGGTTTAATTCTGTGTTACTAGTCAGGGACAGTGTAAGGTCCTTGTAGCACAAGGTGAAAGGAAGACTACATGGCTAATTAAGCAACCTCCTATATTACAAGGGGAGTTGGAAGAGGCCCCTCTACTGCCACCCCCACATGCCCCACTACCTAAGGATGGGGAACCTCACCTGCCTGACAGCCCACCTCGATCCATCTCACCCTCACAATTGGCCAAAGTGTCACTGGAGCCAGGGTCACCAGAGCCAGTGGGAAGATGTCTCAGGTCAGTGACCCAGGGACCAAAACCGCCAGCAGCAATGCCATTGCCACTGATGGAGACAGGGGTCCACAGAGAATGGGCCTTGACGGGACCCTACAAGAGGGGGGATCAGTTTTCTACTATCAGCCATTTTCCATTTCCGACCTCCTTAATTGGAAACACCATACACCACCATACTCCAAAAAACCCCAAGTGATGATAGACCTCCTGGAATCCATCTTCCAGACTCAAGCCCCACCTGGGTCGACTGTAAACAACTCTTACTCACCCTACTCAACACAGAAGAATGCCGGCGGATTGTCACAGAAGCCAGAAAATGGCTCCGGGCCCAGGTACCAGCTGGACATCTAGACATAGAAGCCTGGGCCTGAGAGCCCTTACCTACTGGGACCCAAATACAGAGGAAGGAAGAAACCGGCTAGAAAGATATCAACATGCTTTCCTCCAACGGGTGAAAGCAGGGGCTGAGAAACCCACAAATATGGCAAAGACCTCTGAGGTCTTACAGAAACCAGATGAGGGTCTGGCTCACTTCTATGAGAGACTGTGCGAGGCCTTCAGAGTCTACACTCCGTTTGACCCAGAGGCCCCTGAAAGCCAGCTCATGGTCAATGCTGCCTTTGTGGGACAGGCACAGTCTGACATCAGATGAAAGGTTCAAAAGTTAGAGGGATTCACTGGGAAGAATGTCATCGAATTACTGAAAATCACCAATAAAGTCTTTATAAATCGAGAACGAGCGGCCAAAAAGGAGGCAGACCAAAACATGGAATGGAAGGCGGCTCTCCTAGCCGCAGCCTTGGGGCGACCAGCTCCATTGGTGGGACCGAAACAGAAACAATGAGGAACTAAAGGACCAAGAAGGAAAACCAATGTGCTTACTGCAAGGAATCCAGACACTGGAACAATGAGTGCCCCAACCTCCAGCGAGGAAAACCAGGAACTTCTGCTCCACCCAGCTGCTACTGGCCAGAACCACCAGAGGCCAATCTGATCACCTGGCAGGAATCGATTCTGACTAGGGGAGACCAGGCTCTACCCAACTAGGTCCCCATGAGCCCATGGTCAAAATGAAAGTTGGGGGTCAAATGGTAGACTTTATGGTTGACACAGGGACTGAACACTCTGTGGTGACACAAAAGGTGGCACCCCTATCAGGGCAGGAAGTTACCATCATGGGGGCTACTGGAACCAAAACCCATAGAACATTTTGTGGCCCCTGGAAATGGTGATTCAGAGGCCACCAGGTAGTTCATGAGTTCCTGTATCTACCAGACTGCCCAGTACTGCCGTTGGGCTGGGACCTCCTGGCAAAGATGGGTGCAGAAATAGGCTTTGCTCCGTATGGATCAGCACAGCTGCGTCATGATCCTGTCCTTGGCGGTACCACGGGAAGAGGAATTGAGGTTGTATACCTCCCCACGGTGGCCCCAGAACTGGAGGCTAAATTCCCAACAGTCTGGGCAGAAGAAAATCCCCAGGTCTGGCCAAAATCCACACCCAAATCCTGATTGACCTGAAGCCTGGTTCCGCGGGAAGTGTGTCTAGGGATCCAGATTCACCTAGACCGAGTATGCCAGTCCCTGTAGAACACCCTCCTGCTGCCTGTAAAGAAACCTGGGATAAACGACTACCACCCAGTACAACACTTAAGGACCATTAATGAAGTGGTCTTCACATTGCATTCAGTACGGCCTAACCCATACACTCTTTTAGAACTTATACCTTCTGAGGCAGGGTGGTTCACATGCCTGGAATTAAAGGATGCCCTCTTCTGCCTCCAACTAGTGCCAAATAGCCATCCTCTGTTCACCTTTGAATGGGAACACCCCACCACAGGAACAAAGGAACAATTCACTTGGACTAGACTACCTCAAGGATTCATGAATTCACCAGCTTTGTTTAGGGGGGCACTGACATCTTACTTAGCCAAGTTCCCAGAATAGAACTTAGGATGTGTCCTCCTCCAATATGTAGATGACCTCCTGCTGACCAGTCCCACTTGAGACCAATGCTAGGAAGGAACTAAGGTCTTACTCAGGCTACTGATGGAAGCTGGGTATCGGGTATCAAAGAGAAAGGCACAAATTTGTCAAAAAGAAGTCAAATACTTAGGGTTCAAGATCACCCAAGGCAAACAAATGCTGGGGGCCAAAAGGAAACAGACCATCTACGCTATCCCAGTTCCCATTTCCTGTCGACAGATTTGAGAATTTATGGGAGCAGCAGGGTTCTGTCCAATATGGATACCTGGATTTTCAGAACTGGCAAAACCTTTATATGAGGTCCTGAAAGGAGAAGAAAAGGCGCCCCTTGTCTGGGGCCCTGATCAAGAGAAAGCATTTACAACTATAAAGAACAAGCTTACGAAGGCACCAGCCCTAGGACTCCTGGACGTATCATGGAACTTCAACCTGTTTGTGCACGAAAACAACAGAATAGCTCTGAGAGTCTTAACTCAGAAATTTGGGCCTTGGCAGAGACCAGTAGCTTACCTTTCAAAGCAAATTGACTCGGTTGTGGCAGGCTGGCCACCCTGTCTGAGGGCCTTAGTGGCCAACACACTGCTTAATCAAGGAGGCAGACAAACTCATGTTGGGACAAAATCTAAACATCAAGGTACCCCACTCTGTCATTACCTTGATGGACACAAGAGGACAGCACTGGCTAATTCATGCCCGAATGACTCAGTACCAAGGACTCCTATGTGAAAACCCATGAGTAAGACTAGAAGCAGTAAAAACTCTAATTCCTGCTACCTTTTTGACAATAGCAGCCAGGATCCTGGAGCATGACTGCTTGGAGGTACTTGATAAAGTCTACTCCAGCCGAACAGACCTGACAGATAAACCTCTGCAAAGTCCTGACCTTATTCTGTACACGCATGGTAGCAGTTACATGAGAGAGGGAAAAAGATATGCCAGGTATGCAATAGTTTCTGATTTTGAAACTCTGGAAGTAAGGGCCCTCCCTGAGGGATGGTCTTGCCAAAGAGCAGAACAATGGGCCCTGATGAGGGCATGAGAACTCAGCAAGGATAAGCAGGCCAACCACCCTACATATACATGGGGCTATATACAAGGAAAGAGGGCTCCTTACTACAGAGGGAAAAGGAATAAAAAACCAAGGTGAAATCCTAAAATTGTTGGAGATGGTCTGGGAACCAAGAGAGGTAGCAGTCATCCACTGTAAGGGACACCAAAAGAGAAGAGACTCAGTGTCAGAAGGAAACGGTCTGGCAGACACTGCAGCTAAACAAGCTGCAAGAGAACAGACAGCCCCATCAAAAATCACCTCTCCAGAACTACCTGAAACCCCAAAATACATGGCCCAGGAATAAGAATGGGCACAACAGGAGAGGGGAATATAATGAAGGAAGGATGGTGGATCTTCGCAGACCACAGAATCTATGTGCCAGAAAAATTAGCCCATCAGTTAATACTCCACCAACATGAACTCATCCATCTGGGAAAACTGCCCTAGAAGCCTTATTAAGCCAGTACTACCTGATTGCTCGACTTCCATCCCTCTGTGCCTCAGTCTCCCAACGCTTCTCCTCTGTGCACAAAACAACACCAGACAAGGCCCCACTGGGCCCACCAGGATCCAGCACTGTGGCCAAGCACTCTTTGAAGATCTAGAGGTAGATTTCTCAGGAATAGGACCCAGTAGAGGAAATAAATATCTCCTGGTTTTCATCTGTACTTGCTCGGGCTGGGTTGAAGCTTACCTGACACGTACAGAAAAGGCAAGAGAAGTAACCAAAGCTCTACTGAGAGACATCATCCTGAGATATGGAATGTCATTGACTATAGGATCAGACAATGGCCCAGCCTTCATAGCAGAAATAGTACACCAGATAACTAAAACTCTAGGGATCCAATGGAATTAGCACACAGCCTACCGGCCTGAGAGCTCAGGGAAAGTAGAACGCATGAACTGGACCCTTAAGCAGACCATGGCAAAACTGTGTCAAGAAACCAACCTGCCCTGGACTGATACACTGCCCCTAGCTCTCCTGAAAGTACGTTGTACCCCTCGGGCAAAGATAGGATTCTCTCCTTTTGAAATCTTATACGGGAGACCTCCCCCACTGATCAGGTTCAAAGGGATAGAAAAGAACTGGGAAATTTGGAAATCCAAAAACAACTACAAGTACTAGGAAAAAACATTCTTGAGGTACATAAGTGGGTAACTGATAGGATATCCATTTCCTTTGGAATAACTGTACACACCCCACAGACCAGAGGACCAAGTCTGGATAAAACACTGGAAAAGGGAACCCCTCAAATCAACCTGGAAAGGGCCCTATTTAGTTATACTAACCACTCCCACAGCTCTCAAGGTTGCAGGTCTGAATACCTGGATCCTCCACTCACCAGTGAAGGCAGATCACCTGCTGCATGACAACCAACCTGCCTGGAGAGTGACCACCAGCCAGAACAATCCTCTGCAGGTCACCCTTAAGAGGACAGCGAAACCTACTGATTGGTCTACGGTAAGCACTTGAGGACCCCGCCAGTAGAATGGATGGTTATCACCTGCTGGACTGATCCCAGCACTGAACTCTGTATCTTTAGTAGCCTTACAGGATCAAGTAGACTCCTTAGCAGCACTAGTATTACAAAATAGAAGGGGGTTAGACCTACTGATTGCTGAAAAGGGAGGAATATGCCTCTTCTTAAATGAGGAATGTTGCTTTTATATCAATCAATCAGGAATAGTGAGAGACATGGCCCAGCAGTTAAAGGAATGAATTACAAAAGACAGGAATTATCGGAATCTTGGAGTTCCTGGAGTAACATATGGAAATGGGCATCTTGGGTACTTCCATTAGCTGGTCCTCTCTTAATACTTTTTATAGTGCTCCTGTTTGGTCCTTGTATCCTCAACTTGCTAACCTGTTTCATTTTCTCTCACTTAGAAAAAATAAAGCTTCAAATGATGCTTCAAATAAGGCCCCTAACTACTCTCCTCTGGATGGTGAAGGACTCTAGTTGCTGCATCCCTCCTCTTCAATGCCCCTAGTCAGCAGGAAGCAGTCAGAGAGATCGTCACCCATCTTCCTCACATGCACTAAGGGAACTCCTTGTCCAAGCCCACCCTTACCATATAAAATAATGTTCTCTAAGTCTGCTAGGAGCAGCTTGAGAATCAAGAGGGGAGAATAAGCAGGCAACCAGGTACAGACAACACCCTTAGCTAGCAATGCAGAGACCCCACCCCTGGCTTCTGTAATCCCATTATCCCCTTACAGCAGGCAACCACCTAAACTACAGCAGAAATAGAAAGTTCCCAAATAGCCTGGCCAGTGTGGCTCAGTGGTTGAGCATTGACACATGCACCAAGAAGTCACTGGTTCGATTCCCGGTCAAGGTACATGTCCAGGTTGTCGGCCTAATCCCCAGTGGGGGGCATGCAGGAGGTGGCCATTTCATATTCTCTCTCATTGATGTCTCTCTCTCAAATCAATAAAGGAAAGAAAAAAAAAAGTCCTCAAATACCTGGAAGCTTATCATGTATAAAACACAGCTGAAACCCAGGCACGGGGCTCAGCCTTTGGAGGTGACTCAGCTGGGCCAGCACTGGTGTGCATTAAACAGTGATTTTTCTAATCCTCTGAGTGCTTGCAGTCTGTTTCTTCTGCCTACCAAATTTCTGCCACAACAGGTTCATCTTGTTTGTGACTCTCTGTGCTTCCAGGACTTATATGTTTCCTTCATCAAGTTAGGGAAGATTTCTGTCATTGTTTTTTCAAATACGTTTTCAATTTCTTGCTCTCTCTCATCACCTTCTGGCACCCCTATGATGGGAGTGTTGGCATGCTTTAAGTTGTCCCAGAGGCTCCTTACACTAGCCTCATTTTTTGGATTATTTTTTTCTTTTGGACTAGGTGTTTTTTGCTTCCTTCTACTCCAAATCAATGGTTTGCTTCTTGGCTTTACCTACTCTACTATTGATTCCTTGTAAATTATTCTTTATTTCAGTTAGTGCATCCTCCATTTCTGACTGGTCCTTTTTTATGTTGTTGATGTTCTCACTAAGTTCCTTGGAGGTCTCCTTAAATTCCCTAAAGGTCTAAGTTCCTTGAGTAACCTTATAACCAGTGTTTTGAACTCTGCATGTGATTGATTGCTTATCTTCATTCTGTTCAGTTCTTTTTCTGGAGTTTTGTTCTTTTCTTTCATTTAGGACACGTTTCTTTGTCTCCTCATTTTGGCTGCTTCCCTGTGATTGTTTCTATGTATTAGGCAGAGTTATTATGTCTCCTAGACTTCCTAGGGTGGCCTATTGCAGTAGGTGTTCTGTAGGGTCCAATGGCACAGCCTCCCTGATCACCCCAGCTGGGCCCTCAAGGTACACCCCTAGTGTGGACTGTACACCCTTCTGTTGTAATTGAGTCTTGATTGCTGCTGTCAATGGGAGGGATTTACTCAGGCTGATCAGCTGCAAGGACTGGCTGTGCCCACGGACCACTGGTCTCTGACTCCCTTGGAGGATCAGCTGTGTAGGGGCCCACCACATAGAGCAAGATTTACTTCAGCAAGGCTCTGGTACCCACTGAGTCCATTCCTTGAGTGTGTCACTTGTGGAGGTGGTTGGGTGGTGGTGTTTTGATGTGATCTGAAGCTTTCCACTGGGTGTGCTGGCTCTGGGGCAAGGTTAGCCACTGCCTGTGTTCTATCTGGTGCCACCGGGCACAAGCTACAAAGTGGTCTGCAGATGGCTGCTTCTTGTGCTGGGCTTGGAGGTGCCCAGGAAAAGCCAAGTTGTGAATCAAGGCTGGCTGCTTCTAGTGCCAGGCCTGGGGTCACTTAATGAGAGGTATAGAGTTCACTGAGACCAGATGCTGCTTGTTTGAGAGATTTTAGGAAAATCTGAAGGAGCTTCCAATCAGGCTATTCCTACAGTAAAGCCATTGGAAACAGCTTGGGTGGGCCTGAAACTTGGGTGGGGCAGGACCTCAGGGAATCACCAGGATGGGGCAAACAGTGTGAGCCAGGTTGCCAGAGTCCCAGATATGGCAGGTATCTGCCACCCTGGGGAAGAGCTCACCAAAGTAACATCAGCCTCTTCCAGCATGTCTGTCCTTGGGAAAGCTGCCTCTCCAGCCCTCATCCCAAGGCCAAACAGCTCAGTTGTTCCTTGTATGTCTGGTGGCTTTCAAGCTGCCTGCCCTTGGAGCTTAGAGGGAGCAAGTCCTAGTAAGTCTGTGTGTGGGCCCTTTAAGAGGAACTGCTTGGGACTCCAGAAGCCTCAGCCTTCCTCAGCCTTAGTTCCTGCTGGTTTTACAGCCAGAAGTTATGGTAACTTCTCTTCCTGGCACTGGAACTCTGAGCTGGGCACCTGGTGTGGGACAGGGACCCTGCACTCCTCAGGGGGGACTTTCCCAGCTGAGGTATCCTGATTTTTATCCACCACATGTGGGTGTGGGACCAGCCCATCCATGCTTCCGCCCCTCCTACCAGTCTAAATGAGACTTCTTTAATTTTGTAATTGTAGGACTTCCATTCAGCTTAATTTCAGGTGGTTCTGAATGATGGTTGTGCTGTAGTTTAGTTGTAATTTTGATGTAGTTATGGGAGGAGGCAAGTACCATGTTTACCTGTGCCATCATCTTGACCGGAAGTCCCTCTTTTCTTTTATAATATTTTTACTCCCCTATTCTCTGTTCTTATTTTATTTCTTTCACTGCTGCCCTTTCATAATACATTTTCTTCTCCCTTTTTTTCTCTCCTAGTATTTTTTTTCTTTCCTTCTATTATTCCTGTCTTCTCTCTTTCTTCATTCTCTCTACTTTTGTGGCCACTTTTGTTGTAACTGTAGGGGTCTTTTGTATGTTTTTGTTATTTTGTGTTGTGTTTAGTTTTGGTCTGTCAGCACCTGCAGGTCTCACACGATATGGTCAAGGGTGAGCCTCACAACGAGCTGCCTGAGAGGAAATCCAGAACCATCCCTCACAGTAGCAGCCCAATCAGGGTCAAGATATACCCCTAGCAACAGAGGCTGGGGAGCAGACATCCATTTCCAGGCAACAGAAGCACAGACCAGCAGCTGAGACCCATCCCCAAAAACTACAGCAAAGGCTGAGCAGGAGCTCAGCCCCTCTGGGCAGCAGCACTCCCCAGCCGCCAGTGGAAGGATCTGGGACTCCATAGTGGCCTGTGCAACCCAGCTGCCCACAAGAGTGGTGGGGAGCCGGGGCTCCAGAGGGACCTGTGACCCAGTGGCCCACCATAGCAGTGGAGAGCTGAGGCTCCAGAGGGACCTGTGTGACTAAGTGGCCACAAGAATGGTGGGGAGCTGGGGCTCAAGAGGCACCTGGGCAATCCAGCTCCCCATGGGACCTGCGGGGAGCTGGGGTTACAGAGAGGCCTGTGTGACCCAGCTGCCCACGGTGTGGGCAGGGAGTGTGGCTCCAGCAGGGCCTGAGTGATACAGCTACTGGTGGCACCAGTGGGAACACAGCTTAAGAGGGGCCCACGTGATCCAGCAGCAGCACCTACCAGGACACACCAATACCAGCCCCCAGTAGTCAGTCCTTCAGAATCCACAGCAGGCAAGAGGCAACACACAACAGAACAGTCTGGAAGGAACAGCAGCCTTATTTGATATACAGTGAGCTGCCTACACACCCCAACATCCCTCACCAGGTTTACAGCTACCAGACGGCTAAAATGGGGAGACAAAGAAACAACACCCAAAGGAAAGAAAAAGAGAAATCACCAGAAAAGGAATTACAGGAAATGGAAGAAAGCAACTTGTCAGATAAAGAATTCAAAGCAATGATTTCAACGGTGCTCAAACAATTTGGTGAGAACTATAAGCAACTTAACAAGAATTATGAAGAGCTCACTGGGAACTACTTCAGCTTAAAAAAAGAAGTAGAAGCTACGCATAAAGAGGTAGAAGCTATGCATAAAAATCAAGAGGAAATAAAGAATGACATAGCTAGTATGAAAAATACCTTAGAGCGTTCAACAGTAGATTAGAAGAAGCTGAAGACTGAATCAGCGATTTAGAAGACAAGGTAGAGAAAAAAACCCAAATAGAGCAGCAAATGGAAAAAAAAAGTTTAAAAAGCAGGAAGAGAGTGTAAGGGAGCTGTGGGACAATACAAAATGTAACAACATTCACATTACAGGGGTACTGGAAGGAGAAGAATCAGAGTAAACAATAGAGAACCTGTTTGAAGAAATAATGACAGAAAACTTCCCTAAACTGGTGAAGGAAAAAGTCACACAAGTCCAGGAAACACAGAGAGTCCCAAGCAAGATGAACCCCAGAAGACCCACAGCTAGACACATCATAATAAAAATGGCAAATATTAAAGACAAAGAAAGAATCTTAAAGGAAGCAAGAGAGAGACAGAAAGTTACCTATAAGGGAGTTCCCATTAGACTGTCAGTTGATTTCTCAATAGAAACGATGCAGGGCAGAAGAGAGTGGCATGAAGTGTATAAAGTAATGCAAGGCAAGGGTCTGAATCCAAGACTACTCTATCCAGCAAGGCTATCATTCAAAATTGAAGGAGAAATAAAGAGCTTCATGGATTAAAATAAAAGCTAAAGGAATTTACCACCACCAAACCAGCTCTGCAAGAAATGTTGAAGGGACTGTTGTAAGAAAAAGAAGAAAGAGAGAGAGAGAGAGAGAGAGAGAGAGAGACAGAGAGAGAGACAGAGAGAGGGGGGGGAACACAGGAATAAAATTAAAATGGCAACTATTAACTATCTATCAATAATAATCTTAAATGCAAATGGCTTAAATGCTCCAATCAAAAGACATAGGGTAGCTGATTGGATAAGAAAACATGACCCGTATATATGCTGTCTACAAGAGACCCATCTCACAACAAAAGACTCACACAGGTAGAAATTGAAGGGATGGGAAAAAATGTTCCAAGCAAATGGAAATGAAAAAAAAGCTGGTGTAGCAATACTCATATCTGACAAGATAGACTTCAAAACGAGGGCCATAATAAGAGACAGAGAAGATCACTACATAATATTAAATGGATCAATCCAACAAGAGGATATAACCCTGGTAAGCATATACGCACCAAATATGGGAGCACCAAAATATATTAAAAAACTTCTGGAGGACTTCAAGGGAGAGATCAATAGCAATACGATTATAATGAGTGACTTTAACATGCCACTGACAGCACTGGATAGATCTTAAAGACAAAAAATTAACAAGGACATAGAGTCCTTACAAGACGAATTAGATCAGTTGGACTTCATTGACATTTACAGAACAGAGAACCCAGAAATTGACCCAAGACAATATGCTCAAATAATATTTGACAAAGGTGGCAAGAGCATACAGTGAAGTCAAGACAGTCTCTTCAATAAACGGTGTTGAGAAAGTTGGACAGCTTCATGTAAAAAAATGAAGCTAAACCACCAACTTACACCATACACAAGAGTAAACTCAAAATGGATAAAAGACTTAAATGTGACTCATGAATCCATAAAAATCCTAGAAGAAAATGTAGGCAACAAAATTTCAGACATCATACGCAGCAGAATTTTCACTGATTCAACACCTAAGGCAAGAGACACAAAGGAAAAAATGAACACATGGGACTACATCAAACTCAAAAGCTTCTGCACAGCAAAACAAACAATCATCAAAATGGAAAGAGAACCCACTATATGGGAAACCATAATTGCCAATGATGCATCATTTAAGGGGCTAATTTCCAAAATATAGAGAGTACTCATACAACTCAACAAAAGGAAGACAAAGAACCCAATTAAAAAATGAGCAGAGGAGCTAAATAGACACCTCTCCAAACAGGACATACAAATGGCCAAGAGACATATGAAAAATGCTCAATGTCACTAATCATCAGAGAGATGCAAATTAAAACTACTATGAGGTATCACTTCACACCTGTCAGAATGACCGCCATCAACAAATCATCAAACAACAAGTGCTGGTGAGGGTGTGGAGAAAAGGGGACTCTAGTACACTGCTGGCGGGAATGCAGTCTGATGCAGCCACTATGGAAAACACTATGGTGTTACCTCAAAAAATTAAAACTTGAATTGCCTTTTGACCCAGTGATCCCACTTCTAGGAAGTGGGAACACCCTAAGAAGCCTGAAACACCAATTAGAAAGAATATTTGTACCCCTATCTTCATAGCAGCATTATTTGCAACAGCTAAGATATGGAAACAGCCTAAGTGTCCATCAATAGATAAGTGGATAAAAAAGCTGTAGTTCATGTACCCAATGGAGTACTATGCAGCTGCAAGAAAGAAAGATCTCTTATCTTTTGAGATGACATGGAGGGACCTGGATAGTATTATGCTAAGCAAAACAAGCAAAGCAGAGAAAGACAAATACCACATGATAACATTTATTTGTGTAATATAAAGAACTAAAAAAACTGATGAACAAAATTGACTCAGAGACATTGAGGTAGGTACAGACTGACAAACCTCAGAAGAGGGGGTGTTGGAATGAAGAGATAAACCACAGAACTTATACGCATGTATGCATAACTGATGGACATGAACAACAAAGCTGGGGATGGGGTCGGGGGGATGGGGAGGAGGGTGTCAATGGGGAAAAAAGGAGAAACATCTTTAACAAAAACAAATTAATAAAAATAATTTAAAAAAATGAGTATAAGGTATCACCTCACACTAGAATGGCTGCCATCAACAAAGTATCAAACAACAAGTGCTGGTGAGGGTGTGGAGAAAAAGAGACTCTAGTATATTGCTGGTGGGAATGCAGACTAGTTCAGCCACTATGGAAAACAATATGGTGTTTCCTCAAAAAATTAAAAATGGAACTGCCATCTCACCCAGTGATCCCACTTCTAGAATTATATCCTAGGAAACCTGAAACACCAATCAGAAAGAATATATGCACCCCATGTTCATAGGAGCACTATTTTTAATAGCTAAGATCTGGATACAGCCCAGTGCCCATCAGTAGATGAGTGGATAAAAAAGCTGTGGTACATATAAACAATGGAATACTATGCAGTTGTAAGAAAGAAAGATCTCTTACCCTTTGAGATGACCTGGAGGGACCTGGAAAGTATTATGCTGAGTGAAATAAGCCAGTCAGAAAAAGACAAGTATCACATGATCTCACTTATTTGTGGAATATAATGAAAAAAATAAACTTATGAACAAAATAGATCCAGAGACATGGAAGTAAGGAACAGATTGACAAACCTCAGAGGGAATGATGGTGAGGGGGTGGAAAGAGATAAACCAAAGAATTTATATGCATCTATACATAACCAATGGACACAGAAAACAGTGTCATGAAGGCGGGGGTGAGGGGAGGGCGGAGCAGGGAGGAGGGTGTCAATGAGGGGAAAAGGAAGGGACATCTATTATACGTTCAACCAAAAAGATTTTAAAAAAGATTTTTTAATCTGAAAAGAGTGACAAACAAATGTTCTATAAATCCGCCTCCCCACTTCCAGTGGGGGAACTAAAAGTTGGTGGCTACAGCTTCAGAATATGGGTAATTTGATCTCTTTATGCTAAAACATTACTATGTGTGCTGGGACTTAAAAATAACATTCTTCTTCTGAACATATGTTGGTGTCTTTGCAGAAAGTGAAAAGAGATAATGTGGAAAGGCTAGTTCAGCACCCAGTGGTGTCTCGATTTCAAGTTTGAACCTGGACCAGTGCTCTGTTTGGAAGCAAGGCTAGGCTTTCAGGTGGCATCACCATTCTCCTGAAGGACAACTGACACACATCAATGGTGGGGAGCAAAGAGTCAGGAGATGCAGATGCCCATCCACACAGCAGCAGTGCAGAGTATTCTAACACGCTATATGTAAAACACAAAACACTTCACTTTGAGGGTAAAACTGAACACACAGAATGACAGAATGAATCTTTTTTTTTTTTATAATTTATATTTATTAAGAATATGGTTTCAGTGGAGCCCATATCAATAACTTTTCTGAATTTTTAAATTACTCTTTCATCTACTCAATCAAATATTAACCAGTTCTCAGGGGCCCACTCTATCCATTTTCGGAAAACAAAGTTAGAAAAAGTCCCATGTTCACTGAGTTTTTTAAAGAAAACAGAATAGTAAATGACTGAACTCAAAAAATAATAACAGGTGTTGTGATCAATGTTCACAGAGAGGCAAGTAGGGGCATTGAGAAAGTCAGTTCTTTGCCTAGGTCAGAAAAAGGCTCACGGTGTACATGACATCTGACTGAGTATTTTAAGCACAGAGCTAATATGTGTGGTATGAATTTTAGAAGTATAAATAGTATAAAAATATTTTTTTTAAATGAGCAGGATTGCAATAAAGGTATTTAACCTAGACTTAGGAAGGCTATTCCATGTAGTTAATATCTGAGCTAAAGTTCAAAGAATGAACAGAAACTACTGAGACAAGATGCTATAGATAGGGAATGGTGAGAAACAGGACTACAAGAAGAGGTACAACTAGATCAAGAAGAAAATAGATTTGTCATAAAGGATTTCTACCTCCCATTTACAATCAATGGCACGTAACTCAGGGCCACCCAGTCATAGCATGCTAGGGAATACTGTTCAAATCACAGTCTAAATGAGTGATATCCTTTGCTGTTTTGTGGTGCTGTTGTACAAAGGAATCCTAGAAAGCTTTAAGAACAAAAGTCCCATAATTAGATTTGGATGTTAGGTAAAGCAGTAACTTTGGCTGCATAATGAATAGTAGATTCAGATGAAGAAAGATCAGAACCTAGAGTTCCTGATAAGACCAGTGATAGTGTAGAGAAAACTATTTCTGGGATCAAATCTTACAGTAAGTGAAACCAAGAGATGTAGAACCATGAGATGTGACAACTTGGACCTTTGAACATGCTCTTTGGACAAGTCAGGATCTTTGAACTTGCTCTTCCCACTTCTTATTATGCTCATTCTTCGACTCTTCATAAATTCCATTATTTCATCATCGATAAGTCTGACCAATTTCAACTTCTCAGAGAAGGCTTTCATTGCTCCTGACAGCCTCAGTGACAATTTACAACAAAGACAGGTCACTTAACTGAAACATTTCACTCAATGTATATTTCACATAAAATGTTACCTCCTTTCACTCTTTATCCACTTACCTGTTTAATGCTTTTTTTGAAACACTAATTCTGAGTAGAAAGCATATTATTTATCTCTTTACAGATTCATTTATTTAAGTTTTTTTTTTTTTTTTTTTTTTTTTAGTCCTCACTTGAGGATATGTTTTTTATTGATTTTATCGAGAGAGAAAGGGAGAGAAGAGAGAGAGAGAGAGAGAAACACTGATCGGTTGTCTCCCATACATGCCATGATTGGGGATCAAACCTGCAACCTAGAATCAACCTGCAATCTTTGATTCCCCTGACCAGAATCAAATCCACAACATTTTAGTGTACAGGACAACACTCCAACCAACTGAACCACCCTGCTAGGGCTCTTTACAGATTTATTGTTTTCCCAACCCCAACCTCTCAACAAGAATATGAGCCCTTGAAGGTTGTACATAATCATAACCATAATTATATCCATATCCATTGAAAAATCCTTAATATATAAATATTTAAAAATTATAAAAAATAACTGTTTTGTGTTTACATGAATACATGCACGATATAGTCAACATTTGGTTTCTCAAAAGGTCTTGCTTCTGTTTGGTGTTAGGTACTACATTCATCATAACTGTATTAAACATATTTCATATGTAAATAAATATGGGACATTTATAAAAAAAGAATGAGTGAATACAATAAGACTAAATATTGTTTAATATTGGGGGCATGTGAAAAAGAGAGAGGAGTCACATAGGACTTTCTGGGTTCTAATGTGGTTGACTAGGTATAAGAACAGGTTCATGGGACTAGAATTTACCCAATGCCCCTAAATTTCTTGGATCAAGTTTATGTACATCAAGCTTTTAATGATGGCATCCAATTAGATGTATGAGCGTAAAATTCTGGAGAAGTCTGGATTGGAGCTAATAGTATGAGATGGTGGCTGAACATGTGTAATTGTCTAAGGAGAATGTATACCATTAAAATGAGACACTAGACAACACCAACATTTTTCAGAAAGGAAGAAAAGTCTCTAAAGGAGTCAGAGAAGTAACCATCAGAGGGATAAAAGGTCAACCAGAAGAGTGCAGGTCTGGGAAGACAGGGAGCATAACAAGGTCCAGAGAGAGGTGGTGGCCAAGATCATCAAATGCTACCAAGACAGTAAGAAATAAATCTGAAAAATAATATGTACTAGTACTGCAAAGTATGACTTTTTTTTTTTAGATAAATAACTGCTGATTTATCATTAGGAGTCTGCTTTGAAAAAAATAATTTTGAGGTGGAAATGTATTTGCGCTGCTCAGAATATATATGTACTGACTTAGGTAAGAGAAGAGACACTGGAGGGTGAAAGTGGGTTTCCTATCAGCTAAATTACCATGGTCATATACTTACTTCTCTGTGACTCAGTTACCTCATTTGGAAAATGGAAAAAATATAACAGCACCTATCACATATATTTTATAAGAATTAAATGAGATAATGCATGAGGTATTTAGCAAATGTATAGTGAAGTAGACTGTATCTCTCCAGTTCCCACCAACAGACTTTTAATCTGCTGAACTCCTCTGCCAAAGTGTAGCAAGTGAGACACATGACCTTTGCAGACAGAAAGATCTGGCTTGGAATCTCATGTTTGTACTTCAAAGTTATAATGATCCTGGGAAAGTTAATAATCCTGCAATTCCAAAATTGCATAAGAGATGTTTTATTTATTTTTTTATAGTGTCCCAGGTGATTTTTTTTCCTTATTTTATTTTTCCATCCCCATTTATACCCCTTATACCCGATTCCACCTCCACCTACTCCCCTCCCCTCCACAATCACCACACTGTTATCCATGCCATGTTCATGCATTTTCTCTCTTTTTTTTTTCTTTATTGATTTTAGAGAGAGAGGAAGGTAGAGGGAGAGAGCGATAGAAACATCGATGAGAGAGAACATCGATTGGCCGCCTCCTGCATGCCCCCCACTAGGGATTTGGCCCACAATGTGGACATGTGCCCTGACCAGGAATTGAACCGTCAACTTCTTGGTGCATGGGTCGAAGCTCAACCACTGAGCCATACTGGCTGGGCTCTTTTTTTTTTTTTTTTCATTTTTGCTCAATTCTTCCACTTACCCAACAACACTCCCAATCATAGCTATTTGCCTGCTCTCTATCTATGAGTCTCTCTATTTTGCTTGTTAGCTCAGTTTGTTCATTAAATTCCACAGATGAGTGAAATCATAAAACTTGTCTTTCTCTGACTGCTTATTTCACTTAACATAATGTTCTGCAGGTCCATCCACACTGTCCCAAAGGATAAAATTTTCTTCCTTTTTACCATAGAGTGGTACTCCATGTGTAAATGTACCACAGCTTTTTTTTTTAAATTAATTTATTTTCGTTACAGATGTTTCTCCTTTTTTCCCCATTGACACCCTCCTCCCCATCACCCCCACCACATCCCCAGCTTTGTTGTCCATGTCCATCGGTTATGCATACATGCATATAAATTCTGTGGTTTATCTCTTCCCTCCTCCCCAACCCCTCTTCTGAGGGTTGTCAGTCTGTACGCTACTTCCATGTCTCTGGGTCTACCTTGTTCCTCAGACTGTTACGTTCATTATGTTCCACAAATAAGTGAGATCATGTGATATTTGTCTTTCTCTGCTTGGCTTCTTTCACTTAGGATAATACTCTCCAGGTCCCTCCATGTCATCTCAAAGGATAAGAGATCTTTCTTTCTTATAGCTGCATAGTATTCCATTGTGTATATGTACCACAGCTTTTTTATCCATTCATCTACTGATGGACACTTGTGCTGTTTCCAGATCTTAGCTATTGTAAATAGTGCTGTTATGAACATGAGGGTACATATATTCTTTCTGATTGGTGTTTCAGGCTTCTTAGGATATATTCCTAGAAGTGGTATCACTGGGTCAAAAGGCAACTCAATTTTTAATTTTCTGAGGTAACACCATATTGTTTTCCATAGTGGCTGCACCAGTCTGCATTCCCACCAGCAGTGTACTACAGTCCCCTTTTCTCCACACCTTTGCCAACACTTGTTGTTTGATGATTTGTTGATGGCGGCCATTCTGACAGTTGTGAGGTGATATCTCACTTTAAAATTTTTTTAATTTGAATCTCTCTGATGATTAGTGATATTGAGCATTTCTTCATATGTCACTTAGTCATTTGTATGTCCTGTTTGGAGATGTGTCTATTTAGGTCCTCTGCCCATTTTTTAATTGGATTCTTTGTCTTCCTTTTATTGAGTTGTATGAGCACTCTATATATTTTGGAAATTAACCCCTTATCTGATGTATCATTGATAATTATGCTCTCCCCTACAGTGGGTTCCCTTTCCATTTTGATGGTTATTTCTTTTGCTGTGCAGAAGCTTTTGAGTTTGATGTAGTCCCATGTGTTCATTTTTCCCTTTGTTTCTGTTACCTTAGGTGATGTATCAGTGAAAATTCTGCTGCGTATGATGTCCGAAATTTTGTTGCCTACATTTTCTTCTAGGATTTTTATGGATTCATGAGTCACATTTAAGTTTTTTATCCATTTTGAGTATATTCTTGTGTATGGTGTAAGTTGATGGTCTAGTTTCATTTTTTTGCATGTAGCTGTCCAATTTTCCCAACACCATTTATGAAAGAGGCTGTCTTTACTCCATTGTATGCTCTTGCCACCTTTGTCAAATATTAATTGAGCATAATGTCTTGGGTCAATTTCTGGGTTCTCTGTTCTGTTCCACTGGTCTATATGCCTGTTCTTGTGCCAGTACCCGGCTGTTTTGATTACAGTAGCTTTGTAGTATAACCTGATATCCAGTACTGTGATCCCACCTACTTTGTTCTTCTTTTTTAAGGTTGTTGTAGCTATTCGGGGTCATTTTTGGTTCCATATAAATTTTTGGAGTATTTGTTCTAGTTCTGTGAAATATGTCATTGGTATTTTGATGGGGATTGCATTGAATCTATAGATTGCTTTGGGTAGTATGGACATTTTAATGATGTTAATTCTTCCAATCCATGAACAAGGTATGTGCTTCCACTTTTTTGTATCTTCCTCTATTTCTTTTTTCAATGTCCTGTAGTTTTCTGCAAATAAGTCCTTTACTTCTTTGGTTAAGTTTATTCCTAGGTATCTTTTTTTGCCGTGATGGTAAATGGGATTGTTTTTTTAGTTTCTCTTTCTGTGATTTCATCATTGGTGTATAAGAAGGCTGTCGATTTCTTGATGATAATTTTGTATCCTGCTACTTTGCCAAATTCATTTATTAGCTCTAGTAGATTTATGATGGAGTCTTTAGGGTTTTCTATGTACAATGTCATGTCATCTGCAAATAATAACAGTTTCACTTCCTCCTTTCCAATTTGGATCCCTTTTATTTTTTCTTCACATCTGATTGCTTGTACCATAGCTTTTTTATCCACTCATCCACGATGGACACTTGAGCTATTTCCAAATCTTGACTATTGTAAATAACACTACAGTGAATAGAGGTGCATATATTTTTTTGCATTAGTGTTTCAGGTTTCTTTGGACAAATTCCCAGGAGAAGAATTGCTGGATCATAAGGCAGTACCATTTTTAATTTTTTGAGGTAACTCCATATTGCTTTCCATGGTGGCTGCACCAATCTGCATGCCCACAAAAAGTATATGAGGGTTCCCTTTTATCCACATCTTTGCCAACACTTGTTTGTTGATTTATTGATGATAGTCATTCTGACGGGTGTGAAGTAATACTTCATTGTGCTTTTAATTTGCATTTCTCTGATGATTAGTGATATTGAGCATCTTTTCATATGTCTATTACCCATCTGTATGTCTTCTCTGGAGAAGTGTCTATTTAGGTCCTCTGCTCATTTTTAAAATTGGATTTTTATTTGTTTGTTTTTGTTATGAGTTTTATATGTTCTTTATAAGTTTTGGATATTAACCCCTTATAAAATATATAATTGGCAAATATGTTCTTTCATTTAGTGGGTTGTCTTTTCATTTTGTTGATGTTTTCCTTTGCTGTTCAAAATCTTTTTAGTTTGATATAGTCCCATTTCCTTAGTTTTTTCTTTTGTTTCCTTTGCCTGAGGAGGTATGTCAGAAAAAAATGTTCTACAAGAAATGTCTGAGATTTTGCTGCCTGTTTTCTTCTAGAATTTTTATAGTTCAAGTCTTACATTTAAGTATTTAATCCATTTTGAGTTTATTCTTATGTACGGTGAAAGAAGGTGGTTTCATTTTTTGGCACATATCTGTCCAATTTTTCCAACATCATTTATGGAATCAGTTTCATTTTCATACACCAATAATGAACTATTATAAAGAAAAACTCAAAAAAATTCCCATTCACAATTGCTTCAAAAATAATAAAATACCTAGGAATACATTTAACCAAGGATATAAAAGATCTGTACTCAGAAAATTATAAGGCACTATAAAGAAAATGAAGAAGATACAAGTAAATGTAAGCATTTAGTGTGTTCATGGATAGGAAGAATTAACATTAAAATGTCCATACTACCCAAACCAATCTACAAATTCAATGTAATTCCTATCAAGACACCAATGGTGTATTTCACAGAACTAAAACAAATATTCAAAAAATTTATATGAAACCACTAAAGACCTCAAATAGCTAAAGCAATCTTGAGAAAGAAGAACAAAGTTGGAGGAATCATGCTACCTGATATCAAACTATACTACAAGGCCATAGTAATCAAAACAGCATGGTACTGGCATAAAAACTGACATATAAATCAATGGAACAGAATAGAGAGCCTAGAAATAAACCTATACCTTTACAGTAAATTAATATTTAACAAAGGAGGCAAGAACATACATTGGGCTAAAGATGGCCTATTCAATAAATGGAGTGTTTTAAAAAAGATAACAGGAGGCACTTCATTTCTCTTCTCTTATATCTTTGACCCTTACCATTTCAGTACATGCTTTGAATCCTACCTCATTTACCTTTGTTGCTCTGCCCTAGTGATTTCTTGGGCCTTCCCTTCAGCAATCCATAAAATCATTGGTAATTAATGCCCCTGGGTTTACTTTTAAATTAAGGACTGAGTCCACCCCTCTCCCACCTGCGGGCAGGCATGGCAGTATCTCTGAAGTGTGTGTTCTATTCCATTTCCCAGAGCTCCTCAGAGGGATTAAGCTCCAGCTACCCTTTAGTGTGCCTTTTCTTTCCCTTTCCACTTTCTCCCTACTTTCTAAGATCATCTCCCAAGTAATCTATTTCTACTCAAATCCATGCTTCAGAGTCTGCTTTTGTAGGAATGCAAAATTAGAAATTAATGCATTGGCTCTCAGTGTTAAAAGAGGCTCAGAGAAGAAGGTATGTTAGCAGTATCTGTTCAAGTTGTTGGGAAAGGAATTGCTGAAGATGGAGGTTTGGGTTAGGAAAGTGAAGTGGAAAAGAAGGAGCAGAATATGGGATTATTGAGCCTATTCTATGTAGGGAGTGCTGTTGAAACACAGTGCAGATTTTACATGATGGAGGGAAAATAATTAGATTTAAAAAAAGTTGGAGGCACTTAGCCATAAAGAACTCATGGATGCTGAGGCACAGAACTGATCTGATGATACAAGAACACAAAAATTTCTATCCACCAAAGACCAAAATATATTCTATCAGCATATATAAATCATAAACCACAGATACATTATGTCAATGTAAGCCTTCAAATATTTCCTGGGTGCTTATTAAACACCAGGCTAAGCATTGGAATTTCCTGAACTTCATTCATGATGAAGCTCCCACCTGATCAATCATCAAAATAGAAACCATCATGCCAGGAACTTCTAAAAAATTGAGAGAGCATCCAACAATCTGGCTTTCCTAGAAATCTCTTTAGCAGCAAATCACAGAAACAAAACACTAAACTCTATGAGAATGAAATTCCTTGATGTCTTGGCAAAATATGGATTATCTAAGTGGCAAAGTATGAAAGTCCTGAAGCAGCCACAGTTATACTCATTAAACAAACTGAACACATTCTTTGCTTTATGTCCCATTTCATACAATTGATTTAACTTTGCTCTGTCTTGTGGTAAAATTATTCCTAAAATTACCAGCTGTGATATTGTTATTGTGATGGAATGAAAAGTGATAGAAGTGGTAAAACAAAACCAAACAAACAAAAAACAAGATACATGTGTTCAGAATTTTTAATGCATCTAACTTTGTTAGGAATACCAATATCTCTATTTCATAATTTTATATAAATTCACAAATATAGTTGGAATATGTATCAATACACACAGCTTTATGAAAGAAGCTCTATTAGTCTTATTTTACAGAAGAGGAAACTGAGGCTCAGCACAATTAAGTTACATTCTCAGGATCACTATAACTTTGACGTACAGACATGAGGTTCCAAGTCAGGTCTTTTGCCTGCAACATACATGCTTCTCACTTGCTCCATTTTGGCAGAGGTATCAGCAGTTTAAAAGTCTGTTGATGGGCATGTATGCATAACCAATGGACACACACAACAATGCTGGGGGGCTGGGGTGTTGGGATGGGGAGGAGGGTGTCTGGGGGGAAAAAGGAGAAAAATCTGTAATAAAAATAAATTAATAACAATTGAGAGAGAAAAAGTCTGTTGATGGAAACTGGAGAGATACAGTCTACTTCACTATACATGTGAAAGAAAGAAATATATAAAATTATGGTTATAATGATGTATTTTCTAGTAGATTTCACAAAAATATATAAATGTAGGCTGAAGGCACTTAGTCAAAACACATTTGTAAAATGATCCTGCAAATAGTTAACTAGACACTCATAAGAATAATCATCACACACCAAACTAAAGCATTGCTCTATTCTAATTATACACTCAAGTTTGCCGAATGACTTTCCATCTTTGGTCCAGGGGAAAAAATCATGTCAAATAGTCACCAAATGCTTATAGTATTGGGTATTATTTTTGTAAATGAGATTCAGTTGGAATATTTTATGCCTCATCAAGATGTTAATTTGGTCATATTAAAAAGAAGTCAAGTGAAGCATATAGTTAGAGGCTGATGGGATATAAAAATATGAATTTTGGTTAGATACATATCTCACTATTTCTGTATAGTTCCCTGATAAAGGCCACAGGGAAGTGTCATCAGTGCGCATCATTTCCCTTCCCTATTTTAATCTATCTCAGATGCCTAAACATGTATTCTGAATAGTTACATTTTCTCTACCACATGATATAGCATCCCATTTCTGGGTATTTATCAGAAAAAAAAATTGAAATCAGGATCTTAAAGAGATATTAGCACTCCCATGTTCATAGCAACACTATGCACAATAACCAAGATGCTGAAAGAACCTGAAAGTCCATTGATGGACAAATCAATAAAGAAAACATGGTATACATACAATGGAATCTTTTTCAGCCTTAAAAGTAGAAGAAATTCTGCAATATGTGACAACATGGATGCACCCTGAAGACATTATGCTGAGTGAAGTAAGCCAGACACAACAAGAGAGATTCTGCATCATTCTGTGCAGTATGTAAAATAGTCAAGTTCACAGAATCAAAGAATGGAATGGTGGTTTCCAGGGGTTGGGGCAGTAGGAAATGGGAAGCTAATCCAAGGGCACATCACTTCAGAGAAGCTAGATAATTATGTTCTAGAGATCTGTTGTACAGAATTGTACCTGCAGTAAGTAAAAACGTATTGTAAACAAACATATATGAGGGTAGACCTTATGTTAAGTATTCTTACTATGGTAATATAAAATTGATAAAATGGAAAAAAAAGAACAAAAAAGACAAACAAAAAAAATCATAAACCTAATATATATGAAGATACCAAACTGAGAGTCAAGAGATATGTATTTTAGATTTGGTTCAAACCTTAACTCTCTATTCAACTTTGAGTAATGTTAGAGCCCAAAGAAATCTTGGAGACCATCAAGTTCACTGTGTTCACTTTACAGACTAAAACACAAAATTAGAGACTCCTGCATGTGAAGTGATTGACTCAAGGCAACCCAACAAATCAGAGGCTGGCTTAACACAGTACTTCTGACTCCAAGAGCAGCACTTTGTAAACATTATGATATGACTGCTGCAACATGATTCCAAACTTCAATTCTAAAATTAAATCATTTATCTGCAAGCTAAATAGATGAAGCGTAAGAGAAGTTTGAAACCATACATATTTTCTTTGAAGAAGTTAGAAAGTCACATTGTTATAAAGGATTTTTACCTGAAGAAGAAAAAATAGATCAGCTATGTACTCAAAGACTGGGACAGATACTAGCGTCTGTCACCAACAGGCTATGAGGGTAGGGAAAGTAAAGTTTCAGAATGGGGCTTTGCACGGAAATGTTGGCAAAGACATAATTACTGTGGCTCTGGAGTCGACTCCCTAACATAGTTTATTTCCTTCCCTTGAAGATATGAATTTACTTTTTGAGATGTTCATTGCTTAGATTAAGATTGGGTTTTTGTAATGTGCTCCCACATAATTTGTGCAGGAGAAAAATATGCTCTTTCCCCAAAGTGCAGAATACTAATTTGAAAATGACCTATTTTCTTCAATCATTTTACATTTCATTCCCCTACTGAAAAGTAAGGATGTTGGTTATTTTCCTCTTTAATTTCCTGCATGAAGATTTTTTTAATGCACTATAATATAAGAATATTAGTCATACAACACAGCTTTTATTAAAATTCTATTTCCTTTTTACTGTGAGGATGTATGCTACATTGATTTGATATAATATAGATATGTAGAAGGAAAGATCTATCTCTTAAGATGCTAATTTCCAGCCATTGTCAAGTGGGTGAATTCATTTCCTGATATGCCTAGGAATATCAATGTTCCACTAAGAGGTATGCTTTCTAAAGACATTCATTTTGGCCACTATTATTGTTTCCCTCTATTTCTTTCTTCCTTCCTTTCTTCCTCCCTCCCCGCCTCCCCCCTCCTTTCCTTCTTCCTTCCTTCCTTCTTTCACCCTTTTTTTTTTCTTATTAGAGTTTCCTCTACCATCCTACTCAGTACCTGTAGTTTTGCAATTTTCTTAAAGACATTAATATAAAATGGCCAATTCCAACTACTCATATCCTGCTTGCACCATCTTAGTGGTGCTAGGAAGCAGATACACAGAATTTATAACAGGCATATACCTTATTCTCAAGTAACTCAAGACCTACTTCAATAATTAAGCTGCTAAATATTTACAAGCATTTTAGGAAGAGAAGGTCTAAGACTTGTCTCAATTAAATAACTAACCACAAAACTTGATATTTTTCAAATACTGAGGCCTCTGCTTCTGGAGCTCCTTGTTTGCTCTGTTGAGATTGGTTTTAGAAATGTATCTCGTCACACACACACTGCTTGTGGTCATTAGCCTCCAAGATGACTCCGTGAAATTCTCCTCCTGATATTCTTACCATATCAAGTCTTCTCTAACCCTGAATTTAGAGTTGATCTCCAGAGTTAATAGTTTTTATTAAAATAATTTGTGAAGTCTGATGCTAGTCATTGTGACATTTCCTTTACTCTAGGCTTTCTCTTGAATCACTCACTCTGGAGCAATGGCAGCCACCCACCTGAGTGAATCCTTTTGGAATAGAATCCTTGAGTATCAGTCAAGCCTTCATGACTACATACCTGGCTAACATTTTAACTCTAACCTCATGAGAGATCCCATCCACACAGTTAAGCCACTCCCCTATTCCTGATCCATAGAAATGAGGTGAAATAAATATTAAATGCTGTTTAAGCTATTAAATTTGTAGATTATTGGATATGTAGCAACTGATAACTATTACACAGCATTTTCTTGATTTAAAAATTTTATATATTCTCTACTTTTGTTCCAGTAAAGAAGATGAGAATGTAGCTCACATCCTCATCCCCTAATATTCCCCGTCGACTCATCAAATATAAGTCACTACTCAGTAGTTTCACTATTTCATGAAATACTATCCAGAGCTCAGCCACTAAATATATTTTTTTACTTGAAACAATTTTGGTTTCACGAAAGCAAATAATTCACTTTTTAATTTGTTTTTACTATTCTATGTAATGAAAACTAATTTATTTTCAAACTCTCCCAATGGATTTTAAATATCACAATCAGCTCTGGTATTCTATCAGTGCTTGCTTGCTTATTTAATTATTTATTTATTTATTTATTTATTTATTTATTTATTTATTTATTTATTTATCTCATCATCCCTGAATCACTCACATTTAAGAAAGGGTCACTAAAGGCTGATTGGAAATTCTTATCGCAGACCCAGTTTGAGGAATAATGATCCTCCCTGTAGAGCAACCAGACAGAGTCATTTTATTTGGTATAACTATGCAGAGATATCTGTGCATCTTTTCTCTTCAACTGCTCCATTTTCAGATAAGAGCTTTCCACATTCCTTCTTGAGATAGTGCAATTAAGATTTTTGGATCACAGCTGAGGAAAGAAGTTGGAGATGTGGCATCATGCAGAATAAAGACTTTAGATATTATTTTCTCCCTGTTTAATAATCACTAATGCCCTCACATGACTTGTATCCAAAGCCAGATATACAAAATATGTTTTTATTCCACCATGTTTAATCAGAAGTACAGGCCATTCAATTTTGGGGGAAAATCTCTAAGCTTTTAAATAGTTACAATAAATTATGCTTAATTTAACTAATCTCTGCATGATTCTACATATTAATTCTGGGTCTCTGTCCTGGTTGCAATATATGATATACCAATGTGGGCCTCAACTTTTTATATTACACCCATTAAACTGTCTTCAGATACCATATCTCAGACACTTTGAAGATATACCTTGGTCCATGTACTACACTAGGCATAAGATAAATATGCATTAGTGAATAAAATAGGTGTAATGTGGAGCTTACAAGCTAATGTAAAAGATATGAATTAAATAAGAAATGAGTTGATAATATTAAGTTGTAATAAATACTAAAGGACATAAGAAAGGTAGAATGGAATGGAAGCATTATCTGCTTTTATTTTTAAACACTGCTCCTACACATGCTACCTAAAATGATTTGAGGATGTTTTCAATAGCCACATCATGTTATCTGGCTCATGCTGTGCTAAAAGCTCTTTTTTTTTTTCTTTCACATAAACAATTGTTAAATATCATCTCTACCTAGATATTTGTATAAATATTGTTGTTTTCATTTGTGTGTTTTTACTAATTGTGAACTTTTATATCGATCTACATTAAATTTCTCATGTGAGAAGAGACTTAATTTCTTACAGTGTTGAGATATATTTGAACTAATTTGTTCTGTTTTGTTTTCAAGTATTTTAGCCAAGTGTCCCATAGTTATGTAATCCCCAAAGTCATTCAGAAGATGGTAAAGTCATAAGAGTACATCATTTAGTTAATCAACTTTAGGGTTTAGAATTTTTAAATATTTTTCTGTGACTCTCTGGCTTCCTTCTTATAGGTATTTTATGTTTCACTTTTATTCATTTTTTTTAGAATTCATAAAAGGAAACATAGTCGGCCCTCATTTATCGCAGTTAATCAGTTCCAGACTCTACTGCGATAAGTGAATTTCCACAAAGTAGGATTCTTTACTTATAAATCAAATATTTTCACAGTTAGAGCATTAAAAAAACCTGTTTATGACCTTCTAAATACTTTTTTTAACATTATTAGAGCCCTCTAGACATGAAATAAACCCTTTAATCACCATTACACTCGTATTACCCAATATATTAGACAAAATAAGAGAAAGTAAGACATATTAGACATTTACAAATATCATATTGTTATTATTGTACATTTAATTACACACACACAGTTCTTACACACAACCACTAACCTATGAAAATAGTGCAACTTGTTCGATGATGAAGTGATGAAGATGAAGAGATGTACTGCACAGCAAAGAAGAGCAAGGTTACTGATCCTCTGAAGGCACGACCTCAGCAGGAGAGTCTTCAGGTGGTGCAGTATCTTCAGCAGGTGCATCGTCTTCTTCTTCAGCTGAAGGAGTACTAGGAGTAGGCAGTGGGTGTCTGGGTGCACGGCTGAAGAACATCGTGACAGGCAGTTGCTGGCATTCTCCTTTCATATGCGTGAGGAGGCTTTTGTAGAGTTCTATCGCTCCATCAAGTGCATTCAGGAACCACAATGTACGCATCATTTGTGGGTCCCATTCGCCAATCATGTCCTGTACTACCTTAATAGTTCTCACAACTTGTGAGAGACGCTCAAGTGTAAGGCCAACGTCCTCCTCCTGACCCCCAGGAACCTCTGGCTGCTCTTCCTCCTCCTCACTCGCAGACTTAGTCATCTCCACCAGATCCTCGTCAGTTAAGGGATCCAAATGTGTCTCCAGCAGCTCATCCACGACATTGTGGGTCATATCCGCGAAACTTCCTCCCAGCATCCAGGCTAGCCTAACTGCCTTATCCACTGCCGAGTTGCTTATATCCTCTGGGGTGAATCCTCTGTAGTCGTAGACAATTTCAGGCAACAACATCTTCCAGCTGGCCTTCACAGTCTCCGTCTTTATGTCCTTCAACGCGGCCTGGATGTTCTTCAGACAGGTCGCGATGGTGTACTGCTGCCAGTACTCCTTCAGCAAGAAGTTCTCCTCAAGGTCCATGCCTTCGACGAGGTGCTGCAGGGTGTTTCGCGTATAGAGGGCCTTGAATGTGTGAATAATGCCTTGATCCATGGGCTGGATCAGCAAAGTGGTGTTGGGAGGGCGGAACTCGACCCTCACACCATCGTAGGATAGGTCTTGTGCATGACCTCCAGCATTGTCCATGAGGAGAAGGACATTAAACTCAAGTCCCTTATCCACGAGATACAGCTTGACTTGGGGGATGAAGCACTTGTGGAACCAGTCCAATGATAGCTGCTTTGTGATCCGGCCCTTGTCATTGTGCATCCAGTGCACTGGCAGCAGGTTCTTGTTTTTATTCTTCAGGGCCCTAGGGTTCTTGGCCTTGTAGATAAGGGCAGGCTTGAGCAAAAATCCCTCAGCATTTCCACACATAACAATAGTCACGCGATCCTCATACGCCTTGAAGCCACGGACCTTGGCCTCATCCTTGAAAATGAGTATCTAGGAAGGCATTCTTTTCCAGAACAGTTCTGTTTCATCCACATTGAACACCTGTTCTGGATGATACTAGCCCTCCTCAAGGATCTCCTGGAACGTATTGTTCACATAGTCCTCTGCTACAGGCTGGTCAGCAGAGGCAATTTCTCCATGGAGAACGACACTCTCCAGATAATACCTCTTCTGGAACTTCTCGAACCAACCCTTGCTCACCATGAAATCCATGAACGTTGCAGAAGAGGGTCCTGGTCGAGGTTTGTCTGCTGTAAATCACTGATAGAGCTGCCTCGCCTTCTCCCGGATGATCAGCGAATCCAACAGAATCTTTTTCTTGTGGCTGTCGCTGATCCAAACGGCTAGGGCAGACTCCATTTTCACTATGAACTTATTTGTCGTGATGCTCTTTGCTTTCTTGTTGAAAGAAACAGTGGCCGTTGCACAGATGTTCTTTTTATGTTTACGGATGGAGCGAACAGTAGACTCATTCAAGTCGTAATGGCAGGCAACCTCCACGATTTTCTTGCCATCTTTGATCATATCCAAGAGTTTCACCTTCTTCTGGATGGTAAGCATCTTCCTCCAGCACTTAGTTTCATCATCAGAAAGCTTAGAAGCAGCAGCACGTTTAGGAGCCATCATGGGGCTTAGATAAAAGTTCTCAGAAATCGCAAACACTTACAAGAGCAAAGATGCTTCCGATGCGTAGCGATGTAGAAGTGTGTATGAGAGAAACGTTCATGAGGCTGAGCCAATCAGTGGCCAGGATAGGAAGAGGATAGGATAGCCAATCAGTGAACAGCACGCTCTGATTGGCTTAGTTTCACAACACCTGAGTTTTGGGGACAAAGTTATTGCCCAAGCACAAGGAGTGGTTGAGCAGTTGCACCTGGCATTGAAGGATTCCTGGGGTGCTCGAATACATAGGCCTACAATCCATACGTACAGTAATTTTCATTTTAATTGTAATACAGACGTATATAATTGACTCAGACAACTGAGCACACACTGTATCATTTTCACTGTCTCGATCAACTTTTTAATGAATATATTTGAAAAAACCGTGTAGAGTGAAGCTGCAAAAGTCGAAGCGCAAAGTGGCGAGGGACGACTCTATATTTAAAAAATTGGTCAAACTGTCCTGTTAGTTATTATTTTAAAGGAATTTTCAGGGCTGTTATAGATTATTCTTTTGGAATAATTCAGGTTATAGCAAATGATAATTTCTAATATGTATGTAATTGTTTTAAAGTACCTATTTAAAGAGAATAGACTGTGCAGTGAAGAAAGCAGTTTAGGCATTTGCTATAAACTGAATTATTCCAAAAGAATAATCTGCTTCACTTTTAGATAGTTTGGAGTCACAGACCACTTAAGAGCCATCTCAGCCTTGATGGACAAAGGCACTGAATTGCATTGTACCAGTTCTAGTAGAGGCAGAAGAGGTACATGGAAAGCTCTCCTTTCTCTTCCTGTGTCTGATAAGCTTTTCACCACTTCTTATCCCCCAAAATAGTGAAGGACAAGGATTTTTATGGGCTTAGAAAACAGGAACAGAGATCTTATTTTTACTGTGGAAGCACTTACACCTGCCTCTCACCAGGCAAGCAGAAACCTCCTTGAGAACCAGCCCAGGAAAACAGCACTGGCAATCAGATCCTGTGTTTTTAACTTTTTAATGATATTTTATAGCAGGAATGAATGGAATATACTGATGAACCCCCTCTCCTCACCACTTGAAGGATATCCCTACAGAAACCCTAGCTCATTTGCACTGAAAGGCTTTGCTATCAGAGAGGTGAGCGTCCTTCAGCCACGTGTTTATGAGTATCTGTGATGTGCTGTCAGACACAGCATTCCAGCTCTCCAGAGGGAAGTGAGAGAAACAATCCAAATGAAGCTAATCAGTGTATAGTGACAAGTCACACGGGATGAAGTAGTCAAAGAAAAAGATAAGTACAAATATATATATATATATATACACACACACACACACACACATATATGTGTATATATATAAAATAATCCTCATGTGAGGATATGTTTTCATTGATTTTTTGAGAGACAGAGAGAGAGAGAGAGAGAGAGAGAGAGAGAGATTGATCAGTTGCCTCTTGTACGAGCCCTGACCAGGAATCAAACCCGCAACCTTTTGGAGTATGGGACAATGCTCCAACCAACTGAGCCACCCAGACAGGGTGGCTTATTTGTATTTTTAAGTAGTGTTTTTTGTTTAGCTTAGTTTTGTCTTCTACACTTACAGTTTCCATTTTTTTTCTTTTTCTTTTTTTTCTTTATTGGTTTTTAGTGAGAGAGGAAGGGAGAAGGAAAGAGAGATAGAAACATTGATGAGAGAAAACATCAATTGGCCGCCTCCTGCATGCCCCCCACTCAGTATTTGACCCACAACCTGGGCATATGCTCTGACCGGGAATCAAACTGGCGACCTTTTGGTGCATGGGTCAACGCTCAACCACAGAGCCACACCAGACGGGCGCAGTTTCCATTTGAATCTAAGTTTTAGATAAAATAATGCTTGAGATGTTAAAGAAAACTTTTTAAGATTATATTCTATTCTTTGTAGTTTTCAAAAATAAAAATGTGTGAGAAAATACTGAGAACTGAATGTGTAATGCTTGAATTTTCCCTGTAGAATCTGAAAAAGCATTTTTCTTCCTTCAGGAATTAATATTATATCTCAAATTGTTATCATGCTTAAAAAATCTTTACTGAACAATTATTTCTTAGACAATAAAATTTTAGTTTTGTGAGTGGATAACAACAGGCTTAATAAAATTGTGAATTCGGAATATTTAACTTGTTTGTCAACTTTAATTTTAGCTACAATTCTTCATATTACCAACAACTCTACACCACAAATTTGAGAGACACAATATCATCTAATGATATATAAAATAACAAAGACATTCAACTTTGAAGACATGACGTCTGGGTTTGAATCTCTGTGTGACTTTTAATAAAATATTTAACCTGTCAGAGCTTACTTGCTGATTCTGCATAATAATTTTCATTTGTATTGTTATTGGTAAAATGAAACAAAAGATGATATTATCACATAGTAGGCACTCCATAAATATTTACTGAACCTGAGTTTTAAAAGCAAGGCAAAAGTTCCTCTTCTTAAAATAAGTTACTTTGGTAAATTTTACTTTCTTTGATCACAAGATGGGAATATTCTTGACTGGAATACGTCATAATTTGACACTAGGTAGAAACTTTGCTCATCTGTTTGCTTTCTCTCCCTCTTCCTTCCCTTCCATTTCTCTCATCCAAAGTTTAATCTATACTGAGGATAAGGGAAACTAAGGTCAAATGCCAAGTCCTTCACTTAAACTTGAGAGGAAATATACTTCTCTTTAGCTCAATATTGACAGAATTAGAATATGAGAAAAGCTAGATTCTTGCAAAACTAAGAAAATATTTACAAAAAATTAAAATTAAAAATCTAAGAATCCTGGAATAAAGGCTCTTTGTTAAAGCAAAATAAATAAATAAATGAAATAAAACCTCACAATTGAGAAGGTTATTCAGTTACCATGTAGTGTCATTAAGTCACTGAATTTAGCAGGGCTTCAGTGGTAGTCATAGTTACCATGATGGGCAAAACCCCTTCTGAAAACCATGGGTTAAATAAATGGCAAACCCACTAATGCATAAGCCATTTTCCAGAGGCAAAGAATGACAAAAGATGCAGACACAAGGGGAGAATCACTAATCTATGATCAATTCTGTAACATTTATGGATTCTTGGCAAGAAAAGGGGGCTTAAGAAATGATAAACCCGCCCTGGCTGGGTGGCTCAGTTGCTTGGAGCATTCTACAGTTCACCAAAAGGTTGCAGTTTTGATTCCTAGTCAAGGTACATACGTGGGTTACAGGTTTGATCCCCGGTGGGGGAGTGTACAGGAGGCAACCAATCAATGTTTCTCTCTCTCCCTACACCGCCCCCAACTTCCTCTCTCTCTAAAAATCAATAAAAACATATCCTTTAGTGAGGATTAAAAATGATAAATTCAAATTATGTATTTTAAAATAATTTTGAATTATATACATGCCAATTTCAATTTCTATGAAGACATTTAGAAAAGGAAAAAAAAAGTGGGATTTTTTTCTGGGAGATGGAGCGTGTGTGAAATGTTGGCATGTGCAGTTTCTTATCAGTTCGTCTACTTTCACAGATACCTTGAACAGCCCAGCAATTAGGACCCAGCATGCTTACTTCTGGATATTTGACAGTGAAATAATTTTAATATCGGAGAGCCCAAAACTTTGCACATGTGCTGTGACATTAAAATACATTTTTCTTCTTTTTTTTTCTCTGCCTTCTTTCCATCTTTTCTCCTCTTATTTCTACCCTTCTACCTCTTCTACCATCTTTATTTTTTCTCCCAGATTACAAAATTTAAATATAAAAAAAACATGACTTTGGAAACGTCACAGGAGAAGTTCAACAGAAAATTACTTAGGTGCAAGCAGAACCTATTTATCATGCCTCAGTAAGATTGTAAATACTAAAATATATACCATACAGTTAATGCTGTATTTAGAAAAAAATACAAGGGTTTAGGATTCGAAGAATAGGAAATTAATGAGGATTTGGCTAGATTAGGAAACAGAGTTTATTAGAGAAGCAATAACTTTTAATTAAACTTTTATCTTCAACATTCAGGGAGATAGCATGAGGTAACAAAAACATTTTGCCACTCCTGCTCAAAAATTGTGGCATTACTGCTCAAAAATTGTGTCCTCTTAGAAAAATTATGGTACACAATCCTTTAACTCATAGTCTTCTCAGCATTAAAATGGGAGACACGCACAACTAGTATGTTTCTTATCAGCTTTAAAAGATACAACATATTTGGTATCTCCAATAGTTATTACACCCAATCAATGCCTTTTAACCATCATCTGCTCCAAAATAAAAACCCCAAAATTTGATTATTTTCCAAAGGTATATCCATGACCTAATCCTGCATAGCAGGTGAAAACTGGTGATTGTTTATCTCTCTTATTTTATTATCATGTGCTCATCCTCATTTTCTCCTGTAAGATCATGAAAATCTCTCTAGAATTCATCTTTAAGCAATAAGTTATAAAAATTAGTAGTGGCTCATGAAGTCATTTATTAAATTACAGCATTTTTAAAATTAGAATAAAATACAATCAACTATATCATAAGTGATTGGGCAATTAATTTTTCCTAAAATTTTTGTGGTAGGGATGTGAGATGAAGTTAGAGACTTCCAGATTTTAAATGACCTTAACAGTCTCATCAAGTTTTGACAATGTGGTAGGCAAGAGGTGCTTACTCAATGTTTTCGAAAACAAAATGACCTGATGGAAAGTATAATGGGTAATAATACTAATATTGATTGGCACACTGGAAGAGAGCGAGATGATATTTAAAAGTCTCTGTCAGATGCATAGTCACGAAATGAAAAAGGCTTGGATTTCGGAGACAGTTGGTATTCAAGGTAAAATATGTAGAACAAATCTGAGTGACATTTCCTCGAGGGAAAGACAGCAGTGTGACTCATGACAGCAATCACCTTGACAAAACAGAACCACGGTGGCTGAGCAGTTCAGGCTGAGTGTATGGTCTTGCACTGAGTGGACAAGTGGTCTAGGTTGAGAGAATTTCTCTGGGGTCAAAGAAGAAATGACAAGTATCAGAATTGCTTTTAGGCAGCTTAATTTTAAACCAGAAGTTGGATAGTTCTTTATAAAAGGTATATTGTGTTAAGTCTGATGCCAGGAAACCAAAGATTCTGAGGGATACAGAAGGAAGGCCACAGTTGACAAATTCTGAAATCTAAAGTCCCAGCCTACGCTGTCAGGAAGACAACCTTGAGAATCAGCTGTTATCATCCCATTTTATGAAAAAAGTAGTCAGGTCACACAATGTCAATTTGTTTGAAAGGGTGTCTGTATATCTTGAAAGATCCCACTGTTTCAAAAGATACTATAGTCAAATAAAATAGCTTGAAGGGAGGTTTCTTCAAATTGTGATTTGTCCCTATCTTAATGTTTTCTCCACCAACCTGAAATAGATGAACTTCTCTGCTTTGATAAAGCAAGTCTTTATAAAGGCATGTTCTTAGTCAGTTGCTGAAACAGTTCGTCTTTCCTAAGAAGTAAGCTTCTAGTGGTTTACCTTAATTGGCAGAATGCTCTTGCTGATCCCCCCTTTTGGACAGTGGACAAAATTTGTCCACAGATACAAATTCTGATGAAGAAATATTACTGCTCTGAGATGGTTAAGATCTATTTTGCCAAAGTGTAGCTTTAAAAATATGTCAGCATTGCCCATAGCAGGACTGATGCTTTTTCTCCTTTTCTATGTCCGGCTGACACGTTAACAGCTGTCAAGAAACCCAAAGAAAAACACAGCTGAAGGGACGCCAAGTTCTTCCAGCCAAGCTTTGTTATGATTATGCCCAAATGTTACACAGGAGCATGAGAAGGCACCCTGTCTTACCCGCCTCTTCAGACACTGGGGAGAGCTGAGAAAACAGATCGGATCTATTTTCCTGGTTACTGCCAATGTCAGAGTTGAGACGGGACTCCTTTTGGGGCCCCTTCCAAGTCACAATTCACAAACAATCTGGTACCCTTGTCACCAACTGAAGAAGGTATAAGACAATAACAGACTGCATCTCAACCAGAAAATTGACACAAATCTAGACTTCTTTTTTCCTATTAGAATATATTCAACAGATGAGAAAAATATATATCTGGATTTATTATTTTTAAAGTAATAACATCTAGAATGTTGACTAGGATGAAAGCAACAGGACTCAAACATTCCAGGTAGAATAGCAAACGTGCCAACTTTTTGGAAGGTACTATGTCAATGTGTTATAGGCACTCCAAACACCAGAAAAGGTGTTATCTGACAGCCCCAAGTTGAAAGGACAGGGCTGTCCCCTCCTCAGTTTTAGTCAGTCTCATAGGAAGGAATTCAAACAAGTGACTCCAGACAGTTGTTTCGTAGTAAAGCCAGTGTATTACAGAAGTAAAGTAAGTCCATGTATTAAAGACGCAAGGCAAGCAGATCTGTGAAACCACACCCAGCCGAGAGTGCAGACTGGCTTCTCAGCCAGCCTGAGAGGTGAGCTGGTGGGGGCAGGGGGTTCCATACCCTTCTGCCTACAGGTTTCAAAGGTCCTCTGTCGAATACCTTGGTACAGATTAATTCTCAAGGTTTCCCTTTTACTTTGTTATGGCCCTCCCAGAATTTATGAGAAGCATCTGGCGATTTTATCTTTAACAAGCCCTGAAACTCCTGGCTTCTGTGTTTAAATAGTGAGATGAAAACTCCCTTTTCTCTCTTCCTTCTCCCTTCCTGACTCCTGCCTTAGCAGTTCCAGGTGATTTCCTCTGTATTCTCTGGTTAGGGAGAAGAGGCATTAAAATGCCTGCTTCTTTCCTGTATTCTTTAGTGCCAAGTGTTCTCAAGATAGGGTTGTTTTTTTTGTGTTTTTTGTTTTTTTTTATCCTCACCTGAGGACTTTTTTTTGCATTTATCTTCAGAGTGGGAGGAAGAGAGAGAGAGAAACATTGATGTGAGAGAGACACATCGACTGGTTGCCACTCACTGGACCCCAACATGGGCCGGGAACAAACTGCAGCTGAGGTACGTGCCCTTAGCGGGAACCGAACCTGGGACTCTGGTCCACAGGCTGATGCTCTAACCGCTGAGCCAAACCAGCCAGGGCTCAAGATAGGGTTTTGCAGCGAGCTGTCTGCATGATTGGCCTTGTTTAATTTTCTTGCCTCAGTTTCCCTATTCCTCCTGCCCTGAAATTCTCCTAGCTTCTCACTATCCTGTAACAAGTATATATAAAGAACATTAATAATAATCATTTCTCTTAAATTATATACTTACAAGTTAGTTAATAATAATTATACTTCATGGAAATGTCTTAAGGAAATAAAAATAGTCATAGGTTAGTTTATGTAAATATGTATTCATGACAATATTACTTAAAATTGCCAGTGACTAACTGTCTTTTTCAGGACACTAAATAAATCCCTGGCAGATGCCATTACAGAAATGTGCGAAGCCTGGACTTCCCCATAGCAATTGTTATATGATCTGCGTATACCAAGCTGTGAAGTAGGTGACCCCCGGAAGAACTGAGACCTTGCAAACAGATATTTCTTTTCTTCTCCCACAGAACACTTGTCTATGAGGAAGATCCTATTTTCCTTCCGTAAAAACCTTAGTCTCATAAGATCAGCAACTTCACATGAAATAGTAGGAAGCAAAAATAAAGGCAAAATGTATATGGCCCAAAGGGCAAGTAAAAATACTAAGAAAAGTATTTTGAAAATATGCTTTTAGTTGTAATGAGATAATCTCTTTCACTAAACACAGAACTAAAGGTAAACAGAAAATTAAAAGTTGAAATGAACTATTTAATGTAATGCAAATTTGATTATAAGGTCTTTACAAGATCTTGTGTTAAAATGCATGTGGACTTTGGAAACAAATGCATTTCTGCAGCACTTTTGAACCATTAATTACATTTTCATATGCATAACCTTGCCATTCCATAGCGATAGCTCTTTCAGATAAAGACCATATCTAATAATTCTTTGAGTCCTCAAAATATATACAGGTGAATAAGATAAAGAGAAGCATCATTGCTTAGAGCCTTCTATTCTATTGACAGACAGACTTTTACCTAGGAGACTTAAATTCCTGCTTACATTCAGGGGTATTATTCATGAATATGTTAATTTTGGGGATAAAAAGAAAACTAAGAGGTGGTTTAATACAAAATAAATCTAATTTCACCACTGAACAAATGGAAGCCTTGAGAGGTCAAATGATTTTCCTAAAGTTGTACAATTAGTGTTGTCCAACCACTTAAGAATTAGGCTTTCTATCTTCCTACCTAATGTTCATTAACCCAAATAATTATTCCTTCTTTTGCTTCTATAGATTCCTATTTAATGAGATAGAATTTCTGTCAAATTTTATCATTATGATTAACTTTAATATAAATATACTTATGTAATTTGTCTGCATTACACATTACAGGTAGTAAATCACAGACGTAGTATTATTTAATGTGAAAAAGACATAGCCTATAATTGTTGATTTATATGTGGGTAGTTGGTATTGTATTGTTGCTGTTATAAGAGTAATGGGGCTATTAAAAATAATAAAATAATAATTAAATCTTAGGATAAGTTGATATCATTTTGAAGTCCAGATAATGAAAAAAGTTAGATGCACCATATTTTACATGAAACTAATTTTACCCAAATAAGTTCTGTGTATTGAACTTATCACCTAGTCAAAACTTTAGGATGATCCTTGGCATTTCAGAACATTTGCCATGAAATCAGCCATAGTTCAGAGTTTGAATAAATGAATGCTTTTCTCTTTTAAGAAGTAGGTAATTGGATCAAATAGAGAAATATTCTAACCTCCCCTTGTGACAGAATGTCTTCTTGGAGTTTGCGTCATTATTGCACATTTATTAAATCTGACAATACTCTTTTTACCTAGCCTTAGACATTTGGGCCAAGGTGTTGAGTGAGACATTGCAAAGGTAGAGTAATTTGACTGATTGAATGTGGAGGGTGAAGGTGGTTTACCTGGAGGTGGGAGAGGGTTACAGAAAGAAGTGGGGGCGGGAGGGCATTGAGCACCAAAGGTGAATTTTACTGTCTTTACCACTTTGCCTGACAATTGAGTTCACAGGTGGCCAAGGCTTTAGAATCCAATCCTTCAATAATCTTTTCAATAATCTTTGGAATTCGTCTCTCTTAGAAAGGGTTTCTTGTAGCCATGTCCAGGGTTCTAAAATTGGGGCCCAGGTCAGTTTAATTGTAATTTCTGTATTTCTCCACCAAGTGTATCATCCATTCTCTTTAGTTAGTAATGACAGTTATCTTGAGTGTATTTTCGTGGTTTTTTTTTTTTTTTTCCTATTTTTACTGACAAATACCAAGGGACCAGATTTCCTGTGCTGCTAGTGTCTGAGAGCTTACTGAAGCCACTATGTAAAGAGGGACAAAAGGAGCTTTTCTCCTTGGCTCTCACAGAGAATGCATTATTGGCAGCCTAGGGGGTTCTAGCACAGGGAAAGCCACAGCTGTGAATGCAATTAATGGCCTTCACATTTGCAAAAACACAAATCCATAAACTGCAATGACATCTTTGCAATGACCACCCTATATTTGGGGGGAAAGATAATAATTTACAGGCCGGGTGAGATGGTGCTTAAAGCAGATGTATGTATCTTCAATGTATCATGGTATGGGGTGGAGCATGAGAATGGCCAATTCTACCATAAAACATTAAAATTTAAGAAGCAAAGATATATTCTAACTTCATAAGTGCTGAAAAAGGACACGAAGAAGATAAATAAGTGAATGAACATGAAATAGAATGGCTTAAAGTTTTATTGTATGTCTATGCACTGAGCATTAATTTTAAAAGGCCTGTTCACATCCAAGTGACTACAAGCTTTGCCTATACACAGTGAATGGGAGAAAGGGACTCAGATTGGTGTCACTTAAATTGTAGCAATTTTTCAACAGCAGTTATGCTTTTGTGTGAATTTAAATTCTGTGGTCTCTGCTTATAGATTATTAATCAAACAGCAATATTCAACCACGGTTTTCCTTCATAATTAAACTTATTTTGCATAAAATGCCATTTGCACTTCATCTGCAGCTGCAATCTTACTGATATAAAAGAAATGCCAACTTCAAAGTTTCCATCTCTTACAAATTATGAATCAGCTTTGTGGATTAATGTTATAAGTAGCCTACTCTTATGATAATTAAATGTGAAGGAACCACGCTTTAGAGGCAATCAAGCAGAAATTGTTTCCCCAAAGGTGCACAAGAATAGATTACTTGAGCAACTCAGTCCTATGCATTTTAATACATATATTGAAATCAACTAACATATTTAATAGGATTGGTATATAAATAAAAATTTCAAGAAAGCACCATTTTTATTGTTTTTCTTTCTCAAAATATATGTTAATAAATCTGATAAAATTTACTAAAATCTATATTATTCATGTGAGGGAAATTTTTTATTCTTTTAGCTATTGAAATTTTATTGAATATGAAGTTTGTACTTCTAGATGAAGAATTGAGCTCCTAACAAACTTATCCTCATCAAAATAACAGTCATAAATGCTGGCTAAAATACAAAAAGCTACCAGCTAAGGGCTTTGGCAATGCAATAAAGCAGGGTATTTCTGAGGCAGGATAGTAAGAAGCCAGGAAAATTACTTGTCAAGTGGAATGGGTAAACTGAGACAGATAACTAATTCAAACTGGCCTCATCCAGTACCCTGCACCCTGACTCACCCGCCTTGTTCTCCCTTGCTCGCTACTCTCTTAAGCATTAAGCCCTCAGGATAATGAGGTTCTGATCAGCATCAAATAACCTTAGGAACAAAGCCTCAGGTATGTTGACCACAGAGAAAGTGTTTTGATCAAACTAGGCCTCAGTTGTGTTTCAGCTCCAGACTCTGAAAAGCGGAAAATCCAGACTAAGGGACACAATGGCTGACATCAGGACCAGATGCAATGATTAATGACTCCCAACCCTAGCACTGACCAATCAGTAGAGACCAAGACCCTGAAAGGACACACCTGGAAAGTGGATGAATATTCTATTGAGATTCTCCCCTGAGACCTCCTAAAATTCCTGCCTTTAGGAAACACACACACACACACACACACACACACACACAAATCCCTTAAGGAAAAGGACTCAGTGTGCTTGTTTTCTCTTCCTATCTCTCCCTCTCCCCCTCCCCCTCCCCCTCCCCCTCCCCCTCCCTCTCCCCCTCTCCCTCTCCCTCTCCCCCTTCCCCTCCCCCCCCGCCTCTCTCTCTCTCTGACACCCGTGCCCACCCCCTTCTTTCCTAAGGCACTTAGCTTTGCTTTCTTTCTCCAAGGACCACTCTTTTGCCTCAGTAACCTGTTTCCTCAGTCCATGCAGCCCAGCTGGCTGAGTTCTTCTGCCCTGTTACTTTCTTTCTAGAGGGCCCAGGCTCCTCACCTAGGCTCGACTCTTACTCACATTTCAAAAGGGCCAAGACAGCACTGCCTAGGCTCACTCTAGTTGCTATGATCCTGCCTCTTCTATCTTAAGCCCTTCTTTGTTTCACTGTCCCCAGTTTAATAAACATACTCTCAAAATCATCTGCACTTGTTTCATGAAATCTTTCCTGTACAAAGTCAAGAACTGAGAGTCCACATTGCCGCTAACATTCCTGGAAGGGAGTCTAAACTTGGAGAAAATTACCAGCATGTAATACATCCTTATTTTGTTGGTGCTTTATTCTTCAGCAGATTCAGAGGAGACAGGCTAAAATGACTTCTGGTCAAAGGAACTAGAAGGACCACTGGGGTAACAAGGCTGCCAAAGAATTAGGGGCAGAAAGGAGAGACATGGGAAAGAAAATCATTAATTCAGTGCATAAACTCAGCCCAAGGTCCTCACTGACCACTGAACCACTGAAGTTAAGTGAGAAATGGTGAGCATAATTAAAGCAACTTACAACTAAAAATGACAAGATAAGGAAATGTGAGTCACTCTGCACTGCAGGGATAGCAGACTGCAAATTGAGTCTAAACAAGAACATTGTCTGCTAAAATCAAAAGTACAAACAATCTCTGGGAAAAAAATTAAACAGAATATAGAGTCTATAAAGAATATGCCCTGGCTGGTTTGGCTCAGTGGTTAGAGCGTCAACTCGTGGACCAGAGAGTCCTGGGTTTGGTTCCCGATAAGGGCACGCACCTCAGTTGCAGTTTGTCCCCGGCCCTGGTTGGGGTCGTGTGGGTGGCAGCCACTCAATGTGTCTCTCTCACATCGATGTCTCTCTCTCTCTCTCCTCCTCCCTCTCTCCCTCCTGTGCTATCTGAAGATACATGCAAAAATGTCCTCGGGTGAGGGGGAAAAAAAAAAAAGAAGAATATAAGATGATATTCACAATGTCCAGGATGCAATACATAATTACTAGATATAGGAAGGCCAAGAATGTGGTGCAATTCCAAGGTAAAAGATATTCAAAAGATGCCAACCTGCATGGCTCAGAGGCTAGGATTATCAGATTAGGATGGTAAAGCAGCTATTATAATTATGTTTGTGAGGTAAATGAAAATGTATTCATAATGAATGAAAATAAGAAATTTCATCAAAGATACAGACAACATAAAAAGAAATAAAAGAAAATGTTAGAACTGAAATAAACATGTGAAGTAAAATCGCTGGATGAACTTAATAGTAGAATGGAGAGGACACAGAAAAGAACCAGCACACTTGAAAATCTATCAATAGGTTTCGTTAAGTCAAAAAATGAGGGGTGGAGAAGGACTTTTAAAAAGTGAACTGAGCCTGCAGGAATTAAGGAACATTTCGTATCTTTAAATGCCACCAAAACAATATGGAATAAAAAAGAGCAATGTAAACGCAAGTAAATGGAAATATATATATATTTATGATAAGAGCAAAAGTAACAAAATAGAAAAGATTCAAACAGTAGAGAAAATTTTGTTCATTAAAAAAATGAAGATGAACTTTTTCAACAAAAAATGCAAAGTATAGAAATTACTAGTATTAAAAATGAAGGGTCTTTCAGACATTAAAATAATAAGTAATATTAGAAACAACTTTATGCCAAACAATTGTCATTTTAGGTGTAATAAAAAATTCCTTGAAAGATAATAACAAAAGAAGATTCTACTAATAGGTGATGGGAACACAATGCAATATACAGATGCTATATCATAGAATTGTACGCTTGAAACCTATATAATTTTATTAACTAATGTTACTCCCATAGATTTAATTTAAAAAAAGCAATACCTACAACTATTATTTTCCTAATTCAATGATATAGTTTGTAGGCATAAATAGCATTTTACCCTTAAAAAAAAGATAAGAATTGTGAAAGCTCACTCACAAAGAAGCAAATAACTTATAGCTCTATATTAATTATAAAAATTGAACTAATAGTTAGTTCACCTTCTTACAAGTAAAATTACAGAGTAAGATAGCTTCATGGGTAGATTCTGCCAAACATATAAGGAAGAAATAAAGTCAATTATATACAAAGTCTTGCAAAGTCTTTTGTGACTTTGACATTACCTAAAAACTGAAAGAAACACTAGAAGAAAAGATACACTGTAACAATGAATGATAAATGTGATTTTTGAAATTAGTAAAGAAGATAAACTTTTTAAACATGGTATAGGAACAACTGGAATACCAAATTAAAACCTGAAATATCATAAACTACTCCTCACATTGCGTACCAAAATAAATACCCAATGAGTCAGAGATCTAAAATAAAGCTGAAATTATTCAAGTACTGAAGAGACAGTGGTTTATTTTCTTTATATTCTTAGACATGAGAAATTTTCTATGTCTTATTCCAAAAGCATTAATGAAAAAAAAAAGATTAACAAATTTGATTACATGATTTTAAAAACTCTTATACATGTCAAAAATACCTAAGCAAAATATGAGAAACTAGGACACATATTTGTATTTTGTATAACATATTAATAATTATAACTTCTATTTTAAAAAAAATGTTTTAAAATTACCTGCTAGACAAAATTTTAATATACTTAATAAATGAAGAGTTTCAATGAATTGCGAGGAATAAAATCAGGAATTGGAAAGAAAAATGAGCACAAGGTATGAGCAGACAGTTTATAGAACAAAAAAATGTTTAGTTGTCCTTCCAAAATATAAAAATATGTTCAGTTTCCTATAATAAGAACCAAGTGATTAAAATTATACTGAGAACCACATTTTCCCCTAAGAGAACCACCAAAATTTTTTGTTGGGCAACTTGATAAGCCTGTGGGAGTACTATCTTTCATAGCTGTTGGGAATGCAGTGTGGAATGGAATTAAGACATTTCTCAACTAAATATTTATTTAGCTTTGACCCAGAAGTCCTATATCTCAGAATCATTAAAAAATGCACATCAAAATATGAGCTAATATACATCATTGGCTATTTTTTTACATTATTTTTAAGATCAAAAAATCAGAAACAACCCAAATATACATCAAGAGGTGACTGGTTATATAAACTATATTAATTACATCATCACAATGAATCAGTATATAATTGTAAAAAAGCATGAGTCATCTTTGTATTTGATAGGCAATTATCTCCAGGATATATGGTTAGGTAGAAGGAAATCATGATGCAGAACAGTGTTTAGAGTGCTACTTTTGTGTAAGGAAGTGGGAACATAGACAGATAGGTGGAGTTACACACATATATTTAAATATGTTAAAAAAGGAAACACTAGACTAGAAATATAAACCAAAAAAATCAATTAAAAAGTTAACCAATTAAGGGAGAGAAGAAAAAGTGTCGATAAGACAGCAATAAAAGCTCAAGTTTCTCACTTGACTGTGGACAAGCTTTGTTATAGGACTACATCTTGTTGCTTTGAAAAATGAAAGAAAGTGTGAGAGGAGAGGGCAGGGGATCTGGATACAGTTTTATTTATTTACTTTTTTTGTTGTGAGGCTCAAGTGATACCACATGTGAGAAACTGCAATGTTTGGAAGGCACTGCAACTAACAATCACCAATAAGAATCTTGATGGATTGGCTAACTAATAAACCATATTCCTATTTTTTGTCAGTAATGCTTGGGTTATTTTTATTATACTTCTTCAAAATGTCATTTATCTATATTACCCATGACTGCAATTGAAAATGATATCTGGGTTATTCATTGCAATTTATTAAAATGAAAATCATCGGAAGTTTGGTTAATAGTAATCTTAACTGATTAATTTACTTTCAGCACACACCTGCTTTGGGGACTTAGGAAATATTCCCTCAATGAATTCATTAACTAGCATGTTGCCTTTATAGCAATCAAATGAGTATTTTTTTTTCTTAACTACTAATTTCTATGGCAAGCAGGCCCATAAAATAGTTACTCTGTATTTAGCCTACTGCTACTTACTATATCTGTCATTGTGGATATTTTCGTATAATGTGGTCAACGGGACACAATAAAAATGAATGGCTATGTTTCTATAAAACTAACAACTGCTGATCAGATCCCACTAACTAGGATGAAAAATCTGTTATTTCCTGAAACATTACACCACCCAATTGGTAGACAAAGTCAAGAGATGTAAAAGATTGTGGAGGATGATGTAACCAGTACCTAACTCCCTTGAACCCGAAATGAACACCTATCACTCTTGCTTATCTTCCATTAGTGTGAAATATTCTTATAGCCTCACTAGATGCCAGGGCATGAGGGAAGGTTCAGAACTGTAGTCATAGCCTGGATAGCTGCTGCTTAGCAACAACTCTACACCTTGTGATGGGGAAGTTAGAACAGGTAGTTAGATAGATATGAGCAAGGCAGAGAAAGGACAAACTGACCAAAGACCAAGCTTAAAAAAACAGAGGGAAGGGGGTGAGGATAAGAAGCTAAAACAGGGAGAAAGAAATGCAGTAAAAATGACTCCTAGCACCAAAAGGGCAAATCTTACAAGACACCTGCAGACACACAAAATTCTAGGAAACCCACCAGCTAAAGGACAAATGGTACAAGAAGATTAAGACAAAATGTGGGAGGGGCAAGAATGAGACAAAAGCTAGGAGCTAGGCCCACGCGGGCACTGGAACTGTGCTGGGGCTGCCTGTCTGAGTGTCCCTCTGAGGAACTTTTGCTCTGAATAAAGCTCTGCTGCTTGCAACAATTCTCCATCTCTCACGTTGAAACCTTCCCTCCAAGAGACAAGAACCTGATCTTGCTGATCCCCAGCACTGCTGACAGGAACACGGTGTTTTGTTAGTCACCAAGTAGTGTCAAATATAATTTTTAAGCAGACAGTAAACACAAGTTCATGATAATGCATTGGAAAGACAAACAGAAGAAAGATGTAGGTTCTAAACTGGGTCAGCAAACAATCTCCGTAAAGGGCCAGATAGCAAATATTTCTTATTCTATTGTTAATATATAGTCTCTGTCTTCCTCTCTCTCTCTCTCTTTCTCTCTCTCTCTCTCTCTCTCTCTCTCTCGCTTTCTCTCCCTCTCACCTTTAAAAAAATTAACAATAGTCTTAATTTGCAAGTCATGCAAAAACAGGCTACAGCCTAACTTGGCCAATGGGCCATAATTTGTTGACTCCTGCTGTAAGTCAAGGCTGTCTAATAGAACCTTCTGTGAAAATGGAAGAGTTTTATTCTGCACTATCCATTACAGTGATCAAGTACTTGAAATGTGACTAGGGCAAAGGAGACACTGAATTTTACATTCACTTAATTTTAATTAACTTAAATAGCCACAAATGGCTAGCTGCTATTGTATTGGACAACATAGGTAGCCCATCATTTTCCAAAACAATATCCGTATTTTATTTCTTGAAACTACATGTAGCTTGTGGGTTACACCAGTAAGTTTTTTCTCATCTAGTTGTGTGCTCCTGACTAAATTAAATCTTAAAATATTATATAATGCTCAGGAGATTTTGTTCATAAGATTTTCATTCCTAATATATTTATTTTGTGGGAATGGGCATCTTGGCAATATGTGGCTCTCACACTGCATTGCATGGCAGAGGGAAGAGCTGCCATCTGATTTGTTCGCTGTTCTCATCCCAAGGTCTAGCACAGAACTCAGCACATCATAGGCATATATGTGTTCAGTAAAATATGGAAGATCCATAATAAAATGATACAATGGTCTACCAGTACGCACAACACTGAGTAAAACTGGTTTTCTCTATGACTTTTTTATATTTATATGAACACTGTGAATTTTCAAAATAGGTTGTCAATTACAGCATCCCCCCAAAGACTGGGAGGCTTTTTGTTTTGTGTTTATTTTCACAATATGTATTAAAACCTAGCTGAATACTACTTCTTAATAAACTGCAATTTGAAGAATGCTGTTCTAGGTCTTTCACTAGACCGTGCAGGGGTGGGGAACCTTTTTTCTGCGGGCCATTTGGATATTTATAACATCATTCACAGGCCATACAAAATTATCAACTTAAAAATTAGCCTGCTCTAGTTGGGCAGGCTCACTTGGTGAGGTGTGTGATGTTGGCTGGCGTTGATTTCACAGGCCTTGTATGGCAAGCAGGCCAGATATTCCCCACCCCTGAAACGCAGTTCTTGCAACTCAGATTTTCCAGCCCAGTTCCAGCCTTGAAGTTAAAGCTTTATAATGGCACATAGTGTGTTTTTCTAAAATAGGCTCAATTAAAGTAAAAATCAGTTTAAAAATACGATGAGAAGGACTCTGCTGTGGTTTAAACAATGGTCAGCATGATTTAGCAATCTGGAAGACATCGACTTAGGAAACCTCGCATATATGGCTGTGGCAGAGGTTGGTGTCTGGAAAAAGAATTCAGTTGTTCAATATATTTGCCAAAAACTTCACTCCCACAGACAAGTTTAATAGCAAAAAATGTTAGGAGTATAGCAAAGAACAACTTTAACTACTTGTCCACTTTTTTTTTCTGAGGGAAATCTTTTTCCTCACAAGCAAGAAGCATCTTCTAATGCTTATCACTGTCCACATTTCATCTACCCACTCCCCTATGCTGTGCAGCATGATCGACCATGTCAGGTGTTAGCAGATCCATCATAATGCCGTGGAAATACACAAATGCGAAGATCAAATATGGCCACACATTGTGTCATTTATCCCACTGAGAGGTGATGTTCCTCCTTCTGTCCTCGAATCTGGAAGGGCAGTGACTGTTTTGACCATTAGCATAGAGCAGACATGGTGCTGCTGGTTTTCCTACCAGGCTCGAAGGCACTATCAATGTGATGTTTTTCAAACACACTATACCTGAGACCTGAACGATCACATAAGAAATCCAACTACCCTGAGATGCCAAGTGTGGCATTTAGTAAATAGTCCCAGCAGAACACAGCCACCCAGCCTTCTATTCTAAGGCACTACCCATTCAAGGGATTATCTCCTCCAAGGCAACAAGGAGAAGCCTTCTTAGACCTTCCAGACCTGCACATTTGCAGCTGAATACCATCAAATAATCTCTGTTGATGTCCAATGAAAGAGAACAATCTCCACCAAACCCTTGACCCATAAAACCATGATATATTTAATGCAATCCTGCTGATTTATGCCAGTAACCTTGGGGATGGCTTTGTTATGCAACAATAAATAGCTAGAATAAGAATGAAAGAGTCCTCAGTGAAAATGACTCTGAAAGGCCAAACAGAAACTAATTTCCTAGTAGTCAGGACAACAAAGAAATTTGAGGAAAGTCTTTTTGTTTGGAACGTGACCTGGAACATGTAAAACCTAACACATGTATTCTTTTTTTAGTTGGACTTAAATCTCTTTTCTATTTAGGTTCAGTTACAAAAGCTTTCTAAGCCTCAGATTCTCCTTCATAAAAATGGAGATTACAATACCTGATCACCTCACAGAGCTGCAAGATGATAAAATAATTTAAATGCAGAGCAGGTATACTAAACAAGAGAAAACTAATGTTAACTGAGTGTCTAGCATATGGCAGGTTTGTACCAGTGATTCTCCTTCCCCATTGCAGATTGGTGACAAGTGGACAGGCTCAGGAGCCTGTGTGACGTTAACACTGAGAAATAAATCATTTACATCTCTGAGAAATTCTGTTTTAATCGGACAAAGAGGGAGTGTTATTTTACCTGCTGACCTCATTGGGTCATTTATGTTGGGATTCAAATACATCAATTGCTATTAACAGACTTTATGAAGTTAAAACTGCTGGGAAATATGACATAGTAATGTGGGCCATGGAAGAAGACAAGGAATCCATTATTTTTCTTAACTGAAAACCCCTGGATCCATGTTTTAGTTGTATGTCTGTGTGATTTACAGTGAGCACCATGGTGGCACCCTCAGAAAATATTCTTGTTCCTTGAATTCTACTTCCCCTCAGTCACTCAGGAAGCCAGGTTCTGCAATCACAGTAAAATTCAGACCCAACTTACCACTAAATGCCCATCCTCAAAGGACCAGGTGATCTTGCTGAACTTCCTAGAACCTTTTAGCACTGCTGAGTAAAATTAACACCAAATAATGGGGTCATTTGCAGGAACCATTGAGAATCCTGTTCTTATTATACCTACAATTTTGTATGAGTCCATGGTTCGTTTATTTAATCTGTTATGCAGGGTTATTTTGTATAACTGAGTTTAGTAGTATGTGTAGCTAAGCAAGAAACTTGGTAGTGAAAATTCAGGGCAGAAATTGGAAACCTGCACCCAAGTTCTAACTCAGTCACTTTTTTGCTGTATGACCTTGAGCAGACCACTAAACCCTTGAGCTTCAACCTCCTCATACAAAGAAAGGTGATAATAAGCCAATGTTAGCTACATGACACAATGTATATAACAGTATAGGGCAGCAGTAAAGAGATCTGCAAGTAGAAGGTGCTTTCAAAATACTGCTACTAAGAGCACTTTTTATCTTTGAATCAAATTGTTTTCTGCAGTTGACCTGGGCACAGTAACCAGGAAGAAAGAGTCATTTATATATGAATATTCAACTTTCCTATTAAGATAGAAACTCCATGACTTAAAACTCTAAAACACGATCCTCAGTTATGATGCTTATGTTTCTCCCAGGTGATTACATGTACAGAAGATGAAGTAAAATGACGTATAACAAAACCAATTGTATCACAGGCTAATTGATATAAACAAAAGCTAAGTACCTCTGGCATAATTCTGGTCACAAAAACATCACCAAACTTCTAAATAAAGACCCAAAATATTTCTAATATTAAACATTGAAATAATGGTGAACAATACCTACATTTAAGAAAGATTCATAAAAACAAATAATATCATTCTTTTCCCTCCCATTTTTCCAGGGCAGGATTATGGATGGCCAGAGCCTCGCTTGGAAACTCAGGCTCAAAGTGGGAGCCTACCCTGGACAGGACACCCTTCCATCACAGGTCCACTCACGCACACACTCACTCAGACGAGGACGAGGTATATATGTCAATTCACCTCATGTAATCTCTGGGATGTGGCAGGACACTGGAGTCTCACACAGACATGGACAGAACTCCACACAGGCAAGTGGCCACAGCTGGGAATCCTTTTTTTTTTTTCCTCGTCAACATTATAACCAAATGATGTTGAATGAAATGATGTTATTTGAGGACTTGTGTAAGAACTTAAGCTCCACAACCAATTACCTGTACACACATCTCTGCTTTGCCACTTTCCAGAAATTTGACTTTGGTTAAGTAATTTAACATTTTTTAGGGGATTCCAAAATGGCAGTGGAGTGAATGGAAGCTACACAGACCATCTCCCAGGACCAAACTGGAAATACAACTAAAATAAAGACAAATCGTCGGGAAAAAGCAATAAAAAAGCAGCTTGCTAGGACCACACAACCAGGGACACTGAATTGATCCTGGTAGGATTGCGGAGGCGTGAGAGGGGGGCTGGGAGCCCACTGACAGCAGCGGCCTTAGCTGTGAGCACCACCCTCAGGGGGAAAGCCCAAGCTGGCGCCACAGAGCAGAGGGCCGGGACAGAGCGCTAAAATAGCCACAGCCACTCACCTTGGGCTCCGGCAGAGGGAGAGCAGACTGGACTGGAACTGTGTGGGGGCACTTGGGATTTGGAGGGTGCTCAGAGCTTTTGCTGAGTTGCGGCCACGCAGGACGGTGGCCATCTTACTCCTTCCCAGAGTTCTGGGGAGAGGTGGCAGCCCCTCCCTCGGAGATTCAGCCACACCCAGTTGGGCCACTGAAACGCCAATTGAGGCTCTTTAAATACCAGCATCTGCCCCACCCTCGGGAAATCCTCTCATGCTGAACACCTGAGGGAGGTTTTCATTCAACTGAGAACCCAAGGCTCTTCAAGTAACCCGGACTAATAGCCTATAGGCAAAAAGCAAGAGGATAACTGAAACTTTTCTGGGCTTGCAAATCTACCCAGGAAAGTAGGACTGGACAGTGGTGTTTAACATGGCTCCTCCCACGGCTGATCCAAACCCAGTAGAGGGAGCCACAAACAGCAGAACAACAACATCCACAGGGAAAATTTGGCAGGCTCCAAAAACCACAGAGATAGCCAAAATGGTGAAACAAAGAAACAGATGCCAAATAAAAGAACAAGAGACTTCCACCGAAGATGAGATAAATGAAATGGCATTAAGCAAGTTAACAGAACTAGAATTCAGAGCAATGATTTTGAGGAAAATCAACAGCATGTGTAAGGACATCAACACTGTGAGCAAAGACATAGAAATATTGAAAATAAACCAATTGGAAATGAAGAATGACATAGCAGAAATGAAGAACACATTGGAAGGACTAAACAGCAGAGTAGAAGAAGCTGAGGACCGGATCAGTGAATTAGAAGACAGGGTAGAAAAAATCAACCAATCAGAAAACCAAAAGGAAAAAACAATGAAAAAACAGGAAGACAGTTTAAGAGAACTGTGGGACAACTGCAAACGTAATAATATTCGCATCATAGGAGTCCCCAAAGAAGAAGAAAATGAGAAAGGGTTAGAGAATATATTTGAAGAAATAGTGACAGAAAATTTCCCTAATTTGTTGAAGGAAGAAGGCATTCAAGTTCAAGAAGCACAGAGAGTCCCAAGTAAGAAGAACCCAAACAGGCCCACACCAAGACACAGTAATTAAAATGCCAAAAATTAAAGACAAAGAGAGAATCCTAAAGGCAGCAAGAAATAAGCAACAGGTTACCTACAAAGGAACACCCATAAGGCTATAAGCTGACTTCTCAATAGAAACACTACAGGCCAGAAGGAAATGGCATGAAATAATCAAGGTCATGAAAAACAAGGATCTGAACCCAAGACTACTCTACCCAGCAAGGCTATCATTCAAAATAGAAGGTCAAATAAAGAGCTTCCCAGACAAAAAAAGGCTAATGGAATACATTAGCACCAAACCAGCACTGCAAGAAATGTTAAAAGGACTGCTGTAATTAGTAGAAGAAATAGAAAGGAAAATAGAACCACACTAAACAAAAATGGCAATAAATAAGTACATATCAATAATCACCTTAAATGTAAATGGACTGAAGGCCCCGATCAAAAGACACAGAGTAGTGGATTGGATAGGAAAGCATGACCCATATATATGTTGTTTACAAGAGACCCACCTCACAACAAAAGACTCACATAAGCTGAAAGTGCAGGGATGGAGAAAAATCTTCCACGCAAACAGAAAGGAAAAAAAAGCTGGGGTAGCAATACTCATATCTGATAAAATAGATTTCAAAATGAAGGCCATAACTAGAGACAAAGAAGGTCACTACATAATATTGAAAGGATCTATCCAACAGGAAGATATAATCTTGGTAAACATATATGCACCCAATATAGGAGCACCAAAATATATTAAAAATCTTCTGGAGGACTTCAAAGGAGAAATCGACAGCAATACAATCATAGCAGGGGACTTCAACACCCCGCTGACATCACTGGATAGATCCTCTAGACAAAAAATTAACAAGGAAACAGAGACTCTAAATGATGCACTAAATCAAATGGATTTAATATATATCTACAGACAATTATACCCCAAAACTACAGAATTCACATTCTTCTCAAGTGCACATGGGACATTCTCAAAGATAGACCACATGTTAGGACACAAACTAAGTCTCTACAAGTTCAAGAAGATTGAAATCATATCAAGCATCTTCTCAGATTACAATGGCATGAAACTAGAAATCCATCGCAACAAGAACATGCAAAGACATTTGAATACATGGAGGCTAAATAGCATGTTATTAAACAATGAATGGGTTACCGAGGAGAAAAGGAAGAAATTAAAAACTTTCTGGAAACCAATGAAAATGAACACACAACACAAAATCTATGGGATGCAGCGAAAGCAGTTCTGAGAGGGAAGTTCATAGCACTACAGGTCTACCTCATGAAACAAGAAAAATTTCTAATAGACTTTCTAACCTCGCAACATAAAGGACTAGAAAGCAAACAAAAAGACAACCCCAGAGTAAGTAGAAGGAAGAAAATAGTAAAGATCAGAGAAGAAATAAATGACATAGAGACCAGAAAAAACAATTCAAAGGAACAATGAAACAAAGAGCTGGTTTTTTGAAAAGATAAACAAGATTGATGGACCCTTAGCTAGACTCACCAAGAAACAAAGAGAGAGAACCCAAATACACAAAATCAGAAATGAAAGAGGAGAAGTAACAACAGCCACCACAGAAATACAAAGGATCTTTAACAAATACTATGAACATTTATATGGCAACAAATTCGACAATCTAAGTGAAATAGACAAATTTCTAGAAACACATAGTCTCCCAAAACTGGACTGGGAAGAGATAGAAAACTTTAACAGACCAATAACAATGAAGGAAATTGAAGATGTAATCAAGACTCTCCCAGAAAACAAAAGCCCAGGCCCGGACGGCTTCACGGGGGAGTTTTACCCAACTTTCAAAGAAGAACTAACACACATTCTTCTCAAACTATTTCTAAAAATTCAAGAAGAAGGAAGACTTACAAACTCCTTTTATGAAGCCAGCATAATTCTAATTCCAAAACCAGAAAAAGACACTACAAAGAAAGAAAACTACAGGCCAATATCCCTGATGAACATAGATGCCAAAATCCTGAACAAAGTACTAGCAAATCGGATTCAGCAATACATCAAAAAAATTATTCACCATGACCAGCTGGGATTCATCCCAGGGATGCAAGGTGGGTTCAATATTCGCAAATCAATAAAAGTGATACACCACATAAACAAAATGAAAGATAAAAACCATATGATTATATCAATAGACGCTGAAAAAGCATTCGACAAAATCCAGCACACATTTCTAATAAAAATGCTCAGCAATTTGGGAATAGAGGGATCATATCTTGATATAATAAAGGCCATATATGAAAGACCTACAGCCAACATCATACTCAATGGGCAAAAACTAAAAACATTTCCCTTAAGAACAGGAACAAGACAGGGATGCCCACTTTCACCACTCTTATTTAACATAGTACTGGAAGTCTTAGCCACAACAATCAGACATGAAGAAAAAATAAAAGGAATCCAAATTGGAAAGGAGGAAGTGAAACTGTCATTATTCACAGATGGCATGATATTATACATAGAAAACCCTAAAGACTCCATCAAAAATCTACTAGACTTAATAAATGAATTTGGCAAAGTAGCAGGATACAAAATTAACGTCAAGAAATCAACGGCATTCTTATACACCAATGATGAACTCACAGAAATAGAAACTAAAAAAACAATCCCATTTACCATCACGGCAAAAAAATTAAGATACATAGGAATAAACTTAACCAAAGAAGTAAAGGATCTATTTGCAGAAAACTGAAGGACATTGAAAAGAGAAATAGAGGAAGATATAAAAAAGTGGAAGTACATACCTTGTTCATGGATTGGAAGAATTAACATCATTAAAATGTCCATATTACCCAAAGCAATCTATAGATTCAATGCAATCCCCATCAAAATACCAGTGACATATTTCACAGAACTAGAATAAATACTCCAAAAGTTCATATGGAACCAAAAAAGACCCCGAATAGCCACAGCAATCTTGAAAAAGAAGGACAAAGTAGGTGGGATCACAATACCGGATATCAGGTTATACTACAAAGCTACTATAATCAAAACAGCCTGGTACTGGCACAAGAACAGGCATATAGACCAGTGGAGCAGAACAGAGAATCCGGAAACTGACCCAAAACATTATGCTCAATTAATATTTGACAAAGGTGGCAAGAGCATACAATGGAACAAAGAAAGCCTCTTTAATAAATGGTGTTGGGAAAATTAGACAGCTACATGCAAAAAATGAAACTAGACCATCAACTTACACCATACACAACAATAAACTCAAAATGAGTAAAAGACTTAAATGTGACTCGTGAATCCATAAAAATCCTAGAAGAAAATGTAGGCAACAAAATTTCGGACATCATACGCAGTAGAATCTTCACTGATACATCACCTAAGGCAACAGAAACAAAGGAAAAAATGAACACATGGGACTACATCAAACTCAAAACCTTCTGCACAGCAAAAGAAACACAACCATCAAAGTGGAAAGGGAACCCACTGTATGGGAGAGCATAATTGCCAATGATACATCAGATAAGGGGTTAATCTCCAAAATATATAGAGTGCTCATACAACTCAACAAAAGGAAGACAAAGAACCCAATTAAAAAATGGGCAGAGGAACTAAACAGACACCTCTCCAAACAGGACATACAAATGGCTAAGAGACATATGAAGAAATGCTCAACATCACTAATCATCAGAGAGCTGCAAATTAAAACAACAATGAGGTATCACCTCACACCTGTCAGAATGGCCGCCATCAACAAATCATCAAACAACAAGTGTTGGCAAGGATGTGGAGAAAAGGGGACTCTAGTACACTGCTGGTGGGAATGCAGACTGGTGCAGCCACTGTGGAAAACACTACGGTGTTACCTCAAAAAATTAAAAATTGAATTACCATTTGACCCAGTGATCCCACTCCTAGGAATATACCCTAAGAAGCCTGAAACACCAATCAGAAAGAATACATGTACTCCCATGTTCATAGCAGCACTATTTACAATAGCTAAGATCTGGAAATAGCCCAAGTGTCCATCAGTGGATGAATGGATAAAAAAGCTGTGGCACATATACACAATGGAGTACTATGGAGCTGTAAGAAAGAAAGATCTCTTATCCTTTGAGACGACATGGAGGGACCTCGAGAGTATTATCCTAAGCAAAACAAGCCAAGCAGAGAAAGACAAATATCACATGATCTCAACTCATTTGTGGAATATAATAAACATAACAGTCTGGGGAGCAGGGTAGACCTAGAGATGTGAAAGTAGGGTACAGACTGACAACCCTCAGAAGAGGGGGTGTGGGGGGAGGGAAGAGATAAACTACAGAACTTATACGCATGAATGCATAACTGATGGACATGGACAACAAAGCTGGGAAAGGGGTGGAGGGAAGGGGAGGAGGGTGTCAATGGGGAAAAAAGCAGAAACATCTGTAACAAAAATAAATTAATAAATAAAGAAAATAATAATAAAAAAAAAACATTTTTGGGCCTCATTTTCCTTATCTGCACAATGGATTCAACATATATTTATTGAAGACTCCCTATGTCAGGGTTGGGAGACAGAAGTGAACCAAGGAAGGAAGGGAGAGAAAAGGGGAAGAAATACCTATACAAAGGTAGGAACTAATGAGGTAAGAAGAAGATATGAGGAGAGCCATTGGCAGTCTTCTAATTCTTGCAACATCTACGCAGATTTGAAATTATTTCCAGATAAAACAATTTGTTTAAAAATAGGGCAAATTCATAAATCATGGGTTGGATGGAACCCAAGATTCTATGCAGCAGTAGTTTGAGCATATGGAAACATAAAAACGTTGGCTTTCCATTGTCTTCATCATTTGAGCTACTGATTAGGACCACAGAGAGACTCAGTGGGGTTGAATAACATTAGCTGAGACTAATATAGGAATTTATTTTTAAACATTTCCCTTATAATGTTTTTAAAAATGTGTCTGGCTATCAGAGCTCTGGATATTAAGTAGGTATTCAATAAATGTTAGTGTCTAGTGCCCCCCCACTACTCCCCCCAACAGATATACATGAGTGACAGGAATCATTTTTTTTATGGGATCAGTTGTTATACCTGTGTGAATATTCCTTCTGGCTGTTTCTCAAAGTGTGATTGCTGAAAAATTTACATGAAAATGAAGTGGCAGATAACAGCTAAGGAAATTGAAGATGTAATCAAGAATCTCCCAGCAAACAAAAGCCCAGGCCAGAAGGCTTCACAGGGGAGTTTTACCAAACACTCAAAGAAGAACTAACACCATTTCTCCTCAAACTATTCCAAAAAATTCAAGAAGAAGGAAGACTTCCAAACTCATTTTATGAGGACAACATACTTCTAATTCCAAAACCAGATAAAGACACTACAAAGAAAGAAAACTACAGAACAATAACCTTGATGAACATAGATTCCAAAATCCTTAACAAAATATTAGCAAATCGGATCCAGTAATACATTAAAAAAAAAAGCATTCACCATGACCAAGTGGGATTCATTCCCAGGGATTTAAGGCTGCTACAGTATTCACAAATCAATAAATGTGATATACCACACAAACAAAATTAGAAATAAAAAACATATAATAATATCAATAGATGCTGAAAAAGCATTCAACAAAATCCAGCACCCATTTCTGATAAAAACACTCAGCAATGTGATAATAAAGAGCTCATATCTCAACATAGTAAAGGCATATATGAAAAACATACAGCCAACATCATACTCAATGGGCAAAACCTAAACGCATTTCCCTTAAGAACAGGAATAAGACAGGGATGCCCACTTTCGCCACTCTTATTTAAGAGAGTACTGGAAGACTTAGCCACAGCAATTAGACATGAAGAAAAAATAAAAAGGATCCAAATTGGAAAGGAGGAAGTGAAACTGTCATTATTTGCAGATGACATGATACTGTACATAGAATACTTTGAAGACTCCATCAAAAATGTACTAGATTTAATAAATGAATTTGGCAAAGCAGCAGGATACAAAGTTAACATCAAGAAATCAACGGCATTCTTATACACCAATAATGAACTCACAGCAAGAGAAACTAAGAAAACAATCCCATTTACATTGCGGCAAAAAAATGAAGATACCGTGTGGTCAAGATGGTGGCATAGGTAAATGCAGTATCACCTTCTCCTACAACCACATCAAAATTACAACTAAACTACAGAACAATCATCATGCAGAACCACCTGAAATAAGGCTGAATAGAAGTCCTACACTATGAAATTAAAGAAGCAGCCACATCAAGACTGGTAGGATGGGCAGAGGCACAGACAGGCTGGTCCCGCACCCACGTGTGGTGGATAAAAATCAGGAGGTATACCTTGGCTGGAAAGGTCCTCCCTGAGGAGTGAGGGGTCCTCGTCCTACACCAGGCACCCAGCTTGGGGTTCCAGTGCCAGGAAGAGAAGTCCCCATAATTTCTGGCTGTAAAAACCAGCGGGAACTGAGGATGAGGGAGGCTGTGCTGCTGGAGCCCCAGGCAGCTCCTCTTAAAGGGCCCGTGCACAGATTTACTCCAACTGGCTCCCTCTGAGCTCCAGTATGGAGATAGGCAGCTTGAAAGGCACCAGAGACATACACGGAAGAACTGAGTTGTTTGGCATTGGGGCGAGAGCTGGAGGGACAGATTTCTCTGAGACCGGTGTGCTGGAGGAGGACTTTGTTCCTTTGGTGAGCCCTTCCCCCACAAGGCCAGAAAACTTGCACCATATCTGGGACTCTAACAACCTGGCTCACATTGTTTGCCCCAATCTGGTGATTCCCTGAGGCCCTGCCCACCCAAGCTATTTCCAGTTGCTTTACCATAGGATTGGCCTGTTTTGGCTCCTGCTTCAGATTTTCCTAAATTCTCTCAAACAAGCAGCATCTGGCCATGGCAAGCCCCATACCTCTCCCTAAGTGGCCCCAGGCCTGGCACTAGAAGCAGCCAGCCTTGGTTCACAAATTGGCTTTGCCTGGGCACATCCGAGCCCAGCACAAGAAGCAGCCATCTGCAGACCACTTTGTAGCTTATGCCTGGTGGCCCTGGGTAGAACACAGGCAGTGGCTGACTTTGCCCCAGAGTCAGCACACCCAGTAGACAGCTTCAGACCATGTCCAAGCACCACCTCCCAACCACTGCACAAGTGACACACTCAAGGAATGGACTCAGGGGGTACCAGAGCACTGCTGAAGTAAGTCTTGCTCTGTGTGGTGAGCTCCTGCACAGCTGATCATCCAGGTAGTCAGAGGACAGTGGTTACTGGGCACAGCAAGTCCTTGCAGCTGATCAGCCTGAGTAAAACACTCCCATTGAAGTGCCAACAGCAATCAAGACTCAATTACAAAAGAAGAGTATAAAGTCCACATGAGGGGTACACCTTGAGGGCCCAGCTGGGTGATCAGTGAGGCTGTGCCACTGGACCCTACAGGACAACTACACAACAGGCCACCCTAGGAAGCCTAGGAGACATAGTAACTCTACCTAATACATAGAAACAATCACAGGGAGGCAGCCAAAATGAAAAGACAAAGAAACATGTCTCAAATGAAAGAACAGAACAAAACTCCAGGAAAAGAACTAAGTGAAATGGACATAAGCAATCTAACAGATGCAGAGTTCAAAACACTGGTTATAAGGACGCTCAATGAATTTAGTGAGGATAAAGAGCATCACAAAGGACCAGTCAGAAATAAAAGATGCACTAACTGAAATAAAGAATAATTTACAGGGAATTAATAGTAGAGTAGGTGAAGCCAAGAAGCAAACCATCCATTTGGAGTAGAATGAAGCAAAAAACACCCAATCAGAGCAGCAAAAAGAAAAGATAATCCAAAAAAAATGAGGATAGTATAAGGAGCCTGTGGGACAACCTCAGGCGTGCCAACATTTGCATCATGGGAGTGCCAGAGGATAAGAGAGAGTGCAAGAAATTGAAAACCTATTTGAAAAAATAATGACAGAAAACTTCCCTAACTTGGTGAAGGAAACAGACATATAACTCCAGGAAGCACAGAGAGTCCTAAACAAGATGAACCCAAAGAGGTCCACACCACGACACATCATTGTCAAAATATAAAAGGTTAAAGACAAAGAAAGAATCTTAAAAGCAGCAAGAGAAAAGCAGTTAGTTATCTACAACAGAGCTCCCATAAGACTGTCAGCCGATTTCTCAAAAGAAACTTTGCAGGCCAGAAGGGAATGGTAAGAAATATTTAAAGTGATGAAAAGCAAGGACCTACAAGCAAGATTACTCTATCCTGCAAAGCTATCATTTAGAATTGATGGACATATCAAGAGTTTCCCAGACAAAAAGCTAAAAGAGTTCATCACCACCAAACCAGTATTATTAATATATGAAATGTTGACGGATCTTCTTGATGAAGATAAAAAAATAAAAATATGAACAATATAATGACAATAAATACATATCTATCAACAACTGAATCTACAAACAGTATGAACAAGCAGAACAGAAACAGACTCATAGATACAGAGAACTTTTTGTTGCTTGCCAGACTGGAGGGGACTTGGGTGAAAAAGATAAAGAAATTAGGAAGTACAAATAGGTTGTTAGACTGATGAACTTCAAAGGGAAGGGGGAAGGTGGGGCGGGAAGAGAGAAACCAAAGAACTGATATGCATATATGCATAACCAATACACACAAACAATAGTGTGGGGAAAGCAGGAGGGGGGTGTGTTTGGTGAGGAGGGGGCCAAGAGGGAAAAAAAGAGGGACATGTGTAATACATTCAACAATAAAGATAAGTTTAAAAAATAAAAATGAAGATACCTAGGAATAAACTTAACCAAAGAAGTAAAAGATCTCTTCACAGAAAACTACAGGACATTGAAGAAAGAAATAAAGGAAGATATAAAAGAGTGGAAGCATACACCTTGTTCATGGATTGGAAGAATTAACATCATTAAAATATCCATACTACCCAAAGCAATCTATAGATTGAAAGCAATCTCCATTAAAATACCAACAACATATTTCACAGAACTAGAACAAATACTTCAAAAGTTTATATGGAACCAGAAAAGAACCTGAATAGCCATAGCAATCTTGAAAAAGAAGAACAAAGTAGGAGGGATGACAATACCAGATATCAGGTTATACTACAAAGCCATTGTAATCAAAACAGCCTGGTACTGCACAAGAACAGGCATATAGGTCAATGGAACAAAACAGAGAACCTGGAAATTGACCCAAGACGTTATGCTGAATTATTTGACAAAGGTGGCAAGAACATACAATGGAGTAAAGATAGCTTCTATAATAAATGGTGTTGGGAAAATTGGACAGCTACATGCAAAAAAATGAAACTATACCACCAACTTACACCATACACAAGAATAAACTCAAAATGGATAAAAGACTTAAATTGACTCGTGAATCCATAAAAATCCTAGAAGAAAATGTAGACAACAATATTTCAGACAGCACATGCAGCAGTATTTTCACTGATATAACGCCTAAGGCAAGAGAAACAAAGAAAAAAATGAATATATGGAACTACATCAAACTAAAAAGCTTCTGCACAGCAAAAGAAACAACCATCAAAATGGAAAGGGAACCCACTGTATGGGAGAGCATAACTGCTAACGATACATCAGATAAGGGGTTAATTTCCAAAATATATAGAGTGCTCATACAACTCAACAAAAGAAAGAACAAAGAACCCAATTAAAAAATGGACAGAGGACCTAAATAGGCACCTCTCCAAACAGGACATACAAATGGCCAAGAGACATATGAAAAAATGCTCAATGTCACTAATCATTAGAGAGATGCAAATTAAAACAACTATGAGGTATCACCTCACACCTGCCAGAATGGCTACCATAAACAAATAATCAAACAGGATGTGCTGGCAAGGGTTTGGAGAAAAGGGGACTCTAGTACACTGCTGGTGAAAATGCAGACTGGTGCAGCCACTATGGAAAACAATATGGTGTTTCCTCAAACAATTAAAAATGGAACTTCCATTTGACCCAGTGATCCCACTTCTAGGAATATACCCTAAGAAGCCTGAAACACCAATCAGGAAGAATATATGTACCCCTATGTTCATAGCAGCACTATTTACAATTGTTAAGATCTGGAAACAGCCCAAGTGTCCATCAATAGATGAGTGAATAAACAAGCTGTGGTAGCCCTGGCAAGTTTGGCACAGCAGTTAAAGTGTTGGCCCGCGGACCAGAGAGTCCCGGGTTCAGTTCCCGCCAAGGGCCTGTACTTTGGTTGCAGTTCATCCCCGGCCCCGGTTGGGGTCGTGTGAGTGGCAACCAGTCAGTGTGTCTCTCTCACATCGATGTTTCTCTCTTCCTCCCTCTCTCCCTCCTGCTCTATCTGAAAATGGATGCAAAAATGTTTTTGGGTCAGAATGAAAAAAAAAAAAAAAAGCTGTGATGCATAGACACAATGGAACATTATGCAGCTTAAGAAAGAAAGATCTCTTATCCTTTGAGATGACACGGAGGGACCAGGAGAGTATTACCATAAGTGAAATCAGCCAATCAGAGAAAGACAAGTACCACATGATCTCACTTATTTGTGGAATATAATGAATAAAATAAGCTGATGAACTAAATAGACCCAGAGACATAGAAAGGAGTACGGTTCAGACTGACAAACCTCCCAGGAGGGGGGCTGGAGGGTGGAGCGATGAGATAAACCAAAGAACTTATATGCACATATGCATAACTAATGAACATAGACAATAATGATTGGAGGGGCGGGATCAGGAGGAGGGTGTTAATGGGGGAAAAAGGAGAAACATCTCTAACAAAAATAAATTAATTTAAAAAATAAATAAGTAAATAAAAGAAAATGAGGTGGCAGTATAACATAGTGGCTAAATGGGTAGACTCTGAAACAAAACTGCCTAGGTTCAAATCCCAGCCCTGCCATTTACTAGCTCTATAACCTTAGAAACAAGTCTACCTTCATTTCTCTCCTGTAAAACACAGATAACAAAATGTGTTTTGTGACTAAAGAAGTCAACATTTTTAAAACGCCCAAATCAGTGTCTGGTATGTAATAAACACTGTATCAGTGTTTCTTAGAAAACTAAAAATTATCTCAAGGAAGGATAGCTTGATACAATGTAGGTTTCTGGGTCCTACCCATGACTGGATAAATCTGAATCTCCTGAGCCTATGGCATTTCAACAAGATCTCCAGATAATTCATTAACACATTAAAGTTTGAAAGCCAGTGCTTTGGTTATTAGGAGTCTTGATGGACAGTTTCCACAGGGGCAGCTAATACTGCAAACTCCAACTTTACTTTTTATGTCAGCGTCTTAGGTCTGAAAAATCCCCAAATTCTTGTGGGAGATTTCTCCCCAAATTAAATTAAATGATCCTATAAAACTGGCTTCTGGAATGATTAGCATCTGAAATCATGGTTCTGAGTATGCAGGTTTCCTTGACCTTTTTTTCAGGTGGCTTCTCTTCCTTGCTCAGTTTTCCCAGGATAAATGTTGTTCACTGTCCATTCATTGCCTATCTGAGGACTGGGCATACATGGTGCTCCTGGGAGTCTCAGATACAGCCCTTCACTCTAAATAACTCATTGCAGTCTCTGTGCCTAAATGGAGAGAAGCTCTAATAGAAATGACAATCACGTATGACAATTTTAGCAGTGTTGATATTTTTTTTCCCCAAGAGGGGAACTTAGCGTTGCTGTAGGAAACTTGCTACTTTCCATAATTCTTTGGTCATCAGAGTCAATGTCTATAATTAAACCGGATGCCCTTATGTAGTATGAACGGGACCATATCTGAGGACAATTTTCATGTTAAAGGTGAGAAGCCCCCAGAGGACAAGGCACCAGCTTCAAAGGCTATTTGACAAAAGGGGGGCCCTGGAGCCCTGTTGCCAACTTCTGTTGTCCCTGAGATGCGGTGACTTTGTGACCTCAAGGCTTCAAAGGAATCAGAAATAGCCATTCACTCTTTTTATAGATGAAGTTCACATAACAAAAAATATATAATTCAACCGCTGAACTGGCATTAATCATCATCATCATCATTGATATAATCACAAACTAATAATTGTTATGGTTTTCTTATTTAAAAAATTACACTCTTTTCAGAAGAAACCAAAACACGAGTGGATCCTTTTCCCAAGTTTCTTACAATCCAGGCTCTCTAACTGTTGGGTTATGGAGGACACATGAGAGATGACTCTGTATTCTGACTCATTTTCAGAAACTGTGTACTGCCCACTGCTCAGATAAGGGATAAATGTACGTGAGATTGTGTATGCACTTGGAGTGGGAGAAACCACTCAGACCGAGTGAGTGGTTTTCAGCAAGTGTATATTATCCTTGACGTCTCATAAGGTAATACAGATATTATCCACTTTGAAACACTTAACATTCTTTATTCTTCTGGAAAGCCTCTCCCTCTCTTCCCTTTCCAAATCAATCCAACCTAGACATCATGCTCGTTTCCTATTGTCTCCTCAACATTCTCTTGCAAACTTCAACTGACTACTCTGAATTCCTACATTCAGCATCATAAAAAGTTAATCATACAATGCCAGTTTACTTTAAATAAAGCAATGTTTATTAGGTTATCTACCAATTCTGTGCTTAAACTCTAGTATATACATGAGATTATGAACTTGAAACTCATTTCTTTTGACCTCTTCATTGAGATGATGCTAAAAACTTAGCAGAATTCATTTGGCAATTTATCATGCCCTGCTATATGCCACTAAAGCAATTACTGTCTCAAAATATTGTCTTGTTCTTTCATCACTGTTAAAATTTCCATGTATTTATATCTTTCTTGACAATTAAATTACAATTTTCCTTAAGGCATTTTTGTCTCTATCAAGGATAAGGTGATCAGTGTCTTTGAAAGATCATTTTACTATTTTCTGTGCTGCACTGTCAACTTGTCACAAACATAGTGGCTTAAACAACACAGATTTATTATTTTATAGTTCGGTGGGTCAGATGTCGGGCATGGGTTTCACCTGAATAAAATCAAGGTGTGAGCAGCGAGGTCCTCTGGAGGCTCTAGGGAAGAATCCGTTCCCTTGCTCACTCGTATTGCTGGAAGAATTCAGTTCTTTGCAGTGGCAGAGTGACAGGTCATGTTTGCTTGTTGCCTTTCAGCTGAGGGCATTTGCCAGCTTCTAGAAGCCTCTAGGCTGCATCCATTCTCTGGCTCATATCCTTCCCTCCATCTTTGTGACATCACTTTGAATGACTTTTCTGCCTTCCTCTTCTGATTTTAAAGGTCCATGTGATGACATTAGATTCACCTGGGTAACCCACCATCACTTTAGGATAATCCAGTACAATTTCTCTGTTTTCAGATCAACTGATTTGCAATCTCTATTTGTTTTTGCCATGTAATGCAACATATCCACAGGTTTTGATGTTGAGGATATGGACATTTTAGGGGACTAGTGTTCTGCCTCCCACCATCATCAACCGTGAGTAATTGCAGGACAGGATTCTATACTACTGAGGTCTAAAAAATCCGTTTTAGGCAGTTCCGAAAACACACTGAATTCAGCCACAGAGTTGGCACTCTTGGAGGAAGAGGTGATCACCTAGCTTCTTTATATGTACAAGGAAAGCCTGCTTTTGATTTTCCAGGAACAAGGATTATCAAAAGTAAAAGAGCCCACCGGCTGCTTCACTTGACACTAATGATAATGCCTTTGAAATGCCTCCCTGGGCACTGACTCCTCACACTTGAAATCCTTTTCAAGATGAAACTCTATTCAGGTCCTTTGCCCATTTTTAAGTTGGATTGTTTGTTTCTTTGGTGTTGAATTGTATAAGTTCTTTATAAATTTTGAATGTCAACCCCTTATCAGGTATATCATTGGCAAATATGTTCTCTCATCCAGTGGGTTGTCTTTTCATTTTGTTGATGGTTTCATTTGGTGTACAAAACCTTTTCAGTTGGATGTAGTCCCATTTGTTTATTTTTTCTTTTGTTTCCCTTGCCTCAGAAGATATGTCAGAAAAAATATTGCTACAAGAAATGTATGAGATTTTACAGTCTGTTTTCTTCTAGGAGTTTTATGGTTCTGAGTCTTACATATAAGTCTTTAATCCATTTTGAGTTTATTCTCGTGTATGGTGTAAGAAGGTGGTCCTGCTTCTTTTCTTTTTTTTTTTTTGCATGGATCTGTCCAATTTTTCCAACACCATCTATTGAATAGACTATCTTTAACTCATTGTATGTTCTTGCCTCCTTTGCCCAATATTAATTGACCACAAAGGTGTGAATTTATTTCTGGACTCTCTATACTGTTCCATTGATCTATATGTCTGTTTTTATGCCAGTACCTTGCTGCTTTGATTACTATGGCCTTGTAGTACAGTTTGATAACAGGTTGCATAATTCCTCCAACTGTGTTCTTCTTTCTTAAGATTGCTGTGGTTAATTCTGGGTCTTTTGTGGTTCATGTAAATCTGAAGCATTATTTACAATAGCCAAAATTTGGAAGCAGCCTAACTCCCCATCAATAGATGAGTACATAAAAAAGCTGTGGTACATTTACACAATGGGATACTATTTGGCTATAAAAAAGGAGGAAATCTTACCTTTTGTGACAGCCTGGATGGACCTGGAGAGTATTATGCTAGGTGAAATAAGCTAGTCAGAGAAAGACAAATACCATATGATTTTACTTATATGTGGGTTCTAATGAACAAAACAAACAAAATAGAAACAGACTCATAGATACAGAAAACAGACTGACAGATGTCAGAGTGGAGGGGTTTTGGTGTTTGGGTGAAAAAGGTGAAAGGATTAAGCAAAACAAAAAACCTTATAGACACATACAACAGTATGGTGATTACAAGAGGGAAAGAAATGGGGGAGGTAGAAGAGGTTATAGGGGGGATAAATGGTGATGGAAGGAGACTTGAATTGGGGTGGTGAACACACAATAAAATATACAGATGATGTATTATAGAACTGTACACCTGAGTCCTATATAATTTTATAAACCAATATCACCCCAATAAATTCAATAAAAAAATAAAAAAGATGAAAATTTAAAACAGTATGAGATTCTCATTTCCTTATGATGATGCTTAAAGATATATTTTATTCAAAAAATCAAAACCAAATATGGTAAAGTAAGAGCAAAGGGTGTTTATTTATTCATTCATTCATTCTTTTTTTTTTTTTTTTTTTTACCCCATATTTAACTATGCAGTCTGAGCCCTGAAGTGGCTTTTATTTCTCTGCAGTCTGCTCTGGCCGTTCAGCCCCTTCTATTAATATCAACACACATTTTTCTAAAAGAGTATATTTTCTTATTGCAGGGCAAACATAACAAACACCGACTGAAAAGTTCTGGATGCAAGGTCAATCAAAGAAGGTGAAGTTGAGGCTCTTTAAAATAAAACTGAGAGAGGAAAAGATGATTTTGGCAAAATCAGCTCCCAGGAAAACCATGAAGGGGTTCCAATTATTCTATAGGGTCTTCTTTCTAAGCATCTCTGAGGCACAGGGCCAGCCACGCAGGGTCTGGCTCAGCAAGTGAGGGAACTGCCATGGAAAATCCCTGCTGCAGGGAAGACTGAGGTCATATGGACACGGAGAAGGCTCTGGAGGTCATTTAAATTTAAGGAACTGCAATGTCAATGGTAAGTTTTATTGGATAAAGATGTATATAGATTCAATGCAATCCCCATTAAAATACCAACAACATATTTCACAGAACTAGAACGAATACTTCAAAAGTTTATAGGAAACCAAAAAAGACCCCGAATAGCCACAGCAAGCTTGAAAAAGAAGAACAAAGTAGGAGGGATCACAATACCAAATATCAGGTTATACTACAAAGCCATTGTAATCAAAACAGCCTGGTACTGGCACAAGAACAGGCATATAGATCAATGGAACAAAACAGAGAACCCGGAATGTGACCCGAAACATTATGCTCAATTAATATTTGACAAAGGTGGCAAGAACATACAATGGTGTAAAGACAGCCTCTTTAATAAATGGTGCTGGGAAAATTTGACAGCTACATGCAAAAAAAATGAAACTACACCACCAACTTACACCATACACAAGAATAAACTCAAAATGGATAAAAGACTTAAATTGACTCATGAATCCATAAAAATCCTAGAAGAAAATGTAGGCAACAAAATTTCAGACAGCACACACCGCAGAATTTTCACTGATGCAATGCCTAAGGGAAGAGAAACAAAGGGAAAAATGAATACATGGGACTATGTCAAACTAAAAAGCTTCTGCACAGCAAAAGAAACAAGCATCAAAATGGAAAGGGAACCCACTATATGGGAGAGCATAATCGCCAATGATATATCAGATAAGGGGTTAATTTCCAAAATATATAGAGTGCTCATACAACTCAACAAAAGAAAGACAAAGAACCCAATTAAAAAATGGACCGAGGACCTAAATAGACACCTCTCCAAACAGGACATACAAATCACTAAGAGACATATGAAAAAATGCTCAACATCACTAATCATCAGAGACATGCAAATTAAAACAGCAATGAGGTACCACTTCACACCTGTCAGGATAGCTGCCATCAACAAATCATCAAACAACAAGTGCTGGTGAGGGTGTGGAGAAAAGGGGACTCTAGTACACTGCTGGTGGGAATGCAGACTGGTGCAGCCACTATGGAAAACAATATGGTGTTTCCTCAAAAAATTAAAAATGGAATTGCCATTTGACCCAGTGATCCCACTTCTAGGAATATACCCTAAGAAGCCTGAAACACCAGTCAGAAAGAATATATGTACCCCTATGTTCATAGTAGCACTATGTACAATTGCTAAGATCTGGAAACAGCCCAAGTATCCATCAATAGATGAGTGGATAAAAAAGCTGTGATACATGTACACAATGGAACACTATGCAGCTGTAAGAAAGATCTCTTATCCTTTGATACGACATGGAAGGACCTGGAGAGTATTATATTAAGCGAAATAAGCAAATCAGAGAAAGACAAATAGCACATGATCTCACTTATTTGTGGAATATAATGAACAAAATTAGCTGGTGAACAAAATAGACCCAGAGACATAGAAGTAGGGTACAGACTCACAAACCTTAGAAGAGGAGGGGGGGAGGAAGAGATAATCCAAGGAACTTATATGCATGTATGTGTGACCAATGGACATGGACAACAATGCTGGGGGTTTGGCAGGAGTGGGAGGAGGGTGTCAATGGGGAAAAAATGAGAAACATCTGTAACAAAAATAAATTAATAAAAAAATAATAATAAAGAGTGGAAAAAAAAAAAGATGTATTGGTCATTGGCATTTTCCAGGCACTGTTCCAGGTGTAATACAAGCAGTCCCCATGATAAACAAGCTCACAGCCTGGTGCAAAAAGAAACATTCAAGATATTTACTCAGTGAACACTAATATGTCCTACATTGGAGGTAGCATGGCTGTGGAAGCTCAGAGGAGGGTCTAATCACCATGTTTACGAAAGTCTTCCTGGAGACAATGACCATTTAATTAATGTTGAAGAACAAGTGGGAGACGCCCAAACACATAAGGATGGGGCAGACATTTGAATCATAGGCAATGGGGCAGGAAGTGTTGGAGGAGGTAAAGATGGAGAGGTAGAGAAAGAAAGTCATAGAGAACCTAGTATAAGGGCAAGCAGTTTATGATAAAGCTTTCATCATATAAAGAGCAAATAGTCAAATTTATGTCTCATATCAACCAACCTAAATAAAATGTGAAGGATGATAAAGAAAGAAGATCAATGGGATGGAATTGATTCCCAGGCTCTCACAATAGCTCAGGGAAGTGATATTACTCAGTCGAGCGAGTAGTATTAAGGAGAAAGAGGGTTAATTAATCCTGAGATCAGGTGGCAAGACAGGGGGCTGTGATGGAGACAGGGAAAGGAGGGAGTCAGTGGATAGAAAAGCGTGAAGTATGATTTCCAGGTCCTTGATTTGTGTGATTGGTTGGTAACTAAATTAGCTTACAATAAGCACAAACTGTACTTAGGAAGGGCATAGTATTGATTAAGCTTTAATGGTTTAAGGTATAGAGACAAGACTAGCTAGAGTAAAGAGAGAGGCTAGTACAAGATATATACAGAGCAATAAAGAGATGAGTATCACACAAATTCAGAAACTTAAAAATCCCAGGAGGCTGGGGCTTCATGCAGACTGTCTGTCAGGCAGGGATAGCACTCCAGCAGTAAGAACATCCAGATCTTCGCTTTATAGCTCTGCTTGTTACTATGACTCCACTGTGTCTGACAACTGTCTATTTCCTATTTCCTACTAATAGGTTTCCTCACTCTTTACCTGCATACGATTTCAGAATTCTAACATTTCTGCTTTCTTAGGAATCTGGTTAACACATTCTACTTAATGTACCTCCAAAGGGCTATGAGTACAATACCAGCCTTCCTTTAGGACTCCAACACAGCATTTAGCATACAGCTTAGGCAATAATCAGTATGCTTTTAGTAGGTTGTTATTACAGATGAAACTCTAGCTCCACTCTCTTCTCTATTCTGTTTCCCACCAATGGCAACATGAAATAGTCATGGCTAGCACAAGTCAGTGTTAAGACCCAAAGATACCCCCAAAGCTTTTCAAAGATAGTTTTAAAAACAGAATAACAATGGTAAACTTTGGTCTCATTAGTAACAACAACTCCATCCAATAATAAGGTTCTAGGTCCCTAGGAAATACCATCTTCAAACTCTTAGACAATTTCAAAAAAGTATATCTGTGTGGTGGCTCTTATATATTTCCAATGACCTTGATTCTGTCCCAAGAACACCGTAAGACTTTTCATGCTAGTGCTGTGTTCACAAATACATAGAGAAGAAACAGATATGAATAAATAAATAAATGTGTGCACACACCATGTCTCTATGTGTGTTTATAAAGTATATATGTACATACACATACATTTATATATATATATACACACATATTATACACACACACACCTCACATTGTCAGTCTGACAAGTCAAGTTTTAAAAGTTTGAAGAATAGAACTTTTCCACTGATAATTCTAAACTGAGGAAATATAACAGTAGAGAAAATGTGTAAGAAGAATAAAAAACATGAGATTGGAAAATGTAGGTAATTAAAAGACACATAATATCTTATACCTGTGTTTGTCCCACAAAAGAACAAAGAAATGTTTGTGGGTGTTAAGCAGTAGTTCAGTCTTTAGCATACTTATAAAACAAATGTATATACACCGTTAATTTTTTTAATCTTGATGTAATTTAGACATCTCTGCAGCAACCCATATGTTTTGTTACATTTTTTGATCTGTAAATATATCAAGCTTTTTAAAGAGTACAATATATATTAGAAAATAGCTTGATAAAATACTTTCTATTTGAATTTAGTGATATAATTGTCCAATGGAAGAACGGCCCTTAAAATTTTAGATTGGAAAGGTGAAAGTGATTTACCGATTTCCCCTTTAGAAGTGCATATTTTTTATTTTATAAAACATATATAATCACATACACACACATGTGCACTAGCAAAGATTTTTTAGGAAAATATATAAAACATTGTTCATGAGGTTTTTTGGGTTTGAGATTAGAAGTGATATTTGCTTTTAAATTTTTCTACATTTTCACATTTTCCTTAATGAGTACACAGTTTTTCTAAAATCAGAAAACAAAACAAAAACCACTATACACATTGTTTTAAAACAAGAGAGCTGAGCTTTCTCAAGTAGGGTCCTCATGGTTAAAGGACATGAAATCAGCGCCCATTTTCAGTGCTGCCACACACTGTGTATTTGATTAAAGATACTGGCAACATTCAGGGTGACGTAATGACTGAATGCTTTTAAAGTTTTTGTATTTCATTGGCTTGTAGTTAATGTATTAATGGATTTAATTATTTTATTATTTTGCTTCCTTAGTGAGTGGAGTGAAAAGGAGTAGGCTGAGAGTGCAGGGATACAGGAACTAGTCCTGGCTTCCTCAAACAACTCTATGTGTGAGTGTCAAGGGCCAAGAACTCACTCTGAATCTCACATCCTGACTTACACTGTGGCCAGAGTCAACATCAGCTTGTGAAATGCCCCAAGAGCATCCAAGAATGACCCAAGGCGGTATGTGTGACACAAATACCTTGAGGAACAATTTAGTGTCATTTTTATATTATCATATTTATATTTATAGTATCTGTTTGCTCCAATATTTAGTCTTTTGTCATGCAGAATTACTGAATCCATTTTAGTAGTTAGGTTAATAAGTATAATTAAGAGAAAATCATTTCTAAATCTATGCTTTTAACAAAAGAACTTTGTTTTCAGCCTGTTATCTCCTTTAATTGGTATTTATTTTCCTGTTTGGTGGTTAGAATAAGTACACTTCAGCATTAACTTGGAACAAATATTTGGCACGACTTTAAAGATGACAAAGTAAGCCCAGCCGGTGTGGCTCAGTGGTTGAGTGTCAACCCACGCATCAAGAGGTCTCCAGTTTGATTCCTGGTCAGGGCACATGCCCAGGTTGTGGGCCAAATCCCCAGTGGGGGGCATGCAGGAGGCAGCCAATCGATGTTCTCTCTCATTGATGTTTCTATCGCTCTCTCCTCTCCTTTACTCTCTCTCTAAACCCAATAAAAATGAATAAATAAAATAAAATTAAAATAAAAAACAAAGATAACAAAGTAAGATGGCAGATGAGAAAGGTGTGATTTCTTTAACAGGAAATTCCTACAAAAAGTTCTAAAATTTTTATCAAACGTGTGGCCAAAGAAGGAGAATTGTAGGTATAGATTTTATGTGTGATCTGAAGTGGAGACTCCATTTGAAATACCAAAACCTGTAATACTAGAAGTTTCAATCAGATATTTATTCTTGATAAAACATGAAAAAATTCTAGAGGCATAAAGAATAACTTTTTACACACATACCATCGAAACTGTTGGGCCAATTTAGTTAAATGTGGATTTAAGATTTTCCTCCTTTACTTTGACTTTACTAAGTTCATGGCATTAGTTTGAAGACTTCTGCCCACGTTGGTTCTGCAGATATAGTCTTAGAACCTTACTTATTGCTCAGTTTCTATCAACTAAACCATCATAAATATCACCTGCATAATAAGAAAAGAGCAGGCATGAAAGGCAAGATTTCTTTACAGTTGTCTTGATTTATCTGCAAGAATGAAGACTCTTCAGAAAACAACACTTGAATGCTAGAAGAAATATATTACATAACATTTTCTCCTCAGACCGTGATCTCAGTCTCTATTTCATACAGATAACTGTCAGGTAATTGCAAATGCAGTGAGACTGACTTAAACAAAGTTTGGGAATATCAAGATTCGCTTTCTGATTATATTTTAAGTTGTTTAATTTTGAATAATTAGACTCACATATGGAACATTATTATTTTATTTCAAATTAATTTTAGTTCATATTTGTGATAAAATTGACTCATACTACCACTACTACTAATAAACAGGGCTGTGATCATGACCAGTATCAACTGAGTCTCTTAGGTTCTCTCTGATCTCTGACTCAGATGACTTCACAGTGCCCTGGTCTGGGAGGTGTTTATCCAACCTACACATGGTGTAGTTATGAATACATATTTATAGTGGTCCATGCCAGATATAATTACTTCTGTTAAGCAAATTTATTAGGTGAAGATGTAATTCCCAACTGATCATTTCTTGTTAGGCCATATGAGTGTCTTGTACCAAATAAACCATAATATCACTCAATCTTGTAGATATGACCTAAGTATATTTTAAAATCAATCAATGCAATCTCCTATTAATTAATTCTGTATTAATCCCTCTCCCTCTAAGCAGTATAATTAAAATTTGGATATATCTCATTAAGTACAAATTACCTTTCAAAACCACTGATATCATAGAATGAAGGATCTGTATGTCATGGACAGCAGAAACAAATGAAGGAAATCAGCTAAATATCCATAGTAAAGAGAAACACAGCATAAGAAATCATTAAAATGCCAAAAAAGGATCAATGGGACTTCTTATAGCTAATATGTCCAGGTTAGAGTCAGTTTGTCCAGGCAATGCCCACTGAGGTTTATGCTTGAAAACTGTTCTCTAGGCAACAAGGAAGTGGTGTTAACAGAAAGGTAGCAGAATGGAACAATTACAGACAAAGATATCAGTTAAAAATATTATTCCAAGCAATTTCATAGACTCATGATTTCATGAGTTCCAGAAAAAATAAATTAAATGTGTGTTTGTTTAAGACTGTCAAGTAGCAGATAATGACATATCCCACATACTCTCTATAAACATGTAACAAGAAAATAAAATAAAAAACAAACAAAAAAAATAAAACTATAGGAACACACCAACTTAAGCATGACTAAAAGACAGGAAAAAAACTCCAAACCCCAATTATGTCTATGTGAAGAAGAAGAGGAGGAGGAGAAAAGAAAAGTAAAGAAAAAGAAAAAGACCAGGACCATGTGAGCAAACCTTCACTGGGAGGAAAGATGTCAGGGAAGAGAGAAGAAGGGCCAGTGGCAGGGATAATACTCAGCTAAAATCACAGCCAAAAAGAGAAAGTCAGTTCACTCTAAGTGTACAAAGACAAAAAATGAGTCCTGGGGGTTGAGAACACTTATCACAAGAGAGTAGAAGCCATTTGAGGTTTCAATCTGAAAGCAACCACCTTTGGGAGAGAAGAAGGTAAAGAGAAAGAGAGAGATTGTTGATGAAGAAAAAAATGAGCAAAGGGGAAATCTTGGGTCCAATTAAAAAAAAAAAAAAAAGCAACAGATTAGAGGTCATATAATCTCTCCCCATTTCCAAAAAAAAAAAAAAAAAGAGTGAAGACTCAATATTCATGGGACACAGTGAAAACAGTCCTGAGAGGGAAGTTCATAGCACTATAGGCCTAACTCAAGAAACAAGAAAAATTTCGAATTGACTATCTAACCTCACAACTTAAAGAACTAGAAAGCAAGCAAACAAACAAACAAACCCAGAGCAAGTAGAAGGAAAGAAATAGTAAATACCAGAGCAGAAATAAATGACATAGAGACTAAAAAAAACAATTCAAAAGATCAATGAAACAAAGAGCTGGTTCTTTGAAAAGGTTAACAAGATTGATGGACCCTTACCTAGAATCACCAAGAAACAAAGAGAGAGGACCCAAATAAACAAAATCAGAAATGAAAGAGGAGAAGTAACAACTGACACCACAGAAATACAAAGGATCGTTAACAAGTACCATGAACAATTATACGCCAACAAACTGGACAATCTAGATGAAATGGACAAATTTCTAGAAATACATAGTTTCCCAAAACTCAACCGGGAAGAGATAAAAAACTTGAACATACCAGTAACAACTAAGGAAATTGAAGATGTAATCAAGACTCTTCCAGCAAACAAAAGCCGGGGCCAGAAGGCTTCACAGGGGAGTTGTACTGAACATTCAAAGAACTAACACCCATTCTCCTCAAACTATTCCAAAAAATCCAAGAAGAAGGAAGACTTCCAAACTCATTTTATGAGGCCAGCAAAATTCTAATTCCAAAACCGAATAAAGACACTACAAAGAAAGGAAACTACAGGCCAATATTCCTGATGAACACAGATGCCAAAATCCTTAACACAATATTAGCAAACTGGATCCAGCAATTATACATTAAAAAAATTATTCACCATGACCAAATGGGATTCATCCCAGGGATGCAAGGCTGGTACAATATTCACAAATCAATGAATGTAATACACCACACAAATAAAATTAAAAATCAAAACCATATAAACATATCAGTAGATGCTGGAAAAGCATTAGACAAATTCCAGCACCCATTTCTGATAAAAACACTCAGCAATGTGGTAATAGAGGGATCGCATCTCAACATAATAAAGGCCATATATGAAAAACCTACAACCAACATCATACTCAATGGACAAAAATGAAAAGCATTTCCCTTAAGAACAGGAACAAGACAGGGATGCCCACTTTCTCCACTCTTATTTAACATAGTACTAGAAGTCTTAGGCACAGCAATTAGACATGAAAAAAATATAAAAGGGATCCGAATTGGAAAGGAGGATGTGAAACTGTCATTATTTGCAGATGACGTGATATTGTACATAGAAAACCCTAAGGTTCCATCAAAAATCTACTAGATTTAATAAACAATTTTGGCAAAGTAGCAGGATACAAAATTAACATCAAGAAATCGAAGGCATTTTTATACACCAATAATGAACTCACTAAAAGAGAAACTAAAAATAATAAATCCCATTTACCATTACAGCAAAAAAATAAATATACTTAGGAATAAACTTAACCAAAGAAAGTAAATGACCTATTCGCAGAAAACTACAGGATATTGAAAAAAGAAATAGAGAAAAATATAAAAAAGTGGAAGCATATTCCTTGTTCATGGATTGCAAGAATTAACATCATTAAAATGTTCATACTACCCAAAGCAATCTATAGATTTAATGCAATCCCCATTAAAATACCAATGATATATTTCACAGAACTAGAACAAATACTTCAAAAGTATATATGGAACCAAAAAAGACCCGAATAGCCACAGTAATCTTGAAAAAGAAGAACAAAGTAGGAGGAATCACAATACTGATATCAGGTTATACTACAAAGACATTGTAATCAAAACAGCCAGTTACTGGCACACAAACAGGAATATAGATCAATGGAACAGAACAGAGAACCGGAAATTAACCCAAGATATTATGCTCAATTAATATTTGACAAAAGTGGCAAGAGCATATGATGGAGTAAAGAGAGCCTCTTTGATAAATGGTATTGGGCCCAGCCTGTGTATGTCAGTGGTTGAGCGTCAACCCGTGCACCAAGAGGTCGCCAGTTTGATTCCTGGTCAGGGCACATGGCCAGGTTGTGGACCTGATGGACATGCAGGAGGTGGCCAATAGATGTTCTCTCTCATCGATGTTTCTATCTCCCTCTCCCTTCCTCTCTCTCTCTCTAAAAATCAATAAAAATAAAAAATAAATGGTGTTGGGAAAATTGAACAGCTACATGCAAAAAATGAAACTAGACCACCAACTTACACTATACACAAGAACAAACTCAAAATGGATAAAAGACTTAAATGTGACTCGAGAATCCATAAAAATCCTAGAAGAAAAAATGTAGGCAACAAAATTTCGGACATCACACACAACAGAATTTTCACTGACACAATGCCTAAGGCAAGAGAAACAAAGGGAAAAATGCATACATGGGACTACATCAAACTAAAAAGCTTCTGCACAGCAAAAGAAACAAGCATCAAAATGGAAAGGGAACCCACTATATGGGAGAGCATAATCACCAATGATACATCAGATAAGGGATTAATTTCCAAAATATATAGAGTGCTCATACAGCTCAACAAAAGGAAGACAAAGAACCCAATTAAAAAATGGACAGAGGACCTAAATAGGCACGTCTCCAAACAGAACACACAAATGGCCAAGAGACTTATGAAAAAACACTCAAAGTCATTAACCATCAGAGAGATGCAAATTAAAACAGCTATGATGTATCACCTCATACCTGCCAGAATGGCTGCCATCAACAAATCATCAAATAACAAGTGCTGGCAAGGGTGTGGAGAAAAGGGGACTCTAGTACACTGCTGGTGAAAATGCAGACTGGTGCAGCCACTATGGAAAACAATATGGTGTTTCTTCAAACAATTAAAAATGGAACTTCCATTTGATCCAGTGATCCCACTTCTAGGAATACATCCTACGAAGCCTGAAACACCAATCAGGAAGAATATATGTACCCCTATGTTCATAGCAGCACTATTTATAATTGCTAAGATCTGGAAACAGCCCAAGTATCCATCAACAGACGAACGGGTAAAAAAAGCTGTGGTACATATACACAATGGAATACTATGCAACTGTAAGAAAGAAAGAGCTCTTATCCTTTGAGAGGACCTGTAGGGACCTGGAGAGCATTATGCTAAATGAAATAAGCCAATCAGAGAAAGACAAATACCACATGATCTCACTTATTTGTGGAATATAATGAACAAAATAACCTGATGAACAAAATAGATCCAGAATCATAGAAAGGAGTATGGTTCAGAATGAAAAACCTGAGAGGAAGGGGGCGGGATGTGATAAACCAAATAATTTACATGCATGTATGTGTAACCAATGGACATAGATAACAATGCTGGGTGGTGGGGGGGGGAAGGGGGGACAGATCAGGAGGAGAGTATCTGGGGGGAAAAAGGGGAAACATCTGTAACAAAAATTAATTAATTAATAAAATATAAAGGATATATGTGGTAAAGCTTAAGAAAAAAATTGAAGAAATATGAGAGAGTACCATTATACCATTAAACACTGGATCTTATAAAGCACCAAAACACTTCGAAATGATTGCATGAAAACTGCGTAAATCTTCAAAACACAATTAAAATAAAATGGAGAATTAAGACTAAGGCATCCAAGCTGATTAAATCCCACCTCCTCATACATGACTACAAAAACCAACCACGATGCAAAAACACAAACAACCAAAAACTAAAACTCAACACCTCAAATTGAATTAAACATTTGAAGATATGAAGAAAAATCTTAACTCACAAATTAAAATATAAAATATAATTAGACAATAAAAAGGAAGAAAATATTTAAAAGGTTAAAGTGAAAAAATAAATTAAAAAAAAGACAAAAGTCATCTCAGTCATGACTATCAAATTTAACAAATGTCAAGGGAGAATAGACTCAAATGAAAATCGAATAAGTTGAAGAAAGGCAGGAAAAAATACTAATAAGAGAAAGTGAGATAAAAAAATAAAATAGATTAAGAAAAAGTAGCTGAAATAGAAAGCAAAGAAATGTAATATGGAACATTAATAATATTTAAATCTGAGATCCAAGTAAAGTTTTTAAAAACAATAGATTTAAATTTGCATGTTTAAAGGGTCCCTGGATAACTGGAAAAAAAAAAAGAGATTGACTGGGAATGAGCCACTGCAAGATATGTGTGATAAATGTACTAAACTTAACTGATAAAGCAAATATCCTTGATGCTTTCAAGACTTTTTAGATAACCTAACTTACAAGAACAAAGGAATTAAGCAGGTTTTATACTTCTCCAAAATACATAAAGTAAAGTAATAATGGAGCAAGATTAAAACAAACAAACAAACAAAAAAAATCTAATGGAACAAAATATATACTAAATAGGAAATGTAGTATATGATAAAGAGGGCATCACAAATAACTAGGCTAAGATGGAGTTTTAATAAATAGCATTAAAACAACTGGATAGTCCTTTGTCAAAAAAGATCCAGTTACATCCATTCCTCACAATATACACAAGGAAAACTTCAAATAGATTAGATCTAAATGTAAAACCTAAAACCATAGCAGAAGAAAACACGTGTGAATTATGCTATATTCTTTTTGTCCTGTTTATACAAAAAGGTTTTGAAACTATAGTTCAAAATCCAGGGACATAAGCTAGTCAGAGAAAGACAAATACCATACGATCTCAGTATTATGTGGAATCTAATGAACATAATAAACTGACAAACAAAATAGACACAGAGGCATGGATACACGGAACAGCCTGACAAACATCAAAGGGGAGGGAGATGGGGGGACTGGATAAAAACAGGTGAAGAGAATAGCCAAAGAAATATATGCATAATATATAGACAAATGTGGTAAAGGCCAGAGGGGAGAGGTAGGAGGCAGGACTGGGTGGAGGGGGGGAAATGGGGGACATCTATAATAGTGTAAATCATTAAAAATTAATTAAAAATAACTCACTGATAAATGGGACCACATAAAATAAATAAATGCCATAAAAAATAAAAAGATAACTGTCAAATGGAGTGCAAATATGTGTAAACTATATTACAGCTCAAGGGGTAATGCCATGTATATATGACTATATATAGAATTATATATAATAGTAGGAATATTAATATAATACCTTTTTTTTCTTACCCACTGATTTGAGTTTGGAATAACAACCAAGTACATGATAGAAAAATGAGCAAAGGACAAAATTAGTTCACAAGAAAGATCCAAAATGGCCTTTAAATAAAAGGAATATGTTCAGCCTCACTTATAATTAGAAATATGCAGATGCAAATACACATAGATACCCTTCCAATCACACTGCAAACTTGAAACAGTTTGACAACCCGTTCTCTGGGTGAAGTGTAAGGGAAACAAGCACCCAATTGTGAATACAAATTGGTGCAAACTTTGTAGGGACAAATTTGGCAACATTTAGTTAATAAAACTGCATATGCATTTACCTTTGTCCCAGAAACAACATAAAAAAATAATCCTTGAAATTGCTAAAAATGGAAATCAAGCCAAATGCCTATACATAAAATTAAAAACACAACAAACATCAGTGCAGAATTTGGGTGAACTTGCATACATTCATACAATGAACGTGTAAAAATATGAGAAAATCCTAAAAACTGATAATGAGTGATACCCAGGACTCACGGTTAAGTAAAAAAAGCAATGGACAACAGGGTAACTAAGGTATGCTGTATGCTCCATGTAAGAGAGAAGAGGGTATAACATACCTGTACCTGTGCATTTTTGAAAGAAAAAAATCACTGGAAAGATCAACCAGAAACTAATGAGGTCGGTTATGTGTAAGGGCTGAGTGAGACCTAGAAGGAAGGGTGGGGGTTCAAATTGGTAGAAAAGAGCAGGGGCAGTGAGCATTTCCTGTATATCTTTTCATATAATTTTTGCTTTCAGAATTATTTTAATGGACATACAAAAAATACATAAATCTACAAATGTGAGAAAAAACTGTATTTCAAATTAATAACCTAGATTGTTGAAAAAAATAGCGAATCCAAATAACATTTGAAATTGGTATTTTGACATATGTCCCCAGATTAAAGTTATATATATATTTGAACTGTAGTGAGTTGATCAGCTTTTCACAATGGCATGATTTATAAATTTAAAACTATTTTATGCATATTCTAAGGCTGAAGCAATAGCAAATATATTGTGGATAATGGGTTCCAGGTTTCTCTCTGTCCAAGTGAGAATATAAAAACATAGAAAGGAAAAAGTTAAAATGAAACCTGTAGTGTTAAACTGTAATTGGAATATAAGTATAAATGAATGGATTTTGGTATAAAGCTAGAAGCAGATATCAGAAAGTGTCTATGTAGATGTGGGCATGTCACTGCAGTAGTAATGAGCATGCCTGAAGCCCAGATCTTGGTTCCTCAGTATCATTCTTCACTAAAAGGAGATAAACTAGAGGAATAATTGATTCTTCAATGGAGCATGAAACATTGAAGATGGGCTTGGAATCGTGTGCACTATTAAAAAGTAAGGAAATGTATGTAGAAGGCTGGAATTTTTCCGAAAGGACACAATGGCCAGTTTAAAGTGGATCCCATTAGCAATATCTGGATAACGGGATCACCAAAATAAATCATAATGGCAATATGTTGTAATCCATGTTAAAATAGAAATCTGAAAATCTATAGTAATATAAACAAATAAACAAGTATGTGGGGAAGAATCAAAAGTACTTTCTTATCATAGATTCAAATTAATGAATGTAGGAGAAATAAAGGAAAGAAAATCAGCATTTAGAAATATCACAATAAGTATTTCAGTCAAGAACAGTCAGTAGATACCAATACATTAGGAAAGTTTAATAGAGAATATACCATTTATATACAGTTAAAGTATTCCCAAATAGAATATTATTAATACTTATAAGTGATAATATCTTAACCAAATAATCAAAGATATATATAATATATTATTTCTTTTAGATATATATCAAATAATTTAATAAAAATAAGATCTGAATTTTGTTGATTCAATGTCTTAGAACTTTGATATATACTAATATTTATAAATCCTAAGAGCAAAATAAAATATACATTTCAAATAAATACAAGTTGAGGATTTTTACCCTGAGTCAGGAACAGAAAAATGCTGAGGGGCCCTGGCTGGTTTGACTCAGCAGTTAGAGTGCTGGCCCACAGACTGATGGGTCATGGGTTCTGCTTCTGGTCAAGGGCACATACCTGGGTTGCAGGTTGGATCCCAGGCTCCAGTCAGAGTCATGCAAGAGGCAACCAATCAATGTTTCTTTCTTTCTCTCTCCTTCCCTCCTTTCCACTCTATCTAAAAATCAATGGAAAAATATCCTCGGGTGAAGATTAACAGCAACAACAAAAAAATGCTGAGGGTACAATAATGAATAACAAACAGCTCCTGCTCCAGAAGCAGTCACAGTGCCATAGTTCATACGGGTATGATAACTGAATGACATCGTTAAAAGATGATTGATTGTTCTATGTTTTTGTTTTGCATACAATGTTCATTAAAGGAGAAATAAGTTAGTCCTGACACGTGTGTACATATTATATCCTAAAAAAGATAATTGAATATTTATGCCTTTATGCATGAATAACTGTCATACAGAAAGAGAGACAGCAAACTGGCTTCATATATTAATGACTCGGAAGATTTTATCAGTTTATCGCCGAACACTCAGCTGCCTGATGATCATCCAGTACTAATGAGTTGAAATAGACAGCTATGGGACTTATTTGACTCTTCAGATCAAAAGCTTTACAGAAAGACAGCTTAAAGTTATATAGACAGTAGAATATATAAAATAATCTTAGAAAGTGGAAAAATGAACTAGTCCTGTTCAGTAATATTAGTGTGCATGGGAAGATATTATTTAAGGTGAAATTCAGCAAAAGACTAAGTAAAACCCATATCTGACAGATGACAATGATTCAGCAAGATAGACACAAATAAATGAGGTGGTTTGCGGGAAGTGGTTATTATTTTAGGCTTGGGAATCTATGCTGATTAAAGAGACATGAAAACAGAAGGCTATGATGGAGAGTGAAAAGAGATAGAAATACTTGACAACATGGGGGTGATGTAGAGAGATAAAAATTGCTTACATGTGCAATTTTGGGGATCTTGACTGATCATCAAGGAGTGCTGTTAATGGTGATGAAAAAGTGTAGGGTTTGAGCCATAAAATGATAAACTGAGTTAAGGTAGACGAAAATGTTTTGGAGACAAGTAAATCAAGGGATTGAAAGTCTGATATTTTAAAAGCATTTTGATATTGAAGTCACGTAGAATAGAGACAGCAGTAAAGATTAAGATAAATAGTGGGTCAAACTCTAAAGCCATAAATACACGGATGTGAATGGCAAATATGTTAGTAGATAATGGCTACTGGAAGGGGGAGAGATTTGCACAACTACATGACTCGAGCTTTTAAAAAACCTGGATTCTTGAAAGAGAAAAAGAGAGATCTGAGTTTAATGTCGCAATGAGGGGCAAGTAAAAAATATATTGTACCTTCTGGCTCTATAACACATGGGGAAAGGAAGAAAACGTTGTCATTCCTGACAGAAGCTTTAGAGATTGTGTTTTCAACAAAAAAAACTGTCAGAGTTTACAGAAAGGAAGGAGATGAAGGACATGTTCAGAGAAGAGCTTAAAGACTTGGGGCCATTTTGGTGATCCACAGTATTTTTGTTTGTTTTGCCTTGTTTTGTTTCATTTTGCTTTGGGAAAGTTTGAAAATGGCAACTTGATTTGGAGCATATATGTAAACCCCAAAATGTAAGAAAACATACATATAAACATTAATTTTTTTTTCAAAATTATTCCCAAATATCTTTAAAAGATTGAGAAAGAGATCACTATGTATTTGTTTATCTTTCCATAAGAAAATTTAATGTCCACTGCAAAACCTAGATAAGTGTTCTTTATTATCTCAAATATTAAGTTTAATGATTTTATTTTTAAAAATGGTTTATTTTATATGAAAGAATTATTTATCTAATTTATTTCTTCATTAAAATATGTTTTACACATACTCTAATATATTTCTCATAAAATTAACTTAATTCCCTCATAACAAAGTATGAATATGTGCACTATTTTTGGACATGATAACTGTTCTTGAGATTTCAGCAGACAAATCTGCTCAGTGCAGGTGATGGGCTAGTTTCAGTCCAGCTCCTGTTAGAAAAGAGTAACACAAGACTGATATGCCTATACTCTTTGTCATAGAAAGAACTATGTCCATTGACAATTTGCTCTTCCTTTTGTTCCCTTTCACTGGGAGGTGTGAAGTGGAGAATGTCTCAATGAACAGAGGTGTCTATATTATGAGACTCCATATTATGACTCAAAGAAGGCTGTGGTGTATTAAAACATCCTGGCCATTTTAATATGTTGATTTTTTAGAGAGAGCAGAAGGGAGAGATGGAAACATTTATGTGAGAGAAAAACATCTATTGGCTGCCCCCTGTGCGCCCCCTACTGGGGATCCAGCTGGCATGTGCCCTGACCTCTCAGTCCATGGGACAACGCTCAATCCACTGAGCCATATGGGCCTGGTACATTCTGGCCATTTTAGAATGGGAGAGTAAATGGTCATAATGATCATGGATGGGTGAATTTAACAATGAACATTAGAACATCATTTCTTAGTGGCTGTACCAGTCTGTATTCCCACGAACAGTGTACTAGAGTCTTTTTTTCTCTACATCCTCACCAGCACTTGCTGTTTGAGGATTTGTTGATTGTAGCGATTCTGGCAGCTGTGATGTTATACCTCATGGTCATTTTAATTTGCATCTCTCTGATGATTAGAGATGTTGAGCATTTTTTTTCATATGCCCCTTGGCCATTTGTAGGTACTGTTTGGAGAAGTTATCTATTCAGGTCCTCTGCCTATTTTTTTATTGGATTGTTTATCTTCCTTTTGTTGAGTTGTATGAGTACTCTATATATTTTGGATATTAACCCCTTATCCAATGTATCATTGGCAGATATGTTCTCCCAGGCAGTGGGTTCCCTTTTCATTTTGATGCTGGTTTCTTTTGCTGTGCAGAAGCTTTTAAGGTTAATGTAGCCCCATTTATTATTTTTTTCCTTTGTTTCTCTTGTACTATGGAAAACAATATGGTGCTTCCTCACAAAATTAAACATGGAATTGCCATTTTACCCAGTGATCCCACTTCTAGGAATATATCCTAAGAAGTCTGAAACACAATCAGAAAGAATATATGCACCTCTATGTTCATAGCAGTGCTATTCATAATAGTTAAGATCTGGAAACAGCCCAAGTGTCCATCAGTAGATGAGTGGATAAAAAAAAAAGCTGTGGTACATTTAACAATGGAATACTATGCAGCTGTAAGAAAGAAAGATCTCTTACTCTTTCAGATGACATGGAGGAACCTGGAAAGTATGCTGAGTGAAATAAGCCAATCAGAGAAAGACAAGTACCACATGATCTCACTTATTTATGGAACATTATAAACAAAATAAGCTGTCGATCAAAATAGATCCAGAGTCACAGAAGTAGGGAACAGACTGACAAACCTCAGAGGGAAAGGGAGTAGGGGAATTGGGAAGAGATAAACCAAAGAACATAAGCATATATGCACAACCAGTGGACATAGACATTAGGTTGGAGAAAGCAGGAGGGGGCTGGGAGCGGGGAGGAGGAGGTCAATGTGGGAAAAAAGAGGGACATCTGTAATACTTTCAACAATAAAAAAATAAAATAAAACATCCATTTCTTATTTGCTTTCTTTTAAATGCTCAAAGTGTCATTTGGCTTGATTTTTTTTTTTTTTTTTTCTGTACCATCCTGTCTCAGCAAATTACTACCATCTGCAGATCTGGGGTGAGGTTAGGTAACATACTATTCTCAACAAAACTAACTAGAGGGCTAGATCTCTGTGAGCTCATCTTTCTAGGTACTTGGCAACAACAAAACAATATTTGAAGACTGTAAATACATTTCCAAAGAAGACAATTTGTAGCTTGCCTTATCTAAAAAATCATGAAGATCCTGTAGGCTTTTTTGCAGCAATGGGTTCTTTGAACAGAGACCTCAAGCCTAAGTGGAAGAGTTCAAAGCATGCAGTCCCTATCAGTTCACACAGGAGCAATGACTTTAGATTCATGTATATTTGCCCATAGATTGTTCAAAGACAGAATTCTAAACCCATATAACGATGTACCCTTTGTAGACACTGTGTCTAACAGAGAATCACCACACACTTAAGAACATTAGAAATAAACTGATATGAGGTTTTTCACAAGAACTTAAAATGTTTTGACAAATTGTAGTATCTGTTAAATGGCTCGCCCAGCTTCCGCATTTGAACTTGTTACATGTAAAATGCATTGCAGAACACTGTGTGAGCATTGCAGTTGTCAGGCTAACAGGGATCCTCGGCCAGGCTGCATATAATTTGGAAAATAACCATAATTCTTTTCATGCAGTTATTTTATTTTATTTTTTTTAATTAATTTGCTTTTGTTACAGATGTTTCTCCTTTACCCCATTGACACCCCCATCCCCCCCACCCCATCCTCAGCACCATTGTCCATGTCCATTGGTTATGCACACATGCATATAAGTTCTGTGGTTTATCTCCTCCCCCCCAATCCCCCTCCTCTGAGGCCCGTCAGTCTGTACCCCACCTCTATGTCTCTGGGTCAATTTTGCTCATCAGTTTGTTTAGTTCATTATATTCCACAAATAAATGAGATCATGTGATATTTGTCTTTCTCTGCTTGGCTTGTTTCGCTTAGCATAATACTCTCCAGGTCCTTCCATGCCATCTCAAAGGATAAGAGATCTTTCTTTCTTACAGCTGCATAATATTCCATTGTGTACATGTACCACGGCTTTTTTATCCACTCATCTACTGATGGACACTTGGGCTGTTTCCAGATCTTAGCTATTGTAAATAGTGCTGCTATGAACATAAGGGTACATATATTCTTTCTGGTTGGTGTTTCAGGTTTCTTAGGGTATATTCCTAGAAGTGGGATCACTGGGTTAAATGGCAGTTCAATTTTTAACTTTTTGAGGTAACACCATGGTGTTTTCCACAGTGGCTGCACCAGTCTGCATTACCACAAGCAGTGTACTAGAGTCCCCTTTTCTCCACACCCTCACCAACACTTGTTTGAGGATTTGTTGATGGCAGCCATTCTGACAGGTGTGAGGTGATATCTCATAGTCATTTTAATTTGCATCTCTCTGATAATTAGTGACATTGAGCATTTTTTCATATGTCTCTTGGCCATTTGTATGTCCTGTTTGGAGGGGTGTCTATTTAGGTCCTCTGCCCATTTATTAAATGGGTTCTTTGTCTTCCTTTTGTTGACTTGTATGAGCACTCTATATATTTTGGAAATTAACCCCTTATCTGATGCATCATTGGCGATTATGCTCTCCCATATAGTGGGATCCTTTTCTGTTTAGATGGTTGTTTCTTTTGCTGTGCAGAAGCTTTTTAGTTTGATGTAGTCCCATGTGTTCATTTTTTCCTTTGTTTCTCTTGCCTTAGGTGTTGCATCAGTGAAAATTCTGCTGCATATGTTGTCTGAAATTTTGTTGCCTGAATTTTCTTCTAGAACTTTTATGGATTCATGAGTTACATTTAAGTCTTTTATCCATATTGAGTTTATTCTCGTGTATGGTGTAAGTTGGTGGTCTAGCTTCATTTTTTTACAAGTAGCTGTCCAATTTTCCCAACACCATTTATTGAAGAGACTGTCTTGACTCCACTGTATGCCACCTTTGTCAAATATTAATTGAGCATATTGTCTTGAGTCAATTTCTGGATTCTCTATTCTGTTCCATTGATCTATCTGCCTGTTCTTCTGCCAGTACCAGGCTGTTTTGATTACAGTGGCTTTGTAGTATAACCTGAAATCTGGCGATGTGATCCCTCCTACTTTGTTCTTCTTTTTCAAGGTTGCTGTAGCTATTTGGAGTCTTTTTTGGTTCCATATAAACTTTTGGAGTGGTTGTTCTTGTTCTGTGAAATATGTCATTAATATTTTGATGAGGATTGCATTGAATCTATAAATTGCTTTGGGTGGTAAGGACATTTTAATAATGTTAATTCTTCCAATCCATGAACAAAGTATATGTTTCCACTTTTTTATATCTTCCTCTATTTCTTTTTTCAATGACCTGTAGTTTTCTGTGAAGAGGTCCTTTACTTCTTTGGTTAAATTTATCCCTAGGTATCTTAATTTTTTTGCTGCAATGGCAAATGGGATTGTTTTTTTAGTTTCTCTTTCTGTGATTTCATTATTGGTGTATAAGAATGCCGTCGATTTCTTGACGTTAATTTGGTATCCTGCTAGTTTGCCAAATTCACTTATTAAGTCTAGTAGATTTTTGATGGAATCTTTAGGGTTTTCTATGTACAATATCATGTGATCTGCAAATAATGACAGTTTCACTTCCTCCTTTCCAATTTGGATCCCTTTTATTTTTTCTTTGTGTCTAATTGCTGTGGCTAAGACTTCCAGTACTATGTTAAATAAGAGTGGTGAAAGTGGGCACCCCTATTTTTTCCCATTCTTATGGAGAATGCTTTTAGTTTTTGCCCATTGAGAATGATGTTGGCTGTAGGTTTTTCATATATGGTCTTTATTATGTTGAGATATGGTCCCTCTATTTCCATATTGCTGAGTGTTTTTATCAGAAATAGGTGCTGGATTTTGTCGAATGCTTTTTCAACATCTATTGATATGATCATATGGTTTTTATATTTTATCTTGTTTATGTGGTGTATCACATTTATTGATTTGCGAATGTTGTATCAGCCTTGCATGCCTGGAATGAATCCCACTTGGTCATGATGAATAATTTTTTTGATGTATTGCTGGATCTGATTTGCTAATATTTTGTTCAGGATTTTGGCATGTGTGTTCACCAGGGATATTGGCTTGTAGTTTTCTTTCTTTGTAGTGTCTTTATCCAGTTTTGGAATTAGGATTATGCTGGCCTCATAAAATGAGTTTGGAAGTGTTCCGTCTTCTTGGATTTTTTTTGGAATAGTTTGAGGAGAATGGGTATTAGATCTTCTTTGAATGTTTGGTAAAACTCCCCCTTGAAGCCATCTGGGCCTGGGCTTTTGTTTGTTGGGAGTTTCTTAATTACATCTTCAATTTCCTTTGTTGTTATTGGTCTGTTCAAATTTTCTATCTCTTCCTGGTTCAATTTTGGGAGACTGTGTTTCTAGAAATTTGTCCACTTCCTCTTGGTTGTCCAGTTTGTTGGCGTATAATTGTTCATAGTATGTTTCGATGATCTTTTGAATTTCTGTGGTGTCAGTTGTTACTTCTCCTCTTTCATTTCTGATTTTGTTTATTTGGTTTCTCTCTTTTTGTTTCTTGGTGAGTCTGGCTAAAGGTCCATCGACCTTGTTTATCTTTTCAAAGAACCAGCTTTTTGTTTCATTGATCTTTTGAATTTTTTTTTTTTTAGTCTCTATGTCATTTATCTCTGCTCTGACCTTTACTATTTCCTTCCTCCTACTAGCTCTGGGTTTTTCTTTTTGTTTACTTTCTAGTTCTTTAAGCTGTAGGGTTATAAATTCAATTGTTTCTTGAGGTAGGCCTGTAGTGCTATGAACTTCCCTCTCAGGACTGCTTTCACTGTGTCCCATAGATTTTGTGTTGTTGTGTGTTCGTTTTCATTGGTTTCTAGAAAATTTTTAATTTATTCCTTGATTTTGTTAGTAACCCATTCGTTGTTTAATAGCATGCTATTTATTTAATAGCATGTTTTTGTGTGTTTTTACTGTAATTGAGTTCTAGTTTCATGCCACTGTGATCTGAGAAGATGCGTGATATGATTTCAATCTTCTTGAATTTGTAGAGACTTGCTTTGTGTCCTAACATGTGGTCTATATTTGAGAATACCCATGTGCACTTGAGAAGAATGTATATTCTGCAACTTTGGGGTGAAATGTTCTGTAAATATCAATGAAGTCCAACTGATCTAGTGCGTCTTGTAAGGACTCTATGTCCTTGTTAATTTTTTGTCTAGACGATCTATCCAGTGGTGTCAGTGGTGTGTTAAAGTCACCCACTATGATCGTGTTGCTATTGATCTCTCCCTTGAAGTTCTCCAGAAGTTTTTAAATATATTTTGGTGCTCCCCTATTTGGTGCGTATATGTTTACCAGGGTTATAACCTCTTGTTGGATTGATCCTTTTAATATTATGTAGTGACTTTCTCTGTCTCCTATTATGGCCCTTGTTTTGAAGTCTATCTTGTCAGATATGAGTATTGCTACACCAGTTTTTTTTTTTTCATTTCCGTTTGCTTGGAAAATTTTTTTCCATCCCTTCACTTTCATCCTGTGAGAGTCTTTTTTTGTGAGGTGGGTCTCTTGTAGACAGCATATATATGGGTCATGTTTTCTTATCCAATCATCTACCCTATGTCTTTTGTTTGGAGTATTTAAGCCATTTACATTTAAGGTAATTATTGATAGATAGTTATTAGTTGCCATTTTAATTTTATGCCTGTGTTCCTCTCTCTCTCTCTTTGTTTCTTCTTCTTCTTACAACAGTCCCTACAGCATTTCTTGCAGTGCTGGTTTGGTGGTGGTAAATTCCTTTAACTTTTTTTTTTATCCGTGAAGCTCTTTATTTCTCCTTCAATTTTGAATGATAGCCTTGCTGGTTAGAGTAGTCTTGGATTCAGACCCTTACCTTACATTACTTTATACACTTCATGCCACTCCCTTCTGCCCTGCCTCGTTTCTATTGAGAAGTCAGCTGACAGTCTAATGGGAACTCCCTTATAGGTAACTTTCTTTCTCTCTCTCGCTTCCTTTAAGATTCTTTCTTTGGCCTGGTTGCTGTGGCTCAGCAGTTGAGCATCGACCCATGCACCAAGAGGTCGCCAGTTCAATTCCTGGTCAGGGCACATGCCCAGGTTGTGGGCCAGATCCCCAGTGGGGGGGCATGCAGGAGGCGACCAATTGATGTTTCTCTCTCTCTCTCCCTTTCCCTTCCTCTCTCTCTAAAATCAATAAAGAAAAAAAAATTAAAAAATAAAAAGATTCTTTCTTTGTTTTTAATGTTTGCCATTTTTATTATGATGTGTCTAGCTGTTGGTCTTCTGGGGTTCATCTTGCTTTGGACTCTCTGGGTTTCCTGGACTTGTGTGACTTTTTCCTTCACCAATTTAGGGAAGTTTTCCGTCATTATTTCTTCAAACAAGTTTTCTATTCCTTTCTCTGATTCTTCTCCTTCTGGAATCCCTATAATGTGAATGTTGTTACGTTTTGTATTGTCCCACAGCTCCCTTAAACTTTCCTCCTGCTTTTTAAACTTTTTTTCCATTTGCTGCTCTATTTGGGTGTTTTTCTCTACCTTGTCTTCTAAGTCACTGATTCGGTCTTCAGCTTCTTCTAATCAACTATTGAACCCTTCTAAGGTATTTTTCATAACAGCTATGTCATTCTTTATTTCCTCTTGTTTTTTATCCATAGCTTCTACCTCTTTTTTAAGCTGAAGTAGTTCCCAGTGAGCTCTTCATAATTCTTATTAAGTTGCTTGTAGTCCTCATCAAATTGTTTGTGCACTCTTGAAATTATTGCTTTGAATTTTTTATCTGACAACTTGCTGTCTTCCATTTCCTGTAGTTCCTTTTCTGGTGATTCCTCTTTTTCTCTCCTTTGGGTGTTGTTTCTTTGTCTCCCCATTTTAGCCGTCTGGTAGCTCTAGACCCAGTGAGGGATGTTTGGATGTATAGGCAGCTCATTGTATATCAAATAAGGCTACTGTGCCTCCCAGACTGTTTTGTTGTGTGTCGCTTCTTGCCTGCTGTGGATCCTGGAGGATTGACTACTGGGGGCTGGTATTGGTGTGTCCTGGTAGGTGCCGCTGCTGGATCACGTGGGCCCCTCTGGAGCTGTGTTCCCAGATGGTCACTGGTGCCACCTGTAGCTGTATAGCTCAGGCACTGTTGGAGCCGAGCTCCCTGCCCATACCGTGGGCAGTTGTGTTGCACAGGCCTCACTGGAGCCCTGGCTCCCTGCTGATCTTGTGGGCAGCTGGGTTGTATAGGCCCCGTTGGAGCCCCCGCTTCCTGCTGATCCCATGGGCAGCTGGGTTGCACAGACCCTTTGGAGACCCGTCTCCACGGCCTATCTTGTGGGCCACTGGGTCGCGCAGGCCTCTCTGGTGCCCCAACACCCAGCAGGTCCTGCGGGCGGTTGGATCGCACCGGTCTCTCTCGATCCCTGTTTCCCACAGCTCTTGTGGGCCACTGGGTTGCATGGGCCTCTGTGGAGCCCCAGGTTCCACAGCTGGCAGCTGGGGAGTGCTGCTGCCCAGTGGGGCTCAGCTCCTGCTCAGCCTTTGCTGTAGTGTTTGGGGTTGGGTCTCAGCTGCTGATCTGTGCTTCTGTTGCCTAGGGATGGATGTCTGCTCCCCAGCCTCTGTTGCTGGGGGTACATCTCCACTCTGATCAGGCTGCTACTGTAGGGGATGGTACTGGGCTCTCGGCCATTTGCGGTTTCCACAACCGACACCTTGGTAGCTCCACTACTGTGCACTGGTCTGTGTTGACACAGCGTGTCCACTGGTACGAGGGTGCCCGTTGCACTGGTGGGCTCAGGTTGCTGGGCCCTAGCCGCTCCCACTGCCTCCTCCCAGGGAAGACCCCGGATCTTCCAAAATGGTGGGACCTCCCCACGGCGCAGGGAGAAGCGCCCTGAAGGACCGCTCACCGCGGTAGCCAGCTGCTCCCGTCCACAACACAGGAACCTTCTGCTCAGTGTCTCTGCACTGCACGTGTTTGGTCGTCCACTTTCACGTCCACTCACACTCTCTCACACACTCGCTCACTCTCTCACACAGTCACCCTCCCTCCAGTCCTGCCTCCTGCCATCTTCCTTTTCATGCAGTTATAAAAACACAAATGCAAACCACAAAATACTAATTTTGATTATTAATGGTAACTGAAATGGTGTCTAATGTACCATTCTGTCATTTTAGCATTATGTATATTGCCTCAGATTAATCTGAGCACCAAAAGATCTTATTTAAGTCTGTAAAATAGAAATGAAACTACAAAACAAACAGTGACTTCTATTAGGTCACTCAATGATCTCAAACTATGCAGGACATTGTCTTAAAATTATAATTCTGTGATTACTATTTTCAGAATACTGAAAAATTATAAAGATGTTAACATTAAATAAAAGTCATTTAAAATGTTTTGTTCACATTAAATTAGTCACTGTTAATTTTGCAATATATTTAGGAAGTAATTTTCATGTATACTGAACTAGCTTTCATGTTTCCATTGGAACTTGCACCTCACTTGAGTACATTCTTGTGAGTTTGAACAAAAGGAAAATGATGCAGTTCAATAAGATAGTGAATGATCCAAGATATAGTGTCCATAGTGAATCCAACCAATAGTTGAAGAACAAATTAAGGATAAAAATATTACTTAAAATTCCACACAGAATGATCCGCTCTAATGATTTTCTCTTTATCTCCCAAGAGATTTATCTTGTTTCTTAGTCTTATCTAGGAAAATGCCCTCTTTGACCTGGATAGTTTGATCAACTAAACTAGCTCAGTGTGGGCAATTCATTTGCATAAGTACCTGTCTTTCACAAATACAGTGATTCATTATGATTAGAGTAGATAATGGCATTTAGTGGAACAGAGAGATACCAGTTGTGGAGGGAAAATGAAGTCCTCCAAATGGCTGTCAGTCTCTGCTCTCACTGTGAATGTCCATAAAAATTGCTAATCTATTGATGTCTCAGTTGCATGATATCTTGCACCAAATATAATTTTTTCTTTTTTTTTTTTTTTTATCCTCACCCAAGGACATTTTTTGCATTTATCTTCAGATAGAGCAGAGAGAGAGAGGGAGGAAGAGAGAGAGAGAAACATCAATGTGAGAGAGACACATTGACTTGTTGCCACCCACACGACCCCAACCAGGGCCAGGGACAAACTGCAACCGAGGTACGTGCCTTTAGTGGGAACCGAACCCGGGTCTCTCTTGTCTGCGGGACGATGCTCTAACTGCTGAGCCAAACCGGCCAGGGAATTAATTTTCTTAATAAATAAGAATAACTCTTAATTCCACAGAGCACATTTTTAAATCATGAAAACCCAACATATCTACATTTTCTTAAATAGAGTATATTTAAGTGAGAGTTTTGTGTATTCTATATGACAGGTAGATTAGTGTTTTTCACTGTGCAATACAGACATCAGAATCCACTTGGTTGCTTGTTAAACTTGAGCATTGATCTTCCTCATTAAATACCCATCAAATCATAATTTCAGAGACTGCAACCAGCATTTCAGCCAGCACTTGAGGTCTATTTGAAAATCTCTGACTGATGGTTCTCGTTAACAATGACCTCCATCATCATTCAGTCATTGAATCTGCTGTCCCACTGGGTCTTCTGTCAGGGTCACACTGTGTCCCCTGAGGGCTGCTCTCAGGAGGGTACAAGGGCAGGCCCATTTCTGCAGGAGGTAGAATTCTCTGAAGGGCAACTTTGGCTCGGTATTCCCCAAGTTAAGCATGTCTGAAAGTTTCTCAGATCTTCCCTACAGCCAGAGACACTTCTTAACCCTAACTTAACTGCCCTTTCCTCCAGGTGGAGGTGGGCACAGTGGGGGAGGGGGAGTTGCTTGGGACGATGGACACATGATGCAGTGTGCAGATGTTGTTTTATTAAGTTGTGCACTTGAAATCTGTATGGTTTTGTGAATCAATGTCACCCCAATAAATTAAAAAAAAAAAAAAACTGCACTGAGGTCTGAGGACCCTCCCTGACTACTTCCGTCTTTGCCTTTTATCCTTCTCAAGCTTTTCCTTAATAAACCTTCTTGCATGTCTAATCCCATCTTGGGTCTGGTTTTGGAGAAAACACACACACTATAATGTATGTATAATATATAGAATATAATGTCTTATAAAGCATTCTTATCTTCATTTAAGCAACTTGTGCAAGGTCCTGGAAGTACTAAGTAGTGATAGAATGAAGAATGAACCCAGTGCACTAGCACATCTGACTTCCAGGTCTCTAAGTCCATGCTTTCTGCACTAAACAATGTACCTTCTTCCTTTTGAGCATTAATCTTGCATTTAAGTTGGTAATTGAAAACTTCACAAATTAAATCTCAAGTACTTTCAGCACCTGAAAATGTCTTCCTAAGAATGAGCTCATGTATTTCAGAATCAGTGACAAATCTGAGCAGAAATAGCCTGTTTTCTCTCTGACCTTGATCCATCTTTTTCTTCAAAGGCCTTACAATCCATGAGGACTCTGTGACCTCTGGAACATCTGAAATAATGTTTTGGGCATCTCTGAGCTTTCTACAATATTCCCACAAATGTTAAACTCAGTTCAATAAATTATGGAAAATTATGCCCTGAGGAAGAGGTTCCTATGGAATTTAGAAGGGCAATTGCAAGAAGTCAGCGTTAAGGCAATGGAGAAGATACCAAGTGAGGTAGTGCTTTGATTTGCAACCTCTGTAGAGGTGGATTTTTAAATTCTTGATTAAAAAAAAATCAATGATGGATAATTCTGTTGTCCTGTGCAGAATTAAAATCGTCACTGGTTTGGTAGTCTGTTTTAAAAGGTGCTTCAGTTTTCATCCCAGATGGCGGTGGAGTAGGTGGAAGGTACGCTCACCTCCTCCCAAAATCAAACTGGAATTTACAACTAAATATAGAGCTATCAACCTGAATAATCAACTGAAGACTAGCCGAACAGAAGTCCTATAACCAAAGATTTACAGAAGACGCGCCATTGAGACTGGCAGTACGGGTGCAGCTGAGATTCCAAAGGGATATCTCAGCTGCAAAGGTTCTCCCTGGGAAGTGTGGGGTCTCAACCCTATGCCAGGTTCCCTAGCCCAGAGCACCATAGCCAGGAAAAGGTGCTGACATAACAGTTGGCTGTGAAAATCAGTTGGAATTCTGTTTACCTGAAAGAATCTGGAGTCTGCTAGAGACACATGCAGCCTTTTAACGGGCCAATGCACAATGCCTTGTGCACAACCACTCACCCTGGGCTCTGGTAAAGGGAGTGGAGAGGGAGGGCAGAGCAGACTAGAGTCATTAAGGAAAGATGGAGTTGGTGGCTCTGGGGGAGAGCTGAAGGGACAGCTGCCAGGATCCCCGTGCAGACTCCCTCTCCCATACTGGAGAAACCATCTATCTTGGGTGGAGCACTACCCTTAAGTCTTCAGACTTGGGGAATGCCATAGCTCCACCATCTGAACTTTCTGTTGCTCTCCCTGCAGAGCTAGCCCCTGCTGAGGAGTCAGCTGTGTGGGCTAGGATTTAGAAGTCTGGGTAGATTCAGGCGGTGTCAGTGACTGAGTTGTGTGGCTTTCAGGCAGGGGCCATTCCCCACCTTTCCCATGAACTTAACCAGTGACTCCCTATCCCGGGAGATCCACTAACCCCGCCCTCTGGGCTCCCAGCAGCCCTATTCTCCTGACTCCAGGTGGCCCCACGTTGCCAAGTGTGAGCTCACCAGCAATTCTGGAGAGAATCCGAGACACTGAATTGTGTGGCTCTGAGGAAGTGGCCACTCTCCCCACCTTCCCCCAAGCTTGACCAGCACCTCTCCCTCATGAGAAATCCACTAGCCCCACCCTCCCAAATTCTAGTGGCCTGCCCTTTGGGCTCCTGGGAGAATCTGAGATAGACAGAAGTGTGTGGCTCTAGGACTGGGGCCATTTTTCCCTCACAGGCCCAACTGGTGCAGATCCCTTCCTTCACAGGACCAAATCTTGATCTATTTGGGCCTAATAAACTCTGCTGGCTTCACCCTGATAACTCCCTGAAGCCCCGCCCCACCACATAGGTCTGCTGGTATCTGGCTGGGGGCAGCTAGACTTGGTATAACCTGGGACCTTTGCTGAGTCAGATTACCTGGTGATTCACTGAGAATCTACCTCAGGCAACTCCAGTACAGCCACAGGCTCTTTCAGTGAATGAGACCAACAGGCAGCCAGCAGGCACAGGTAGATCTCCAGGTGCACTGGGCTTCTTGCTAACCTGCCTCCGGTCTCGGTACTGGTGCAAGTCTGCCTTGGTGTGCAGCTTGGTCCTACCCCACAACCAAGGACCAGCAGAGGAAGCTGCAAACTATGAATTGCTTTGAATCTCCAAACACGTTGCCTAGGACCGTCATAGGCAGTGTCTGACATTGACTTGCAACAAAGTCCCTCCCAAGAGGCCCTAGAACAAGCACACCAGTGGCCAGCAGACAACATCAGAGCAGGATCCAATTAGCTTTACAAAAGGCATATCCAAAGGGAGATCTTGGCAAGCACCAGACCCTGCTGAGGTCAATTCCCCTTTAGGAGGTCAGCACCTGCACAGCAGCTTGTACACTGTGGGCAGCGTCAATCCTCACAGTAAGCCAGCCGAGAGTTGACCCTATGCATAAACGGGAAAATAACAATCAAAACTCAATTACAACAGAAGGGCTGGCATAACCGAAATGAGAAGTTACTGGAGCACCCAGCTCAGGTGATCAAGGAGACTGCACCACTGGGTTGGCCTACTACATAAGGCCACCCTGCTAAGACTGGGAGACATAGTGAACTGGGTTATTTTAAAAATCAAACTCCATTCTGATCAGTTATTCCTGCACGTGAACACCCGAGCAGTTTTCTAAAAAACCTGGGACTGACACGCAGAGGAACCATAAGGATAAGGGGTTAATGATGGCCTTGGGAAACTTGGAGGGACCACAAAAAGAAAGAGATTAATGATTGCCCTAACCCCTGCAACCAATCCGCCACCCCCCTTTTCCTCTGGAGCAGTCTGTATCAGCCCCTGCACCAATTAAGCAGAGCCAGGAAGAATGTAGATTTTTTTCTTTGAATGTAGTTTTTTCCATTTTTTGTTCCTATATAAGCAAAGAACAAAGTAAGCTTGGGGCTGGGATTTGGGGAGGTCCCCCCAGCCTGCTGGTGTAATAAAGTGCTCCTTTACAATTCAGCTGTGTGTCTCTGGTTATCTCGCTGACACCTTATAACATTAGCAGATCTACCTAATACATAGAAACAAACACAAAGAGGCAGCCAAAATGGAGAGACAAAAAAAACATGCCCCAAATGAAAGAATAGACGAAATCTCCTAAAAAAGAGCTAAATGAAATAGAGGAAAGCAATTTACCAGATAGAGTAAACCCTTGATTTTGTGGACCTCAATTTAACAGACTTTGGATTTAATGGACACAATTTCCAGTCCATGTGTCATATGTGAAAATTAATACCTTGTTAATTTAAAAATGCTTTTAACCAAGATTTGCTTATAATTAAATTAACAGGGTATTTTTTTGTTTGTTATTAATTCACTGTTATTTTAAATAAATTTTAATGAATAGGCCATATGTTGGAAAAAATACTGTAATAATTTTACTAACATAAATAAGTATTACATATCTACAAGTATTATCTGTCTATTTAAATCCAAAAGTCACTGCTCATTAACCATGTTCCTCGATTAATATGTGCTAACACCACATCTCATGTGGTAGCTGGTTCTACTGTACCTGGCAAGACTTTCTGCAGCAGTTGAATGTGTGCCAGTAGATTTGCCAACATGCACTAGCCATGCCCCAGCTGTGTGCATTTGTTTACTTGTGGTGACTGGTGAATGCACACATTTACTAAACCTATCAGTACAAATGCATCCGGAAAACCTACTTTATTATATAACAGACTTTTAGTGTTAATGGATACCCCCTCATGTGAATTAGTCCATGATATCGAAGTTTTACTGTACCTATCAATAATCACTTTAAATGTAAATGGCTTAAATGTTCCAATCAAAATATATAGGATATGTGATTTTATAAAAAAACAAGACCCATTTATATGTTGTCTACAGGAGACACACAACAGAACAAAAGATACCCACAGACTAAAAGTAAAGGAATGGAAAAAGATATTTCAATCAAATAGAAAATTTAAATAGTTGCAGTAGCAATACTTAAAGAAGATAAACTTTAAAGCAAAGGCTTTGATATGAGAAAAAGAAGAGATGCTGGATAATAAAAAAGGGAGGAATCCAACAAGAAGATATGATCTTCATAAACATTTACATACCCAACAAAGAAGCACTTGATATATAAAGCAAATCATGATGGATATAAAAGGAGAGATTGATAGTAATAAAGTCATAGTAGGAGTTTTTACCACTCCACTAATATCTATAGATAAATCTTCCAGACAGAAAATCAACAAGAAAACAGTGGCTTTCAATGACACACTAGATCAGAAGTATTTAATTGATATCTTCAGAGCATTTCACCCCAAAGCAGCAGAATACTCATTCTTTTCAAGTGCACATGGATCTTTTCCTAGGATAGACCATATGTTAGGACACAAAATAAGTCTCGATATATTTAAGAAGGCTGAAATCATATCAAGCATCTTCTCTGATCATAATGGTATGAAACTATCAATCAATCACAAGAAAGCAACTGAAAAACACACAATGACATGAAAGCTGAATAACATGATACTAAATAGCAAATGGGTTAACCATGAGATCAAGGAAGAAATAAAAAGATATCATGAAACAAATGAAAATGAGAACACAACAACCCAAAATTTATGGAACACAGTTAAAGCAGTCCTAAGAGGGAAATGCATAGCATTACAGGCCTACCTCAAGTAACAAGAAAAATCTCAAATAAATAATCTAACTTTATACTTAAAGGTACTACTAAAAGAAAAAGGCAAAGCCCAAAGTAAGTAGAAGAAAATAAATTATAAAGATCTGAGCAGAAATAAACAAAATAGACTCTAAAAAAATAACTCAAAGATTAATGAAACCAGGAGCTGGTTCTTTGAAAATATAAACACGATCGAGAAACCTTTAACTGGACTCATCAAAATAAAAAGATAGAATCCAAATAAATAAAATCAGAAATGAAAAAGGAGAAGTAACTATTGATACCACAGAAATACAAAGAATTGTAAGAAAATATAATGAATAACTACAATCCAACAAATTGGCCATTCTAGACAAAATGAATACATTCCTGGAAACATACCATCTTCTAAAACTGAAGCAAGAAGAGTCAGAAAATCTGAATAGATTGATTACAACTAATGAAATTGAAGCAGTGATAAAAAAAGAACCAACAAACAAAAGTTCTGAACCAGATAACTTCACAGATGAATTTTACTAAACATTCAAACTATTTCCTCTCAAACTATTTCAAAAAATTAGAGGAGGGAAGACTCCCAAGCTCATTTTATGAGGCCACCATTATCCTAATTTTAAAACCAGATAAAGACACTACAAAGAAAGAAAATTATAAGCCAGTATCCTCGAGGTACATAGATGCTAAAATACTCAACAAATATTAGCAAACCAGATCTAGCAATACATTAAAAAGATCATACACCATGATCAAGTGGGCTTTATTCCAGAGGTGCAAGTTTATTATAATACCACAAATCAATAAATGTGATACACCTCATAAACAAAATGAAGGATAAAAAAAAAAGCATTTGATAAAATCCATCACCCATTTATGATAATTCACAGCAAAGTGGGCAGACAGAGAACATACCTCAACATTATAAAGACTATATATGAAAATCCCACAGCCATCATACTCAATGGGTAAAAATTAAAAGTGGTTTCCTAAAGATGAGGAACAAGACAGGAATGTCCACTTTTGCCACTCTTATTCTACATAGTACTGGAAGTCCTAGTCACAGAATCAGACAAGTAGAAATAATAAAAGGCATCCAAATTGGAAAAAAAAGAAAGAAGTAAAACTGTCATTATATGCAGATGAAATGATACTATATATAGAAAACCCTAAAGATTCCAACAAAAACCGACTAGAACTGATAAATGAATTCAGTAAAATAGCAGGATACAAATTTTTTTGGTTGTTGTTAACAGATGTTTCTCCTTTTTCTCCCATTGACATCCTCCTCCCAATCCTGCCCTGCCCCTCCCCCCCCCCAGCATTGTTGTCCATGTCCAATGGTTACGCATACATGCATATACATTCTGTGGTTCATCTCTTCCCTCCCCGCCCCCCCCTTCTGATGTTTGTCAGTCTGTACCCTACTTCTATGTTTCTGGGTCTATTTTGTTCATCAGCTTATTTTGTTCATTATATTCCACAAATAAGTGAGATTATGTAATTTTTGTCTTTCTCTGATTGGCTTGTTTCTCTTAGGATAATATTCTCCAGGTCCCTCCATGTCCTCTCAAAGGGTGAGAGATCTTTCTTTCTTACAACTGCATAGTATTCCATTGTGTATATGTACCACAGTTTTTTTTTTTTTATCTACTCATCTATTGCAGGATACAAAATTAATACTCAGAAATTGATTGCATTCTTATATACCAATAATAAACTATCAGAAAGACATCTAAGAAACCAATCCCATTTACAATGCCATCATAAAATTAAATATCTAAAAATTAATTTACCCAAGGAGGTAAAAGGTATATACTAAAAAAATCATAAAACACCGAAGAAAGATATTGAAGAAAATTCAACAAAAATGGAAGCCATAGAGTAGGGGGAAGAATTAACATCATTAAATTGTCCATACTACATGAAGCAATCTATTTATTCAATGCAATTCTATCAAAATACCAATGATGTATTTCACATAACTAGAATAAATAATTCAAAAATTTATATGGAATCACAAAAGACTGAATAGCCACAAGAGTATAGTAATCAAAACAGTATGTTACCTACATAAAAGCAGATGTATTGATAAATAGATACCACACACATGAAAAAACTCAAGATGGATTAAAGAGTTAGATGCAAGTCAAAAATTCTAGAAAAAAGCATAGGCAATAAAATTTCAGACATTACTGGTAGCAATATATATATATATATATATATATATATATATATATATAGAGAGAGAGAGAGAGAGAGAGAGAGGAGAGAGAGAGATCTCATTGGGCAAGGGAAACAAAAGAAAAAATTAACAAATGGGATTGCATCAAACTAAAAATTTTTTGCAAAGCAAAGGAAACCATCAATAAAATGAAAAGACAACCCACTGTATGGGAGAACATATTTGGCAATGATACATCTGATAAGGGGTTAATATCCAAAATTTATATAAAACTCAACACCAAGATATCAAACAATTCACATAAAGTATGGATAAAGGACCAGAACAGACACTTCTCCAAAAAGGACATATAGAGGGCCAATAGACATGTTAGAAGATGGTCAATGTCACCAATCATCAGAGAAATGCAAATTAAAACCACAATGAGATATCACCTCACACCTGTCAGAATGGCTATCATCAATAAATCCACAAACAAGTGTTGGTGAGGATGTGGAGAAAAGAGAACCCTCCTGCACCATTGGTGGGAATGCAGAATGGTGCAGCCACTATGCAAAACAGTATGGAGTTTCTTAAAAAATTAAAATGTAATTGCCTATGACTCAACAATTCCACCATTGTAAATATATCCAAAAGAACCGAAACACTGGTTTGAAAGAATACATGCACCCCTATGTTCATTGCAGGGCTATTTATAAGGTTTGGAAGCAGCCCTAGTGCCCATCAGTAGATAAGTGGAAAAAATCCTGTGATACCTTTATACAACAGAATACTACTTGGCTGTAAAAAAGAAGGAAATCTTACCCTTTGTGACATCATAGATAGACCTGGAGAGTATTAAGCTAAGTGAAATAAGCCAGTCACAGAAAGGCAAATACCATATGATTTTACTTTTATGTGGAATCTAATGAACAAAATAAGCAAACAATATAGAAACAGACTCATAGATACAAAGACCAGAGTGACTGCTGTCAGAGAAGGGGTGTTGGGAGGCTTGGTGAAAAAGTTGAAGGGTTTTAAGTAAGCAAAAACAAACTCATGGACAGACAACAGTATGGTGATTACCAGAGAAAAAGGGGGGTCAGGGAAGGTAGACGAGGGTATAGGGAGGATAAATGGTGAGGGAGGGAGACTTGACTTTGGGTGGTAAATGCACAGTACAATATACAGATGATGTATTATAGAATTGTACACTTGAAAACTATATAATTTAATTAACCAATGTCACTCCAATGAATTTAATAAAAAATTAAAAATAGCAATGAAATAAAATGTTTCAATAACCTTTCATCAATTTTCTCATCATAAATGATGCGTTGAAAAAAACTATCATACAGCTGGAGTTCTTTTGATGGCATTTTATTACATTATGTAATTAAGTACATGTACACAGACATCCTTCATGTGGTTAAATTTCAGTTTTTAATATAATACAATTCCTGGAGTACTTCCAAGTTGCAATTGTAAAGTTACTATAAAGGTAATTGTTTACTTAGCAAAGTAGAAAGAAAATGTTTGAAACTTGAGTTTAGCACTGCTCTGTGACCTTGAGCAAGTGATACAATGTTTTATTATCCTCACCTGAAAATGGAATTAACATGTTGTATTATAATGCTGTGCAACCTTTATGTGCTGAAATTTCATAATAGTGTATAAAGTGGTAAGCATAAAGCTGTTCTATCCATTTTGACCCATTAACTGACAGTGAAAGTAACTCTAAAATGTCTATGTTACCTTTGAGGAGAAAACATTAGCTAGTAACACCTTGGTAACCAGAATGCCCCAGCAGAAATGGATATAGGATCGATTATGGTTTTTATTGGTTCAAACAATATGAGTGTATAACGTATGAAATGAATGCCTGAAAGTGAGCTCCTACTAAAGCCTTTGTACAAGCAGAAAAAACTCTAATCATGCTTTTATTTGGCATACAATTAAGACTCTGATGTTGGTGTCATTCATGAACAAGGCACATTCATAAATGTAACGGCATCTCTTCTCTCATCTTCTAGCTAGTTGTCCTCTCTTATTTTTCCTATATTCATATTAAGGGTATAAATAGTGTCTGTCAATTAAGACATATTTGCTCATCTTTTGTTAAACCGAGTTAAAGGTATAACAAAGAAATAAACTAGCAGTTAACCTTTGGTTATACATTTAATACTCAGAAAAACTGTATTTCCAAGATATAATAGACAGTGAAGATTCCCAAGCGGCTACTGAAGATTTAGTGCATGCTGACGCCACTGACTTGGAAACACAGGAAGGAAATATGCATTGGCAGTAGATTTGAAGAATCTAGAGCCATCCCCCCCATCTAGCTACCCACCCCCTCAAACACACACACTCACCGCAAAAACGACATGCACATGGCCTCTACATCAGGCTTCAGAAAATCCAGCTTCACTATGTCCTCAAGTGCTGATATATAATAAGGTAGAAAAGGTCAAGAATAATTTAGGGAATATAGATTTTAGACAACAAAAAGCAACATAATCATGAGTTTCAAACATCTAGGGAACAGTATGTAAAACAGAAAGTAATATCTTTGAGAAAACTCATTTTTACCTCTGATTTTTAGATTGGGAATAAATTCCCACATCAACAACCATATGGAATATCAGATACCAAAGCAAGGGCAGCAAGAATGAGCCCTGGCCGGTTTGGCTCAGCGGTTAGAGCATCGGTCCCTGGCCCCAGTTGGGGTCGTGCAGGAAGAGATGTTTCTCTCTCTCTCTTCCTCCCTCTTTTCCTCCCATTCTATCTGAAGATAAATGGAAAGTTTTCCTGGGGTGAGGATTTAAAAAAAAAAAAAAAAAGGCAGCAAGAATGAGATACTGAAGTCAGGCCAGTCATCTTATCCTGTTTCAGAGGTATGAAAACCTGGGTATTAGTGCGGACACTAGACGTTTTCTTCAGGCATCCAACAGGAGCTGAAGAGTTAGAGCTGCTGCTTCATTCGAGGGGAATGTTTCTAGAAAGAACATCAGCCAAGAGTTCAATCCAATGTGTGGTGAGTGATTTATGTAATGAACTAGGCAGCATTTGCAGAAAGGGCAAATGCTATCATACAAACCAAGAGAATGATATTTTTAAAAGATGATTTGATGCAAAAAAAAAAAAAGTGGCCTATGTTTGTGTTTTATAATATAAAGATATTTTATGAAAATATTTAAATACAAATAAGGACCCCTGCAGAATAGCACAATATACTAGTCTCTTGCATAAAAGACTATTTGTATGCATGTCTTTATGAAGAGAGAATTTCCTAAAGGATCCATGAGGAACCATAACAATAGTTACCTCTGAAGTATGAAACTATGTTAAGCCCCCGAGATACAGGATTGATTTGGGAACACAGCACAGACTAGGACGACTCTTACCGATGCATGGGATAATTTGTATGGGAGAAAAATGCATTTGATTTATTTATTTCATTTCCCCATCACACAGGAGGTACCCAGATTGCTGTTGCCTACAAATAAATATTGGTCTTCACTGTACTTGTAAACCTAGAGAATAACATCTCTTGTGATGTCGTCAAAAATGATAAATGGCTGTCTTGGTGGGAAGAAAATGATAACATAACAAAACAGAAATTTGAATCTCTTGGCATCGTTTGCTTTTCTTATAGTGAACTCCCGTGAGGGTACATCTGTATTTTACATCCCATTTTCTCGCATGAGATACAATTTCAGCAGTTATGGCAATTTTTATCTCTCCAAGTTTTGCCAAATGTAAGTGTCAAAATTCTATGTAGATAACATGGTAGGTTTGGGAGAAGGACAAGTAAGCAATCACTGGCTTTAAACCAAGATACAGTTTTCAGTAAGTATCTTTATAAACCTGGAGAAAGCTGCTCGTGTGTGTGTGTGTGTGTGTGTGTGTGTGTGTGTGTGTGTGTGCGTGTATAAGAGAAAATGAAAGAGGTGTCAGAGCTAAGAAGTTAATCTGGATCAGGTCCTCTCCAACTAAGGGCAACTACTTATTCCAGCTGAAACATTGAATAATTCAGTTAGTTGTGGCTTATTTAGGAAGTTGCTTAAGTAATATAATAAAAAATCATCTAAGCAAAGTACAGCAGGTATAATTTTGGAAACCAAATGAGTATATGTAAGAGCATCTTCCGGGCACAGTCATGAATCCAAATCGTGTGCTTATGTGTGGGCTATATGAAAGAATCAGAGGAGATCATTTTGCTATTAAGGTCATAGTACAGATAAAGTACATTATGCTTTTTCGTTTTTGTAAATACTAGCTTCAATTTGCTCAATAATGCATTTAATCCATGTGCTAATCTAATCGGGATCCTTTCTTTCTTCCTGTAAAAAGCCCATGCAAATGTACTATACTCAATAATCAGAATATTTTATGCTAATTTGATATACCACATATTTATCTATTCAAGGTTAAAATCAAAAAGTGTTATGCATTTCTTGAAGAAGAACTATAAATGTGTGCAATAAAAGATCTAAAATAATTTATTACTATGTTAGAATACTTATTAAACTTGAAAATAGTGAGAATTCCTATTTATATTAGTTCATATTATTTAGAAGAGCAAGAAGAATAGCTCTGAGAAAACATAATCAGCATTTGAATATAAAAATTTATGCGTATGTTATTGTGTAATTTCTTAATTTATACCAATTATATCAGGCCTATGATATCTATAGGACATGCTTTGAAAGTCAAATGACTACACACTTGCATGTAAAATGATAATATCTGGATAGCATATAAGTAATGCAAGAGTTTACATTGTAATGTTCACATTAACTTTATCCGAATTGTTTACTCATTTCTTAGGACAGGCAACAACTATATGGAGGTTTTAGTTTGAGTCTCCTACTCTTATTTTCTTTGGTACAGTTAAAAAAAAAAAAAAAACTAGTTTCAAATTTTAGGCCTCCAAATCTACAAATGTAAAGTGTAAGTAAATTTTTGCACAAATTGTATAATCTTTCTTATCTAAAATCAAAGGAGAAAGAACATTTTAAAAAGAGAGAAGTCATAAAGAAATGTCGGTCTTCCCTGCCTTGTCTCTCTGGTCAATCCATTCTTTAACACGTTCCCTGACTAGAAATCATGATCTTGAATTTTCTGAGTAATATTTTCATTAAATTTATTCATTATACATAATACATGATGATCTTTAAATCAACAAAGGTGCTTTCTAAAATTATTTTTTGACCACTGACTTTATCACACCCTGAAACAAATACTGCCTGAGAAACATCTTCCACCTCCCTCAACATAGGCATCACTTGCCAAGGCCAACTGCAATCCAAGATAAAAAATGAAAAGTATGAAACCTACAGAATGAACTCAGAAGCCACATTTAATAGAAATAATGATGAATTTGATAATAATTCTCTAAATGCGACACCATGGTTATCCTGGAGGAATCCTTCCTAAAGCAAAGACAATCTTATAGTGAAGTTCTTTGAATCTGGGGAGGCTTGTGTAGCAGATTTTGCCATCGCCTACACAAGTGTCTTCTCCTCCTCCCATATTCTGTGCTAAGAGAATTCTAGAAGATACCTTAATCTCAGGGAGACAAAAACAAACAAACAAATAAAAAACTATGTTGCCCCACGGAGATAAATCATGATTGTTTTAAATGATTCATTATAATCTCATTCCTTTTGATCATAAATTTCACCTTAATTAAAGTCAGCTAGGTAGGATTTATGTAATGTATCACTTCATTGATTACAAATTTCAAATTGAACTGATATAGGCCTTTACCTTTAAAAGAAAAAGAGAGAACTTGAAATTTTATTTATTTTTTTATCACCTTCACCTCTGCTTGGAATGGAGATGAGACACCTGGCCCTGTGGGAGCCCTCTTATAACAACAGGGCGACACACGAGGGAAAGGTTAAGAGCATTTAGAGATGCCAACTGTGCCACTGTGGAGTCACAGAACAAGGAACATTAGCTGCCTACTTACAGACCTGTACTTATGGGAAACTAACAACCCACAATTTTTATTAAACAACTGTGCTGGAATTTCCTTTTACTTGTAGCTGAAAGCATTTCTAGTTTATTCAGTCTGTAATGTGTTAGCCACTTGAGTGATTTGTTCTTGAGCTTGAAATTGATACTGCACACTGAGCTTCTTATATTGCTCATTTTGGTCAAATCTTTAGATTTAGAGGTTCACATTGTGATGAGGAATTGTTATAATCTGAAGGGTCTACATAGTTTGACAGGTAGTATAAATATGTGAAGCATGCAATAGTAAGAATATATTAAAAATGACAAGTGCCAAGGTTAACCAGAGAGGGAATAGCCTATTTATGAGGGCCAGTCACTGTTTGTCCGAGGAAATGTTTGTCAGTATGCCACTATTGCAAGATCTTCCAAGTTTGCTAGAGAAATATGGACTTATATGCAAAATTGTGCAATATTCAAATAATGACAATTAACTCTAAAAAAATTTTTTTTGGTCACTATTTGAACCAACACCACTAGGGTCAATCTGAACACATCTGTGGGTGGACCAGATGACTTTTCTAGAGTTACATTCTTTAAATGAGAAGACTGAAGTTATGCCTTCCCTTTGGAAAAATGATGTAACATGCAGCTTTCTTTGACTATTTTTCCTACTTCATAACTACATAAACAGATCTTAAATTATCCTAGGCCATGAGCATTTCAACAGAAAGTGAACCAGCTGCAACCTCATATTTAGCTTTTTCACATTCCTTTAAAAAAGCTTTAAAGTTGATTCTCATTTCAACTGAAACATTGAGAAAGAAAATAGGTCCCATCCTAAGCAGATGGCTATTGAGAACTTCATGCAAAAAACAAAAATGGGGGTCAGTTTCTGCATGAAAATAGTTTAAAAATTAAGCAGGTGATTCTGTGTTATGAAGTGCACTGGGACTCTCGTCATCTGGTTCAGTAATGTGTTATGCATGTTCCTGTGTGCATGGAATTGAGCACATTTTGTAAGTATCATATATTTCACTATAGCTGTCAGGTTTGAAAAATATTTTAGAGATGTAGTGACAATCATGATGTTAAAGAGATTGGTGTTATGAGAATAAAAACTTCTAACTGGGCTAAAGAATCAAGGCAACTACATTAGCCATTGGACTGATGTGCACAATGAGTTTCTCCTTTTTCATTCACATCTCACTAATTCACGACACAGCAATGTAAAGGGCCTCTGTAACTACGTATTATAAAAGTCATTAACAATTGCAATGGCGTTTCACTGTTGCCTAACTAGCATCTATTCTCTCTCTCTTTTTTTTGTTTTTATTTTTGGTAATAGCATTTGGACTTTCCTTAGGAGTTTTTCTCTCCTTCTTTTTGTATAACTAAAATAATTTGAGTGGGACTAATTCCACCCAAGCTTCATAGATGAACTTGATCTCTATATACTGAGCAGCATAGAGAATCTCATCTTCACAGTATGTGACTCCAGGATGCTGTGAGGTAGGACAGAGGGTGTTACAGTTGGGGGAGTAGAATGGGTAAAGTTTGGGGTAAGGATAATGAAATATGGAAAAATGCATTCCATCTAACATGATTGGAGTGTGTATGGTAAAGAACAGTGGAGAAAAACAAAGCTAGAGACACAGGCACAATCTATAACTTGCAAATCATTGTAGACCATGAAAAACATTCAGACATTATCCTAATGTGGTATCATTGATTAATTTTAAGCAAATGACTGGCATAGTCATGTTTGTGTTTTTTAAAAATACTTCTGGTTTCTATGTGGAGAAGGAACTAGAGAGGAGGTGAGGTGCCTTGGCTGTAGAGAGACCACTTAGGAGGCTATTGAGCAATCCAGGGGAAAGATGATAGAGATTCTGAGCAGTATGGTACTGTAGAGATGGAATTAATAGACATGGTCATGTGGCATATAGAGGCTTTGCTAACCACATGTCAATATTTATAAAGTATCACAGGAGTGATAGATTGGCTTGTAAGATTTCAATGACAGAAAACGTCATCTTGAAGTGAAGGGATAAGGAGCCAACACATGGAAATTAAGATCTTTGGTCTAAACTTTGAAGAATAAAAAGTTTGATAGGAAGAGATGGAGGTCAGAGAAGCAATATCTGTGAATACAGTAAAACTGGAAAGGAGAAAGAGTAATTGCACACATTTAGGACTCAAAGGGAACACTTATTGCAGATATAGAAAACAATGTCAGAGAGCCAGTTCTGGGCATATTGTGTTGGCCTTGATACCACATAGACGCATTTGTACATTATGCAACCGAAGACAGAAGACACTGGTTTTCAGGAAATCAATTTATCCAAAGAAAGCTATGCTTTAATAGTATGGATCTGGAGTAGTAGGGACATGGCTTCTGGCATCCCAGCTAAGGAGGGGCTGCAAGGGGCCTGAGTAAGTGTCTGCAGTGGAAATGCAGAGGAAGCCTTAGCTGGGATTGTGGGTATCAAAGCGTACCTGGAGAAGAGGTGGTGACCGTGGCACAGAGATAAGGAGGCTTCCAGTTTTATTAGCTAAGTGGGTACTGATACCATCAATATAAAAAGAAAAATCAAGAGAATATTATAGTTTGGTGGAAGTAGGATATTTGTATAAATATTTTAAGTTTGTTATGATGTCATTGTCATATTTCCATAGAAACAAGTAACACTGATTGTAACTGAGATGGGAACAAATACTATTTCCAAATGAATATATAGCTGCTTCAAAGTGCACATGTGTTTATATACTGAGGCAAACATCAAACATGGGCATGCCATTTACTGATGATCATTTTTTTGTTTCTAATTACAGACCTCCTTCCACCATCCACTAATAGATGTGAATTCATGGAGGCCAGGGATTGTGTCTTCCTTAGAATTATTAATGTTTGGAATATTAAAAGGTCTTGAGATGTGTTGAAGTAGCTAAAGCCTCTTATACCAAGCTCCTCATTGACTTTTCCACACTGAGGTTTGAAGAGGATCTCCTTGCATAATGTCTTTGTCTCTACACTCTGTATCCCAACTTGTCTGCTTCTCTAATTCCCTCACCAGCTCCTCCATGGGTGTATTTTCAGCACAAAAGCAGTTCTGCTGGACCCAGTTAACTGAAGAATCATCTGCAACTTTTCTTTCATTCTCTGTTCATTATACTATATTCCGCTTTCCTGGTTTGTAAGAAGAATCTAATTCATAGAAGAAAACTTGCCTTAAGGATCCCAGAAGACTTAAATATCTAAATTGTGATAAAAAAAAAACAAAAAAAAAAAAACATAAAAAGCAAAGGAATCAGAATGGATGATTATAACCTTCAGCACATTTCCCCAAAATTTTCTATTAGTTTTCTAAATTCCAGGGACTTTTGAGTTGCTTTATAATTTAATTCCTTCTGTGTAATTGATATTTCTTATTAGTTTTGTTTGAACTAATCAAGATTTTATTGTGTGAAAGTTAAAATGACATTTATTTGAGTACTATTTTCAAGTTTAATTGGGTTATTAAGTAAAATGCAATTGAACAATGAAACATAGAAATAGATTTCATTCTAACAAGCAAATATTCCAATTCTACTTAGTACTATTAGGAAAGTGCTTTTCTTACATGTAAAGAATATAAAACATGCCCAATCCTCTAACATTTCCCCCTAATAAGGCCATTTACAAGCCATTTTAAGAAAAGTATATTTAACAAAAACAAACAAGAAAAATAATATTTGATATAGTTATGAAAGAAATTTAGAAATGGCAAGTAAGGCATTGTGTGTGTGTGTGTGTGTGTGTGTGTGTGTGTGTTTAAATAAAACTACTACTATATCATGGAAGCCTTAAATATACTCATGTACAAGGACTTTTTCAAAGAGTTTGAAGTTCTAATAAAAAAGATATCAGTGCTATAACTCTGCAAAAACATCCTTTCCAAATTGGCTTTATACATGGAAGCCAGACAGTTTTTGAAATAGTTCTCCAATTATTTAACAAAATGAAAGATAAAGAATGACCTCACTGGGAGTTTTGGAGCAAGTTATCATTCATGTCTTGCTTAGAGTTCTTCTGTAGGACAATACTGGGATGGAAATGAACATGAGGTGACATTTGGTGTCAGGGATAAAGGGTAATATGCAGAACTAAAAATGAGTCAAGGAAATAATATCAAATTATAAGCTTCTCAGAGGTTAGGGTCATGGCTTCTAAAGATTTCATGTTGATTCTTCATCAGGCTTAGCAGATATTACTTCTATTAGTAAGAGTCCAATAATTAATGCTCAAAACTAAATGGCATTTGTTTTTGTTCGATGAAGCTGTAATGTTGTAAACCGAACAGGAGGAGCTGGAAAAATCTGTAGTCCAGCAATAGTGAAACAGGCAAAACGTCTGTCTTCCCTGACATTTTTGTGTTGTCCAGTATGCGTCCAACTTGGACAGGTCTTCTGAAGGAGTGAGACCTATTGTTCCTCAAGCAACACTCTGGAGTCCTTTACTATCTGCAAAGAAAGGAGCTGAGTGCAGGTGACAGAGCGAGTCTTTGAGAGGTTCAATGATCAGTGTCTTCCTTTTTGTCCTGTCCCATACCCATATTTTATCAGGGCCATGATTATTTAATTTGTCCCAGTGATACTAGATAATCTTCTTTGTTACCACTGCCAGGGTGCAAAATCAATGAGGATTTGGAATGTTGAAGGAAGAACAGGTATATATAATGTGGAGAATAGGAAGGAAAGGAAATACATCTCCTATCCGATCACAAGGGAACTATGTTTGTTATATAGGTTTTGGTTTGTCCAGATTGAGAACATCTGACAACTACAACTGCAGGATGATCTACATACATGAGGAAAAATACATACAAACATACATATGTACATGAAATAGACATATGTAATATTGGGTTAGAACAGAGTTCGATAATCCACTTATTTATTTCAATTTTAACCAAAGGAATGTTCATCTGACTGGAAACAGCCACTCGGGTAGGTTCTGGCTATTTGACCTTTGATAGAAGTTTTAGTGAACAATTGAGAGGGGAGGAAATGAAACCCATCAGTGTCCTGAAGTGAAAAACCTAAAGAAAAGGTTACCAATCCCCAACTCAGACTACCTTAGGTCTAAGAGGGTAATTCCTAACTTCAGGGGTTGCTCAGAGCTTCTTCTCACCCTCCTTTTCCACTCCCTCATAGAAAGGGTGTTAGCAAGGTCAAGAAAGAATTGGAAAAGCCCTGAGTACCAAGCATGAGAACATGGAAGATGTAGGACCAACCAACGTCTGCTGTTGGTGCTAGGTCCAAGGTAGGGAAGGAGACCCTGCAGTTTCCTGTGATCTTGCAAAGCTCATTAGAACTAGAGGTGCCATACTGAGGCAAACACTCAAATAACAAACATGCAGCTTTGCCTGCTATCAAAAATTCATACACTCTTTGCAGTTTGTAAGAGCTTGAAAATTTGCTTTGCCTGCTATCAAAAACTCATGTACTAGCATAGGAAATAGAGTCAATAACATCATAATAATTATGTGTGATGTCAGGGCGGTACTTGATTTATCAGGGAGGATTCACTTCATAAGTTATATAAATGTCTAAGAACTATGCTGTACACCTGAAACTAATCTAACACTGAATGTTAACTGTAATTAAATAAAAAACAAAAAACAAAAAACAAAAAAAACCTTGTATTCTTTGTGAGCCTTTAAGTGATTGAAGATTTGGGAATTCATGATTTTATTTCATCACAACTAACTTCAGAGATGGAAAATAATTAGCAAGTAGATGCATGAAAATGTTTCTGGGCCTCCTCCACACTTCGTTTCCCACATTCCAGCCACGCAGCCCTCGCCGCTCTGCACACGTGCTAGGACTTCTGAGACCCTGGTTCTGTACACCCCTTAAGACATCCTCCCACTTTCTCTCCTTAACCCTAGAAAATTCCTACTTAATCGTCCACATACAGTTTTGACGTTCTCTTCTGGGAATTTTCAGCTTTCTCCAACTCTTGAAAATCAATCCTTGCTCCCATATACCATAAATCTTCTATTTATACACATTTCCCTACTACAATATAAACTTTTCAAATGAAAGCCAGAAATTATATGTAATCATTTTTATTCCTAATATCTAGCACATTTCCTGATGTTTATTTTTTAAAATGAATGAGTAGATGTGTGGAAAAAATGCAGTTAGTTTTTGAAAGGAATTAAGATACATGTGGCTTTTTTGAACTTTTTTAGAGGGAATACAATTTTTCCTTCTTTCCCTGATATGGGATATTTAAAAGAATATTGTGGAAAAGTCCTTTACTTGAGAATTCGAAGACCTAACATCTAGGTCAAACTCTGCCGCTGCCTAGCTTTACGTCATTTGATTTTTCTGGGCCTCGCTTTCCTAGGCAATAAATCAGGGTGTCCTCAAGCCCATTTTTGTCATTTCCTGGTAACTCTACCAGGGCACCTTCCTTTAGGAAAGAAAGCCAACACACATTCATGACAAACTATCCGTGGGCATTCTTTTTATCAAACAGAAAATACAAACTGAAATAAAGCATAACAAAATATCCCTAAACTATTAACTAACTTCACTTCCAACAATCAATTCACCTCTGGCGTCAGATGAAGAACATTTTGAACCTGTTTCCATGTGGAGTTCCAACTTTTAAGCAGCATATGCTTGAATGTCATGTGTTATGTTTCCCTAAAGGTCAGCAAAAGCAGGTGAGAACTGGTCTAAATAGTATAGGCCTAATTTGGCTTTGACCTTACAGTGAGCCAGACCCAAACTGAGCCAGACTGAAAGCCTTTAGTCAGAGTTTTCTCTACCAGAACAAAGGGATGAATAAGTAGTTTTAGGATGTATGGGTAAATTTTGTGCAGTAATGAATACTGGGACAAATACAGAATAATCCCCTGAGGATTACAATGTTCACCAAGCTGTCTTCTATTTCCTATGGCTTCTATCAAGATTACACTCTCACATGTAATTTTTAAAGATGTGAGTTCGTAGAAATTAACACAAAGCAAATGGGAAACTTGATCTCAGCATTAAAGGACCTGTAGAAATAACAATCGTTTGCCTTTCATTATATCATTCAGGGACACCTATGTGGCAGGTCGCCCAAGAGATTTAAATATAAAAACAAACAATTAAAACAATGTCATCAAGCACCTGTAATTCTGAAAAACTGACTATATTAACCATTTTCTAAGGATTATGTAATATCCTGTTATTGAACACCATAAATGAGTTTTTATTTTTATTATTGTTTTTGTTACATAATACTATAAATAGTTTAAATCACATTTGAATTTGTCACGTTTCACTGTCTCACACTTTGAGAAAGAAAATAAGCACCTGAGAGTGTTTCTTAAGGTTCTTTTGCTTTCCTTCCTTATACAGTGGGGGGAAATACCTTGAGTCCTTTCAGATAATTAACTTTTCCTGTTTGAAGACACAATTGTTAAATGAAAAGCCATTTAATATCGATGTCACTTGCACAGCAGGCACTCAATCAACACAATGACTACTCTCACCTGTTGATTCTCAACAGGTTTCATCTCTGAATGTGTTGTTCTAAGCAGGAGGGATAATAATCAGATGTTGGTGCTCATTGGAGATATTGTCTAGAATTGCTTACAGCAGTAGTCACATTTCCATGTGCACCTGCAGGTCATCTTTGGTGTAAAAGAAATGCGTCCTTTTCACAAATAGTGACTGAGAACCTACAGCTTTCTACTACATTCTAGACATGGTAGGGAAAATAAATGAAAGGAAAACAAACCACACTGTCTGCCCTCTGGAAGCTTATATTTGATGGTGGAAATCCAGCATATAATACTGAGATTGGTAGGGTTCCAAGCACATATTACAGACCAGATTAGACAACATTTGCAATGGAGAAGCTAGTCGTTAGCTTAAATAAATGAACTTCTATGCATTTGATTTTATTTTTACCTGTGAGTTTATTGTTATCAGCATGTTTGTGACTAAAATTAGGATTGCCAGCTCCCCAAGCACCCATTCAATTCAGTTTTCATTACTATCCACAACTTAACTGCCTGAACTTCGTTCATTTACTGAGCTGGGGACCTATCCAAGGAACTTACACCCCTATTCTTAGACAGAATGAACGGCTAAGATGTGGCTCAAGTCAAATAATTTCCCAAATGAATTGGATTTTCTGGCAGGCCCACTTAGTGCTTGCCCTCTGTCATGACTTCAAAGGACCATAGATACTATCTGGTAAGACTTCGTCTCCATCCATTTCCCGTATTTCATGAGATTTTCCTGTGCTGAAGACCCCCACCTCAATGCAATGCCCTCTGGAGCATAGGAGATGCCATCTCTGTTCTTCCAGTAAATTCTTTCTTGTTTGTTTGTTTTTAAAATTTTTTTTTCCTTTATTGATTTTAGAGAGAGAGGAAGTGAGAGGGAGAGAGATAGAAACATCAATGAGAGAGAAACATCGATTGGCCGCCTCCTGCATGCCCCCCACTGGGGATTGGGCCCACAACCTGGGCATGTGTCCCGACCAGAAATTGAACTGGCGACCTCTTAGTGCATGGGTCGATGCTCAGCCGCTGAGCCACACCGGCCGGACTCTTCCAGTAAATTCTTAAGATGTTTGTGTCTCCTGAGAGAGGTCTGCAGGCACCAGGGGGTCATGGATAATGAAAAAAATGGAATCTGTGCTTCCCACCTCATGCCAAATATACTTCAAGACTTGATAAAATCAACACAAGCATTTTATAAATGAAATACAAAGTTCATTTAGTCCTTTTTAAAGATAAAATTCCAATCAAGATATTTTGCTCACCCGAGGACATTTTTCCATTTATCTTCAGATAGAGCGGGAGGGAGAGAAGGAGGAAGAGAGAGAGAGAGAGACATCGATGTGAGAGAGACACATCGACTGGCTGCCTCCCACGCGACCCCAACCACCAGGGACAAACTGCAACTGAGGTACCGGCCCTTAGCAGGAACCGAACCCGGGACTCTCTGACCCAATTCGGCCAGGGCAGTACTGATTTTTATTAGACACCCAGAGAGAAAATATTCCTTTCGCTCTTCCAAGCTTTTGTAAGTAACTTCATGGGAAAATGTCGGGTCACTACATAATCAAGGGAGTTATTACACTCACTGTGGAGAGTCATAGAGCCTTACAAGATCTGTCCCCTTGTTACACCTGATGTCATCTCGCCATGCTTGCTGATCCTCTCCCATAGCTCTAGCCACACTGGGCTTCTTTGCTGCTCCAAACTTTTCATCAGGACCAAGGTCTTCATATTCCTTCCACCTAGGAGACTCTTCCCGAGACAGGCACATGAGTGAGCCTTTGCTCACATCCTTAACTGTATGCTGTGGTCATTTCCTTAGGAACAACTTAAGAAACCACTCCATTGAAAACTGCACCCTCTTACTGGCATTTCCTTTTCTGCTTTATATTTCTCTGTATACTGCTCCGCAACAAAAAGGAACAGGTTATCGATAAAAAACAGCAATTTGGATGGATCTTAAGGGCATTCTACTGAATGAAAAAAAAAAGTGTTTGTAAACTGTATGATCTCACGCACATACCTTTCTGGAGGTAACAAAATTAGAGAGATGGAAAACGGCAGCCACCAGAAATGAGAGAAGGAGCTTATGACTACAAAGGAATAGCATAAGAGCTTTCCTTTGTGGTGACAGAACAGATCTGCTTCTTGGTTGCGGTGGGAGTGTTTGTTATATGTGATAAAATGAAAGGGAATTATATATAAAGGGAGGACAAAAATGAGTGGATTCAAGAACTGGAAACACCTGGGTAAGATTTGTAGTTTACATAATTTTATTGTGCAGGCAATTTTTGATACATGCAGTATTCCTGGTTTTGATAACGCATGGTTGTTATGCAAGATGTCAACACTGGGGGAAGGTTGGAGATGGGTGTTGCAACTTTGTGAGACAGAATTTGAAAGTAAAAGTAAGTAAAGTAAAAAAAATTCTCCCTAGCACTTATCACCATCTAACATGCTGTATAATTTACTTATTTATTTTCTTTATTCTCTGTCTCTCAGTATATGAGCTCCATGTGGACAATGAATTTTTGCTTGTTTTTGTTTAGTGCTATAACCAAAACACACAGAGCAATGTTGGGCACACAATAAGCTCTCTATAAATAGTTATTAAATAAATTTATGATTAATGAATATATTTTACTTTTAAAATCATCTTAACATTGTGATTAATATCATGACCTTTGATTTTGATCCCAGTTCTGCTATTATCTAGAAGGTCTTCATCAAATCTCTTGAACTTTTTATTCAATTTTCTCATCCAAAAATTAATAATGTTTCAAAGGTTAAATTAAAAAAAAATGCACACAGTAATACAGAGCTGGAGGAAGTATAACTTGAGATAAACTTCTCGGAAACAAATAGAGCAATATGCTTTAGTAACCCTTACAAAATTATTATCATTTGACATAGTGTTTTATCAGAAATGTGGACATTGTTTTAAGTGCAAGGTGATCATCACAACATTACTGTATAGTGAAGAAATGTAAAATGACCTAAATGTTCAATAACAGAAAAAAGACTATATATTTTGACATATTGTACACTGATTTGAGGCATTTTTTCTGAAAATAAAGACCTCATTTTATTTTATAAATGAGTAATAAGTACAGATCTAATTCATAAGTGAATTAGTCAGATTTTAAATTTCTATTCTTTATTAACATCATGACTATCAGCAACATTCATTATTTAATAAATGCCCTATTCACCTTATCTTTTGCAAGATATTTTGAATTACACCTCTAAATGCAAAAATAATTTTGTCAGTTATAAGGGAGAGTAAGTGAGCTTGCATCTCACTATTTTGATCTCAAGGCATTATTAAATCTTCAAATTGAGGTAATTAAGTTACTAATAAATTGCCCTATTCCCAGAATGTGTTATTATATATGACAGGCATACATATTGGGTAAAATGCAATTGCAAAGAAAAAAATTATTTCTTAACTCCATATATAAAGGAAAGTAATAAAAACAAAGTGATACCCCTATATTAAAAATTGTTAATGATTTTGCATTTGAAATATTATGGATAGAAATTTTTTTCTATTCAGAAAGAAATATGGTTAAAATCATTGTCAATGAGACATTTCATAAATTTAAAGACAAATTATAGTTGCAAAAACTAATATAAGGTTAAAAATTATACATGAAGAACCTCAATTATTTAACTGATCTCTTTTATGAAAATCAAATTTCACATAGATATTCTGGCTATTCATCATCTTTGTATGGTGACAAACTGTTATTTTGAGACAGGATATTGAAAGATTGTTAAGAAGAAGCAGGGATGATGCATATATCTTTTCAAAATAGTGGTTTGGATTTCTCCATATATGTTCCCAGAAGTGGAATTGCTGGATCATAAGGTAGTTAGTTGTATGTTTAATATTTTGAGGAACCTCCATACTATTTTTCATAGTATCTGCACCAATTTGCAATACCACCAACAGTGCATAAGGATTCCCTTTTCTCCCCAAGCTTGCCAACACGTTTGTTGATTTATTGAGGGTAGCCATTCTGACAGGTGTGGGGGGATATCTCTCTGTGGTTTTAATTTTCATTTCTCTGATGATTAGTGACATTGAGCATCTTTTCATATGTCTATTGACCATCTATATGTCCTCTTTGGAGAAGTGTCTATTCGGGTCCTCTACCCGTTTTTTAATTGAATTGTTTTTTTTTTTTTTTTTTTTTGGTGTTGAGTTGTATGAGTTGTCTATAAATTTTGGATATTAACCCCTGTTGGATGTATCTTAAGCAAATATTGTCTCCCATTCAGTCGTCTTTTCATTTTGTTGATGGTTTCTTTTGCTGAGCAAAACCTTTTTGGTTTGATGTAGTTCCATTTGTTTATTTTTTCTTTTGTTTCCCTTGCCCGAGGAGGTATATAAAAAAATATATATTGCTAAGAACAATGTCAGGTATTTTAATGTCTATGTTTTCTTCTAGACATTTTATGGTTTCAAGTTTTACATTTAAGCTTCAATCTGTTTTGTGATATATGCACCCCTATATTCATTGAAGCACTATTTACAATAGCCAACATATGAAGGAAAGCCAAGTACCCATCAGTTACCCAGTGAATAAAGAAGATGTAGTACATAAATACAATGGAATATTACTCAGCCATAAAAAAGAATGAAATCTTACCATTTATGACAATCTAGAGGGTATTATGCTAGATGAAATAAGTCAGACAGAGAAAGACAAATACTATATGCTTTCACTTATATGTGGAATCTAAAGAACAAAATATACAAACAAACAAAACAGAAAAAAACTCATAAATACAAAGAACAAACTGCAATTTGCCAGATGGTAGGGGGGTTGAGGGGCTGGGTAAAAAAGGTGAAGGAATTTAGAAGTACCACTTGGTAGTTAGTTACAAAATAAGTCACAGGGATATAAAGTGCAGCATAGGGAATATAGTCAATAACTGTAATAACTATGTATGGTGCCAGGTGGGTACTAGAATTATCGAGGGGAACACTTTGTAAAATATATGACTGTCTAACCACTATACTGTACACCTGAAACTAATATAAAATAATATTGAATGTAAACTATAATTAAAATATAAAATTAAACATTTAAATTATAAAATGCAGGGAATTCGTTCTTTCTCCCTGAGTGGTGAAGCTTTGTCTCCTACCTCCCCCAATCACTCACTTATTCAAAAAACAAATGACAATAGTGTGCACCGGCATGGTTCCTAGTGTTGGGGATGCCACACAGATTAAGCTCCAGTTAGAGTCTGAAATGATCACAAAGGCACAAGGGTAGAAAACTGTGTAAAAATTTAAATTAAACTTAATTAAGTATAAATAAGTAAAATTAAGTACTATATGCAATACTCCATTAGGTTTCAGGTACACTGAATTAAATTTCATATGTAAACAAAAATTTAGCTCTTAAATATGACGTGTCAAGTTTTTTACCATAAGCCTTGGTCATTTTCTGGCTGACATCTTTTAAAAACTGATAGCTTCATTACTGGAAATACATCCTCTACTACCTCTTTCTTCAGAAATGCTAAGTTCCTATCTATTTGGCTAATTAAGAGGCCCTTACACCACACACTGTCTTTGAGCTGGTTAATTACCAACCCAAGGTTTAATGGTTTTTCTTTTTAAAATAGGCAACATTATAACAATTAAAAGTTAATTAGTGTAAACTCCAATTAGAGAGCAGATGTTATTTCTTGGAACAATAAAAAAAAAAACACTACTTCTGGATTTCTTTTTAGGTGTGCATATTCTTTTTTGTTAAGTTTTCTATTTCAGTATGGATTATTATTGTTATCGTTTTCTGAAAGTTATCCTGTTTTTGATCCTATTCAAAATGTATATGACTAAATAAAGCAGACTCTACTGCTTTTGTTTGAAATGTCTAGCAAGAGGAGTCGGACTGTATATTCTGCAAGACTTCAAACTTGACATGTTGGTTAGCGTCACCCATCTCTTTCTTCCTGTGTTTATGATATGGTGTATTTCAGAGAGAAAACGGTCATCTTTCTTGAATTAATGAAAGACTTTGAAATTTAACTCTCCCAACACTGTCTGCCTGTTCAAAACTTTTTGCACAATGCCTCTAATGGACACTTATCCATCTACCTTTGGGAAATTTCTAAAGAAAATAGATGCTGTCTCCCAGACTGCCCTCTGAACTATCGAACAAGCAATTGTTAGAGAGGCCTTCTTAATGCTGGAACAAAATCCACCTTCCTGATGCCATTTAATATCATTGGCCCTAGTTTTACTTTGAGAAATACATCTGATTTCTCTTTTCTGTGACAGCCCTTCAAGAGTCAACATTTCTATTATTCTTCCCACATTTTCCCAAGTCTTCTCATCCCATAACTACATATCTAATTGCTTCATTGACATTTCTCAATCTTTGAGAATTATGAGCCTTTTCTATACAAGTCTCCAGGTGAGTACAGGATCCCAGGTGTTCTCCAGTTTGCACTCAGAGTACCAGAATAGGAGCCTCCAGTGATCTAGGGCAGTACCAGTAACACAAATAGAAGGTTAGCCCTACATATGTAGGTGCGAATTTTTTGTAGCCATATTAATAAAAAAATAAAAGCAGGTGAAATCAATTATATTTACTTAATTGAAGTATACAAATGTTATTTCAATGTTATATTTTTGATTCATTATTAATATTTTAAGCTTTTTTACTAAGCCTTCAAAATCTGGAGTCTCTTTTTTTTTTAGAGAGAGAGAGAGAGAAACATTGATGTGAGAGATAAACATTGATCAACTGCCTCCTGCACACTCCCTACTGGGGATCGAACCCACAACCTGGGCATGTGCTCTGACTGGGAATTGAACTGGGACCTCTCAGTCCATGGGCTGATGCTCAATCCACTGAGCCACACCGGCTGGGCACGGAGTGTGCCTTTTTATACTTACAGCACAATGCAGTTTAAACTAACCACATTTCAAGTGCTCCACGGCCACCTGTGGCCAGTGGCTATGGGACTGGACAGCACAGCTCTATACAGTTTAGCTTCATTAAGTTGGCCTAAAAACCTATCAGTGTTTTTAAAGTCATGCGACAGTCTAAATTTATACTGAGTTTATGGTCGATAAAATACCTAAGTTGGCATATCAGTTACCATCCCTCGTCCTCTATTTTAAGAGCCACATTTTTTATGAAACACATGTGTTGGCTTGGGCCAGCATTCCCATTTCTAAATTATCTGTAATATTCATTCTGTCTACCAATTCAACTCTTGATTCTAGCTGACTCTTTCAAAACTTTTATAAGGATTCATTGATTGATTGATTTAAAACAGGTTTCATCATATTGAACAGAAAAGGACCATGAAAATAACACAGACTTGCAATATACGGACAGAGGCTCCCACACATAACAGTGATTAACCACCGGGTAGTGACCCAGCTTTAGAGCCACCTATGTCGCCAGCACTCAGCATGCAGTCTTCACCCAGCACTGCCACGTTTTCATGACGGACTGTCCAAAGCCTCATGCAGTTCACTCCTTCATCACAGGATCTGTGGCAGCCACTGACTCTCACCTCCTGGTTTTGCTGGCCCAGTGTTCTCCCCTCCCACCTGGAATCACAGCTGCCCCTGGATGATGAGAGGAATATAGTGGCAGTGAAGGTTTATGAGTCTCAAGCCTAGGTCAAACAAAGCACTGCAGACGCCACCTGCTCCCTGGTATGCCCCACTCTGGGAGAATCCAGCCGTTGTGCCGTGAGGACATCAGGTAGCCCTGTGGAGAGCTCCACCGGAGAAAAACTGAGGCTGTCAGTCAACAGCCATGATTAACTTGCCAGCTGGGTGTGTGAGCCACCTTGGAAGCAGATACTCCTGCTTCCATCAGGCCTGCAGACGACCACAGCCCCACCCAACATCTGAGAGCAATCCTGTGAGGACAGAAGTAGGACCTGTACAGCTGAGCCCTTGCAGAATTCCTGACACACAGAACCCATAATTATGATAAATTACTGCTTTATGCCATTAAGTTAGGAAGTAATTATACAGTATTAGGTTACCAGAACAAGATCTTAATACTCAGTAAACAGTATATTGCTAATACAGTGTTTCTCCAAGGATTGTAATGATTGCCTATAAGTGGAAAAAACATACATTCCTATGACATGAACAGGACTTGAATGAGATAAATCAATATATTAACAGTGGTTTTCCTCTCGATAAATACAGGCATTGTAATTATCTTTATATTTTTCAGTATTTTCAGATTCTCTATCATAAACGTATTGTTTTCAAAGTCAAATGAAAACAAATGCCATGTGGGTGAAAGAGTGATAAATTGATAAATATATTTAATAGCTACTACAAAAAGAGAAAGCTGTAAATACTGTCTTCCAAAACTTAACTTTTCTTCCTTCCTTTCTCTTTCCCTCTTAGGATTCTTCTTCTTTAACCAAGAAAAAAAATTCCAAAATTGATATTGATAACTTTTTCATGCGTTATCACCCCTCTTTAGTAATAAGGAGGTTAACTAGGATGGCAGTTTAGCAGCAGCATCCACAGAACATAGAAAGTGCCTTTTATGGCCACTGGAAGGCAGGAGGCTCAGAGTCAACTTCAGGTTCCATATATCTGAATACAGCCCCATTTCTACTGCAGTTTCCCTGAGATTATTAGTAATAGGATTACGTGAAATATTAGTGTGCCCAGGTGTACGAATCTTAATAGCTTAGACAATCTCATGACCAGAACATCCATGCCCACAGACTTCTTAACTATGTGTCTGTAATTGTAAATCACTGAAGTATTAAGACCCAGAAATTAATTGGATAATTCACTAAAGAAGAGTTACTTTTTCAGACACTAGTGTATGCAGGATTTATTTTACAGTGACTACTTCTCAGTTAAAATAGATATTTATCATAAAGAGAGTCTTGTCTGCAGAGCTACAGACCAGCAGGATCATAATCTGAAACGAACGCATCTAACTCTGGAGAGTATCAATACTGTGCATTTGCAGAGCATCAGCTCTGGAGCATGGACCCCAACACTGCTCCTTCTGTTAAACACAGTGTTAAAAATTCATTCCGCTTTTGCTTTTCCATTCAGAAAGAGCTTATTCTCATGAAGACTGGTGTCCCATTATGCATAAAGGACAGTTCTAATTATGCCAAAACAATAGTTAATTTAATTAAAGTGTCTGTTCCCAAACATAAAACATAATAAGGAAGTTGACAATGTAAAATAAATAGTTAATTAAACTATTCATCAGTCTATTTAATGTGTATTTTTAATCCCAATAATAAAAAATTATAAATGAGCATTACTTAAATTTTTTTTTTTAAATACTTGTTTCTACTTGTTTGTCTTTAAAAAAGAAATATATATATAAAACAATTGCCTTTTCAAGGATGGCTTAAAAATGAAAATTGTTAAATAATTCAAATGGACTAATAATTTCAAACATATTGGGATAATATACAAGGTAAACTGGAATTAGATTGTAAATACTATTTATGATTTAACATAACTCAGAATGACAGAAAAAATAACTTTTTCTGATATGGGAAATGTCAAATACTAGATTACAATTCTTAACCACAAATATTCCGATCATCAAGATTCATAATATCTAGATTCCCTCATATTTGAAATATATGTTTCTTCTTTAAGAATATTTTCAAATTTATGGCATTGCAATGCATTCTACAATAATTTAGTTGGCTATTTTTGAGAAGCAACTTCTAAGAAGCAGATACAAAAATAAAATGTATAAGTCTGTCTGGAGAAGTATAATAAATGCTACCTGCGTGTTGCAAATAATAATATGCAATATAAATTCTATTTGTCTTGCAGTTAGTTTAGAATATAGTTGATATTATTTGAAATGAAAAGAAAAATAATTATGCCAGAATATAGAATAATTCTACAAAGACATGTAAAAGCTTTTTCAAAATGACAGTATGATCAAAAGATCAGGGGCTTTGGTACTAGAACGATGGGATTTTGCCCCAGCTCTGCAGCTGTGAAGTGGGGCCCTTATGGCAGAGAACATCTCAAAGTCTCCGACCTCTGCAAAACATAGTATCACTGGGAAAGGAGCATGGACTTGGGGAGGTTTAACTTGAGGCATGATTTGAGTACTCAGCAAAGGTGTGCTCCCTCTACTGCAGTCTCCTTTAGAAATAGTTGCCAAAGGAGAAACGGGGTAATGGATATGAAAGGAAGAATTAGAGAAATAATCCAAAGACAAAATCTATTATTCATATAAATATACCCATTTTTTTACAGTCCAATCAGCAGTAGAATGGATAAACTTTGATATAGGTAGTGGAATACCAGAGAGTAGGGAAATGAATAAGGGACTGTCCAACTATTGAACTCATAAGAACAGATACTACACTTAGTCTTAGCCAAAAGGCCGAGAAGCAATATCCAAGTATTGAATGATGTAGATATATTTCACCAAGTTATGCTGAATATAAGAAGACATGTAAAATAATACATATTGCATGTATGTATATATGTATGTATGTATCTACGTAAAGTACATAAACAGATAAAACTAAGGTATGAAAAGCTTAAACAGTGGTGGGTAGGAACTGGAAAGAAGCAGAGTAATGTTTTGCTTCTTGATCTGGGTGATGGTTAGAGGGATGTGTTCAGTTTGTAAACATCCAAGGGACTATCATAATATGTGCACGTGTAGGCATGTTAACATTCCAAGCATAAATGCATAAATTTAAGCATGAGTGGCTTTCATATAAACTCACATATGTTGCTCCAAATTCCATATACTCCCTACTAAGCCACATATAATTATAACATGACAGATTAAGAATCAACCTTGAAGTGCAAATGAGGCCAGACCAGTGTCCAAGTCCAGAAAGGAACAGTTGGACCTTAAATCCAAGATCAAATTATTTTCAAATACGAAAGAAAAAAATTAGTATATCATCTGTCATAAATTAAATATTTTTTTTCAAAATCATTGTTATGTACACAGGTAAGTTCTGGCTACTTAGGCCTTTTCTAGTTAGAACATTTTGGATTTTAAGACATTGGACCCTCTAAACAGGTGATTCTCAACGGTGAGCATTCCTCAGCATCACCTGGAGGGCTAGTTAAACCACAGATCGTGGGACCTACCCCGAGTTTCTGTTTCAGTGGTTCCGGGCAGCAGGTGATCCTGGAACCATACATTAAGAACTTCTGTTGCAGAAAATAATAATAAGTTTCAAGCCTAAGACACATTAAGTAACTTTGGGAATGTCCTTTGTATTTCTACCAAAAATAAGAATAATACCAATTTCTATAAAGATAAATTGTAAGGAATAAGGGGATACAAATAAAGACTTTGGCACAAAGTAGGTGCAGTATGAAAAAGCTGGTATTTTTATTTTTATTTGTAGGCTTTCCCTTCTTTGGAATCTGGCAAGTCTTCAGTAGGTGGAATTGACCAGTTCACTTAAATTTAGTGGTCTTCAACCCTTGCTGCACATTATGATTTCCTGGGAGTTTTTAAAATGCCCATATTTGGGCTATATCCCAGATGAATTAAATCAAGATGTCTTCAGGGTGGGACCTAAGTATTAATAATTTTTAAAACTCTCCAGTTGATTCTCATATGCAGCTAAGATTGAGAATCAACCCTTTAGTTCTACAAACTTTGACTGTACTATGTCCTATTTGCTGTAGAAAACTCTATGGGCATTAAAATGAATGAAGTAAAGTTCCTGATGTTAAGGGTCTTACAGTTTCGTCAAGAGGATATACTCATAAGTGGACATGTTAGATATAATGACAGTAATATTAAGATGTGAATAGGAACCAGATGCCAAGAAAGCATAGAGAAGTGCCACTTCCTTCCACCTGGCACTTTAAGAAATGTTTGCTAGAGGTTCTGGCTTATTAATTCATAACCTAAGGTCTTATTGTTGTCTTTAGAAACACTGTGCCAGGCATTGTGTCAGACACAATTACAGCTGTAATCAATTTTACAAAGCCGGTAGAGTACTCCGCAACTTATCATAGTGGATTTGACCGAGTCAGAGAAGTTTGAGGGAGACCTCTGATGTTTGAGGAAAATATAACTCCGTTGTTGACATCTAAAGAAAAAGAACAAGTTATCAATATGAAGGAGAGATGAGGGCGCAAGAGTTTACTCCAGGCAGAAGCATGGAGGAAGCCCCATGATGGGACTTAGGAAATCCCAAAAGTGCTGAAAGCAACTGGCGAGTTGTGGGAGGTGAGGCTGAGAAGACAGGCAGAGCCTTATAGGTTGTGTTATGAATTTTGGTCTTTATCCCAGAAAGCCTTGAGAAGATTTAAATAGAGAATGACAATTAGATTTCTTTTTATAAAGATCAGTTTAGGCTCTCTGCTTCTCCAATTTGTCAGATAGCCTCATCTTTCTGTGAGACATGATGGTGAAGGTCAGAGTGAACTGATTTGGCCGTATTGGGCGCCTGGTCACCAGGGCTGCTTTTAACTCTGGCAAAATGGATATTGTCGCCATCAATGACCCCTTCATTGACCTCAACTACATGGTCTATATGTTCCAGTATGATTCTACTCATGGCAAGTTCAAAGGCACAGTAAAGGCTGAGAATGGGAAACTTGTCATGAACGGAAAGCCCATCTCCATCTTCCAGGAGCGAGATTCTGCCAATTATCAAATGGGGTGAGGCTAGTGCTGAGTATGCTGTGGAGTGCACTGGTGTCTTCAATACCACAGAGAAAGCTGGGGCTCACTTGAAGGGTGGAGCCAAGAGGGTCATCATCTCTGCCCCTTCTGTGGATGCCCTCATGTTTGTGATGGGTGTGAATCATGAAAACTCCCTCAGATTGCCAGCAATGCCTTCTGCGCCACCAACTGATTGGTCCCCTTGGCTAAGGCAGTTCATGCCATCACTGTCACCCAGAAAACCGTGGATGGCCCCTTTGGGAAGCTGTGACATGATGGCTGAGGAGCTCCCAGAACATTATCCCTGCTTCTACTGGTGCTGCCAATGCCGTGGGCAAGGTCATCCCTAAGCTGAACAGGAAGCTCCCTGGCATGGCCTTCTGTGTCTCCAACCCTAATGTGTCTATTGTAGATCTGACCTGCTGCCTGAGAAATCTGCCAAATATGATGATATCAAGAAGGTAGTGAAGCAGGCATCAGAGGGCCCCCTCTGGGGCATCCTGGGCTATACCGAGGACCAAGTTGTCTCCTGCAACTTTCACAGTGACACCCACTCCTCCACCTTCGATGATGGGGCTGGCATTGCCTTCAATGACCACTTTGTCAAGCTCGTTTCCTGGTATGAAAATGAATTTGGCTACATCAACAGGGTGGTGGACTTCATGGTCCACATGGCCTCCAAGGGGTAAGAGCCCCCTGGACCACCAGCCCCAGTGAGAAGGAAAAAGGCCCTCAGCTGTTGGGGAGTCCTTCTTTGCCCCAAATTGATCCCCAACACACTGAGAATCTCCTGACTTCCAGTTTCCATCCCAGACCCCCTGAAGAAGGGGAAGGGCTTAGGGAGCCCTACTTTGTCATGCACCATCAATAAAGTTCACTGTATCCAATCAAAAAAAAAAAAAACTTCCTGTTTTCTGAATGGATGCTGCCTTCGGATCTGGCCAGATGAAGGTTTTTCTGGTGTTTGGAGGGCTGCATCTCCTTTTTTCTCTGATTTGGACTTGCTCTGGAGAACAATCAGTGTATGTACAATGCAGCCCCTCTCTGTTCCTGGTCAGAGTCAAGTCAACTGCATTTGATAATAATCTACCTATGGCCCCTGAAGAATGGTTTCTAGGAGTTCAGTGTCCTATAACCTTGGTGTATCAAGGATTTCATGAGTTTCTATACCATCCCACTGATTGTAACATTAGGGTTGAGCCATCCAGCTCCTGTAAGAATAAGCATAGGAAATGATGCAAATGAACAAGGTGCCCCCACCCCCCGCCAAAAGACTACAAATATCAAATTTATACATTTGAGAGACAATCAACCAGAAAGTTAAGAGCAGTGATCAGTTTTGCTACTTTAAATAATCACTTGGCTCCTCTTTCTCCACCTGAGAATTCAGAAGCTGATATAAGCCCTGTAGCTGTGGCTGTAGGAGGATTGCATGCTAGAAGCTGGAATGCTGTCTGAGGATCCTGTTTGTTATCTTACATTTTTAAATATTTTAGATGATTTGATTGATTTTCAATGGAATGGACATTTGTTGTTTTACAATTCTTTATTTAGAAGGGTCTGCCTCTGTTTTAAATTCATAAGGAATTATAATAAAATGTATTTTATTAAAAAAAAAAGAAAGAAAGAAAGATTAGTTTAGCGTGACTGTGGAAAACTGATGAAAAGGCACGAGAGTGATTGAAGGAATACCTGCTAGCAGTCCGCAGCATTCATTCGGCAAGAAATCATGTAAGCACATTATACTTCTATACCCAGAACTCTTTTCTTTTTTAATTGAAATATATTTGACATTTAACTTTGTGTAAATTTAAGGTGTACAACCTGTTAATTTGATACATTTATATACTATAATGTGATTGCCATTGTAAGGTTATTAGCACCTCTCCCATGTTACATAACTATCCGTTCTTTTAAGTAGTTGGAATAATTAAGTTCTAGTCTCTTAGCAAGTTGATAATTATAACACAATATTGTTGTCTAAATTCACTGTACTGTACATTGTATCTCTAGGGCTTATTTACTACTTGTTCTAAGTTTGAACCCTAAAAATACATCTGTCCTTTCTCCTCATCCAACATCCCCTGGGAACCACCATTTTATTCTCTGTCTTTACAAGTTTGGCTTTTTTTTTTTTTTTTAATCCACATACATGTGATATCACACAGTACTTGTCTTTCTCTCCAGGACATCCTTCCTCCACCCTTCAGAGCAGGGTGCAGATGTGAGAAAGCAGGCAGAAAAACTTCCCTGAGCTGCATTAATCAGTGTTCATATTGATGGTCACAAGTCAGAGAGAAAAAGCAGTTAGTGGGTTCTCTTTTCTTGGTCACATAATATACTTCTATTTTAGAAATATTTATCTCAAATATTTGTTACATCCTGAAAAACAGTTGGGTAATCTTGACAATCTGGATATATGAGGTAGGACTTATTTTTTTTCTATTTATTTGACCTTTGATCATGCAAACTTTTTAAAATCCTCATCCAAATATACACCTTTATTGATCTAGAGAGAGAGAGAGAAATATCGATGTGAGAAAGAAACATTGATCGGCTGCCTCCTGTCCATGCCCCAACCAGGGATCCAACCCATAACCTAGGTATATGCCCTGACAGGAATCGAACCCACTACCTTTTGGTGTATGGAAGATGCTCTAACCAACTGAGCCACCTGGCCAGGGTTGATTATGCAAATTTAAAATATATATAAAAAAAGAGGCAAATGTTAAATATCATCTGATTTCCTGCTCCTTCCCATATTTCAGGGGCATGCATCTAAGGTTTCTGTTTGCTTTGCTTTAGAATCTGTTTCGGTGTAAGTGGAGTCACCAACTGAGATGCTACAAGGGTCAGAGAAGTACTGCAACTGTGAGAAGGAGCCTGGGCACAAATGAACTAAACTATGAGAGATATTCCTACCTACCACCAAGGGGTGTCAGCAGAGACAGCCAGGTTTAAGCACTATAACCACCAGCAGACTATCTGCAAGTTGGAATCCAGTCCTTATCTGAGCTTTTCTAGTTCAGCTCATTTGCCTTGTAATGAAGATAAAGACAAATCACTGTACAAAGCCAACGTGCTAGGGTGCAGTGATTATTTCCTACTTGAAAGACCTTGGGTGAATTTCAAAATCGGACTAATCCTGCATTTTCCAGCTTTTTAAGGAGATTGACTTTTCTCCTTGCTGAAATCAGGATAATAGCATCTACCTAAAACAATGCTTAATATATGATAACTCCTGTTTCCCTACTATTGTGTATAAAGGGGATAAAATAAATAAAACATACCAAAATAATTTCAGAGGATGGATGTGTTTGGATGGTTGGATTTTGTGTGATTGTTTCTTTCCATCTTTGTTAATGGGCATTATACACATGTGCACATAGATACATGCACACACACGGTCAACATGACATTTAATTTTGCTGCCTTAGTATAAACTGTATAGAATAGAATGAGATTTCAAGTTCTTCTCTTATTTGGATTTACCAAGGGTTATAGGTTTGTTTTTCCTCTCCAAATTGTTAACCTGTGGGCAAGTCCGAATTGACTGCTATCCCTCAAAGACTTAATGCTGCTTCCATGAAGTTCCATGTTGTCTGCCCATCTAGAATGTTTTCCATTCATCTGTGACACCCACTCCTCCACCTTCGATGATGGGGCTGGCATTGCCTTCAATGACCACTTTGTCAAGCTCGTTTCCTGGTATGAAAATGAATTTGGCTACATCAACAGGGTGGTGGACTTCATGGTCCACATGGCCTCCAAGGAGTCCACATGACCACCAGCCCCAGTGAGAAGGAGAGAGGCCCTCAGCTGCTGGGGAGTCCTTCTTTGCCCCAAATCGATCCCCCAACACACTGAGAATCTCCTGACTTCCAGTTTCCATCCCAGACCCCCTGAAGAAGGGGAAGGGCTTAGGGAGCCCTACTTCGTCATGCACCATCAATAAAGTTCACTGTATCCAATCAAAAAAAAAAAAAAAAAGAACTTCCTATTTTCTGAATGGATGTTGCCTTCAGATCTGGCCAGATGAAGGTTTTTCTGGTGTTTGGAGGGCTGCGCCTCCTTTTTTCTCTGATTTGGACTTGCTCTGGAGAACAATCAGTGTATGTACAATGCAGCCCCTCTCTGTTCCTGGTCAGAGTCAAGTCAACTGCATTTGATAATAATCTACCTATGGCCCCTGAAGAAGTGTTTCTAGGAGTTCAGTGTCCTATAACCTTGGTGTATCAAGGATTTCATGAGTTTCGATACCATCCCACTGATTGTAACATTAGGGTTGAGCCATCCAGCTCCTGTAAGACTAAGCATAGGAAATGATGCAAATTTACAAGGTGCCCCCGCCCCCCACCAAAAGACTACAAATAGCAAATTTATACATTTGAGAGACAATCAACCAGAAAGTTAAGAGCAGTGATCAGTTTTGCTACTTTAAAAAATCACTTGGCTCATCTTTCTCCACCTGAGAATTCAGAAGCTGATATAAGCCCTATAGCTGTGACTGTAGGAGGATTGCATGCTAGAAGCTGGAATGCTGTCTGAGGATCCTGTTTGTTATCTTACATTTTTAAATATTTTAGATGATTTGATTGATTTTCAGTGGAGTGGACATTTGTTGTTTTACAATTCTTTATTTAGAAGGGTCTGCCTCTGTTTTAAATTCATAAGGAATTATAATAAAATGTATTTTTTTTTTTTTTTTAAAGATTAGTTTAGCATGAGTGTGGAAAACCTATTTGATCTTCAAAGTCCAGGGCATACATCCCTCTCCAACATGATTATCTTGTTGTATGTGGTAGATATGTTTGGTCACATTACTTATACTAGAGTGTATGTTTCTTAAATGAGCTGATTCAGTCTACACATGCCCACAAGCACACACACAAACTTGCACAATGTTATACAAGTAATTTACATCTGATGGATGATGAATAAATAAAATTTGTAATGGATTTAGTGGAATAAGATTGTGAAATTTAATTTGGTAAATTTTTTCTTATTAAAATAGTCCAGAACTGATGTATCATAAACTACTTTTTCCTGAAGTTGAACCAAGAGCAAGAGAGAGAGAGAGAGAGAGAGAGAGAGAGAGAGAGAAAGGCAACATTAAGAGTTTCTTAATATATTAATGGTGTTAATTTACATTTTTGGTATTAATTATATTCTAAAGCAATCTTGACATATTTTACCCAAATATCCAAAGTTAATCTAATTTTATACATTAAATTCCAGAGCAGCCCTACCATTATACACTCCCAGTAATATCTGAGTGATACAGTTTCCCTGTATGCTTGCCACCATTTGGTGTAGTCAATATATAATTTTTTTTAATTTTAGCCATTCTGATATGAGTGTAGTGCCAGTTCTTCTTGTTTTAGTTTGTATTTTTAATGGTTCATGATGTTAACCATGGTTTTATGTTCTTATTTGCCATCTGTATGTCTTCTTCAATGAAATGTCTAATGGCTTTGCCCATTTTTTGATTGTATAGTTTTGTTTCGTTTTCATAACTCTTGACTGTGAGTGTCTTGATATATTCTAGATATTAGTCCTTTGTTGAATTTCTGAACTGCAAATATTCTCTTCCAGTCTATACCTTATATTTTAATCTTCATAACAGGGTCTTTCACAGAACAATGCTTTTTCCTTATATGTACTATATATTTGATATAGTGTAAGAACTATTTTCATAACCATAGAACCCAAAGATTTTCTGCTACATTTTTTTTCCTAAAAGTTTTCTAGATTTACATTTCTACATTTAAATCCTTAACTCATATTGAGTTTTTATGTAGTATAAGACTTCGATCCATTTTCGTTTGTTTGTTTGTTTTGCCTATGAAGGTCCATTTGCCCCAGAACCATTTGTTGAAAAAACTACCTTCCCTCCATTAAATGGCTTTTGCACATTTGTCAAAAATGATTTAGGCATATTTGTATGGGACCAGTTCTGGGTTCCTTATTCTGTTTTATTGACTTATGTGTCTATCCTTCTGCCAGTTCCATTTGCCTTAATTACTGTAGCTACTAAGATGTAATTTTTAAAAAGTGCATTATCAGTTTAATATAGCACTCATTTTAAGTTAAAATTGTTTAGAAATTTTTTTTTAATTGGGGGATATTGGAATATTTTTATTTATAAAAGTCAAGTATTTTTCTTGTGGTTTTCAAAATGTCATTAAATTGAGATAACACAGCAAAAGTTGAGGTAAAAGGCTAAGATATATTATTGGAAAAAATGTCTTTGATAGTAATCTCCATGATTTTTATCAGTTTAAATTAATTACTTTAAATTAAAACATACTTATCTAAAACTATAGTACATTTGTAATGCAAACAACTAAAACCATCAAACAGAAGGTCCTTCGAACAGTGAAATTTTATGTGCTCAAAAGCTTTCAATGCATTACATGAGGCTTCCTGCCTTAAGTCTATAAATTTTTATTGTCTGTCCTAAAGCATATAAAACTTCCTTGAAGGATTTCCAATTACTTATTTTCCACAGAAACTAATCTGCTGAACTAGCTTTTAAACATTTACTTTGCTTTTTTAATACTGCGAATTACATCTAACTACAAAGTCCTCAGCCACCATCCATGCTGCCCCAGTGGTGCTGGAGAGCTGACGTGGAACCGTACACCCCCATGGCAGTTAGAATATTTTATTTGTTCAGAATTCATTTCTTGGCTTGTCTTACTTGCAGAATTTTCTACAACCATAAGACTTATACTTAAATACCAACAAAGAACCCATTCACCATAACCTAAATTAATGTTTTCACCAGTCCCTTCCACTATCCACACTGCCAGTCAGGGCACAGCCATGAAGAACATTCCCTAATCTCTACATACACGAAACACTCAAGTATAGAGTAAAGTTATCCTGAAAATGTCAGAATCTCTCATTTGTCAGATTTACTAGCCCGAAACACTCCCTCCGAAAGAGATGAACTTGGACCACCACTGCCCCTGGCAGAGTGCCCCAGGTATTTGTTAGCTAGGTATGGAAGAAAGGACATTGCTTATGGACTTCTCTTGTGCAATATTGGTCATCAGTGACCCCTGCAGCTATTAGATATGCCAAGTTTTCTCTAGATGAGTAGATAACCAAGGAAAACTAGGAGCTGTCACCTGAATGCATCACAAGGAAAAGTCTTACAAAGCAGATCACTTCTTTACCTGTTTGACATCATATGCCAGAAGAACATATTTCAAATCTGGTGAAACTGAATGTCTTGATGCTTTGAAGGTTACCTAAAAACAAAACAAAAGAATCATCTTTAATAACAGAGAGATTCATGTGTATTTGGATATGTAAATATAAAAAAAAAAACTCAGTTCTCTTAACACTGTTAAATAGGCATTCTCATTCCTGTGTTAAATATGCACATGCATGTACATGTGTGTGACTATACAGATGCATAGAAATAGAGAGGCTACAGTAGACATTTCACTACAAAAAAAATGTGCTGCCGTATCTTTTCTATATGTTATTACTTTAAAACTATGTTAATATTTTCATGAAATAAAAAGCAAAAACTCATTGAACTTCCTAAGTAACCAAAATGATTTTATATTTGCATGTCCATCAAAATGAAAAGAAATAGCAACATTCTGTGTTGTCATGATTTTATGACTGTACTTTTCTTACCAGTTGTATATTTATATTGAAATAAAACACTTATATTAAAGACGTACTCTCTTAAAGTAAACTCCAAGAGGGAAATAGATTAAAACACAAAACACAAACACATAATTGATTATAAATGTTTAACTATATGTAAAATGACACAGTACCTGATTGATTTTTGTGCCTAGAATTTTATCATTGAATAGATCTGATATCAGAAAAAATAAAAATAAAATGAAGGAGAAAGACATTGAAAGGGGAGGAATAATTTTATTTGAACTAGAGATTATATTTAACTTTCTATCTAAAGAGAAGGCAAACAAATTGAGTTAATGTATTAATGTATTAAAAACCAACAAAATGCAAATAAAATAAAGTATATACAAATTTTAGGCAACCTCCTTTGTATAGAGATATACATCTATAACAATTTTTTACACCTTATTTCAAGGCAGTTTTCACAAGACTATTCTTCATGAAGAAGAGAAAAGGGTAAGGTTAAGGTTTTCTTACTTAGAAATCCCCAAAACACAAAGGACACCTGAATGCATCACAAGGAAAAGTCTTACAAAGAAACTCTGACTAGTAAGTATTTGGGAAAGTTTGTATGGAAAATAAAACATATATATTTGGCTTTTTTTTTTTTTTTCCAGGTTCTGGGACAGAGCTCCAAAAGTCCTTGGAATTTCCTGAGCAATAGCAGTATCTTTTGTTATTAATAACTAATCCCCTTTGAACATTCCACATTTATGCTAATGAATGACTTTGGGTTCTTGGTGCTGGGAGAGTGGATAGACAGCTTCGGGATGGGGGCTGGCCACCAGTGGATCCAAATCCTTCATTAGAGGATTAGAACTTCCAACTCTGCCTGAAGGTCAGGGTGGGTGGAAGGTCTGGAGATGAAGTTCAGTCACTTGGCCAATGATTTAATCAATCACGCCTAGGTAATAAAACCCAGATAAAAAACACTGAAGGATAAGATTTGAAGAAGCTTCCTTGTTACTAAACATATTAATGGAGTAGGAGGAGGCACACCCCAGCTCCACAGAAACAGAGATTTGAGACCTTCTGAATTCACCCTATTTACCTCTTCTTCGGACCTTTCATTTGTGTCCTCTATAATAATCATAAATACAACTGACCCTTGAACAACATTGGTTTGAACTCTGCTGGTCTATTTATATGTAGTAAATACAGTCCACCCTTTACATCCATGGGTTCAATATCTGCAGATTTAACCAATAAAGCTGGAAAACAGTCGTTTTGCAATCATAACCTTGATTTCTGACCTGTGGATTTCCAACTGGGGATAAAAATTACTGTTTTCAATCCCCACTTAGTTGAATCCACTAATGTGAAGGACCTACCGTAGAGTCAAAAGGTATACAAAAATGTTCCACCATGTGGGGGTTGGCACCCCTAGCCCCTCTGTTGTTCAAGGATCAACTACATAGCACTTTCTGTGAGCTAGTGTATCAAATGATCAAACCTGAAGGAGAATTGTGGGAACTGCCACATTTGCAGCCAGGTTCCACAGGAAAGCAGGTAGCCTGGGAACTAGAGACTTGAAGCTGTTACCTGGAGAGGGGACAATCAGGAGTCCTTACTCTGTGTGGTCTTCACTGAGTCTGAGTAGTTAGTACCAGAATTGAATTGAATTGTAGGTCACCCAGGTGGGGTCAGAGCACTGTGGTTGAAATAACATAGTTTATTCTCTGAACCAGATTTGCAAGAGGATAGAGTAGTCTGGGAGAAAATACTATTACATGGCAATGCTAACATTTAGAGATTCTGCCTATATACAAGGTGGGGCAAAAGTCAGTTTACAGTTTTGGGTACACAAAACAAGTTTATTCTTGTATTATTTTTATTAATTATTGTATTATTTTCCATATAAACAACTGTAAACCGACCTTTGCCCCACCCTGTTCATCCATGTTGCACAGCTCATGTATAAGACACTTTGGAAGAAAGTCAGAATAATCATATAATAATAAATATAATTTTTTTAATTTTTTCAAAAATCCATTTCAATAACCATGAAAACAACAATGGAGATATCAATGACCTATCACCTATCATAAGGTCTATAAATTGCTTAGATTTTTGCAGTTCTCAGTAACTCTCAATCCTCCTCATGACAACACTGTGAGGTAGGTATCCTCATTCTTATACTTTATCTCATTAACTTATTTTTTATTTTAAAATTGATTTTTAGAGAGAGGGGTGCAGAGAGAGAAAGAAACATTGATGTGCTGTTACACTTGTTTATGCATTCATTGGTAGATTCTTGTATGTGCCCTGACCAGGGATCAAATCACAACCTTGGTGTACTGGGGCAATGCTCTAACTAACTGAGCTACTCAGCCAGGTCCTCTTTCATTAACTTGTTGTATATTGAAACTTGATAGACATTAGTCTATGGGAAATTTAAGGTGACACTGAAAATTCAAGGTCATCTCTCACAACATTACTGTATCAGGAGGTATATTGTTACACAGTAAAGGGGGTTTGTTGTTATTTAAAAATCAGTTAAGCCCTGGCCAGTATGGCTCAGTTGGTTGGAGCATCATCCTGTACACTGAAAGGTCACAGGTTTGATCCCAGTCAGGGTACATACCCAGGTTGTGTGTTCCATCTCTGGCCCTAGCGGGGGTGAGTACAGGAGGCACCTCTCTCTCTCTCTCTCTCTCTCCCCACCCCCCCCCCTCTAAAAATCAGTGAACATGTCCTTGGGTGAGGATTACAAACAAACAAACAAACAAACAAACAAACAAACAAACAGGCCTGGCCCTTTTGGCTCAATGGTTGGAGCATTGGCCTGCTGACCAAAGAGTCGCGGGTTCAATTCCATCAAAGGGCACATGCCTCGGTTGTGGTTTGGTCCCCAGCCCTGGTCGGGGTCGTGCTGGAGGCAACCAGTCGATGTCTCTCTCTCTCTCTCTCCCCCTCCCTCCCACTCTATCTGAAGATAAATGGAAAAATATCCTCAGGTGAAGATTAAAAATAAACAAACAAACAAAACATAAATCAGTTACGAGGGCATTCTGTCCTACAGAAATTAGAAAACTCTAATGCCACAGTTTTTAATCTTTTCTCATTTTCACAGAGGAACACACATCACAAAAGAATACCAGAATAATTCCTTTCATAAATTCTGTACTATCTCACCAGCAGGAATTTCTCTCTTCCCCTCCTCCAAAGAACTTTTCTGTCTGAAGTCTGAATTATTGAAAGAAGAGCTCACCTCCCTAGCTCCCACCCACTCGGCTGTGATGTTCCTCACACAAATTAACTTCACGAATTCACAGGTGCGTCTGTACCTCCGGTAACAACATTTTCGTATCTTTTATAGATCTACAATTATCCAGTCTGGCACTTTATTAATTATCTCTATAGTGCCTCCAGCTTATGCAGGGCTCACATACTGGGAAACTTTCCAAATACTTTCCAAGCAAGGTCCAAGCTGTTAAACCATCTATGAATTTAGAGAGTTGTATGCAGGTCACTGGTGCTGCAAAGAGACTTACTGATGATAACACATATAAGAAACACATCCTTGCAGCTTAGTCAAGGAACATTGGAAGTCTCAGGCAAATCCCTCCTAGCATAAGCCATTAATGTTATTGTCTGCTGCATCTGGGAAATAATTCCTCCTAGCAGCCATAGGAGACCCTTGGGTCTGCATTGACCATAATTACAGGCATAAATACAGTTTGGTTGAGTATCAATTTTATATTACTTCAAATTAGGGTTTCGAAAATTCAATGTTGCCAATAATGCTCTTATGTTACCTACATAATTAATCACTTCATTACTATTGAATAACCGAATGCAGACATATTTTACATGTGATTATTGGTATTATTTAGCAATGATGCCTATCAGTGTATTTTTTTGACACTGAACGTGGTACAAAGAACATTAAAATGCATGAACTCTGCCATCCAAGAATGTTCAATTAACACCAAGCAAGGTAAGGATAGACAGAGAAAAATAAACACACAAGTGGTTAACTAAATGAATTAAACAAGGAAGACAAGACATTTGATCAAGTTGAGAAAAAAAAAATGCATGCTCTCAAGAGGCTTAGGAAGATTTTGTATATGTCATTCTATTTTGCCAAAACTCATTTACTGAACATTCACAATATGACAAGCCCCATGGTAGACACTGCGAGTGCTACCAAGTTCAGAAACAAAGTCCATGTGTGGAAAGATAAGATAAATCCTATGTTTCTCTGTAGTCCATAGTAGAGCAGGGGCCTAAAACCCAAGTGCTGAATTGGACTGGATATGTAGTGAAAGGACTGAGCTGTCTGGGTAAACTGAGTGCCAATGGAATAGTAAGGCAGGGGTCCCCCAGTAATCGTTATCTCACAGGAAACGTGTATACAGCATTTTTAATTTTCCAATATAACCTAGAAATCAAGTTTTAATTTAGAATTTCATGATTTTTAAATTATAGCCCAATACTTTTAATATATATATATATATATATATATATATATATATATATATATATATATATATGCCAGATCCTGCCCACAGGCTGTCAGTTGCCAATTTCTGGTAAAGCAATAACAGCCGTAAGAATGAGGGAGGGGAAAGAAGATGATATGAAATTTAAAGAACAGAATGGTATTCTTTTCTTTCTTATTTTTAAACATTTTTTTCTTTATTTATTTTAGAGAGAGAGGGAGGGAGAGAGAGCTAAAAACATGGATGAGAGAGAACATTGATTGGCTGCCTCCTAAGTGCCCCCCACTGGGGATTTGGCCCACAACATGGTCAAGTGCCCTGACTGGAAATTGAACTGGTGACCGCTTGGTGCATGGGTAGATGCTCAACCACTGAGGCACACCAGCCGGGCCAGAATGGTATCCTTTTCATATACTTGGTGGTAATGTACATAAAAACTTCATGACAAAGTTTTATCCAGTTAAATAAAATTATAGACAATATTATGAGAATAACCTTCAGAAAATGGACTAGTAGCTTAAAAAGATTCCTGGAGAGCCCTGGCTAGGGGAATCAGCTGGTTGGAGCATCGTCCCGTACACCAGAAAGGTTGCAAGTTCCATCCCAAGTCGGGGTGCACACAAGAAACAACAGATTGATATTTCTCTCACATCAATGTTTCTCTCTCTCTCCCCTCACCCCCTTCCACTCTCTAGAATCAATAAAAACATACCCTCGGGTGAGGATTAAAAAAAAAAAAAAAGATTCCTGGGGAGGTGGGGGCCAGCCCCATGGATTATTGCTAATATTAACAATGCATGCACTATTATCAACATGAATATGACAAAGCTGATCACTGTTTTCATGAATGCTGAAATGTAAAGCCAAGAAAGCAAGAAAATCAGATTTGGATTTAGAATGATTCCTCTGGTAGATGAGTGGAAAATATGTTGGCTCTGTTGATATCTTGAGGTCCTGAGATCTGGTAAGAGGCTGTCATTAAGGAAGAAGGAAGGGCTCAGAGGACAGGAGACATATGCAAGAGACAAAGGAATTTAATGATTAGATCTGAAGACTGAGAAAGAAGGATGTATACAAAACCAATTCCTGTTTTTTCAAGTGTTTATCACTCAGTGAATCTTGCTATAGCAAGCTAAAAAAAAAGAAAAAAAAATTTGAGAAAAATTTTAGACAAGCACATTAAAAAAAATTTTTTTTTATTGATATTAGAGAGAGAGGAAGGGAGAGAGAGACAGAAACATCAATGAGAGAGAATATCGATTGGCCCCCAGTGGGCCCACAACCTGGGCATGTGCCCTGACAGGGAATCAAACCAGCGACCTCTTGGTGTGTGGGTCGACACTCAACCACTGAGCCACACAGGCCAGGCTAGACAAGCACATTTTAGATGTGTTATGGTTATAGTCCCTTAAGGACATCCAATAGGGATGTACAGGATTTTTGTATAAAAGCCTGGAGTTTAAGACAGATATCTGGGAGTGTCTTCATTAATCAGTTATAGGGCATATTAGGTGGAAGTTTATGTCTAATGCAAATCTACCCTCATCAGATAAGAGAGGCAAAACCTCTCAAACAACATGCTCTACTAGGGGTGACTCAGTAACAATGCAGTTATTATGACAATTGTTCACTATTACTTTTATCCTTTAACTGTGTGTTTTCTTTCTCTTGCACTTTTGTTCAACCTGCTCAACTGTTGCAATACCTTCACCTCTCCTGGCTCCCTATTCAAATTGCATTTCTCTAAAATATCATTCTAGTTCCCCTGTGACCCTCCCCTCTCCTTTTCAGCTCAAGTGATTCATCTGACCTCATATGTACATAATTATATGTGAAGTTCATCTAATGATTGATCACTGTTTCCTGATTGCTCTTCCAGGTTGTTTGGAACTGCAATTTACATTTTTTATTGCCACAGTAATGTCCCTATTAAGAGGCTCCATTGCAATGATTCACTCTTGTCAGTAACATTATAAATAGAAAAAGAAATAAGATCATGATGGTGTTCCAAGATGTCAGACATTGAAGATCATGGCAAGAAATCATTAAACATAAACTTAAATGTCAGAAGTGCCAGAAAATGTAAAATATGCATTTGTATGACTTGAGGCTGAGAAAGGGCTGAGCAAAGGGAGGAACAGAGATGGGGATGAAATTAACACAATTGTAAGATGGACTTGGTTGCCTTAAGACTGAGAAATGACAGAAGCACAACCCAGCCTGTGTGCACCCAGAGGTCACTGGTTCGATTCCCAGTCAGGGCACATCTTTGGTTGAGGGCTTGATCCCCTAGAGGGTGTGTGGGAGACAGTCAATTGTTGTTTCTATCTCTCCCTCTCCCTTCCTCTCTCTGAAATCAATAGAAACATAAAAAAAAAGGAAAGAAATGACAGAAGTACAGAAACTGTGCAATTCAAGGGAGTATTGTTCTAGATCTTATAACAAGATGGTGATTGAAATATATATAAGCATCCCTATTTACCCCCCCCCCAAAAAAAAAAAAAAAACACTAGTCCTGAAACTTGAGCTGGATAATCCTCTAAGCCAGCAGTTCTCAACCTGTGGGTCTTGACCGCTTTGGGGGTCAAAAGACCCTTTCACAGGGGTCGCCTAAGACCATCGGAAAACACATATTTCCGATGGTCTTAGGAACCGAGACACCGCTCCTCTATCGGTCTCCAGGTGGGTCCGCCTACATGCAGATATGCCCACATACAACATGAGGAACTGTATTAAAGGGTCGTGGCATTAGGAAGGTTGAGAACCACTGCTTAAGCTTTAAAGTGTAAGTGGGCACATTTTCAACAGTTAGAGAATGATGAAAACAAGAAGGTAGGTGTTAGTGGGCACTATGGCTTTTTCTTCCTGCTCCCTCCACCTCTACCCCACCAAACTCCCTGCACACACACACATTTATGTTTAATTTATTTAGGCTATAACTTTCCTCACTATTCAATTTCATTTTTAATTGATTGATACCTTACAAAAATGTTTAGAAAAGGTATCTCTTATTCTAGAAAGGTAAATGATTAATTTTTCAAATATGTAATTAAGTACATATTATGAATATGTTTCTTTTGCAGTGCAGTCTACGAGTGATCATGAAATGAGCATGAGGAAGAGTTTCAGAAAGCCAGTTGACCTAAGGGGGTGGGGAGATGGAGAATGGTTACTCTGCAGTGGATAAAGAGGAAAAGAGGATCCAGAGAGGCCAGACAAGAAGGCATGGTGTGTGACAAAGATGAGCTCTCTTTCTCCACCTGGCTTCAAATACAAGGAAAGAGGGACAGGCAAATAGATTGCTTTTTTATGGTGTAGCTCTAAACAAAGCCATAACTTTAAATACAAGGAACTTTAACATCAAATATTTTACTCAGTATTTTTCCATGTTCCTTTTTCTTAGCTGCCTAGTTACTTAGTATAGTGGTTGAATGATATTTCTTTGTAAAACCTACAACATTCACATTGTATAAACATAGTACATGGCCTATTTTTTCTTGGCATCAGACATCTTATTGATACTAGAATATTTTATAAAACAACTCAATGCAGAAATTCCATGGTACAGGTAAGCAGTGTTTAAGACTATTAATCAGTATCTACTAACCTATATAGAATGGCTTACATATATCTTTCTTACCCAATAAATGTGAATAACCATATTAATAGTTTATCAATTGGGAACATAGGCTATACAGTAAAACATTTAAAAACAATTTTTATTTTTAATAGATGGTAAAAACTAATGACTTCTAAATTCTATTATCTTTAAAAAAAAGCATGCAGATGAGGTCACTTTGAGGAGAACAATGCAAATATATATTCAAGAAACTAGAAAACTTTGGCTGAAGAAAGAAGGAAAGGGATATTTTAAGTTGCATATTTATGCAAATCATTTCTTGGAAGTTCAGTTTTTGCTAGTCTACTGATTCTTCAAATTGTCTCAATGATTTCTAATCACATTTCAAACATTTTCCCCTTAAATGATGCTGTTACATTCAGGTATAGCTTCACTAAAGAATATGTTCTATATAAAGAAATTAAAAATTATGGGAGTCCTAAAAAATATCACATTAGAGTTACTTGAGGAGTGTTTTCATCATGGCCTAATATAATGCATTCAGTATAATGCTTACAAGTTAAGATGGATGGACCAGAGTTCTCCAGTAACAAATGACTTAAGTTCTTTTGGTTGTGACAGTTCATCAAGTAAATATTAGGAGAGTATGATTTCATAGACTTAAATAATAGACTTAATATTTTAAAATATGATATTCATGAGTGTGTACATATGTATATAGTTTTTTGGTGCACATGTACAACCATCTCCTTATGGTATTTATCTAGGGGGAATATGTGGGCAACAGGGCATGTGAATGTCTACTTCACACAATAATGATAGACTCTTACCAAAAATAAAAACACAAATTACACTCCAGCTAGCAATGTGTAACGAGCCCTGTTCTACACATTCTTTCCAATACTTGGTAATATCAGAGTTAAGTTTTGCCAGTGAGACAGGTGCAGAATATCATGTCCTTTTTGAAAAGCATTTTTTAAAATTTATAAATTATGTTACGCATCTACTTATTTATTTATCAATAATATGTGGCTCTTTTGCGAGATGTCTATTAACATATTTTGCTCATTTTTCAATTGAATTACTTTTTTTTTTAATCTTTTTGCACTTCAGGAAGATTTGGAGGAGGGCAATTTTGCTTATCACTGTACCTATTGTTAAGCAACAGAAAAAGTAACTTCCTAGACCTATTGAGATAGGCCATGCAGGTGAGAAACTTTCCCGGACTAGTTGTCTGAACCGCTGCTTTTGGCCAGTTTCAAGAAGTCATTCTGCCCAAGTTAGCCCCTCCCAGATCCACTTTGAGTAACTACAGTTAGTTCATTGCCTCTATCCTAGCTTTTAATTTTTTTATGTCATTTTTTTTGTACTTGGCATAATAAAATGTGCATTAATTTACTTTCAAAACCATTTCATAAAATACTCTTTAATAAAATGGTCTTCCCTTGAGAAATATTAAAAAAAACTAAACATAAAGATGCTTAGGAAGTCAAATTCAAGATGGTTATAGTTCCTGGTAGTATAGTTTCTAGATTATAGTCTTCTAGTAGCATCTGTATCAAAGGTCATTGTATTATTAAATCTATTCTGTATAAAATATTTTAAAGGATGTATGTGCTCTATGAAAAAATATTAATGCCCATCCTTTAGTCTTAAAACAATTTTTTTGCTAACTTGAACATTTTTTATTAATTAATTAATTTTTGTTACAGATGTTTCTCCTTTTCCCCCCATTGACATCCTCCTCCCTGCCCCTGTCCCCCTCCATTCACAGTATTATTGTCTATGTCCATTGGTTATGCATATATACACAGTCATCACTCACTACTTCACGTTTTGACTTTTGTGGCTTCACTCTATCACAGTTTTATCAAATTATTCATTAAAAAGTTGATCGAGACAGTGAAACTGATACAGCATGCGCTCGGTTGTCTGAGTCAATTATACACCTCTGTATTACAATTAAAATTAAAATTACTGTACGCATGGACTGTAGGCCTATGTATTCGAGCACCCCTGCAAATCCTTCAATGCCAGGTGCAACCGTTCGACCACTCTTTGTGTGTGGGCAATAACTTTTTTCCAAAAAATCAGGTGTGGTGAAACCAAGCCAATCAGAGCGTGCTGTTCACTGATTGGCTATGCTATCCTCTTCCTATCCTGGCCACTGATTGGCTCAGCCACATGCAAGTTCGTTTCTCTCATACACACTTCTACATCGCTACGCATTTTGCTCTTGTAAGTGTTTGCGATTTCTGAGAACTTTTATCTAAGCCCCACGATGGCTCCTAAACGTGCTGCTTCTTCTAAGCCTTCTGACGATGAAACTAAGCACCGGAGGAAGATGCTTACCATCCAGGAGAAGGTGAGACTCTTGGATATGATCAAAGATGGCAAGAAAATCGTGGAGGTTGCCCACCATTACGACTTGAATGAGTCTACTGTTCGCTCCATCCGTAAAGATGAAAAGAACATCCGTGCAACAGCTACTGTCTCTTTCAACAAGGAAGCAAAGAGCATCACGACAAATAAGTTCATAGTGAAAACAGAGTCTGCCCTAGCCGTTTGGATCAGCGAAGTCACAAGAAAAACATTCTATTGGATTCGCTGGTCATTCGGGAGAAGGCGAGGCAGCTCTATCAGCCCTTTACAGTGGACGAACCTCAACCAGGACCCTCTTCTGCAACATTCATGGATTTCATGGTGAGCAAGGGTTGGTTCGAGAAGTTCCAGAAGAGGTATCATCTGAAGAGTGTCGTTCTCCACAGAGAAGCCGCCTCTGCTGACAAGCCTGTGGCAGAGGACTACGTGAACAACACATTCCAGAAGATCCTTGAGGAGGGCGAGTATCATCCAGAACAGGTGTCCTTAACTGACGAGGATCTGGTGGAGATGACTAAGTCTGCGAGTGAGGAGGAGGAAGAGCAGCCAGAGGTTCCTGGGGGTCAGGAGGAGGAAGTTGGCCTTACACTTGAGCGTCTCTCACAAGTTGTGAGAACTATTAAGGTAGTACAGGACATGCTTGGGGAATGGGACCCACAAATGATGCGTGCATTGCAGTTCTGGAATGCACTTGATGGAGTGATAGAACCCTGCAAAAGCCTCCTCACATATATGAAAAGACAGCGCCAGCAACTGCCTATCACAGTGTTCTTCAGCGGCGCACCCAGACACACACTGCCTACTCCTAGTACTCCTTCAGAGGAAGAAGACGACAATGCACCTGCTGAAGATACTGCACCACCTGAAGACTCTCCTGCTGAGGTCGTGCCTTCAGAGGAGCAGTAACCTTGCTCTTCTTTGCTGTGCAGTACATCTCTGCATCTTCATTGTTTTCATCATCGAACAAGTTGCACTATTTTCATAGGTTAGTGGTTGTGTGTAAGACTGTGTGTGTGTAATTAAATGTACAATAATAATATATTTGTAACATCTAATATGTCTTATTTTCTCTTATTTTGTCTAATATATTGGGTAATACGAGTGTAATCGTGACGAAAGGGTGTTATTTCATGTCTAGAGGGCTCTAATAATGTTAAAAACATATTTAGAAGGTCGTAAACAGGTTTTCTATGCTCTAACTGAGAAAATATTCGATTTATAAGTAAAGAATCCTACTTCGTGGAAATTCATTTATCGCAGTAGAGTCTGGAACTGATTTACTGCGATAAACGAGGGCCGACTGCATATACGTTGGCTCATGGGCCAATGAGACCTGGGTTCGATTCTGACCAAGGGCATTTACCTAGGTTGCGAATAAATTTCAAATTGAACTTTCCTTTGACCCAGCAATGATACTGAGGAGATAGAGGCAGGTAAGGCACTGAGGGACAGGACCATGGGAAGGGAAGTCTAAGGCACATGGCAAGTTTGAAATGACGTGGAGCTCAGCATGCAGGCAGGCAACCCAGTACACAGAATATCTGGAGGTTTATTCAGACTCAATATCTCAAAATAAAACTAAAATCAACATGGGCATTGTGCTCCTGGTCAGAAACTCCCAGCACCCATTTATAGAAATGCAAATTGAAGCTCCTGGAAGGAGCACAGGTCAGTTACATAACAAAATACCCTGGAAAGTCTGATTTCAAGCTGGGTAAAGAGATTGCTGAATTAGTTCTGCAAAACTATACAGTGTGTTCCTATTGTAGAAAGCCAGGTCACTTTATAAAGGATTACAGAAAACCAAAACTGGACTTAGAAAACTAACCAAAAGCAAGTATAGGGTTCCTCCAAGAGCCTTTCACCTCCGCATCACTAATAATCTGGGAGAAATTGAAATTATCAAAAAAGGAAAGCTACTAAGGCCCCTATAGATGACCTAGGGCTGAACCCAGTCAGGTGGGAAACACAAGCTTTAAAATGTATGTCTGTTGTTAAGGTGGAATTTTTTGAAAGGACCAATCAGAGGCTAGCAAGAAAAATATCTACCCCTAGACAATGGAGTAGGCGTCCCCTCCCTGCTGCAGGGAGTCTGTCTATCTTTCAAATAAACTTTCCTATCACTTACTCTTGGTCCTTGAACTCATTCTTTGATTTCACGAGACAATGAACCTGAACACCGCCACTTGATTTCAATACTGCTGTGAATTTAGCACACAAATATATTTCAAAAATGGTTGCCTAGTGCTTTGAAGGTATATAATAAGAAATAAATAAATGGTAGTACAAGGACATTCTATGTAGCCATTGGACGATATTAGAGGAAAATAAGAGAGTTCATATAACAAGATCTTCAATTTACATTATTAGGAAGATAAAAAGTGTAGACTACCCATACTCTTGAAATGAAATACACACACACACACACACACACACAAGTGTATATATTTTTAAATATACTGCTTATGTACAAATGTAACAAGACATACAGACATAGTTTTGGAGAATATTTTACTGGTACAAATATGTACATAGCTACCTTCAAAAGGAGTACTGAGTGATAAGGAGGGAAACTGTTGTTTTCATAACATTTGCATGTATACCAGCTCTGTCTAATAGAACTTTCTGTGATAATAAAAATGCTTTGTGAATACATTTCCAATGTGGTAGCCATTGGTCTCATATAGCTACTAAACATTTGAAATATGGCTGGTATGACTAAAAATTGGAATTTCTAATTTTATATAATATTAATTAATTTAACAATAAATTTAAATAGCCATTTGTGGCTAGTGACCCTCCTATTGGATCATTCAATATAGTATTTATATTTTCTAATCATATGTTTTTAGTATTTTATTCTTAAAAATGGCAATGAGGGAGATTAAGAAAAAATATTTATATTCTTAATTTTACTATATTTCATTAAAATATTTACTATATTTCATTAACATTTAATGTTAATATTTTATGGGACATATATAAATTATGGACAGACTGGGACACAACAAAGGATATAAAATAAGAAAGACATATAATTTTATAAATAGTATTTAACAAGGAAACTCTGATTTATTTAAAACTTATGAAAATAATTGTTTTTCCTAATAAAGAATAATTACAATCTAAATTTATTTGCTTTATTTTCTTTTAGAAAGAATTAATATATAAGGGTATATATAAAGATGTAAGATTGCTCTGTGTATCTATATGAATTAAATCTGCATTTACTATTTCTTTTATAAACAATATAATATAATTCTAAGTATTTTTATTCTACAAATATACTGGCATAGTACTACCTGGATACAATGATGTGTGTATGTTTTCTCATTTGGCATCAAATATAATTCTACCTCTCTTTCAAGTAGAAATGCATACATTCTCATAATACACTTTCTAAATTATGAGGCAGTTATTTATCACCTTAGCTATTTTTCTTCCTTAATATTTTTTAAAACCAGTATTATACACAATAGGCATATTTTTTGTAGGTTTTCTTTTAATGCTGTTTAAGTAAGTTCATTAACAATCATCATCAATACCTTAATAAAATGGATTCAGAATATCTACATTCTGAAGGACATTTTAAAAAGTGGAATAAATAAAAGAGATCCTATTTAAGGATAGTACCAGAGTCTGAGCTGTATAAAAGCGTTCAAAATGTCAGACAGTATAGCTGATAGAAGGTTAGGATTTTTATAACAATTTTTCCTAATTCATGTAATTACTTTAACTGCTGATTATCTGCACTAATGGTTGTGGGGTTGCAATTATTTAGCTAAAACAAGTTAATCTATTACCTGAAAAAGAAAAAAAAGAAAGAAAAGTATTCAATTAAAGTAAAAATAAATTATCATGCTTTGTTATATTGTATTGGAAAATCACTTATACTCCAAGTTTTAGTAAAAATGAATATAGCATATAAAATGCACGTAAACAGCCCAGCTGGTATGACTCAGTGGTTGAGCATTGACCTATGGACCAAGAAGTCACTGGTTTGATTCCTGGTCAGGGAATATGCCCAGGTTTCGAGCTTGATTCCTAGTGGGGGTGTGTAGGAAGTAGCCAATCAATGCTTCTCTCTCATTGATGTTTCTGTCTCTTTGTCCCTCTCCCTTCCTCTCTATCTAAAAATCAATTAAAAAATACAAAATAAATAAAATGCATGTAGACATATAAAGACAGAGAATAGTAAGAGAAAGAGAAAAAATTTTCAAAAAATAATGACTCAAATCTTTTCAATTTGTTAAAAAATGTTAATGTAAATATTCAAGAAGCTCAACAAATTCCAAGTAGAATACATTAAGACAGATCCTCACCTAAACTCATCATAGTAAAAGTGACAACACTCAAAGACAAAGGAAAAACATTGAAAATGGCAAGAAAAACATGACATCACATTTAAGGGATCCTCAGTATGATAAATAGCTAAATTCTCTTAAGAAAACCATAGATGTCAGTGAGAGAATGACATATTCAAAATACTGAAAGAAAAAGAGTGCCAACAAAGAATTTTATATTAAACTAAACTCTCCTTCAAATATCAAGGAACAATTAAGCCATTTGTAGATAAACAAAACAGAGAGCATTTGTTGCTACCAGACCTGTTTCACAAGAAACACTACAGGAATTCTTTAGGCTGAAATTAAAGGATACTAGACAGTAACATGAAACTACTTGTAGAAATAAAGTGTCCCAGTAAATGTAACTACATAGATATTATAAAAGGCAGCATGAACACTTTGAAACTCCTATCCTTTTTAGAATATAGCTCAGAAACAATTATAAAATTATGTACATAGGGTCATGGTATACAAAGATATAATCTTTATGACAATAATAGTACAAAGGAGAGAGAAGTGATGGGGATATGATATGTTGGAACATTTTTATATAGGATTTCCATAAAAAATATACCAATTATAAACATATATGCCCCTAATAACAGCACCCCAGAATACATGAAGCAAAAATAAACAAAATTAAAGAGAAAAGTGGACAATTCAACAGTAATTATTGGAAACATTGTAACTTCAATTTCAGTAATAGATAGAACAACTAGGCAGAGATCATCAAATAAATAAATAAATAAATAAATAAATAAATGACTTGAACAACATTATACAGCAAGAGGATGTAACAGACAGAAAATACTATCAGAAAACATATTCCTATGAAGTGCACATGGAGTATTCTCTAGGATAGACTATATATTAGGTCATGAAATAAGTCTCAATAAATCTAAAATAATTAAAATAATAGAAAGTACATTATTTTACTACAGTTGAATTAAATTAAAAGTCAATAACATAAAAATTTATGAAATTCACAAATATTTAAATATTAAACAATATTCAAATAATCAAAGGATCAAAAAGAAATAACAAGGTAAATAAGAAAATACTTAGACAAAAATGAAAATACATAGTAGAAAAATTTATACAATGCCACTACAGCAGGGCTTAGAAAAAATTTCTAGTTGTAAATACCTGAACTAATATACAAGGTCAGTGATGTGGCAGGATAAAAGGTCATTATTCAAAAATCACTCGCAGCAGACAAGTCAAAGATGAAATGAAGAAAGCATTCCACTTAGAATAACCACAAAAGAATGAAATACCAATGAAAAATTTTAATAAAAGTATACAAGATATGTACACTGAAAATGCCCCTAAATTAATAGAAAGAAATTTCATTCCATGGATCAAAAGACTTAATTTTATTAAGATAGACATATTTTCCAAATTGATCTAAAGAATCGACAGAATCCCTATCAAAATCCCAGTTTCCTTTTTTTCTTTTCTTTTTGGTGAAAAAAAATTTACCAGTTGACATTAAATTTCATATGAAAATATAAGAGACCCAGAATATTCAAAATAATCTTAAAAAGAACTCACATCTTGATATGAAGTCTTATTACAAAACTATAGTAATGAAGACTTAAGGATAGACATATAGCTTGATAGAATAAAGAGTCCAGAAATAAATCCACACATTTGTGGTCAACTGATATATGACAAATTTGCCAAAAGCATTCAGTGGGGAAAGAACAATCTTTTTTTTAAATTGTGTTGCATGGACAACTAGATATCCACATGTAACAGAATAAATCTGGAACCATTATCTTACATCATATATAAAAGTAATTCAAAATGAATCATACAACTAAATGTGAGAGCAAATAATACTCTTAGAAAAAAATATAGTAGCAAATATTCATGACCTTGTTCTAGACAACATTTTTTTAAATTAACAAGTACATAAGAAAAGAAATACACAAATTTGACTTAATCAAAATTAATCTACAAGGAACTTGTATTTTGGATATTTGAAGAACACTTAAAATTCAACAATAAAGAGATAAAAACCCAATTAAACTAATGGGCAAAGGATTTTAACAAAAAGCTCTCCAACAAAGATACAAATGATCAACAAGCACATGAAAAGATGCTCAGCATCATTAGTAAATTAAGGAAATGCAAATCAAAGCCAAAATGAAATACCACTTTACATACACTGAGATGGCTAAAATTTAAAAAAAGACAGACAAGAACAAGCATTAACAAGGATGTGAAGAAATCTGATTCTTCTTATATTGCTGGTGGAAAGGTAAATATTTGAGATCACTTTGGAAAATATCACAGTTCTTCAAAATACTAACCCTAGGGTTACCATATGACCCAGATTTTCCCTCAAGAATGGAAATATATGAACAGGAATGAAAACATGTGCCTACACAAAACTTGCATACAAATATTTATAGCAGCATTATTCATTATACTGCATAAGCAAACCAACCCAAATGACCATTAAATAATGAATGGACAAACAAATGGGGTATATTCATATACTGGAATATTTTTTATCAATAAAAAAGAATAAAGTATTGATATATCTTAAAACATGGATGAACCTTGGACACATCATGCTAAGTGAAGAAAGACAGTCATAGACACCACATATTGTGTATTTCATTGATCTGAAATGTACAGAATATTCAACTCCATAATGAAACAAAGAAGATTAGTAGTTGCCTGGGGCTATAGAGGGGAAGCCAGGGATGGAAAAGGCCTACTCATGTACAGATTTCTTTGGAGGCATTAGAAAATATTTTAGAATTAGATCACAGTGATGGCTGCAAACATCTGTGAATACACTAAAAACAACCTTGAATGTGTGAAAATTATGGTATGTGAAATATATTTCAATAAAGCTGATGAGAGAGAGAGAAAAACACAATTCAAGATCAGTGTGATGGAGTCAGGAGTTAGTGTAATTTCTTTCCCCATTGTTGAAAGTAAACTTTAATTCAGCTCTGATTTTCCTAATAGCCATAAACTAGAAAAAAATATCAATTTCAAAAGTCAATGTACTGATCATATAAATGTCGTTAATTAATAGGTGAATAGATTTGTAAGAAACATTTCTTTCAATGTCTAGTAAGCAATTAATACATTTGAGGATGAAGAGAAGCTTCTTGCACTTACATATTTTTTTTATTATACTACAAATAACAATGTTTTAAAAATAGAGCTAGGTTATGAAGAATCAAGTCATCTTTTGTCCTTTCATCTTTGCTAAAAATAAGTATTCATTTCAAATCAGAGGATCTTTTTACTTGCTTGCACTCTGATGGGCTCACAGCTTTAGCAGGTGGAGAAAATAATTATTTCAATATATAAATTACTTTTATTGCAGCTGATTCAAATTTTAGGAGAGTAAATTAAATATATTTTTTCTCCTACAGTACTCTCTCATGGACTCCCCTGAATCAAATATTTAAATAAAAGATGTTCTGTGAAAAAGAAAATAAACATGATCCATTCATAAATGTGCAGTAGGTGTGTAACTTGTACTAGGCTACCATTACTCTGGTCATTGAAGACACAAAGTTGACTGAGGCCTGGTTAGCCTCTTCTCTTAAGCAATTCATAAGCTAGCAAGAATTTCAATTAAGGATGTAAACAATACATCATGACTACTTAATAAAATATGGTAAAAAATGTCTTGGAATAAATTACATATTTCTGGATTTCTAAATCAATAAAAACTTGATTAATTATGTCAACTATTGACTCTTTTGAAATTGAAGTTTTAATTTTAACACTTCAATAAAGAAACATTATGTTCTTAATAATGCTTGATAGATATCCCACTTATTTATTAAATATTGCTAAACAGATATTTTCATCCAACCACACCCTCAAACCTGGTTCTCACTCAACATTCCCAATCTCAATGGTTAACTCCCCTATTCATTAATCACACATACAAAATCCCAGGAATTATCATTCTTGATACCTCCCACTTGTAACTTTCTCCACCACTACCACCATACTTATTCCATTATCTTCTCTTTATTTTATTTCTTATATCTTTCAAATATTTTCACTTCTCTCAATCCCCACTGCCACTGCCTAAGCCCATCTGCTTATGATCTAAATCACAGGTCACTTCAATAGTGCCTATATTTGTCTTCTCCTGAGCCATACCTTTTAATTTCTTCTCTAACTCCAACACAGAGATCTTTGTTTTCTTTAAAAATCCATCAGCAATGACCTAAATGATCTGGCCTCCACTTGCTTTCCAAGGTCCTCTGGCTTCTGTTTCCTTGTGCTGCTCCAGCCACAATGGCATGCTCTCAGGGTTCCTATGTTCCATGCCTCGTGCTATTCCCGCTACCCTCAAGCTCTATTTTTACTAGTTAATGTCTCTGCATTCATCCTCGCTTCATTAGGGAGCTTCTTATGACTTCTCCCAAGTTGATTAGGTCAATATATTGGAAATTCTAACATGAATGCAATATTTTACTTTCAGTCTTTTGTTCCCACCCTTCCTTTTTATTCCCTATCATAGCTTGTAAATGTTCATATATCTAATTATTAGTTTTCAGTGCACTCCTCGCTTACTATACCATGAGATCATTAGGGCCAGGACTCTTCTATTTTCTCAACAATCAAATCTTCAGCATCTGTTATAGTGTGTAGGATAAAATAAACACATAATAAAAGTGTTGAATGATTTAATCAAGTGATCATAAGTAAAATAGTACATTTTGACTATTTTACTATTCCTCAGGGGCGATGGGTTGTATTTCTATGTCCTATGTTAATTTCTTCATTTCATTGCAAGTCTTTTTCAACCAGGCCACTAAAAGTTCCTTTATTGTACTGTTATATACAGAAAACACATATACATAGAGCAACTATATACTAAATATATTCTATTATCAAGATTAGTTGGAAAATATTAAAACAGAACTGCTGATTTAATGTCATTTAAAAATCTAATAGACAATGTCGATTCATCTGTTTCTGGCCAACATGAAGCAATTAGTCAACAAAACCTGTTCACTTTATCCTCACATAAATCCTCACTATGCCTAATTTTCATCTTCTACATCAGTACCATTCTAGTGGAAACAGAAAACCCTGAATCTTCTCTTATCTGTAGCACTGCTGTGGTCTTCAAAGTGGTCTCACAGTTTCCACTTCATTTCCCTAGAATATATTCCTCATTTTACAGACAAAATGTTCTTCTAAAATATGAATCAGATATTGTGACTTTCTTTAAAATGTGCTTATTGCTCAGAAAATAAAACCTACACCTACAAAACTCAACATGATATCCCATTGGGTTCATCTTGTACCATTCTCCATATCCTCTACTACTTGTAGATTTTCTGTTGGAATAGATGAATGCAGTTCCCACCAAAGTTCTTTGTAATTATTGTTCTTTTAGCCTATAAAACTCTGCAACCTGACCTTGAAATGTTGCCTCCACAGTAGACCTTTCCTAAGTACCTAATCATTCTCTAGCCCTCATCTTATGCTATTTATTTATTTTTGCAAGGACTCAATGTCAGCTGCAATTTTTTGTAATTTTGCTTGGTATTTGTTTGTTGGCTTACCAAGCCTGCCTTGTTCACCATATATCCCCTGAACCTGGAATATTATCTGACACAAGGCAGGGTTACAATAAGCAGTTGGCAAACAAATTAACAAACTAAGATGTATGCGTCATTTCAACAATAATGCAGAAAAATTATAAAGATGGTGATGGAGAAAAAGCAATGCAAGAATTTAAATAAGGAAGAATATGAAGTGTAAACAAGATTATTTCAGACAAATCTATCATGGAAAAGAAGGAAGGAAAAGCAGAGTGGTGTGTGACTTCGTGATATCAATGTGTGTGTGTGTGTGTGTGTGTGTGTGTGTGTGTGTGTGTGTGTATGTAATGCAGCCAAGGTTTTTTCTCTTTGTTCACATAGGCAATATTCCCACAAGAACTGAAAATACTTGTATGGAAAGAATACACACATACACTGAACATATATATGTTTAATTTAAGTAAATGTTGTAAAATATTTAAGTAAGAAATACACAAATACACAAACTTTTTATACATAAAACTAAATAATTTTAGCTTATTTTATATTTCTTTACAAGGGATTTTCAATGGAATACTCATATTGGTATATTAAAAGCAATACTAGACTGGTATTCAAGAAATTTGTACTCTAGTCTCTAGACTACCCTAGACGCATTAAAGCACTTTATTTCTCTGGGTCTGTTTCTTTTTATTTAAGCTGAAATGGGAGACAGGGATAATGCTTTCCAGCTTTACTATATGCTGTCATTATCATTTAAGATTGGCTGAAAATTAAACTTCCTTGGATGCTCATTCATGTTTCATGAGCAAATTGAAATACTAATATATTTTTATTGTAGTGTGAAAAAAATCTGTACTCTAATAGTACAGATAGGTTACAAAAGTTCTGCTGATGCATGGTTGTCCCTCAATAAAACTGCACAGACTCCAAAAATGGGGGGCAATAACATATCTTTATATCACCAACTTCAAAACTTTCAAAGTTATCATGAATTATTATTATTTTTGGCTTAAATTCCACCATAAATAAAATAGTTGGTGTTTTTTTGTGTGTTTTTGCTTTTGTTTTTAAATTTCTAACTGCCTTTCCATGACTAGGAAATATAAAATATTTCAGAAAAAATAAATAAAATGCAGAAATATTCATCAGATGCTCAAGGACATATAATTTGTCTTGAATGAGCCAAAATGAACTGACTGGTCCTGGGTAGAATCCAGAGCACTGACTCTTCAGGATGCTGCATTCCAAAACAATTGTAATTAAATGCAGAAAATCTGGCTGCCTGTTAGCTCCCATCATCCTATCTGATACATACTAGGGAAATTTACATCTCTAAGGAAATAAGAATCTTTATTTATTTATTTTTCTCCAATTTTTATTAATTTATTTTTGTTATAGATGTTTCTCCTTTTTTCTCCCTACACCTCCTCCCCCCCATCCCACACCCCCAAATAAGAATCTTTAAATAAAGAAATACTGGAATTGTAATAATTTTATTGTCCATATTTAAGAGGATAAATCAGACAAGATTGTAACATGCTCTTTTGAAATAGTGAAGCAAATGATATCTAATAAAAAGTAATATTTATATCAGTGTTTTATTCCTATTCAAAGGAGACCTTTACATATATTACTTAGGTAATTTTGGTTTCTCTCAAAGATGACTTATTCAAGAATCTGCACAATGATTTATATAGTTGATGATGTACTTTTATTAGCAACAATTTACACTGTTGAGGAGAAAAAAAAAAATTGTTCTGGCATTTAAGATACTTTGTCCCAGTGAATGGTTTTGTTAGTAGCATCTCTTTTCCTAAATCATTCACAGTGGTAAATTAGAGCGAAACATAATAGAGTGGTCTTTGGTAAACCCTTTCTCATTTAAGGGAAAATACATGAATAACTGTATGGAATTATACAGTAATCATGTCACACTTTCAAACATATGGGGACAAGAGTATCTCTTCTCATACTTTAACTTAAATTTTTACCAAAGTAGACTTCCAGGGTGAGGATCAGAACTTGTCTTCCTAATTTTCCTATTTTGATGACGATCACTTTAAATACTATGCTGGAATTCATTTTCACACCCATCTAACTTATAGAAAAAAAATTCAACAAGCCAAATATTCATGGTAGATTCAATGTTTTCCTTCCTAAATGAATAAATATAAAAGAAACATTCCAGTCTTTGCTGAAACACGTTACCTCATTTTTATTTACCTGAATATACATAGATGGTATGGATAAAATTAAATCCCTCTTTTATGACCAAGAGTTGGAAATTACATAAGTAATATAAATAAACATAACAATAATTTTCAAAATAAATAATGTGACTAAAATTATCTTTATATTTTCAAATTGAATAATAAAAGTGAAAGAAATATAAAAGTATCTAACAAATAAGGTGTCCTGATTGCTACTGGTAAGGGCAGAGATATACCCAATCTAAAGACAATTAAATCCAACTATTTATAAACAAGCTGCACCAATGGAAATACTCTAACTCACAGATGGACACTTGCTTCCTGCTCAAAGAAGTTGACAGTAGTCAAAAAGTGATATTCACTTATCTGAACAAAAGAATGTCTCATTTAGAAGAATCTCCAGAAAATTATAAGGAAACTAGCATCATACTTTTTGCCTGCACCCTGCACTGTCCAAAAGAATGGAATCCAAGACCAAATGATTCTCCTCATGGATGCTGGTGTTCTCTACAGAGTTGTCCATTAAAAAAAAGAGAGAGAGAAGAGAAACATGTCTTAAGGAAGCTGTAAATCACACTTTGAGATCCTCCCAATCAATTCCTCACTGAGGAGGAGTCATTGCTTTGATCACACCTTGAAAAAACTACTTTCTAACCATAACATAGTTTCTCTTGTATCTCAGTCTGGAACAGGATTTCTCAAATTTAGCACTACTGACATTTTCAGCTGGATAATTCTTGGTCGTGAGGAGCTGTCTTGAGCATTGTAGAATGCTTCATGGAACCCCTGATTCCTACTTACAAGATCCTCTTAACTCCTTCCCTCCTTCCATAATAATCAAGAATGTCTCCAAGTTGCCAAATGCCTCCTAAGGGCAAAAGCATCCAGACTAGAACCACTGGTCTGGGGAAAGAAAGAAACGATTCTGTCCTGTACACAGCAACATGCATAAGGTCCTGTGACTTCACTGGTTAAACAATATTCATTATGCTGTGGATGTCAATCACTGCTGGATTACTGACATATACTGCTAAGTCCAGATCTTTAAAAAAATAACACATTTTCCATTACTACAGCCAGCATATGAGGCCACTTGGTCAGCCAGAAATTTGTTTTAACTTTTCTTTTCTTTTTTTTTTTTTTTCTTTATTGATTTTAGAGAGAGAGGAAGGGAGAGGGGGAGAGAGAGAGAGAGAAACATCAATGAGAGAGAACATCAATTTGCCTCCTCCTGCATGCCCCCCACTGGGGATCAGGCCCTTGCCCTGACCAGGAATCGAACCAGTGACCTTCTGGTGCATGGATTGATGCTCAACCAGTGAGCCACACTGGCCAGATTGTTTTAAATATTCTTTATTTCAAAATTTAAAAGCTGAAATTTTAGCAATTTTTTACCTGTGCTGCTGTAATTTTTCATAAGGCACCTATTTCCTCAAACATGAATCAGAAAATAAGTTTCTTAATTTCATGGTTGTATATAGAGTTGAATCTATCCTCCAACCCCCATAAACCCAGTGGCAGAACAAAAAAATAAATAAATTAAAATAATACAATGATATGCAAGCCAACTAATGCTATTTCTATGCAAGGTAAGACAAGAAATATTCCCCGGTTCTAGTAAAAGCTACTTTAAAAAAATTATTTTTTTTTTATTGTTGAAAGTATTACAGATGTCCCTTTTTCCCCCCTCACTGTCCCCCTCCTCCCCGTTCCCACCCCCATCCTGCTCTCCCCAAACTAATGTATGTCTCTTTCCATTGGTTATGCATATATACATATGTTCTCTGTTTTATCTCTTCCTACCTCCCTCTATTCCCCATCATTTTGAAGTTTGTCAGTCTGTTCCCTACTTCCATGTCTCTGGATCTATTTTGATCAACAGCTTATTATGTTCATGATAAACCATAAATAAGTGAGATCATGTAGTACTTGTCTTTTTCTGACTGACATATTTCACTCAGTATAATACTCCCAAGGTCCCTCCATGTTATCTCAAAGGGTAAAAGATCTTTCTTTCTTACAGCTGTATAGTATTCCATTGTGTAAATGTACCAGAGCTTTTTTATCCAGTCATTTACTGATGGACACTTGGGCTGTTTCCAGATAGTAGCAATTGTAAATAGTGTTTCTATGAACATAGGGTTGCATATATTCTTTCTGATTGGTGTATCACACTTCTTAGGATATATTCCTAAAAGTGAGATCACTGGGTCAAATGGCAGTTCCATTTTTAATTTTTTGAAGAAGCACCACACTGTTTTCCATAGTGGCTGCACCAATCTGCATTCCGACCAGCAGTGTGCTAGAGTCCCCTTTTCTCCACACACTTGTTAGCACTTGTTGTTTGAAAAAATGCTTAACACCACTAATCATCAGAGAGATACAAATTAAAATAACTATGAGATATTACCTCACACCTGCCAGAATACCTGCCATCAACAAACCTGCTGTCTTGTAATGACCTATAAATAAACAGTTGGACCAAAAAATGTGTAGCTAACATTTTCCTTGGAATCCTTTTGCTGCCATACATAAATTTCCTCCCTCTGTTTTAGACTATATAGTATGTTTTTAAAAGGTTACAGATTTTCAGAATCAAAGAGATGGAAGATTCTGATCTAGCTATCTCTTTCCATATTAATGCATCAACAGTTTTTGTTTTTGTTTTTTGGTAACCTGAATAATGTTTAAGGACATGGTTTGGACCCATGTTTCCATTTCCATTTTAATTTCAAAAAGTGATTTGATAGAACTATTTATGGCTGCTGGTTTTTTCTGCCAAGGCAACTGCTGATATTCAATGTATTGACAGCAGAGAGAGGACAGCTAATACTTGTGAAACATTTTCCTCATTATATCATTTTGAGTGAGTTTTGTTTGAAGTAGTTCTGGCTGTAAGAGATAACATTTCCAAACACTTAGAAAAGATTAAGAGCAGTTTGGGGGTTCAGTCACTTTTTTTTATATAATTCTCCTTGAAAAATTTATATACCCTTTAATTTCCCCCTTTATTAGAAACCCACCTATGGTCAATCCCCAAAGAGGTCTAGGACAATTATTTCAGGGAAATGATTTACATTTGTTTTACTTTTGCCATCAATGACTATTATTGCTACAAAGTGCTAACCAAGATTACATAGCTAAAAGTACCCACTCTTCACATTTAAAAAGTGTTTAAGCAAGGAAATGACAATGTGATATTATCTTAATTTTTAAAATAAATTGACTGTAACATTTTAGCAAATATGTCTTAATAATAGGTCAAGCTGTTATCACATTTTAATTAATAATGTGTTTGTTATTTCAGTTGACTTGGTACACTTTTATTATAAAGCTTTTTAGAGCAATTATGATTATAATTAAAATATTGATAACTGCTCAATGAAAAACCTGTAGTATGAATAAAATTCTTAAGCTCTGTTTGATTTTTTTTTTTTCCCCAAAAGAAAGGCCTTGGATAGAACATCAATCCAGACTTTAGCCAAACATAAACTTTGGAAAAACAACTATATTTACTAATGCTATCTTGGAATTGGTAGAAAATGATTAAATGAATTCCTCTGAAATCATCAGGAATCATGGTAATTTATATTTTTGTTTGCAGTTTTGGGTTAACTGGTTTCAGATATATGCCACACTTATCTGCCTCTCTCTCCATTGAATTCTGACATCTCTGCGACTTATAAATTGCTTAATTATCTGTGTTGTGGGATAAATGTCTTTAGGGGGTCTATGAATCTTAGAAAAATAAGTGAATTAGAATATTTGTTAAGTATGAGTTTGTGGGATTAAGAGTCATATCCTACATAGAGGAGAATAGCGAATGATCTTAAAAGGATTAGACTAGACATACAGGCACAAAGATAAAATAGCATTAATCAGCATATAAAGAAAAGTATAATGAGATGAAGTAGGGGTGGTATGAAGTATCAATAATAAAATTGAGATAATAAAATAATAACCAAAAGTTTTATTTTTGTTTCTTTTTTGATGTATCATAAAGGCTAAGAAAGCAAGGAATAAATGATGAAAAAAAATAACATAATTTGTGACCAGAGGGAAGACCTCATGAACCTGTGTAAAGGGAATGATCATTAAAGAACAGTCATATAACCAAATATTCATTGAGGTCCTGAGTGTCTATACTAACTTAAATGCCTGGTCACTGGTGGCCTATACTATCCTTGTAAAAGTAATATTTTATAATAAGGGGCACAAAACTGAAAATGCATTTAATTTTTTCTCCAAACAAATTTTATCAAAAATCAATTCAGATTGACTTTAATTAGCAATTAATTACTATGCCTTCTCATCATTACCAATTCCTGCTTTCTGCCTCCTGTTCTAGCTCCTATTGAGGGCTTCTTCTTCGTTGATTTCAGCAACTCTCAATGATTCCTTAGCCTTTACTCTAGTATTCCTGAGGACCATTCAATTAAGAAATAACAGATACTTCTCTGTACTGTTTATAGTAACTGAGGGCTAGTATTCTCTCCCATAATGCAAATCATATTCTTAAAAAGTGAGCAAATGCCTTATATATACTCAGCATTCCACAAGTGCTATAAAGAACTACATCCAGAATGGGTGTTCCTCTAATATCTGTGAATTATCTTATTAGTTTAAAAATAAAAATGTCATTATTCTCTATTAGAATAACCTAATTGCTAAAGCATATAAGCTGGTTGGTTTAAGTTAGCCTAATAAACATGTGCCCATATAATCACTTCATGATTTGCGAAGACCAATTTCTCTTAATATATAAAAACACTAAACAACAGAATATTCCATCCAGTCCATCTTTCCCACCTGGCCATGCTATAATACACATGAAAACTAAATGTTGATTCCAAATGTACAAGTAGAAATAAATAAAAAAAAAAGGAAAAGAATAGCTGATGATTTGCTCATTATTAATTAATTCTGGTCTTCTGAGGTCTTGTACAATGTTTTGTCTATACCATGAACTTATCTAATAGACAATATATCGAACCTTTAGTTACATAAAACAGTGAGCAATAACTTTTCCATGGTGTTTTGATAGCTAGATTTTGAACATTTGCAAGAATTAATTTATTATCACTTACTCTATAGGTAATCATAGCTAAATCTAACCTTAAGATGATTGAATTTAACAGAAAGGCAAAGTTTATATATCTTTCTAAGAGTAAAAGACATACATTCATTTATTTGAACACTGTTAGGCTAAACAATGATTCTGGAGTAGGAAAATAATATTGGTAGAATATTACATTTTAAAGGTAAAACACATCAACTGCTACAGAAGGCCAGCTTTAGAAAGGCTGCCTTCTGCTTGATCTGGAAAACCACACCAGAATTAGAAATAATTATTGAAGAATTTAGAAAGAAGGAAAAGTAGAGAGGAGAAAACCTAATGATAACTTGTTGGATTAGACATTTAAAAAAATCTTGGCATTTGTATGACTAACCTTACATTAAAAATATTGGAAGAAAAGTTCATTGTAAAGAATTATTATTCCTGAAAATATTATTTACTAAAAAAATGAATGGGAAGAAAATGATGCAGAAGGTCACATGGGTATTTTCTATCAATAGATATACTGATTCTAATGGTATTCCAGCCCTAAAATTTCACCTAGAATGCATTGCAAGTATTAGAGCTGAAGAAAAGAAAGATATGCACACCTAGAGAACATTCTAAACAATATGGAAATGCATAAATTAATTAATTATTCATTACTTACAAAAGTTGTGTTTTCCAATAATAATGTGGTAGCATTTGTTTCTATATTCAGTTTAATGACATGTCCATTCTCGCTTTTATACACCACATCTGTATCTGTAACAACAAAGATATTAATAGACAAACACATTGACTAGGTGATATAATAACTGTAGAGGAGAAAATGTGCATAGTAAACAGACACATTAGAATAATCATTGTTAGCCGTTAATAACCTGAGCAGATTTCTATACTTGGCTCACATTAATCCTCTTTAGTAATATGGAAGCCCACCTAGCACCTGGTGTATTGTTCAAGAAAAACAAATACATGAGCAGGCCACTCAGAGTCCTGGTTTAACAAATGAAAAATTAATTAAAATATGGGTAATTGGCAGCCCATACTGAGATGAGAAAGAAGGAACAATGAGAAGTGCCTTCAGTTTTCTATGTAGGCTGTTACTGATTAATGATCTAGTTAAACTTGCAGAAAGAATTGCAGTCAACCATAACTACACAATTCTAAGGCTGCTCATATTGAGCCACCCTACTGAACCAGGCTTTTTCACGTATCCAGTCTTACCACCGTTCAATTCCGACTCAACGTCTTTTTCCTTTGGATTAAATTTTGTCTCTGCTATTTTATCTGGTTTGTGTATCACAGCTCAAAACCTCTGATGATAAGGCCCTTTTTATGCATAACATTCTAAAAAGGCATTTCAAGCCATATTAATAACCTCCAAATTTTATAATGCATGGTAAGATTTTCAATAGATATATTCATGTACTAAAAATGACCACTGTTGCCTTCTTTTAAAAATCTTAAAGAAGGTTTCTGTATTTATATGCTTTACCAAGTATGTCAGTATAATGAAACTGCCCTTATTTTAAAAGCTAGTTGAAGACCCCACTGATAAAATTTGATAAACATCAGGATTATAAAAAAACAAACAAAAATTTCAGAAACTGTTAGCATACCATTTTATCTACTTTGTCAATTTTAGAGAAATGATGCCTTTATTTAAAATAATTAAATTGCTTTTGGGTAGTTGTTGATTTTATATATATTTTTAGTTAAATTCAGCCACATCCATCAGGAAATTAAATCATCTTAGAAATACCTCATACTAAAAACATCAACCTGAGGGAAAATTGCCTGAGAGAATTATGTGTGTGTGTGTGTGTGTGTGTGTGTGTGTGTGTGTGTGTGTGTGTGAGTGAAAGGAAAGATACATAAAAACAGTCTTGAGTGTTTCTTTTTTTTAATTGTTTTTTAATCTTCACCCAAGGATATTTTTCCATTGATTTTTAGAGAGAGTGAAAGGAAGGTTGGAGGAGAGAGAGAGAGAGAGAGAGAGAGAGAGAGAGAGAGACAACGATGTGAGAGACACACATGTATCAGATGCCTCCTGCACAATCCCAAGGCGGGCTAGGATCAAACTTGTAACCCAGATACCTGCCCTTGAATGGAAATCAAACCCAAGACCCTTCAGTCCTCTGGCTGACACTCTAACCACTGAGCCAAACCAGCCAAGGCATTGAGAGTGTGTGTGTGTGTGTGTGTGTGTGTGTGTGTGTGTGTGTATATGTATGTGTATACATACACACACATACATATACATTTTTGTTGATGTTTTTAGAGAAAGAGGAAAGGAGAGAGATATAAAAACACCAATGTGAGAGAGAAATATCAATCGGCTGCCTCCTGCACGCCCCCCACTGGGGACCGAGCCCCCAACCTTGGCATGTGCCCTGACCTGGAATCGAACAGGGACCTCTCAGTCCATGGGACAATGCTCAATCCACTGAGCCACACAGGCCATGCAAGTATTTCTTTTTAATAATTATAATAATTTCCCAGTTTTACTCAATAACATTTTCTATGATATTAAACATCCCAAACCTCCTGCGCTTCCTGGAAGAAAGGCAGTTTTGAAGAGTAGATTTAGTCCACTATTCGGAATAAATGAAGTTATGTAAGTTACAATCACTCAGATCCTGAATGTCTTCATCTGTACAATGGTAAACAAGTACTGCATGCAGGGCTATGCACAGTATATAGAAATGTCTGACACTTTGGCAAAGCAAGATTTTCTGACCCATTTTCCAGTTATTTCAATATTATAAATAGTAACACCTACAAATTATATGATGAGAAGCAATCAATACCGTAAAAAATGAAGCTTGTTTTTCTGTTTGTTTGTGTTTCGTTCAGAAGACTGATAGTTCAATATGACTGTCCTATTAGAGTCAAGGAGGGCACAGAAAGCCTCTAGTTCTTCCTGACCTTATTCACATAGGGACAGTGACATGTTAGACCCGGGGCCCAGGGAAGAGGGGAAAACAAAAGGTGTTTTAAGAAAGGAGGAAGAGAAACAGAAATATTTCAGTTACTCTTGGAGGCAGACTGCATAGACTAGAAGATAGTCCTAGGTAATCTTTAAAATAAAGCCCTGCAAAAATAGATAAAAAGGAAAACAAAAATAAAATAAACAAATGCCTATTGTCAGCTATAAATTGGGTTATACTTTTATCATTAACTTCCCCTGTTGTCCTTTCTAGTGATGTTGAACAAATAACAGGTTTACACACATATTAAGTATTTATTTAGATTTGTATTCTTTTCCTATCTTGCCTTTGTTTTGATCCCAAATTTATGATCACAGCCTAAAAGCAACACCAGTCACCTGTGTTACTTGGTCTTGTCAGCTGATTCTGGTCTCCTGAATTCTTTTTTTTTTTTTAAATAATTTTTCTTTTTTGATTTTAAAGAGAGAGAAAGGAAGAGGGAGAGAGATAGAAACATCGATGAGAGAGGACGTTGACTGGTTACCTCCTGCATGTCCCCCACTGGGGATCAGGCCCACAACCTGAGCATGTGCCCCTACTGGGAATCGAACCAGCAACCTCTTGGTACATGGGTTGATGCTCAATCCACTGAACCACACCAGCTGGGCTGGTCTCCTAAATTCTTGATCTACATTAATGCTCGCTTGAATTAATAGTCCAACCCCAACCAATCCCCTTCTATTGTTTTTTTTAATATTCTCAATTCCATATCATTTATTGATATTCGTGAACATTACCATCATAGATTGGCAAGAAGAGATAAACAGCATGCCTTCATAAATCATCATTATAATAGTTTTACAATCAATTAAGAGAAAAAGAATTTCCCCCCTTCTATAGCCCCATGGAGATAAATATAGCAAAGGGTCACTTGATGAGTGTTTTTTCTCCCAGGGGACAAATACACTGCAGAATTCTAAATAGGGATGAAATCTGTGGCCTTAAGGAGAAAGAACAGTTTAGAGAGTAATTTTAGTGGGGATGGTGGTCCTTCTACAACCGGAGATACAGTAACATATGGCCTCACAGTCTCTCATAGCAAGAGAAAACTTGAGGCAGGGGAGAGGTTGTGTAGGAGGTAGAATAAGGATAATTAGTTTTCATTTCCCTTAGAACCAAAATAGAAGGAAGTGAAGCTTGTTTGAGAAGATTAAGAATACCCTTATCATTTTTAAAAAGTAAATTTGTAGATAATTATTTGGACTTGAAAAAAATCGACAGGATTTGAGATTTTATAAAAGCCTTTAGATTTGCTCTCCTGTGAATGTTACTGTCAATTTTGCATTAGTAGGCAAAACTTTAAAAAAATTTTTTTGAGTGTAACTCTCTAGCTTAATATTTAATACACATTTCTGCATAAATTATTTTAAAAGCATCTAATATCTGCCATTATTAATTCTTTTTTCCCCCAGTCTTTAAAATCTGGTCTTCTGGGTCTCATATTTACCCTACTTTACTGTTTGATTTATAATCACTAGTGAGATCTCCCAGTTTTGAAACTCCCATTACTGCATTTAATAAATCCTTTTCGGGAACTGTATTTCAAAACTGTCACCTCATATTTTGTTTAATATTGGTAATGAAATATGAGTGAATGAGATTAAGGAATGAAATACATTAACACAGGAAGATTAAGGTCGGTGTACTTAAAATATTCTTGAAACAGTATTATGCATGTCTATACAGTATTTTGATTAAATAAATTATCTTCCTTTTCAGCTCAATGAAAGTTGAGTCAATTATTATAAATACATATTCAATTTAGTCTGTGTTCTAAAACGAAAAGGTGTGAAAGATGCCTAGCCTCTCGATCCCGAGCTCCAAGAATGCATTTTTGGTGTCTGTTTCCCTATGTTACTGTCATTTCTGTCCAATCCCTTTTCCGTATTTGTCTAACAAAAGAGGAAACAGTAGTATATCCTACTTTAAGATGTTTCAAGTAAATGCAACTTTCATTTACAAACCTTTTTCACACAAAATAGCTAGTAAAACACTTCACATTACATCCCCTCTGCATCCGCCTCAACAGTCAGGACCAGCACTCAAAGCAGACTTGACTTTTGGTTCTTGAAAACTCTTGCCCATGAGGCTGTACAATAAGCTGTGAATCAGTACAAAAACTCAGTATCTTTCTTCTGAAAATTACTTTATCTGCACCATACGTTCCTAAAAGTGAGCAAATTTCTTAATTGTCAAACAACTGTTTACTTAATACTCAGTTCAAGATCCACACCTCTCTGTGTCTACCAATCCTAAACTATTACATCCAGACCCTCATGGAAATACTTGTCTTAACCAGCTCCATATATATCTCCCCCAACCCTGCCACCCCCTTCTTCTGCACATTCTAAACTGTCAAATGTTTTCATCCCTGATTGCAATGGGTAACAGACTTAGCTTTTCTTAACAAGTTATTTTGGAGGTCTTCTGGGAAGTTGACAGTTGATAAAATTTACCTCCCATGTATAGCAATACAAAGTCACCTTCCTGTCCGGCTGGTGTGGCTCAGTGGTTGAGCATTGACCCATGTACCAAGAGGTCGCTGGTTCATTTCCCAGTCAGGACAAATGCCCAGGTTGTGGGCCCGATCCCCAGTGGGGAGCATGCAGGAGGCAGACAATCTATGTTCTCTCTCATTTATGTTTCTATCTCTCTCTCCTTCTCACTTCCTCTCTCTCTAAAATCAATAAAGAAAAAAAAAATTGAAAAAAGTCACCTTCCTGATTACTGTTGATGTCTTTAATAATGTAAGTATGCATTTTATTTTGAAATAATTTGCTTTTAATATTTCAAAATTAAATCTGTCATCTATCTATCTATCTATCTATCTATCTATCTATCTATCTATCTATCATCTACCTACAGGGAGAGTTTTCAAAAGTGGAAAAAATAAATTATTTGAGACATTTTAATCCAAATATGATCTTCATCTTTTTTAAAATTTATTTTTGTTATATCTAAAATAAAAAATTCTACAACACCATTTTTTAAATTTACACTCAAACAGTTAACTTAGCATTTTTTCAAAAACAGTAAAATGAAATGATAAAATAATTATCACAGAAAATGCTCTAACAAATTTAGGGAGGATTTATGAAATATAACAAGTTAGTATTTGATAATTAATTTAAAATATCAATGGTAAATCTAGAATATTGAGCTAATCATAATTGAAACACAGCAGGCCCCTCGATCATTTCTCTTAAAACACTGCTCACAACTATGGAAAACTTGCCTCACTCTTTAAAGAGACTTCAGTTTCATATATTTACCTGAAAAAATTGAGGCCTCAGAAATGGCTTTATTGCCCTTTCCTCTACCTCAGAATCTTGCTCCATACACACCCTCCTTCCTCCCCAGACTTTAGCAAAGAGGTGGTCTTTCTCCCTGGCTAAGCAAAAAGCTGCTGTGTAACCAAATCAATATGTTCAAGTGCTTAAGTATCTTTGGTTTCTGCTTCCTCTTGTCAGCTACTTGTGCTCTTTATCATGTATACATCTCTCCTCTGTATTAATAATAATAACAATCACCATCATTTAGCTCTTTTGCTCTTTCCCAGGCTTTATTCCTTTCACAATAAGCCTCAACAAACCTTTCATATATGGGTTATTCTGTGTTTTTGCCATCCATGTTCTTCTCCGTATCTCCTTGTAGTGCAACTTCAGTCCTCACTCTCCTGACACTGCAAACTTCCAGCATCATCCCTGACCTGCGAGGATCACATCCCTGGTGAACATCTCCTACACTTGGCCCCACTCCATGTGACTGCACGGTGTGTGACAGTGATGAACAGAAGGGGTTTTAAGTCCTTTTCTCTTGACTTTGTTTTTTGCCATATAGATTTTTATTTATTTTTTAAATTTTTTTTCCAATTTTTATTAATTTATTTTTGCTACAGATGCTTCTTCTTTTTCCCCCCTAGAAACACTCCTGCCGCCATCCTGCCCCCCTGCCCCCCCAGCATTGTTGTCTATGTCCATTGGTTATGCATACATGCATATAAGTTCTTTGGTTCATCTCATCCATTCCTCCCGCCCCCCTACTCTTAGGTTTGTCAGTCTGAACCATACTCCTTTCTATGTCTCTAGGTCTTTTTCATTCATCAGCCCACCTTGTTCATTATATTCCACAAATAAATGAGATTATGTGGTATTTGTCTTTCTCTGATTGGCTTATTTCACTTAGCATAATACTCTCGAGATCCTTCCATGTTGTCTCAAAGGATAAGAGATCTTTCTTTCTTACAGCTGCATAGTATTCCATTATATATATGTACCCTTTTCTCTTGACTTTGAGCTGTTACTTTGCCCTGGTATTCTTTCTTCAAAAAATCTCTATATTCTACCCACCCAATTGTGGTCTAAACAAAGACATCCTTGAGCTTTAATTTCTTTTCTAGTCACTATTCTCTGAATGATCCTTTCTAGTCAGACCTCCCATATTGATTTTTAAACCTTCAAGTCCTGACCTCTCCCATATGCCAATTTTATATTTCTAATTCCATGCTAGATCACATAAATGTCTTGCAGATACAGAAAAAAAACTCAGTAGACTCAAATTAAACTCCTTATATTTTTGGATATACCCTCTCTCAAAGTTTTATGTACACACACACACACACACACACACACACACACACACACATGTTCATTACACCTTCTCTATCCCTTCATCTACTATATCAATATGGTTCCTTAAATACTCTCACTTGGAACATTTAGTTTTTAAATTCATTGTTGTTTTTTAAATCCTCACTGGAGGATATGTTTTACTGATTTTAGAGAGATGGGAAGGAAGCAAGGGAGAGAGAGAGAGGGGGGGGGGGCATCGATGTATGAGAGGAACATCAATCAGCTGCCTCCCAAAGGCAACAGGAAACTGGACCTGGGATTGAACCTGCAACCTGAGTACGTACCCTGACTGGGAATCAAACCTGTTACCTTTCAGTGCACCGGACAACGTTGAACCAACTGAACCACACTGGCTAGGGCAGTTTCTTTTGTTTTTGTTTTTTTAACATTCACTATGCCTCTAATTAATTCTCATCACACAGCTTAATATTCTGTGTAACATTTTGTATTCTTCCATAAGCTCCAAAGAGACTCATGGAGTCCTAATAATAAACTATAAAAATTAAAGACTATCACTTAGGTTAATCACTGTGTGACTTCAACATATATTTCCATAGTCATTATTGCTTGATTCTCTATAAAAGAGTCCAGATCATCTGTTGTTTACAGTTGTCCACATGTCTCATACTTCACTCCCATTCCGTTTTGTTTATGACACCCACTGATGAATGTGCGGTTCCCGTCCGGACTTCGCATCTCTTTCGGAGCATTGTAAAATTCCCTCAATTCTACAGTTATCACTCAACGTCTCTCCATTCTGAAAAGAGATTTCTCCTTTGCTCCTGTACCAGTCGTTTAATGTAGAGTCATACAATTCCTTTAAAAATGCGTACTGCTTTTATTTCCTTTTGATGTGCTTGTTCTGGGTTTTTATTTACTTTGTAATTTCAGAACTGAAATTATTCATATCCATACATCTTATTGTCCACATTAATATGAGTTTACTGTTCAACTGTCTGCAATAATATGACATTAATATTTCAAGAAACTCTTTCCAGGGAAATGAGGTTACAAAAAGCTTCAGTGCGTGTGTGCGTGTGTGTGCGTGTGTGTGTGTGTGTGTGTGTGTGTGTGTGTCAGGAACTTTCTGAAAACCCATTTATTTGAAAAATGGACTAATTAACTAATGTTCACTAAAGTAAATATCTCTTTCTCTAAGAACAATACATAGCTCAACCAAATCACTGTTCACTATTCAAGAGCCTTTCCCAAACTCTCACCTCCGTAAATTCACTAATCCTAACCTCTTAGGTCACAAACTTCACCCAATCCTGATCAACACTGCTTATTAAAATACCTGTCAAACTAGATCCAAAAAAACCTATAAGCATCCCTCCTTTAGCCTTCCATCTCCATATGCTGCTCACTCTTGGTCTGGACAGTGATATCCTGTACCACAGGGAGCAATAAACTCGGATGTGTTTTATTGTATGTGACAGGTTATTTGGTTGTTATTTTGGGGGGGGGCAACATTCAGCAGTGTGTAACATCTACAGTATAAAATGTGGCACCTCTCACACTGAAGAAAGATCCAACAAATATTTATCTTTTGTACAAAATTATGTCTTTTTCACTACATTTATCATTCATATTTCATTTTTTTCACTGTTATAACTTTATTTAGAAGTACATTTAGCGCTACTGACGAAGACTCCCTCCTTAATTAAAATTTAGTCAGGTTCCTCTGATTCCTCTTCTAGACTAGGTCATGACCTTGGCCTGCCATTAGCAATAATCTTGCTAAGTCAGTTTAGTGAGAATCTCCCTACCCTTGATATGTCTGTCCTCTTAGTAATTTTCCAGCCACTGTTCCCCTCACTCTGGTCCTTGGTTATAAATCCCTGGAGTCTTTGCTGTATTCAGAGTTGAGTTCAGTCTCTCTCCCCTTATTGCAATAGTCTTTCCACTACCATAACAGTCGTAAATGAAGGCTTCCTCACTATTTCAACAAATGTCAGAATAATTTTTTTCAAAAACAATCTTGAAAATCCAAATTTAAATAACCTACTTTTGTTATAACCTAAAATTAAATTTAAATTATATATTCTAAGCCAATATCAATGAATTAATATTAATTAAATATAAATAATACTTTTTACAAATTAAAATATATTTTAATAATTTATATTAATTATATATAATTATATATGTAAATATATAACTACTATCTATCTATATATCTACATATATATATACAGAGAGAGAGAGAGAGAGAGAGAGAGAGAGAGAGAGAGGGAGAGAGAGAGAGAGAGAGAGAGAGAGAGAGAGAGAGAGAGAGATTAGTTAGTTTAGTATGCTGGAGCAGGATTTGAAAAACTCATGCCCACTAATTTTGGCTCACAGCCACATTTATTCATTTACATACGTCTATGGCTGCTCTCCCGTGACAGTGGCAGATTAGAGAAGTTGCAAAAAAGCCTTTATGGCTCACAAAGCCTATCTGTTTTTAAATCTTTATTGTTGAGAGTATTACAGATGTCCCCCCTTTTCTTCCCACATTGTCCCCTTCCACTTGGCTCCAATCCCCTCCCCCCAGGCCTTCAGCACCCTCTTATCTGTGCCCATGTGAGAAGGCAAGCCTGATACAGACAATCCCCTTATCTCACAGTGTAAAGACCCCCACCCCTGGCTCTTGTAAACCCCTTACATCCACCAACCACCAAAACTACAGCAGAACTAGAAACCCCCAAATACCTGGAGGCTTATCATGTATAAAAGGTGCGGGAACCCAGGAGCAGGGCTCAGCCTTGGAGGTGACTCCACTGGGCCAGCACCGGTGCACATTAAACAGTCCTTTTCTAATCCTCCGAGTGTATGTAATCTCTCTCATCCCGCTGACCGAATTTCTGCCACAACATTTTGGTGCGTTGGCCAGGAAGTCAACAGCCATGCTGGCCCCTTGAGCCACCATTGTCGGAAGCTGGCGGGAAGGAGCCACTAATTTTGGGACCCAACAACAGAAAAGAAGGTGCACCACCGGTGATTTCACTGGACCTTGACCCTCACCGGGCCGAACTGTAGTTGGCCACTGCTGTGCTCGAATGGACTCCAGGGAGGACAGAAAAGCCTGCCAGGACATCAGATCGGTAAATGTCCCCGGGGACCCAGGACCGAGTTCAAGCCCGCCTCTAAGGCGGAAGGGGAGCTTGGTCACCTCCCAGGCAGCATAGACTCTTCACAGGATAGGGAATTCCTGGGTGGAAGTTTAAATCTGTGTGACTGTGTGTGTGAGTGACTGTGCCCCACAACGCCTGTTACAGAGCCTGTGTGAGTCCCAACCTGCGCAGCCGTGGGGACCTCATGCGGCTAAAGGCAGTGTCAGGTTCTTGGGGACATTGTCTCCACCAGCGAACCTGATCCGAGTCAGGGGCTTATACTGACCTGCCAATGCCAAGAGGCGCCTAAGTCCCCAAGAGGGGAGCAGCCAGGCAGAAGAAATGAGAGTTTCCTTCTGTTTGTCTCATGACACTGATAACTGAGAATTTGCTTAACCCTCTTAGATGTCATTATGGGGGGAAGTTCCTCTAAACCCACTGTTCTGGAATGTATGATAAAGAATTTTTAAAAGGGGTTCTCAGGAGATTGTGGGGTCAAATTGACATCTAGAAAATTGTGTGCCCTCTGTGAATTAGAATGGCCCACCTTTGGTGTGGGATGGCCCTCTGAAGGCACCCTTGATGTCCCCACAGTCCAGGCTGTGTATAGAGTAGTCACCAGAGATACCGGCCATCTGGACCAATTTCCCTACATAGACCAGTGGTTGGAAATAGCCCAAATCAAGCATTCTTGAGTCCGATTCTGTGTTACTAGTCAGGGAGAGTGCAAGGTCCTAATAGCACAAGGTGAAAGGAAGACTTCACGGCGAATTAAGCAACCCTCTATATTACAAGATGATTCAGAAGAGGCCCCTCCGATGACACCACCATATGCCCTGCTACCTAAGGATGGGGAACCTCACCTGCCTGACAGGCCCCCTCCCTCAGTCTCACCCCTACCACTGGCCAATGCACCACTGGAGCCAGGGCTGCTGGAGCCAGGGCTGCCGGAACCAGGATCACATGCACCGGAGACACTGGAGCCAGGGTCGCCAGAGCCAGTAGGAAGATGTCTCAGGTCAGCAACCCAGGGATCAAAATTTCCAGCAGCAATGCAATTGCCACTGATGGAGACAGGAGTACACAGAGAATGGGCCTTGACAGGACCCTACAAGAGGGGGGATCAGTCTTCTACTATCTGCCATTCTCTACTACTGACCTCCTTAACTAGAAACACCATAAGCCACCATACTCAGAAAAATCCCAAGTGATGATAGACCTCTTGAAATCCGTCTTCCAGACTCATCGCCCCACCTGGGTCAACTGCAAACAACTCTTACTCACCCTATTCAACACAGAAGAATGCCAGCGGATTGTCACAGAAGCCAGAAGGTGGCTCTAGACCTAGATGCCAGCTGGACATTTAGACACAGAAGCCTGGGCCCCAGAGGCCTTACCTAATGAGGAACCCCACTGGGACCAAAATACAGAGGAAGGAAGAAATCAGCTAAAAAGATATCAACTCACCTTCCTCCAAGGGTTGAAAGTGGGGGCCAAGAAACCCACAAACATGGCAAAGACCTCTGAGGTCTTACAGAAACCAGATGAGAGTCTGGCCCACTTCTATGAGAGACTATGAGAGGCCTTCAGAGTCTACACTGTGACCCAGAGGCCCCTGAAAACCAGCGCATGGTCAATGCTGCCTTTGTGGGACAGACACAGACCAACATCAGACGAAAGCTTCAAAGGCTAGAGGGAATCGCTGAGAAGAATGTCACCGAATTACTGGAAATCGCCAATAAAGTCCTTATGAACCGAGAACGAGCAGCCAAAAAAGAGGCAAACCGAAGAATGGAATGGAAGGTGGCTCTCCTAGCCGCAAACTTGGGGCAACCAGCTCTATCGGTGGGACCAAAACACAAACAACGAGGAACTCAAGAACCAAGAAGGAAAATGCCCCTAGGATGGGACAAATGTGCTTACTGCAAGGTATCTGGCACTGGAAAAATGAGTGCCCCAACCGCCAGCAAGGAAAACCAGGAACTTCTGCTCCACCCAGCCGCTACTGGCCAGAACCACCAGAGGCCAATCTGATCAGCCTGGCAGGAATAGTCTCTGACTAGGGGAGACGGGTCTCTATCCAGCTAGGCCCCCATGAGCCCATGGTCAAAATGAAGATTGGGGGCCAAACAGTAGACTTTATGGTTGCCCTCTTCTGCCTCCAACTAGCACCCAATGGCCACGCCTTTGAATGGGAAAACCCCACCACAGGAACAAAGGAAAAATTCACTTGGACTAGACTACCCCAAGGATTCAAGAATTCACCAGCTTTGTTCAGCACGGCACTAGCGTCTGACTTAGTCACGTTCCTGGGATGGAACTTAGGATGTGTCCTCCTCCAATATGTAGACGACCTCCTGCTGGCCAGTCCCACTCGAGCCCAATGCTGGGAAGGGACCAAGGCTTTCCTTGGGCTATTGATGGAAGCTGGCTATCAGGTATCAAAGAGAAAGGCACAAATTTGTCAAAAAGAAGTCAAATACTTAGGTTTCAAGATCACCCAAGGCAAACGAATGCTAGGGGCCAAAAGGAAACAGGCAGTCTGCGCTATTCCTGTTCCCACTTCCGTCGACAGATTCGAGAATTCCTGGGAGCAGTGGGGTTCTGTCGAATATAGATACCAGGATTTTCAGAACTGGCAACCTTTGTATGAGGCCCTGAAAGGAGAAGAAAAGGCGCCCCTTGTCTGGGGCCCTGATCAAGAGAAGCATTTACAACTATAAATACCAAGCTCATGGAGGTACCAGCCCTAGGACTCCAGGACGTATCATGGGATTTCAATCTGTTTGTGCACAAAAACAACAGAGTCCTAACCCTGGGAGTCCTAACCCAGGAATTTGGGCCTTGGCAGAGACCGGTAGCTTACCTTTCAAAGCAAAGTGACCCGGTTGCAGCAGGCTGGCCACCCTGTTTTAGGGCCTTAGTGGCCACCACACTGCTAATCAAGGAGGCAGACAAACTCACGATGGGAAAAAATCTAAATGTCAATACACCCCACTCTGTCATTACCTTGATGCATGCAAGACCCAGTACCAAGAACTCCTATGACTAGAAGCAGTAAAAACTCTAATTCCTGCTACCTTTTTGACAATAGCAATCGAGACCCCGGAGCATGGTTGCTTGGAGGTACTTGATGAAGTCTACTCCAGCCGACCAGACCGGACAGATAAACCTCTGCAAAATCCTGACCTTACTCTGTACACAGATGGTGGCAGTTACATGAGTGAGGGCAAGAGATATGCCGGGTATGCAATAGTTTTAGAGACTCTGGAAGCAAAGGCCCTCCCTGAGGAATGGTCTACCCAAAGAGCAGAACTATAGGCCCTGGTGAGGGCATTAGAACTCAGCAAGGACAAGTGGGCCAAACATATATACTGACTCATGCTATGCCTTTGCTACCCTGCATATACGTGGAGCTATATACAAGGAAAGAGGGCTCCTTACTGTAGGGGCAAAGGAACAAAAAAACAAGAAGAAATCTTAAAATTGTTGGAGGTGGTCCGGGAACCAAGAGAGGTAGCAGTCATCCACTGCGAGGGACACCAAAAGGGAAGAGACTCAGTGTCAGAAGGAAACCGTCGGGAAGACACTGCAGCTAAACAAGCTGTGAGAGAACAGACAGCTCCATCAAAAATCATGCTGTCTCCAGAACTACCTGCAACCCCAAAATAACACGATGCAGGAAGAAGAATGGGCACAACAGGAGGGAGGAAATATAACGAAGGAAGGATGGTGGGTACTCCCAGACCACAGAATCTATGTGCCAGAACAATTAGCCCATTGGTTAGTCCTCCAACAACATGAACTCACCTATCTGGGAAAAACCGCCCTAGAAGCCTTATTAAGCCGATACTACTACCTGATTGCTCGACTTCCATCTCTCTGTGCCTCAGTCTCCCAACGCTGTCTCGTCTGTGCTCAAAACAATGTCAGACAAGGCCCCACAAGGCCCGCCAGTATCCAGTGCTGCAGCCTACCACCCTCTGAAGATCTAGAAGCAGATTTCTCAGAAATAGGACCCAGTAGAGGAAATAAATATCTCCTGGTTTTCATCTGTACTTTCTCGGGCTGAGTTGAAGCTTACCCCACACGTACGGAAAAGGCAAGAGAAGTAACAAAAGCTCTACTGAGAGACATCATCCCGAGATATAGAATGTCATTGACTATAGGATCAATGGCCCAGCCTTTGTAGCAGAAATAGTACAGCAGGTAGCTAAAACTCTAGGCATCCAGTGGAATTTGCACATGGCCTGCTGGCCCGAGAGCTCAGGGAAAATAGAACACTTGAATCAGACCCTTAAGCAGACCATGGCAAAACTATGTCAAGAAACCAACCTGCCCTGGACAGATACACTGCCCCTGGCCCTCCTGAAAGTATGTTGTACTCCTCGAGCAAAGACAGGATTCTCCCCTTTTAAAATCTTACATGGGAGACCTCCCTCACTGATCAAATTCAAAGGGGTTATAAAGGAACTGGGAAATTTGGAAATTCAAAAACAACTACTAGGACTAGGAAAAGCCATTCTTGAGGTACATAAGTGGGTAACGGATAGAATACCCATCTCCCGGGGAATAACTGTACACCCCCACAAACCAGGTCTGGATAAAAGACTGGAAAAGGGAACCCCTCAAACCAACCTGGAAAGGGTCCTGTTTAGTTATACTAACCACTCCCAGAGCTCTCAAGGTCGCAGGTCTGAATACCTGGATCCACCACTCACGGGTGAAGGCAGCTCACCTGCCACACAACAACCAACCTGCCTGGAGAGTGACCACCAGCCAGAACAATCCTCTGCAGGTCACCCTTAAGAGACAGTGAAACCTGCTGAACAGTCTACAACAAGCGCCTGAAAACTCTGCCAATAGAATGGATGATCCTGGCACTGGACCCTGTATCCTAACTTACATTTCTCTGATAGCAGTGTTAACCATTTTCCTTTTCATCCTCCTTTCATCCTGCTGTCCCCGACCTAGACAGGCCTATACCTAACAAGATGAGACTACTCATCTTACTACTATTAACCTCTCTTAGCAGGGCCTCCGACCTCCTGCCATGTCCATGCTCAGAGACTATCCAGTCTGTCTCTTTAAGACTAGGAGACAGTCCCAGTGCAGGCCTTTGGAAAGCCTATCTCAAGAAGCTGCCTCCCCCTCTCCTTCAACCCAGAGTTTTGTCAGCTACACTTACCAGTCCCAGGCATGCTATACCTCTGCCTCTATGTGTACCTGGAAAGGAAAAACTTATTGGACTGGGCAGGTTAAGCTGAGACATCAGTGGGCAGGAGACAATTTCCAAGGTACTCCAGGCAAACAGGCCTGTTGTACCTATCTAACCCACCTGGGGATGTCTGATGGTGGGGGAGTCCAAGATCAGGCACACCGAGAGAAAATCTCGGAAGTAACAAGGAACCTGACCCAAATGAGTCAGACAGATTCATCCTGCTGTCTCCCAATGCTTAACATCAATGGGCCCTATGACTTATAGTCCCACCTGTATCAAGTTCTAAACTCAACACATCGTCTCCTCAACTCGACCAATCCTGAGCTAGCCAAGGATTGTTGGCTTTCTTTGTCTTTCCCTAAACCCACCATGGTCTATAGCAACCCTGGTAGCCCTAGTTAATATGACCCAATCCAACAACGTATTGGGCCTTATCATAAATGTACCCATTGCAACCAAGGTAGAGTTGTCACAATCAGCTCCCGTGTGCTTCAAAAGCCATCAAGGAACAGAGCTGTTAGGCCACATGACTGACAACCAATGTAACAAAACAATTAATAGTCCAGGATTGGGCAACCATTCAATAGACCGATCCTGGTGTCACCCTTTTCCAGGGATTTTCTTTGTATGTGGGACGAATGCCTACTTATGTCTACCAGCTAACTGGACAGGAACTTGTACCCTAGCATTCCTAACTCCCCAGATGAACATTATTCCCAACAATTGATCTCATATAGTACCCTTGGCAGCACACACCCGGCCAACAAAGGTCATCCAGATTATACCCCTATTAACTGGGTTAGGAATCACTGCTGGGATAGGACTGGCATTGGAGGGATAACCTCATCAGTCTCTTATTACCAAAAATTATCAAAGGACCTTGCAGATGACATAGAACAGGTTGCAAAATCCTTAGTAGCCTTATAGGATCAAGTAGACTCCTTAGCAACAGTAGTATTACAAAATAGAAGGGGGTTAGACCTACTGACTGCTGAAAAGGGAGGAATATGCCTCTTCTTAAATGAGGAATGTTGCTTTTATGTCAATCGATCAGGAATACTGAGAGACATGGCCCAGCAGTTAAAAGAACGAATTACAAAAAGAAGACAGAAATGATCGGAATCTTGGAGTTCCTGGAGTGACATGGAACTGGGCATCTTGGATACTTCCATTAGCTGGTCCTCTTTTAATGCTTTTTATAGCACTCCTGTTTGGTCCTTGTATCCTCAACATGCTAACCCATTTCATTTCCTCTTGCTTAGAAACAATAAAGCTCCAAATGATGCTTCAAATAAAGACCCCCAACTACCGTTACTCTCCTCTGAACGGTGAAGAACTCTAGTTGCTGCGTCCCTCCACTTCAATGCCCCTATTCAGCAGGAAGCAGTCAGAGAGATCGTTGCCCCTCTTCCTCATGAAGCATGAAGGGAACTCCCTGTCCAAGATGTTTTCTAAGCCTGCTAGGAGCAGCTTGAGAATCAAGAGGGGGGAATGAGAAGGCAAGCCCGATACAGACAATCCCTTTATCCCGCAGTGCAGAGACCCCCGCCCCTGGCTCTTGTAATCCCCTTACATCCGCCAACCGCCTAAACTACAGCAGAACTAGAAGACCCCAAATACCTGGAGGGAACCTGGGCATGGGGCTCAGCCTTTGCTGATGACTCCGCGGGGCCAGCACCTGTGCACATTAAACAGTCCTTTTCTAATCCTCCGAGTTGTGTAATCTGTCTCTTCCTGCCGACCGAATTTCTGCCACAATACATGGGTTATTTATATATGCATATAAGTTCTTTGGTTAATCCCCCCCTTTCCTCTGAGGTTCCTCAGTCTGTTCCATGTGTCCATGCCTCTGTTTCTATTTTATTCATCAGTTTATTTTGTTCACTAGATTCCATATGTGAGATCACGTGGTATGTACTCTCTGGTCCTTTAAAGAAAAAGTCCACTGACCTTTGTGTTAGATTATTAATTGTTTGTCTCAATTAAGAACATATTTTTTACTTATTATACTTATGTTAGTCATTGATCATTGAATTTGAGTAGAAGAATGCTCCTTTATCCCCAAAATATTAATATACTCAAAAGAGCTTTTATTTTCCAACGTGGCATGACAAATATATTTGCCTTAAAATGATTTGAATTTGTGATAAATATTATAAAGGTAGGTATACAAAATAAATGCATTTTTTTTGTAAAAAAATGAAAAGTAGCCAGAATAAAGGCCATCTTCATTTGAAAGTCATCATAATTGTTAAATAATCATCATTAATTCATAAGGAAGTGTCAATCCTATGAGTGGCACTTCCCGTGATAAAGAGCCCTTTTTAGGCTCAATAATAACTCAGTTGATGGCCACTCAACTAAATGATGTGTTTTTTTTTTTTTAATTTGTAGCTAAAATGCAAATAGCAATTTTCACTTGATCATTTCATTCTTCATATTACTTGCAAAAAAGTTCACATAAAAGAAAAATAAAACACCCCTCTTGAGAATGTCAAATATCTCTTCTCACTAGAAGGTTTGTTTGCACAGAAGTAGCACAAGTACCACTTATAACTGGTTTTTAACTTTCTTCAGTGAAAACCTTCAGAAGTCATGAGGGCTTTACTAAAAGCTGTCTTAACTTCAGACGCATATACGCAACCATCTCTCCTTGAGTGGTCTAGTCCATTGAAGTCAGCAGGCAAAGGGAAGACACAAACAGATCTATGCCTTCTCTTCACTGAGCATCCCACGGAAGATGAACACAAACTTTGGTTGAGTTTCCATGATCCTAAAGATCTAGACGCCTCTACTGCAAAGCCATACAAAGAATAGAGGTTATTTTAAAGTAACATGTAAACTGCAATATACAGAGAAAAAAATGAATTTAGCTAAATATCTAAATCACTCCTCTTTTCTTTAATTTTGTTTTTGCTTTGGCCAGACATTAACTTGTCACCATTTTTTTTTCTCATTCTGAAAAGATTAAACTGGGCTAATCTCAGCCTCCAAATGTGCTTTTGGAAGATGGGCAGGTCACCAGGAATCCTATATAAAATGAGAGTTGTTTTTTATTTTGGCCTTCTACTCCTGAGGTACCTCACTGATGTGAAGATACCGTCTGGCACTCACCACATTGCCCAATGGTGATTTGTCTATTGTTATGAGTAATAATCTCTCTTTGTCTCTGAATCAAAAGCCACATGTTTATATATATGTTAGTTTGCAAGCAGGGTGAAAGCTCAGATCCTTCACAACTACTCACTGAAAGCTATCCTTCCTCATTTCTCAACATCTCCTTTTCTCTCAAGGTTTTAATTTTAACATTCATTTTGACATCGCTAATCAAATGGCCTCAAAGTGCACAGTGACATTTCATTAACTTAATTATAAATCAAATAATCTTTCATCAGACTTGTAAATTAGAAACTCAAAACAAACAGTAACTCATTGCATCCAATTTGTGCTTCCATCCTGCATCCCTGACTACCGTTCAGAGGTCTGAATTCCACTATTTATGTACCTATATGTGTAGACTTAACCATTTATCACTTAGCTATTTTGTTACCTTCCTTGGAATCTTCCTGGCCAGTCCATCCAATTTTTTTAGTACATTTCCATTAACTATCGACAATGTCCCACTAACAAACAAATTTACTTTCCATTATCTTTGATAAGGCCATGTACTTTGATACTATTTCTTGCTGCAATGAACACAGGGCTGTATATATATATCTTTGTGAATACATGTTTTCAAATTTTTCTGGTACATACCTAGATGAGGGGTTGCTAGGTCATATTGATGTCATTGTAATAATCTGGTTATTATTTAACAGGAAAGTAGTGAAGGGAAAACCAGATAATATATAATAGGCATGCCATTTATACAGCTTTGCCAGAAATCTAGTTAACACCCTCCAAGTCTGTTCCCCACTAATTGATGGGGGAAGGGACAGGACAAAGGCATTTAGATGCATGCCCAGTAAGGTCTGAGTGATGTGGGAAAGTGTTTACCTGTCAGTCACACCTGGGAGTGAGTCAGTGGCCAAATAGGTGTGGCCACTGAAGCATGCACAATCTGAATATTTAGTCTCCTGAACAGAGGAAGGCTCTTGCTTGCCTCTCTGCCTCTCTGCCTCTCTTCCTTGCTGCCTGCACTGGACTCCTGGTTTGTGGGGCTCCCATGTTCTGCATTCACCATGTGGCCCACAGCCACAGGGACTCCACACAATGGACTGATGGACTGAATCTAGCCTGATGCCTAATGTGGACCTGGCTGCAAAATGGAGAGAAAACTCTGGACATTGGCCCTATTTCTAGCTTTACTGAACCCATAGATGTCCCTCTTCGAGATTGAGTTAAGGGACCTAAAACTTTGGAACCCAAGGAATATACCTCAATGCCAATAAAATCCATTCATTCTCCAGTGCAAGTCTTAGAAAATTCCTTTTCTGAAGATATCGCAAGAGCCACCCCACTCTCACAAGAGTCAGGGAAATCTGGCCCACTCATCTCTCCAGTAACAATATGGTAGCTCTATTCTTAAGTTTTTGGGGAAACTCCATACTGTTTACCATAGTGACTGTAGCAGTTTACATTCCCACCAGCAATAAATGATGGTTCTTTTTTCTCCACAACTTCTCCAACACTTGTTATTACTTGGCTTGTTGATAATAGCCATTCAAACAGGTTTGAGGTATTATCTTATTGTAGTTTTGATTGTATTTTCCTAATAGCTAGTTCACCGCAACATTATTCATGATGGCCAAGACATGGAAACAACTGAAGATTCTTTTGTTAGATGACTGGATAAAGATGATGTGGTATATGATGGAATACTACTCAGTCATATGAAAGAATAAAATACTTCCATCTGTGACAATATGAATAGATCTTAAGAATGTCATGCTGTTGTGGGTAGAAATCAGGCTCTTCCACAGGATCATGAGAAAAGCATTTCATGGATCCATGCACAGGAGATTGTGGTGTGGCAACATTTATTCGGGAAGGCTGCCCCTGAGTTTTGAATTCTCCATCTCCCTCTGTCCCTCCATGGAAAAAATCCAACCTTGTCTTCACCAAGACCAAAACAAAGGCCAGTGTCCAGAGTTTCTGCTTCATATTAAAGCTTAGTCATTGGAGCCGATGTGGTCTACTACAGGCCCAAGGTGGACTAGACTCACATGGCAGTATGTGTTCCCAGGCAAGAGAACATGCAAATGAAAGTGCGAGTGCATTACCAGGTGGGGGAGGGGAGGAGAGACAGAGAGAGAGAGAGACAGAGAAGCTTTGTTCCCTTGAGGTTATTTCCAGGAGCTTTTTCAAAACAACTGGTAGGCTTCCCAAGCTTTCACAGGCTTCTTATGGGTCCACCCCCTGACCAGTGAACCCTTTCCCAGATTAGACTGACAGGCCTCTATGGTCAAGCACCTCCCTGTGTGCCATTTTGAATTCTATTGCCCGTGTCCTTATCCACGGGACAATCTGGTATGGAGGGCAGGCTGCTACCCACATGGGGGGCAGAGAGGGTGTTAATCCCCCTCGGAGGGACAATGCTGTGGCCTCCTGGTAAAACAAATGGGCCCAGAGTGCAATTTCCTTTGCTTTCTTCCTAACATATAGCTACCTATGGTAACAAAGCTAAGCAAAAAAGGTCAGACAGAAAAGTTAAGAACCATATGATTTCACTCATATGAGGACTATAAAACTGAAAGCAACAAATGAACAAACAAGACAAACAAAATTCATAGTATGATGGTTACTAGAGCGAAAGGGGAGTGGGGAGGAATAAAGGGCAAAGGGGGTCAAGTATATGGTGACAGAAGAAAATTTGACTTTGCATTGTAAACACACAATGTGATATACAGATGATGTATAATAGAATTTACACTTGAAATTTATACAATTTTATTAACCAATGTTACTTCAATACATTTAATAAAAAATAAAAAAGAATAAAAATAAATACAATTTCTTGTCATTGGTCTTTTGGTTGAGAATCCATTACCTTTATCTATGGTGAATCCATTACCTTTATCTATCCGATGACAGCTCATCTTAGGCATATTTTCTTATCCTATGAAAATGTTTTTCTAGCCCAGCCATGTGGCTCAGTGGTTGAGCATCGACCCATGCACCAGGAGGTCACTGGTTTGATTTCCAGTCAGGGCACATGCCCAGGTTGTGGGCCAAATCCCCAGTGTGGGGCATGCAGAAGACAGCCAATTGATGTTCTTTCTCATTGATGTTTCTATTTCTCTCTCCCTCTCCCTTCCTGTCTCTCTAAAAAAAAAAAAAAAATCAATAAAGAAAAAAACTAGGACTTCCGGTCAAGATGGCAGCATAGGTAAACGCGGTATCGCGTCCTCCCACAACCACATCAAAGTTACAACTAAACTACCGAACAACCATCATTCAAAACCACCTGAAATCAAGCTGAATGGAAGTCCTACAACTACGAAATTAAAGAAGAAGCCGCATCGAGACTGGTAGGAGGGGCGGAGGCGCGACGGGCTGGTCCCACACCCACGTGTGGCGGATAAAAATTAGGAGGGACACCTCGGCTGGGGTCCCCGTCCCACACCAGGCGCCTAGCTCAGGGTTTCAGTGCCAGGAACAGAATTCCCATAACTTCTGGCTGTAAAACCAGCGGGAACTGAGGCTGAGGCGGCTGGAGCCCCGGCAGCTCCTCTTAAAGGGCCCGTGCATGGACTTACTCGGACTCGCTCCCTCCAGGCTCCAGCGTGCGGGAGGGAGCCTAAAAGGCACCAGAGTCATATGGGAAGAACTGAGCTGTTTGGCATTGGAGCGAGGGCTGGAGAGGCAGCTTTCTCCTGGACAGACGTGCTATCAGAGGCTTTTGTTTCTTTGGTGAGCCCTTCCCTGGGCCGGCAGAGGCCACCATATGTGGGACTCCAGCTACCTGGCTCAAACTGTTTGCCCCACCCTGGTGATTCCCTGAGGCCCCGCCCCACCCATCTTTCAGGCCCACCCAAGCTGTTGCCAGTTGCTTTACCATAGGATTGGCCTGTCTTGGATCCTGCTTCAGCTTTTCCTAAATTCTTTCAAACAAGCAGCATCTGGTCTCAGATAGCCCCATACCTCTCGCTAAGTAATACATAGAAACAAACACAGGGAGGCAGCCAAAATGAGGAGACAAAGAAACAGGTCCCAAATGAAAGAACAGAACAAAACTCCAGGAAAAGAACTAAGTGAAATGGAGTTAAGCAACCTAACAGATGCAGAGTTCAAAATAATGCTTATAAGGATGCTCAGTGGACTTAGTGAGGACCTCAAGAGCATAAAAAAGGACCAGTCTGAAATGAAGGATGCGCTAACTGAAATAAAGAATAGTTTACACAGATGCAATAGTAGAGTAGGTAAAGCCAAGAAGCAAACCATCGATTTGGAATATAAGGAAGCAAAAAACACCCAACCAGAACAGCAAAAAGAAAAAAAGAATCCAAAGAAATGAGGATAGTGTAAGGAGCCTCTGGGACAACTTCAAGCGTGCCAACATTCGCATCTTGGGAGTGCCAGAAGGAGAAGAGAGAGAACAAGAAATCGAAAACCTATTTGAAACAATAATGGCAGAAAACTTCCCTAACGTGGTGAAGGAAACAGACATACAAGTCCAGGAAGCACAGAGAGTCCCAAACAAGATGAACCCCAAGATGCCCACACCAAGACACATCATCATCAAAATGCAAAAGGTTCAAGACAAAGAGAGAATCTTAAAAGCAGCAAGAGAAAAGAAGTTAGTTACCTACAAGGGAGTTCCCATAAGACTGTCAGCTGATTTCTCAAAAGAAACTTTGCAGGCCAGAAGGGAGTGGCAAGAAATATTCAGAGTGATGAAAAGCAAGAACCTACAACCAAGATTACTCTATCCTGCAAAGCTGTCATTTAGAATCGATGGCCATATAAAGAGTTTCCCAGACAAAGAAAAGCTAAAGGAGTTCATCACCACCAACCTATTCTTATATGAAATGTTGAAGGGTCTTCTTGAAGAAAAAGATAAAAAAATATGAACAAACAAAATGGCAATAAATACATAGCTATCAACAATTGAATCTACAAACAAAATGAACAAGCAGAACAAAGACATTCTCATAGATACAGAAAACTTTTTTGGGAACCAGATGGGTGGGGGCTGGGGGGATGGGTGAAAAAGGTGAAGGTATTAAGAAGTACAAATTGCTTGTTAGACTGACAAATCTCAAAGGGAAGGGGGGTTGGGGGGTGGGAAGAAATAAACCAAAGAACTTATTTGTATATATGCATAACCAATGGACACAGACAACAGTGTGGGGAAAGGCAGGAGGGGGGCAGGAATGGGGAGGAGGGGGGCAAGGGGGGAAAAATGAGGAACATTTGTAATACATTCAACAATAAAGATGTTATAAAAAAAGAAAAAAAACTATTTTTCTAGTCATTCTTAATATCAGCATACTCAAGATGACAAAAAAATAAAAAAGACATGGGATAAAAGACAGCATCTTTCTGATTATAAATTAATGTATGTCATTGTAAAAATTTTGTATAATGCTAACAAATCAAGGAAAATAACTAAAAATTTAAATGTGTTTTCTTATAAAGCACACAATTGAGATCTCTATGTATATCATGGTTTGTATCCCTTTTTCTTCTCCTATAATTATAGATTAGGCATTATACCCTATCATTAAAAATTCTCCATTAGCTATTTCAAATGCCTTACACTTTCAGCCCAAACTGATGTTATAGAAAGAAAAATAAATTGAAATATGACAATTGGAAATACAGAAGAGAAAAAGTGGCAATATATAAAATGCAGAAAAAAAGTAAATGCAGATGTTGTAGTCCTGAATAGAGTTTCAGAAAGTAGCACTGAGAAATTCTGTTGTCTGACAAACTAATTCATACATTGAAACAACAGATGCTATGACTGTTCCAATGCATAATGGTATACTTTTATCAATTTCTGCATTTTTCAATTAAATCTCCAGAGACTAAATTGATCAATGCAGTATAAGAAGTACATAATTTAATCATTAGGTAAGACTCAATTGAATAGAAAATGGACTTGGTGGAATAAAATTGAAGTATTGCATTTATTTAAACAGAAACAACACTGGAATAAGTCACAAAAGGAATGATTAACATCCACACACCCAAAGACAATCAGACCCTGGAATCAATAATGGAAATATAAAACAGATTAAAATACTTATAGGATGATTGCCAGTATCAGAAAACTGTAGTTAGTTGTATGGGTAAATTTAGTGGAAATGAGGCAATAACTTTGTGCAATAGGTTTTTGTTCTTGAATTTGGATATTAATGTTCTTAGAAAAAGATTAATCACATAAGGATACACAGATAAGTCATTGTTACCATTTTCTATTTTAGAGTAGGAGGTAGAAGAAAAGTAAAGTATTACTACTGTTTCAAGTATCAGGAGCTCCAACCCAAATGGACTTAACCCAAAAAAGAATTGTACTGCACATCTGGCTTCAGGTACGACTTGATTCAGGGGCTCAAATGAAGCCGCTAGGGGTCTGGGTACCATCTAATAGTTTTCTTTTCGATGGCTCCATTCAGACAGGCTTTTTCCTTCACAGTCAGAAGATGACTATAAATAACACCTAGAAACCTTATAGCCTCTTACTTTCAATCCCAACAGGAAAAATTACAATTCTCTTTCCAGGATTCTCAGTCAAAGATTCATTGCTTTCACTGGTTCTGAATGGGCCAGGTAAGCATTCTTACCCTGTGTGTTAGGAATATGCAGTGCACTAATAGGCACAGAACTAGATCTCGTGCCCACTCCTGCTGAGGACTACCCAGTTGACTTTTAAGAAAATTTATTTTGAGAACACCAGAAGAGGGTCAAAATTGCCTAGTGAAATAGACAACAGATCTATTACACAGTGTGTGTGTACTGATGATGACCGATTTTACTTATGGTGTTATTTACAAATAAAAATAATGCCTCTCCAAAGTTACCATAAATTAGCATTTCCTCACGCAGTAATGTGCAGCACATTTAATTATAAGTGTGTATTTGTGTGTATGCGTGTGTGTGTGTGTGTGTATAAATGGGTACTTGGTAGCAGAAGAACGGGTCCATACAAGGAAATATACGTTAGTAATTTTAAAATTCTAAGAGAAATTTCCAGTTTGTCTGGGATCCTGTCATATTACCAAGCTTTGCTTCCCCTAGAGAAAAAATGATTTTGCCTGAAATAATAAGACTTCAGTGGCCCATTGGGGAAGCTTGCCAGGAGGAATGTTTGCTTTTGCCAGGATGTGTAGCCAGTGATTCATTCTCCTGAGAGGGGAAAACATGTTGGCAGCAGATCAGTCTGGGACTGCTGAGGAGATGTAGATGGATACCCTGGAAAAGCACAGACCTCCATCAAAGTTGTAAGTCTCCTGTTGAGTTGTTAGAGTTATCAGATGTGCCAGGGAACAGACTGAATTTACAAGTAAAGCTTGTCAATAAGAATAAATTCTGAACATACTGTTTAAAAATCAATCATTTTGTGTTATAACATCATCAGTGTAAATATGCTTTTTACATTGTGTTTATTTTCCTCAAATTACTGACTCCATGTCCCCATTCCTCTGATCATGATTAAACAAATCTTGAATACTTTACTATTAACATCATCAGTATGTTCAACTCTTATACTTCCTAAGTATTTAATTTTTGGTTACATTTGTTATCTGTAATTTACTTTATTATCTGAAATATAAAAGAAAAAAATAAAACATATGCCCCAAATAAGTTGTGTGAATATAAAATACCCTAATGCATGAAAAAAAAACAAAAAAAAAACAGCAGTATCTTGTAGAAAGTACGTACCCAATAAATGATCCTGTGTTTGTTGATGATGGAGGGCCCAATGCTGATTATGATGATTTATTTGGCATTCTTTAATTCTTCACTTGACACTTATTCTATCTTCACTATCATCAGACATTGTCATTAGTGTCTTAAAAGTACATGTACTCTTTCTGGAAGGAAATATTCAAATTTTCTAATTTATCACATTACTTAGACTAGAACTGAGTACATAGCTGGTATTTATGTGTCTCATTGAATTAATGTCTAAATCATCCCATTTTGAGCATATACATTAGATGACAACTCAGCAAGAAAAATAGAGTGAATTCCCAAGGGTTAATTACCCACTCAAAAAGAATATGAAAAAAGAAAAGAGATTAAGTTCCGAAGTGACTGATGAATGAAAACCAATTCAAAGTCATGAACTGATGAATATAGATAAACAAAATGTAGTATATCTTTACAATGACATATTATTTGTCAATAAAAGGAAGTAGTGGCACATGCTATGAGAAAGCTAAACCTTGAAAAAAAAATCTAACTGAAAGCCATATATTATGTAATTCAATGTATAGTAAATATCCAAATAGAAAAATCCATGTAAATAGAGTATAGATTAGTGGATGCCAGGTACTGGGGAGACAGGGGAATGGGAAATGAGTGCTAATAAATATTGGGTTTATTTTAGGAGACAATGAAAACATTTTGGACATAGTGGTGATTATGGGATAACTTTGGGAATATAGTAAAAATCAATGAATTGTCCTGAAAAGAGTGAATTTTATATGTTAATTTCTTAGCAAGATTAAAAAAAAAAAACATATTTTTTTCTTTATTGATTTCCAGAGAGAGGAAGGGAGAGGGAGACAGAGATAGAAACATCAATGAAAGAGAATATCGATTGGCCTCCTCATGCATGTCCCCCACTGGGGATTGGGCCCACAACCCAGGCATGTGCCCTGACCAGGAATTGAACTGGCAACCTCTTGGTGCATGGGTTGATGCTTAACCACCTAGCCACACCGGCCTGACTTTTAGTAAGATTTTTATTAAAAAAATAAATAAGAAAAATGTTGAAGATAATTAAAGGGGAGAAGGATGAGATGCCAACAGTTTAAAATACAAAACTTTTTATAGATTTATTTTGGCTATAAACCCAAACTGTAGATAGAATAGAAAAGAAATATGTGCTGTTTATGGGTATGTGTTCCAACTACTCAAAATAAAGCTAAATACTTGGTTTGTTTTTGTGTTATGGTTGTTATCTGTAATAGCAACCATATTTTTTCATTTACTTTGAACCTTCTTAACCTTACTTTTATTAATTCAGGGCTCTACACATAGTAAGTCATGAATAAACTATTAATATTTAAGACATTAGTCATGCAGATATACTAGATTACCTAATTGCTGTGTCAGTAACTTGTATATATTGTTTCTATAAAAGAGTCCAGAGAATAAAGTTGACAATATCATTGGTTCCAAAATATTTTGAAGAGCTAGGAGTACAAAGAGGTCATCTTGTCCAACCCCTTCATTTTATCAATGAAAAAATTAGGCCACAGAAAATTAGGTGAACACAGTGAAGAAAGAGTTACTATAACTCCTGGATTAGGATTCCAGATTCATTCCAACTCCTGCAACACTGGCTATCTCTTAATGATCAGTACTCATACTATTTCCTTAAGACCTGTGTATTCTTTTCCCTTTCCACTCAGCTTCCAAGTTTTAAAAATCTCCTTTATGAAGCTAAGAGAGTCAGTACTTAGTCATAATTCACTCATGGATGAGCAATACTTTAGTTATGTTATGACATAAAGCGTCTTCTCTTCTGCTGTTTACAATATGGCCTCGGTTGACCCACAATAATCTGTTGAGGGAGGCACGAGGGTACTCACGCTCCATCTGCTCTTTGGGGTGAGCACCCTGATGACTGAGTTACTCTGAGAAAATGTTGTGGAAATGTGGAAATGTGTCCAAAGGTGCGTAGAGCCTTTTTGGACAATTTCCACACTTTATCTTCTAACTCAGTCGAAGGTTCACAATTCTCATTTTACTAAGCCTTTATTAAGAAAACTCTGGGTTTCCTTAAATTCTCCAAACATTATTTTTTACTAATCAACATCATATTGAATTCAAGCCACCTATCTGCACAGATGGCAGTTTGTTCATTTTTATGCAAGGGCTAAAGTTCTAGGCCCAACAAAACACAAGAGGTAAACTGCCACTTTGCTTTGCTTCTCCAGGTTTAAAGTGCATCGAAGAATCAGAGAGAACAGATGTCTCCCCTTAAGCATTTCATTTCACCTTTTCTGTCTCCCATGATGGTTTTTAAAACATGATATGAGATTCTATGCACTGAACATTATGTTTTTATTTCAAAAAGATGAACCTTCCTGTCCCTCTTCCTAATATGAAACTCACTGTACACATCATTAAGCAGATAAGAGTCACACTCGGAAGTTCCTGCACCACTTCACCTGCATTTGCCTTCTTCACAGTAGCTCTAGGGCACAGCTAGAAGCACAAATACGATAAACTAGCAGGTAACCGTGTTCACAGATGCAGATATGATATTAAACTAAGCACTCTTTTTTGTCCCTATCAAAGTGTTCTGATATAAGAAGTAAGATAATATACAGGATTTTTCAATGTATGGTTAGAATACTCAAACAATTTTTAAGTGTTTACCATGTTCCTTGGAAATATGAAGGGAGAGACAAAGGTACCTAAAATCATTATGTGGTACATAAGATTTATTAACATCTATAATAGGAAAGACATTTTGTTAGGCATTTATACTTATTTAATTCTCACAATAGGGGCTCTTCTACAGAAGAGAAAGATTTAGCTTCAGGGAACTTAATTAACAGGCCTACATAATTAAGAGAATGGTATAGCCAAAATTCTGATTGGAGATAGACTTTAAATACAATTTGGCAATGAGAGTTGAAATAGCTGTTCCAGGGGATGCTAGTACCTGATCTCTATCCTCTCCCAGCGCACACCCTGCCCAGTGCAGACTGGTGTCCTGACCTGCAGCACAGAGGCGGTAGTTGAAGGGACAGCTATTGAATGTCCTTGCTGTGTCCCAGATATGGAAAACAACTGAGGTCTGAACATGGCAAATTCAGGAGTGTATGCCCCCATGTCTGTTCTGCACTATGCATGCTATTGCTTCTTTTAGTCTTGTCACTGTAAGGCATCAGAATCTTGTCAGAAACTGAGAATAGCAGCCCAGTAGCATTTGACTAACAGTCGACCTTATTCCCTGCTTGGCCAGTGTACACAGACCCACCTCTGAAGCTCAGCAAGGATAACTTCCAACCAGTAATCTCAAACTCCAATAGGATGAGCTCAAAGAGTCCCATTGAAACACATTATAATCAACTTGTCAAAGGCCAAAGGCAAGAGAGAAATTAGAAAGCTGCAAGAGAGAAGAAACTCATCACATATAATAGACCCTCAATAAAGTTATCAGCAGAATTCTCATCAGAAACTTTGGAGGACAGAAAGCTGCTGTATTTAAAATGCCAAAAAAAAAAAAAAAGAGAAAAAAAAATCTGTCAAGACAGAAGCCTATATTCAGCAAAACTGTCCTTCAAGGATGATAACACAATTTTTACTAAAAATAGTCCAGAAGTAAAAGGGTTAGGACATTGGTAAACAAAGCTAACATAGTTGCCTGTTAATGCTTACTGCAGTCAGTGGTATTCAGATTTCAACCTATGATGGAACATTTTGCATAAACTCTATTGTCATTATTTCTACATTTTTTTCTTTATTCTAGTAATGGGGAGATTTATTAACATCTCATAAAATGATGGTACATTATTCTTTGGACATATTGCCAAATATAATTTGTATTTATGGAAAGAGTTTTGTTAGCTCCTTCAGGGCACTCTATATTTAATAACTATATTTGTGTAAATCAAAGTGAGAGATTACCAGTGTGAGGTGTCATTGTGTTCAAAGGTGTTGGTTGGAGTATGGTTATTTCTTAAGCTTCCAGCATCTCTGTGGTTGAATTCCTAAGAACTACAAGTTTATGTAGTCTCTGGTGTCTTTTTAAATTCCTGGTTTCATGGGTTTAAATCATTAGAGCCTGGCTGAGAGGCAAGAGGATCCTTATGACTTCTCAACCTCCTGTCTTCCCATGAGGCTGTTGCTGTAGTTTTTAGAGCAGTCTGGTGCTCAGATTTAGTTTTTTGAGAGAAGGAATGTTTCAGTTAAACCTTGAGAAAAATCAGCTGCAATTTAAGAAAGAATTTCAGTTCTATGGTTATGGACATTCATTGAATAATAGATAGTATGTGTTCATAATTGGTTATTTCCCTTGTATAATAATCCACCTGAGGTCACAAGGTACAGGGAATGCTGGATAATGACAGGATTCAGCCATTCTTGGGTTCAAGGACTTAATATTTCATAGCACAGTGAATTCCAATTCCATTTCTAACAGAACCTTCAAACGCAATACACACATACCAGCCCACTGGGAATCCAGAGTTCTAGGGTCTTATTGAGCCTATAACCCATCCGTAAAATGCTCTCTCTTCCACAATAGTTTTACAAGGAAGTCAATGATTTGCCAGCCTCTAAGCCTTGCTAGACCATGTTCACACACGCACAGTTGCAGTTCTGAACATAAACCATCGTAGGAAAATAATCATTCTCCACATCTCACAAAACACAGTATCCTAAAACAACACTAAATAGTTAATTTAGACGAAAAATATCTTTACAATCGAAGTAGACATAAAGTTAACCGATTTCTAGAGTGTTACATAAAACTGCTCTCTTTATGCTCCTGCACATTCTCCATGGCCGTCAGAAAACAGCCCGGAGCCACTGAGGTTTATTCCTGCCCATTCTGAAAAATTGGCTGATGTTGATAATTGTTATAAAAAGTTTACCCCATGAGATTCATAGGCTGCCAAGAATGTCATTGGGTTGAACGGAAGGTTGGTACTAAGCTTGCATCTGGTTCTGAGAAAAGGAGCCCTTACTCTTTGACTAGCATCAAGGGAAGCTTCTTTCATTTAGGGAAAACAGATGGAACATTTTGACCATAATGGAGTTCATTCTGAGGAACTGCCCCAGCTTGTCCAAACTGGTGGCAAGTCGGATAGGATTTCAAATAAATAAAGAACACCTGTAGGAGTTGAGTTTGCTATCCCTAGCTCAAGTAAATACAGTTAGAAAATGTTTATTATGCATCTACTATGTACGAGTCCACTCATGATTTTACCTAACGTGATGATGCAGAGCTGATTCTGAACCTCTTTCATTAAACAAATGTAACTAACAGAGCACAGTATTCTATAATAATAAAGAAAATGTTAGGCCTGGCTGGTGTGGCTCAGTGGACTGAGCGTCGTCCCATGGACTGAGAGGTCCTGGTTTAATTCCTGGTCAGGGCACATGCCCAAGTTGCAGGCTCCATCCCCAGTTTGGGGCGGGAGGTTGTGCAGGAGGCAGCCAATCGGTGTTTCTCTCTCACACAAATGTTTCTATAACTCTCTCCCTTCCTCTCTCTCTAAAAAAGCAATAAAAACATATTTTTTAAAAAAGAAAATTTTAGAAGACCCTTAGACCATGTTTTCATTTATTATATTAATGTTTTAGCAAAACTCAGCATTTATATACACTATTAAAGTGGAACTTTAAATATATATTCTTTTGTCCCTGAAAGCTACAACCATATTCTTGGATGTCTTCTCAATCTTCTCGCATATCTTTTTATTGTAATCCTTCCGCAACAAAATTCAATAAACATTTACCATTTTTCTCCTACACACCTGGCACTACTGAGTCTATGGCTAGTGAACAGAAAATATGAATAACACATCCTCACTCAGTAAAGAAGTTCACAGTTCAATGGTGGACATGGGCAAATAAAACTATTTCAATGCAAAGAGGAGTGCTGTGATTAAGAGTAAAGCCTTGTATTACCAACTAAAGGCAGTGATTAGCCACATGTACTTTCAAACACTAGCTTGAACTGAGATATATTTTGTGTAAAATATACACTGGATTTTGAACACTCGGTATAAAAATATCTCTTGTTTAAATACTGATTATATATATGTGTGTGTGTGTGCACGCTATTTGTGATATATTGTATCAAACAAAATATATTAATATAATTAATTTCACTGTTTCTTTTCCTTTTTTAAGGTGTCCCTTAGAACATTGGAAATTACACTGCATATGCAGTTCACTTTAGGTTTTGATTGGACCACACTGGTATGGACTCTGATGTTAGACCTCTTTTCTTCAAAACTCATTCTATCACTTACTAGCTGGGAGACCTTAGGCAAGTTAATTAACTTCATTGCTTCAGTTTTCTTGTGTATAAAAAGAGGCTGATGATAATTATAGTAGTTTATTGAACAGAGTTGTTGGCATAAGTAAATTAATTAAAACATGTAAAGGCACAGAACATTAAGTAGGCACATAGAAAGAGTACCCATCTCAGGCCAGGAGAAGAAAACTCAAGGAATAATTCAAAAATGAAAAAAAATATATATAATGGTTTCACTAACTATTAAGAGAATGTTAGAAAACTGGCCAAATGTAATAGAAGGTGAAGAGTATTCAAAGAATACAGAACAATGTGAATAAAGTCATCAAAACTTGAAAGAACCAAAGAAGCATAGCCCATTCCATGAACTTAAAGCGTTTTTGTTTTTTTTTTTGTTTTTTTTGGTATAAGACTGCAAACTTCTTTGAAGCAGTGGTTGGAAGACAGACTAGAGAGAGGGCAAAAAGCCAGATCACCATTCTGTATTATATGTACTATTCTAAGGAATTAGAAATTTTCTCTATAAAACTAATTATGCTGTCGTAGGAGAGTCAAGGGAAATATACAATGAGAAAAATTGAAGTGGGAATAAGTGATGTCATGTAGGAGATTGCTGCAATTTTAATCATAGAATTTCTAAGAAGTAAGGCATTTGTCCTCCTTCCCCACTTTGCTGACTCTCAAGGCAGGATGGGGGTACATTATCCTTTTCTATTACTTGGAACTATTAAAGCTAACAAGCTTCTGAAAAGTGCACTCATTTAATATGCTCACTGTAAGCTAGGCTATGAAAATGAATTTTGGATTTTGTAAAGATCCAAATAAATATTCAGGCTAATGAATATTTATAATATTATATTATTATAATAATGAATAGACACCATCATTCATACATTGTTTCTAACTTATAAGGACAAAATATAATTAGAGAGACTACCTCCCAGGTGAAAAAGAACAGGTTGGAAGCTCCCTGGAAAGAATTTCTTTTGCCTTAGAGATATAATTAGTGTTAAAAGATAAACCAAGGCACGTTGACATTTCCAAGAATTTATCTGAGCAAACCCATTCAAATTGGACAACACCAAACTGAAATGAAAGTGGTTAGGAGCTCCCTGCTGACAGAAGCTAGCAGAAAGGTGTTTATAGAGAAGACACAGAAGCAAAACAAAGAAATTATGTGATTCAAAGGAATAACAGCCATATTAAGCATTTGCCCTATTAGTGAAAGCCTAGTTGGCTGCTTGTGATTAGTGTTTATTAAATTTTGTTTTTCAGCATCTAGTGCATTGACTCTGTCCTAGTTTTCAGTTTGCTTAGTAGACTGCCAATGCATTGGATCCACTCTAATTGCCTCCTTGTTTAATTATTTAACAGTAGTTACAATGGTATGTCATGAAGGCAACAAAATAAGAAAGGTGACTATTTTTTTTTAAATTTTTTTTCCTTTATTGAGTTTAGAGAGAGAGGAAGTGAGAGGGAGAGAGAGATAGAAACATCGATGAGAGAAAACATTGATTGGCCACCTCCTGCATGCTCCCCACTGGGGATCGGGCCCACAATCTGGGCATGTGTCCTGACCGGGAATCGAACCAGTGACCTCTTAGTGCACAGGTCGATGCTCAACAACTGAGCCACACCAGCCGGACAAAAGGTGACTCTTTTGGAAGGAATATGGTAGGTTAAATTTTAAATATGTTAATACAAAATAACATCATAGAAGTGAAATACACACATATACATATATATATATATGTATATATATGTATATGTGTGTGTGTGTGTGTGTATATATATATATATGCATATGTATTTATATTGTAGACTAAATTTGTGATAGGAGAACCTATAACAATAAGTAAGAGATAAACAGGATATCAAGAAATATCTGAAATAACTTCTAACTTTGAGTAGAGTCATTGGGTTGTCTTCTCTCCTAGTAAGATCTGCTGCTCCGTCAAGCATATCTCAATCGGCTAGATAGCAATAGCAGGTCTCAGCCAATATTCCAGGACAGTACTGAAGTGCGCATCCCCAGGTGATAATACCACAGTGGATACCCACCCTAAGTACTCCTTTGTAGCATGTTGAGTTTATCCATGTCCCCTTTCTTTGTCACACCCTACCTTGGTGTCGAGTGCGCTCTGTCCATGTGTAAGTCATGCTCCTCCTCTCAGGGCAGCAGACCCACCCTGTACAGTCTCATGCACAGACTGTACTTACCACTCATTCATGGCTTGATATCATAAACTTTGCTCCATTTATATATTTTTATATTAGACTTGTGTATCTATTGTCCTTCAGGTTTAAAAATTAATGATACAGTCAACAACATTAATTTTGAAAAGGATAAAATTCTAGGAAAGTCTGAGTTGCATCTTCATATGAGTGAGAAATAAAAAGGAAAAAAAAATGTAAGAGTCAATATTACACTAAATCACCTCTGATGCTACTTCAGGACTTCAGTTCCTAGGGGGTCTATATTTTTACTGACCATTTATTAAACTGCAAATCTGAGACTGTTTTGCAAAGGAGAGTATAGAAAAACAACTTCTGAAAACAGAGCAACTCAAAGAAAAGAATGACACAAAAATGGTGTTGGTGTTGGCAGAACAGATTGGGAAATGCTCAAGCAAGCAGAGATGGAATGAGATAGAAGGTATTAAAATCCAAATTCACACAAACATTCAAAATGTTTCTCATCTGGACACTGTTTCTTCTCTTAGTGTGAACTGCAACTGCAACTAATGGGCTTCAAATCTCTCATCTGGTGCCCAGCGAGAGAGGTCTATTTACGCTCTATGACATTTGGGCCATCTATGTGTTCATATGCTGTGGTTTGGTGCCCAGGCTTCCTTCTGGGCCATGAAATCCTGGTCCAGGATGAAAGTGGAAAAAGATGGTGCAGTTACAAGATGATAAGTGAGGTCCACCCTGGTAAGGGTTGGTTGTCCTCTTATATTGTTGGCAGTAGAAACAGATTTACCTTCTTCTATAAAGTTTTAAAGTCAAATAGCCAATAGCCACAATATATCAAAGCACTAACAGACAAATCTTCTTTTTGTTAGACACCAAAATTAAAAATTCTTGCTTAAAACAGGGCACTTGTATAGATAAGGATTTTGTTTGTTCGTTTTTTGTAATTATAAGCAAATTCATATTTTAAAAATTGCAAATTGAAAGTACATATTAGGGTGCAACAATTGTATTCAGTGAGGACTCTTCCTCTTAAAACGAGATTTGTCGCATTTCATTTTTACTTACTTATTTTTTTAAATATTCTTTCTTTATTGAGTTTAGAGAGAGAAGAAGGGAGAGGGAGAGAGAGGTAGAAACACCAATGAGAGAGAACATCAATTGGTCGCCTCCTGCATGCCCCCCACTGAGGATCAGGCCCACAACCTGGGCACATGCCCATACCGGGAATCAAACCAGCAACCTCTTGGTGCATGGGTCGATGCTCAACCAGTGAGCCACACCAGCCAAGCTTATGTTTCATTTTTAAAATAATTCACCCAATGCAGTTAAAATGTAATAAAATGTACAGACATTAGGTACTCAAAATTTTCAGTAATTAGTCTTTTAAATAAAACCTAGACAAGTTTTTGTCAAAAGCAATTTAATTTGTGATTGTAGAATTTTGGAAAGGAGGTTAGTTCTTTGAACAGAGATCAAATCAAAGTAAAAAAATATTTCAGTCATAATAGTAGAGACAGCACCTTCTAAATACCAGATCTTTAAAACTGACTATTAGCTAAAATCAAAAAGCAAAAAATGACTACCAGTAAATCCATCATGTGGTTTAATTATCTCAGTTAGATACTTTATACATTGTCATCTAAAATTAAATCAACAACATGTCATTAAAGTGCATTAGAAAACTTATTTTAGAATACTTTTAATTTAAAAATCAATGTAGTTTTTCCTCACCCTCTTGTAGATAACTTTTAAAATCACCTCTTTATAGTTGATTTTCCTTTACATTATTTTCTTGATTCTCCTTATTCCTGAAAATTCTTCTAACATACATTCAGCAAAGCTGGAACACAGTGTTCAAACAGGGCTCTGATTCTGTCGTCTTAGTTTGTGTGTAATCTCTCCTGATTGCTCAGGGTTGTAATTTTTTTTTTTATTAAAAAAACAAAAAAAAATTTTTTTGTTATTTTTCTACAGAACAAACTTGCCTCAGAAGTCAAAAGCAAACACTTCAAGTACTACTCTAATAATAATTTTTAAAATTTCATTCCAAATGTCTTATGTCTTTAAATTTGCCATAAAACATATTAATGCAGTTGAATTAATTCCACAAGAATAGTGAGCATCGAAGGCTATTCTCTCCTGTTTTCAATGACACCTCACTTGAGAGTATGTCTGTGTTTTATGGGCACAGACACACGCATGCGTCATCACGTGTGCGTGTACTGACATTCTCTTCCTTGCTACCAATGCTGTTTTATCCTTCAGCTTTTCTTCTTTAGCACTGCCCTAAATGTTCCCCAGACTCTCCAAGTTTCTGAGGAAACTTGAACCTTTTATAACAAAGCTGGGTACTTCCCCAGAATAATATTGAGAATTTAAGAAAATGGATGGAGAAGAGAGGTAAACTGTAATCAGTCTTCCCATCATGGGACTGGTACTTTCTATATATAGGTCATCTCTTTATCAACACAAACTTTTTAGAAAAATAATATTATTACCACCATTTTATCTATGAGTACAAACACTCAGAGACATCTAGTAACCTATCATTAGTAATATCGATAATTAGTAAGAACCCAACACTGAACTACATTTCTGACAACATATATGATTTTAGTGCTACATCACAGTATTTCAAAATTTTATGGAGATTAGTAGTTATGTAAACATTTGGAAATCCAAATTTTAGAAAATGAAGGTTTTATTCTGTAGCCTTTAGAATTTTTCACAAATGTAACACAATTTATATAATTTTATCACCTCAAATGTTAATTTCACTATAAAATCATTAGTACTATAAATGGATTACATTAGGTTTATTATAGGATTTTTTTATGGAAAAAATTTGGTAATAATCTCCAAAAACTGAAATAAATTATTTTACTACTGATACAAAAAATAAGAGTAGGTGTTTAGTGTAATTTGGGAAAGATTAATATTCCTACAGATGTTGTAATATTTTCTGAAGAACACTATTCTGCAAAATGTTACATGGTGCTCTAAACTATGGGTTCCATGATTTTAAAAGTTTAGAAATACTGTATTATATATAATTCTTATCTTCAAAATTTCAAAATGCATTTTAAAGAATCAAAAAGGTACCTGATTGGAGGCAAGAAGATAAAGATGTATATGGCTTAATACTTCCACCATAATTTGAAAAGCATAGGTCTACTATTTTTTGGAGGGAGAAAATATTCAGAGATGTGTAGACCAGTGGTTCTCAACTTGTGGGTTGCGACCCCTTTGGGGGTCGAATGACCCTTTCACAGGGGTTGCCTAAGACATAAACATGAGGAACTGTACTAAAGGGTCACGGCATTAGGAAGGTTGAGAACCACTGGTGTAGACAAACATCTTGGTGACATCGCCACAAACAATGTTTTTCACACTTTTAAATTAGTATTTAGTAAAGTAGTAAAAGTAAAGTCTTTAAAAATACAGCTAACTGTAATTATCTATAATAAAATTTTATATCACATCTTTAAAAAAGCAAATCATTATAAAAGTAAATGAATTGGGGAACCCATAGTGTTGACTCATGGCAGACTCAAAACCTATGGACATATCATCTAAATAGCCAAAATGTTGTGTTTGTTACCTTACACTTTCTAGTTCAGTACACTTAGCATTTCCTCAAATCTTGAAACATAATTTCCCATAGTTGAGTAAGGATATTTGTCTATTGCTATTAATCCTTACATTCTGTACTAAATATTTTGACAAAGCACATGTATTTCAATATTTTTTATCCCTCAGTGTGGAAAATACACTAGATCTTTTAAAGTGTATTATTTCTAGTGCCTTTAAGACCAGTTCTCATTTTAGTCATGTTTTAATATAAACTTTTATTCCAAAATTCACATTGCCACAATAGAATGACAATATTCTTTAGAGAAATAATCAACAGCATTATTTGCAGAGCTAGAGGAGTTAACTGATAAATTTGAGTGCATGTTACTACAACCTAGAAAGAGTCAAGGGAGCCCAGCCGGTGTGGCTCAGTGGCTGAGGGTCGACCCATGCACCCAGAGGTTGCTTGTTCGATTCCCTGTCAGGGCACATGCCCAGGTTGTGGGCTTAATCCCCAGTGAGGGGAGTTCAGGAGGCAGCCAGTCGATATTCTCTTGTCAATGTTTCTGCTCCCTCCCTCTCCCTTCCTTTCTCTCTAAAATCAATAAAGAAAAAAAATTAACAAAAATAGAAAAAAGAGAGTCAAAGGCAATATTTATAGATAACAGGAGGAATGTATTACAAATATTAAATAATACCTATTAATTTTATATTTATATTTTTGTTTTTGTTTTTTCAGATAGAGCAGGAGGGAGAGAGGGAAGGAGAGAGAGAGAAACATTGATGTGAGAGAGACACATCGAGTGGTCGCCACCCAAGGTACATGCCCTTAGCAGGAACCAAACCCAGGACTCCCTGGTCCATGGGCTGACACTCTAACCGCTGAGCCAAACCGGCCAGGACTATTGTTGTCTTCTTAAGTCTCCTCTAAGATGGCACCAAAATTTTATTGTTCTTAGGAAGATTGTGCTGGTGATTAGGGATATAAAGTGAATAAAACATGGGATGGTTAAACAGAAGACCACAGAGTGTTAAATAAGGGCAGTGGTGGGTAGGAGCACAGAGCTTTTCCATTTGAGATTATAGGAAAAACACCTGAATGATAATCAAGTATTGCTGTTAGATGAAGAACACTTGCCCCTGCATTTTGCAGGATTCTCTATCCCTTCTCTAGCTGCACTCCTACTCATGGGGTAAGGATCCTATGAGACATGGAGGATGCCATAGTTATTCATTGGTAACATACCCATCCAGAGTCCATACCTACTCAGGACTCTAGAAATTCCTACCAGACCCCTCTTTCAGAGCATGCAAGAGTTCATTTCTTGGATCTTTCCTTCTTAGAATGGATTGAGCCACCAATATTGACATCTCTGAGTCTGATAAGTAGCAGGGGACAAATGTTTGTGGGAGAGTGTCAACATCTTCAACATACAGAATTGGGGGGTGGGAGCGGGATCCATACATGTTTGTTAAAGCTCCTCAAGGCACTAAGAAACGGGTTGGACACAAGGCCAGATACCAGGTGCTGGTTTGCCTGTACCACTGAGTTTTGGTGCAAACCTCTAAGGAGTCAGATAATTCTCACTTCAAAGTTGAGTTTCCAAATAGTGAGGGAAGTATCTTTTTCAAGGTAAAAGGATGAAATGTATTTTATTTTATAGTACACCAGCTTGATTAATGAATTAAATATTTAATGTAAAAAAGTATGTTCATTTATATTCTTGCTCTGGTCCCAAACACATTATGACTGGTCCTGTTCTTATCACATCACTCTTGCTAATGAGGAGGGGCACACTGTATCATTTGAATCACTGGGGATGAATGATGAGCAGAACTGGATAGGCAGAGTGGCATGGGAGTTGAACAGTGAAGACCTGATGGAGGCTGAAGTCATGATTCAGAATGTCTACAGAACCATCACGAGCCAGGGGAAGGCTAATGGACAAGAGAGCACGACCAGTCCCTACTCAATGCAGATGAGAAACACCACTCTTGGCTCCACCACTTTAGGAACTCAGCTATTAAGAACAACCGAGAGAGCAGCAACCACAGGGATGTAAGATAAAAACAGATGAGTCCAGAGATTCTAGAGGGCATTACAATGCATGGATCTTATCTCAGCACCAGGAGATTAGAAAACCAACCCTTTCCCAGATGCCACTTTATGGGGAGAGTCATGAGAGGGGGTTTTGCTGAGAGACTGAGCATTTGTAACCAGGGGTGTCAGCATTGCCTACGTAAAGGGGCAGCTGAATCTAGTGCAGTATCGGTTAGTGCAATAGATTAGGCATAAATGGACCAAAATAAAGTATGTTTCCCCATTACTCAGAAGGTAATGGCTCCTAAAAAGATCAAATCAGTTCAAGAAAAGATAAATTTCAACTTATCTGTATATTTAAAGTATTAGCAATTTTGTGACATCAGTATGCATAGAAAAATATTTATTTATATGTCACTCCTATATATTTAAACAGATGGGTAATGACAGGCTTATGATCATTTACTCAAGTTCCTTCCCTTCTAAAAGCCTCAAAACCAATTCTTCAAACATCTCTTTTTGTTTTGTTAATCCTCATCTGAGGATATTTTTCCATTGCTTTTTTAGAGAGAGTGAAGAGAGGGAGGGAGAGTGAGAGAGAGAGAGACAGAAACATCAATGTGAGAGAGACACATCAATTGGTTGCCTCCCACAAGACCTTGACCAGGGCAGGGGATCAAACCTGCAACCCAGGTATGTACCCTTGACTGGAATTGAACCCGAAACCCTTCGGTCTGAGGGTTGATGCTCTAACTGCTGAGCAAAACCAGCCAGGGCTTCAAGCATCTCTTTTGAGTTTCATTGATCTTAAAAGCCTGGTATTCAAACCTTTGAAGCATTATAATTATTTCAGCCTAAATGAATCACATAAACTATGAATAGCTATCAGCACCTTGCCAAGGTTTGGTGTTTATCATGCATCAGATGCCCGGCAAGGTTTAGGAATCTGTGAGTTGAATCAGTTCTGGAGGTTGGTCTCAAACATCTTACAAGGAAAGGTAGATACAGAAAGAGAATGCTATGATATCATAAGAAAGGAGTGTTCAGTTCTACCCCAGGTGAATATGAATAGTTTCCAAATGTGGTGGACATTTGAGCTGAGTGGCTATTTTCTACCTGTTTGGGTAAAGCCATTCAAGGTAGAGGAAACAGCTTAAACCAAAGTGCAAAGGAGTTTAGGAACTGTCTTAGATCAAGCTACTATAATATATACATACATATATATATATATATATATATATATATATATATATATATATATATTTAACTATTTAAAAAATTTTTTTTCTTTATTGATTTTAGAGAGAGAGGAAGGGAGAGGGAGCCAGAGATAGAAACATCGATGAGAGAGAACATCGATTGGCCATCTCCTGCATGCCCCCCACCCTGGGCATGTGCCCTGACCGGGAATCGAACTGGCGACCTCTTGGTGCATGGGTTGACGCTCAACCACTGAGCCACACCAGCCGGGCTACTACAATATATTTTAAAGGACCGGGTGGCTTAAACATCAAACACGTTTTCCGGTTCTGGAAGCTGGGAAGTCAAAGATTAAGAACAGTGTCTGATGAGAGCCCACTTCCTAGCTACCAGATGGCTGTCTTCTCATTTTTCCTCCATGCAGCAAAAAAATCAGAGAGAGACAGCAAGTCCTCCAGGCTCTTTATATAAGGGTACTAATCCCCATTCAAGAGGTCTGTACTCCTATGATCTAATTACCTCCCCAAAGCCCACCTTCTAATACTATTCCATTGGGGGTTAGGATTTCAACGTATTAATTTTTGTTAGGAACATAAGCATTCAGTCATAACAGGGACCAAACTTTTAAACACGATTGGGTTCTGTAATTGTGGAAGAGGTAGATAGACTCGATGTCATGGAGGACCTTGTGTGTCATACTAAAGGATTTGGATTCTAACCTAAAAGGGCAAGGAGAAGTCAGTAAAAGAAGCCAGGAACCGACATAACTAATTTGATAGTATAATCATCATGTTGCTGCCTCAAGGTATATGGATTAGAAAAGGCATTAAAGAATGCCAATTGCCCAGCCAGTGTGGCTCAGTGGATTGAGTGTCATCCCATGGACTGAGAAGTACCGGTTCGATTCCTGGTCAGGGTACATGCCTGGGTTGCGGGCTCGATCCCCAGTAGAGGGTGTGCAGGAGGCAGCTGATCTATGTTTCTCTCTCATCAATATTTCTATCTCTCTCTTCCTTCCTTTCTCTCTAAAATAAATCAATAAAAACATATTTTTAAAAAAGAATGCCAATTTTTAATGTGGTTAAAACAGAGAAAGAAGGAGGAAGAGAGGGAGGAAACAAGAAAGGGAGGAAAAGAGATTGGAATTGACTCTATAATTAATAATTTTTCCATAATCAGAGCATAAGACCAAAGGAAACATAATATCTTAGTGCATAAATAAATAATGACAATATTCTTAATAATAATACTTCTACCTGAAGTAAATATTACACATAATTTTCTATTAGAAAATGATAAAATAATATTTTTGAAATCAGCTTTCTTTGGTTGTAATTTATATTTAAAAATATTCACCCAATTTAACATTATAGGTGAATAAATTTTGAAAATATAAATAGGCATGTAACTATCACTACTATGAAGATATAGAATATCTCAACTACTCCAGGACTTTTCTGTTTCGTTACTAAGTTCTAAGTTTTACTGACAAAGAAAAACATATATGCATACATTACTGTATTTATGAGTATTTGGGGCTTTTAGGATGACAAAATATAAAAACACACTTGTTTTATTCACCTTTTATCCACTTAACATAGAAAGTATAGATGAGCTAATCAATACAATATAGTTAATAATAAATTTTGTATCATGACTATATCTCTGTTGCATTTAATTTCATCTTTCCCTTAGGATATGTACTCAAAATGCACTCAACAGTTAATCTCCCATAACTTTAATATTTAATCTGAAATTATCTCTTCCCTAACTCATCATGAGAAACGTCCCTGCTTTCACATGGAATAACCCTAGGTATAAGCTGACTTTGATTAGGCCAAACGGCATCTCCTGATCAGATTCAGTTTACAATTTATTTGCTCATCATGCACATCAACTCTTTTCTCTTCCCATTCACAAAACCTAGCAGTGGTTAAGTCAAATTTATATTCATTGCAAACTTGATGTGACCTTTCTGTGCCGCCTCCCAGGATTTGGACAGGGCAGCATGAGAGAGACCCAGAATCAAACAGTGTGGTCACTATCATGTGACTACCACCTTGACAAAATGATGCAGATTTTCTAGAGACATGTGCAGACAACTGGACAAGTAAAACAGCTAATTAAAAAACCAAAGCCTTGCCCTGGCCAGTCTGGCTCAGCAGTTAGAGCATCAGCCCGTGGACCAAAGAGTCACAGGTTCGATTCTCGGTCAAGGGCACGTACCTCAGTTGTGAGTTTGATCCCCAGCCAGGTCAGGGTCCTGCAGGAGGCAACCAACCAATCGATATGTCTCTCTCACTTCGATGTCTGTCTCTCTCTCTCTCTTTCCCTCTCACCTCCCTCCCTTACACTTTATCTAAAAAAAAAAAAAGGAAAAATATCCTAGGGTAAGGATTAAAAAAAAAAAGCCTTAATATATTTGTAAAGAGAAATGATTAACTTTATATTAAGCATTTTAAATTCCTGAAAGAAAAGCACCATCCAAATCTAGATCTAAATAGTTTGTTTTCAAACAGGAACAAGAAGTCTGCCTGTTTCGCAATGGAATGCCACCTTGGGAGATATCACTTGAGTTCGAATAGATAAAACTCCTGGAACCTCATTATGTCTCTTCTACTCATGTGCCAAAGAGAATAACTAATAGAAAGAGAAGGAAAGGTTTTACATTTTCAGGTCATTATGAAAAATGCAATCTATTCAAACAACAGAATGTGTGATTATGTATGTGGACACCAGGTAGCAGTAATGGGCCTCTAAGGCCTGCTATATAAGTCACTAGAAAGTACCTATAAAGCTAAAATTTGTAACCCCCATCACCACTAAGTATTCAGATGAATACTATGGTTACTAATTCTAAAAAGGAAAATTACTACATTTATTGCAATATGCTGAGAAGAAAGAAAAAATAAATGTAGTGTTCCATCCTTGAGGACAAATTCCATATGCTATTTGGCTTTATTTCCACATCAGCCAGCATAGTGAGTGTGAACGAAGATGCTCACTATACATGTTTCCTCAGGTAACATATAAGGGTGGCCTGATGGCATGGTCAACTGTTCACATTTTTTTCTTTATGCTCTGGTCATAGGTCTAAAATTAAATCTCAGAAGTTACAAATAATCCCAATTATTCACTGTTGGAAGTTGAGAACATTTTATTTGGAATATCCTTACTAATTTGAATTAATATTATTTTCAGTTTTTGTTCCACAAAATTTTACTTTTGTTGATCTCTTTACTGGGTACTTCAGGTCCACCTTTCCTTAAGTTACCTTTTTCATCCCTAGAGAGCAATTAGTTAAGGGAAGGCCTGGTAGACATTCTGGGTAAATTAAGTTTAGTAATTTTTTTTGCAACGCTAGCACTATCTTCAAGGAAGTCTAAAAAAATCAATTATCACCATGATAATAAAACCATGGAAACTGCATCTTAGGTGGTTAAAACTTTAAAATCAAACTTGTAAAATCAAATTGACTTATTCCAAATCTTGGCAATCAAGAACTGCCATATGTCCGCCTGAGTTACCAAGGTGGCCTCCAAGGAGTTTAGCACAGGTACTCGTCAGTGCTAATGATTTGCAGTGGCAATTATCAACTCTCAGCCTCTACATAGCACATACCAAGTCACACAGATTGTCTCTTTATCTGACTCTGCTGTTACAATGTAGCCGTAAAGGAAAGGGCTATGTTTTAATTAGGTTAATATACCATGGGATTAGAGGAGAACCCAGCAATACATAAACCAAGCATATATTGTTATGCATGTATATTTTACATTTAATATTACTAGGTGTTCATACTACATATTCAAAAAATAGTATCACAAATAACATATGTAGACATGCTACATATATACAGGATGTACATAGCACAAATGCATCTCGTCTTATCCCCTTTCACTTTGGAAAGCTTTCTCTTTATTGGTCTTCTACATCATAATTTATTTTAATACGCCTGATAATTCCAAAAGTCTCAATATTCTAGCACTGCTCAAAATGGTATGTAAGTTAAAAATTAGAGAGCTTGATAAAGCAACCCCCCCCCCCCAACCGGCCGAAGTGATGGATGATCCATTAACACAGTTGAAATGCGGTCTGTTTCTTTGAGGACATCTCAGATTCCACTCTCCATGACAAAAAGAAATGTGCCTAAATAATTAATAGTGCGGAGACCTAAAATGACATGTACCTATGTAGTTTTACATTTCAAATGTTGAGATTAATGGGAGACAAGTTAAATTTTCAGCAACATCACCGACACAGGAATATAGTCTTACTGCTGGAGTAAACACGAGTGCTGTGGGAAAATCCATGGCAAGGCTGCAATTCAGAAAAAATGTGGATTTCTCAATGAGTTAGTAAGTAGGTCGCAACTAATTATTAAGATGAAATGCATTATTTTTTCCTAGTAATCACTGAAGTTACCAAAATTTCTAATTCAACTAGAAAGAAAGGAACAGCTCTGAGGGAGCTGCACAAGATTATTGTTTTCATGCCTGTTAACACAACATCCATTTTTCAGCCAGTAGAACAAAAAGTAATTTTGACTTTCAAGTCATATTAAAGAAGTAGCTTTTTTAAGGTTGTGGTTGCCATAGATAGCAATTCCTCTGATGGGTCTTATGGATCAAAGGCAAAGTATATTGAAAACCTTCTGGAAAGAATGCACCATTCTAAACGCCATAAAGAACATTTATGATTTATGGAAAAAGGTCAAAATATGAACAAAAACAGGAATTTGGAAGGAGTTGATTCCAACCCTCAGGGATGATTTTGAAGGGTTCAAGATTTCAGTGGAGGAAGTAACAGCCATGACCACCCTGGTCAATCAGCAGTCATTTAGGTTTACAGTTGTTCATATGAAAAATAATACAGTAACTGATAAATAATAGTACAAGAATAAACTCTGTGTTCTGCATACTCACAACAGTAAACCTGCTTTTGCCGCACCCTGTATATAGGCAACACATCCATCAGTAAAACTGTTACAATAGCCTGAAGTTTCAGATAATAGATTTTTAGCAATAAAGTATATTTTAATTAAGGAATGTACATTAGTTTTTTTGACATAATGCTATTGCACACTTAACAGACTAAAGTATAGCATAAATACAACTTTTATATGTATTGGGAAACCCCAAAATTGTGGGACTTGCTTTATAGCAATATTTGCTTTATTGCAGTGGTCTGGAACCATATCAGCAATATTTTTGAGCTATGCCTGTAATTGATTGAATAAAATCTCTTCTCCCATCAAATTTTCCTCTTCCCTTCCCTTCCTTTTAATAGTTGAAGTAGTAATACAGGAAATGGTTGTAGGTTTTATTCAATTTGATGAATATTTTACATATTTATCTCTGTCTCACTTCCTCTCTTTTTTTTTTTTTTTTTGTTCAGTCCAAAAAGACAGCCAAAATACCCTGTTTCAAGCAAAAAATATTTTTCTAAACAAATGTCTAGGATGAAACCAGGGCTTATCCTTAAAATGTTTTCTCTACTCTTTAAAATCCCCTTGTTTCTATCACATGTAAAGTAATCATGTTCCTAAAACTTTTTTCCAATCAATATCCTCCTCTTCCTTAAGGTTAAGAGGCTGAGATCACATCTGTAAATGGCTCTTAAGGCTCCTTAACTCCTCTCTCTCTCTCTCTCTCTCTCTCTCTCTCTCTCTCTCTCTCTCTCTCTCTCTCTCTATATATATATATATATATATATATATATATATATATATATATATAATTTTTGGTATAATGTATATCCTTAAAATTTACCTACTGTAAGTGTAAAATTCAAAGATCTGTGATGCATTTACAGAGTTGTACAATCATCACCACAATCCAGTTGTGATTTCACGTCCATCATACCCCCAAAAATTCTCTCCAGCCAGTAGCTGTGATCTCCACCTCATCTCTAGCACCAGCCAATCCTTACTTTCTATCCATAAATCTGTCTTTTCTGTACATTTCATATGAATGAATCATATAATAATGTTTCTGGGTCCATCTATTTTGTAGCATGCATCAGAAATTTGTTCTTTCATTATTGATTAGTATTCTACTACAGAGATATAAGTATTTTGTGTATCCATTCACTACTTGTTAAATTTTTGGATTGTTTCCAGTGTTTGGCTGTACATGTATTTGCATGACTATGGCTCATATGAATTATGCCTAAACTGTGAAATTACCAGGTCATCTGATTAGCATATATTTAACTCTTAAAGTAACTGTCAAGTTGTCTCCCAGAGTTGCACTGTTTTATTTCCCCATCACAATGAATAAGGGCTCTAGTATCTCCACATTTTTTGTACACATTTAGTAATGTCCTTTTGATTATAGCAATTCTTATCGGTATGTATCAGTATCTCATTGTGGCTTTAATTCGCATTTCCCTAAAAATTGATGTTGAACACCTTTCCATTTGCTCATTATCTATTTATATGTCTTCTTTGAGGGAAATAACTATTATAATCTCTTGCCCTTTTCTAACATTTGTATTGGTTGTCTTGTTAATGTTGTTTTGAATTTTTAAATATATTCTAAATAGATACAGTCCTTATAAGATATAAACTTTGCAATCTGTTCTCCCTTGTCTTTTTGTTCCCCTAGCAGTGTTCAGTCAAGCTATTAATTTTTACTTTAATGGATCATGCTTTTGTTGTCATATTTAAGACCCTTTGTCTAAACCAAGATAAAGATTCTCCTGTAGACCTTGACCTAAAATGTTTTAAAGTAGTTACTTCTAATACTTAGGTTTTATTTCTGATCCATTTTCAATTATTTTTAATCTGGTGAAATAAGGGCCCAAATTCATCTTTTTGCAAGTGAATATACAATGTGTCCCATCACCATTTCTTGAATACTATCCTTCGTCCCATTATATAGCCTTGCCACCTTGGTCATCTAAATCAATTGACTATAAATCTAAGGCCTTATTTCTTGACTTGCTATTTTATTCCATGATTTATATACATATTGTTATTATAACACATTACTCTCTTAATTACTGTAGCTTTATTGAGTTTTGAAATCAGGTAAGACAAGTCCATCAATTTCTTCATTTTCAAAATGATCTCAGCAGATTCAGAATTTCATATAAATTTTATTTTTTATTTTTTCCATATTCTAATAATTTATTTTATTTTTTAATCTTTATTGTTAAAAGTATTACAGATGTCCCCCCCTTTCCCCCCATTGACACCTTCCATCTCTGCTCCCACCCCCCTCCTGCTTTCCCCAAACTATTGTTTGTGTCCATTGGTTGTGCATATCTGTGTGTAAGTTCTTTGGGTTATCTCTTCCCACCCCCCCCCCATATACACTCACTCCCCTTCCCTCTGAGGTTTGTCAGTCTGTTCCCTACTTCCATGATCTGGATCTATTTTGATCGTCAGTTTATTTTGTTCATGATATTCCATAAATAAGTGAGATCATGTGGTACTTGTCTTTCTCTGACTGGCTTAGAATTTCATATAAAATTTAAAAGCAGCTTGTCAGTTTGTGCCTCAAAAAGAGCCTACTGGAATTTTGATAGGAATTGCAGCAAATCTTTAGTTTGTCTCAGCAATAGGTTTTAGTTTAGTTTTCAAGCACACATTTTGTGCTTCTTTTGTTAATTATATTTCTAGGTCTTTTATAATTCATTTTTTCCCTCCCTGGTTTGTGTATATAGAAAGCTCTTTTAAAATATTCATTTAAATAGTTTACCCCCTTTTTCATGATTATATGCAACCAGCAGAGTATTTAAAAAATTCATAACAGCATCAACTTATATTTAATATCTTATAGAAATATAATTCACATAAGGCATTATATCAGTTTCAGGTGTAAAACAATAACTTGATATGTGTATATATTGTGAAATGATCACCACAGTAAGTTTAGTTACATCCATCACCACACATAGCTACAAATTTTTTTCTTCTTATCAGAACTTTGGAGATAACTCTCTTAGCAACTTTGAAACATATAATACCGTTTTATTAACTATCATCACCCCAAGACTTACTCCTATTTTAACTGGAAGTTTATACTTTTTGGCTACCTTCACCAATGTCACCCACTCCACAATCCCTGACTCTGGAACCCACCAGTCTCTTTTCTCTGTCTATAAGATGCTTTTCTTAGACTCCACATATGAGATCACATGGTATTTGTCTTCTTCGTCTGACAGATTTCAATTAGTTGTAATGCTTTCAAGGTCTATCCTTGTTGCAAATGGCAGGGTTAATAGCTTCCTTTATTATTTATAATTTTATATTTTACTATAATTTATTATTTTTGATGTTAAAACATCCATACATTTAGAGTTCTGATCCACCATTTTGCAAAAGTGAAAACATTTAGAGAAGTTTAACAGGAGTTTAAAAACGAAAGCATCAATGGGAATAATGAAAGTTTACCCAAATCGTTAGATAGACTGGAAGAATGGAAATGCTGGGGACTGTGGAGGCAGGCCCAGAACCTCTGCAGGTGGAATCTCAGCCCATTTCCATGTCTGAGATTAGGGAGTTCAGTCATCCTCTGTCATCAGTACCCTGAGCAATTGCAACACGAGACAATTACAGAGACAGTCCTACTTATAGTGAATCGAGTTCAGTCAACTTTGCTTTACATTAGGATTAGGATGGAAGAGGAAGCACTGACAGATTAGAAAGTGTGCAGCAGGGCACAGGCCCTATTTACCCAACTTTGTTAAAATATATTTTTAGAGAGAGAGGAAGGGAGTAGAGAGAGAAACATTGATTGGCTGCCTCCTACATGCCCCCTACTGGGGAACGAACCCTCAACCAGGGCATGTGCCCTGACCAGGAATTGAACCAGCAACCTTTTAGTGCATGGGGCAACGCTCAACCAACTGAGCCACACCGGCCAGGGCCCCAACTTGTATAAAGTGAAGGTCCAGATTTTTAAGCATGCTACAGCATTTTCAGGTGGTTGCCAAGTCACCATAAATCAATGTTACATTTACATGAAATTTTCTGCCTTTAGTCAAGTCAGGTTTGCCCATACAATAACCCCTTCAAGATCAAGCATAGCAGGACAACAGAAGTTACATAAGCATTCAGTTCAAAATGAGTATGCATTAAAATAAATAAAAGTAAAGATCAGGCAGAGTAATGAAGAAGTGAATTGACTGAGATCTGTGTTCTCATCTTGGCTCTGCTACTAGCTAAGTGCTCGAGCTTAAATCATTTATTTAAACTCTCCTGGCTCCCATTCATTAACCAGTGAAATAGCCTAGGTAGACTGGATAGATTCTAATATGACTTCTGGTTCTACCCTTCTGGGACCTAATGAATGTCCACCACACATACACACAAACAATCCTCTGTAGGTGACACACTATTCCTTCAAAAAATCATATATTTGTTCTAAATTTATCTATACAGAAATATATAAGCATTAGATTGTATAATATGTGGATTTTATCACTATTCATTACTTGATACACAATTGTTACTTCTCAAATATATAGTATTTAAATTTAACCAGTACACAAAACTGTTTATTGAATGTGGAGAAAATACTTGCAAGATATAATTGTCACGGCACCTAAATCCAGAAGACTATGCTTTCTTAATTTCATCTGTCTTCCATTGACAATATTTTTAACTAATTTCTCTCACATATACTCTAGTAAAAGCAGTAAAATGGACATCATGATTTTTGTTAATACACCTCCAAATATTTTACCATATAAAGGAGCTAGTGAACAAGTGGCAAGATACCTTCAAAGACTTTGGCATACTAATAAAGTCTTTGATGATGGTTACTTAATAACACGTGGGAATTTTGGAAGTTATAGTCATATTGAAATAGAGCCTTTTTCATTAAAAGTTTCTTAAAGACTAAATTATACATATTTAAATTCAGATTTTTAGCTTTTGCCAATTAATTATTCATTTTCAATAATTGAATAGTTTCTTTATTATACTGTCAATTTTTAATGAACACATTTAAGCAAAGGACAGATATTTTGAACAACAACAATGCTTATGAACATGCTGCAAGCGACACAGTAGGAGGAACATGGGCTACCGAGGTGGAAATCCCTGCCCTGTCCTTTGTCACTGAGTAGGTCTGTCATTTGTGTCAAATCAAAATCTGTGAGCCTCATATTCTCTATGAGAAAGACAACCAGTAGGAACACTGGCCCTTACTGCACAGGATTTGCTATTAAATGAGAAATAACATTTAATAAAGTAGAGAATGCTATGTTTGTATTTTAATTATCTCCAGTTTGAACATTACAACAAATAACATCTGCAAATGTGCACAGACAGGCGGTTGAGTGGAGAAAGACAGACGGAGGTAGATAACGTGGCCGGAGAGCTGGCTGTTCCTCAGGCGAAGGAAGACAGCTTCCCCAGGAAGAAGCAAACAGGCAGCAGCGAAGTGCAGGGAGCGTTAGAAAGAGTGGACTCACTCTAGGTGGAGCCAAGTCAAGCTCCAAAAGGAGAAGGCGCTTCGGGAGTTGGTGCTGCCAGCCCACGAACAGCAGCAAGCCCAGCTGGAGGAGGGCAGCGCCAGGCCTCGGGCAGCCTGAGGACATGCATGTGACAGCATCACTAAGGAGACGGCACCCTGCCCTTCCGGGCCAGCCAAGGCGCACCCCAACCTGCCAGCTTCGATCCTTACACAGAGTCCAGTTCCAGTTCTCCTCCGTGACCCCTTCCCAGCCTGGAGGTGGCGTCTGGGAGCCCAGTGCAGTGGCAGTGACCAGCCCTCCAACCCCCTAAACTCGCCCCTCCCTTCTTGCTCTGAGGACTCTTTACACACAAAAGAAACACACAGGGAGCGAGACTGGACAGAGGAAGGGGAGGAGGACAGAGAGGGGAAGAGAGAAAGCAGATATATGGCTTCCCTGGCCCTGTCTGACCCTCTGCGGCCACTGCCATCAGACAGCAGGACCGATCTCCTTTTGTTCTGTGCCCTCTTGTTTCTGTGGCCCAGCGATGCCAGAGAACCGGTGTCTCTGGGAGCAGGGGAGGAGGGTGGGAGGGACACCTCTGGCTGCCTGCTGGTCCTCTCACCTCACCTCCACCTCTGGGATGGAGGGAAAGGGGAGCTAGCAGTGAGGTGTGGGTAAGCTGGACTCCTCTCCAGAGAGGCCTTTGAGGACAAGCCACGCACACCCCGACATCGCCACATCCACCCTTCAGATGGTAACTAGACTAGTCATTCTGCTCCCCTTACTTTAGTTTATTTATCTAACATTTCTAGGTGGTTGGATCCTCCTGTGAATTGAGGCTCCTGTGAAAATCTTGTTCCCCCACCTATATTTATTCTGAAATGTGACCCACCCTCCATGGCTGTCCAGCTGCCCCCTCTCAGCAAAACTGGCTCTGGTTTGAATTTCCCACCTCCTAAAGATCCCTCCAAATTCAGCCCCCAGTGCTCTTTTCTGAATACAGTATTATTTCACCCCCAGCCCCCCACTTCAGCCTCCTGTCCTGGCCTTCCTTTTGGGGCCTCTATTCAGGCAGCAGGGGACTGTGATGCTGTCCTGCTGGAGTGTTCTACAAATAACAGTGAAATGAGTTGGCAAAACAGTGTGGTGGAGGCCAGTTGGGACGGAACCCTTCCAGAGGGATCGTGTCCCCACCTCCCCAAGTCTTTCCTTGGTCCTTCCCTCATCTACCTTCTTCCTGCCCTCAACAGTGAGTTAGACTCCAGGCGGTGGCAGATTCGATAGGGAGAGGGGTGACAGTTATCTAATCCCACGTCTTTTCTCCTCAGAACACCCAGCCTCTAGCTATGGCCTTTTTCTGTAAGGCCTGTCACCATTCCCTAGTCTAGGATGCCAACTTCTCCCTCTCCTTGGCACGCCCATATCTCTCTAGAAAGATTGCAAGGGGAGGTTGTCATGGCCTTGATGTCCTTACAGAGAAGATTCAAGGGCTGAGACTTTGAACACCAACCCAAGTGTCCTTGACTGCTGAACTCGAAGGGGCTTGGCTCCCACAATGCAGCTTCTCCTCCCGTCTCGCCCAGCTCCACATCTTGGTTTTGGCTCCCCCATGCTGCCTTACTTTGCATTTTACCTCCTGATAATTTATTATGAGGCAAATTGATACATGGGGGTGGGGTGAACCATGCCACCCTCCGTAATGCACAAAAAACATTCCACGTGCCCATAGTCTGAGGGTCCTGCCCTGAACCCACACCCATCTTGTAGCTATTTCCCCCTTTCCTGGTTTCTAAAAGGCACTCATATCTATTATGTATAAGTAAATGTTACACATGGCCATGGGCTCATGTGAATATGTGAGTGCCTCTGCCACCTCGGATTGGCCATCAAAGGATGCTCCTGAATTGGAAACACTGGATCTAAAACTGAGGTAGCCTATCATAGGCTGTCTTTTCTCTGGCTCTGAGTGTCTCCAGCTCTTTTCTGACTGTCTTGGCCTCTCTGATTGTTTCTGACCATCTCTGGAGGGCTCTTTCTTATGTGTCTCTCCCCATTTTTTCTTTGCCTGCTTTTAATCTGATCACTTCCATCTGTCTCCTTTCTGATGTCCCTGATCCTCTAGCTATCTTCTGACTCTGGGTTCATTAGGACTCAAGATTTTATTTTTGTGAGTAAGCCTGAGAGATCATAGATTTTTATAATCTGTACGTTTGAGAATTTTGGGAGTTAGTGTGAGACTATGACTAGAGCCTACCTCTGTCAACCACAATTTACTAAATCCCCCACCCCCACCACATGCTGTATTTGTGAGTCTCTTTATGTATTTTTGCACCTGCCCTAAGGGGTGGGGCTTGGCTGACACTGGCCCTCTACCTTCCCTTCATGGTTCTGCATTGTCACCAATAAAAAGCTCTTGGGAAAAAATCAAGATGATGTTACGTCTAAAACATTCTGTCCAAAATCTATATGATGTTCTGTGTGTCACCATACCAGCCATATCTTACAACCCTTTGTTTTCTTTGAAACACATCTGTCTGTAGCTTGTTTCAAATACGTATTATGTATCACCATCATCATCACCATCATCATTATCACAATCTTTCAGTATATAGCCATATTACTACCATCCTGCTCCAGAATCTATTAATAGACAAAATATATTCTTGACCTTCTCTGACCTTTATCAGTAAGTATCATCCAAATATTAATGAGAACTGAATCCTGTGAAGGGCCTGTTAGCATAAGTAACCTGTGGAAGCATACAGGTCTGTCTAACTATTTTAGCAAGTGTACATAGGTTTATACATCCATCACAATGCATTCCTGCTACACTTGGAGTAATTTCAGCTTTTTAATTGCAACTAGTTTTATCTATTTGGCACCTACCAATCTGCCCTCAAACAGGACCTTCTATGGTGTGAGAACCAGGAAACTGAAGCACTTGGAAGTTTGCTTCAGAGACATACAATACTGGGACATCTTCCTGGGTCATAACCAGGGCTTAGGAAAAGGTTTTGAAATACCAATGGGTGAGTAACAACATAAAAGCTTTGGAAGGAAATAAATTCCCAAGGTAATCTATGATTGGCAGAGGATTCTATATAAAATAATTATTCAATCAGAATATTTTGATGTATTATTAATACAAGACAAAATGAAAATTACAGTCCTGAGAATTAAAAGGCAACCTGAGATGTTCAGGTTACGATGGCGGCGGGCAGGATCAGAGCGAGGGTGAGTGTGTAAGAGAGTGAGCGAGTGTGAAAGAGAGTGTGAGTGGACATGAGTGTGGATGAGCAACCTTGAGAAGTGCAGAAACGTGAGTCAGAAGGTTCCTGTGCTGTGGACGGGAGCCGGCTACCACGGTAAGTGGCTGGAGCTTCTCCCTGTGCTGCGGGGAGGCCCTGCCATTTTGGAAGATCCCGGGTCTGCCCTGGAGGAGGAAGCAGGAGAGGCAAGGGCCCAGCGACCTGAGCCCACCAGTGCACCTGGCACCATCGGATCAGTGGACTCCCTGTGTCAACACAGACCAGTGCACAGTAGCTGTGCTGACAAGGTGCCTGCTAGGGAAGCCGCAAACGGCCGGGAACCCAGCACCATCCCCCACAGCAGCAGACTGATCAGAGCTGAGACATACCCCCAGCAACAGAGGTTGGGAGCAGACATCCATGCCCAGGCAGCAGCAGCACAGATCAGCAGCTGAGACCCATCCCCAACAGCAGCAGCAGAGGTTGAGCAGGAGCTGAGCCCAATCAGGCAGCAGTGCTACCCAGCCACTGGCAACGGGATGGGGGGCTCCCGTGGGGCTCCGTGCAATACAGCTGCCTGTGGCACCAGCGGGGCCCACAGCTAAAGTGGGGCCTACATGATACAGCTGCCTGTGGCACTGGTGGGCCCGTGGCTAAAGTGGGGCCTACATGATACAGCTGCCTGTGGCACAACAGGAGCCCACGGCTCCAGCAGCAGTGCCTACCAGGACAGTCCAACACCATTAGTCAACCCTCCAGGACCCACAGCAGGCAAGAGGTGCCATGCACCAGAACAGTGTGGGAGGCACAGCAGCTTTATTTGATACACACCAACCTGCCTACACAGCCCAACATCCCTCACTGGGTCTACAACTACCAGATGGCTAAAATGGGGAGACAAAGAAACAACACCCAAATGAAAGAAAAGGGGGAATCACCAGAAAAAGAACTACAGGAAATGGAAGAAAGCAATCTGTCAGATAAAGAATTCAAAGCAATGATTTTAAGGGTGCTCAAACAATTTAGTGAGAACTTACAAGCAACTTGAGAATTATAAAGAGCTCAGTGGGAACTACATCAGCTTAAAAAAAGAGGTGGAAGCTATGAATAAAAATCAAGAGGAAATAAAGAATGACATATATGATATGAAAAATACCTTAGAAGGATTCAATAGTAGATTGGAAGAAGCTGAAGACTGAATCAGTGAGTTAGAAGACAAGGTAGAAAAAAAAAAAAAAAAAAACGTCAAAATAGAGAGCAAATGGGGAAAAAAATTAAAAAGCAGGAGGAAGTTTAAGGGAGCTTTGGGACAACACAAAACATAACAACATTCACATCATAGGGGTACCTGAAGGAGAAGAATCAGAGAAAGGAATAGAGAACCTATTTGAAGAAATAATGACAGAAAACTTCCCTAATTTGGTAAAAGAAAAGTCACACAAGTCCAGGAAACACAGAGAGTCCCAAACAAGATGAACCCAAAAAGACTCACAGCTAGACACATCATAATTAAAATGGCAAACAGTAAAGACAAAGAAAGAATCTTAAAAGAAGCAAGAGAGAGACAGAAAGTTACCTACAAGGGCACTCCCATTAGACTGTCAGCTGATATTTCAATAGAAATGCTGCAGGCCAGAAGGGAGTGGCATGAAGTATAAAAGTAATGAAAGGCAAGGGTCTGAATCCAAGACTATTCTATCCATCGAGGCTATCATTCAAAATTGAAGGAGAAATAAAGAGCTTCACAGACAAAAAAAAAAAAAGCTAAAGGAACTTACCACCACCAAACCAGCACTGCAAAAAATGCTAAAGGGACTACTGTAAGAAGAAGAAATAGAGAGAGAGAGAGAGGAAGACAGTCATAAAATAAAAATGGCAACTAATAAGTATCTATCAATAACAACCTTAAATGTAAATGGTTTAAATGCCCCAATCAAAAGACATAGGGTAGATAATTTGATAAGAAAACATGGACCATATATATGCTGTCTACAAGAGACAAACATCACAACAAAAGACTCACACAGTGTGAAAGTAAAGGGGTGGGAAAAAATTTTCCAGGCACATGGAAATAAAAACAAAGCTGGTATAGCAATACTCATATCTGATAAGATAAACTTCAAAACGAGGGCCATAATAAGAGACAAAAGTCACTACATAATATTAAAAGTATCAATCCAACAAGAAGATATAACCCTGGTAAACATATGTGTACCAAACGCAGGAGCACCAAAATATATTAAAAAAAATTCTGGAGGACCTCAAGGAGAGATCAATAGCAATACAATCATATTGGGTGATTCTTAACACCACACTGACATCACTGGATAGATCTTCTAGACAAAAAATTAACAAGGACATAGAGTCCTTAAATGACGAACTAGATCAGTTGGACTTAATTGATATTTACAGAACATTTCATCCAAAAGCTGCAGAATATACACTCTTCTCAAGTGTACAAGGGATGTTCTTGAAGATAGACCACATGTTAGGACACAAAGTAAATCTCTGCAAATACAAGAAGACTGAAATTAAATCAAGCATCTTCTTAGATCACAATGGTATGAAACTAGAAATCAATTACAACAAAAACACACAAAGACATTCAAACATATGGAGGCTAAATAGCATGTTATTAAACAATGATTGGGTTACCAAAAAGATCAAGGTGAACATTAAAAACTTCATGGAATCCATGAAAACGAACACACAACAACACAAGATCTATGGGACGCTGTGAAAGCAGTCCTGAGAGGGAAGTTTATAGTACTATACGCCTACCTCAAGAAACAAGAAAAACTCCTAATTGACTTTCTAACCCTACAACTCAAAGAACTAGAAAGTAAACAAAAAGAAAAACCCAGAGCACGTAGAAAGAAAGAAATAGTGAAGGTCAAAGCAGTAATAAACAACATAGAGACTAAAATAACAATTCAAAAGATCAATGAAACAAAGAGCTGGTTCTTTGAAACGATAAAAAGATTGATGGACCCTTAGCCAGATCCACCAAGAAACAAAAAGACACAACTCAAATATACAAAATCAGAAACGAAAGAGGAGAAGTAACAACTGACATCACAGAAATACAAAGGATCAGTAAAACATACTACAAACAATTATACTCCAACAAATTGGACAATCTAGGCAAAATGGACAAATTTCTAGAAACACATAGTCTCCCAAAACTGAACTGGGAAGAGATAGAAAACTTGAACAGACCAATAACAAATAAGGAAATTGAAGATGTAATCAAGAAATTCCCAGCAAACAAAAGCCCAGGCCTGAACAGCTTCATGGGGGAATTTTACCAAAAATTCAAATAAGATCTAACACCCATTCTCCTCAAACTATTCCAAAAAAGTCCAAGATGACGGAAGACTTCCAACCTCATTTTATGAGGCCAATATAATTCTAATTCCAAAAACAAATAAAGACACTACAAACAAAGAAAACTACAGGCCAATATCCCTGATGAACACAGATGACAAAATCCTTAACAAAATATTAGCAAATCGGATCTGGCAATACATCAAAAAATTATTCATCATGACCAAGTAGGATTCATCCCAAGGATGCAAGGATGGTACAAATCAATATCCGCAAATCAATAAATGTGATACACCACATAAACCAAATGAAAGATAAAAACCATACGATCATATCAATAGATGCTGAAAAAGCATTCGACAAAATCCAGAACGCATTTCTGATAAAAACGCTCAGCAGTGCGGGAATAGAGGGATCATATCTCAACAGAATAAGGACCATATATGGAAAACCTACTGCCAACATCAGACTACATGAACAAAAACTAAAAGCATTTCCCTTAAGAACAGTAACAAGACAGGAATGCCCACTCTCACCACTCTTATTTAACATAGTACTGGAAGTCTTAGCCACAATTATTAGACATGAAGAAAACATAAAAGGAATCCAAATTGAAAAGGAAGAAGTGAAAATGTCATTATTGGCAGATGACATGATACTGTACATAGAAAACCTAAAGACTCCATCAAAAATCTACTAGAGTTAATAAATTAATTTGGCAAAGTAGCAGGATACAAAATTAACATCAAGAAATCCACAGCATTCTTGTACACCAACAATGAACTCAATGAAAAAGAAACTAAAAAAGCAACATCATTTACCATTGAGGCAAAAAAATTAAAATACCTGGGAATAAACTTATCTGAGAAGTAAAGGACCTATTCACAGAAAACTACAGGTCACTGAAAAAAGAAATAGAGGAAGATACAAAAAGTTGAAGCATATACCTTGTTCATAGAGTGGAAGAATTAACATCATTAAAATGTCCATATTACCCAAAGCAATCTATAGATTCTATGCAATCCTCATCAAAATACCAATGACATATGTCCCAGAACTAGAACAAATACTCCACAAGTTTATATGGAACCAAAAGAGACTCCGAATAGCTATAGCAATCTTGAAAAAGAAGAACAAAGTAGGAGGGATCATAATACAGGATATCAGGTTATACTACAAAGCCATAGTAATCAAAACAGCCTGATACTGGCACAAGAACAGGCATATAGATCAATGGAACAGAACAGAGAACCCAGAAATTGACCCAAGTCATTATGCTTCATTCATATTTGACAAAGGTGGCAAGAGAATACAGTGGAGTAAAGGCAGCCTCTTTAATAAATGGTGTTGGGAAAACTGGACAGCTACATGCAAAAAAAATGAAACTAGACCACCAACTTACACTATACATGAGAATAAACTCAAAATGGATAAACGACTTATATGTGACCCATGAATCCATACTTATCCTAGAAGAAAATGTAGGCAACAAAATTTCAGACATCACATGCAGCAGAATGTTCACTGATACAACATCTAAGGCAAGAGAAACAAAGGAAAAAATGAACACATGGGACTACATCAAATTAAAAAGCTTCTGCACAGCAAAAGAAACAACCATCAAAATGGAAAGGGAAACCACTATATGGGAGAGCATAACTGCCAATGATACATCAGATAAGGGGCTAATTTTGAAAATATATAGAGTACTCATACAACTCAACAAAAGGAAGATAAAGAACCCAATTAAAAAATGGACAGAGGACCTAAATAGACACCTCTCCAAACAGGACATACAAATGGCCAAGAGACATATGAAAAAATGCTCAACCTCACTAATCATCAGAGATATGCAAATTACATCAACAATGAAGTTTATTTACAACAACAATGCCCTCGTTTATCGCAGTTAATCAGTTCCAGACTCTACCATGATAAATGAATTTCCGTGAAGTAGGATTCTTTATTTATATACAGTCGTCCCTCGCCACTTCGCGCTTCAACTTTTGTGGCTTCAAATGTGTATTTAAAAAAAAACATGATAGAGTGAAGTCGCGAAAGTCGAAGCGCGAAGTGGCAAGGGACAACTGTATCACCTCACACCTGCCAGAATGGCTGCCATCAACAAATCATCAAACAACAAGTTTGGCGAGGGTGTGGAGAAAAGGCGACTCTAGTACACTGCTGATGGGAATGCAGACTGGTGTAGCCACTATGGAAAACAATATGGTGTTTCCTCAAAAAATGAAAAATTGAACTGCCATTTGATCCAGTGATCCCACTGCTAGGAATACATATACCCTAAGAAGCCTGAAACACCAATCAGAAAGAATATATGTACCCCATGTTCATAGCAGCACTATTTACAATAGCTAAGATCTGGAAACAGCCCATGTGTCCATCAATAAATGAGTGGATGACAAAGCTGTGGTACTTATACACAATGGAGTACTATGCAGCTGTAAGAAAGAAAGATTTCTTATCCTTTGAGACGGCGTGGAGGGACCTGGAGAGTATTATGCTAAGCAAAACAAGCCAAGCAGAGAAAGACAAATATCACATGATCTCACTTATTTGTGGAATATAATGAACAAAATAAGCTGAGGAATAAAATAGACCCAGAGACATGGAAGTGGGGTACAAACTGACAAACCTCAGAAGAGGTGGATGTGGGGGGAAGGAAGAGATAAACCACGGAACTCATAGGCATGTATGTGTAAACAAAGACACAGACAACAATGCTGAGGGGGGGGTGGGATTGGGAGGAGGGTGTCAATGGGGGAAAAAAGGAGAAATATCTGTAACAGAAAGAAAGAGAGAGAGAGAGAGAGAGAGAGAGAGAGAGAGAAGGAGAAAGAAAGAAAGAAAATTATAGCGTTTATATTCTTAATTATATTCAAAGAGTAGGTGACTCAGTCTAACTTATATAAAAATAAATCCCATTTTAATTACATGAGATTTCTCAAATTGCTATATTTAGAACACAAACAGAATGAATTATTGTTTAAGGTCAAAACAGTAGTAATCTGTGAGTATTCATTCACGCCCTACTTTGAAAAGAGGCGTGGGGGGGGGGCGGAATACAGTTAGGTAGTGGGGAAAGTGAGAAAAAAATAAGTTGAAAGCAGGAAGAAATTAGTATAATGAGAAACTAAAGTGGCCAGAACTTAGATTTTCTCTGGTTAAAGCTGAGATCAAATTTCTTTAGGATTCCTATGTTGAATAGACATGGTGGAATCCATTTTTACTTGTTTCAGAGAACTTTACCATGCACTATAAGATAACAAATAAAGGACAGTGTATGTTATTGAACATTATATGGTGTGTGTGTGTGTGTGTGTGTGTGTGTGTGTTTATGTGTATAGGGGGCAATGGTGGGGGAATAAGCGTACAAGAATTTGCCCCTAAAGGAGATTTGGCAATATCTGGTGACAATTATGGTTGACATAACTGGGAGATGTTTCCTGCATCTAGTGGTAAGAGACCAGGAATGCTGCTAAACCATCTACAAGGAACAGATAGATCCCACAACCCAAATCTACCTGTACCAAATATCAATAGTGCCCAAGTTGAGAAACCATGACCTAGATTAGTTGTTCTCAAAGTTTAACTATCAGAACTTTGGAGGGGGGGCAGATTGGAGAGAGAGAGATAAATACATAACATCAATGTAAGAGAGATATCAATCAGCTGCCTCACACACACCCTGACCAAGGACCGAACCCACAACCTGGGTATATGCCCTGATGGGAAACCAAACCCACAACACCTCGGTGTACAGGACAATGTTCCAACCAACTGAGTCACACTAGCCAGTGCACCTGGTATACTTGTTAAAAATACAGATTGCCTTAATATATCTGACTCACTAGGTCTGAGGTGGGGCTCTAGAATTTGCATTTCTAAGAAATGCCATGGTGTAGCTAATGCTACTTGTCTGGGAACCACATATTGAGAACTATCATCTTTATTTTATTTTTTTTATTGTTGAAAGTATTACAGATGTCCCCCTTTATTCTCCATTGACCCTCTCATCTTGACTTAAATCACTTTCATATAACCACTCATAAAATCTTATACTTCTTATATAAGATATCTACAATCACAAATGTAATGTCCATCTTCCCTTCTAGACTTTATATTCAATTAGAGCCAAGGGAATGTCTGTTCAGTTCGTCACTGTTTGCTTACATAACAACACTCAAATTCCCAGTGATTAAAAATTGGTGAATTTAAGTGTTTAGAATACTACTACAACATTTCAAAATCTAAGAGTGTGAAGACCATTTTCTTTACAGAACAACAACAAAATGCTTGTTAATCATAAAATTTTAGCATCAAGAGAGAAAATCTGGGAGGGTAGCATTCATTACTGCTTGCAAATCTTCTGACTTGAAGACTGAAAGTATCAACAAACTGTGCTCAAATTGTTTAAGCCTTGAAGATTCACTTTAAAATACTTACACATCATAGATATTAGTGAAAATCATGTATCTCATAACTCAGATTCACCAAATCGAAGAAATGACACACTAGAAAATACTGTTAAAATTTTTAAATTTTGTATTAAAAAAAGATAAACTAAAAAAGGATAAATAGAAAAATAGTTTATACTGCAGACCAATAGCTTAATCCTTGTTAAAGTCTCCCTTCCATTCTCCAGAGAGCATTATCCCTGGTTTGTAACCCTGTATTCTCAGATAAAACTAAAGCCACACAGTGTGCAGAGCTGTGAAAGACAACTCTTGTTTCACAGATAATGGGCCAAACATTGATAATTCTGGCAAGTGTTAAAGTTTCAATTTTTTCCCCTTACTTTTCTCTCAATTACGAAAGCCTTTTAAGGAAAAAAGAGTCTGTGATAATAGTTTATAATGCAGTTACAAGTGACACATTCAAACAAGATAGATTGCATTAGTAAGTTTTTTAGATTTGTGTGCAATTTAAAATGTGGTATCTCTCTGTAATCATCAAAGGGATTAAATAAATAGCATCTTGATATACTGTCTTCTATTTTGTAATCTACTCACATGCGAGTCATCAAAGATCTTCAAAAAACACTTTGATCTCCTTCCTCTCTTACAAATCTTAGGCAATGTTTTACTGAACACTGAGCACTCTACAGAAAAAAGTCTGACTACAGAAAAATCAAGATTTAGGCAAACACAGAAATACTTTCACAATGACAGCTAGAAACACACACACACACACACACACACACACACACACACACACACACACAAAGCTGCAGTATAGCTGTGCTTGCAAGATGGAAATAAAAATGGAAATCTAGAGCAGTAGCCAGCCAAGCTGACTGGTAAGAGGCCTGGTGTGAAGACGCAGGACACTAAACTGAGTTACAATAAAGGAACTGGTTCTGATGTCCATATGAGGCAGAAATGATTGCATTAAATCTAAGACTTTACCACAGTGCAGGCCTAGTGAAGAAAAAAACCTTCACTTAACAATGCAAGACAGTAAGAAGCTTATCTTGACCTGGGTCTCAGAAGGATTAAAAGTTATCACAGTAATCATTTATCTTAAACATGAACAGGTAAAAGCAGAAAAGTTTCCTAGAAGAGATCATCATTCATCTCACTTCAAATTGCAAACAGGCCGATATTGGTCCCATACAACAGCCTTTCCCCACATCATCCCTCACATTTTCATATAACACATTCTTTATCTACTATCAAATCCCACACCAAATAGCTAAATTGAAGTCACATAAATCACAGCATATAAAAGGCCCAGCTGAAAGTGTATGTTCCTATCTCTGGATTCACATAGCACGGTTAGTTAATCAACTCTTTGACTCTTAATATTACATTTATTTTCCAATTTTTTTTGTTACTAACTTTATATTTTATCTTATTAATTTGACTTTACTAGTTATCTCAAATTATTGTTAGAGTTAAAATAAGAAACTGAACTGTGAAATAATAAAATGTGTATAGCACTAAATTACAAAGCAAAAGATACAGATAAAAGGAGAATATCTTTTTTAATGGGGAAGAAAGGAATAAAACAGATTAATGAATCTTTATATGGCTCATACAACTGAATATGTCATTGAACTTACTGAAAATCAATGTGAGAGAAAAACAATGTCTGATCAATATTCTTTATTATCTTAATGAAAGAAACATATTTTTTTCTTTAGGAAAGCAAAGGTCTTATCACTAAAATCACATATTATTTCATGTAATATGGAAAAATCACATACACATACATACACACATTACCTATTATTTTTTATTATTATTTATTTGGGGGGGGTACACAAAATGGGCTGTTTGCTGCAGACACAGCATAACACAACCCAAATTCAAAGTCTTTTTTTTTTTTTTCTTGTAATTTTTATTAATTTATTTCGGTTACAGATGTTTCTCCTTTTCCCCCCCAAGACACTCTCCTCCCCAGCATTGTTGTCTATGCCCATTGGTTACGCTTACACGTATATAAGTTCTTTGGTTTATCTCATCCATACTCCCAGTCCCTCCTTTGAGCCGTACTCTTTCTATGTCTCTGGGTCTATTTTGTTCATCAGCTTATCTTGTTCATTATATTCCACAAATAAATGAGATCATATGGTATTCATCTTTCTCTAATTGGTTTATTTCGCTTAGCAACATGCTCTCCAGGTTCCTCCATGTAATCTCAAATGGTAAGAGATCTTTCTTTCTTACATTGTGTATAAGTACCACAGCTTTTTAGCCACTCAACTATTGATGGACACGGGCTGTTTCCAGATCTTTGCAATTGTAAATAGTGCTGCTATGAACATAGGGGTACATATATTCTTTCTGATTGGTGTTTCAGGCTTTTTAGGGTATATATATTCCTAGCAGTGGGATCACTGGATCAAATGGCAGTTCAATTTTTATTTTTTTGAGGGAACACCACAGTGTTTTCTATAGTGGCTGCATCTGTCTGCATTCCCACCAGCAGTGTACTAGAGTCCCCTTTTGTCCACACCCTCACCAGCACTTGTTGTTTGATGATTTGTTGATGGCAGCCATTCTGGCAGGTGTGAGGTGATACCTCATAGTTGTTTTAATTTGCATCTCTCTGATGATTAGTGATGTTGAGCATTTCTTCATATGTCTCTTGGCCATTTGTATGTCCTGTTTGGAGAGGTGTCTATTTAGGTCCTCTGCCCATTTTTTAATTGGGTTCTTTGTCTTCCTTTTGTTGAGTTGTATGAGCACTCTATATATTTTGGAAATTAGCACCTTATCTGATGTATTGTTGACAATTATGCTCTTCCATATAGTGGAATCCCTTTCCATTTTGATGGTTGTTTCTTTTGCTGTGCAGAAGCTTTTGAGTTTGATGTAGTTCCATGTATGCATTTTTTTCCTTTGTTTCTCTTGCCTTAAGTGTTGTATCAGTGAAAATTCTTCTCCGTGTGATGTCTGAAATTTTGTTGCCTACATTTTCTTCTAAGATTTTTATGGATTCACGAGTCACATTTAAGTCCTTTATCCACTTTGAGTTTATTCTTGTGTAGGTGTAAGTTGGTGATTTGGTTTCATTTTCTTGCATGTAGCTGTTCGATTTTCCCAGCAACATTTATTAAAGAGGATGTCTTTAATCCACTGTATGCTCTTGCCACCTTTGTCAAATATTAGTTGAGCATAATGTCGTGGGTCAATTTCCAGATTCTCTGTTCTGTTCCATTGATGTATATTTCTATTCTTATGTCAGTACCAGGTTGTTCTGATTACAATGGCTTTACAGTATAACCTGATATCTGGTACTGTGATCCTTCCTACTTTGTTCTTCTTTTTCAAGATTGCTGTGGCTATCTGGGGTCTCTTTTGGCTCCATATGAACTTTTGAAGTATTTGTTCTAGTTCTGTGATATATGTCATTGGTATTTTAATGGGGATTGCACTGAATCTACAGATTGCATTGGGTAGCATGGATATTTTAGTGATGTTAATTCTTCCAATCCATGAACAAGGTATATGTTTCCACATTTTTATATCTTCTATTTCTTTTTTCAATATCCTGCAGTTTTCTGCAAATAAGTCTTTTACTTCTTTGGTTAAGTTTATTCCTAGGTATCTTCATTTTTTTTTTTTTTTTGCTCCAGTTTCTCTTTCTGTGAATTCATTATTGGTGTATAATGAACACCAATAATGTTTCTCTTTCTGTGAGTTCATTATTGATGTATAAGAACGATGTCGATTTCTTGATGTTAATTTTGTATCCTGCTACTTTGCCAAATTTGTTTATTAAATCTAGTAGATTTTTGATGGATTCTTTAGGATTTTCTATGTACAATATCATGTCATCTATAAATAATGACAGTTTCACTTCCTCTTTTCCAATTTTGATTCCCTTTATGTTTTTTTCATGTCTAATAGCTGTGGCTAAGACTTCCAATACTATGTTAAGTAAGAGTGGTGAAAGTGGACATCCCTGTCTTGTTCCAGTTCTTAAGGAAAATGCTTTTAGTTTTTGCCCATTGAGTATGATGTTGGCTGTAGGTTTTCCTATAATATATAGTCTTTATTATGTCAAGATATGATCCTTCTATTCTCACATTGCTGAGCCTTTTTATCAGAAGTGGGTTCTGGATTTTGTCAAATGCTTTTTCAGCATCTATTGATATGATCGTATGGTTTTCATCTTTCATTTTGTTTATGTGGTGTATCACATTTACTGATTTGTGAATATTGTACCAGCCTTGCATTTCTGGGATGAATCCCACTTGGTCATGGTTAATAATTGTTTTAATGTATTGCTGGATCTAATTTGCTAATATTTTGTTCAGGATTTTGGCATCTATGTTCATCAGGGATATTGCCCTATAGTTTTCTTTCTTTGTAGTGTCTTTATCTGGTTTTGGAATTAGGATTATGCTGGCCTCATAAAATGAGTTTGGAAGTCTTCCTTCCTCTTGAAATTTTTGGAATAGTTTGAGGAGAATGGGTGTTAGATCTTCTTTGAATGTTCAGTAAAACTCCCCCATGAAGCCATCTGGGCCCAGGCTTTTGTTTGCTGGTAGATTCTTGATTACATCTTCAATTTCCTTAGTTGTTATTGGTCTGTTCAAGTTTTCTATCTCTTCCTGGTTCAGTTTTGAGAACTATGTGTTTCTAGAAATTTGTCCATTTTGCTTAGATTGTCCAATTTTTTCCCATATAATTGTTCATAGTATTTGTTAATGATCCTTTGTATTTCTGTGGTGTTAGTAGTTCTCCTCTTTCATTTGATTTTTTTTTGGGGGGGGTTGTCTCTTTTTGTTTCTTTGTGAGTCTAGCTAAGGATCCATCAATCTTGTTAATCTTTTCAAAGAACTACCTCTTTGTTTCATTGATCTTTTGAATTTTTTTTTTAGTCTCTATCTCTTTTATTTCTGTTCTGATTTTTACTATTTCTTTCCTTGTGCTTGCTCTAGGGTTTTCTTTTTGTGTGCTTTCTAGTTCTTTAAGTTGTGAGGTTAGATAGTCCATTAGAATTTTTTCTTGTTTCCTGAGGTATGCATGTAGTGCTATGAACTTCCCTCACAACTGCTTTCACTGAGTCTCATAGATTTCGTGTTGTTGTGTGTTCATTTTCACATCATTGGCAACCATAGCCACTATCCATCTCCAGGTTTGCATCACCCCAAAGTAAAATTCTCTGCCCATTAAGCAATAACTCCCTATTACTCCCTGCCCCCAGGTAACTACTATGCTACTTCTGGCCTAACAATTTGACTGTTTCACGTACTTGTATAAGTAAAATCATACAATATTTCCTTTTTGTGTCTGGCTCAATGCTAGGATATATTTTTTCCAAAATTCATCCATGTTGTATCATGTATCAGAATTCCATTGCTTTTTAAGACTCAATAATATACCATGTATCATTTTTGTCCATTTTTTTTTTTAGTGACAGCTTTTACAATCCCACCAAGACAGTCATTTATCACCTTCAACTTCACACCTACTTCCTATGGAAAGAACTTAAACATACTAGTAATATTTTTAATATGTTTGATATACTATAGTGCAACCTGTTGTTTACTGCATGAGGTAAACAACATAGGTTACAAATATTTAAGTTGTCATCTGATTTTCTCTCCGGCATCATTTTTATTTACAAAATCACCACAGAGATATTTATCTGTGAGAGTGTTGCATTCATAAATAACTTAATATTAAAGCTTTGTTGATCAATCTGAACACATGGGGAATGAAACTCTGCTGTGCTCTCTTAGATTCAATCTAGATCCATAAACATATTTCACTAAACTTACACAATTAATGACTGAGGAAGATCCTCTTCTGATCACTTCAACCTATTGATTGGAAAAACATGTCTTCCAATGATACATCTGATAAGGGATTACTATCCAAAATATATGAAGAACTTATACAACTCAGCACCAGGAAGACAAGCAATCCAATTAAAAATGTGCAAAGTACCTGAACAGATACTTCTTCAAGGAGGACATATAGATGCCAATAGACACAGGAAAAAATGCTCAATGTCACTAATCATTAGAGAGATGCAAATTAAGAATACAATAAGGTATCATCTCAAGCCTGCCACATGGCTACCATCAATAAACCAACAAACAATAAGTGTTGGTGAGGATGTGGAGAAAAGGGATCCCTGGTACACTGCTGGTGGAAATGCAGACTGGTACAGCCACTGTGGAAGACAATATGGAGCTTCCTCAGAAAATTAAAAATGAAACTGCCATTTGACCCAGTGATCCTATTCTGAGAATATATCCTAAGAATCCTGATACACCAATCAGAAGAATATATGCACCCCTGTTTTCATAGCATCATTATTTACAATAGCTAAGATCTGGAAACAGCCCAAGTGCCCATCAGTAAATGAGTGGATAAAAAAATGTGGTACATTTACACAATGGAATATTACGCAGCTGTAAGAAAGGAAGATCGCTTACCTCTTGAGAAGGCTTGGAAAGACCTGGAAAGCATTATACTAAGCGAAATAAGCTGGTCAGAGAAAGACAAATATCACATGATCTCATTTATATGTGGTATATAATGAACAGACTCTCTTTTTTTGAATCTATGTCATGATTTGAAATCTCCAGGAAATAACTGACATGGATTCCAACTACTTGGGCCAATAAATACTGTACTCCAAATAAGTAGTGGTTATAGCAAAAAGTATCTGGAATGACATGAGGCTGGGTAGAGCTCTGGGTCACAGCTGAATTTGCCCTAAAATATGTCAAAATTGGCAAAATATATTTGTTCCTAACAGCTGGAAACCCATCTAAGTGGTTAAATGAAAGGGTGTTTTGCATTTGCAAAGGAGCTGCACATGAGAAAGAGTTAAGTTTGCAGCCTTCTACACACTAGATGACTGTAATTCACCAAGAATCTCTACAGTAATAGGGAATGTCTTACCATAATTGGGAGTCAATTCAAACATCATCTTTTCCATGAAAATTTCTCATCAGATGTAATCAAGTAGGGGACTGGATTAGATGATATTTATGATTCTAAAAAGTATGCATTTTTGGTACATAATTATCAATAAATACATTCTGATTTAATTCATGCAGTCATGTGTTTAATCACCAATGTGACCCTATGCTTCCTATACAGAAATACTGTATATCTTATACTTTGTGAAATTGTCATATCTTACAGATTATTAAATCTGAAATTTGAATTGATTGTTGGTAGAATAAATTACTGTTATTTGGGGAGAAAAAATTATTAACTGAACTGAACACAGTTCATTTGGAAAGTGTTTCATATAGATCCCAATTCTTGCTTCAAAAGAGTGTGCACACAAACTGAATGGAATTTCAGAACTAGACAATGTTAAATTATACAAGTAGCTTTCCATGTTTTAAAATGCTCCAAGTCTTAGTTTTCCTGTTCCCATTTTTATTATTGTATTTTTTCCAATACTCCCCACCCCCATCCCATCCTCTGCTCTATCCAAACATCAAAAATATTACAAAGCTCTAAATGGTAGTCAATAAATAGTGTTTTAAAGTGGTTGATATACTATATCTAATATTTGAGCACTGATGAGTGTGCCCAAGAATCTGTCAATTATCTCAAAACAGTTGTTTTCTAATTGAGACCTACAACTTATCACTTAATTCAGTGTTTTCATCAATATATCACACAAGCATTTTGACATAGTGTGTAAGTTATACTCAGTAACATTTTATAAAAATATACTAAAATATTTTATTTATAATTTGTCTCAAGATTAAAAACAGGTAATCACATCAAACTACTAAGCATTTACAGCTAAATTTGTAACTAGGAATTTAAATCAAATCACATTAATTTTATCTACTGCACTCAGTTTAGATGTGATGCTGGACATAGAGGTAGACTCACAGAATAAGTTCAACACATCACTGTAGAGTGATCACTTCTTAACTGAGATTTCAGATTTTATAACAATTCCACACCTAATACATTCATTTTATTTTGTATTGCAATACAGTTTTTACTGATATCTTTGAAAAAATTCATGTTTGCCCTAATCTTTCCATTACCTGAACTGTTTCAGAAAAACAAAAAATAATATTTTCACTTCCAATAATGTCTGTCCAATGGCTTTTATTTAAAATATAAAATTCATCTGCTAAATAAAAAGAAGTCCAGAATCTCATCCCTTTTAATATTTCACTACTTATTTCCTATGACTTTGTCCATCAGTGTTTCCTTTGCTCAAGCCACAATGATGCAATACCTTTCTCATTTTTGTCCATCTGTCTAGAATATGCAAGTCCCATAAAAATTCAAAGTTTGGGATGACTGCTAACATATATAGTCTGGCACTTGTGCTTTGTACTGATCTAAAGGATTTCCTTTACTTTCTTGCAAACTCAGTCACATCATATAAAGAATATATAGGCAATCCTTGTTTTATACAGCACGTGGGACAGCAGACATGTGGAAATGTACATGAACTCAGAAACTACACAGATATTTTAATAATCAGTGGGAAATTTATAATTGTTGTGTGGCCTTTGGAAAGCATTAATTTTCAAAACATTAACAACTCTCTTATCATTGGTTATTAATATATGGTGAAGAAATAAAAAAGAGATAAAACTAATATTTAGGATAATGTAATTTAAAACATTAGAAACACTGAGGTTTAAATTTTTTGTTTTCTGTAAGAAACTCATTAAGAATATTTTGAACAACGCATGTCATTTTTTCTCATTGTATAATTTAATAATTCAAAATATCTTCTCTATGCCTTGGTGAATTATCATACTCCTTTCTATTTAGATCTGCTTCCAAAACTTTATCTTTTGTGCCTTAAATATTATGAAAAATTACTGAGAGTTACTTTAATGTGAAGTTTTTTAGGCCATGTCACTTCCACTGGAACACCTTCAACTGTTTTTTCAAAGCAATTTTCTTCATTTATGTCAATAAGTTCCCTCCACTGAGTTTCTCTGGCTTCAGAGACTATTGAATAGCAGTGACATCAAATTCCCACATCAGCAATTTCTTGAACAATTATATTTATATTCCATTCAATTTCACTTCACGCATTATCACTTTCGTTTGTTTGATGCACTTTTATCTTTTTTGACTTTTCCTTCTTTTAACTACTCATTTTCGTAAAATGCCATATGGATTTATCAATTTGACACAAGAAGGCAACACCACTATATGCTTTGCTATCAGTCTGTGAGCTGAATAGATATGTGCAGTGACCAATCAGAGACAGACTGAAGAAGTAATGTGATTGCTCTTTGATCAAGATGCACATTTTTTATTTACAAGGTGATCGGAGGACTGAAGAGCTAGCAGTAAATTTGTATGTCATTTGCAAATTACACACAGCTACCATGGTAACAAAATTTGAATAATGTTGTTTAGCTAACCCATGGTAACTAAATTCATGCACATCAGAATAGAAAAAAAGAGAACTAATTCTGTGTGTGTGTGTGTGTGTGTGTGTGTGTGTGTTCATTCCAACCTTTTTTGTGTGTTTTGTACTAGAATAATTACTTAGCCAGTCTTACTGTTGGAAATAGAACTTTGGGGACTTTTTCTCTTTCTGCCGTATACTGTAGCTGATCCAAAACACTGTCAGTGGGGCTGCTTTCCTCTTATTTAATCCACTCAGTAACACCTGTCTTTAAACAGGTGCCTCAGCCTAAGAACTAAAATTGTACTTTTTCCTTCCAGTAAATTAAAAAGATAAACACTTAAAAAAAACACCATAATAATTTCCTTAAAATCAACTTAATCCAAAATACTTTAGTTATTTATTACCTGTTTTTGAGGTAAGAATGTAAAACCAAAAAATGAAATTAATTGAATCAATGAATAATTAATCTATACTAGATGAAAGAGGCCAGTATTTAGCTAGAAAATGTATAATATAAATTTATAATATATACTTACATATATATATTATATATAAACCATATATATATATATATATATATTTATTTATTTATTTATTTATTTATTTATTTATTTATTTCTGACCATTAACCCAACTGAGAATCAAAACCACTGAGGGCCTAGGTTCAAAGGAGGAGTGGCCAGCTCTACAAGGCTGGGGATAAAAGAAAGGTACAAGAGGATGAAAGGTTAAGAAAGGTCTGATCAGGAAAATGGCGCTAAGCAGTCATGAAAAATTATTTAATGCCAATCAAGTAGTTAAAGAGAAGAAGCGAGCCATTTTAGGGCAGGAAAGCCATTTAAACAAAGGTTTAGCCAGCTTTTTCTCCCTGCCTGCATACCCCTTGGGTACTATGTCATCTTTATTTTGGCACACCCTTCCCTTCAAAGTTACCCTGGATATTCATTTCAAACAAGTGACACTTGTACATATCTAGAGAAGAGAATGTATTGTTCCTGCCCAAGTATATAATATTAACAGTGAAACAATAATAAGATAATAATAGCTAACACTAATTAAACAGCCACTCCACTAAGCCCTCTCTCTCTCTCTCTCTCTCTCACTGGATCATCTCAACGAATCTTTTAGAAGGTATTATTTTTAGTGTGACAACACTGAGTAACTTACCGAAGATTTAGAAGGTAAGCAACATGCCAACACACAGTTAATTACAGACATGGCAGGAATTCAAGCTATATCCATCTACCTTCAGAGTCTGAGCTCTTAAAGACTTTGCACACTGCCATAGAAATAGATTGCGATTTGAAATCCAGCCGATGCTCTTGGCTCTGAATAGAGCAGTGTCCCAAATATTTCAGATTATATTTGCAGAGCATGTTTCCTCATTTCTCTCTGCTAAAAGTATCACATTATGTACCTTAATTTTTTTCAATAAAGTTAAAATATGAGGTCATTTTTCTCCACAACCTGTCCAACACTTGCTATTATTTGTCTTGTTGATAATAGTCATTTTAACAGGTGTGAGGTGGTAACGCATTGTAGTTTTGATTTGCATTTCCCTAATAGCTAGTGAGGTTGAACATCTTTTCATATGTCTGTTGTCTATTTGTATATCTTCTTGGGAAAAGTGTCAGTTCAGGTCTTATGCCCATTTTATAATTGGATTGTTGTTTGTTTGGTGTTGAGCTGTATGAATTCTTTATGTATTTTGGATCTCAATCCCTTGTCATAGCTATTGTTTACAAATATCTTCTCCCATTCAGTTGGTTGCCTTTTTGTTTTATTGGCAGTTTTTTGTTGTTGTTGTTGTTTTGCTATCTAGTATAGTAGTCCCATTCATTTATTTTTTATTTTATTTCCCTTGCTTTTGGGATAAATTTATGAATTCTTCTCAAAGCCAAGGTCCATAAGTTTAGTACCTATGTTTTCTTCTATGCAATTTATTGTTTCAGATCTTATATTTAGGTCTTTGATCTATTTTGAATTCATTTTTGTACATAGGGACCAACTATAGTTTTGTTTCATTTTTTTTGCATATGGCTTTCAAATTTATCTAGTACCAGTTATTGAAGACTCTTTCTTTTTTACATTGTATGCTTTTGGCTCCTTTGTCAAAAATTACCATGCCAAGAGAAATAAATATGTCAGAAAAAGTTAAGAACCATATAATTTCCCTCATATGAGGGATATAAAACTGAAACTCATAAACACAGATAACAGTATGGTAGTGGTTACCAGAGGGAAGGAGGTTGCAGGGAGCAGTAAAAGGTAAAGGTAACCAGATATATGGTGACAGAGATTATTTGACTGTGGGTGGTGGGCACACAATGCAATATACAGATCACGCATCATAGAAATGTACACTTGAAAGTTAGATATAATCTTATTAACTAATGTCACCAGAATAAATTTAATAAAATAAAAATTAAAGTTAAAAAACACTTGGTACTTTTTTTTCTCCAATTTTTATTAATTTATTTTTGTTACAGATGTTTCTCCTTTTTCCCCCCCTAGACCTCCTCCTCCCCATCCCACCCACCCCACCCCCCTAGCATTGTTGTTTATGTCCATTGGTTATGCATACATGCATATAAGTTATTTGGTTCATCTCATCCATCCCCCCCAACCCCCTACCCTGAGGTTTGTCAGTCTGAACCATACTCCTTTCTATGTCTCTGGGTCTATTTCATTCATCAGCCCGCCTTGTTCATTATATTCCACAAATAATAAGATCATGTGGTATTTGTCTTTCTCTAATTGGCTTATTTCGCTTGGCATAATGCTCACCAGGTTCCTCCATGTCATCTCAAAGGGTAAGAGATCTTTCTTTCTTACAGCTGCATAGTGTTCCATTGTGTATAGGTACCACAGCTTTTTTATCCACTCATCTACTGATGGACAATTGGGCTGTTTCCAGATCTTAGCTATTGTAAATAGTGCTTCTATGAACATAGGGTTACATATATTCTTTCGGATTGGTGTTTCAGGCTTCTTAGGGTATATTCCTAGAAGTGGGATCACTGGGTTAAATGGCAGTTCCATTCTAAATATTCTGAGGAAACACCATACTGTTTCCATAGTGGCTGTACTAGTCTGCATTCCCACCAGCAGCATACTAGAGTCCCCTTTTCTCCACACCCTCACCAGCACCTGTTTGATGATTTGTTGATGGCAGCCATTCTGGCAGGTGTGAGGTGATACCTCATCATTGTTTTAATTTGCATCTCTCTGATGATTAGTAACATTGAGCATTTCTTCATATGTCTCTTGGCCATTTGTATGTCCTGTTCGGAGAGGTGTCTGTTTAGCTCCTCTGCCAATTACTTAACTGGGTTTCTTTTGTTGAGCTGTATGAGCCCTCTATATATTTTGGAAATTAACCCCTTATCTGATGTATCACTGACAATTATGTTCTCCCATACAGTGGGTTCCCTTTCCATTTTGATGGTTGTTTCTTTTGCTGTGCAGAAGCTTTTGAGTTTGATGAAGTCCCATGTATGCATTTTTTCCATTGTTTCTGTTGCCTTAGGTAATGTATCAGTGACAATTCTGCTGTGTATGATGTCTGAAATCTTGTTGCCTACATTTTCTTCTAGGATTTTTATGGATTCACAAATCACATTTAAGTCTTTTATCCAGTTTGAGTTTATTCTTGTGTAGGTGTAAGTTGATAGTCTAGCTTCATTTTTTTTCATGTAGTTGTCCAATTTTCCCTGCACCATTTATTAAAGAGGCTGTCTTTACTCCATTGTATGCTCTTGCCACCTTTGTCAAATATTAATTGAACATAATGTTTTGGGTCAAATTCTGGGTTCTCTGTTTTATTCCATTGATCTATATGCCTGTTCTTGTGCTAGTACCAGGCTGTTTTGATTACAATGGCTTTGTAGTATAACCTGATATCCGGTATTGTGATCCCACATACTTTGTCCTTCTTTTTCAAGATTGCTGTGGCTATTCGGGGTCTTTTTTTGGAGCCATATGAACTTTTGAAGTATTTATTCTAGTTTGGTGAAATATGTCATTGGTATTTTAATGGGGATTGCATTGAATCTATAGATTGCTTTGGATAGTATGGACATTTTATTTTATTTTTATTTTTTTTTTTAGCGGGAGGGAGAGAGGGAGGAAGAGAGAGAAAGAAACATCAATGTGAGAAAGACACATCAAGTGGCCACCACCTGCACGACCCCAACCGGGGCTGGGGACAAACTGCAACTGAGACATTTGCCCTTAGTGGGAACCGAACCCAGGACTCTCCTGTCCAAAGCTCTGCCAAGCCAAACCGGCCAGGGCTGGACATTTTAATGATGTTAATTCTTCCAATCCATAAACAAGGTATGTGCTTCCACCGTTTTATATCTTCCTCTATTTCTTTTTTCAATATCCTGTAGTTCTTTGCAAATAGGTCCTTTACTTCTTTGGTTAAGTTTATTCCTAGGTATCTTCATTTTTTTGCTGCAGTGGTAAATGGGATTGATTTTTTAGTTTCTCTTTCTGTGAGTTCATTATTGGTGTATAAGAATGCCTTTGATTTCTTGATGTTAATTTTGTATCCTGCTACCTTGCCAAATTCATTTATTAATTCTAGCAGATTTTTGATGGAGTCTTTAGGGTTTTCTATGTATAATATCATGTCCTCTGCAAATAATGACAGTTTCGCTTCCTCCTTTCCAATTTGGATTCCTTTTATTTTTTTCTTCATGTTTGATTGCCATGGCTAAGACTTCCAGTACTATGCCAAATAAGAGTGGTAAAAGTGGGCATCCCTGTCTTGTTCCTGTTTTTAAGTGAAATGCTTTTAGTTTTTGCCCATTGAGTATGATGTTGGCTGTAGGTTTTCCATATATAGCCTTTATCATATCAAGATATGATCCCTCTATTTGCAAATTGCTGAGTGTTTCTATCAGAAATGGGTGCTGGATTTTGTCAAATGCTTTTTCAGCATCTATTGATATGATCATATGGTTTTTATCTTTCATTTTGTTTATGTGGTGTATCACATTTATTGATTTGTGAATATTGTACCAGCCTTGCATCCCTAGGATGAATCCCACTTGGTCATGGTGAATAATTTTTTTAATGTATTGTTGGATCCGATTTGCTAGTATTTTGTTAAGGATTTTGCATTTATGTTCATCAGGGATATTGGCCTATAGTTTTCTTTCTTTGTAGTGTCTTTTTCTAGTTTTGGAATTACAATTATGCTGGTATCATAAAACACGTTTGGGAGTCTTCTTTCTTCTTGAATTTTTTGGAATAGTTTGAGGAGAATAGGTGTTAGATCTTCTTTGAATATTCGGTCAAACTCTCCCATGAAGCCATCCAGGCCTGGCTTTTGTTTGCTGGGAGAGTGTTGATTACATCTTCAGTTTACTTAGTTGTTATTGGTCTGTTCAAGTTTTCTATCTCCTCCTGGTTCAGTTTTGGGAGACTATGTGTTTCTAGATATTTATCCATTTTGCTTAGATTGTCCAATTGGTTCCCATATAATTGTTCATAGTATTTGTTAACGATCCTTTGTATCTCTGTGGCAGTTGTTACTTCTCTTCTTGCATTTCTGATTTTGTGTATTTGGGTTCTCTCTCTTTCTTGGTGAGTCTAGCTAAGGGTCCATCAATCTTGTTTATCTTTTCGAAATACCAGCTCTTTGTTTCATTGATCCTTCATACTGTTTTTTTGGTCTCTATGTTGTTTATTTCTGCTCTGATCTTTTGTTTCCTTCTACTTGCTCTGGAGTTTTCTTTTTGTTTGCTTTCTAGTTCTTTAAGTTTTGAGGTTAGATAGTCAATTAGAAATTTTTCTTGTTTTTGAGGAAGACCTGTAGTGCTATGAACTTCCCTCTTAGAACTGCTTTCGCTGCATCCCATAGATTCTGTGTTGTTGTGTGTTCATTTTCATTGGTTTCCAGGAAGTTTTTAATTTCTTCCTTGATCTCCTCAGTAACCCATTCATTGTTTAATAACATGCTATTTAGCCTCCATGTGTTGAAATGTCTTTGCATGTTCTTGTTGCAATTGATTTCTAGTTTCATGCCATTGTGATCTGAGAAGATGCTTGATATGATTTCAATCTTCTTGAACTTGTAGAGACTTAGTTTGTGTCCTAACATGTGGTCTGTATTTGAGACTGTCCCATGTGCACTTGAGAAGAATGTGAATTCTGTAGTTTTGGGGTGTAATTCTCTGTAGATATCTATTAAATCCATTTGATCTAGTGCTTCATTTAGAGTCTCTGTTTCCTTGTTAATTTTTTGTCTAGAGGATTTATTCAGTGAAGTCAGTGGGGTGTTGAAGTCCCCTGCTATGACTGTATTGCTGTCAATTTCTCCTTTGAATTCCTCTAGAAGATTTTTAATATATTTTGGTCCTCCTATATTGCATGCATATCTGTTTACCAAGGTTATATCTTCTTGTTGGATAGATCCTTTCAATATTATGTAGTGACCTAATTTATCTCTAGTTATGGCCTTCATTTTTAAATCTATTTTATCAGATAGGAGTATTGCTACCCCAGCACTTTTTACCTTTCCATTTGCTTGGAAGATTTTTTCCCATTCCTTCACTTTTATCCTATGTGAGTCTTTTGTTGTGAGGTGAGTCTCTTGTAAACAACATATATATGAGTCATGCCTTCTTACCCAATAAGCTACTCTAAGTCTTTTGATTGGGGTGTTCAGTCCATTTACATTTAAGGTTATTATTGATATGTACTTATTTATTGCCATTTGTGTTTATTGTTGTTATATTTTTCTTTCTATTTCTTCTACTAATTACAGGAGTCCTTTAAACATTTATTGTAGTGCTGGTTTGGTGCTAACATATTTCCTTAGCCTTTTTTTTGTCTGGGAAACTCTTCATTTCACCTTCTTTTTTGAATGATAGCCTTGCTGGGTAGAGTAATCTTGGATTCAGATCCTTGTTTTTCATAACCTTGATTACTTCATGCCATTCCCTTCTGGCCTGTAGTGTTTCTGTTGAGAAGTCAGCTCATAGCCTAATGGGGTTACCTGCTGCTTTTCTCTTACTGCCTTTAGGATTCTCTCTTTGTCTTTAATTTTTTGGCATTTTAATTACTATATGTCTTGGTGTGGGCCTGTTTGGGTTCTTCTTACTTGGGGCTCTCTGTGATTCTTGAACTTGACTGCCTTCTTCCTTCACCAAGTTAGGGAAATTTTCTGTCACTATTTCTTCAAATATATTCTCTAACCCTTGCTCCTTTTCTTCTTCTTCTAGAACTCCTATAATGCAAATATTGTTACATATCTAGTTTTCCCACATTTCTCTTAAAGTGTCTTCCTGTTTTTTAATTGTTTTTTCCTTTTGGTTTTCTGATTGGTTGATGATTTCTACCCTTCTTCTAATTCACTGATCCAGTCCTCAGCTTCCTCTCCTCTGCTGGTTATTCCTTCTAATGTGTTCTTTATTTCTGCTATGTCATTCTTCATTTCCACTTGGTTGGTTTTCAATGTTTCTATATCTTTATTCATGGTGTTGATGTCCTTACTCATGCTGTTGAGCTTCCTCAGGATCATGGCTCTGAACTCTACCTCTGATAACTTGCTTAACTGCATTTCATCTTCAGTAGAGTTCTCTTATTCTTTAATTTGGGATCTGTTTCTTTGTTTCACCATTTTGGCTATTTCAGTGGGTTTTGGAGCCTGCCAAATTTTCCCTGTGGATGTTGGTGTTCTGCTGTTTGTGGCTCCCTCTACTGGATTTGCATGAGTGTGGGAGGGCCCACGGTCAACACCACTGTCAAGACTTACTTTCCTGGGTAGATTTTCAAGCCCAGGAAAGGTTCAGTTATCCTCTAGCTTATTGCCTGGAGGCTATTAGTCTCAGTTACTTGATGTTCCTTGGGTTATAGCCCTCAGCTGAATGAAAAAATCCCTCAGGTGTTCAGTGTAAGAGGATTTCCAGAGGGTAGGGCAGATGCTGGTTCTTAATGAGCCTCAATTTGCATTTATCTGGCCCACCTGGGTGGGGTTACATCTCCAATGGAGGGGCTGCTGCTTCTCCCCAGAGCTCAGGGAAGGAGCAAGACAGCCACCATCCTGTGTGGCTGCGACTCAGCAAAAACTCTGAGTGCCCTCCAAACCCCAGTTGTCCCCACAGAGTTCCAGTCCAGTCTGCCCTCTCTCTGCCTGAGCCCAAGGTGAGTGGCTATAGCTAATTGAGTGCTCTGTCCTAGCCCTCTGCGCCATGAAGCTGGCTTGGGATTTTATCCCCGAGAGAGCTGCTCATAGGTAAAACAGCTGCTGTCCGTGGGCTTCCAGCACACCCTCTTATGCTTTCGCAGACCTACCAGGTTCAATCAGTGTCTTTTTTTCCTGTCCCTGGTTATATGATCCTCCCCAGCTGCTTTTCTATTGCTTTTCCCCAACGATTTGTCTTTACTTTAGTTGTAATTCCAGTTTGGTCCTGGGAGATGGTCTGTGTAGCTTCCGTTCACTCTGCCACCATTTTGAAATCTATTATAGTACACTCTTCATAGCAGTGTTCTGGCAATGAGCAGTAGGTCCTCACTTAACGTCACTGATAGGTTCTGGGCTTATAAGTGAAGTGACTTATAATGAAAACAGTCTTACCATAGGCTAACTGATGTCAAAAAATACTTTGTACTTTTGAAGTTGATACCAAATTTACTCAGGAACTTGGAAAGAAATCTAACATAGAATTATAAGAGACACATATATCCAAACAGTGTAACAGTTCAGAGGTAAGCAAAGGGGAAGTGCCAATTAGCAAAATGTGTTACATTTCCACTCACATCACTGATTATCTTAAAAGAAAAACAAACAATAATGGAAATTTCCTATATATTTCCTAGAAATATAGAACATAAATCTATTCTTACCAAAGTGTGTGTGTGTGTGTATGTGTAATAGCAAAGCACCTTTTCTTGGTGAATAAACTATTCCTCCAGAAAATATAAAAAAAATAATTCATCTAGTATTAAACAAATAATATTTAAATTGTTTTAAATATTCATAATCTCTAATCCCAAGAAAACTTTTGATGACTCTTCGCACAATTTTTCAAATTGAGAATGATCTTAATTATGGTCTAGAAAGTGTTGGCAGATGCCATTCTTGAGTCTAGAGTCAGCAGCACCAATATCAGCCCTGTTTCCATAAATAGCTTCTAAAGCATTTACCAAAGACCTTTGCTTGAAAACAGGCCAGGACTTCAAATTTTTTATATGTTCTTGAAGACAAACACAAACACATAAAATACGAATTAGAACATTTCCTCCACTGTGGGGCTTGTCTTGAGCCACCCTACGAGAAGACTTAGTTTACCAGTGTTTCTCTTTGCTTGGCTCTGTTGTGTGTGGCTATACTATGGCCCCTGTCACTCCACTTCACCAGAACTCGCTGCTTCTTGAGCACAAAGAAGCAATGTGATTCATCCTGGTGTTTCCCAGGACATGTTTCAATGTGTGGTAAGTAGTAAGTGTTCAATCAACTTTGTTGAATGGAAAAGGGACACAATTTACTTGGTCTTAAAATGAGCCGGTGTTTCAAAGCTTTGGTGATAAGGATTGAAATAATTATTGAAATGCTCAATTATAAATAGATAATATGGTCTAAACGTAAAGTTACCCAGGAAATATCATACCATAGATTTTTATTTGCTCTGGTCAGTTTTGTGTTTTTGTTGCCCTTGCTACTGCTGTGTAATATCTATATTATAGTCTAATAGATACATTATACTACCATGATCATATATATATATGATATATATATATATATATCATATATATATATTAGATATATATATATTAGACATTAATATTTTTCAGACTCCCATAATATTTATTATCACACCTTATTTCTGAGGAAAACTGAGCAGCAGAAAGCTATGACCAGATCATTAAAAAAGAAAGGGAGCCAAAGTATACAGATGGTATTTGTCTAAACACACATGGAAATAGATTGTTAGAGCCAGGCTGGAATTCAAGTCTCTAGAAATTACAAAATCTCCTGAGGTAGAAATTTAAATTTGGATATAAGCAAGTCAGTCATTATATCTGAATAATACATGAAGGATGAATCAAGTTAAATAAAATGTAATGGTATGTTGACTTAGAAAACTTCATCTTTTTAAAAAATACCAATCCTTTTGTGTAAGGGGAATAAAAAAATAAATGGAGTTAATAAAGAAAACAGGAGCAAAATACTGGGTATATTCAATTTGTGTGACCCCATAGTTAGGTCTAGTGTGAAGGACAGCCTTATGTTAGCTTGATGCTCTGTTTTTAAAGTGAAATTAAGAGAATTGGAAGTATTTAGCAAATGTGAATCTTAAGTAGAAAAAAAAATGTTTTATGCAAAAAAAGACAGAATCTTTAAAAAAATTTTTTTCTTTATTGATTTTTAGAGAGAAAGGGAGAGGGAGAGAGAGATAGAAACATTGATGAGAGAGAACATCAATTGGCCACCTCCTGCATGCCCCCCACTGGGGATCAGGCCCACAACCTGGGCACGTGCCCTGACCAGGAATCGAACCGGGGACATCTTGGTGCATGGGTTGATGCTCAACCACTGAGCCACACCAGCCAGGCAAGACAGGATCTTGGTAATGGAATTCATGACATTATTGAAATAGAAAATGTAGTTTTTTATGTATAAATGCACTTTCACTTTTGTATGTGTATGTATGTTTCCACAGACACGAAAAAAGCTAAATCAGTCCTGCCCAAATAAAATAATTAAGACTACAGAATTAAAGTCTCGTTATTGTTTTTAATTGGTTATAATATATAGAAAACCACAATACATAGAAAACGTAAGTGGCAATCCATAATATCAATTGTATTCTTATATTCCTAATTCAATAACATGAAAATAGAGAATGCACATATTTCATAGCCCATGAAACACTTATTAAAAGTATACATTAATACACAAAGAATATAGTTAATAATAGAAAGAAATCACAGAGCAAATTCTCTCTTGTTTTTAAAAAATATTTTTTCTTTATTGATTTTAGAGAGAGAAGAAGGAAGAAGAGAGAGAGATAAAAGCATAGATGAGAAAGAACATCAACTGGCTGCCTCCTGCATGCCCCCATTAGGGATCGGGTCCATGACCTGGGCATGTGCCCTGACTGGGAATCAAATCGGCGACCTCCTGGTGCATGAGTTGATGCTCAACTACTGAGCCACACCGGCTAGGCAACAGAGCAAATTCTCTAATCATGACTGTTAAGCTCATAATGAGGTGAGTTCTCAACCACGGGAACAAACACGGTCTCCAAACTTCAGTGCTTCAGGAAAAAACAGAGAGATCTTTTCCCTGTGGAGGGGGAAAAATATCTACTGTGTCTGATTTAGATGATAAATCACTTCTGGACTGATCACAATATCCAGAAGGCCACAGCTGGTTGCCAGATTTCTCAACCTTCAAACTATTACATTTTAAAATACTTTTTCATTGTGAGAGGGCTACATATTAAGTTGTTTAGCAGCATTTTGTGTCCTCTACCAACTAGAACCCAGTAGCACCCCATTTCTGAAAATCAAAAATGTCTCCCAACATTGTTCAATGTCCTCTCGAATGCAAAATGTTAAATGCTAACTTAAAAGATACACACACATACAAACACACTCACTTGTATATGCCTTTTAAACAAGGATCCCTCAAAAGTAACTCAAATGACACAAAATTAAACTGCAAGCAGTTCTTTACTAATCATCGATTATCTTTGGTATCCTAGAAAGGAATGGTCCCTCTATTATCAAGTGAATACCCTGATGTCACAAATGAGGCAAAGACTCAAACTGTTGAATGGCTTTGCTCAAGTTCCTCATAAGCTAGACCACAGCAAAACCAGCCAGCAAAACCCTTTTGTTTACATATATCTTTCTCATTTAAAATCAACTCTTTCATTACAAGCACAATTTCCTAGAAAAAAATTGCCTCTCTTTCTCCTTTGATTCAGATTTTAGCAAATTCTATACCAGTTTAAATAAAAGACCAGTCAACTGGTGAGGCCTGTCATGGAGCTGAGCATCCCAGCTAACACATTAAGTATATGTGTCCACAGACTTGGTGTTTGCTGAGGAAAGGCAACTAACTGACAGACAATAATGAACTCCAGGGTGGAAAACTGGGTAAAAATACTGTGTCTAAAATCCCTTTTTTAGTTAATGGTGTTTTGTCTGCTTTTCTATTTGGAGGATGCATAATTTATACAGCTTTGATTATTATGCTTACTGGCCTGATTTTCTCAGAATAAACTGTATGGGTTTCCTGCTCAGCTTTGGAAACAGCTTATTTGCCTTATTAGCAATAATTCTGACAGCATTCTAATCAAATTCCAGATTCAGAATCCTAGTGTTCAACATGTAGTTCACGTGAATATTTAGGCAGATCCAAGTGCCTGTTTGTCCCACTTTTATTTATTTATTTATTTTTTGTCACCGCCATAATCAGATTTATTGTTGCAATGGCACCAAGACAGCTGGAGGTGCTCACAGTGACATTGTGCAAGATTTCCTGCCTTCTAGTGCTGGTCCTATTTTTAAATTCGGATCTCCAAGAAATGAAGAGAAAATGATGGGCCTGGAATGGGGAGTCAATACCCACAGCATGTGCCCTGGGGGCAGATTGGGTCACAGACACAAGGAAATGATGTGGTTCGACCACCAAAGTGTTAGAGACCAGCAAGGAATATGATTAGCACCAGGGAGAGGTCAAGGCCTATAAAAGAGTAAAGAATTTTCTGTAATTTTTTCTGTATCATTTAGATTCCCAATCCTAAAGCTATAAGGAGCCATTTTTTTTTTTTTTTTTTTTTTTTTGTCAATTTCCCACTCAGGGACCACTGGCCTCAGGCAGAATGGCTTAGGTAGTACCTTCCCTACATCTCTTCAATAGCAAACCTCATTCTTCCAATCCAGGTGTACTTTGTACATAATCTAGATCCTGACCAACTAATACACAGAATGCTTTTCTGGGTGATTCCATGATGTAGTCACCCTGTTCTAGGGTTACTGACCCCACTGTACCCACCGACCTTTCCCATGTGCAGGTGTTAATGTTTGCATATCTCCAGGACTAGTGACATTCATGGACTTGTCCCTAGGCTTCTGAAAACCTCCCCTGCCTAGCTTGATTCCTGAGAACTCACCCAGGACAGGCCATTTAACACTGTCACAGCATCCCTGGATCCTTTCCTTTTGCAAGATACTAGTTCATGAAGATTCACAGAGCATTAGCATGAATAACAGTACTGAATCTCTACTTTGATGTCATCTAACTTTCATTACCTTAAAAAGCTAGTACATATCTGTTTAACCAACCTAAGATAATGTGCCTGGCAGAGTTTGCATGCAGATTGGATCTTAATAAATGAGGAGGGAAATTTATGCCACCTTATTCCTGTATGTTTCATTTAAGTTTTCAGAGTAACTGCCCCCTGTAAGAAAAAAAGAAAAAGTCCTACTTGCAAAATGCTATGAAGGCAGGAGTCCAGTGAGCAGTGAAACACAGAGCAATTTGTTCATCTGCCAACCCCCATGGATCTGGGTGGTGTGCTGTCTTTATTAAGTCATATCTCAAAAGAATGCTATTCTTGAAAAAGTACTGCCTGAGGGTCTTCAGTTAGAAAATTCACTAGAAAGCCCAGACATGGGATTATGAATTTAGCTGTTTCTTCATACATGTTGTGAAAGAAATGCTATTTTCTAATTTGTTTCTATTATAATATATTAAATTGTTTTTTTGTTTGTTTGTTTGCTGTTTTTATTTTTGGCAAATGGCTGAATTCCACAAACACTTAAAATGTTGATTGACAAAGGCCTTTAAAATCTACCTAGAAGAAAAGGACCACAATGTTACTATTAATATTGTCCATTTTTTTCAATGCTACATAATCTCAATTTCCCTACCCTACAATAGATGAAAATACGATGCTTGTGTTTATGTGTGTGTGTTTCATGATGCTTCACATCCTATCTGTTAATTACTAAGCATGGAAAAAAATATGACTATAGATCTGCTAATATTTTACATATCTGAGAACTGTCTGGTCCAGGAACTCGTCCAGCATTTGAGCCCTGATCTGTAGTCACACAGTTAACACTAAATAGCAAGCACCACTTTGCGAGACAAGTGTTTTCACCAGTGGACAGATCTGGTCATTATTAGAACATCTTTTCTTAAACAAAATCCAAATCTACCACCCTCTAATCTCCAATGGCAGGTGCTAGTTGACTCATTTATTAGATTCAGTTTCTACATGGCAATATCTTCTTAAGTATTGAAAATGGATATACGCAGCTCTTGTGTCCACCCCTGTTTTTTTCCCCTAGACCTCTCCTACAAAATGCTTTCTTCAACCCTTGTCATATACAGTGCCTTTACTATTCCAGACACACTCCTCTGAACATCGTCCAGGTTGTTTATATACATATTTAAAGAACTGAACACAGGCCCTGGCCAGTTTGGCTCAGCAGTTAGAGCATCAGCCTTTGGACTGAAGGATCTCAGGTTCGATTCCCAGTCAAGGGCATGTACCTGGATTGCAGGTTGGATCCCAGGCCTCAGTCAGGGTGTGCAGGAGGCAACCAATCAATGTGTCTCTCTCACATGGATGTTTTCACTCTCCTCTCTCTCTCTCTCTTCCCCTCCCTCCCTTGCTTCCACTCTATCTAAAACTCAATGGAAAAATATCCTCGGGTGAGGAATTACAAAAAAAGAACTGAACACAGTACTACAAACCTGGCTTTTTCAACAGAGTAGTGCGATCGTGAGTGATTCAAGATTCTCTCTGACTGTCAGTAAAAACCTGCACCACAATCTTCCTCACACTGTTAATGTTCTCAACCTAAAGTGTTGACCGGTTTGTCTGAGGGGAAGCTAATGACCAAGTGGACCAAGTGAAGGTTCCAGAAAGTATCTGATGCTGCGGAAGTGGACATGTAAGAGAGTTGCTTATTTAACACTTATTCTAATTATAAAATATGCATGACTTTTTAGAAGTCCTGGAGACACTATGGATATTGTGTCTGGGAAGTGTCATTTGACTTCCATTAATATGCACATAAAATAAATATCTCCTTCGTTGAGCTCTTCGTGTATGCCAGACAGCATTGGAACTACATTTTTAGACATTATGTTATGCGTTTTAAGTTTCATTCCTACTCTATTTTATGATCACATCATCCTGCCTTATTGTTTATTTTTACTGAACATTATATTTATGCTAGCTTGTTGAATTTTATGTATCCTTGTAAACCTTAATTTATTTCTCAAATAAGGTGAGGGAATATACTAATAAATACAATTCAATTTAAATATCATAGTAGCTCCAAATAAGAAAGGTATATGTATGTATAAAATATTTATATGTTTTATTTAATATATTTCAAAAGTATTATTAGGATTTGGGGAAAAAAAACACACCTAAAATGTGTAAAGAAAAAATGAAATTTCCTCCCTTGTTTACAATAATTTAATTCACACAAATAACCACAAAGTTGCGGGTGTATCATTTCGGTTTCTTTTTATGCATATTTCCTTTCTTCCTTCTGTACATTAATCAACCCTTCCTACCTTTCTCTTTATTTCTCCTATGTAACTGCTTAAGTAGCAATCAATCATCTATCTTTGTTTCATCTTGTTATATACATGTGCTTCTTTTTTTAAAGCAGAATAACGTTCTATTATAGGAAGCTACATAATATTTTAGCCATTTTCTTATTAGCAGAACATTAGATGTTTTTCATTGCTATAAATAATGTAAGAAATATCATTCTGAAGTTTCCTAGAAATCATATTGCTAGTTCAAACTTGTATATTCAAATGAACTGCAATATTAGACCATCCACTCTCCTAAAATAAATAAATAAATAAAAACACATAAAAATTATACTTTTACAAAAAGTATATAATAGTGTCTTCATCATATACATTCTGTATCTATGGATATTCTTAATCTCTATATATTCTTAATCAGTCTTAAATTGCTCTCCTTTTCTGATAATATTTATCACCTCAACTTCTACAATTCATTATGAGGAAGAAAAAACTAGCACTGATATAAGATAGAGAATCTTTATTTTAGTTCAGTTTTTGGTTACAAGATTTTAAGACAGGATAAATAATCTTGAAGGGATTAGATAACATCCAGAGGTTTAGCAGGAGAAGCATGATGTTCTTAAATGACAGTCACCATGTTAGGTATTTATTATCATAAAAATTTGAAATCAATTTCAAAATCATCTTTAATATCTAGAGCAGTTGCTGGTCAAACACATATTCCTTTACTACCCTTTCTTTATGTCACTTGCCATCTCATTCAGTATGGCAAACTCATCATTCCTCTCCAGAAAGCAGTAGACTACATGACATAAACCTCTTTGGGGCCAGCACCTCCTGTCACATTGCAATTTCTCCTAAAGCCCTTCTACCATCGTGTCCTTTGCTCTCTTAAGAAATCAGTGATGGAGTTGTTTCCCCACAAAGCAAGATCTTCATCCTCCATTCCCTAACTACAACACCTGTCCTTTCCAGTCAGCTAAATATATGTGCAATCTAGAGCATCCCTTACAAATAACCCATTAGTGCAGACTCAACACAGTCCCCTTCTATGGACAACTGATTATATAACCTATTAATCAGAACCTGAAATCACTTAAATTGACTTTAGCAATAAATAATATGGCTTTTGTCTTAATGACTGATGCCAATGAAGCCAAGACACAGGTCTTAATTATTATATGAATCAGCTACCTCGTATCTGTCATTAATACATTTCTTTAATCTCCAACACACATACACACACACACACACACACACACACACACACATAATGTAAATTAAAATTTAAAATATAAAGGCAAATTTCTTCTATACCCAATTAGTTGAGAGTTTTTATCATTTAAATATGTTAAATTTTGTTAAATGCCTTTCTACATCTATTTAATGATGATATGATTTTTGTCTCTCATTTTGTTGATGTGGTGTATGTATCACATTTATTGATTTTTGTATGTTGATGAGCTTTGCATCCCAAGGATGAATCTCACTTGATCATGTTCTGTGATCCATTTAATGTGCTCTTAAATGTTTTGCTAATATTGTTTTCAGAATATTTGCATCCATATTTATCAGGGGTATTAGCCTGTAATTCTTTTCTTATAGTGTCCTTATCTGGTTCAGTATCAGGTCATGCTGGCATCATAAAATTAATTTGGAAGTATTATATCCAGTTCCATTTTTTGAAAGATTTTTAGAAGTATTGATATTAATTCTTCCTCAAAAGTTTTCTAGAATTCACCTGTGAAGCCATCTGGTCCTGGGTTGAGTTTGTTTGGAGATTTTGACTACTGATCCATTGCTTGTTATTTGTCTAATAATATTTTATATTACTTCATGATTTACTCTTGGTAAGTTGAATGTTTTAAATAATTTATCCATTTCTTCTAAGTTATCCTATTTGTTAGTGCATTACTGTTCACAGAAGTCTCTTTTGATCTTTTGTATTTCTGAGGTGGCGGCTGTGATGTCTCCTTTTTCATTTATAATTTAATTATTTTGAGCCATCTCTCTTTTTTCTTTGTATAACTAAGGTTTCTCATTTTTTTAAATCTTTTAGTTAATCTTCACCAGAGGATAGTTTTTCCATTGATTTTTAGAAAGAGTGGAAGGGAAGAAGGGAGAGGGAGAGACAGAGAGACAGAGAGACAGAGACAGAGAGACATCAATGTGAGAGAGACACATCCATTGGTTGCCAACAGCACATGCCCTGACTGGGCCGGGGATCGAACTTGCAACCCAGGTACATGCCCTTGCCTGGGATTTGAACCCATGCCCCTTTGATGCTCAGCCAATGCTCTAACCACTGATCCACACCAGCTAGGGCTCAATATTTTTTTTATCTTTTCAAGGAACAATCCTGGAGAATTTTCCATGTGCACTTAAGAAAAACTGTGTATTTTGCTGCTGTTGGATGAAATGTTTGTATATGTCTGTTAAGTCCATTTGCTCTAAAGTACAGTTCAGTCCATTATTTCCTTATTTATTTTCTGTCCAGATGATCTATCCATTGTTGAAAGTGGCATATTGAAGGACTTCTATATCATTGTATTGCTGTCTGTTTTGCTTTTAGATCTGTTAGTAATTGTTTAATATATTTAGGTGCTTCAATATTTGGTGTGAATATATTTATAATTATTTTATCCTATTGATGAATTGACCCCTTAATCATATATAATGACCTTCCCTGTCTCTTGTTACAGCTTCTGACTTAAAGTCTATATTTTCTGATATAAGTATAGCTACCTCTAGTTTCTTTTGGTTTCCATTTGTTTGGAATATCTTTTTTAATCCCTTTATTTTCAGCCTAAGTGTGTCCTTAAAACTTAAGTGAGTCTCTTGTAGACAGTATATAGTCTTGTTCTTTATCCATTCAGTGACTCTCTCTTTTATTTAGAGAATTTAAACTATTTTACAGTTAGAGTAATTATTATTATTATTTTTACCCTCACCCAAGGACATTTTTGCATTTATCTTCAGATACAGTGGGAGGGAGAAAGGGAGGAAGAGAGAGAGAGAAACATCGATGTGAGAGAGACACATCGGCTGGCCACCACCCACACAACCCCATCCAGGGCCGGGGACAAACTGCAACTGAGGTACATTCCCTTAGCGGGAACCGAACCTGGAACTCTCTGGTCCATGGGCTGATGCTCTAACCACTGAACCAAACTGGCCAGGGCTAGAGTAAATATTGACAGGTAATGATTTACTATCATCATTCTGTTAACTGCTTTCAGATTTTTTTCTTTTACTTCCTTTGTCTTTCTTTTTCTCTCTTGCTGTATTTCTTTGTGAGTTAGTGAATTTTTTTAGCAATATACTTTGATTCTTTTCTCTTTATCATTTTTGTATCTATTGAAGATTTCAGCTTTACATTTACCATGATGCTTTCATAATACAATTTATAGTTACAACAGTCTATTTTTAAACAATGTCAATTGCATAAAAATTTTACATATTTACTTTTCTTCCACCTAATTTATGTTGTTGCTATCCCAATTCACATATTTTGATGTTATGCATCCATTAACAAAATGTTTTAGCTATAGTTATTTATAACAATTTTGTCTTTTAATCTACTTTTTAGAGTTCAAATATTGCAGTAGCAGAACATTTTAAATTTGAGTACATATCTATCTTTAGCAGTGAATTTTAGTCTTTCATATGTTTTCACATTACTATTGTCCTTTCATTTCAGCTTGAAGAGCTCCTTTTAGAATTTCTCATAAGACAGGTCTAGTAGTGATAAATTACCACAGCTTTTGTTGATCTGGAAAAGTCTTTATCACTCCTTCATGTCTGAAAGTTAACTTTGCTGATCAAAGTACTCTTGTTGACAGTTTTTTTTAATTCTTTATTCCTCTGAGTGTTTTGAATATACTGTGTCCTGTTCCACAGTTTTTCTGCTGAGAAATCTGCCAACTATCTTACCAGGAACCCCTTGCATGTGATGAGTCTTTTTTTGCTGCTTTCAAAATTCTCTCTTTTACTTTGATTGTTGAGACCTGGATTATAAACTGCCTTGGTGAAGTTCTCTTTAGGTTGAATCTGTTTGGGGATCTTTGAGCTTCATGTACCTGGTGGCCATATATCTCCCCATATTTGGGAAGACTCCTGCCATTATTATTATTTTTTTAAATTTTTGTCCTTTTCTCTCTCTTCTCTTTTTGAGACTCCCATAATGAGAATATTACTTTGGTTCATTGTGTTGCATAATTCACATAGATTTATATACTCTTTTTCATTCTAATGTCTTTTTTTCCTCCTCTGACTGGATAATATCTAGACATCTGTCTTTAACTTTATAGAGTCTTTATTTTGCCTTTTTGAAACTGTTACTGAAACTATTGTGTGTGTTTTTTTTTTAATTTTAGTCAGTATTCTTCAATACTAGTATTTGTTTACTTCTTTTTTTAATGATTTCTATCATTTTTTTAAACTTCTCACTCTGTTCATGCATAGTTTTTATGTGTGTTCTCTTGAACCTCACTGAGCTTCCTTAAAATACTCATTTGGAATCTGTTTCAGGTAACTCACAGATCACCATTTCTTTGGGGTTTGGTACTACAAAATTATTATGTTCATTAATAGTATCATCTTTCTTTGCTTTAAAAAAAATTTTTTTTTATTGATTTCAGAGAGAGAGGAAGGGAGATAGAGAGAGAGATAGAAACATCGATAAGAGAGAACATCGATTGGCCACCTCCTGAATGCCCCCTACTGTGGATTGGGCCCACAACCTGAGCATGTGCCCTGACTGGGATTCAAACCAGCAACCTCTTGGTGCATGGGTCGATGCTCAACCACTGAGCCACACTGGCCGGGCATCTTTCTTTGCTTTTTTTTTTTTTTTTTCATTTTTCTAATCTAGCATTGCTGTCTACACATTTGAGAAAACATTGATTTCTTCCAGCCTTTCAGACTGGCTTCTGTGTGGAAAGACTGACCTAAATATAGATGAACGGGCACTGATGTGCAGGGAGTAGTGTTTGTTCCTGGCAACACAGAGGAGCATAGTCTCCATGAGTTTATCAGCCAGGGTCAACACCAGTGCAGACTGTAGGGGTCTTCTGCAGTCAAAACTGGAGGTGCTGGAAATGGTAATGGTGGGTAGAACTATTGTAGTCTTCAGATGTGATAGCTGTTGGGATCCTCCTATTCTCTCTTATTTTATTTATTTATTTATTTATTTATTTATTTATTTATTTATTTATTGCCCAAGCGAGGAAGTTCTAGTAAAGGGGATCCAACTTGGTACCTCATTGGGCATTCTGGCTCTCTGAAAGGCGGCAGGGCTGGGGCTCTGGGGTCAGGCACACATGGAACTACCACACTGCCTGTGTCCTGGGGCACAGGTGCACTTGCTCTGACAGTGGCACTGGATTCTAAAGTGCAGGAATATACAGATCTCCTGTGCAAGCAGGGTCTGGGGCTCTGGTGTTCACCACAGTGACTTAGGCTAGATAAACCCTGAGATGACAGACTACAGTAGCAGCTTGAGCCAAGGGTATAGGGTGCAATAGCAGCAGAGCCTGAAGATATAGGTTAAAGGCCCAAATGTGGCCCCAGGGGGCAGCTGCAGAACAGCAACAGCATGTCCTCAGTAGTGGCCTATTAAAGAAATGTGTTGGGACCCAGGGACCCAGTTGCAGAACAGTGAAAGCACAGCCTGTTAATGGTGGGTCAGCACTGTGATCTGGGACCTGGGGGTAGGGCTCAGAGTAACAGCAGCTTTCCCAACAATGCTCAGACAAAACTGTGACCTGAGACCTGGAGTGAGGAACAGAGCAGTGGCAGCCTAGTCCCGTGTAGGGCAAGACACCATGGCATCCTGATACTAGAGAGTTTAGTACTGGGGACCCTGGGGGCAAGTCTCACTATATCTATAGCAGCAGCTGTAGCCTGGGAGCTGGTGCTCCAGAGAGGACTCTGTGCAGCTCCATTGGCTGGGATCAGCATTGTAAAGACAATGGGAGTCATTGGCAGCAAAGACTGCAGTAGTCCACAGCAGTGAGACTTGCTGGGGTTCTTCTGCCCCCCTGTTCCCTGTGAGGTCTAGACTGTGGAATAGGGTGACATAGATGAAATGATTCCTATATTTTTCTATGTGACCATTCTCCATTTTTGAGTTCCACAGACTTTTTTTTTCTGCTTCTTTGTTGTAGTCCATAGTTTTCCTTGAACTGTTTTCATCAGTTTGAAGTTGTTTGTATATTGTTTTTGCTATATTACTAGGGGAGACAGCACTGAATCCTCCTAACCTTCCATCTTGCTAATGCCACTACTCACTATACTCTTTTTTTTTTCTTTTTCTTTATTGATATTAAAGAGAGAGAGGAAGGGAGAGAGAGAGAAAGATAGAAACATTGATGAGAGAGAACATCGATTGGCTGCCTCCTGCATGCCCCCACTGGGAATCAGGCCCACAACCTGGGCATGTTCCCTGACCAGGAATCAAACTGGTGACCTCTTGGTGCATGAGTCGATGCTCAGCCACTGAGCCACACCAGCCGGGCACTCACTATATTCTTTAATGCCCCCTTTCTTCCTACCTGTTAAGAATGTATCTTGATCCTATACCATGGGAGAAAAATCTGTGGTAATTATAATAATATTTTAGAATACAATAACATGAAATGTTTGAAAGCCATTAAGTTAGATATTCTATTTCCAATTAGGTATTTCATGGTAAAGAAAGTAAAAAATTAAAAATAGAACTGCCATTTGACCCAGTGATCCCACTTCTAGGAGTATATCCTAAGAAGCCTGAAACACCACTCAGAAAGAATATATGCACCCCTATGTTCATAGAAACACTATTTACAATTGCTAAGATCTGAAAAGAGCCCAAGTGTCCATCAGTAGACGAGTGGATAAAAAAGCTGTGGTACATATACATGATGCTATGCAGCTGTAAGAAAGAACGATCTCTTATCCTTTGAGACCCATGGAAGGACCTGGAGAGTATTATGCTAAGCAAAATAAGCCAGTCAGAGAAAGACAATCTCACTTATTTGTGGAATATAATAAACAAAATAAGCTGACGAACAAAATAGATCCAGAGACATGTAAGTAGGAAACAGACTGACAAACCTCAGAGGGAAAGGGGGAGGGGGAGGGAAGAGATAAACCAAAGAACTTCCATGTATATACGCATAACCAATGGACACAGACTACAGTATGGTGAAGAGAGCAGGGGCAGGAGTGGGGAGGAGGGGTCAATGGGGTGGAAAATGCAGGACATCTGTAATATTTTCAACAATAAAGAAAAAATTTTTAAAAAGAGGAAGTAAATTAATATTTTCACACATAAAAAATGCTGGTTAAATGTAAAAAGTACTGACACAGAAAACTCAAATCTTAAATACAGTAATTCCACTGTTTTTATCTTGACAGGTGAAAGAATTAATTTCATTTAACCTTACTGGTCACTGGCTATTTTGGCTGTCTTTGTAAGGGGTATTTCCTATTGTCACTTGACTAACTATGGTTCTGGACAAAATGGAGTAAGATTATATAGATTCCTGCAAAACTCTGGTTAGATTATGAGTCATCAGGTCTTAAAGGCATTTGGAGCCAGAAGGTGATGGTATTTGTTAGCTGTGCCTGGGGAATCTGGCATACCCAGGAATGCAAATTACAAATTTGTTTTTTAATCAGTGTTTGTTAAAGACAAAGTCATGTAAGTACAAAACAAAACTAAGCAAATATAACAGGCCTTATATAAGATTACCATCCATTTGGTCCTGTCCAAAATGTCCATGGAGATATTTGGTTAATAGTTAATATGAACCTCATTCTTATACAAGATTTGAACCCTGATCCATCTACCTAAACCCAGTTAAGCTACAGAGGCAAGAAATTTAGTATTGACAATATATCCAGAACACAATTATTGGACCAACAAAACATAATAGTATTTTTTATGTATTAATCTCATAAACCAAAAATATAAGTTAGCATTATGAGTTACCTGAACCCAGGGACATTTTTTAAGCGTGGATGTTTTAACCAAATATCAAGGACCTTTGGACATGGACCAAATGTCTCCATGGACACTTTGGATAGAACCAAAATGTTCTGCAAGGCTATATAAAGTTTTCTCTAGATTAACACAGTTATAATAAAACAAACACTCATAATCCTCAAATATTATTATTTACTTAATAATATTTGCAGTAACAGACTGCAATTCCACAAGTCATTGCCACTTCATTGTACAATGTAACACAGTAATACTTCTTGCATTAAATGCTCCTTATGTAACTTATGATGTCCAACATCTAAGTTAAAATTTGCTTAGCCTCACCAGAGTAACTTAGTTGGTTGAGCACTGTCCTGTGCACCGAAAGGTTGCCAGTTCCATTCCCGGTTGGGGCTCATACCTAGGTTGTGGATTCGATCCCTGTAGGTGCTCATACGGAAGGCAACCAATCAATGTTTCTCTTTCACATCAATGTTTCTTTCTCTTCCTTCCTCTCTCTAAGTATGTCTTTCAGTGAGGATTAAAAAACAAAATTAAAAAAAGCAAAATTAAAAAAATTTTTTTTTTTGCTTAAATTGCTTTGGGACATTATTTTCCTCAAACAGGTTATTTGCCATTATCTCAGACCAAGCCATTCTTTTCCTTGTCTCCCAGTTCTTTCCTCTGCAAAAACTTTCCGCACACAGGGATGGCTATCTATACAAACAAACATCATTTAAAAGATATAACTTTGTTTTGTTACTTATATTGTACAAAACACAGCATGTGCCATTTTTAATAAACACTTTAAAAAATCCTATTTCTTATGATGCTTCTGCAAAATAATAGTTTTCTATATCAATAGAAATACACATCTTGGAACTCTCTTTCCGAATAGAGTAGATACTCTAGCCACATTTGACTACTGAGCACATCACAAGTGGCTAGTCTGAATTGAGTACATTAGTATAAAATACAAACCAGATTTTAAAGACTGTAAAATATATTGCCAATAATAATTATTCTGATTACATGATGAAATGCTAAAAGTTATGAGTTAAAATGGATTATTTTATTAAATTAATTTTACCTGTTTTCTTCTTTCTACTGTATCTACAATTTCAACATCATATACTTATATTTGTATCTTTCATTATAGTATTCCAACTGGAAGGCCCTAAGGTTCTTCAGAGAAATCGGCCAGGATCTTTTTAGGACAGTGGCTACACAATATGAGGGAGTGGCTTTTGAAGGAAGTTTATTGTCTCAAAACTAAATGATTAAAAAGTGTGCTATATATGTAACTGAGTCTGAGCAAACAGTCCCAACCCTGAAAAGTCATGGGGACATGAACAAATTTATAAAGTTTTAATTTATCCTCCTTAATTGAACTAACACAATGTCTGAATTAACACCACTGGAAATTACTTATTCTTCTCATTATCAACCAGTTTGTTTAGGATTAAAAAAGCAAAGAAAGCCAAGAATATAAAGTGTGTTTATTTACTAAAAATATATCAAGTCATCCTCTAATTTGTAAGGACAGAATGAAAGTCATGGGAAATTAGGATCCATGGGTGGTACAGTTTCACATTTGCAATTTCAGTCTTCCAACAATGTTTGCTTATCTGGAGTAAATCATTTTGTCATTTGCTTCACAGAATGATGTATATTCTTATCACAAAGAAATGTGCAGCTGATACAGCTACACAGAATTCTCACCTAAACTGTCCTGCTAAGATCACCCCCCAAATGGAACTGCTTTCTCAAACACCCGATTGAAATAAATAATACCAAAATGTATTCAGTGGGAAGAAGAAAACTAAGTCACACTAAAAAAGTTCTATGTTACCTGTTCTATAAATATCAATATAACAATTTGTAATATTAAGGACGTTTCCATTTGGCCTCTCATGGTGAACAATTCTGAGAGGGGGGGACTGAGCTCACCTCAAAGTAACAGAACTCATTTAACTTTGCATCAACATTCTCCCTCAAATTCATTTGAATTCACCAAGGAATCTCCCATAGAGGCCCACCACAGGGCAGTCACTTTTCATCTGCTTCAGGAAGAAAACCTAGTGAGTTGAAAGTCCTATTTATATCACCGGATCTACAAAGGGCCTTGGCTGGGGCAGGGATTTAAAATTGCTGAGAGATGGGAGGGACTTTTGAAATAGAAAGCAGTCACTGAATTTGACATCTTTATATTTTAAGAGATGTGGGGACAAAATTATGCATGTATATTTAACTTAGTCCCTTCATGAAATCCCCTCCTATATTTTTCACTATTTTCTTAAGTCTAATTGATTTAGATTAATATAAATATTAATATAAATAAATTGATGTTGCTGAAAATAATTTTCAGGTTTGACATTCTATGAATATATACAGGTATAAAGTTCTTAATGGCAAGAACATGATAAGGATTTAATAAATAATTGGTGAATTACATGCAATTGAGGAAGAGTGACAAAGGTAATAACAAATTTAAGTAGGGCCACTTCATTATAGACTAAAAATGTAATTGCTGTCCCCTGGCATAGGGGCAGCAGCAACTCTGTGTGTTTGCTACCAGTTCCAATTTTAGACGAGCCCCGGGAGAAAGGTTACAAATTGGGTCATACTAACAGTAAAATTAATGATGTATTTCTGCCTATTATCCACATACCATTGTGATATCTCGTACTCTCCGACTCACTTCTTATTCATCTAATATTTTCTTAAGTATCTGAGATTTTCTCCCAGCTTCCACCCTGAACCTACCACTGATATCGTCCAATAAAGTTCCTGTTGCTACAGAGCACTTGCTGATGCCTCCTGATAACCACTGCTGCCTCTGATACCCAGAAAGGAGCGAGGACCATCCTTCTTTTGGATCCCAGAGGAGGTTTTTATCTCAGAGGAAGTATCCACCAGTCTTTGCTTTCAAGAGCATCTGATTCCTTCATTCATAACCCTAAGACATAAACCTGCACTGTATTTTTAGAAACCTTCAGCATGTCTAAGCAACATGATGCCTTGAGCCAAAGAGAAGAAACTCCTCCTCAGTTTTTATTGAACTGTTTGACAGAGATCCAGCAGTATAACTTTTGAGCCCTATGTCTTACACTCTTTATAGTGAATATAGTTCTTTGTTACTGTTACACATAATTTCTGTTACACATAGTTTCTAATTCCATGGTCTCTAGAACATGTGGGATGTGACAGAGAAATAAATGGGAATAACAAATATTCAACTGCTTGGACAGTTTACTTCCTCACCTCACCCTACCTCCTTCTATGAAAGGCTCTGTCAAACTCAGATTTAGTTATTAGACAAAGCCACAAAAGAATACGCCTTAGTTACATTTCTTTTCCAGGACTCATCTCAGTCGTTCATATGAAATAGACTCCTGGTGATATGTTCCCATCCACTGGCCAGACATTTCCAAAATCTATAAAAGCAGTCAGAGATTTTATGTATGAGTCAGAAAAATTCACAAGGGAAGAGTCAAATTTGGGTTATGGTTTTATTAAATTTCTCTGAACCTCTGAACAGGTCATTTAAGTGCTCTGGATTTGCATTACCTCATTGATGCTACCCGTGAGTTCAAGCAGATGTTCTACAAACAAATTGCCATCTCCCGAATATATCAATCGAGGTCGAAATGCAAAGAGATCCAGCATCTTCAAAATATTTCATCTGGTTTCTGGTTATACTTCTCCAACTACTCCTGGCTCTACACAGATCTTCTCCAGATCTTTCTGTGAAGGATAGTTGCAAGTCTTATTGGTCAGACCATAGGCACTCACTGGGATAAAACAGTGCCAAAATAAGCAATTACCCATGACTCCTTCCTTCTTTGCTCTTGCACTTCCACTTCCACTCTATCCTGTGCTATCTGTATAAACTGTTCTTCTGGGTCTAGTCTTAGCTCTGTCTTTCCTGCAAGCATGTTGTGTATACCAGTAACAAAACACATATTAAGGGGAAAATAGAAAGTTCACCTCAGACCTCCAGTCTCAGTGGGTTATGCCAACTCATTCTTTTCAGATCTGACTTGCAGCATAAGACATTTACATGGATATTGTTACGGTGATACTTTAATACCTTAATGGACAGGAACTCCATGGTGGGAATTCATGATTGGCAGGACAGGATTTTGGTTTTTTAAATATCAGACCAAAATAATCTGGAAAAACACCAAGGCCTCACCTTTACCTCTAATAACTTGCATCTGGCATTTCACATAAAGTATGTTAATTTGAGTCAAGTGTACATCATAAGATATCCTTTACCTCTCAGTTAACATCAATATCTGTCATCCACGGAAATATATCGTTTCAACAAGAAAGTCTCAGAACCCAAGTAGAGAAGATTCAACTCATTTCCACATTATTAATATACTACTTAAATAAGTATTGCCCTAGTTCTCATTTTAAATATCACCAGGGGACATTTTAATGGCTTTAGATATTTTTTAAATGTATTTCAGTACTTTCTTCTCTATAGAACTCAAGCAGCACATACACTTTTGAGGAAAAATGGACTCATTTAAGTCATAAAAAGGGGGAAAAATGGCCTATTTTAAAATAAATGTTTGAAAGCTTACTTTAATAATTTGGACACTGTGATACATTGAGCAGAAGATTAAATCATGAAGCTAGTGGTGGGCTTTATCTCTTAATCCCATTCCTAATATTGGTATACCTCAAAGAGTAAACTGTAAGTATAACCTTTGTCACTCATTTCAAATTAAATAGAACTCATTAGTTTTCCTTTCAAGAGAATTTATCTTCTTTTTATTAAGTCACTCAGCAAATGAATACTAGGCTGTCTTATTCTATCAGCACTGGCATCAACAGGTATTTGGGAGTACCACTTAACCATAGAGGGCACCCTTGACATTCATAGTCATTGTAGATCTGTGTATTTAAAATGCATCGTTTTGAACACCCATTTCTAAATTGTATGAACGCACCACTCTCTTAGACAATCAACTCAGATAGTTTCCTCTCTCCTCAAATATGCAATACCTCCTTTCTTTCCTTTACGTTCACCAGATGTCATTGTTTCACAGAGAAAATAGAAGGCATATAGACAGCACTATCTCATTTTCCCAGCACCCTGTGCCTATGCACCCATTCCTTTCATTGTGCTCTGCCATCCCTCTTGCTGTGGATCAACTACCTTGCTCCACTCTCTAAAAACACCTCCTTTTGAGACCCAAGTCCTCATCTTTTCACCTCCTCAAGGACAAGCCTCTAGCAATTGATTAACTGATGAATGGAATTTTCACTATCCAATGTCTAAGGAAGATTTCCCAAGTTCCTTTTCTTTATTATAAGCTTAAATTCGTAGTTAAGTATTTGATACAAGGAATGCAAACACAGGAAAATGCTACACTGTAGTAAGGCCCAGGATCCTCCAGAATGTGTGTGTTTCACGCTGCTTTGACTCAACTATGATTTCAGTGTTGCTGATCCACCCACGTTAGCTACCCAGTGGCACTGCTACCAGTTTTAAGCTGTTTACTTTTTACTTAGAATGGGTATCACACGAGCATCTGCAAATTGTGAGACCATAGGGAGGGATATCCTGACTTAGCCCCCTCCACAATCCTAAAGTGCACTGGACTACACACCAGGGAACCAGGAATTATGGTTTGTCTTTCACATTCTATCAACCTTGTATCCACCTTGTGACTTCCCTCTGTGACTAGGCTAAGAATTGTCTGCTGGACAGCCATCGAGGTGGCCATTCCATGGCAACATATTATGTAGTGTGATCCAGCTGCGAGCAGCAAAATATAATTTTAATTTTTCTAATATGTTTTTATTGATTTTAGAGAGAGGAAGGGAGAGGGAGAGAGAGAGAGAAACATTGATGTGAGAGAGAAACACTGCTTGGTTGCCTCTCTTACACACCCTGACCAGGGACCGAACCCGCAACCTGGGAATGTGCCCTGACTGGGAATTGAACTGGTGACATTGTGGTGCACAGCAGCACACTCGACCAACTGAGCCACACCAGCCATGGCTAATTATAATTTCAGAAGGATACATTACCATCTCATTAGCTTCATATTTTCAGAAGATAGAATAAACACAAAAGACTTTTACTGCTTTGCTTTCAGGTTTTGTAATAATTCTTTTTGAAGCTGTACAAAGAAACAGCAACAATTCTAGAATTAGAACACTAGTATATTAAAAACATAGTACATATTCTCAAGTATTTTTGTCATTAAAATAAATGTGAATGCACATATATTTACATAAACATATCAGGTATAGAGACAGACCCATCTACACAATCAAAACTGTTTCTGTTGTCGAGCATCAGGTCAGGAACCCTACTTTTTAAAACATACATATGCAAACTCCATTTACGGTCCATGAATATCTATCATGTAAATGGCAAGTATAAAGATAAGCAGGACCCTCATTTTATGCATTAGCACAAAATTAAGGAAAGGTCATATGTTTGAAAACTACAGTCAATAGAACTCTTGCTAAAGAAAGGTACAATTAAGTTTCATACCCTGTGCACTTGGCAAGCTTTCATCTATCCAGCTTTTGGCATTAAGTCTTTAATGGACCTTTCAATTAATACAGACCTTGTTACTTCCTGTTTTCATTTTTACCAGAGATCATATATACAAGGGTAGACTTCAGAGGTTAAATGTTTAGAAGTAACTATTGATAGAATATTAATATACATGGGCATGGATACCAAAGATACCTATAGATGCAGCTGTTAGTATAAATGTCTGGTCTATGATAGGGCCATGGAATTTTCCAGCAGAACTCAGACATGAACTGAGGATAGAGGCAAGCATCAAAACAAACAATGAAAATTCTGCTGCGTATGATGTCTGAAATTTTGTTGCCTACATTTTCTTCTAGGATTTTTATGGATTCATGAGTCACATTTAAGTTTTTTATCTACTTTGAGTTTATTCTTGTGTATGGTGTAAGTTGATGGTCTAGTTTCATTTTTTTGCATGTAGCTGTCCAATTTTCCCAACACCATTTATTAAAGAGGCTGTCTTTACTCCATTGTATGCTCTTGCCACTTCTGTCGAATATGTACCATTTGACCCAGTGATCCCACTCCTAGGAATATACCCTAAGAAGCCTGAAACACCAATCAGGAAGAATATATGTACCCCCATGTTCATAGCAGCACTATTTACAATAGCTAAGATCTGGAAACAGCCCAAGTGTCCATCAGTAGATGAATGGATAAAAAAGCTGTGGTACATATACACAATGGAGTACTATGCAGCTGTAAGAAAGAAAGATCTCTTATCCTTTGAGACGACATGGGCGGACCTGGAAACTATTATCCTAAGTGAAACAAGCCAAGCAGAGAAAGACAAATATCATATGATCTCACTTATTTCTGGAATATAATGAAAATAACAGTCTGAGGAACAAGGTAGTCCCAGAGACGTGGAAGTAGGGTACAGACTGACAATTACCAGAAGAGGGGGTGGGGGAGGGGAGCGATGAACCACAGAACTTGTACGCATGTACGCATAACCAATGGACATGGACAACAAAACTGGGGACGGGACAGGGAGGGAGGGGAGGAGGGAGTCAATGGGGGAAAAAGGAGAAACATCTGTAACAAAAATAAATTAATAAAAAAAAGTGAAAAAAAAACAAACAAAAAACAAATAATGTTAAATAATGAGATTGGCCGAAGTACAGCTGGACCAACAAGTGCTGAGACAGAATAATAATAAACAGAAAGAAAGATTAAGGCCAGTTGGAGAGTCAAGAGGAGAAATGTGAGCAAAATCCACAGCTCTTTTATTAGGCAAACAGACTAGTAAAGGCAGATTAACAACAGGACCACATCTCAAAGGCATAGGTGAGATTTCAAGAATAGAAAGGGCACCAGAAATGCTAAGATCTGAAACAAGGATGAAGCCTTTCAATGACACGGGAAGGCTCAAAGATGGTCTTGACAATAGCAGCACTCAGAGAGATCTGTTCCCATCTTAACAAACACAGTTTATCAGTGGGAATCTAGAGATTGTGGGTCAAGGGCAGTGCTTTCCTTCCAAGGCTCTTCCTAAAGATAGTGTATCTTCTTGATGTTGACTTGGGAAATAGCGGTTCTGCATTTTGGCCTTTGATACATGCTTTGTCTGTGGTATTCAAGTTCTCAGTACTTTTCATGAAGCTTCTCTCTCTCCCTCTCCCCCACTCTTTTTAAAAACTTTATGTAAGGCATTAAATATTTAGAAAAGCCAGGCTAATTTTACTATTTCTTTGGACAGATCCTGGCAGAGTGCCAGGTACAATTTCATATATATTCATGAATGCTATTTGATGTTAAACATACATCAGTCTCCAAATTGCTGTAACAACATATACTGCGGAAATAAAATCTTCTCCCCAAACAAATAACATATTAACCTGATATGTATTACAGAATGTACTCAGTATGCAATGAGACATCTAAATGACATTAACTGATCTCCTACTATGTGTCAGGAACTATATTAAGTGTTGGGATAAAAAGATTAATGGGAATGTACCTGTCCCAGAACAGGGTAGAACTAGCATTTGGCTAGAAATAGGAAGATATAGATGTAGACTATCCTCAGTCATGAAATTTGTATATAGCCTTGGCAAGTCAGTTGCTTGTCTTGGACTGCATTTACTCATCTCTTCAATAATAAAGTTAGATAAAATTATTTTTAAAGTCTAAGTTTGAAATAAGGTTCTGAAATCTCATCTCACATTGTAGAATTTGGGCATGGTAATTATATATCTTTATTAATCATCCAGGTGGCACCTGGATAAACCTAGCACAAGCTTAGTTTATACTAATTAAAGGAAGAAGCTCAAAGCTCTTCCTCAGAATAAAATGTGTACCTCTAACACCGTGGACTACTGAATCAAAAGCATATATCAAATCCCTTAAGCAGCAGTCAGAATGTCAAAGGCATCTGTTATGACAGAGAAATCTAAGTGGATGAAAACCACTGAGAGATGTAAAATTACCTTCTTTAGACAAAGTCAGATGGTTAAAATAGTCAGCTGGGGGATTAAACCTGATAACTAATATGCTGAAACTCCCACCATTCACAACTGCCCCCGAACTGAAACATAAGGTAGAAACTTATGTCGGCTTTTACTCAGAAACTAGGCTTTCTACAGTGCCCTAAATATGAGGTCTGAGCAACTGTGTTTTGGCTTGACCAATCAGTATTTCATTCATAAAGCAACAGAAACAGTGGCTTTTGCAGAGTCATGATGATAAACACAGGAAAATCTAGTTCAATCAGCTAGTGCTGATTTTTTCAAAATTTCAGATGCATTTATGTTATTGAAAGATATTATTCTGATCATGAAAGTAACATTCTCTTATTGCAGACCATCTAAAAATTAGAGAAAATATTTAAAAAATGAAATATAATTTACACAAATCTCACTGCACACAGATAACCTATTATGTCCCACTACTGTGGGGGTTCTGCCAGTATTTTCTGCTTTTTGACATTCACTTGACCCTATTTCATGAATCTTACTGACTCATGGTCTCTGTTTACTGACATTTTCCTGTGTTCCCCTTTGCGTCTGTATCTGCATGCTTTACATTCAGATACCATAAGAAAGAGTAGATGGACAGCTGCCAATCACTATTCATCAGAGTGACCTTGTGGGGCAGAGCTTGTGGGCTAGGCCACTTTGCGATTTCCTCGCCAGCTCACCAAGCACAGCCTCTTCCTCTGACACCTTTCTCTGCTCCAGTGAGCTGTGTTCCAAATGGGACAGCTCAGTGGCACAATGCTGGGTGGCCCACATGTAGGGACCCCTTAGAAAGTGGAGTGTGGCCATGGCATCCACAGTGAGACATCTCAGCAAAGAAAAATTACATGTGACAAAACACTCCCTGGCACAAGAATTTTAAGAGCAATTACTTACAGTACTAATATAAGGAAATAAGCTAATAATCATGAATACCCCATTGAGTACAACAGGAACTCTCTACTGAATCACCCTAAATAATAGAGTGGAAGCACTCCTCTATTTTATTTATACACTAGGATTAGGAAATTCATCTGCACTCCCAATAAAAGTTAAGGGTTTTGTTAAAAAATGCGAGAGCCCTGGCCAGGGTGGCTTAGTTGCTTGGGCATCCTCCCATGCACCAAAATGTTGTTGGCTCGATTCCTGGTCAGGGCACATGACCAAGCTGTGGGCCCAATCCCCAGTAGGGGGCGTGCGAGAGGCAGCCCACAGATGTTATGCGCTCACATCGATGTTTCTCTCTTATTCCTTCCTCTCTCTATAAAAAATCAATAAACTATGAAATGTGAGAGAAAAAGCTCCTCAATACATTAAGGAGACAAGGATGAATAATTCCAGGTACTTATACTCCATTGAATGGATCAGAATAACTTAGTCCTGTGCCAGGAAATCTCCTAATGCAGTCACCCAGAGTCACTATGAAGGAAACAAAGATCATGAAAAACAACCTTATGCCAATCCTGGACCACTAATGCTGCAAGTACTGAGATGAAAATGGTTTTCCAAATTCATTGTGAAGAATTCATTCCAAATCTGTATTTCAAATGCGCTATAAGTACAGACCTGTCTTTACAAAGTGTTTTTGTTGTTATTGTTGTTCCTCAAAATCTGCCCTTTTTAATCTAATGTTCACCAAAGATGATCAATTCTTCAAGAATCTAGAATTTATATTTTAACTAATAGGTGGTTTAAAGTTACGTAAATATTGCACATGCTCCTTTTGGCTTTTTCTCCAATGTGAGGATAAAATGTTTACAGGCAGTCATTTGATCAAGCAAGCAGCAGCTGTTTGTAAACAGCCAATGACATGTGAACAGAGTAAGCAGAAACTTCCCTCTCCTCCCAAACCCTTACCAGTCCTGACAAATGCTTTCATTCCATCTACGTGCCTTTAGCAATCTAATTTGCTACTTGGGATTAGTTTTTATTTGGAACAAAAATCCAGGTTATTTTCTTAAATCAGTTTTATCTCTAAAATACATACATGCATGGTTCATAGTAAGCACTCAGGTAAATGTGTGGTGAGCCTTAGTGAATATCTGAAAAGTAATGCTATTCCTGCATTTTTTTTTTTTAAGAAAAATAAATGCTTGATGGATAGTTCAGACACTAGTAAAAATGATTACCTATGGAGATCAGGGAAAAATAGGGTGGATGGTGAGAACCAAAACATCTACCCACACAGCTTCCTGTCTACATTCTCATGATTTCATTATTTTACTGCTGATGTCCCAGATTTATCCTCCCTTTTTCAAGACTCCACTAAGATTCTGTCAAGGTAATGTGTTTCTTTACCAAAAGTGAAAATGCTCCCCACTTTTTCTCATCACCCACCTTTGGTTATGAGAGGTTTGAGGAGCCATCATTTGACACAAAATAAAATGAAATGAGACTTTTCTGCATGTATTTCTTTTTTTATAATATAGTCTTTAAAACTGGAAACATGTAAAAGTTTTGTAACTTAAAACAAATATAATAAAAATTAAAAAGGAAACTCGCCCTGGCCGGTTTGGCTCAGCGGTTGGAGCGTCGGCCCGCAGACCAGAGAGTCCCGGTTCGGTTCCCGCTGGGGGCATATACCTCGGTTGCTGTTTGTCCCCGGCCCTGGTTGGGGTCTTGTGGGTGGCAGCCAGTCGATGTGTCTCTCTCACGTCGATGTTTCTCTCTCTCTCTCCCTTCCCCTCTATCTGAAGATAAATGCAAAAATGTCCTCGGATGAGGACACCAAAAAAAAAGGAAACTCATAAAATGAAAGACAAATTAGCCCAATTCTATATCAAAATGTTAAAGTGACCACTGATATAAAATAATTCATTTAATTGACTTTTGACTAAGAGTATTCACTGAAGTTAATTAATATTCTCATATTCTAAGGCCAAAAAGAACTACACAAAGTAATGTATTTCATTAATAGATTTATATTACTATACTGTATTGTAATTTTGAAGCTGGTTTGACTATCATAGGATTAAAAAAAAATGAGTAACTATGTTCATATTTTAGGAACCAAAATTCTCAATGTAAAAAAAAGAAATATACATATAAAATGTGTATTATTTGCTTGTTTTTTATTACTACAAAAAACAAAGCAAATAAGTAAGTGGGCAGGGAAGGCTGTTCTTAATTAAAACTGAATAACAAGACATAACTAAATATAATATGGAAACATAGATTTGAGAAAAATTAATGTTTAAGTATAGATGTTAACTATTGTAATTAACTTATGCATTTTAAGTATAGATATCTCCCTACTCTCTACTAAAAGGAACCAGGGATTTTGGAGAAAGGGCTAATTCCTTGTGCACCTAGAACTGTGAGAGATAGTAAAACAGCAAATGTCCAGAGAGAGAGAGAGAAAGAAGAAAGAGAGAGAGAGAGAGAGAGAGAGAGAGAGAGAGAGAGAGAGAGGGAGGAAGAAAGGAAGAGAAACAATGAGAGATAGAGACTCATGTGCTATCACTGTAACATCTTAATAGAATGACAACTAAAGAGAAAGAAAACGATGATGTTTTTACATGTCATTTTTAAGGGAAAATGTATTTTGTTATTTGATAAGGAAAAGCTCATTTTATAAAATGGTAGGTTATAAACATAAAATGAATAGAATTATAAAAACAATCACTATCTGTAAGCCTCAAATTAGAAATCAACATATGTAATTGTTGCAGATATATGCATCTATATGCTAAAACCCTTAGGTGAAAGGCTGTGGGAGAACTGGGTGGTGCTGAAGAAACTACCACTTCAGCGATGGCTTGGTAATTGCAAAAGAACATTTTTTAAAATAGAGAGATCTGGTGATCACTCTTATTCCAGTGGTCAAACTCAGCATCCCCTGTAAATAAACCACTTGATAAAATGTGCTTTGGATATGATACAATATAAAGTCAGCAACCTTTGAGTTATTCTTACCAAAACCAAGAATAATTAAGTCCTTAAACCCACTTCAAGTGTACACTTTTTTTAGGGGATATGGGAAGGAAGTAAACAATAGAAATGAGAATAAAATCAAATCCATAAGAGAGGACATTCTCAAGAACAATCACCCTGGTTACTACAAAAAAATAAACAAATAAATTAAAAATAGGCAGGGAAAACTGTTCTTTATTAAAAGAGAAAAGCCAGACAACTAAATATAATGTGTGAATTTTGAATACAGGTGAACGCAAAAGTATTTAAGAATGGTATGCTATGATGTCTCCAACTTAATTTTAAATAATACAGAAAACTATTGTAAATATAGAACAGCAATTATGGCAAAATATGATCAACCTTTACAGTTGACAGTAGGTTGTGGTAATCCTTGTACTTTCTTTTAATTTTCAGTATGCTTGAACATTTCATAATACAAAGTTGGCTATAAAAGATAGTTATATTTCAAGTTACTAATATATAATTATTGTTTTTTAGTTTTATTGTATTGTGAAACAAATCTGTTAGGCTATTTGAAAAATCAGCTATCATTTATCATATTATCCCAATAGAAAAATGACAGCCAACTAAAACAAGTTGAGAAAATATGAAATCTCCTCTTTCTCTCTCTCTCTCTCTCCTTGACAAACTTGGGCTAACAAAGCTGTGAGGTTTTTTTCTTTATTTTTTCCATTTGTTACCATCATTCACTTTTAGCTGCTAAAGCCATAGGTTTTCACTTACTACTACAAACTGAGTCAATTCCCTACAGACTTAAAGCTGTTGGTTTCCAATGCCAACTGTTAAAACAACTGTTTGCTGATCCTATTGGGGTGTGTAATAAAGATGAAAGTCACCCAGCCAAGAAGGCCACAGATACTTAGTCTTCTAACCTACAGCTCTTGCATTTACTGCAAGAGTAAACTCATTTGTTGTCTGATTTTGGTTGGAGTCCAGTACCCTGAAAAAAAATTTTTTTTCAATATTATACTTGTTTCTTTGGGAGAATTTGACATCTTAATGCTGTCATAACTGAAAGCTCATTGTAAACTAATTTAAATAAGAGAATTTACTTCTGGTTTCTTAAAAGAATTAAACTCAAATCCATTATTTGCTAAGATTTACTCACTTATTTTCATTCACAGTTGATCTGGTAAATTCAGCCAGTTAAGAAAATCATCTGAGAACTTTTATTAAGAATTTAAATGAAGCCCAGCTGGTGTGGGTAAGTGGTTGGGCGTTGACCCATGTACCAAGAGGTCACTGGTTTGATTCCTGGTCAGGGCACATACCCAGGTTGTGGGCCCAATCCCCAGTAGGGGGCATGTAGGAGGCAGGCAAATGATGTTCTCTCTCATCGATGTTTCTATCTCTTTCACCTTCTCCCTTCCTCTCTCTCTAAAATCAACAAAGGAAAAAAAAAGAATTTAGATGGAATTGTGATAAAATAAAATTTTCTTTCCTGACTTCGTTACATTTTTACTAAAAAATAAGACTGTATAGAAACAGACCTTTATCATGTGAGTTAATATACCAAAACTTCAGAAATAAAAGATAAAGAAATACATGAAACTGCAGGAAGTTGTATATGGGTTGAGTCTAAAGCAAGATTTCAGGTTTCTTTCAAATGTAAGTAATGTAGCTGGAAAAACAGAATAATTTTAAGATTATCCAAGTAGTTTACAAAATCATAAAGAGTACAGATTAAATACATTCCTATTGCATTCTAAGTACCTATTAATAAGTTTGGATAGTAGTTTATAATACTGTCCTTGTGTGCGCTCTTGGATGACATGTGTGGATTATTAAGAAAAAGAATTATCCTCCCAATAGATTCCCTTTGTGTTTTTTGCATGTTATTTAAAATCACTGGGTATCAGTTTTTTTGATCTGTAACAGGGCTAAAATAAACAAAGTGCTTTGCTTGGTCTCAGTCACAGTATGAGTACTCAATAAATTATAATTATTATAGATGATGGCACTAGTAATTACAGTGGCAATAAGGAAAGGGGTTGCCCTCTGACAACCTTCTGAAGCCAAATGGATCTCCTTCCAAGGGAAATTATTTCATGTTATTCTACGCTGAAGCTGTCCCTCAGACTTACAGTAAAATGCAAATGCCATTCCACAGCATAAAAACCACTGCTAGCAACACAAAACCCAACTACCTCTTTGACTTTATCTCACAATATCCTCAGGACACTCCAGGGACTAATACCTCATTGCAGTCTTCTGAAAAAAAGAATTACATTTGTTCCAGCCTAAGAAAGTTTACATCGCCAATCCCTTCTTCCTAAAAGGTCATTGTTTAATATTCACAAATTTGGAGGTGCTTTCCATGTCACTGTCAGGTCTACCCACTTCCTCAGAGAAATCTCCCATTAGTGGGTGGTAGTCCCCTCCAGTCACATCCTACCACTGTTCTGCTTTCCTTCTTCATGGCCTTTATCAAGATCTTGTTCATTTAATTCTTTATTGACTGATTACTATCCTTAATTATAAAATGTAAATTCCACAAGAGCTTGACTATCTCACATATATAATCTACTGGCAACTGACCCAGAGCTTGGTAAATATTCATCATGATAAAAACATAATAGCCAAATGAAATGTTAGCATGACTGCTAGAGTCATCAAACAAAACCACAAAACATATAGTTAAGTTTTAAATTCAGATAAAAAGATATAATTTAATATAAATATGCCCCAAGTATTGTATAAGGTATGCTAAATGTGGGGATCTTCACTGGTGCATGGTTAAACAAATCAATTATAAAGGACATTTAAGGACAATTAGGAATATTAAAAAACTAAAATAATGACATTATAAAACTATTGCTAATTTGGGTATATGTGATATATGGGTTTATGTGGGTATATGGGTATATGTGATATTTGGGTTTAGTTAAGAGGAAATGTCTTTAATTTTTCCAGATGCATACTGAGAGGTATTTATAGGTAAAATAGCATGTCTGTTTTTCATTTGAAGTTATTTAAGCCAAAAAAGTTAATGAAGCAAATACAGCAACATGTTAACATGCTTAAAGGCAGAAAGTGTGAAAGGAGGGGAAGAAACCTCTGGGGGTCCTCTTGTCCCCTCCCCCATGTCTCCCACGGGAGCCTTCCACTGCTAGAATCAAGTGGGAGAGGCCCAGTGCTGAAAATCATTTGGGAATGGGTCTGCCTGCCTCAGCAGAGCAGAAAGGTGAGCAGGCAAAGGGGGCAAGGCAGGTAAGAACAGACTCAGGGCCTGCACAGATTTCATTACACTCTTCTCTCTACAGGTGAATTTGAAACTTTTAAAATTATACTTCTGTCTCCACTTCTTTGTAAGTTTAAAATTTTTCACAATAAAGATAAAATAAAGATACATAATATATAGAATCTGCGGCTGAATTTGAAACTTTTTAAAGATGCATTGTGCCCTTCACATTTTCATGTTCTCGTATAGATTTTTTTGAGAACTTAATATAGAATCAATAGATATAAGGCATATAAATTGTCTAACCACTAATTATTCTACACTGTGGCAAACATTTAAAAATAAATTTAATAAATCCTAATAGTCAGCCCTGTCTATTACATAACACAAGTATGTAAGCATAAATATGCAGATTTCTAATTATATTTGTTTAATGGTTAAATGGGTCATATTTGGTTATGTTTCTTATGCTCTATTTGTTTTGTGGGTTAATGTTAGAAAAATAGGTAAGACAGTCATTAAGCAGGGCAGTCCCACATTGCTGGGAAATAATCCTAACTAACCTTTGATCATTAAAATGCACCAAGCAAATGCAGGAGTCAAAGCAGCAATAATTTATTATAATATGTTCAAAATCACTTTTCTATAAGAAATACAAATTATAAGTCAGATTATTAAATGTTTGTAGTATTTATGAATTGATTAACACTGTGGCAAAACAGGCATGTTGACTTAAAACTGGGAAGTTAAAATTAGGACAGTTCTCAGAAAGACTAATTTGGTGAAGCTGTAAGTGACAAAAGCCGGTTTCAACTAGCAAAACAGGATTTCCAGGTTCATTAACTGGATTGTTATTTCTCTCACTCAAAATTCAGTGTGATTCTCTGATTTTAAAACTCAGATTGTCCACTCATGCCATAATCCCTAATTCAGTTGTTTTGGTGATTTTTTTAGATTTTCTCCATAGATGATCAAGCCATTTGTGAACAATAACAGTTTTTGTTTTTTCTTTCGGCCCAGTCTGTATACCTTTTACTTTTATTTTTTATTTGTGTGTGTGTTATTACATGAGCTAGGGTTTGTAGCATAATTTAAAAAGGAGTGGTGATGGAGGGCATCCTTGCCTAGTTCATTAACTTAGTGAGAAAGCTTCTCGTTTCTCATCATTAGGTATCACGCTAGCTGTAGGCTGTTTTGTTTGTTTGTTTTAATATTTTTTTTCTTTATTGATTTTAGAAAGAGCAGAAGGGAGAAGAAGAGAGAGATGGAAACATCAATGAGAGAGAACATCGATTGGCCACCTCCTGCATGCCCCCCGTTGGGGATCTGGCCCACAACCTGGGCATGTGCCCGGACTGGGAACCTAACCGCAACCTCTTGGTGCATGGGTCGACGCTCAGTCACTGAGCCATACCAACCAGGCAGCTGTAGGTTTTTTGTTGTTGTTTTGTTTTAAATATTTTTCGCAGATTGAGGAATTTTCCTTCTATTCCTAGTTTACCTAGTTTTATCATGAGTGCGTATTGGATTTTTGTCAAATGCTTTTTTTAAAAAATTTTATTTTTATTGATTTTACAGAGAGAAGAAGAGGGAGAAAGAGAGAGAGAGAAACATTGATTTTCATATTCCATTTATTTATGCATTTCTTGATTGATTCTTATATGTGTCCTGACGGGGATCAAACCCACAACTTTGTCATATCAGGATGATGCTCTAATCAGCTGAGCCACCCAGCCAGGGCCTCAAATAATTTTTTTTGTATCTATTGATATTATCATACTATTTTTTCTTTTTAGCATGTTGATGTGATGGATTACATTAATTGATTTTTAAAATTATTTTATTTTTTATTTTTGTTAATCCTCACTTGAGGATATTTTTCCATTAATTTTTATACAGAGTGGAAGGGAGGGAGGAGAGAGAGAGAGAGAGAGAGAGAGAGAGAGAGAGAGAGAGAGAGAGAGACATCCATGTGAGAAAGACACTGATTGATTGCCTCCCAATCGATCCTGACTGGGCCCAGGGATTGAACCTGAAACCTAGGTACATGCCCTTGACTGGGAATCAAACAGGCAACCCTTTGGTCTAACTGCTGAGCCAAACCAGCCAGGGCATTAATTTTTTTATTGTTTTAAATGTGTTTTCATTGATTTTAAAGAAAGAAGAAAGGAGAGGGAGAAATATCAATATGAGAGAGAAACATTGATTGACTGCCTCCTGCACACCCTCGACTAGGGATGAGGCCCTCAAGGCAGGCATGTGCCCGAACCCAAATCTAACAGGTGACTTTCTGGTGCATAGGATGACATTCAACCAAATGACTCACACCAGCCAGGGCCACATTAAGTGATTGCTGAATGTTCAACCAGTCTGGCAGTCCTGGAGGAAATCCCACTTGGTCGTGGTGTATAATTCTTTTTATACTTGTTGCATTCGATTTGTAAATTTTTTTTTTTTGAGCATTTTTCCATTTATGTTCAAGAAAGATATTGGTGTGAGTTTTCATTTCTTGTAATGTCTTTGTCTGGCTTTGGTATTAGGGTAATGCCAGCCTCATAAAATAAGTTATGAAGTATTCCCTCTGTTTCTATCCTCTGAAAGAGACTGTAAAGAATTGGCATAATTCTGTGTTTTAATTTGGTAGGATTTACTAGGCCTGGCACTTTCTTTTATGGAGGCTACCAGGTATTAATTCAACTTCTTTTGAATAGACCTATTCAGATTGTTTATATCTTATTTTGTGAGTTTTGTCAGATTGTGTCTTTTAAGGAATTGGTCTGTTTCACCTCTATTATCAGATCTGTGGGCATAAAGTTGTTCATTGTATTCCTTTATTACCCTTTTAATGACTGTTGAATCTGTGGTAATACCCCTCTTTCATTTTTTATTAGTAATTTGTGTCTTCCTTTTTTTTTTTTAGCATGGTTAGAGGATTGTCTGTTTTACTGATGTTTTTATATAACCAGCTTTGGGTTTGTAGATTGTCTCTATTCATTTCCTATTTTTAATTTCATTGATTTCTGTTCTAATTCATATTGTTGTTTCTTTTATTCGGATTTTTTTTGGGGGGGATTTAAATTTCTTTTTTCAGTGTCATTTCCTAAGATGGAAACATAGATTATTGATCTTCCAACAGTTTTGTATTCATTTTCTTTACTTCTGGATTACTTCCTATGGCCTCTTTTAAAAGTATGATTGAATGTGTGGGAATAAATGTGGACAGAAAGTAAAAGTGGGCAAAAACTGTCCTAGCTCATGCTTATTTTTTACAACCAACTCAAGCTCTGCTTGACAGTGAAGTATCCATATTTTTACTTCATACCTCTTCTTCATTCACAAAAATTTAGATGGGGCAGGAGACCTAATAATATGAAATTAACTCAGAGATAGCATTGAAAATAAGACCATTATAACCAGTGAGAGCTCATTACAGAAATTTGGGTTCTGAATGCCAGTCTGGAAGAGCAAAACTTAAAAAAAAAGATAGGCTATCACCCTGATAATATTCTAAATGCCTGTCTTACTAATTTTTAAGTGGAATACTGTGAAATCACACCTTTTTCTAACACTGAGGACAAAACTCAAAATAATTTTAAGTCTTCGTACATAAAATTCACATATTACATTTTTAATTTCAGAATTCATATTCTAGGCAATACACCCCCATTCCAATCAGATCTCAAAAAATTTAGGGCAAAATGGTATAACAGTAACAAGAGAAGCAATTTTCTTTAAAAGTCTTTGGTGTGCACACAGAGGAGCAGACAGAAAGGCCTTTGTTCACAGGTCTCTGCCTCCTGCTGTAGCTCCGCTAATGTGTCTGCAGGGAGAGCGAGCGAGCTTCCTGCATTCACCCCTCTCAGCCTTGACTCACTAATGTGTTGTCACTAGGCTTTCACCCTCAACAGTGCAATGATTTTCAGTGAGGTGCAAAGCGCTATATCTATAATTTTATTTTATTTTATTTATTTATTTTTTATCCTCACCAGAGGACATTTTTGCATTTATCTTCAGATAGAGTGGGAGGGAGAGAGGGAGGAAGAGAGAGAGAGAAACATCGATGTGAGAGAGACACACTGAGTGGCTGCCACCCACATGACCCCAACCGGGGCCAGGGACAAACTGCAACCGAGATACGTGCCCTTAGCGGGAACCGAACCCGGCACTCTCTGGTCAGCAGGCCGACACTCTAACTGCTGAGCTAAACCGGCCAGGGCTATATCTATAATTTTATAATACCTTTCTGACTATACTCTTTTTGAAACATTCTTCCTATTTCTAATGCCTCCACTTGTTTTTCTGGCTCCTTTTTATTCTTTATCCTATGGGAGGGAGTTCCCCTGGCATAATGCTCAGATCTCTTTTCCCCTCATTCAATTATCCATTAGCATTCTAATCCATTTCCATAGCCTTAATATGACATTTACAGGAAAGACTTACAAGTCCGTTTATCTAACACTCTACCCAGTCTTGCACAGGGACTGATAGCATCAATGTTTTGACTCTCAGCTCAGGTGCCACGTTACTGTATGCAGTCAATGATTTTGTAGTGCCTCCCTAAACATCTATGTTCTCATCTGAAAGAAGAGGAATAATAAGATTTCCTATCTCATCGGATGGTCCTACTAAATTACATAGGTTAATTTATATTGTTATTATCTGAGTCTTTGACACAAATAGACAAGCACATAGTGCATATTTCCTGAAGAGTTCTTATTTCTACTTTTCCCACAGGTTTTAGCTCAGTTGTTCTGCCCACCAGGAAACATTCCCTGTTCTCCTTAAATAATCAGGCAAAGTCCCTGTGGCTTCCAAGGGCTGACTGTACTACCCCATCACAGAACTATCAACTCGATTATATTTATCTATTGTATAGATTACATATTATAATATCAATAAGTGGACTCCATCAACAACTATGTTAGTCATACATTTCTTGAGAGCAGGCAGATATGTCTTTCTTGTGTTTGTATTTCTAGTACTTAGTATAAATTAAATAACTGTCACAGGTCAAAGTAAAGGCCTAGGCTAGGATTCCAACACAAGCCTGATACCTGTGCTGCACTCCTATTACTCTACGGACTTGGGTGTAGGGGTTAAATGACTTTGACTTGTCCAGCCGGTGTGGCTCAGTGGATTGAGCATTGCCCCATGGGTTGAGAGGTCCCAGTTCAATTCCCAATCAGGGTACTTGTCTGGGTTGTGGGCTCAAGCCCCAGTAGGGGGCGTGCAGGAGGTGGCTGATCTCTGTTTCTCCCTCATGTCGAGGTTTCTATCTCTTTCTCCCTTCCTCTCTCTCTAAAAAAGTCAATAAAAACATATTTTAAAAATGACAAAGGTCTTTAAAAAGAAAGTAAATAAATTACTTTGACTTTAGTGATGGTTATATGTTTATTCCATATGCCAGATTATAAACTCCAGGGACTGGTCATCTAATCTAGTCTCTGATCAAGTTTCATTAACAACCTTTTTATCTAGTTCAGAACTGAGTCAATAACCAATAACCACAAGTAATGCCCTCTGGCTGAGTGATAGTTAGTACCACTGAAAGGATATGGGCCAGTTAAGAGGGTTTCATACTTATTGAGAGTTTTATCCTGCTGAGCTCAGAGCAGAATCAATCTTGACTTTACATTGAAAGTGGGATACAACAAAATTACAAAACCTTTTATACTTACTGAAATCAAGTAGGTTCTATAAAAACTGCAGAGATTTCCTTACTTCCGAAGGGTATGATTACCTTTTCATTCACCGTCTTAAGTGATACCCAGAAGCTAAAGAAATAGCAAAACAAGAACTGCAGTTTTCAAAAACTGCCACCAGAAATTGGTTGTTATTTCTAAACTCAAAAGATCTTACATGTCCTGTTTTTCTTCTTTCTAAAGTATTTTATTCAATTGATTTTTCTTCCATAATTCATATTGAGAATACCATTTCTCCAATTTATAGCTTCATGATTTAAACAATATAATCAACAAAATGCATGTATTAATGAAAAAACATTTCTAGAATGCAAGATCCGTTTTATACTCTAACTTCATGAATTTTAAAAAGACTTAGAAAAGCTATTTATAGTATAAGGAAACAGCATTAGAAAAAATTAGCATAAATTATAATAGGGTCATTATTAGAGCCATAAGGAAATCAAGACCCAATACTCTATTTAATTACCTCTTGTACAATATTTCTTATAAGCATCCATTCATAATTTGAAGACATTTATAGAAAGTAGCAACATTATTTAATTGTTCTAGTCTGTTTGTTTAAATGTTTTTTCTGTTTTCTTTTATTAAGGTGAAACATGATTCCCTATAATTTTCATCCACCAATGCAAGGCTAAATCAAAATTTTCTTAAAATATTTAAATATCAGTATTATTTTTCCTTTAGTTTTTTCTCTTCCACTGTCAGAATCACAACATCTTAGTTAATTTAGATCTGTGTCCAAATAATAATACTCAGCAAAATAACACTCAGAAAGAAAATATTAAGTAAATAACTCTGAGTAGGTTTATGCAGCCACAAAAGCAAACAGTTCGTTTTGCTGTTTTCAATAGCATTTTGCTTTTGGAAAGGGAAAGGAATGTGATAAGGTAAAATTCGTTTGTAAAACAATCATCTTTAAATGGTGTTTGATAAAAGAGCTTTATGTTCATGTACTTTAATGAAAAAGTTTGCTTTGCTGTATTTAAAAAGATGAGTTCTTAAATTATTTTCATGAGATATATTTATTTAAGACACTACTCCTGCCCTCTGGTGGGAATATACTCAAATTACAAGAAAAGTGTTTGAGGGACATAGATTTAACTTGAGTTCACCATTAAAATCTAAATAAAATACACATGAGCCCTGGCCAGGTGGCTCAGTCGGTTGGAACATCCTACCACCATAACCAAAAAAGCTGTGGGTCTGATTCCTGGTCAGGGCACATACCTAGGTTGTGGGATGGATTCCCGTTGGGGTACGTAAGGGAAGCAACCTGTTCTGTTTCTCTCTCTCTCTCTCTCTTCCCCCCTTCCTCTCTCTCTAAAAAAATCAATGAAAAAAAATTCTTAGTGAAGATTTTAAAAATGTACATGATAGGCATACTATGACAGCAAAAGGTACAGAAAAAATAAAAATTACAAACTAATCAAACATAACTCAAATTTTGTAAAAAAATATTAATAGAAAGGGGCTGTGCAAACCAAAAAAAATTGAGTTAAAATTTTAGTAAATATTGTCATGCTCATTTGTATAAATTTTATAAACTTTTAATTTCCAAGACAAAATTAACTTAATTTGGTCAATAACAAAGTCCTCTATAACTCTTCAGGGAGAACCTTCATTATTTTCTCTCCTTATTTGAAGAAGACAAAATTTCAGAAATTCAAATGTATATGCCTTGTTTATCTTAAAGGTTCTCTAAGTGTAGTCCTGGGACCAGCAGAATCACTTGTTAGAGATGCAAATTTTCACACCTACTGAATCGGAAACTGGGGATTCTACCCAGCAGCTCCTGGTTTTGTTTGTTTGCTTTTAAGATTTTTTTTCCCTTTTTTATTGATTTTTAGAGAGAAAGGAAGGGAGAGGAAGAAGGAGATAGAAACATCAAAGAGAGAGAAACATCAATCGGTTGCCTCCTGCACACCCCTTCCTGGGGATGGAGCCTGCAACCTGGGCATGTGCCCTGACCAGGAATCAAACCAGCAGCCTTTCAGTGCCCTGGATGACGCCCAACCAACTGAGCATCATGGGCCAGGGCAGCAATTCATGTTTTAACAAGGCCCCCAGGTGATTCTGATGCATACTAACATTTGGTTTATCTTATATCTTTTGAGCTTTTGTTTGTAGTTCATGATTTAGACAGATGAAGAGCTCCAGGATACACACTGGTTGTTTAAATGTATCCTTTGTTTAAATCTGTCTCCTCCTTTTACAAAACTTGCGATGTAGGACTTAAACCTTAACTTTCCTTGTTCATTTTGTTTACAAAGGGCAGAACTGGAACCAGTCCTTGACACTGAACAGCTTTTGCTCCATGTTTATTCTTCTTTCTCCATGCTTTTATTTTCTTTTTCTGCAAATCATCATCCACTACAGTTTCCAAGATCAAGCTTTCAAGCTTTCAATTCTTCAGGAATTAACTGCATCCTAATATGATCAATTACTATAATTACTATGTCTTTCCCCTGACCTTTTCTAAAATCATCACGGGGCAAAAATGAATGACCTTAAAGTAAATAAATGAAAATTTCAAGAGATAAATGTTTCCAAGCCTACACACAAGCTCTCAATTATCCTATCACCTAGACTAGTTTTAACAAGAAAAATGACAACCAGGCTAAGTCTTTGATAGGCGATTTCAGTTAACTGTATCTTGCTTGTGCGTTTACTTTTTCCAATGTAATCCTTTTTTTTTTTGGTGAAAAATGCCAACATTAAAACCAGTTTAAAGTGAGAGTATTCTGGTTGAAGTAGGGAATCAAAAAAGCTTGTCATGCAGCCTTTCCTTGCAAAGCTTCAGAAACATGTCTTTGGAACCCAAGTTTTTGCATGGTGAAGTCTGAAAACTTGGCTCTAAAACATTTTCTTTTCTGAGTAACTTTGTATATATTACAGATAGATTTACAAGGATTACTATGCATAAAGATTTTTTCCCCCTTAAACAGAATAATCAGCCAATAAACTGAACAACAGACAAAAAAACAAGAAATTTCTCAGATGTTGAGTTGAAAGTTGCATTGTACAAGCGAAGCCACCATTATCTCTTCAGCCTGGAAGGCTCTCTGACCCTTTCTTGTTCATTTAACATCTTCAGTTCCTTTCTGAAAACCCCACTAAAGCTCTATTTCTTTTCTAAAGGCTCCACCACAGAAACTAAATCTTTCTACTGCTATAATTTTTATCTTGAACAGATTTCTAACATTAAATGCGTCATCTCATGGACTGAGAGGTCCGGGTTCGACTCCCAGTCAGGGCACATGCTGGGGTTGCAGGCTCAATCCCCAGTAGGGGGCGTGCAGGAGGCAGCCGATCAATGTTTCTCCCTCACATTGATGTTTTTATCTCTCTCTCCCTTCCTCTCTCTCTCAAAAAAGAAAAAAATCAATAAATAGTCCCTTAAAAAAATTAATTCCTTTCTGTTGAGAAAGGTTATTTGATACTGCACCATATCAAAGTTTCAGGGATTTCTCGATCCTAGATTCCCTTTAAATTACAAGAAATATTCGGTTGGTTGGAAGAATTTTAAAATCAGTCAAGACAAAAAGAAATTGGTATTGATAACTTAAAAAGTAAAAATATTAAGTGGTATTAAATGGTATTAGCAGTACTTTTCACATACTCAAACTCTACCAAGTTTTAATAGAAACAAATATAGTTGTAGTTGGTTGATATCATATTATAGTGAGAAGTAAAACTGTCAGCTTCTAAGACACTGAGAAGAATTTCCATCACCTATAATACTTCTGGGGTTGGATTAAAAAAGGTGAAGGGATTAAGAAAAGAAAACAAAAAATCATAGACACAGAGAAAAGTATGGTGATTATCAGAGGGCAAGCGGGGTGGGGGAGGTAGAAGAGGGTAAAGTGGGGATAAATGATGATGGAAGGAGACTTGACTTGGTGTGGTGAACACACAATACAATATAATTATATACCTGAAACCTATATAATTTTATTGACAAATGTCATCCCAATAAAGTCAATATAATTTTTTTTAAAACCACAATATTTGGATCATCAGGTTATGATGTTAAAAAAAAAAAAAAATCCCCAAAAGAGTCTCCATTTTGCCATCATTGCCGGTCCCTTGGATCTAAAATTCAATTCCAATTCTCTCCTCCCTACGGTGTCACTCTTATAATGTCCATTAGATATGTCAGCTTCCAGAAAATACCTTGGGATGTACCAGGAGTTTTATTAATGCTATTTAGAGTGGAAGAGAGGCAGGGATTGAGGAGATGGGGAGATGAAGTAACAACACTCACACAACTACTCCCTGGAATCTGCAGACCCTGAGAAGTGATCAGAACCCCACAGCGCCACCTGTCTTAAAAAAAAATTATGCAGATCTTGGAAGACCCAGCAAAGTCAAGAGGAATTATCACTGAGCCTAGATAGAGAGAGCATCCTGCCTCCCAAGATAAGCAGGAAACAATGTTTATGACTAAAAACATATAGAACGTCATCCTGAGGACTCAGAGGGAGATGTAATAACTGATTCTCACCTATTTGAAGACAAGATATTTTTCTAAAAGAATAAAAAATAGTTTAAAAATCTGTGTAGAGAGTTAAAGAATCTATGAAAATCCGTATATTTGTATATAGCATAAAAATGTAAGAAATAAAATGGAGATGAGAAGCTTATAAGATGATATAAAGAAGAAGAAATATAATTAAGATATTCAAGGAATCATGATTAATATAGCAGGACTAAAAGTAGTAATGAGTAGAATGAATGCCTAAATAAGAAAAAGGGAAACAAATAAGGTAGAGGGTAAATTTGGTATGCTCTCAGAATATGCAGGTTAGTCAAGAGATGAAATTAATAAGGGACAAGATGACAGATTAAAAAGGCTGAGCGTAAACAGTCACCTTTTTTTCTTTTCACTTTAAGATAGTGATTTAATTTCCGTTGGCTCTACAAGCAGAATTGGAACTGCTGGGTCACATGGTAGCTATATATTTTTTAATCTGTTGATGATGAGCATCCATACCATTTTTCATAATGGCTGTACCAGTTTATAGTTTCACCAACAGTGTACAGGGCAAAGCGGGGTGTGGAATGGGGAAAGTCTGCAATAACGTCAACATTAAAATTTTTAATAAAAATAAATAGTCATCTTTAGCATTATAGATGTCTTTGGGGAAGAAACCAGATAACTCTATTATCAAAATGTCACTTCTCAGCAAAATCCCAAGTACTGACTGCCAATCATTATTGGTGTCCTCTTCCTTTAAAAATGACCATTTAGATTGCATGGGATCAATAAATCTATATTTAGAATTTTTCATTATAGAAGGTCAGAAAAGCCAGTAATATATTAATACTAATTAGTAACAAACATAAAGATTACTTGGTTGATTTTAAATATATCTCTGTGCCTTTTGACTTTGAGAAATACAAGTGGCCCTAGAATTCACCTCCTTTAATTTTAAAATAGGGCTTGCAGTCATGACTGTGGAAGGTGACATTAATGGATATGGATCCAGTTTAGCTCAAAAAAAAAAAAAAGTAAGTACCTACAAGGTAGTAGGTACTGACTGAGCTGGGAGCTACAGGATTAAAATAAAAATAAACAACATTGTTCCTGTTCTCAGGTACCTGTGATAAACTGAGGAATACCTCTCTAAAACCTTCCCCAGTATCTGCTTTCTATAATGAGTTGCCATTGTATTGAGAAGTTTGAAAAGTCAAGGAGAAAAAAAGTGAATTAATATATGTAAATTCAGTCTTAAAAACAAAAAATAAGAAATTTATAAACATGGAAATTCTACAGGTACTCATGAAGATCTGGTGTGTTCAAGTAATCCACCTATTTTCTGTCTGACTACTCTGATCACCCCCAGCTGATGTCTGCAGACCCTTCCAGCTCTTGATATCCAGTATGGCTCCAAGGAGCCAACCTACTTCATAATTAGAGACTTTTCCCTTTAAGGCTTCCGAATGATTCCTATTTTTAAAGTCTCTATGTTTGCTTTGTCTTTTATGGCATATCTGGGGCTAGATAAAAATGGACTTGAGCAAAATCCATCACCCTACTGGCGTGCAAAATACTTTTGTCTAGTTCCAAAGATCTGCTTTGCTCAAGCACATCCAATTCCATGACACAAATGATTACTTCAGGGATCCCATCAGAAACAAATATTTTCATTCCCTAGAACTTGTCCTAGCAACTATAGAAACACAATATTTGTCTTATATAGATGTTACTTGACACAGGAGTTTGCCCATCAGCGGTCACACCACACTCTATGACAGTGCTGATCGCAATAATTTAGTTTTTGTTAAGATTTAAACAAACTGAAAGATACCCTTCATTTTAATTGTTGAAAGAAGAAATAATCTCCTCTATTATATATATTCCATCTGAGACTACAAGCAAACATTGTAAAGTTGACCTTCACAATTGTGTCTATTCTCAGATTAAAATGAGGGTCTTTGCCAAAGTACTAATTCATTGGCTGAAGTAGCCATGGGCTGAGCCACTGTTTTTGACGGGGGATATACAGAGACGGAATGTAAATGTAACGTCCCTTCCCCAGAAGCCTAGGTGAGCCTGTGGGGTCCAGCAGAGCTGAGTGTAAGTTCCTTAGCCCAGGGAGCTTTTTTAAAAACAGAGACGCCTGCAAGAGTCGTGGTTGAATTAGAGCAGAACTGCCGTTTCATAAGGAAAAGCAGGAATCTTGTTTTGGTACAGAAAGGAAAGTAGGTTTGGGGATATAACAAGAAGGATTAAAACAACTAAAGAGCAAGTATTTCACTCTCTCACTTTTACTTTCTTCCAACACATGCCTCATCTAGGTAAACTTTTTTGGGCTAATTTTAAGTGATTTAAAAAAATTTTCTCTCCTCCCCCCCAGTTTTAGATATAACTGACAAAATATAGTATATATTTAAGGTATACTACTTGATATTTTGATATATGTAGACATTGTGAAATAATCACCACACACTAATTAGCATATTCATTACCTCACATTGTTACTATTCCTTTGTTTTTCTTGTGTGTGTGTGCACATGTGTGCATGAGGTGAAAACACTTAAGGTCTGCTCTCTATTGAATTTCACGAATAACAATACAGTATTATTCATTAACTAGACTCACATTGTTGTACATTAGATCCTGTGGTGAGAACACAGCTACTTTGAGTTGCTGCCCAGGCATTTCACAGTGTGACAACCCAGCTCACACCCAGAGTCTGGACATTTCGATAAGGACCTAAGCTTAGGATGCCCGCCACAAGTTTCAGCTTTGCTTTTCCTGGGGCCCCTTTTCAAATAACCACTTAGAATTGAGCCCATGAAGTTAGTGACCTCCGCCCGAACCACTCAATAAATTATAGGTGCTTGCTACCCTGCTCTGTATCTCCTGCTCACTAGTGACCTAGCACAGAGGACTTCCCTGGGTTCCCAAGGCTCTCTGTGGCCAGCCCCTCCCTGTTCTGGCATGCAGGATCTGTAAGTAATAAATCTTGTGACTTTACTTCCTTTGCGTGAGTGTTCTGAAACTAAGCCTTCAATCAAATGACCCCTGGTTTCTCACTTCCCCATGGTGGGAGCTCCGATGCTTTGACCAGTGCGAGTGGTTTGTGCTCTCTCATTCAGCAGGTCATAATCTGCATGTTCATAATTTAATACACTGGCTATGGCCCCCAATACAGATCTGCGAAACTTATTTCACTTGCATAACTTAAATTTTGTACCCTTAATCCCTCCTCATGAAATAACCTAAGAAATCTTCCTCCAGCTCTGCTTTTTACTAGCTGGGCAAATTACTAAACTCTTCAAGCTCAGTTTCTTCAGCTGTAGGGTGGAGATCATAAAGATAATTCACATATTTGTTGTGAAGATTAAATAACATTGTACATTACAAGCAGTTACCCAGTGCCTGGTACATATTCAAGACCCAATAACTAGTTATTATTGCTGTTGTGATTCTCACTCTGGTGCTTGAATAAAAGTAATGCCCAGAAATATTGGCTGACTTGTCCACAGCCACACAGTCTAGGGAAGTATTCAATTCTCGATCAATAAACACATAGCCCATGGACACAGACAACTGTGGTGAAGGTCAGGGGAGGGGCGAGGGATTGGAGACTTGGTGGAGGTGGGCAAAGAGGAGGACAATGGGGGACTTCTGTAATAGTGTCAATAATTTTAAAAAGAAAACAAAAATAAATAAAGATAGAGACAAAAATTTTGTAAGTGGTTTAAACTTTGTAGAGAACTTGTATCTCCTATGATGCTCACAATAACTTTAGAAGGAAAGAATAAGAGTAATCAGCCTCCCAGTCTAATGGATGGAGGTATGGCCGCATAGAGAAGTCGACCTGTGACAGACTGCAGTTCTAATCTCTGGAGGCCTGACCCTTCCCTTGTCAGAAGCTCCGTCTGACACAGAGAGGCTGCTTCTCCGCCTGGATACTGGGAAGGTCATAAAGAGCAACACATCTGGGTGGTTCTAGCAGCAAAGCCACGGAGTCATCAGCCAAAGAAGATTACACAGCATTTCTGCTATACAAGGCCCACCCACTATCCTAATGAAGAAATTTTATCATTTTTCATCTTTCGAATATAATAGAATCTTGGTGGCATTAAACTCCGAGGGGTGAAATATAAAAATTTATTTTGTCACGGGTGTGGGATGATGGTAGAAAAATTAAATTAGTAAGACTGGTAATGTCAGAAAACCAAAGGAATATTCACACTCCTAGGAAAGAGGGGGGAAAGGTACACAATACAATGAACTAATATGTGTATTTTTTTCACTTACAAATTGAATATCCTCAGAGACCAGGTAAGTGCAAGCTACCTGCCTCCAGGCACTGTTTGCAAGTTCATGGCAGTGACAGGTTAGCGGCGTGTGTACAAGCCCCATAATGAATGGCCACGCTCACCCAGGTATTGACAGGAGAGAGGAGTACACCGAGGTGCTAGTAACTGAAAGTGCAAAATGAGATTAGCTTTTAAATTATTTTTCAGAAACTCTGTGTGGCCAGTCAAAACAGAGACAAGAGCTTCATGTCATGTAATGTTTCAAAAGAGAATTGAGAATTCTGGGTAGTACGAAAGCCCAAGGTTTCTTCTGTGGAAATGAGAAGCAGAAAAATTCTGTGAAAGCTGATACCACTCCCTAGGAATTGCTTTAGATCAATGTACCAATGGTTTCCTAAACCAAAGAATTATTAAAAGAGTGATTTAAACCATATCTTTATGTTGACTTGGAGAAAAAATAATAAAATCTTAAAACTAAAGTTGAACTAAGAGGTCATTGTTTACAATCTCATATCAATTATATGAATCCCATCAAAGTGCCCTTATCACATGATCACCCAGCCTCTCTAAAATGTAAGCTGGGAAGGAGAACCTACTACTTCACACCCTAGTCTAATAAAATTACACTTGCCAGATATGACTTGTTGCAGATGAGCAGACATGTATCTCCACTGATTTCCACTTCAGTTCATTCTAAAGTCTACATGATACATCTCACCCTTACTCGCAGGATGGCCTTTCATATCTAATGGTGTTTCTTATATCTCTTATTCCTTGCTTCTCTAGGTCTGACAATCTTCAGCGGTTTACCAGGATTTCTAGCTCATAATTCTACTTCACTTCCTTGTATACACTCTTAATGGTAAACTATGTCATTCAGAATTAGCTCAATTCTGGAAACTTGCTATGATCAGCATAGATTCCCCTTGACTTCATCTCTAATGAACGTTCTCTTTCTTCTCTAGGCTTGAATTAGATTTATTTTTTAGCTGTTCCAACCTTCAGAATTCTGCACTTGGATAAAACAAGATTCATAAGGTGTTGGTAATCATTCACAAATTGATGATAATTACTTGAAGGTTCATTACACTCTTCTTTCCACTTTTATGTTTAAGGAACAAAGTTCCATTAAGAAGTTGCATAAAAGATGCCAAGACCAGATTATCCCCTCCTTGGGCTTTCATACTACCCAGAACTCTCAATTCTCTTTTGAAACAAGGCATAATTAATATTTTAACTCATCAATAGATGTGTAGGACATTGAGTGTATTAAGTCATTAGGGATGATAAAAAAACAAATGTTTGCATCTTACTTAACAGCATAAATTGGATTATCAATTTAACTCGTGTCACTTAACAAATCTGTTAGAATTTGAAAAACAGTAGAATCAAATTTTTAAAGTGATAGCAGAGAATTGTGAAATACTAATATTAATAGGACTATTACTATTAATACAATTCCCAAAATTCCACTAGTACCAGGTATAGTTATCAGAAATGACAACATGTTAGCCATATTATCATTTGCTTTAAGGCCTGATGTTCTACAATACACAAGTTTGGATTATTCCCAAATAAGGAAAAAGCAAACAAACAAAAAATGGGAGAGATCTCATGTGTCATTCAGTCAAACCCTCTCATTATGCAGATGAAGGATCTGAGGTTCACTAAGGTGATAAGATTTTCCCACGGTGAATATTCAACTAGTAACTAGGATTTCTACAATATTCTGTTTTCTATTCTACATTAAGTTTTAAATTCCAGTTCTGTGTGCATCTTATTTCAGAGTTCTTGAATAAATTTGAGAAGTTTCACTTTTTTCTACATCAATTATATAGTATATGCTTAATCTTATATCTAAAAATTAGTTATTGCCTCCTTATTGTACTTGTCTTTCTCTTAACATTATTTTCTTTAATTAATATTTGTTCACAGTTCCTATGCTCATTATTACCTGTAAGTAACAGACTATGTGAACTTAAATTCTAATTTGGCCACCTTCTAGCTGAACTTGAACCCATGTGCTTTAATTCTCAGGTTTCCTCATTTATAAATTGAACATATCTCTACTTAAAGAACTATTAACATTATATATAATAAATTTAAAATGCAAAGCACGGTTCCTGGCAACTATTAGATGCCTCTCAATCATAACTTTTATCAGTAGAATTAATAATAAATTGATGAAGGCAGATACTAAATTTTTTCATTTATTTTTTTGGCATTTCTAGAGTACTATGAAAATAATATTCTCATTAGGAACAAAAATAAAAGGTAAACATAGAAAAGAAGTGGAATTCGATCTGCTCGGTTTACTATTGTGTGTTTCTTGGACCCATGACACCGACCACTATGACTAAGATGGAACATTTCAGTTGACTGAATGTGTGTGCATGAAATGACTTACCATAGAAAATCTCAGCCATGAATGATAAAAAATAGAACCACTAGCAATTCTTCTACCTAAAGATTTTCTGAAATGTACCTACATGCATGGTACTTATTTTTTTTTAAATCCTCACCTGAGGATATTTTTCCATTTGTCTTCAGATAGAGTGGGAGGGGGAGAGAGGGAGAAGAAGGGAGAAACATTGATGTGAGAGAGACACATCGATTGGTTGTCTCCTGCACAACCCCAACCAGAGCCGGGACCAAACTGCAACCGAGGCACGTGCCTTTGACTGGACTCAAACCCAAGACTCCCTGGTCCGCGGGCTGAGGCTCTAACTGCTGAGCCAAACAGGCCAGGGCATGCTTGGTCCTTATTTATTCAGTATAAAAATATATAATAGTTGATTGTGTTTTACATAAATATCTCAATGGGCCATTTAAACTGACTATGTGACCAACCTGATTAGATGAAATTAGTCCTTCAAAAAGAAAGAAATACACAGAGACACATACACACACACACAGACACACACAGAAAACATGACTCAAGCAAAGTAATTTGTGTTAAAAGCTTAATATCTAAATATGAGTTTATTATTATGGATACCTGCACAACTTTTTTTAAATAGTTATACTTAATGATAGAAAATGATTACATTTTCTCAAAATCACCTAAGAATTCTAGTCAAATTCAAACAGTCCAATATACGTAAAAGGAAATCTTCCTTCATCATTATCTGTCTTCTTCTTAATATTTCTTTCCTTATGCCACAGATGTGTTTTTAATTAATTAATTATAAATGAATACATATTAGTTTGATTACAACACAAAAAAATTAACTTTAGACATTTTCTGTACTCGATGTATCCTACCCAACACTGAACATGAAAGACCTGGACTCTAGCTGAGCTAATTATTGACTTTATTGGAAAAAAGTGAACAGAACCTTTTTGTAACCCAACTTATTCTTCTATAACACAAAATTAGTACCATCCCTGCCTCCCAAACAAGTTTTTGCAAAAAATGCAAAAATATATCATATGTTGAAAAGTAAATGTGAATTCTGACATACTCTAAACATACAAAGTGAAGTTCCAATATCTCCCATTTTAATTCTCAGAAAAATAAAACAGCTGATAATCATCAGAACAACTTCAAATTTTTACTCCCAAATTAAGTTCTAATAAAAGGGTGAATCTGCTAAAGGAGAGAAAAGTATATAGCAACTACAGTAAAATAAGCAAGTATTAATATTCTAATTATATGCCAATACTGAATTGATTAACATTTTTCACCATTGGTTTTGCACATGCACACAGCACACACAGCAATTTTCTTAGGTATCCTTACATTCTATGCTAATTCCTAAGACTCTGTCCTAATATAGCCTTGTTCTCCCAATGATATCCCCTTTCTTCCCCTAGGTTCCTCTGCCCTCAACAATGAAACTGAACTTCATTTTTTCCATAAAGACTACTCCAGTTATTCTTAAACTGATCTCTTACAGTGCCAGTATAATTTTATTTATTTATTCTTGCAGGTTTATTAATTAATTAACTTTTGTTATAGATGTTTCTCCTTTTCCCCCCCAAACACCCTCCTCCCTATCTCCTCACCCCTCAGCATTGTTATCTATGTCCATTGATTATGCATACATGCATATAAGTTCTTTGGTTTATCTTATTCCTCCCCCCTGTTCCGCCTCCCACCCTGAAGTTTGTCAGTCTGAACCTTACTCCTTTCTATGTCTCTGGGCCTATTTTGTTCGTCTGCGTTTTCTATTCACTATATTCCACAAATACGTGACATCATGTGGTATTTGTCTTTCTCTGACTGGCTTATTTTGCTTAGCATAATACTCTTGAGGTCACTGCATGTCCTGTCAAAGAATAAGAGATCTTTTTTTCTTACATCTGCATAGTATTCCATTGTGTATATATACCACGGCTTTTTTATCCACTCATCTACTGATGGACACTTGGGCTGTTTCCAGATCTTAGCTATTGTAAATAGTGCTGCTATGAACATAGGGGTACATATATTTTGTCTGATTGGTGTTTCAGGCTTCTTAGGATATATTCCCAGAAGTAAGATCATTGGGTCAAATGGCAGTTCCATTCTAAATTCCTTGAGGAAAGACCATATTGTTTTCCACAGTGGCTGCACCAGTCTGCATTTCCACCAGCAGTGTACTAGAGTCCCCTTTTCTCCACACCCTCCCCAGCACTTGCTGTTTGATGATTTATTGATGGCAGCTATTCTGGCAGGTGTGAGGTGATACTTCATAGTCATTTTAATTTGCATCTCTCTGATGATTAGTTGACGTTGAGCATTTTTTTATATGTCTCTTGGCAATTTGTATGTCCTGTTTGGAGAGGTGTCTATTTAGGTCCTCTGCTCATTTTTTAATAGGGTTTTTGTCTTCCTTTTGTTGAGTTGTATGAGTACTCTATGTATTTTGGAAATTAACCCCTTATCTGATGTATCATTGGCAATTATGCTCTCCCATACAATGGGTTCCCTTTCCATTTTGATGGTTGTTTCTTTTGCTGTGCAGAAGCTTTTTAGTTTGATGTAGTCTCATGTATGAAATTTTTCTTTTGTTTCTCTTGCCTTAGGCGTTGTATCAGTGAAAACTCTGCTGCATGTAATGTCTGAAATTTTGTTGCCTACATATTCTTTCAGGATTTTTATGGATTCATGAGTCACATTTAAGTCTTTTATTCATTTTGAGTTTATTCTTGTGTATGGTGTAAGCTGGTGGTCTAGTTTCAATTTTTGCATGTAGCTGTCCAATTTTCCCAACACCATTTATTAAAGAGGCTGTCTACTCCATTGTGTGCTCTTGCCACTTTTGTCAAATATAAATTGAGCATAATGTCTTGGGTCTATTGCTAGGTTCTCTGTTCCGTTCCATTGATCTATATGCCTATTCTTTTGTCAGTACCAGGCTGTTTTGACTACAATGGTTTTGTAGTATAACTTGATATCTGGTATTGTGATCCCTCCTACTTTGTTCTTCTTTTTCAAGATTGCTGTGGCTATTCAGGGTCTTTTTTTGGTTCCATATAAACTTTGGAAGTATTAGTTCTAGTTCTGTGAAATATGTCGTTGATATTTTAATGGGGATTGCATTTAATCTATAGATTGCTTTGGGTAGTATGGACATTTAAATGATGTTAATTCTTCCAATCCATAAACAAGGTATATGCTTCCACTTTTTTATATCTCCCTCTATTTCTTTTTTCAATGTCCTGTAGTTTTCTGCAAAAAAGGTCCTTTACTTCTTTGGTTAAGTTTATTCCTAGTTATATCTCTATTTTGTGCCGCAGTCGTAAGTGAGATTGTTTTTTTAGTTTCTCTTTCTGTGAGTTCATTATTGGTATATAAGAATGCCATTGATTTCTTGATGTTAATTTTGTGTCCTGCTACCTTGCCAAATTTGTTTACTAAATCTAGTAGATTTTTGATGGAGTCTTTAGGGTTTTCTATCTACAACATCATGTCATCTGCGAGTAATGACAATTTCACTTCCCCCTTTCCAATTTGGATCCCTTTTATTTTTTCTTCATGTCTAATTGCTGTGGCTAAGACTTCCAGTATTATGTTAAATAATAGTGATGAACGTGGGCATCACTGTCTCGTTCCTGTTCTTAAGGGAAATGCTATTACTTTTTGCTCACTGAGTATGATGTTGGCTATAGGTTTTTCATATATGGCCTTTATTATGTTGAGATATGATACTTCTATTACCACATTGCTGAGCATTTTTATCAGAAATGGGTGCTGGATTTTGTTGAATGCTTTTTCAGCACCTATTGATATGATCATATGGTTTTTATCTTACATTTTGTTTATGTGGTGTATCACATTTACTGATTTGCGAATATTGTACCAAGCTTTCATCCCTGGGATGAATCCCACTTGGTCATGGTGAATATTTTTTTTAATGTATTGCTGGATCAGATTTGCTAATATTTTGTTAAGGATTTTGGCATCTATGTTCATCAGGGATATTGGCCTATGTTTTCTTTCCTTGTAGTGTCTTTATCTGGTTTTGGAATTAGAATTATTCTGGCTTCATAAAACGAGTTTGGAAGTCTTTCTCCTTCCTGAATTTTTTGGAATAGTTTGAGGAGATTGAGTGTTAGATCTTCTTTGAATATTCGTAAAATTCCCCTGTGAAGCCATCCGGGCCCGGGTTTTTGTTTGGTGGGAGACTCTTTTTATTTTTTTTTGGTATGTGCCCCTAGCAGCAACCGAACCCGGGACTCTCTGGTCTGCAGGCTGATGCTCCAACTGCTGAGCCAAACTGGCCAGGGCGGGAGATTCTTGATTCATCTTCATTTTCCTTATTTGTTATTGGTCTGTTCAAGTTTTCTATCTCTTCCCAGTTCAGTTTTGGGAGACTATGTGTTTCTAGAAATTTGTCCATTTTGCCTAGATTGTCCAATTTGTTGACATGTAATTGTTCATTTCATAGTATGTTTTAATGATCCTTTGTATTTCTGTGGTGTCAGTTGTTACTTCTCCTCTTTTGTTTCTGATTTTGTTTATTTGGGTCCCATCTCTTTGTTTCTTGGTGCATCTAGCTAAGGGTCCATCAATCTTGTTTATCTTTTCAAAGAACCAGCTCTTTGTTTCATTGATCTTTTGAAATTTTTTTTCAGTCTCTATGTCATTTATTTCTGCTCTGATCTTTACTATTTCTTTCCTTATACTTGCTCTGAGTGTTTCTTTTGTGAGGTTAGATAGTCAATTAGAAATTTTCTTGTTTCTTGAGGTAGTCCTGTAGTGCTATGAACTTCCTTCTCAGGACTGCTTTCACTGCATCTCATAGATTTTGTGTTGTTGTGTGTTCATTTTCATTGGTTTCCAGGAAGTTTTAATTTTTTTCCTTGATCTCCTTGGTAACCAATTCATTGTTTAGTAACATGCTATTTAGCCTCTGTGTTTTAATGTTTTTGTTGTAATTGATTTCTAGTTTTATGCCATTGTGATCTGAGTAGATGCTTGATATGATTTCAATCTTCTTGAACTTGTAGAGACTTAGTTTGTGTCCTAACATGTGGTCTATCTTTGAGAATGTCCCATGAGACTTGAAAAGATATGAATTCGGCAGTTTGGGGGTGTAATTCTCTGTAGATATCTACTAAATCCTTTTGATCTAGTCCATCCTTTAGAGTCTCTGTGTCCTTGTTAATTTTTTATCTAGAGGATCTATCCAGTGATGTCAGTGAGATATTGAAGTCCCCTGCTATGATTGTACTGCTTTTGATTTCTCCTTTGTAGTCCTGCAGAAGTTTATTCAACATATTTTGGTTCTCCTATATTGGTTACATATATGTTTACCAAGGACAGATCCTGTTGGATAGATCCTTTCAGTATTATGTAGTGGTCTTCTTTGTCTCTAGTAACGACCTTCATTTTGAAGTCTATTTCAACAGATATGAGTATTGCTACCCCAGCTTTTTCCCATTCCATTTGCTTCGAAGATTTTTTTCCACCCCTTCACTTTCAACTTTTTTTTTTTTTTCAACTTCACTTTCAGTCTTTTGTTGTGAGGTGGGTCTCTTGTGAACAACATATATATGAGTCGTGCCTTCTTATCTAATCAGCTGCTCAGTGTGTTTTGATTATACTATTTAATCCATTTACATTTAAGGTTATTATTGGTATGTATTTATTTATTGCCATTTTTGTTCATTGTGGTTATATTTTTCTTCCTATTTCTTCCACTAATTACAGCAGTCCTTTTAACATTTCTTGCAGTACTGGTTTGGTGCTAATATAGTCCCTTAGCCTTTTTTTAAATTTATTTATTTATTTATTTTTCTTTATTTCACCTTCTATTTTGAATGATAGCCTTGCTGGATAGAGTAGTCTTGGATTCAGATCCTTGTTTTTCATCACTTGATTACTTCATGCCATTCCCTTCTGGCTTGTAGTGTTTCTGTTCAGAAGTCAGCTGATAGCCTTATGGGGGTTTCTTTGTAGGTAACCTGTTGCTTATCTCTTGCTGCCTTTAGGATTCTCTCTTTGTCTTTAATTTTTTGGCATTTTAATTATTATGTGTCTTGGTGTGGGCCTGTTTGGGTTCTTCTTACTTGGGGTTTGTGCTTCTTATATTTGTGTGCCTTTTTCCTTCACCAAGTTAGGGAAGTTTTCTGTCACTATTTCTTCAAATATATTTTCTAACCCTTGCTCATTTTCTTCTTTTTCTGGAACTCCTATGTTGTTACATTTCATATTGACCCACAGTTCTCTTAGGCTGTCTTCTTGTTTTTGAATTGTTTTTTTTCTTTTGGTTCTCTGATTGGGTTATTTTTTTCTACCACATCTTCTAATTCACTGATCCAACCCTCTGCCTCCTCTACTCTGCTGATTATTCCTTCCAATGTGTTCTTTATTTCTGCTGTCATTCTTCATTTCCAATTAGTTGGTTTTCAATGCTTCTATATCTTTACTCATGCTGTTGAGCACCCTCATGATTATTACTCTGAACTCTCCCTCCAATATCTTGCTCAATTCCCTTTCATTTATTTCATCTTCTGTAAATTTATCTTATTCTTTCATTTGAGATTTGTTTCTTTGTTTCACCATTTTGGCTGTCTCAGTGGGTTTGGGAACCTCTCAAATTTTCCCTGTGAGTTTTGGTGTTCTGCTGGTTCTGGCTCCCTCTACTAGGATTTGATGAGTGTGGGAGGACCCATGTTAAACACCACTGTCAAGTCTTAGTTTCCTGAGTAGATTTGCAAGCCCAGGAAAAGTTCAGTTATCCTCTAGCTTTTTGCCTGGAGGATATTAGTCTCAGTTACTTGATGATCCTTGTGTTGTAGCCCTCAACTGAGTGAAAAATCCCTCAAGTGTTCAGGGTAAGAGGATTTTGAGAGGGTGGGACAGATGCTTGCTGGCTGTTAATGAGCCTCAATTTGCATTTCTCTGGCCTGGCTAGGTGGTATTAAATTCATGAGGGAGGGGCTGTTGTTTCACCCGGGGCTCTGGGGCTCTTTGAGTAAGATGGCTACTGTCCTAGGAGGTAGTGATTCAGCACAAAACTCCCAGTGCCCTCCAAATCCTGAGTCTCTCCACACAGCTCCTTTCCAATTTGCTCTCCCTCTGCTGGAACCCATGGTGAGTGGCTGTAGCTAATTTAGTGCTCTGTCCTGGCCCTCTGTGCTGTGGAGCCAGCTTGCAATTTTAACCCCAAGGGAACTCCTCACAGCTAAAATAGCTGCTGTCTATTGGCTCCCAGCCCACCCTCTTGTGCCTCCACAGTTCCTACCAGGCTCGATTTAGTATCTTTTTCTGTCCCTGGTAATATAGGTCCTCTCCAGCTGCTTTTCTGTTGCTTTTTCTGACGATTTGTCTTTATTTTAGTTGTAATTCCAGTTTGGTCCTGGGAGATGGTCTGTGTAACTTCCATTCACTCTGCCGCCATTTTGGAATTCCCAATATATTTTTAAAAATAGTAAAAATTTAAAAGGTTATCACTTAATTGTTTCAGGTCTATTAATTGCAATTAGTTTCTAAATCCTCTGTGTATCATAATTGCATTGTATTTTCTTTAATCACGTCAGTGGTCCGTGCCTATATTAGTTATGATGATGAATGTGTACAAGTAAAGACTGTAACAAATAAATGAGAGGCAAAAAAAATTTCAGAAAACAAAATGTGCTAGTGTGTGTCCTCCATCATAGTGAAGAGAAAGGTGAGGTAGATGAAAATGTTTTTTTTATTCTAGGGGCAAAAACGTTAATCAAATCTCATCATAGTCTGGGTTACATATTTCTTGCACCTCTCCACTGATCTCTGCTCCTGTCCTGATCACAGCATTTAAGTACTAGTTTCACTTCTTTAATCCATAGATATGACTAAAGAGAGAGTGCACAATGGGGGAAGAACATTTATATTCATAATTTCCTTGAGCAAAAGGACTGTTATTATTCATCTTTATATTCTCATGTCTAGAAGAATTTTTGCTATGTTCAATATATACATTTTGAATGAATAAAAGGCTAGGTGGACATACAGATGGAAAGACAGATGTCAATGTCAAGTGTATATAGAATATACCTTGATGTTAGCAGACCCAATTCCTGGGCCAATAAAAACAAAACCAGCCATAGTTGTGTACAAATTATTATGGCAATGAGAACACCAATTATTTTACTGGAAACCTTTCAAATAGTACAGATCCCATGTGAAATATACAAAACCCTGTGCAGGGCGCATCTTGGAACTCAGTAATGCTTGTTGATAAGCTCTAAGCTAAGCATAACTCTTTCATCTTTCTCACTCAGACTTTTTTCCTTCTTTTTTTTAAGGTAAGTTGAAAATGCATTTATTATTATTTTTTAAAATATTTTGTCAGTTGATTTTTTAAATTGAATTTATTGGGGTGACATTGGTTCACAAAACCATACACATTTCAAATGTACAACTCAACAAAACATCACATGCATACTGCATTGTGCACCAATCTCCCCAAGCAAAGTCCTTTTTGGTCCCCATTTCCTCCCTTTTGCATACCTCCACCCTACCTCCCAACCCCCTTTCCCTCTGCCTATCACCACACCGTTGTCTGTGTTTTATATATATATATATATATATATATATATATATACACACACACACACACACACACACACATATATATGTATGTATGTATATATGTATATATATATATATACACACACACATATATATATACACACATACACACATATATATGTATATATATATATAATTTTTTTGCTTAATTCCTTTTCTTAAAAATCAAAATATAGTTTCTTTTTCAAAAAGTAGATTGTAACATGAAAGTTTGATTCTCCAAATCTAAAGTTTGTTTTCTATTTCCAACTCCCTTTAAATACTTTATAGTAATCATTATATTTCTAAAACATAAAAACATTCTTTTCCTGAAAACTCTTTTCTCTGAAATGTTACTCTCTTTGGTGTTTATTATAAATATTGTCATTTTAAGACAAGCTGGAATCTTTAAACATTTCCTTAAATAAAGCCATTTAGATTTAAATTTCACACAAAAATTTGAATATCTGCAGTTAGTATATAATATTGCCATAGTATGATTTCAGTACTTTTAATTTAAATTAAACTTAATTTAAATTTTGGTTAAAGAACAATGTAACATAAATTATATAGAAATATAAAAATATTTTTGATAATTTGGGGGAAAGTAAATAAGCTTTAATGGTATACTTTTGTAAGTACTTCTTTGATTTTGACAGAAAATTATCCAGTCATGATATAAAAATACTTTGACATACATTACTCTAAAAAAGGAGGTCAGCCTAATTTTCAATTCCCTAAGGTATAAATCAGGAACAAGAGATGTCAGAATTTCAACAGCCCTCTGTATGTTTATTTTACTGGGAGAAAAAAAAAAAAAAAAGTAAAGTACAGAGTATAACCTATCTCAACCTCTAGGGAAACATTGGAGTAAAAGAGTTATCGTAAGACCCCTGGCCCTTAAAAATAGCCCGTCACTGCTCTGAGAACATTCTCATTCTCTGGGGTCAATAATCACCCTCTGTTTCTCTCTATCCCTCTCTCCCTTATTGATCTTTGAACAAAAGGAGAATTATGTGCCTTCTATTCCAGCATTGGTGGGGATGGTGGGAGAGGGATCTTTTTTAGGGATATTGTAGAAAAAATTAAAAACATTAACTCTATCATTCTATAAAAAAAATAGTTGACATTTAATTTTGATACTTTTATATCTGCAGATGTGTACATGTATGCAATGCAACTGAGAATATACTATGCATATAATTCTATATTATACTATTTTCCCTTAGCATTTAATTATGAGTATGTTCTAATGTTATTAATTTTTTTTGAAAGATCAGTTTTAGTGACTGTATAGTATTTCATTAAATAAATGTAAGGTCATTCATTTAACCATATACCTAGTTTTGCACATTTAGTACCTATTCAACAGTTTGTCCTTATAAATTATGTTTCAATAAAAAGAAAAATTCTAAAATGTTTTATTTATGAATTTAATTCTACCTTATTTAACTATCAGCTGGGTTGATGGTTATAAAAAATAAAAATTTTTGACCAGAAAAAAAAATATAAGAATTCAAATTCTGATTCTGAGCTGGATACAGACTAATGGGAGAGTGATAATATCATCAGCTGTAACCAGCTCTCTGTGCACAGATTTCCAACAACTTTGGCAACACAACCAAAGTAAAGTCACAGACAAAAATTTTAGCATGAAAAGTAGTACCAAACAAACAAATCGACATAAAAGAACTCAATTTATTTGCTTCCCCTAATTTTGACTCCAATTCCCCTAGTTATAAGTTCCCCTAATTATTGTAAATATTAACAATATCATTCACAATTATTTGTTTTACATTTCATGAAGAATAAAACAATGAATTTTCACTTTCAATTGAATATCCTAGATATGATTCATCAAAATGAGACTGCCGTCCCCCCCCAAAAAAAATGAGACGGCCAAGATGCATTTAAAATACTCTCAGGTGTCCAGAGCATTTCTAAAAACAGTTTTCAGGATCCCTATCATTTGAATAGCATAAGTCTCCAGAATTTTGCTTCTTTATTTATGTACTTTCTCACCTTTATTTTTTTTGCCCTTACCTTTTTCATCTTTGTTTTTTATATATTTTTGTTTACTTAATTTTAACTATATTTCTACCTATAGAAACTATTATTTCTATTTTACATGAAGAAACCAGCCCTCAGAAGGCTATAAAAATTGCTGAAAGGACTTGGCTTGCCTCATTTTAATGACTCTACTATTTCACTATGTCATGGTGTTACACATCATTAAAAGATAAAAGGGTTAAATATCTATGGTGGAATATCATGTAGAAGATTCCCATTAGTTCCAACATAAGTCCAATAAGGACACAGTTAAATCCTGAGCCTCACACACTATCACTCATCCCAGCTGGTCATTTTTCAAAAGAAGTGTGCAGTGACTCACATGCTGGCTGGACATTAGGAGAGGCAAGTTTGTAGGGATCAGAGGAAATCTGTGCACACTATGAGAAAAAGAACTAAAATGAAGCCTCCATTGATTGTGGATCACTTGGACCCACCTTTATATATCAACGAAATTATAATAGTTTATCTCATTATGCTAACTAAACTATTTGTGGAACACTAGTTCAGTCTAGGCAGGGTGTTCCTTGTTGGGGTGATATAGATGTGAATATGACACAGGTCCTATTCCTCAAGGCTTACTGTCCCTTAGAGCTGCTCTAAGAGTGATGTTGGCACATATAGCCAGGTGAAAAGTATTGGCCACTGGTCCACAATGGGATAAGTTGTATTGAGAGTAAGAATTTAAAAACTTGCATAGCAATTTAACATTGCTACAGGACCCAAACCATGGCAAATAGATTAATGTCACTGAGCAGGTGAACTAATGGAAGAGCCCGTGACAAACTAACTAGACACAGTGGAACCTCATTACATGGTGTTACCATTTAACATTACTAGTCTGTCCACTATAAACCAGGTCCATGTACAAGCCACAATCTATTATTTATCAAAAGATAATTTAAATAGTCTATACTCTACAGGATACATTCTGAAATTGGCTACTGTTAAAGAGTTGAAGATAAGATTAAAATACAGTATCATTTGATTCATTTGGATAAAACTTAAAATAAACATTCTGAGATTACTAAAATTGCTTTACAATCTCTTTTCCCCTTACTATCATTCTTATTTTGGGGATTGATTTCTTCTCTTCCAGGAGTATTATTAAAATAAAAAGTGGAAACAGTCTAGATATACATTATCCTCTGTGAATAGTGCTATCTTCAATCTAACCTTGATTAATTAACTTAATAAACAAACTCACTTATTACATTAAAACCTTTAAATAGTGATATTCCAGTTCCTATTCAAAATATGAGATAGGCATTTAATGTGAATAATCACTATTTCAATATTTGATTAATCCTTATTTAGCAAAAATGTTTATGAGTATAATAACAATCTTATTTAACTGCCTGCAAACACCCTTTCAAAATATTTGAAATTCCTTTATTTTTTCCAATATTATGTTTCTAATTATTATATTTTTGAAATATAATTTTAGATCTGTTGAAAATAGTAAGATAAAATGTGGGGTTGTATTTAGAATATCTACTTATCATTTTATTTTTCTAGTAACTTATTTTTATTGTATTTTCAAAAGTTTTGATTCATACTAAATTGGAAATCAAAACAAACAAATTAAATTTAAAAATAGTCTTTCACTATAGTATTAAAAGCACTCTCTTAGAAGAGATATTATAATTATAATAATAATAATTATTATTATTGTAAAAACTTCTTTATGGGGAGATTCAAACTCTAGAGTTTAGAGAAAGATGATGTTCCTCACAGATACAGAAAAATAATTCATTGGTTTTGCACCTGGGCATCAGGTTTGAAGTGGAATAAAATTTGGGCTTTCAGATAGCAGAAGGGATTCCAGGTAGAGAAAATAATGTGGCAAAGGCATAGAAACAAGAAAGATTTGAGGACTTCTGAACAATATCAAGTAGTTCAATTTGGCTGAAACGTAAAGTAGAATAGTAGAAAAGAGGTTGAGCTTGATTCTGAGAGGCATGAAACAAAGGGAGGACTTTGGAATGTACTGAATTGGCAAAGGGGTTTCTGAGAAGTGCATTCATGGTTTCTAGTTGGGCCTTAGCTAGTTGTATTTGACAGAGACTCCTGGAGGAACTGGAGACCTATAAGACTAAAAAAAGGGGAAAGAGCAATTTTTCTTAATTAGTTATAAAAACCAAATAAACATATAGATGTGTGAAACAAAATTTAGAAAAAGGCAACAAGCAAAAAGAAAATAAATCAGGTCAAAATCCAACCATCTGGAAACACTGATACACAATACAGCAATGTGATAACACATACTATCAATACTTTTGAAGACACTTTTGTTTACTTTTTATATCATGAACATGTGAAAAATATGCTTATAAACCTTTCTTTTAGTGACTATATAAGTTACCATTATATGGATGTACCTGAGGAGATAAAGATATTATTGTGATACTCAGAATGAAAGTATTAATAACAATGAGATCTGTGACAATGAGATGTCCAAGAGGCAGTTGATATATGTGTTAGATATTGAGAAAGGCATCTCAGAGTGAAACAATTAAAGAAGGTAGTTTTCATAATTAAACATAGTGATTAAAGCAGGCTCCATCTCTTATCAATTGTGTCTTTGGACAAATATTTTTCTTAAGAATCAGTTTTCTGGGGTTAATAATTTTAACATTATATGCCATCATATGAATTATAAATATGAGGCATCTAGGAAAAAGCCTAACATAGAAGGCACTCGATCAGTTTATCAGTTGATTATCAAATGTATGTGGGCAAGTGGACCTCAAGGAGCCTGGGAACTTTAATAGATCTGCCCCCAACTCTAAACTGGAGGAAACTGACCTTTCTACACAGATTAGCCCCTCCCACACACTATCAGGCCCAGCAGACACAGCCACAACCAGTGATAGCATGGGAACTGCAGACAGGTAGCCCAAAACCAGTGACATACAACATCTGAAAATGACCTGTACCTGAACCCTGCCCAAGTGTAACCAGAGCCAACACAACCAGTGGTGGGCTTCAGAACACACCAGAGATTGACCCAACTACCCATATAAGTGTCACACACAAAAGGGGAGTCTATCAGGGACCAGACCCTGCTGGAAACAACTCCAAGTCTGGTGCAACCCCTGTACAGAGACTCATACATGGTGATTGAGGTTCATCTTTTAAGTCAGCCAGCCTGAAGAGTTAATTCAACCCACAATAGGGCCAACAGCATTTATACAATAGGAGGGTGCCCATAACCCACAAGAAACATTCCTGGAGCACCTAACTCAAGTGATCTGGAAGATTGTGCCACTGAATCCCAAAAGATGCCTTCATCATACAGCTATCATAAGTTTGGGAGTCATACCAGATATACCTAATACACAGAGATAAAACGGGAAGACAAAGAAATCTGCCCCAAATAAAAGAAGAAGAGACCTCCCAAGAAAAAGAAATAAATGAAATGGAGAAACCAAGATACCAGATGTAGAGTTTAAAGCAATGGTTATAAGGATACTCAAGGACCTTGGGGAAACAATGGATGATCTCAGTGAGAACTTACACAAAGAGATAGTAAGCATTAAAAAGGACATAAAAAACATGAAAAAGAATCATTCAGAGAAGAAGAATACAATATCTAAAATGAACAATACACTAGAAATAATCAACAGCAGGTTATGTGAAGCAGAGGATCAAAATGGTGATTTAGAGGACAAGATAACAGGAAGCAAAAATGCAGAAGATCAAAAAGAAAAGAGTATTAAAAAAAATAAGAACAGCCCAAGTGACCATCAGTGGATGAGTGGATAAAAAAACTATGGTACATATACACAATGGAGTACTACACAGCTGTAAGAAAAAAAGATCTCTTATCCTTTGAGACGACATGGGAGGACCTGGAAACTATTATCCTAAGCGAAACAAGCCAAGCAGAGAAAGACAAATATCATATGATCTCACTTATTTCTGGAATATAATGAACATAACAGTCTGAGGAACAGGGTAGTCCCAGAGATGTGGAAGTAGGGTACAGACTGATAATTGCAAGAAGAGGGGGTGCGGGAGGGGAGCGATGAACCACAGAACTTGTACGCATGTACTCATAACCAATGGACATGGACAACAAAACTGGGAACGGGGCAAGGAGGGAGGGGGAGGAGGGTGTCAATGGGGGAAAAAGGAGAAACATCTGTAACAAAAGTAAGTTAATAAAAAAAAAAGAAAACATGACCCATATATATATATATTGTCTACAAAAGACCCATCACAGAATAAAAGTAAAACACAGACTTAAAGTGAAAGGATGGAAAAATATTTCATACAAATGGAAACAAAAAAAGTCTTAGGTAGCAATATTTGTATCACACAAAATAGACTTCAAAACAAAGGCCACAACAAGAGACAAAGAAGATCACTATATAATACTAAAGGATCAATCCAATGAGAGGATATAACCCTTGAACACATATATGCACTCAACATAGGGACTCTTAAATACATAAAAAAAATATTGGTGGTACCTGGCCATTGTGGCTCAGTGGATTGAGCATTATCCCATGGACTGAGAGGTCCCAGTTCAATTACCATTCAGGAAAAATGTCTGGGTTGTGGGCTTGATCCCCAGTAGTGGGTGTGTAGGAGGCAGCCAATCAATGTAGCTCTCTTACATAGATGTTTCTACCTCTCTACCTTTCTCTGTCTCTAAAAAATCAATAAAAACATATTTTAAAAAATTGGTGGACATCAGAAGAGAGATTGACAACAATACAGTCATAGTAGGGGATTTTAATACTCCACAGACATCAATGGATAGATCTTCCAGATAGAAAATCAACATGGCAACAATGACCTTCAATGATACACTGGTCCAGGCTTGTGTGGCTCAGCTGGATGGAGCATTGTCTTGTGGCAGGTTTGATTCCCAGTAAGGGTACATACCCAGATTGCAGGTTCAATTCCCAGTCAGGGTGTGTGTGGAGGCAACCCATCTATGTCTCTCTGTCATACTTTCTTTTTCTCTCCCTTCCTCTCTCTCTCAAGTCAATAAAATAATTCTAAAAATATACATTGGATTGGATGGATTTAATTAATATTTATGGAACACTTCATCTCAAAGCATCAAAATATGCAAGTGCACATGGAACATTTGCAAAGATAGACCACATATTAGAACACAGAAAAAGTCTTAATAAATTCAAGAAGAATGAAATCACATCAAGTACCTTCTCTAATCACAATGGTATGAAACTAGAAATCAATTACAATAAAAAACTGAAAAATTTTCAAACACACATAAGCTAAATAACATGTTATTAAACAAGAAATGGGTTAACAATGCGATCAAGGAAGAAATCAAAAGTTACTTAAAAACAAATGATAATGAACACACAATCCAGAATTTATGGGACACAGCAAAAGCAATTCTGAGCAGAAGTTCATAGCATTACAGGCTCATCTCTAGGAGCAAGAAAAACCTCAAACAATCTGATCCTACACCTAAATAACTAGAAAATGAACAACAAACAAAGCCCAGAATAAGTAGAGAAAATAAATAGTAAATATTTGAATGGAAATAAATGACATAGAGACTTAAAAAAAAATCAATGAAAACAAGAACTGGATCACTGAAAAGATAAACAAGATGAACAGCCTTTAAATAGACTCATCAAGGAAGAAAGAGAGAGGACCCAAATAAATAAAATCAGAAATGAAAAAGGAGAAGTAACAACTGACACCACAGAAATACTAAGGATTGTAAGAAAATATACTATGAACAACTATATGCCAATAAATTGGACAACCTGGGCAAAATGGGTAATTTTCTAGAAGTATACAGTCTTCCAAATCTGAATCAGAAAGAATCATAAAACCTGCATAGACCAATTACTACTAATGATATTGAAGCAGTAATAAAAGAACTGCCAATGAACAAAGGCCCTGGATTGTATGGCTCTACAGGTGAATTTACCAAACATTCAAAAAAGGTTTAACACCTATCCTTCTCAAACTGTTCTGAAAAATTCAAGAGGAGAGGAGACTTCCAAGCTCTTTTTATAAGGTTAACATAATATTAATTCCCAAAACTAGATAAAGGTATTACAAAGAAAGAAAATTATAGGCCAATAATCCTGATGAACATATATGTTAAAACCCTCAATAAAATATTAGCAAACTGTATCCAGAAATACACTAAAAAGATCATACGCCATGATGAAGTGAAATTTATTCTGAAAATGTGAGGTTGGTACAATATTTGCAAATCAATAAATGAGATACATCACATAAACAAATGAAGGATAAAAATCACCTGGTCATATCAATAGACACAGAAAAAGCATTTGATAAGATCCAGCCCCCATTTATGATAAAAACTCTCAGTTAAGTGAGAATAGAAGAATCATATACCTCAACATAATAAAGACCATATATGACAAACCCACAGCCAACATCATATTTAATGGGCAAAAACTAAAAGCATTTCTATTCAAATCAGGAACAAGAAAAGAATGTTTACATTCAGTAAACTTATTCAAATAGTACTAGAAGTACTAGCCATAGCCATCAGACAAGAACAAGTAATAAAACACATCCAAATTGGAAAAAAGGATGTAAAACTGTCATTATTCGTATATGATAAGATATTGTACATAGAAAACCCTAAAGACTCCTCCAAAAAACTACTAGATCTAAAAAATAATTTTGGCAAAGTAGCAGGATACAAAATCAATATCCAGAAACTGGTGGCATTTTTATATATCAATAATGAAATATCAGAAATCGAAATAAAGAAAACAATCCCATTTACTATTGCAACAGCAACAACAACAAAAAAGGTACTTAGGAAAAAATTTAACCAAGGAAGTAAACAACCTGAACTCAGAAAATTATAATATACTGAAGAAAGAAACTGAGGAAGATATAAATAAGTGGAAGCATATAACATGTTCTTGGATAGGAAAAATTAACACAATTAAAACGTTCATACTACCCAAAGCAATCTACAGATGCAACGTAATTTCTATTAAAATACCAGTGGTATATCTTACAGATCTAGAACAAACATTCCAAAAATTTATATGGAACTCCAAAAGACCCTAAATAGACTCAACAGTCTTGAGAATGAAGAACAAAGTTGGAGGAATCACACTACATGATATAAAACTATACCACAAGGACACAGTAGTCAAAGCAGCACAGTACTGGCATGAAAACAGAAATGCAGATCAATAGTACAGAATAGAGAGCACAGAAATAAACCCATGCATTTGTAGTCAATTAATATTTGACAAAAGAGACAAGAACATACAATGGGGTAAAGTAAGTCTCTTCAATAAATGCTACTGGGAAAATTGGATAGGTACGTGAACAAAAATGAAATGACCACCAACTTACATCATATACAAGAATAAACTCAAAATGGATTAAAGACATAAATGTAAGTCACAAAACCATAAAAATCCTAGAAGAGAACATACGCAGTAAAATTTCAGACACTGTCTATGGCAATATTTTTACCAATATACCTCTTTGGGCAAGGAAAACAAATAAACAAATGGGACTACATCAAAATAAAATGTTTTGCATGGCTAAAGAAACCATCAACAACATGAAAAGGAAACACACTGTATGGGAGCAAATATTTGCCAATGATACATCTGATAAGGGGTTCATTTCTAAAATATATAAAAACCTTACACCTAGCCGGTGTGGCTCAGTGGATTGAGTGTTGTCCCATACACCAACAGGTCATGGGTTTGATTCCTGGTCAAGGCACATGCCCAAGTTGTGGACTCAATCCCCAGTAGGGGGAGTGCAGAAGGCAGTTGATCGATGTTTCTCTCTCACCAATGTTTCTCTCTCTCTCTCCCTCTCCCTTCCTCTCTATCTACAAATCAATAACAAACATATTAAAAAAAAAAAAAAAAAAAAAAAAGCCTTATACAATTCAATACCAGGAAGACCAACAACCCAGTTAAGAAATAGGCAAAGGACCCCAATAGACACTTCTCCAAAGAAGACATAAAGATGGCCAGTGGACATATGAAAAAATGCTCATTGTCAATAATCATCAGAGAGATGCAAATTAAAACCACCTCATGCCTGTCAGAATGGCTATCATCAATAAATCAACAAACAAGTGCTGGTGAGAATGTGGAGAAAAGGGTACCCTCATGAACTGTTGGTGGTAATGCAGACTGGTGCAGCAACTGTTTTAAACAGTATAAAGTTTCCTCAAAAAATTAAAAATGGAACTGCCTTTTGACCAGTAATCCAACTTCTGGGAATGTAGCCTAATAAACCTGAAACACTGATCTGAAAGAATGCACACACCTCTATGTACATAGCAGCATTATTTACAATAGCCAAGATCTGGAAACAACCCAACTGCCCATTGGTAGATGAGTGGATAAAAAAATGGTGGTATATTTACATAATAGAATACTATCAGTGGTAAAAAAACAAAAACAAAAAAACGAAACTTACCTTTTGTGACAACATGAATGGACCTGGAAATTATTATGCTAAGTGAAATAAGCCAGTCAGAGAAAGACAAATACCATATGATCTCACTTACATGTGGAATCTAGTGACCAAATAAACTGATGAATAAAATAGAAACAGAGGCAATGGATACATGGAACAGCAAAAAAAAAAAAAAAAAAAGAAAAAAAAGTGTGTGTGTATATATGATAGACAGATAGATGGACACAAAGACACAGAAACAGTGCTGTGATAGCCAGGTGGAAGGGCAGTGGGGTAGGTGGAGGTGGGCAAAGAGGGAAGAAAGGGGGACGGAAAGTGACTTGACTTCAGGCCGTGGGTGCACGATGCAAGGTGCAGATAGTGTTTTGTTAAGTTGTACACTTGAAACCTGTATGGTTTTGTGAACCGATGCCACCTCAATAAACTCAATAAAAAATGTATGTGGGGAGATGAATAATTTTAACAAAGATGGATTTCCAGGTTTCAAGGTTACATAACTATAAAGCTTATGAGCAGATATGGGAAAGGCAGTTGTTAAGCTAACCATGAACATGAGTACCCATCAAAGGCTGCAATGACATTCAGTTATTTTATTTGAGAACCAGCATGAGAAATGACATTGCTGCACTACCACCTACCTATGGTGACCTCCAAGAACCAAACAAAGCTTCCAAATGAGCTTGACTTAGACCTCTTCAAGAGACCAAGATACTAAGAAAACCTGGTGAGATACCTCATGAGAATAAAGAAAAAGTTCACATTTTGTATTTAGATACAATCTGATAATGAGGTCAAGGTTACACATTCTATTCATATAGTTCCCACTGTATTTCCTGGCTATGTAAGGAACCAGTAAACAGGCCAAGTATCTAGTGATTGTTAGGAAAGTGATCTGGGTTGAATAGGAGGAATGAGTACGCACAAATCTGTATATACCCCTACTGGAAAAGCAGCCCAGTATACACAATCTACTGACAGTGAATTGATTTCTTCAGTGGCATGTATAAAGACTGCATGCCTCTGTGAGCTTAGATTCTGTTTAATCTGGTTAAAGGGTTGTTTTCATCTTAAATTTTAAAGTATTATAGCCTACGTTTTACCTAGAAGATAATAATAACACTGCAGGTTTGTCCCAGGATGTTTTCTCAAGATCAGGCTTGCCAATAGTTAATAACAAAATTGCCACACAAAAAATTACAATTATTAATTTCAAATATACAATTTTGGTATCTGGTGAAGTGTTAGAGTAGAATGTGTGTCTTAGATAATTAAGTGGCTTAATTTAGCGTGAGTTCACTGCTTAAATATCCATCCAGTCCTTCGGCATTTCAATATCAAAGTGTCAGTTATACACAGGAGCTAACCTGAGAAGGCAGATGAGGCCCATGATTTTTGCTTGCTTTCCAGAGTCAAAGACCACAAATTTCTAATAGTTGGCCAAAATCAGGGTGAATAAAACAGAATGTCATTCAGCATTTCAAATCTAATAACACTTTCTTTTTTTCCCAATTTTGTTGTCCTTTTCTCCAATAGAAAATTATTGTTAGCAAGTAAAAAGATGACTTGTAAAATTACTAAAGCACTTTAGGAGAATGATTGGTGAGAGATCATATATTAGAACAATGTTTGGTAATGATACCTCCTTTAAATTAGCCTCCTTTAGTTACAGTGCTCATCTGAAATAATCATAGTACAAAGGCAACAATATGGCAAATCCTCAATTTATAAACAATTTAAATAAAAATATACAAATAAATAAATAAAATTGCTATCTTGCTTTCTCTATCTATAATACCAGCAATTTTCTTTTTTTTTTTAATTTAAATCCTCACCTGAGGATATTTTTCCATTTATCTTCAGATACAGTGGGGGGGGGGGAGAAAGAGAGAGAGAGAGAGAGAGAGAGAGAGAGAGAGAGAGAGAGAGAGAGAGACATTAATTGGCTGCCTCCCGCACGACACTGACCGGGGCTGGGGACTGAAACACAACTGAGGTAAATACCCTTGACTGGAATCAAACCCGAGGCTCTTTGGTCTGTGGGCCGATGCTCCAACTGCTGAGCCAAACTGGCCAGGGCAATACCAGCAATTTTCAACCTTTTTTATCTCATGGCACACAAACTACTAAAATTCTGTGACACTTCAAAAAATATATTTTTTACCAATCTGACAAAAAATATAGTATAATTTTGATTCATTCACATCAGATGGTTATGGTTGTTGGCTCTTGTGATTTTTTTATTTGACAATCTAAGAAAAAAGAAGTCAGTGCCCCTGACTAAATAGGTACTGAATGTTTTAGAAATCTTACAGCACACCAGTTGAAAATCACTGCATAATACCATCACCATGATACGCACTCATCTTCCAAGTGATTTCAACTGAAACTTAGTTTATTGAAAAATAACACAGAATTTCAATGAATTGCAGTCATTCATTTACTCACAAACAAACCCTGAACACCTGCTGATATCCAGAACTGTAGCAATGCTCAGTAAACAGTATGATGTGGCCCCTGCCCTCATGAATTAATATACCTTCTTTTAATAGTTTCCGTATGTTACTATTTAATTTTCAGGTACAAATGCACTTAATTAGAATATTAGAGAAGAAAGGACTATAAGTGAGATCATCATTATTGGATAAAAGGCAAAGCTCCTTTTATCATAAAATATTCTACTCTATGCCTTGAAAACAAGCAAAGATATTTCTAAATAAATTGAAGGGCAAAGATGAAGAGCTATCTGACCACAGTGATTAGTATGCTCAGGTAAATTGGAATATTCAAGAAATGAAAACCTGACTTTCTGTTCTCCAACACATTTCTTCTGACTGGATTACCCACTTTCCCCGTTACCTTCCACAAAGAGAATCTAAAGTCCATGGAGTCACTCAGTGATTTTATTTTTAGTTGTTTCTTTTATAATCTAAATGCTTTTTTAAACTCTTTGAAAATAATAAAATCAGAAATAACCTAAAAAAAGCTGAGGTGGTTTCTTTGCCAAAGCAGAAAAAGACAAAGTGTAATATATTTCCATGTCATTTCTAAGTCATTTCAACTTTGCAGAGTCTCCCTAGTTCATAGCACTTAGGATTAAAAAGAAAAGCCACCAAGAAGGAAAAGAAATTAATTTGTTTGCCAAATTTGAAGCATATACATATGTAGTCTCTCAAAATCCATACTTTACACCAAGAAGAATAAGCCAGAGAAACGCTAGAGATATAACAAATTCAAAATCACATGACTAATAATGATCATGAGGGAACCACTGATAGTAAACAATTGATCCAATGTGTGGAGGATATTCTGCTGATGACCTATTTTACATGAGCCAAGCTATTAATTTCTGATTAAACAGTATATGCAAATTTTGAAGAATAATGTTGATTAAAATATTAACTACCAATACCATCATTTACTTTGATTTTAATCACATAGAACTCAATGAATATAACCTATAAAAAGGGGTACACATACCATTGATCCAGCGAGCTTCTGGGTCATGAAGCACAAAGTCCTTCCTGAAGAGGTCTTCCAAAGACAATCTGGTTTCTGATGAATTTGTAAGTTCATCTAAAAGAAAATAAATTTCAGATTAGGCACATATTTCATGCTCATTTTTAAAACTAGTGAATCATGAAAGTGGAAATATTTTGCTCAAAAATATGTTAAATAGATGACAATATAAAGTGATCATTTAAACATGGTTTTTGGCATTTGACGTTTCTCTATTTCATATTTTTCAACATATTACATTATTTTTGTTGTTGTTGTTAATCCTCACCCAAGGATATTTTTCCATTGATTTTTAGATAGAGTAAAAAGGAGAGAGAAACATTGATGTGAGAGAGACACATCAATTAGTTGCCTCCTTCATGACTCCGACTGGGGCCAGGATCAAACCAGGTACCTGTCCTTGACTGGGAATTGAACCTGAGACCCTTCAATCGCCAGGCTGACACTCTCACCACTGAGCCAAACTGGCCAAGAGCATATTTTTCACTGTTAATCACAATCCAAACTCATTTTGACATATTCTCTTTAATAAGAAATATACAGTATGGGAAATACCAAATATGAGAGAGGAGGACACTGAATATATATTAAGAAAACTTCCAATCTCAGAAGTTCACCAAATTGACAGAATATATACCAACTTCCACCAAACAAATACCAGCCAACAAATAATGTTAATCTAAGAGTTAAATATAAAAATTCAAATAATGCAATGCTAGAATATTAATGAAAAGCACATATTTATATTAGTCCCAATAATATAGACAAATAGATGTACTCCCTTTTTAAATTCCAAAATCTAGGACATAGGACAATGTATTTAAGTACCAAAATTAGGCCTAGCAAACACACTTTTAGGTAGCAAGAGGCTATGGACAAGTTAGCAATATTTCATTTTCTTTGAAAAATAATAGCATTGTTTATTCACTGTAGAAAATCATCTTTGTGACCTTTCATTTCTGACCTTCACTCTGGTTGAAAATAAAATGTCAAAGGTATATTCAAACCTCATTAGATTTTTTTTAAAGGTTCGGCACTTATTATAGCAAGCGCTTTGTTTCTTCCAGCTGCAAAGCTGCACCAAAGAATCAATAACTTCAAATGCAATTTCCTTTAACATGAATCAATCATGTATTTAACTCACAAAATAACTGCTATGGATCAAATAAGAAATATTACTAGTAGTAATAGTGAAAATTGTTTGATTTCGAGCCTAGCAAAAGACCTTGTGATTTTATATAAATTTGCAAAACAAAATTCTCCATTTGACAGTATGACACACCAAAATTTGAACTTTCTTTATTCATTGAACGGATACTGGAACCCTTAATTTTCAAAGTATTAAGCGAAGTATTATACGATGCTGGAGACATATCTATGTGCTGCTCTTAGGGGTTCACACTTGCAAAGCATGAAAGAATATGATAGATGTCAGAGTAAGGACACAGAGTGCCGGATGAGTTCAAAGAAAGGAAGGGAAATATTTTGCAAAAGCAATTTAAAAAGGCCTTAGATAAAAATAAAATGACTAACTTTCATCCCGTTGCTCTTGGGAATAAAAAATAGTACAGACACGTTGGAAGACAGTTTGGCGGTTTGTTACAAAACTAGACATACAAGCCATCAATTGCACTCCATAGTATTTATTCAAAATGAGTTGAAAATTTATGGTCACACAAAAACCTGCACACAGATATTTAGATCAGCTTTATTCATAATTGCCAAAATATTTCTGTTTCCAGGTAAATTCCACTTATCTTGTTTACTTATATTTTAGGCAGTTATAAATATATTTAAAAATCCCTTGTAAGGTAAAGGCACCACAGCAAACAATATTATTTTTCAAATAAATTTTCAAATTATATTTTAGTACTTCTCAAACATTCAAACTTTCACTTGAGTTTTAAAATCATATTTCAAGTCACCAAATTATTAATGTTATAAAATAGCACAATATATACACAGGAAATAGAAAACCTTTAGACATTTTATAATATTAAGGTATTTGATTCAGAACTACTTAACCACGCTCATTTTATGTACATTAATTATATTTAATCTTCAATTTTTGATGTACAACCTTTACTTTTTCCTATTAGATACAGTCTTAAGTATATATGTTTTGTCTTCATTGTGAGCAGAACATTTTGCATTCTGATTCTAAATGATACACAGTTAACGATTAAATTACTCACCATGTAAGATTTTCTTTAAAATTCCAGTGTTAATTAAATCCTTTATTTTTCTACATGTCCAATTATATCATCTAAAATACCTTTTATTCTTTCTTTCCAATTTTTGAAAATAATCCATGTTTTATAATACATATAAAATATTCAGGTAATTGCAAATTCACATGCATTTGCGAGAGACATCTATATACCCTTCATTCAGTTTCCCTCAACAACAGGTGATCTCTTGAATAATCATATAACAAAAAGAAATTGATGTTGATATGTTCCATCCACTTCATTCAGATTTCACCAGTTTTACATGTAATTATTCATATATATATGAGCGTGTGTGTGTGTTTAGCTCTATGCACTTGTGTCCCATATGCCCAGCACCAGTGAAGATACAGAAAAGTTCCATCACCAGGATCTCCTGAGCTGACCTTTTCCTACCCTAGCCTCTCTCCACAACCCTTGGCAACCATTAACCTATTTTTCATTTCATCATTTTGTAAATTCCAGAATGATATGTAAATTAAATCATACATAATGGAATCTTTTGAGATTGGCATTTTTCAATCAGTATAATTCCCTTTGAAGTCCCTCCTAGTTGTTAAGTGTATCAATACCCAGTTCCTTTATCATTGTTTAGTAATATTTCAGGGTAAGAGTATAGCACAGTTTGTTGAACCATTCACTGTTGAAGGACATCTGCGTAATCATTTGTAGTTTTAAGTTATTTTGAATAAAACCACTATAAATATTTTGTATAGATTTTTGTGTGAACATAAATGTTCCTTTCTTTGGGATAAATGCTAAAGTATGTGATTGCTGGGTCACATGGTAAGCACATGCTTAGTTTTGTGAGAAAATTCTCATTCTACCAGCAATGTACAAATAATCAAGTCTCTCTTCACTCTTGCCATAATTTGGTGTTATTTTTTTTTTAATTTAGCTATTCCGATATTCATGTAATGATAGTCCATTACGGGTTTAATTTACATTTCCCTAATAGTTAATAAACATCATTTAGTGTGCTTATTTGTAATATAAATATCATCTTCAGTGAATTGTCTGTTCATGTCATTTGCCAGTTTTCTAACTGGATTGTTTCCAGTTGTGTGTTTGTTTGTTTGCCTTCTGAGTTTTGACAGTTCTTTATTTATTATAGATATAAATAATTTGGCATATATGTCAATTTAACAGTTCCTCAAAATCTCTACTTTACCTTTTCACCTTCTAAAAAAAGACTTTTACAGAGAAAAATGTTTTAATATTGATGAGGTCCAGTTTATCATTTTTCCTTTTATAAAGCATGCTTTTGATGGCAAATGAAAAAATGCTTCACCTAATTCTACTTTCTGAAGTTTTACTTCTATATTTTTTTTCTAAAAGGGTCAAGTTTTATATTTTACATATGATTCCCTGATCCACTTTGAGTTACTTTTTGAATATAGTGGGAAGGTTAATTATAGGTTCATATTTGATTTGATTTGATTGCCTTTTGGATACCCCATTGCTCTGGCACCAATTGTGGAAAAGCATTTATTTCATTTTAGTGAATTATTTCATTAGCTTCAATATCAACACAATGTTGAGTAACAATAGTGATAGTCTTTTTCTTCTATTATGGCAGCATCTTTACTATTTCATTATTTAACAAGATATTTTTCACAATTTTTGGAAAGGAATCTTTATCATGCTTATATAATTTGTTTTTATTCCTGTGCACTTAGAATATTTATCTGAAAGTATTACTATGGCATGATATACTTTGAGCCTCTTTTATATAAACATATTTCCCCCTCTAATGTGTTGATATAAAAATTGTATAAATGAAATTTCCAATTTCTAACCACCCTCTATTTATATAACAAAATCCAACTGCTCATGGTGAGTTATTATTATTATACTGCTAGATTAATATGCTAACTGGTTATTTAAATATTTAGATCTGTGTTGGTAAATGAAATTAAATAATCCAAGATTTTTCAATTTTGTTACTGATCAGTTAACATTTTAATATTTTTAAATACTTTTTAAAATTTATTTTTTAGAGAGAGAGGAAGGGAGAGAGAGATAGAAACATTGATGTGAGAGAGAAGCATCGATCGGTTGCCTCCTGCACGCCCCCTCCTGGGGATCGAGCCTGCAACCCAAGTATGTGTCCTGACAGGAATTGAGCTGGGACCTCTCTGTCCATGAGATGACACTCAATGCATTGAGCCACACCAGCCAGACAATTTTTTAAAATACTTTTAAACATTCATTTATGTTCTTTTATCTGGAATTGTTTAATACTTTTAATAACAAAGATTTTTTTTAACTCCAATTGCCTCTAGAACTTATTTTAAAATCAATCCATCAAAGTAATTATTGTAATCAAATATGCCCTTTAAACAATAATCAGAGAGAGAAAGATGTAACTTAAGGATCCATTTCTTTGGCTTCAATCATTACTGAGAATGTTAACTATATATACCTTCAATCCTTTCTTTTTTGTTTTAATTTTCTTTAGCTGCTAGGCACTATCCCTGAGGTCTTGTGAATTTTTCAGTCCTGGAATAAAGACTTCTCCTTCTACACATAATGAATATTTAAGCTTCTCTTTCTTTTTTTTTTGCAATTTTTATTAATTTATTTTTGTTACAGATACGTCTCCTTTTCCCCCCCTAGACACCCTCCTCCTCAGCCTGCCTCCCCTCCCCAGAATTGTTGTCTATGTCCATTGGTTACACATACATGCATATAAGTTCTTTGGTTTATCTCTTCCCTCCCTTCAGCCCCCTCCTCTGAGGATTGTCAGTCTGAACCATATTCCTTCCTATGTCTCTAGGTCTATTTTGTTCATCAGCTTATTTTGTTCATTATATTCCACAAATAAGTGAGATCATGTGGTATTTGTCTTTCTCTGATTGGCTTATTTCACTTAGCATAATGCTCTCCAGGTCCGTCTATGTCATCTCAAAGGATAAGAGATCTTTCTTTCTTACAGCTGCATAGTGTTCCATTGTGTACATGTACCACAGCTTTTTTATCCACTCATCTACTGATGGACACTTGCCTCTAAGACTGGTTGCTATCACTATCTCTCTTTATCTCCAAGTCTCATCATAATCTTTTTGGTGTTCATCCATTGTAATCAATTCTCTCTTTCCAAACACCTCCCAAGCCCTATTGGTTATTAGTACCTTTATTTCACAGAAATAATCTTAGGATCAGCAAAGTTAAATACCATAACAATGGTCAAATGGTTAGTAAGAGTCAGGACTGAAATTGGAACTTAAATCTCCCTGACAAATTAAGCTGTATTGTCTCTCAAACTGTTCTCATTCATCACTCTCTTTAATACTGTTTTAATTATACTTTTTTAAAAAGACAATATAAAATTTTATAAACATTTTAAGAGTAGTCTCTTTTTTTGTTTGTCAGTTTATTTTGTTCATTATATTCCACATACAAGTGAGATCAACAAAGTAGATCCTGAGACATGGAAGCAGAGTACAGACTGTGGAGCCTCAGAGGAAAGGGGGATGGGGGCAGGAAGAGATTAACCAAAGAGCTGATATGCATATATGCATAACCAATAGACACAGACAAGTGTGGTGGTGGTGTGGGAGGGAGTGGGGAAAAGGAGGTCAATGGGGGAAAAGGGGGACATCTATAATACTTTCAACGATAAAGATAAAATAAATAAATAAATAAATAAATAAATAAATAAATAAATAAATAAATAAATAAATAAGGGGGGGAATCGTCTTAATGCCATTAGCCAGAGAAACCGTCATCCAGTTGAAATTATACTCCTCAGTGTACCCTCTCCAGATCTTATTAGTACCTCATTCTGCTCCACATTACCAATGGAGGGGCAATGCCACAGTCCTTTTTTCCCTAAAACAGAGCAGTGTCACAGCATTCACTAAAATGTGGGGGTTTAGTTTGTTTCTTCAAGAAAATGATGTAGATCGTGCCAGCCTAAAATTCAAAATTTACCCTCTGATCGTTGTTGCACACTATTTACTATTAAGAACTTCAGCATCATTCCCTATCACTTTTATTAGCAAGCATTTATAACACACATTACAACCTGGTTACTCAGGAAATTAATTTATGTTGGAATCTTACTATTTGATACATTTTAATAATTTTCTTTCTATTTTAACTCCAAGGCTACATTTATCAAACAAAGAATACTGGATCATCACACATTCATCCCAATAACTCACACTGAACACTGAGAAGGTAGCTCAGAAGAAAACTGGCATTAGATTGTAAATAATTTTAAGAGATAATACCTCATCTAAAGCTTCTTTCTGATAAATTGTCAGAGAAACAAATTCTGAAATTAGTACCTGTTCCCTAATATCAACAAAATATATCTCAAATTTAATATTCATCTCCCATAAACCTTATTCTTCACTAGTAAGTTACCGAGTAATGTATCTCTAGTCATTTTGTAACTAAATGTGAGCTACCTCTCTGAAGTATATAAGTGTGAAAGCCTGAAAACTGTATACTAATAGTTGCTATGAAAAGGGTAAATATTTGATAACCAAACATAATCCCCATGATTATGGTTTTAATTATGAATAGCAGCACAAGAATCCAATGAGATGCACAGTACAATAGTCACATGTAAAGAACTTGAAGCAGAGTAATTTTATTTGTTAAACAGTTACAAGGTATAGAATCCTAGCTAAAACATTTAGTTTTCAGCACACAAATGTAGTAACACAACTGAAATTAAATAATTCATTCCATGTTCTTTTCTCTGTTCCAGTCTGTCATTTAAGATCACAGATTGCTATTGGTATTTCTGTTCTTTTTTCCAAAAATCCCATCTTGCTTTTAAATGGTTGTTTGAAATAAATTAGTTGCATAATCTTAAAAGAAAAGAGAATGTTCCTGGGTATTGAATAACTAATTTGAGAATTTTAAAAATTATTTTATTGCATTTTATTTTTTCCATCATCATTTATCTCCTTTATGCCCTCCTCCACCTCGGTCCCCCACTCAATCACCATACTATTGTCCATGTCCATGAGTTCTCTTTTTTTCTCAATCCCACCACATCCCCTCCCCCCCCCAACCAGAGCCGTCTACCTGCTCTCTAGCTCTCTATCTATGAGTCTGTCTCTAATTTTTTTGGTAGTTCAGTTTGTTCATTAAATTCCACATATGAGTGAAATCATATGGTGCTTGTCTTTCTCTGACCGGCTTATTTTACTTAGGCCAATGCTCTCCAGGTCTGTCCATGCTGTCACAAATGATAAAATGTTGTTCCTTTTTACAGGAGTACTACTCCATTGTATAAATGTACCACAGCTTAAGGAAGTAGTCTGTACTTACAATAAACATGGAAAATGAAAGTAACTATTAGAGTAAACAGAGATTTAAACATAGCCATGGAAAATGGAGATAGTGGTACATTGTGTGTCCAGACAGAGGAAGGAATCACCTAAGCAGAAAAGGGAAATGGCTTTCCCTTCTTGTGGGAAGTACAGACTAAGTCCTCCAGTACATTTCCATTTTAAACATTATTAAATATTTAAAGTTCACTGAAAGGATAACACCATTTTTGCCCCTCTTTATGTAACTAGTTGAAAACATAGAATGCAAATCATAGCTGTCATGGCTAAATTCCAGATTTTTTCAAAACAGTTGTTTTTTGTATATTCCCTAACAGTCAACAGACAAACCTTGAAGCTCTATTTTACTACTTCACAGCTGAAGCATGAATTCCTCTCTTATTTTCTATATTTTTTCCCCTTTCTTTACTTTCACTAGGATGCTGAAACATTACACAGCAGCCTAAATATTGTCAATAATTTGTCATTTCAAATGTGATATAAGATCCCAAGTTCTTTTATTTTATTTTATGTTTTTATTGATTTTAGAGAGATAGGAAGGGAGAAGGATAGAGGGAGAGAAATATTGCTGTGACAGAAACATTGATCAGCTGCCTCCTGCACGCCCCCTACCTGGGATCCAGCCTGCAACTTGGATATGTGCCCTGACAGGTAATCGAACCAGCGACCTTTTGGTGCCTGGGATGATGCTCAACCAACTGAGCCACCTGGCCCAGACCCAAGTTCTTTTCATGTTTCCTAATCTATCACCAAGAAAATAAAAATTTACCAGTGAAGAAATTACATAGTGTATAATGCAAATTTGAGAAATAAAAATACATATTATTGAAACAGAAAAAAACAACAAAAGACACAACATATGTCCTGGTACAAGCTACATTTAAAAAAAAAAAATAAGTGAGGACATATATAGAAATCATTGGGCAACGTACTCAGCTCACTAACTGTCAGCCACTTCATTATTATTATTATTAAAATATTAAAATGTACAGGTCTTTATGAAGCAACTTTGAATTTTATAATTCCAGAAACCCCCCAGAATTGTTCTTTTTTTTTTTTCCTTTTGGAAATTCATCTCTTTCATAGTTGTTCCCTTCAGCCAAAATGTTTCCATTACGTTCTCAGTTTTTCCAGAAGACAATACTGTGTTGTTTCTTATAGAAACAATTAACTCATAAGTTTCTTTTTGAAGAAAGTGCATTTGATCATATTGAATTTATAAGGTCAAAAATGTGAATCTCACAAATAATAAATTATAAATCAGTCTTGTCAGTGAAGGAAACTTCAAGCAGTTTTTCACTTAGTATTGCTGAGAACAATTCATCCACTCAAACAGAAATACAGAAACAACTAGTGCATCGCATAACATCTGTTCTATATACTCAGGAAATTACCTTTGTTCTTCTTGGCATGCTGGATGTTTCCTTTTTGTATTTCTTTCTTTCTTTCTTTTATTAAAAATATTAAATGTTGATATTATTGCAGGTTCCTCCCTCCTCCCCCTCCCCTTTGTCAACCCCCAGTCACTCATCTCCCCCTCCCTCAGCCTTCACCACACTATTCTTTTATCTAATATCTTACAGTGGCAATAGCTAAGTTTCTTGAATGAAGAGGCCAGTCAATTCCTCATCAACTCTACTAACTAGAGACAGTTCTGATTCAGATTAACTCTATATTTTATAAAGTCTATAATCTATACACTTCTAATTGAATTTATTTCCTAAATCAGAGTATCTTCCAACTGATGTTCTTTATTTCTTGAGTATATTCCCAGCATGTGACTTTTATATAGAAAGTCATTTTAATTATAAGAAATGCATTTTAAAAATTTAACTATGTGGGAATTCTGACAAAAGCTTTGTGTCCACTGAGTGGAATGAAGAAGATAGTTGGCAAATAAGTTATTATATATTTATGTATGTATCTGTTTCTCCCCATCCCTACCCTGCCCTGTTTTTCACCACACATGGAGAAAATATTCAGGAAATTCACATTAAATATAAAATACTAAAATATGGTTTACAAGAAGTTTGCCTCCTACAATACAGTCATCTTCTTTACGGTTTCCAACACACAGCTATGGACCTATCTTCCCATTTTCTATTCTCAAGCAGGAACAAGCAGCAATACTAAAGTAATAGCAATCAGAGTGAGTAGGTCAAATTCTAGTTCTAATTCAGCCCTTAACTAGCAATGTATGCCCTTGGCTAGATCACTCAGTCTGTTTGGGCATCAGTTTCCTCATTGGGAAAGAGAAAGGGTTGGATAAAATTACACTATTGCCAGCTACGTTCGTGGGACTCTAGCCCTCTCAGGACAAAGAAAGGAGGGGAAAGATGGTGGATATGTGGTTAGTGCTCTTCAACCAGAACAGAGAACAGCTCTTTTTTGGCATGTTTGACTTATTCATTTGTAAGTTTTCTGAAGTATTAAGGGGACCAGGAAGTAATGTCGTTAAAGTAATGACATGTTAAGGGTGGAAGTGGAAGTAAATCCGTGTCAGACAATCGAGGAACTGTCAGACACTCTTAACCAACCTTGGTCGACCGTCCAAGAACATTTGCAGCAGATTGGTACAGTAAGCAGAGCAGGTGTTTGGGTCCTGCATAATCTGTCCGAAGAAAACAAAGCTAACCGGTCCACCACATGCAACTTATTGCTTCAGCAGCACAATACAGAAGCGTTTTTTGATCCCTTGATCACTGGAGATGAAAAATGGGTCCTCTATGATAATCCAAAACGCAAAAGGCAGTGGCTCTCTCCAAATGAATCGCCACAAAGTACAGCTAAGCCAGGTTGAAACCCCAAAAAGGCACTTTTGTGTGTTTGGTGGAGTATTCGCGGGGTCGTTCATTTTGAAGTGCTGAAACCTGGACAAACTGAATGCAGACCTTTACTGTGAACAATTGGATCGAGTAAATCAATCTTTAATTGAAAAGTGCCAAGCGATTGTCACCAGAAAAGGCGTTATTCTGCAACACGATAATGCAAGACAGCACTGCGCAAGACGAACCCTGGAAAAAATTAATGAATTGGGGTGAGAGGTATTGCCTCACCCACCATACTTGCCTGATCTTGTGCCATCAGATTTCCATTTATTCTGATCGCTACAACATTTTCTAAGTGGCAAAAAATTTGAAAATTTGGATGATGTCCAAAATGCTATCTCCAGATATTTTGCTCAAAAACCAATTGATTTTTATCAATCCGGCATTGAAAATTTGCACACTAGACGGCAAAAGGTTGTTGATAACGAAGGTGATTACATCATTGATTAAAAATAAAAACTTGTTAAAAACTTATCTGTTTGAATTTACTGTAAAAAAACGACATTACTTTCCGGTCCCCCTAATACTTTGCACACACACTGGAGTGCTCACACACATGCATGCACAAGCACACACACAATATGATAAAGTAGATTTCATTTCTAAGATACCCTAGTTTCTGTTATAGTTAGTGTGAGTTCCTCTTGTTTTCAGAAGAGACTCTAAGTGCTCATCAAATAAGAAATGCACTTCAGATTCTGAAGGGCTTATTAAATTCTACCGCAAACTTCATCTCTCCAATAAATAAATCAAGAACTTTAAAATGTATTCATAGATTTAATTAGTCAAATTAGTCAATTATTCAAAATATGCTAATCATTCTCAAATCTCCTTCTAGACCTTTATTCAAATTAAATCTCCTGAATTTTAGTAGAAGACCTAAATGTGAAAAACATACTTACACAAAGGCTTTTCACATTATGAGAAGGAAAAGTACACCATAACTAACACACACACACACACACACAGGAATGATAAGTAGTATGGCCCTACTTTGAGCCTTTGAGCCCTTACACAGCCATGTTTAAGTTGCTTCTTCAGGGATACTGTGTTTCAATCATATTACCATGAACAAATCTTTGTATCATATCTTTATAACTTACAACAGAGGTTTGCAGAGTGTGATTCATGGAAAAATGGTGAACGCAGTTCCAAAAGTCAACATTTTATTAATAATCAAACTATTATTTTTAATGATACTACTCTTTTACATTGGGTTAAAATTTTCACTCTTAGTACAAACCAATGGTGGATGAACTCCAGGCACCTTGTAGTCAACATATGGGCATCCAAATATACCACTGTCATTCAATTCTTTACTGCCATATACACTCAATTAAAATTTATATATAGTTTCACTTAAGAATTTCCTTGGTACAGTTCTAAAATTTGTTAATTGTATTAAACCTTCATACTTGAAGTCTTTTTGCTGTCTGTGTGGTGAAACTTGAAGTGAGAAGGCAAGCCAGGTGCAGACAACCACCTTAGCTCGCAGTGCAGAGACCCCGCCCCTGGCTTTGTAATCCCCTTACATCAGCCAACCACCTACACTACAGTGGAACCAGAAAGCCCCCAAATACCCGAAGCTTTTCATGTATAAAAAGGCGGCTGGAACTCAGGTGCAGGGCTCAGCCATTGGAGGTGACGCTGCTGGGCCAGCACCGGTGTGCATTAAACAGTCCTTTTCTAATCCTCTGAGTGCATGCAGTCTGTCTCTTCCCGCCAACCGAAATTCTGCCACAACATTTTGGTGTGCTGGCCAAGAAACTGACAGCTGCACTGGCCTCTTAAACCACCACTGTCAGAAGCCGGCTGGAAGGAGCCACTAATGTGGGGCCCCTGTGACAGAAAGGAAGGCGCGCCACTGGTGATTTCACTGGACCCTGACCCTCGCCAGGCCCAACAGTAGTCAGCCACCACTGCCCTCAAACAGACTCTGGGGAGGATAGAAAAGCCTACCAGGACATTGGATCGGTCAGTGTCCCCGGGGACCCAGGACCAAGTTAAGGGCCGCCTCTAAGGCGGAAGGGGAGCTTGATCACCTCCCAGGCGGCAAGATGCCACATAGGATAGGGAATTCCTGGGTGGAAGTTTAAATCTGTGTGACTGTGTGTGTGAGTGACGGTGCCCCAGAACGCCTGGTACAGAGCCTGTATGAGTTCCAACCTGCGAGTCCATGGTGACCTCATACAGCTAAGGGCAGTATCAGGTTCTTGGAGACGTTGTCTCCACCAGCGAACCCGATCCGAGTCAGGGGCTTATACTGACCTGCCAATGCCAAGAGGCGCCTAAGTCCCCGCGAGGGGAGCGGCCAGGCGGACGAAACCAGAGTTTCCTCCTGTTTGTCTCATGACACGGTTCACTGGGAGGTTTGCTTAACCATCTTAGATATCATTATGGGGGGAAGTTCCTCTAAACCCACTGTTATGGAATGTATGATAAAGAATTTTAAAAAGGGATTCTCAGGAGATTATGGGGTCAAATTGACCCCCGGAAAATTGTGCACCCTCTGTGAATTAGAATGGCCCACCTTTGGTGTGGGATGGCCTTCTGAAGGCACCCTTGATGTCCCCACAGTCCAGGATGTGTATAGGGTAGTTACCAGAGACTCCAGCCATTTGACCAATTTCCCTACATAGACCAGTGGTTGGAAATAGCCCAAATCAGGCCTCCTTGGGTCCAATTCTGTGTTACTAGTCAGGGACAGTGTAAGGTCCTCATGGCACAAAGTGAAAGGAAGACTTCACGACGAATTAAGTGACCTCCTATATTACAAGGAGATTCAGAAGTGGTCCCTCCACTGCCACCACCATACACCCCGCTACCTAAGGATGGGGAAACTCAACTGACCAACAGTGCACCTCCATCCATCTCACCCCCACAACTGGCCAATGCACCACCAAAGCCAGGGCCCCTGGAGCCAGGGCCACCAGAGCCAGTGGGAAGACGTATCAGGTCAGCGACCCAAGGACAAAAAGCCCCAGCGGCAATGCGGTTGCCAATGCAGGGCACAAGGGGTCCACAGAGAATGGGCCTTGACAGGACCCTACAAGAGGGGGGATCTGTCTTCCAGACTCATTACCCCACCTGGGTCAATTGTAAACAACTCTTACTCACCCTACTCAACACAGAAGAATGCCGGCGAATTGTCACAGAAGCCAGAAAGTGGCTCCAGACCCAGGCACCAGCTGGACATCTAGACCCAAAAGCCTGGGCACAAGAGGCCTTACCTGATAAGGAACCCTGCTGGGACCCAAATACAGAGGAAGGAAGAAACCGGCTAGAAAGATATCAACGTGCCTTCCTCCAAGGGGTGAAACCGGGGGCCAAGAAACACACAAACGTGGCAATGACCTCTGAGGTCTTACAGAAACCAGATGAGAGTCCAGCTCACTTCTATGAAAGACTGTGCGAGGTCTTCAGAGTCTACACTGTGACCCAGAGGCCCCTGAAAACCAGCGCATGGTCAATGCTGCCTTTATGGGACAGGCACAGACCAACATCAGACAAAAGCTTCAAAAGTTAGAGGGATTTGCTGGGAAGAATGCCACCAAATTACTGGAAATAGCCAATAAAGTCATTCTAAATAGAATGAGTGGTCAAAAAGGAGGCCGATCGAAGAATGGAATGGAAGGTGGCTCTCCTAGCCACAGCCTTGGGGCAACCAGCTCCATCGGTGGGACCGAAACAGAAACAACAAGGAACTAAAGGACCAAGAAGGAAAATGCCCCTAGGATGGGACCAATGTGCTTACTGCAAGGAATCTGGACACTGGAAAAATGAGTGCCCCAACCTCCAGCAAGGAAAACCAGGAACTTCTGCTCCACCCAGCTGCTACCAGCCAGACTTAGGTTTCAAGATCACCCAAGGCAAACGAATGCTAGGGGCCAAAGGAAAAAGGCAGTCTGAGCTATTCCGGTTCCCACTTCCTGTCAACAGATTCAAGAATTCCTGGAAGAAGCAGGGTTCTGTCAAATACCAAGCTAATGGAAGCACTAGCCTTAGGACTCCTGGACATCCCTGGGAGTCCTAACCCAGGAATTTGGGCCTTGGCAGAGACCGGTAGTTTACCTTTCAAAGCAAATTGACCTGGGTGCGGCAGGCTGGCCACCCTGTCTGCGGTCCTTAGCAGCCACCACACTGCTAAACAAAGAGGCAGCTGTACATGAATGGTAGCAGTTACATGAGTGAGGGCAAGAGATATGCCGGGTATGCAATAGTTTCAGATTTTGAGACTCTGGAAGCAAGGGCCCTCCCTGAGGAAAGGTCTGCCAAAGAGCAGAACTATGGGCCCTCATGAGGGCATTAGAACTCAGCAAGGATAAGCGGGCCAACATATATACTGACTCATGCCATGCCTTTGCCACCCTACATATACATGGGGCTATATACAAGGAAAGAGGGCAGGGGCAGGGAGGAAACAAAAACAAGGTAAAATCCTAAAATTGTTGGAGGTGATCTGGCAACTCAGAGAGATAGCAGTCATCCACTATAAGGGACACCAAAAGGGAAGAGACTCAGTGTCAGAAGGAAACCGTTGGGCAGACACTGCAGCTAAACAAGCTTCAAGAGAACAGACAGCCCCCTCAAAAATCATGCTGGCTCCAGAACTACTTGAAACCCCAATATACACAGCCCGGGAATAAGAATGAGCACAACCGGAGAGGGGAATATAATGAAGGAAGGATGGTGGGTACTCCCAGACCACAGAATCTATGCACCAGAACAATTAGCCCATCGTTTCATCCTCTGACATGAACTTGCCCACCTGGGAAAAACCCCCCTAGAAGTCTTATTAAGCTGGTACTACCTGATTGCTTGATTTCCATCCCTCTGTGCCTCAGTCTCCCAATGCTGTCTCCTCTGTGCTCAAAATAACACCGGCAAGGTCCCACCAGGCCTGCTGGGATCCAGAGCTGCAGCCAAGCACCCTCTGAAGATGTAGAGGTAGACTTCTCAGAAATAGGACCCAGTAGAGGAAATAAACATCTCCTGGTTTTCATCTGTGCTTTCCTGGGCTGGGCTGAAGCTTACCCCCCAGGTACAGAAAAGGCAAGAGAAGTAACCAAAGCTCTACTGAGAGACATCATCCTGAGATATGGAATGCCATTGACTATAGGATCAGACAATGGCACAGCCTTCATAGCTCAGGCTGGGTTGAAGCAGAAATAGTACAGCAGGTAGCCCAAACTCCAGGCATCCAGTGGAATTTGCACACAGACTACCAGCCCCAGAGCTCAGGGAAAGTAGAATGCATGAATCTGACCTTTAAGCAGACCGTGGCAAAACTATGTCAAGAAACCAACCTGCCCTGGACTGATGATATACTGCCCCTGGCCCTCCTGCGAGTACCTTGTATCCCTCAGGCAAAGATAGGGTTCTCCCCTTTTGAAATCTTATATGGGAAACCTCCCCCACTGATCAAATTCAAAGGGGATATAAAAGAACTGGGAAATTTGGAAATCCAAAAACAACTACTAGGACTAGGAAAAGCCATTCTTGAGGTACATAAGTGGGTAACGGACAGAATACCCATCTCTCTGGGAATAACTGTACACTCCCAAAAACCAGGGGACCAAGTCTGGATAAAAGACTAGAAAAGGGAACCCCTCAAACCAACCTGGAAAAGGCCCTATTTAGTTATATTAACCACTCCCACAGCTCTCAAGGTTGCAGGTCTGAATAGCTGGATCCACCACTCACCGGTGAAGGCAGATCACCTGCCGCACGACAACCAACCTGCCTGGAGAGTGACCACCAGCCAGAATAATCCTCTGCAGGTCACCCTTAAGAGGACAGTGAAACCTGCTGATCGGTCTAGCGCAAGCACCTGAGGACTCTGCCAGCAGAATGGATGGTCATCACCTGCTGGACTGATCCCAGCACTGAACTCTATATCCTTAGCAGCCTTACAGGATAAAGTAGACCCCTTAGCAGCAGTACTATTACAAAATAGAAGGGGGTTAGACCTACTTACTGCTGAAAAAGGAGGAATATATCTCTTCTTAAATGAGGAATGTTGCTTTTAAGTTAATCAATCAGGAATAGTTAATGACATGGCCCAGCAGTTAAAGGAATGAATTCAAAAGACAGGAATTACTGGAATCTTGGAGTTCCTGAAGTAACTTATGAAACTGGGCATCTTGGGTACTCCCATTAACTGGTTCTCTCAATGCTTTTTATAGTGCTCCTGTTTGGCCCTTGTATTCTCAACATGCTAACCTGTTTCATTTTCTCTCACTTAGAAACAATAAAGCTCCAAATGATGCTTCAAATAAGGACCCCCAACTACTCTCCTCTGGATGGTGAAGAACTCTAGTTGCTGCATCCCTTCCCTTCAATGCCCCTATTCAGCAGGAAGCAGTCAGAGAGATCATCGCTTCTTTTCCTCATGCAGCATTGAGGGCACTCCCTGTCCAAGATGTTCTCTAAATCTGTTAGGAGCAGCTTGAGAAAAAAGAGGGAGGGATGAGAAGGCAAGCCAGATGCAGACAACCCCCTTAGCTCACAGTGCAGAGACCCCGCCCCTGGCTTTTGTAATCCCCTCCATCAGCCAACTGCCTAAACTACAGTGGAACTAGAAAGCCCCCAAATACCCAAAGCTTATCATGTACAAAAGGTGGCTAAAACCCAGTGCAGGGCTCAGCCTTTGGAGGTGACTCTGCTGGGCCAGCACCGGTACACATTGAACAGTCATTTTCTAATCCACTCAGTGCATGAAGTCTGTCTCTTCCCACCGACTGAATTTCTGCCACAACAGAAGTATGCAAAAGAAAGAAAGAAAGAAAGAAAGAAAGAAAGAAAGAAAGAAAGAAAGAAAGAAAGAAAGAAAGAAAGAAAGAAAGAAAGAAAACTCTTCCAGTGTATACCAATATAATGGTTTGTCTCAGAGAAAAGTACAAGGGCAGTTGGTTGAGTTATAAACTGAACTAACCACATATTTTTCATGGAAGACGATACATAGTGGAAGGAATGATTAACAAACTAGGATTACCAGATTTAGTATTTGGCAAATGTTTTTCTTCAAAATGAATAAGATCAGCCTTTCACATTAAAAAATAAAACTCAAATGACTTAATTTGTTACAAATTAGAAAATTCAAACTGTCAAGCAAAAATCTGAACTTTGGAAACTGTATTCTTCCCCTCAAATATGACTGCTTCCCAATACTTTTCTAGTTAAACTCTTCTAGTGGTATCACCAGTGATTTTTATTTGTTTTTCTTTATGTTGTCTCTGAAACTCTATAAACATCTGGAAGATCTGCATAACTCAGTGAACTAATATTTTCCAAATGACCATGTTAAGGAGTCACGCACAGGTAAAACATCCTTTCAAAGTAAAAGATTGAGCTATGGATTTTAATGTAGCAGAGTATCAATATTTTATAAATATGGTTTCAGATTCCAAATTGCGACTAACCTTTGAGAATCCAACACCTGTCAAGTTTTAAAGTATCAAGGAAAAACATCTATAATTATGTGGAAAAGATATTGAAATGCATCTTACATTTCTAACTACCATATCTTTATGAGACCAGAATTCCTTCATATATTTTAATCAAAACAACCTATTGTGAAGCAATTAACATAGGAGTACATATGAGAACCCTGATGTCTTCCATTTAGCCAGACATTAAACAGATGTGCAAAAATATAAAATTATGCCATTCTTCTCACTAATTTATTTTTGTTTTGGAAAATAACTTTTTATTCTATATTATGCATATTTATATGTAATTGTTTTACTATTGCCATTTTAAATGAATTAGTAAACATTTTAGAACTATCTCAGCAATTAATTTTTAATTTCTAATCTAGAAAATATTGATAGATATACTTCAAATACCTCAAAAATCATTTTGGGTCCTCATTAATTTATTAGGGTGCTCCACATTAAGCTCTACAGTGTGTACTTTATTATGTTACTTTATCAATATCTCAATCTGCTAAGTTTATAGTAAATATTACTCTAAGTCTCTAAAGATGGAGACTTTGTTTTTGTTTGTTTTTTTTATCCTCACCCGAGGACATTTTTTCCATTTTTTGTTCAGATAGAGTAGGAGGGAGAGAGGAAGAGAGAGAGAGAGAAACATCGACGTGAAAGGGACACATCGAGTGGCTGCCTCCCACACGACCTACCAGGGGCCGGGGACAAACTGCAACTGAGGTACGCGCCCTTAGCGGGAACCGAACCCGGGTCTCTCTGGACCGCAGGTTGATGTTCTAACCGCTGAGCCAAACCGGCCAGGGCGAGACTTTCTTTTTGATTTGATAACATTATCAGATTTAATAACCATACTGAATTATACTATTATTAATTTCATCATTAAAAACTTTCACAAAATACTTATCTGACAGTCTCTATTTTTTAATATAAGTGTGAATAATTGGATAATTTTATCAATGGTCCATAGTTATTGATATAATCATACATGGTATAAGTGTAGGAAATTGTGAAGACAGTAAAGATATAAACCCTATGCTTGATGACTTCAAATATAAAGGACTCAGTTTGATCACAAAAGACAGAAGGCAATACATATGTAAAATATGTCAATCAAGTTTGTGTCAGAGTGCTATCAGTGAATATGCAAGAGCAGGCAGCCACAAATGGCCATTTCTCCACTGAAAAATTTAATAATCTATTAAAACTCTCAGAACCAACTTTTAAAAAACTATGAAAAATGGACAAACGTTTACAACAATTAAGCAAACACTGAATCAAGAAGAGGCAACTTAAAAACAGTGGGAAAGCTTTATGGCATTTTTATTTGTCATTGTCCCAATAATCTTTATGGTGCAGTAGTGATTTTTAAGTCAGCAACCTGTGCTTACATGATAGGATTCTGGTCCCTGATTTTTTGGGGAAACAGCAGATGGTATTTTCAAAGAATTGAGTTTACATGGTCTAAACTGTCTGGGGGATATTTGAAGGACTGACACAAAGCACTTATCTTTGTTACACATGAATCAGAACACTCAGAAAACAAAAGTAATAAGTATTAAAAAAAAATTGTAAGTAAAATAAACAAACTTACAGGAAAAGTATGAATTTGAGGCATAAAATAGATCACACAGAGCTTGAGAGAAAAAGTTGAAGAAAATTTTCTTTGGGAAATTAGGCATTCAAAAACTTTATATGTATTGGGAAATTCGGAAAGACACATGCATGTCCAGAGCAAGATGAATGCTGAAAAAAGACCCAGGAAACCCTGGTTGAACTCTAAGCTAGTAAAAGCTGGAAGTGGAGGTTAAGGCAGAGTTATAAATGACCTGGCTAAGTATCCCAGTACAGAACCAATCTGGAAAGAATGTAAGTATTTGTTTGTTCCCATTGTTTTCTTGGTGTTCTGTTTTTCCTTTGACTTTTTTTCCTCCTCCCTTTTTTGACTCCTAGTATTAAAGGAATTCTTTGTTTTAAAAAAATCAGGTGAATACAGTCTAAAGGATCAGAGACTTCAGAGACCACATAAGACAAAAAATATATACTTTCCAAAATACTTCAGTACAGTTAACTACACAAACAAAACAAAAATAGGTATGGCCTAGCCTAGCAGGTGTGGCTCAGTGGTTGAGCATCAACCCATGCACCAAGAGGTTGCCAGTTCAATTCCTGGTCAGGGCACATGACCAGGTTGTGAGCCAAATCACCAGTGGGGACATGCAGGAGGCAGCCAATCAATGTTCTCTCTCATCGATGTTTCTCTCTTTCTCTCCCTCTCCCTTCCTCTCTCTCTAAAATCAATAAAAGAAAAAAAAATTTTTTTTTAAAGTATGTCCATTCACAGAAGAGATGAACAGAAGTGACCCTAAGGAAGCATAGACATGTTACTTATTAGATAAAGACTTTAAATTCTTTGCCTTAAATATACTCAAACAGCTAGAGAAAACCATAGACAAAATGCTGAAGAAAAAGAATGTATGAAAAAATAGAGAATAACATTAAAGAGAGAAAAAATTATTCTTTTTAACCCCACATATATTCTGGAGCTGAAATGTACAGTGATGGAAATGCATAAAACCTAAGTGAAGGATTGCAGTAGTGAATTTCAGCAAGCAGGAGAAATAACCAGTGAACAGGTCAATTGAAATTATCTGGTCTGGGGAGCAGAAACAAAAATAATGAAGGGAAAAAAAGAAAGATTCAGAAACATGTGGAATACCATCAAGTATATCAACATATGAGTAATGGAAATTTACAGAGAAAAGAAACAAGAGGAGGGGAATAAAATAATTTGAAGAAAAAATAATCAAATACTTGCAAAATATGATAAAAGACAGAAATCTATATGTTTAAGAATCTTCAAAAAATACAAAAAGAATAAACACAGAGAGATCCATACTGAGACACATTATAATCAAGGACAAATATATAATCTTGAAAGCCGCAAGAAAGAATCAACCTCAGACATACCAAGAATTCTCAATAGATTTAACAGCAAATTTTTTATCAAAAGTATAAGGCCAGAAGGAATGAAGCAGCATTTTTAAAGTGTCAAAAGAAGAAAATCTATCAACCAAAAATTCTATAGCTGGCAAAACTATCCTTCTAAAATGAATAAGTAACTAGAATCTTCCCAGATAAACAGAAGCTGAGGTGGTTTATTACAAGTAGATTTGTCCTCCAAGAAATATTAGAGAGTAGAGTCACAGTGAAGTAAAAGAAAGTTAGTACCTTAAAGCAATGTGAAGAAATCAAGAACTCTAGAAAAGGTAACTACATATGTAATTATAAAAGCCAATGTTATCGTATATTTGGTTCATAACTCCTCTTTATATTTGCTATATGATTTAAAAGATATAAATAAAAAAATATAAATCTATGTTAAATATTTAGGCCACAAAACAATTTTCAATAAATTTAAAAACTTGAAATAATTCAAACTATCTTCTTTGAATGCAATGAAATAAAGTTAAAAATCAATAACACAAAGAAAACTGAGAAACTAACCTACATGAGAAAATAAAACAACACACACTTAAGAAGCAATGTTTCAGGGAAGAAATAGTAAGGAAAGTTAGGAAATATATTGGAGCAAATAAAAATAAGAATACAGGGTGTGCTAAAAGTAGGTTTACAGTTGTGAGCACACAAAACAGTGTATTATTGTATTATTATTTATTAACTAATTTATTATTTCTCATATAAAAAATGGTATGTAAACCTACTTTTGCCACACCATGCATGTTAACAAATTAGATAACCTGAATAAAATGGGCACATTTGTAGAAACACAAAGTACCAAACTCACTTTAATAGAAATAGAACATCAGAACAGAATTATAAAAAGTAAAGTAATTGAATCATTAATTTAAAAAATGCCTTCCAAAACAACAACAAATTTTCAAGAGCAGATGGTTTCACTTGTGACTTCTACTAAATATTTAAAGAAGAATTACCACCAATCCTCCTCAAATTCTTCCATAAAAAGAAGAGAAAGTAATACTTATTAACTCATTCAATAAGATTAGAATTATCCTGATCCAAATATAGACAAAGACATAACAAGAAAAAAATTTATTAATTTGCCTTCTAAATATAGATTTAAAAAAATCATCAATGAAATACTAGCAGAGGATTCCAAAATGGTGGTGGAGTGAATGGAAGCTATACAGACCATCACCCAGGACCAAACTGGAATTACAACTAAAATAAAGACAAATCATTGGGAAAAAGCAACAGAAAAGCAGCTGGAGATGACCCATATAACCAGGGACAGGAAAAAGGACACTGAATCGAGCCTGGTAGGTCTGCAGAGGCTCAAGAGGGCAGGCTGGGAGCTCACAAACAGCAGCTGTTATAGCTGTGAAAAGCTCCCGTAGGGTTAAAATCCCAAACTGGCTCCACAGCATAGAGGGCATGAACAGAGCACTAAATTAGCTACAGCCACTCACTTTGGGCTCTGGCAGAGGGAGAGCAGACTGGACTGGAACTGTGTGGGGAGACTTGGGATTTGGAGGGTGCTGAGAGTTTTTGCTGAGTCACACCCTCACAGGACAGTGGCAATCTTGTAGGGAAGCTCTGGGGAGAAGCGGCAGCCACTTCCTCAGAGATTAAACTCCACCCAGCAGGGCCAAAGAAATGAAAATTGAGGCTCATTAACAACAAGCATCTGCCCCACCTTCTGGAAATCCTCTTACCCTGAACACCTGAGGTATTTTTTTTATTCAGCTGAAGGCTACAACCCAAGGCTCATCAAGTAACTGAGACTAATAGCCACCGGGCAAAAAGCTAGAGGATAACTGAACCTTTCCTGGGCATGAAAATCTACTCAGGAAAGTAAGACTTGACAGTGGTGTTTAACATGGGTCCTCCCACACTCATCCAAACCCAGTAAAGGAAGCCACAAAGAGCAGAACACCACACCCACAGAGAAAATATGGCAGGCTCCAAAACTCACTGAGATAGCCAAAATGGTGAAACAAAGAAACAAATTTCAAATGAAAGAACAAGAGACCTCTACTGAAGATGAGATAAATAAAGTGCAGTTAAGCAGAGGTAGAGTTCAGAGCCATGAACTTGAGGAAGCTCAACACCATAATTAAAGATATAGAAACACTGAAAACCAACCAAATAGGAAAGAATAATGACATAGCAGAAATAAAGAACACATTGGAAGGAATAAAAAGCAGAGTAGAGGAAGCTGAGGACCGGATCAGTGGATTAGAAGACAGGGTAGAAAAAATCAACCAATCAGAAAACCAAAAGGAATAAACAATGAAAAAACAGGAAGACAGTTTAACAGAACTGTGGGAAAACTGGAAACATAACAACATTTGTATTATAGGAGTTCTAGAAGAAGAAGAAAAGGAGTAAGGGTCAGAGAATATATTTGAAGAAATAGTAACTTGGTGAAGGAAGAAGGCATTCAAGTTCAAGAAGCATAGAGAGCCCCAAGTAAGAAGAACCCAAGTCGGCCCACACCAAGAAACATAGTAATTACAATGCCAAAAATTAAAGCCAAAGAGAGAATCCTAAAGGCAGCAAGAAATAAGCAACAGGTTACCTACAAAGGAACCCCCATAAGGCTATCAGCTGACTTCTTAGCAGAAACACTACACACCAGAAGGGAATGGCATGAAGTAATCAAGGTTATGAAAAACAAGGATCTGAATCCAAGACTACTCTATCCAGAAAGGCTATCATTCAAAAAAGAAGGTGAAATAAAGAGCTTATCAGACAACAAAAAGGCTAAAGGGAATATAGTAGTACCAAAACAGCACTGCAAGAAATATTAAAAGAACTGCTGTAATTAGCAGAAGAAATAGGAAGAAAAATATAACCACACTAAACAAAAATGGCAATAAATAAGTACATATCAATAATCACCTTAAGTGTAAATGGATTGAATGCTCCGATCATAAGATAGAGTCATTGATTGGATAAAAAAGCATGACTCATATATGTTGTTTAAAGAGACACACCTCACAACAAAAGATTCACAAGGTTGAAAGTGAAGGGATGGAAAAAAATCTTCCAAGCAAACAGAAAGGGAAAAAAAAGGTGGGGTAGCAATATTCATATATGATGAAATAGATTTCAAAACGAAGGCCATAAATAGAGACAAAGAAGGTCACTACATAATATTGAAAGGATCTATCCAACAGGAAGATATAACCTTGGTAAACATATATGCACCACATATAGGAGCACCAAAATATATTAAAAATATTCTGGAGGACTTCAAAGGAGAAATCAACAGCAATATAATAATAGCAGAGGACTTCAACACCCTGCTGACATCACTGGATAGACCCTCCAGACAAAAAATTAACAAGGACACAGAGACTAAATGAAGCACTAGATCAAATGGATTTAATAGATATCTACAGAGAATTACACCCCAAAACTACAGAATTCACATTCTTCTCAAGTGCACATGGGACATTCTCAAAGATAGACCACATGTTAAGACATAAACTAAGTCTTTACAAGTTCAAGAAGATTGAAATAATATCGACCATTTTCTCAGATCACAATGGCATGAAACTACAAATCAATTACAACAAAAACATGCAAAGACATTTGAACACATGGAGGCTAAATAGCATATTCTTAAACAATGAATGGGTTAACAAGGAGATCAAAGAAGAAATTAAAAACTTCCTGGAAACCAATGAAAATGAACACACAACAACACAAAATCTATGGGATGCAGTGAAAGCAGTCCTGAGAGGGAAGTTCATAGCACTACAGGCCTACCTTTATAAACAAGAAAAATTTCTAATTGACTATCTAACCTTACAACTTAAAGAACTAGAAATCAAACAAAAAGAAAACACCAGAGCAAGTAGAAGGAAAGAAACAGTAAAGATCAGAGCAGAAATAAACGACATACAGATTAAAAAAAAATTCAAAGGATTAACGAATCAAAGAGCTGGTTCTTTAAAAAGATAAACAAGATTGATGGACCCTTAGCTAGACTCACCAAGAAACAAAGAAAGAGAACCCAAATACCCAAAATCAGAAATGAAAGAGGAGAAGTAACAACTGACACCACAGAAATACAAAGGATCATCAACAAATACTATGAACAATTATACAGCAACAAATTGGACAATCTAAGCAAAATGGACAAATTTCTAAAAACACATAGTCTCCCAAAATTGAACGAGGAAGAAATAGAAAACTTGAACAGACCAATAACAACTAAGGAAATTGAAGATGTATTCAAAACACTCCCAGCAAACAAAAGCCCAGGCTTGGATGGATTCACGGGGGAGCTTTACCGAACATTCAAAGAAGAACTAACACCCATTCTCCTCAAACTATTATAAAAATTCAAGAAGAAGGAAGACTTCCAAACTCATTTTATGAGGCCAGCATAATTCTAATTCCAACACGAGATAAAGATACTACAAAGAAAGATAACTACAGACCAATATCTCGGATGAACAAAGATGCCAATACTCTTAACAAAATATCAGCAAATCAGATCCAGCAATACATTAAAAAAATTATTCACCATGACCAAGTGGGATTTATCTCAGGGATGCAAGGCTGGTACAATATTAAAATACTCAGCAATGTGAGAATAGAGAGATCATATCTTGATATAATAAAGTCCGTATATGAAAAACCTACAGCCAATATCATACTCAATGGGTAAAACTACAACCATTCCCCTTAAGAAAATGAACAAGACAGAGATGTCCACTATCACCACTCTTATTTAACATAGTACTGGAGGTCTTAGCCACAGCAATCAGACATGAAGAAAAAATAAAAGGGATCCAAATTGGAAAGGAGGAAGTGAAACTGTCATTATTTGCAGATAATATGATATTGTACATAGAAAATCCTAAAGACTCCATCAAAAATCTACTAGACTTAATAAATGAATTTGGCAAGGTAGTAGAATACAAAATTAATGTCAAGAAATCAGTGGCATTCTTATACACAAAAAATGAACTCATAGAAAGAGAAACTAAAAAAACAATCGCATTTACCATTGAGGCAATAAAATTAAGATACCTAGGAATAAACTTGACCAAAGAAGTAAAGGACCTATTGGCAGAAAACTACAGGTCATTTAAAAAAAAAAATAGAGGAAGGTATATAAAAGTGGAAGCACATACCTTGTTCATGGATTGGAAGAATTAACATCATTAAAATGTTCATACTACATAAAGCAATCTATAGATTCAATGCAATCCTCATCAAAGTAGCAATGACATATTTCACAGAACTAGAACAAATACTTCAAAAGTTCATATGGAACCAAAAAAGACGCTGAATAGTCACAGCAATCTTGAAAAAGAAGGACAAAGTAGGTGGGATCACAATACCGGATATCAGGTTATACTACAAGGCCACTGTAATCAAAACAGCCTGGTACTGGCACAAGAACAGGCATATAGACCAGTGGAATAGAACAGAGAATCCAGAAATTGACCCAAGACATTATGCTCAATTAATATTTGACAAAGGTGGTAAGAGCACACAATGGAGTAAAGACAGCCTCTTTAATAAGTGGTGTTGGGAAAATTGGACAGCTACATGCAAAAAAAAAAAATGACACTAGACCATCAACTTACACCATACACAAGAATAAACTCAAAATCTAAAAAAGATTTAAATGTGACTTATGAATCCATAAAAATCCTAGAATAAAATGTAAGCCAACAAAATTTCAGACATCATATGCAGCAAAATTTTCACTGATACATCACCTAAGGCAACAGAAACAAAGGAAAAAATGAACACATGGGACTACATCAAACTCAAAAGCTTCTGCACAGCAAAAGAAACAGCCATCAAAATGGAAAGGAAAACCACTATATGGGAGAGCATAATTGCCAATGATACATTAGATAAGGGGTTAATCTCCAAAATATATAGAGTGCTCATACAACTCAACAAAGGGAAGACAAAGAACCAAATTAAAAAATGGACAGAGGACCTAAATAGGCACCTCTCCAAACAGGACATACAAATTGCCAAGAGAAATATGAAGAAATGCTCAACATCACTAATCATCAGAGAGATGCAAATTAAAACAACAATGAGGTATCACCTCACACCTGCCAGAATAGCCGCCATCAACAAATCATCAAACAACAAGTGCTGGCAAGGGTGTGGAGAAAAGGGGACTCTAGTACACTGCTGGTGGAAATGCAGACTGGTTCAGACATTATGGAAAACACTATGTTGTTTCCTTAAAAAATTAAAAATTGAACTGCCATTTCACCCAGTGATCCCACTTCTAGGAATATATCCTACGAAGCCTGAAATACCAATCAGAAAAAAATATGTACCTCTATGTTCATAGCAGCACTATTTACAGTTGCTAAGATCTGGAAACAGCTCAAGTGTCCATCAGTAGTTGAGTGGATAAAAAAGCTGTGGAACATATACACAATGGGATACTATGCAGCTGTAAAAAAGAATAATCACTTATCCTTTGAGACGACATGGAGGGACCTCAAGAGTGTTATGCTAACCGAAATAAGCCACTCACAGAAAGACAAATACCACATGATCTCACTTATTTGTGGAATAAAATGAACAAGGTGGGCTTATGAATGAAATAGACCTAGAGACATAGAAAGGAGTATGGTTCAGACAGACAAACCTCAGAGGAGGGGGGCAGGGGAGATGGATGAGATGAACCAAAGAACTTATATGCATGTATGCATAACCAATAGACATAGACAACAATGCTGGGGGTCGTGAGGGGGCGGGATAAGGAGGAGGGTGTCTTGGGGGGGGAAAGGAGAAACATCTGTAACAAAAATAAATTAATTAAAGTTTAAAAAAGTTTTAAATAAAGGATAAAAATATACTAGCAGAGAATCTCAGAATAGTTTGTTCTTATTTTTAAATTATCACACCGAATTTGTCAGCATATCAAAAGCATTATCTATCATTAATAAAAGCACTTTACCCCAGGAATGAAAAGGTAGCTGAACAATAAAATAAAATAAAATAAACCAATGTCCCACCCATTAATAGAAAAAAGCAAAAACACATGATCATCACAATAGATGATAAAATACATGTGAGAAAATCCATCACACTTTTTTTTTCATAAAAATATTTTAAAAATATGATTAAAAGGAAGCTTCTTCAATATGATTTAAAATGTTTACTAAAACACACACAAACACATTTTTAGATAATAGTCCATTATGAAAGACTGAAAGCTTTCCTCCTTTGAACCTGAACAAGACAAGGATGCCTACTTTCACCATTTCTATTCAACACTTTACTGGATATTCTAACCAGAATAATTAGCAAGAAGAAGAAATAAAAGGTAGCAAATTGGAAATAAAGTACAACTATCTCTAATTCAGATATGGCATCATCCTCTCTATATAGAAAAGCCCAAACAACCTACAATAACTTACTATATTTCATAAATGAATTTAGCACAGTTAATGGTACACACTCAACACTAAAATATCTGTTGTATTTCTATATACCAGCAATAAGCTATCAAAAAAAGATATTAAGGAATCAATTCTATGTGCAGTAGTGGTCAAAAGAATAAAATACTTAGAAATAAATGTAACCAATGAGTTAAAATTTTTTACACTTAAATCTATAAAAATTACTGAAATATGACAATGTGGATGAACTTCTAAAATATTATGCCAAGTGAAAGAAGTAAGGCTCATATTACTTAATCCCATCCACATGAAATATTCAGAATAGGTAAATCTATAGAGATTGAGAGGTAACTGTCAGTAGCTGGGGGAAGGGGAAAACTGGGAGTAGTTGCTTAATGAGCTGCCTTTTGGGGTGATGAAATGTTTTGGAATAGATAGAGGTGGTGGTTGAACAAAGAGTAAGTGTACTAAATGCCACCAAATTGTTCACTTTAAAATGGATAATTTCATATGTAAATTTAATTTTAATAAAATTGTTATCAGCACCGTGATTTGAGTCAGTGAAGAAAGATAATGAATGTGATGGGGGAGGTAAGTTAATTTGAGTGACTGTGACTAGAACTTCTGGATGCTGAATTATAATAATAAAAAAACAAATCCCTTGGCCTTATTCCTTGAATATTATGTAATTATAGATGATGCCCCAGAAAAAGCAAGGTAAGCTGTGAGTCTAGGATCAGAGATACTCTACACCCCAAGCAAAAGTTAAATTGTGAGGCAGAGACTTAAGGCATCAGTCTTCTGTGTCAGTAGGGATGTTTCCCAAGTCTAGTTTCACTGGTTCCGGTTTTTGTAGAACTTACTCAATTGAACTTTACACTCATTTGAATAATCTTAGACTAAGAGAAGTACTGCGGAAGAATAGACCAAAATAGTCAATGTTTCCCAGAAAAATTTTTATTTTCCAGAACAAAGGAAGAAAGTGGCATGTTATTTCAAGTGTTGTTTAAAGATAATTTTTTGTTTTACAGATAATGTCTCTACTTATACCTTACAAACAAGGTCTGGAATGGGATGACTTAAGTTACAGTTCAAAGCCAAAGACCTGGATGTTAAAATTTCTGGCAAATAATTATATATTAAAATATGCCCTTGTACAAACACAGGGCCATATGTATATTAAAAACCATTCCCCCACCCCCACCCCCAGGAAGACGTAATTTCTCCTTTTAAGGAATCTTTGCTTCTCAAGGATCAGGCTATATTGTTCCCACATTATTAGAGGTCAGGCTATCATATTTCTTTTTATATATATATTTTTTCTAGTAATTTATTTTTGTTATAGATGTTTCTCCTTTTTTCCCCATTGACACCCTCCTCCCCATCTCGCCTACCCCGTCCCCAGCTTTGTTGTCTATATCCACCAGTTATGTATACACGCATATAAGTTCTGTGGTTTATCTCTTTCCTCCTGCCCCTCTTCTGAGGGTTGTCAGTCTGTACCCCACTTCCACATTTCTGGGTCTACCCTGTTCCTCAGAATGTTATGTTCATTATATTCCACAAATAAGAGAGATCATGTGATATTTGTCTTTCTCTGCTTGGCTTGTTTTGCTTAGGATAATACTCTCGAGGTCCCTCCATGCTCTCTCAAAGGATAAGAGAACTTTCTTTCTTAAAGCCGCATAGTACTCGATTGTATATATGTACCACTACTTTTTTATCCATTCGTCTACTGATGGACACTTGGGCTGTTTCCAGATCTTAGCTTTTGTAAATAGTGCTGCTATGAACATGAGGGTACATATATTCTTTCTGGTTGATGTTTCAGGCTTCTTAGGGTGTATTCCTAGAAGTGGGATCACTGGGTCAAATGGTAATTCAATTTTTAATTTTTTGAGGGAACACCATAGTAGTGTTTTTCATAGTGGCTGCACCAGTCTGCATTCCCACCAGCAGTGTACTAGAGTCCCCTTTTCTCCACACCCTCGCCAACACTTGTGGTTTGATGATTTGTTGATAGCGGCCATTCTGACAGGTGTGAGGTGATACCTCATTGTTGTTTTAATTTGCATCTCTCTGATGATTAGTGATGTTGAGCATTTCTTCATATGTCTCTTGGCCATTTGTATGTCCTGTTTGGAGAGGTGTCTATTTAGGTCCTCTGCCCATTTTTAAATTGGGTTCTTTGTCTTCCTTTTGTTGAGTTATATGAGCACTCTATATACTTTGGAGATTAACCCCTTATCTGATGTATCATTGGCAATTATGCTCTCCCATACAGTGGGTTCCCTTTCCATTGTGATGGTTGTTTCTTTTGCTGTGCAGAAGCTTTTGAGTTTGATGTAGTCCTATGTGTTCATTTTTCCCTTTGTTTCTGTTGCCTTAGGTGATGTATCAGTGAAAATTCTGCTGCATATGATGTCTGAAATTTTGTTGCTTACATTTTCTTCTAGGATTTTTATGGATTTACGAGTCACATTTAAGTCTTTTATCCATTTTGAGTTTATTCTTGTGTACGGTGTAAGTTGATGGTCTAGTTTCATTTTTTTCCATGTAGCTGTCCAATTTTCTCAACACCACTTATTAAAGAGGCTGTCTTTACTCCACTGTGTGCTCTTACCACCTTTGTCAAATATTAATTAAGCATAATGTCTTGGGTCAATTTCTGGATTCTCTGTTCTATTCCACTGGTTTATATGCCTGTTCTTGTACCAGTACCAGGCTGTTTTGATTACAGTGGCCTCGTAGTATAACCAGATATCCGGTATTGTGATCCCACCTACTTTGTCCTTCTTTTTCAAGATTGCTGTGACTATTTGGGGTCTTTTTTGGTTCCATATGAACTTTTGAAGTATTTGTTCTAGTTCTGTAAAATATGTCGTTGGTATTTTGATGGAGATTGCATTCAATCTATAGATTGCTTTGGGTAATATGGACATTTTAATGATGTTAATACTTCTAATCCTTGAAAAAGGTATGTGTTTCCAATGTTTTATATCTTCTTCTATTTCTTTTTTAAATGTCCTGTGGTTTTCTGCAAATAGGTCTTTACTTCTTTGGTTAAGTTTATTCCTAGGTATCTTACTTTTTTTGCCGTGATGATAAATGGGATTGTTTTTTTAGTTTCTCTTTCTGTGAGTTCATCATTGTTGTATAAGAATGCTGTCAATTTCTAGATGTTAATTTTGTATGCTGCTATTTTGCCAAATTCATTTATTAAGTCTAGTAGATTTTTGATGGAGTCTTTAGGATTTTCTATGTATAATATCATGTCATCTGCGAATAATGACAGTTTCACTTCCTCCTTTCCTATTTGGATCCCTTTTATTTTTTCTTCATGTCTGATTGCTGTGGCTAAGACTTCCAGTACTATGTTAAATAAGAGTGGTGAAAGTGGGCATCCTGTCTTGTTCCTGTTCTTAAGAAAAATGTTTTTAGTTTTTGCCCATTGAATATGATGTTGGCTGTAGGTCTTTCATATATGGCCTTTATAATGTTGAGATATGATCCGTCTATTCGAAAATTGCTGAGAGTTTTTATCAGAAATGGGTGCTGGACTTTGTCGAATACTTTTTCAGCGTCTATTGACATGATCCAGTGGTTTTTATCTTTCATTTTGTTTATGTGGTGTATCACAGTTATTAATTTGCAAATATTGAACCAGCCTTGCATCTCTGGGATGAATTCCACTTGGTCATGGTGAAAAAAATTTTTGATGTATTGCTGGCTCCGATTTGCTAGTATTTTGTTCGGGATTTTGGCATCTATGCTCATCAGGGATATTGGCCTGTAGTTTTCTTTCTTTGTAGTGTCTTTTTCTGGTTTTGGAATTAGAATTATGCTGGCCTCATAAAACGAGTTTGGAAGTCTTCCTTCTTCTTAAATTTTTTTAAATAGTTTGAGGAGAATGGGTGTTAGTTATTCTTTGAATGTTAGATAAAACTCCCCGGTGAAGCCGTCTGGGCCTGGGCTTTTGTTTGCTGGGAGAGTCTTGATTACATCTTCAGTTTCCTTAATTGTTATTGGTCTGTTCAAGTTTCTCTCTCTTCCTGGTCCAGTTTGGGAGACTATGTTTCTAGAAATTTGTCCATTTCGCTTAGGTTGTCAAATTTGTTTCCATATAAATGTTCATAGTATTTAACGATTCTTTGTATTTCTGTGGTGTCAGTTGTTACTTCTCCCATTCCATTTCTGCTTTTGTGTATTTGGTTTCTCTCTCTTTGTTTCTTGGTGAGTCTAGCTAAGGGTCCATCAATCTTGTGTATCTTTTCAAAAAACAAGCTCTTTGTTTCACTGATTCTTTGAATTGTTTTTTTGGTATCTATGTCATTTATTTCTACTCTGATCTTTACTATTTCCTTCCTTCTACTTGCTCTGGGGTTTTCTTTTTGTTTGCTTTCTCATTCTTTAAGTTGTGAGGTTAAATAGTCAATTAGAATTTTTTCTTGTTTCTTGAGGTAGGCCTGGAGTGCTATGAACTTCCCTCTCAGGACTGCTTTCACTGCATCCCATAGATTTTGTGTTGTTCTGTGTTCATTTTCATTGGTTTCCAGGAAGTTTTAATTTCTTCCTTGATCTCCTCGGTAACCCATTCATTGTTTAATAACATGCTATTTAGCCTCCATGTGTTCAAATGTCTTTGCATGTTCCTGTTGCAATTGATTTCTAGTTTCATGCCATTGTGATCTAAAAAATGCTCGATATGATTTCAATCTTCTTGAACTTGTAGAGACTTAGTTTGTGTCCTATCATGTGGTCTATCTTTGAGAATGCCCCATGTGCACTTGAGATGAATGTGAATTCTGTAGTTTTGGGGTGTAATTCTCTGTAGATATCTATTTAGTCCATTTCGTCTAGTGCTTCATTGAGAATCTCTGTTTCCTTGTTAATTTTTTGTCTAGAGGGTTTATCCAGTGATGTCAGCGGGGTGTTGAAGTCCCCTGCTATTATTATATTGCTGTTGATTTCTCCTTTGAAGTCCTCCAGAATATTTTAAATATATTTTGGTGCTCCTATATGTGGTGCATATATGTTTACCAAGGTTATATCTTCCTGTTGGATAGATCCTTTCAATATTATGTAGTGACCTTCTTTGTCTCTAGTTATGGCCTTCATTTTGAAATCTATTTTATCAGATATGAGTATTGCTACCCCAGCTTTTGTTTCCTTTTCATTTGCTTGGAAGATTTTTTTCCATTCCTTCACTTTCAGCCTATGTGAGTCTTTTGTTGTGAGGTAGGTCTCTTGTAAAGAACATGTATATGAGTCATGCTTTCTTATCCAATCCGCTACTCTGTGTCTTTTTATGGGAGCATTCAATCCATTTACATTTAAGGTGATTATTGATATGTACTTATTTATTGCCATTTTTGTTTAGTGTGGTTATATTTTCTTTCCTATTTCTTCTACTAATTACAGCAGTCCTTTTAACATTTCTTGCAGTGCTGGTTTGGTGCTAATGTATTTCCTTAGCCTTTTTGTTGTCTGGGAAGCTCTTTATATGACCTTCTATTTTGAATGATAGCCTTGCTGGATATAGTACTCTTGGATTCAGGTCCTTTTTTTTCATGACCTTGATTACTTCATGTCATTCCCTTCTGGCCTGTAGTGTTTCTGTTGAAAAGTCAGATGATAGCCTTATGGGGGTTCCTTTGTAGGTAACCTGTTGCTTATCTCTTGCTGCCTTTAGGATTCTCTCTTTGTCTTTAATTTTTGGCATTGTAATTACTATGTATCTTGGTGTGGGCCTCTTACTTGGGGCTCTCTTTTCTTCTTAAACTTGAATGCCTTCTTGCTTCACCAAATTAGGGAAGTTTTCTGTCACTATTTCTTCAACTATATTCTCTAACCCTTGCTCATTTTCTTCTTCTTTGGGGACTCCTATGATGCAAATATTATTATGTTTCCAGTTGTCCCACAGTTCTCTTAAGCTGTCTTCCTGTTTTCTAATTGTTTTTTTCTTTGGGTTTTCTGATTGGTTAATTTTTTCTACCCTGTCTTCAAATTCCCTGATCCAGTCCTCAGCTTCCTCTACTCTGCTGTTTAGTCCTTCCAATGTGTTCTTTATTTCTGCTATGTCATTCTTCATTTCTTCTTGGTGCTTCTTGATTTCCAGTTGGTTAATTTTCAATGTTTCTATGTCTTTACTCATGGTGTTGATGTCCTTACTCATGCTGTTGAGCTTCCTCAAGATCATGGCTCTGAATTCTAGCTCTGTTAACTTGCTTAACTGCATTTCATTTATCTCATCTTTGGTAGAGGTCTCTTGTTCTTTCATTTGGGATTTGTTTCTTTGTTTCACCATTTTGGCTATCTTATTGGGTTTTCGATCCTACCAAATTTTCCCTGTGGATGTTGGTGTTCTGTTGTTTGTGGCTCCCTCTACTGGTTTTGGATGAATGTGGGAGGTCCCACGTTAAACACCACTGTCAGGTCTTACTTTCCTGAGTAGATTTGCAAGCTCAGGAACTGTTCATTTATCCTCTAGCTTTTTGCCTAGAGGCTATTAGTCAAGGTTACTTGAAGAGCCTTGGGTTCTCCATTGAATGAAAAACTCCCTCAGGTGTTCAGTGTGAGAGAATTTCCTGAGGGTGGGGCAGATGCTGGTTGTTAATGAGCCTCAATTTGCATTTCAATGGCCTGCCTGGGTGAGTTTGAATCTCCGAGGGAGGGGCTGCCGCCTCTCCCCAGTGCTCCGGGAAGGAGTAAGATGGCCACCATCCTGTGTGGTAGCAACTCAGCAAAAGCTCTGGGCGCCCTCCAAATCCCGAGTGTCCCCACACAGTTCCAGTCTGGTCCACCCTCCTTCTGCCAGAACCCAAGTTGAGTGGCTGTGGCTATTTTAGCACTCTGTTCTGGCCCTCTGTGCTGTGGAGCGGGCTTGGGTATTTAAACCTGAGGGCGCTGCTCACAGCTAATACCGCTGCTCTCCATGGGCTCCCAGCCCCCCTCTCACGTCTCTGCAATCCTACCAGGATCAATTCAGTGTCCCTGGTTATGTGGTCTTTGCAAGCTGCTTTTCTGTTGCTTTTTCCCAATGATTTGTCTTCATTTTAGTTGTAATTCCAGTTTGGTCCTGGGAGATGGTCTGTGTAGCTTCCATTCACTCCGCTGCCATTTTGGGATCCTGATATTTCTTAAGTGAATATTAATATTAGCGGGGTAAATAAGAAATATGACAAAATAATTAAAGTTGTACAGTGACATAAATAATTTTTATGCAGTGTTGTTTAGGGTTGAAAATGTATACTTATATTTTGTCATGGGCATTTGTTGTCCCCGAATAAAATATAATAGCTGGAATAAAAATTCATATAGAATTTGCAGGCATAGTTTCCAATTGTCCACACCTGTCATTTCTTCCCTATTAGTCTCTTGTCTTCCCCAGCCTAATTCCTTCTCTGCTGTGCATTTCCTTTAAGAAATACAAAGAATTCTTTGAGACATCAGAGAGTGACCTGGAGAGTACTATGCTAAGTGAAATAATCCAGTCAGAGAAAGAGAAGTATCACATAATCTCACTTATAGGTGGAATCTAATGAACAAAATGAAATGATGAACAAAATTGATCCAGAGATATGGCAGCAGGGAACAGACTCATAAACCTCAGAGGGCAGGGGGAGGGGGTTGCGAAAAGAATAACCAAAGAACTTATATGCATAACCAATAACTAATAGATACAGACAATAATGTGCTGAAGGGGTGTGGGGAGGCAGGGAATAGGGGACAATTGGGAAAAAATGGGGCATATCTGTTATACCTTCAACAATAAAGATAAATTTTAAAAATGATGAAATCAGCTCTGTGTATAGCACTAATGAAAATTTTCTGCTCTAATATTGTACTATAGTTATATAAGATATTACTCTTGGGGGAAACAGAACGAAGGGTTTATGACATGGGTCCTACCTTGATATATTTTTTTGGCAATTTCCTGTTAATCTATTATTTCAATATAAAATTTTTTTTAATAATAATTTAATTAAACACACACACAAACAAATAAAAAGAAATATACAGAATCAATTTACTCATTTAAAAATCAAGAGTATGCCCTGGCCAGTTTGTCTCAGCAGTTAGAATATTACCCATGGTCTGAAGGGTCGCAGGTTCAATTCCCGTCAAGTGCATGTACCTGGGTTGCAGATTCAATCCCCAGCTCTGGTCAGAGTCGTGTGGGAGGCAACCAATCGATGTGTCTCTCTCACATTGATATTTCTCTCTCTCTGTCTTTCCCTCCCTTTCTTCCACCTTCCACTCTCTAAAACTCAATGGAAAAATACCCTCAGGCAAGGATTTAAAATAAATAAATAAATAAATAAATAAATAAATAAATAAATAGTCAGGAGGCAGAATAAAGTAGAGCTCTTTTTTTTTTTTTTTTTTTTTCCTGAAATGTTTCCTGTCCATACTTTCTTTCGGTTCAATCATATATCTTAACCAATATTTCAAAAGTTAAGACACATGGGAAAGGAAAAGGGTCAGGGACAGTGACCCAGCTTCTCCATGTTCAAGTTGTGTGACAGGCAACTTACTATAAGATTCAACTGAATAATGTAGAACGAATAAATTAATAATAGCTATTTCATGCTCATGGTGTGAGGATAAATAAAATAGTACATGTAAAGCAATTAGTACAATATCTGGCATGTGATAAGCAGTTAAAAAATAAATGTTACTCATTAAAACAGATTCTCTTCCGACTCTTGTAAAACAACTTTTTAATGTAAACTAAATCCATTATTTATCTGATTGGAGAATACCGAAAGACGACAATAAGTGAGGAAATAAAATCTGAGTAATTATTGACTTGTAACTGTAAAGCATAGACAAAAAAAAAAAAAAAACCCAAAAACTCTTACTTTAATAATGCCAGAGAAAATTATTTGTAATTCAACATCAGAGATAAATCTATTAGAAAAGTAATGACAGTATATGTTAGGGGGTGAGGGTCAGGCTGTTAGAATCTGTCATTGTTTCCCTTTGGCAGCCTGATTATGCCTGGGTAATATCATATTCAAATGTGTTCATCTGTGCTGTTCTTGGAAAAACAAGCAGAGACTATTTAGCTTATGCCTATCAATACAACAGCCCTCCTTTTTTAAATTAACAAAATAAAATAAACAATTTGCATCCTGGTTGATGTCTATGTTTACAAGTGAGTAATGCAAATCTCACAATCTGTAAAACATTATTTCCCTTTCATACAAGGATAATGGGATAATTTAATTGCTGCTTTGACATTTTAAAACACAGGTCAGATGCTTAAATGACACCTTTTAGATTACAGCTGCCAAGAGATTGCTTGTAACATAATATAACATGACACTTTAACTAACTTTAACCAGGAGCAATTATTTTGGTAGAACATAAAGTAACCAGAATAAACTCATTTTGAGTTTTTGCATAACAATAACAAATCAGCCATCACCAGTCCAATACAGTACTTAATTTTACCAAATGCTTTCTGGAAAATTATCTCTTTTTTATAAATGGAACAGATTAAACTTTTCTAAGCCTTGTGCAGAAATCTGGTGTCTAAGACAATAGAAAGAGAGAATTCTTTACTCCAAAGTCACATTGCAGCCACACATTTAGGAGAGGACATGAACTCCAGTCAGTCTCATATCAAGGTCAACTGAATCACTTTATCTATCATACTTTCTCCACAAACTAGACACCTAAGTCATTCAGATTCTCTGGGCCTTAACTCAATTATCTAGAAAATGATCATTTTTTAATGGGTATGTTAGGAAGAATAGATGAGATAATTCTGCACACTCTTTGGAAAATATAGGTAAGTAGGTATTTCTTTAAAAAAAAAAGCATACATCCTTGAATGTTAACTTGTAGTTTTTGTTCTGTTTATTTTTCTGGATAGGGTTGCCTAAATTTCTCTAGTTCCCTCCACTTCTTAGTTCTAAATCTTGGCTCAAATGAACTGTTTGAGCATAAATCAACATCACAGTGGCAATTTCAACCTGTGTAAATTTTTCCCCCAAATGGCATCTGAACCTAGTGTAAAATTATCACTATTAGAGATATTTTTAAGAGTAAAAATAAAGGCTTTATTTAGTGGAACTGAACAGTCCTTATTAAATTCTTGTTTAACTGAAATTGAACAGAGTTCTGATGGCTTATACATGAATGCTTAGTTTATTTTATACTCTGATAGATGGGTAAAGACCAATGCAGGATGCTCACCTAGAGTGGATAGTGAAAGAATGAGAAATTGCCTGAAGAAGCAAGAGCTAGAGCTAATGATGAAGACACAATTTCATTGCTTTACAACTTTTGTCTTTAGTCAGCCATGATAGTAAATTAACCTGATGACCCTGTTTTGACACTGACTGATTACACACATCAATCAAAGGGCAACAGGTCACCCCCTGTTGCTGAAGAATTGGTGTAATATACACAGTCTACCTCAACAGACTAAAGAGCTTAATCAATATCCTCTACCAAATACTTTGTAACTCATAAAAGAGGTATCTCTCTCTTCTCAAACAGGTCCAAATAGGTAACTGAATTGTGCATGAACTGTTTCCTGACCATGTTCACTTTCATTCTACATGTTAAATATAAATATGAGAGACTGAAAAGTAAATGCATAGCTATGTAATACCAGTTTCCACAACTTTAGGCATGAATGTGCACTCATATATTTTCAGAGTATAATTATTGATCTTGTAGGTATATATTACGAAAATAAATGCAGGTGCTATTTTTCTTTAAACAAATTCAATATAAACAAAAAAAAAAGTGGGTTTGATTGATGCATCTAAAAATGTCTTGTTTTTAATCAGAAAAAAAAAATGGAGGGAATAATCTGTTCTTTTCAGAAATAGTCACTTATTAAAGAAATACTTGAATGGTTAACCCACTCTTCAAAAATAATTAGGACTTCTCTTCACAAGGCAGGGAAGTTGCTGACAATTTGGAAAATAAGACACCTGTGTCAAATTACTTCTGTAATAAAATTTGCAATCAAACCGAAATTACAATGAACATGTGTTTCTCTGGTTATAGGCTTGCAATCCTTAGCACTTACCTGCAAAATGCGATGCTATTTTGAGCAAAACAGTTTCTAAATCATGTCTTAGACTGGATAATTTCTTGTATACTTCTCTCAACCCCCCGCCCCCCCAAAAAAAAACCACTAAATATATTTTCAAGGTAGGATAGGCTTAGTGAAGAGCTCCCCAGATTTAATCTGTTGCTATATTTATCAAACAAGCTACTATTATTGCTGCTATTGCTATTATTATTATATTAGATCATTGATATTAGAGCTGCAATAAACTTTAAGAGATCATTTCCCATTCTGGCAAATCAAAGATGCCCTTTTTTTTTAAACAAAAATCTTGATGTCAAAGGAGGTAACTGATTTGTGCAAGGTCATATAAGCTATAAAATACATACAGATTTCTGACATCCATTCTAATTGGAAGGATTGTTCTAGAGTCAGCTCTTTGTCCTAAGGTCTAGTTATCTTTTTACCTTGTTGAATAATTTTAGGATCAAAAGTTTCCTCTCCTGATATGAATTCCTTTTCCTGGTTGAAAGTTTCCACTTGCTGAGTGGTTTTACCTAGAAAGCTGGGCCTTGGGAACATATTGGTGGGAAAAAGGTGGATGAGAAGGGGTGGGGAGGTGTTGCAGTTTATCTTCCAGTTGGAGGTTTTTACTTATGGATCTATTCTAGCACAGCTGAGGGATTTTAGGCCTGAGGGTAAGAAGAGGAAGGCTTGGTACAAGGCCATGTAACTGAGCTGATATATGCTTGTTCATAACTCAAACACATTCCTAACCATTGTCATTATACCAACCCACTTCAGTTTTGTAATCTTTCAGGCCCCGGTGGCATTGAGTTTATAACACAGGGTGTAGAACATAGGTTGTCTGCTTCTTACAGCAACACCTTTCCACTCCAGAATACTGACTTCCATTTTTCATTTTATAATATTTCTGCCAAAATTAACAGTGAAACCTAAGGACATTTGGATATGTGATATGTGAACTGCACTTAGTAAACTGTAAATGTAAGTAATAATTGCCACTTCCATTTATATGATTAATCTCATATGAAACTGAGTCCTTAGGTTAGAAAGGTGTGGGTTGTTGTGTGTTTATGTAGTTGAAAAAGAGGATTGGAGGTAATAGACATAATGCAAGGGGAGATCAGCTAATCACCATAACACCTAGAATGTTGTAAGAACACCATAATTATCTACTGATTAAGGAATGAATGAATGAAGACAGACCACTTGAAGACTAACTCCAGATTTACACCTGTCATAATTTAACACGGAAATCATAGACATCTATATCCCTGAGAGACTTTATACTTTTATTAGGAAATCTCCCTCATATAACACAGTACTTGGCGCTGTCTAATGGTCAATAAGTACTGAATAATAGCAATCATAAGAGGAATAGCAGCAGCAGTGCTAGACATTATACTAAACACGTGAAGTATATTATCATATTTATTCCTTATAATAATACTGTAAAGTTGAAGTAAGAGACAAAGCCAGCTAACTGGTCAAGTTCCCAAAACTAGTAAATCATAGAGCCAGAACTCAAACCAAGGTGTGTGTCTTGCCGAAAGCCCTTGCTTCAATAAATAAATGTATGACAAATTGAGTGCAACTATACTGGGCTTTTATATTGGGGCATCTTGAAAATGGTTGAATGGAGGAAGTTTAATTCAGTGAATGGCCAACTCTATAAAGTCTTTGTTACACCAACACTTAAAGAACACAAAGTATCTGGGTGGCCTCATATAGTAACAAGAAAATCTGGGGAGAATCACCAGGAAAAGATACTAGAATCAGGATGGAAGGGAGCTTAGGGAAACACACAGGCATCCTAGCACCTCTTTCCTCCATCTGGTTAACAGTCACCAATAGAAGGCAGTAAAACTCTTATGTTTAAGTGAAACACTTTTCTGAACATAAGCTCATCTTCCATTAACAAAATTCTTGGCATTCTGAAGCAACGTGCAGCCATCACATTGCTCAATCACACTGTACTGCAGATGTACAAATGAGGCAATTAAGAGAGTTTCTAAAGAGGATGCTGGAGAAGCCAGCTCCTACCAAGAGATATTTCCTTTCCCTTTTTAAATTATTTGCCTTCCCTTTTCCTCTCTCCTTACTCTCTTAATTTCTCAATCTCTTCATATGTTAAAAACAACTATAAACTATATTTTTGAGGAGTTATACATTTCAAGTCTATACTTTTATAAAGATGGTATATTTCACAAAGTACCACATGAAACAATGGGTATTGCTATTTGCATAAGTAGTCATCACAATTACTTGACTAAATGACTCTGAAATGGATCTACTGTTAATCACATTTTATACATAAGGCAACATGGTTAATGAACTCTCAAACAACCAAGCTGGGGCAGGAACTACATAATACAAACAAAACAGAACAGAACAATACAACGTTCAACAACAGGCTACAACTTCATAATACCAGTTGAATTTTGAACTAGCTCAATCCTATCCCCAAAATGATTGTTTTATAATTCTGAGTTGTATACGAAGTCCATTCTTCCAGGAAGCTACTGGGTGGATTGCAGTAGCATGTCAATGTATTTGTTCTTGGAAGACAGTTTGGAGAATTTAAAAAAGTGAGCAATCTTTCTCTGCCTTCCATATTAGCACCTACTAAAGAGTAGTAAAACTTCCATGCACTGAAATAATCCCCAAAGAATTAAGCTACAGAAAGTTTATGTATTTAGATTAAACATTGCAAACTACAGTGTTAGGATTTACAAGGCAATATAATTCCTAAGGGCCATTTTTCAAGCCTCTCTGCCACAGGAGAACAAAGACAAATTTTCCATCACAGAAGACCTGGCTGGACAAGAAATGCCACTGGACACCAGGGACCACAGAAGCACCCAATCGCACATCCACATTCCTGTAGACTCAACCCACCAACCAAGACCCCAAAACCCACTGACTGACAAAAGCTTCCCACCAATGAGCGCATATAAGGATGAAACTCCAGCTCCTAGGGGCTGCCATTATCTACCCAATACCCCATGGTTTGATGATTTGAAGCCCTTCCCTTTGGATATCCCCTTTGCCCTCCCCTTTTCTTTAAATAAACCAAATGTTTCTTTACTCACAGTCTGAGATTACTATTTAGCATGCCTGTGCTCCATGAACCACCAGCTTTCACCTTTCATGTTGGTGGCCCATGGAGGGATCTCCAGAAGGGAAGCTTTCCCTTCTCCTCCTCTCCCCATCCCTCCTTCCCTCTCCCTTCTCCCCGACTCCTAGAGACATTTGGTCTCAGGATCCAATATAAGCATGTTCAGGCTGGACCCCTGAGCGGCGGCAGGAGTGCCAGATCGTCAGACCCTCTGATTTCTACTAAGGGGTGGGCCACTTCATTCTAGGGAATGGAGCACTAGAGATCAAGGCTCTCAGCTCCCTACAGGGCCACCACTTTGGGGCATGGGTCAGCCAGTTAACAGCCACTAGGGCAGCTGCCACTAGTAGACTCCTGTGACAGTGTAAACTGGATTTGGAACAAGCAAGATTGCATTAGGCAGCCCGCCAGTCTCAAGCAAATGCCTGAACAACTGAGGTACTCTATGAAAAAGCACACACTTGTCCAAACCCCAGCCCAAAACACCTGGTAGGGTTTTATTTCAGGAACTGTGAGTCTTGGCATTGCAACTCTGGTGTTTCAGGGGAGATAGCTCACTGGTCTACTGGTCATGACACATTAGGGTTTCACTGGCAAATCCCAGCATTGGGCTGGACCAGTCTCACTCTTACTAGGGATTAAATATGGAGGACACTCCTATTTTTCCCTAGACAGTGGGGACTAATTCGGTCCAATCTTAACCTTTTCTAGTGATGGGACACCTCCTAGAATTGGTTTTAGCACAAAGAAAGAAGCCATAACAAGATCAGGATGCCAGCTCTTGGTTTCTCCCTCTCACAAGGCACTCACTACTCTCCCTTCTGCAATCACCGTTTCCGTAGTACCACCATGGGCAATTCCATGTCTACCCCTCCCAAGAAATCACCACTGGCCTGCTTTTAAAGCAATACGGCATGGCCACAATATAAATTAGACAGTCAGGTGATTCGGCCCCAAAATGGCACTTTCAAATATAACACCATTCTCCAGTTGGACTTATGCTGCCACGGCCCAGCCAAATGGTCTGAGATCACCCACATTCAGGCCTTCTGTGAACTCTGTAGTCAGCCTGAACTTTGTCCCTCCTGCCACATCCTCTGTACCTCTATCCCTCGGCCTCCAAAACCAAGAGAAACCCATCTCTAACCCCTTGCCCCCCTAGGCTCCTTTACCTCCATATCCTACCCTTCCCCCTCTGGCTAGAATCTCAGGCATTCTTAGACAACTGCTGAATCTCTGTGGAGTGGGAAGGGAAGACTGAGACACACGGGAAATTTGAGATGACTTGGAGCTCAGTGCATAGGCAGTGTGCCTCAATCCAGTACATAGTATATGTGGGTACACTGTTTGGACTCTACAGATCTCAAAATAAAACTAAAGTCAACATGGGAAATTCTGCACCCAAGGCCAGAAACTCCCAGCCCTCATGAACAGTCCTGACTTACAGAGATGGGAAGATTTAGAAGTGATATCAACTTAAGATGGCTAAAATGTAACTTTTTTGTTGCCTAAATAATTTTTTGCATACAAATTAGAAAAAGCAGCTTTAGAATTAAAACTGAATGAGCAGGAAGCTTATCTTGACTACAAATTAGAGGCTCCTGAGAGGAGCACAGGTCAATTACATAACAACAACAACAAAACTATAAGGCTGGTTTCAGGCAAGAGGGGAACAGCAATCTTATAAATTACTTTCTCTGGGACCCTGATTGGTTTGCAAATGAATTTTACTTACTGTTAAAGACTATAGTGCCAGTGATTTTGACCTATTCCACTTAATAGACCTACTGGTTTCTGGGAGCAAGGCAACAGGATTGTTGAATGAGTTGTGCTGGGAAACTGCAGAGGAGTGTGTTCCTATTGCAGAAAGCCAGGTCACCTTCAAAAGGATTATAGCAAACCAAAACGGGACTTAGAAAAGAAACCAAAAGCAAGCATAGGGCTGCTCCAAGGGCGTTTCCCCTCCTCCTCACTAATAGTCTGGGAGAAGTTGAAATTATCATAAAAAGAGAAGCCACTAAAGCCCCTATACTTGAGGCTACTTTATTTATTTTAACTGATAGAGGAAGTAGACCACCATTTTAATTAAACCACCATTTTAGAAAAACAAGCATCCAGGAAATAACGTGACCTTTTCGCTTCCTGCTTCTGTAAGTTGCTTACTGCTTTCGCCAAAGAAGGCCCCGCCCAGCTGCTATAAAGCTGGGCGAGCCCTGCAGGTGGGGGCCCAGAATCTGGAGACTGCCTCCTCTGGGCCCGCATGCGTAAAGGAATCACTTTGCTTCTGTCTGACTCTTTCCGCTACATTTTGGTTCCCTGACCAGGAATTGACTCATAGGAGCAGGTGACTGCCACCTGTGAGGTGGCCCCGGGTGCTCTGTGGAGCGCTGTGACGGAGGGCAGTGTGCCCCGGTCATTTTGGGTCCTCATCCTCTCCGGGCTCCGTGGCCAGCTGCCGGTGAGGTTCACGCCCCACTCGGGCTGCCGGGGAAACGAACAGGTCCAGTCCCAGGAACCGAGTGACTTCAGGATTGGTGAGTGCCCCGGGACCAGGAGCCCGAGGACAGGCCCACCCTGGAGGTGGGAGGAGAGATTGATCACTTCTCAGGTCTCCGGCCACCAGGCAGGGCTCGCCCTAAGGGAGGGAATGTGTGAACTCGTCTGTCTGTCAGTGTGTGAATGAGTATGGATGTCTGTGTGGCTCCACCAGTGCCAGCTTACGGAGTCTGAGTGGGCCCCAACCTGTGGCTCCGTGGTGACCTCATGGCTCAGGGCAGCATCAGGTTCTGGGGGACACAGTCTCTCCCGGGGAACCTGATCTGAGTCAGGGGCTTATACTGACCTGCCAAAGCTAAGAGGCACCTAAATCCCCGCGAGGGGAGCGGCCAGGCTGGCGAACCGAAACCCCACCCCCACCCCCGTCTGTCTGCGCCACTAGGGGAGGGGAGCCATGGGAGGGGGCCGTCAACAGTACTTGACTGCATGTTGCAGGACTTTGACTGATTCCGGGGCCAGGATCCGAGCATGACCCCGAGCCAACTGGAAACTTTCTGTTCAGCTGAATGGCCTGCTTTTGGGGTAGGCTGCCCCCCTGAGGGAACCAGGGGACTTTTATGAGCATCTGTGTGAGGTCGAATATATACTCCATTCCATCCTGAAGGCCAGACAACCAGAGAATGGTCAACACGGCGTTCGTCTCCCAATCAGCCTCGGACATCAGGAAAAAGCTCCAGAAACTCGAGGGCTTTGCAAGGATGGACACAAGCCAACTAACAGAAGTTGCCAACAAGGTATACAATAACAGAGAAGAGGCAGCCAAGCGGGAGGCTCGAAAAAGAATGGAGAAAAAGGCAGCTCTCCTAGCGGCCACGCTAGGAAAGCGCCCCGCCCCCCCCAAAGACCAACAGCCAGAAGGGAAAAACAGGCCTACACACCAGAATGTAGAGCTAGACCAGTGTGCCTACTGCAAAGAAAGGGGACACTGGAAAAGGGAATGTCCCAACCGGAAGAAGAGAAGGCAGGCCAGTGGGTAACTGGGACCCGAGACCCAGGCAACTACCATCCAAAGCCTGGCAGGCCTAGACTCGGACTAGGGGAGACTGGGCTCCCTATCGCTCGGCCCCCACGAGCCCATGGTCAGATAACAGTAGGGGGCCAAACCCTCCCCTCTATGGTAGATACTGGTGCAGAACATTCAGTAGTAACAACTGCAGTCACACCTCCCTCCGGGCACGAGATCTCCATTGTTGGCGCCACCGGACAGCCCAGTGGCCCCAAGCAGTTTTGTCAAGCCCGAACTGTAGAACTCGGGGGCCAGCGGGTAAAACACGAGTTCCTGTACATGCCAGAGTGCCTGGTTCCACTCTTGGGACGCGACTTGCTTTCTAAGCTAGGAGCCCAGATCTTTTGCCCATCAGGGGAGGCTCACCTACAAGTTGGCACACCACACCTCCTAGCAATCTTAGTTCCCTGGGAGGAGAAATATCGACGATATAAGGGGGTGGAAGAAGGTCAAAGCAAGCCCACAGAAGGAAGAAGGATTGACCTATGAAAGAAATACCCAACGGTTTGGGCAGAAGACAACCCGCCAGGATTGGCAAGGAACCACCTGCCTATAATTATAGAACTGAGGCCGGGAGCTGGACCGAGGCAGATCTGCCAGTACCCCATCCCCAGGACGGCCGGCTAAGCATCACAGAGGAATCCAGAAGCATCTGAGGGAAGGTATACTTGTCCCATGCCAGTCCCCATGGAACACTCCCTTGCTGCCAGTGAAAAAGCCTGATGGAAGCGCATACAGGCTGGTACAGGACCCGTGAGCAGTAAACAAGGCAATAATCGCACTGCACCCCATGGTACCGAACCCATACACGCTCCTTAGCCAACTTACGCCGAGGCGGCCTGGTTCACCTGCTTGGACTTAAAGGACGCCTTTTTCTGCCTCCGACTTGCAAAGGTGAGCCAACCACTCTTTGCTTTCGAATGGGAAGACCCCCACACTGCGGCAAAAACCCAACTAACCTGGACCAGATTGCCACAGGGATTTAAGAATTCACCTACTCTCTTCGGAGAGGCCCTGGACAGAGACTTGAAACCGTTTACCGAAAAAGAAACAGACCTAGTGCTGCTGCAATATGTAGATGACCTCCTGTTAGCTGCCCCTACACGGGGCCGGTGCTGGGAAGGTACCTGCCAGCTCCTCGGACTGTTAACAGAGGCAAGGTACCGGGCCTCATGGAAGAAAGCACAAATATGTCAGGCCGAGGTAAAATACCTGGGATTCCTCATTTCCCAAGGGAAACGGGTCCTGGACCAAGAAAGGAAGCAAGTCATAATGGCCCTACCAACCCCAACCACGGGGAGAGAACTTCGAGAGTTCCTAGGGGCAGCCAGTTTCTGCCAAATCTGGATACTGGGGTTTGCGGCATTAGCCAAACCACTATACCAAGTGCTGAAAGTCCGGATACAGCACCCCTCTTATGGGGAGCTGAACAGGAGAAGGCCTTCCAGGCCATAAAAGATTATCTTGGGCATGCGCCGGCCCTAGGACTGCCAGACCCCAGTCGGCCTTTTGACCTCTACACACACGAGAAGGGAAAAATAGCACTGGGAGCCCTTACACAATGGATGGGGCCATGGCAAAAGCCGGTTGCATACCTATCTAAAAAACTAGACGATGTGGCAGCAGGCTGGCCACCCTGCCTGAGGACCATAGCTGCAGCTGTCACTCTCTTGCAGGAGGCAGACAAACTGACACTTGGGCAGGAGGTCGACATATGTGTTCCCCACTCGGTGTCCAGCCTTCTGGCTGGACAAGGGCACAAATGGCTCTCCAACCCGAGACTGACACAATACCAGGGACTCCCCCAAATAGAAGTCAGCACTGTCCAGCGAATAAACCCAGCTACATTCCTCCCCCTCTGAGCTGGGAGAATCAGATCACGATTCCCTTGAGATAACTGAAGAGATGCATGCCAGCCGACCGGACTTGCGGGACCAGCCCCTACACAAGCCAGATCTAACGCTCTACACTGATGGGAGCATTTACATGGCTGAGGGGAAACGAGTGGTGGGCTACGCTGTCGTGAACAATGAGAAAATAATTAAAGCAAAGCCCTGCCAGTCGGTTAGTCCGCCCAAAGGGCAGAACTCTGAGCATTGATCAGGGCGCTTGAAATAGCAGAAGGGAAGTCAACATTTACACGGACTCTCGGTATGCGTTCGCCACCATACATATCCATGGGGCAATCTACTGAGAAAGAGGACTCTTAACAGCTGAGGGGAAAGAAATTAAAAACAAGGCAGAAATACTTCGATTGCTGGAAGCAGTTTGGGCCTCTCAGGGAATAGCAGTAATACATTGCAGGGGCCACCAGAAAGAAGAGACAGAAGTAGCCCAAGGGAACAGAAGAGCAGACCAGGCAGCAAAGTCCGCAGCCATAGAGAAAGAGGCCCCAATGAAAGCCCCAGCCATAGAAGGTACCCTGCTACAACTGAACCTCAATCAGCCAGACTATACCCCGGAGGAGCAGAGATGGGCCATACAAGAAAACTGTCTCCGAACGCCCACTGGCATATGGAAACTGCTGGACGAATGGCTTACATACCACAAAGCCAGGCCAGCAATCTCGTTAGGCAATGCCATGCCCTCACACACCTAGGGGAAACGTCCCTGGAGGCCTTACTCAAGAGGTATTACTACTTCCCTAGCATGTTCAGACTGTGTGCAGTGGCAGCAGCTCAATGCCTAGCCTGTGCCAGGAACAATGCAACAAGCCACCCAGAAGGGCTCCCTGGAATACAACACAGGGGGCAACAGCCTTTTGAGGACCTGCAGATCGATTTCACTGAGATCAAGCCGAGCCAGGGATACAGATACATGCTCGTCTTAGTTTGTACTTTCTCAGGATGGGTAGAAGCATTCCCCACCAGGACAGAAAAGAGCAGTGAGGTAGTCAGGACCCTCCTTAGAGAGATTATCCCCCACTTCGGGTTACCTATGACCGCTGGTAGCCACCCCGGGCCAGCATTTGTTGCAAAAGTGCTCCAGGAACTGGCAGCCCAATTAAAAATTACTTGGAAACTACACACTGCTTATCACCCTCAGAGCTCTGGAAAGGTAGAACGCATGAACCGGACTCTAAAAGAAACCCTTGCAAAGTTCCATCAGGAGACTGGCCTACCCTGGCCAGTCCTACTACCCTTAGTATTGTTCAGGGTGTGAAACGCCCCCATCCCACAGGGTATATACCTTTTGAATTAGTCTATGGGAGGCCGCCAGCTGTATTACCCCTACCTAGAGGAGAACTCCGAATTACAGGAGAAGCAGGGCAAACCAGGTACCTCCAGAAGCTAGAGGAGATACTTAGCCAGATACATAAGGCCAGATTAGGCCAAGAGCCTTTGCCACGAGGGGGGCCAGCCCACTCACATAAACCAGGGGACTATATATGGATAAAAGACTGGAAAAAGGACTCCCTCCAACCCACATGGATCGGGCCCCACCTTGTCATACTAACAACCCCTACTGCACTTAAGGTTGCAGGAATCACCCCCTGGATTCATCACAGCTGAGCCAAGAGAGCAACGGATCCAGCAGATTCCAGGAGGACGAACGGGGACCCAGAGGACCAGCCACCATGGTTGCCGACCCTGAAGCTGAAAAGGAAACCAGGCATTGGCGGAGGTGCAGAGGAATGGACAATTGCCCAGGATGGTACCTGACTGCAATAGGAGGTTTTGCTATAATCTTAGGAACTGAACTAATGACTATAGCCCCAACAGAATGGAACACCTGGGAGCGACTGGCTCTCGGGGGAACATATCTTGGGCTTATTTGTGCTTTTGGATACTTAGTATGCTTTGCCTAGCAGACACTGCCCCAACTCGAGCCCCTGTATGTAAATGCAGCAGGCCTGGAGAAAGGGTAAGGTTAGCAGGAGGGATAACACCCTATTATGTGGCTGGGACCTCCTTCACATATAGCACTGATATGCCCCAGGACTGTGTACAGCCACAGAAATCCCAATGTGTCTGGAACAACCAATTTTACTGGACAGGGACGATGGCAGGGACTACTGGATACCAGAGTCAAAAATGCAAGGGACATGGACCCCCAAGCAGACAGGTTTGCTTGAGTACCCGCCGCCAGTTAAGCAATCTAAACCAGGAAGAATTTGAGGCAGTCAGGAAGGAAGCTGTTAAAGAGATAGCCCAGCGACTGAAAAACCAGGAGGAGACACACAAGGGTGCTAACCTTACAGCCTTCCAGGAGGCACTGCAGAAAATCAGCCCCATAGTACAGGTCCAGGAACTAGTACGAACCATGTACTCAGCATACAAGAATACTAGCAACTCCACTCAGGAATGTTGGGTTTGCCTACCGATTCAGGAGAAAGGACTCCTTGGAATTCCTGTCCCACGTACCTGGAATCATACTGAGACACCCCCTGGTCCAAATCAGACCCTAACCCAAGGGCCAATAACAACCAATGTATTCCTAGACACCAGAGGATCAAATATAACCTGCCTAGAGCCTCAAAAGGTCTCCCCAGAAGGAAACCCAGTAGAGTCTCTTAATCCAGAGCTTTGTACCAGTAACCTCAGTATCCCTAATAATAGCAGTCTCTGTGCTGAACCTGGATTATTCCTCCAATGTGGGCAAAAGGCCTATACGTGCCTTCCTGCCAATTGGACCAGGAGATGCCTAGAAGTCTTCCTTACCCCTAGCATCAGCATCCAAACCTCCCAGGAAATGTCGACCCTACTCCCACCGAACTGAAAGGGACCTACCTGAATCAAAAGGTGAGTAGGCATAGCAGTTGAAGCTGGAATTGGCATTGCAGCTGGGGTAGGGACAGTAGTAGGGGGCCTGGGGTTCTCTGCCTCTACCTACTACAAGCTGTCTGCCTGACTTAGTGCAGACATGGATATGGTAGCAGACTCCTTGACCACTATCCAACAACAAAGTAACTCATTAGCAGAAGTAACCTTACAGAATCATCAGGCCCTAGACCTGTTAACAGCAGGAAAAAGGGGGACTTGCATGTTCTTAGGGGAAGAATGCTGCTACTTTATAAACCAATCTGGAATCGTAACCCAAAAGTCAAAGAACTCGAGGAGAGCAAAAGGTGCGGTACCAAGGAACTAGAAAATTGGAATTGGGGACTGGACTCACAGGGTTGGCTCCGATGGCTACTTCCACTAATTGGACCACTAGCCATCATTCTCCTAGGAGTAAGCCTCGGACCATACATAATACGGACTATAGTCCAAACTTTAGAGTCCACTGTAACCAGGCGGGCCACAGCCAAAATACTGGCCCTCCAACAGTATCAGTACAGGTATCGAAACCTACAAAGGTCTGAAGACCCAGATTATAGAGATTTGTATCATGATGCAAGTAGCAGCAATAGCAGCTAAAAGCATCAAAAGGGGGGAAATGATAGAGGAGGTAGACTGCCATTTTAATTAAACCACCATTTTAGAAAAACAAGCATCCAGGAAATAACGTGACCTTTTCGCTTCCTGCTTCTGTAAGTTGCTTACTGCTTTCCTGCCAAAGAATGTCCCGCCCAGCCTGCTATAAAGCTAGGCTCGGGGCCCCAGAATTTGGAGACTGCCTCCTCTGGGCCCACATGCGTAAAAAAGGAATCACTTCGCTTCCTCCAGTGTTGAGTCTGAGTCTTTTTGGCTGCATAACCACACCCAACTAAGCTGTCTCCTCCCTGGGAGTAAAGCTGCTGTATATATGTCAGAACTAGCTAGTCAATGTCTGTTTTTTCAATCAGAACCTGTCCACTTCCAACTAGGGAATGTTATGGGACAATATATATCTTTGCTAATTAAATCTGTCCCAATTCATTGGATAGGGTGAGCTTTTTTGAATCAGTGATGCCCACATCTGCTTTTTGCAGAAGGGTAATATGAATTTAGAGCTATATGAACTAGATCCTGAACCAAAAGGGAAAGTGGTGATTTTAAAGGAACCTCCCAAGAGGAAACTAACCTTGAGACTGATTGAATGTATGCTAACCATCTTTTCTTCATTATTAACTTCCATGAGAGCCTCAGGGATGGCTTAACAGGGTACCACCCTGCTCAGAATGGCCCAAAACAGCCCAGTGACTTGCAGAGATGCCTCTAATTCTTGGCTTGCTAATTAGCTGTCTCTCCATAGATGAAAAACCAGTCCACAGTGCTTTAAAAGTCAGTCCCCTTTTGGGCCCTGGCCGGTTTGGCTCAGCGGTTAGAGCGTCGGCCTGCGGTCCAGAGAGACCTGGGTTCGGTTCCCTCTAAGGGCATGTACCTTGGTTGCGGTTTATCCCTGGCCCTAGTTGGGGTCTTGTGGGAGGCAGCCACTCGATGTGTCCCTTTCACGTCAATGTTTCTCTCTCTCTCTCTCTCTCTCTCTCTCTCTCTCTCTCTCTTCCTCCCTGTCCCTCTATTCCTCTCTCTCCCTCCCACTCTATCTGAACAAAAAATGGAAAAATGTCCTTAGGTGAGGATAAAAAAAAAAAAAGAGTCCTCTTTTGGGATACATGCTCACCAACTAGGAGAAATTGGACCCTGAGTCCCTAAAGAAAAGGGCTAATCTTTTGTAACATAGTCTGGCCCCAATATAAAGTTGGCAATAGAGAGGTTTGGCAAGTTAATGGCACTATTAATTTTAACACTATCTTGCAACTAGAACTGTTTTATCTTTCCCAGGGTGGAGGTCCCATATATCCAAACCTTTATGACTATCAGGCAACCTCAGCTATATGCTTCCTATAAACTAACAAAATGTAAAGAAATGGAAGGAATCATTTCAAAAATGGATAGATTTGTCAGTCCATTGCCAATATTTGGGTGGCAGCGTAGTCCCTGAGATATTGAAAATGACTGTCCTTGTTTTACAAATAAAGTTTTAACAGGGCCAGAGGTGTGGCTCCAGGAACAATTCAAAGCCAAAACATCTTACCTTTCTAAAACCTCCCCTATGCCTCTCAGAGGCCTACAGATCCTTGGCTTTATGAAACCACAGTCCCAGGTCCTTTGAAATGCAAATTCCTGATCTTCACCAAGAGCTCCAGTCTGGACCATTTTTTAAAATGGAAATTTCTGAAAAGTGATCCTTATCCAAAGGGAGCAGATCCCTCTAATTTGTTTCAGTCATTCTTTTCTAAATTAGTTAATTTTGATAAAAGTGTTGAATATTTAGATGTTTTGAAATAACATGAAATACTGAAACATTGGTTGCTAGACAAGTCTTAAGTTTGCCTGCTTTTGGCTGTTGCAGAAAGTCTGTGCGGTAAATTTGGAGCTAATATGTTTAAAATGTGTGCTCGTTTAGTTGGGTATCATTGAGAACTGAGGTTTCTAAAAGTTCAGATTCAGTTGGAAAGGAATTATATAACTTTGATAATAGAAAACATAAGGTATAAAAATATATTTTTACAGGACAAGAATTGAAATTGAGTTATTCTAACGATGGTTATTCCTGAATGGGCAAAAAATTTGCAAATTATAGAAGGTTGTGAAGGTTGTAAATGTTTTAAGTTTGTAGAAAAAAACTAGACAGGCTCCTGTCCTCCTGATTTCTCTCTGGTGACTGGGACCTGGAGCTGTTTTCATTACACTCTCCTCACTGTCAGTGTGGGGGAAACCTATCTGTCAGCTGTAGAGTAAATCCTTCATCAAAACAGGTCTCATGAACTTGGAGATGGAAGGCAAACCTGTCCTCTGGACATGGAGTCAAATGCCCACAAGAGTCCCCATGCAACACTTGCGTGACAGGGTCCTGTGAGTCAGGACCTACCTGATCACCCCTGATGTTAGAAGGGACCCCTTCTGTCTAGTTTGTTTGACCAGCCTGGAGTTGAGTCCCCCACCTGAATGGGGTAAATCCATCCTCAGGACATCTAATGCCTTGATCTTTAATAAAGCCATCCTCAGAGCATGGGGTAAACACATCCACAGATTACTCATATCTGGAGCATTAAAAAAAATTTTTTTTTCCTTTATTGATTTTAGAGAGACAGGAAGGGATAGGGAGAGAGAGATAGAAACATAGATGAGAGAGAACATTGACTGGCCACCTCCTACATGCCCCCCACTGGGGATTGGCCCACAACCTGGGCATGTGTCCTGACCGGGAATTGAACTGGCGACCTCTTGGTGCATGGGTCAACACTCAACCATCAAGCCACACAGGCTGGACTCTGGAGCATTTATTACATCAATTCTGACAACCTACTCTTGTCATATTGAGAAGGCAAGCAGGATACAAACAATCCCTTTATCTCACAGTGTAAAGACCCCACCCCTGCTAGACACAGACAACCCCCTTATCTCTCAGTGCAAAGACCCCTGCCCCTGGCTCCTGTGAGAAGGCAAGCTAGGTGCAGCCCCTTAGGCAATGCAGCGACCCCACCCTTGGCTTCTGTAATTCCCATACACCTGCTAATGCCTAAACTGTAGTGGAACTAGAAGGCCCCTAAATGCCCTGAGGCTTATCACATATAAAAGGCGGCTGGAACCCGGGCATGGGGCTCAGCCTTTGGAGGTGACTCCACTAGGCCAGCACAGGTACGCATTAAACAGTTCTCTTTCAAGCCTCCCAGTGCCTTGCAGTCTGTTTCTTCCTGCTGACCAAATTTCTGCCACAACAATGTCACATCTTAAGTCACTGGAGTTTCTGACTTTTCAGTAAGCCAAAAGCAGCCCCACCCAGGCTCACTTCTTTTCTATATAATTTCTAGGGAGCTGAAGCAGCCCCATCCAGACTCTCTCCTGTTACTTAATTCCTTAATTTCTACTGCTCATTCACAGCCCTTGACACTTCCATTGAGTCTTAACAGGTCTTCCTGCTTGGTAATTAGGACCTTCTATTCCTTTTCCAGCCTTCTGAAAAGTCATCAACAGCAAATGAGAAAAATCTTGCATCTTCACAAAAATTAGCCATTCAGATTATGTGTACGTTCTTTATATGGTACGTGTTTCTCTGTGTATTATATGTGGTATGTTTTCTGCCTGTAGGTGGCATTACTAAGGGGATGATAGTTTATTGCCCTAAGGAGATTAAATACTTATATGTAGGTTAAATAGGATCTTGTCTGGATAAAATATGTGATACTAAAACCAGTTTAAGTTTGATGTCTTTTAGACTTATTACCATAAAATAGGTGTTTGTTTTACCTAGATTTACAAAGAGTTCATGCCATGATCTTTTGGTTAAGTATATTTGACAACCTTCCCAACATTTAAATATTAACAGACTCTTTTAATCGAGAAATGACTTTGAGTTATTCTTATGGGTCCTGAAATACCTCAAGGATTTATTCTCTTTCCTTATTAAAATTTTAAAACTAATCAGGCCTATTCAATACACTTGAAATTACATGGAAATCTTCACCAAACAAAAACTAGTAATAATAACAACGTTCTATTTGTATACATATATTTTTATTAAAATGATGTTCTAAAAATTTCAGTCTGCTCTAGGAAGGAATTTACAAAGATTCAAAGCCAAGTTCAACAGGAAACTCTCAGGGATAGCAGCTGTCCAGTCAGAGACACCAGGCAAGCAAAAAGTGATGGTTCCCTGTGGGGGCGTCCAGCAGTGGTACCCCAGGTGTTTGTGATGCACACATTGGGATGTTTATGAATTGCTTCAGTGTTCAATGCACACTTCCAATGAGCCATGTGCAGCATTTTAAAATCTTGCATATATTTATATTTTGAAATTGTGTATTGAACCTGAAAATGTAAGCTTTATATTGTTCTTTTTTATCATTTCATAATTATTATTTACTAATAAATCGTTATCTTGGAAGGTCATATCTTAAACAATAGCAAAGTTCTTTATTAATTGTATTATAATCAAGTCTATTACCACATCATTTTAAATTTCATCATTTATAGGCAGTCACTGTTTTACTCTGATGCATGTGCAAATATTTTACATCTTCAGAAAGGTTCATGAAAAGGACTCTGACTTAGTCCATATTACAAATTTTCTAAGCAGGTCATCTCTTTGAAATATAAAATAACTGGATTCATGGGAAAACCTTTTATTTTCCAGATATAAAAGGAAGCTTGTTTTTATTTCCCTAAAACAATTTGGTAAATTATATCCTCAAGCAATATTGAATCATTTACATTGTTCTCCCTACCTAATCCTTCCAGAATTTGGCAACTCTCAATGAGTATTATCTTCATGACAATATATTTATTTGCATAAATGCAATAAGAATCTGTTCTCTTTAAAATAGAACATATGAAACCAGGTTCCAATTGTGGTTTTGTTAACCAAGTCTTTGACTAGAATGTCATGGTCAAGAGAGACATGCTTGGTCTCTGGATGTCACCAAAAAGCCTTAAGGAATTGGGATTAATTCTCAAAACTGATCGAAGCTGATTAGAAGCCACTTGCAGGGAATGGTCTGGTATCTTGCTTGGTCAATGGTTCATGGCAATATATCCAGGAAAGGAACAAAGGCTGCTTTCTTGAAAGAAGGCAGAAAAGGAACCTCAACATATTGGGAACCTCAAAGACTTGAGGACATGACCCAAATCTGCAGGTGTTCCAGGCACAGCATGATGGCATTTGTGATGTTGGCTTCTCTGCCCTGAGGGGCTGACTGCTGACTGCTCCTTAGAGCTCAATCTAAAGATTCCTAATAAACAACTGACATTCCAGCCAAATACATTTAAGAAAGCTTATTAATTGCTAATTTTTGTTATGTCTATGCAAATAATCAGGCCAAATTAAAACGAGACATAATGTAGTCTCTTTAATAAAAATGATGGTGAATTTAGGGAGAGAAATTGTTTCAATAAAAACCACAATGCACAGTTGTGAATATTGGACTCTAGTGCAGTTGACTGTCTTCAAAGTTTAAAGTTTTGTTTTTATCTGTGAACTAAAGTGGTTCCTGTATTCTTCTAGTTGTCTTCAACCCTCCAAACTGTTTCATTTTTTTTCTTTCCCAACTACTGACTTGTCATTATTAAAACCTATTGATATGATGTCAACTATATAGAATTTACTTGAGCATCAGATGCTGTCCAGTTGTCACTGCTTGCTTTCATTCCAGCAAAAGCCTTCTAGACTGACAGTTTTACAGGCTCAGAAATTGGTTTATAATTTGCTGTATTCATTGACCTTTGTGTTTCTCTTGTTTTCATGGGTATATGTCCAATTAAACACCCGATTAATTGTTTACACAATATTGGTCTCACTTTGGAAGCCCATCCGGGCCCATATTTCCTCTCTCCAAAACTGTATATGAACTATTATGGGCAAAAAAATAGCCCTGACCATGGCCTATAGAAATTATCCCTTACTCCCCAATTCCCCAACATACTAACATGGCTTAGGGACAGCTCTACATCCACAAATCAGCTGGAAGCAGCTACAGAAGAAAGAGACCTGCACCTCCAACCCCCTGCCCAAACCAACCAACCAAGACCCCACATCCACTGACTAAACAAAGCTTCCTGCCAGTGGACACAGATAAGGATGAAACTCCAGCTCCTAGGGGCCGCCATCATCGATCCAGTACCCCATGGTTCAGTGATGTGTAGCCCTGCCCTTTGGATAGCCTTTCTTTAAATAAACCCAACTGTTCTTTATTCACTGTCTGAGATTGCTATTTAGCATACCCGAGCACTGCGAACCACCGACTTTCACCTTTCATAAAGGACATAGTCCAGAGATCATTGCAAGGAGTGGTTCTTTAGACAGAGAGAAATTTGGAATGTGAAAAGTACAAGGAAAGAAAGGAAAAGGAGAAAAAAGCATTTAGAGACTTAGCTCATTCTCTTTTAATCTAACCCTCTTTGTCCCTAAAGCCTCCCTTCCCATTGTCACTTCAGATGGGCTGTCAACTACATATGGCAACTTGCAAACTCCACTCTCTCATCTTGAACCCACAATAAAAGTCCAATATTCCCTGAATTTATTAAACTAGTATATATAATCTCTAAGTAGCAATGGAGACCATAGATCTCCTTGGCATTTTCAATGTATATATTTTACATTTCAGCTTCCCCAAAATATCTTGCATGATATTTAAACAAAATTACTGTGTAATTTGCAAAACGTCTCGTTACACATTTTTTTTTATTCCAACCACTACTAATGTACCATAAGATACCACATAGGGCTACCATCTTAAGGCATTTGAATGTGAAATTATCATCTACAATACCATCATAAGAGAGGAATAAAGACAGATTACCTGGGGTTAAGAGGATGACTGACATGGTGATGAGTGAGCATACAACTAAAATCACCAGCAGGGCAATAGCAATTCCCTTCCAGTTTCTCTGTGGAGGGCTGTTACTTCCCAGTTCCTACCGAGATAGAAAAAAAAGTTTCATAATTATACATGCTCCAAGAGAAATGTATTCATAAAGAAATGATTCAGTGCATGGCACAATCACAGTTTGAATGCCGATTAGAATATTTTTCTCTTCAGTAGCTCATTTATTTATTCAAAGGTGCATATATTATAAATGGCTATCTTACTCAGGGCAATCTTATTTCTCAGAGAGATAAACCAGGACAGCTTTATGCCTATTGTCCAAAATGTAGATGATTTTAATTGCACTGACTATAAACACTAGGATGATAGCCTAAATACTCTGCAAAATAATTATGGAAATAAAGTGTGCCCATTTACATTTTTGTCTTACAACAATGGAACTTACAATGAAGAATTAAACGCAAACATTCCCAAAGCACTACAGACTACGACTCTTAACTGGATGGGGGAAACAAGATGAGAGATGGGGAAATCATTCAAAATGCTGCTCACTGCAGAGCAGTGCACAGTTGTCAACACAACAGGTCCTCTTTAAACAGTTCCCCCACCACTCATGAAATCAACAGGGTGTAGTAACTAAATTAAATGAGTACTTCTATATCAATGGTTAACAGCATCCTCTCCCTGGGCAGCATGCATGATATTGTCAAGGAAGTAAGATGGATGGGGAAGGATAAAATTGAGCATCTCTCACAATGCTCAGAGTAAAGCTCTTCGTTTTCAGATGATCTGTGTTCTACTCTCTTGACTAGGACTGTGAGAGCATAATTCACAAAGACACAACACATAACACACTGGTTTGAAATGAGTGCCAGATTTTCTTTGCAATAAAGTGTATAAAACACTGAGCCTCTTGTTTCTTCCTACCCCATCTCCCAACATCTTTTTCTCCTTCCCCAATAGAACCTTCTTTATTCAGAAACATTTAAGTGATGTGGGGACAAATAAACAAAACATAAAGTTCCTTGTGCATGCATAAATCACCCAAGAAGCCACAGAGCAAAACTGATTTAAACAAAGATAAATGGTATAGAAAACATTTTATAAACTATAAATGGATTCCTGTGACTCGTGGATTAAAATCACTGAAGCCAATTTTCATATAGTGAAGTTGGCATTCAATTCTGCCATTAACAATTTGGACTTGGACTAGGCTTTTAACTCAAGAAGCCCTGGCCTGTGTGGCTCAGTTGGTTGGAACATCAACCAGTGCACCGGAAGGTCACAGGTTCAATCCTTGGTCAGGGTATATGTGGGAGGCAACCTATGGATGTTTCTCTCTCAATTGATGTTTCTCTCTCTGTCCCTCCCTATTCTTCTCTCTGAAATCAATAAAAAATAAACTCAGGAAGAAACCATGCATAAGAGGTATTTTGTTCTTGTTTGTGTTACACCATCTGAGTTCAACCACTTTAAGTTTATTGATCAGGCCATGAACCAAATCCAGCAGAAAGCAATTCCACTGTTTTAAATGACTGGGTCCACACCTCTTTTTCATGCTTATGAATACTTGTTTTTCAACACCTGTATTCCTCTTGCTGTAGGCCCTCAAATCATCAGTGTTAGAATAACAACATGACAAGCAATAGCTGTGTTAAGACCATAAACCATTTTCTGGATGTATGTTACTGTAGGTTTCGAGGTGAGGCTTTGGTCAGAATCTGCACGGTGTGATGCTCAGTTATTCTCAATGGAAAGAGGCAACTTCAAGACTACTCAGAAGTCAGAGTGACAGATTAGAGAGACCAACGCTGTAATCAAAGCCTAGGATGGTCAGGGAGCTCTGAACCTCTCATCCTAAGAATGAAGAGAGAATGGAAGAAGGGGCAGCACACAACAGGAAGTGGATGTCTGGGGCACAGATCATAAAGACTTTTGTGTTTGTTGACTCAGGGAGGAAAGCCAAGCATGATTGCTTCACAGTGTAAGAAAAAGATGAAGAGAATAAGATTAAGAAAGTGTAACTGACTTCTGAGTCCAGTAAAAGAATCAAGAGCAAATATAAGTTTAAATAAATTAATTCTGATCTTGATTCACTGTCACTTGAATTTAAGGCAAATTATTAGAGAAATGACTTCAGATTGTATGTTTTTTGGTTTTTGAATATGATGTAATCACCATGTGCTGTCCACCAGACATTGCCTAAGACAGTAAAAATAGCTTAGGAATTTTAGTATGTGTTTGGTAACATACAGAGTACTTTATATTCACAATCCTCATAAACGTAAGGTGAAATTATTATTTTCACAGAGTTATAGATAAACTGTTTAAGATAAATCCAATTATGCCCTGGCCAGTCTGGCTCAGTAGTTAGAGCATCAGTCTGCAGGCTGAAGAGTTGTGGGTTTGATTCTGGTTGAGGTAATGAACTTCGGTTGAAGATACAATCCCCAGTCCCAGTCAGGGTTGTGCGGGAGGCAACCAATGGATGTCTCTCTCTCACATCGATGTTTCTTTCTCTCCCTCTCTCTCTCTACCCCTCCCTGCCTCCCTTCCACTCTCTCTAAAACTCAATGGAAAAATATCCTCGAGTGAGGATTAAAAAAAAAATAAAATAAAATTGCCCTGGCTGGTTTGGCTCAGTGGTTAGAGTGTCAGTGCACAGACCAAAGTGTCTCAGGTTCAAGTCCAGTCAAGAGCACATACCTCAGTTGCAGTTTGGTCCCTGGCCCTGATCAGGGTCGTGTGGGAGGCAGCCAGTTGATGTGTCTCTCACATCAATGTTTCTCTCTCTCTGTCTCTCCCTCCGTCCATCCCTCCTACTCTGTTTGAAAATCAATGGAAAAATATCCTCCAGTGAGGATTAAAATAAATAAGTAAATAAAAATAAAATAAATGAAAATAAACCCACTTAGTGTTAATAAGTGAGAGATTAAATCTGGCTTCAGAGGACATATTCTTTTTTTTTTCCTTTATTGATTTTAGAGAGAGAGGAAGGGAGAAGGAGGGGGAGATAGAAACATCAATGAGAAAGAACATCGATTGGCTGCCTCCTGCATTCCCCCCACTGGGGTTTGGGCCCACAACCTGGGTATGTGCTCTGACCAGGAATTGAACTGTCAATCTCTTGGTGCACGTGTTGACGCTCAACCACTGAGCCACATCGGCCAGGCACAGAGGACATATTCTTAACCACTAAAACACGCTGTTCTAAAAGTAAATATTTCTAGGACAAATTGATGAATCAATCAATCAATTAATCAAAAAATGATTTGTACCCCAACATAATAATAGTTATACTTTAATATTTTTTATTTAAGAAAATCCAGTTATATAAAAGCTTTCTTGAATTCTGTAATGCTTTCAAATAAATGTAAGATTTCCCTAGTCAGAGCAAATTGAGAAAATATACCATTTTTAAATTATAAAAGAAACAAAACTCTTACTTAAATGTACAGTAAGGGAGTTCACACTGAGTAAAGAGCTTGGGGTGTCCTTCCTCCGCACACTCGCACAGATCACTCTCAGTCAAGTCTCATCTCAAATGCTCTTTCCTCAGGATGACTTGCTGACCAGCTTCTCTAAAATCACATTCCATAGCCCCTTCTTTTCCCCTCACTCAGCTTAAATTTTCTTCATAAAACTATCATTTTGGTGTATATCATATGTCATGTTATGTTTAATCATATATATACCAATATGTTTGAATGTTCATTTCGCCTGCCTCAGCTCTCCAGAAGAGAATCTTTGTGATATAAGTAACCAAGTTTATCTTGCTCTCTGGTATATTCTTCACATTTTGAAGTGTTTGGCGCACACAGGGCATATAATGGATAATACAAAATGAATGAATGGTTAAAAGGTAGCAGCTATGATGATGACAGTTGTGATAATAATGGTGGTGGCAGTGATGGTAATTAGAGCCATGTATAAAGAGCCATCGTATCCCTGTGGAAGGTATTATCTGCTTAAAGTAAGGAATTACATCTTCGACAACTTTTGCTTACTTGACATGGTTAACGATCTCTGGTTCTCTTAATAGGTGCTTAGAAAATGTTTGCCCAATTAATTAAGTGGCAAAAATAGAGTCCTGAAAGGGTACAGAGACACACTGCCACTAGCTAAGTACACATCGATAGTAAAGTTTTAAAATGTAGCTTGCTAAAGATTAATTTGACCGCAATTATTTTAGCCTCATTTACCTGATGCTTGGATTCCAAAACATAGTTGTCATTTTTAAAAAAAATATGTTTTCAATGATTTTTTTAGAGAGAGAGGAAGGGAGAGAGAGAGAGAGAAACATCGATTGGCTGCCTCCTGCACACCCCCTACTGGGGATTGAGCCCACAACTCAGGCATGTGCCCTGACCAGGAATCCAACCGGGCCCTCTCAGTCCATGGGACGACGCTCAATCGACCGAGCCACACCGGCTGGGCACAATTGTCATTCTTGAAGTTACCTTCTACTCAACAATCTCCTGCACATTAATTTTCATTGCTGTGGGAAGTGGTTCTAAATGGCTTTGCTTGTCAATGACTTCCTACCAGCCAATGCCTGAAAGCAATCAATGCACATGCCAGGGCCACAGAACAGGCGAGGCGCTATGCAGCAGCCTGAGAAATGAAACACGGAAGGCACTAGCCCCAGGGTCATCTGATGCTCCAGGGGCAGAACGGAGCCAATGCTGGGATATTATATTCCCAAGAGAGGTCTGGAGGTACAAGGACAAATATTTCATACTTCCTCTATAGGGGTGCTTTTGAAAGTCAGTGCCCCGGTGAATGGTTGCACGCATCTGTTGAAACACTTGTGATTAATTCCAGATGATATTCAGTGCTGCACTGTCAGAGACATGTTGGTGCTACATGCCGAACAAAAACCTCACCACCCTTCACGGAACAGTTTAATTTATAACGCAAAATGTCCAAGACACACAGTTTACCTAAATCCAAATGTACTTTTAATTTGTTCACATGCAAAGGACAAAATGTTGAACATCGTAAGCAGAAAACAGGGTTTATATCATTTCATTTGTCAAAATAAGAAAAAAAAACTAACCACCAGATTCAATTTTCTTAAAAAGAAGGTAAAGTAAAGCTTATCGATTTTTTTTAGCATTCCATTTGTTCTTCCCCTAGAAAACTCCAATATTAATCTGCTGTATGCATCATGAGAAGAAATATCATCCCTCCTTATTAAAAGAGTATCAGAGGTGATAACATTTACGGGAAGAGACAAGGGACAAAACTATTGTTAGGCTGAAATTATGTCTGTAGATTAAATGTGGGTGTGTTTTATAAAAAATAGGTTTTCTTCAACCACATGTTTATTTTCTAAGAACCACAGAGAAGTTTCTTTAAAATATCTTTATTGCTACTTGAAAAGGTAAACATAGATTTTCAGGGTAGAGTATCATCATTTAATACATTGATTCTTAATTTGGTTCTCAACACAGTCACATCCATCAATCAAAAACTCATCTCTTCATTTTTCTTACATCCCCTCCCTGCATTTATCTATGGTTTCAAACCCCTTCTGATATGCTTGAGTCTTCACAAAAACAGACTGCTAATATTTTCTGAAATTTAATAAGTTCCTCAAATTTAAAAAAAAAGGGGGAGAGAGTTACACATTCCAGTTTGTTTTCTGTTAAATATCTCAAAAGTCTGAACTTTTTATTTAAATGATTTCACTTTACTCATAGTGTTCATACTCACAGCAGTGAATGGTTTCAACTGTGAATAGGTCAGAAATAGTCCAAAGACATTTATACTGCATAATTGGGAAATATTTTAAAGGAAATTAAAATATTTTATATGTTCTATATTGTTTCATACTAGAAGAACATAGAATTAAGACTTTTAAAGACACCTGGTAAAAATTCCAAATAGCTGAAAACCGCGTTTATATCATTCCTAAGAAATGTTTAGCCAGTTCTGGCTTGAAAAACCGGGAGATATGGGGATTCAACAGTTGGCCAATTCTCTTTAAATAATCCTACTTAACAATATGTTTATTGATAACTACCAACATAAGAAAAAGTTAAAGAAGGAAAAGTAAAATAGGAAATTGCAAAGTTTGTATATGGAAATAAGGGAGGAAATTATTAATTTCCTTGTGTTGATACAAAAATTACTTTGAACATCAAATCAACATTTCCTAAAAAAACGAGGTGTGGAATACAGAATTCGGAATAAAAAGGGAATCAACTTTTTAAAAAATAAGGTGGAAATGTGTATAAAAATACACACCAAGGTATTTGGAAAGTTCAACAAACTGCATGTTCCTTCCTTCTAGCAAAAATAATAATTGACAAAATTTACTACCTGAAATAGACCAATAAGTATAAAATAAATTGAGAGAACTTTTAAGGAGCTCCCCAAAAGTACAAAGCCACAAATTTTGCCTCCAAAAACCAAATAATTCTTGTACCACTTAAAATATTTTAGAGTATACTGAAAGTAAAAATTCCCAAATTTTATTAAGTTCATATTGTCTTCATAGTGTATCTGAAAAAGACAGTACATAAAAAGATTTAAACTTTGCATAAATTAATAAATAAAAAAATACACTAAATAAAATTTTAGTGAATTAAATGTAAGAGCTTAATATAAATAATTAAATATTATGAAATTATATCTATCATTAAGAGAGACAGTCATAGTTCCCTCCACATATCAATTAAGAATATCAATAAAGAGAATACAATCATTGACTGTTTCTCATATTTAATTTGTAGCTTAATACTTATAATACCTCGTGCTTCTTTTTCATTTATTTATTTATTTATTTATTATTTTTTTAATCCTCACCGGAGGATATTTTTCTATTTATCTTCAGATAGAGTGGGAGGGAGGGAGAGAGAGAAAGAGAGAGAGAGAGAAACATCCACATGAGAGAGATACATTGACTGGTTGCCTCCTGCATGACCCTTACCAGGGCCAGGGATGAACCGCAACTGAGGTATGTGCCCTTGACTGGAATGGAACCTACGATGCTTTGGTCCGGGGGCCAACACTCTAACTGCTCAGCCAAACCAGCCAGGGCACCTGCTGCTTCTTAATATTGATCATTACACTCATAGATGTTCACAATTTCTTCATTTATCATGCTCCCTTAATTTGAAGATTCTATGCTACTAAAGCAGGTATTTTTGGTAAATAATTGTCAGTTATACATATTTCTTTTTAAAAAATATTAATTAATTTATTTTTGTTACAGATGTTTCTCCTCCCCCACAGACACTAGTTATATGTATTTCAAGATTATGTCTGTTATAGTTTTGTTCTGCAAATGTACATGAGGCAGTGCAGAATCAATGCCCCTCAAAGCATGAGCTGCAGACAGCAACATCACCAGGAAGTTTGTTACAAAATGCAAAGTGAGAGTCTTTTATTGCTATTTGCATTACTTATTAATTCTTACTTGGTTTTATTTGTTCACCATTGATTGTTTATAAAAGAACTAACATTTATCTCAACTGTAATTTGACATTTATCAAATTGTATTTCAATTGCTTGGGACACAGTCTAGATGGATTACCATTAAATGAGAAATGAAACAAAGATGACAGCTATCATCAATATATTATGTAGTAATAGTTTTACATTCCTAGTATCATGATTTGGAGGTCTAGCTGAATATCTGTGACTCTGAATCTGTTTGGGGTTCAAAATCACAATTAAAATGATTTAAAAAAAATTAAAAAACAAACATCTGATATCAGCAAGATAGCAAACTAGGAAGTTGTAGGCCCTTATTTTCCCCACAGAATCATCAAGTAAATATTGCTAGACTGATTAAAATAGCTTTATGGGAGATCTTCAAATCAGTTAAGGATCTGCAGCAACCAAGCAAATGTCCAGTCGAGAAAAAGCCACACTCACAAAGCTGGAAAATTATATAGTATTCTTCAATGCCCCCACCCTCTTCCTGGCACTGTGCAGCAGAATTGGGGGGAGTGGCCCAATCCCCACTTCCTTCTCTCAGATGAAAGAATATGAGTGGAATTTCTTTGCATGTTTTGGCCAATCTGTGGGCCACCTGGGGTTTCTGTGCTGCCTGACGGAGATCAGTCAGCAATGGCAGCACACTTCCTGTCTAGGCTTGGAAGCCATGGAGGCAGCGGCAGTCTCCATGGTATATGAAAACTGCAGGGGAACTACAGACATGCAGAATCTGAAGGCAAGAGATTATAGGCAGAGGAGCATAGAAGAACATCTAAGGCCTCAAAAAAAGCAGGGTGAAACTTTTTAGGAAAGTAAGATATTTAAAAACAACCATGTATACAGGGGACAGGGTCGGGTGGGGGGAGCACACACAGGCCCAGGGAAGACAAATGCTGCGAAAGACCTGATCCCCATGGTAAGCACAAAATCGTCTATAAAATATGTACAAAAGGAAATGAGAAGAGAATCAAAACAAACATGTCACACAAAAAATCAACTAAACACAAAGGAAGGTAAGAAGAGAGAAAATGAGGAATCATAAAGCTGTAAAATATATACAAAACAAACAAAATGACTAATTATTTTTAAAGTTAGTGAGATAAGCTCCCCAATAAAAAACATAGGTTGGCAAAATGTATTAAAAAACAAACAAACAGAATTCAAGTATCTGCTGTCCACAACAGACTCACTTTAGATCTAAGGACACGCATTAGTTAAAAGTGAAAGGATGTTTCAACAGTAAAGATAAATTTAAAAAATAAAAAATGAAAATCAACACACATTTTAGAAATTAACAACAACAAAAAAAACAACAAAATAAGTGAATGGATGGAAAATATATCACATGCAAATAATAACCAAAAGATAGCAGAGGAGCTATAATATTATCAGGCAAGTTAAATCTGAGTCAAAACTCTTGCAAGAGACAAAGAAGGATAAAGGATTTTTCTCCCCAAAGGTATACAAGTGGCCCATAAGCATATGAAAAGACGCTCAACATAACTAATCATTAGAGAAATGCAAATCAAAACCATAAGGTACCACTACATACACATTAGGACAGCTATTACCAAGAAAACAGAATGTAACAAGTGTTGGCAAAGAAAAAGAAAAATTGAATACCTGTACACTGCTGGTGGGAATGCAAATGGTACAGCTGTTATGGAAAAACAGTAGGGCAGTTTCTCAAAATTTAAAAACAGAGTTACCACACGAGTCAGCAATTCTAACTCTGGGAATATTGCCCAAAGAATTAAAAGCAGGGATTTGAACAGATATTTGTACACCTATGTTAGCAGCATTGTTCACTATAGCTAAAAGGTGAAGCAGCCCAACAGACAGAAGAATGGAAAAACAAAAAGCAGTGTATACCTACAATGGGATATTATTCATAATTAAAAAGGAAGAAAATTCTGACATGACATAACATCTATGAATCTTGACAAATATTGCATCATTACACTTATGCAAGTTACCTAGAAGAGTCAAGTTCATAGAGACAGAGAGTATCTATGTCTACGTGGTTGCCGGGGACAAGGGATAGGAGGACATGCGGAGATCTTCTTTAATGGGTATAGAGTTTTAGTTTGAGACGAAAAATGTTCTGGAGATGGATGGTGGTGATGGTTGCACAATAATGTGAATGTGCTTAATGCCAATGACCTGTACACTTAAAAATTGCTAAAATGATAAATTTTATGTTATGCTAATTTTGTCACAATTTTAAAAAAGTATATAATAGCAACCTTCACATTACTACCAGATATATTAAATGTCTTTAGAAAGTTTTAGTGTCCAAAGAAAGAAAACCACAAACATTTACGTAGGAAATCACTGAATTTCTGTCAAGCAAGATTCAATATCATAAAAATGTCCATTCTCCAAGATTGATCTAAAAATGAAAGTAATTCCAACAAAATCCTAACATAACTCTTTTTTAAATGGATAAAATAATCCTGTCATTCATCTTTTAAAATAATTATATGAAAATAGAATTATTTTGAAAATAAAAAAATAATGATGGATTTCAGATATTGAAATGTAATAGAAATCTGTGCTAATAAAAGTATGATATTAATAAGAAAAAATTTAGAAACAAAACTATATTTCACAGAAAAAAATTCCATGCACATAAACACATATAAACAAATTGTTTATATTTTAATCTCCTCTTTCTGTAAGGAAGGACTACTGAGGTTTCACACAGCACTCTAATTAGACATCTGTATGATCTCTATGGTGCCATTAATTTCTTCATTACCTTACATGATTCTTAGCAGTATTTTAAACCATTAGCCAGTCGATCCTCCCAGAAAAGTATTTTCGTGGCTCCTGCAACACCACACTCTCCTGCCTTTACCCTCCGGTGCTACCCACTTTTCCTTTTTCTTTACTAGTTTCTTTCTGGCCTTACCTCTGAATGATGGAGTCCCCCAGACCTTGGCTCTGGCCTACCTTTTTTCTCTACATAAACACTATTTCCAGTTATATTACCCAATGCCAATTTTTTTTTTTTCTTTATTGATTTTTAGAGAGAGAGGAAGGAAGAGGGAGAAAGAGATAGAAACATCGATGAGAGAGAACATCAATTGTTTGCCTCCTGCATGCCCCCCACTGGGGACTTGGCCAACCACCTGGGCATGTGCCCTGACTGGGAATCGAACCTGGGACTGTTATAGACCCCCTCCCTTAGGGTAGAGACCTTTATCCTACTTCCCTGGAAATGTTATAGACCCCCTCCCTTAGGGTAGAGACCTTTACCCCACTTCCCTGGCCTACTTACACCTGAGGAACAAGGTTGCCCGGACCCTGACCCATGTTAGGAATGTAACAAATGACTCCCTTCTCAGGAAAAAAGGAACAATCATAAAACCACCAGGATGATCTGCAAACTGAAGATATGTACCCTAACCTCCCCCCGAGCTATGTTGTAAAGGCCCTCCGGTGCCAGGCTAACAAATTGCTCGCGGGCCTATAAAAGAGTCCTGCAAAGAATCAGCGGGGCTGCCATTCTCCCTTGCATGGGCTGAGTGCAGTCCCTGTGCAGGATTAATAAAGCTCCCCCTAAAACCTTTTTACTAAAATTTGGTGTCTGAGTCTGGTCTATGTCACTGGGTTACAACACGACCTCTGGGTGCATGGGTCAATGCTCAACCACTGAGTCACCCCAGCCGGACCAGAGCCACATTTTTATCATTCAAATTTTTCATCAATTTTATACATTAATGCTAAACAGAATGCATGCATGAGCTATTATTAAAAGGAAAAAAGAAAAAAAAAAAAAAAAACATCTCTAAGGAGACAGCTAAAAGTATCACCATGTCCTTCAAACAGCCTATTTTCTCCCTCTTCCCTATGTATTATCATCCATGGTTACTTACAATACCTGCTGCTTCTTAAAATTGACCATTAGATTCATGCCATTCCCAATTTCTCACATTTTTTTTTCTGCTTCTCCCATGAGAAGATTTCATATTAAGTGGAGCACATATTTTGGTCAAGTATTTTACATTTTTCAAAATTAGGTTGCTTCTGTTGACCTATTTAGATATTTCCTTAGCTCAGTGCAGTCCATGAACAGCAGAGTCTAAAACTGACCTTTATTTATTTATTTATTTTTATTATTATTATTTTTTTTATCCTCATCCGAGGACACTTTTGCATTTATCTTCAGATAAAGCGGGAGGGAGAGAGGGAGGAAGAGAGAGAGAGAGAAACATCAATGTGAGAGAGACACACAGACTGGTCACCACCCACACGACCTCAGCTGGGGCTGGGGACAAACTGCAACCGGGGTACATGCCCTTAGTGGGAACCGAACCTGGGACTCTCTGGTCTGCGGGCCCATGCTCTAAATGCTGAGTCAAACCGGCCATGGCTAAAACTGACCTTTAGATGCTGACAAATATTATCATCTGAAAGCTTCTTTGAAATAAAAATTACTTAGCTCCACCCCACACCTTGTGAGTGTCCATGGCCAGGGCAGGCCCAGCAGCATCCTTCAACAAGCTCTCCAGGTGTTCGGGCTGTATGCTAACGTCTGACAGACATCCACCTGAATCAGCGATACTCAAAGAACGGTAACATCACCTCTGAGATCATATGAATGCAAATTATTCAGCCCCACCACAGAACTACTGCATTCCTGGGGGAAGGCTGAGCAATCTTTGTTTTAACAGGCTTCCAGACGATTCCTATGCACACTAAAGTTTAGAACCTCAACCACAGAGATTAAGTCCTGGAGTGACACAGTTCTGGAAGGACTCAAATGACCCACCTTGGCCTCAAGGAACTTGGTAGACGTGGCAGAGTGGCTTTGGAGTCAGTACATCTGGATTCTAATGTATAATTATCTACTTACTAGCTCTACTACATATAAAATTGGCCTAATATTTTATAATTATAAACCCAACTACTAATGCCTGAGACATGATCACTTTGATGTTCTTCTGCTGCGTGTGTTCTTTACCAAACTGAGTGGCATTCCACCTGGTCAGAGACTATTGCACACTCCTTTTTGTATCTCCAACACCTAGTAGAGCACATAGTATTTACAAAACATTGGGACTGAAGCACTATGCTCAGGTTTATGCTTTATGTGGTAAGAACAGGGTCTTTAATCTTGATGGCTGCATCTCAGCCAACTGAGAACTAGAAGATGAACTAGCTATCTGCCTCTGAAATCTACAGAGAAAAGGCATCCCAGGAGTGTAGCTGTCAATTCATTTCAAGAGTTGTGTGTTTGTTGTTTAAAGTGAAATAAGTCATATGGCAAAGGACAAGAACTCTATGATTTTACTCATATGTAGGTTATAAAACAAAAAACATCAAATGAACAAATGAAACAAATAGACTCATAGATACAGACAAACCATATGATCGTCACCAGAGGTGAAGAGGGTGGGGAGAAGGATGAAGAGGGTAAGGAAAGTCAAACATACGGTGACTGCAGACTAGAGTCTGGGTAGTGAGCATGCACTACAATACACGGAAGATGCATTATAGAACTGTACACCTGAAACCTGTATAACGTTATTAATCAAGGTTACACCCAGTAAATTTCATTCATTTTAAAAAGTATCCCAGGAGATACAAACTGGATCAATAACCCTAAATTCCTGTGGTTGATTTGCCACCACGAGTTCCTAACAAACCAAACAATCATCTTCGAGCTTGATTTCAGGAGATGAGAAAACAGCAAGCAAAATCCACTAAGTCTTCCCAAAGTTGCAATATTTTATTTAGCAAACTTACCTCTAGCCTACGAGGAGAGCAAGGAATCTAGTAATTTCTCACTGTATCTGCAATGCCCAGCACAGGTTTTGGTACACAATGCATTCAACCATATTTATCAAACATGAATGTAACAAACTAAGAAACTATTATTCTGGCTTTTTATAATATTTAAGCATTATGTTTACCTTGCAGTTTCTCAGAATTTCAGTTTTTAATTTTGAATTCTCTTGTATCAATAGATATAAAACTAACTTTATACCAAGGTGTGATATAAAACTAACTTGAAAATGGGTTAGCCATGTCCTATGCAGAATATTCATTGTAGAGAAAAATAAAATAGTAAGTTTAGCAGCCTGGTCTGCCCACATTAATAATTACTTGTGTGACTTAAGGCAAGGCTTTCATTTTCTTAGACATCAAACAGAAATAGCAGTGTGTGCACAAATAATGCCATTAGTGAGCCATTGTTTGAAGCAGCAAAAATGTCACAAAACCCATCCCCACTTTTCTACGTACTAGATGAAACACAGCCTTGCTTGGTTAACATACAAAATAGAGGTGATATTACAAAGTTGCATATGATATTTGTGAGTCTTCTAAGAAAAATGTTGGCAAAAACTTCATAAACTTTATTCTATATAAACTTAACTTTTGTAACCATGCATCTCAAATTTGAAGAATAACAATACAGTACATGAGCACTATCGCTGAGTCAGGAAAAGCAGTTCCTTTGAAACAGGTAGTTTTATAAGACTTTTGTAAACTCGTAAAGACATATACATAATTGAAGCCTAAATATGACCTCAGCCTTTTGCAAAGATAGACTTCAATTCCTGGGACAAAAGTAAGTTTACAGTGGTGAGTACGGAAACAGAGTTTATTCTTGTATTATTATTGATTAATTATTGTATTATTTTCCATATGAACAAGTGTAAATCTACTTTTTCCCCACCCTGTATATTGAATAATAGAAGGATGAAGGAAAGAAGAAAGGAAGGAAGAAAAGAGAGATGGAAGAGAGGGAGGGAGAAATGAGTGAATGGATGAATTGGGAAGGAATCCAGATGAGTTTATTTCCCTCACCCGAATGACAATCTGGTTGAGGAGATCAATAGTTCATTTAAGAAAAGAAAAAAAAAAAAATTGTAATTCAAAATTGTAGTGTCAGATGCTAAACATAATAGGAATGCAAAATTGAGAAAAGTGTTAAATGTTAAGGATGTTAAAGACCAGATCTATTTTGACCCTTTCCTAGGTTAAAAAAAAAGATTTCAATAAGGAAAAGCTTAAATACTAAAGACAGAAGCAGGTCACCCCAGGCTGAGGGAACCCATTCCTTGCTATCTCTTTAAGCTGAACAATGTGTGTTTAATTTGCTTCCTTTGCTAGTGGTTAAAGGTTGATATTGCCCAGGAGTCAAATTAGAGTCCAAACAAAGGTTAAGAAAATAGTAAAGGCATTGGCAAAGGAGAACTGCTTGAAAAGGACAAGGGGTGCTGTACCTTCAAGCCAAGTGCAAAGCCAGCATTAGTAATTGGCTCTTCAGAACACAGCTGACCTTTAGTGGGGGAGAATGAGGCAATTCATCAGATCTCCTTATTTTAACTAACTGCATGTCTACACTACCACCACCAAATCCCAAGCTGAAAACCTACGCAGTTAGTGAGAATGGGATTGGATCTGGAAATCCCTTTTCTCTCCCGGAGCAAGTGCCACTTCTCAGAATGGCTCCCCAGAGGAAACATCTGGGCTACGGAGAATTCACCTCTTCTAGTAGAAAGACCTTTGGGATTCTCAGGAGTAGGAGCCAATATTGATATAGAAACAGACACTCTGATGTAGCTCAAAACAATATTTTTCACATATTTATATGTTGATCATCTGTTACTTATTAACTCTAAAAAAATAAAATGTAATAAACTTTAAAAATTAAGCATTTGCTTCATTGTAAAAATGTTCAGCTCTGCCTTTTAAATATTAGGTCTGGAGGTAGAGCCACTTATTTCAAGTTTAAAGATAGTGTGTATGTAGGAGAAAAATCTTTCTGATTCCTTCTTCGCATACAGACATTTAATACAAAAAGACAGGTGTAGCTAAGACAACTACTTCAAAAGAAAAAAGCAGAAATTAATGAAATGAGGCAGAACAGGAACTAAGTGTGCTTTTAATTATTTCTATTGTTTTGGCCATTAAAATGTTAATAAGTATTATATAGATATTTAGAAAGGAAAGAAGTAACAAATTATATATCCACTGTGACACTCAATATTTCTATAATCCTTTTCATTGGAAAGCTAAGAATATCTGTTTTAACTTTTCCACTACTCTATAATGTTTGTAACCAATTCTAACACATACATGCCATCCATGCGCACTCTATAATGAAGAAAAAGAAATTAACAGAGATTTGGACCTTTAAAAAAATCTGCAGTTAGGTAGTATCCTGGCTGTTTTTCAGAAACCACTGGACCAGGAATAATTAAATAAAGCCTGGGTAAACTACATTTCATGTGTGTAAATACAAAAGTACACATCATGCATCACTTGTGCTTTGCTTAAAGGAGGACTTCTCTGGCTGAGTTATTTTTGTATGGATGAGTAAGGCCATTACTCCCCTTAAAGCCAATCAATGTTTCTATTCATCTGGCTAAGACAGTCTTCTTTTTCCCTAGTCTTTGTGAATACAGACACCAGTATCCACAGCAGTTCTCAGAATGTCCCCTCAGTACTGCTAGTTAAAAATAGATCATCTCCCATACACTTTTAAAGAGGTTTGCTCTAATGTTTCATAGTGTCTGAATTATTAGTTTATGGGTAGTTTAAATCGAAATTAGAATGTCTTCTTATTTTGCATGTCCTACATTTTCATTCTGCAAAAGAAGAGTAATAAAATGCTATCAACCTTGTATCTGAGTGGGAGAGAAAATGGGGAGTGAAAATCCACCTGCCAGGAAGAAATAACCAACTTCATGCCTCTCTGCCTTGTGGAATCATCACTGCTTTGGCCACACGATAAACATGGACTTATTTTCTGGTGATTCTTGTTAGCATGACAAAAGCACTCTGAGAATGCGGGGATGTTTAGTACTTGTCTCAAGCCAACAATTAACTCTCCCCTCATAAAATACATTGATATAAAGATTCCATGGTAACAGTCACAGTGATAAGGTTACCAACACAAACCTAGTCATCTTTCATTTTGTTACATTTTTCAGAGGAGATTTGCCAAGATAAATTTAGAGCAATTCTTCAAAGAAGTAGAAAAGCTATAAATACTATTTTGGAAGCTCCCTTCTTCAAAAGAGCAAAAAACAAAGGGGGCAGGGGCAAAAAGAAAGAGAACAAAACAAAGCAACAATTATTTCAGACACAAATTTACAAAACAATCCAAAAATTAACAAAATCTACCTACTAGCCTATGCACTCCATGTGAGCTAAATCTTGTTTCTTTGGTCACTGCATCCACAGTGCTAAAAGGGCCCGATGCCCAGTAGAATCTCAATGTATATTTGGTAAATAAATAAATGAATCTTTAAATGCAAAAATGCATTGTCATAGATCAACTTCCTAGTCAGCATGTGTCCATCTGTAGCAGGATGGCCTTTTGGACATCTCCACAATGATTCAGTGAAGCCCCAAGGCTGCACAAGGCCCCCTTCCCAGTAGACTCATGGCACCCTGACTTATTATCTCATGATAGCATTTATCAAATTGCATCTGATTGTCCAGTTTTTATACGTCTCCTCCCCTAGACTATTTCTTTAATCAGCAAATACTCATTGAATAGGATGGGAATGACTGGCATAAAACAGACTAACAGTGAGAGTCAGTCTTCCTCTTCAGGAAAGATATATTTCCTTTTTCTTTTCCTAGCTTTACTGAGATATAATTGACATATAACATTGTATAAGATTCAAGAGTACAAAGTGATGATCTGATACACTCACATATTGTGAAATAATTGCCAAAGTGTGGTTAGTTAACACCTCCATCACTTCACATAATTACCATTCTTTTTTTGTGATGAGAACATTTAAGATCTACTCTCCTAGCAACTTTCAAGTATATAGTACAGTACTGTTAATTATAACTTATTCATCTTATAACTGGAAGTTTATACCCTTTGTCCAGCACCTCTCCATTTTCCCACCCCTAGCCCCTGGCAAACACCATTCTACTCCGTTTCACTTAGTCTGGCTTTTTTAGATTCCACATATAAGTGGTATCACACAGTATTTATCTTTCCCTCTCTGAATTAGTTCACTAAACATAATGCCGTCAAGTTCCACCCATGTTGTCGCAAGATGGCAGAATTTCCTTCATTCTCATGGCTGAATAGTTCCATTGTATACACATTTCTACCAGATCATCTTTACCAGTTCTTCTGTAGATAGAAACTTGGGTTGTTTCCACATCTTGGCAATACACATGGGAGTGCAGATATCTCTTCAAGATTCTGATGTCATTTCCTTTGGATTCATACCAGAAAAATGACTGCTACATCATACGGTAGTTTTATTTTGCCTTTTTTTGAGGAGCCTCTGTACTGCTTTCCATAATGACTGCATCAATTTACATTCCCACCAACAGTGCGCAAGGGTTCCCTCTCTCCACATCCTCATCAACACTTGTTAGCTCTTGTCTTTTTCATAATACAGTCGTCCCTCGCCACTTCACACTTCAAATTTCATGGCTTTACTCTACTGCGGTTTTTTTCAAATATATTCATTAAAAAGTTGATTTAGACAGTGAAAATGATACAGCAAGTGCTCGGTTGTCTGAGTCAATTATACACCCCTGTATTACAATTAAAATTAAAATTACTGTATGTATGGACTGTAGGCCTATGTATTCAAGCACCCCCACATATCTTTCAATGCCAGGTGCAACCTCTCGACCACTCTTTGTGTGTGGGCAATAACTTTTTTCCAAAAAATTAGGTGTGGTGAAACCAAGCCAATCAGAGTGTGCTGTTCACTGATTGGCTATCCTATCCTCTTCCTATCCTGGCCACTGATTGGCTCAGCCTCATGCAAGTTCGTTTCTCTCATACACGCTCTACATCGCTACACATCGGAAGCATCTTTGCTCTTGTAAGTGTTTGCGATTTCTGAGAACTTTTATCTAAGCCCCACGATGGCTCCTAAACATGCTGCTTCTTCTAAGCCTTCTGATGATGAAACTAAGCTCCGGAGGAAGATGCTTACCATCCAGGAGAAGGTGAGACTCTTGGATATGATCAAAGATGGCAAGAAAATCATGGAGGTTGCCCATCATTACAACTTGAATGAGTCTACCGTTTGCTCCATCCATAAAGATGAAAAGAACATCTGTGCAACGGCTACTGTCCCTTTCAACAAGGAAGCAAAGCGCATCATGACAAGTTGCAATAAGTTCATAGTGAAAATGGAGTCTTCCCTAGCCCTTTGGATCAGCGAAGCCTCAAGAAAAACATTCCATTGGATTCGCTGTTCATCTGGGAGAAGGCAAGGCAGCTCTATCAGCGCTTTACAGCGGACGAACCTCAACCAGGACCCTCTTCTGCAACGTTCATGGATTTCACAGTGAGCAAGGGTTAGTTTGAGAAATTCCAGAAGAGGTATCATCTGAAGAGTGTCATTCTCCACAGAGAAGCTGCCTCTGCTGACCAGCTTGCAGCAGAGGACTACGTGAACAACACGTTCCAGGAGATCCTTGAGGAGGGCTAGTATCATCCAGAACAGGTGTTCAATATGGACGAAACAGGACTGTTCTGGAAAAGAATGCCTTCCCGGACATTCATTTTCAAGGATGAGGCCAAGGTCCATGGCTTCAAGGCATAAAAGGATCGCGTGACTATCGTTATGTGTGGAAATGATGAGGGGTTTTTGCTCAAGCCTGCCCTTATCTACAAGGCCAAGAACCCTAGGGCCCTGAAGAATGAAAACAAGAAACTGCTGTCAATGCACTGGATGCACAACGACAAGGGCTGGATCACGAAGCAGCTGTCATCAGACTGGTTCCACAAGTGCTTCATCCCCCAAGTCAAGCTGTATCTCGAGGAGAAGGGACTGGAGTTTAATGTCCTTCTCCTCATGGACAATGCTGGAGGTCACGTGCAAGACCTATCCTACGATGGTGTGTGGATTGAGTTCCTTCCTCCCAACACCTCTTCACTGATCCAGGCCATGGATCAAGGCATTATTTGTGCGTTCAAGGCCCTCTACACATGAAACACCCTACAGCACCTTGTCGAAGGCATGGACCTTGAGGAGAACTTCTTGCTGAAGGAGTACTGGTGGCAGTACACCATCATGACCTGTGTCTGAAGAACATCCAGGCCGCATTGAAGGACATAAAGACAGAGACAGTGAAGGCCAGCTGGAAGATGTTGTGGCCTGAAATTGTCCACAACTACAGAGGATTCACCCCAGAGGATATAAGCAACTTGGCAGATGATAAAGCAGTTAGGCTAGCCCGGATGCTGGGAGAAGTTTTCGAGATATGACACGTGATGACATGGATGAGCTGCTGGAGACACATTCGGATCCCTTAACTGACGGATCCCTTAACTGGTGGAGCTGAATAAGTCTGCGAGTGAGGAGGAGGAAGAGCAGCCAGAGGTTCCTGGGGGTCAGGAGGAGGAAGTTGGCCTTACACTTGAGCATCTCTCGCAAGTTGTGAGAACTATTAAGGTAGTACAGGACATGATTGGCGAATGGGACCCACAAATGATATGTGCATTGTGGTTCTGGAATGCACTTGATGGAGCGATAAAACCCTACAAAAGCCTCCTCACACATATGAAAAGACAGTGCAAGCAACTGCCTATCACAGTGTTCTTTAGCTGTGCACCCAGACACCCACTGCCTACTCCTAGTACTCCTTCAGAGGAAGAAGACGACGACGCACCTGCTAAAGATACTGTACCACCTAAAGACTCTCCTACTGAGGTCGTGCCTTCAGACGAGCAGTAACCTTGCTCTTCTTTTCTGTGCAGTACATCTCTTCATCTTCATCGCTTCATCATCGAACAAGTTGCAATATTTTCATAGGTTAGTGGTTGTGTGTAAGAACTGTGTGCGTGTGTAATTAAATGTACAATAATAATAATATATTTATAACGTCTAATATGTCTTATTTTCTCTTATTTTGTCTAATACATTGGGTAATATGAGTGTAATGGTAACTAAAGGGTATTATTTCATGTCTAGAGGGCTGTAATAATGTTTAAAATGTATTTAGAAGGTCGTAGACAGGTTTTCTATGCTCTAACCGCAAAAATACTCAATTTATAGATAAAGAACCCTACTTCGTGGAAATTCATTTATCACAGTAGAGTCTGGAACTGATTTACTGTGATAAACGAGGACCATCTGTAGTCACCGTAACGAGTGGGACATGATATTTCACTAAGGTTTTGGTTTTCATTTTTCTGACTATTAGCAATGATGAGTATCTTTTCATGTGCCCATTGGCCATCTCCTCTACCCATTTTTAATTGGATTGTTTTTGCTATCAGGTTGTATGATTTACCTATATAGTTTAGATACTAACTCTTTATCAGATATACAATTTTCAAATACTTTTTACTAAGGAAAGATGTATTTCTTTCAGTGTTATTTTTCCTATAGAAAAATGCTTATGAGCTTAACTCTTTCCTTTTAGGGAAAGACAGTGGGCATCAGAACAAAGTGCTTCTCTATACCTCAGTTTGCTCCTGCAGCAAGAGCAGAGGTTCACAGACATCTGTGTTGATTTAGATTTCAATGGTGAAACAGGAACTTTCATGGGCTCACTAGGACATAAGAATCTAGCATGACCATCTTTCGTCTCTCTCCTTTAAAAAATCATTCCTGAATCCCCATTCTACCTATCTCCCCACATGTTGATTGCATACTTTAATGTTCCCCTGTGTTAAGTTGTAGAGTTTATGAATAGCTGAACAGGTTCCTTACCAGAGGCTTGTCTGCCCTACATGGTGGCACCACAGTGAATTGGGGGGGTTGGGGGGGTAAAGAAAGCACTGCTTTCTGAGTTGACTCATCATACACAGACCTGGTCCCAGTCTACAGAGAAAGGTGCTGCCTATATCCTGAGTCCCTCATTCTACCTTGAGGCGCCACACAGCCATCAGGTCAATACCAGCAGTGCCCTCCCAGGTCTTGACCACTCCAATTCCCAAGTCACATACATTCCTATCGAAGAAATAAATGTATAAGAAAATGTGAGGCCCAGATTATTAAATATCATACTTGTAAAACTGATTTTCCTTACTCTTTTTCTGTGTTCCCCAAGCCACTTCTGGTTGTTCATTTAGCTCTCCTGAAATGTCTCCGATAGGGACAGACAGGCCTGACCAGACTGACCCGAGTCCTGCAGGCTGGAAGGCTGCCTTTCTTTTCTTTATCAATTTATCCTTAACGCTATGGTTTTGGCCAGTCTCTGTGCCCTCGGTTAACGTGAATCTGCACCTAAGGGATGGATCCATTTTGGGTGATTATAAATATCAAAGTATCTGTGCCCCAAACCTGAGTGACAGATCGTGTACCTAGGTGACTCAATAAAAATAAATGGGATGTTATGAGAAATGTGGAAAACTAGCCAGTTGACTTTGCCGAGTTATAGCCTGAACTTGACATTCACCTGCCTTTCAAACATTCACAATAGATACATTTCCGGGTTCAGTCAACCATCCCCAGTAGGATATTTAGCAACAGCACATTCCAACACGCTGTGACAAAGCTCAGACTCCCCGTAAAAGCGCAGGCTGCAATTTGATTCCTACATGTTTAGCGGTTGCATGGAACAATTTCTGGCAAAGCAATAACACTAAATATATTACACCTGCGATCTACTAAGGCTATGCTCCCCAGGTTTGGACACACAACACTCTGGAGGACACAGCAGCTTGACAAAAATATGATGAGCTGCAGAATAAATTCAAAGTCCGTTCACAGAGAAGCCATTCTACCTGAATGTTCAATGTGAAGCGTTCTATCTAATTAATAAAGATATAGTGCTTTAAAATAAGTAGAGATTGAGTATGGAGTAGTAAGCAAAAGTTAGGTGGCATGTTTTTTTTTTAATCCTTACCCGAGGATATTTTTCCATTTATCTTCAGATAGAGTGGGAGGGGGGATGGGATGGAGGGAGGGAGTGAGAGAGAGAGAAACATCGACGTGGGAGAGACACATCGACTAGTTGCCTCCTGCACGACCCCGACCAGGGCCAGGGACTAACTGCAACCGAGGTATGTGCTCTTGACCAGAATGGAACCCGAGATTTTTTGGTCTGCAGGCCAACACTCCAGCTGCCGAGCCAAACAAGCCAAGGCTAAGTGGCATATTTTAAAGACAAATCATTTAGATCCCAAAGATATTTCAAGAAGTAGTTTTTATTTTGTTCCTAGGTTTCCTATTACTATTTAGCAGGAAAGTTTGAAGAATGTTGCTCTAAAATAAGATCAAGAAACTTTAAATTGGACACTATAGACTTTATATATGTATATATAAAAATTGTTTTCTATGTAGTTATTTAGTTTTATATAATACAAAGTCTACTATATGAAGGATACTGCAAGGAAGGATTCATTACTACGGAGGTAAAGTTTAGATTAATAATGGCTTAATTAGCACTAAAGATATAATAGACTAGTAACTGGCATAATAAAGGATTGCATACACATATGGTGTTGTTTAAATGGAATAAAGATTTTCTCCAAAAATATTTTGCAACAGAACCTGATGCTGCCTGTTTTGAATAGTGAAAAAAAAAAAAAAAAAGTTCTATAAGGAAGCAAATGTTTGACCTGAATGACCACTTAAAACACTTAACAGTTCTAGATGTTTTGATTATGTAAACTTACAAGAAAAGCCATTATTACTTTTCCTTGTTTTAAGCTTAGAAACACATAGTCTCTACGGGGTAATGGGTTTTGGGGAACTGCACATTGACACAGCGCTGTAGACTTGTAAGTCTAGTCACTATCAAGGTCTTGGCATTGATGAATGTGTTGAAAAATAACGAGTCAACGATGAAGATCGGGTCAGTGACCATTTCATCATCATAAAAGATCAGTTCTGAAATTCTCATGCCTATATAATGCACAAAAGTTTCCAAGTGGTAGTAATATCATTCTTATTGATAAATGAGCTTCAGAGTCAACACATCTATCATTCACATAAAAGCAGTGGTGGAAAAAATATGGGAGTAAATAAAATATATTGATACAGTGGCCATATAAATGTTCAGGAAGACAAGTATTACGATACCAGTATATAGCAAGACTGTTCTTCATCCAATATTTAAAGAGGAAAAACAAAACACACCATTAATTTACCAGCTATTGGAAATTTGTGGTGAGTAAAATTCAATATGTTATGTTGGTTAGTAAAGTTTAAGGTCAGAATTTTTATGTGTCCAAATTTAACATTTTAGTAATGACCTTGAATATTTATTCTCAGAGATATTGAAGAAGCAGTAAGTGATAAAGGGGCAGAGCCTGATCTACGATCATATAACAGGCACCAGCCTCACCCTTGTGGATTACAGGTAGAAAGCTGGGGGCAGATCAGCACTGATTACCCTGTCTCAGGAGTGATCACCTATGTCTCCTTTAAAAGGATAATGGAGCTCTCTTTGCTAGCCAGAAAGAAGAGTCTTCCCCACAAATAGCATGGACATGTTGGAGAAATCAGAGACAATTTTATTGCATGTCATGATTATTGATGTAACATTTAGCAAACAAAAGGAAGGGTTTTTCCCCAAAACATATACTGTTAACACCTCGGGGAAATGCTGACTAAAGCAGTGTCGGTGATATTTTTAGGGATAAGATAATGGTCTCCACATCTGATTTGTAGTAGGTCATGTGACTTAAAGAAATGTTCTCCCAAATATTTTCACATAATGATTCCTTTTGTATCAAAAGTATATCAAAACTGTATCCCCTTGATCAAACACACTGTTCGACAAGGCCACAGGAACATTAGGGTCTCCATAGAGGTGATCATTGTTTAAATAGTCCATGACTGTAAAAACACTACTTGAATAATTTCATGTCCAACTATTATTATCTGAATAGGCATCATAGACCTTTTCACCATTGTCTCAGCCAGCTTTATATTTTCCCCAACATTTTATTATGAAAATCTTCAAACACACAGAAAAGTTGAAAAACCTGCACTGTGAACAGTGATGTACCCAGCAGCTAGATTCCAGAATTATTATTTTGCTAGGCATAGCATTAACTACGTTAGGCAAAAATTACATTGAGTAAAATGTACAAATCCCCAAATGAATGAGTTATTATAAGTTTCCATTTGCCTTAATACCTGTCCCTTTCAAATTTCAGTGAAGTCTCCATTTGCCTCCACCCCTGCTCCATTTCCTGATACACTGGGACTTGCTCAATGCGTTGTTCAATTTATCCTCGTCCTTAATACCTGCACAAAGGCCGACTATACAGTCCTACATTTTCTGCCATTCCAGAGGAAAGAAATCCACTTTTTAAACTCTCACCAATTCTTCTAGTTCACAAATACCTGAATCTGTACTCAAATGTTTCAGTAAGATTTTGGCCAACTCTGTGACAGACTGTTACTCCTCAGGCGTGTAGCATATCAGTGTAATGTGAATAAAAAAAAAAAAACTTCCTGACAAGGATTTTCACACATTACTTTGCTATCACATCAAAACTACTTTCTTCATGATCTCCTTCATGGTTTTATTGACTGTATTGTGGTGGCATCGGTTAATAAGATTACATCAGCTTCAAGTGTGTGGTTCTTTAATACATCATCTGCATATTGCATTACATGTTCACCATCCAAAGTTCAGTCTCTTTCTGTCACCACATACTCTACTCCCTTTCTCTCATCATCCTCTCCCTATCCCCCTACCCCTCTGGTAACCACCACACTGTTGTGTCTATGTCTAAGAGGTTTTATTGTTTGTTTTGTTGATTCGTTTATTGCTTTTTGTTTTATATCGCACATGAGTGAAATCACAGGATTCTTGTCCTCCTCTATCTGACTTACAACACTTAGCATGATCGTCTCAGCAACAGCAACACATTTCACTTCCCCCTTCTCTATCACTTCATCCCCAATACCCCTACTCTGCACCCACACCTCAGTCCTCCACACATACCCTGCTCCCTTGCCCAAAGTCTTTTCCAGTCGACATTGTTAAGAATGAGTCAGTACTGGTTCAAGTTTTAGCCCTCTGCATATAGTTTTTTCTCTGCAAATTTTACAGGCTACCTGACACAGGAAAATAAATCACATTTTAAAATGTCAAGGTGAAAAAGATGTTTCTATAAATGTATACCTTAAAAAGAAATTTCATGAAATGAGTAAATATACACTTATGAATAACATCACCATTTCCCAAGATTCCCAAAGGATTAACCCCAGTTTCTCTTATCTTGAAGCAGAAATATTAGCACAAAAACTGCATCAGCCAAAATCTCTCCAAATGTTATTAAAAGCTATTGCTGTGTAAACTTTAATGATATTTGCATACCAGTATTAGGACCCATAATAACTCTTTTTTGGAGTATTTTATTATAAAAATAAAACACGGGCTTTTTTTCTCCTGCAGTAATGAAAAAGAGTAAATATAAATAAATTAAGTTGAGCAAAGATTATAATTTAACACCTAAGTTTATTTACTATAGCTAATGTAAAACTTTCCCTAAATATATAGAAATATAACTGCAGCATGCATAAAAATTAATATAAATATTTTAACCTATTAAAAAAAAGGCAAGGAAGAAATAACACAGAGAAAATGCTTCATTAAGTACAATACACCATTACTTTTTTCCATTAATACTTTAATCATAAAGTGCAAATGTAACTACAGAACAAAGAGAAAGAGATATAATGTAATTACATGTGGAAACCACACCCCAAATTATCCTTGGGTTTTATCTGCTGCAATTGTATCCTAAGGTACAAGACTCTGAGACAACAGCGAGTAAGGCTTTCTATTTTTCTTAGAAAAAAGCAAGAGCCAGAAAGGAGGACTGACCAATTTAGCAATGTTTTTTGCTTGCTGAGATCAATCGATCTTTAATCCACCAAGTGCCGTGCTTCTTACATGCTTGAAATGAAAAGTGTTGCATCTAACAATGGAATGCCTTTCCTCATTGGAGTTCTAGGTAGCAAGGTCACTAGTGTGTAACTTGTACATATTCCAAAGTTTTACTATACAATTAAATAAATTTTAAAATATATCAACACATATATAATTATCCTTTCTCATATACTCTCACTTTTACTCATTATACATTTATTCTTACCTACAATGGGATATATGCAAGCCATATCACAATTCCAACATATATTTTAGCTTATGAAATAGCAGGTATTAACTCCCTTTTTAAAGACAAACAGCGCTACAAGGACTTCATAGTTAATGTGTGAGAGAGTAGTGGTTAAGGACCTAGGTGTCACTATGGGAAGACAAGAGCCCTGGACCGGCTCTGCCACTTGCCTAAGTTTATGACTAAATACTTGAAGCCATGGTTTCTTCATTCCCTCACAGAGTTCATAAGAGAACCAACCTCCGTGATGCTGAGCATTTTAAATGAGATAATGAGTTTTAAGCCCTTCAGAGAGTCAGGCATGTTATGGGTATACAGTGAATGTTAGTTAATTATTATGGTAATTAGTCACAAACCCACACTTCAGATGTTAAAACACAATGGACAAAAACGATTGAAAAACTGATAAATTGATATAATTATGGGAAATGGTTGCAGTTTTAGAGAACGTTAAATTTTAAAGGGAAAATGATCTAGAGGGTAAAGTAGAAAATAATCTGATGATGACATAAATCCCTTTACCCCACTCTTCTTAACTGTAGCCTCTTCCTACACACGGTACTTTAGATGGACACGAGTATAAACCACACATTTTAATTTCTGTCTTCTCTTCCCTGCATCTATTTTAGAAGCATCTCATTTTTCTATAGCAACACTATAACATCATAGGTTATTTTCAAACAACAAAAAATTATATTTCCTTTTCCTTTTCCCATGAGCTAAAAGCTAGTTTTGTCCTGTTTAACATAACTACTTCACAGATAACATTTTGTGCCATTAATTAAAAGTGCTGGACAAATTACTTGATGCCTGGAGGTCTGACGAGGTAGAATATGAGGTCATGTTTTGACCTACTGAGGCCACCCAGAGATTATAAATAAAAAATAGGGATTTGAAAGATGATGCATTATTTATAAGCTGATGGGCCCTCTGTTTTCAGTTGGTTCAATAGAAATATGACTAGCTTAAATAAATTGGTGTTACAGAGAGCAGGCAGATTGTAAAAGTAATTTTCATTTGTCTCTAAAAGTTAACAAAGTACATCATTAACAGCCTCGATTTCAGACACTACACAGAATTTTTCAGCATGTTGATGTGGTTTCTCCTTCTGTGAATTCTATACAAAGAATTGCTTCAGTTTGATACTGTGGAGAAAGTTGAAAGTTATTTTTCTTTTAATTAAGAAATAATCAAAACCCATTATCATACACAGACTGTAGGATCCAATCCAAGAAAGGTAGGGGAATGGGGTTCATCAAAAGTTAAGAAATATTTAAATGTCCAAATGACATTGTAAATACATATATGTGTGTTCCTCATCCAAACATTTTAGAAGGAGGGAGCAAAAATAGGGTCGATAATTAAATATTGAGTCAAGACTCTGCTGCTCAAAGTGAGAAATAGGACACAAGAATAATATTTTGTTAAGGAGACTTAAACCAACCAAAAAACATCTCAAAATCTGCAAATGCTGTTAGTTTGAAAAGAGGACTCTAGGACACTGCTGGTGGGAATGCAGATGGTGCAGCCATCATGGAAAACACTATGGTGTTTCCTCAAAAAATTAAAAATTGAATTGGCATTTGACCCAGTGATCCCATTTCTAGGAATATATCCTAAGAAGCCTGAAACACCAATCAGAAAGAATATATGTACACCTATGTCATAGCAGCACTATTTACAATTGCTAAGATCTGGAAACAGCCCAAGTGTCCATCAATAGATGAGTGGATAAAAAAGCTGTGGTACATATATACAATGGAATACTATGCAGCTGTAAGAAAGAAAGATCTCATCCTTTGAGATACCATGGAGGGACCTCGAGAGCATTATGCTAAGCGAAATAAGCCAATCAGGGAAAGAGAAGTACCATATAATCTCACTTATTTGTGGAATATAATGAGCAAGGTGGGCTGATGAATGAAATAGACCTAGACACAGAAAGGAGTATGGTTCAGACTGACAAACCTCAGGGTAGGGGGGCGGGGAGGATGGAGGAGATGAATCAAAGAACTTATATGCATGTATGCATAGCCAATGGACATAGATGACAATGCAGGGGGGTGAGGGGGCGGGATGGGGAGGAGGGTGTCCAGGAGGGAAAGAGGAGAAACATCTGTAACAAAAATAAATTAATAAAAATTGAAAAAATAAAAAAAAACAATAGCTTAAAAGTGGATATTATCTTCTATCCCCAAGCAAACGGTATGCAGCCTCTTGTTTGATGCTTAACTGGCCTCTGGCATATTTTAAGGGAAGTCCGGGGGAGACACTAGAGTTGTGCGTGAGGACTACTTTCTGCATAAGGTCCTCTGAAGAGCACATCCTCTTGTTCTAAGTACCAAATAAAAGAATTGGTCTTTTTAAAGGCCTATTCTATAAGTTTCTGTAGGTTAGACACTATAAATATAAAATGTGATAAATATAACTCTGTAATATTAGCTGGAGTAGGGTTCAGAGGGAAAAAAAATGGGCCATTTTGAATTCTACTTTCAGAAAACCAAAAGCAAATATCACGCATGGGGGGAAAGTATTAATACTAGCCATTCAGATATCAGAATGAAAAATATAAAACTCTATTTACCAAGGACATGATTGTCTACAAAGGAAAAGAATCCCAGTGAATATAGAAAAAATTTCTAGAATTAGCAAGTCGGTTTAGAAAGGTTATAGGATACTCACTATATAAAAATCAATTGTGCACATATACACATTATATATAAATGTTAAAAATTATTGCCATTTACAATAGCATCAAAATATGAAGTACTTATAAATGCATTTAATGTAATATGTACACTTGTTTACTGAAAACTGTTCACTGAGAAAAATTAATGGAAACCAAAATAACTGAGATATAGATCATGTTTGTCAATGGGGAAGACTCAATATTATTAAGATATCATTTCTTCCTATCTATAGATCTATAGATTCAATTAAATCTTCACCAAATTACTAGTAGGATGTGTTGTAGAAATTGACAAGCTGGTTCTAAACTTTATATCTAAATGCAACAAACTTAAATAGTCAAACCAACTTTAAAAAGAAAAACAAACCTGGAGGACTTGCATGACCTGATTTCAAGACCTGCTCTGAAACTAAAGTAATGGAGACAGTACGGTACTAGGGTTAAGGTAGATACATAGATGAATTGAACAAAATGTAGTGCAAGAAATATATGGCCAGTTGATTTTAAACAGATGTACAAAAGTAATTCAATGGCTAAAGGATGATATTTTCAACAGATGTTGTTGGAATAATTGGCTATCCATATGCAAAACACTAATCCATAATCATAACCATATATCATGTAAAAATAACTTAAAAGGGTTATAGAGTTAAATATAAGAACTACAGCATAAAACTTTTAGAAGAAAACATGAAAAATCCTTGAATGATGGAAGTGCTTTATAAACGATATGACTATGGTTATATAGTTACATACATCTCTGAAAACTAATCAAATTATGTATTTAAAATTGGTGAATTTTATTGTATGTAAATTTATACATCAATAAAGTTAAATATAACCATATAATGCAATTGGGTTTGATGTGTGTTTATCTTCTTAAAGTCACTCACTAAAGTATTACCACCTGACAGGTCTCTTATGTCTTTTTAAATAAGTATTAAGGTGATTCATATCATTGCTTATTCAAACAAACTCCTTAGCAACAAACAGATAAATTACAAAAATGGATTCTCTTTCCCTCCTCTTAACAACCTACCCATCTCCAACTCAAAGGAAAAAATACACTAGAAATAATCAAATTTTTTAATATCATCATAATAATAATAACAGTGATTTTAAAGTACATATATAAAAATCAATACTAAACTTAAAGATTATTCCTATGTTAGGATTCTATTATTCCTAAAATGTCATCTTATATTATAAACAGCTTAGCATTTTTGAATATGTTATTATGGGCATACCTTACCTTTGTAATCATAATACTCAGCAAAATTTTCCACATTAAACTTGGTAATATTTTAATATATCCAGTGGTTTCTGTCATGGAATACTGATCATGTATATTTATAGCCTATGCCTTATATCATATGAAGTAAAGTGTTCATTAATTCAACTAATATTTATTGAGTATTTTCTCTTGCTAGGCACTGATATAGACAAAATATCAATAATAATCTCAATAACAAAACAACAAAACATTGTAAGATCATATATACTTTTTTAAAGTGAGGTATGTTTACTCCTACAGGCATATCCTATCCTGGTGGGCTCACAGCTGCACTGGGTGCTCCATCCAAACCAGGACAGGCCATGCAGCATGACGTCCATTAGCAAATGAGCCCCACTGGGGAGGAAGCACCATTCTCTGTGAAGATTTTGTGTTTCTGGTGTCTCAGATACAATTACTGTATGGGAATTGTCTCACTTCTAACTAGCAGAAACAGGGAAGAAAAGAAGAAGAAAAGGAAAAAAAAAGAAAGAAAAGCACACACCAGCAATCACAGGGGCTTACCTTTGCTTCTGAAATAGAAAACCAAAGTTTCACTCAGTTCTGAAACAGAACCAGGAGTTGCCTCATTAAGGCACCTATTTCAAGTTTCTAGTGTGATAACATGAGAATTCCACTTTATTCTCAGAGTGAACAGTAAGAGAAAACTGAACTGAAGCTTAGAGGATATGGTGAAAATATGTTTAGAAGCAATCAGATAAAAAGTGAAAAACTTCTTGTTTATTGTCTGCTGACTAAAAATGCAAGCACAGAAAGTATGCATAATATTGTTTATGAGCACCAAATTCCAGGTTTATCTCTGTGGGATTAACCTTTCCACATTGTATGGACACAGTCATTTCCATGACAGATTTTAGGGGGGATAGGACAGAATTCTCATGTTTAAATGAGTATGAGCAAATCAGATGAGAATAAAGATCTAAAGTTAGCCATATAAATTGATTTAAGATTTTCAAAGGCATTCCCTCAGATGACCTTTCCTAGATAACCAAGAGTAAAACAGCTAGTAATCCTCTCTCACAAATCCAGGAGGTGGAGTATCTTTAATAGAACCAACGGAGTGGAAAAAACTGAGAATTTTTCAAATCCTGCAACAAACTAATTATCCAAGGTTAACTAAAGGAATCTTCAAGAGATAATTTCTCAACACATGTGGAATACATAACAAAAGTGACGTCATGCTTTTTAGTGAATTAGTTTCCCAATACAGACTATTTCAGGAGTATCTGTCTATCTTGTCACGGTGTTGCTCACGGGGGAGGAAACTGGAAAAGGTGACCACTGAACTATGAGACTGAAACTTACTTATTGTTTATAGAATATGTCTTAAGAAGTCACAATTCTCCTAAGAAAAGCCTGAATTCCTATACCTTAGACTCAATACTTACAGGGTATACATTTTTTATTTTTAATAGATAAAACGTCTTTCTGTATTTTGACCAATATTTTCACCTATGTGACTTGAACGTAAAATAAATAAATTTAAATTTTTTTCTCTATCTTAGTAAAGCAGTAATCATGTTTCCATTACCAGTTCCTATTTCTAACACAATTCTAAGTGTCAGTTTTCACAGAGATCTGCTAATACTAAAGACACCTCTACCACTATGTCACTTTTTTTTACCTCAAAAATAATAAAATCCCAAGGTCAAGATCTTGTGCTCTATTCACTCTTCCACAATTCACTCAACCAATACTCAGTGAGCACTATTAGCACATAAAATTGTAGGAGTACCTTCCAAAGATTAATGTTGCAATAATCTAGAAGAATGCCACCCAAAACGTTAGTCCATAATAACAAAATCAGATAAAAGGTAAATCAACAAGTGATTTTTAAATTGGGCAAATTTTGCTACCAAAAGGCAATGTCTAATGAACAATTATATTGTAGCACAAACCCCTTACCCTGTAGAGAACAGGGACAAGCAAGCATGACTTGATTCTGATTCACACTCAACATTTTCACTAGCACTCTTCTAGACCAGACTCTTCTCTCCTTCTTCTCCTCTTCCTCATTGTCCCTCTCTTTCTTCATTGACTTTCTGGCTCAACCATTCCACAAAATGAGTGAAATACGGTGAATGTCGTTTTCTGAAATTTTCAAAGTTATAGATCTACAGAGATTCTCTTTGTGGTATTTCCCTGTGTTTGTCTCAAACTCTACATGAGAAAAGCTGTGTCAGCTTACCATAGGTTAAATGCTATTTCCAATCTAATCAATTATGGCCATGGCCATGGGAAATTTACATAGTAAAAGAATGGCTTCTGATGGTGTTCTTTAAAGCATGAACATTTTTAATTTTGATGAAATCAATCCTATCTATTTTCTTTTATTGCTGGTACTTTTGATGTTAAATCTTAGAAATCATTGCATAACCCAAGATAACAGAGATCTATCTACTCTTATATTTCTTCTAAGGATTTTATAGGTTCATTAGAGTGAAAGAATCACACTGAATTGAACAGTTTAAACTGGTTAACTATGTGGTATGTAAATTATCTCTAAAGCTATTTAAAAAATGGCTTCTGAGTAGTCAGACTCAAAAAGGCACCTATTACAATGAATTTAATAGGCACATAAGTGGTATAATCAATAATTGCTCCAGAAATGAAGGAAGAGCTCGGCCTCCAGACTGAGCACACAGGAACAGCTTCAGCTCAGAGGCAGGGAGCAGACTGTGGCTTGAGAGACATTGTCATAACATTGCAATCAAGATACTAAGATTTCGCCCTGGCCGGTTTGGCTAAGCAGTTAGAGCGTCAGCCCGCAGACCAATGAGTAGCGGGTCTGATTCTGGTCAAGGGCACATACCCCGGTTGCAGTTCATCCCTGACCCTGGTTGGGGTCGTGCAAGAGGCAACCAGTCAATGTATCTCTCTCACATTGATGTTTCTCTCTCTCTCCCCCCCAATCTATCTGAAGATAAATGGAAAAATATCCTAGGGTGAGGATTAAAAAAATTAAAAAAAAAAAAAATATATATATATATATTAAGATTTGCCTGGCTGGTGAGACTCAGTGGTTGAGTGTCGACCCATGCACCAAGAGGTCGAAGGTTCGATTCCCGGTCAGGGCACATGCCCAGGGTGTGGTCCAAATCCCCAGGGGGGGCATGCAGGAGATGGCCAATTGATGTTCTCTCTCATCGATGTTTCCATCTCTCTCTCCCTCTCCCTTCCTCTTTCTCTAAAATCAATAAAGAAAAATAAAATTTAAAGATATTAAGATTTGCAGAATATCTTATTATGCACATACTTTGTTATGTATATATTTAACAATGAATTTTTAAAATATATTTAGAAATACTGTCATATATTGTTCTCAAGTTATGCTATATTTTAATTAAGTTTAAACTACTCAAAGACAAAAATATGAGGAGTCCAACAAAGTATACATCTATCTCTGAAATGGACTTAATTACAAAACTAGTTATTCCATATATATGTCCAAGGGACATAGTGAATGAAGTGTCCAAATGACTTTGTCATAAAATATTTTATCCTGTAATATAATGTCATGTATGTAGGACAAAGAAAGTGCTACTGAGTACAGAAAAACAAAACAAAAACCTGGCAGGATTTAAATATGATTATCATTCTCTTAGATCCCTAGAGTAACATAAAAAAGTACATTGTAGCCCTGGACAGTGCCGCTCAGCAGGTAGAGTGTCGGCCCACGGACCAAAGAGTTGCAGGTTCTATTTCAGTCAAGGTCACGTACCTCGGTTGGGGTTTGGTCCCGGCCCTGGTAGGTATCCTACAGAAGGCATCTAACAGATGTGTCTCTCTCACATGGATAGTTCTCTCTCTCCCTCTCTCCCTCCCACTCTATCTGAAGATAAATGGAAAATTATCATCAGGTGAGGATTAAAAAAAAAAAAAAGTACATTGTGCCAAACGATAGTGTAGTATTCCAATCTGAGTGCCCCTAAAGGCTAGAAGTTCTAAAGTCATTCACTACCATTGCACTGTGCTGTCTGCCTAGGTCATGGGTTTCACTGGTCTCTAAGAAATGGACTGTCAGCTAATCCAGGATCCCCTGTTGGTAGGGAATTGAGGATGCATTAGCTACTTTAGTTTAGAGGGCTGTGTATCCCAATTCTGAGACAGGAAAAAGTGGAAAATATTATCTTTTTAGGAATTAATTTCTTATTTTCTTAACCTCTAAGCTATAAATACTATGAAAATTATACGTTGTGTATTTTCTTGTATAAAAACACAAGATTTGTATTTTTTAATCTTACTGAAACTGTTCAAAAATTTTAAATTAGAATCTCTTTAGGGAAAATAGAAATGAAATACGACTTTAAAAATTTTAAACTTTAAACTTTTGTTGGCAAGTATTTCTGTGCTGAAATGTGTTTTGATTCAACTTAGAAATGGAGGGGCATAGGTCAAAAGCAGGGCATCTTGGCCAAGAGCTTTATGAAAACCATCTTATTAGTACAATCCTGGGAATATAACAGTAGTGAAATCAGAAACATTATTAGCACCTACTTAATAAAGGAGGAAATAAGGAAAATGATAAATGTGTCTCTCAAAAAAAAAAGATAATCTTGCCAAATATCTCTCATGATTGCCTTTACACAGCAACCAATAAAGGTGATTGTATCTCATTGAATAACTCACAGAATTCTCGGAGTAATCCATCTAAGTGGGGGCTGCCTCAGAGCACCGGGAAATAAATGGCATCATTAATTCGCTCTGAAGTAATGTCTTTTTCTCACTAATGTACCAACTCCTGTGACAGTCTCCCCTTGGACATCAATTTAGCATTGTTCTCTCCCAGCAGAAGTGGCTTTCGATTCTTGGCTATAACTCATATTTGGAAAGAAATATGCATTTGCCTGTGGAATTATAAAAGCACAATTTTAAGACAAAAATACAGGGGAAATTAGTTCAATATAATATTTTTCTGCTAATCAGAGAAGAAAGTTTATTCTACCCTGTTTCTCCGACAGCCATTTACAAATTATCCTCTTAAATGATATGAGTGACAGGATTCATTAGCAACCTTAGTGAACTCTCCATTTCTCTAAAGGTGACTGTCTCCAATCTGGATTGGCCAGGTTCTATGTGTCTTTATTCTCTCTTCCCCACCAGGCAACATGCCATTTGAGTGTTTTCTCATTATCAATAACTATGCTAAAAGCCAAGGGAAAAATAGAGATGTAAGTGGCCTCTCCAAATATCTAGTAAGAAAAAAATAGATTAGCATACAATTCATTTCCCGGTAGAAAATGTGATGGAAACTGAGGAACCGTTCTCATGGCCTGGCATGGGTTTATGAAGAAATCTGTCTACATAACTTTTTTTTTTTTTTTTTTTTCAGATAGAGCGGGAGGGAGAGATGGAGGAAGAGAGAGAGAAACATTGATGAGAGACAGACACATCGAGTGGTTGCCACCCACACGACCCCAAAAGAGGCCAGGGACAAACTGCAACCGAGGTACGTGCCCTTCGCAGGAACCGAACCCGGGACTCTCTGGTCCATGGGCCCATGCTCTAACTGCTGAGCCAAACTGACCAGGGCTCTACATAACTTTTATACAATATTCAGGAAATGAAGGAAGACTGGTATCTGCTATTAAATGATTGACATAATAACTTTTTTCCCTTTCTATGTAATTATAGAAAAATCTCTTAAACTCTTTGAACCTTGGTTTGCCATATAAAAAATATTAACAACACAATTTTTTCATAGATTTTAACAAAGTGTATATAAAATATCATGCCCTGAGCAAATGCTGGATACATAGTAGTTACTTGTTAATATGCATCAATAGATAAATTATGTAAAATATATTTGAGTGTGTGTATGTATACATATATACACACAAATATAGAAGGGTGGTTACATAGAGATTATTATTTCATCCGGGAACCCAATATACACAGTGCATGATTTATCCCAGAGTACTTCTCAAAGGCACAAAGCAACTCTACTTGTGCAGGAGAGGTCAAGGTGCAATTTTGGAACGTCGTTTTGTGAAGTGCCTGCCTGAAGTGCTTTCAATTACAGGTGGCTCTAAAAATCCATTTCGGAAAGCCAAGAAACAACACATATATACTTTTACTAAAGCTTGTTTAAATCATTGACCTTTCCTCTTTGGTTCATAACACCGTGTCAAGATGCAACAGACCATTTCTAATATAGAATAAAACAAAATAGCATTCTATCCTGGGAATAGAGCTCTGCCGGCCTGAAATGCTGAGGACTAGAGATGTTATAGAGTAATATTAAAGTTAGGAACCAGAGCATGCTGATTTTACACATATTTGTGCTTGACGAGGTGGGGGAAGACAAGAAGAAAGAGGCTACAACAAATTGGCATCCATTATACGTTTATCAACTAATGAGGTGTATAAACATTTTGGAGTCTCTCTCAATATTTTGCATTGTGTCTATGTGCATGGGTTAAAATTCTCTCTGAATTTCTGACTTTCCCACTTAAAAAGCTGGTGATTGGTAATTTTTCTTTCTATTTTCCACATCTCATGTTGCCATAAACTTCTAATTCCCTGATGGATAGCTGTCAATGAATAATTCATGCAACTAAGGCATCCACCGTGTACATTTTTATTAGATTTTTTGGCAGGGGATACACTCTACAATTCTTCCCATCAGAGCTCCGGAGGGTCTCAGAACTTTTCTGTAGATTAAACAAAAATAAAAAGATGAAAAAAAAGTACTCTGGCCACACACCCAGAGAAGTAACAAACCAGATCTCAAATTTCGCCTAAGAATTAGGGAAAGAGAGAGAGATGATGGAAGTGTAATTGTTTTAATACCGGTATTGGAATCAATTCTGCAGGTTCTAGTGTTCAAGAGTTCCTAATCGTGAAAATTTTTCTTCCCTTTTTTTTAATCCTCACCCAAGGACATTTTTCCATTTTTTGTTCAGAAAGAGTGGGAAGGAGAGAGAGGAAGAAAGAGAGAGAGAGAGAAACATCGACGTGAAAGGGACACATTGAGTGGCTGCCTACCACATGACCCAACCAGGGCCGGGGACAAACTGCAACTGAGGTATGTGCCCTTAGCAGGAACCGAACCCGGGTCTCTCTGGACCTCAGGCCGACACTCTAACTGCTGAACAAAACCGGCCAGGGCCTAATTGTGAAATTTTTAAATCATCTCTAAAAATAAAATGAAGAGATAAAACAATTAGGTCCTATTCTCAAGTATAATTATACAATTATGTACAATAGGAATATCATTCAATTGTAAGACTAACTTAGATGATGACTGTGAATTGCAGTTCCCAAACAAGAAAACAGGTTCCTGGGGGTGCTCTCCAGAGGGAGGAAGGAGTGCTGTGCTCATTCCAATCACTGATAATACCTCATCACACTACCTTCGTCAGGGGCACACATGATGCATTCCAGACACTGAGAAATCTTCCACGCCACAGCTGAAGGTGGTTTAACCTTGTAGTCTCTAAAAGCATGTGGCTATGAAATCCTAATAAAAGGACACAGCACAAGTGTTCAACTCAAAACAGCTTAGAGGAACTGCTAAATTGGCCTCATGCTCCAAAGTCAGTCTTCGGAATAAATGTTCACCATTAAGCTTCAAAAGAACAAGAATTTTAATGATTTTTAAGAATATTATTTCAAATAGTAATATGTTCTGAAAGATCACATTTTAGATCAGAAGGCAATCAATCATACATGTTAGCTGTTTGGGGGAACTCTTTAAAAGCAGATAGTCTAAAATAACTATGGAAAAAATATAGATAATCTTGGTCAAACAGGAAAGTAGTAAGAGTAAATTCAAGTAGATATTTAGAGTAAAAAAAATAATAATAAAACCAGAAAAATATTTCTGTCTCTTAGAAAACAAATGTGCTCCACTCTGAACATCTAAGCAACTCACACTGAAAGGGGAAAAATGACCATTGCCCTAAAATCAAGGAAAAGCTAACATTCACCTCAGTTCTTTCTCTCTTATTTCCTTGTCTCTCCATATCTATCTATCATCTATCCATCCATTCATCTATTATCTCAAAAATGTTACCTTATACAAAAGAAAAAAAAATGTTTTCAATATAGGGTTTGCTTGTTTATTTTTACCAAATAAACCTAATCAATACCACAGTGCAAATATAACAGGTATTCTTATTTTCTGTCATCACTGGGTACATACGTGAGTTAAGAAAGTGTTTGATCATGATGCATTTCACATCTCTAAGAACTTTGATTCTAGTCCCTTTTCCTTTTAGCGGCCCAAAGTAAAGACTAGTTCAAATGATTATAAACGACATATTTTGTAATGAATTCATATATTATAGGTCAAAATTAGAGTTTTTGTATTCATTTGTAATACTTCTACAAAGCATACAAATAGAATTTTTTTCTAAGAAAAATCTGGAATGTCCCATTTTAGGCACCAAGAACATAGGTCAATATTTCTGTCAGTCTAAAAATATATATTACCAGGCCAGATACTCATTTCTTCATCTAACAGCCTGAAATCAAGCTCCTACTATATATTCTAGGCACCGGAGTTGAATTACTTCACAGAAAACAATTACAATAAGATTATATTATATGAATAATAATTTATGAAAATACTGTCTGTACAACCATAATGTCAATTTACTTGAGAACATTTTCAGTTCAATTTTATTATGTGAGTATTTATAAAACACATTTCATCATTCACAGATTATTTCTAGGGCATATGAATATAAAGAGTTGGTTGACTATATATGCTTACATCAATTGCATCTATTATTTTTTAAATTTATCTTTATTGTTGAAAGTATTACACATGTTTCCCTTTTTTTCCCTATTGATCCCCTTCTCCCTGCTCCTGTCCCACCCTGGCCTGCACAGCACGGGTCTATAAATTAGGCTTATATGCATATAAGTTCTCTGGGTAGTCTCTTCCCACGGCCCCTTCCCTCTGAGATTCATTAGTCTGTTCCATGCTTCCATGTCTCTGGATCTATTATTAAACTCCAAAAGCATTAGTTTTGTGTATATATTTAATTAAGTCAAAACACTGTTCTCAACACAAATGGAACTCATGCAAAGTTTTTAAAATATGGCCAACTTCATCTTTCTCAAATATAAAATAAAACAATACAGAAATACCTATCCCTAGTTTTCATGTTTACATTTCTGTTAATAGTTTTCAAATTTTAATAAAAACACCTAATCTATGAATTCTATTGGAACCACCAAATTATCATGCAAAGTTTTTGTCATTCTCTTTCATATTTAACTATTCAATGTTTTTCACCTATATTTTACTTAAAACCTGTTTTAGTTTTCCGGCGTATGGTTTAGTTTTTAGGTAGATTTTGAAGTTTCTAGTTCAGCAGAATAAATATTTTCAAAAGACATCAGAGCAGTTCAGTTGAACCTAGTATCTCTACTACTTATTCTTTCTGTGAGAATTTAGAGCTTGCCACTACATTTCTGAAAGCAGTAAGGAAAAAAAAAATAGTATGAACAAGAAAGTGCTCAATAGTAAAGAAAAAATGCAGCAACTTCAGAGCAAAGTCTCCAGAAGTCAATTTTCAGCCTGATCCCTTGGGTGACCTTAAAATCTACTCTTAGGAAATAGTCTCACAGTTTGACAAAATAAAGAATACACTTTTCAAAACTTCTGTCAAGATTTCCTTATTCCAAAACTTCATCAGCTAGTAAAACACCCAGCTATTTTAAAACTGTCAGTGAACATTCATAAAAATAGAATATGGTTTATGTTTCTTTTAATTCTGTCCAAATCAGCACAATCAAATCAATTCTCTCTAAGTAAAATGTTGGACGTAACATGTTTTACACATACCAAAATGCACCATCCCTCCAAGCTCAATAAAGCGATAACGAAAGCACCACAATGTGGTGGAATGAGCTTGAGCATTTCTCAACATGTTGAACTGGGTCTGAGAAGAGAATGGCAGGGTAAGTACTGTGGTAGGCAACTTCTAAGAGAGCCCCCCAAAGTCCCCTTCCTGGTAATTATTCCCGTTTATAATCCTCTCTCATTGAATGTGGGCAAAACGTTGTGACTTGCTTTTAAACCCACAGAATGTGGCAGAGTGATGAAATGTCGCTTCCAATTTAGCTTTTAAAAAGACTTCAGCTTCCATCCCAGCCTCTCAGAGCCTCTCTCTCTCTGTAGCTCTCTCTCCCCCTTTCTCCCTCCCTCTCTCTGATTGCTCTCTCTGGGGAAACCAACCAGGTAGCATGTCATGAGAAAGCCCTGTGAAGCAAACCTACATAGCAAGCAACTGACAGAGGCTCTGGACCACAGCCAGCAAGAAACTGAAAATCACATGAGTGAACGTGGAAGTAATTCTCCCCTAGTTTTCTGATGATACTGCAGCCGCTTTCAACAGCTTGGCTGAAATTCCATTAGAGACCTTAAATCTGTGTCCCTAGATTCCTAACTGAAGAAATAATAAGATAATAAATGTTGACTGTTTGAAGCCATACATTTTGGTATAATTTGTTCTGAAGCCATAGATAACTAATACAGGAGCCCTATATTCTTACTCCCCGTATCCCACATGCCTTAATAGGGACTCCATAAATGGTAGCCTCTCTTATTTTTAAAGTACAATCTTGAGTTGTTCAAAAGCCTGAGCTTTAAACCAGCGAATGCTTTCTCCCAAATAAAATTTAGTGAGTATCCATTTCACCCAGGACACTATGTACAAGTCTAGCAGGTGTGAAGATGAATGAGTGCCTTGCCTTTATGACTACACCTATTGAAGTCACAATAGAATGGAAATAAAAAGATTAAGAGGAACATAAAAATAAGTATCCATAGCATATAAATAATAAATCATTTAAATACATAATAAACAAACCCACTGCCACTCCCCTACTCCATTTTCCACTAACATTTTTGTCCCTCAGTTATTCCAATACCTGTTCAATAGAATTAAAACATTGTATTTTAGGAAGTCCCATGGTAGTTTTTCTCTCCTACTGGATATATATCATAACTATGATGTCATGAGTGTTCATTCATTAAACTGTTCAGGGTTCAAAGAAGGTGATGAAGCCTTCAAATCAGAATTCCGTTTCAATCCCAGATCTGTCCCTTACTGGCTCCCAAAACCTTAGGAAGAAAATTAACCATGGAGCCCTAATTAGTTTCCCTTATAAACTGAAGATATTAATGCCCATCTATTTCAGAGGGTTATTCTGGAGACAAAATAAGATGAGTCAAATAAAGACCAAAGAACCTAGTAGTGAGTCTGTAACACAAGAAGAAGAACTCAATAAATGTTAGCTGACACATGGCAATACAAGATGAGTGGGACTACCAGCACCAAGGTACACGTAGTTTTTAGGAGAGACTTCTACCAAATGACAACACCAAGAAAGTATGGTTAAAGCCACATATATGATTGGGAACCGATTCATAGTAAAAATTCAACCTAAATATCGACTGAGTGCCAATTTTGTGCAAATCTATGAGCCAATGACTAAGATGTGTGAAAGAGAGACAAAGCCCTTGACCTAGAGTAGATCATTAGGAAGAGAATAGATGGACATGAATAAATTACTGTCAATTAAGCATAGAAGGATAACTACAAGTTAAAAAGCAAAGGCTTCAGTAAAAATTAGGACATAGATTAAATCTAATGGAAACTTTGGGAAACTTCTTGATGGCTCTGTGATTTCAAATGGATTATTAAAACATGGTTAAGAATTATATTTGCCTACAGGGAAAAAAAAAAAAAAAAAGAGGCATGCATGGCAGAAGAAACAATATGACCAAATCTCCTGAGGATGAAAAGTACAGGAATGAAATTGTAACAAGATCAGAACACAGACAGAGGAGTGGGGAGAGGAAAGGAGAAGAGGGAGAGGAGGAGGAAGGGAGGGCAGGAAAGAGGGGAGTAGGGGAAGAGAGAAAGACAAAGAGAAAGAGAAAGAAAAAGAGAGAGAGAATCAGATTCCTGGGCATGCATCACAGACTGCTGAAAATCACTGTTGAAGAGCAGTTATATGATAATGAAGGTACCCACATTTTCAAGAATTTGATCCTTTATGTGCCTGATATTACTTTTATATATACTAGTGCTTGCTAATGTATAGGAGAATTCCTTCCTAAAGAAAATCCTCTGCTACTTCGACATATTCCTGTTTGTAAAATTAGAAAATTCTTCAATAATTATCTCAGAAGGCACAGACACAAACCTTTCTATAGTTATTATAAAATATATATTGCATATGTGTTTATATGTTAGAAATGAGTTAAGCTAAACTACTCCACAGAGTCAGTCCCGTGTTACAGCACAGCCCTTAAAATCTGACACTGGGGACTATCTCACAGGAACATGATTTCCTTCTAAGATAATCATCTACAAAATACAGGAACAGTTCATCCAAACATTCCTGATTTCCTCTAGTGTATAAACATTAGTATATTTTTCAGCTCTAGCAAAGTTTTTAAAAGTCACATGGTACCCACAGTGTTTCTAGCTAGTGAAGTCCTCTGGGTGGATATGGAAACAAAGTCAGCAGCCCTCTGGCATTGACCATGACCAGGCCTGGAAAGAGTGAATGTATTTTTGTTTCTTATTAATTTATTTTTGTTACAGATGTTTCTCCTTTTTTCCCCATTGACACCCTCCTCCAGATCACCCCCTCGCCCCTTTCCCAGCATTGTTGTTTATGTCCATGGTTATGCATACATGCATATAAGTTCTGTGGTTTATCTCTTCCCTCTCCCCCACACCCCTTCTTCTGAGGTTTGTCAGTCTGTACCCTACTTCTATGTCTCTGGGTCTATTTTGTTCATCAGTTTATTCTGTTCATTATATTCCACAAATAAGTGAGATCATGTGATATTTGTCTTTCTCTGATTGGCTTGTTTCACTTAGGATAATGATCTCCAGGCCCCTCCATATTGTCTCAAAGGATAAGAGATCTTTCTTTCTCACAGCTGCATAGTATTCCATTGTGTACATGTACCACAGCTTTTTTACCCATTCATCTGTTGATGGACATTTGGGCTGTTTCTAGATCTTAGCAATTGTAAAAAGTGCTGCTATGAACATAGGGGTACAAATATTTCTGATTGGTGTTTCAGGCTTTGTAGGATATATTCCTAGAAGTGAGATCACTGCTAAAGGCAGTTCAATTTTTAATTTTTTGAGGTAACAACATATTGTTTTCCATAGTGGCTGCACCAGTCTGCACTCCCACTAGCAATGTACTAGAGTCCCCTTTTCTCCACACCTTCACCAGCACTTGTTGTTTGATGATTTGTTGATGGCAGCCATTCTGACAGGTGTGAGGTGATACCTCATAGTCGTTTTAATTTATATCTCTCTGATGATTAGTGATGTTGAGCATTTTTTTATATGTCTCTTGGCCATTTGTATGTCCTGTTTGGAGAGGTGTCTCTTTAGGTCCACTGCCCATTTTTTAATTGGGTTCTTTGTCTTCCTTTTGTTAAGTTGTATGAGTACTCTATATATTTAGGAAATTAACCCCTTCCCTGATTTATTGTTGGCAATCATGAGCTCCCATATAGTGGGTTCCCTTTCCATTCTGATGGTTGTTTCGTATGCTGTACAGAAGCTTTCTAGTTTGATGTAGTCCCATGTGTTCATTTTTTCGTTTGTTTCTCTTGCCTTAGGTGTTGTATCAGTGAAAATTCTGCTGCATGTAATGTCTGAAATTTTGTTGCCTATATTTTCTTCTAGGATTTTTATGGATTCATGAGTCATAGTTAAGTCTTTTATCCATTTTGAGTTTTCTCTTGTATGTGGTGTAAGCTGGTGGTCTAGCTTCATTTTTTTGCATGTAGCTGTCCAATTTTCCCAACACCATTTATTGAAGAGGCTATCTTGACTCCACTGTATTTTCTTGCCACCTTTGTCAAATATTAATTGAGCATATTGTCTTGGGTCTCTTGTAGACAGCATATATATGGGTCATGTTTTCTTATCCAATTAGGTACCCTATGTCTTTTGATTGGAGCATTTAAACCATTTACATTTAAGGTTATTATTGATAGATACTTATTAGTTGCCATTTTTATTTTATGCCTGTGTTCCTCTCTTTCTCTCTGTTTCTTCTTCTTACAACAGTCCCTTCAGCATTTCTTGCAGTGTGGTTTGGTGGTGGTAAATTCCTTTAGCTTTTTTTTGTCTGTGAAGCTCTTTATTTCTCCTTCAATTTTGAATGATATCCTTGCTGGATAGAGTAATCTTGGATTCAGACCCTTGCCTTTCATTACTTTGTACACTTCAAGCCACTCCCTTCTGGCCCGCAGTGTTTCTATTGAGAAATCAGCTGTCAATCTAATAGGAGCTCCCTTTTAGGTAATTTTCTGTCTCTCTCTTGCTTCCTTTAAGATTCTTTCTTTGTCTTTAATGTTTGCCATTTTAATTATGATGGGTCTAGCTGTGGGTACTTTGGGGGTCATCTTGCTTGGGACTCTCTGTGTTTCTGGACTTGTGTGACTTTCTCCTTCATCAATTTAGGGAAGTTTTCTATGTTATTTCTTCAAACAGGTTCTCTATTCCTTTCTCTGATTCTTGTCCTTCCGGTACCCCTATGATGCAAATGCTGTTATGTTTTGTATTGTCCCAAAGCACCCTTAAACTCTCCTCCTGCTTTTTAATTTTTTTCCCCCATTTCCTGCTCTATTTGTGTTTTTTTTCTATCTTGTCTTCTAACTGGCTGTTTCGGTCTTCAGCATCTTCTAATCTACTATTGAATCTTCTAAGGTATTTTTCATATCAGCTATGTCATTCTTTATTTCATCTTGATTTTTAGTCATAGCTTCTACCTCTTTGTTTAAGCTGATGTAGTTCCCACTGAGCTCTTCATAATTCTTATTAAGTTGCTTGTAGTTCTCACTAACTTGTTTGAGCACCCTTAAAATCATTGCTTTGAATTTTTTATCCGTCAAATTGTTTTCTTCCATTTCCTATAGTTCCTTTTCTGGTGATTCCTCCTTTTTTTTCATTTGGGTATTATTTCTTTGTCTCACCATTTTAGCAGTCTGGTAGATCTAGGCCCGGTGAGGGATGTTGGAATATGTAGGCAGGTTGGTGTGTATCAAATAAGGCTGCTGTGCCTCCCAGACTGTTCTGGTGCCTGGTGCCTGGTACCTCTTGCCTGCTGTGAGTCCTGTAGAATTGACAACTGGTGGCTGGTATTGGTCTGTCATGCAGGTCTTGGCTGCCCGTGTCTTGCTGCTGTTGGGGCTGGGGCATGCTCCTGATCAGCCTCTGCTGATGCTGCTGGGAATGGGTCTCTGCTGCCGATCTGTGCTGCTGCTGCCTGGGGATGGATGTCCACTCCCAAGCCTCTGCTGCTGGGGGTGTGTCTTGGCTTCTGAGCCTCAGCTGCTGTTTGGGGAGGATCTCCACTCCTGCCCTGTCACTGCTGCTGTGGGGGAAGGTACTGGGCTCCGATCAGGCTTCTGCTGTGGGGGATGGTGTTGGCTCCCATCGGTTGTGGCTACTGCAGCAAGCACTTCCATAGCGTGACTACTGTGCGCTGGTCTGAGTTGACACAGTGGGGTCCACTGGTCCGATGGTACAAGGCGCTCTGGTGGACTCAGGTGGCTTGGCCCTAGCTGCCCCCTGCTGCCTCCTCCCAGAGGAGATCAGGGATCTTCCAAAATGGCAGGGCCTCCCGGCCACAAAGGGAGAAGCTCGCTGACAAGCCGCTTACTGCAGTAGCCGGCTGCCCCCCATCCACAGCACAGGAACCCTCTGCCCCACGTTTCTGCACTGCTCAAGGTTGCTCGTCCACACATCCACTCACATTCTCTCTCATATTCACTCACACTCTCACACACTCACCCTCGTTCCGGTCCTGCTCACTACCATCTTCCTTTTCTAGGTCTTAAAACCCCCAAGTTATTATCATTCTCAAATTTGAAGCTGATTTGCACAGTCCTTAAAAAGATTAAGACCAGAGACAGTAATGAGCAGAGTCAACATATACTGGATACTTGGAATAATGCTTTTAAGAACACTTAAAATCCTCAGGATAAACTTATAATGAGACATGAATACATCATATCCCCATGGATACATTCTTAATATTGTACCTTTCTCTTCACCATTGTGAAAGTATTATTCAATTTAATTCTTATTAAAATGCAGTAAGTCCCAGAAAGATGTGGTAGATAACCCTTGTTCAGCAATTAACAACCTCAACACCAAAGGGTTTGTTGGAAAAATCTAAGAAAAGCATGCAAAAATATAAGACCGGTAAAACTGACACTGTAAGTTACCTACCAAATTCACCTTTTAAAACATGGTTTAAATCATTCCAGCTTCCAAAGCAGAAACTCAAAGAAATTCCTCTTGCCCAAGAAAGGAAGTTTAAGATCCTTGATGTGAAATCAAGGTCTGGCATCACTATTTTAACCAAAATTAGCTTCTTTCTTTTCTAAACATGTTTAGTACATAAGATGTCAAAATTTTTTTTTTTTTTTTACCATTTAATGATACCAGAGTGTATATGATATGTGTGGATGCCTCTTCCTCTGTCTTTTAATTCTGGCCACCAGCTAGACTTAAAATGCTCAAGTAGCTGTTTATAGTGAGTTGAGACTCATTAGTGGAATTGATGTTCATTTAGTGAGCTGCTACCAGCACTTAATCACAGTGAAATAAAATAGATCAGAATGTATTATGTGTACTAATATTATTTGTGATAATTTTGTTTTATGTATGTGTGTACATGCATGTGTTTAGTGGGTTGCAATGAATATCTACATTTTTTAAAAAAATTCTCACCCAAGGATATTTTTCCATTTACTTTCAGATAGAGTGGGAAGGAGGCAGGGAGAGAGAGAGAGGATAGAGTGGGAGGGGGGGAGAGAGAGAGAGAAACATCAGTGTGAGAGAGACACATCAATTGGTTGCCTCCCGCATGACCCCATCCAGGGCCAGGGGCTGAACTGCAACCAAAGTACGTGCCCTTGACTAGAATCAAACCTGCAATTCTTTGGTCCACTGGCCGATGCTCTAACCACTGAGCTAACCGGCCAGGGGAAATATCTACTTCTTATAGTCCTACAAGATTAAAAATAATTGAAACCGCCCTGGCTGGTTTGGCTTAGTGGTTAGAGCATCAGCCTGTGGACTGGGGAGTCCTGGGTTCGATTCCGGCCAAGAGCACGTACCTCCATTGTGGTTCGTTCCCAGTCCCAGTTGGGGTCGTGTGGGTGGCAACCAATCAATGTGTCTCTCTCACATCGATGTTTCTCTCTCTGTCTCTCTCCCTCCCACTCTGTCTGAAGATAAATGTAAAAATATCTTCGGGGGAGGATTAAAAAAAATAATAAAAAATAATTGAAACTACCATCCTAGAAGACCATGTCTCCTACTTTTTTAAATAGAGTATCTAATAAAAAATTCTATACTAAATAAATGTTTAAAATGGGTAGGACAGGAGACTGGATTAAGTTAAGGGAGAATCTGGTAAACATAGGGGAAGCCAAAACTAAAGAACAGAATGAAGGCATTGGGATCATCAATGAATATGCACTGAATGAGAAAAATGGGGAAAGTGAAACTGCCAGTTCATTTTCAGTGCTGCCTGGAGTTGGCTCTGATTTGGCACACTGACTACAGTGCTCAATGAGTAGATCTTCGTGGATTGTCATAGAACTCAAATATGATTTACAGCAGGTAAATTACAATCACAATTATAATATGCATATGAAAGGAGGGCTTATTTTTTTTTTTTAGTGTGTAAGATGGAACATTTGGCACCCTTAATAAAATTCATAAATGGTGTTTTTCTAAATTCGTAATTTTCTTATGCCCATTTCCTTTCTTGTTCTATTTCACAGCCCAGAATCAGGTATCCATTTTTTACATACATTATGTAAATAGAGCATTACATTTTAAAACAAAAGTGACATATGAATAAACATTAAATAGCTTATAGAACTGAAATAGCACCATCTGTCTGAACAACGTCATTCTAAAATACATGGCATCTTCGTCTACTGTATTTCTCAAAGTACATTTTTAATTTATGTAAAGTATTCAGAATGATACAAAATATTACCAAGTGTATGTCATGTAGCAGATAGTATTGTCTGTTCAAAATCCTTCCTTCCTTCCCCAGCTTGAAATGGCTTTCTTAACGGTGTGTAGGCAATGTGTGTATACCTCCCTCATCACTGGCTTTGGGGTTGACCTTGTGACTCGCTCTCACCGTTTAATATGATTTGACATAATGAATCATATCAAACCAGGCTTTAGATGTGCATGTTTGGTTTGGTTTGTATATGTAACCTTGCCCTAAACCATGTGATTATTACTCCCCAGTAAGCATCAGTCCCAAAGTGCAACACACCTGGAGAAGCCATAGCCCCAAACATCTGGAGCAGAGCCACACATGCAGTCACTTCAGTGAAGAATGGATTTTATTGTTGTTAGTCGAGATTTTTCTGATGGTTTGTTATGCAGCATTATTTTAGCAAAAACTGACCAATATATTTCATGGCTCAGAATATCATGATTTAATAATCAAATTAAAGTCCTACAAATTTATCACAAAAACTCATTAGCACTCTTGAAAACCCTCAGTAGTTCAAGGTTTTCAGCATAATATTCATGGTGTATATTCTCTTTTTAGTTTATAATACTGTTGAATATTTAATTCAAAAATAACTTTTCGCTACTTTCCATTATCTTTTTATGGCTTAAGACCTATTCTCCTAGTCATTTCAAATACAGCCTGTTATAATCTATAATTACGTACATTTGGACATATAACAATGATCAAAATATTGAAATCAATACGAACTTATTGATTGCCATCTAATATATTTAATAATGTGTGTGTGTTCTGAACATTTTCAGGATTTTTACACTTCCATTTTTCAAATAAAAAATAAAGTTTCAAAAGTCATCTCAGAGAACAAACCTATCTAGCATGTTTATAAGAAAGGCATTTGGAAGTAAATACTAAACCAAAAAAGGAATTCCTGATTTATTCATGAATAACTCTATTTAAATAGAATATTTTTGGAATTTTCTTTTATACAAGAGTAGGATATTTATGGATTTGTACTTGGTAAGAGGATAGAGTTTTTAAAGTAGCCCATCCACCTATCATTTTTAAAGATATCAAGGTTGTTCTGGGAAGATCTTCAAAATACAGAATATCACATATTGTCACGTTTTTAACTAAAAGGACATTGCTTGACCAGGTAAGCTCTGGTGGTAAAGTCAAGGCGAAGGGAGTGTTAAAGCATTCCTGGGATAAAGAATCAGAGATGCTATGGCTAAACACACCCTTAAAGATCATCCTAGGCCAGGGACCAGAGGCTGGACTTCTTACTAAGATGAATACTTCAGTAAGACAAGGGGTGTGCGACTTATGTTGTAGATAGGCTCCATGTAATGTTTTGTAGAATACAAAACTATGCCAAGGAAACTGAAATGACATCTCTAGGACACAGCTGACACAGCTAGTTTCCAGAGTACAGAAAATGCTACTGTTTTATTGGTTCCTTTAATCATTACTGTGGAAGGCACAATCTATAAACTGAGACCTCATAGGGAATGACGTATAAATGTAGGATTGTTCCTCGGCTTCTGCAGAAAGTACCAGGACTTTGGTTTATGTTTTCTCCCTGTGGAATACATGGAATTTGAGGATTAATACAAAATGTACTGTGGTAAGCTTGTCTCCTTTATAGGGACCTTGGGAAAAAGTAATTCATGAGAGCAGAGCATAGAGATGCAAGCAGAGCAAAAGGGTGATGAATAGAAATGCTCTATGATACTAAAGTGAAACTTCTATGTATACAATGTATCCAAGAAGTATTACTGCTTTCAATATTAATATTAACTTATCTGAGTTTTGATAGGTGTAAATTTTTTTAATTGGATTTTTCTGTATATCAATTACTCATCAACACATGTTTGGAACAGAAAGAAAATGCTGTTTTTTAATGTTATGATAAAGTTTAGGTGTAGATATATAATTTACTCTTGAACAATATGAGGGTTAGGTGATCTATGTATAACTTTTGCTCCCCAGAAACTTAACTAAGAGTCCATCATTGTTCAATAGAAGCTTTATTAATAACAGAGTCAATTAATATATATCTTGTATGCTATATATTATATTCCTACAATAAAGTAAGCTAGAAAAAATGTAATTAAGAAAATCATAAGGAAGAGAAAATGCATTTACATTACTATGAATATTTATTGAAAAAAAAATCTGGGAACTACCAAAGATGGTGCTGGGCAGGACCGGCGCAAGGGTGAGTGTGTGAGAGTGTGAGTGAGTGTGAGAGAGAATATGAGTGGACATAAGTGTGGACGAGCAAATTTGAGCAGTGTAGATACGTGGGGCAGAGGGTTACTGTGCTGTGGATAGGAAGCAGCTGCTACCGCGGTATGTGTCTCCTCAGGGAGCTTCTCCCTGCACAGCAGGGAGGCCCCACAATTTTGGAAGATCCCTGGTCATCTTTGGGAGGAAGTAATAGGGAGTGGCTAGGGCCGAGCCACCTGAGTCCACCAGATTGCCTTGCACCATCGGACCAGTGGACCCCAATGTGTCAACACAGACCAGTGCACAGTGGCGGCACTATCAAGGTGCCTGCTGCAATTGCTGCAACCAGCTGGGAGCCCAGAACCAACACCCACAGCAGCAGCCTAATCAGGGCCGAGCACCATCCCCCATAGCAGAAGCCTGATTGGAGCCCAGCATCTTCCCACACAGCAGCAGTGACTGGGCGGGAGTGGATCCCAACCCCAATAGCAGCGGAGGCTCAGGAGCTGAGACAAACCCTCAGCAGCTCTAGCGCCAGCTTGGGAGCCCAGCACCTTCCCACACAGCAGCAGTGACTGGGTAGGACTGGAGCCCCACCCCCAATAGCATCTGAGGCTCAGAAACCCAGACACACCCCCAGCAGCAGAGGCTCTGGGGCGAACATCCATCCCCAGGCAGCAGCAGCACAGATAGGCAGCTGAGACCCATCCCCAGTGGCATCAGCAGAAGCTGATCAGGAGCAGTGCTGCAGCCCAAGCAGCAGAAAGACCCAGGCAGCCAGGACCTACCCCTGACAACTGTAGCAGCAGATTTAGAGTGGAGCTCCTTCCCCAGCAGCAGCATCCTCAGCCCCCAACTGCAGCAGAGGATTGGGAGCTGAGAGAAGCCCCTGGCAAAAGCAGCAGCAGTAGCAGTGCAAACTGGGAGCTGACACTCGCCCGCAGCAGCAAATGATCAAAGCCTGAGCCCCACCCGGCAGCAGTACATCCCAGAAGAACACCAGAGTGACCCACACACCTCAACAGAACACCAGCGGAACCCATGCACCGCAGAAGCATAACAGCATGACCTACACATCACAGCAACACACCAGGGGGACCCACACATCGCAGCAGTGCATCAATAGAAACCATGCACCCAGCGGCACACTACCTGGACCCACACAACACAAGAGCACCTAACACAACAGACCAATACAAGCTGCCAGTTGTCAGTCCTGCAGGATCCACAGCAGGCAAGATGCACCACACACCAAAACTGTCTGGGAGGCACAGCAGCCTTATTTGATACACACCGACCTGCCTACACACTCCAACATCCCATACTGGGCCTAGAACTACCAGACTGCTAAAATGGTGAGACAAAGAAACAATACCCAAATGAAAGAAAAGAGGACCCACCAGAAAATGAACTACATAAAATGGATGAAAGCAATTTCTCAGATAAAGAATTCAAAGGACTGATTGTAAGGGTGCTCAAACAAGTTAGTGAGAACTACAAGCAACTTAATAAGAATTATGAAGATCTCAGTGGGAACTACATCAGCTTAAAAAAAGAGGTAGAAGTTATGAATAAAAATCAAGATGACATAGCTAATATGAAAAATACCTTAGAAGGACTCAATAGTAGATTAGAAGAAGCTGAAGACCGAATCAGCCAGTTAGAAGGCAAGGTAGAAAAAAAAAAAAACACTCAAACAGAGAAGGAAATGAGGGGAAAAAATTAAAAAGCTGGAGGAGAGTTTAAGGGAGCTTTGGGACAATACAAAACATAACAACATTCACATCATAGGGGTATCGGAAGGACAAGAATTAGAGAAAGGAATAGAGAACCTGTTTGAAGAAATAATGACAGAAAACTTCCCTTATTTGGTGGAGGAGAAAGTCACACAAGTCCAGGAAACACGGAGAGTCCCAAGCAAAATGAACCCCAAAAGACCCACAGCCAGACACATAATAAAAATGGCAAACATTAAAGACAAAGAAAGAACCTTAAGGAAGCAAGAGAGAGACAGAAAGTTACCTAAAAGGGAGCTTCCATTAGACTGTCAGCTGATTTCTCAATAGAAACACTGCAGGCCAGAAGGGAGTGGCATGATGTATACAAAGTAATGAAAGGCAAGGGTCTGGATCCAAGACTACTCTATCCAGCAAGGCTACCATTCAAAATTGAAGGAGAAATATAGAGCTTCACAGATGAAAAAATAAGCTAAAGGAATTTACCACCACCAAATCAGCACTGCAAGAAATGCTAAAGGGACTGTTGTAAGAAAGAGAAGAAACAGAGAGAGAAAGGAACACAGGCATAATATAAAAATGGCAACTAGTAAGTATCTATCAATAATAACATTAAATGTAAATGATTTAAATGCTCCAATCAAAAGACATAGGGTAGCTGATTGGATAAGAAAACATGACCCACATATATGCTGTCTACAAGAGACCAACCTCACAACAAAAGACTCACACAGGATGATAGTGAAGGAATGGAAAAAAAAAATGTCCAAGTAAATGGAAATGAAAAGAAAAGCTGGTGTAGCAACAGTCATATCAGATAAGACAGACTTCAAAACAAGGGCCATAAGGAGAGACAAAGAAGGTCACTACATAATAATAAAGGAATCAATCCACAAAAGGGTACAACCCTAGTAAACATATACGCACCAAATACTGGAGCACCAAAATATATTAAAAAACTTCTGGAGGACTTCAAAAGAGAGATCAATAGCAATACAATCATAGTGAGTGACTTTAACACCCCACTGACAGAACTGGATAGATCTTCTAGACAAAAAATTAATAAGGACACAGGGTCTTTAAATGACGAACTAGATCAGTTGGACTTAATTGATATTTACAGAACATTTAACCCCAAAGCTGTAGAATACATTCTTCTAAGGTGCACACAGGACATTCTTGAAGATAGACCACATGTTAGGACACAAAGTAAGTCTCTAAATATTCAAGACTGAAATCATATCAAGCATCTTCTCAGATCACAATGGCATGAAACTAGAAATCAATTACAACAAAAACATTCCAACACATGGAAGCTAAATAGCATGTTACTAAACAACAAATGGGTTACCAAGGAGATTAAGGAAGAAATTAAAAACTTCCTGGAAACCAATGAAAATGAACACAGAACAACACAAAATCTATGGGATGCAGCGAAAGCAGTTCTAAGAGGGAAGTTCATAGCACTACAGGCCTACTGCTAGAAAAAAGAAAAATTCCTAATTGACTTTCTAACCCTACAACTTAGATAAGACAGACTAGAAAGTAAACAAAAAGAAAAACCCAAAGCAAGTAGAAGGAAAGAAATAGTAAAGATCAGAGCAGAAATAAACAACATAGAAACTAAAAAAACAACTCAAAAGATCAATGAAACAAAGAGCTGGTTCTTTGAAAAGATAAACAAAATTGATGGACCCTTAGCCAGACTCACCAGGAAACAAAGAGAGAGGATCCTAATAAACAAAATCAGAAACGAAAGAGGAGAAGTAACAACTGACATAACAGAAATACAAAGCATCATTAAAACATACTATGAACAATTATACACCAACAAATTGGACAATCTAGGCAAAATGGACAAATTTCTAGAAACACATAGGCTCCTAAAACTGAACAGGGAAGAGAGAGAAAACTTGAACACACCAATAACAACTAAGGAAACTGGAAATGTAATCAAGAAACTCCCTGCAAACAAAAGCCCAGGCCTGGAAAGCTTCACGGGGCAGATTTACAGAACATTCAAAAAAGATCTAACACCCATGCTCCTCAAACTATTCCAAAAAATCCAAGAAGATGGAAGATTTCTAAACTTATTTTATGAGACCAGCATAATCCTAATTCCAAAACTGGATAAATACACTACAAAGAAAGAAAACTACCGGCCAATATCACTGATGAATACAGATGCCAAAATCCTGAACAAATTATTAGCAAATCGAATCCAGCAATGCAAAAAAAGTATTCACCATGACCAAGTGAGATTTATCCCAGGGATGCAAGGATGGTACAATATTCGCAAATCAGTAAATGTGATACACCACATAAACCAAATGAAAGATAAAATCCAAATGATCTTATCAATAGATGCTGAAAAAGCTTTTGACAAAGTCCAGCACCCATGTCTGATAAAAATGCTCAGCAATGTGGGAATACAGAGATCATATTGTGACATAATAAAGGCCATACATAAAACACCTACAGCCAACATCATACTCAATGGGCAAAAACTAAAAGCATTTTCCTTAAGAACTGGAACAAGACAGGGATGACCACTTTTGTCACTTTTATTTAACATAGTACTGGAAGTCTTAGTCACAGCAATGAGATATGAAGAAAGAATAAATAGATCCAAATTGGAAAGGAGGATGTGAAACTGTCCTTATTTACAGATGACATGATATTGTACATAAAAAACCCTAAAGACTCCATAAAAAATCTACTAGATTTAATAGATGAATTTGGCAAAGTAGCAGGACATAAAATTAATGTCAAGAAATCGATGTCGCCCTGGCCGGTTTGGCTCAGCGGTTAGAGCGTTGGCCTGCGGTCCACAGAGACCCGGGTTCGGTTCCCGCTAGGGGCACGTGCCTCGGTTGCAGTTTGTCCCCGGCCCTGGTTGGTCGTGCGGGTGGCAGCCACTCGATGTGTCCCTTTCACGTCGGTGTTTCTCTCTCTCTCTCTTCCTCTCTCTCCCTCCCACTCTATCTGGACAAAAAATGAAAAAAAATGTCCTCAGGTGAGGATAAAAAAAAAAAAAAAAAAAAAAAGAAATCGATGTCATTCTCATACACCAATGATGAACTCACAGAAAGAGAAACTATAAAAAAATCCCATTTACCATTGTGGCAAAAAATTTAAGTTACCTAGGTATAAACTTACCCAAAGAAGTCAAGGACCTCTTCACAGAAACCTACAGGTCATTGAAAAAATAAATAGAAGAACATATAAAAAAGTGGAAGCATACACCTTGTTCGTGGATTGGAAGAATTAACATCATTAAAATGTCCATACTACCCAAAGCAATCTATAGATTCAATGCCATCCCCATCAAAATACCAACAACATATTTCACAGAAGTGGAACAAATACTCCAAAAGTTTATATGGAACAAAAACAAAACAAAACACAAAACCCTCAATGACCACAGCAATCTTGAAAAAAAAAAAAAAAGAACAAAGTAGGAGGGATCACAATACTAGATATCAGGTTATATTAAAAGCCACTGCAATCAAAACAGCCTGGTACTGGCACAAGAACAGGCATATAGATCAATGGAATAGAACACAGAACACAGAAATTGACGTAAGTCATTATTCTCAATTAATATTAGACAAAGGTGGCAAGAACACAGAGTGCAGCGAAGACAGCCTCTTCAATAAATGGTGTTGGGAAAATTGGACAGCTATGTGCAAAAAAATGAAGCTAGACCACCAACTTACATCATTCACAAAATAAACTCAAAATGAATAAAAGGCTTAAATATGACTAGTGAATCCATAAAAATCCTAGAAGAAAATGTAGGCAACAAAATTTCAGACATCACACGCAGATGAATATTCATTGATACAACGCCTAAGGCAAGAGAATCAAAGTAAAAAATGAACACATGGGACTACATCAAACTAAAAAGCTTCTGCACAGCAAAAGAAACAACCATCAAAATGGAAAGGGAACCCACTATATGGGACAGCATAATAGGCAATGATACATCAGATAAGGAGTTAAGTTCCAAAATACATAGAGTACTCATACAACTCAACAAAAGGAAGACAAAGAACCCAATTAAAAAATGGGCAGAGGACCTAAATAGACACCTCTCCAAACAGGACATACAAATGGCCAAGAGACATATGAAAAAATGCTCAACGTCACTAATCATCAGAGAGATGCAAATTAAAACAATTATGAGGTATCACCTCACATCTGTCAGAATGGCTGCCATCAGCAAATCAAACAAGAAGTGCTGGCGAGGGTGTAGAGAAAAGGGGACTCTAGGACACTGCTGGTGGGAATGCAGACTTGTGCAGCCACTATTGAAAACACTACGGTGTTTCCTCAAAAAGTTAAAAATTGAACTGTCATTTGACCCAGTGATCCAACTTCTAGGACTATACCCTAAGAAGCCTGATACACCAATCAGAAAGAATATATGTACCCCTATGTTCATAGCAGCACTATTTATGATTGCTAAGATCTGGAAACAGCCCAAGTGTCCATCAATAGATGAATAGATAAAAAAAAAGCTGTGGTACATATACACAATGAGATACTATGCAGCTGTAAGAAAGAAAGATCTCAAATCCTTGGAGATGATATGGAGGGACCTGGAGAGTATTATCTTAAGTGAAACAAACCAATCAGAGAAAGACAAATATCACATGTTCTCACTTATTTGTGGAATATAATGAACAAAACAAGCTGATGAACAAAATAGACCCAGAGAAATAGAAGTAGGGTACAGACTGACAAACCTCAGAAGAGGAAGTCGGGTGGGGGGGAAGAGATAAACCACAGAACTTATATGTATGTATGTGTAACCATGGACATAGACAACAATGCTAGGGACAGGGTGGGGAGGGTGGGAGGGGCAGGAGGAGGGAAAACGAGGGGAAAAGGAGAAACATCTGTAACAAAAATAAATTAAAAAATAAAAAATAAAAAAAATCTGTGTATAAGTGGACCAGCACAGTTCAAACCCATGTTGGTCAAGGGTCACCTGTACATATTACAATCAATAGTAGCTTTATATTATGTGACTATCTACACATATAGTTAAAATAAATGAATACTGATTTATCCATTGACATTTTATGTTTCTGATCAAATATTTAGAAAAATAAAAAATAGTGGCAAATATATGAAAATGATGATAGAAAATAATGTGACATGAGTGAATTGTGAGGATAGAAGATAAAAAGAAAATGGAAGAAGCTGGTAACAAAAGATGAAGTGCTAAACTAACAGTCATAGATTAATAATGGCATGGCCAATAATTTAAAGAAATAATAGCCCAGGGTGTGTGACTTTTGGCAAATTGAACCACTGAAGTAATCTGTGCCCTCTTCCTGCTACAAAAAAAAAAACAAGTAAGATAAATTATGTATTGGATATTTTAAAAATACCTATTTGTGTTACAAAGAAATATAGAAAATATCCATGTGCTAAAAATATAAAAGCAGCTTCAAAAATGAGAATGAGAAGCATGGAAATTAAAGATTTTTTGTGGAGGAGGTTGAGGTGGTGTGTAGAGATTATGTGACTATGCTAGAAACTGGAGTTTTAATATTACTTTATTATTGTTGTTGTTATTATTTACTAAAAGCATACCTCAATCATAGGAACAAAAAAGAGAACAATCAAAAGTAAAATGCTGGAAAGTCAGATGACAACCAGGAGGAAGACAACCAAAAGAAAGTTGGTATAGACATGTAATTATGAGGCAAAAAAGACCTTCAGGCAATAAACATTTCGGGATACACAGATGGGCATCACTTAGTAAAACAAGGATTGAATACTTCTGCACCAATTAAATGAGCTCATTAAGAGATTTAAAATATCCCCAGAATCAAACACTTATTTCTGACAGTTTTACAGATAAGTTCATCTGAACTTTTAAGGAATAGAATAGGTAATTCCAATCTTAGACAAACTTTTCCAAAGAATGCAAATACTTTTTTTAAAAATGAGAACTCTAAGTCATTTGATAAAGATAGTATAATCTTAATACCAAACACTAACAACATTTGAGAAAAAGAAAATTAAAGGCCAACTTCACACATAAACATAGATTAGAAAATGGAAATATTAATAAAATAAATTTAGGAAAGGAAATTAATTAATTAATTTTGTTGATAGGTTGAATTTTTGCTAAAATATGAAAGATCATTAAAAAAAAAAAGCATATGATAGAATTAAATTTATTTATTTAAATGGAAATATGGCTTTTATCACACACCTATAGCAAACGTCACACTTAATTGTGAAATGCTTAATAATTCCCTTTAAGACCAGGAATAAATAAGAATTAGATTTATTGACACTTCTATATTATAAAACATATGCAAAAAAAAAGGTAAAGAGATTAGAAAGAATAAAACTGTCACTATCAATAAATAAAATTGCTTTATATGAAGAAAAACACAGTAGAAATTGTAGAATCTATAAGACTCTCTAAGCATCTCTTGGGTCTGTAGACAACAACAAAGCAATTTCTATAAATCAGAAACAAATAATAAAATTTAAAATAATGTATTATATATACATATATGTATGCACAATTATCTAGAAATAAATTTTAAAACCAGTACATGAGTTTTTAGAAAATTATAATGCTTTATTTTGTCATTTAAGCATAGCTTTAATAAGTTAAAAGTTGTATCTTATAATTCTCACCAGTTTGATCAATAGTTTCTATGAAAATCTCAGTAGTTTAATTTGAAAAATGTCACTGTGATATTCATATGGAAAACAAATGATAATGATTTATCAAATTACATCTGAGTCAAAACAAGAGCAGACAAGGGGGGACTGTATTATAAGTTATAAAAACTTTATATATCTATAACAATAAATAATATATGGTATTGGCAAAAGGATAGAAAAATAGAACTGATGTCCCAGCACCAGTCCTACTCATATATGGAAACGTGATTGATTATGGTGCTAGTATGACAGATAAATCAGTAAAGGTTGGCTATTCAATTAATTACTCTGTGTATCTGTATAGAAAAGTTATTCCTACCTACTCTCTAAACAACAATTAAGTCCATGTGAGTTAAAACTTAAATGCAAAGGTAAAATTATAAAAGCCCTAAAATACAATTTGGTGACATCTTGAGGACCTCAAGATAGGGAATGATTATAGAAACAAAATATAAATAATACTATAAATAATAAGTGAAATATTAAGAATTCTGATTTAATTAAGATTATAAGATTCTGTTGGCCAAATAACACTACAAAGAACATGAAAAGGCAAGCTACAACTGAGAAAATACATTTTTAAGGCATATGACTGAAAAATGATTCAAATTTTGACTACATATAATACTCCTACAAATAAAATTCAATGAAAAAATACTCTGAATGAATTCTTCACTCAAGAGGAAAGTAGAAACTAGACAGCTACAAGCAAAAGAAAACTGGAACCCTGTCTTATACCATATAGAAATATTAACTCAAAAGGAATTAAGGGCTTGAATGTAAGACCTGGAACCATACACCCATAAAATTTCTTAAAGAAAGAAAACATAGGCAGTAGCTCCTGAATATAGGTCCTAAATCTGACATTAAAAGCAAAAGCAACAGCCCAGCTGATGTGGCTCAGTGGTTAGAGTGTTGGCCCAAGGACTGAAGGGTCATGGTTTGATTCCCAATCAAGGGCATGTATTTGGTTTGCAGATCTGATCCCCAGCCACAGTTGGGCTCATGTGGGAGGCAACCAATTGATGTGTCTCTCTCACACTGATGTTTCTCTCTCTCTCTTTCCTTCCCTTCCTTCCACTCTAAAAAAAAAAAAAAAAAAAGAAAAAAAATCAATGGAAAAATATCCTCAGGTGAGTATTAACAACAACAAAAAAGCAAAAGTAACAAAAGCAAAAATAAACAAGTTGGCTACATCAAACTAAATAGCTTCTGCACAGCAAAGGAAATTAACAAAACATAAAGGCAACTTCTACTGAATGGGAGAAAATATTTACAAATAATGTATCAGATAAGAGGTTAATATCCAAAATATAAAGAACTCAACTCAAAAGAGAGGAAAAAAAAAAAAAAAAGGCAGCCCAATTCAAAAATAAAAATGAGCAGAGGACTTGAGTAGAAATTTTAACAAAGAACACACACAGATTGCCAACAGGTACATGAAAAGATGCTCAATATCACTAATCATCAGGAAAATGCAAATTGAAACCACAATGACATATGACCTCACACTTGATACATTGGCTATTATCAAAAAGACAAGATATTAACAAGTGTTGACAAGGATGTGGAGAAAAGAACCCCCCTGCACTGTTGGTGGGCATGTAAATTAGTATAGACACTATGGAAAAAGTATGGAGGTTCCTTAAAACATTAAAAGTAGAACTACCATATCATCGAACAATTCCACTTCTGGATGTTTATCCAAAGAAAATGAACACACTAACTTGAAAAGATAATGCACTCTCATGTTCACTGCAGCATTCTTTACAATAGCCAAGATACGGAAACAACCTAAGTATTCAATGATCAATGAATGGATAAAAAAATTGTGGTATATACTCAAAGGGATTATTAAGCCATAAAAAAGAAGAATTCTTACCATCTGCAATGATGGTAAGTGAAATAAGTCAGAGAATGACAAATACTATATTATATCATTTATGTGTGGAATTATAAAACAAAAATATAACAAAAAACAATCATAGCAAAGACAACAGATTGGTGGTTGCCAGATCAGGGGCGGGGGAGGGAAGAAATGGGTGGAGGGGTCAAAGGTACAAACTTCCAGTTATAAAATAAATAAGTCATGGGGATGTAATACACAGCACTGTGACTATAGTTAATTCTATTTTATTGCTTACTTGAAAGTTATTAAGAAATTAGATCTTAAAAGTTCTCATCACAAGAAAAAAAATGTTTTCTGTAACTATGTAAGGTGACAGACATTAAATGGACTTATGGTAGTAATTATTTAACAATGTAAACAAATACAAATATGGAGTCATTATGTTGTACATCTGAAACTAATATAATATTATAGCATGTAAATTATACCTCAATAAAAATTTATTTTGAAAAGAGAAAAATAGGGAAGGCCAATGATAATATATGTATATGTGTGTGCATTAATCCTCATTAGTAATAAAATAAACATGAATCAAAATTTTCAAGATGCATCACACATGTCAATTAGATTAGGAGAAAAGAGTGTTACATTATCAAATTTTGACATAGAATTAGGTAATTGAAATTCTTAGTTCCTTTATGAAATGGTTTGGTAGTACTTGGAAATAATTTAAATGAAAAAAAAAAAGGATAAATAAATTGTAGCATATTCATTCATACAATGGGATACTTCATTGCAGTAAAAATTAACAAACTACAGCTAAACACCAACATGAATAAGTCTCAGAAACACAATTTTGAAAAGCAAGGCAAAAAAGACTGAATATATGTGCGAGTGTGTTAAAAATATAGAAAACAATGTAATTAGGTTTAGCAGTTTAGCCATATGTGAAAAAACTAAAAGAAAAGCAAGGTAAGTATTTACTCAAACTGCAAGATTGAAGGGCTCAAAAATTAATAAAAAATATTTACTCTCTGAATAGTAAAATTAAACAGCTGGATTTGTGACATATACCTGTATATATGTGTATGTAAATTTGGTAGATGTATATATATATATATATATATATATATATATATATATATATACCAAATTTATTAAAATATATACATTCTAGTCAAATAGACATTTACATTTATAAAAATAATAGATGTTTAATTTTATATCTACCCTAATCAAATATAATGCAAAAGAAATTTCTGCCTATGCTGTTTAAAAAGAGTAATCAGTAAAACAGCAAAAAACTTGATTTGGAATTTTTAAAAGTCATTACAAATATATGTAGGGAAAGAAGAAATAATAATGGAAATTGAGAAATATTTAGAATTAAGTGAAAACAAAAATACCACATATCAAACATTAGAAACACAGCTAAAGTGGTCTAGAGAGAAATTTAGTACCTTAAATGCATATGTTAGAAATTATAAAAATTGAAAATTCACAAGTTAAACATTAATTCAAAAGGTAGGGGGGAAAAAGACAAAGAAAAGAACCAAAGATAGGGAGTGCTTTTTTTGTATCATAGTACCAGTAAACAAATCTTGTCTCCTCACTGATGCTCTGCTATAAATACATCACAAATTAGTTAAATGAGGTATCAGAAACCATTTTGACAAATTGATAAACAAAATGTGCTACTGAATAATAAACATAGATACCACTACCTTCAATCTACTTTAAGAATAAGGTAGATTACTCTCCCACTTGCCTAAACTCTTATTCTAATATTTTTTTAATGTTAAAGAATATCATTCAAATAAAATTTAATTAAGTAAAATACAGAGAACTGATAATATGATTCTACTGGATATCGTTTGGCTTATTTCATCATTTCAACATTTTCCAATGTGGGGACTAAAGGGGTATGAAGAGTCTGACAGGGATTCATATCTGATTCTCATTTAAAATAAGGAATGCAGCTTCACCAATTTTCTCTGAAATGCTGACCAAACAGGTCATCATTTTCCCCAATATAAAGGGGACAATATCAGCTCTTTGCACCTTGATAGCTTTGAACATTTTCTAAATTTGATGGGGTTTTGTGAGTCCTATTGAACATCAATGTGACCCATCTACTGCCTCACTACAGTGGTTCCAAATAGCATATAGATTTACTCTGAGTATTTAGTTTCCAAACAAAGTTAGATGGCAGAATGCTATTATAGCCCAAAGGATACAATATCCCCCTATAAAAGACTGAAATTAACTAACTCGGTGATGCTAAGATTTTCCTCTGCATTCAGTGAGGCTGGGGCTGTCCTATATAAAACATAGCAAATTATTTAAGCCTCAAAAGGAAGGCATCCTAGTTCCAGTTTATTAATTTATATTCCAAACCTACCTGTTCTGTCTTGGTTCCTTGCCTCATACCTGGTTTCTACCTTACTGCTCAGCATTTTAAGATCAATGTTTCAATAAGACAGTTTTATTTCAGTTTCAGCACTGAAACTCTCCTAAAGATGTTCTGAGCATTAGTTCTGCAGGCTGCTTGCCAGGTCCTCTCTAATCCCTTGTCAATTGCTTAGAGCTGAAATCCCAAACTGATAAGACATCCCAAGACCCTGTTTATCTGAGGTCAAGTTAAGACAGCCATTACCTATTTATTAAAACCTGATTGGGAGGTTGCCTGTTCCTTCTGAGAAGAGTTCCAAAAATATAACTAAACATTGGAAAAGACGTGAAAATAGGAAGATAAGTAAAATACTTCTGCCACATAGTTGACAAAATATGGGAAAAGTTAGAGAGAGATGAGAAAAAACTTTATATAACCATTGGATGTAGTACAAGAGAACAACACACTTTTCAAGCCATTCATCAATCACCTGTAAACATTTGCTTCTGATTTTACCAAAGACACAGAATGCTGGCTTCCATACAAATTAAATCTCTCCTAGTCCTCTCCAACACATGTACTCAAGAAATATGTGGCAATTTTATTTCCATTTAACAACAACAACAAAAAGCAAGTGATAAATTGGATTGTAGGAAGTGTTAGAACAGAAGAGCCAACATAGTTTAGAATGTTCAAGGCTAATGGGAATTGCCCATGAGGCCAAGGCAAATTTCTGACCTTCCGGGTCCTCTTAGCCCTGCGTCTTTACCATGGGTTTCTTATAATAGTCATAGGGTTCACACTGGAAACATTCAGAGTGGAAATGACCCAACAAAATAACTGTATGACCCACTGCCTTATAGGGTCACCAAAACTGGGTAACCTAGAAGAATTTTTAAAAAATAATTCCTATACAACTTTTAATTAGTGGCAATGAAATCCTGAGTGTTATAGGTTAAACTCATTCCATAATGATGCCAATCAGAAATGTAAAACAAAACACACTCTACTTTTTCAAATACATAGATTGTAGGATTTCCTCTTAATTATATTCCACTGAAGTGGTTGGGATTTATTGGCTAGGAAATGCACTATTTCCAGCCAATGGTTCTATGTAGTATTTTCCACTGTTCCACTTCTAACAAGGAGAGTTCAAGGGCAAATACTAATTATGATTTTGACACAGTTTTACTTTGTGTTTAGCTTTGAAAGTAATTCCATGGTATGCCCCAATTCCCTTGTCAATTTCATCTTCTCCTAATTTCTAATTGAGTGAACTCAAGGAGAAGCTCTGACTTTTAAAGTATTTTCCCCTCCCAAAATTTTAGTTTCATTTTTCAAAAGAACCCTTCTGATGAAGATTTATTATAAAGAACAAACCAAGAAAATGTAAAACTTTAAAGAGCAGTACTACAAAAGGGCTCTAAAAAATTATACTTCCAATACTCTTTCTCAGTAACTGCTCACTTTTACTATTTTTTTTAATTTAATTTTTATTTTGTTAATCCCCACCTGAGGATGTTTTTTTCATTGTTTCTTAGAGAGAGTGGAAGGGAGCGAAAGAAGGAGAGGGGGAGAGAGTGAGAAAGATCAATGTGAGAGAGACATATGGATTATTTTCCTCCCACATGTACCCGTGCAACCCAGGTTCAAGCCCCTGACTGGAAATTGAATCCATGACCCTTTGGTGGGTGGGAGGACACTCTATCCACTGAGCCACACCTGCCAGGGCAGCAGCAATTTTTTTTTTTAAGTGTTAGGTATTTTTTTAGATTTATCTTTATTGTTGAAAGTATTACAGATGTCCCTCCTTCCCCCCTCCCCAACATTGACTCCTTCCTCCCCGCTCCCACCCTGCCCTGCCTTCACCTCACTGCTGTGTCCATTGGTTATGCATATATACATATAAGTTCTTCAGTTTATCTCTTCCTGTCCCCAATCGCCCTTCTGTCTGAGGTTTATCAGTCTGTTTCCTACTTCCATGTCTCTGGATTTATTTTGTTCGTCAGCTTTTGTTCATCATATTCCACAAATAAGTGAGATCATGTGGCACTTGTCTTTCTCTGACTGGCTTACTTCGCTTAGCATAATACTCTCCAGGTCCCTCCAGGTCGTCTCAAAGGGTAAGAGATCTCTCTTGTTTACAGCTGCATAGTATTCTATTGTGTAAATGTACCATAGCTTCTTTATTCACTCATCTGTGAGACTTCTGAGGTCCAGTTCTCTAAACTACAAAATATAGACATGAACAAGAGTAGCTTACATTCAAGAAAATAATGGTATTTGTCATTGAGATTTTGAGAAACTTGTAAATCTGCTCTCTTGAGGTCTATCAGATGTTTATGGGATCATTTCATAGCACATAATATATTTCATGTCTAGCCTTTGTTGAGCCAGACATCTGACCCTCAACTGAAAAGCAATCAAATTCACATAATCTTCACTTGTCTTGGTTCAGAAATAAAAAGTAAACAGTAAAACAAAAACTATCACAGCATAAAAGAAAAAGTAGGTCCACATTACCAGCAAAATGATATGATCCCATGTGCAACTTCCTAACTGCCATTTAAGATATTCTGATATTAAAAACCTAAAATTAATACCCTGATTTATACATATATGATTTATAAAAAATATGGTAAGTGATGCTAATTAGTTAATTTTGGGAAAAGAAGTAAAGTAACAATAAATTTTCAAACTTATTTTAAAAGCATACTTGTTTTTAAAAGTATGCATACATAAGAAAAATATTTTTAAATTAAAATTTTTTAAAAGTTTCACTGATAATTATTCTTGAATATAGAAAAGCAAGTATAACTAAATGAAGTATTTCTAAATATACAAATATGCACATAGATAATACAAATATATATATACATATACATATATATATCATACATCATATAGGGTTTGTGTGTATTTGTGTATGTGTATTTTTTAAATTGTACATTCAATGCCAATAAACCAGGACAGAGACGGCTATTTGGCCACCCAAGAATTGTACTTGGGCAGGTAAGTCTACTTATGTCCATTAAATAAACCTTATTAATTGTATTATTCTCATCAATTTTGTACCTACTTAATAAGTGAATAATTGAGAGAAGTATACTGAAATATTATAATTTAATGGGGGATTTGTCAATATTCCCTGTATTTTAAGCAAGAAAATATTGAGAATATTTTTATATTTAACAATATACATTTGTAAGTTTATTGTTCAAAATACAATATCTGGTAAAAATTGAATTTTTATCTTTACACAGTTACCTATATTACTAATGACTATTTTTTTTTTTATCCTCACCCAAGGACATTTTTGCAGTTATCTTCAGATAGAGTGGGAGGGAGAGAGGGGGGAAGAGAGAGAGAGAAACATCGATGTGAGAGAGACACATTGAGTGGTTACCACCCACACGACCCCAACCAGGGCTGGGGACAAACTGCAACCGAGGTACGTGCCCTTAGTGGGAACTGAACCCGGGACTCTCTGGTCAACGGGCTGACGCTCTAACCTCTGACCCAAACCGGCCAGGACACTAATGACTATTTTTGCCTAAATTGTACGCTGTCTCATGTGAAACAGCCAAAAGTGATCTTCTCATTATTGCTTTTAATATTTGCTTGATGTATTTTTCCCATCATTTTTATTTTCTTTTAAACATCCTTTCTGAGATATAATTGACATTCAAAGCAATGCACATGTTTAAAGTGCTAAAACATGAAAAACTATAATTAGGACACTAATATGTCCAGGTACAGATTGTATTTCCTAGAATCTCTTGTAACTAAGTATGTCCATGTCATAAAGTTCTCAGCCAATGAACAGTAAGCGAAAGTTCTTTGAGTTTAACTCCAAGTAGGCTTTTAAAAGGGGGTAGAGAGAGCTGAAGCATGCTTCTTTTGCACTCTTTCCCCCTTCTGCTGCCTGGAATGCAGGCTCAATGAGTGGAACATCAGCAGCAAACTGGAATGTAAGTGTTGGCAGGGGCAGGAAATAGAAGACCTCTGCCCATCCCTGCCCTGGACTGCCAAGCTCTGGATGTCTTTTACAAGAGAGAAAATAAGGACCACTTTACTTAAAGCCACTGTTTTCATGGTGTTCTGGTAAATGTGGCTAAACATAATTTTCAATGGATATATATATATAATATTTCATATATATAATATATACATACATACATATATATGTGTATATAAATAATATTTTCAATGGATATTTGAAAATATCCAAACATAATTTTCAAAGGATATGTATATAAAATATTTTATATATATACACACATACGAATATATGTATATATAATATTTTAACATAGAATACTTGTACCTTCAGTGTGAAATATGTTTTTATTTTAAAAACTGAGTACATGTTTATTTATTATTGTTATTCTATATACAATTTAATTTAATCTTTAATTGTAATTTATTTAAGTAAATATTATAGAGATTTAATTTGCCAAACTGAACTTTGGAGTTTTCATTTGAACATTATTCAAATCTGATTTATTCCTAGATTCTTCTCTTTATTCTCCTCCTTTCCAATCAGTTACTTAAAAGCTGAATGATTTTGCTCTGTAAAATAAGACAGTACCTATTTTGGTAGGCTGCTATGAAAATTAGGTGACAAACATGCCTGTAGTTGGCACACAGTGCATGTTCAATTAACAAGGGCTGCTGTGAGCATGTTCACTGGATCCCTGCTGAAGTCTCCCATTTCTAGTCTTTTTGCCTAGTACGTATACTAATTTCAGACACATAAAAATAATAAATTATATTTCAGTGTACTACTATATTAACAAAATTACCTTGAAAGTACCTCAACATTATTACTGTTTCTGGCCTCAATAAAACATATTTACTTTCTAAACAGAAATAGTTTCAAGTTTTAATGGCAGCTGTTTCCATTTAAGGATAAGGAATAATGACAAAGTAGACAGGAGAGGAAACGGCAGGCTTCCCACTTCTCAGTTCCGACTGAAATTCTATGTATGTTTCCTCTTTTCACAGTTTTACTCTTTCCCTGAAAAGAAACCTCTTCTAGAACTCTTTGTAACTTTAAATTTAATTCCATTGACATTATTATCTTGAAAACATTTTATTAAATAATTTTAAACCTGAATACAAAATAGAATATATCATCAAAGCAAGCATATGTATATATGAACAAATCAATGTAAGAAAAAAAGTTTTATGTAATTTTATGTATCAAAAAAATACACTCAACACCTGTTTGAAAATGATAGGGTTTCTACTACAGTTTTTCACATTTTTTAGATAAAATGCCATATTGAGATGCACTGTATTCATGTAACTTAAAATGAGAAGAAAGCGGAACAATAGGTCAGAAATAAAAATCTCTGTTAACAACTTCAGCTTAGGCAAAGTCCCTGTAGCTAGAGGGTTAGCAGAGATATTTTTCATTTCAAGGAATGCAATTAGGAAAGAAAAGCATTTCATCAGAGAAACCAATTAATCTGAGGCTTTGGAGATTTGAAGACCTGAAGCAAACTCCATTCAAGTACATAAACAAAAATCTGACAACTCTTTATTCTTGGGACTAAAATTAAAATAAAATCTTGATTAATTATGTATGACCAACAATGACAGTGAACACCAAATCCATCAAGTTGCTCTCCTATAGACTCGATGGACTGAAGGAAAACACCGAAAAGGAAAAGGCTGCTCTCAATAAATTATGATTAATTAGATGAGAAGAATCAGAATATACTTAACAAACATAATGAGGCATCAGTTTTTCTGAGTTCAAATAGGGTTAAACTAAGCAATAACCTTGACAATTATTTCAGATGTAGTTCTTATAGGTCAAGAGTCCACGAGGGTCAAGTTTGAACAAGGGCCATTATCCAAATAAATAAAAGTCACTCATTGGAACTACTTAGAAAATTAAGAGGAATACACTTATAGGAAGACAAAACGAGTTTTCTGTAACTGTTACCTATAATGTCAAAACATTATATATTTGAATCAATCTTTTACTGATTAAATTAGTATTAGAAGTAAACTTCAGACCATAGTATCTGCTAAAAACAGTCTAACTATATTTATAGAAAAAAAATTCCTGTGTCAAATACAAAGTTCCTTAGGACACATTAACTCTGTATGTATAAGGAATGGATTGAGTGGTATAAGACAGGTGTCCAATTTCATTCTCTTGCAAGTAGATAGACAGTTCTACAACACCATTTACTAAAGACACTGTCTTTTCCCTACTGAGTATTCTTGGCTCCACTGTCAAATATTAGCTGATTACGTATACACAGGTTTATTGCTGGGCTCTTGATGCCATTGCATTGGTCTATGTGTCTGTTTTATGCTAGGACCATACTATTTTGATTACTATAAACTTGTAATAAGGTTTGAAATGAGGATGTCACACATCCAGCTTTGATTTTCTTCTTTAGGATTGCTTTGGCTATTCAGGGGTCTTCTATGATTCCATATGAACTTTAGGATTTTTTTTTATTTATAATTTTGACTTAAAATCTCTTTTGCCTTTCATAATTATAGCTATCCTTATTCTTTTTGGGTTTTCATTATCATGAAATATCTTTTTTATCCACTCATATGGAACCTACACTTGTCCTTAAAGGTGAAGAGAGTGGTTTTTTGATAGCATATAATTGGGGTTTTTTAATCCATTCAGCTATGAATGATAATTTAATCCATTCAGCTTTTGAATGATAATTTAATCCATTTGCATTTAAAATAATTATTGATAAGAGAAAACTTCCTACGTTTATGTTTATGCCATCTTATTCATTATTTTCTGACTGTTTTGTAGTTCCCATATTTCTTTCTTCCTCTTTTGCTCTTTCTTTGTGAACTGATGATTGTCTACAGTGGTATACTTTGATTTTCTTCTCTTAACCTTTTGTGGATCTATTGTAAATTATTGCTTTATGGTTACCATGAGGCTTATATTGAACATCATATCAACTGGTATAACAGTCTGCTTTAAACTGACAAGAACTTAGATTTGATTGCATATAAGAATTCAACTCTTTCATTGTTCTCCCCATATTTAATGTTTTTGAATCAACATTTCCCTCTTTTTATATTGTACATCATTTACCATATATAGTCATATAGTTATTTTTAGATCTCTTGTCCTTTTAAGCCTCATGCTAGACTTCAGTACACACACCACCATATTACAGTATTAGAGTATTCTTAATCTGTGCGCTTACCTTTACTAGTGTATTATATACGATACTCTTGTTTTCTTTTTGCTCCTTTAATTAGATGGTTTCATGTGACCAGATTATAGTTTGTTGATTCTTTCATCTGCTCGGTCAAGTCTACTGTTGAAGTTCTATGTTAAATTATTCAGTTCAATCACTGTATTCTTTAACTTGAGGACTTTCTTTATTTCTACTTTTTCATTGAACTTCTCATTTTGTTCATGCACTGTTTTCCTAATTTCATTTAGTTGTCTAACTGTGTTTTCTTGTGGTTCACTGAATTTTTGTAAGATAATAATTCTGAATTCTTTGTCAGACAGTTAGTTCATAGATCCCATTTTTCAATTTCAGTCATTGGTATTCTGTGTTTCCTTAATTATTCATGTTTTTTTGTGGTCTTTTGAGGGGGTCTGTGCATTTGAGGAACTAAGTGTCTCTTCCAGTATTTAAGACTGGCTTCAGCAGGTAAAACCCTTCACAGGCAGCCCATCCAGAGACTGCAGGTGGGCTTGCTGCTGGAGTCTTCCAGAAGGCAGGTCTGACAGCTGGGTAAGCAGGTAGCCAGAGCTGGTGCTTGGGTACATGGGAATCAGCCTAGTGCCCGGTTATGTGGACTTAGAGCCTGGTTTACTAGGGCAGACCTGATGCTTGAGCCTGTAGTGATGTGCCTGGCACCTGTGTCTGTGTGGGTGAATCCAGATCCTGGATCCACAGAGGCCATCCATATGCAAAAGCTTGATGTCTGGGTCTGCAGGACCATTTTGGTACTATAATGGGCTGGGAGTCTGGTTTCATGGGGCTGGGGCAATGGGGGTTGCTCTGGCCTTAGGGTAACTTTGGAATCTGGGATTGTGGGAATAGGCCTGTAAATTAGGGTTTGTGGGATTGGCCTGATGGTTGGTTCTGCAGGAACCTTTCTGGCAGGCTGGGTGCCTGGGTCTGTGGGAACTGGCCTCGAGACTAGGGAGCTAGCCTGGCATTGAAGTGGGCCAGGAGCCATGTCTGTGGGAGCCAGTCTGTAGTCTAGGACAATGAGGGCTGCCCTGTTGCTGGGGTGGGTTGGAGGCCTGGTGCTGTGCAAGCTGGGCTGTTGCTGAGACAGGTCAAAAGTCCGTGTGTGGTACTTAGCATGGTGCTGGTCCTGACTTGGAGACCGGGTTCACAGGTGCCCAACTGGAGCCTGAGTTAATGGGGGCTGACTGGGGCCACAGAAGTCACCTGTGGATGTGGGAGCTGCTGCCACTGGGATGTGCTAGCAACCTGGATCTGTAGGAGTCCACGGGGAGCCTGGTACCACAGGAGTCAAATGAGGCCATGGGAGCCCCCTGGGGCCACTGGTGCTGGTGGGCACCTGGGTGAGCCAAGGGTCTGGGTTTACGGGAGCCTAAGGGAGCCACCCAAGGCCTCAGGAGTTGCTCTAGTGCTGGGGAGGGCCAGCTCTGGGGTTTGCAGTAAAGATGGGCTCTCTGTTTTTTCTCCAACAGGGAGGGTATCTCTTTCCATGCTGGGCTACTGGGATTGGGTGAGGGGTGATGGGGATAATGTAAGTTTATCTTTCCTACTTGCCTCAATGCAAATCCTTATCTTCTGTAAAAGTATTTTCATGTTTGTTTGTTTGGGGGGGTGAGCACTAGAAATAGCTATGCTGCCATTTTGCAGACATCACTGCTCCCCTTCTCATTCTTTTCTTTTCTATGACACTTTTGCACTTCAATTCACCTCCACAGATATTTGGTGAAGAGACTTAAAGCTAAGGATTGGGGATTTGGGGTACAAGTAAAAGCTTTCCAAGAAGATTATTTTAAGCTCCCTCTTCCCTAGTGACTAAGTTGATAAATCAACAGAGACATTGGAATCAGCAGAAAGGTGGCAGAAGAGTGAGACGCGAGTGCATGTGTGAGGAACGGTGTTTGGAGGAGAGGTGTTGTGTTAACAGCAACAGCCTCCACCTCAATATGCCTTAAAACCATCACTAATAAAATTAGGTCAGTCACACCTAATTCTCAAAATTTTCTTAGCGAAAGCTGTGGATCTTTTCTTCGTCAGGCTTTTGGAAATGACACACAAGTGTTTCAAACAGCTGTGGATTCCAATAAAGACAGAGGAGCAGGTACAAGTGCTTCGGTTCCTAAGGTGCACAGAGCCGCCCTGGAGAGCTACCGCGGTTATTCTTTCTCCTTCTATCTCCTACAATAACTGCAGTGGCATTTCTCTCCAAAGCCACCAGGGAAGCACCAGGAACCACCTCCCCAGACCAGATCCCTGCCTCTCCCTCACGGTGTCCACGGGTCCACGGCTGCTGGAGAGGAGCCCAGCCTGCGAACTTCCTTCGAGAGCAGACATGTCACAATTAGGACATACAGTATGTTGGCATTCCACTAGAGTTTATTATATATTTCACCATGGAACCCATGTTTTAAATAGCAAATTACTACTGTTCGTTAACATAATTCTAAAAGTCAGTTATTAGAGAAGACTTTGGTAGGCCAAATTGGGAGACTCAAGCCCACACCGTACTTTTTCTGAAGTAAAGATGTTCTTAGTTGCCAATAACTATCAAATATAATTTTGGAACATGAGCTGTTATTAGGTTGGCATCCCTAATAAAATTTTTGGGGGGCGGGGGTAACTTTTCCAGGAATCTAAGAAGAGTGCATGATGTAAATGTCCTGAGAGCTCATACTCATTGCCATACCCAGTGGCCTCAGTTTCCCCCACTCTCACACTCTTTGATCCCCCTATTCCCTACAGGCCCACCCACACATCTCTGTTCCATTCTTTTCCCTTTCATGTAGACCCTTCTACTCACACATCTTGAACTTGGTCCACGAGTCCTTCAGTGAATTTCTCTCCTTGATACAATCTTTCAACCTCTGCCATAAAAGGCACAATCTGTGTCTTGGTTAAGATGTGTGATAGACAAGCTACATCATTTACCATTGATCTTGGCTAAGGTGTCTGTCACACCATTCTCTCAGTGCGTATCTCTTTTACAGAAGAATTAAACAATGAATATTGCTTGTAGGAGCAGACCTAGCCAGGAAGGTGTATAAGTAAGAGATGTGGGTTGTGTGATATACTCTAACATAAGCAACTATCTCGTCCGAGGACAGTGAGAAGAAAATAAATCTAGTGCCTTTGGGGAGTATTCAATTAGTGAATGCAAAAGCCAAAAGCATCATACTACTGTCATTTTAGTATTTGATCAGTTTACTGAAGAAAATCCTTTACTCTCTGGTAACTCACCCACTGAAAAAATTCAATAAATACAAGATAATTATAGTAATACCTCATAGCTATAATCAGCATCATTCAGAACTGTTTGATCATTTTTATGAAGCTATTTTTTTCACCACAACAGCATTCCTGAACCCAGAGATTTCTCTCCTGGAACCAGGCTGACCCTTTTCACTTCCACTAGAGGGAAAAAAAGCAAAGTTCCTTTTTCTTTGATGGTCTGTCCATGGACTTAAATTCTCCTTTTTCTGTAAAAATGATTTTAAAAAGATACAATTCATTAAGATAAAACCCAAACCCCTTAGTATGGTACACAATGACTTGGCCTCAAATACACTTTCAGCCTTAATTTCTCTTAACTTTGTCTCATAAACCACTTGAGACTCACTGAAAATAAGTCACACTTCCTATGCTCACTGCTCACTGACTTCAGTCACTTTGTCTATGTAGTTCTTCTACTTGGAATCACCATATCCCATTCCCTGCTTTGCTACGTGCTACCTATTATTGAGATCTAGTTAAAATGTCATCTTTTACAAGACTTTTTACAATCACTTTATTTAAGCATACTCTAATTGAAACTCCCCAATAACTTATTCCTTATAATACTTAATATGTCTTAAAGTTTGTTTTATATCACAATATTAGTTAATGCCCTGCCCGTGTGGCTCAGTTGATTGAGCATTGTCCCATGCACCAGGAGGTAACAGATTTGATTCCCAGTCAGGACACATGCCCAGGTTGACGGCTCAATCCCCACTAGGGGGCGTGCAGAAAGCAGCTAATTGATGTTTCTCTCTCCCTCTCTGTTCCTTCCTCTGAAATCAATAAAAACATATTTTTTTAAAAAAGATATTAGTTAAATAGGAAAAACATCACAGATTCATCTGTGTATCACTGCAGTGCCATTTATTTTACATATTAAATGCTGAAAAGCTATCTATTCTCTGGTAAAATATATGTTTATAAACAACTAGGTTTAAACTCTACCATATTAAATACCAGAAATTACTGATCAATTCCCTATAAAATGTACTAACAAAATTTCAACATGATTTGAAAGAATTTCCATTTTCAAATTATGTCCTTTTTGTGATGCCCATGTGTAGCAAAACTTTTCTATATCGTTATTTTAATGTCCCTTTGCTCCGAATGTCACCTTAACTCCTATTGTGATTTTCTACTGGTCTTTGCACTGATTTAGTCATATGTTCAATATTTTTTCATCTTCTCAAATCATGGTGCAGGAACAGAAGTATGATGTGTAAACTTGTGCCCTATAGTATTAATATTCATCATATTGTTTATATAATTGCTTACAGCACTGAGAAAAGTATGTATAGTCTTATTTTTAGATATTCAGGATAGTAGTACCATTCATCCTTTTTATTATCATTGACTTGGCTCCATTCTTATTACAGTTCCAACCCTTATTCATTTTCATACAAGAATAAAGCAACTTGAACTTTACCCCTTCGCCATTAGCTCTGTAATAACTGATACAGCAGTTTACTCCATGTGGCAGCCTCCTCTGTCTGTAATTCACTCATGTCTGCATATTCGTGATGGATAAGTGGGATTGCCCCACAGGCGAGTCAAGAAGCCCCTCATAACAGAATCTCCTTCTAAGGAAAAGAAGGTGAGAATCTCCAAGTGTAGTTTGAAACAGGAAGAATAATGCACAATAGCTCACGGTCTAGCACTTAATATAGCCATTCTCCTGTGGGACTCATACCTGAGTCCTAGAGAGAGGAAACTGCATTAAAGCATAAAAGAGCATATGAAAACTAAGAGCTGCTTCACAGAACTATCTATCAGACACTGAAAGTACCAGGCAAATCTGAAGAGTGCCCGAAGTGCGACTGTACAGAAATTCCTCCCGTGGAGATGGCGTCGCCCACGCAGCGGGCGTCAGCACTTCTGGGGAAGCACACTTCCATCTTTGATACCTTTGTTCCAAAAATTTCATAAAACACCATTACAACCCCCAAAACTGGAATGAAGAAAACTGGCAATTAGAGAGGTAGTATCCAAAAAGATTTGCCACCATGTAATGCCCTCCTTGGGGACAACTCAAACTAACTGATAAGGCCTGTAAGGAAGCTAAAGGGCCCCTTTAGTTAACTGGAATGGGACCACGGAAAAGAACAAAAGAGTGTATTAGTTTGTTGTCTTTGCATAAAAATCTTGTGCTTTTTTCTTTTTAAACTCTGACTTTTCTTTCCTTCATCAACAAACTTCCTGAAAGTTTCAACCACATTCCTGTTTCTTTACCCTTACCCCCATCCATTGCCTCCCTTCCTGCAATGATTCCATCTCCCACCATTCCACAGAAGTTCTCAAACCAAGACACCATCGGCTCTTGATTGATCAATGCCAAGATCAATCCCTACATTTCAGCTCTCATTCCACTTATTTCCCAGCTGGTGTTCACACCATGGCACCTTTTTAAATTTCTACCCTTTCTTCTATGGCTCCTTTCACTTGCCAGTCAACCTCATTTAGTTCATTAGTGTTTTCTGGTTCTCTGAGGTAGATATTATTCATGAATTTACCTGACAATTTATTTGCTTTCTATAACCAGTAGTCTAGGTTCTAACACATGATATGTCAGCACACGTTCTTGAACATCACATTGCCTCCCGTGACTGTGACTGCTTCCTGTACATTGATGTTGCTCAAAATGATATACCTGGTCTATGTGTCTTGGTGGATTTCAAAACAAAATTTTAGCTCTATGGTGAGGGCATGAAAACACTTCACACTCCAACTGTCACAAAACTAAATTAGACCTTATCTGAAACTGCCCGCCTCCTTCCCTTCATTTTCCTCCTCTAGTCTTTATTTTGTTCATAGCATTACCATCCACCAACAATTTATATTTTTTTAAAAAACTGGGGCAGTTCTCAATATCTCCCTCTCCCTTTCCTAATTCTAGTCCCTCATTCCCACTAGTAATCACAAATTTGTATATTTTCTCTCATTTTATTAGCTCTCTTGCTGATAAAGAGCTGTTTGTGAAACTGGCTTAGGTCTCTGTCCATAGCAGGCTCTCTAGTGCTCCTGTCACCGATTCCCTCACCTGTACAGCTGGCCAAAGGCAGCTCCCTCACAGATCTATCTGGCTTAGTTCACGCCATGGTGCAGAGGAAGGTCATGTGGTCTTTCCACCTCTCTCCATTATATAAGCATGATCAATACTTTTATAATCATTTTGCTATCAGATTATATAGCATTATATAAAATAAGTATAGATATATATAGCAAATACACACACACACACACACACACACACACACACACACACACTATAGTAAAATAAGAGTTCAAATCCAGGTCCAACATCCCATGCATCAACCAGGAACACCTGTGTGTGTCCCAAGCATCAGATTCACCACATTCCTTGTCTGAAGTTACGCCTCTGTCCCCTCTTTTCCCTCCTCCATGCTGCTCTAGTTCAGTTTCTAGTCACAGTTCAACCCAGACCATTAGAACAGGCTCTGAACTCGTGGCCATTTCTCCTGCGTCTGCCACTTGTGGTCCATGCATTTGTTCACAATGATCATTCAGTTTAGGGTGATTGCAGCAAAGTCTCTGTTCAGAAAAATCCACCAGTTTTTTTTCAAAGCTTAGGGCAAGAGTTACCTATTCTTGAAAACCATACCAATCTCTCCAAGCAAAATATAATCTGTATTTCTCTATACCATCACACCACTTTGGCAATTTACTAGTAAATTGTTCAGTAAATTATCTGTGTCCCTAATTCTATTGTGAATGAGCTTTATTATCTTTACATAGCTAATATGTAACATGATGTCTGACATATATGGAAGGCTTTCTAACTATGTAATGATTGAAACAAATCTACCAGTTCTGTGGATAACTGGCTAGGACCTGTGACCCACACAGCTATTCACTTCAACAAAATATCCAGTGAGAGGTGGGTTTTGAACGCTATTAATGTAAACAAATTGGGTCTCTATATTCCAAACGTGGTTTTCTTTAGGTGCACATCTTTAATACAATGTTCTATATTTAATATCCATATTTCCTCACAACACATATAAGCATATCTTTTAGTTTCATTGAAAATGTTTCCCTAATAAAAACTAACATCAGCACAAAATTCAAAGAAAAACATAAGCTATATCTTAAATAGTTAATATATTTTTAGACCAAAGATTCTAATTAATACTGTAATTTTATTGTTGGTCTAATTAAGATACTTATAAGGAGGCCATAAGAATCAATCCTTTTGTGACTGACTTTTAATAAGAGAAAACCTACCATGTATTAATACGCCAATGATTTCAATTGTATAACAGAAAGTTGAAAACTCTGTAAAACAATCTGAAAGCAATGAAAAAGACAGGCAGCTTGGGATACAGACAAAACCAAATATCATATATATAACTATGCTAATATTTTCTTTTTATTTTATTACAATTAAAATATATATAGTATTGTCAGAATGATTTACTCTGACAAGATTTTTCTATTTACTCCCTCAGCTTTTCAAATACAATACATTCTCGCTCACACTATCATTTTATGAAGAATTTCCAACTATTATATTCAAGAATTAAGAAATATTTTACAATATCAGGCCAAATATTTACTACAGACAAAGCTCTGTTTAATTATGCAAGCTATTTACTTTGGCTTTAAATTCTAACTTCTCCATTGCAAATGTCAGAAATATTTTTATATTTCTTTTATCTTGGTGAAATATTTTGCTATGCCTATGGCTTAATTATAATAGTTATAGTGGTAATTTTAAAAGGTCAATGTATTATATTGGACATCCATATATATACTATAGTTACTTATATATTAGTGGACTGCCAGGGCTTTATTTTCAAACCTGATACTAATATTCACAAAAATAAATGTCACAGAACTTCCTTTTAATGTCAAATGGTTTCTTGATCAACTTATTTGTTATGGACATTTATTTTCTTATTTTAATGTACCACTTTCTCTAGATTAGCCAACATCTTAAAAGATGCTAATAGATGACATAAAATATTTTTTATTTCAAAATAGCAAGATAGAATCTGTAAGTAGCCTACCAAACTCAAATATTAGTTTGAACTGTAGAATATCCATTGCAGCCAATACATTTCATTATGTTTCACATAAATCCTTCTATTAAGCTCACATACTGTTTGAAAATACTGTCTAATATTTATTTTAACTGCCCATAAGCATTCTCTGGTGACTATAATGAGAGAAATTATTAAAAGAAAAGTAACAAGAAAGAAAGAAAAAGAAGAAAAGTCAATACCTTGAGTCAATGGACATTATTATACAAATTTGGATAAATCAAATATTTGATGTTTACCTGGCTTAAGGTAATTAATTGACATAAATTGTTTTCCATACCTAACATTAACTAAGTCAACGGCCATGGTAACATTTTTCCACTCAGTCATTTCCTGTTACATTTAGCAGTGATTTGTTTTATACTTTATTATAATTCGTACAAAAATAACATATAAGTAGATAAAAATGTGAGGAAATGAAAATATAGAAAAATAGAATCTATAATGTGCAGCTGTAAGAAAGAAAGATCTCTCATCCTTTGAGATGGCATGGAAGGACCTAGACAGCATTATGCTAAGTGAAATAAGCCAATCAGAGAAAGACAAATATCACATGATCTCATTTACTTATGGGATTCTTTATAGATTCTTTTGTTAAGCCTTTTTTTTTTTTTTTTTTTTTTTTTTTTTTTTTTTTTAACATGAGCATCGTTTTATTTTCAGACTTCGAGAGAACTTCCAGCCGTTATGTTTTCAGTCACTGAAACGTTCTGTCACTAGGGTTAATGGGCCTGCCATAATGGACCTTATACTGAAACTGGTACCAAAGTAGGGTATTGCCAAATTTAATTAAAAAAAATAGTTGTCTTGTGCCCTGGCTGGGTGGCTTAGTTGGTTGGAGCATCATCACGTACACCATAGGTTACAGGTTCAACTCCCAGTCAGCACACAGACCTAGGTTTTGGGTTTGATACAATCAATGTTTCTCTCTCACATTGATCTCTCTCCTCCCACCTTCCTCTCTCTCTAAAATTCAATTTACAAAGAGAGTTGTTTTCTTTCGCAGTCAGGCAGCTGGTACCAAGACACTACTATTGGAGGCTGGCAAGATTATTTTCCATATTATGCCAAGGCAAAATTTAGGAAAACTCTTAGCATGCAGTCAATTGGAAGTCAACATACATGCCCAGTCCTTAGTAAGACACAAGAAACATTGTGCAGGCATACCCACATATGCAAATATATACATATACATATTTAACCATTATTATCATGTATTTAAGAAATAAGGGGAGTTCCTGTGAGGTGATAGAAACATCACCAAATACTATAAAGATTTACAAAACATTATTATTCACTTTTTAATTAAATATTTTCTCTTCAAGCTTGTGTTCAATATATGGAGTTACAGCTTGGCTTATTTATAAACAACTATTTAAAAACTACAGATCCAAGTGTCGTCTACTTTAAAATAGTCCCTGTGACAGTAATAACAGTTAGAACACTTGTAATTTCAAAGAAATTGCTCCTGTATATTAAAATATTTAGGACAACCCTCTGACTTGAATTTATCCCCATTTTCAAGATAAAAGGCACAGAAGGAGTGATCGATCTGACCAAAGTCAAATAGTTCAAAGTTGAAGACTAAACTCTAGTCAGTACAGTTCTACTTCAAGGTGTGGGTGTTTCTGTATTATATGAAGCCAAAATACACCTAATGACAATTCAGAGATAACTCTAAGTGGCTTGGTTGACAGCAGAAGACCTCCTTGCATATCTCTTTCATTATGATGCCCATGGCTTATGAATTCCCAGCACAAACATCGCCAAGGCTGGTGGAAAGGGAGGAACACCAATGTACTATTACTGATTTGTTGTAAATTCCAATAGCCAAGAATATATTACATTTTATATGTAAGTTCATTACTGTTTTATATCAATAATCTATACAAAACAAGATCCGAGGATGTTGAAAATAAGATGGATTGTGTTCTTTTAGAGAAAGAGTAAAGAAAGAAGATATAGAAAACTTACAGCTACCAAGAAAAATCAAAATATTAGTCTAACAAAACATTTAAACAGGCAGTTTATAAAAGGTTAGCCTTAGAAATACTAGAAACACTGCTTATTTTTTATATTTTCTGTGAAAAGTTGTGGCTGTCATTAAGTTCTCTGTTGCCTCACAAGCTTTAGAGATGGAAAGGCAGCCCTGGTATTCAGTGCCGGACTTGACAATTAATAGCTGTGTCCTTGATGAGCAAGTTACTGAAGGGTGAACCAGTTACTTTGTTTCTATTTATAAAGAAGGACACCATTTTACAAATTTTTTGTGGAAATTCCATTTCTGTGTATAGGGAGGACCTGATACAGAGCTGAGCTTCAAAGTAGGAAGCCAGAAGAGTTTTATTATCATCACGGTGATTTGCTATACATTAAGGGGCTGTGAGGAAAATGATGATTTTTTTTAAGTTTCTTATCTTGAATATAAGTTGTCCAATTCCAAAATCCTGAGTGAAAATGTAATGCTCTTCCCTGAAATTCTTAAATCACTGTAACACTGAAATGTTAAAGTTGTTTTCCTTAGTAGGGAAAGCCACCTTACTCAAGCTCCAGGACAGAGAATATCCTAAGAGTTAAATAGCTTATTCCACATAGCGTGTAGTAAGTACCTCCTGCAAACCAATAGGTCTCTTACTGACTCGAGTTAAACATTCAAGATTTTATTTTCAATCATCAAAGTAGCAGAGTCATAAAACGGAAGAAGGCTGGACTGGCACACTGGTTTTAATTCTGATGCCATCAATAACTGATTGGTAGTGGCTGGAGAGAGTGCTGTTGGTGAAGGATTCTGCTGGCCACTTTTGTTCCCCTGAAAAGGGTGCTATGATCAGTTAGTAATGTCTGCCATAGAAAAAGAATGCAAATAAGAATACTTTATTTTGGATTAGGGAGCTTATTACTAATACAAAAATGTTTGGAAATAAGAGGGGGAAAAAAACACTCATCCCCATTTTGATATTTCTTATTAATAGACAAGACATTTAATGGATACCCATTAGATGCCTGAAAGGGAACCTCTCATTAACTGACAAAGGCAACTCTGCACCAGCACCTTTGCATGACAACCATGCCCCGAGTAGATTCCTTTAAGAACTTGGGTTAAAAGCATAATGTTGAATAAGTAAGAAACTTCAGCCTTTTTGTTTTATGTTTAAAATGTTGATAATATTTACCTCAAAGTTTTGTTTGGAGAATTTAACAAGAATACTTAGCAGTGTCAGGGACACACATGAAGCACTTGACGTGTGATTACAATCATCATGAACATTTCAAGAAGCTCTGAGTGTGTATGTGTGTGGGAGTGATTTGGTCGGTTGGTTGTCTCCTGCACTCTTTATCCAAGAGTAAAGCTTTAATATTAGTCATGAGATAAGGAACTTGAATCAGGGCTTAGAGAGCATTTTAAACATTTCACTGAGAAACTGCCCATGATGCAGATTCAAGCAAAGAGCCTACACCCCAATGGCTCAGACGACAAATAATTAACAAATAACTAAGCAAAGTCTTTATTATTGTTTTTAAACCACCCTGCTCGCTTATGCTCCAATAAACCATTTCCAACCCACATTATGTTTACAAAGAGAAGTCTATTTTTTTTTTTTTTTTTTACTTTCTTGCACTGAGATTTCCTAGAGTAATTTGCCTTTCCCTGTGGATATCTGAGAGGTCACACTGAGAATAAAATTAGCAAGTATACAATGAAAGCTAAAAACAACAACAACAAAAAGGAAAAGTAAAACCTATGCATTTCATGTTAAGTGAGAGAGAAGCTGGTAAAAAAGCTAACAGTTTCTGATCATGTTGTCATTTCAGAGAGAACATAAATTTACCCTTCAAGGCAAAAGGGAGGTATCAGCTTAAACTTTCAAGAAGAGCTGACTTTCATGCCGAGGTCACAGTGTCTATGAGGATCAACTTCTAGAATAAATAAAGCCCTGGCAGAAATGAAAAGACTACTAAAATGTAAATATGCATGAGTATGCATGTGTAGGGCCTGAAAAAATATCTGAAATAGTGGTTACTCTGCAGGAGTGAGAAAGAGTGAGTAATTTTATTTTTTATGTATTTCAGAATAGCATGTGTTATTTTCATATTTAGCAAAAGCATTAAAATTGGTCTTATAAACATACGTGCATGCACACACGCACACACACAGCTATCCTCTATTCAACGCATACACAGTGAGCAGTTGGCATGACATATTGACTGCTATTTTTCTTGCCTCCAAATGTTCCCCAGGAATGCAGTGATTATACCAGAGGAAATGCCTGTTGAGAATAAAGATTCTAAAATTTTAGGGCCAACTTCAGAAAAGTCCATCTATTGATCTGAGAATCCATTGTACCGGGGAGAAAAAGGCCAACATGGTCATTAGTCTTTACCTTCTACAGTGGTGTTTGATGAACTGTGAGACCTGACCCCTCCAAAGGTTAGCTAATTGTTTAGTGAAACAAATGTCTCAAAAACTGATAAGACCAAATAGACAAAAGTAGAAATATAAGGCAGGGCATGTAGTATAGAAAAGTATTGTGCTTTTTTTAAATTAGTGTGTGTGTGTGTATGTGTGTGTGTGTGTGAGAGAGAGAGAGAGAGAGAGAGAGAGAGAGAGAGTGAGAGAGAGAGAGAAGAATAGAACTTGACTGTGATGCAAAATTTATTTCATACTAAGCACTGGAGGAAAAAAATGAAAAATACTGATGTGGATAATAAAATTGGGAGGTAATTGAATTTGAGAGAAAACAGTATTTTCTTTACCTTCACCCTATTACTCTTAGAATCCTTTCCCTTTCTTTAAGATTGAAGTGTCCTGAAAAGCATTCCCCCCACTCTCTTCACTCCAATTCCTACTGATTTGAGGACTAGTTTATATTTTTAGTTTATATTTTGCATCTGGGATTTTCTGTTATAAATCCACTTGATACTCCTGGGGCAGGAGAAGGCTCAAGAGAGAGAAGGCAGAGAGATGGAGTGTATGTGTGAGGGGGGGCGGGGGGGAGATAGGAGGCAGAGCCTGCATTTCACACCTGGTGGGGCAGATAAGCGAGTTTTTCATGAATCAGTGGGTGCGTAGATGTCATGTGGGGATTCAGGACAGCAAACTGGGGGAGGATTTCCCGTACCTGCAATCGATGACTCCTGGAAAGGACTGAGTTGCCAGGAAACCCAAGAGAGGAGACGCAAAGTCCCTAAGAAAAACTATCATATGTACCCCCCAGAAGGAACTCACATTGGAATGTTAACCCACAAAGTGGAACACCAGGAAGAAAAGTAGGGAACAGAGGAAGGGAGCAGGCAAATAATAGACTTCAGGCCCCAACGTTGCCAATGGTGTCAAGTCTATCCTGTAGAGAAGTTGGAAGGGAGAGAGAGCTAATAATCACACATGGGACTACCTGACATTTTAGAACCAGGTCTTAAAAAAGTGGATGAGATTCTTTAAATAACAGAACGTGCCTGAAATATGGAATCAGAATTGCCTTTCAGAGAGCAGAGTAGGAGCAGTTGGAGAAGGTAATGCTACCTATCCAGCTTCAAATGAACTGCATGTAGATGCAAACACACAAAACACACCCATACACACACGCACAAGGAACCTGCACAATTACAAAACTTCTCTGAACTTTTTAGAGATCACCTTTGATTTTGTGTAATAAAATAAATTCTGTCATTTTAAGCCTTTACAATATAACAAAGTTGTCATCTATTTGCTTTGCACTTTAAAAAATTCATTAAAGCCCAGCCGGTATGACTCAGTGGTTGAGCATCGACCCACATACCAAGAGGTCGCCAGTTTGATTCCTGGTCGGGGCACATGCTCAGGTTTGGGCTCAATCCCCAGTGGGGGGCATGCAGGAGGTAGCCAATCGATGTTCTCTCTCATCGATGTTTCTATCTCTTTCTCCCTCTCTCTTCCTCTGCCTCTAAAATCAATAAAGACAAATATTTAAAATAAATATATAATTCATTAAAATGTCAATGGGAGAAAAAGGAGAAACATCTGTAACAAAAATAAATTTAAAAAATAAGTAAAATAAATAAAATAAAATAAAAATACACGGCACAAACAAGATTAAGCTGATTATGGACACTATCAATAATATTGTTAAGATTTTTATATGTATGACTCAGTTTTGGATCCTAGCAGCTATTTAAATACATTTAAGTTATTTAACATTCTTGAGTCTCAAACTGTCCCATATAATGACAAACATACATCTCAGGATGGTTGTTCTAAGGACATCTAATGGTGATATTGTGCATAAAATATTTAACAAGGCTGGTACATGTTAACTATTGAATAAATAGCAACTGTTATTAGTAGTAAGAAATATTAATGCTATACAGATTAACATCTCAAAATGAGTATATTCACTCCATTCAATATGCATTTTAGGGAGCTTGTCATAAGCAGTGATTAACAAAGGAGTCACAATAACTCCTTGCTTTGTGGGAGGATAGTGCAGAGTGCTCACTGGCCCTCACTTACAGCAGAATATCTTTTATAACAGTGGCTGCATGACAATGTATACACATGTGCCAAGAATCAAGAAAGCACACATTGAAAAAAGGCAACAGAGGATGGCAGTGGGCATCCCAGAGCAAGGGTGAGTGTGTGAGCATGTGAACGGGTGTGAGAAGGAGTGTGAGTGGACGTGAGTGTAGACGAGCAACCTTGAGCAGTGCAGAAACGTGGGGCAGAGGGTTTCTGTGCTGTAAACGGGGAGCAGCTGGCTACCATGGTAAGCGACTTGTCAGGGTGCTTCTCCCTGTGCAGCTGGAAGGCCCTAACATTTTGATATATCCCTGCTCTCATCTGGGAGGAGCAGCAGGGAGTGGCTAGGGCCGAGCTACCAGAGTCTACCAGTGCGCCTTGCACCATCGGACCAGTGGACCCCACTGTGTCAACGTGGACCAGTGCACAGTAGCGGCACTGTCAAAGTGGCTGCTGTGGAAGCAACAACCAGCCGGGAACCGGAAGCCAAGCACCATACCCCACAGTGGCAGCCTGATCAGAGCCAAGCACCATATCAGCAGCAGTAGTGCCAGTTTGGGAGCCCAGCACCTTCCCTGACATCAGCAGTGACTGGGTGGGAGTGGAGCCCCACCCCCAACAGCAACTGAGGCTCAGGAGCTGAGACGCACCCCCAGCAGCAGAGGTTTGGGAGTGGACATACATCCCCAGGCAGCAGCAGCACAGATCAATAGCTGAGATCCATCCCCAGCAGCATCAGCAGAGGCTGATTAGGAGTAGTGCCCCAGCCCAAGTAGCAACAAGGAATGGGCAGCCGAGATAAGCCCCTGACAACTGAAGCAGCAGATGTGGAGAACAGCTCCTCCGCCAGCAGCAGCAAAGTACTGGGAGCAGAGCATCCTCAGCTCCCAACAGCAGCAGACGATTGGGAGCCAAGCGCACCTCCTGGCAACAGCAGCAGCAGTACCAGCACAAACCGGGAGCTGCCCTGCCCACAGCAGCATGAGGAGTGACTGATCAGGAGCTGAGCCTCACCAGGCAGAAGTGCACCCCAGCAGAGCACCAGTGGAACCCACGTACCCCAGAAGCAAATCAGTGGGACTCACGCACCCCAGAAGAACACCAGCGGGACACACACACCCCAGAGGCACACCAGTGGGACCCACGCACACCAGAAGCACACCAGTGGGACTCACACATCTCAGAAGCACACTAGTGGGACCCATGCATGCCAGCAGCACATTGGCTAGACCCACATGCCCCAGCAGTGCAACGACTGGACCCCTATGCCGCATCAGCACCTACCATGACAGATCAATACCAGCCACCAGTTGTCAATCCTCCAGGACCCGCAGGAGGCAAGAGGCGCCATACACCAAAACAGTCTGGGAGGTGCAGCAGACTTATCTGTACACAATGACCTGCCTACACATCCCAACATCCCTCACCAGGCCTAGAACTACCAGACTGCTAAAATGGTGAGACAAAGAAACAACACCTAAATGAAAGAAAAGGGGAAATCACCAGAAAAAGAACTACAGAAAATGGAAGAAAGCAATTTGTCAGATAAAGAATTCAAAGCAATGATTTTAAGGGTGCTCAAACAATTTAGTGAGAACTACAAGCAACTTAATAAGAATTATAAAGAGCTCAGTGGGAACTACATCAGTTAAAAAAAAAAAAAAGAGGTAGAAGCTATGAATAAAAATCAAGAAGAAATAAATAATGACATAGCTGATATGAAAAATACCTTAGAAGGATTCAATAGCAGATTAGAAGAAGATAAAGACCAAATCAGCCACTTAGAAGACAAGGTAGAAAAAAATACTCAAATAGAGAATGAAATGGGGGAAAAATTAAAAAGCAGGAGGAAAGTTTAAGGGAGATTTGGGACAATACAAAATGTAACCACATTCACATCATGGGGCTACTGGAAGGACAAGAATCAGAGAAAAGAATAGAGAACATGTTTGAAGAAATAATGACAGAAAACTCCCCTAATTTGGTGAAGGAAAAAGTCACACAAGTCCAGGAAACATCGAGAGTCCCAAGCAAGATGAACACAAAAAGACCCACAGCTAGACACATCATGATTAAAATGGCAAACATTAAAGACAAAGAAAGAATCTTAAAGGAAGCAAGAGAGAGACAGAAAGTTACCTACAAGGGAGCTCCTATTAGATTGTCAGCTGATTTCTCAATAGAAACACTGCAGGTCAGAAGGGAGTGGCATGAGTACACAAAGTAATGAAAGGCAAGGGTCTGAATCCAAGACTACTTTATCCAGCAAGGCTATCATTCAGAATTGAAGGTGAAATAAAGAGCTTCACACACACACAAAAAAACAAAAACTAAAGGAATTTACCACCACCAAACAAGCACTGCAAGAAATGCTAAAGGGACTGGTGTAAAAAGAAGAAGAAATATATGTATAGAGAGGAACATAGGCATAAAATAAAAATGGCAACTAATAAGTATCTATCAATAATAACCTTAAATGTAAATGGCTTAAATGCTCCAATCAAAAGACATAGGGCAACTGATTGGATAAGAAAACATAACCCATATATATGCTGTCTACAAGAGACCTACCTCACAACAAAATACTCACACAGGATGAAAGTGAAGGGATGGAAAAAAAATTTTCCAGGCAAATGGAAATGAAAAAAATGCTGATGTAGCAATAATCATATCTGATAAGATAGACGTCAAAACAAGGGCCATAATAAGAGACAAAGAAGGTCACTAAAAAATATTAAAAGGATTAATCCAACAAGAGGATATAACCCTGGTAAACATATATGCACCAAATACAGGAGCACCAAAATATATTTAAAAACTTCTAGAGCACTTCAAAGGAGAGATCAATAGCAATACAGTTGTAGTGGGTGACTTTAACATTCCACTAACACCACTGGATAGATCTAGAAAAAAATTAACAAGAAAACAGAGTCTTTAAATGACAAACTAGATCGGTTGGACATAATTGATATTTACAGAACATTTCATCCCAAAGATGCAGAACATACATTCTTCTCAGGTGCACATGGGGCATTCTTGAAGACAGACCACATGTTAGGACACAAAGTAAGTCTCTACAAATTCAAGAAGACTGAAATCATATCAAGCATCTTCTCAGATCACAATGGCATAAAACTAAAAATCAAATACAACAAAACACACAAAACATTCAAACACATGGAGGCTAAATAGTATGTTATTAAACAACGAATGTGTTACCAAGGAGATCAAGGAAAAAATTAAAACTTCCTGGAAACAAATGAAAATCAACACACAACAACACAAAATCTGTGAGATGCAGTGAAAACAGTCCTGAGAGAGAAATTCATAGCATTACAGGCCTACCTCAAGAAACATGAAAAATTCCTAATTGAATTTCTAACCCTACAACTTAGAGAACTAGAAAGTAAACAAAAAGAAAAAGCCAGAGCTAGTAGGAGGAAAGAAACAGTAAAGGTCAGAGCAGAAATAAATGACATAGAGACTAAAAAAACAATTCAAAAGATCAGTGAAACAAAGAGCTGGTTCTTTGAAAAGATAAACAAGATTGATGGATCCTTAGCCAGACTCACCAAGAAACAAAAAGAGAAGACCCAAATAAACAAAATCAGAAATGAAAGAGGAGAAGTAACAAATGATATCACAGAAATAAAAGAGATCATTAAAACATACTATGAATGCCTGGCCGGTGTGTCTCAGTGGTTGAGCGTCGACCCATGCACCAAGAAGTCACCGGTTTGATTCCTGGTCAGGACACATTCCCAGGTTGTGGGCCTGATCTCCAGTGGGGGGCATGCAGAAGGCAGCCAATCAATGTTCTCTTTCATCGATGCTTCTATCACTCTCTCCTTCTCCCTTCCTCTCTAAAATCAATAAAGAAAAAAAAAACTATACAACAAAAACATACTATGAACAATTATATGCAATCAAATAGGACAATCTAGGCGAAATGGACAAATTTCTAGAAAAACACAGTCTGCCAAAACTGAATCAGGAAGAGATTGAAAACTTGAACAGACCAATAACAAATAAGGAAATTGAAGATGGAATCAAGAAACTCCAGCAAACAAAAGCCCAGACCCAGACAGCTTCACGGGGGAGTTTTACCAAACATTTAAAGAAGATCTAACACCTATTCTCCTCAAACTATTCCAAAAAAAAATCCAAGAAAACAGAAGCCTTCCAAACTCATTTTTTGAGACCAGCATAATTCTAATTCCAAAACCAGATAAAGACACTACAAAGAAAGAAAACTACAGGCCAATATCCCAGATGAACACAGATGCCAAAATTTTTAACAAAATATTAGCAAATCATATCCAGCAATACATCAAAAAAATTATTCATCATGACCAAGTGGGATTTATCCCAGGGTTGCAAGGATGGTACAATATTCTCGAATAAATAAATGTGATACACCACATAAACAAAATGAAAGATAAAAACCATATGATCATATCAATAGATGCTGAAAAAGCATTCGACAAAATCCAGCACCCATTTCTGTTAAAAACACTCAGCAATGTGGAAATAGAAGGATCATATCTTGACATAATAAAAGCCATTATGAAACACCTACAGCCAACATTATACTTAATGGGCAAAAACAAAAAGCACTTCCGTTAAGAACTAAAAAAAAACCAGGGATGCCCACTTTAGCCACTCTTATTTAACATAGTACTGGATGACTTTAGCCACTCTTATTTAACATAGTACTGGATGTCTTAGCCACAGCAATTAGACAGGAAGAAAACATAAAAGGGATCCAAATTGAAAAGGAGGAAGTGAAACTGTCATTATTTTCAGATGACATGATACTGTACATAAAAAATCATAAAGACTCCATCAAAAATCTACTAGATTTAATAAATGAATTTGGCAGAGTGGCAAGATACAAAATTAACGTCAAGAAACTGAAGGCATTCTTATACACCAACAATGACCTCACAGAAAGTGAAACTAAAAAAAAAATCCTATTCACCACGTGGCAAAACACTTAAGATAACGTAGGAATAAACTTAACCGAAGTAAAGCACCTCTGCGCAGAAAACTGAAGGTCATTGAAAAAAGAAATAGAAGAAGATATAAAAAAGTGGAAGCATATACCTTGTTCATGGATTGGAAGAATTAACATCATAAAATGTCCATATTACCCAAAGCAATCTATAGATTCAATGTAATCCCTATCAAATAACCAAGAACATATTTCACAGAACTAGAACAAATATTCCAAAAGTTTATATGGAACCAAAGAAGTCCCTGAATAGCCACAGCAATCTTGAAAAAGAAGAACAAAGTAGGAGGGATCACAATACAGGATGTCAGATTATACCACAAAGCCATTGTAATCAAAACAGCCTGGTACTGGCACAAGAACAGGCACATAGATCAATGGAACAAAACAGAGAACCCAGAAATTGAGTCAAGTCATTATGCTTAATTAATATTTGACAAAGATGACAAGAGCATACAGTGGAGTCAAGACAGCCTCTTCAATAAATGGTATTGGGAAAATTGGACAGCTACATGCAAAAAAAAGGAAGCTAGACTACCAAGTTACACCATACACAAGAATAAACTCAAAATGGATAAAAGACTTAAATGTGACTTGTGAATCCATAAAAATCCTATAAGAAAATGTAGGCACCAAAATTTCACACATCACATGCAGCAGAATTTTCACTGATACAAAGCCTAAGGCAAGAGAAACAAAGTAAAAAATGAACACATGGGACTACATCAAACTAAAAATCTTCTGCACAGCAAAAGAAACAACCATCAAAATGGAAAGGGAACCCGCTATATGAGACAGCATAATTGCCAATGATACATCAGTTAAGGGGTTCATTTCCAAAATATATAGAGTACTCATACAACTCAACTAAAGGAAGACAAAGAACCCAATTAAAAAATGGGCAGAGGACCTAAATAGATACCTCTCCAAATAGGACATATAAATGGCCAAGAGACATATGAAAAAATGCTCAGTGTCACTAATTATCAGAGAGATTCAAATTAAAACGACTATGAGGTATCATCTCACACTTGCCAGAATGGCTGCCATCAACAAATCATCAAACAAGTGCTGGTGAGGGTGTGGAGAAAAAGGGACTCTAGTACACTGCTGGTGGGAATGCAGACTGGTGCAGCCACTATGGAAAACAATATGTTGTTACCTCAAAAAATTAAAAATTGAACTGCCATTTGACCCAGTGATCCCACTTCTAGGAATATACCCTAAGAAGCCTGAAACACCAATCAGAAAGAATATATGTACCCCTATGTTCATAGCAGCACTATTTACAATAGCTAAGATCTGGAAACAGCCCAGTGTCTATCAATAGATGAGTGGATAAAAAAGCTGTGGTACATATACACAATGGAGTACTATGCAGCTGTCAGAAAGAAAGATCTCTTATCCTTTGAGATGACATGGAGGGACCTGGAGAGTATTATCCTAAGCGAAACAAGCCAAGCAGAGAAAGACAAATATCACATGACCTCACTTATTTGTGGAATATAATGAACAAAACAAGGTGATGAATAAAATAGACCCAGAGACACAGACGTAGGGTTCAGACTGACAAACTTCAGAGTAGGGGGTGGGGTGGAGGGAAGAGATAGGCCACAGAACTTATATGCATGTATGCATAAACATGGACATAGACAACAATGCTTGGTATGTGAGGGGCACAGGATTGGGAAGAGGGTGTCAATGAGGGGAAAAGGAGAAATATCTGTATCAAAAAAAAAAAGAAAAAGGCAACAAAATGAAAAAAAAAAAGAAAGAAAGCACACATTGCCTGGCCAGTGTGGCTGAGTGGATTGAGCATAGTCCCATGGACTGAGAGGTCCCAGTTCAATTCCTGGTCAGGGCACATGCTGGGGTTGCGGGCCTGATCCTCAGTGGGGGCCGTGCAGGAGGCAGCTGATCCATGTTTCTCTCTCATATCAAGTTTCTATCTCTCTCTCCCTTCCTTTCTCTCTAAAAATATCAATTAAAAAAATATATAAAAATAATGTACATAACACTGGGCAAATCATAGATGGTTCAGAGAGTCTGAAAAAACTACAGAGTGAAATATATATAAGTTCAAATAGAGGGTCAGTCAAAATAATTGTAAGCAAAGTAATTAAATAAGTGAACTTGTGGCTTTTGGGGGGAGAAACCTTTCATATTAGCATCCTCAATTATTCAGTAACTTCTTCCTTATGTTTTATGTCACATATATATAAATATATATGCATTTCCACAGGTCTCCCCACCTCCAGGGATATATGGATATGTATTATATATATGGATATGTACTATATATAATATAATATATATAGCATATTATATTAAAGCTTATAAAGCTTTTTATTTTGTTTGTTTATTTTTCCCCCTAAAGAATAGGTGACACCCATAAAAGTTCTACTGGGAGTAACTATGAGATTAACTCAAGTCTCTGGGAGCAGGAGCCATACTCTAAAAAATTTTTTACTGAATTTTTTAGGGTGAGAAGCCAGACTTTTAACATTGTATCCCAAAGACAATGGACGGAATGGGCTAGTTCAAACAATAAATAGTTGTTATTCTCCTTTTTTTGTTTTGTTTTGAACATTAAATCTGTTTTCTTTCTTTTTTTTTAATCCTCACCCGATGACATTTTTGCATTTATCTTCAGATAGAGCCAGATGGAGAGAGGGAGGAAGAGAGAGAGAGAAACATTGACATGAGAGAGACACATCGAGTGGTTGCCATCCACAGGACCCCAATCGGGGCTGAGGACAAACCGAAACCGTGGTGCGTGCCCTTAGTGGGAACCAACCCGGGACTCTCCAGTCCACGGGCTGACGCTCTAACCGCTGAGCCATACCAGCCAGGGCTACATTAAATCTCTTTTCTCATCCAATCTTCATAGCCTCAGCTTGCTTCCTCTAATTTGGTTAACTAAATTTAATTCTGCTTCAGTCGTACTGTGGTAAAGAGACACACAGCTAGAAAGTTAGGCTGGAGTCCTTGAATGCTAAAGTAGAAAGTGTGACTCAGTCCGTGGAGGCCAATGACATAGACTTAGAACAAGAATAAATGGATTGGAGAGTAAGAAGACTTGTGCCAGACTGAGTATGTTGTCTTGACTGGAGTAGAGGGAGAAAGGCCAGAGGTCGGGAGCCCTGTGGCTATACATGCAGGATTCTAGAGAAGCTATTCTTAACTTTACCGGGTATCGAAATCACCCAGGGAATTTGAGAAACATCTACTGGCCCAAGCTTTAATTTACTCTGACAAGCGGGGGCTTCTGTACACATCATTAACTCTCCAGATGATTCCAATCCCCAAGACAGTTTGAGAACCACTAGCCTGGCAAGACATAATGTGGGCTTGATCTACAGTAATGGCAGTTGATGTATAAGGAGGGAGTATGGAGTCACAGAAAGGAGTAACTACAGAACTGGATTTAATTCATATATCTGTACTTTTGGATAAAAGATTCTGAGGGCTAGAGCTTGTTAAGGTTGATTTTGCTATGTGCATAACTGACTGTATATTTATAAGTATTAAATTTTAAAAATATGAGTTTACTGTGTCTCACATAATTTTCATGTAAATATAAAATAGAACCACGTGATGACTAAGTGGCAACTTTTCTGACTCAAAATGGAAGCAGATCTGATGGACGTATTTTTGTCAGTGTCTTTGTAGAAATTTATCAGATGCATCAAAACAGCGTGACATACATTCATAAGTAGAACTCATTCAAAATATAAAGAGAGTTTCTGAATAGAATGCACCAAAGAGGGCATGACAAACATATAGGGATTGAAAATAACACTGACACAGTCTAGCTCACCCACCACCAGAATCTGCTCAACACATCATGACAACAAAATCTGCAAACCAGACAAATGACAAAAGTATTCTAAGTGACAAGATGTTTAGCATATACATTCTATTGAAGAATAAATAAAATTGACTTTAAACTTTGGTACCAATGGTTTTTTTCTCATTTTAGGATGAAGTTCAAAGTGAAATCATAAATAGACTTAGGATCTCCTTTTACCTAAAAAGTGAGTACAATGCAGTGATTAAGATTCAGTCTACATTCAAATCCTGGTTCTGCCAGGACTGTGTGACCTGGGACACATTTTATTTTAGTGTTCTCATCTGTAGAACTGCAAATGATAATCATATTAAAAGTCATTGAGAGTATTTCATGTAGTAATTGTATAGTGCTTGATACACAGAAGACATTCAATATTTGTTACTTAGCATTTTTCATATTACTTTTCCAATTCAGCTTCTTTCACGTGAACTGTTACTCTCTAACCTTTAGCCACATGAGACATTTCAGTTTCTGAGTGAAAAAATGCTGTATAGCCATTTTTCTTTCTTCTCCTCCCCTATATTTCTACCCCCTGCCTTGCACATAACTTTTTTTATAATTTTATTTTTCAATAGTTTACATTCAACACTATTCTATATTAGTTTCAGATGTACAGCATAGTAGTTAGAAAACCATGTACTTTACAGATTAGTCCCTCCACTGCTTCAAGTACCCACCTGGCCATATATACAGAGCTGGGCAAAAGCAGGTTTACAGTTATAATACAAATAATACAATAATGAATAAATAATACTACACCATTAAACTATTTTGGATACTCACAGCTATAAACCTACTTTTGCCCACCCCGTACTTATCACAAAATTATCGACTATATTCCCTATGCTGTAATCTACATCACTGTGACTATTCTGTAATTACCAATTTGTACTTCTTAATCCCTTCACTTTATTCACCCAGTCCCCCAACTCCCTCCCCTCTGAGCATATAGTTAAAGCCTAATTCTCTCATCCTTCAGATTTCAGGAAAGCCCATTCAAACTTCCAATTAGATCAGGTTCCCTTTTGCATACTTTCCTAAGACCACACTTGTACTTTTATAGAGTTTTCACAATTGTGACTTTAAATGTAATTTATTCATTTGCATATTTACTTGATTGATATCTTTCATTTAATAAACCATGCATCCAAAGGGGGCTGAAGTCATGCTACTTTGGGTTCATCATTGGATATAATACTATCTAATGGATAGTAGGAGGTAAATAACTGTTTATTGAATAAATTAAGTGATTTTTCAGCTATGATATTGTTACAATTCTATAAAATCATACTAATGATTTCATAATGTCTCAAAGTATTTTTATGGCATGGTTTATTATGCAACACATTTTGATGAAAAAGGAGTCTGCTTCCAAATTCTAGGACTAACACTGGTGTGATAAACCTTCTGGAGCAACTATGTGCATGTTATCCATCCTTTTCTTAGAGAAATCTCAGTTTCCCATCCAGTACTTTACCATCAGTCTAATCCCAACAATATTCTATTTGTTAGCATTCCTTCACACTTTCTAAGTATATTGTTGCTGCTAGAATACATTCTTGTTTACAGGCCCTGCTTTTGTTTTATATTTTTCATTAAATATATATATTTTTGCCATTCCGTGCTCAGTCAACATCTTGAACATAGTCTTTTTTTTTTTAATCCTCACTGGAGGATACTTTTCCATCAACTTTTATTTATTTATTTATTTATTTAGATAGAGTGGGAGAGATGGAGGGATGGGGAGAGAGAGAGAGAGAGAGAAACATCATTGTGAGAGAGACACATCGATTGGTTGCTTCTGGTATGACCCCGACCAGGGCCAGGGATTAAACCTGCAACCCAGGTAAGTGCCCTTGACCACAATCGAACCCACAACTCTCAAAATGTTATTTTATAAATTATCTAATTTTTAGTTTCCTATATACTTTGTGAGATGCACTCAGGACTGTTAGTTTATCCATTTTCAGGCAATCTAGCTGGATTCTAAATTTAAAGTACTTGTGAAAGCCTCCATAATAAGCAATTACCATAGCCCTGATTAAACCAATGATTTCTTGCTTTTTCATTGGGCCAGTATCTCTCCTCTGCACATTGTGACAAAGTTAAGTTGTAGCTTACCTTAATCCTACTTGTTAAAAAAAATACATACATTCTTATATATAGAGAGAGAGATATTACACACACACCAAAAACTTTCATTTTAAGGGAGTATATTTGATTTTTTGAGGCCACTGAGTTACCATGTTTTTATTAAAATAATCACTGATTAATTTAGTATTTTTCTGCACAGCTAGAAGCATTTCAAGAAACACACACACACACAAACACACACACACGGTTTATTATGTAGCCCAACACTTCCAGATTACTATTATTTCGAAAGAATAAAAATCTGGATTTCTTTGTAAAATCTCTTGCATTTTAAATGTTATCAACAAAATTGTAACAACTACAACCACAGAATCTATGTTTTGGGACACACACACACCACACACACACACTGGAACACACATGCAATACATTTAGACTAGGTTAGACAGTTTACAATTTCTGACATAGTTAATACTTCTGATATATTGGAATAAAAATAAACAGTGATTTTGGCTCTATCATTTATTAACTGTATAACAGCTTAGTTACATATACATAATTAAATTATACATGTCTATATCTATGCCATATATATATGCACACATACATACCAGCCACTATAATATGTATTTCACATAATTACTTTTATTTATCATACTCATTTTTCTATATATACATAAATATATATATACAGATATATGTATGATTTTCCAGCCAGCCTGAAGAATGGATATGAGGAATTAGAAGCAAATTATGTGAACTACACAGTGCAGTGCCTGACGCAGCAATAGTGACCTATGGTTATTATTTCCTTTTCAACTTCTCAAGAATCATCAAAAGCACACTGTGTTTGTTTTGTTTTGTTTTTGGAAATATCTATTAAATTAACTTCCAGTTAAGGCAGGTCTAATAAATTCTCAAGCTCATTTATGTTGGTGGCATGTTGCTCCCCTATCAAGCATTGGTATGTCTACACCATACATAATCATCTTAAAACAGACGACTTTGTAGCACAATTCTTCCTGAATGCATTTTTCTTAGATAATGTTAAACTCAAGGTATCCTTCATAATATTACATGGTAAACCTACGCAAAGTAACTAATTGGAAATATACTATTTTTTCTTATCACGGTCTCACACAACCTCATAAATGCAGTATTTGGTAGTAGTAACATCTATAATTGTGATGGCTACCAGTAGATTCAGTGGTATTCATAAAAAGTAGGCAATATAAAATATGATTAGAAATATAGACTTTGGTTTTGGAAACATGGATTCAAACATTTACCCTACAACAATGCTAAGGAAATCGGTCAATTAAATTTCCTTGAGTATCAGGAATTTTAGTTGTATAGGATTGAAACAAAGATTAAATTGGATGTTTGTGAAGAACATAGTGAACACTCAGTGAATGTTAGTCATTGGTGGCATTACAATTTTCACTGCCATCCATCACTTCACTAGTAGATAGGTAGATTAACTGGCTCAAAACATCTCTAATTGTTGATGGCAGATAGTACAGTCTAATAAAAACTTTAATCATTCATATTTTCCATGACAAATTTCCTCTATATTAACATAAGAGCCAAGGCAAGGTAGCATCATTAAAGGTCATAAGGATAAGGCAGTATATTTGCATTTCCTACGAGCTCAATTCCAAGTTAACTGTGAGACTTTGGCCAGTCTAATTTTTAAGGTTATTTTATGCTTCTATTTACTAAGTTTTCACAACTTTTACCTTGATAATTTAGGGTAAAATTTTAAAAAAATACATACATCCCTTTGTTATGTGTCATGTATGATAAACATCAATCATCTTGATAGTTGATGAATACAGCACCTTTTTATTATTATTATTGATACTCTATCACTCTTTTTATGGAACAGCTTCTTGCCTTCAGGACCATGGACAGAGAAGGAGCAGTAATAAGAATGAAAAGTATATATGTGTAACTTGAAACATGTAAAATGAATATGGAAAAGTACTCAGAATCAGAGCTAGAAATATTAAACCATGTAGATATGACCACATTCTCAAGAACTGTATACAAAAAACTGATTGCATCCCTCTTATATAATAAATAGTGGGGAAATAAATGCAATATAATTTTGCTCATTTTCAAGGCCGTACACAGTCTAGAAACCAAAATTACTCAACCTAGAACCTCAGGTACAAAGAGGTAAATGCAAGCCTGCATTATGAGTGTTTTTTATCTTAGGCTTTATAGAGTATTAACATCTGCTTCCACTTTCTCAAGCGACATAACTTTGTCCTCTCTGTGCCCCTGATTATCACCTATAAAATAGGAATAATAAGAGTTACTTAGATACATTAATAAATAAGCTAATGCATGTTATCACTAAGCACAGAGCCTAGTTTATACTAAGCACACACTGTGATTTGGTTGACAAGGATCATGGATAATATGATGTGTGATATTAATGCTTAAACAAAAACATAATTTAATTCAGTAGTATTTATTTTTGCAATTATGATCAGAAACACAATCATCACAAAACTGATTTTTTTTGGCTCATAAGCATTACAGAAACAAATATTACACATGAGAAATCAGATACATTGTTATTACAATTATTTCCAGTATACACTACGCTACAGAGGACTTCCTTGGCATGGGAAGAAAGCCAAGGAAATTTTGTTCACAGTATTCTCAAAAAATGTTATCTGGGATATATATGGACTGAAAAGGAACAAGATTTTGCTGCCTCTAATTAATATATTAAAAGGAAACTAGAATCTTTATACTATCAAAACTATTTACATTATGCTACCTTTTTTTTTTTTATCCCTACCTGAGGATTTTTTTTTTTTTGCATTTATCTTCAGATAGAGCAGGAGGGAGAGAGGGAGGAAGACAGAAAGAGAGAAACATCGACGTGAGAGAGACACACGGAGAACCGCAAAAGGAGCCGGGGACAAACCACAACCAAGGTAAACGTCCTTAACAGGAACCAAACCCGGGACTCTCTGGCCCGCGGGCCGATGCTCTAACTGCTGAGCCAAACCAGCCAGGGCCATTATGCTGCTTTTTTGGGGGGAGTAACTAAAGGAATCTTGGGAAAATAGTCTTAAAAATCAATTCATTTCTTGGGTTATTAAATGACCATTTTTTTTATTTTTTCACAACATATGATATGGCCACTTCTTTTAATCCAATGCCAGTACAATAACTGGAAACTATATAACTCAAGAGAAAAACATTTTCTTCCTAAGGTATACATGTAATTTAAATGTCATACTCTAAGAAAGCCAGGAAGAAGTAGAAGTAAGGAAATCATGTTTTTCTAGAAAATGCAAGGATCCCCAGTAGAACTTTCTTGCTACATACTGGCTGAAAACACAGAAAAGATATGATATATAAGGCTAAAATAAAGATCACACACTTCAATAGGAACCAAATGCCTTTCTCTCTCCTTTCCCCAAACCTCAAATCTACTTTTCTCTTGAGTTCAATATTTTACATACATTTAACAGGTAACACACACGGGCCTTTTACACAGTCAAAAGTAAAAATAGGAATTGTGTCTTTTCGAACACAAGTCAAGAAGCTGCATTGAGAAAGTTAAGTTCTATATAAAATATTCAGTTAAGCTCAACACATGTTTACTTCCTTCTAAAGAACTAAGAATTAACTCTCTGACAAAACATTCATAATTAATTATAACACTGGAATTGTGCCTGCCCTTAATAGAATACAATCTCATGAGTATGAGAAAAAAACAAAACAAAACAATAACAACAATAAAGGTTAAATGACACAAGACAAGTCTGCAAAGCAGAGCATGGGGGAGGTGTACCTAAGCCTCGGAGGAGGAGTAAGAGAAGGTGATACTTGAGCCTTGGAGTAAGTATGGTAAACAAGTAAATAAGGCAAGGACAGCTCTAGACATAAGTAACCAATAGTTGTGCAAGCAAAGGCAAAAACATATTTGAATCAGTAGTGTGTTTCATGAGGCAAATTAGTTCAATACAAAGACTGTTGGAAAAGTGACCCAGAGCCAACCTTACTGATGCAGTTCTCTAAGGTGCTTGATTTTCATGGGCAAGTGATTAGATGCTTTAGGATAAGTTATGGGTGGTATTAAAATAAAATAAGAACAAATGTGTATCTGATAAGTCTTTCTGGCAGCATTAGTTATTTACCCTAAATTAATTAAGTACCTATTATGTTTAGGACACACATTAAGTTACCGAGGAAAGACCAATACTTACAAAAAATTGCTGTCTGGAAAGAGTCCTAGTATAATAGGGGAAGTAGTGATAAGCAGAGTTAAAATGTCATAGTCTTAAGTAAATAAGACCAATACATCATTCACAAAAACAAAATTCTTAAATGAGTCTTATGTGACAAGCTCTCCATGTGTGTTTATAATGGAGGAAATAAAATGGAACAAACATTGCTAAGAGACTAAAAAAAAGAATAAGGCCCAGGCAAATCTGGCTCAGCAGTTAGAGTGTCAGCCCACGGACTGGGAAGTCTTGGGTTCTATTCCAGTCAAGGGCATGTACCTCGGTTGTGGTTAGGTCACCAGCCCTGGTTGGGGTCGTCCTGGAGGCAACCAATCAATCCGTCTCTCTCACATCGATGTTTCTCTCTCTCTCTCTCTCTCTCTCTCTCTCTCTCTCTCTCTCTCTCTAGCTATCCCTCCCTCCCTCCAACTTTGTCTGAAGATAAATGGAAGAGTATCCTCAGGTGAGGATTAAAAAAAAGTGAGTAGGCCAGGAAGAAAGTGGGGTCTATGCACACCTTATGCCTCAGTTCTCAGAGCTGCTATTAAGTTGCTAAACCTACAGGTAAACTTAATTGAAGACCTAGACATAAACATCCTGGACCACCTGCTCTATGGACACATCCAGACTTCAGTTACTTCCTTGTGGTTCTTGCCTCCTTCATTTGCATATTGCAGCTAAACAATCCCTGTTAACCTAGCCAGCAATCTTGATTTGCATGGAAGAATTTCATTTTGTGGGTTTTGCCTTTATAAACCCTGCTTCTTTTTGTTCTCTCCAGAGCCCAGCTTGGGTGGCTACCTAAATATGCATCTCTTGAATTATCATCCTTAACTCAAATAAATGCATTTTATTGTTTACTACCACCAAACTTTTTTTTTTTTATTGTCATTGTTTATCACGCATTATGTCATTTATCATTCACAAAAGAGGGACAGTTGTTATTAATAAATAGGTACTATTGTGTCATTTTACATAAGAACATTTAATATTTAAAGCCATTACATGATTATTTCAAGGTGAAACAGCTCACAATTAGCAGATCCAGAATTCAAAATAAAGTTTTTTGTTGCTATGTTCCTAATTATGAAGTATCCTGGTAAAACCCTGAAGTAAAAACAATTCACTTGGAAAATGATGAGAAATTATTGATATGGGAATTAAGTCCTAAAGATGAACAGAAGTGTACCAGGTTAAGAGATAAATCCAAACAAATGACACATAGCAATTTGAAAGGTATATTGCAATTAAACTCAAATATATAATGCTTTTGATTTTGCTAAATTAGACACATGTGTAGTTATAAAATCAGCCAGTAAAAATGTAATAGTTCCATGGTCTCTCCATAAGATTAGAGGATTTAAATTTTTCCATGTACATATCAGCAGCAACAACATGTGGCCTATTTTAAAATATAAGGTTCTCCTATAACTCCACAGATGTAAAATCATATGGCATATTACATAAAACCTTCTCTTTTTCAGGATTAAAGTCACAACTTGATTTGGTAACCACATTGGTCAAATAATTTAAAATGTTCACTATCAAAAGAAATTATATAAATAATTCTAATTTCAAAACCAGAAAAAGACACTACAAAGAAAGAAAACTACAGGCCAATATTCCCGATGAATATAGATGCCAAAATCCTGAACAAAATACGAGCAAATTGGATCCAGAGTACATCAAAAAAATTATTCACCATGACCAAGTGGGATTCTTCCCAGGCATGCAAGGCTGGTACAATTTTTGCAAATCAATAAATGTGATATGCCACATAAACAAAATGAAAGTTAAATACCACATGATCATATCAATAGACACTGAAAAAGCATTTGAAAAAATCCAGCACTCATTTCTGATCAAAACGCTCAGCAATGTGGGAATAGAGGGATCATATCTCAACATTATAAAGGCCATATATGAAAGACCTACAGCCAACATCATACTCAATGGACAAACACTAAAAGCATTTCCCTTAAGAACAGAAACAAGACAGGGATGTCCACTTTCACCACTCCTATTTAACATAGTACTGGAAGTCTTAGCCATAGCAATTAGACATGAAGAAAAAATAAAAGGGATTCAAATTGGAAAGGAGGAAGTGAAACTGTCATTATTTGCAGATGACTTGATATTATACATAGAAAACACTAAAGACTCTATCAAAAATCTACTAGACTTAATAAATGAATTTGGCAAAGTAGCAGGATACAAAATTAACATCAAGAAATCGACGGCATTCTTGTACACCAATGATGAACTCACAGAAAGAGAAACTAAAAAAACAATCCCATTTACCATCGTGGCAAAAAAATTAACTTACCTAGGAATAAACTTAACCAAAGAACTAAAGGATCTATTTGCAGAAAACTACAGGACATTGAAAAAAGAAATAGAGGAAGATATAAAAAAGTGGAAGTACATACCTTGTTCATTAAAATGTCCATACTACCCAAAGCAATCTATAGATTCAATGCAATCTCCATCAAAATACCAACGACATATTTCACAGAACTAGAACAAATATTTCAAAAGTTCATATGGAACCAAAAAAGACCCTGAATAGCCACAGCAATCTTGAAAAAGAAGGACAAAATAGGGGGGAACACAATACTGGATATCAGGTTATACTACAAAGCTACTGTAATTAAAACAGCCTGGTACTGGCACAAGAACAGGCATATAGATCAATGGAATAGAACATAGAACACAGAAATTGACCCAAATCATTATGCTCAATTAATATTTGACAAAGATGGCAAGAGCATACAATGGAGTAAAGACAGCCTCTTTAATAAGTGGTGTTGGGAAAATTGGACAGCTACATACAAAAAAAAAAAAACTAGACCACCAACTTACACCATACACAAGAATAAACTCAAAATGGATAAAAGACTTAAATGTGACTCTTGAATCCATAAAAATCGTAGAAGAAAATGTAGGCAACAAAATTTCAGACATCATACGCAGCAGAATTTTTACTGATGCATCACCTAAGGCAACAGAAACACAGGAAAAAATGAACACATAGGACTACAGAAAACTAAAAAGATTCTGCACAGCAAAAGAAACAACCATCACAATGGAAAGGGAACCCACTGTATGGGAGAGCATAATTGCCAATGATACATCAGATAAGGGGTTAATTTCTAAAATATATAGAGTGCTTATACAACTCAACAAAAGGAAGACAAAGAACCCAATTAAAAAATGGGCAGAGGACCTAAAGAGACACCCCTCCAAACAGGACAATACAAATGGCCAAGAGACATATGAAGAAATGCTCAAGATCGCTAATCATCAGAGAGATGCAAATTAAAACAACAATGAGGTATCACCTCACACCTGTCAGAATGGCTGCCATCAACAAATCATCAAACAACAGACGCTGGCCAGGGTGTGGAGAAAAGGGGACTCTAGTACACTGCTGGTGGGAATGCAGATGGTGCAGTCACTATGAAAAACACTATGGTGTTACCTCAAAAAATTAAAAATTGAATTGGCATTTGACCCAGTGATCCCACTTCTTGGAATATACCCTAAGAAGCCTGAAACACCAATCAGAAAGACTATATGTACCCCCATGTTCATAGCAGCACTATTTACAATAGCTATAATCTGGAAACAGCCCAAGTGTCCATCAGTAGATGAGTGGATAAAAAAGCTGTGGTACATATACACAATGGAGTACTATGCAGCTATAAGAAAGAAAGATCTCTTATCCTTTGAGATGACATGGAGGGACCTGGAGAGTATTATCCTAAGCGAAACAAGCCAAGCAGAGAAAGACAAATATCACATGATCTCACTTATTTCTGGAATATAATGAACATAACAGTCTGAGGAACAGAGTGGACCCAGAGATGTGGAAGTAGGGTAATGACTGACAACCCTCAGAAGAGGGGTGGGAGGGAGGGAAGAGATAAACCACAGAACTTATATGCATGTACAATAACCATTGGAGATGGACAACAAAGCTGGGGACGGGGTGGGGGGGGATGGGGAGGAGGGTGTCAATGGGGAAAAAAGGAGAAACATCTGTAACAAAAATAAACTAATAAAAAAATTATATGAGTTCCTACTAGATGGGAATAAAGATGTGCCTTAATTTGGCCCAATATTATAATGTTACTCTTTGATACCACATAGATAGGGCAGTCTATTCACCAGCCTAGACAATAACAACACTTATATTCTGAGGCTACTCTGGATAATCAACGTTGGAAACATCCACAGAATTCTTACCATATAGGTATATCATAACACAAAATGTCTCATGGAATAAAACACAGATTTAAAAATCAAACTTGGGTAATAAAGCAGGTTAAAATTTTCCCCGTCTTCCAATTGGTGTTGTGTCTGCACCACAGACAGCAGTTTAGCTATCAACAGGGCAGTAAGACAACATGAGTATGCGGAAAACAAAGGAGGGCCAAACAGGGAAACAGTCAGGAGGAATGGATTGGAATCTTGAGGCCACAGGGAAAGCAAGGGGGGGTCACAATCCTGTCAAACAAGCAAGACTGCAGTCAGGAGAGGGCTATGTGAATGGCAGTTCCTGTGATGAGTTGACACAGAAAATCAGGCAAACCTCTTACATTTCTCCAGAGCCAGAGGACAACCTGACACTACAGCCAGTGCAGGCCCACTGAATGTTAGTGAATAAAGAAAGGAGGAAGTCAAAAGAGGACGGATTGAGATACTCTCATCTAACTTCCAGACAAATTCATGTTGGGTTACACAAATAATTATTTCATATAGAAAATGTATACCACACGACAATACTGATCAATAGTTCTCTCTCTACTTTCTCTCTGAGTAGGCCGAAGTAGAAATTAATTAAAAATAAGCTCAGTGTATCTTAAAATCACTTCTGCTACTTCAGATGATTTCAAAAGGCCTTTTAAAATCCACAGGGTTTAACAATTTCATACCATCCATCAGAACCTGATACTTAGACTTGGAAATGAAGTAATACTCTTGGGTAAGCTTAACCCCCTAAAGGGTTCCTGCCATTGCAGCAGAACTGGAATAATAAAGCTTTTCATCAACTTGCTGAAAGCCAGGGTTGTCACTAAAACCATCTTCATGGGATGTAGCTTTCATTCCTTACATTGACTTGGCACCCAGACCAAACCCCCATTCATTCCACATCCACAAATGTTCTCAATTTGCATGGCACTCTCCAACCCACTGGCCACATTTGCCAGGATATTGTTATATTCCCAAGTCTGCTTCCCAACTCCAGTCCATGGAAGGCTTGCTGCTTAGACACAGAATTTCTCTGCAAAACTAATGCCTAAGTGTTAAATGCTGTTTTAAAAAATTACTTTGCTCTCATTTTTTTTTTTAATTAAAAAAAATGTTTTCTGACTTTTTAAAGTCTGTAAATCCTGCCTTTGTTTTAGTATTATACAGGGTAAGGCAAAAGTAGGTTTACAGTTGTGAGTATGCAAAACAGAGTTTATTCTTGTACTATTATTTATTAATGGTATTATTTTCTTTTTTAAATATTTTTTCTTTACTGATTTGAGAGAGAGGAAGAAGGAGAGAGAGATAGAAACATCGATGAGAGAGAACATCGATTGGCTGCCTTCTGCATGCCCCCCACTGGGGATTGGGTCCACAACCTGGGCATGTGCCCTGACTGGTAATCAAACCATTGACCTCTGGGTGCATGGGTCAATGCTCAACCACTGAGCCACATTGGCCAGGCTACTGGTATTATTCTCCATATGAACAACTGTAAACCCACTTTTGCCCTACTCTGTAAATAGTTCCTTAGGGACCAGAATCAATTTATTGAGCACATAATATGCCCCAAAATATGTTGATTATAGTAAGCACTAAAATAATAGTATTCCAAGTAGTACAGATGTATACTTAATATTATAGTACTCAGGACTCAGATATCTGCTATGCAAATTGACATACTTTATACTGTAATACATCATATTAGTATTCGTGTAGAATTAAGCACACATATGTTAGCAAACAAAAATATTAACTCTACCAATACAATAGAAACAAAATCAAGGAATAATCAAGAAGAGATTATAAACAGAAATGTAAACCTTATCTCTCCTGCTAAAAATCATCCAACAACAAAATTGCATGGAACAAGAATGTCCGTGGAACTACTTTTGAGCAACAAGTATTAAATCAATCAATTGATCAATCAATCAATGAACAATAAATAATAAAAATATTTTAGTCTGAAAACAGGAAAGGTAAGTGATGCATGATCACTCAGGATGGGGATGGATAGAGTAAACACACACAGATCAGTGAAGACCTGATGTAAAACAAACCATGAAGACTTAAGGGTGAACACTGGTCACTCTTATCACCCTCACCCTATATACAGGTGAGGCAGGGCAGAACTATGGGGAGTTTCTTAAGAGCAAGTGTGTTTAAGTGTACAATCTCTATCTTTTCTAAATTAATGCTAGTCAAGAACACTGCTTCCCATCCCAAGATATCTCACTGATTCTGAGACAAAATATATGAAACAAAAAAGCACTGCATCCCAACAGTGTCAGGGTAGATATACCCCGGTTATCTAAAATGAGTCTTCAGTGAAGACATTCTCATCATCCTTTTGGAAATTCTACTCTGCTAAAATTGTTGATCATCCCTTCCATTGTATTCTATAGACTTTATTAGGGTTATTTTAAAGAACTCATTTAAAGGGTAACAAAGTGATGAAAGTTAAATATTAATGGTTATGCCTAGTCATGTGTTATGCCTAGACTATTTTATACTTATATTGAACTTGGTTTGCAGAAAGTGGTTTGACACTATTGTTACAGAGCATTCCAACAAACACAAAGAAATCATTTCATCTCATATATTAAAAGAGCATGCAACTATATAGTGACCCCTGAGTCAGTGTGGACTTTTCAAAGGTATGCTGCACAAAAGTTTATGTCGAATCTAATAAGATGCAGATCAAATGAGATACTTTGGTTATAGTAACTGAAGGCAGTCTCTGATCTGAATGACTAGTGTGTGTGCTTTGGCAAAGGAAAACGCTAGTACATGTAAGTTATGTTGGGCTGTCATTTTCTATAAAGCAGGCTGCTTTGACCATCTTTGCTTAATATAAAACTGTTTCACATCTTCAAAAAAGTCTGTAATAAAGGGACATGACATCACAGTTTCAGACAAGGAAGTTCACTCCAATGTATTTTCTAACGTGCTTGAGGGAACAGTAAGTAGTTAGTTTAAAGGTAACATAGATAAAGATTAACCTCACAACTTGAAAATGATCTAATATGTGGATAAAGTACAAGTACTTAACAAAGGCATTGGCAGAGCTTTATGGAGAAGTAATTGCAGGTCAGGTCAGCTAAGCCGTGCATCGTGGGTTATTACTTTTGCATAATGCTGATCGCACAGCTAACAAATCAAATTATTTTGACCCATTTTTTGCTTAAGGAGCTAAACAGCCATAGCATCAAATAGCTTTAATTTGCATTTACTTGTTAATCAAGAAAAATAATAAATTGACTAGAAAAACATGTGTATGTACTACTGAAATGAAGTATTTTTGCCTCCCACACACCAAAAAAAAAAGGAAAAACTAACAGTGTATTTCCCACTCTATTTAATATAGACATAATTTGTTTCTTAAAGAGGTTATAAACAATATGTGGATAAAATATTTCAAAATATGAATATACTGAAGTGGTATTAATTATTGCTTCTGATGACATACATGACTATCAGTTGGTATATTGCTACTATATTAAATGAAAGAACATAAATATCTTCATGTGCCAATATTCTAAGGAGAAAAGAAAAAGCATTGTATGAAGAGATTCCTTGAATTATATGTTATATAAAATGTATAATATTATACATATGTTATATATTAAATATAATTCAAGAGCCAAAACAAGCCAAGGTTATTAAATCCAAAATTTGTCTGCATTGATGATGGATGATGAATGGCTAATCTCATAAGCAGGAACAGTAGAACTTATAGAAACAATAATGATACTATTAACCAGTGGCAATTTATTCAGTCCTTCCTAAGGTTCGCAATGCTAAATGATTTTCTTGTGTTGTCTCACAACTGTCTTAGGAGGTGGGCACTCGTTTGGAGCCATTTCACAAATAAGGAGCCTGATACCTACTTGTCCAATATCATTATTCTAAGTTACCCAATGCACACTCTTAGGAAGGACTGGCACATTTCAAAGCCCATTCTCTTAGTCACTGCACAAGGCTGTTCTCTGTTCTAACAAATTCAGTGGTTTTAAGAGCAATGTAGAATAATTCCAGAACATGTCCAATAAAAATCTTTATTTTTCTTGTTCAAACTGGTTATTTCTGGCTGATATATCCATGCACATTCAAAGTTTAAAACAAACAAGATCACTTAAAGAAAACAATTTATTGACTCTAATTAGTCCACTGCTGTTATGATTACATTGTTCCATTATGACTATGTTGCTCAAATATAAAGAATAATAATGCATTTCTAAACAAACAAACAAACAAAAAGGCGAGGTAATAAAAAAACTACTTTAGGAACAAATATAATGTCAAATAAATAAGAAAAGAGCATTGTTGCTTCAGTCAAACATTTTTGAGTATGTTGGCAAACTGAGTGCTTCTGTGGCCCACTAATAAATTATCACTTCAAAAATTCATTCTCATAGGAAATTTTATAATCTAAGAAGATAAAATAAAACAAAAAGACAATAAAATGTTAATGAGATAAACAAAAGAAACTAAGCAAGCAACTAATCTTTCTGAAAAGCACATGTAAATTTAGCAAAATGATGCTCAATTTAATGAATAGTACTATGCAAGGCAAGGTACATATCAATCCTTAAAATGCTACAAAACAGTCTCAGATTTATACCACTGCTTAAGGGGTTGTGGATTGCTATTTGCAAAATAAGCACACTGCATTAAATGTTTCAAATATTTCTTTTTTCTGTTGCTTGGATTCATTTTATTTTTCTCTATATACCATGAGTATCTGTGATGAATATATTGTGAAATGCAGTGCTCTCTATCCATGTTTCTACCATGTCACTAAATCTGGGAAGTGTATACTTTGAGGCATCTGTCATTCTTCCCTGTCCCTGCCCGAGCAGCTTCTTGCATCTGCTTTGGCATGAATTCATCTCCGGGAAACAGTTTCTTTCTTACAGTCAGTGGAGTCTCTATTTTTCCTTTGTTGTTCTGAGCTGCAAGACCACATTGCCCAGAGGTTGGTTTGCTTGCTCAGGAGATGAGCAAGAGCAAAAGCAAGATGACTAAAGCAAGGCATAGAAACGAAGAAAGTTAAACCAGACAAAGAAAAGTGATAAGAAAGCAAAAGCAGAGAAGCAAAACTCACAGACTAAAGTTGACATGAGTAAGGAGGCAACTGCCATTTCACATGCCTCTTTTCATGTTCAAACGTAGCTATAGAATATCATATATATATTATATATGTGGATATATATGTATGTATGTATGTATGTATACAGATGTGCATATCTTAAATTTTGCTTTGTAAAATCGTCCAATGAAAGCAATTAAGGAATGAGTGAGTACAGAACATAAGAGGCGTAAATGCCTCCGTTTTCTGCCAACGTGTTCATGTTTCCTGTAGAGGCATGTTTGGCCCCTTGGACAGAATGTGGGTTTTATGAGGACAGTAATATTTTCCTTAAAATGAGAATGTCTGACTTCTATAATTCAGTCACTAAAGTTAGAGAAAGGTATTAAAGACCAAGGGTATTTCCTTGGGATCAGGATAGCATGGTCTAGGAACAGAAAGGACTGCCTCAGAAGTGAGTATTCTTGTCATTGCCGCTGAAGAGGGAGAGCCGGCCCACGTAATTTAATGGTACCAGTTTACAAGGACGCCACTGAACAATGAGAACTGAGCTGCTGTCCACACACAGGCCAACCCCAGAAAGTGTTTCAAAACGAACATGTCAGAGCAAATCAGAAGGGTCAGGCACAAACATGAAATAAGAAGGTTATTTTTATAGCTTTGTAAATTATTTTCCTAAACTTACACTTCCAGACAATTTAAGACTATAATGTCGGCACTGACTTAAATCAAATTTCAAGCCCAGGGATGCGTTCTTAACTCCCCACAGAGGGCTGGATGTCCCCCTGCTGTGGATGCTGAGTAGCCTGTGCTTCCATCACCTGCTGCCTGTGTACTTCTATTACTCTTATTGCTCCTATTGCTCCTATTGCTCCTATTGATCCCATTGCTCCTATTGCTCCTTTTGCTCCTACACTGCATGAGCCTCAAGAACAGAGTTTTACTCATAATGTATACCCAACACCCATTACAGTCCCAGGAACACAAGTGATCAATACTCGCTCACTGAGCAGTGGAGACAGGTGAGACTGATAGGGTAAATATACACAGCAGATTTTGTAGCTCAATGAATGCGTTGCTGAAAGTAGTGAGAGGCAGGGGCAACTGCCATTGAACACTTTCCTTCTGCTCTACAACCTCATTTTAGCCATTTGTAATCATGTTAAAAAACATTACTCTTTTACTCAATATTATGTTGTTAAGACTAAATGAAGGTAATAAAATGCAAAACAAAACAAAAATGGAGAGGTAATTTAAAGCAGTTTCCCTAGAGATTTGGATCCCAATCCTAGCTGTGCCACTAACTAGCTTTAAAAGTTTTAGCAAGGTAGTTTAATTGTCATGAAACTTAGTTTCCACATCTTAAACCAAGGGCTTGGATTAGTGGATCCTTGAGCCCGAAACTTCTATCATCCATGCTCTAGCTCATAATTGTATACATCAGTGAATAGATGCATATCAGACAACTACTGGGACTCTCCACGTCCACTGGCCCCTTCCGTGCATCCAGTCTGGCACCCTCTAATTCATTCTCCGTAATATACTGAGTCATCTTTGCCTCGAAACACAAATGTGACCTTGGTAACCCTGCTGAGAACTCCAAAGGCTTTCTATTACCTCAGGCTCAATTCCAAGAACGTGGCCTTCCACAACCTACCTGCTGTATTCTAAGTTTTACCTTAAGATATTCTGATTTTGGACCAATTGCTCTAGCCCCACTGCGTTCTTTCATATGTGTTAAAGTAATGTGCTGTCTCTTACCTCTGGAATTTTGATGTTCCTTAGAACAGCCTTCCTATCTAAACTTTATCCAACTAATTTATACTATTTCTATACTATTTGTTGTTCAATGGCTGTAAAACATTTACATTTGAGTAGTCTTAAACACAATCAGCACTCCAATACTTGTTGAGTAAATAATTTTAAAATGATTCAAACCAGGACAAGTAATTTCTCCCCTTTTATTTATTTTTTTTTACAATAAGTACTCTTTAAAAACCTGCAAGCTATTACCCTGGTTTATAAATGGTCTACAATACACGGTACCTATTGCACTGAAGAAAAACTGGAGCTAGAAAAGCATTAATTGCCAAGACTGTTGGAGGGAAACAAATACTCTTCTGTAACTGTACACAAGTTACTCTACGAAACGCAGAGCGCGGCTAACTGGAGAGACAGCTGCAAAACACACAATGATAGAATGTGTTTGCCGATCTGCAAAATCATTTGAAAGTTGCTGCTTCAACAGCTGCTATCTGGAAAGTGTAAGCATCATTCAGTCTAGTTAAAATTAAACAGAGCAAGAATGTTTATTATGCACACAAAAAAGGAGGTTCGAATGTTGAAATTACAGCACTTTCAAAAGACTGGAACCGTCAACAAACCACTTGTTGGCAGTCGCAAAAATCTCCCACAGTCGTATTTGTCAGTCATCTTCTCTGTGCAATTCTATAAATCTATGGTTATCTTTGAAGATTGTTAGAGAGACAGCACCCTCAACCTGGTTCAGGTCACAGGATTCTTTGAGCCTAACCTGCATCTCGATTGAGCAAATAACATGTACATGCTTAACCTTAGCATTATTAACACGGGTTACCTTTTACAGAATAAATAAAAAACCGAATGGTTCTAGTACCACAGAAAACTAAATAATTGTACCTCTCAGTACCAGAACACTAAACAGTGGTGTAAACCTAGCTGAATAGAGAAACAAAATGGTTTTCCTACAGCCCCTTCTCTGCCAAAAATGTTTTCCTACTCCCACTATGATGCTTGAATTTGCTTGAATTTTCCAAATCACTCATTCCTTCAGTTTAATGAAACTTCTGTAGATGTGTCCTCTGGAACTATGTTAATAGGTTGACTATGGAAGAGGGAAGGAAACATGGTTGCATTGTTCAGTGTAGAAAGAATTGTTTTAAACAAATGAAATATTTTCTTTATGAAGTACTACAGTACTTCTCGGGGCGCTGGGCAAGAGCGATCTAGTAGGCTGTCTCTCCCTCATGTACCTGTAAATAGAACTCTTTGCCCATGAAATTCTCATTCAGAGAATACTTTTTAACAACATGTGGAAGACATATTTAAAAATGCCAATTTACAATGTCATAGAGTCTTTTCAAAAATAAAACTGGAGCCTGGCAGGGTGGATCAGTTGGTTGGAGTGTCATCTGTGCACCAAAAGGCTGCAGGTCCTATTCCCAGTCGGGGTACACACAGATGTTTAGATCTCTCTCTCTCTCTCCTCCCCTCCATCCCTTCCTCTCCCCTTTCTTCTCTTGAATCAGGGAAAATATCCTCCTATGAGGATCTAAAAAATAAAAATAAAAAATTGCTTCCTATGGTCTCCACTGTAATATCTCACAGGAACATATTCACCTAGTAGTTCCAGTAAGCAGCCCAGTCACCTGTGACGGGGAAACATTTCCTCATGCTCATATTGCCTTAGGAAGACCTGCACACAGGTCACCCCCGGGGAACGGGAAACTGCTTCCTCCCTTTCACACTGCTCCCCAGTGGAGGAGCTGCACCTCTCGGCCAGGGGAGGCAGGAGAAGAAACCAAACTGCTTCCTCTTTCTTTTATGAGCTGTTTGCCCTGAGAGTGCAGATACTTTGTTCTCTGTTCCTGCAGCCAGGGTCAGGGCCCAAGGTTTCATCCAGATGGGCCACTTTCCTGAGCCTCTCTATCCTCATTTGTAAAATGTACACAATGCCTGCTTTGTGGGTTGTTTGCAGATTAGAGTTTATGTGACTTAAAAAAAAAAAAAAAGGCTTTATAGAGTCTTGGCATTTTCTAAAAGCTCAACAGATTTTCCTGTTACTATCATAAAATTCACCACTGTTGCACATTGGATCAACATAGTCCACACAGGAGCTATTGCTCCTGTGAGCTCCATGAGGTTAGAGGCTTTGCCTTTTTCATTTGGTGAATACTCAGGCCAGTGTCTGACATGTGGCCAGTTCTTGGTGCATGTGTAGAAAATGACTTCCTTAGATCGAGCTCAATTGCCTTCTTTGTTTTTATATCTTGCCTAACTTAGAAGTACTAATTTTGTGTTGTAAGAGGCCACCAGCTTACATACAGCTTTATAGCAAATACAGGTAGAAAAGGCATAATGGATTTTTTTAAGTGTAGAATTTCACTAACTTTCTTTTTCTTTACAAATAACCAAAATCAGGTCAAATCAGGGTAAGTGAAGAAACTTCGCAATAATCAAGGGTTATCTAAGTCACTCAGCCCTGCAGAATCCTATCATTTAGATATTCATTTGAATAACAGAATTTCTCTGATATTTATTTGTAATCTGAGTATGAATTACTTTAATATGATAATTAGGTAAACTTTATAGGCAGGAAAACAGTTTTGATTAGATAGCAGGAAGGGAAAAAATAACCATAAACAACATAATAAAATATATTGTAGAGCATAAATAATACTGTGTTTGGACAGGAGGTTGAAATAAGTCGTAGAAAGGTTCAAAAAGAGAAATGAGAGACCAAAGATAAAGTGCCAACTTCATGGTGGTGTGTGTGTGTGGGGGGGGGTGTGTTATTTTTCTACTGTTGGAAAATGACTATAGTAGGTTGATGATTCTAAAAATAAAAGACTGTAGTAGTTTGAAAGTATACCGCCCTAGCTCTCATCAATTCAGCTCAGCCCGATATGATGTGAGCCAGCATCTCCCTCTCCAATCTATTCACCTCAGAATAAGGAATGAAGAAAAATCATATAAATATAAAAGATAAGCATACACGTGCATGGCCCAACATCTTCTCATCTTAATAGAATTTTCACATTTACAAAGCTGACTTTTCTGTAGAGATTTGAGAAATGCCATGGATTTTTTAAGTGTATACACACTTGAAACAACTTGGGGGGAAAAATAAGGATGGCTCTAAAAAACAATTACGGTTAGACTGCAGGCCAACCCCATTCCTTGTACTGAAGACCCATCCATTCTCACAGAAAACATGAACTTGGTCACTGTAGTCCAATTATTGCTACTGTTTGGTTGTCCTAATGCCCTCTCCATCCCTTTGTCCATACCACCCCTACTCATTTCTCCCTTGATCAATCTCCATACAGAGCTATTTTCTAAACTTGCATTGACCACATATTGTAATTTCCCTTATGCTTTAATTCTATGCAAAAAGAATCATTAACATCACATTTTTTTCTCAAAAGTTTGTGAAAGAAAATTGTGTGAATACTATAGTGCCTATGGGAAGTAATACAAGAGAATATTTTCTTCTCTGCCCTTGAGGGAAGCAATATTTCTAGAGCCACACTATCCAAAAATGGCAGCCGCTAGCCATGTGTGACCATTTTAATTTAATTTAGATAAAATGTGATTAAACTTTGGTTATTCAGTCACACCAGCCACATTTCAAGTGTTCAACAGCCACGTGTCAATGCTGCACAGACAGAGAACATTTTATCATTGGAGAAAGTGCTAATACATACTGTTGTTCTAGTGTTAAAAAATGTCTTGTTCTGAGGAGAGAAATAGGAAAATAAGGAAAACAATAAGGATTCCAATTTAGACTTAAAATAATGACCCCCCTCCCCCAAATAAATACAACTGTCAGAGATATACACTTTCCAGAAAAAAAAAATAGAGGCAAATAGGTCCATTGAGAGTACTTAAACCAAAGCTATGCAATTAAAAAATCCTCTATAAGAAGCTGAATTAGATGAGTTTACAATTCTAAGGGAGTTTAATCAGAAAATTGAGATCAGTTCAATTTCATAAAACCATGATTTCCTCATTCTTAATTAGCAGGTATTTTTCATTTAGTGATAAACCAGGGAAGGTTGGACTTTAAGTTGCTAGGTCATAGAAAATTGCTGAACATTAAAATCAGCAGACTTTATTTCTTCACTTTTAATTAATTAAATAATGGAGATGGATTATGAATCTGTGGCCAAGTTTTGATCAAATGTTAGCAAAGCACAAATTTAACATAAAATTTAGATTCAATAACTCAGAAGCCACATCTAAAAACCCAAGAGCTCTGCATTTTAAAGAAAGATACTAATGTAAGAGGACGTGAAAGACATTCTCATCTTATAATTGCCTGATATTTTCCTTCTTCAAATAAGTATTTTTAATCTCAACATTTCCTGATGGAGTAACAATTGTGAATATGCAAAAATATTGCTCCTGAGAACACAGCTTCCACTCTCCTCTTATTGTTCGGCTGTGAGGCAGGGGCGGTGACTGAGTATAGAGCAGAAGGTAGAATAATTAAAAAATAAATAAAAGAATTCGCATACATTACTAGGATAAATAGGCTCTTCAAAAGAAATAGTCTACTTGCCAGGGAATCATTCTTACACTCTTGTTTCCTTTTCTTGGACTGACCGCCTATGCTGTTTATGCAGAAACACAATTAGTAGATTCTACTTTAAGACTTCCTTAACTTAGAAGTGATTTGGAAAAATCTGAACGGTCTTCAAAGTGACCACCATAAGGGCTCTGTGTTTTGGAAACTGTGAGACATGTTTAGGTGAAGATTGATAAAATATGGTTTCAAAATATTTTTTAATCTGTTAGATATTTTTATGTTTTTCGATTTTATAAAGGCTGAGTTCCCATTATTTTTATTGTTGAGGGTATTACAGATGTTCCCCATTTTTCTTCTTAATAGGATTAATAAAATGATCTAAAGTAGAACTACCTAAGTGCTATGAACTGAGGAACAAAGACGTTTCTCTTGTTTCCAAATATCATCTTCCTGCTTTCTCCTCTTCCTAATGAATGACAAATATGTCTGCTTTCCTTCTCTTAGGATTATTTCTTGGGGATAAAACCCTGAAGACCTCAGGAAAATGAAAATATATTAGGCAAGACAAGTCAGTAGCATCTTAGCTTAAATTAGTATAAAAAAGTAAGCTCCCATTATGTGGAATGATTCAAGTAGACAAAATATAAAGAAAAATGAAATCACAATACATGATAACAGGATTTGGAAGAGTATAGATCCTGACCTCCATTCAGCAGGGTAGTCCTAGGTGGAGTGTTCCATGACAAAATGGCAAAAAGCATTGACAAGAGAAATGGGGCAGCTAACCGTGTAAACAGATAGAAACTTCATAATCTTCATAAGTGCTGTACCTGCTTAGGGAAATAATAATCTTATAAAGTCGTATTCCTTTGCAAAATAAATTAGTCATTTCCAAAGACACCAATGAATATGCCACAGTTTTCTTCTGAATGAATCTTCTTTTGTTGTTACTTAATCAACATTCATTTTCAATCTGCATGTAGAAAAGATTAAATGCTAGGTGCTTAATGACTCTGGGAAAAAACCATTAGCTGAATGTTTTATCTCACCACAGGGCTGCTTGTACACCTATGTGAAAATGCAAGAATTACAGCAGAGATTGGCAGTAGTAATGGTTATTTGAAACTGCTTCTGTACAACAAATGATCTCTCTCAATGCTTTCATTCTTCAAATATAGCACTGCTCTAGATGGAAAAGACGCCCAACCAAACCATCTGTCAGAGAAGATAGAGTTCAGCTGGAAAAGGCCATTTGTTTTGCTAGATTCTTATACTTTTTTTGCTTCAAACTAGATGAACTGTGGGGGAACAGAAAGCACTCTGTTCTCAGATGCAACAAACTGGTGGACAGAAATAGTGATGGGACCCAGAGTTGGTGTCATTTCTGTATAATCTTAAATTCAGAATAAAAGTGTTCGACTCTAGAGACATGTTATATACTTCCTGGTGACTAAAGATCAGTTATGTAGGAGACTGGCCTCCTGCCTTATTTTAAAACACTGTGGGTGTTGTATGTGTTATGCATTATGTGTTATGTATTTATTATGTATTATGACAGTGTTAGATCTCAAGAGTGTTAAGTAGATCTTGGATACTATTTGATATGTACTCAAACTCAAATCTATAACCTGTAAATCATGGCTTAGAAAATCCACATATTTTTAACCATCTCATGAAGATAATGAATGAAAAGAAAATCATGACACAATGACTATCTTCTCTAAATCATCTTTCAGTCTAAATACAAATTTAAAGGAACAAACACTGTTCTATAAACAAAGATAATGAATGAAAAAAAAGTGTCAAAAGAAGAAGAAGAAGAATAACAACAGAAAACCCACCAGAACCAAGAAAATTCAATCCTACATGAATCACAGATTTCCACTCAAATACACTTGGAAATTAAGTAGGATATTAGAATAAAAATAGAACAGCAGGGCTCTGTGTACAAGGTCCTCTCAGGCATTTGCCCGGGTCCAACCTAAGGTTTAGAAGTTCAAATGACTAAGGAATGATTTCTAGTGTAGAAGACAAAAATATTAATCAGATGACTTAATAGCTATTTCTAATAGTTTGGATTCCCAGTGCTTAAAGCCAATAGATTCCAAAAGAAATAACAGAATTCACCTGATCCGAAACTTTCTGTACTACATACGGCTACTGTAAAACGCACATACAAACACAACAGATTCTAGGAAAAATGACTACATATGTACATACAAGCACATAAATAAGTATATAAATAAACAAACAAATATATAAATAAATAACATTAAAGAGTCCTGTGTACCCTCATGGCTAGACTCCAGTAAACATGGTAGTGGTTATCAGTGCTCCATAGCAATGATTTTTAACCTTTTTCATCTCATGGCACACTTAAATTAATTACTAAAATTCTGTGGCACACCCAAAAATATAATTTTTGCTGATCTGACCAAAAAAATAGGCATAATTACAATTCATTCATACCAGACAGCTATTGTTGTATTAGCTGTTGTCATTTTTTAATTTGGCATTCTAAGGGAAAAGAGGTCAGTGCCCCTGACTAATCAGCTACTGTATGTTTTAAAAATTCTTTTCGCACACTGGTGTCCCTGCCCCGGCACACTGGTTGAAAATTGCTGGTCTATAGCATACTGGTTAAAGTGTGGACTCCTTGTCTGGTATCTTGAATCTACTCTTTACAAGTTTTAACATTGGGCAGGTTGCTTAAAGTCTCTATGGCTGATTTCAATCATATTTAAAATGGGCATAATAAGAGTCTCATCTAAATTGCTTATTAAAAGGTTTGTTAAAAATTCAGTATTTTATTAACTATTTTAATAAAATTAATATAAGATTTAATAAAATTTTAATAAAAAATTGGGCCTGAGATTTAATAAGCCTTCAATAAATGTTAGGTATTGTTACCATTTCTACTACTATTAATATTATTTTCTACTTCATCATAATTAGCCTCTGGAATGTTTTAAGATGGATTGCAAATGTTGCTTAGAGATGTAAATAGGTCCCACTTAATGTTTCAAGTATGAAAAATGCTTATTTGAAAAAAAACTAAGGAGAGTTTTTCCTTCTTTTCCCATCAAGGGATCTATTTCTTGAGAAGTGGTATGGTAGATAATTGTTTAGAAGAGGCTTCCATTCATTCATTTCACATGCATTTAATAAATGCGTATTCTATGCCAGACTTTGTAAGGTAGAGATTTAGTAGTGAAAAGGAACAAGGAAACTCCTTGTCCTTGCTGAACTTATGTTCTGTAGTGTGTGAGAGAGGATGCAAAGGTAATAGGTAAAAACAGAGCATAATAGAGGGTGGTGAGTGCTATGCAGAAAAATAAAGACGGCTTGGAAAGAAAGTGCTACAAATTGTAAGTGAATTCTTCTGGGGAAAGAATCACTGAGAAGTAATTTAATCTAAGTCCTTAAGAAACTGAAGGAGTATTCCATGTAGATATCTGAGAGAAGGTAATTTCAGACTAACAGAACAGCCAAGGCAAAGGCATGTCTGAGGAACAGCAAGAATTCCAGAGTGCACATATACAGTTATGAAAGTAATAAATATACATTTTCCAGATGTGAGACTACACAGTTACACACAATAAATCCAGACTGCAGACATTTAATTGGTATCTTCGCCATGGTCCACAGTAGCAGCATAAAGCTGAAAAGCAAGAGTAAATAAAAGAAAGTTTGAGGAGATGAGTTCAAAGAAGTATAAGGGTGTTACATTTTATAGGTTCTGGTAAACCATTAAAATAACTTTGACTTCTGCTCTGAATGAGTGAGATGAGGAAAATATGGAGAATTTTAAGCTGAAAATTTCTCATTTAAGTCTCAGCCTAATCACTTAAGACATATATCTATTTTAATTAGTCTTGATGCAGTTATATGAGTCATTTCCAAGAAAAAAAGGCTGATAGGATCACTAAGTTGTGATGAGAAAGTAGTGAATGAGAAATACAGAAAAATAGTTTGAGAGGAAATGCTCTAAATCAATTAGCAAACCTCAGTAAATATTTCCGAGAAAAGCACTGCACAGATGAGCTACCACGTATCACAGAGATAGAGTAGCATTTATCATGACTAGAGGCACCACCACTAATTACTAAATTACTGTTTGAGGGCTGATACAAAATTGGGTAATAAGATCTTAAAGAATACAGACACATGCTATGCAGTTTACCTAGTGAATTCTGAATCACATCAACTACAAATGTAGTATATTCATTTTCTTAAACATACTTCAAGACCCCAGTGTTCTGCTGCTTCATCTAAATGGGATGTGTATTGAGCCAACTCTCAAATTTTATGGCCAACATTTTCCAGCATCCCAAATCTGATGATGAATCTGGTCATCTGCTAGGGTTTATGGTAGATTTTTAAATGCAGTATAGAAATAAGATGTTAACCCCCAAATAACCTAAAGATAGAGTCAATAAGATCTCTTACCTTAAATTTGAATTCTGAGCTGAATTACAGTGACTAAAAATGGTTGAAGTTGACTGATTTCCAGTGGGGGGTATCTTGACTATATCACTTTTGATGAGTAACTCTTGAAGGGAAGTTTACAAGTCCATATTCCCAACTCCACTTACTCAAGTCTCCTCTGTTCCCCCAGTAGCTCACGATTAAACCTTTGCCCATGTCACGTCTACCTGTCAGAACTGTCCACCATCTCACCAGTGCAGGGTTAAACCTTATCCATCCATGTCAAAGATGTGACTTAAGTTCCAATGTTACAACAAAGCCGCTCCTGCTAAGAAGCTCTCCTCTTTCCACACCACATATTTTGCTATAGTACGTAGTTATATTCAAACTTATGCTTCACTTCGATCACCTTTTGTCTTCCAAACATTCTCTGACAAGCTCCTTCAGGACAGCTACCTTGCATGCCACACTCACACCTCCTTAAAAAGTGAGTGAAAGAGGAAAGCTCAGTAGAAATTCATGAAGAACGTAACTATTTCCAAGAGGACATGGTCAGATGTCCTGCCTGATTTTGCTTATAGTATAATAAATGTAAAAGCCAAGCTTTTAAATTTATTTTTTTATCCTCACCCGAGGACATTTTTGCATTTATCTTCAGATAGTGCGGGACTGAGAGACGGAGGAAGAAAGAGAGAGAGACACGTCGATGTGAGAGAGACACACCGACTGGCTGCCACCCACATGACCCCAACTGGGGCCGGGACAAACCACAACCGAGGTACATGCCCTTAGCAGGAACCAAACCCGGGACTCTCTGGTCCGTGGGCCGACACTAACCGCTGAGCCAAACCGGCTAGGGCTAAAAGCCAAGCTTTTAAAAAGTGTTCTCTTTCATGGGGAGAGCTATCCACTAAAAGGAAGGGAAATATAATTTTTTAAACATGGTTTCAGTTTTAGCTAATGTGGCTCAATACAATTAAAACAAAATTACAATAGTTATCAAAATAGGAAACTTTGAAACCCCAATTATTTGGAGAGTGTTTAAAATAAATATAATTTTATAGAAGCAGATTTAATATAGGAATATTTAAGAGAGAGGAAGGAATAACTAATCTGGTAGGTTGTTGTCAATATACAAAGCCCAGGTAGGAGAAGCAGGCAGATCCAAGAGTCGAGCAAGGCAGTCTATAACATGTTTTGTTAAACATGTGACATCTGAGAGGAGAATATGCTCCACTTATCAAATATATGTAAGGTGAGCTTCAATTCTTCTTCCCCAGCTGAAATCTTTTTGACTTTCAAATAAATTAGAAAAGCACTGGGGTGGGGGTTGGGGAGATCTCCAGGAAAGTATTGCTGTGCTTTATGGATTTTCCACAGATAATACATAAAATGAACATCTGGTTCCCTAAAAAAAAAAAAAAAAATGGCGCTTCAATGACATGTTTTTTCGTCAATACTAAAAACACCTTGAATTGACATGAAATAGTGCTCCTGTGTATTCCTTTTATGATGTATCTACGCTTTTGTTCCATTAAATTTGTGGAGGTCATGGAAAATCAAATTTTCACCAAACTGGAAGTGATTAAGTAAGTGATGTGCTGTGTGTTGGTGAATACACAAGTCAACGTGGAAGAGAAGCGAGAGAAATCAGAGTAGCCACTGGAGAGCAGCCCTGTTGCTCCATTCAGCCTGGAGGGCCACACAAAACGCATTGCCATGGTCGATAAAGGAAGAAATACTGGGCAGGAAAACCAAGGGAGAAGCAGCTGTTAAGAATTTTGACAAAGCATCCAAAAACTTCTACCATTTCTAAATGAACAAAGTCCCATAAGTTTGGATTGTTATCTAACTTACAGTACAAAAAAAACCATGGTAATAATTTCTGGGTACACATAGCCAAAGCAGTATTGATTGTGACAGACAATCATATAAACATATTAACACAAGCAGACATGAGAGTGTGAACCTGTGCAGATGCCTGGAGGGCAGAAGTAAGTGGGTAGATTTTAAAACAAAACGTCAATCTAATATCTAAAAATATATTCACACTTTTATAAGAAAAATGTATACAATAAGCCTCTTCCTTCTGCAATTGCAAACCTAATACAACATTCATCTTTAGACATGTGCAGGTGTGTGCGTGTGGTCTTTTTCATCACACTAGAACATAAATAACATTTATACTTAGCATCTTTAAGAGTACCCAGCCATGATAAAACATGAGAGACAATAATCACATCATCTTAAAGGCACGTCTTTCTTGAATGCCACCAAAAAGCAGAATTAGAATCCCATACAATGTCTCGTGAGTACAAAAAAAGGCTTTTGAATGACAGAGCACCTCTCATCTTCAAATTACATGCTGCTCTCCAATATAAGTTTGCCCAGTCAGTGATGATGATTAACACGCACTGAATGCCCAAAATATACTCCCAAATCTCCATCAGACACTGTCACAGTTTAGAATTATCAGAGAGGCAAAATGCAACATTGGGAAGTTGACCATCACAGTTCTACAATGCACAATACAGGGGAAATGCTTCAGGTAGTGCTGACTCACTGAGGGGGCCTGAGACACTGTGTCTGCCAAGACTAACTGACAAGAATATGAAACACTGAGTAATTTCCTATTGAATTAACATCTTGTATTAGTGTATTAAACTTCACACATAAACGCCCTTTCTGGTCCCCTGCCATCTAGATCATAGCAAGTGTTCACAGACTGTTGCAAGGTAGGTTACAATGGCTTGAAAATCACTCCAGGCTGTTACAAGAGCAGTGTGGAAGAATGATGAGTGTACTAGTCAGAAAGGCAGACCTCCATCTGAAGGTGGGCTCTGTCAGTGTGTTATATTCAGCGTTTACAAATTGCCTTAAGCCTTGGCCGGTTTGGCTCAGCGGTTAGAGCGTTGGCCCGTGGACCAGAGAGTCCCAGGTTCATGTACCTCAGTTGCAGTTTGTCCCAGGCCCGATTGGACATCGATGTTTTTCTTTCTCTCTTCCTTCCTCTCTCCCTCCCGCTCTATCTAAAGATAAATGCAAAAATGTCCTCTAGTGAGGATAAAAAAAAAAAACACCTCAGTTTTCTCATCCATATATCAGAAATCACATTGTTTAGCTCACATTACACACAGAATCCCAGAATAACAATAGCAATACCCAAATATATATTAACTAAAGGGAATTACTCTTCTGGCAGTTCTTATTCCACTAGGCATATAATATTCAAATTATTTTTTTAAAGTCACTTGAAATAGCTTATTTAGTATATTACCTACTAAATATATGTTTGGTCTATTAGTGTCTCTTATTTTTATTATTTAGGGATTCCTTTATTAACTTAGTTTATTGTAATTAAAATTGTGTAAATTATTTATAGAAGTCCAAAATCACTTCTACAAGATAATGTGTATTCAGAGAAGAATATACTTTTTTTTTTTTTTCTGTCACCGCCACATTTTCCTTTTCCTGATACAGGTAAATATTTTTAAATGTTATGGGAATGCAGAAGTAAAATGGTCACTTTTTGTAGACGTCATGATTCTGTACATAGAAGAGTCTAAAGACTCCATCAAAAAACTATTAGAAATAATAAACAAATACAGTAAAGTTGCAGTATACAAAAATCCACTGTATCTCTATATGCTAACAATAAAATTACAGAAAAAGAAATGGAAAAACACAATTCATTTTGCAATTGCAACAACAAAAAAACAAAGGATGTGAAAGGCCTATATACTAAAAACTACAAAGCATTATTAAAAGAAATTGAAAAAGACACAATGAAATGGAAAGATGTTCCATGTTCATGGACTGGAAGAATCAACATAAATGTCCATATTACCCAAAGCAATATACAAATTTAATGCAATTCCCATCGAAATCCCAATTACGTCTTTCAAAGAAATAAAACAAAAACAAAAAAATCATCAGGTTTGTATGGAATGGCAAAAGACCCCAAATAGCCAAAGCAATCCAAGGAAAAAACAATGAAGCCAGAGGTATCACACTCCCTGACTTCAAATTGTACTATAAAGTGACAGTAATCAAAACAGCATGGTATTGGCATACAAACAGACACACAGACCAATGGAACATATTTGAGAGCCCAGAAATAACAAAGGAGCCAAAAATAAAGTCTCAATGGCAAAAATAAAGTCTCCTCAATAAATGGTGCTAGGAAAATTAGAAATCTACATGCAAAAGAATGAAACTAGATTAAAGTTTATCCCATGTACAAAATTAATTCAAAATGGATCAAAGACCTAAATATACGATCTGAAACTATAGATTACATAGAAGAAAACATAGGTACTAAACTTATGGACCTTGGTCATAGAGAGGATTGTATAAAATTGACCCCTAAAACAAGGAAGTAAAGGCAAAAATAAGTGAATGGGATACATCAAGCTGAAAAGCTTCTGCACAGCAAAAGAAACTGCAAACAAAATAAAAAGGCAACCAGCCAAATGGGAGAAGGTATCTGAAAAAAACAATAACTCAACTTCACTAGATATTAGGGAAATACAAATCAAAACTACAATGATATATTACTTTACACCTGTTAGAATGGCTATTATCAACAAAACAAGTAATAACAGGTATTGGAGAAGCTGTGGAGAAAAAGGAACCCTCATTCACTACTTGTGGAAATGTAAACTGGTACAGCCACTATGGAAAACAGTATGGCAGTTCCTCAAAAATTAAGACTAGTTACCATGTAACCCAGCAACCTCTCTTCTGGGTATTTACTCCAAAATTTTGAACCCTATGTTCACTGAAAAATTATTCGTGGTGGCCAAGACATGGAAACAACCAAAGTATCCTTCAATAGATGTTTGGATAAAGATGTGGTACATATGCACAATGGAATACTACTATGCAGCCATAAGAAAAGATGAAATACTGCCATTTGCAACAACTTGAACGAACCTTGAGAATATCAAACTAAGTGAAATAAGTCAGACAGAAAAATTTAAGAACAATATGATTTCACTCACATGTGGGATGAAAGCAATAAAGAAACTAACAAGAAAAGAAAAACCTCCTAGACATAGACAACAGCATGGTGGTTACCAGAGGGAAGGGGGTGGGCAAGTAGTAAAGGGTAAAGGGGGTCAAATATTTGGTGACTAAAGAAGATTTTACTTTGGGTGGTGGACATGCAATGCAATACACAGATCATGTATCACAAATTTGTACACTTGAAATATATGTAATCTTATTAACCAATGTCACCCCAATAAATTTAAATAAATAAATAAATGTTATGTTTATCTTTTAGCACTTTTAAAAAAACATAAACAGATAAGGGTGTATGTGTATCCAATTACATACACACATACACACATATGTGGCAATATAGTACTAAATCGGCATATATTGTAATCATTTTTATAGCTGCAAAGTACTACATTTGTATAGATGTATTACACTACTATTAAATAAAATTTGGATTGTTTCCAGTCTTTTCTATTATAAATAGACATTCAGTGAATAGCCTTGGATGTACTTTTTTTTTTTTTTTTTTTGTATTTTGCCAACATATTTTGAAACAGATTTCTAAGAGTGTAGTAGCTGGGTCAAAAGATAAAAGTATACATAATTTTACTAGATACTGCCAAATTCCTCTCAATCTGAAATTGTACCACTTTGCATTTTCACCAGCAATTCTCCCAGCTACATCAACATTATGTATTACCAAACTTTTTTATTTTTGTCAATCCAAAGAGTGATAATTGGTATTAAAGTATTGTTTAAATTTGTTTCTTTTTATGAGAAAATATGAGCAACTTTATGTATGGTTAGAAAACATTTGCATTTCTTTTACTACCAATTTTCTATTATTAACCTTTCTTGGGTTTCCTATATTTTATAACTTGGTCTACGAATTTTCTGAAGAGACATTAAAGTACATCCTGGTTTCTTAATACATCTTATAGGCTTAAAATTACTTGAGTCATGGTTAAATTCAATGAAATTTTGCCAGCCATAATGCATTATGTGGTTATTAGCATAAAAAGATCCAGTACCTGACATCCCCCCAAAACCCTGCTTCCTTAATTATCTCCTTTTCCCTTATATCTCCAATCATATTCCTAACCGACTCTGCCTGCAGCTTACAAACATTTTTCAATTATTTTTATCCTAAAAAATAGAAAGGAAAATCACACAGATAACATAACAGACAATTGAAAAGAGTAGACTGCTGAGTTCTATGCCTCTTCCACTCTTAGCCGTTTTCATCCCTTGCTCACCAAACTCTGGAAATTTTACTTCTCATTTGCTCTTTCTTGTGCTTCAACCCACTACATTGTTCTTTACCTCCCAAAATACTATAACAATTTTTTATTCCAATTAGAGGCATTTCTGCTGCTTTTTTGAAATTCTCCCCCTCCCCCCACCTTGTTATTGAAATCTTGTTTTTCCTTGGGTTCCATGATGAACCTATCTTTATTTTTCTTCTACTGCTCTGGCCATTTGATGTCAGTGGCCCTCGTGGACTTCTCTCTCCCCATATGATCATTAGTTTTTTTTCTTAAGCCTCTTTTCTTGATCATCACTTTCTCATTATATACACTAAATCTAAAAAAGTTCATCTACTTTCATAGTTTTCCCACATATATATGCTAGTAGCTCTCAAATTGATATCGTCTTCCCTCTTTTTTCAAGATTAAGTCTCAGACCTACAATTTTGGTTAAGTATTTCAAACTTCATATGTCAAAAACTAACTTCTCTTCTGATGGATTTGTTGCTTATATATTTTAAGAGTTTCACACCATCACCCTAAATCAACAGAACTAGAAACCTAGAGGCATTCTGGACTCATGCTACTCCCTCAAAGTAGATGCATAGTCCAATATGCAGCCCTGATGCTGTATCATCCAACTTGATACAAGCCCTGAAGACGTGAAGCTGTATTTTTAATCTCTTTACTTCTATCTTTTCCTTACAACCACAATTTTAGTGTAGGTGCTTTGTTATCTCATCTGAACTGTGTTGTCATCCTCTGGCTAGACATTCTACCATAGTGTATTACAATTCTATGTCCATACTACATACTGCAGCCAACATGTAACATCTAGAATTCATCATGTCAGTCACCCATTCAAAGCCTTCCAATAGGTTTCCCATCTTCCAGGGTAGAGCCCAAGTAGCTGTGAATTACCTACAAGGACAATGATTTCTATGACATTTGTCCTCTAACCTCATCACATACCACTTCCTTGAACTTTACATGACATTGACATAAAATTGCTTGTAATAACCCCCTAAGTACTGAGTGGGATCTATACAATTTGTGTATGATGCTGCCTACTTCTTAAAATGCCTACAACCCACCTTATTTATCCTCTTTCTTGTTCATTTTTCAAGTTTCAAGCCAAAGGTCACCTCTTCCAGGAAGTTTTCTTTGACTCCTTCCTTCCACCACCAAGGACAAGCCAAGCAAAGCTCTTACAAGGGACCCACAGCATTCGTTGCAAACATTATTACATTCACCAAAACACTGTGCTGATCTCTTTCTGCCTAGATTCCACTTCAGGCTCTGAGAGCTATATCACGTCTTCTTCAGCAATGTAAATCCAGTAAATAGCAGAGTTCCTGATGCATAACTTTCAATGTGTAAATGTCTGTTGCCCCAAGCATATAAAATATACTCTTATTCTCTCTACATAGAAAGACTTCCATGTAAAAATATGTTTACAAGAAAAATAGAACCAAGGAAAGAGAACTAAAACCAGAAATAAAGAAAATAAAAATAGTGGAATGCCCGAGTGGTGAGAAATAGAGAGAAAATAGGGGAAGAAATAAAAGAAGCTTTCTGTTCAATTGCAAAAGAGTTAGAAATAATTAAGTTAACAAAATAAACTTTAAAAAAATTCCACCAATTAATGACTTTTGTGAAATTCATTGCTAACATAATAGGGTATATTTATTGTAAGGTAGAGGTGGTGGGAAGGTGCTATACTATAATCAGCTTTATTCTTGAAAGTTTTAATATTTTTCACCAGAGAAATGAGGATAATTCCTGGAGAACTCCAGTAGAACACACTTGCATTACAATCTATACTAATAGGTTGATAATTATAGTAATTACCCCTAAATATAGTGCCCTCCATATGTAATACTGTCCAGATTATATCCTTTTGTTAAAATTAGCTTGCTAGAGTTCCTGCTACACTTAGTTAGAGCCAAATCCTCCATATTTATCGATGCCCAATTAGATAACATTAAATATCTATATTTATGTCATTTTTCTCTTGGTGTGTTAATCATAATTCTAAAATATCCATATGTTTTTAGCGCAGTTTTATTCATAAATTAATGAACTTGCCACTTTAATATAAATTGACACAAAGTAAAAATATTTCTCATTAATAACAAATATTATATACTTTTTTTTAATCTGTAGTTTTTTAGGACTCTAGTGATACTTTTTCTGCATAATGAATTTGGTAAAATGATTGATTAATAGTCCCTAAATTCTTTTTTGGTACAGTCTCCATCACTACTTTAAAACTTTTGTCACTACATTTATTTCTTTATTGAAATATTCTAAATATATGTTAATGAGTGCTGAAAATTTAAGTTCTTGACTTTAACTTCTCCCTCATTATACAATGCACTTCAGCCTCCAAAGTTTATGAGCAGGTCAGAGGCTCCTGGAATTCATTGTATGCGTAGTCTATAAGTTAAAAACAAAATACATTCTTATTAATAAAAGCAAACTCTTGAAAACAGGCAGTTAACCTGCTGGGAATTCTAAGCATGGGATACATTCAAAACAATGTCATAGCATTTAAATGAGTTGAGAAATCAAAAGTTATAATCTAACTGTGATCTACCTCATTTTATAGTCCTGATATAATTCTAAAAATATCAAGCAATGCTATTTTCATAGAATAACTTATTTCATTATTTTATTAACATAAAAAGATGGCTATTTAAAATAAAATTTTTTCTCAAGCAATGATGAAACATGGCAATAAAGTACCCTTTAAGGTTTTCAACATCCTCTTTGACTTTTATATTATACATTCCTAAAAACTGGTATTCATTTGTTTTGGCTATGTTTAACAGAATAATAATACTTAAGGTCACAATAGCTTCTACCAGATTATTCTGTTTCATTGCAATTACTCAAGGCAACCTGCTGTCACCAGTCCCAATTCAGAAATCCCAGCAATATGTGAGGCTACAAATGTTTACATTAAGATATCTATCTCTTGTACAAATGTATTGGGTGCAGAGATAAATAGCTGCCTTTCTTATCTAACATTTATTAATATCTGAGTACTTCAAAGACCAATATTAATTACAGCTGGCCTGGCTTTGCCAGTCATAGCTCTCTCACGTATGACTTCTGCACAGTTATGATAAATGGGAACATTCCTCCAGAGCAGCTTCCAAACGGAATGTTACTCTTGTCAAGTCCCTGGTTGCTGCTGCATCATCTTGTAAAAGTCCTAGAAACAGAAGAAATCTGCAGATCGTCATGCAACCTTTTCCTCCTTTGTCCTTTTTGAAATTTCCTCTTCTTCTTCCCTATCCAACGCAGTCTCGCATAGTCAGTTCAGGTATACAGTTAATCCTCATTAGGCAGCACAAAATTCCTGCCAATAAACTACATTATGATAGAAAACAAAATAGCCAAAGCTTACATCATTCAGGTGACCGGACATGAGTTTAAAGTACTGTGTCCTTTTTGACCCATGATGTCCCTTAGGCTAGACGCTACCCTTGGGGCCATTACTCTTAGGTTTTATAGACTTCCTTGCAATTGCTTATTTGGAAAAGTAATTGAGTTGTCTATGCCTTCCCCTGTCTGGGCCTCAAATCCAAAGACATTGAATGGATTTGAAATTAAAACTAATGTTGCAATACACTCCCATCAGTTTAGCTTGTGTTCATTGCTGCCTAGTCCCACAGAAAGTCTCACCTGGCGTTATCTCCATAGAGGCCTTTACAGGCTCACATGAAACAGTCCCCTCTAAGCCTTGTGGCCTCTGGATTCTGTTTCTCCCTTGTTTGCTCTTCTAATTTTCTTTAAAAGTCCTATGGATCTAGCTTTTGGAGTCCTTGTCCTTATGATGTGCATCAACTCACTCCCTATATTTTTTTTCCTGAGAGATTATATACCAAAGGCTACATATTCATTCCACCTGTCCAAATCAGCTCACTCAGGCCTCATCAGCCCACCTGGCCTCGTACCCCTAAACTAATCCACAGATTGGGAGCATTATGATGGAGAATACTAGTTAGCTTAACAAAGATTTTGATGGCCCCTTCTCCTAAATGCTGGACTTCTTTTAATTCAAATCGTTTCTACTACAAACATAAATTCACAAATATTTTTATAAAAAGTCCTCATTGATTATTTAAAATTAACCAAACCCAGTCTGAAATATAGTTGCCCTCAAGAGATATAGCTATTTGTAGAGAGATCAGTAAGCAGGCAATTATAAAGTATGATGGAGCTGAAAAAAGGTCCTATGAGATCACAGTTTAAGGGCACTTGGCACAAACAACCAAGATAGGAATGCCTAAAATGCTACACTTTATTCCCAAGTATCACAAGTCACAATCAATTTGGAACAATGGGATTTTTTTTTTTTCATAGAGTTTGGAATGTTAATGGAAGAACCCATGCCTAACAAAGGAAATACAATTGATTTGTGCCATTTTAGGGTAGAATGAAATCATAACATAGCAGTGGACCATTGTCCTCTATGTTCTTTTCTGCTTCAAGGAAGAGAAGGTAAGTTAAAGTATGGTCACTACTAGTTCTTCAGGACTTGGGTTATCTAACCAAGAGACATCCTCAAGTAAATTTTTTTTTTCTTTAGTCGATGTATGTGTGTGTGTGAGAACGTGTATAAATTTTTCACATTTCAAAAGGACTGGTGGCACAGTCCGTGTGGTATATGCCACACCAGTCTTCTGAGGTACAGAACAAAGTTTACCACTGGGGACTTCTTCATTTCTACATCCCCATCAACCACGAAAATGAAGGAAGATGGAGGTATGAAGCAGTACTTTGAGCAGAACAGGCAGTATGGAGGACTGGGGAACACAAGAAAGGAACTTCCTATCATCAGGTCATGCAGATCATTCTGAGATAGCCTCTCCACCTTCCCCTCTTAGTTAAAGAACTTTCACTCGACTCAAGGGGTAAATAAAGGAGAAAATGATCATAAATAGGGACCTGCACAATGTATGGTGCTCCACTTTGCATTGTAGTCCACCTTAAAAAGTTATACCACTGAGAACAGGGTGCTTTTCGTGCACTATTGATGTTTAAGAAGAGACAGGATTAATTTTAAAAGATATTCCAGAGAGAATATATTACATCCCTGAGAACCCCAAAGCTTTTCTTCCAGATAATTTTCTCCCCATGTGAAAAAGCTGACTTTATGTGAAATTCTTTGGAACCCCAGCAATCCCAGCTTAGCTGCTTCTTCCAGCATGAAATGTGACAACATAAAATATTTCACAGTGGCAGAATTCATTCAAGTAATTACACCTTGGGATTCAAGTACCCTTACAGCCATAATAACCAAATTCTATGTATAATGTGGTCCCTTCCTTTATCTATGTTTTACTTCATGGCAACATGTTACTCTAGAGGGTCTTGATTTCTCTGAAGTTAAAAGTGTATTTAGAACATACTTTCGACCAAGCAGTACATTAAATTTATTCCTAAATAAATAAACTTCATGACTGTACCTAGATAAAAGTGATTGTTTTACATCTATTTCTATTTTACACTAAAAACATACATTTATTGCATTGGAAGGACTGTTCTATCAATTATAACTTCCCTTCACATTCCAAAGGAGCACATGTTGATGGACTACAGCCATATACATTTACTAACACCATTACAATATTTTTACCCTTACAATATTTTCATCATGTAAAACACCTTGAAATTCTCCACATGCTCATATGGGGAATATTTATATCCAGATATAGGTTGTTGTTTTGCCTAATGTTGTTTGAGTCTGTGTTGGATTGGAGATGATTAAAAATTCTTTATCACATTTCTTATGGAAGAGAGGGATTCCATTTTTCCTCCTTTTGTATTTAGGTGGACTTGTGTCTTGCCTAAACCAATAAGATGTGGCAGAAGAGACATTCTATAACTTGTAAGGTTGATTCCTCAGAGATCTGCCATTTCTCCCCTCGTTGCTTGCAATGTTCCCTTTTGGAAGGCAAGTGCTTGATGACAAGTCCTACGACTCACGCTGTGAAGAAGTCCAAGCTATCTAGGTGGAGAGAGGGTAAAAGGCCACACGGAGGAGCACCAAGGTTCCAGACACAGAGCAGACTCCCTGGCCTTTCAGCCTAGCTTAGCTACTAGCTGAACGCAGCTGAGTTAATGCACCTCAGGGAACAGAAGAGCTCCCACCAAGCCCTGCCTGAGTTCCTGACCAACCAAATCACGAGAATATAAAACAGTTGTTGTTTTAAGACATAAGTGATGGAAAAGTGGGTTATGAAGTAATAGGCGATTGAAACAGAATCTGCCTAAGATACTTTCTGAATAGTTGCAGGTTAGCACGATACTTTACCACACTTTCCCTTGGGACTGCTGAAAAGCAATGGAAAGCTGTTCATTTTAAGAACTTTTGCACAAAACTGTCTGTCTTAAACTCATTTTTCAAGGTCCAGGATAAAAGGAACAGATGTGCCTTGCAAGGTCTTAGTGTACCACAGTGTCACCTTGGAAACGGGCTTTTAAATTTTCCTTATTCACAAGTCAAAACAAAAATGAGGTATTTCTGTTAAGTGAAACATGTTTTCAGGAAGAAGACAACGATTTTTATGTATTTCTTTATTCCCTCTTATCTCTTTATTAAAAAAAGAAAGAAAATTATGGAAGGAAAGAGGGAAGGAAGGGAGGGAGGGAGGGAGGGAGGAAGAAAAGAAGGAAGGAAGGAAGGTTATTGTAATAGAGAGTGCTTGCAGCTACCCTTAGTCCTTCCAATGTAAACATTTACCTCCACAAATATCAATGTGATAGGCAGCAAGATCCTCCCATATTAGATCCTCCCATATTAATTTAGAAGAGCTTTTTTGAAGCATAAGTCTGGGTGTCTGTGTGCCTGGGTGTCTGGGTCAGTCGATCGGTCTCTCTCTCTCTCTCTCTCTCTCTCATATATATATATATATATATATATATATATATATATATATATATATAACTTTCTATTAACAGGATATGAGTATGTCATGAGACTCAAGTAGTAGCTGGGAACAAAAGTTTGGTGTGCCACAGAACACATGAACATTCGTGGGGCCAGGGGAATCCTGACTTCCTGATAAAGTGCTCTGTCTCACTATAATTACATTATCTGACCTAAGACTTCCAGGTTAATTTGGAAAGCAATAGCTCTAACCAAAGAGACGTTGGATTCAAATACACAGGAAGGTTGATTCCTCCTGATAAAATCAAACAGGGCCTTTATGTGTGAATATGTAAGTGAACTCATTTTAAGTCATATTCATTCAGTATTTTTAACATAAAGTCGGGAATTCTTCAGGTGTCATTTCATATACCTTCTCTGTCTAGGTTATTTGAAGAGATCAACTAAAAGAAATTATGAGAACCCCACTTGATTTCTGTTTAATGTACCCCCCTAAACAATGCTCTATTTCTTCTCCTAATGTTCCAATGCCAGGCAATGGTGGAATTCCAGATATATGCAGATATATATTCCTTGATGGATGAGATGAGCTATTTCTTGGCTGGCAGTCAAAAAAGTGAGTGACAAGAAAAGGATAACTTATCATATGTCTTAAAGGAGACTGGGTAGGTGGCTGTGCTCTCTCTCCTCCTAAAGGCAGTTCTGAAAGCAGCCATCTCCGGAGCAGCTGCCATGACACTTGATCTGAAACCTTACTGTGTTAAGTCCTAGGGAATGGCTCTTCACCACCTTCTGTGCAATTATTCTATTTCATCTTCTCCACAAAACGCTATTTGAAATCACCCATCTGTTCTCTTCTATCATTCAAAAACACCTGGACCAATTTGCTGGGATGAACTGACAAGCAGTGTTGGCTGACGGGATGCATTCCTGGACGTCGCTGCTGGTGAGTGGGATCTGACACCCTAGGCTCCACAGAAAGCTCTGATGAAGCTGCTTAAGAAGCTGACTGACATGAAGTCTCGGCCCACCCTGGACTATTTTTTCTGAGGTTGGGAAGGTTAAAAAATGTTTTGAGAACTTGGAAATAAAACTTATGACTGCATGTTCATCTTTTTCAATGTCAGACTGAGGGACTGTCTAACCAGCCCACACAAGGATCAGACTCTTTTGGACACTATTCCTGTCTTGGATTTACCATTTACAACTGACATAGGCCCAGAGTCTGTAAAGTTAGATGTTAATTGTAGAAGATAGATACATTGCAAAATCTTTGTTTGATGTAAAAGATAACCCCAAAGGTTAAATGTTGGATATTCACCTGTTCGTATCAATTTTGAAAACGCTGCATGCCATTACTTTCCTGACTATATAAATCTCTCTTCCTCTTTAAACAAGATCTACCATCTTGATGTCTGCTCCCTGACCAATGAGTTAAATCCTTGACCTATGTTCACTCTACATCCACGTGAAAGCTGGGATTTTGTACTTGTTTTGATAGGGATCACTGATGCCTTGCAGAACTTCATAGTTGATCGGCAGCAGGTCTTCCTGTTCTCTGCCACTTCATCAGACCAATAAGGAACTTCAGAAAATGTAGAATTCGCACCCCCCCCCAACTGTTACACACGTGACCACATGCTCCTTAATGCTTCCAGATAGGATCTATATAATAGATCTAATATCATTAAACCTACTGCCTAGAAAAAATTTTTAAAATGAAACATAAAAACAACAACAAAATATTTTAAACCAGCTAAAACCTTCCCATTTTAATATTCAACCACTTTTCTTTTTATGACATCAGTGCCAACCAACCACAATAACATAAATAGGTTTCTGTGAAGGCTCCTTCTTCTACCAATCCCAACCTAGGAGCAAGGAGCTCTAATTTATCAAATTCACCAGTCTTACAACCTTGAGCAAGTCTACATTTGTCATTCTCAGTTGTCTTAACAGTAAAGCAATTGACTTAATCACCATGCTTATTGCGAAGATCCTTTTAAAGGAATTGTATCTTTTAAAGAGGCAAAACTGAAAGAAGATTAGATTCTACTGTTTAAATCTCTCAGTCAGAAAAGTGGACACACAGTACACGTTATTAACAATCACCATTTACAGATTTTATCCTGGCTGTTTGACCCTTACTTTCTTTTTATTTAAATCCTCACCTGAGGATATTTTTTCATTTATCTTCAGATAGAGTGGGAGGGGAAGAGACAGGGAGAGAGAGAAAGAAAAAGAGAGAGAGAGAGAGACATCGATGGGTTGCCTCCTGCACAACCCCACAACCAGGGCCGGGGACTGAACCGCAACCAAGGTACACGCCCTTGACCGGAATCAAACCTGCGACTCTTTGGTCCACAGGCTGACACTCTAACCACTGAGGCACACTGGCCAGGGTTTGACCCTTACTTTCCATGCTCAGGTCCTTTAATATGTGCCTACCTAGAGCATACTCATAAGAATGGATATTTCCTCCTTAAAAATTGGCTTTAAATGGAAGTCAGCAGATGGTACTGTACAGCAGTTCCATGTTATGATGACTACTTAATTTTTATTCCCTGTATAACCTCTTGGAACTTTATGACCTCTCTGAAGCAACTTTACTTGTTACAGAGTGCCTCGCTTTGGAGTTTATATAACAATTATGGCTTGTTATGTTGCATAACTCCAAGGCAGCAATTTTATGTCATGATGCTTTTGTCTTGGCTTTTCCCTTAACTAAAATTGCCTTGTGTGACCAATAAGCAATGCGAAGCTGACATTTCAGAGCCCAAGCAGCTAATCCCACGTTGTATTTACTTATTTTCAAATATTTGCACCATCTGTGATTCTATATTAGTTTTCTGGGATTCGCTGTTGCAGGTCAAGGACTATAGCTGAGTAGGAATGAAGCAGCACTCCAAATGAAGAATGTATTACATGTATGAGATGGAATTTAACCACAGGATGGGGAAAGAAAAAAACAAATTTAGGAAAAGCAAGTGCATATTGAGTTCTCCACCTTCAAAATGCAAATTTTGTTGACTTTCCTGAACTTGTAAGAAATATAAAAATGGATGCCATATTATCTTGACCAACCCCTGATCCATGTTTGCTTTGGAGCTGGGATAATTCCATATAATCTCTGTCTCAACAAAAACAAAAGCTCAATATGAAAGTTCCTCTGTTTTTTCAAAGTAACAGAGAAAAGAGCTCTGAAGCTGGTATTTTCAATATCTGGGGACCTCCACATCCAGCATAGTTTATTTTCCCATCACTTTGCCCAAGTCATATTAATAACCAAAAGAAAGAAAGAAAGAAATACCACCATTTTCAGCACCCCTGGATAACAAACCTATCTTATTACTAATCCTCACAATTCTGCAAGGTAGGCATCATCCCATTTCCAGATGAAATATTAGATTAAAACATCAAGCAACTTGCTCAAACTAGTAAGTAGAAAGCCCCAGTTATTTCCACTAGGAAGAATATTGTATGACTCAAAAATTATTCTTCTTGATTTATTCAGGATGTATGTTTCACAGATCTGGTACTGGATCTTGGTACTCTGACAAAATTATTATAGCTCCTGGAAACAAACAGCCTTACCTTCCAAGAAATCTAGTGAATCAAAAAAAAAAAAAAAAAAAAAAGCCTGTCATTTCTCTCAACTCTCCAAGAAAGCTCTAAAATTCATCTTCGTGTTTTCCAGAGTTCCTAAGGGCATCCTTCCTTCTTGAGATGGGATTCATCCAATCACTAGCCTATCAACTATTGAACTGTGATTTCAAACGCTGACTCTAGAGATTAATGGGTGCTCATTCCTGCTGAGGGAAGACAGGAGGCTTAAGAATGCCAGTGTATGCACATGTGGTGGGAAGTGCTGTCATGTCATTGGAGCAGTGGACTGGCAGCTTACTTTCAGAAAGGCCTTAGGGCTCTGGGGTGGCTTCTTGCCATAGCAAGCTGAAGAAGAGGCAAATGTGGTTCAATGGAGTCTTGTGGCCAGGTGCCAAAAATCTAAGGACCACTAGCCTAGAACCAATACATCATGAAGGAGAAACCAAGAAATGTCGAGTATTGCCTACAGATTCAAAGCTCTTAAGAATATAAATGTTCTCTGGTATTAAGTGTTAAGGAAGGCAGATGAGCCACCAACACACCAACAAAGGCTCTACATCAACAGTTGAATCGGCAGCATGACACACAGAACCTGGCCATAGTGAAGAGACAAATGCATTAGGTTCAGCGATGAGAACAATTTCTCAAGATTGCACCATCATCTATGACTAAAGGAAGAATTTGGAAAGACAAGGCCACTGTGCACATCACAGTAGTCTAGCTGTCAGGGCCTCAATCTTGGACAGAGACCAGACTTCAGAAATGTAGAGAGGCAGAAGGAACTAGATTTGGATTTGGATGTGGCACAAATACAAAGAGAGACCAAAGAATCAAAAGGAGCATCCTGTAACAGAAGAGACATTTTTAAGAAGCAGAAGAAGCTCTCCTCATGCCACTGTGGCCCCGATGCTGAGGGAACCTCATCTTAGGGTGACCTCTGTAGATTTGGATGAGGGGCGTCACTTCCATTTCAACTCCAGGTTCAATTCACACCCACCTATCACTGCTAACATGATCGTCAAGAAGTGGAATACACATATATCCTAGAATCAAAGAAAAGGAGCAACTCTGATGAAGATATTAGATATAGCTTCAAAAATATACTTACTTTATTTCTTGGAACACTTATGCTTTATAGTACTCAAGAAAAAGAAAAAAAAAGTGACAAAGACCATCTGATTTCAGTTATATGTGGAATCTAAAGAACAAAAATAGACAAACAAAACAGAAACAGACTCATATATACAGAGAATAGACTGGTAGTTGCCAGAGTGGGTGGGGATTGGGAGACTGGGTGAAAAAGGTGAAGGGATTAAGAAGTACAGATTAGTAGTCACAAAATAGTCATGAGGATGTAAAGTACAGCATAGGGAATATACTCAGTAATATTGAAATAACTATGTATGGTGTCAGGTGGGTACTGAAATATCGGGGGGATCACTTTGTAAAGTATATGATTGACCACTGTACTGTACCCCTGAAACTAGTACAAAATAACACTGAAAGAAAACTGAAATTTTAAAGAAAGACAAAAACAAGTGAAATCTACAGTCTTTTCCCTTAAAATCCCTAAACACTAATGGCATAGATAAAAAATACATTCATAAATTCACAGATCCTAGGAAATGTAAATTATATATTAACTTAGCCAAACAAATTCTCTATTTCTACAATTGAGAAATTCTTCATGAAATTCAGATTTTCCTCTTGAAAAGATGTTTTGACTTCTATTCAAAAGGTGTTTTGATTTCTAACCTTTGATTAGGTGTCTAAGAGAAAAGGATTGTCATGCAAGCTTGTGAAACATTGGTTTAAAAGATTGCTTCCTTAAAAAATTTTTTTTTCCTAGCACTTGTTTCAAAACCTGTGAATGGAAAAATATGGCCATGTCTTGCATTCATTAACTCATTAAAACCTTTTGTAGGGGGTGAGATGTGATTAATGGAACTGTCAGTATCAGAGTTTTTACTGACTCGATTCCCCTTGCCAAAAGTAAACCTATGTACCAGTAACAGGAAAGACCTACTTTACCCTGTACAAGCATTATTAATGCAACTTCAAATGGTCTCTCTGGTCCATTATGTGAAAATAAATCGCAGGAGAGCCTGCCATTCAAGTTCTCAATTATGTAATTCAGATTTGTCATAGTTATGTTTTCACATTTCCAGATGAAATAAGAAATTGAATCTTCATTTAGCTCTCAAAAAGGGGGTGGGGACAAAGATAATAAAAATGGCTTTTTTTCCTCACTTTTCTTCATTTTCTATCGTGTTACCTGATACATGGTTTTTTGTATTGACCTGAGAAAATCGATAAGTATGATAAATTACAATAATATTAAAGTCAGATAATAAACAGCTTGGCTTGGCTCTTCTCTCCCAGATGTAAAGTCAGTTCTGATCACACACTTAAGTAACTTTTCTTAAATTTCAACTCAACAAATTATCAGGTCCCACATGCAAAGAATTTCTGAGTCTATCATTTCCAGAAACCAAACTTCTGGAAAGAGAATACTAAATCGTGAACACTTCAAAGAAGATCTTAACACTTTTGGAAAACGGGTTATCTAAAAGTAGTAATCAGTAAGGTTGTTATAAATTTATTTTTAACTGATGCCCTATAATAATCTAACTGTAAAATACTCAATATATTTATATCACATATGGTATATGTACATTTGGTCATGTATACACACACATATATGAATTCAGCATTTTCATTAATGTAAATGCAGAATTACCCTTGCAGAAGAATGAAATGATTTAGAAGCGTTGTAGCAATAAGAATAAAAACGCTAACTTCTATCATGGGCTCAATTTATACAAACACATTCACCCAGACTGTTTCTAATGCAACGTTCTCAATGTCCTCTTCCTTTAATGATGAAGGAATGGTTTTAGAGAGGTTAAATAGTTTGCCCCAGATGGCACAGTAAATGGTAGGAGGAGGATTCAATCTGAAATCTGTCTGCTTCTGTCCTCAACGTATACATCATGCTGCCTCTCCCCAAAATATAATTAATTCTGAAAATCATTTGGCAATTCCAAAAATAGTACAGAATGTACTATTCTGGTTGGCTGAATAAGCATATTATCTGAAAGTGGGTTTAAAAAATTATTACCATTTCAACAATTTTCAAATGGACTAGAGCATGAAAAACTTAAAATGAAAATCATGTTTTATTATGTAGGAGACATTACAAAAATAGTATTAACATCAATTACTAAATAGAACACTTCAAAATAAAATATTTATTGTATCAGTTTTGGATAAAAGCGAGTTTTCTGTATTTAGCCTGGTAGTGGGTGTATATTTACCACTATATATGGGTATGTCTGAAACTATGAGGATCAGGATACCTTGACAAAAATGAGGCTACACTAGATCTCTCTTAAGTATCCCATTCTCCCCACTGACCCTACTTTACAGCTTTCTCTACCACCCTGTAAATGACAAGCATTCCTTAAGTTAATAAGTAATACATATGAACATCTACCAGGAAGAGAGGAAGGAAGGTGCACAGTTTAAAGCCTTGGAGAACAGATAGAGAAAAGTGGACAGACTGGCGTTTGCAAAAAAGCTTTTGGATCATGTCAGTATACACTTTAGAACAACAGTGTGATGAAAATAATCAAAACTGAGATGCATGACTTTCAAGGGGGGGGCCTTTCTAACTTTACATGAGGACATGTGTTTATGAAGAAGTTTACATCCCCTCCATCATTTATTTGCCCTTTCTGGAACTTCTACAGGTCTGCAGATGGGACAATTTCCAAACTTTCTTAACTGATGTATGTCTTAGTGTATACTCCCATTATAATATTTAGGTAATATATAAACTTCTTTAGAACACACATAAATTCACTCAGCAGCTATGAAAATATATGGAGGTTCTACTGTGGGTAAAATGCTATCAGACAGCATCACCTGATACAGAGTAATCATTTGTGAAAGACAGAGTCAATCTATGGGGCAAACTTCACTGTTGCCTTATCTTAAGAAATTGCCACAGCCACCCCAAACTTCAGGCACCGCCACTGTAATCAGTCAGCGGCCATCAACATCGAAGCAAGATGATGATAATGGTCCATGGGCAAAAGGGTTATGACTCACTGAAGGCTCGGATGATGTTTGGCACTTTTAGCTCTAAAGTATTTTTAATTAAGATACTTACATTTTTTACACATAATTCTATTGTATACTTAACAGACTACAGTGTAGTATAAACATGCATTTTATATTTACAGGGAAACCAAAATATTTATGACTCACTTGTAATATTCACTATATTGTGGTGGTCTGGGACCAGCCCCGCAATATCTCCAAGGTATGCCTGTAGTTGGAATAACAAGAAATGATGTGTGTAGGGAACCCAAGTTGGCTACAGAGTGGGTAGAAGTTACACACACACCTCCTCCTGGAGCCAAACTGGATTTACAGCTAAAATATAGAACAACCAACCTGAATAAACAACTGAAAGACATCTGAACAGGAGTATTATATCCAAAGATCTATAGAAGAAGCTACACAGAGACTGGTAAGAAGGGCCGAGCTGGGGAAAGGGCTGGTCCCTGCACCCACGTACAGTGGCTGAGAAGCTGGAGGGATATCTCTGCTGCAAAAGTCCCCTCTGAGGAGAGTGGGGTCTTAACCCCACTCCAAGACCCCAAACCCAAGCACCAGGGCTGAGAAAGGAGCCTGCATAGTATCTGATAGCAAAAATCAGCCAGATTCTGTCTGCTAGAAAGAGGAGGGAGTCTACTAGAATCCCAGGTGCTCTCCTAAAGGGCCAACACATAGGAGCTCCAGCTTGGGCACTCACCTGGGTCTCTGGTAGAGAGAAGGAGAATCAGGGCATACAGAAGCCATAAAAAGAAGATCTGGGTGGAGGGGGTCCTGAAAGAGATGTTGAGGGACTGCTACTAGGGTCCTGGTCCTGAGTCAACATCCCATACCGCCCTCAGGCTCAATCTTCCAGGGTTGAGCAGTCCTGTTCTTACAGCACCAGCTTGGGGAAATGCACAAACCACGTCCTCCAAATACTGGTGACACCACCCTGCCAAGCTCAGGTCTGGCAGAAAGTACTGTTGGCCAAAAGGGACCTGAGGTGAGCTCCTTTTCAGGAGAAACTATAGACAGACTCCCAGATGGTCATTGAGCAAAGTGGTTTTGGAACAAGGGCCAGTATTTCCCAGCCTCCCACAGGTGAGGTAGGCACCACTCCCAGTGGAAGACTTCCTTGTCAAGGTCTCTGGCAGTGTGCAGCTGTGGAGCTAGGGGGAGGCATACAGCTTGCTCCCCTCCCACCAGCCTACACTACCCCAATGGAGGGCTGCCTTGATTTTCATTCCCAAATCCTATTAGCCCCATTCTGCTAAGCACAGTTCCACCAAGGGAAGGGAACGCAGCTCAGAGCTTGGACCTTCAGCGCCATCCCCTCAGAGCTTTCCTCCACTGTCTCTGGTGGCACAGTGGGGAGGTAGGTGGAGATAAGCAGTTTGCTCTTCTCCCAAGGGCCTGTGTCACCTCCAGCAGAGGGCTGCCTTGATCTGTTCTTCCAAACCCTGCTAGCACCATCCTGCTGGGTGTAGCTCTGAAAGGGAAGGGGTGCATCTCAGAACTGGGACATTCAACATGATGCTCTCAGAGCCTCCGATCAGGATTTCTGGCAATGCATTGCCAAGCTAGGGAGAGGTAATCAGCTTGCTCCCCTGCTGAGGACCAGCACAAACCCCAGCAGAGGGCTGTCTTTATTTGTTCCTCCAAGTCCTGCCATGGGGAAGGGAGCAGGGAGCACAACTTGGAGCTGGGACCTTTGGAATGCAGCTCTGTCAGGATCTCTGACAGTGAAGCTGCAGAGCTAGAGGAAGGACATATGCAGCTTGCTCCCCTCAAGTGGGCCAGTGCCACCACCAACAAAAGACTACCTTGATCGGTTTTCATAAGCCCCTCTGGCCCCATCCTGCTAGGCTCCATTTTGTGGGGAGAGGGGATTCTGCTCAGAACTGGGATATTCAGAGTACATCTACCTCAGAGTCTCCAGTCCAGGGTTGGAGCAGGTGTGGCTATAGAGCTAAGAGGAAAAGTGTAGCTCATCCCACTCCCATAGCCCAGCCATTGCCACCCCAAATGGAAGGTTTTCTCAATCTGTTTGCCCAAGTCCCAGTGACCCCTTCCTATCCTGCAGAGGTTGCTCCTGCAGTGGGGAAGCTGGCTGTACCCAACCTGAACCTGTGGTGGACTTATCCTGGGGGAGCTAGAGTTGGACACTCTGGCAGAGACTGAATGGTATGGCTCTGGAATAGCAGCCACATTCTCACTACTGGGTGCCAGATCATGCTGCCCCCAAGTTGGGACCCATTAGCCCTGTCTTTCCAAGCTGCCTGCCCCAACCTACCAAGCTTGAGTCCTATGGAAGAGTAAGTACACCGTGGCCAGCTTGGATCCATTTTATATGTTTTTTTCATAAGACTTGGAAGGAAGTCCAGGCAAATTCAAGGCAGGGAGGAGTAGTCGACAGGTGAATGCCGACCTCAGGGAGCCTTGGACTTTTACTGGTCTCCCCCTAGCTCTGAACTCCAAGAAGCCAACCTTTCTACACAGATTGGCCCCTCCCATGCACACTCAGATCCAGTAGACACAGACACAAACAATGAACACCATGGTTGCTCCCAACAGGTAGCCCAAGGCCAGTTACACACAACATCTGACAGAGACCTGTACTTGAACTCCATCACTCTGAACCCCAGACTCTGCTGGGAAGAACTCCATGTTGGGGAGCAGCTCTTGTAGAGCATCAAATACATGGTGATCGAGGTTTTTACCCTTGTAGCCACCCAGCCTGAAAGGTTAATTCCACCACAAAAGGGTCAACACCATTCAAGATGCAACTACATCATAGGGTGCACACAAACCACAAGAAACATTCCTGGAGCACAGAGCTCAGGTGATATGGAAGATTGTGCCAATGAGCCCCAACAGGCACTGCAAGATGTCACCTGCACAGCAGCTTTCACACCATGGTCAGGGTGTAGCCTCACATTCAGCCAGCCTGAGGGTCAATCCCACCCACAAATGGGCCAACAACAATCAAACCCCAATTACCCACATAACCCACACAAGGGACATTCCTAGAGCACCCTGCTCAGGAGATTAAGGAGACTGCATCACTGGGTCCTACTGGACACCTACAATATAAGGCCATCCCACAAAGAATGGGAATCATAGCAGTTCTATCTAATACATAGAAACAAACACAAGGAAACAGCCAAACTTGGAAACAAAGAAACAGCTCCCAAAAGAAACAACAGAAGGAATTTCCAGAAGAAGAGCTAAATCAATGGAGGCAATCAATTTATCAGATATAGAGTTCAAAGTAAGGACTATAAAGATGCTTAAGGAACTTAGTGATAACTACAACAGCATAAAAAGAACATAGAAGCCATGAAAAAGAACCAGTAAGAAATGAAGAATACCATATCTGATATCAAGAATACACTGAAAGGAATAAAAAGCAAGTTGGATGAAGCAGAGGATCAAATAAGTGATTTGGAAGGAAAAAAAAACACCCAATCCAAGCAGCAGAAAGATAAAAGAATTAGGATAGTTTAAGGGAACTTTGGGACAATGTGAAACATTTAACAACATCCACATCATAGGGTACCAGAAGAAGAAGAAAGTGAGCAAGGGATGGAGAACCTATTTGGAAAAATACTGTTACAAAACTTCTCAATTCTGGTGAAGGAAATAGATATAAAAGTCCAGGAAGAACAGAGTCCCAATCAAGATCAACCCAAAGAAACCAAGACACATCATAATTAAAATGTTAAAGGTTAAAGACAAAGAGAGAATCTTAAAAGCAGCAAGAGAGAGACACTTAGTTATCTACAAGGGAGTTTCCATAAGGCTGTCAGCTAATTTCTCAACAGAAACACCTCAGATCAAAAGGGACTGGCATGAAGCATTCAAGGTAATGAAAAGCAAGGACCTACAAACATGACTACTCTATTCAGCAATCAATTTATCATTTAAAACTGGAAGTGAGGGAGGCGGTCGGTTGCTTTGGGATGAAGCTGAACATCTCTTTCCCAGCCACTGGCTGTCAGAAACTCATTGAAGTGGATGATGAACGCAAATTTCGAACCTTTTATGAGACGTATATGGCCACAGAAGTTGCTGCTGATGCCCTGGGTGAAGAATAGAAGGCCTATGTGGCTCAAATCAGTGGTGGGAATGACAAACAAGGTTTCCCCATGAAGCAGGGCGTCTTGACCCATGGCCGTGTTTGCCTGCTCCTGAGTAAGGGGCATTCCTGCTATAGACCAAGGAAAACTGAAGAGAGGAAGTGCAAATCTGTTCGGGGTTGCATTGTGTATGCCAATCTCAGTGTTCTCAATTTGGTCATTGTAAAAAAAGGGGAGAAAGATATTTCTGGTCTCACTGATACTACTGTGCCTCAATGCCTGGGTCCCAAAAGAGCTAGCAGAATCCGAAAACTTTTCAATCTCTCTAAAGAAGATGATGTCCACCAATATGTTGTGAGAAAGCCCCTAAACAAAAAAGGTAAGAAACCTAGGACTAAAGCACCCAAGATTCAGTGCCTTGTTACTCCATGTGTCCTGCAACACAAACGTCAGCGTATTGCTCTGACAAAACAACGTACTAAGAAAAATAAGAGGCTGCAGAATATGCTAAATTTTTGGCTAAGAGAATGAAGGAGGCCAAAGAAAAACGCCAGGAACAGATCACCAAGAGACATAGGCTGTCCTCTCTGATAGGTTCTACCCCTAAGTCTGAGTCCAGTCAAAAATGAGTTTTTCTAAGAGTAACAAATAAATAAGAAACATCTAAAAAAATAAATAAATAAAATTGGAGGTGAAATAAAGAACTTGCCAAACAAAAAATAACTAAAGGAGGTCATCACCACCAAACCAGTACTGCAAGAAATGTTAAAGGGACCACTTTAAGAAGAAGAAATAGTGAGAGAGAGAAACATAGATATAAGGGGGGAAAATGGCAATAATTAAGTACCTATCAATAATAACTTTAAATGTAAGTAGATTGAATGCTCCAATCAAAAGACATAGGGTAGATGAATGGATAAGAAAATATGACACATATATAGTTTTCTGATACACATCAGAACAAAAGATTCACACAGGCTGAAATGAAGAGATGGAAAAAAATATTCCAGGCAAATGGAAACAAACAAACAAACAAAATGCTGGGGTAGCAGTACTTATATCTGAAAAAATAGACTTCAAAACAAAGACCATAACAAGAAACAAAGAAGGTCACTACATGATACTAAAAGGATCGAGCCAACAAAAGGATATAACCTTGTAAGAATATATGCACACAATACAAGAGTACCTAAATATATAAATTAAATCTTGGTGGACTTTTAGGGGGAGGATGACAGCAATACAGTGATAGTAGGGGAATTGAACACCTCACTGTCACCACAGGATAGATATTACAGACAAAAAAATCAACAAGGAGAGACTGAACTTAAATCACACACTAGATGGGATGGATTTAATTGATATTTACAGAACAATTCATCCCAAAGCAGCAGAATATACCCTGTTCTCAAGTGCACATGGAACATTCTCAAAGATAGACCACATGTTAGGACACAAAATAAGTCTTATCAAATTCAAGAAGACTGAATTCATATCAAGCATCTTCTCAGATCACAATGCATGAAACTAGAAATCAACTACATAAAAAAAAACCCAAAACATTCAAACACATGAAGGCTAAAAAGCATGTTATTAAACAATGAATGGGTTACCAATGCAATCAAGGAATAAATAAAAAATTACCTGGAAACAAATAAAAGTGAACACACAACAACCCCAAATCTATGGGACAAGCGAAAGCAGTCCTGATAGGGAAGTTCATAGCATTACAGGACTACCTCAAGAAACAAGTAAAATATCAAACAAACAATCTAACCCTACAGCTAAAAGAACTAGAAAAGAACAACAAAGCCCAGAGTAAGTAGAAAGAAGGAAATAATAAAGATCAAAGTGAAAATAAATGACATAGAGACTAAAAGAACAATGCAAAACATCAATGATAGCAAGAGCTGGTTCTTTGAAAAGATAAACAAGATCAATGAACCTTTAATCAGACTCATCAAGAACAAAAGAGAGAGGATCCAAATAAGTAAAATCAGAAATGAACAAGGAGAAGTAACAACTGACAACACAGAAATACAAAGGATTGTAACAAAATACTATGAACAACTGTATGCCAACAAATTGGACAACCTGGGAAAAATGGAAAAATTTCTAGAAACATACAATCTTCCAAAACAGAATCAGGAAGAATCAGAAAACCTGAATAGACTAATTACAACTAATGAAATTGAAGCAGTAATAGAAAAACTCCCAGCAAACAAAAGCCCTGGACCGGATGGCTTCACAAGCAAATTTTATCAAACCTTCAAAGAACTAACACCTATCCTCTTCAAACTATTACAAAAAATTTGAGAAGAGGGAAGACTTCCCAGTTCTTTTCACGAGGACAACATTATCCTAATTCCAAAACCAGATAAAGACACTACAAAGAAAGAGGTGAAATAAAGAACTTGCCAAACAAAAAATAACTAAAGGAGGTCATCACCACCAAACTCAGTTGGTTGGTACATTGTCCCATACACTAATATCTCTGATGAACACAGATGCTAAAATCCTCAACAATATATTAGAAATCAGATCCAGCAATATATTAAAAATATCAAACACTATGATCAAGTGGGATTTAATCCAGGGATGTAGTGTGGGTATAATATTTGCAAATCAATAAATGTGATATATCACATAAACAAAATGAAATATAAAAGTCACATGATCATATCAATAGATGTAGAGAAAGCATTCAATAAAATCCAGCACCCATTTATAATGACAAATTTGAGCAAAGTGGGAATAGAGGCATCATACCTGAACATAGTAAAGGCCATATATGACAAACCTTCAGCCAACATCAAACTCAACGAGCAAAAGTGTTTCCCTTAAGATCAGTAACAAGACAGGGATGTGTGCTTTCAACCCTCTTATTCAACATAGTACTGGAATTCCTAGCCACAGCTATCAGACAAGGAGAAATAAAAGGCATCTATATTGGAAATGAGGAAGTAAAACTGTCATTATTTGCAGATGACATTATGTTGTACATAGAAAACACTAAAGAATACACCATAAAACTACAAGATCTAATAAATTATTTCAGCAAAGTAGCAGGATACAAAATTAATATTCAGAAATCAGTGGCATATTTTTGGTATGCTTTTATTGATTTCAGAGAGAGAGAGACACATCAACATCAGTTAGCTGCTTCCTTCATGCCCCACTCTGCTGGGGATTGAGCCTGCAACCTGGGCATGTGCCCTGACCAGGAATCAAACCAGCAACGTATTGGTTCCATGGGTCGATGCTTAACCACACAGCCACACTGGCTGGTCTCAGTGGCATTTTATACACCAATAATGAAACATCAGAAAGAGAAACTAAGAAAACAATCCCATTTACCATTGCAACAACAACAAAAAGAAGACACCTAGGGATACATTTAACCAAGGAAATAAAAGACTTGTACTTGGAAATTTATAAGATAAAAAACAAAATTGAGGAAGCTACAAATAAGTGGACACATGTAACTGTTCTTGGATAGGAAAAATTAACATCATTAAAATGCCCATAAAATTCAAAGCAATCTACAGATTCAACGCAATTCATATTAAAATACCTAATAAGCCACAGCTGAATGGCTCAGTTGGTTGGTACATTGTCCCATACACTAAAAGGTTGTGGGTTTGATTCTGGGTCAGGACACTTACCTACCTTGTGGGTTTGGTCCCTGGTCAGGGAATGTATGTGCGGCAACCCATGTTTCTCTCTCAGGTCAATGTCTCTCTCTCTCTCTCTCTCTCTCTCTCTCTCTCTCTCTCAAATCAACAAAACATATCTTTGGGTGAGGATTATAAAAAAAAAAAAAACTATTAAAATACCAATGGCATATTTCACAGATCTAGAACAAATATTCCAAAAATTTATATGGAACCACAAAAGACTCTAAATGGCCTCAGCAATCATGAGAAAGGAGAACAAAGTTGAAGGACTCACACTACATGATATCAAACTATACTACAAGGCCATATAGTCAAAATAGCATGGTACTGGCACAAGAACAAGCATATAGATCAATGGAACAGAACAGTGAGCCCAGAAGTAAACTCATGCTTTTATGGTTAATCAACATTTGACAAAGGAGACAAAACATACAAAGGGGTAAAGACAGTCGCCTCAATAAATGGTACTGGGAAAATTGGACAGATACATGCAAAAAGAAAAAGAAACCAGACCACCAACTTATACCATACACAAGAATAAACCCAAAATGGAAAAAAAAGACAAATGTAAGTTGCAAAACCATAAAAATCCTACAAGAAAACACAGGCAGACATCTCTCGGAGCAATATGTTTTTTTAAATATTTTTTCTTTATTGATTTTAGACAGAGAGGAAGGGAGAGAGAGAGACAGAAACATCGATGAGAGAGAACATCAACTGGCTGCCTCCTGCATGCCCCCCACTGGGGATCGGGCCTACAACCTGGGCATGTGCCCTGACCAGGAATCGAACCAGCGACCTCTTGGTGCATGGGTCAATGCTCAACCAGTGAGCCACACCGCCGGACTCTCAGAGCAATATTTTTGTTGATATATCTCCTAGGGCAAGGGCAACAAAGGAAAAAATAAACAAATGGGACAACATCTAACTAAAAAGTTTCTACACAGCAAATAAACCATCAACAAAATGAAAAGGGAACCCACTATATGGGAGAACATATTTGCCAATGATACATTTGATAAGAGGTTAATTTCCAAAATATATAAAGAACTTATACAACTCAACACCAGGAAGACAAACAATCCAATTACAAATGGGCAAAGGGCCCGAATAGACACTTCTCCAAAGAGGACATACAGAGATGGTTAAAAGACATGAAAAAATACTGAACATCACTAATCATCAGAGAGATGCAAATTAAAGCCACAATAAGATATCACCTCACACCTCCCAGAATGGCTACCATCAATAAATCAACAAACAATAAGTGCTGGTGAGGATGTGGAGAAAAGAGAACCTTGGTACACCGTTGGTAAGAATGCAGACTGATGTAGCCACTATGAAAAACTGTATGGAGTTTCCTCAAAAAATTAAAAATGGAATTCCCTTTTGACCCAGTGATCCCACTTCTGGGAATACATTCTAAGAATTTTGAAACAACAATCAGCAAGAATATATGCACCCCTATATTCATAGCAGCATTATTTACAAAAGCCAATATCTGGAAACAGCCCCAAGTGCCCATCAGTAGATGAGTGAATTAAAAAGCTGTGGTACATATACACAATGGAATTCTATGAGGCTGTAAAAAGAGAAGGAACTCTTAACTTTTGCAACTGCATGGATGGACCTGGAGATTATTATGCTAAGTGTAAATGGAACAGATTGATAGCTGCCAGAGGGGTGCGGTTGGGGAGAACTAGGTAAAAGAAAGTGAAGAGATAAGCCAAGAACATATATGCATAACCCATAGACACAAACAACAGTGTGGTGATAGCCACAGGGAACGGTAAGCCAGGGCTGGGTGGAGGTGGGTAAAGAGGTGGAAATGGGGACATTTGTAATAATGTCAAAAATAAAAATAAAGTTTAAAAAACAATAATAAAATTTTAAAAAACGATGTGTATATTTAAATATTGAATGGGAATAGCTATAGAAACAGTTGTGTGAAAAAGGTCTTTTGAATTATGCTAAGCCAACAGTAGATCACTCATTCCTACCTCCAATGACAGTAGGCACAACCATCCTGGATTCCTGAGGACTCCTTTGCTATGCACCTTCTCCTGCCACACTGACGGGAAATCTCACCTTCTGACATAATTCTGTAAATTACACCTTGCCTCTGTAAACATCCTCTTTCTCCAAGCTAATTACCTTATGAAGTGCATTGCACCGAAAACAGTATGCAACATATTCAGCCACTAATTCACCTGTTAATAATAATTAGCCAATGTTTACTTTCAGCCTGACCTCTTATAGCATAGGGCAGTGAAGAAGTGAGTTTCAATTGAATGGAAGTAGGGATGTAGCAGAATATTCTAAAGTTTGCATGTTTGCCAAATCATGTCTGGTGTCCAAACCAAATGATATATATTATATTATTAATATAATATTTATATGCATGCAAACAAATATATATACCGAGCAATGCAATGTTTCTATAAAATTTTAAAATAATATACCATCTATAGGTGGCTCAATGATCTTCTAAGCCAGCGGTTCTCAACCTGTGGGTTGCAACCCCTTTGGGGGTTGAAAGACCCTTTCACAAGGGTCGCCTAAGACCATCAGAAAACACATATTTCTGATGGCCTTAGGAACCAAGACACCGCTCCACTATCCGCCTCCAGGCAGGTCCGCCCACATGCAGATACGTCCACATACAACATGAGGAACTGTATTAAAGGGTCGCGGCATTAGGAAGGTTGGGTCTAAGCTTTTTTTTCTTCTCTCTAGGCTCCTATTCCTAGACTATGCATTTAATGAGAGCACTTGAGTATGAGAAAGGCATTATTCAAAAGCTTTTACATAGTTTTTCATTTAATTCTTACAAACATGTAAAAGATCTACAGTCACCTCCATTCACAGATGAAATATAGAAAATGAGTTATCCTGCCCAAGAAAACACAGTGATGACTGGTGGATCTGGGATATGAACTTGAATCTGTGGTTTCCACTGCAAAACCCATAGACAGTAGTAAACAATACTTTGTGGTTGATGGTACAAAAGTTCACAGTCCTAGTTGCAACATTCTAGTGATGTGTATGCTACACAGTACACTGTAAATAATTAACAATATAAGTACAAAGTCTTAAAACATTATGTAATCATAAATGATTCAGGAAACCAAAATTTTGAAATAGGTTTACTTTTACTCAGATTGGGAGAAATTTGGTTTCCAATGTAATGCACTTCATAAGATAATGCTGTATTAATATTTAATGACACAATTTTCTTTAACTTGTTTTTATATAATTTAATCTTTCTTAAGTGTGCAATTTGCTCACTGAAATAAACAGATGGAGATTAGAAGCTTATAAACTGGGAATGTTCTGTGGTATGTTCTAAACTCAGTAGATTAAATGTCATATATATATGAAGATATTATATATATATATATATATATATATATATATATATATATTAGTTGCTTATAAAAATATACTTTTTAGTCCTACTTCCTAAAGTAGGGTTGTGGCTTTTCTTTATTTGTGTGTGTGTGTGTGTGTGTGTGTATATATATATATATATATATATATATATATATATGTAATAATGAAATTAAGGGATAGTAGAGAATGCATAATATCTCCTAAGTCATAAGGATGTCTACATAGCGCCTACATCCAATCTAAATTATCTTTTATAACCAAATCAGATAGAACTCTCCCACCAATTAGACTATATATATATATATATATATATATATATATATATATATAATTATGTTGAATGCTTAGAAGAAAAGTAAAAAAATCTATTAAATAAAGTTTTTCAACAGGGTTCTGTGTTGAAAACAACATTTTATAGACTAAATTAGGACATGTTTATATATTAATCAAGGAAACATGGAAGAATATCTTTTCTAAGTTTTCATTAAGTATACATTTGATATTTGAATCAGATTTTCTGGACCAAAGTTGAAGTAAAAATACTGAACTCTAATTTCTGTATGGAAACATTTTAGGGTAATATTACCTGAAGGTCAAAAGTACAATACACATTTACAAAAAGCATTTTATACATTACATAGCTAATCATAATTTTGTCCATGAATTACTTCATCAAGAGGCTGCTACATATTCAATTGTAAGACATTAGTTTTCTACCAGCAATAGTTATTTAAAGAAAAAAATACATAACTAGTACTGTCTTTGCAGCATAAATAGTTGCTTATAAAAATATACTTTTTAGTCCTACTTCCTAAAGTAGGGTTGTGGCTTTTCTTTATTTGTTTATTAATTTATTTTTGTTTTATTTCTGGTGTTGTTTTGGTTTGGCTTGCCTTTTTGGAGCTAAAAGGACAAACATTTTAGGAAATATTTTTACCCACTGGATTCAGCAGAAGGGTGCCACCTGGTGGAAACGTGGGCAAATTCTAAACCAGATTTGACTATAACTTGTACTGGTTCAACAAACCTTAAAAATCTCGTAGTTACCAAGAACAAATGATACAAAGATACTTATAAAAAAATAAGTTCCTATGTACTTGTCAAGATCTGTCTGGTTCTTTTTATATTATTGGTATCAAAAAAGAAATGTTAACTTTAAATTTTTGAGAGCTATTATTATTTGTTGAAGCTTTAAAACAAATTATTCATCCATTTTACATTCAAGGTAAATGTGTACACACACGCTATTTGCAATTATTTTGCGTTCTTCTAATAGAAATGTGTTAAACCTTGGTTGTGGAAAATGGGAAAGTAGGGCTTTAGACTTAAATAAATTTACTTTTGAATTTATTTTATCTTAAATGTCATAGATTAAGACTCTCATCTTCACCACTTATGAAGACAAGCTTGATCAAGTTGCTTCGGTTCTTTAGTCCTCTGTATTCTCACTTCTAAAATGGGAATAACAATAGGACCTACACTTCAAAAAGTTGCTTTGAGGATCAAGTAGGAAATGCATTTATTAAATGTTATCTCATCAGCCTGGAGGGCAGTACTCTGCTCGTGGCAAGCATTTTAAAAAGTGATTTTAAAAAATAATAAGTTACAACTGCCAACTCAAGATTTTTGATCCCTCAATGTAAAATGGGATATTGATCAAGTTAAGTGGGAATTATTCTATTTAACCATGTCAAAGCATTTATTTTTAGACAGTTTGTAAATGTGGAGTGTTATGAAAACAACAAAAGTAATTGTGGTAAACATTTAATCAAGGAAGCTTTAAAGGAAATACTACTAAGATGATAAAAAATATTTCCAATGATTCGGAATATTAATAGAAGTATACAGTCCCTGCTATTCTTGTTGCTGCTGCTACCAGGGGGAAGGGGTACCTCTGGCCATGGCACCCTGTGCCAGAGAACAGTAACAAGTAAGATGAAACGGGGAAGCTGAGCTCTCTAAAGGACCATAACAACAACCAAATTATATGGTCATAACTATTTTACGCAGAGAAGAGACTATGGTCTTCTATTAGTGCTGTAGGTGGAAAAAGGTGTCTAATGGCTTCAGGACAAGGTGTTTTTGAGGTTTCATAAAATGAAAAACCTTTCTGGCAGCATTCAAAAGCTTGAATCACTCAAAATCAATACACAGTGTGATTAGCTGGAACACGCCCCCTATTTAACCATCAAGTAGGAATTCATAAAGCTACATTTTTATTTAAATTTGTGAATATGTTTTTTCAGAAATATCATAGAAGTCTGAACAATCAATCATGCCCATGTGGAGGTATTACATCTAGTACCACATGGGAGCTGTGTGACAGCTGCAGAATTAGACCACAATGACTAATACTGTTAATACAAACTTGGTAAGCTTACAGAAAGTAGTTTAAGCATTCATAGCCATCGTCCGCATTACCTGGTCATCATTTTCTACGTCAAGCTTTAGACAAAGAATATGCTAGATATAGGTATTCCCTGGGAGTCCTTGAAAACCCCCAGTGCCTCTGTGTATATTTCCATCTGACTTTCTTTCCCCTTGCAAAATTAATCTCTCTCATTTTAACTCAACCATAACATGTATACCATTGACATTTTAAAATCACGTAAATACTCAGAAAGTCACTTTCAAAAACTCAGTTAAAACAGGAGTTCTGCAAATGGCCACTCCCTGAATATTTAGAAAGGCCAACAACAAAAATGCATGCTAACAAGAAAAATAGATTCAAGCTTGGATGTATCTCTTCATAGGAATTTGAAGTACCAGATTCGTCCTGACAAAGGTTTTGATAGGCATATAGAGCTTGTCCACTGTTTACACATACATGTTCAGCTTCCCTGTGCACTGCTCAGCTTCTTCCTCCCCACCTCCACCATCACGGAACTGTTTGCAGCACCTCAAGTAGCCAGCTGGTGTCACAGGTTAGTGAGCAAAGATTTCATGTGGGGACACTCACCTGACTAATCATTCTTATTGGTAGCATCATTCCAAAAGCAATAGAGAGGCTCAGTGGCGTGTTAATGAAATTTAGGTGCTGTCAGCCTGAAAGAGGATGTTAAATCCTTGCTGCTCTCCTGAAATTATTTTTACAATCTGTTAACCAGTTGCTACTATGTAGTGTGTGTTGGAGGGAGCAGGGAAATCAGATATAAGGGGAAGAGACATGTCATATAATATAAACGTTTTAATAATTTCATACTTATCTCAGAAAGTGGAGCAAAGAGGATAGTTTAAGAAAACAAGTGCTTTGTAAAGACTGTAACATTCACCCTGGGAAACGGAGGGGTTGGTGCTTTAAGGCATTGAGTAATACTCACCACCTGTGTGAAACATAACAGAGGGAAATGATTAGGGGAGGGAAGGAGAGAAGAGAGCCACAGGAGAGATGACCAAGAATATTAGTAACAGCAGCCCGAATCGTCTCCTCTGCTTCCAGGCCACTCCTGGGCCATTTAAACAGCTCCCCTCCATTCAGTCCTCAGCGCTCAGAATATGCAAAGAGCAGAGCCGCTCCCGGAGCCTAGCAGCTAGCACCTCCCTTCACCGACTTCTAGCAATTAGCTGGGAGTGTCTCAGCCAGAAACGCGTCGGGCAGCCTTCAACTGTGCACTTAAGGCAAAGGGCCCATCCCAGGTATCCCAGCGCCTCCGTGCTCCAGCTTCGTGGTTATCCGCTGACCTCACTCAGTGTAGTCCTCTCAGCTCAGCCTCTAATTGATGTAAACGTGACAGCACCTGGAGCCAACGCAGCATCACAGCCTCCCTCCTCCTAACCAGGGCACCTTAGCGCTCCAGACCCTACAACTTTGGGGAAAGCGGCAAGGAACTCCCCAGTCACACCAACCCAGAGCCTGAGACGCGATGGTGATTCACCGTATGCTTATGATACAGATCCCTAAAGACCGAAACAAAAAAGAGGAGTGGTCGGTGCGGAAAGACGTTGAGGGGACAGAAATAACCCTCAGCCAGCGCAAGATACCACATCTCTGTAGACCCAACACATCTGGACCCAACAAATCACTATTGCCAGTATCTTCCCAGCTCCCCACAATAATTGTCTTTTTGCTCCCAAGCTCCGCTCCTCTTAGCAGACCACAAATACCTGTTATACCCTCTTACCCCATTTAGCCCCCGTCCGAGAGAGAGAGAGAGAGAGAGAGAGAGAGAGAGAGAGAGAGAGAGAGAGAGAGAGAGACTAAAGGAAAAACTCTGACGGCCTAAAGGTCATTTGCCTTCTGGGGTAGCTATGAGCAGCGCTCCTTGCTCCTCTCAGCTACGCGGGCTCGAACCCTGCAAGTGGGCACCCCCGGGAGCGCACCAATTCCTTCAGTGTGCGTTTCTAGGAGCAAAGAGTCCCTCATTCTTTGACTCCGACCACCTCTCCCGCCCTCGGCGGCCTGCCCGCCAGGGCTCCCGGGACCATACCCAGCCTTTACCTCTCTTCCCCCTTCCCCGCGGCTCTCCACCTTGCGCATCCTCTCGCCAGCCCCGGAGCGCACTCAGATGCTCTAACTTCCTGCGGAGTCCATGGAGGAGCCGAGGAGAGCCTGGAACTGGGGCGGGGGAGAGTGGGGAGAGGGAGGCGTGGGAGCCGAGCCGGGGAGGAGGGGCCGGAGGAGCGCCTCCAGGAGCCTCCCTTCCCAGGAGGGCCTGGACGCAGCTGCCAACTCACCTGGTCCGCCGGCTGCGCCTGGCTCGCCCTGGCCCCCGGGGTGGGCTGCTGCTCTTGCTTCATGGCTGTCATCGCCGGCGGCCCTCGTTGGCGCTCACTTCCTTGTGGGCACTTCAGACTCGGGGACCGTCACTTGGCAGCGATCGCATGTCACAGGCGTCCGACGCTCTCGGAATCGGCGGAAGGGAAAGAGGCAGCGACGGGGTGGGGGGAGGGGAAGACGAGCGGCACCAGGCAGGCTCCCCCTTGCAGGATCCCTCCTTCGGCTACTGCGGACCCTCTAACTCCCTACTCCCCCCGTACCCCACACTCCAAAGCGCAGAAAGCCTGGGAGATCAGACACCACCAAGTAGCAAGTTAGTGGCTCGGCTAGCAGCCCCTGATCGCGCTCAAGCGACGTCGCGCAGCGCCGAAGGAGCCCGGCTCGCATTCTACCGCAGTCTGCGCCCCCCGCCCGCCCCCGGGGCTCCCCAGCCGCGCTCAGCGTGCCAGGTGGAGCAGCAGGGCGCCGCGCTCCATCATCTCCCGAGCAACTGCAACGCGGGAGAGAGCCCAGCGCTGCGAGCGAGCTCCCTACACGTGCGGCCAAGGCTGCGGGGCTCCGCGGGCCCCCTCAACCCCCGCCCCCCGCGGGCTCCAGCTAAAACCCGGAGAAGCGGAGTACGCCCAGGCAAAGCCCTCGGTGGCTCAGCTCTGCCACTGGGCATGCTCCATCGCTCCAAGAAGACAGGGGGCAGCGGGGAATTGGGGGCCCAGAGCCCCAAGGAAGGCACCAACATCTGTCAGGAGCCAAGAGGTTGCTCCTAATTATGACCAGAGGCTCTGCACCTCCTGATTTAGGGCAGTGGACAGCCTCCAGCCTGGGTTCCTTGCTGCCTACCTGGTTGATGCCAGTGGACATCAGAAAAGGTTGATTTAAAATGTTAATTACTAATGATGATATTCCAGAACTCACCTTTTTTTTTTCTTCTTCTTTTTTCCAGGACACAGGAAAACCTTCAAATATTAAGTCCCTTTCCAGCCTTCTCTTAGCTCAACACAATCTCTCCTTCAAAGTTTGCTTATTGAGCACTTATCATGTGGCAAACACACTCTAGGCTTGGAGGGAGCGCAGGGAAGAGAGACCAAAACCGGGCCAAATTTATCAAATCCCCTGCCTGCAGGCAGTCTATGTTATAGTGTGGGTACTGGGAGCCTGGAGCAGGGATACAAATGGATGAGTCAAAGTAGCTCTTTGGAACTTGAATTCCTGTGAGTACAATAGACACAGTCCACCAGTTTTATCCAGATGAACTAGCACGTGGCTTTCCAGGGTGTTAGAAAGGACCTGCCCAAAGCAGATGGGCAACAAACAGCACCCAAGTCTTAGGTATAGGTTGGAGATAGCTCAGGAAAGAAAAGGCAGGAGGGAGTTCAATATCCGGATGTTACTGATTCAGGACACAGGTGGTGGAGAGGTTGCAGCAGAAGGGACAGAGAATATGGATGGGACAGAGGAGCGAGTAGCCTTGAGTTGTTTTATTGACCAAGGACCAGCTCCCTCCACGTCGGAATTACTCAGTTCAAGAACTAGCCACTTCCCCACCCAGGGGCTGTTGTGGGACAGCAGGATGTGCTCCTGCTCATTAGTTCCTGAAACATGGATTGCCGTACTCATCCTAAACATTAACTGTAACAATAGTTCTTTGAAAATACATACTTTTCAAAGAAATAAATTTGTTCACCAGATTTGACGTTAGAAAAGAAAAATATAATGACTTTTCTTTTTAGAAAGGTGAGGTTTGGGTAAAGAGAGTTTGCTTTTCAAAATTAGGTAGTCAACTGAATATTATAAGTGACCTATAATAGTGTGTTGGTCTATTTCACCAGAAATAACTTTTTAATCCAAGTAATTTTACTAATTGAAAAAGTACAAAACACGTTTTAAAATAAAACACTGATAAAATAGCTATTGGGCAGTTTATCCAGTAAATCTGACAATCCAGATTTTCCCTCACATGTAATTTTTCTGCCTTTATAATTTGCTCTTCTATTCTTTTTTTTTAGTACATTCATCCTTTTAATGTGTTTCCATTTTGGACAATTGACTTGATATGAAGGAATTCACTTTATGTGGAAAGATTTCTGTTGACATCAGACAAGTGTAGACAAGAGAGAATTATCCTCATCCTATTAAGATACTTATTTGAATGAATTCAGCTGTACAACTTGCATCCTTTTTCAGTATTCAGCATAAAATCCACTTTATTTACAAATCAAGATATAAGTTGTTATATGTTTCTTGTATAATGTGATATGTGTGTATAATTTTTTTTAACAAGGCTTTTTAAATTTGTTTTTGTCTTTCTGTTGGGTGTTATTTTTGTCTAAGCTAAGAACATTATTTTATAGCTGTTGGGATCTAAGTCAAGGTAATCACATGTAAACTAATTTTTCCAACTTAAGTACTCTGCTTTTTAATGTAATGAATTCAATTACAATGTAGGATTTTCTACTTCATTTATTATTGAAGAAAAAGCTCTAATGTTCAAGAAAAAAAATAAAAGAATATCTTAGATTTTAAGAGAATGTTTGCAGCTTAGTGGTGTGCGGTGTCTGATTATAGGTTATCATTTAAAAAAACTAAAACATAACTTTATCTTGGATATATACTAACTGATTTTGCCATGAAATTGGGTTCTTAATGAAAGCAGCATAAAACAAAACTGCACCTTCCTGTATTTTATTTGTGCATCTTGTACCTGGAATGAAATGTAACTGCTGTAAATCTTTAAGTAGGATTCAATAAAGCAATAATACTGTACTGTGTAAAAGACAATAAATAAATAAATAATAAAACATCAATTTAAAATGAAATATTCACAAAGATTTAAAACTACTCAAGAAAATATATCCCTAGTGCAGTGTAGGCAAGAGGACCTGACCATAAGTTAGTAGATTGGATTCCTACCCTAGCTTCATCATGGCATGAAGGTATGAACCAGGCAGAGTACAGACACTTATATCCTGCCTCTGCTTCCTTACCTAATAAAATTTAAGCATTTAGACAAGGTGACTCTTAAGATCCTTTCTTTCTCTAAATATCTATGATTATATATCGATTTTATGAATCAAAAACTATCATCTGAGTGGTAAATTATTTATATATGTTTAAAATTTAGTGTTAGAAAAATACAAAATAAAATCGATAAGTTAATTACTTCACAAAGAATCCTTAATATCCACCAAACTTCCTCATGCTCTCTAGCTACACATAAGTGTATAGTAACAATTCTTGTATTGATAATATTTTTTAAATTCGGAAAATTAAAAATTTATTTGCAGAGTATCATTTCTGAAATTTAAAGATCTATTGAAGGACAATGTTGTAGAAATTTACAGAATATTTTTGAGTACTTTTCTCATATACTGTCTTTGATGAGCTAACTCATGGACAACCATACATTATATAACACTTTCACAATGATAAAGGAGGTTTCCCTAAGTTTTCTGGAATGGAATCAGACTATCATAACTGCAAAAGACCCAGAGCTATTGTCTACTTTGGGTTATAAATGTCTAAATCTTGCTTGCAATACATGGCCATATTACTTGGGAAGATTTCTAGAATTAGACTCCACCACTCCCTTCTGAAAATTTTTATTGTTTCAAATCCTAGTTTCAAGTTCCCATGTAGACATCACCCACCATGTTGCTTACTCCATATGTTGATTTGTTTTTCCGAAGTTACTCAAAGACTTCCTCACATGCAACATTGTGAACATGGACAAGGTCTTCCTTTCTTGATACTTGATTCTTTAAAAGTGAGATGTCAATGCAGTACATTTCATTTTACCTAGGATTATTATTATGAATAATTGAGGATAGCTTAAGAGATTTAGATAGCAATTAATCTATTCAAAAATATCATTAAAATGTTTCAGCATTATTGATAAACATGAATTATTCCAGACTATTTAGGTCATGCGTGCTGCATTTAGTCTTCCATATTAAATACTAGATCAGAACCAAAAACCGCAGGTTTACTTCAGCAACAACCTGTAACAAATATAGCCTGGCAAAACTCTGCTATGTTTGAGAAGATTGCCTTGAGATTTTGTGAAGCAGGGTAGCCTTTAGAGATAAACTCTTCAGCTTCTGATCAATTAGATATGGCTAGGACTGTAAGCAGCTAGCTGCCTGGAATATCTCCCTACTTGTTTTTCTTCTCTTTCCTCTCCTTCCTGAGGTAAGTCTGCAGTGTCATGTAAAGGCCACCTTGATGGGGATTTCCCTAGCATTAGCCAGTACTCTATTGAGCGTCTGTAATGAGCACAGCATTTGGAAGACAGAGTTCATGAGCTGTGCCTACAGAGACTTGGCCTGAAATGTGCCCAATTAGCTTTACGCAGATCAAGAAATAGCTTTAGTTCACATCTTCTGCTATCATTTGCTTTCGATTTATAAATCACCTCAACTCACCTTAACTGGCTTCTTGAATTCCCCAAAGTGTATGTCATGTAGCCGGGCAGAAAACCACTATGCTGAGGAATCCTCAGAAACAAGCTATATTTTAGAAGCTCTAACCAGTAAACTATATTACAAATTTATTTTAAAGAAAGTAAAAGAAGTACAGGCACTGCATATTTAAGTGATATCCTTGGATGCTACTCATACTGTTCTGAAATTCTTTTGGCATTAGTTGTTTTTTAAATGTTTTTATTGATTTTTTTTTAGAGAGAGGAAGGGAGAGAGATAGAAACATGACATGAGAGAGAAACATGGATCAGCTGCCTCCTGCACACCCCCCACTGGGGATGGAGCTGGCAACCGGGGCATGTGCCCTGACCAGGAATTGAACCGGGACATCTTAGTCGGTGGGACGATGCTCAATCCACTGAGCCACAGCAGTCAGGCATCTTTTGGTGTTAATTTAACTGAACTTTTTGTCAATCTCTGTCTATGGCAGGAAGACTTTCCTGCTGTAAAAATTCATAGCCCAATTATGATCTCTGGTGGAAGCAGGCAGAGTTGCAATATAGTGAGAGTCACTCTTGTTGCTCACTGGAGACCTGAAGCTATTGAAGGAGTAAGTGCTCATTCATACTGATTGTGGTGCTGTACTGTCTCCTCAGTTGTTAATTAACACACCTCACATCTTCCTTCAACCCTACAGCCCTTCTGTGACATTTACAAATAGGACATTAAGATGGGGCAACAATGCATATGATTGTTCCCATGTAATATTTTCTCTCCATATGTATTGCTGAATTGTAAAGCCAAAACAACTTGAGAATGTGGGAAATTCACCTGTTATTATTTTTACCCACTAGATGCTTGACAGAGGCTCTGTATTTACTTATTTGATTTTCTAAGACCAATTGTTTAATGAATTGGTTATGTTAATTAACATAGTAAAAAAAAAAGACTTTCTGTCTCTAGCTGGGTGGCTCAATTGGTTGAAGTGTCAGCCTGTACACCAAAAGATTGTGGGTTTAATTCTCATTCGGGGCACATACCTAGGTTGTGGGTTCGATCCTCAATTGGGGCACAATTGGGAGGTTACTGATTGATGTTTCTCTCTCTCTCTCTCTCTCTCTCAAAAATCAATAAAGAAAACAAATCCTGAGGTGAGGATTAAAAAAAAAAAAAAAAAAGACTTTCTGTCTCTTTTAGTTGATATTAGTGGATATTTTTTCCCTAATCATGACATTTCTTTAGAAATACAGTCAGGTTTTAGGAATCAGATTCTGTCCACAAATGATATGGAAGAGTTTTTAGAAACCCTGGTATAACACTTGTTCTTTTCAGATAATGAGCAATGAGCCCTGAGCCCTCTTTTTTTTTTTGAACCTGGTAGCTCTTGTTCCCATAAGCAAGACTAGATTTTGTAATCATTCAAAATAACCTCTTTATGTTTGTCCTTGGAACGTACATTATTACTGAGACTTCTCTTACACTAGGACTTCATAATGAATATCTGATTTCTTTCCTCATATAACTCCCCAAAAAGCACAAAGCACATTTCCCATTCAAAGACAGCTTTTATGAACTGAAAGAAAAAACTCCACTGTAGGATCTTCACTAATTTTTGGAGGGAAGGGAGGACTTCCATCTTTCATAACAACTTCACATGCTTAATTTATTTTGAATAATTTAGCATTAGATTCAGACCCCCCCCAAGAATTTTTCTCTCGAAAACAAGAGTTAATATAGTCTAAGATTGAGGTGAAACCATCCACTGACATCAGAGGGCCCCTAGCACTGTTGTCCACCAATTGACTCTCTACCATTGGGAATTATTCTTCAACCATCTCCTAAGAAAACTGAGGCCAAGTCCTTGGACTTGCAGCCATTCCTTCTACCATACACAGTCAGATTATACAAATATAGTTTCAGGACATCTTGGGATGCGACCTCTATTGAAGTGAAGCACATTAGAATACATCTGTCATTACTGAACACTGTTTAACTTTGTTTAACCTTTTAGCCTAGCTGGGTTGCCTACTATTGATGTAGATCAGTTCTTCTAGTCTTATATTCTTCTATCTGTCTGTCATCTATCTCTATCTATTAGGGAGAATAACTGAGTTACTCAGTATCTTTCTTGTAAATCTAAATATTTACTAAAGTCATATATCTATCTTTTTTCAAATCAAAGAAGAAGGAGAAAAAAGAGGAAGAGATTAAAGAGGGGTGGGAAGATAAAAAGAGGGGAAAAGGCCACAAGAATCTTGGAGCTGTTAGGGATATTAGAGTGTATTGTCTTTTATATTTTTATTAATGCTGTCATAAAGATTATGAAATATCTTAATTCCTATTAGTTAGGTCCTAAATATAGCCCCTGGTGTTGGTTATATTTTATGTATTCGTATACTTTTATAAAGCATAGTCCAAATTTTAATTTCTTAATTCCTCACTTGGTTGATTTATATTTGATATTTTCAATCAGTATTAAGCTTATATTTTCTTGTAATACTTAATCATTTTTGCACTTAATAATTGATGGAAAGCATTAATGAAGGAGGTGGAGAGAATCTATAACAAATATCACAGTGTATACAAATCAATAACTAAAGAAATGTCTTTTAATCTGCTATTCTATTGAGTCATCAGTGTTTGTACGAGTATTTAATCCTAGTTGATAGGACATCTAAATAGCCTGAGAGGATGGATGAGCAGTTTTCTTCCGTGGCTCCCGCCCCTCCCTGTGGAGAGGTCATTAACTCTTCTTAGAGTGGATACCTCACTACACAATTTATGTGTCTTTTCTATGCTAGTTTGCTCAGCATTCTAATTGTCACAAGTGACATCTTATCTTTCCTATTAATCTATAAATTCTTGGGGGAGAGAAAACCTGTTGGAGACTGAGGTACACTTTTTGTGTATACAGGGGTGTGGGTAAAGAGCTATATCGGTCTCTTTGCTTAAAAAAAAAATAATTCTTTGAAAAAAGAATTCTTCTTCTTACTCCCTCAATAGTAACCCCCCTCAGCATCTCCTATGAACCTGTATTTTTTCTTTTTAATTGATTGAACAGGGTCACCCAAGGGAAACATATTTTCTCTGTCTCTCTATTGCATTAGAATAGTTCACGTTTCTCTATTTGACATGTAGAAATTATATAATCTTGATATTCCTTTGTTCTGCTAATGCTGGATAGAGGTAAAAGCTCACCAGGTTTTGTTGAGTTCCAAAGCATTAAGTAAAGGCCAGATAGAATTGGAATTTTTCACTGCTTATGAGCAGTAGCATGTGTTATAAAATGCTAAACCTCTAGTGCTCAAAACTCACAGGAAAATATAAATTTGGAGATAACAGTTATATTGGCAGTACCACTCCTAATGCATTCTATTTTCCCTCTAATATATAAATTGTATCCTGAGTTTAAAAGAGGAAGAGCTATACTGGGTAAAATGAGGAGGAAATTTGAAATTGAATACGCTGTTTTGTTGTCTTAAGTAGAGTTTCTCTGACAAGTTTGCACAGTGATATATGGTTACTAGAACTAGTGGGGTGATCCCAATATAAGGTATAAAAATGTTGAATCACTATATTATATACATGAAACTATAATAACTGATATAATATTGTATATTAACTATACTTAAAAATAAATAAATGAATAAATAAATAAATACAGCTTAAATTTCTATAACCCGCCTATGTAATGCCAAAAATATCACAAGATCAATAGAATTGTCTAGGATTATGCCCAATCTCAGAGCATAGTTATTTTGCTTTGCATCCTTGGCACACATTGTAAGTAAGCTTATTTTTCTAATTTACCAGTTATTGGACCACATATTAAAAAATTGGATACGAGAAATTGCTACTGGATGGGATACACAGAAATAACAAGAAGGAAAATATATACAATCTTATAGAAATAAGAGAAAGAGAAAAATTGGACCTCCACTTAAAGTAATAGAAGAACTTAGTACCATTTAAGGGGTGGGGTGAGGGAGAGGCAAATGTCCCTCGCTCAGTAGGATCTTAGAGTATAATCCTATTAGAATACATTTGATGTTCAAAATGAGGACTTTTCAAAACTAAAATCAAGCTTAGTAAACTTTCTTTAAAAGATAGAGTTATTTTGGGAAGATGGATTGTGGTGATGCCAGTGTGGGTTTAGGCTAGAAAGAGAACTAGGTATCAAAACCAAAGCACAACATTCACAACATGTCTAGATAACAAAATAGCTCTAGAAATTCACACACAGCTGGAGTGCCCTTGGTAGTTATGTGAGAGAAAGCAGAGGGAAGCAGTAGTGCAACTGACACAACTGGCAATCCCAAAATATGCAAAGAATGAACCCCCAAATAGTGCATATTCACCCAACAGCACAATGGATCAACATAAGAATTCAGTGGAACTAGCAGAGGGCTGTGCATTCCTACAGTGAGTGAAAGGGGCTTTGTTGAGAATTGATTTTCCATTGACCTCTCACATTTCTGCATGTCTTACTAGCAAGAAATGGTCTTTTGTTCTGGAATATCTTTTTTAAAATAGTTATATAGAAGTTATCCTGGAAAGAGAGAACACTCCCTCTGGAGCAAATAAAATTTTTTACAGTCTCGGAAGATAAATATTGTGCCTCCCTCCAGGGCAAAGGGTAGATATGCTCACTCTTCAGTATAAATAGGATAATGTCCCCCCCACCCCCACCCCCGGAACAAAGGGAAGAGATGCTTACTCATTATAAAAGATTTGGGTTCTTTAAGCGCAGGGATCTTCTTCTACACAGCAGCCCACTGTGTGGGAAGGCATCTGTCTCGGTCTAGTCATTTACCCCATGGGACTTGGAGACAAGGAGAGCTCATACAAATATGGTGACGTTTATGCTACTTGCTGTACCACAAGTAGTAAAGCTCTTTATTTCTGACCCAGGAGTTCCATGTCTTTTGAAAATATTCATAAAACTGGTAGATTATTTGGTTAGCTTGTAAGCCATGTGAAATCTCAAACACTTCATAGTTCTTAATAGGCCAATATCAATGCGCAAGGTGGCTGGAGCCGTCTAGATCCTATGAACTCTTATAACTGATCTGCCTGGGCTTCTTTCCAACACAGGGCCCCATACTGAGGAAAAACTAGACATGGATTCAAAAGTGAACAGAATAGAAGTAATAGAGATGAAAGAAAGGGAAAACCCAGACAAAAGGTGAGCAGATCCAGAAAATCTAAGAGCACAGACCATCATATATTTTTTTAATACATCATGAAAACAAAGAATATCTCCTTGAAGTTGAAAAGCCTATCTGAACTTTAACTACCTAAACTTTAAGAAAACTAAATTCACATAAAAGGGAGCAACAGAAAATGATCACAGTCAAATACCACATATAGTTTAGCCTTAAAAACAAAGTTGTTACAAGAATAAAACAAAAAAGAATTCTATCCCAATAGACCGGGGATTTGCAAACTATAGCCCACAAACCAAATCCAGCCCTCTTGCTGCTTTTATAAATAAACTTTTATTGCAACATAGTCATGCTTAATCACTTACATATTGCCCTGACTGTTTTCAAGGTACAATGGCAGTGTTAAGTATTTGTGACATAGAACATATGGCCTGCAAAGTGTAAAATATTTACTCTCTCGTAACTTAAGGAAGTTTGCCAACTTCTGCTGTTGACAAAGAAAGCTTGCCAAAAGTAGTGCTCAAAAAAAATTTTAAACTATAATATATTTCAAAATGAGCTAAAGTACATTAAGAAAATCATACAATATATGAAAAAAATTAATCAAAGTTAGAAAAACTCAGAAATAAAGGGACAGAACTCAAAAAAGAATTAGACAGTTTTTAAAAGGCATGTTAGAAATAAAGACTAATTTAGGAGACATATAAGAGCCATTAATTGCAACAAATGATACTCGAAGGAAATCAAGGTGGGAAGGAGAACATTTTAAAAAACAAAAAGAAGTGAAGAAAGAAATAAAGATATTCAAAAGAAAGCAGCCCATATTATAGATGTCAAAGAAGATCTAACTAAAACATTATTATATTTTTTTCACAGCAGCACTTTATCTTAGGGGGGAAATGAAGTTATATACTTAAGATATTCAAGAAAACAAAATGTGACCCAGGGATTTTATATGTTTATCTATATTAATATTGAACTATAATATGAGATCCTTCTTATCTAATTCTCTTTTTCTCTCTCTGCCCTTCACAGTGGTCAAGCCTGAATCACCATGTAAGAGCTCTTGTTATTTCTTCAAATCCCTCCCTTTGTCCTCTTACCCATGTTTCTTCCAATAACTGTCTTGCACATCTAATTACACTTGCTTCTTAGAGGACCTAGGTTAACACAGTATAGAAATAATGACCTACCTATTTGTAAGCAGTTGTCAGATGAAATATAGGGTATCCAACTAAATTTAAATTTCAGATAAACAAATGATTTTTAGTATAAGTTGCCCCATGTGGACCATTTGGGACATTTTTACACTAAAATTTATTTGTTGATTATTTGAAATGAAAATTTAACTGGGTGGCCATATTTTTATTTTCTAAATCTAACAAACTTAGTAACAATGATTCTTGCCTTCACCCAGATTGTGGTCATAAAAGAAACCAGCCTTCTGGGAGAAATGGCTGAATCTGTACTGGGAATAAAAATAATCCATAGAAACCTAAAACTTTTGACATAAACTAGTGAAGGCTATTGGGATAATGTTAAGAGAAATTAAAAACCAACCTTGAAAAGGCTCTACCTGGACAAAGAAAAATTTGAACTTTAGTAAGAATAGAAATTATAGTAGATGGGACTCCATCAGATATATTAAATTCTAATTGGTCCCTTCTAAGGATGACAGGGAAGCAATTTATTATAAGAAAACTAGGTGAAAGAAAAGAATCAAACATCAATTCAGCCTACTTTTAAACTATAGCACTGGGCAAGCAAATTTACATGGGAGAAAGCATCTCCTAATAAATAAAATTATTCAAGCTATTGTATAAAAATAATGGATACAACTAGAGTATTACCCACTTTTGAGTCTCCGATAAAATAATGGATTGACGTGTTATGCATCAGTATGCCTTCTGATAAAAGAACACAGGTACCTGTAGTCCTGTCAAAGGCATCAAAGTTCTGTCTAACATGAGGTCCTACTGTCCATTTGCAGGACATACAGAGAAGAGAAGAACAGTGAAAGCTGCACCCTGAGTTTACAAGCAGCACCTCCACCCTGGGGCAAACTCAACAAGGCAAGTGGCCCAAGTTCTTCAACAGGTACATTTTAAGGGAGAGAATAGGAGTTGTTTGGTTGGGGGGTAGGGGAAGGAATAAATTGCTGATTGAAATGGAGTTTAAAAAATATATTAATTTGAAAATTAGTGACAATGAAAACTGTGCCTCAGAATTCATACTTAAGTGATAAACTATAAAGGAATACAAGGAAATGATTACTGTAAAAGTCAGGATGGTGTTTATTTTTGGAGAGAGAAAGGACAGAACATATGAAGGAGGCTTCTGGGTGACTAGCAATGTTTTATTCTTTGACATGGGTAGTGGTTAAAATGGTATTTGCTTTATAATAATTTTGCGTGATTTCCTGTCATCTGTGTTTTATTTTAAAATAAGTTTAAAAAATGCCTAATAGAGTTCTTGGCTATTAGCAAACACTCAATAAAGGGTGATTATTGAATAAAAAGTAAAAAGTAGGGACTACATTTAGAACAGTTTCTTCCCATTTTTTTTTTTTAATGTGATGGTAAACCTTCGGCCCAGAGTCATGCTCTCTCTCCATGTATGTACAGCCACAAAATTGCTCCTGCCTTTCCCAAATACTCTATAGCATTGAAAATAGAATGCTACTTTGTTTATGCTTTAGAACTCCTCAGAGTTAGCAAACACTAAGGTTGTCAGGGGAAGCACTCATGTTTTGCCAGGGCTCTTCATGGAAAGGCTGTTAACTCATTTGCACGCTGTTACATACCACACAGGCTTAGCCTGTGTTGGCACCACGGAGAAAATTGTAGACTGTGGCCTATTTGTTCAATTCCAAATTTATGTGGAAAAAGCAATGAGTCCCAGTTTGATCCTGCTCTTTCTCCTTGATTGCAGAACTACACAAGCTGTATGATGTACAGAATAATTAATGCTTTTCCTTGCAGGATTTGTGGCTTCAGGGGCCTCTTGCCTTCCTAAACTCAGTGACATGCTTCTTGATAGGGCTATAGTCCTCAGTCTGTAATTTTCTAGCTAGACATGGGCATATAGTTGCAATTCAATCTGAGCTTCAGTTATTATTAGAAGGATGCCTTCTCCTCACTTGTGTCCAAATTTCTTCCTTATGTAGCACCTGCCTTGGAACTATCTTTACTCACATTATGAAATCTTGGCACAGTGAGCAGTGTCTCAGGGTCCATCGGGATTCTTTCCTCTGCCAAGGAGTGACAAAATCTCTGAATTTGTGAGTCCTTGTGAAGACACTCCCTCCAAAAGCACATTTTCCACCTAAAAATGTTTGCAAATTTATCTAGACCACTCACTGAAGCCATCATCGCTAACTTCAGTGAAAAGTGATTTCCTCTGTTTTCTATTCCTAGAGTACTTAATTTCTACATCATGCATTTGTCACATACCATTTACTTCCTTGTACCATTATGTATCACACTAGCATTCTAGCAGTTTTTCCACTTCACTACTCTATTGAGTCCTTTCCCATCTTTGAATTTTTCCTGTGAATAATAATAATAGTGAAAATAAAAATAGCTCACATTCATTGACTGCCTAATGTAAATCAGGCACTGTCTAACACTTCTAATGCAATAATTCTACAGGGTAGACGGCATCCCTACCTCCATTTAGAATCATGTAAGCCAATGCTTTAAAGGTGATATCCAAGTTTCCACACCTATTTAGAGAAATAACAGGGATTTGAACTCAGTCCTATTGCAAATATCCTTAATAATGCCTTTTCTTGGATAAAAAGCCACAAAGAACAGGTATCTATATAATTTAATCCACAAGGTTTCATAGAGTGCCTGGCTTGAAATTGCTGTTTAATTTACAATAAACTGTATATGTTTGATTTGAATGGAGACTACAGCTGAGAAATGAAGAGAAGGCTGAGACTCAGAGAGGCAGCAATGGACGAATTAGCGACGATCATGAAAAGCAAAGATGTGCTATTAGAGACCAAGGCTAAGATCATCCACATCCTCGTATTCCCAGTGACTAGATATGGATGTGAAAGTTGGAGGGTGAAGAAGGCGTAGAGGGAGAACACTGATTCATTTGAAATGTGGTGTTGGAGGAGAGCTCTGCACAAACCCTGGCCCACCAGAAAGATGAACAAGTGGGTCCTACAGCAAATCAAGCCTGAAACATCACTGGAGGCAAAAATGACAACACTGAAGCTGTCCTACTTTGGGCACAATGATTCTGGGAAAAATAAAAGGCAGCAGGAAAAGAGGAAGCCCAGATATGAGATGGGTCGACTTTATAAAAGAAACCATAGGCTGTCTACAGGAGCTGAGGAAGGATGTTGAGGACAGGACATTGTGGACGTCACTCATTCATAAGGTCACCAAGAGTCAGAACTGGTTCAACGGTAGGTAACACACACACCCCATATATATATATATGAAACTTAAAAAGCAATAAATGGACTTATATAGGTAGATAAATCTATCATAACACTAGTAGTATTTCCACGATCTTTATGCAATCTGTCTAGCACAAAGAAATACATAGTAGTTGTTCAATAGGATATCTTTTCTTTTCCTATTATTAAAATGATCTCTATGCTGTCATGATTTTTATTGTAAATCTTAATTTCGTTCAGTCTTCCTTATTCAGAAATATTATTTCAAAATCTGTATCTAAGTGAGAGGAACTTTCTTTTTTTAATAAACTGTACCCAAGTGCTTACACTGATAATAAGAATCTTTGGTAGAAAATTTCAAATACAAGTTTTAAAAAATCTGGTGAAAAGATTTTCTAATAGTTTCTAGTAGTTTCTAATTTTCTAGTAGTTTCTAATCAGGGAACACAGGGAACTATCTATTTGTCTACATTTAAGTTATTATCTTATTGTTTCCAGTAGAATTTATTTTATATAAATAATTGTATTTCTTTAAATATGCTTCAACAATAAATGCATGAAGTAATATACAAACAGAATATGGAAACTTTTTGGACTTTGAGTAATTATATCATGACAGTGTAGTGGTTCTAGTCCTGGGTGTACCTCAGGGTCTTCCACCTCACTGGGAAGGTTCTGATGTAACAGGGTGGTATCCAGGAGTCTTAATTTTTTTTTCTTTATTGATTTCAGAGAGAGAGGAAGGGAGAGGGAGAGAGAGGTAGAAACATCGATGAGAGAGAACATTGATTGGCTGCCTCCTGCATGCCCCCCACTGGGGATTTGACCCACAACCCGGGCATGTGCCCTGACCAGGAATTGAACTGGTAACCTCTTGGTGCATGGGTTGACGCTCAACCACTGAGCCACACTGGGCAGCAGTCTCAATTTTTATCAACATCCTAGTTGGTTCTGAAGTAAGAAATTAAGAGGTCACATTTTAAGAAAAAAGACTAGGTAATTTGGAGATGCAACGAGATTTGGAATCAGAAAAATCAGAAAGTCCCAGATTCACCACTTATTTGCATGTACTAACTTGTCTAAGCTTTGTTTTCCCTTTCTGCAAAATGCCTAATAATAATGGCATCTGACTCATAGGGTTGTGAGAAAATATATGAAAAGTGTTTGGTCTGGTACATAAAGAGTAATAATTAGTGTTAGCAAGTAGTGGTAGTGGTGGTAATAGCAGCTGTTGAAATGAAGGCGTTCTCAACATCATAGAACATTGGGGAATTACAGATTAAAAGTGCAATGATGTACTTCTACACACCTATTAGAATGGCGAAAATCCAAGATGCTGACAACACCAAATACTGGTGAGGATATGGAGCAAAAGGAACTCTCGCTCGCTGCTGGTGGAATACAAAACGGCACAGCTGCTCTGGGAGACAGTTTGACAGTTTCCTACAAAAGTAAATACACTCTTAACACACAATTCAACAATCACTCTCCTTGGTTCTCACCCAAATGAGCTGAAAATTTATGTCTATAGAAAAACCTGCAGGCAGATATTTATAGCAGCTTTATTCATAATTGCTAAAACTTGCAAACAACCAAGATGCTGTTTAGTAGGCAAATGGATGAATAAACTGTGGTGTATTCATACAGTGACTGTTGCACAGTGATTAAAAAAGTGAGCTACCATGCCCTGTACACACATTGAGGAACCTGAAGTTCATACTGGTAAGTGAAATTAGACAATCAAAAGAGTTTACATGGTATATAATTCCAACTATGTGACATTCTGGAAAAGATAAAGCTATGGAGACAGTACACAGATCAGTGGTTGTTAGACATTTGGGGGAGATGGAGAGAGGAATGAATAACTGGAGCAACTGATTTTTAGGGCAGTGCAACTATTCTGTATGATACTGCCTCAGTGGACATAGGTCAGTATACATTTGTCAAAACCCATAACATAAATGGCACAAAGAGTGAACCCTAAAATCAACAATTGCAGTTAGTTAATGATAATCTATTAATATTGGCTCACCATTTGTAACAAGTATACCATATTAATATGAGATTTTAATAATGGGGGACTATGGGTATTTGGGGCAGGTGTTGGGCATATGGGGACTCTCTGTACTTTCCACTAAATTTTTCTATGAACTTAAAATTGCTTTTTAGAGCAAAATCATTAATTATAAAACAAAATAAGACAAAAAATTAGGTATTATTTGCTTGCCTAAATATCAAAACTTGAAATTGAAGAAAGAAGACTGGCTTCTAACTAAGACTGTGCTTGCTCTAGGTGAAAAATACACAACTGGAATTTGAAGACTTGGTAGAAAAAAAGGAAGAAAGGAAGGAAGGGAGGGAGGAAGGAAGGAAGGAAGGGAGGAGGGAAGGAAGGAAGGAAGGAAGGAAGGAAGGAAGGAAGGAAGGAAGGAAGGGAGGGAGGGAGGGAGGGAGGGAGGGAGGGAGGGAGGGAGGGAGGGAGGAAGGGAGGGAGGAAAGAAGGGGAAAAAAGAGGGAGGGAAGGAAGGAACCTATCTCATTAATATATCCTATCTCATTAATACATTTGTTTTTAATCTTCATCCCAGGACATGCTTATATGCTTTAACTGATTTTACAGAGAGAGGGAGGGAGACAGAGAGAGAGAGAGAGAGAGAGAGAGAGAGAGAGAGAGAGAGAGAGAGAGAGAGAAATATTGATGTGAGAGAAAAACATTGATGGGTGTCTCCCATACACGCCCCAACCGGAAATCAAACTGAGACCATTTGGTGTACAGGATGATGCTCTAATCAACTGAGCCACCCTGCCAGAGCTCATTAAAACATTTTATATTGATTACAAATTGAAATAATATTATGTTGGATTAAATTAAATATATTATTAAAATTGACTTTATATGTTTTATTTTTTTAGTGTCATTATTAAAATTATATATGTCTCACATTGTATTTCTATTGGACAATGCTTATCTATGAATACTTAGCAAAGTTTCTGGCATATAATAGTCCTTCCAATGTCTCTTAGACACTCATCAGTGTCCTGACTTTCCTGTAATGATCTGTCATTATTTTTCCTAATTATAGTCAAAATATCTTTTTTATTGTCACTCTTTTCCCTTGATGAGTTCTAATAAAAATTTAAGGCCAGTTTAATTCACTGGACTTCACCCCAGTTCTCCATCCACTCTTACAATTTAACTTTTCCAATCACCATCTCTGGGCTGAGGTCACCTACAGAGCCCCTACTGGTAACTTGCCAGTATCGTCTTGAGTCGGAGTCAGTGCTGCTGGGTGTCTCTGACATGAGCACTTTTTCTCCTGGTCCCGGCTATTCTGATCAGAAACCATGTCCCTGATTTTCTTTGAGATATTCAATTTTCAACACCAGGGGCTTTTTTGTTTTGTTTTGCTTTATAACCTATATTAGTTTTCTATGCTCTGTAATAAATTACTAAAAATGTAGGGGCTAAAACATTTATTATCCCAGTTTTCATGGATTTGTGGTCCAGGCATGTTTTGGCTGGGTCCTCAGCTTTGGATCTAAAATACAGACTTCAAGATGTTGTCTGGGATGTGTTCTCATCTGGAGACAGAACGAGGGAAAAATCTGCTTCTGAGCTCACTCAGTTTGGGGTAGTTCAGTTCCTTGTAGCTAATGTATGAGGTCACTGGTTTCTTATTGATTCTTGGATAGAGGCTGCCCTCAGGTCCTAGAAGCCACCCACAGTAACTCCCTGCCACATGACCCTCTTCATAGGCAGTTACATCACTGCTGCTTGAATCGTCAAGGTTAGCAGGACAATATCTTGCTCTGGGTTGCTGAACTGAAATTTACTATAATGTAACATAAATAAGGGAGTGACATCCCGTCACCTTCACTATATTCTGTCAGTTGGAAACAAGTAATGGATTCTGCCTGCGCTCAAGAGGAGGGGTTGCATTGGGTATGATTATTGGAAGTCACAGTAGTGTGTCTATCACATACTTCCTACTAGTGCCTGGGTTTCTTCCTTTCCCACTGTATCTTCTCTCTTTTCTCTCTGGCTCAAGTCCTATATAAGCTGGTTGTCTGTCTCTTGATGTCATTTACCTAGATGGACTGGATCGCAGGCACCTACTGGTAGGTCTTCCCAATGTGCCCACTGTTGGCTTGGAAAACTTTCTTTTTTCTTTTTCTTTCCCTTTTATCTTCTTCCCTTTCCCATTTTAGTTGTCTTTCTGCCTTTTATTTCTTGAATAAGCTTCTATCAGATTGCTCTTCCCTAATACAGTAACTATCCACTCTGGACAGACTTTAAAAACAGCTACCTGAAGGCAATGAAGAATGACAAAAGCAATGCATTCTGGAAGGAAGTCAACACTTGGAAGAAAGGAGTGGCACTGGGTGAGTTTTCATTTCAGAGCATCTGGCCAAGGAAAGACTTCACCTTGCACCTTGCAAAGCAGTTAAAACATCATTTAAAAACTCTGCCTAATGAAATACACACACTTAGAGCAGATTCCAAACAGGTGACTAAGAATAGAAAAACTTAACTGAATTTTGAGCTTATACCAAAAAACAGAATTTGCCATTTGAGTCCAGCCAAGTTAGTTGCTTCATAAAACAAACAAGATATCAACACTCTTTGGAGGAATATAATAAACTCCAAAGTCTCCATTACATAACTTCAGAATGTCCAGAATATAATAGAAAATCAGTCAACATGCAAAAAGAGAAAAATGTAATATTTTGAGGATAAAAGACAGTCAATGCAGACTAACCATATCACAGTAAATGTCAATGAACTAAATGTTTTAATTAAAAGGCAGAGATAGTCAAAAATTGATTTAAAAAATTTTCAACTATATTATGTTCATAAAGGATGTACTTTTAATATAAAGGCACATATAGATTAAAATTAACAGTAGGCATAAGAAGGTTGGAGTGCCAAGATTAATGTCAGATAAAATGTATTTCAAGACAAAATGTATTATCAGGGATAAAGAGGGGAATATCATCTTGAAAAGTTAATTCACCAAAGGCATAACAATCAGAAATGTATGTATGCCTGTATGTGTTTGTTAGCGCTGCCATGACAAAATGCTATAGACAGGGTGGCTTAAACCACAGAAACACGTGAGGTTCTGAGAGCCAAAGTCCAAGATTAAGGAGATAGCAGGTTTGATTTCTTCAGGGGTCTCCGTCCTTTGTCTGCATATGGTATTCCTTCTGCGTTTGCCTGTGTCCTCATTTCTTCTTATACAGGTATCAGTCATATTGGATTAGGGCCCACCCACATGATATAATTTTACCTCAGTGATCTCATTTAGGGCCCTATCTCCAAATACAGTCCCATTCTGAGGTTCTGGGGGGGAGGACTTCAAAATATGAATTTGAGGGGACACAATTTAGCCTATAACAATGCCTCATATTTTAAGATACATGAAGCAGAAATGAAAGTATTTAAGGGAGAAACATACAGTTCTAGTTGGAGATTATACCTCTTTCAGGAACCAATGGAACTGGATGAAAAACAACAAAACAGTGAAGACCTTGATGGATTGAAAAGTGGTATCAACACCTTGGCTTAATTGCTATTCCAACCGCATATAACTCTTCACCCTCTCTCTCTTCAAATTTCCTTTTAAAAAAAATCAAAATCAAGTGTAAATTGGCCATGTATTTTTTTTTTTTTGGCCCTGTAAGATTATTTTCACAAAGTTTATTCATTCAATCAGCAAGCATTTATGTAGTGGCCACTATTAGAAATATTTGGACAGGGTTGAATTAAAGTTTTAAAAAATTCAAGGTCTGGACTCTAACCGTTCTGCATAATAAGAGCTAAGTGACTCCTTGTTCTGAATCCTAACCTGTGCCTGGGGAGGGAACAGTTTATCCATGTGAGAATGGTAAAAGAATTAGATTCAATTTCTAGTAAAGAGGAATTCTAGAAAGAGGGAAGTTGATCACAACAGCACTGGAAGTATGGGTCAGAGTGAGGTATACTGGTCCCAGGATAATAATAGTAATAATGTTTATTTCCTTTGCATTGGTATTTCTCAGAAAATGTTTGAGTTCCCAGGTCCCAGAATTGTGGGGACTGAGTTTGTAGTGTTTCAAGGACATCTCACCTTCCTGCAAGTAACTGAGTGGGCCAATCAAGTAGTTTCATGTTAAAAAGTTTTACTCTTTTAAATGTTGAAAAATATACTGTGTGAATTCTGCCTTTATGATTCTCTGATACAGTGCAACATAGAGACCGCAGCCTAAGGGCACCTGCATGTACTTCCACCACTTTGCTTGATAGCATGCAAAATGTATCTGGAAGCAGGCTATGGAGAAACAAAGATGACTCCCCTGAGACTACTGGAAGATCTGTTGAAGAAATCTATGGATTGACAGAAGCTGCATCTGAGCAGCTCACTGCCCTCTACTGGTACCATTATAAAAGAACAGACGGTGATGTGCTTGGGGACCCTTGAGTGGGAAGATTGCTCAAAAGTGTGCTTATTCCATGATGCCACACACCTTTATGCCATCAGATCATATAAATGATCTGCAGTTCAGAAGACTAAACTCTATTGCGGCATGACCATCCTTAGCGAGATCAAGGCAATTGGACTCTGCAATACAAGTGCCGTAGTTAGGATCTCAGCACATTTTTTTTTTTTACTTTATTTTTATTGTTGAAACTATTATAGATGTCCCCATTTCCCCCCCTTTTCCCACCTCTACCTAGCCCCCAGCACCTCCCCTTCCCTCTGACCATCACGACACTGCTGTCTGTGTCTATAGGTTATGCATATTTGTTCTTTGGCTAATCCCTTCATTTTCTTTCATTCAGTCTTCCCCCACCCCTGCCCCTTCCCTCTGACAGCTGCCAGTCCGTTCCATGCATCCATGCTTCTGGTTGTATTTTGTTTCTCAGTTTATTTTGTTCATTAGATTCCACACATAAGTGAGATTATATGGTATTTTTCTTTCTCTGACTGGTTAACTTCACTTAGCAGGTCCATCCATGCCATTGCAAATGGTAAGAGTTCTTTGTCTTTTACAGCTGCATAGTGTCTCAGTGCGTTTTAAACCTACTGTGCTGTTCTTGCAGTTAGAATTCACAGCCTTGTGGAAAGTATTCCACAGTTGGGATAGTCCTCCATTTGCTGATCAGTTCCATTCATTCTCTGCCATTTACTTCATCTCATATTTTATTGTTTCTACTTTGTTGAGCAAGCGTTCTACCTAGGCATCCTACCATACCCTAAATATCCCCTTAGCCTGGGAAGTATCATTGCTGTGATTTTTAAAAAAAATTTCTTTATTGATTTTAGAGAGAGAAGGGAGAGATAGAAACATCGATGAGAGAGAACATCCATTGGCTGCCTCCTGCATGCCCCCCAGTGGGGATCAGGCCCACAACCTGGGCATGTGCCCTGACCAGGAATCGAACCAGCAACCTCTTGGTGCACGGGTCAACGTTCAACCACTGAGCCATACCAGCTGGGCAACATTGCTGTGATTTTTAAAATAATCATAAAAAACATCACTTCCAACTGGCTAGGTATTTCCTTTATTTTCATAACTAATGCCTCAAGCCTGCCTCATAGCACTGTACCATCCATTGCTGCATGGATGGCCAGATGTCCCTCCCAGGACCAGGCAATATTCTAAGGCACGTGAATCCAGCAGGAAGAACTAAGATCAGTATCTCCAGAAATACAAAACCTAATCATAGAGAAATCAACCTGGGCTTTGCCCAGAAGTATCAGAGTATCAGAGAAAAGTGAATCAAGAACCCTGCCCCTTAATAACAGCTCAAGTTCAACTCCAGAATCTATCCCTCAAACCCACATAACTAGTGAGATCTAGGACATCCCACCACCATGACCAAAACTGACAGGCCCCTCTTGGAAGGAGAAAACACTACTCAGAGAGGGGAAATCTTTAAAAGAAGAGTTAGCCTGGCTCAGTGGTTGAGCATCAACCCATGCACCAAGAGGTCACTGGTTTGATTCCTGGTCAGGGCACATGCCCAGGTTGTAGGCCTGATCCCCAGTGGAGGCATGCAGGAGACAGCCAATCAATGTTCTCTCTCTCCATCTCCCTTCCTCTCTCTTTAAAATCAATAAAGAAAAAAAAAATTAAAAGAAAAGAAGAATTAAAATAGACCAGGGACTCTCAAGGACCTCTGGAGCTGGGGAGCTGGAGCAATGTTTTGTCTCTTACTTCTGGTGCAGGAATGAGCACTCCCAAAAGGCACTCCTTCTTTCCCTAAGTGCTAAGACCTAAGTGGATCCACAGGGGGGTGCCCCACTCAGCCCTCTTTTTCTGGGAGTTTCCTGGCCACAGCCTCCTTGTTTTTTGTTTTTTTTTTTTTTTTTTTTTTACTTCCTTTGTTTCGGCAATAACTCTCCTCTTTGAAACAGATGAAATTCTGAGATGGAATTTCTGAACCTGGTCTGCCTCCGTGTAGATCAGCAACGTTGGTTTCATCTGATCTCCACCCCAGTGGCTCACTTCCTGGGTCCAGGTTAGCTGTGAGCCACACTGTTTTGTTCCCAGCCTCTGGTTTTGGCTGTATTTAGAACCCTAGGTTCTTGCTAGCAGAGGCTTTCCCTGAATTCTAGAATCCAGACTTCTACCACCCCTGCTGGAGCCCTTTAGTGGCCCTGCTTGATTAACTGATCACTGCAGAAAGCATGAATGATTTCTGCAAAGCCCAGGGTTACAGGCAGTAGATGAATTTTAAACAGGCAAGAGGAGTACAGCCTTTAAAACAGAAACAATGTGCTATTATCTGACTCTCTTGATAGGATAGGAAATCCTTAGAGAACAAGAACTGTGTCTTATTTAGCTATGGAGTATACAGCTCCTTACCTATCATATGCACTAAATGAATTGGATGAATGAAAGAATATAATAATACATCTGTCTGTAGGACAGCATGGCTTTTATCCTAGTGAAGCTTACAATCTTTAATGTGCTTCTCTCTAGAATCTAATATATGACTGTATAGATAGTATGCACTTAAACAAGTTATTAAACCCCTATCTTATGCCAAAATACTTGGAAGCTCCTTCAGATAGAAATGACTATAGGGAAGACAAAATCTTAGCTCTCTCCCAGACTAGTTATGTTACTTAGGCGTAAGTATTTAACTTTATTTTTCTCATTCCTAAAGTAGAGCTAAGAGTCTCCATCTCAAAAATCTGCTGGAAGGATCAATTCAACTATATGTAAAGCAGAAACACTGTGTCTGAGATGTAATGTGCATTCTGTGAATTTTCTTTTGCTCCCCTTCATAAATTTCAAATTTCTTGGCATTATTTTGAGAATGCTCTTGAAAGAAACTAGAAGGTAATTTTCTTGACTGCATTTATGTTACAGGTTTCCATGTTAAAGGAACTATGAGGATCAACTAAGAAACTTTTCCAAGTCACCCAGTTTGTGCCCCCACCAGTACCTCCACTATAATATGTAGATGGAAAAATATTTCCATATTTTGATAGCCTTAACCACTTCATCAAATATCCATTCTTTCTTGCCCTGCTCAGCAGTTTTAATTCTTGGCTGAATATTAGAATTCCTTGGGGGAAATTAACAATTCCTGGTAGGTTTTTAGGACTATTTGGTAATCTTTCAATATTTCTCTATTCAATTCATTTTCCTACTTTCCAAGAAAATTCACTTCACTTCTTCTATGCCCTTGAATGTCCAAGAGGCACCTCAAAGTCCCCAAGTCTCAATATGGACTTGTGATTTATCTCCCTCCCATAACTTACCCCACTGCAGTACATGAAAGCTCCATCCTTCTAATTACTTGGATTAGAAAACTTAGAGTCGTCAGTTACTCTTCTCTTTACTTCTCTCTTCTGTCAGCATCTTATGTCTTGATGGTTACAAAAGCTTGCTGTTATCCCTTCCTATACCCTTTTCCCTTCCATTTCCCAGAACAGCCAAGATGAGCTATTTAAAAAATAAGCCAAATGACATCGCTCTTCTACTGAAAAGTGTGCAGTGGCCTCTTGTCTCAGTGAAAGCCAAAGTCAAATGTCTTACACGTGCCCCAAAGGCTTGCACTGATTTGGCCCCTTTGCTGTCACTACCTCTGAACTGTCATCTCCTATCATTCTCCTGTTCTCATGGGCCACCTTGCTGATCTTTAAAAGAAACTCTTCAGGCTTCCCTGCTGTTTCCTCTGCCAGGAGCACACTTGTTTCTAAAATCCAAATAGCCCATTATTCACTTCCTCTAAGTCTCTGTCAAATGCCACTGTGCCAGGAAGATCTTTCCTGACTCTCTTCTCTAAAATAGTATCCCTATTACTACCCTGGTTCTTTACTCCGATTCGTTGTTTTGATAAAAGCCATCACCATCTGGAATGTGTTCATTTATTTGCTCACTTGCTTATTATCTCTATTTTCCTGGTTTAACATAAACTCCACACCTCCAAGTTTTTGTCTATTTTGTTCCCCTGTATGTCTTCAGTACCCAGCAAGGGGTGCACCACTGGGAGGCATTTAGTTGATAAGTGTGTATTATGAATGCCCAGCCCTCCCCAGTGGGAGCTGGTATTCTCAAGCTTCTGGCCTACAACCATTTTTATGGGGCAAAGAGGTTCATATTAGGGTCAGTTCACTGACCAAGTTCACTGTCTTGATGGTAGGAGAATGAGTCATATATCATTAACAGAATCATGAAGTTATTTTATAACAAAATAGTCTCAAAATTTAGTTTATTATTTTTACTTCTCAGATTTATCTCCCAATTATAGGCTATTCTGTTAAATCCCTAGATGTATACCAGAAGCTCCTTCCCATACTTGCTTTTACTCTCTGGGCTGTAATGAAACTCAATTTCCTCTCCTGCCTGACAAGGCTTAATTTATTAAACCTTTGATACTTGGCCCAAAATGTCCATTTTATAACCAATCTTTCCAGAAGATTATTGTTAGATTTACAACCAGATGCTTACGATATATTTCACTATCTTAGTAATATTTGCCTGGACTTTTAAAATGTGAAGCTTTTAAGGTGTGTGTGTGTGTGTGTGTGTGTGTGTGTGTGTGTGTGTGTATGGAAAGGGAGATATTAAGAATGTCTTCCCATAGTCCTTTGCTGATTAACACTAAATTAGTTAAATTGAAAACAAAATCTATATACTTCCCCATTATTTTCATGTCTGACACTATCTAATAACACAAGTTATATAGCAGCAATATATTTTTCACTTATGTGATTAAAATTTTTGAAACTCAAGTCTCCTGAGTCTCTTTTCTAATATACTATACTATAAATTAAATAAGATAGTTGTTCTGTTCTTTTTCCATATTATTTTCAAATTCTCCGTTATAATTATTGGGATAGTTGCTATTTTAATACTACTAAAAAGTCTTTGCAAACATCCCCTTGGAATATAGAATTTTCTAAAAAGGATCTAACTCCCAATCATATTTGAAGGAGGAATAAGACATTTAGATAATAAATCTGTGTGCATCACACATAGTGGTTCATTTTCCTTTACTATCAATTTGAAATTTATTTTTCTACTGTTTAGAAGTTATTGATAATTTTAAAGACATTTTACCCAGATCCAAGCAATAAGAATTTTCTGTAGCCCTGACCAGTTCTGCTCAGTGGTTAGAGCATCTGCCTGCAGACCGAAGGGTTGCAGGTTTGATTCCCAGTCAAGCTCACATACCTGGGATGCAGGTTGATCATTGGCCCTGGAGGCTGCCAATTGATGTATCTCTCTCACATCAATGTTTCTCTCTCTCTCTCTCTTTCTCCCTCCCTCCCTTCCCTTCTATCTAAAAATCAATGGGCTTTGTCCGGTTTGGCTCAGCTGTTAGAGCATCGGCCTGCGGACCAAAGAGTCGCGGGTTCAATTCCAGTCAAGGGCACATACCTTTGTTTTGGTTAGGTCCCCGGCCCTGGTCGGGTCCTGCAGGAGGCAACCAGTCGATGTGTCCCTCTCATGTTGACGTTTCTCTCTCTCTTTCTCTCTCTCCCCCTCCCACTCTATCTGAAGATAAATGGAAAAATATCCTCAGGTGAGGATTAAAATAAATAAATAAAAATCAATGGAAAAATATCCTCGGGTGAGGACAAAAAAAAATTATTGTTATTTGTGAATCAAGGACATACACATAAATTAAATATAGTGCAACAAAGTCATGGAGTTTAAATCCTAATAAACAGATATTGATCAAGGATTCTGATAATATCTTCAAATGAAACCCTAGATGTGAAAGTTATTAATATATAATGCTTCCCACTACTTATAAAACTGTCAATTAAAAAAGATTAAATCGCTTTGGTATCTTTATTGTGGTATTGCTTGTGTTCTAATTAATGAAAAATACATTTGTGTTTTATTTTCTCAAATGAAATACATAGCAATCATTCTCACTCATAAGAGCTATTTTCCTTGTGAGTAGTTAGATCCATGTTCATCTTATCTTTTAAAATAATGTTGAGTAAAAACATTGAGTTAATATGAATTAATGCAAACTGTAAGTATGTTCTAGAAGAAAAATATTATTCTTGTTAAATGTATATGCAACTATTTCAACACAAATGCAAATCAGCTCTAATATTATTTTCCTAATGCCACTTTTTAACCAATATAATGCACAATCAATTTTAAATACCAGGCTGGATGCTTTAAAACACTGCTCTAGGGAAGACACACAATTTTTCATTTCACCATCAACTCTGTTAAGTTGTATCCCCAAATAATCTATGAATCCCTGATTAATCAGATGCGGTTTCCACCCTCTGTCCCAGATTAAAATGCAGTCATGTGTTCAATAGGGTACTAAAAAAATAATTGATAAGCTTTTTATTTTCTCTTCTTGATGTCCACCCTAGCCGCCTCTTCTGCCCCCATGTAGAGTGGAAATGAGTCATGGTTAGTATTTATGTAACATAACTTTTGGAAAAACAGATTAGAATAAAACCCACATTTGTTCCAGTTTTGTAAGGTTCATCTTAAACGCGGTGTGGGGCAGAGCAGTGCCTCTGCCAGTCCCACATCGAGTCCTCCACTGTTTTCTTACGTCCTGAATGTCTGTATGTCTGTCCTGCTGATGAAGTGGCGACCCCACTTCTTAGGCTAAGTCTGGTCCTGCCACATCTGACACTGTGGGAAGTCTCGGCAGCCTAGGTCTCATAACCAGATTAGACGTTGAACTAGTTCTTCGTCTAATAGTCCAACAACGGTTGTGTCTGGAATGCAGTTGGTATATAAGCTCTAACTCACAAAATTCTCTATGCCCTGCCTTATTTGCCTATTTAGCTAGCCTGTCCCTTGGCAGGCTTTCTTGGCTGGAGCCCTGCCAACTTTTTAACCATTCCCCCCACTGGGGAAAGGTGTCTCTCTCACCCCCTAGATGGTCTGGTGCAGGAGGTTTGGGGTAGGCAGGAGGAGGGACAGAAGTGGAGGGAGAACAGGAAGGATGTTACCTCTTCTGTTACTTTTTTGCAAAGGTTTTTGGTGGCAGTAACCTTCCTGTCCTTATCATTGTTAGAGGCCTAATTTTATATCTATAACTATATTAAACAGCATGTCAAACTGGAAAGAAATGTCCCTTGTGAATGGAGGGCAGTGTCTTCTTTTTTTTTTTTTTATCCTCACCCAAGGACATTTTTGCATTTATCTTCAGATAGAGCGGAGGGAGAGAGGGAGGAAGAGGGAGAGAGAAACATCGATGTGAGAGAGACACATCGACTGGTTGCCACCCACACGACCCCAACCGGGGCGGGGACAAACTGCAACCGAGGTATGTCCCCTTTGCGAGAACGGAAGCTGGGACTCTCTGGTCCGCGGGCTGACGCTCTAACCGCTGAGCCAAACCAGCCAGGGCAGGCAGTGTCTTCTTAACTACAGCCGGACTTCCCTTATTGCCTGGCCCACCTGCTGTTAGACATTTCTTGGTATTGAACCTGGGCACCTTCCTCACCTGGCCCGGTCAGACACTCTGCACAGAGCAATGCGGATCACTCATTTCCTTTCTTGGGTGGTCATCTCTGCTGTCTGGGTAGTTGGCCAGCCTCCTCTGCTACATCTTGGATTTTCTCACCAGCCTGCTTGCTAAGGAGCTAGCCTGCCTCAGGCTACGCCCATTGCTATGCTGATACACTGGTTCCCTGCCAGATGGCTCAGTCAGATAGATGTGTTAGACAAATCGAATCCCTGGCCAGGGTTGGGATTCTTTTGCTGCACTCCCTAAAGCTCTATTTATTTATTGTATTAGTTGTAATTCTATCACTCCCTATCAGAAAATGAAAACCCAAATAGATGCCCTTCACATACGAAGGTGATGCCGGATATGCACTTGGAGTTGATTTTCCATTAGCACAGATGACCTCCGCTTCCCACCCACTCCTCCCTCCCTCCCCCACACACCGGCACATGGTTTGCATGCTAACTGCTCAGCAGTCCTTGTTGAAAGAGGGTGAAGTCATCTGGACTATATAAGGGAGTGGCCACCTCCTGCACCAAATGCTTAAATCACAGAACTAACCGAATCTCGGCCCCAAATGGAATAACACATAATTTATGCCACATTGGTCGATAAGGGAAATGTTCTCTTTCAGTGAAATTATTTTTAAATCTATTTTGGATGGACAGTTTTCTAAAATTGTTTCATTTTTCTTTGCTTTCTTACATTGGGGATTTTATATAGGATAACTTTCGTCAACATTTGGAACAGCAATTTCTGTGCTATGCCCCAAAGATTATTAGCATAGGTGGAATTGTCGGCTCCTAAAATAGGCGTCCTTACACAGCTCGGGTCCCTAAATCTCTGTCTGCTTTATGGCTTTTCCATCTATCCCTTTGCATTTTTTGCCTTTGCTGATTGCTAGCAGCATTTCCCCTTTAATCTGTTTTGACCTGGGAGATGAGAGAGCCACGTTTGGTTGAATAGGTCATGACATAGTAATACATTGGTTCTGACTGAGTGTCGCAGGATATCTCTTGAGAATATATACATGAGCTTTAAGGGAGAACAATGTTTGAAGTATTACGGCCTTACGCTTGCTCATAGCTGCAACTCTGCCCAGTTGATGTGTCCCTGCAAATATTATGAGAATACATAAAGGCTAGAAAAACACTGCCATTTGTTCCAAATGTCTTTATAGCACATCCACATTGTCACAGAAATACTGAGACTGGACTCGCACAGATGCATTCCTCCGGTCACAGACTCCCACACAGTTTCTCTAATAGATAACACACAGGTGTGCTTAGAGGGATCTAGGTGTACGCAGAACCCTCCTCAGAGTTTTTGCTGTAGTGTGATTTGCATTTCTATTTTTATCTTAAACCAAGTAGCTGCTGTTTCGTACTTTAAAGTTTCATCCGTGAAAAACTCCTCGAAGACATAAGACATCTCTTTTTTCTTCCAAGTTCTTTCTACTCCTTAAAAAAAATAGATAATTAAAACTGTCTCCTTAACTCAGCGCTCCGCCTCTTGCTTCTGAGAACACTTTCCAGGTGGAAGATGCTGAGTGACTGTAGGAGGCCAAATTAGCAGCCCGACTGCTCAGATTGAAGAGGGAAGGGAGAAAGTGCGGCAACTTGACTGCACACATTCATGTTCGCGACATGAGAATCACAAACTGTGAAAACACTTGCCTTCGATTCTTGAGATGGAAGTCCACATGAGTCTTTGGAGAATAGTTTGGGACTCTGTGCAAAACATTAAATAAATATTGACCCTCCGTCCTCAAAGACTCACAGGAAATGACCTCCTGGCCTGGGCTGGTGATTTGATACCACCAGGCACATTCACTAGGGAAACTAAGGAGATCCCAATTTACCACGTGCAGATAAACCCCCTCAGGAGGTGAGAGAACAAAAGTTCCTTGTACTGGGGACCACAAACGATTTCACTGAGTTTTAAAATGTTCCGTGTTAAATCATGAGGAGTGTTTTAACAGGCAGCCCTTTCGATCAAGCTGCACTCTCACAGTGCCTTCTTTTCCTTTGGGGACATTACAAATGGAATGTAAAACCTGAGCTGTTTTTAAGAAAAGAGATGAATCGGGTGTTATTGATAAAGGATGTATCTCTAAACCTGGCCAGTGTACAAGGAGGTAAGTGGAAAATCCATGCAGGGTGCCCACATTTGGAAGGAAGGAGTAAAAGCTACGCAAAAGGAAGAATGAAACCTACTGAGTTCTACTCGCTGTCATGACGCTGTATTCTCCTTCTCACAGTCTCTGGAGTGTGCTTCATCATCACAACTGTAGGGAGAAGGTGCCTTTCTCAAGGGAGCTGTGAGGAAGCAGGACACTCTCCATAGGAGCGGGACCCTCTGTCCCACAGTATGCTGAACTTCCACTATTCACCGTTCTATCCCCCATAGAACGCACTGCCTGCCTGACCAGTTTGGTACTTGTCCACCTTTTCGAGCTAATAAGTACAAGTCTTCACCACTGTTCTTCTCTTCAGCATTCTCAGCCTCAGCTACTGCTCCTACCCCAGGTTTGAAATGCAACTGCAGTTTCACAAGTCAGAGCTAACTGCCCTGGTTTGTGTTTGGTCAGACCAGCAGCATGGAGGGTGAAGCTGGACATAGTCCAGCAAGGCTCCTCTCCCAGAATTCCTCCTCAACTTGACATAAGGCCTTATCCTAAAATGCACTTATCCTGCTTTTTTTTAATGAGTTTAAATTTTTCCATTACTAAAATAACAAAATGTAACGTAATGCAATAAAACCACTGTTCACATTGTGGTGTGTTTCCTTCCAGTCATTTTTTTTTTCTTCCAAAAATGCACTTATCCTTGGCCTTGTACTTATTGTAAATATTTTATTATCCATTATGCTTTTACTCCGATCCTTCTGGATGAAGGCCCTATTTGCATCACTGCGTCTTCCTTGTGTTTTAAGTTACTGGAGGTAGCATGCTATATGTAGGGTAGACACAGACTTTGGAATCAAACACGCAGGTTTAAATTCTGGCCTTAAGAAATGAGTTGTGTGAGTTGGGCAACTAACCCACACCCTGACTCAGTTTCCCCATCTAAATGTAATTACAGTCAAACATTGCTTTGAATATCAACGGTTTATGTGCACCACCTCACCAGTGGCCTAATGCAGAACAGATATAATGAATATCTCCTTTCCTCATGTCTAGAGGATAGGATCCAAATTATTATACTAATGTGGCATTTACTGATAACTACCATGTATATTAAATTATCTACTAAGAGATGTTTTATTGGATATCTAAACATAGAACAGAATATCAGTTACTTCTTTATAAGGATTTTCGTGGATTTGTACTTAAATCTATGTATCAAAAAATTATTATTCTTTGTCAGGATTCACAAAGGAAACTTTTTCTAATCCTCTACTCATTATTTCAGTTGCTTAACTATGTTCAAGATAAATACCCTAACAAACAAACCAAATAATAATAAAATTCTCATATTTATAAATGTGTTTTCACAGGAGACTAATTTAATTTTCTTTAAAAGTTTCATCATAACCAGTTGTTTATTAACATGGGGTCAAAGCTATCCCTGGAATTTGATGAGTGTCCCTTAATAACACACTAAAATTTTCCATCAATTCAGCAAATATCAATTGTCAAGTAGGATAGATCACAGTGCTAAGTATTGTGGAGCAAATGCAAACTAGCTGGAAAACATCTTCACAGACAGATCTGATTTAAAAAAAATTAATAAACAGTTCACTTATCTGCAAAACGGTCTTCATCTATCATAAAGACTGTAGGTGCTTATAATGAAAGCAGCTCGGCCTTGAAGTGCAGCAGGCAAAGCTTCCAGTTCCCACATGAGCACTTTAGAGAGGTTTCTGTAAGCAAGTCACCTTCATCTCTGAGCAGCCTTCCTCATCTGCAAAGTGGGCCTTTGATAATGCATACCCCACCTGCCTCAGAAAGTTCTTGGAATTAAGTACTCAGTTGCTGTTACTTTCATTTATTTTTTTCTCTATTGATAACATCTACTTATAGACTATAAATAAACATCAAATGAGGAAACTCTATTTAAGTGACCACGAATAACAAGTGTTGGAATCTAATAAGTATTCAGTGCTAGCTCAGTTCCTTGATCTTTAAGTTACCAAAGAGAAATGTCCCTGGTCAATCTGTGTTTTTAATGGTTATCCATTAATATCAGTTTTCATGTATGAACTTATATGTACCTGTTGGCCTTGAGGAGAGTAAAGTAAAGCATTAATGGATTATATATTAGCTTCTGCCTTTACTCTTGTGAAAATGATACTGGGATTCATTAATCAGGCTCTTCTGAATCTGATACCATTTTGAACATGCTCCCAAAGCTGTCCACGTGGAAGGGTTTAACATATGCATATAAAAATATCTACTGGCACCCTGGCCGATTTGGCTCAGCAGTTAGAGCATCAGCCCGCAGACCAAAGAGTGGTGGGTTAGATTCCAGTCAAGGGCATGTATTTCAGTTGCGGTCCATCCCCCAGTCCTAGTCAGGGTTGTGTGGGAGAGTGTTTTTCTCTCTCTCTCTCTCCCTCCCTTCCTCCCAAATCCATTTGAAGATAAATGGAAAAATATCCTCTGGTGAGGATTTAAAAAAAAAATCTACTGGCTTGATTAGATGGACTGTGTCTAACTGTTTAAGTAGTCAGGTAATAAAATGTCAAGGTGGCCTACTAATTCTTCTGTTGATCGTATAGTTCACAGTTACATTTAAATTTTTCTCATTTACCAAATGACATCCAGTGAAGCAAAACTTTTTTTCACGGAAGTCCTGCTAACCAGATGAACACCAGAACAGTAACTGTAGATAAATCTGCACAACTTTCGCATTTGTTCTATTTGCTTCAAATACATGGTCATTCATATTGGTTTCAGTACTTACCCTATGTTTGTTACTTGTTAATTACAGAAACATATATTTGGTTATTACAAATGATACTCTCACACATTAATGCATTTAGAGGGCCTACAGCAGGACAGGCCCTAGGAACACAAATTTAAATAAGACAGTTTTTCACCTCATGGAATTGCTGTTGACCTTATTATTAGCTTAGAGAAACCCTCTGCATCCTCCCTTATGTGAACTTTCTCACATAGCCAAATTTATAATGTACAATAAGGCATTAAAAAATGAGGTAATAAAAAATTGTGTTCACATAGCAAAGGTATAAGGGATGAGACCGGAACAATCCAGGTCCTATAAACATGGCAGGATGACCCTGTACCCACCAAGTGCTTGAAAATGAATGCTAACTCCAGGTAGCCACCCCTGTTTAAGGCAATGCCCCACAGTAATTATAAGAGATTGCCGCAGATTTTCTCTCTATGCATGCTGTTGTCTAGCAGGATCTTAGCTTGGTACTGACATTATAAAGGGTCTCTTTAATGATCCTGATCCCTTTTCTTTGGCTCATAAAATAGGGATTTTCTTCTTCTTCTTTTTTTTTTTTTTTTTTTAGTTTTCTTTTTGTTCAGATTGTAGAATCCCTCACAAACTCCTGAATAATTCCCTTTTCCTTAATATAGCCCATGAATTCAAACTATAATATAGTTTCCCAGACTTTCTTTCAGATGAGGTAGGTTTGAGATAAGAACACAGAAACAGGGAGTGGAGAATTCAGGAATGAGCAAGGTTTTTAGGTATAAGTAAAAGATGTAAATGGGGAAGATGATTCACATGTATGAATGAACTATACCTATATTTGATGGGCAATTAGTGGAGTCTTTTGCAAAAATCACTAGCTAAAAGCTAAGACAGAAAGTATTAAGAACAATTTGCAAACATATATTTGATTCAGAATCAATTTAAACTTTTGCTTTATTTCCACTTATACCTGGTTTTTAAGAGGGAGTGTTGCATGAGAAGCCACATCTCATTTGAGTGATTTACCTTCCTGTCCCTTTCACATTGGTGGAAACTCCAGAGACTTCCTTTTACTTTTGTGAAACTGCATGGAAAAATCCATCCAAGTGACTATAGTTTGAAGGAGAAAGCTTTTTTACTCTGGAGGAAGTGATAAGATTAATTACAAAGAACACTACAGGTGAAGAGCAAGATAATCTAGTAGGGGACAATTATTATGGCACATGTATGAGCTAATGAAAAAATACTGAACTAAGTAACAATGTGATTAAAGAGGTGAGCTAAATTAGAGAGTTGTTAAGACAGTAGAATGGGCAGAACTCAGAGATAATTGGAGATGGAGCATAATGGGAAAGACGAGTTGAGAAAAATATTTAGGGCTGATACATTGGAAGATGGCAGCAGGCAGAACTGTAGCGAGGGTGAGTGTGTGAGAGTGTGAGTGAAGATGAGAGAGAGTGTGGATGAGTAACCTTGAGCAGTGCAGAAATGTGGAGGAGAGGATTCCGCTACCACGGTAAGCGACTTGTCAGGGTGCTTCTCCCTGCACAGCTGGGAGGCCCAGCCATTTTGGAAGATCCCTGGTCTTCTCTGGGAGGAGCAGTGGGGAGTGGCTAGGGCAGAGTGACCTGAGTCCACCAGAGTGCTTTTCACCATTGGACCAGTGGACCCCACTGTGTCAAGGCAAACCAGTGCACAGGAGCAGTGCTATCGAGGTTCCTGCTGAAGTAGCTGAAACCAGCCAGGAGCCGAGCACCATTCCCCACAGCAGAAGCCTGATCGGAGCCGAGCACCATCCCCCAGAGCAGAGGCTCTGGAACTGACATCCATCCCCAGAAAACAGCAGCACAAATTGGCATCTGAGATCCAACCCCAGCAGCATCAGCAGAGGTGATCAGGAGCAGTACCTCAGACCAAGCAGTAGCAAGATTCGGGCAGCCACCTGCCCCTGACAACTGCAACAGTGGATTTGGAGTGGAGTCCCTCCCTGAGCAGCAGCAAAGTCCCAGGAGCTGAGCATCCTCAGCCCCCAACAGCAGCAGAGGATTGGGAGCTGAGAGCAGCCTCTGGCAACAGGAGCAGCAGTAGCAGTGCAAACAGGGAGCTGACACTCGCCCCCAGCAGCAAGTGATCAGAGCTGAGCCCCATCAGGGAGCAGTGCACCTCAGCAGAACACCAATGTGACCCACACACCCCGTAGCACACCACCAGGACCCACCCAACCCAGAAGCACACCAGTGGGACCCATGTACCCCAGAAGAACCCACGCACCCCAGGGGCACAACAGTAGGACCTATACACCCAAGCAGCACACCAGCTGGACCCACACATTTCAAGAGCTCCTAACATGACAGAAAAATACCAGCTGCCAGTTGTCAATCCTCCAGGACCCACAGCAAGCAAGAGGTGCCACACACCAAAACAGTCTGGGAGGCACAGAGCCTTATTTGATACACACCAACCTGCCTACACATTCCAACATCCTTCTCTGGGCCTAGATCTACCAGACTGCTAAAATGGTGAGACAAAGAAACAACACCCAAATGAAAGAAAAAGAGGAATCACCAGAAAAGGAACTACAGGAAATAGAAGAAAGCAATTTGTCAGATAAAGAATTCAAAGCAATGATTTTAAGGGTGCTCAAACAATTTAGTGAGAACTACACGCAACTTAATAAGAATTATGAAGAGCTCACTAAGAACTACATCAGCTTAAAAAAAGAGGCAGAAGCTAAGAATAAAAATCAAGAAGAAATAAAGAATGACATAGCTGTTTTGAAAATTACCTTAGAAAGATTCAATAGTAGATTAGAAGAAGCTGAAGACCGAATCAGTGAGTTAGAAGACAAGGTAGAAAAAAAATAAATAAATAAAGCAGCAAATGGAGGAAAAAATAAAAAGAAGGAGGAGAGTTTAAGGGAGTTTGGGAGAATATGAAACATAACACATTTGCATCTTGGGGTACCAGAGGGAGAAGAAGCAGAGAAAGGAATAGAGAACCTGTTTGAAGAAATAATGACAGAAAACTTCCCTCAACTGGTGAAGAAAAAAGTCACATAAGTCCAGGAAACACAGAGTCCCAAGCAAGATGAACCCCAAAAGACCCACAACCCACAACTAGACACATCATAATAAAAATGGCAAACATTAAAGACAAAGATAATCTTAAATAAAGCAAGAGAGAGACACAAAGTCCTCAAGGCAAGGGTCTGAATCCAAGACTACTCTATCCAGCAAGGCTATCATTCAAAATTGAAGGAGAAATAGACAGCTTCACAGACAAGAAAAAAGCCAAAGGAATTTACCACCACCAAACCAACACTGCAAGAAATGCTAAAGGGACTGTTGTAAGAAGGAGAAGAAACAGAGAGAGAAAGAGGAACAAAGGCATAAAATAAAAAGGACAACTAATAAATATCTATCAATAATGATCTTAAATGTAAATGGCTTAAATGCTCCAATCAAAAGACATAGGGTAGCTAATTGGATAGGAACACATAACCCATATATACGCTGTCTACAAGAGACCCACCTCACAACAAAAGACTCACACAGGATTAAAGTGAAGGGATGGAAAAAACTTTTTCCAAGAAAGTGGAAATTAAAAAAAAAAAAAAAGCTGGTGTAACATTAGTCATATCTGATAAGATAGACTTCAAAACGAGGGCCATAATAAGAAATAAAGAAGGTCACTACAAAATATTAAAGGGATCAGTCCAACAAGAGGATATAATCCTAGTAAACATATATGCACCAAATACAGGGGCACCAAAATATATTTAAAAACTTCTGGAAGACAAGGGAGAGAACAATAGCAATACCACCATAGTGGGTGACTTTAACACCTCACTGACACCACTGGATAGATATACTAGACAAAAAATTAACAGGCACGCAGAATCTTTAAATGACAAACCAGATCAGTTAGACTTAACTGATATTTACAGAACATTTCAATCCAAAGCTGCAGAATATACATTCTTCTCAAGTGTACTCAGGACATTCTCGAAGATAGACCACATGTTAGGACACAAAGTAAGTCTCTAAAAATTCAAGAAGATTGAAATCATGTCAAGCATCTTCTCAGATCACAATGGCATGAAACTAGAAATCAATTACAACAAAACACACAAAAACATTTAAACACATGGAGGCTAAATAGCATGTAATTAAACAATGAATGGGTTACCAAAGAGATCAAGGAAGAAATTAAAAACTTCCTGGAAACCAATGAAAAGGAACACACAACACAAAATCCATGGGATGCAGCAAAAGCAGTCCTGAGGGTGAAGTTCATAGCACTACAGCCCTACCTCAAGAAACAAGAAAAATTCCTAATTGACTTTCTAATCCTACAACTCAAAGAACTAGAAAGTAAACAAAAAGAAAAACCCAGAGCAAGTAGAAGGAAAGAAATAGTAAAGGTCAGAGTAGAAATAAATGACATAGAAAATAAAAAAATACTTCAAAAGATCAAGAAAACAAAGAGCTGGTTCTTTCAAAAGATAAACAAGATTGATGGACACTTAGCTAGACTCACTAAGAAACACAGAGAGAGGACCCAAATAAACAAAATCAGAAACGAAAGAGAAGAAGTTACAGCTGACATCACAGAAATACAAAGGATCATTAAAACATACTATGAACAGGTATACGCCAACAAATTGGACAATCTAGGAGAAATGGACAAATTTCTAGAAACACATAGTCTCCCAAAACTGAACCGGGAAGAGATAGAAAACTTGAACAGACCAATAACGAATAAGGAAATTGAAGATGTAATCAAGAAACTCTGCAAACAAAAGCCCAGGCTCGGAAAGCTTAACGGGGAAGTTTTACGGAACATTCAAAAATCTAACACCCATTTTCCTCAAACTATCCCCAAAACTCCAAGAAGATGGAAGTTGTCTAAACTCATTTTATGAGGCCAATATAATCCTAATTCCAAACTGGATAAAGACATTACAAAGAAAGAAAACTACAGGCCAATATCCCTGATGAACACAGATGCCAAAATCCTTAACAAAATATTAGCAGATTGAATCCAGCAATATATCAAAAAAATTAGCTCTGGCCAGTTTGGCTCAGTGGTTGGAGCGTCGGTCTGTGGACCAGAGAGTCCTGGGTTCGGTTCTCGCTAGGGGCACGTACCAAATAAATTTATTCATTATGACCAAGTGGGATTCATCCCAGGGATGCAAGGATGGTACAATATTCACAAATCAATAAATGTGATATACCACATAAACAAAATGAAAGATAAAAACCATATGATCTTATCAATAGATCCTGAAAAAGCATTCAACAAAATCCAGCATCCATTTCTTATAAAAACGCTCAGCAATGTGGGAATAGAGGGATCATATCTTGACATAATACAGGCTATATATGAAAAACCTACAGCCAACATCATACTCAATGGGCAAACACTAAAAGCATTTCCCTTAAGAACAGGACCAAGACAGGGATGGCCACTTTTGCCACTCTTGCCACTCTTATTTAACATAGTACTGGAAATCTTAGCCACAGCAATCAGACATGAAGAAAGAATAAAAGGGATCCAAATTGGAAAGGAGGAGGTGAAACTGTCATTATTTTCAGATGATATGATATTGTACATAGAGAACCCTAAAGACTCCATCAAAAATCTACTAGACTTAATAAATAAATTTGGCAAAGTAGCAGGATACAAAATTAACATCAAGGATTTGATGGCATCTTTATACACCAACAATGAACTCATAGGAAGAGAAACTAAAAAAACAATCCCATTTACCACTGCAGCAAAAAAGATTAAGATACCTAGGTATAAACTTACCCAAAGAAGTCAAGGACCTCTTTGCAGAAAACTACAGGTCATTGAAAAAAAAATAGAGAAAGATATAAAAAAGTGGAAGCATATACCTTGTTCATGATTGGAAGAATTAACAGTATTAAAATGTCCATACTACCCAAAGCAATCTATAGCTTCAATGCAATCCCCATCAAAATACCAATGACATACTTCACAGAACTAGAACAAATACTCCAAAAGTTTATATGGAACTTAAAAAGACCCTGAATAGCCACAGCAATCTTGAAAAAGAAGATCAAAGTAGGAGGGATCACAATACCAGATATCAGGTTACACTACAAAGCCACTCTAATCAAAACAGCTTGGTACTGGCACAAGAACAGGCACATAGATCAATGGAAAAGAACAGATAACCTAGAAATTGACCCAAGTCATTATGCTCAATTAATAGTTGACAAAGGTGACAATAGCATGCAGTGGAGTCAAGACAGCCTCTTCAATAAATGGTGTTGGGAAAAATTGGACAGCTACATACAAAAAAATGAAGCTAGACCACCAACTTACACTATACACAAGAGTAGTATACACTATACTAAGAAGCCTAAAACACAAGAATAAAATCAAAATGGATAAAAGACTTAAATGTGACTCATGAGTCCATAGAAATCCTAGAAGGAAATGTAGGCAACACAATTTTAGACATTACATGCAGCAGAATTTTCATTGATACAATACCTAAAGCAAGAGAAACAAAATAAAAAATGAACACATGGAACTCCACTGTATGGAAGAGCATAATTGCAAACAATACATCAGATAAGGGGTTAATTTCCAAAATATATAGAGTGTTCATACAACTCAACAAAAGGAAGACAAAGAATCCAATTAAAAAATGGGCAGAGAACCTAAAGAGACACTCCTACAAACAGGACATACAAGTGGCCAAGAGACAGGAAAGACATGAAAAAATGCTCAATGTCACTAATCATCAGAGAGATGCAAATTAAAACAACAATGAGGTATCACCTCACACCTGTCAGAATGGCTGTCATCACAAATCATCAAACAACATGTGCTAGTGAGGGTGTAGAGAAAAGGGGACTCTAGTACACTGCTGGTGGGAATGTAGACTGGTGCAGCCACTATGGAAAACAATATAATTTTATCTCAAAAAGTAAAAAATTGAACTGCTATTTGACCCAGTGATCCCACTTCTAGGAATATACCCTAAGAAGCCTAAAACACCAATCAGAAAGAATATATGTACCCCTATGTTCATAGCAGCACTATTTACAATCGCTAAGATCTGGAAACAGCCCAAGTGTCCATCAATATATGAGTAGATAAAAAAGCTTTGGTACATATACACAATGGAACACTATGCAGCTGTAAGAAAGAGACATCTCTTATCCTTTGAGACGACATGGAGTGACCTCAAGAATATTATGCTAAGCAAAATAAGCCAGTCAGAGAAAGACAAATACCACATGATCTCACTTATTTGTGGAATATAATGAACAAAATAAGCTGATGAACAAAATAGACCCAGAGACATAGAAGTAGGTTACAGACTCACAGACCTCAGAGGAGGCGGTTGGGTGGGAGGGAAGAAACAAACCACAGAGTTATATGCATGTATGTGTAACCATGGACATAGACAACAATGCTGGGTGGGGAAGAGTGGGATCAGGAAGAGGGTGTCAATGGGGAAAAAAAGAGAAACATCTGTAAAAAAAAAATTAATTAATAAAAAAATTAAAAATTAAAAAAAAGGAAGATATTTCGTTCTACCAGCCCGGCTGAAGAAGGGAGGAGAAAATTAGTTCGGGCACACTGACAAGGAGGATTTCCAACATGTAGAGAAAGATGAATCTGGAGCTCAGGAGAAAAGGCATGGAAGAAAGAAGACAGCTAAAGATGGATAGCGGTAGATGACATATTTATTAAGGAAGAGGGATAGGAAACTGAGAATGAAAGATCTGACTCTTTGTAGAATCAGAAGAGGATTATGTGACAGAAGTTGAGAGTTTTAAGAAGAAAGGCATTAACTGAGATGTGGAAAACACTCAGTATGTTCAGCAATTTTCAATAACTGTAACTTCAAGAAATTTTAGGAGAATGATGGAGCAGAAAGCCTGACAATGAGCCAAAAAAATGCCTAGAAAGTGGGTTGGCTGCCCTTCCTAGAATCTTGAGGGACAAGGGAAATCTGTCTGAACTAGCTAGTCACAGGGGAGGCATGTACAAAGATGTTTTTATTTTGGAGTGGTAGTGGAGGATATATCGATAGGAAAGTTTTAATTGTGAGATTAATTGTAAAGGTGGTTAGGAATAGCTGAGAGAAAGAGTTTATAAACCATGAGACCACAGTGGAAATCCAGAAGAGACTTAGAACAAAGCTTCCCAAACTTTAATAAGCAGTAGATGACTAAGGCAAATAGGTTTTTGAGTGTAATAAATATAAGTACAAAATACAGACACAATTTGACAAAAGACAGAAAATGTGATGGTTAAACTAGGCAAAGAAGAACAAGAATGCATTCTACAAATAGGTCATATATTCATTAAGAATGTACTAAATTTTTATTTGACCTGCATATGCCTTTTCTTTGCAGGGCATAAAACAAGGCACATTAAGTCCAGTCTCAGGGTTTAAGGATTTCATTGTATATACAAGAAAACATAAACAAAAATGGTATTAATAAATACATAGATACATGAGAACTTCAGAAATAAACAATGGTCAGACTCTGTTACAGATGGTGGGTAGTCAGCTCAAATATTACTTTGGATTAATTTCTTTGGATCGAGATTTCATGAGGGATATTCATCTCGCCCTTCATTTTGAAATTGAATCAATATTAAGTGCATTATCATCCACCTTCTCTACACTCATCTGTAAAGGAAGATATGACAGATGTAAAGTTCCTATTAATTTGAGAATAGTAGAGGGAAGAATGAGGCTATGCCCTGGCCAGTTTGGCTCAGCAGTAGAGCATTGGCCCTCAAATCAATGAGTCGTGGGTTCGATTCTGGCCAAGGGCATGTACCTCGGTTGCGGTTCATCCCTGGCCCTGGTCAGGGTAGTGGGGGAGGCAACCTGTCGATGTGTCCCTCTCACGACGATGTCTCTCCCTCTCCCTCACACTCTATCTGAAGATAAATAGAAAAATATCCTCTGATGAGGATAAAATAAAATAAAATAAAATAAAATAAAATAAAATAAAATAAAATGCCTGGTGGTGTCATTAAAAAAAAAAAAAAATGAGGCTGCACCTTGAAGTGAAGTGATCCTGTCTCTTTAAGTCTCTTTCACAGAGGAGAGCTACAAGAAGCATGAGTCGAAATCATTTGGTCCAGACAGAAAAGACACAAGGAGCAAGTGTCTTGAAGAGGGAAACAAGGTTAGACTTTCAGAGGATTACCTAGTACTCTTTTAGGCACTTCCTCCTGTTTGTAGAATCTGGGACACCTTCCCTCAGTCTTTATTGTCAGTGTTAGCTCCTCCTGGTGGTTGTTCACGTACTACGTGTTCATAGCTGCTCAGGGAGTTTGGAGCACACAAAGATTGGTAAGAAAGTTCAGTGTCTTCAAAAATTTGCTAGCTGACTTGGAAGAATGGAATAAACATACAACTGGATTATGAACTAACATCACCCAAATAGTCCTCTGCAAAATGAGATTCCATAACATTTTACTAGAAAATAGGGACAAAAAAAAAAAAAAAAAAAAACAGTTTGAGACTGATAAGCACTGGTAAACTACTGTTATATTAAAGATCCTCCTTCGACATGACTAAGAAAGCCTGTGCATTTTAATGGTTCTGAGAATTACTGCAGTAAATAAATCTGGTTAACTTTGCTTAAACTAAAATTTTCTGAAGATTTTTGTTTTGTTTTATTTTCATTTATTTTTAAAATATGTTTTTATTAATTTTTTAGAGAGAGAAGGGAGAGAGAGATAGAAACATCAATGTGAGAGAGAAACATCAATTGGCTGCCTCCTGCATGCCCCCTACTGGGGATTGAACTCACAACCCAGGCATGTGCCCTGACCAGGAATTGAACTGGGAACTCTCAGTCCCTGGGACAACGCTCAATTCACTGAGCCACACCAGCTGGGCTGTTTTGTTTTAAACCATTGAACTTTTCTATCATAATAAGTATTAATATATCAAGGACTTAGTATTTCTCAGAGGACAAATAAGGGAATATTAATGTAAAGATTAAACTGCTATCGTCAATTTAGTGAAGTTGTAGTTAGGGAGGCCCGTAATCATTTCAGAAATCTAGGAAAGGTATTAATGAAGAGTTTAGCTGGCACTGAGTAATCATGTGAGTATTTTGAGCATTGACAAAATAAGATAATCTAGGTTAGGATGGAAGTCTAGAGGGTTAACAGAATAAATAAAAATGTAGAAGAGGAAACAGTTCAGGGTTCAGGTGTGCTTAAATGACAATGAGAAAATCAATATGCCTTGAAAGGAGGGTTTTGATTGAGTGAAAATCAATTTGGCAAGGCTGATTATAAAGACCCTTGCATTTTGGGTTAGGTTCTATGAAGACTGAAGTATGCATTAATTGCATCCAGAAGGGAACAAACAGAAAATATGTCTTTAGCATTTTGACCAAGCCATTTCTTTAACTTTTTGAAAGATTTCATTGTTGCTTCTATTTTAAAAAATAAAACAGACACGGTGAAAAAAAAATCATATCATAAAAAGGTAAACAAAGGAAAGTTAAAATCACTCATAACCCCACTGACTAGATATAACACAGTTGCCATTGGGAGTATGCTTTGCCAATTTTTCCTAAGCATACACATATATACACTGATTACCAAAGTCAGCTCACACTGTGTCTTAGCGGCTGTAAACTAAACTCCTAAGAGGAAAGTGAGTTAATACAAAAGTATGCAGCAGGGTAGAGTGGGTGAGGTGTTCAAGATGCAGTCTTTCACACAGACACCATGACACAGTAAATATATAGAATTTGCTTTGCTTCCTCAAAGAAATATGTTATCTCCTTGCACTACACCCCTTTCATTTGACACATCCAGCCATCTAGGTCCATTTTTAATATTGCCACACTCGATGGAAACTCAGGTACAAAACAATTATTTTTTTCAACTCTAACATTAGAAAAACAAGAGATACATGGTACTTGACTTTAGGGCTCAGTGTGTGGGAAGACAAATTGGAAGGGTACCACACTGGAGAGCCCATTTCCCTCTCGGGTGCAGCCCCCACTCAGTAGCGGCTACTGCTGCCAAGTAAGTAGAAATTGGCAGATCTTCATGGTTTCCAAGAGAAGACAAAAATCCAGCATGTGATATTTTCTGAGTTTTCAAAAATAAGAATTATTTAATAACTTTAACAAGAGAGTCAGAACGCAAACCACACTCAGGACTCTATAGTTTGTGTCTTTCACTTATACATACCCACAAAACAAAACAACACAAACAAAACAACAGCAATAGAACTTCTTGTTTCTTCACAGTTAGGAAATGTTACTACTGGCATACTCTCTAGCAGAAAATCTTAATCCTCAGGGTAATGGGCACTTTTACTTATTTGACTTTTCCATCCTTGGATGTGGCCTGGTACAATATTTACATTTGTATTAGCATATCGTGAATCTTTCATTGCAAAAGGACTCATTTGGAAAGTGTGTAGCATTTCAAAAATATGCTTACTGAATGTATATTTTGTTGATTTGAATAAGTATTTACTCATTGAAGATCTTCTCTCAAATGCCACTTAGGTTAGTTTCAAGAACTCCCTGCATATTGATGCAGCTGCGCACCTCTGCAGACGTGCGAACAAAGCTGCCTGTGTCAAACCCTGGAATCACAGTGAGTAATTAGCACCATGCCTGCAATCAGGCAAAGGTTAGGCTAGGAAGAGAGGAATGAATATAAGCGTCTGTGACACACAAAAAGCAACCACAGAAACATCATCTGAATAAGAACAATTGGTCTTTATATATACATATATAAAAATATGAATATATATATTCATTCTCCACTTAAAATATAAACTTTTCTCTCACCTGAAAATTTCTATCCAGGTGATATTATGCTTTTATCTATTTATATTACTAGTATTGCTTTTAAATAAATATGCTTTAATTACTCCAGGTTGACAAAAGGAGAGTATTCATATTCAGTCAAGGTTGCCTAAGCACAGCAACAGGAAAATAACTTGAAATGTATAAAATGCTATGTAATTTTAATCAATAGCAATGACTGTGTAGACTAGAATAAAATTATATATGATAGAAGTATTCAACAAATAAATCTCAACAAAATTTAGTATTTGGTCAGCATGAAACAGGTACCCTTTACTTAGACTAATATTATCGCTTTTTAAAGATCTAATTGAAATACTTTAAAAATCAAACTATGGGTCTAATGCACTGAAGTGGCTCACTATTTGAAGAAGCAGAGAAGTGAAATTAAAAAAAAAATTATATTGATTTTCTATGCAGCTGTTAGAAAGAAAGACCTCTTACCCTTTGAGATGACATGGAGGGACCTGAAGAGTATTATGCTGAGTGAAATAAGCCAGTCAGAGAAAGACAAGTACCACATGATCTCACTTATTTATGGAACATCATGAACAAAATAAGCTGTTGATCAAAATAGATCCAGAGTCATGGAAGTAGGGAACAGACTGACAAACCTCAGAAGGAAGGAGGGTGGGAGGGAGGGAAGAGATAAACCATAGAACTGATATGCATATATGCACAACCACTGGACACAGACAGCAGTGTGGTGAAGGCAGAGGTGGGGTGGCAGGAGCAGGGAGGGGAGACTCAATGGGGGGAAAAGGACGGATATCTGTAATACTTTCAATGATAAAGATACATTTTTGAAAATTTACATCGACTTTCAAGTTTTCTAATTTCCAAGTTTGCATTTTATGTGTTTGGTTTTCTTTGACTAGGAAATGTCAAATTTCCCCCCATATTGGCAAGAACAAGAACAGGTTAGGTTGTAAGGCACCTGTCAAAGTCCAAGTTTGTATTTTTTTTATTTTTTTTATCCTCACCTGAGGACATTTTTGCATTTATCCTCAGACAGAGCAGGAGGGAGAGAGGGGGGAAGAGAGAGAGAGAGAGAGAAACATCAATGTGAGAGAGAACATTGATCAGATGCCTCCTGCCCATGCCCCAGCCAGGGATCCAACTGCAACCTAGGTATGTGCCCTGACTGGGAATTGAACCCTCAACTTTTTGGTGTACGGGATGATGCTCCAACCAACTGAACAATTTAGCCAGGGCAGTTTGAGAAATTTTTAACAATATAACAATTTATATTTCATGCCTATGGATTATTTTTATTATATGAGGTAGTGGAAATACTTGTTTATGTTCACAGGACATTTTTATCCTAGTATTTTACTGATGTCACTGTATCTACGATTTGAATTGAGACCTTCGGATTTACACTCTTGGCAATGTACAATTTTATTAAGTGACCAACTGATCTCCACTAATGACCCAGCTAATGTTTGGAATTTCTTGTACAATGAGAGTAGATAGGGAAGCAGTTGAACTTTTGAAAGGAGGAAAGTGGAAAGAGCCTTTTCATACTGCTGATTTGACTTGGTGGGTTGATCTGAAAAATGAGGGATTAGGATGGACTGCCTCTAAGGCTATCCTCCTAGTAAGTAGATCCAGGATAAAGCTCCTAGAAAGTCAAAGAACAGAATCAGAATAACTCTATAGTTATTTTTTAATCCATGGAGTTATTAGTTTAATAAGGATTTAGTAAACAACAGGTAGCTGTAGACACTGTTTTAGACACTAGTGATATAATGAGTAACATGCAGACATTGCCTGTTTCACTGTAAACCTAATGTAATAAAATTTACATGGAAAGGAATAAAACATATAATTTCACAAGTAGTGCATTATTTGTAATTCTAGGTATTATGAAATTGCATATAAATGGAGACTTGATCTAGTCTTGAGTTGTCACACAATCATGGCACATCATAAACGTCCCTAAAGAAGTGCTCTTTAAGTTGGGTTCTGAAAGAAACATCAGGAGATAAAGGAAGATAAGAGATGATACAGCCCTAAAGGTGGAATAAAATTGCGTGTGTGAAGGCTTAGACCAAAATGAGTCCTGTATATCTAAGAAACATGAATAAATCAGTAGTGGTAGAAAGCAGACAACGAATGCATAAATGGCCAAGATGTGGCTGGAGACATGTGTAGGAGTGAATCAGGACAGTTCATTTGGAACTACATCAACAATTTTGGAATTATTCCAAATATAAGGCTAAGTCATTGAATGGTTTTAAGCTAGAAAAGGAAATGATCAGATATGTTATATATCACTGGGTCTGTTGGGTACAATAATAATAATCAATATTTGGTGAAGACTTCCTATGTACCAGGTCTTGATGGTACCATTTATCAAGAAAGGGACGTCTCCCAGAGAAGGAATAGGTTTAGGTGAAGAAGGCTTTTGTTTAGGCAACAGTTACTGTCATGCAAAATCATGCCTGAAAAGCCACCCTAGAGGATCATTGCATTTGGGGATCTAGTGTTACTTAATATTCCAATATTTTCTCTCTCCTCCATGTTCTTCCACTCTCTCTCCAACATGATTACTCTGAAGGTGTTTGAGACAATAATTACATGCAGAAGAGGACCCAAAGGGAGAGAGGGCATTCGCTTCTTTTTCTCTCTCTCAAGCTCATTTGTCTAATTGTATCTATCCATTTTTATACTTTCATATTTTTTTTAACAAGATCAGGCCAGTCCCCCTCATCTTCTTTTTTATCATATGTTGAACTTACAAAACCTTTTCAGGAATCTATGCATAAGTTAATGCTCTAAATGTGGGGAAATATGTAAAATATGGACACATTTTAAAATAGAAACACTAGAAGTTATTTTCAGGCAATTCATGCTAAAATACTTAGAGCTCCTTGCCTAGAAGCACACAAAAGGAAGAACTGGCTGGTAAAATTGCTGTTTTGACTCTCCACCTCCATGGTACCAGGCAGTGAATTTCCAACTTCTGTCATTCTCTTTTTAATAACAAAAACTCATATTATTTTCCTTGCTATATCTTATAAATGAAGTCAACTTAACAATTAACTCTCTTTGACCAAACATTAATCAAGCAATCACCAAATACTGCTTGAGTGCCTACATGGAAAAGTCATCGTACCGGGAAGAGTGAGGAGCTACAAGAAAGTGCACAAGTTTTCCTCCCAGAACTTTCTGTCTAGCTGGAACAAGATATGAACATAGTTAAGAAAGGATGAGTGGTTACAGGAGAGATAAATAAAAAAGGTATAGCAAGTAAGAAAAGATCAGTTGTCCTCTGTATATGTTCTATAGGTTCCAAGGAAAGAAAAACTTTCGTGCATTGAAAATTTCATAAGGATTTACAGAAAATGAAGATTTTGAGCTCAGTCTTACACTATGTATAGATTTTAGCTTGAAGGAGAAAAAAAATGAAAAAAAAAAAAACAAAAAACAATGGTATGATATTCCAATTATGAGCAGCTCAGGAGGAAAGTGTGGTGTAGGAAATATATCAATAAGATTAAAAGTTAGGAAATTTGTGTTTTGACTCAACTTTAGCAATCATTATTTGTATATGCAAAGCAGTAATTTTCTCTGGGCCTCCGTTTTCTCACCTTTAAAATAAGGAAATTGAATTGAGTGCTCTTTATGCAACCTTTAAAGTTTAACGCTAGTTTAACATTGGTTTTTATCTTAAAGAAAGAGTAAGTTCTTTTTACTTGCCCCACATTATATGAAACTAGCAAAAAGCAGAGCATTTGGAAATATGCACATTATAGTTTAAATCAGACAGACCTGGATTCAAATCTTGGCAGACCCATTTGATATCTAGAACATTTGGACAAGACTGTTAAGACCCAGATGAACCTGATTTTCTCATCAATAGATGATAGCTAGATAGATAATAAATACCTGTTATTGAAGTAAATATAAAAATAGATAAATAATTAGCCTTTTCAATAGTAAAGGTAGTGTGTAATCGTACTATGTGTTGAAACTGGTTATGTAGGAGACACTGAAAATGTTTTGGTAATATCCCTTACTATCTGTAGGTGAAATAGACCTGGGTTTATGAGATCTGAGTTCAAATCTCTGCTGTGCAATAGACTAGGTGCCTTTAGAATAAAATGAAATTTGAACTTGATTATTGCTTACATCTACTTCAGTATCACTCAAACATTTGAAATGAAAACAAAAGGTCAAAATACACATTAGGGCAATATGAATTGCATAGAACACAGCCACTGAGGATGGCAAACAGTTAGAAAATGTTCTAGTTACCTCTGGTTTCACATGATTTTTATCTTTTAACTAAGCAAATATCCCTCTCACACTATCCCCTTGATACTCTTGATAACTTAGAATTTCTTTTCAATGGGCCTTGAGATTCTTGGATACTGTTTAGGCTGTATAACATTTTCACTCTACTGTGCTAATCAACATCACAGTGAATAATTATCAGCAGCTTCATCAATGGCTCTAGCACACTGCTTTTATTTTAGTATTTTTATAGATTAAGAGGAAAGCAACATAAAGCACTCTACCATTTTTCACACCAAGAATATTTCATCTAACTAAGAAATGCCATGCACTCCATTTCAGAGATAAATGCCACTTATAAACATGGTATTCTAATGTGTATTGAAGTTTCATGTACTGAAGATTGGAGTAGCTATCGGTAGTCAATGAATAATGGGGAGGAATGATTAATGACTTTGTGAGATTAGGGATAATTAGATTTGGCAAGTGCATCCAGCATTTGAGCACATTGGTATGTGGAATGCATAGCTGAAAGCTACAGACAGATGACATTAAGCTTCGATGATTCAAATGTGTCTCCTGAGAATAGATGATCCAAATTCTTTTCTAATTTTTCCCCAACAACTCAACATAACCATAAGGTAACCATGGATCTTTTTTTTTATGCTTGCAATGGTTGCCTCAGCAACAGACTGACAAACTCCAAAGCCCCAGCAAGTCTCTTCACACCTTTCTGCCTTCTGGTCATTTACCCTTTTCCCAGAGCTCTGTCATTTAGTCAAGTGCTCTACACTATCTCTGGACACAGTGATGTTGGGGGAAACAAAAGCTCTTAGCAAAACTGTGAGAAAGGAAAAGTTATCTACAGCATCTTCTATAAACCTCCCCCTCCCACCCCAGCTCCCCAGTGCACACACATAACCACACACATAGGCAAGTACCTGTACCCCCAGAGGTGCTAAACCAGCACACTACCCTGGGGCTGCTCACCTCTTCTCAGAGGGGCACATGAATAAGGACTGCCTTCTGCAGGTAATGAAATGCTTTGGATCCTTATATTCTTAACAAACCATTTATATCCCACTTTCCTTGTCTGACTTATCCAGGTAAATCAAGGAATTAACGTATGACAATGTGTTAATGCTACACTTCGAAATCTCAAAGTAGAAACACATTGGTATGTCATAATCAGGGGAAGTCATGTCAAAAGTAATGTGTTACTAATTCTAGTATGAGTTACTAATATTAGATAAATGCAAAAATTATATGAAGAAAATGATATTACTTAAATTTTTCTTTAAGGTTATCAGGATAAAACATATTTGTATTCAAATATGCCTTTATTACCTTCTACAAGGAATGAAATAGCTGGAGTTACAATTAAAATTCAGTACCCTTAGCAGTCTGGGGGTTGAAGCTCGGGTAGTCTGGCAGCATAAAAATAGGGTCTAGATTGTGAATATAACTCTTTAAGAAAAAATGTTGGTGGATGCTAATTGATATGTGGGTTTTATTTTTCACAAATATTTATAATTTTAAATAAATTCATGTAGACATAGTAGAATATATAAATGGGTGCTATTAGGAATAAGGGGGAAGTATTCATTAAATCAAATGTTTACCCATCATATCATATTTTCTTTTGTCTTTTTTTCAGTAGGGCAATACACAAAGGGAACAATAGTAAGTAAGATTTGCAACACAAGCCCGGCTGGTGTGGCTCAGTGGTTGAGTGTCGACCCATACACCAAGATGTCACCGGTTCGATTCCCAGTCACAGCACATGCCCAGGTTGTGGGTCCAATCCCCAGTGGAGGGCATGCAGGAGGCGGCCAATCGATGTTCTCTCTCATCGTTTTTCTATCTCTCCCTCTCCCTTCCTCTCTCTCTAAAATCAATAAAAAATAAATAAAATAAAAAAGAATTACAACACAAGATTAAGGGTTGCACAAAAGCCTGATATCTTAATACACAGCTCTGGTAAAAGCTAGTTTTGAATAGCCTATGTGGAATCTTATATGTTGCCCAAATATGTTTACCTCAAGAATAATCACCTTCAGACTAGTCACAAAGATAAAAGAAGTAGAGATAAGATGAAGCATGAATGGCCAGTTCTGGAAACCTAGCCCTTGCTGAGCTCCTTTTCCTATATATAAGCACCAAAGAGATAAGGAAGAGATAGAAAAAGAATAAAGATAAAGAAGATGGATGTGTATAATTTAATGAACACACATTAGTGAAAAAGACTTCATTATTGTTTGGTTACTGGCTAATCAGATTAGAAGGGTCTTCCTTGGGCTAGGGTGTGGGATTGGGAATGAAGAGTAAAAGCTAGGATGGTTATGGGAAGGAAAAAAGCAAAAAACATGACCAAAAACATGTCTTATAAATATACTAAAAATGCTGAGAATTTGAGGCTAATAGAGGAGACATGTGGGTGCAAAAGAACCATTCAGGACATTTAGACTAAAACAAGTGACATGCACACATAGTATATACATATATATACATATATGTATTTGTGTGTGTGTGTGTGTGTATATATATATATATATACACACACACTATATATAAACATATATAACAACACAGAAACTGTTATATATATTTAATATATAAATATACAAGTGTATATTAAATATATACATAGAAAAATACATAATATAATAAAATATATAATATATAAACTATATACATAAGTTGACCCCTAAACAATATGAAGTGTTAGGGGCACCAACATCCCAATACAGTAGAAAAACCCTTGTATAATTTAAGTCGATCCCCCACATACACAGATTCCCAACCACCAATTGAAAATTAAAAAATCCGTGTATAACTAGACCTCTGCAGTTCAAACCTGTGTTGTTGAAGGGTCAACTGGATATACACAAATTTCTCCTGCTACCTGAATATACAGCATTCCAAAGAAAACTTTTGCAAGCTGAAATGGCATAAATAAAGAAGCAATTACTTCAGGGCATCTTGCTAATGGACACAGAGAATAAATCGAGATAAAGCACAGATGCTCACAGACACAGTTCACAGCTAGGGAGCTTGATGGTGAGATGCCCTGAGAAGGAGCTCGATGTGGCCACTCTGGCTGCTGGGGATGTACAGTTCCTCTATAAGGGCTCACTGAAAAACAGATGCTAAAGGCTTTTTTAGCTTTCACTTTTTTTCATAAAAGCAAAAATCCTCTTTGGATATCTTTTGGTTAGCAAAAACATCATATAAATTATATATGCATAATTTAGTACACAGCAATACAATCACACACACACACCATGCATATATAACTTAGTCACTAGGGAAACAGATTTATATGTATCTGCAGTGTAAACCTATGAAAACAACCTATGCTAATCAAAACTAGTTGTGTTATTTGCAAAATAATGAGTCATTAATTACCAAACACATGAACAAAATATTAAAGAAAATACCAGAGTGAAGAAACACACAGCTGACTAGGCAGAAACAGAAATGACACAGAGATGAAGTGAAGAGTATTAAAAGAAAAAGAAAGTATCCAGAAATTTTAAAAAAGTCAGCATAGGGAATAAAAAGTAAAATGAACAAAGCTAAATATCTGGCTGATGATCTGAACAATAAAAGTTGAGAAAATGCCCCAGAAGACAAAAAACCAAAAGGTAAAGGGACAGATAGTAAAGACTCTTTAAAAAAAAAAAATTTTTTTTTCTTTATTGATTTTAGAGAGAGAAGAAGGGAGAGGGAGATAGAAACATTGATGAGAGAACATCGATTGGCCGCCTCCTGCATGCCCCCACCCGGGAATCGAACCGGCAACCTCTTGGTGCATGGGTCAATGACCAACCACTGAGCCACACTGGCCGGGCAAAAGAAAGATTCTTTTATGAGGGGAAGATTTAGAATTCTAGATCTTATGAAATAGCAGTCCCAGATGAAAAGAACTGTGATGATGAATGGAAACAAGCAATTAAACTAATAATAATTTAAAAGATTCTCTTTAGCTGAAGAAAGCACATCTTTATATTAAAGACACATAGAAATGTTGATTAGAATGAAAAGAGAGCCTTATCCGGTGGAGTTTCAGAACTTCCGTAGAGAGAAAAAATAGATACAACATACAGCAAGAATGTGGTTCATAGATTGACTTCTCTTCAGAACACTGTGTATGAAGAAGACAATGAAGAAACAGCATAAGGAAAAGGATATCTACTCAAACAAGTTATCAGTGAAGTGTAAAGAAAAACAAGAAATCTGATTTTTCAATGTTCAAGAAAAATGACTCCCTTGGAGTGTTTTGGATCCTATTGCGTGTTGCCCAGATTCCTGCCCTCACTGTTACCCCTTTCAGGTCTGACAAACGCATCCCCCATCTGCTGGGAGTGTTTGTGGCTGACAGTTTGCAGCTGAATTTCTATCCAGCCACCACCCCAATGTGGTTCTGTTGATGAGAGTCACCTGCTCAACATCACACTGGGTTTAACCTGTGTCTCACACCTATTCCCTTGTCCCAATCTGGGACAATCCTGAGGGGACATCCATCTGCAGAATGCCTCATGGAATCAGTTGAGGCCTTTGTTGCAACTACTTCACAGCCCAGCTTTCTCTAAAAGAAAAAAAAAAAGCTTCCTTCTCTTAAGCCCCCCCACCCTCTCCGTCATTCCACACCAAGTAACCCCTAGGAGCAAGGCTCAGTCACATCCCCAACAGGACTCTCTGTCCCAGAAACCCACAGAGCAAAATAAAATGAAATAAAAATCAAAAAATAAAATGGTGAGATGATTATGAGTTATGCATTAGTGGTCACTAAAGATGCATAAAAAAATGTAAGCTCAAAAAAAAAAAAAAAAAGGAAAAGTCACTAAATACTGATGTTTGGGATATTCTCCTTTGAGCATTAGAATTTCAGTATCATGGGACTGCATTTCCTTCTCTACAGTTTTAATTTCAGTATTTGAATTACATAAGTTAAAATACTTGCATAATTTAAAAACTATAAATGTTGTTTTTATTGTGCTTACACTTTTAGAATCACCTCACAGGAAAACTGAAACGAGTTACATATTAAGTGTGAATTTTATAAACAAAAATTTAAATAATAATGTAAACAATAAACTTTAGGAGAAGGAGAAGAGACACATTGTTGGGTAATTCACTATATGATTAATCTTTTGAAGAGGGGAATCAAATGATACATCTACAGTTAGTAAATTATGGAAAATAATCAAAATATTTATTTTCAATAAATTAAAGAAACTACCTGAAAAAATGAAAGTGAGAAACTATAAAAAGAAATAGCTATCCAGAGTGAAATGGATACTAGTGTGTGAAAATTCTGAACTCTTAGTTTGAGATTCAGCTATACCTATTTTAAAAAATGTGTAGATAGTTCTTTAATTTAAAATATAACTTTAAAATATTAAAGAGCACCCTTATCAACAAAACATTGGGTAAATAAATTATAGTGAAATAAATTTTAATGGCCACTTAAATTCCTCAATTTAGATAATGCTCATAACTTCTGAAAGTGCTTTCACATGTTGTTGAAATAAAAATCATTTATTGATCACTTCTTCTGGGCAAACCCATTGCTTTCCTTATTAACGCATTTATTTTCATCCCTGAGACAGGTAAGGGAAAATATCTTTTCATCATTTTGATGGTTAAGAAAACTAAAATGCAGAGAGAGCAGATTGCTTTGCCTAAGGTCATAAAAGGAATCCCGGTGATTCTGAAGCTTTCCTCAGTGAAGTCCTCCCAACCCCAGACTCTTGTGGTTTGCCGGTCTTCCCAATGGCTGGGAAATGGGTGATTACCAAAAACATTGGTTCAGAAGAGCCAATGTGAGAAGTAGATAAAAATAGATACAAGGAGAATTAGGAAATGGCTAAGTAATTAATATTTTCTATCTGAGCTTTATTTTCCCTGTGATAGGTACTTACACAAATCTTATGTCATTGATCCTCACAAATAAATAGTATTGTCCCCGGTTAACATATAGAGAAACAGGCTCAAACTGTCTAAGTTACTTATGAGCATCCATATAGCCAAAATATGGCAGAGAATTATCCAGTTCTCAAACTTGTATCTTTTCCCCTAAGCAGAGTTTCTCAGCCTTGGCACTATTGCAAGTTTGGACGGTGTATTTCTTTCTTGTGGGGCTGTTCTGTGTATTATAGTAGGTTTAGCAGTATCCCTGATTTCCACCCATTAGATGCTACTAGCATCTTCACCTCCATTTGTGACAACCAAAAATGAAATCCAAATGTCCCAGGGAAGGAGAGAAGGGATCAGGTATAGCTGAGAACTACTGCCCTACAGGTATGGGATATCTTCTTGAGCTGTATTAAGGAACATCCCCCAGTGGGATTCTAGTTCCTTGAACTTAAGGGTTCTCTTTAGTCTTCTTTTTTTTAATACCTCACTGTGAAATTGTTATTGACAATGTTGAATTTTACCTGAGCCCTGTGATTCTGGAAAGTACCAATGGTTAAGACATCTCCCCACTCTTTGTGTTCAGGAAAAGGCTTATTGCAAGGAACCCACCCCTCCCCAAGTGACTTAGAGATGACTACAGATGTTCCTCTTGTCCACCTCTGACAGTACCAGACACACTCTACAAGTTCCCAGTATTTGCCTCATTGATCAGTCAGAACACAATGCTTATAACCAAACCTTGGTTAAGTTTCTCTCCCTTTCTCAGGCCCTTGGACTTGGATTCACCTTCCAGTGTATACAATCCCTTCTTAATGTCCCATCCTGAGAGTAGAAGGACCTCAAGATAAAACATTTTCGGGTCTACTGTTCTACCATCTCACTCCTGCTCATTCAATTCCCCAAGTCTGGTTTGTGGTAATTTTGTTTACTTCTCCATATAAAGAAAAGACCTTTTCTGGCTAACTTTTGGGAAGCTGGCAGATCATATGGTTACACATTCTTCCTGTTGTAATAGTCTCCCTTCTTCTGTTATAATAGCTCCCTTCCCCTGACTCTTTTGCAATAAGTTTTTGAATAAAGTTTTTCTTTACCTACATCCAGACTGATTTTTTATTTGACATTATAATAACATAAACAAAAAAAGAATGACAATTTCTTGATATCTCTGCCATTCAGGACAGAATCAAAGGCTGAGTTGAACCTAAAATAGAATTTTAATTTTTAAAAGGTATGTGGAATATACACTGTAAATATATAACTGAATTAAAAAAAAAACAACAACAAGGCATTGCATTTACTGACTTCAAAGGTCACTAATATTCACAGCTCTCTAAGTGGGCTAGTGTGGAGCCCTCAGGCCAGAAGCAAGAGAAAATAGCTGCTCAAGAACGAACATGTATGCATTTGTCAGCACGCGACACAAATGACACGTCAGCCAGGTATTAAAATGGCCAAGGCATCGCTGGCAGGAGTGAGTGACTAAATGAGAAGCCAGTGTGATGAGAGTCATTGCCTGAAGCACAGAATTTTTGTTTAAACTGCCTCCCAAAAGTCTAGATTTATGAGAAGCCAACTTGTCTCTAAGAACAGTCCTAGTGACTAAGAAATGGCTCGCCATTGACAAGGTTAGTTCAAGGGAACAGAGTTGAAACAGAAATTAAGCCAAAACGTAATCTGTCATGGAGAGAGTTACTTTTTGTGGCCCTGTATGTGCTTCTCCCATCCTAAAATAATTTTAATTATTTCCATTACTCAACAGGGAATAGAGCCTTGTGGAAGTGGGGGTGAAGGAGGGAGAAATGGGGGAGCAAAAATAGTTCCACCAGCAGCAGAATTTGGTCTACAATAATTTTCTAGCCATTTTTCATTTGCCTATTCTGTTAATAACTGCCTTCCAAACTTTTAGCTCTTCCATTCAAATTTTGGACTTGGCTCCAATTCTTTTTCTATTTCCAAGGACTGATCATCTAGATTAAAAATTAGAATTAGAATTTTCTGTAGCCATTTGGACATAAAACACTCTTAACGACATGAATTCATGTTTCTGTCACATAGCTAGTGGTGTTCAAATGAATGAAGAGGTCCCATGCCTGATAGAGAAAAGGAATTGCCTCAGTTCCCTGATTCAAGCTGTCAACCAGTCTCCTAAATCTCTCATGCTGTTTCTTAAGCACACACCTACCCTCTCTTCCACTGATGAATAATCACACTAACATTGTCATTGAGCCTTTTGGACTAACATTAATTAAAATCCTTAAGGGGATTCAGAGACCTAAATGCTAGTGAATGAATAAAGCTAATGGGTATGAGATACAAGAAATGGTAGAACCCATGTCTAAGTAATGCTGAAAGATATTAAAATTCAATTAAAAATGTTTCCAGAATTCTGTTATAGTATATTAGTAATTTTTAAATAAGATCTATATATAAGTTTAAAATTGGCTGTTGATAGGCCAGAGATACGTTCTTTGTATGGTTTATAAGTTCTTCAACAATTTGAAATAGATATATTTAATTGTGACTTGATGTAAAAAAAAAATAGATTTCTGACTTCTCTTCCTACGCCGATAATATCTAGACCATGTTTTCAGCAAGAAAACAATTCTCTGACCTTTATATATGCTCTCCCTTTTGAGGAGGCACAGGCTTTCACGTTTTCCACAGTCTATTTGATTATACCTGTTTGTTCAATACATTTTATTTTATTTTACCTGTCAAACCTCTGTTGGCATCAAAGTTTGAAAACTCTTATCTATAAATGCTATGATTCTTTGATTCTATTCTAGATTCATAAATTCACAGTTTCCTTCTTCTACACATTTAATCTATACTAGTTAAGATACACATATATTGGGAATGGGTAGATCATTTTTCCCAAGGATAAATATCCAAAAAGGATCTATATGCCACACAAATAGCTTGGTGAAAAAGAAAACCAGGACCATAAAAAATAATGGGAGATTCAGTGTTATCTTGAATGGTCAGATTAACAATAATAATTATGAAAATATTAATCTTGTTGAAGTAAATTCAAAAGCTTATGTTGATCAAGATATGCACATGTTCAATAATTTGCAATAAAATAAAAGTTCTTCAATTTCCTTTCTCCTCCAAAGATAAGAATATATTAATATATGATTTTTAAAAAGAAAATGTCTTGTTTTAAATTTTTCATGTTCAGGTTTTCTTAAAAAGACTAACTAGAAATATTCTATAAATCTTTTGAAATTATAATAAGACAGTAATAGCACAAAACATGAGTACTATAAAATTGCCTTACACATTATATTTTCTAGAAATTAGCATTTTAGAATGAATTTCAAGTTTATGAACAAATGGTAATGCATAAGAGCATTTTTAATTAGATTAAAAAAGATGTTGCACTATATATATGTATATAAATATATCATAACATAAATGTGTGTATACTTTATCTATCTATTCACCTATCTAATCTGAGTAAGTTCAAACAGTATCTGTCAAAATTTGTGGGTCTGGCTTTTAAAATATGGACTTTAAATTTCTAGTGATCTGAAATATAGTCAACCTTGTAAATAACCCTTAAAAATTAAATTTAAATGAAATAGCATAAAACTAGCTGATCCAGAAACCTTTTGATTGGTTCTTCTTTATTATTTTTTACCAGTTCCCTTCTTTCCCCCTTCTCCTACTAAACCTATAGTTTTAATATTTTAAAAACATTTAACTTTGTAAGCACTTAATTAGACTAAGGAATAGATTGTCAAAAAGATGTTTTCTAGTCCCTTCATATTATAATGCACAGATAAAGTAATATAAAAATTATCAAGACAAAAGACTTTTACATGTCTGGTACCTCAAAAAATTATGTGTTTGGATTTATGATGATCCTTGTTAATTAGAGTTTATAGAAGAAATTGTTAAGAGAGAATTCATCTTCCAATGCAGTCCCATTTTAAGAAACATCTTGCATTCATTTCTAATTTGTGCATATAGTTTTCTCTTCGGATTGGTCCTTGCATTGGATGCCAAGAAAGCCATCTTGTAGGAAATCGGTCACTGTTAAGACACTTGCACAGATTAGAAAAATATTCTCTTACTACCTCACTACAAGATGCTGTCTGTGGAAATTATCAGTAATTCTAGGCATTCACACAATCACTATTCAAAGTGAAATGATCAGAGACATGGCATTGACAGGAAGAATTGCAAGGCAGTAAGAAAGGTAAAGTAATTTACTGAAGTACAGTAGGCCATCACAATGGTGCCAAAATAGCTTTAGGTGATGGAAATTATATGTGCGTTCATGTCTTTACAATTAGAAAACAAAGTTTAAGAAACTAGTTTATATCAGGAGTTAATCTGACCTGTACTTTTTTCCTCCCAATTTTTATTAATTTATTTTTGTTGCAGATGTTTCTCCTTTTTCCCCCCTAGACACCTTCCTCCCCATTCCACAGCCCCCACCCTGCCAGCATTGTTATCTATGTTCATGGTTACACATACATGCATATAAATCCTTTGCTTTAACTCATCCTTCCCCCCTCACCTCCCCTACTCTAAAGTTTGTCAGTCTGAACCATATTCCTTTCTATGTCTCTGGGTCTATTTTGTTCATCAGCTTATTTTGTTCATTATATTCCACAGATAAGTGAGATCATATGGTATTTGTCTTTCTCTAATTGGCTTATTTCACTTAGCATAATACTCTCCAGGTCCCTCCATGTTGTCTCAAAGGATAAGAGATCTCTTTTCCTTATAGCTGCATAGTGTTACATTATGTATATTTACCACAGCTTTTTTTATCCACTCATCTATTGATGGACATTTGGGATGTTTCCAGATCTTAGCAATTGTAAATAGTGCTGCTATGAACATAGGGGTACATATAATCTTTCTGATTGATGTTTCAGGCTTCTTAGAATATATTCATGGAAGTGGGATCACTGGGTCAAATGGCAGTTCCATTCTAAATTTTTTGAGGAAAGACCATATTGTTTTACATAGTGGCTCACCAGTCTGCATTTCCACCAGCAGTGTACCAGACTCCCCTTTTTTCCACACCCTTGCTAGCACTTGTTGTTTGATGACTTGTTGATGGCAGCCATTCTGGCAGGTGTGAGGTGATACCTCATAATTGTTTTAATTTGCATCTCTCTGATGATTAGTGACATTAGACATTTTTTCGTATGTCATTTCTGGAGAGGTGTCTATTTAGATCCTCTGCCCATTTTTTAATTGGGTTCTTTGTCTTCCTTTTGTTGAGTTGTGAGAGCGCTCTATATATTTTGGAAATTAACCCCTTATCTAATGTATCATTAGCATTTATACTCTCCCATATAGTGGGTTCCATTTCCATTTTGATGGTTGTTTCTTTTGCTGTGCAGAAGCTTTTTAGTAGTCCCATGTGTTCATTTTTTCCTTTGTTTCTGTTGCTTTAGGTGATGTATCAGTGAAAATTCCGCTGCGTATGATGTCTGAAATTTTGTTGCCTACTTTTTCTTCTAGGGTTTTTATGGATTCATGAGTCACATTTAAGTATTTTGTCCATTTTGAGTTTATTCTTGTGTATGGTATAAGTTGGTGGTCTAGTTTCATTTTTTTGCATGTAGCTGTCCAATTTTTCCAACATCATTTATTGAATATTGTACCAGCCTTGCATCCCTGGGATGAATCCCACTTGGTCATGGTGAATACTTTTTTTAATGTATTGCTGGATCAAATTTGCTAATATTTTGTGAAGAATTTTGGCATCTATGTTCATCAGGGATATTGGCCTGTAATTTTCTTTCTTTGTAATGTCTTTATCTGGTTTTGGAATTAGAATTATGCTGGCCTCATAAAATGAGTTTGGAAGTCTTCCTTCTTCTTGAATTTTTGGAATAGTTTGAGGAGAATGGGTGTTAGTTCTTTGAATGTTCGGTAAAATGCCCCATGAAGATGTCCAGGCCCGGGCTTTTGTTTGTTGAGGGAGTCTTGGTTACATCTTCAATTTCCTTAGTTGTTACTGATCTGTTCAAGTTTCCATCTCTTTCCGGTTCAGTTTTGGGAGACTATGTGTTTCTAGAAATTTGTCCATTGTGCTTAGATAGTCCAATTTCTTGCCATATAATTGTTCATAGTATTTGTTAACGATCCTTTGTATTTTTGTGGTGTCAGTTGTTATTTCTCCTTTTTTCTTTCTGATTTTGTGTATTTGGGTCCTCTCTTTTTGTTTCTTGGTGAGTCTAGCTAAGGGTCCATCAATCTTGTTTATCTTCTCAAAGAACCAGCTCTTTGTTTCATTGATCCTTTGAATTGTTTTTTTCTGTCACTATGTCCTTTATTTCAGCTCTGATCTTTATTATGTCTTTCCTTCTACTTGCTCTGTGTTTTTCTTTTTGCTTGCTTTCTAGTTCTTCAAGTTATGAGGTTAGATAGTCAATTAGAAGTTTTTCTTGTTTCTTGAGGGCTATTAATTTCCCTCTCAGGACTGCATTCGCTGCAGCCCATAGATTTTGTGTTGTTGTGTGTTCATTTTCATTGGTTTCCAGGAATTTTTAAATTTCTTCCTTGATCTCCTTGGTAACCCAGTCATTGTTTAATAACATGCTATTTAGCCTCCATGTGTTTAAATGTTTTGGCTATAATTGATTTCTGGTTTCATGCCATTGTGATCTGAGAAGATGCTTGATATGATTTTAATCTTCCTGAACTTGTAGAGACTTAGTTTGTATCCTAACATGTGGTCTATCTTTAAGAATGTCCCATGTGCACTTGAGAAGAATGTGAATTCTGAAGTTTTGGAGTATAATTTTCTGTAGATGTCTATTCAATCCATTTGATCTAGTGCATCATTTAGAGTCTCTGTTTCTTTGTTAGTTTTTTGTCTAGAGGATCTATCCAGTGATGTCAGCAGGGTGTTCAAATCACCTACTATGATTGTATTGCTGTTGATTTCTCCTTTGAAGTCCTCCAGAAGATTTTTTACATATTTTGGTGCTCCTATATTGGGTGTATATATGTTTACCAAGGTTATATCTTCTTGTTAAATAGATCCTTTCAATATTATGTAATGACTTTCTTTGTCTCTAGTTATGGCTTTCATTTTGAAATCTAATTTATCAAATATGAGTAGTGCTACCCCAGGTTTTTTTCCTTTCCATTTGCTTAGATTTTTTCTCATCCCTTCACTTTCAACCTATGTGAATCTTTTGTTGTAAGGTGGGTCTCTTGTAAACAACATATACATGAGTCGTGTTTTCTTATCCAATCATCTACTCTGTCTTTTGATTGGAGTGTTCAATCCATTTACATTTAAAGTTATTATTGATATGTACTTATTTATTGCCATCTTTGTTTACTGTGGTTATATTTTTCTTCTTATTTCTTCTACTAATTACAGCAGTCCTTTTGACATTTCTTGCACTGCTGGTTTGGTGTTAATATATTTCCTTAGCCTTTTTTTTTGTTTTTGTTGTTGTTGAGAAGCTCTTTATTTCACCTTCTGTTTTGAATGATAGCCTCGCTGGATAGAGTAATCTTGGATTCAGATCCTTGTTTTTCATGTCCTTGATTACTTCATGCCATTCCCTTCTGGCCTGTAGTGTTTCTGTTGAGAAGTCAGCTGATAGCCTAATGGGGCTTCCTTTGTACGTAACCTATTGCTTATTTCTTGCTGCCTTTAGGATTCTCTCTTTGTCTTTTATTTTTGGCATTTTAATTATTATGTGTCTTGGTGTGGGCCTGTTTGGGTTCTTCTTACTTGGGGCTCTCTGTGCTTCTTGAACTTGAATGTCTTTTTCCTTCACCAATTTAGGGAATTTTTTTGTCACTATTTCTTCAAATATATTCTCTAACCCTTGCTCATTTTCTTCTTCTTCTGGGACTCCTCTGATGCGAATGTTGTTACATTTCAATTGTCCCACAGTTCTCTTAAGCTGTCTTCCTGTTTTTCAATTGTTTTTTTCTTTTGGGCTGATTTTTTCTACCCTGTCTTCTAATTCACTTGTCCAGTCCTCAGCTTCCTCTACTCTGCTGGTTATTCTTTCCAATGTGTTCTTTATTTCTGCTATGACATTCTTCATTTCTAATTGGTTGATTTTCAATGTTTCTATGTCTTTACTCATGGTGTTGAGCTCTTTTCTCATGCTATTGAGCTTCCTCGTTATCATTGCTCTGAACTCTACCTCTGATAACTTGCTTAACTGCATGTCATGTATTTCATCTTCAGTAGAGGTCTTTTGTTCTTTCATTTGGGATTTGTTTCTTTGTTTCACCATTTTGGCTATCTCAGTGGGTTTTGGAGCCTGCCAAAATTTCCCTGTGTGTGTTGGTGTTCCGCTGTTTGTGGCTCCCTCTACTGGGTTTGGATGAGTATGGGAGGACCCACATTAAACACCACTTTGAAGTCTTACTTTCCTGCATAGATTTTCAAGCCCTGGAAAGGTTCAGTTATCCTCTAGCTCTTTGCCTGGAGGCTTTTAGTCTCAGTTTCTTGATGAGCCTTAGGTTTTAGCCCTCCACTGAATGAAAAATTCCCTCAGGTATTCAGGGTAAGAAGATTTCCAGAGGGTGGGGTAGATGCTAGCTATTAATGAGCCTCAATTTGCATTTCTCTGGCCTGCCCAGGTGGTGTTAAATTCCTGAGGGAGGGGCTATTGCTTCTCCCTGGGTTCTGCTAAGGGGCTCTTTGAGTAAGATGGATACTGTCTTGTGAGGGAGTGATTCAGCAAAAAACTCTCATTGCCCTCTCACTTCTGAAAGCTCCTGGGTCTCCACACAGTTCCAGTCCAGTCCGCCCTCTGCCAGAGCTCAAGGTGAGTGGCTGTAGCTAATTTAGTGCTCCTACCCAGCTCTCTGTGCTGTGGAGCCAGCTTGGGATTAACCCTGAGGGAGCTGCTCACAGTTAAAACAGCTGCTGTCTCTGAGCTCCCAGCCTACCCTCTCTCACCTCTGCAGTTCTTATCAGGCTCGATTCAGTGACCTTTTTCCTGTCCCTGGTTATATGGGTCCTCTCCAGCTGCTTTTCTTTTGCTTTTTTCCAACAATTTGTTTTTATTTTAGTTGTAATTCCAGTTTGGTTCTGGGAGATGGTCTGTGTAGCTTCCATTCACTCCACTGCCATTTTGGAATCAACAAGTATTTTTTGTATCTGTTTATGAGTTCTTTCACTGTTCTAAGTTTACAAAGACATTCTCCTATGTTTTCTTAGATCCAGCAGCTGACTGACTGGTATGGGGTGGAGAATCATGGCCTGACCTGTACTTTAAAGCATCTAAGTTACACTAAAAATAAAAATACAAATAAAAAAATAAATTAAATGAACTTTGCGTTGCCAAAAGTATATAATATGTCTTCCAAGAATTTTCACTTATTTGGAATCTTTGTCTGTATATTTTTCAATATAAGCTCTGAACATTTGTGTAATTAAAAAGAAACAAAGGAGTAAATGATTCACCAGATATGTGTTCTTAACTTCAGTACATATTTTGTTAGAAAATATAAATATTTTGTTTGCCTAGGATTGATATTAACTTAATAGCCTTTGGAGACTAGTCAATGATCTGAAACCATGTTAACCATTTTTTGTTGTTGTTTTATAATATAGATTTATAAAATGACTATGTGGCTATATAAAAGACAAATTATAAGAAAACACAATCAATAGCTAGGTAGATTTAGACCTGAATAGGTGCTAGGAAGAGATGGTAAAATATAAATCATTTCTAAGTCATTTTTGGCACAGTAGATTCTTTCCCTATAACCATGGAGGAATTCAATCAATTCAGTAAACATTTTATAAAACATTTCTTTTTTTCCTAACAAAAGAGAAAATTGTGTAAATTTTTTATTTGGTGATCAGACATTTTTGGTGTCATATAAAAAGGTTGGAGGGTAATGGTCCCTCACTGAATTATTGGCAGAGAAAGAAAAAGAGAAAAAGACTACCTTTTCATCACACTGATGAGGCTTTTCACTTAATATAAAGAATCAGGGAGATAATATATTGTTACAATGAAAATTATAGATTGCTACTGCTATATATATAATGTGTATGTGTTTGTGTGTGTATAATCTCCAAGATCTTACACTATTGTTATATAAAACATTTGCAAGAAATGTATTTAGTTCTAGAAATACAATCTTGGTTGTGAAACAGAGCAAAGCAAACGACTTATTTATTCATATATTAAACAGTTATGTGCTATATAGCCCTGTTCTAGATACAGGGAATACAATGATGAATGATAGAAAATATACTTCTAAAACTTATATATTAAGGGACTTCCGGTCAAGATGGCGGCGTAGGTAAACGCGGTATCGCGTCCTTCCACAACCACATCAAAGTTACAACTAAACTACAGAACAACCATCATTCAAAACCGCCTGAAATCAAGCTGAGTGGAAGTCCTACAACTACGAAATTAAAGAAGAAGCCACATCGAGACTGGTAGGAGGGCGGAGGCGCGACGGGCTGGTCCCACACCCACGTGTGGCGGATAAAAATTGGGATACCTCGGCTGGGAAGGTCCTCCCAGAGGGCTGAGTGGTCCCCGTCCCACACCAGGTGCCCAGCTCAGGGTCCCAGTGCCAGGAAGAGAATCCCCATAACTTCTGGCTGGAAAAACCAGCAGGAACTGAGGCTGAGGCGGCTGGAGCCCCCGGCAGCTCCTCTTAAAGGGCCCGCGCACAGACTCACTCGGACTCCCACCCTCCAGGCTCCAGCGTGGGGGAGGGAGCCAGAAAGGCACCAGAATCGTATGGGGAAGAACTGAGCTGTTTGGCATTGGAGCAAGGGCTGGAGAGGCAGCTTTCTCCTGGACAGACGTGCTATCAGAGGCTTTTGTTCCTTTGGTGAGCCCTTCCTGAGCCGGCAGACGCCGCCATATCTGGGACTCCAGCTACCTGGCTCACACTGTTGGCCCCGCCCTGGTGATTCCCTGAGGCCCCGCCCCACCCAACTTCCAGGCCCACCCAAGCTGTTGCCAGTTGCTTCACCATAGGACTGGCCTGTCTTGGAGCCTGCTTCAGCTTTTCCTAAAATCATTCAAACAAGCAGCATCTGGTCTCAGCTAGCCCTATACCTCTCGCTAAGTAATACATAGAAACAAACACAGGGAGGCAGCTAAAATGAGGAGACAAAAAAACAGGTCCCAAATGAAAGAACAGAACAGAACTCCAGGAAAAGAACTAAGCGAAATGGAGTTAAGCAACCTAACAGATGCTGAGTTCAAAATACTGCTTATAAAGATGCTCAATGGACTTAGTGAGAACCTCAGTGAACTTAGAGAGGGCCTCAAGAGCATAAAAAAGGACCAGTCAGAAATGAAGGAGGCACTAACTGAAATAAAGAATAGTTTACACAAATTCAATAGTAGAGTAGGTAAATCCAAGAAGCAAACCATCGATTTGGAATATAAGGAAGCAAAAAACACCCAATCAGAACAGCAAAAAGAAAAAAGAATCCAAAGAAATGAGGATAGTGTAAGGAGCCTCTGGGACAACTTCAAGCATGCCAACATTCGCATCTTGGGGGTGCCAGAAGGAGAAGAGAGAGAACAACAAATCGAAAACCTATTTGAAACAATAATGGCAGAAAACTTCCCTAACTTGGTGAAGGAAACAGACATACAAATCCAGGAAGCACAGAGAGTCCCAAACAAGATGAACCCCAAGAGGCCCACACCAAGACACATCATCATCAAAATGCAAAAGGTTCAAGACAAAGAGAGAATCTTAAAAGCAGCAAGAGAAAAGCAGTTTGTTACCTACAAGGGAGTTCCCATAAGACTGTCAGCAGATTTCTCAAAAGAAACTTTGCAGGCCAGAGGGAGTGGCAAGAAATATTCAGAGTGATGAAAAGCAAGAACCTACAACCAAGATTACTCTATCCTGCAAAGCTGTCATTTAGAATCGATGGCCATATAAAGAGTTTCCCAGACAAGGAAAAGCTAAAGGAGTTCATCACCACCAAACCATTATTATATGAAATGTTGAAGGGTCTTCTTGAAGAAAAAGATAAAAAAATATGAACAAACAAAATGGCAATAAATACATATCAACAATTGAATCTACAAACAAAATGAACAAGAAGAACAGGAACATTCTCATAGATACAGAGAACTTTTGTTGGGTACCAGATGAGTAGGGGCTGGGGGGAGGGGAGAAAAAGGTGAAGGGATTAAGAAGTATAAATTGGTTCTTAGACTGACAAACCTCAAAGGGAAGGGGGGGTGGGAGGTGGGAGGAAATAAACCAAAGAACTTATATGTATATATGCATAACTAATGGACACAGACAACAGTGTGGGGAAAGGCAGGAGGGGGGCGGAAATGGGGAGGAAGGGGGCAATGGGGGAAAAATGAGGAACATCTGTAATACATTCAACAATAAAATTAAAAATATAAAAAAAAAAAAAAGAATGAAGCAAACTGAATTGAGTCAACTTCTGAAGAAGATAATCTTGAAGAAGTTACTGGGAGCTGCTATTTTATATTATGACTGCTTTTTTTCAAATTTTGTTTATGGATCTGATAAAATCTAGATCTCTAATATTTTTTAGCCCAACCCCCCTGGACATTGCAGCTCTTTTCTGTTTTTGCTTATACGTAAATCATTCTTTGCAGCTAATTAAGCTGAAGAGGCCTGGGAATAAAGTTTGAAACAGGTTAATAAAGAAAAAAAAAAAAAAAAAAAAAAAACTTATATATTAATTAGTAGGGAAGGGCAGATGAAAAACAAGAAATACACATAATTATTTCTGATAGTAATAAGAAGCACCAACAAACCTAAAACAGAGGTTGCTATGAGAAAATAGAGTACTGTTATAGCATCTAAAATATGTTCTAGTGGCTTAGTGGTTGGGTACCAAGCAGCAAGCGAAGTTACATTGGAAGCAGTCCAGATGCGAACGTGTGTTATATAGTTTTAAGCCATTTGATATAATTGTTGTCCACAGTAACTTGGTAAGCAAATCAAGTGCCAAATGAGTCTGTAGCACTAGAGAAAATGGTTAGAAAGGGTAAGAGTAAATGTGTGTATTGAGATAGTAATATAATAAAAAGTTAATCCGGGAAAGAATTGGCTAATAGCCGAAAGAAATGAAAAGAATCATGAGTCCAGATTTGAGAGTGTCAAATGGTTACCAAAGCTTCCTGCTTAGACAACTAACAGAAACAGATAAAAGCAGATGAGACACTTTGAATAAGAAAGGACAATTAATATGCAACCCTGAACCGAAGACCAGATTAAGGCTGTGGCTAAATCACTCAAAACCATTATGCCAGAAAGACACAACACCATCATTAACTGAAATATAAAATGTGAAGACAAACAATTAAAGAAATCAATCATCCTTTAGAAATATGTCTGGGAAAAACAATGAATGTGATAACAAGTATATATAACATGACTGGAAATAAATAGATCATATACCTCCTATGTTTTTGAAAGAATATGTAGCCAAAACTTCCATAAATTTAGTCTTTTAAAAAAATCTTTATTGTTGAGACTATGAGAGATGTCCAAATATCCCCCATTTCCCCCCCATTGTTCCCTTTTTCCCAATTCCTGCCCCACCCCAAGCCTTCCCCACCTTATTGTCTGTGTCCATTGGTTATGTATATATGCATATAAGTTCTTTAGCTAATCTCTTCCCGCCTTCCTCCTTCTTCCTTCTGAGTTCATCAGTCTGTTCCATGTTTCCATGCCTCTGTTTTATTCATCAGTTTATTTTGTTCATTAGGTTCCACGTATCAGTGAGACCATATGATACTTTCTTTTCTCTGACTGGCTTATTTTGCTTAGTGTAATATTCTCCAGATCCCTCCATGCCTTTGGCATTTAAAGCCTAAAAATAACTCTTGGACTCATAATCATTCTGGAACAGGAAGCATGTGATGAGAGGTGTTTTCCACTTACATGTATTTTCAAAAAATACTGCAGATATCACTATGGAGACTGAAATTAGGGGCCACAGAGAACAATGTAAAAAATGAATTTCTGAAAAAGAGCAGAATCTGATGAAGCATTTCTCTCATTTTAGGACTCCTTCATGACTCATACAATGAGATTTCATAAATGCTATGGACCAAGGATTGCTTTTTGTATTTTTCTTTCCATAATGAGCTAATCACTTCAGCTATCATCTGGGGACCATTATTATATATTAGGTAAAGATACAGATAAATTTTACTTTGGCTGATAGTTTGCTACATCAGGAAGAGCCACTTCTGGATCTCAAAGAAAATATCATAAGTCACTGGAAAATTCTGAAATTTGGGCTGCAAATTTCCCTCTTTAGAGGGAATGAATCTCTTTAACATGTGGAGCAAAGGGATATTTCTGGCACATGAGAATAGACTGTAACACTTCAGCTAATCATTATACCCCTTCCTACTACTTCCTGGAAAAAAAACAGTTTCTTGTTTCCTTTGCAGTTAAGATAAGCATATGCTCTAGAAAATGTAGGCTCTGTGATATATTCTAGTTCTAAGTCTAATTTATTAAAAGCCTCTCATCCATGAACTTTGATATTCTTCCTTCCATTCCTCAGGCTGGAAATTAGGTCATCCCTAGAGAAATTTGGAAAGATAATTTTTAAGGACTGATGGAGCCAAAGTTTGAAAGAAGTCTTGTTACTAGAATCACCCAGCTGGAAACACCATACTTTAACGGTTATGTGAGAGAGGTGTAATTTTTATGGCATCAAGCTATTGGTGTTTTAAAGTTTATTTTTATAGTACTAATCTAAATTATTATAGCTTTAAATAAGAAAATATTCTTAATGTAATAAAACTCTAGGAAGGTTCTGTAGCTCAAGGATATCTTCACTATCCCTGGAGATGATCATCCTTTCATCATTTTCAGTACATTGCCTCTTTTGTCCTTGTGTTTACTGTTACATGGTCACAAAGTGGTTGTCATAGTTTCAGACACTATGATCACAGGTGAGGGGAAGATGTAAAGGGGAGTGGATGCGGAGGGATGGTGGCTAGGACTGCAAAAGGACCTTTTTCTTTATGACTCTCTTTTTAGTTAATAAATAAAAACTGTACCAGAATTCTCCTAGTTTTCAGACTGAATATTTGTGCCTCCCCATATCAATTCATATGTTGAAGCCCTTCCCCCAGAGGTGATGATATTTAGAGGCAGGGCCTTTGGGAATTGAGTAGGTTTAGATGAGGTCATAAGGTAGGGCCCTTATGATGAGATTAATGCGAGAACACAGAGAAAAAGTAGCCATCTGTATGCCAGGAGGGGAAATCTCTTCAGAAACCAAATCTGCTGGCATCTTAATCTTGGACTTCCCAGTCTCCAGAACTGTGACAAATAAATGTGTGTGTGTGTGTGTGTGTGTGTGTGTGTGTGTGTGTGTGTGCTTTTTAAAGGAGAGGAAGGGAGAGGGAGAAAGAGAGAAAAGCATTGATGTGAGAATGGAACATCAATCGGTTGCCTCCTGCATGCCCCCTACAGGGGATCGAACCTGCAACCTGGGCATGTGCCTTGACCAGGAATAGAAGCAGCAACTTTTCTTTCAGTGCATGGAACAAAGCCCTACCAACTGAGCCACACTGGCCAGGGCTAAAGGACTGTTTTTTTAAGCCTCTCAGTCTATGGCACTTTGCTATGATAGTCTGAGCAGACTAACACAGCCCATTATACATTACTGTCTTGACCCAAGGCTATGCTAACTTCCCCTTTCTGCCTATTCATAAGTAGTCAGAAAAAATCTGGACCATATAGATATTCTGAAGAATTGGTTCAGGTACCCAGACAAGTTGTGTATTAATCCACTATAACAATGTCATTATGTTAATTGGACCAGAATAGCAAGAAGTTACAGATGCACTAGGGGCCTTGAAAAGACATATGTTCCCCAGAAAATGGAAAATAAACCCTATGGAGATTTAGGGGTCAGCCACATCAATGATATTGTTAAGAATCCAATGGTCTGGGGCATGTGGGAATAATTCAATCAAATTAAAAGACAAAGTATTACACCACTTTAGATGAAAAAGACAGCATATTTCACACTTCTTTGATCCATTAACTGGGTGTCAGCAAAGGCTGTCAGTTTTCTTCTCTGGGATCTAGAGCATAAAATAGCTCTGCAGCAGGTCCAGAATACAAGTGGTTCTACTACTTGGACCATATGGCCCAATATATTCTATATTATTACATGTATCAGTGGTGGGAGAGGATGCTATTGGAGTTCGTCACAAGCTCTAACAGGAGACTCACAACAGAGACTCCCAAGGGTTCTGGTACAAGCTTATGCTTTCTGAAGTGGAGAATTGTGCTTTATTCATAAATATTTTCCCAGAAGGTATGGATAAGCTCATTACTTGATATTCAAGTAATCATTCAGCCAGATCTTCCCATCATTAACTGATTTCTGAGAGACCATAAAATCATAAGATGGGATGGGCCCAGATGGAATTCATCGTGAGATGGAATTGCACATCAGGATTGAGCAACAGCAGGGATAGAGCACACATGAGATGTACAAACTGGTAGCCTAGACCCCCATGTCATCCATCACTATTACACTTGTATTTCTTTCTCAGTTCACACCTGTGGCTCACAGCTACATGAAGAGGACCATTATGATTAGCTGACAGAGGAGAAAAATGACTGAGCCCAGCCATAGATAATTGGCTCATGATGTGGGTGCAAACTAAAAATGACCATGACCATACTCTGTATGAGTAAACCTTCACAGTGGACAGAGCTGCAAGTGGTGCATCTGGTTTCATGGGGAAAGAGAAGTGGGCCAAGATGAGACTATATCTGTCTCATGGGCTATGGTGAATGGACTTATGGTCAGGTGCATGGAAGAAGAATGATTAAATGCTTGACTGAAATAAAGGAGGTATATGAGGAATAGGTATGTAGATAGATCTATGGAGGTAGTCCCATAGTGTGAACATCTTTGTGTCACATGTTAAAACTCAGCAGAGAATATCCAACATAGAAGATGCACTAACCATCCAAGTGGAAGTGAGTCAGTTTGTGTCAGTAGCCTCTCTCATTGCCCCTTTAGTGCTAGCATATTAGGCAAGCAAATAGAGCAGCCACGGTGGCAGAAATGGAATCTATGCACAGATCCAATAATATGGGCTTACATTCACTAAGCTTCATTGAGTTAGTGCTACTTTCAAATATCCAACTGGCCAATAACAGAGACCAGTGGTGTACCTCCAATATGGCACCATTTTTGAGAAGACCAATCAGCTACTTGGTGGCACAGTGATAGAAATAGATCCCTTTCACACTAGAAGAAGAAATTTTTCATCTTGACTGCAATTATCCATGTACTGAAAAGTGGATTTGCATTTCCTGCCCACAGGATCTCAGTCAGCACCATTATTTAAAGTATTACAGTTTTTGGTTTTGCTTTCTTTTTAATTATTTTTATTACAGTATAGTTGGTATACAATATTGTATTGGTATCAGGTGTATAGTATACTTATTCGACATTTATTTACAATGTGATCACCATGATAATTCTATTAACCATTTATCACCATTCAAATTTAATAAGATATTTTTTAATATGCCCTGTGTTGTAGAATACACCCCAGTGGCCTATTTATTTTGTAACTGGAAGATTGTACTTCTTATTTTCCCTTCATCTTCTCCACCCAAGGCTCCCCACTTGTTAACAGTAGCCTCACATTCTCCTGGTGATGCAAGGTAAACTGCCTTCCCAAGATAATGATTTTTTTCTTTACCTGCTGGTTATCAGTAAGAGAAACCTAAAGTATCTCAATAGCAGCTATAGCTTAAAATTTAATGAGACTTTTGTGATTCTCTGTGATCTAGGTATTTAAAACCATGGAGTCGAAATTTGTGGGAAAAGGAAGCAAGAATTCCCTAAGTGGGTAACTGGGATTAATATATAAAGAATCCATACAATTATACCTAAAAAAATCATATTAAAAAATGATCAGATGAAAGGCTGGTACAATATTCTCAAATCAATAAATGTGATACACCACATAAACAAAATGAAACATTAAAAAACATATGATCATATCAATGGATGCTGAAAAAGCATTTGAAAACATCCAGCACCCATTTCTGATAAAAACGCTCAGCAATGTGGGAATAGAGGCATCATATCTCGACATAATAAAGGCCATATATGAAAGACCTACAGCCAACATCATACTCAATGGACAAACACTAAAAGCATTTCCCTTAAGAAGAGAAACAAGACAGGGATGCCCACTTTCACCACTCTTATTTAACATAGTACTGGAAGTCTTAGCCACAGCAATCAGACATGAAGAAAGAATAAAAGGGATCCAAATTGGAAAGGAGGAAGTGAAACTGTCATTATTCGCAGATGACATGATATTGTACATAGAAAACCCTAAAGACTCCATCAAAAAACTACTAGACTTAATAAAATGAATTTGGCAAATTAACAGGATACAAAATTAACATCAAGAAATCAACAGCATTCTTATACACCAATGATAAACTCAGAGAAAGAGAAACTAAAAAACAATCCCATTTACCATCACAGCAAAAAAATTAATATACCTAGGAATAAATTTAACCAAAGAAGTAAAGGATCTATTTACAGGACATTGAAAAAGAAATAGAGGAAGATATAAAACAGTGGAAGCACATTCCTTGTTTACGGATTGGAAGAATTAACATCATTAAAATGTCCATGCTACCCAAAGCAATCTATAGATTCAATGCAATCCCCATCAAAATACCAATGACATACTTCACAGAACTAGAACAAATACTTCAAAAGTTCATATGGAACCAAAAAAGACCCTGAATAGCCACAGCAATCTTGAAAAAGAAGGATAGACTAGGTGGGATCACACTTAACTGGATATATACTACAAAGCTACTGTAATCAAAACAGCCTGGTACTGACACAAGAACAGGAACATAGATCATTGGAATAGAACAGAGAACCCAGAAATTGACCCAAAAGATTATGCTCAATTAATATTCAACAAAGGTGGCAAGAACATACAATGGAGTAAAGACAGTCTCTTTAATAAATGGTGCTGGGAAAATTGGACAGCTACATGCAAAAAAATGAAACTAGACCATCAGCTTACACCATACACAAGAATAAACTCAAAATGGATAAAAGACTTAAATGTGACTCATGAATCCATAAAAATCCTAGAAGAAAATGTAGGCAACAAAATTTCAGACATCATATGGAGCAGAATTTTCACTGATGCATCATCTAAAGCAACAGAAATACAGGAAAAAATGAACACATGGGACCACATCAAACAAAAAAGCTTCTGCACAGCAAAAGAAACAACAATAAAAATGGAAAGGCAACCCAATGTATGGGAAAGCATAATTGCCAATGAAACATCAGATAAAGGGTTAATTTCCAAAATATATAGAGTGCTCATACAAGTCAACAAAAGGAAGACAAAGAACCCAATTAAAAAATGGGCAGAGGAATTAAATAGATACCTCTCCAAACAGGACATACAAATGGCCAAGAGACATGAAGAAATACTCAACATCACTAATCATCAGAGAGATGCAAATTAAGACAACTATGAGGTATCACCTCACACCTGTCAGAATGGTCGCCATCAACAAAACATCAAACAACAAGTGTTGGTGAGGGTGTGGAGAAAAGGCAAATCTAGTACACTGCTGGTGGAAATGCAGACTAGTGTAGCCACTATGGAAAACATTATGGTGTTACCTCAAAAAATTAAAAATTGAACTGCCATTTGACCCAATGATCTCACTTCTAGGAATATACCCTAAGATACCTAAAACACCAATCAGAAATAATATATGTACCCCTATGTTCATAGCAGTACTATTTAAAATAGCTAAGATCTGGAAACAGCCCAAGTGTCCATCAGTAGACGAATGGATAAAAAAACTGTGGTACATATACACAATGGAATACTATGCAGCTGTAAGAAAGAAAGATCTCTTATCTTTTGATACGACATGGAGGGACCTCGAAAGTATTATCCTAAGCAAAACAAGCCAAGCAGAGAAAGACAAATATCATATGATCTCACTTGTTTGTGGAATATAATGAACATAACAGTCTGAAGAACAGGGTATTCCCAGAAATATGGAAGTAGGGTGCAGAGTGACAATCCCCAGAAGAGGGGGTTGGGGGGGAGACATAAACCACAGAACTTATATGCATGTATGCATAACCAATGGACATGGACAACAAAGCTGAGGACAGGACAGGGAGGCAGGAGGAGGAGGGAGAGAGGGGTAAAAAGTAGAAACATCTGTAACAAAAATAAATTAACTAATTTAAAAAAAGGGAGAAAATGGCAGTGGAGTGAATGAAAGCTACACAGACGATCTCCCAGGACCAAACAGGTATTACAACTAAAATAAAGACAAAGCATCTGGAAAAAGCAACAGAAAAGCACCATACAACCAGGGACACAGAATGAGCCTGGTAGGATCTGCAGAGGCTCATGAGGGTGGTGAGCTGGGAGCCCATGGACAGCAGCAGCCTTAGCTGTGAGCTGCAGCAGTGCCTGCCCTCAGGGTTAAGATCCCAAGCGGCTCAATAGTGCAGAGGGCCGGGACAGAGCACTGAATAGCGGCAGCCACTCACCTGGGGCTCCAGCAGAGGGAGGGCATACTGGACTGGAACTCTGTGGGGACACCTGGGATTTGGAGGGCGCTCAGAGTTTGTGCTGAGCTGCAGCCACAAAGGACGGTGGCCAGCTTGCTCCTTCCCGGAGCTGTGGCAGTCCTTCCCTCGGAAATTCCCAGGTGAGGCAAAGATGCAAATTGAGGCTTATTAACAACCAGCATCAGCCCCACCCTTGGGAAATCCTCTTACACTATAAACACCTGAGGAAATTTCTCATTCAACTGAGATCCTAAGGCTTTTCAAGTAACTGAGGCTAATAGCCTCCAGGAAAAAGCTAGAGCACAATGGAACCTTTCCTGAGCTTGCAAATCTACCCAGGAAAGTGAGACTTGACATTAGTGTTTAAGGAGGGCCCTCCACGCTCATCCAAACCCAGTAGAGGGAGCCACAAATAGCAGAACACCAACACCCACAGGGAAAATTTGGCAGGCTCCAAAACCCACTGAGATAGCAAAAATGGTGAAACAAAGAAACAGATCCCAAATGAAAGAACAAGAGAACTCTACCGAAGATGAGATAAATGAAATGCAGTTAAGCAAATTATCAGAGGTAGAGTTCAGAGCCATGATCTTGAGGAAACTAAGCAGCATGAGCAAGGACATCAACAACATGAGTAAAGATATAGAAACACTGAAAACCAACCAGGTGGAAATGAAGAATGACATAGCAGAAATAAAGAACACATTGGAAGGACTGACGAGCAGAGTAGAGGAAGTGGAGGACCGGATCAGTAAATTAGAAGACAGAGTAGAAAAAAATCAATCAATCAGAAAACCAAAAGGAAAAAGCAATTAAAAAACAGGAAGATAGCTTAAGAGAACTGTGGGACAACTAGAAACGTAATAACATTCGCATCATAGGAGTCCCAGAAGGAGAAGAAAATGAGCAAGAGTTAGAGAATATATTTGAAGAAATAGTGACAGAAAACTTTCCTAACCTGGTGAAGGAAGAAAGCATTCAAGTTCAAGAAGCACAGAGAGCCCCAAGTAAAAAGAGCCCAAACAGGCCCACACCAAGACACATAATAATTAAAATGCCAAAAATTAAAGACAAAGAGAGAATCCTAAAGGCAGCAAGAAATAAGCAACAGGTTACATACAAAGAACCCCCCAAAAAGCTATCAGCTGACTTCTCAACAGAAACATTACAGGCCAGAAGGACATGGCATGAAGTAATCAAGGTTATGAAAAGCAAGGATCTGAATCCAAGACTACTCTATCCAGCAAGGCTATCATTCAAAATAGAAGGTCAAATAAAGAGCTTCCCAGACAAAAAAAAAAAAAAAAAAAAGGCTAAGGGAATATATTAACACCAAATCAGCACTGCAAGAAATGTTAAAAGGACTGCTGTAATTAGTAGAAGAAATAGGAAGAAAAATGTAACCACAATAAACAAAAATAGAAATAAGTAAGTACATATCAGTAATCATCTTAAATGTAAATGGATTGAATACTCTGATAAAAAGGCATAGAGTAGCTGACTGGATAAGAAAGCATGATTCACATATATGTTGTTTACAAGAGACCCACCTCACAACAAAAGACTCACATAGGTTGAAAGTAAAGGGATGGAAAAAAATCTTCCAAGCAAATGGAAAGGAAAAAAAAAGTTGGGATAGCAATACTCATATCTGATAAATTAGATTTCAAATTGAAGACCATAACTAGAGACAAAGAAGGCCACTACATAATATTGAAAGGGTCTATCCAATAGGAAGATATAACCTTGGTAAACATATATGTACCCAATATAGGAGCACCAAAATATATTAAAAATCTTCTGGAGGACTTCAAAGGAGAAATTGACAGCAATACAATCATAGCAGGAGACTTCAACACCCCACTGACATCACTGGATAGATCCTCTAGACAAAAAATTAACAAGGAGACAGAAATTCTAAATGAAGCACTAGATCAAATGGATTTAATAGATATATACAGAGAATTATACCCCAAAACTGCAGAATTCACATTCTTCTCAAGTGCACATGGGACATTCTCAAAGATAGACCATATGTTAGGGCACAAAATAAGTCTCTACAAGTTCAAGAAGATTGAAATCATATCAAGCATCTTCTCAGATCACAATGGCATGAAACTAGAAATCAATTGCAACAAGAACATGCAAAGACATTTGAACACATGGAGGCTAAATAGCATGTTATTGAATAATGAATGGGTTACCATGGAGATCAAGGAAGAAATTAAAAACTTCCTGGAAACCAATGAAAATGAACACACAACAACACAAAATCTATGGGATACAGCGAAAGCAGTTCTGAGAGGGAAGTTCATAGCACTACAGGCCTACCTCAAGAAACAAGAAAAATTTCTAATTGACTACCTAACCTCACAACTTATAGAACTAGAAAGCAAACAAAAAGAAAACCCTAGAGCAAGTAGAAGGAAGGAAATAATAAAGATCAGAGCAGAAATAAACGACATGGAGACCAAAAAAAACAATTCAAGGGATCAATGAAACAAAGAGCTGGTTTTCTGAAAAGATAAACAAGATTGATGGACCCTTAGCTAGACTCACCAAGAAACAAAGATAGAGAACCCAAATACACAAAATCAGAAATGAAAGAGGAGACGTAACAACCGACACCACAGAAATACAAAGGATCGTTAACAAATACCATGAACATTTATATGGAAACAAATTCGACAATCTAAGCAAAATGGACACATTTCTAGAAACACATAGTCTCCCAAAACTGAACCAGGAAAAGATAGAAAACTTGAATAGGCCAATAACAACAAAGGAAATTGAAGATGTAATCAAGACCTTCCCTGCAAACAAAAGCTCAGGCCCTGATGCCTTTGCAGGGGAGTTTTACCGAACATTCAAAGAAGAACTAACACCCACTCTCCTCAAACTATTCCAAAAAATTCAAGAAGGAAGACTTCCAAACTCCTTTTATGAAGCCAGCATAATTCTAATTCCAAAACCAGAAAAAGATACTACAAAGAAAACTACAGGCCAATATACCTGGTAAACATAGATGCCAAAATCCTTAACAAAATACTAGCAAATCGGATCCAGCAATACATCAAAAAAATTATTCACCAGGACCAAGTGGGATTCATCCCAGGGATGCAAGGCTGGTTCAATATTCGCAAATCAATGAATGTGATACATCACATAAACAAAATGAAAGATAAAAACCATATGATCATATCAATAGACGCTGAAAAAGCATTTGACAAAATCCAGCACCCATTTCTGATAAAAATGCTCAGCAATTTGGGAATAGAGGGATCATATCTTGATATAATAAAGGCCATATATGACAGACCTACAGCCAACATCATACTCAATGGGCAAACACTAAAAGCATTTCCCTTAAGAACAGGAACAAGACAAGGATGCCCACTTTCACCATTCTTATTTAACATAGTACTGGAAGCCTTAGCCACAGCAATCAGACATGAAGAAAAAATAAAAGGGATTCAAATTGGAAAGGAGGAAGTGACACTGTCATTATTCGCAGATGACATGATATTATACATAGAAAACCCTAAAGACTCCATCAAAAATCTACTAGACTTAATAAACGAATTTGGCAAAGTAGCAGGATACAAAATTAACGTCGAGAAATCGACGGCATTCTTATACACCAATGATGAACTCACAGAAAAACTAAAAAACAATCCCATTTACCATCGTGGCAAAAAAATTAAGATACCTAGGAATAAACTTAACCAAAGAAGTAAAGGATCTATTTGCAGAAAACTACAGGACATTGAAAAAGAAATAGAGGAAGATATAAAACAGTGGAAGCACATTCCTTGTTCATGGATTGGAAGAAGTAACATCATTAAAATGTCCATGCTACCCAAAGCAATCTATAGATTCAATGCAATCCCCATCAAAATGCCAACGACATATTTCACAGAACTAGAACAAATGCTTCAGAAGTTCATATGGAACCAAAAAAGACCCCGAATAGCTACAGCAATCTTGAAAAAGAAGGACAAAGTAGGAGGGATCACAATACCGGACATCAGGTTATACTACAAAGCTACTGTAATCAAAACAGCCTGGTACTGACACAAGAACAGGCACATAGATCAATGGAATAGAACAGAGAACCCAGAAATTGACCCAAAAGATTATGCTCAATTAATATTCGACAAAGTTGGCAAGAGCATACAATGGAGTAAAGACAGCCTCTTTAATAAATGGTGTTGGGAAAATTGGACAGCTACATGCAAAAAAATGAAACTAGACCATCATCTTACACCATACACAACAATAAGCTCAAAATAGATAAAAGACTTAAATGTGACTCATGAATCCATAAAAATCCTAGAAGAAAATGTAGGCAACAAAATTTCAGACACCATACGCAGCAGAATTTTCACTGATACATCAACTAAGGCAAGAGAAACAAAGAAAAAAATGAACGCATGAGACTACATCATACTCAAAAGCTTCTGCACAGCAAAAAAAAAAAAACAACCATCAAAGTGGAAAGGCAACCCACTGTATGGGAGATCATAATTGCCAATGATATATCAGATAAGGGATTAATTTCCAAAATATTTAGAGTGCTCATACATCTCAATAAAAGGAAGACAAAGAACCCAATTAAAAAATGGGCAGAGGAATTAAATAGACACCTCTCCAATGAAGAAATGCTCAACATCTCTAATCATCAGAGAGATGCAAATTAAAACAACAATGAGGTATCACCTCACACCTGTCAGAATAGCTGCCATCAACAAGCATCAAACAAGTGTTGGCGAGGGTGTGGAGAAAAGGGGACTCTAATACACTGCTGGTGGGAATGCAGACTGGTGCAGCCACTATGGAAAACACTATGGTGTTACCTCAAAAAATTAAAAATTGAATTACCATTTGACCCAGTGATCCCACTCCTAAGAATATACCCTAAGAAGACTGAAACACCAATCAGAAAGAATATATGTACCCCCATGTTCATTGCAGTGCTATTTACAATAGCTAAGATCTGGAAACAGCCCAAGTGTCCATCAGTAGACGAATGGATAAAAAAGCCGTGGTACACATACACAATGGAATACTATGCAGCTGTAAGAAAGAAAGATCTCTTATCCTTTAAGATGACTTGGAGGGACCTTGAGAGTATTATCCTAAGCGAAACAAGCCAAGCAGAGAAAGACAAATATCATATGATCTCACTTATTTCTGGAGTATAATGAACGTCACAGTCTGAGGAACAGGGTAATTCCACAGACGTGGAAATAGGGTACAGACTGACAATTGCCAGAAGGGGGGGGGAGGGGAGCGATGAACCACAGAACTTGTACACATGTACTCATAACCAATGGACATGGACAACAAAACTGGGGCTGGGGCTGGGGCAGGGAGGGTTAGTGAGGAGGGTGTCAATGGGGGAAAAAGGAGAAACATCTGTAACAAAAATAAATTAATAAATAATAATAATAATAATTAATTTAAAAAAAATGAGCAGATGACCTGAATAAATGTTTCTCCAAAGAAGACATACACATTGCCACCAGACAAAAAAAGTAAAAAGCTCAATATCACTCACCATCAGGGAAATGCAAATCAAAATCACTATAAGATATCACCTTACACCTACCAGAATAGCTATTATTAAAAAGTCATCAAATAACAAGTGTTGTCAAGGATCTGGAGAAAAGGGAACCCTTGTGCACTCTTGGTAAGATTGTAAATTGGCATTTCCACTATAGAAAACTGTATGGAGATTCCTCAACAAATTTAAAATAGAAATACCAAATGGCCCTGGCCAGTTTGGGTCAGTTGTTAGAATGGACCAAAGAGTTGCAGGTTTGATTCTGGTCAGGGGTATGTACCTCGGTTGTGGTTCAATCCCCAGCCCTGTTTGGGGTTGTGCGGGAGGCAACTAATCGATGTGTCTCTCTCACATCGATGTTTCTTTCTCTCTCTCTCCCACTCTATCTGAAGATAAATGGAAAAGTGTCCTCGAGTGAGGATAAAAAAAAAAGAAATACCATCTGACCCAGTAATCCTACTTTTGTGTATTATATGAAGAAAATGAAAACACTAACTAAAAAAGATATATGTACCATTATGCTCATTGCAGCCTTAATTACAACAGCAAAATATAGAAGAAATCTAGGTGTCCATCAGTGGATGAATGGATAAAGATGTGGCATATGGACTGGAATATTCCCATTTGCAACCACATGGGTGCACCTAGAGGGTATTATGCTAAGTGCAATAATCCAGACAAAAGCAGTATAATTTTTACTTGTATGTGGAATCTGAAACAAAATGAAACAAAACAAAACAAACAAAAGAAATCAGAAATTAACACATAGATACAGAGAACAAATAGATGGTTGCCAGAAGGGAGAGGTGTAGATTTTTGACTGACAGCTCTCAGCCAGGACCTTCTCCTGGAAATCACCCTCAGCCAAGGAGAACTGAGGCACCCAAGGTTCTGCCTTCTCCCCTCATTCAATGACTGACTGATGAGGAAGTATAAATGTCTACTCCTTCATAAGAAGTTGGGATTGTTCTACATATCCTGACACAATAGAAATACGGTTCTGCTGAGGCCTTCATTTTGTCTGTATTTCTCTGCCCAGTCCAGCTTCATTCACTCCTCCATGAGTACTAATTCCAAGGATGTTGCCCAATGAACTTCCTACATGTACATCTCTTTCCCATAGTCTAGTTTCTGAAGCACTCTACCTAAAACAGTGGTCAAAATGATCTCTCTCCAAATGTGGCATTTGAACTGAGACTTGAGTGACAAGAAGGATTCAGGCATAAGAAGAACTATCTGAAAACAAAACAAAATAAAACAGAACTGTGCCATGTATGAGGATAAACTTTACTTTTCTACTCTCTGACTTGGGGTGACCCAATCATACCTCTATTTCTTATCATAGGAAAGTCCAATAAGGTTTCTAAGAAGTTTTGGAGTCTTATTGTGCCTCATGCATAATGCTCATGTGAATTTTGAGCAAAAATTGGACATTTCAATAATATCATAATTTAGTCAATTACAGGCAGAAAACAAAGTGATACTTTTATCATTTAGAGATTTCAGGTCATGTTAATTGAGGGATTAATGTATTAAATGCTCATGATAGAGTTTGTTAACTAGCCAATCGGGGTCATTACCTAAAGAAATTCTTCATTAGTGAGATTTTGGTGATCTAAGAGTACTTAAATGAGAATCAATATTTCTAATCTCTTCCAAAGCATTCTAACAAAGGTTTTCACATTAGAATTCAATACAGATACAGATTATTTTAAAAATTTGATTCTTGACTAAGATCAGAGTCACAATCTTTAACATGAAGTTAGAACATTTATTAAGTGGAAATGATTTTTTTTATGGTCTCTGCTAGCTAGATTGTAACAGTCTTATTACTATTATCACCTTTAATTTTATAAAGAAATTGTTACAATATCTTGGGTCTTGATAATATGGCCAATTGAATGCCATCTACAGTTACATAGCTGTCTTCATTTAATCTCTACCAGAGTGGTTATCTCCTCATATCTAAGTGCTTATTTTCACAAGAGTATAATGTCTACATTAAGCAGACTTTAAGCTTGGGCAAAACCTTTTATTACTATTTAAGTGATAGCAATGAAATCAGTTTAAACTTGAGAAATAGGTTTAAAATGGACATCCATTGATTTATTTCTTCTAAACACTTAGGAGTTTCAGAGTAATATAAACTAGATATCTATTATACCTGGAATGAACTATCGTCACAAATAATTAATTTGCTAACAGTGTTTCTTAGAGAAGCTGACATTAATACATGCATGTATACGTGTGTATTTATAAATACATATACTGAACTTAAGCTGTTTACTTTGGCTAGTTGTCTTCATTTCTTTTGACCTTTGGACCCAGGCTATTGCTAACATACTATCTTCTTCTCCCTTTTCTCCACTTGTGATTCTACCTTATTTACCAATTTGAAACACTTAATGTATTTGTACATTTCTTGAGAGCATATAAACACACATTTAATGTGCACACATAAATATATATGTGTGTGTGTGTATACCAAAGCTCAGCAAACTACGACTTGTGTGATGGCCATCTCTTTTGGTAAATAAAGTTTTATTCAAACATAGCCATACACATTTGTTTACATATTATCTGTGGCTGCTTTTGTTATACAACAGCACAACTGAGTAGTTGTATAAGAAACTATTTGACCCACAAGCCTAAAATATTACTGTTTGGCTATTTAAGAAAATGTTTACTGACCTCCACACATACACATTGTATTATGTGTATCTTTTGCTTTGTAACTAAACATCCTGAAACTGTGTAGGCTAAAACAATAGTGATTTACCATTTCCAAATCCTGAGTGTTGGCAATCTAGGCTGAGTTCATTTCGATAGTTCTGCAGGTCTTCCCTGGGTTCATTCACAGGGTGGCAGCTGGTTGGTTGTTCAGCAGGGAGTCAAAGGTCCGAGAGAGCTGCGCTCCTGGGCCTAGCAGTCGGTGCTATTGGCTGGGACTTCTACTACTTGATCTCTAATTCTTAAGAAGGCTGGTGTCAATTTTTTGCTCACTTCACTATCAGGGCAGAGTTCTAAGAAAGTAAGAACAGAAACTGGAAGGTAGCTTAAAATTCTAAATTTGAATTATCACAACCATCAAATATTAATGGTCAATTTAAGTCAGGAGACCAACCAAGTTTCAAAGGGTTGTAGAAACTGACTCTAATTCTTGATGGGAGAATTAGCAGAATCACTATTTTAAAGGGTATTATATAGAAATTGGAGGAATTTATGACTTTTTTTTTCATTGTATCACTGTCATATATACCTTCGATTACATTAAGACTGTATTATCTGGCAATTATAGGAAATAAACTGCTCCATATAAAATTCTTTTCAGGACTTTAAATATGAATCTATGAAAATTTAGAAATATTCATGGTCTAAAATTTTTACTACTTTCTGGCATTTCATCCTGTCTTCCTATTTAGAATATGTTGATTATAACTTAACCTCTATTGATGGATAGCTCTGTGCCCTCAGGGGTTATTGATGACTGTAGTTATATGGATCAGTTGTTGCTAAAACAAGTGATCAAATAGACTTTTTTATATTCTATAATTGTTTAGCGATGTTCTCAGATTTTATTTCCCCTTTCTAATTTTCTGCTTCCAGGTATTGGCTAAAAACGACATTGAAAATAATGTTAGGAATGTGTCTAAAGTAAAAAAATATGTTTCTTTGTGAAAGCCTTCCCCAAACAGTTTTAAGTTTTAATGCAATTTAATTTGATTAAGACACTAAGAATTGTGTATATGTACCACAGCTTTTTTATCCATTCATATACACAATGGAGCACTATGCAGCTGTAAGAAAGAAAGATCTCTTATCCTTTGAGACAACATGGAGGGACCTCGAGAGTATTATCCTAAGCGAAACAAGCCAAGCAGAGAAAGATAAATATCACATGATCTCACTTATTTGTGGAATATAATGAACATAACAGTCTGAGGAACAGGGTAGACCCAGGGACGTGGAAGTAGAGTACAGACTGACAACCCTCAGAAGAGGGGGTGGGGGGGGAGGGAAGAGATAAACCACAGAACTTATATGCATGTATGCTTAACCGATGGACATGGACAACAAAGTTGGGAATGGGGTGGGGGGATGGGGAGGAGGGTGACAATGGGGAAAAAAGGAGAAACATCTATAACAAAAATAAATTAATTAAAAAATCAATAAAAATATTTAAAATATTAAAAAAAAAAGACACTAAGAATTCTCAGATAAGACTTGGTCCAGGTTTAGCGGTCAGCTGTGAAACTGATGTCTCTCTAGCAGGTAGTTTAAAAAACATTAACAAAAAACACCTAACTTTATAAGTGCTATGATCTGAATGCCTGTGTCCCCCTGCCCCACCCCACCTAGTTTATATGTTAAAATCCTAATGCCCAATGTGATGATATTAGGAGGTGAGGCCATGGGGTGGTGATTAGGTCATTGGGGTGGACCCCTCATGAATGGAGTTAGTACTATTATAAAAGATACCCCACAGAGCTCTCTAGTTCCTTCCACCATGTGAGGACACAGCAAGACGTCAGCAGTCTGCAATCCAAAAAGGGCCTTCTCCAGAACCTAACCATGATGGCATGCTGATCTTGGACTTCTAGACTTCAGAACTGTGTGAAATAAATGTCTGTTGTTTATAAGCTACTAATTCTGTGGTATTTTGTTACAGCAGCTAAAAGAGACAAATACAATAGGTATTAATGATGAACTGGTGATTGTACTCTCTTTCTACACACACACATACACAAACACACATACACACACAATTTTATTTTATATAATACAAAACCTGTTTATCAAATAACCACTAAACTTTGCATACTAGCATTGGTGAAATATTTCATTAAAATATGCAAAACCAAAATTTCACTTTGGTCTTCACATGTTTGTTTGATCTCAATGGAATTAAAAATTTATGTTTTAATTAGTTGTCAGTATTAGTAGACATCACATAAAAATATAGATATGGCCTACATGAAGTTAGAAGATCTGACAATACTGGTACCTCTTTCCACCTGAGAATCGCCCAAAAAAGCTGGAATGTTACACATTTTGACTAAGCAACATTCTCTAGTTCACTGCTCTGTCGTACAACAGATGTCCTCACTCCTGTTGCCCATCCTGTCCACGTGGCATTTGAAGTTAGAGCTTGGTTTCATATGAACCTTTCCTTAGATCTGCATTTTTCCTTATTGGACTGGGTGTATTTCCTCATATTAATGCCCTGGGAATTTACCTCCTGTGGGGGCTTCTCTGACTCTGCACACAGTTGAGATCAATTCTTAAAAACACAGGCCTTTCTTCTGGTGTTGATTTTCTGCTTCTGTGGCTTATGGTCTAATATCTGTTTCTTTGTACCTGTATATTGTATCACATCAAGTTGTTGAAAATGATATTTTTCTCTGTCTACTTAGGAAAGCAATGACCTTTTTAAAATTTTTTATTTCAGTTTTGTATTTGTTACTTTGTTCCAATGAGTTCAGTTTCCCATGTATACTAAGTATTAAATTACTTATGATGTTAAATGTTTCTCTGAAGGAAGCTCCATCTTGTTAACTGGTACATTAAAATAAGTCCAAAGTTTTCCATGGCTTATACCTTCATGGAAAGGCCAATTTGCTCCCTGGTCACATTTGTTTTCTCATCTGAATGACAGCCTGAGCAGGAATCATATTCACTACCATGATCTCACTCTAACAATTTCATGTAGATGGCCTGTTCACATATTTAACCCCCAATGAGTCCCCTCTGCTCACTTTCTTTTTCCATTCACCATTCATCCCACACTTTTAAACTCCCATCTTAAACATTGAAATACATGAAAATATAATATAGCATGAAAAAGATTATAATGAATGTAATGTCTTTTCTCTCTTCCCTCTCTTCCCCCACCCAACAGTTACCATATTATTATGGAAAAATTGTGGTTTAGGGTTGCACATGGTTCTTTAAGAACCTGTACCTCTCTTGGGTCAGGAGCTGTTTTGTCTTTCTACATGAGTTTGTGGTTGGAACACTGCACGCTGAAAGCAAAAGTGATTGGGTTTTTCAATCACAATTACTTAGACAGATATAATTAATATTTGTGTTAATTAGCTTCAGAGAAATCGAGTGTACTAGAAAGACATGACCCAGAAATAATTTATAATAATCTCACAGTTTCCCAAACTTTTTTGTTCACAGCATGCTTAGTGTCTTAGTAATATTTTCCCAATGCTACCAGGAAATATCTCACATGCTTTTATTTAGTTAAAAAAAAGCAATAATTATTTATTCCTAGCAACCTGCTGGTCATTGTGCAGTTTCTCAGTCTTTGGAATCAGATTGTACACACTCACTCTCATTTCCTGTTCCACACTGATTTCCACATGGTACCTGCCATCTGTAAGGGTGACTGTAAAATGTGCCATTTCCTGAAAGGTATGATATGGTTAAAAGAAATGAGTTGAAACTGAACTGCTTCTATGTAAGTTTGTACAGGGTCTGACAGATGGCATGTAAGGTCACTGTGGAACCCTAGGGTACTTTGACACAGAGTTTGAAAACCATGACTCTAGGAATTGATGAGTACACAGATGTACAGTCTGTTCCCTACTTCTATGTACATCTGTGTATCTTGGGTGATTCAGTGAGTAATTTTTCACTTCAGATATTTAACTTAGAGAAAGATTGTGGATTCCTGGCATTTTGAAGATATCTAGGACTTAAGTGATCATTAGGTTAAGATCCCTTCACCTGACCCATGAGGAAGCTAAGGCTCAGAAAGGGCCTTGCTTATCTTCATAATTTTTCAGTTTTTTTTTTTTTTTAATTTTACTATTATACCACTCAGAGATATTCTATGTAATGTAGTTTACAGGTTGGAAAATGGCATGCGAGTCCTTTGATAATGCAACACTGTGGACCACAGTCTAATCTCATTTAAAACACAAAAATGAATGGATTAAAGTCAGTTTTTAATTGTACATGTACATTTTATCACATATTTTGTTCTAGGTGCAGAATTCCTGTTGGCGAAGGGTAGCACAGTTCCCTGGATAGCTCTCACTGTGTCCGACGTTTCCCAGCACGGATGCTCCCGTGGCGGAGTGAGACCTCATGCACACCGGCCTGGCGTGTCTGCAGACAGAGCAGCTACCGTGGCTCCACAAAATACCAGCATTGAGCCCAAAGCTCATTCGCTTATGAACTTCCTTCTATTGCCAGGAAAAAAATTTCCCATTATCTAAATCCATTCTTTTTCTATGGTGCACTTTAAACACCATTGATTGCTTTTCTCCTGATGATGTCATTCTCAGTAAGATCTCTGCACTATATCAGCCCTATTATCCATGTCATCACTTGGCTCCCAGAATTTGCTAACCCGTGTGGAGAAATAAAGGCATGATTAAACAATTAGTTTCAATTGTTGACTCCAAATTAACAAGAAACTGACTAACTTTCTGTCTATAAACTTTCATTAAGAAGAACCAATCCTATAAAAATATTTAGGTCGACATTGTGAGCAAAATCTTCAAATGTATTGCACAAGGGTCTACTCCCGGGTTGGCGAACTATGGCCCATGGATCAAATGTGCCAACTTCCTGGTTTTATGTGGCTTGTAAGCTAAGAAATGTTGTTTTTTGTTTTTGTTTTTTGCTTTCTTTATTGATTTTAGAGAGAGAGGAAGGGAGAGGAAGAGAGAGAGAGAATCATCCATGAGAGAGAACATCAATTGGCCACCTCCTGCATGCCCCCCACTGGGGATCAGGCCCACAACCCGGGCATGTGCCCTGACTGGGTATTGAACCGGTGACCTCTTGGTGCATTACGTTTTATTATTTAAATTTTTTTTTCCATTTTTTTTTTTAATCCTCACCTGAGGACATTTTCCCATTTATCTTCAGATAAAGTGAGAGGGAGGGAAAGAGAGAGAAAGAGAGAGAGAGAGATTGATTGGTTGCCTCCTGCACGACCCCAACCAGGGCGGGGGACCAGGACTGAAACCGAGGTTCGTGCCCTTGACCAGAATCAAATCCCCGACTCTCTGGTCTGCAGGCCAATGTTCTAACTGTTGAGCCAAACCAGGCAGGGCCCATTTGTTTTTTTCAATGTATCTTGTGAGCTTGGAAGATAGACTTGTAAAATATATTTTTTAGGTTTTTAAAAAAATGATCATTTCTAAGTCTTTTCTCATTCTGTTTGCCTTAAAACAAATTCACGAACTAAGAGTAATTTGCGTTACTTATTCACTCAATTTTCCCCTATAAAAATGTCAAAAGTTTCTGGACTTGTTGGTCAGGCGTGTTACTTTCAAAAGCTGTATTCATCCAGTTGTATTTGCAGAAAATAGTTGTCAGAGTGGAGTAGCCTCAGGCTTTATCTTGACTTAAATAGGAACATAAGTACCACATAATATTCTCAATGTTCCTTTTGCTAATCTAAAATTAAAATATTTACTATCCAGCCCTTTGCAGAAAATGCTCACAAGACTCAGGTATAGTTATTTCTGTGCCCATTTTAAAATTATATTTGTCACTGTCAGCTTCGTAAAACTGCTTATGCTAAAATAATTGCTTAGGTAATTCAAATGCATTTAATTTTTTTGCCACAAAATGTTATTATTTAAATGTATCTTTATTATTAAAAGTATTATAGATGTTCCCCCTCTTTTTTCCCTCCATTGACTCCCCTCCTCTCCACTCCTGCCCCCTAGTCCTTCACCACACTATTGTCTGTGTCCATTGGTTGTGCATATATACATATACGTTCTTTGGTTTATCTCTTCCCACCCCCTCTCATCCCCCTTCTCTCTGAGGTTTGTCAGTCTGTTCCCTACTTCCATGTCTCAGGATCTATTTTGTTTATCTGTTTATTTTGTACCTTAGATTCCACATATAAGTGAGATCGTGTGATACTTGTCTTTCTCTGACTGGCTTATTTTGCTTAGCATAATGCTCCCCAGGTCCTTGCATGTCATCTCAAAGGATAAGAGATCCTTCTTTTTTTTACAGCTGTATAGTATTCTGTTGTATCAATGTACCACAGCTCTTTTATCCATTCATCTACTGATGGACATGTAAGCTGTTTCCAGATCTTAGCCATTGTAAACAACACTGCTATGAACATAGAAGTGTATAGATGCTTTCTGATTGGTGTTTCAGGATTCTTAGGATATAAACAAACAGGACTACCTCAAATTAAAAAGGCTCTACACAGCAAAAGAAACCAGCATCAAAATGAAAAGGGAACCCACTGTATGGGAGAACATATTTGCTAATGATACATAAGATAAGGGGTTAATTGCCATAATATATAAAATATTCATAGAACTCAACAAAATGAAGACAAAAATCCAATTAAAAAATGGGCAGAGGACCTGAATAGGCATTTCTCCAAAGAGGACATACAAATGGCCAAGAGACCATTTGAAAAAATGCCAACATCACAAATCACTTTTGAGATGCAAACTAAAACCACAATGAGGTATCACTTCTCACCTGCCAGAATGACTACCATCAACAAATCAACAAACAAGCACTGGCAAGGATGTGGAGATAAGGGCACCCTGGTCAACTGCATTTGAACTCAAATAATTGAATTCTGTTAACTTCAACAAACACTCATGGAGCTTCTATTCCAAAATAGATATCATGCTAGGTCCAGGGGATATAAAAATTAATAAGACAAGAAGCTCACACTTCAATGGAACCTCCTCATTTGAATTCTAGAATATCACCTTTATATTTAATTTTACGTATGACAATTGAAATAGTTGTACTTTGGAGAATTTAGAGGATTGAGGATTACTCTGAATCTTTTGATCAATGAGAAAGTTTGCTGAAGGTCAGAAAGCAATTTTTCTATCTCCCAAAATATATGCCCCAGTCAGATATTTGACTTCTTTTATCACTTTTAGTCAATTCACACTAGAAATTGAGTAGCATCCATAGAGCCTTTGTTGCAGTAAAGCATAACAGTAAAGGTCAGCAGCTGTCATATTTCTCACTCTGAATAGTCTAAACCTATTTACATGACATGCTCTCAATTTTAAGTTGCACATCATTGTGTAAAGTCATAGTGATTAAACCTACTATAGGAAGTTTTTTTTCCTTTACATTTAACTTTTAACAGAGACATGAACTCCATCATTCACGATTCACTACTTAATACTTCAAAGTTACTTGACGGCTCTAAAATATTATAAGGTGACTCTCAAATGCCTCCCCCTCAGTTTTAAAAGAAATCACACTGTGATATATATGCCATTTTTTATCCCTAAATTACCCATTCAGTGTTATAAAATATTTTTGAAATATTTCATGGACACACAAAAAAAGAATTTCTCCATTGTCAGAAAAATTTTAAAAATACATTATTTTTTAAAAGGGATTCACAAATGGGTCTATACAAAGAGACAACATGCAATAACTATACTTTCATAAATGACAATAAATTCATTTAGCAGAACGATGAAAATATTAGGTGACATTTTATGAATTTCCCTTAAGTTTAAATTTTAGAGTTCTAATTTTTAAATATAATCAGTGTCCCAGAATTATGGGTCAAGAGAATCGTTGTTTTAGCCTTATCTTTAACCCAGAGCAGTTGTTTAGCTTGTATGCCAGTGACTGCCATTCACTGATTCACTCAACAAATGGTTATAAAGAAGGCACTACTTCTTAGACGTTATGTGACACCAAATTACTGTTAGTTTTCCAAATTTGGTTTCCCTCCAAAACAAATAAATAAACTTTTTACAACTATCCATTTTGAAGTCTGGATTAAAAATTTTTTTTAAATTTTTATTTAAAATTTTAACTATCTTTTGTAATGGCAAAGAATAGTATAAAGTATAGTGCAATCATTCACTATGCTTAGTATATTCTTTATATTAGTCGAATCAACACATAACTCATTGTTGATATTTACAATATTGTTTTGTGAGGCATATAACTATGTATACGTGACTCATTTCGCCTTAGGTGATCCAACAGAAGAACCTATATTTTATATGTTTAAGCACCTCTTATTTCTCTGGTTAACTTGTCACTTTAACAGTGTTCACAAATCTTCTACCCCACAGCCAATGTGGTCTTATCTTGGTTTGCTGCATTTTAGTCCAGCTAGACTTTTACCTTACCTCTACTGTACAGTTTTTCTTACTTTTTATCTTCTAGCCTTTTCTCTTATGGGGTGGTGAAAAACCCCCAAGGCAATGCAGAGCCAGGCAACTTCAGCTGAAGGAAAAACAGTATCAACAACCTCTGCAACTGTATTTTAGGTTCACAGTCTCAGCTTTGAATTTTTTTTTTTTTTTACTGCTCACTATATACCTGTCTAAAAATCAGTTAAGCAATCAATCAACTTTTTTATTAGCAATGATAAAGTATAGTCACACAGCACTTTCAGTTATAAAACACTTCCACATCCATTATTGTATTTGATTCTCTCTTAAAAACTCAATGAAAGGTAAAACAAGTAGTTTTTTTTTTATTATTACAAGTTTTCTGGATGACAGTACTGAGGTCCAATGGCCGCCTGTCACATTTTCTATATTGCACAACTAGTAAATGTTAGAATGTGGTGTGTTTTTATATCAAAAGCTACATTATGTTTTTATTTTATTTTATCATGCTTCCTCTTTTCACATCATTTATTGAAATCAAGTACTGAAAACAAACAAACAAACAAACAAAAAGTTTTGTACCAGATAGGGTGGCAAATGCTAAATACAACTCTGAGACCTAAAGGAGGTAAGTGTGTTTCTAACATGAGTGGATACAGTAAAAATAAGTGTTACAAACAGATATACCTTAGTAGTAAAGAAGAAGAAACATCATTTCTCGCTGGGATAATCAGGGGAAGGACAAGTTACAAGATGAGAAATAAACTGGCTCTTTAAGAGAGGAAGGCTGTGGCTCAGTGGATTGAGCATCATCCCATGGACTGGTTGGATTCCCGGGTCAGGGCACATGCCTGGGTTTCAGGCTCATCCCCAGTAGGGGGCGTGCAGGAGGCAGTCTGTTGATGTTTCTCTCTCAGATCGATCTTACTATCTCTCTCATCCTTTCTCTCTCTCTAAAAAAAAAAAAAAAATCAATAAAAATATATTAAAAAAAAATAAAAGAAATGACATGACTCTTCTGGAAATGAGCCGTAAAGTGACTAATGAGATGATAGTGTGTGAATCACATGATAACGGACATAAATTGTTTGGAAATTGAGTTATTTAGTATTTAGTGTGGGTAGGGTTCAAAAATATAGACTGGAGTCAAACAGAGAGTCCACCACTTATCAACTTAATGAAGTAGCACACATTATTTATTTAGTTTTTAAAATTGATTTCTTAGAGAGAGAGGAAAGGAAAGAGAGATAAAAACATCGTTGGAAGAGAGGCATCCATCGGCTGCCTCCTGCACGGCCCCCACTGGGGATGGGCCTGAAACCCAGGCATGTGCCCTGACGGGGAATCCAACCAGGACTTCTCCGTCCATGGGACTGCGCTCAATCCCCTGAGCTACACCGGCCGGGCTAGCGCAAATTATTTAAACTTTCTGAGGTTCGTTACTTTATTTTTAAAAGGTGAGTAGAGCAGACAAGTCCCAGGAGCTGACCTGATTAAACTGTCTGGAAACCCTGAGCACAGCGCCTGGCTAGAGGCAGCAGCAGTGAGTAGTAGTGTCCGTGCTAAGATGTTGGAATCAGGACGACTATTTAACCTCCTTGCCCAGAAAGTCTCAGAGCGCCATTGTGACCACTTCCAGCTTCCACTTCTAACAGGATGTTATTCTCAGTAGGAAGGACAAACAAGCCATCCCACCCGAAAACGCAGTGCCGGGGCAGGCGGCTGGACGTGTATGACACACTCAAACAGCAGAAAGACTGAACGCAGCTGCAGGTCAAACGAAAATCAGAGGAAGCCTGTCCCAGAGCAAAGTATAACTACAGACAGGTTTCATTTATCTCCCTTTGTTAATTTTGCCTCTTTAGTACATTGTTCATGAAGACAATTTCAAAGTAAATGGTAAGGCCTTTCCATGAAAAATGGCAGAGTTAAGTCGATTGTATTCTACCCTCCTCTCTTTAAGTCTCACTGAATGTGGGGAGCTTGGTGGTTAGTTTCAAGGATGGGCAAGAAAGGATTCTCACTGGAAACCTAAAACTAAAAGCAAATCCTTATCATGCATTAAAATCTGGACAAAAATTGGGGGAGATGGGTAAAGCTGATGTTTATCTCCTCAGACTGTGGACAACCACATACGTCTCTGAAAGCCAGTGACGGTCCTGAAAAGGCGGCTGGGCACTACTTGGCGGGGAGCGCTGCGCACGGTCCGGGAGGAGGGGAGAGTGCCCGCGAGGACCCCAGCACCACGCTGGGCCGCAGAGCAGCTCCTGGACTGGAACCCGCTGCCCTGCCACGGTCTCTTCAATCCTGCTTCTTAGCTCCGACAGATGGTTGGACCCAAAGGAGTAAGGGGGGAGGCGAAACAGTGACCATCTGATCACATCACAGGACTTCACCGTGAGCCACATTCTTGCCCCAAAAGCCAAACACTGAACATAGAGCTGCTCTCACGTCAGAAGTTAGAACAGATTTTGTGAGAGGGTATTTGAAAGAACAAACAGGAGCCAAAGTTTTAGGTGGCTCCAAGGTGCAAGCGCCCTTCATCTCCATCCTATTCACCTTCCAATAGCTACTCCAAGTATTAATAGAATTCATATCCCCCAACTCCCATTGAAAGAGAGGTAATGATAAAAAAATAAAAAAGACCCAGGGACTGAAACTTTAAATATGCTTCAACCTGTGTCCAGACTGTCATTTAACAAATGCCAGCAAATTTACCTCTGGGTGAGTAGAATTTCTTTTTTTTGCATTTCTATGTCTGTCCTTGTGGCAAATGGATAAGCAAATGGAACATAATGTTAATATAACAAGTAAGAGTTGAAAAGAGAAAACTAAGGGGAAATAACTTTGAAGCACAAAGTGAGGACCAGCAGAAATTAGAAAACTCAAGATGAGGAATGACCCATGGACTCATTCACCGGGCAGTTCCTGTGATGTCCCAGGTCCTGAGCTTGTCCGCAACAGAGCTGAAAGGCAAGAGTCACAGGGAACCAAATGGTCACAGTCTGCTTTAAGAGACAGCCGGGCAAGAAGTGATTTCACAGGAGTGAGTTTTTATTTTATTTTCATTTAAAAAAAAAAAAAAAAGTATTGGTTTTTAGAAAGAGAGGAAGGGAGAGGGAGAGAGAGAGAGATATCAATCAAGTTCTTAATTGGCCGCCTCCTGCATGCCCCCCATTGGGGATTGGGCCCACAACCTGGGCATGTGCCCTGATTGGGAATCGAACCGGCAACCTCTTGGTGCATGGGTCGGCGCTCAACCACTGAGGCACACCGGCCGGGCTTATTTTCATTTTTTAAAATGGTAAATGAAAGTGCAGCCTGCTGTGGATGGGCCTTATTTCTGAACATTTGAGCACTGCCTACTTTCCCTGGCACTCCTCTGGTAAGAAGACATGTACAGAGAAATGGGGCACTTTCCCAACACACCTGTGTGCTGGCTTTTGGTTTCCTCTGAAGCAGGAAGCAATAAGCCAGAGATGAGTGAAGACACAAGTACCAGCAGAGGCAAGGGAGTAGGAGATAGAAGGGGAAAAGTGACTGTTGGCTAATATGATTACTTTGTGTGGGTGGCATAGGAGGAAAATCATTTTCCAGAGTGTGATGGACAGGTGGTGAGAAAGGAATTCCAGTGATGAGAATCTGAACTGGAGACTTTGGAAAATGGCAGAGTGCTAATTATGGACATGTACAACCACTGCTGTTCCAATACTGGAGCTCACACATTTCCAGCTACAGATTCACATGGTAGCCATACCATATTTTTCTATAGGTGATCAGTAATGTGAAAGTGAAAGGGGGAAAAGATGATTAGATTGGATTATTTGGGCTGTGTGTGAAAAGGGCAAGAAAGCAAGGACATTTCTAACAGTAGAAAGGAATGATTATTTCTTGATGATTGTGATGATTGCCATAGGTCTTGTTGAATTTAGGAAAACAATGAAGAAGAAAATGAATTAAGAAATTGAGAAAAGAGGAATAAAAGAAAAAGAGAAAATCAGAGCCTGGAAGCTTTGAGAAGGTTGTGAAAGCATAGCCTATCAGAATTTAAAATATAAAAAGGTGGAGCATGTTTGGATGGGTACAGCTTTCCAGGATGTCACTCTGGAAATGAATGACAAATGAGGATGGCAGTAATGAGTGTGGAAGTCTACTGTGTCCAAGAATACAGATTTTTGTTTCTTAGTTAAATTTGGCTGAGTTTATGCAACACTTCACTAACTATTCAGCAGAAAAGAAAAAAGAAAAAATGGATTAATATAAACCCAATTATATATAATATATATATCATATATATATATATGATATATATATTTTAACTTGTGTGCAAGTTAGCTAGGTAGCATCATTTTTGTTTTTCTCAAACAATTTTCAAATATTTTAGTAATTCTGATGAAACCCCAATTGAAGAACCCTCAAAGTACTGCTGTAAAAGAAAGGATGGCTCCCAAGTGTGCTCTCCAACTAACAGCAGCAGCACCTGTTAGAAATGAGTATTCTCATGCCCACCCTAGGTTTCCTGAGTAGAAACACTGGAGGCGGGGCCAGCGATCTGTGGTTTATTCCGACTGCCATGTGATTCTGATGCATGCCTGAGTCTGAGGACCACTGCTCTAGAAGTTATTTATACAAATTAAGTGAATTTTTTTTGATGCTCATAGAACCATTAAAGTATTTCTACCAACTTCTGATATCCATCTGTCACTTCAACCATTTCCTTAAAGGCACCTAACTATATCATAACATTACTATTTTAATATCTAGCATATTCAGCTGAGTGTTTCATTTTAGCAGATTCAGCTTCTTTTAACCATGGATCAAAACTGTTTAAGAGAAGATAAACGGCAGCACCAGGAGAGAGTGCAGCAGAATAAATATAATAATGGCCTCAACTTGGAACACAGAATGTGCTTATTGGCTGAGAACATTTGCCCTGTGACCTGCTAACGTTCCCGACATTAGAAAGGCAGCTCTCTTCCTGCAGTACTTGCTCTCATGGTTGAGAACACAGATTGGAAGATGATGTATGTGAGGGGAGGAACACATGTATGTGATGTATGTACAATGCATTTATTTTTATAGTGTAAGGAATGATGTTTTAATTGTTTATAAAACATTTTATAAAATAGTTTGAATATAAATAGCATTATAATGAGCCAGACCTAGGAAGGCAGATTTAAATAGGATATGTATATTTTTTTGAACAACAGGTTTTTTTATGTTTGTTTGTTTTAATGACGGTGTGGGGGGAACTGAGAATTCTTATCTTCTATCTAAATGGCATTAGCCAAACATTCAGGTTATATCTACTTCTGATTTTTTAGTTTGAAATTTGGCTTTAAAAAGTATTATCTGATTAGAATGCTTCCTTTTAATTATGTATTTTATAAATATAGTACTACAACTCATTTATTCAGATTAAAATAATTTATTATAATTTGGAAAAAATGGTTTGAAATGATCACTTTTTATTTTTTTCCTAAAAAATGGTTTTCTAAACATATTAGAATTTAAAGGAAAATATTTATCATGACCCAGCAACTGAGATGTTTTCAGTTGTCATAACAGAATGAATGTGAACCTAAGACACACATACACAAACACATACAGGTTCCAAAATTGCATTATATAAAGAAGAAAGCAGAGTATCCTTCCATCTAGAACATGCCTCCCCTAATAAGCTAATTAGAAATTAGTGTTATGAATGTAAGGCATGCTTTTAATAAAAACTATTTTTGACTCTGTCAGCCTCTTTCTTTAAGTGTGATCCATTTAGGTTAGAATAAAACTACATGTATCAATAATTAAATACTTAGAGTTTTTTATTATTTCAAATATTCTTCATTGTTAATCTATTAATATAACTAAAGATGCAATATTCTTATAACAGCTTTCCTCTTAATAGAAACTCAGCAAAACGTTTTATCCTTTTTCAATTTGCTGTTTTCACCAACTTCCTATATGCCTTTTACCATAGCCAACGTTTTCTTAAAACTTCCTTCCCTGGGTACATAATATTCACACATTTACTAACCTATCTTTCTCTGCGAAGTGCTCAAAAACTACCTTCACTCTCTGTCTGGAAGAAATCTGAGTGTATAAAATTCAAGTCATAAAGTCTAATGTATTCACATTAACTGGAGATTCTGATTTATTTTGAATATGCATATGTGAAAACTATATATTTATATATGTATAGATATTTAAATATACATATATACTATGTATTTGAGAGAGAGAGAGAGAGAGAGAGAGAGAGAGAGAGAGAGAGAGAGCTGGAATGAAAGGAAAGAGGCAGAGAGGCAGGAGAGGAGAGAGAAGGGAAGGAGGAGAGAGGAGGGTGGGGAAAGAGATTGCTTGAGTAGATGAAACATATTTCCAAAGAGCACATAAAACAAGTCAAGTAAGATTTTTTTTTAACTCTCTGGGCAAACTATGGGCTCAGATTCAGTCTATAACAATGAAATAATAAGTCACAGGGTGACTACAGACTGAACTTTCAGGGTGTTATTCATTTCAGGTGGTCTTAGCCCCACTGCAAATGCCACGGCAACAGGTAAGCTGAGAGACAGTTAGCATTTTCTCTATCACCACATTCTGTGCCAGGTGCTCCCCTCAGAATAAATGTTGCACCCAATTCAAAAACTGAAAAAAACAGAACTCTTTCTGAACAAGCCAACCTGCAACTCTGTAACCAGGAAGAATAAAAATAAACTCTTTTCTTAGAAATGCTAATCCATTTTTCTCAGGCTGTGTTTTCTAACAGAGTGCATTGAGGCATGCTTGAAGCTATGAACCCTCTGGGGGAATATCGGCCCCACGCAATTTGAGGCAATCATTACTGGAACTGAAGCAGCTTTCTGGGTTCAGCATATGGACCACAAACTGGCAGAGAGCCTGAGCTCTCCCAGGAAGGACGCCAGTGCCCCTCTGTCGTTTCCTTAGCTGTTGGGAGAGATTTCAGCTCTTCAGCAGTTTCTCTTCCTGACCAGCTTTTCCCAAGATAAATCTGAGCTAACACCATATGTTTTCAGAACAAAAACAGCTTCTGAATTATTACAGCACAGTGTACTCTTGCCTAGGAAATTCAACCTGCTTTGGGACTGTAATCATAGTACCGGGCAGAATTTGAGAGAGCAGTGAACCTGATCTCTCAACCTTTGTCAAACAACATTTGTCTACAAAGAGTAGGACTCCCTGGGAATTTCCCTGAGATAAGAGAAAATGTTGCCTACAGCCTTAGTTATTTTGGGGTCATAATTGTGGCTGAATGACCAATTCTCAGATGATGTTGAGTCCCCAAGTATTGTTAGAGTTTGGGGAGGTCAGTGTTTCCTTTACGTGTTTTTTATTTTAAAACCAGTGAATGGCTATGATTCTCAGGTATACTGTGCTACATGCTGAGGATATAAAGGCATTTAAGATACATTTAAGATTTCATAGAGTTCTAATGATGTGAAATGGAAAGATACATAATCAAAAAACTGCTAAATGGTATGCAGGTGTATTTATAGGGATCCATATAGGGTTTGACAAGATCACAAAGGGGGATCATCTAGATGCTTCATGAAAGAATACCTAAAAAAACTGAACTGAGGCTAGTAGGTGTGGCTCAGTGGATTGAACATTGTCCCATGGACTGAGAGATCCAGGTTCGATTCCTGGTCAGGGCACATGCCTGGGTTGTGGACTCGATCCCTAGTAGGGGGCGTGCAGGAGGCAGCTGATCGATGTTTGTCTCTCACTTAGATGTTTCTATCTCTCTCTCCCTTCCTCTCTCTCTCTAAAAAATCAATAAAAACATTTTAAAAGAAAAAGAAACTGAGTTAAATCTTAAAAGAGGTATAGTGGCATGGAGATCGAATAGTAGGAGAATGGATGGACATTCTAAGTTGAGAACACAGCATCAATAGAGACACAGAGGTGAAGAAAGTAAAATGTAAGAGAAGGACAGTAGTTGGATTTTTTTTTTTTGCATAAAAATGTTTAGGAGGTAATGGAAAAATTAATTCCGAAGATATAGTCAGGGGAATCTTTAAAGAATCTTTCACTGGTGCCATTTATTCAGAGACTCAGCATGGTAGGTTAAAAATGGGTACATATTCTTTGAAGCTTTTCTCATCAACAGGTAGAATCCCTTCCTCTTGAATCTGGGCTGGCTTTAACACTTGCTTGGTCAATAAAATATGATGAAAATAATCTGAGACTACCAAGATTGTGTTCTCAGAACTGTTTTATTGCCCGCACCTCTCAGAACTCTTGCTCTTAAATTCCAGCCACCAGGAAGATGGCGGCGGGCAGGACCGGTGTGAGGGTGAGAGAGAGTGAGTGAACGTGGGTGTGGACAACCAACCTTGAGCAGTGCAGAAACGTGGGGCAGAAGGTTCCTGTGCTGTGGATAGGAAGCAGCCGGCCGCGGTAAGCAGCTCGAGCTTCTCCCTAGGCAGCCAGGAGGCCCTGACATTTTGGAAGATCCCAGGTCTTCTCTGGGAGGAGGGAGTGGGGAGCAGCTAGGGCCCAGCAACCTGAGTCCACCAGAGCACCTTGCACCATCAGTCCAGTGGACCCCAGCACACAGTAGTAGCGCTATCCATGTGCCTGCTGCAGTAGCTGAAACCAGTCAGGAGCTGAGCACCATCCCCCACAGCAGCAGTGACTGGGTGGGAGTGGAGCCGCCCCCAAAGAACCCAATTAAAAAATGGGCAGAGGACCTAAATACATACCTCTCCAAACAGGACATACAAATGGCCAAGAGACATATGAAAAAATACTCAATGTCACTAATCATCAGAGAGATGCAAATTAAAACAACAATGAAGTATCACCTCACACCTGTCAGAATGGCCGCCATCAACAAATCATCAAACAACAAGTGCTCGCAAGGGTGTGGAGAAAAGGGGACTCTAATATACTGCTGGTGGGAATGCAGACTGGTGCAGCCACTATGGAAAACACTATGATGTTACCTCAAAAAGTTAAAAATTGAACTGCCATTTGACCCAGTGGTCCCACTTCTAGGAATATACCCTAAGAAGCCTGAAACACCAATCAGAAAGAATATATGTACCCCTATGTTCATAGCAGCACTATTTACAATTGCTAAGATCTGGAAAAAGCCCAAGTGTCCATCAACAGATGAGTGGATAAAAAAGCTATGGTACATGTACACAATGGAGTACTATGCAGCTGCAAGAAAGAAAGATCTCTTATCCTTTGACAGGACATGGAGTGACCTTGAGAATATTATGCTAAGCAAAATAAGCCAGTCAGAGAAAGACAAATACCACATGATCTCACTTATTTGTGGAATATAATGAACAAAACAAACTGATGAACAAAATAGACCCAGAGACATAGAAGTAGGTTATAGACTGACAAACGTCAGAAGTGGGGGTTAGGGGGGGATGAGATAAACCACAGAACTTATATGCATGTATGCATAACCAATGGACATAGACAACAATGCTGGGGATGGGGTGGGGTGGGGGGTTGGGAGGAGGGTGTCAATGGGGGGAAAAGGAGAAATATCTGTAACAAAAATAAATTAATAAAAAAAAAAGAAAATTATAAAAAGAAATTCAAGCCACCATGCTGAGAGGAAGCCAAACAGCCTTATGCAGAGACTCCCATAGAGAGAAATGGGAATTCCTCACAACTGCCCAGGCTGAGCTCCCTGCATACAGTCAGCACTATCTTGCCAGACATGCGAATGACCCTCCTTGGAAGTAAATTTTCCAGTCCTGGTTGAGATGATCCAGCTAATAATGCATGGGGCAGAGATGAGCATTCCCCTATGAGCCTCACCCAAATCATAATTCCAAGTTCAGCAAATTAATATTGTGGTTATAAGGCACTAATTTGGGGGATTAATTGCTGTACAATCATTGCAACAATCATTAAGTATTTACTGAGTGCTTACCCTATTCTTATAATATAATGTTTTGGAGCTTAGACTTTAATCCTGAGAAAGATTCTCTCCTTGACCAACCTCTAGCCAGGTTCCTCTCAGCCCTCTTATTGACTAGGTCTCAACCTTGGCCTATAAAACCACAGACTATGAATATGTCCACTCCCCTCTTCCCACATTAAAAGAATTAAACACACATAGTTTCTGAGATTTCAAGGCCTCATCCCTAAAGTGCCTGTCTGAGAATACTCAAGGCTCCTAAGAAAATTTACTATTTGTTCTAGACAACATCTGAAGCTAGACCCTGAACTCCCTTTGTTAGAGCATTTATTTAAAAAGGCTTTCAACTGTGAATTTTTTCTCTGTCCCTTGGAGATGTGTATGTAGCTCCTACAATTCAGGAATGTCTTTTTAAAGGACCTGAAGGACCTGAAAGCCATTCCTTTGAAATGTTACCATCAGGAAGGATATTGCCTCATGTCTCCTAGTCTCTGTGGAACAATATAATCCTAACTTCTGAATTTACCTGCTAGAAGATAAAACTGACCTAATTGTCATTTACACTGACCAATCCTTTGTAACTATGCACTAACCTGACTTGACTGAGCCCATTTGCCCCTCTTCCAATTTCCTTATTCTCCCTTTAAAATGCTCAGTCTCCTCTGTACCAATCAAAGTTGAATTCAGTTCATGCTAAACCCTCTTTCCTATTGCAATAATATATTACTGATTAAAATCTGTTTTTACAACTTTGGCGACAGGCTTTGTTTATATTTGACAATCCTAAGACAAGTAGATTTCAGCTTTAAAGCTATCTTCTATCCACTTCTAACCACTGTCGGTGTAGAGTTGGATTCTAGGCTTAACATGAAAATAATGCAAAATTACTTAGTGGTGACTGTCAGAGATGGACAAATAACTGGTAGCACATGTGCTTACGATTGATCAAAGCTGCTACAGTAAATGCTAAGCCTCTGAAAGTTTTTATTTTTGAATAACATTTTGGCAGTTAAGTTTATGATGGCTGTAAGAGGAACCAAGTAGAGTTAGGGAGAGTAGTCGAGAAGCTCTTTGTGTTTCAGGAGAGAGAAAAGGAAGGCTAACCCAGGGCAGCGTGATAGAAACAGAGAGGACACAAACATGATGAAGAGGATGGAGTCTGGCAGTGTCCAGTGTTATGCCCTGGTTTCTCTGGCAGGTGTCTGGGTAACTAGTTGTGACACTATGTGAAATGGAGACATAGCCAACCAGCCAGCAGATGGCAGAGAAGAACATGAGTCTCCAGTTTGAGATATGTTGAATCTTAGGGCCTAGGGACATATATTTCTCAGCTAACTGTCAGATGACATATTGAAGTCTCTAATGCAGGAAGAAGTTTCGCATGAAGATACAGATTATGTTATTTATCATAGTCACGTAGATGGTAGTTGAAAGAAAACAAAAGGAGGCAAGTCAACAGGAGAGTTGTAAAGGGAGAGGAAGTGGAAAGAATGTTGTAACCTGGAAAATACTAACACTTATAGTAACAAAAACAGAAGAAATAAAATCCACAAGGGAAATGGAAAAAGAATAGCACAGAAGTCCTGGTAGAGGCAAGAAGATATGGTGTCACAGAAATCAAGGTAGTACAGATTTTTAAATAGTAATCAACACTGTCAGGTGATGCAAAATGGTCTCACTAAATAAGGACTGAAAAATACTCATTAATTTCACAATTAAGAGGTGGTTAGTGACTTATAAGAATACTTTAAATAAAGCAACATAACTCTATGAGTTAGCTTTCTCTGCAAACCAAACCTCTTATAGGATTAGCTCAAAACAACCACCAGTTGAATTAGCTCATGAATCCACAGGTTAGAAATCTTGGCTGGATTTGACTAAGTGGTTTAAGTCTGGGCCAGATTTGATTGATCTCAGTTAATGTCAGGTGAGATTGCTTATAAACCAATAGTCAGCTGGTAAGATCTCTGGCTTGAGTGAGTCGGGCATCTTCCCACATGGTCTCAAATCCTCTCCTAGTCTATCATTAGCTTGCTCATGTGAAGTTCACAAGATTCCCAAAGTGAGAGTGGATATGCTCAAAGATTCTTGAGACCCTGCACGAAATGCATATCATATCCGTTCTGTAGCATCGTATCACCTGAATAGCATACAAGGCAGCCTGGATTCAAAGGGTGAAGAAACAGACTCCACATCCCAAAGGGAGAAGCTGCAGTGAATTGCCGTTTTCACAATCTATCCTAGCACCAGCAAAGAGTTCTTGGAATTTTGGTTATCTGCCATGGCCACGGCACTTTATATACAAAAATGGCTTCACGTAGTTATTTTACCACAAGCTTTGTATAATGTCAGATCAGCAAAGCAGAAAGCCTTGCTACTGCCCTTTTAGTCCACAGAGAGCTAAAAGAGTGAGAAACCTTACCCTGCCTACCAGGTGGCAGAGGAAGCATTCTCCTTAGCAGAAAGCTAGGTCCTCATAAACCTGATAGTCTCACCTTTAAAATAAATGTTCAGAATATGTCTTGTTTTTAGTAATGAGAGGGCCAAGTTATTAGGAAATAGACTCCTGTTGAAAACAACTTTAAGAAGCTGCATAAAATATTACAAAAGAGCTTCTTGAAAGCATCCCAGAGACAACAGAAGAGTAAGGAATTACCAGGCCAAAAAGGGAAGGAAAAACAAAAACCCAGTTATGCCAGCGCAAAAACTAATTCTGCCCTGAAGGTATTTGACTTCCTGGCAGGGGCCTTCTGAGAGTGGGACCAGAGTCAAACCCAGAATTCTAGTAAACTGGGAAGTCTAATAGGACTCTTCTTGGTAAACTGAGACCCTAAGGAGTTTTCCCTCAGGCTAAGGATGAATAGGAGGGGGCAGAGCATGGGTAGAATTATAGTCATGTACTGAATTATCTGCGTCAAGTTTTGAGCTTGATACAACAATGGACTTTCTCTTTGAAAAGTTTTGTAAAATTGATGCTAAAACAGTTTTTCAAATAGAATTTTTATCACATTAAAATAATAACTAGGAGTATATACACGATAGACTCTGTAAAGATGAGCAGAAAAGGCATAACTGAAAACCAGAAACACAAGGCAAAGATATCATATGTTGAAATAATTAGACTCCAACCACAAAACAAGTATGCTGACAATTGTTAAATAAATGGAAGTCCAACTTATCTGCAGAGGGCTGGAAACCATAAAAAGTGATACAGTAGGTTTAAAAAGAAACAAAACTTCTGGAAAAAATACATAATAGAAATTAAAATCTCTGTGAATGAGCTTGACAGACTAAGGAGAGCTAAAGACAGACTTGATAGATACGAAGATTAGTTAAAAAAATTATCTAGAGTTCCATCCAGAAAGACCAAAGGAGGACTACACCTGAGAGAGACTGAGAACCACGGATGGCACCTTTGCAAGGTCTGGGATGTGTAACCAGAGTCCTGGAAGGAGAGAAGAGCGGCTATGGAAAAGGGGATGTACTGAAGGGACAGTGGTTGAGAATTTTCTAGCTCTGCAAGACAGTAATGCACAGATACATGAAGCACACAGATCCCATGCAGGATAGTTAGAAAGTAATCTGCAACTAAACACGCAATACTGAAACTGTAGAAAGAAGGAAATAAAGACCAAGAGAAACATCTTAAGAGAGGCCAGAGACAAACACAAAATGAAAAATTACCTTCAACGGAGCAAGAGTTTGACTGACAGTTGATGTCTCAACAGCAACAAAGTAAAACAGGTGATAGAGGAATAATCTTCATGTGTAAAAGAACATAATTACAACCCAGAAAGCATTTCAAGAACATTGGTAGCGGCGGGGGGAGACGTTTTTAGTCAAATAAAAGTGAGAGGGGTCTTCATGGCAGACTTCCACTAAAGAAAATCTTCAGGCAGAAGGAAAATGATACCAGGTGTGTCTGAGGTGTAGGAAGAAATAAAGATAAGATCAAGTAAAAATATGTGGAAAAAAATACATGTTTGGGACTGAGTGATCTCTTACGTCAGGAGTTGGCAAATTCTTCTCTGCAGGGCCAGACTGTAAATATTTTAGGCTTTATGTGGCATGTGGTCTCTTTTGTGAGCATTGTCCTGCTGTAGACAGTAACACAGTGCGAATGTGGCCAGTTCCAATTAAACTCAACGTAGAGACCTGCACTGGCCTGATGTGGCCTGCAGGCCATAGTCTGAAGACCCCTAACTTTAATGAACTCCCAGGTCTATTCCTGAGCATTTTGCTTACTTCTGTGATTAAGAGAAAGAAACTAAGGGCTAAACAAGTTCACGTCGTTTCCTTTATTTTTTATTTATTTATTATTATTATTTTTTTATCCTCACCCGAGGACATTTTTCCATTTTTTTGTTCAGATAGAGTGGGAGGGAGAGAGAGGAAGAGAGAGAGAGGGAAACATCGACGTGAAAGGGACACATCCAGTGGCTGCCTCCTGCGCGACCAACCAGGGCCGGGGACAAATTGCAACTGAGGTACGTGCCCCTAGCGGGAACCGAACCCGGGTCTCTCTGGACCGCAGGCCGACGCGGTCTGTTTCCTTTATTTTTGTGGTGTAATATGTGCTATGGAGCCAGTGCCAGTATATTTAGCGTGGTCTCTGACTCTTCCCTCTGCTGTCACAGGTAAAGCTTTCCCTTAGAGATAATCACAAAGCTTCCTTTCACACCCACCCAACTCTTCCAAATTGTAGGAAATACTCAGCAACAATGAGGCAACTAGAATGAGCTCTCTAAACACAAATCTGACAATGCCATTTCCCTGCTTAGATTTTCTTAAGGACGTCCCTGTCTGCTCCTCAAGCTGTGATTCCTCACAATGACACAAGGGCCCTTGTGATCTGGTGTTTACTTTCCTCTGTAGCTACTTGTCTCCCACTCCATCCAAGCTCATCTCAGCACTTAAGTGGAGCAGCATAGTCACCTGAGCAGGTGCACTGGCTGCTGCTGTATGGCTACATGGGCTATTTTTACTCCCCCCTTCATCCCCACTTTGTCCAGCTGCAAATATTAGTCTTTTAAGTCTCCAACCAGGCAACACTTTCTCCAAAAAGTTGCTAATGTCCCAAATTCAGCATGGGGTGCTCTGCTAATGTCCCCAAGCAGAGCAGGGCACACAGTATGTCTTGTTTTCCTGTCTTCCATAATAAGCAGTGATTTCCTTGAGGATCTCTTATTTCTGTGTCCCAGCGTGCTATAGAGTGGGCACTCAGTTAAGTGTGCATGTGCTTTAATGAACTATTGGATGAAGAAAAACAAGAATAACAACAACACAAAAACCCACCAGAACTGGATAATCTTAAGTTTATAATAGAATCAACTTAAATAAAAACCACCCATTAATGAAGTAACCCATAAATATCTATTGAGTATAGTTATAAAGAGGTCAAATTAATGAAAATATTGTTGTAATTATAGTATTAGTCTTTTAGTAATTTAACAAATCACTTGAGTAATTTAAACTATCTATAATATTTAAATATGTTCTTAGTTCAAATGAATGTTTGGAAATAATGGGAATGGTTATAAAGACAAAAGAAAGTTGTTGTTTTTTTAAATCAAGCCCATCATTTGAAACAATGTAAATGTCCGTATCAGTTGACCAATCACATGTATAAAGGGTGTCTCCAAAAAATGTCCACAGTGTGTCTGTAGATTCTCTTACATTTTGAAAATGAAATGTATTTTAATAAACACTGGCTTTATAATTATACCTTTTTTTGTGTGTATATTTTTTGGGGATGCCTTATATATTACAAATTCAGGACTGCCTAATTTATTAATCCCTTCAGTTAATTATTTTAACTCAATTTTAAAACATAATTCTGAAATTTACCATTTATAAACTCTATATGTTGTTTCACTTTTCAGTATACTAATGAAATAACTTTTAGTATGCATTGCATTATACAAATAGCAATTTGTTCATGCTTGCCTACATTTTAGTGTGTTTCGTTTGTTTATTGATTTAAAACACATGATGAAACTACCGGTATGATGTTATTTCCCTTTAATTATTTTTAAAATAAATGACTTTAAATGGTTTTGCAATATTTGCCTTATTCTTTTTTTAATAACAAATTTCTAACCATGATCTGTTCATAAGATGCTTATTTCAGTAATGTTTAACATTTTCATGTAATATGGAGTTAATTTAATATCGATTAGTGTGAAAAAAAATCATTTTAGTGTTCATTTGAATGTCACATGTATTTTCTTAAAGGTTTCATTATAATTTAACAATATTTAATAAGCATTGAAAACAGACTGTTATGTATTTGACTCAGTTCCATTAGCATGTTTTGCCATGTCTGTGAAAGTAGATGGTGAGTGTGATTGCCTAAGGCTTTTTGGGGTGGATGCTGCCGGTAGAGGAGTTTTCTTAAGGGTACCCAAATGAATTAAAATAAAAAAGACTCTAAGATTATTTGTGTCCCCTGACCCCAAGTCCCACATTTAAGAAGCTTAGTTTAATCCTTGTAAAGTAATATTTTGAGAGACTAAAAAAGAAACTGATTGAGTTATTCTCTTTAGGGCAAATATTTTCAAGGGTTGATAGGACATTAAGCCACTGTTAGCACTGGTTAGTTTACCAGATCAGTTAGAAAGAAAGAAGGTCTTGCACTAATAGATGAACAATAGGTGAGCTGTTAGAGTAGATAAGAGGTGCAGCGAAATCTTGACAACTGGAACTATTCTTCAGGGCGAGAGGGTCAGCGTGTCCTGGCAGGACACCACACTGCAGGGTCCTAGGGTGCCAAAGTGCCAGGCAGAAGAGGATAAAAGTTCAAGGCTGTTATGTGACTTTATCAAGGCACTTCACCTCTCTCAACAGTAAAATTTTAAAATCATGAATAAAGTTTAAATAAGCCACTTGGGTAAAATTGTTAGTAATTCTTTTTAATTCTAAAATTTTATGAAATTAAGGGATTTAATGAGGGGATAAAAAGAGCTAAAGAATGATCTGATAATTTCATCAAGTCACTAGGTTCCCAGTGTAGTCAGAAGCCATGTATCTGACTCATACAGAAGCAGAATTTTGTGTATCCCTCTTTGAAGTTCATAGTGAATCCGGTGTGTTTTCATCAATGATTGCATAATCCTTTTATTCCATTAGTATTGAATCAGATTATAATTATTCCTACTGTGACTAGCTAATATATTGTAAAAGAAATAGATTCAAGATTGTTCTCATGGTGTTTTGATAATTCAGTTCGATATTAGATTGCAGCAGCCAGTTACTTCACATAGCACTTGGCCTGTTCCGTTGTACAAGTGTGTAAGAACTGCTCATAGGAAAAGAATCAGGGAGCTGGTGGTGTTCATGGAGAGGACGACAATGGCAAGCGTGGTGGTACCAAGACTTTTCATAGACTGAGCTATAAATTTCTGAGATCACATTGTGCCAACATCCAAAAAAATACTAGATTTTGGTAAAGATAGGAAAGTGAACGAGCACTCCTACTGTTACTGGGAGCGTACATTTTTACAACAACCCCAGGGACCAATTTAGCAATGTGACAGTAAAGATGAACAATTTTATAATATATTTAAAAAAATAAATACCCTATATATAAAACTCTCTCAGATGAACACAGGAAGGCCTGTACCAAAACAATAATGCTCACTGCTTCATTATTTATAATAACAAAATTGTAACCAACATAGTGCTCATCCAGGGAACATGAGAATACATTGTGATGTGTTTGTAGATGGAATACTGATGTAGAGGAGGACAATCTTTTCCTGACCCTCTTTGGGTTCCTAACTGAGTTTGGCAATTAAACAAACAAACAAACAAAAAGCAAAGAAAAACAGACTAGGAGGAGATAAGCATACAAATTATTAGGGGGACTGGAAAGCAATGTCCGTTTTTTACATTAAATTCAAACAGATACATTTTTAACAAGTTTTTATTTTTAATCAATGATGTAATCACCCTCGTTATCAACAACCTTTTGCCATCTAGTGTGCAAATTTTCAATGCCAGATCGATAAAAATCAATTGGTTTTTGAGCAAAATATCTGGAGATGACATTTTGGACATCATCCAAATTTTCAAATTTTTTGCCACTTAGAAAATGTTGTAGCGATCGGAATAAATGGAAATCCGATGGCGCAATATCGGGCGAGTATGGTGGGTGAGGCAATACCTCCCACCCCAATTCATTAATTTTTTCCAGGGTTCGTCTTGCGCAGTGCGGTCCTGCATTATCGTGTTGCAGAATAACACCTTTTCTGGTGACAATCACTGGGCACTTTTCAATTAAAGATTGATTTACTCGATCCAATTGTTCACAGTAAAGGTCTGCATTCAGTTTGTCCAGGTTTCAGCATTTCAAAATGAACGACCCCACGAATACTTCAACAAACACACAAAAGTGTCTTTTTGGGGTGTAAACCTGGTTTAGCTGTATTTTGTGGTGATTCATTCAGAGAGAGCCACTGCCTTTTGCGTTTTTGATTATCATAGAGGACCCATTTTTCATCTCCAGTGATCAAGCGATCAAAAAACGCTTCTGTATTGTGCCGCTGAAGCAATAAGTTGCATGTGGTGGACCGGTTAGCTTTGCTTTCTTCGAACAGATTATGCGGGACCCAAACACCTGCTCTGCTTACTTTACCAATCTGCTGCAAATGTTCTTGGACGGTCGACCTGGGTTGGTTAAGAGTGTTTGACAGTTCTGCAATTGTCTGACACAGATTTACTTCCACTTCCACCCTTAACATGTCATTACTGTAACGACATTACCTTCCGGTCCCCCTAATATTTATAAGTGTTGGTAACATAGAAGTCTTCATAAGGAAACAAATCCTCAAAGAAACAGTTAAACCTGAATATTTTTTATGCCAGGTTTGATGCAGAGTGAGAGTGAACAGTCATGGAAGAATATGACAAGTCGCAGAGCATGGGGAAAGTGTAGTAAACTGGGGAAACTTAACAGAACCCGGCTCCTTAGGATTCTGCTTAGCATCCCTCTGTCTTCAGAAACAAAGGTGCTCATGTTTTGTGGTTGTAAGAGGGGCACCTCTCACGTGGGAATTTTATAACCTGCTTCAGGGTAGAATGGTAGGGTGAAGGTCAGAACAACCTACCTGCTTCTGCTGTTTACTCAGACTCCTTCAGCTTAAAATGTTGAGTGAAAGCAAGGTGTACAATCCATGTAGTATACTATTTAAATAAAGATTAGAAAAACTGAAACACTACATACATTTATGGATACATAATTACACAATGAAAATATGGAATACCTAGAGAAATTGTTGTAGTTTGAACATATACAGGGCCAATACCAAAAGATTTAGCACACTCCCTGACCTCCTCCCCCTATAGTGACAGGTAATAATGTGGAAGACCTTCGGTCATTAAAAAAAGAAGAAGAAGAAAAGGAACAAAAACAAAAACAACCTTTCCTTTTATGTGCACCAAATTTCTAATAATGATTATACTGGAGGAGGAAGGGAATGAAATGATATGGAGGTGGAATAGAAAAACTATATCTATAATGTTTAATTTAAAAAAAAAATCTGAAACAATTGTTTCCTTATTATGATGAAACCTGATATTCATTATAATACTTTTTATTTTTTTTTTTTTATCCTCACCCGAGGACACTTTTTTTCATTATAATACTTTTTATAACACTGCTCTTACCAGACTGAAATATTTCACAATAAAACTAAAAAACCCAACAATAACAGAAACAACAGACAAGACTATATCTTCATAAGGAAGGGCATGGCGTTAGGGAAGTTAAGGCATTTCTATTGCTGCAGAGTTCAGTTTACAAACACATCCTGTGGGCTGGATGGGGTGAATGGAAACCTGGGCTTTTCAACTCTGAGTTCCTGCATGATTCATAATAGCATCCTCCCTTAATTGCTCCCTGCACTCCATTGAAATCCAAATGACAGAGCACTCTTGACCCTGAAAGGTAAGATTACATTTAAGAAATGGCAGACTAACTTGTTAGAGTTTTAAATTGACTCTCTGTCCCCAAACAGTGAGAATTCAACCACTCTGCTTAAGGTAGGCAGAAATAGAATTTTAACTAAAGAACGGGTGTTTTCTGCATTATGAAGCAGAGTGAGTTGCTTAACATAGGAAAAATCCTTCATCACTGCGTCCTCACTCTTCTCCCTGCAGTAAAATGGATGGAACTAGTAAACCTTAAATGTCTTTAAAGCTTCTAAGATTATTAAAGATTCTGAAAGATTTAGAATCTGTAATTAAATTTTAGATTTCAGATGGCAGCTGGCAAACATGGAAATGATTTTTTAAAGGAGACTATTTTTGGCAAAACCTTTATGGGTAACTATTTCTTTGGGGACTAAAAACAATGTCAGGATTCTGGACTGGATTCTGTCTGAAATGACCAATCTTCAAAATCCTCAATCCGGGATTCTACTTGATCATTCTACACAATGACTGTTTAGAAGGGCCATTTGGAAATTTTAACTTGTCTTCCTAGGACTTCCAAGTATATGGAAAAGACTTTTCTTAAAGAGCAACCTTCTTTTCACTTCTAAACAACTTCTAAGAAAAAGGACCCATGGGTTAGATTATGCTATTTTATGCAAAGCACAAGCATGATGCGCAGTGTTATCATGGGAAATCCTTCATAAAAATGCATGCACTCTTTTCACTGCATGTTTCGTGTGAATATGATCGCCTACAGATGTCTAACTACTTCCTGCATCTCTCCTCTATGGGACTGAGGCATCCCTCCAACTGATTACTTGACATCACATCTTGGATAGTTGGAAGGAATCGTAAACTCGACGTGTTCAAAATATGATCTTCCACCCCAAATAAGAGACATATTTGCTACACACAATTATATTGAACAGTAGCCTGTTCTGCTGGCTACTCAAGTCATATACATCAGTATCACACACAGGCTTCTCTTTCAAATCCTGATGACTTTGCATCTAAAATAATACATATATAAATCCCACCTATAGGCAAGTCCTGTTGATTCTCTCTCCTAAACAGTTCATACAAATCTACTGTTCTCTACCACCCCATCCAGAGTACCAGTCCACGGTACTGTCATCTTTCTTACCTGGACAACTTCCATTACCTGGTAAATGGTCTACTGTTATTTGTATTTGCTTCCTTCCTATCTGTAGCCATTTTTATTTGTTCCAAATATCTATACATTACTTGATAAAAATCTATCTTCTGTAAAAGCTAAACTCTATGGAGTCAGGAAATTTGCTTGTTTTTCTCAGGGTCATATCCCTACTACCCTGCAATTGCATTGTATTGTCATCCTGTCTTATGTGCTCTAAATTCTAGAAAACAATTTCACATGTGTGGCTGCAATATTTTTTTAGCAGCAGTAGCATCTTTGGAATAACCTCATAACTCTCCTAGGTAACTATTTTAAGTTTAATAGCACTTTAAAAGACAAAAACATTCTGTTCTCTGTGTTTAAAACAATCATTCCCTCTCTTAAAACTTAAAAGCACCAACCTTCTCTCTAGTCCTTACAGAGATACTGCCAGTGTAGTAAATGGGCTGACTTGCTTTGGATCACTTTTACTTGACTTTGCCTACTCTACACAAAAGGAGCACCAGAGGACATGAAAGGCTACACTTCATTAGGAAAGAAGGGAATTGCACACTGAATTTCCCTGTGTGCTAATCCCTACACATATTATCTTACATTTAATTAGAACAGACTCTGGGTTGTTGAGTCTATTTTTTAATCACCTCTTCTTTATACATGAGGAAACTGATGTTGCAAGACATTCAGTCATCTCAGCAGGTGAATGGCAGAGGCAACACCCCATTTGAAGTCTCTGGTAGCAAAACTCCTATTTCTTCCCTCCAACATCCTATTTTATTCTTGGGTAAATTTGGAGAACAGATTTTTTTTCAGCTACAGACAGGCCCTAATACAATGATGCACTACCTTGAGTATGGATGAGATTAACCAGGGGGAATGCAGACTGGTGTTGCTACTATGAAAAACAGTATGGAGTTTCCTCAAAAAAGTAAAAATGGAACTGCCTTTTGACCCAGTGATCCCACTTCTAGGAATATACCCTAAAAATCCTGACACACCAACCAGAAAGAATATATGTACCCCTATGTTCATAGCAGCACTATTTACAATCGCTAAGATCTGAAAACAGCACAAGTGTCCATCAATAGATGAGTGGATAAAAAAGCTGTAGTACATACAGATAATGAAATACTATGCAGCTATAAAAAGAAGGATCTCGTACCCTTTGAGATGACATGGAGGGACCTGGAGAGTATTATGCTAAGCAAAATAAGTCAGTCAGAGAAAGACAAGTATCACATGATCCCACTTATATGTGGAATCTAAGGTACAAAATAAACTGAAGAACAAAACAGATCCAGAGACATGGAAGCATGGATCTCAGAGGGAAGAAGGTGTGTGTGAAAAGAGATTAACCAAAGAATTTATATGCACATATGCATAACCCATGAACACAGACAATAGTGAGGTGAAGGCCTAGGGGAGGCAGGAGCAGGGTAGAGGGGGTAAATGGGGAAAACAGAGGGACATTTGTAATACTTTCAACAATAAAGATACATTTTTAAAAATCAGAATTTCTCAAGGTGAAATTATTCAGGTGCCAGTATTTTTAAAGCTCCCTAGAGGATTCCAATAGGTGGTTAATATTGAGAAGCACAACTCAAATACTTTTTATGAATGTGTCATTATGTCTTTAAATTTATGTACAAATGCACATTAAAATTTTGACAGAAAACAACTATTCTTTAATATGAGAGGTAGAATCAGGAAGATTATATTTGCTGTTTATATCTGAAAGAAAATATATACTTTCTGTTTAATATGTGTCATGCCCATGCATAATTAATAAACCTGCATCCTCTCCTCCCCCACAACTAGGAAATCTTAGACACTGTACATACTATTTATGGAGTATACCTTTTTGCTGTTCTTGAGTTGTTTACATATTCTCTGCAAGATATGTGTGTGTCTATACACATTGAAACAAAGCGTTAATTCAATAATAGCACAAGAACACGATTTCCTGAGAAGAGGTTTATAACAGGCTCCCAAAAAAGGCAGGTGAGCAGCAGTGTAACTATGTTGAATGCACTACAGGCTGCTGTTTCAAGGACACAGTTGAACCTAGAGCTACTATACTCATATCTGCACGCAGCCATAATCACTCAAGGCAATGAAGAATGGCTTCTATGAATAAAATATAAGCCAAGATTGTTTCTTTTAAGAAAAAGACGTATCTATGCTAAATCGTAAAACCTGCTTCTAGGACTGTTCCCTATAGCGATGCTACTTGTCCGCTTGGTTTAGTCTGATTGGCATCCCCTTCAGCAGGGCTCTCATTTAGATAACCGTCAGGTGATATATGTGCTTTTTAAAAAAACAGCTGGCAAAGAATGCGTAAACGCGCATTTATTCCATTTCCAATCTGTGAATCATTTCTGTCCTTACTCCAACCGTTTGCTGAAATCTACAGCGTCTCTCTGCAATCTATCTTCCCCGCCGTTTCCAGATCCACTCTCGTTATCTCAACTTGAACTTCTCTCATGTGCAGGACTGGACAGTCTCCTTTCATGTTCTTACTCTTTCCAGCTCTTTGCTCTCTGGCTTTGCCAATGACAGGGAGCAATTTGAACATGTGATCAGTTCATCTGAGCAAAAACCTAATGAAACTTTTTTTTTAGTTCCCAGATTATGGAGCAGGAAAGTTCCTCCTTCTCACCCTCTCAGCTTCTAAAATGTTTTAAACTAAGGTGAACAGGCATTAGGAACATCGCTCCTTCCTCTGCCTCAGCCAGGCCCTCACCTGCAGCTCCTCACAGTGCTTTAAGCGAGTCCATCACTGTTCTACATAATGTGGAAGGCAGGGCAGGGTGAAGAAAAGGAACTCAGTGGATGGGAAAAAGTAGATAAGGATGAAGAATAAGGAAAAAGAAGGTGGAGGAAGGTTTATTTAGACAGGGAAAAAGGAAAGCATTCTCTGTTGCTGACTCCTTGAAGACAAGGACATTTATGAATTCTATGATGTTTAATTGGCAAGCCAACAAACAACTACATAAACATTGATTCATTAATTTCTATTTATGAAGAGAAAATAGTCATTTAATTGCAAAGTTAGGAAAGTAACATTTTGTTCTTTATAAATATTAATTTTCAAAATACTTAGAAAATTATTGGCATTGATTTGGCAGATTTGTTTTTGGCTATCTGGAAAATTTTCTACCTGAAACCAAATACACATTTTTATTAGGTGAAAGCTAAGTGTGCTGATAAATACATTTGAGAAAATTCTAAATTATTTAATGTACTTTTTATATATAACTTGGGTAGGCAAAGATAACCAGCCAATCAATGTAAACAAATGTAAATTTAAAACATTGAATTAACAAATTAGTATTTCTACACTTATCTTTATATGTATCATTCTTAGAATAAATGAATCCATATACTGTAAAGAATGTCTATATCTTTTTTATAATCATATATTTTTACATGTTTTGATAGTTGATACTATGGTAATCTATGGGTTAACTTAGTAATAAATGTATCTGGTCTATTACAGTTAACACTGTTTTATACTCATTATTAGAATTCAGGAACAAAAACATCAGCATGCTTTTTAATTGTAATTTTTCATATCTGAAAAAGCTTATGTGATTTGATATGGTACTAAATAAGCTATTGCCCGCTGGAAAGAATGCTTAAGGTACTGTTTAATAATTCTCTGCCACATACATTTTCTGAACATGATCAAAGATGGTTGTGTGAGCTAGTTCTTTTTAGTTTTATCTAAAAAATTACAATGCTGTAGTGCACTAAATGAGTGAAATATAGAACTTACTTCTGTGCGCTGTTTAAGGACCAGAGGCTGTTAAGAAATAATGACTAGTGTTTGCATAGCTGACAAGCATGTTCCTAAACACAAAAAGATATGTAATGCCACATTTACATGAAGTATTATCTTTTATTGTCACATAATGTATTTCTCATTATACTTTTATGAGCCTCTGGGGTTTCATTGTGTGTGCTTTTTAAGAACATCCACATATTAACCTAATAGATTATGAAGATATGTATCTACCTACCAGCATATTAAACTCAAATCTATTTTATTTAAATTTGGACACTGTGTAAACACATACAGTATATTTGTTAACAACACCAAATTGAACACTTACAGGTGAGTATGGTTACCACTTACAGGTGAGTATGGTCACTTTATTTATATATATATACATATATATATAATGTATATAATTATATATAATTATAGTTACTTTCTGCAGAATTATATACACTTATGAACATATATAATATATTCCTGTGTGTGTGTGTGTGTGTGTGTGTGTATTCCTCAAAATAACCATTAGATTGCTCTTATTATTATGCTCACTTCCAAAATGAGAAAAAAGAAGATTCAAAAAGAGGTTAAATAATTTGCCTAAATTCACCAGCATGCAATTTTAGAGACCAGAATTGGAATTTGGATCTGTCTAATGTCAAAGTCTATACCCCTTATCACTATGCTAAAACCAGTAAAGAATGAGTTAATAGTCCAGCCGGTGTGGCTCAGTTGTTGAGCATCAACCCATGCACCAAGAGCTCACTGGTTTGATTCCCGGTCAGGGCACATGCCCAGGTTGTGGGCCTGATCCCCAGTGGGGGCATGCAGGAGGCAACCGATCGATGTTTCTATCTCTCTCTCTCTCTCCCCTCCTCTTTCTCTAAAGCAATAAAGAAAAAAAGTAAAAAAGAAAAAGAATGATTTAATATGTTTCCAACAAAAGCAAAGAAATACTGATCCTTTAGTCTTTGCAATTTCATTGAGAATATTGAGAGTAAAACTGTGATTTCTGTAAAGAAATGACTAAACAATCTGGAGGATACCCATTCTGATCTTCACAGATCACTAAGCTATCTGGATGTGGATGGAAAAAAATTTTTAGACATCAATTAATTATTCCTTATCTTGCTAAAATTTTTGAGAAATGCAATAATAGGAATCATTCAGGGTTGTAATTTTGTTCTTTTATTCATCTTCATACTTTTAATGTCTAGCAGTGTTGAGCAGCAGGTACTCAATAATTACTTGTTGAGGAAATGATAGATATTAGGAACAAGTGGCAATCTGGAAACAGTTTGATTTGTGTCATATGTTATTTTAACAATATATTGTTACCATTTACTTTAAGTTACAAGTAAATTTTTAATTTTCATAATTTGAAAGACATTATATTTTTAAACCAATTGTGCCACATGATGAACCCCAAGATGCCACTAGGTCCCTAAATCATGCTCTAATTCTATATTTAGGTTATGCAAATAAGTGCATTAGCTCTTTTTATTTTGTATTTGTATTTTCCTCATATTTTGAATATCCTTGAATTGTTCCCTAGTAATGAAATAATGTATAAATATTGAAATATAAATGTGTACATATGCATGTAAAAAGTATGCACACATGTAGCTATGTGTGTAAAAAATTGCAATTTATATTCTATCTAAATAGCATATAATCTGTAACATGATTGATAAAAAATGAGATATATATAAATTAATATGTATTTATTCTTGATGTTTTTACTAGATAAGACTAATGTAGACAGTTTACATAGTTAATGTTTATATTAGGCTATAACATGAAACTTTTCAAGTCACATAATTTAGAATGATGGTAGATCTAAATACTTTGGTGCTTATTAATGTATCACTTTAACTATTACTCTGATTCTGCACCTGAGTGAACTGTAGGATGGTAGGCAATATCTATTAATTAGCTATTAAATAAACTCAGATATACTAACTCAATTAATCTAGCTTTTTTTGTTTTTGGTAAATATGTTTTAATGAAAACTAAGAGTAACAGATGTGTATAATTAGAAATTATTAGAAAGTGAACTGGAGATTGGACCAAAACTTTAGACTGAATACACAATTCTACTCTTCTATTTCTCAAAATCCCATGAGATAAGAAAAAGCCAGAGAACAAAGTAGGATGGGGGAGAGAAAGAGGGAGAAGAAGAGACAGAGGGAGAGAGGGGGGTGTACAATGAAAAAAATAAGTCACACACACACATGCACACACACAAACACACACATCTTCAAAATGAGCATGAGAATACTAAAAAGTACCATCAGCAAACCAGAAATTTTGAGGAACCCATGAAAATAATAAAAGAGATTAAACAGAATTATGAAGATAATAAAACAAACATAAGAAACCAGAGCCCCAATAACAACTAATGAAATTGAAGCAGTAATAAGAAAAAAAACTCCCAGCGAACAAAAGTCCTGGACTGGATGGCTTCACAGGGAAGTTTTGCCAAACACTCAGAGAAGAACTAACACCTATCCTCTTCAAACTATTTCAAAAAATTCAAGAGGAAGGAAGACTTATGAGTCTAGTACTAGCCTAATTCCAAAACCAGATAAATACACTACAAAGAAAGAAAATTACACACCAATATCCCTGATGAACATAGATGTCAAATTCTCAACAAACTATTAGCAAATCAGTTCCAGCAATATATTAAAAAGATTATTCATTATGACCTAGTGGGATGTATCCCAGAGATGGAAGGCTGCTACAATATTTGCAAATCAATAAATGTGATACATCACATAAGCAAAATGAAAGATAAAAATCATATGATCATATCAATAAATGCAGAAAAAGCATTTGATTAAATCTGTCCCCCATTTATGATAAAAACTCTCAGCAAAGTGGGAATAGAGGGATCATAAGTCAAGATAATAAAGGCTATATATGACAAATCTACAGCCAACATCATACTCAAACTAAAAGTGTTTCCCTTAAGAGCAGGAACAATACAGGGATGCCCACCTTCACCACTCTTATTCAACGTAATATTGAAAGTCTTAGCCACAGCGATTAGACTAGAAGAAACAATAAAAGGCATCTAAATTGGAAAGGATGAAATTAAACTGTCATTATTTGCATATGACATGATATTGTACATAGAAAACACTAAAGATTCCACCAAAAAACTACTAAATTTAATAAATAAAATCAGCAAAGTTGCAGGATACAAAATTAACATCCAGAAATTGATGGCATTTTTATACACCAGTAATGAACTCACAAAAAGAGAAACTAGAAAACAATCCCATTTTTCCATTGCAACAAAAAAATTAAGATACCTAGAAATAAACTTAACCAAGGAGGTAAAAGACTTATTCTCAGAAAACTACAGACATTGAAAAAAAAGAAATTGAGAAAGCTATAAACAAGTGGAAGCATATACTGTGTTCATGGATTGGAAAAATTAACATCACTAAAATGTCGGGGTGGGGGAGGGAAGAGATAAACCACAGAACTTATATGCACGTACGCATAACTGATGGACATGGACAACAATGCTGGGGATGAGGCGGGGGGGATGGGGAGGAGGGTGTCAATGGGGGAAAAAGGAGAAACATCTGTAACAAAAACAAATTAATAAAATAAAATAAAAATGTCAATACTACGCAAAGCAATCTATAGATTCAATGTAATCCCTATTAAAATACCAATGGCATATTTCACAGATCTAAAATGAATACTGTAGAAATTTATATCTAACTAAAAAAGACCCCAAATATTCATAGCAATCTTGAGAAAGAAGAACAAAGTTGGAGCGATAACAATTCCAGTTATCATGTTATACTACAAAGTGATTATAGCCAAAACAGACTGGTACTGGCACATAAACAGGCATATAGATCAATGGAATAGAACAGAGAACACAGAATATTGACCCAAGACAATATGCACAATTAATATTTGATAAAAAGGAGGCAAGAGCATACAACAGAGTTAAAACAGTCTCTTCAATAAATGGTGTTGGGAAAATTGGACAGGTACATTAAAAAAAAAATGAAACTAGACCACCAGCTTATACCACACACAAAAATAAACTCAAAATGGATAAAAGACTTAAATATAAGTCATGAAACCATAAAAGTCCTAGAATAAACAAACCATAGGCAGCAAGATGTCAGACATTTCACACAGCAGAATTTTCACTGATACATCACCTAGGACAAGAGAAACAAAGGAAAAAATAAATAAATGGGACTACATCAAAATAAAAATTTTCTGCACAGCAAAAGAAACCATCAATGAAATGAAAAGAGATCACACTGTACGGGAGAACATATTTGCCAATGACATATCTAAGGAATTGATTTCCAAATTATATAAAGAACTCATAAAACTTAAAAAAGGGAAGTCAAACAATGCAATTAAAAAAGGGGAAAGGACCTAAATAGACACTTCTCCAAAGAGGACATACAGATGGCCAAGAGACATATGAAAAAATGCTCAAAGTCACTAATCATGAGAGAGATGAAAATCAAAACAATGATGAGGTATCACCTCACACCTGCTAAGATGGCTGTCATTAACAAATCAACAAAAGACAAGTGCTGGCAAGGATGTGAAGAAAAGGGAACCTTCCTGCCCTGCTGGGGGGAATGCAGACTAGTGCAACCACTATGGAAAACAGCATGGAGTTTCCTCAAAAATTTAAAAATGGAATTGCCATTTGACCCAATGATGACATTTCTGGGAATATATTCTAAGAATACTGAAACACCAATCAGAAAGAATATATGTACCCCTATGTTCATAGCAGCACTATTTATAATAGCTAAGATCTGGAAATAGCCCAAGTGCCCATCTGTAGATGAGTGGATGAAAAAGCAGTGGTACATATACACAATGGAACACTATGCAGGTGTGAAAAAAGTACAGCATGGAGGGACCTGGAGAGTACTATGTTAAGTGAAATAAGCCAGTCAGAGAAAGACAAGTATCTCATGGTCCCACTTACATATGGAATCTAATGAACAAAATAAACTTCGAACAAAATAGATCCAGAGACATTGAAGCATGGAACAGAGTGATGAATCTCAGAGGGAACGGTGGGATGGGACAAGATTAACCAAATACCTTATATGCATGTATGCATAACCCATGGACTCGAACAATAGTACGGTGAAGGCTTGGGGGAGCAGGAGTGAGCTGGAAGGGGATCAATGGGGGGAAAAGGGGGGCACATCTGTACTATTTTCAACAATAAAGATAAAATTTAAAAATTTACTTAACTATTCATTTAATTCTTTTCAATTTTTTCTATTAGGAACAGTGTGGGAATAAACAATATTGCAGGTAAAAAAAAAAAAAAAAAAAAGAAAGAAAAGAAAAGAGAGTCCTAAACTTCTGTATCGTGAGATCCTCTGCTAACTTTGCAGCAGTCTAGAAGACCTTTGTGATCAGAGTCAATGCTAAGACAGGAGAGGCCACCCGCTCATTCATCAGGGTAACCATTGGAGCAGACGAGCCACTGCTTACTTATCCCTTCCCAATTTATAACAATCAGCTGTCATTAAAAGCATTTGCTTTAGACTTTTAACTTCCAATTGAAATAAAGTAGAAAATTTTAATTGATGGGAATTGAAAAGTGGATAGTGTTATAAAGGAAACTAGTCAGCTCGAAATAGAATTTTTCCAGGCATTCAGGAAATAAATATGTAACACAGTTATGTGTAATAATCCAGGAATATTGCAAAAATTTTATTAATACTAAATTAAACCTTGAGAATGTCAACATAGGAATGACTGGTGGAGATGGAGCATATAGGGTACAATGACAGTGAAAATATGTTATGGTCATTTTCTATGTACATACTAAATTAAATTATCCTTAAACTTATAGTATCAACCTATATATTAAACATTTGTGAGTAACTGTTAGGCATATGATGCATAATGCTTAAAACTAGAAAAATAGGGAAAGCATTTCAATGTAGTAAAAAAAAAAAAAAAGCCAAACCAATCAGATGTCAGGAAGACCATATTCAAAACCTCTTATGCACTGTTCATTTACCTGCTCTTCTGTCAGCCTTCTCTGTGATGACCAGCTCTTAGTAGACTCTGACCAATTTCTACATGTGATGCACAGTGTCACCTCACTGTCCTTGCCTTGTGCCTCATCATACCTGCTGTTTCCAGGGTTTTGTCTTCCACATGTCAGTGCATCTATGACCAACCAGAATGTGGGGTAGGAATTCATACCCCATCAGCCAGAGTTTTGGGCGGCGGGAAACAGGAGTGCGTGGGTAAATTGTCACCTCTTTCCCTTGGGCATCCTGTTCTGAGTCATACAGGGTCTGGGAGAGTGATTCTGAAGGTCAAGCATCAGTTTTACATTGTGGCAGGCAGCTCAATAACACATTATCTACTGGCTCTCCCTTCTGCCCTCCACGTGACCTCACTGCTTCTCCCTCCCTCAGGAAGCAGAAGCACAGAACCCTGTGCCTTTGTCTCTCCTTTCTGGGGACCCCAACCTAGGAAATGCTAAGTGAGTAGGTACAGTAAACAGATAAGTTACACAGGGTGGGGGGCAAAAGTAGGTTTATTGTATGGAAAATAATACAATAATAAAGAAATAATAATGCAAGAATAAACTGTGGTTTTCGTACTCACAACTGCAAATCTATTTTTGCCCTACCTAGTATTTCCTTACCATGAAACAAAGGCCCGAATATAAGGTCAAAAGAGAGAAGAGAGAGAATGAGAGAGAGAGAGGGGAAACTAAGGAAATTAACAACAACCCAAAATCTAGCTACATAATGTATGACAGTGGGAGAGTTAAAAATATGATAATATAAAGTATGATAATAAAATAATGGAAAGGTATACGGGGCAATTTTTTAAAAAAATAAAGCATTGCAACAGCACTCTGAAGCCAGTTATCACAGCAAAAAATAAAATGATGAATGCAGCAAGCTAAACATATTTTTTGTTGGTAAATGTAAAATTATGAAACCTTAGATGTGTAACATATTGTATTAAATCAAGCTGATTAAAATTCAAGGATAAATTTACTAAACCTTAAATGTTAGAGCCTTTAAGATACTTCATTCCAAATATATTTGATAATGATATTAAATTCAAAATAAACAGAAATAGTAAAATTCAAACAACTAATAATTTGATTTAATAGCTATATGCGTAGTATATATATTCTATACATAATATATATGTACAGAGAGAGATAAAATTTTAAGACAATATAGTTTTTCAAACACTCATGAAAAAATATTTAAAATTTCCATGTACTGGATCACAATTAATATCAGAACAAATGATATGACTGAAAACCACATCCTCTGAACAAAATACTTATGAAGTAAAATTAAAATTAAACAGTCAAAAATAGCCAATAAGAATGGCAAATATTATTTTGTTTTGAAATTTTAATATATTTGAAGATAATAACTTGTATTGGAATAAAAGTATAAAATGAAATTGTGAAATATAATTACGTGAAAAATGTAATTATCAGCATCTGATCTTCTTTTGGGTCCTCCATAAGTGGTGCTCATTCTCACCTCAGACCTTCGGCACTGCTGTTTACTGCATAATCTGTGTATTATTTTTCCCAGTTCTCAAGAAGAATAATCATTCTACCTGCCTCAAATGGTACTTGGGAAGATTAAGTGGATTAATTTGTATAAAGCACTTATAAAAGTGCCTGACACACTTGTAAAACTAAAAAGCAATTTTATAAGTGCTACCTAGCTAACAACATCATTATTATTAGTATTTTTCCTAATTATAGACACTGCACATTTTATTTAATTAGCATGCATTTACAATTTTTTAAAGTTTGAATTCAATGTAAGTCTATATTTTGCAAATGTAAGTCTACAAATTGCAAATGGCTTAGCTTTTGCATAGAAAATAATAAATGTGTTATTTGTGTATAAATTGTTGCTTAGGCTGCATTATTGCATATCACTACAAAGCCTCCCCCTCCAAAAATTGGTAACACTTTTCCATTGCATAGAACAACTAGAAGCTATCAGATTCTAAAGCTATTTGGCTAATTTTGGCATGACCAAAAATAAGTAAATGATTCACTTTTATCTGCATTTATCTATGAATTTTTAATGACAAATAGACAAAACATAAAAACTTTCCCAGTAGCTCCTGCAGAGGTCAGTTGCTTCTTAAATAAGTACCTAAATAGGAGGGAAATCTCTGTGTTTGCCCTTCTATTATTTTTATGAAGTTGAATTGTGGTTTCTGGAATTTAACAATAGCGTTAATTGTGGTCATTCTTGGTCTTATTGCTATAATGGCTGGGGAGAAGGAAAATCAAATTTAAGAGTTTTAAGAGTCTTTAAGGTAACAAAGATCCTGGTTAATTGTTTAAAATGGAGTAAGTTATCACAAGGATGTTTTTTAATCCATGTTAAGATGCAGCAGGAAGCATGGACCCTCAAAGAGAAGATGGAATGTATCATTATGGATATAGTGTCTGTTCTCCCAGGTGAGATGAGCACCATCTCTATACATTACTAGAAACATTTTCTAAGCTTCAAGGGTTTGAGGAACATCTCTCTGCGCTCATCCTGTTATTAGAAAAAGGTGAACATTTCTTCAACAGGACAAGTAACAATTCAGGATGAAGTCAGAAGAGGAAAAAAAAAGACTTCAGGAGAGCATGTGATTAGAAGATGAAAGCTGTTAGAATAATACAAGATGCGAATGACTTCCTAAAAATACACTACTAAACTATGAAGAATTGGAGAGAATGGGAGAGTGGAAAGTTCATTTAATTCTTTCTTTTGTTTTTTTCTCTATTTATCTACCTACCTCTATCATCTATCTATCTATCACCTCAATATTTACAGTGTACTGAGTGTATTTTTCCAACCTCTTATTTTTAATTGGTGAGTTATTCTTTTATATTTAATGTAATTACTACTGGTAAAAAAGGACTTATTTCTCCCATTTTTTTTTTTTTAATCCTCACCTCAGGATATTTTTCCATTTATCTTCAGATAGAGTGGGAGGAAAGGAGGGAGAAAGAAAGAGAGAGACATTGATGTAAGAGAGACACATTGATTGGTTGCCTCCAATTGACCAGGGCTGGGGACCGAACCACACCTGAGGTATGTGCCCTTGACCGGAATCGAACCTGCGACTCTTTGGTCCGTGGGCCAATGCTCTAATCGCTGAGCCAAACTGGCCAGGGCTATTGCTCCCATATTTATGTTTATTTCCCCTATGTCTTATCTACTTTTATTCCTCAGTTTCTCCATTACTGTCTTCTCTTGTGTTAAATACATGTTTTTTTACTATAGCATTTTCATTTTTTATTGTCTTTTACCATATACTTTAAAAATATTTTTATTGATAGAGAGAGAGAGGAAGTGAGAGGAAGAGAGAAGAGAAATATCAATGTGAAAGCTGAACATCAATAAGCCGCCTCCTGCACCCCCACCTGGGGATATCAAGCCCTCAACCAAGGCATGTACCCTGACCTGGAATTGAACCAACAACCTTTCGGTGCATGGGACAATGCCCAACTAACTGAGCCACACCAGCCAGGGCTACTATATACTTTTGAGTTATTTTCTTAGTGATTGCCCTGGAAAGTACAACTAGCATCTTAAATTTTAACAATCTATTTTGGATAAATACCAACTTAATTTCAATAGTATACAAAACTTTGGTCTTACAGTGCTCCTTCCACCGTCTTTATGTGGTTATTGTTATAAATTATGTTTTTATAAATTGTGTGCTCATAAACATAGATTTATAATTATTTTTATGCTAGCTACTGTACTTTAAATCAGAAGTTACAAACAATAATGCACTTATACTTTTATAATTACCTATTGATTAACTTTAACAAGTATTCTTTATTTCTTCATGTAGATTCAAGTTACTGTCTGATGTCCATTTCTTTTAGTCTGAATGACTTTTATCAGTTTTCTTTAGGGAAAATGTATTAGTGAAAAACTCTGTTTATCTTGGAGTATCTTCTTTTCTCCTTTATGTTTGAAGAATAGTTTTGCTGGATGTAGAATTCTTGGTTAACAGGTTGTTTTTATTTATTTTTATTTTTTAGTACCTTGAATATATCATCCTACTGCCTTCTGACCTAAGTGGTTTCTTATGAGACATCAGCTCTTAATGTTATGGAGAATCCCTTGTACATGGCAAAGTACTCCTTTCTTGCTGCTTTTAAGATTTTTTTTCTTTGTCTTTGTCTTTTGACAGTTTGATTATAATGTCTCAGTGTAGATTGTTTTCAGATTATTTTACTTGGGGTTTGTTGAGCTTAAAAAGTCAGGTGCTGGACTTCCGGTCAAGATGGCGGCGTAGGTAACCGCGGTATCGCATCCTCCCACAACCACATCAAAGTTACAACTAAACTACAGAACAACCATCATTCAAAACCACCTGAAATCAAGCTGAATGGAAGTCCGACAACTACAAAATTAAAGAAGCCGCCACATCGAGACTGGTAGGAGGGGCGGAGGTGGACGGGCTGGTCCCACACCCGCGTGTGGTGGATAAAAATTAGGAGGAACCTGGGCTGGGAAGGTCCTCCCTGTGGACTGAGGGCTCCCCGTCCCACACCAGGCGCCCAGCTCAGGGTTCCAGTGCCAGGAAGAGAAGTCCCCATGACTTCTGGCTGGAAAAACCAGCGGGAACTGAGGCTGAGGCGGCTGGAGCCCCCGGCAGCTCCTCTTAAAGGGCCCGCGCACGGACTTACTCGGACTCCCACCCTCTAGGCTCCAGTGTGCGAGAAGGAGCCTGAAAGGCACCAGAGTCATATGGGGAAGAACTGAGCTGTTTGGCATTGGAGCGAGGGCTGGAGAGGCAGCTTTCTCCTGGACAGAGGTGCTATCAGAGGCCATTGTTCCTTTGGTGAACCCTTCCCTGGGCTGGCAGAAGCCGCCATATCTGGGACTCCAGCTACCTGGCTCACACTGTTGGCCCCGCCCTGGTGATTCCCTGAGGCCCCGCCCCACCCAACTTCCAGGCCCACCCAAGCTGTTGCCAGTTGCTTTACCATAGGATTGGCCTGTCTTGGATCCTGCTTCAGGTTTTCCTAAATTCTTTCAAACAAGCAGCATCTGGTCTCAGCTAGCCCCAAACCTCTCGCTAAGTAATACATAGAAACAAACAGAGGGAGGCAGCCAAAATGAGGAGACAAAGAAACAGGTCCCAAATGAAAGAACAGAACAAAACTCCAGGAAAAGAACTAAGTGGAATGGAGTTAAGCAACCTAACAGATGCTGAGTTCAAAACACTGCTTATAAGGTTGCTCAATGGACTTAGTGAGAACCTCAGTGAACTCAGTGAGAACATCAGTGAACTTAGAGAGGGCATCAAGGGCATAAAAAAGGACCAGTCAGAAATGATGGAATCACCGTCAGAAATGAAGGAGGCACTAACTGAAATAAAGAATAGTTTACACAGATTCAATAGTAGAGTAGGCAAAGCCAAGAAGCAAACCATCGATTTGGAATATAAGGAAGAAAAAACCACCCAATCAGAACAGCAAAACAAAAAAAGAATCCAAAAAAAATGAGGATAGTGTAAGGAGCCTCTCGGACAACTTCAAGCGTGCCAACATTCGCATCTTGGGGGTGCCAGAAGGAGAGGAGAGAGAGCAAGAAATTGAAAACCTATTTGAAACAATAATGGCAGAAAACTTCCCTAACTTGGTGAAGGAAACAGACATACAAGTCCAGGAAGCACAGAGAGTGCCAAACAAAATGAACCCCAAGAGGCCCACACCAAGACACATCATCATCAAAATGCAAAAGGTTCAAGACAAAGAGAGAATCTTAAAAGCAGCAAGAGAAAAGCAGTTAGTTACCTACAAGGGAGTTCCCATCAGACTGTTAGCTGATTTCTCAAAAGAAACTTTACAGGCCAGAAGGGAGTGGCAAGAAATATTCAGAGTGATGAAAAGCAAGAACCTACAACCAAGATTACTCTATCCTGCAAAGCTGTCATTTAGAATCGATGGCCATATAAAGAGTTTCCCAGACAAGGAAAAGCTAAAGTAGTTCATCACCACCAAACCATTATTATATGAAATGTTGAAGGGTCTTCTTGAAGAAAAAGATAAAAAAATATGAACAAACAAAATGGCAATAAATACCTATCTATCAACAACTGAATCTACAAACAAAATGAACAAGCAGAACAGAAACATTCTCATAGATACAGAGAACTTTTGTTGGTTACCAGATGGGTGGGAGCGGGGGGGAGGGGTGAAGGGATTAAGAAATACAAATTGGTTGTTAGACTGACAAACCTCAAAGGGAAGAGGGGGTTCGGGGGTGGGAAGAAATAAACCAAAGAACTTATATGTATATATGCATAACCAATGGACACTGACAAAAGTGTGGGGAAAAGCAGGAGGGGGGCAGGAATGGGGAGGAGGGGGTCAATGGGGGAAAAATGAGGAACATCTGTAATACATTCATCAATAAAGATAAGTTAAAAAAAAAAAAAGTCAGGTGCTGCATAACAATGTTTTGGTCAACAATTGGTGGTCCCTTAAGATGATAATGGAACTGAAAAATTCCTATTGCCTAATGAAGTAGCCCTCTTAAGGTTGTAGTGCAAGACTAAGTCCTGTGTTTGTGATAATAAACAACTGTTACTGGTTTATATACTTATTATACTATACATTTTATTGTTATTTTAGAGGAAACTCTGCCTACTTATAAAAAAAAAAGTTTTCCTTAAAACAATATGCTGGGTTATGCTGGCAACAGCCTCATATATATCGTGTTTACTGCATCTCTTCATTGAATCATTTTCTCTTGTGCATGATTTACTGTCATGTAGATTTGTAGAGTAACATGCTGTACAGGCTTGTAGCCTAGAAGCAAAAGGCTATGGCATACGGCATAAATGTGTAGTAGGCTATACCATCTAGGTATAGGACGTTCATACAAAAACCAAATTGCTTTAATGGTGTATTTCTCAGAATGTATCCCATTGTTAAGCAGTGCATGACTGTGTGTACGTTAGTATTTTTCAAGTGTGGAAAGTTTTTGACTACCAGTTCTAACATTGTTTCTCCTTTTTATGTGTAGCATTTCTTCTCATATTGTATGAATTTTAGGGTGAGTGTGGGTGTCCCATAGTGTCGTCAGCTTTTTCAATCATTTTGTTCCTGTTCCCAGACTTCATAAGCTCAGCTGACTGATATTCATGTTGGCTGATTTTTTCTGCCTGCTCAAATCTGCCACTGAGTGTCTTGAATGGGTCTTTTGTTTCAGTTGTATTTTTCAGCTCCAGAATTTCTGTTTTATTCCTTTTTACAATTTCTTTAAAAAACATTTTTTTCCCTTTATTGATTTTGTAGAGAGAGGAAGGAAGAGGGAGAAAGAGATAGAAACATCGATTAGAGAGAACATCAATTGGCCGCTTCCTGCATGCCCCCAACTGGGGATCGGGCCCACAACCTGGGCATGTGTCCTGACTGGGAATTGAACCTGCGACCTCTTGGTGCATGAGTCAACGCTCAACCACTGAGCCACACCAGCAGGGTGAAAACTGTACATTTTAAATCTTATAATGTGACAACTATGGAATTCAGATGCATCCCCTTCCCTAGGGCTTATTGTTGCCACTTGTTATAGTAGTTACTTTTGTTTGTTTAGTGACTTTTCTTAAATCATGTTGGAAAGTTTGTCATCTTTGTCACATGTAATGGTAGTGATCAGCTAATAATTGGACAGAGCTTTCTAACTTACATGTTTGGAACCAAAAAATTCTCCCAGGCTTCAGAGATAGACTCTGTTTATGTGTTGGGGCACACCTTCAACACTAGCTAGACTTCTTACATCTCTGCCTTAGTATTTACTTCCTGCAGGCACAGAGACTGAAGTTAGCCAGAGGTGAGACATTAAATCCTTTTTAGGACTTCCCTGTGCCTACATGCAGCCTTCCTGGAATATATTGGAACTTTTCAAATTCTTCATTCCCCCAAAAATCTCATTCTCTAATCTTTCATCCCAAACATTTGATTAGTCTATTGTTTGCCCTGACTGTTACTCATTGCCCCAGGCAACAGTGAATACAAATATTTGCCTGAAATATTTTTTTATTTTTATTTTCATTTTTATTTTTAAAGATAGAGTGGGAGGAAGGGAGAAAGAGAGAGAGAAAAACATCAATGTGAGAGAGACACATCAACTGCTTGCCTCCTGCATGACCCTGACAGGGGCCAGAGATGGAACCTGCAACCGAGGTACATGCCCTTGACCAGGAATCGAACGTGATATTCTTCGGCCCAGCCGACGCTCCAACCACTGAACCAAACTGACCAGGGATGCCTAAAATATTTTTTGACAAATGTCTCTTTGAGAGCCATAGGGAGAATTCTGAGTTATGAGAGATTAAGGAACGTCCTTTGAGCTGGTCTTCCAGGGAGCTACAGTCAGGTAAAACAGCAACCACAGTTCTTTGTGAATGGGGTCTATTCCGTGTTTCCTGCTACCATTAACATGGGGAGCCAGGGGTGAGACCAGGGCAAATTAAAGCGTCACAAAGCTCACTTACCGAGATTCATCTCATGTTTCTTGATTAAGGATTTATGTTTATGTTTATGTTTTTTTCTGCAGGATTTTGGTTAGTTTACAACATCCTGAAAAAGCCAATTCAGATCCATTTTGCCAGCTTTTTTATGGTTTTCATGGATAGATAGAATTTCAGAGTCTCGTCCTTTACCATTTTTGTTCTTTTGGAAATTTCTTTTGAAATCAGTCACTCTATAGACTTTTCTGAATCCTGGTTTGGTGGTTAAAAACATTAATAAAAGCTGATAGCTGAGACAATCCTCATACCTTTCCAGTTATCTCATAACTGGCATTTTATTTTCATGCTTTCTGGCTCATTTTTTTCACTAGCCTCCTCCGAAAAAGATTTGAGATGACTTACATATATCCATATTTCACTTGAAATTTTTATTAAAAAAAAGTTAGAAAAAGGGAACTATCAGAGCCAAATTGTCATTTGAAATCAGCAGAAGAGTGCAGAGATGTCCGATGTAATGCACATGACATTCGGTGAGTATACCAGATTGACTGGAATACAAACTCAGATGTGGAGCACTTTTGATATGAAAAAAAGTAACATGATTTTCTGATACTGGAGAAATATAAATTACAGTTGAGAAAAGTAATGGCTTTATATCAAACTTACATAGTCTACGAGTTTAAAATTATTTCTAACATTTTGCTTCACTTATAACTGTAGAGCTATAAAGTCTGTAAATATTCTCTTTATTGCACAGATAAGGAAAAGGAATGAAAAACTTTAAGTACATAGTGTGGGTAGTGAAATAGAAACCAGACTAGCTTTCCATAGTCTGCTATATGTTGGTTCCTTGAGCTTGGTAAGAAAATTAGCAATTATTGGCAATTATGCTCTCCCATACAGTGGGTTCCCTTTCCATTTTGATGTTTGTTTCTTTTGCTGTGCAGAAGCTTTTGAGTTTGATGTAGTCCCATGTGTTCATTTTTTCCTTTGTTTCTGTTGCCTTAGGTGATGTATCAGTGAAGATTCTGCTGCATACGATGTCCGAAATTTTGTTGCCTACATTTTCTTCTAGGATTTTTATGGATTCGCGAGTCACATGTAAATCTTTTATCCATTTTGAGTTTATTCTTGTGTATGGTGTAAGTTGATGATACATCAGATAAGGGGTTAATCTCCAAAATATATAGAGTGCTCATATAACTCAACAAAAGGAAGACAAAATACCCAATTAAAAAAATGGGCAAAGGAACTAAATAAACACCTCTCTAAAAAGGACATACAAATGGCTAAGAGACATATGAAGAAATGCTCAACATCACTAATCATCAGAGAGATGCAAATTAAAACAACAATGAGGTATCACCTCACACCTGTCAGAATGGTTGCCATCAACAAATCATCAAACAAGTGTTGGCGAGGGTGTGGAGAAAAGGGGACTCTAGTACACTGCTGGTGGGAATGCAGACTGGTGCAGCCACTGTGGAAAACACTATAGTGTTACCTCAAAAAATTAAAAATTGAATTGCCATTTGACCCAGTGATCCCACTTCTAGGAATATACCCTAAGAAGCTTGAAACACCAATCAGAAAGAATATATGTACCCCCATGTTCATAGCAGCACTATTTACAATAGCTAAGATCTGTAAACAGCCCAAGTGCCCATCAGTGGATGAATGGATAAAAAAGCTGTGGTACATAAACACAATGGAGTACTATGCAGCTGTAAGAAAGAAAAATCTCTTATCCTTTGAGATGACATGGAGGGACCTCGAGAGTATTATCCTAAGTGAAACAAGCCAAGCAGAGAAAGACAAATATCACATGATCTCACTTATTTGTGGAATATAATGAACATAACAGTCTGAGGAACAGGGTAGACCCAGAGACGTGGAAGTAGGGTACAGACTGACAACCTTCAGAAGAGGGGATGGGGGGGAGGGAAGAGATAAACCACAGAACTTATACGTATGTATTCATAACTGATGGACATGGACAACAAAGCTTGGGACAGGGTGGAGGGATGGGGAGGAGGGAGTCAATGGGGAAAAAAGGAGAAACATCTGTAACAAAAATAAATTAATAAAAAAATAGCAATTAATAGTGGTACATATGATGTTTGTGTAAATGAACACAGTGAATACCAAACATGGAATAAATGTTCAATAATGTTACTTCTTATGATCTCTGATACCCAACTTCATCATTATCATCATCCTTTCTATCATACTAAAATTAATTAGTTATTAAGTGGATTTAAAATACAATTTAAAAAGTAAATAATGTTATTGTGTCTGTGTTGTATGAATTTTATTGCCCGTCCCTTTCACTCATTTATAATGTATTAAAACTTATCTATCTAAGCATTTATCTATCCAATCATGCATTTTCTCATTAATATATTTATTAAACATATTTTTTAATGGTTGAAGATAGAACTGTTGGAAATATATAGCTCTCTGAATTTAATTTACTTGCAGACAACTGGGGGAAACAGAAAACTTCACACACACCAGATAAATCTTACTGATTTGTTGGAGTAGAAAATATGAGCTTCCTTATCTAGTTTGGCCAATGACAGACATGCTGGAGCTAATCAGTTGAGAAAAATGAAAAAAGTGAAGAGAAGCTGATGATGGGTAGAATTTTAGATATCCTGAGAACATCCAAGTGTAGACATACAGGTTGTTAGTCATGATAGTACATAAGAATAATACATGTTCCTAGTCTTCCATGACTTTACACTCTGATTAAGAAATAAGACATTTACATGTAAAAGTAAATTGAGCCCTGGCCTGTTTGTCTCAGTGGTTAGAGCATCGGTCAGCCTGTGGACCAAAGAGTTGTGGGTTTGATTCTAGTCAAGGGCAGGTACCTCGGTTGCGGTTCAGTCCCCAGCCCTGGTCGGGGTCGTGTGGGAGGCAGCCAGTCAATGTGTCTCCCTCACATGGATGTCTCTCTCTCTCACTCTGTCTGAAAATAAATGGAAAAATATCCTCAGGTGAGGATTTAAAAAAAAATAAATTGAAAAGATGAGATATCACCAGAAAGTAGGAAAATTATGTACTTGAGCTATATACACAGAGACCATTATTTTTTACAGGGCATAGAATAAAATGTGGGCATAGTAGATGAGGGAACAATTCATGAAGGATGGAGGACTGAAAAAGATAGTGAGTAAGAAGTCAGGTTTAGGTAAGTTGGTGGGAAGAAGTTTGAGAATAGAGAAGTTTATTGGGAACTGGTAGGGGATATTGTGGTATTGGAGATTCAGCAAGAAATACTCTAGCCTCTTTAGTAACTGTATCTATAATATGTATTACTTTCAGATTTTCTAATCTTAGAAACTTATTAAGTGTTTTTTATTCTATTTTATTTGGGAGATAAAAAGTGAGTGGTTTTCTTCATGTCTAATATTTCTTCATTATTAATTTACTGCACAGATGTCAAGGTCGCTGCCCCTTTTTACATATTAAAATATGTGTGTGAATCACATTGACTACTGTTATTCTACAACATTAAACCCATAAAACAAGAAAGGACGAAAATATTGAAGTTTTACTGACTTAAAAGAATGAAAGAGAAGTGGTTAAAATCTGATTGGAAATAATTTTTACTAATATAAATATGACCATAGGGAACATTTTTCTGAAGTTTGGAAACGTTAAGATTAGACTGAATACACATTTTTTTTCAATCACAATGTAACAGTGATTAATACAGTGAAAATTTACTTAACAAATATTTAGTATTGCTGGCAAAGAGCAATGACATTATGAATGGACTAAAAAGGACTTGGTGTAAATTAATCTGTAGAAATCAGGTAAGAGGTTAGAAGTATTGAGAGATGATAAAACATTTCATTTATTCAACATTAACCTGAGAGTCACCTATTTATTCAGCATATTTATAATTTATGAAGTTTTAATGTGTTCTGTGGATTAAAGATTCTCTTAATTTTTCAATAAATGCATACACAGATGTTGCTAGTATTAAAATTGTTAATTCTCAAATGTTTGCAAAGAACATATAATTTAAAAATAACATAGAGGGACATCTCTTCAACTTTGGTTTCTGAACATCAACCAGATTGAATGAGGATATGATCCACGTTTAATATGTTTCAGACGTTGTTGTGCTGGTGTAGTTTGTATAATAAAAACAAAATTAAAATATAAATATAGCCGCATATTTTAATCTGTAATAATCTTAAGGAAATGGCAATTCTGATTTTTAAAAAAAGAATCACAGCAGACAAGAACAGAAAGTATAAACTAAAATAATTAAAATTCATATATAATAAATATTGAAAAGAACTGGAGAAATAATAACCATAAGTTCCTCAACAAATAAAATGTTTAAGTTAATTATGTTTGGATACATCCTTCTCTCCATACTATTTTTGGAAAATTCAATGTTTTTGTTCTCAGGCTTTATCAGGTATTTGCTCATGTCTCCTGTTACCAAGTAAGTTACTACTGCCAAGCATTGTCTATTCAAGTTATGATCTAAAGTGGATTCTTTGGTTGGAAACCACAAACTGTTATCATCCATTTTTATTTAGGATGACGGTGAGGCAGGTTAGTAAGAAGCTAGGAAAAGTCCTGGGCAAGTGGAACGGGGAAACTGATACAAGATAATTAAATAAGGCCAAACAATTTGAACAACTTATAGTCAGACACTGAATTGCAAGACCTTATCTTCTCTAACCAAGGACCCTTGAGAGCAAATGGTTTATACTTTCCCTTGTAACCAGAGAATACACAGCTTAAATCACCCTGGTCAAGGAGCCAGAGAACAGAGACCCAATTAATGCCGTTTGTGCCAGCCAAACCCAAGGACAGTTGAAGTCAGAGAACAAATACTAAAAACCTGATTAGAGCCAGACAGACCCAAGACAAAAGTAAAACTGTAAAGCAAACCAAAGAATAATCCCTAAGTCCTCTATATGTTCATTTTGACTCATCATCATATTAGAAACACACCTGGAAAGCTGATGAATATTCTGTGGAAAACCTCCCCTAAGATTCTCATCCACAGAAGGGACATAAATCCCTCAATACTAAGGATATCAGTGCAGGCTCGCTTTAGAGCATGCTCATCTAGCTTCTCGGGCATAAACTTTTTACTTTCTCCTAAACTCTAAGGGTCCCCAAGAGACTTGCAACCAGGGGAGCAGCAGGCATCGACAGCTCATCCTGGCTCACCCCTGGATCCTGTCTCCAAGGCCCCCTTTTCCTCTCACTCTCCAGTGAGCTAACAGCAGCCTGTCCTTGCCTCACTTCTGTCCTATAACTTTTCTAGAGAGCCAAAGCAGAGCATCCCCTAGGCTCTCTCCTGTTGCTTCTTCGACCCTAAATCCTTCCTTTGTTTCACTGTCCCCAGTTTTAATAAACGTACTTTCAAAAGACTTGTGTTGTGAAATCTTTCCTTCACAAAGTCAAGAACCCACACACTGCAGGCCAGCCTGAGGCAGACCCACTCTAGGCCAGTTCCCATATGTTGACAACTTCATGGAGCCGACACAAGTCTAATTGGATATAATATATATAAGGGTCCTCTAGAGAGAGATTTTTATTTTAGTTACTCTCCAGAGCTAAGAATCCTGCTTTGTGGCATATTAAAAATTCCCATAGGGTGAAGAGAGTGGGAATCTATTTAAGCTTTGAAGTTTCCAAGAATTCAGATGCTGTGGTTTTGAGTAGTTATGTTTATTTCATTAGATAAGAATTTATATCTTCTGTAACCAGAATTGGATTCTGTCATTGCTTTACAACAATGTCATTTGTGAAAATGATGATTTTACAGATGGAAACAATTTTAAGTTCTTTATACCTTGATTAATTGCTAAGACCTTAGGTTGTCTTTTTATCCCACCAAAATGTCTATTACCATTACTTCTACATAAAAACAGCTGGTGAATTCAAAATTACCAATGGTTTGAACTTATTTGACATTAAACAAAATACGCATATGCACACACTTACAAACTGCCTCTCAGCACACACCAAATGTGTCTCTTGTGCAAATAAACTCAAGAAGGAGTAAAACAAAACAAAACAAAAACCATGAAGTGACAGTAATAATAAATCAAAATCATTATCTGTAATCCTTTGTCTGGTCAAAGTATATCTTTGATGACAGAAATAGTGAAGAAGAAGAACTTTGATACATAAAACATGTATCAAAACCAAATAAAAGGCAATGTTTTAAATGTTTTCTCAACGATTTTTAAATTAAAAAGATAAAGTGCTAACAAAACACAATTTAATTTGGATTTTCTTTAGTTTCTTTTTCTTATTCTGATTGAATGCTAATGAGTTCTGATATGATCATAAGACATGTAGGAAGAAGACAGAAGGAAAAAATCAAGAAACCAGTAAATATTACCAATTGATTGGTCAATCCCTAAATAACTGACAGTTCGCTATCTTAAGTTTGATAGGCATATGTGATATGTGTTAGACAATGAAAGTTATGAAGCTTGATATGCCATCCATGGAAGAAAACATTTTAAATAATAGCTACCCCAATCTTTAATATTTGTATGTCTAAATATTGTGATAAAGGCACTTACCAATAACAGCTTACAAAACCATAAGTTCTCTCAAATTATGTGATATTGGGAGGTGAGTTCATTAAAATCCAATCAACTGATTTTTCAAATAAATTTGACATTTTTAAGATGCATGTGATTATGTATCATATTCTAACATTCAAAACTGGCTAGATCAGTCATGTAACAGCACATTATGGATTAAAGAGAAAAAAGCAGACACAATAAAAATTCCCTGTCTGCACATGAAGTATCAGTTAGAGACTCTCAAGAAAATAGTTTGGCCCTCAGAACTTTTAAAAGGAACTATTCTAATTAGTTTGGCTAGGAAGGCTTGGATGTGTCACAGTGCCATTGAGCCAGGGAAACCTTTTCTGCCTCTGTGCTGTAAGTGTAGGTTTGGTCTGAAATACTCCTCAGTGAAGTAATTTTGCACATGTCATTTCTAAAATAAACTATTAAAATTATGAATTTATTTAATATGCAAAATACAATGAAGTCCAAGTGTTTCATATGAGACATTAGACAAAGTCTAGTGCATTAAACAGAGTTCCTAATTATTAGTTCAAATTCAAAATGGTCCACAAGTGCATGGTATGAAGTGAGAATAATAATAATGCTAATCATAGAAAGTATTAACATGAGGCAAATATTGCAAAATAAATATGGCATTAATTAAAATCAAAGTGTTAAGATTGTTTGAAAAGAGCTAGTTCTATTTGGGCACCCTGTTCTCTCAGCAATGCTGTTATTTTTCATGCTTTGCTTTCCTGGTCTGCAGCATAGGGGCCGACACTAAGAGATATTTCAGTTCTAACACTCCATGAGTGAACAAGCCAGAGTGAAAAGTGTTTAAAATGTTACAATAGCACCTACATTGTGTTTGTATGAGAACTTAGTCTATGACAGATAAAATATTAGTATTTTACTGGTAGTGCATAATTTAAAATATACTACATCCTCTGAAGTTGGATTATTTTATCCATTTCACATATGTGAGAACTGAGAATTACTTAGCAGGTTGATGACCAAGCCAAAATTCAAATTTCCATTTTATTGACTTCAAATGCTCTTTTTGCTAAATCAGAGTTTCTGAATCAAGAGAAGAAAAATGAGACAGCAAGAAAAAAGAGCTTAATTTGATAAAAGGAGGTGGGAGCTTCATAATGACAACTTTGCTGCTAGAAAACCAAGCAACAAAATGACTTATTAGTAGAAAGCCAGGAAGTTCATGGCATCCTCATTGTGTAACAAAGGGCACAGCCTAGGTATACAATATGCTTTCTTAAAATACACCATTACTCAAAGTCATACCAAATCCTCATGCGAAAATGACGAAGAATAAGGTCAGGAAGATATTTCTAAGTATGTGGACACTGTAGATTTATAACCCTTGTTAAAATTCTTGAAGCAGCAAAGGTGTGAACTAGAAAGATACACTGCATGGAAGAAACACAGTAAAGTAGCTCCACTGTGATACAAAAAGGGGGAAAGTAAAGAAGAGACAAGAAAAACAAAAAACAACAAAAATACTACACTGTTACTATGAAACATGTATAAAGAATATAGCTTGTTAACATGTAATGGCAGAGGTCCCTAAATTAATATCTTTATTGTGTCATAAAAATTACTAACCTGGAGATCTTTTTTCTTTATCCTATCACAAAAGCAACACATCATGGTTGGAAAGAATGATGGACAATCTGCCTCTCCTGTTTGAATGCCAGGCCAAATTCAAACCAAGAAACCAATGATTATTTATCTCATCTGACACAAGTGCCAGATACTGGAAATCATATTAGTGGGAGCAGAACTGGTATTCCCCAAAATTTGCTTAATAAAAAAAGATTGCATCAGTAAGAATTTTATTCCATTGGCCAGATGATCCCAAAATACAAAAAAAAAAAAAAAAAGAGAGAGAAAGAATGAGTATTTGTTATAGCCATGACTATCTAAAGTCTTCTCTGTTCCTCTTGGTTTGTACAAAATTGTAATTAAATTTACTCAAGTAAAAAAAAAAATAATCAACTTTAAGTTAGTCCATTTTTTAATCAAGTTGAAATTAGATCCTTTGAAAATATTTATTTATTTTTTGTTAAAAAAAGGTAATGTGTGGCTTGAATGGACCTGAAGGAGGTTGAAAAAAGAAGATTCTAGCATCATCTATGTTTATATTTAAATGGTCTTTTAATGGTTAGTTAGATGGCTTCATCATGGTTTCATGATATTTGGTGTAAGTATCATGATGTTGAGAATAGGAATTGGTGGTGTAGTAGGCATTGCTTGAAATTTTTCCTGTAGACACCTGCTAATAGATATGTGCATCTGCATGTCAGTACAATCTGGCACTATTTGTATTGTGCCCAATAATATGTACTCTCCAGGACCCCAAACTACCAAACAACCTAGGCATTACAAAAAAAAAAAAAAAAAAAAAAAAGGCCTAAAAATCAGTCATGCTCATGAAGGTAAATACAAAATATATATATTTTTAAATGCACCTAACCTACAAGAGTAACCACTAAATTTCCTAATTCATGGGGGGAAAAGTATACACACATGATTTGCTAGGTCAGAAAACTACTGGAAAGGTATTGCTTTCTAATATAAGAAATATCATCCTTACCTTTCCCCAGTGCCAGAATGCTTACAATCTCTCAGCAACACAGCTCTTTCCTTTATATACGCAAAATACTAAAAAGTGCTGTAACAAATCACTTGGATCTATTATTATCTATTACTTTACACCATTAATTACCATTTTTGTTAGCATTGTTTAAAAGTGAATTTCTCTGAAATAAAATCTTAATGATTTATCTATGCAAAACTATTCAGTAGATTTGTATCTACTGTGGGATAAATCTGAGGTTCTTGGTATGGCATACAATTCTGTTCAATATATGGCCTGTTACTTTCTGTCCATCATTTTCTACTTCTCCTCCATCCAAAAACTTATAGTCCAGCAAAACCAAGAAATTGGTAGTTGCCTAAACATGGTGTGCTCTTGCATGTTTTAAGATAGTGTACATGCTTTTCCATATCCTCTACCTTCTTCATGCATGTTACAAGTAAACATAGTCTGGTCTTCTCTGACCCTACCATATAGACCCATGAATTATTGCTTCTCCTGTGCTTTCACTGAATCTCTTCTATGCCTCATATGCAGCATGTTTATCACATATATATTATATATTATAATATATATTGATATTATATTATATATACAATATATACATTAATATTAATAATATGTAAATATGTATTGATATATATTAACCTGTGTGTCTAATTAAAAACATTGATGATCTGTCCAGCTGATGTGGCTCAGTGGTTGAGCATTGACCCATGTACCAAGAGGTTGCCAGTTTGATTCCCAGTCAGGGCACATGCCCAGGTTGTGGGCCAAATCCCCGGTGGGGAGCATACAGGAGGCAGCCAATCAATGTTCTCTCTCATCAATGTTTCTATCTCTCTCTTCTTCCTCTCCCTCTCCCTTCCTTTCTCTCTAAAATCAATAAAGGAAAAAAAATTAAAAACAAAAACAAAAAAACATTGATGATCCAATCCCCTAGTACCTTGCTCAGTACAATAGCATAAAGGTTAAAAAGGAAAAGCTCTGATTAAAAAGACATAGATTCAAGTTGAAAATAAAATTTATTGTAGATGGATGGCTTTGAGCAAAGTATTCTTACCTCTCTGGTCTTCAGCTTCTTTACTTGTAAGACAGCCACTCCATTACTCCATTGTGATGATTAAATGCAATAACTCATGTGATGATTAAGAAGAGTGACTGAAGTGACATCAAAGGAATGGTGGCGTCAGAGATGCCCTTGGTTTCTCCCCTTGGAGTTTCAACAATTTGAACAGCTATAATTCAACAAAGGATTCCCTACTTAATGCATAAACATGCCCAAGAGATCCACACATTGAAACATCTAAAGTTGGGCAAATAGTAGTGAACTGGAGAGGTGAGAAGAGAGAAAAGCTGAGAGGAGCCAGAGATGCAACCCTTCAGCTGGGAGCTCACAGTGGTGCTCAGCCTGGCAAGGGAAGGAATCAGGTTGTGGCTGTTACTCCCATCAGCTGGGAGGAGCAAAGTGATTCAGTGGGCATTCTTGAAGGAGTACTCTATACAAGCTGCAGCTGAGCCCAGAGACCTGGGCAAGGCACAGCACCTTGCAACAGTGGTCTGCACTCCAGACGGAGAAACAAAGCCATGGAGACTGGCTGGCCACCCCATAACCACCCAAAGCTCGCCTGCCTCTGCCTTTGGTGTTAGGTTGCAGAGCACATTATCTGCAAACCTGAGAACTGGTATTACAGAATTACTTTTTTCCCTGAGCAAAGGGTGCACACTGTGACTGGTCCTGGGGTCAATGTGCAGGGAGGACCCAATGGAGGTCTGAGGTTGTGATTACCAGGAGGACAAAACAACAAAGAAGCTCACTGAGTTCCCCCAGCCCACCCTACCCCCATATTATTGCCAGATGATGGCAGCATCTGGCTGTGGAGGATAGCACTGGGAATTTACAGATTTGGAGCCCCATCACTGACCACATTCCCCTGCAGAGTTGGTCTCCTGGGACTAGGGTGATCAGAGCACGGGAGAGGAAACCATCTATCAAGGGAACCACTACCCCAGGGAGGTCTGAATAGCCAGAGAAGTGAAAGAGAGATAAAAATTTGTGATTCAGTGTCACATATTGATAAAAAGTATATATAGACCTCTTTGTATTAATCTAGTAGAGAACTGCCACTCATACATAGATACCTAGACAGAGAAGGAATCCATCAAATACCACGAATAACCATAGTAACAAGGCAGCTCAGAAAGAAAATGAAAAATCTCCAGAAAAATACTTAAAGACATGGAAATGTGTGATATAAATAACAGAGAATTCAAGACTGTAATTTTGAAAAAACTCAACAAAATGCAAGAAAATACAGACAGGAAATTTAATGAGCTCAGAAGAAAAATCAACAAACAAAACAAGTACTTTACCATAGAGATTGAAACTTTAAAATAGAACCAAACAGAAATTCTGAAGATGTAGAACTCAGTAAAAGAGATCAAGAATGAACTAATGAGAATAGGAAATAGAGCAGACCAGATGGATGAAAGGATTCATGATATTGGAGATGGAAATCTAGAAATGATACAGAGAGAAAAAGAGAGAGACTGGAGCAATAAATAAATAAATAAATAAATAAATAAATAAATAAATAAATAAATAAATAAACTCTACAAGAACTATCTGACTCCATCAGAAAGAACAATATAAAAATAATAATCAGTACGGCTAGGGTAGCTCAGTTGGTTAGAGCATTGTCCTGATATGACAAGGTTGCAGGTTCAATCCCCTCAGGGCACATATAAAAATCAACCAATAAATGCATAAATTAGTGGAACAACAAATTGATGCTCTCCCCCCTCCCTCTCTCTCTCTCAAATCAATAAATAAAAAAGTTTTAACAAATAGAATAATAAATGTATCAGAAAAAGAAGAGAAGAGAAGGGAATGGAGAGCCTATTCAAACTTCTAGTTGATGAGAACTTCCAAAACATATGGAAAGAACTAGACACTTGAATCCAAGAAACAAACAAAACATCTAATTACCTCAAACCCAAAAGGCCTTCTCCAAGGCATATTGTATTAAAATTGAAAAATTAAGGACAAAGAAAGAATTTTCAAGGCAGCTAGAAAGAGGAAAGTAATCTTAAAGGAAAGCCCAGTAGGTATCATTAGACTACTCAGCAGAAAATCTATAAGATAGAAGATAGCAGATCCAAATATTCAAACTACTGAAAGAGAAATTGCCAGCCAAGAATAATATATCCAGCAAAGTTATCCTTTATATATGAAGGAGAAATAAAGACTTTCCCAGACATACAGAAGCTGAGGGAATTTACCACTAGAAGACCTCCATTGAAGGAAATACTCAAAGGGGTTATTCTACCTAAAACAAAGAACAAAAGGTCACAAAACTATGAGTAAAACCATCAACAGAATTATAGCATAAACAGGGATAATTTGTGACAAGAACAACATGAAAAGAGTGGGGGTAAAGGTCTAAATTTGTAAGGGAGAAAGGAGATCAGATGCATTGAAAACAAAAGTGAATACTGTATATATGAAACTTTCTCTTTCACAAACCTATGGTAACCACACACACAAAATCCAAAACTGAAACATATAGCTTTAAAAAAAAGAGGACACAGAAGAAGTAAGCATGGAATGCCACCAAACAGAAACAACAGAAAGAACACAAAGGAAAAGAACCAATAGAGGCACAGAGCTACTAAAAAACAAAAGATAAAATGGCTACAGGAAATCCTCATAAATCAATAATTACCCAAATGGACTGAATTCACAAATAAAGAGTCACAGAGTAGCAGATTGTATCAAAAAACAAAACTGGTCCATATATGCCTTCAAAAGACACATATAAGCTGAAAATACAGAGTTAGACATAAAGTGAAAGGATGGGAAGTGATTCTATAAGCAAATAGCATCTATAGAAAAGCGGGTGTAGCCACATTCATATCTGATAAAATAGACTTCAAGATAACAAAGGTAACAAGAGACAAAGATGGACATTTTATAATGATAAAGGGAACAGTACATCAAGAAGACATAACACTTCTCAATATATAGGCACCCAATCAGGGAGCACCAAAATATATAAAGCAACTACTAACAGAACTAAAGAAAGAAACAGACCAAAACACAATCATAGCTGGGGACCTTAATACTCCATTGACAGCTCTAGATAGATCATCCAAACAGAAAACCAATAAAGAAATATCAGCCTTAAATGACACATTCAACCAAATGGACATCATTGACATTTACAGAGCCTTTCATCCCAGAACATCAAATTATACATTCTTCTCCAGTGCACATGGAACATTCTCAATGATAGACCATATGTAGGGTCACAAAACTAGCCTGAACACATTCAAGAAGATTAAAATTATACCAAGCATATTCTGTCACCACAGTGCTTTGAAATTAGAAATCAACTACAAAAAAAGTAAAGAAACACACAAATATTTGGAGATTAAATAACATACTACTAAAAATGATTGAGTCAAAGAAGAAATAAAAGGTGAGATCAAAAGATATATAGAGATAATTGAGAATGGTAAATAACATATCAAAACTTCTGGGATGCAGAGAAAGCAGTGATAAAAGGGAAGTTTATATCATTACAGGCCTATCTCAAAAAACAAGAGAAATCCCGAACAAGCAAGCTAACATTACATCTTAAAGAACTAGAAAAAGTAGAGCAAAAGCAACACAAAGTCAGCAGAAGAAAGAAAATAATAAAAGTTAGAGCAGAATCAAATAAAATAGAGAACAAAAAGACTATCCAAAAAATTAATACAACAAAGAGTTGGCACTTTGAAATGATTAATAAAATTGACAATCCCCTGGCTAGACTCACTAAGGAAAAAAGCAAAAAGACTCATATAAACAAAAATCATAAATGAAAGAGGAGAAATTACCACAGACATCACAGATATACAAAGGATCATATTAGAATACTATGAAAGACTATTTGTCACCAAATTCAATAACCTAGAAGAAATGGGTAAGTTCCTAGAAACATATAACCTTCCTAGACTGAATCATGAAGAACTGGAAAATCCAAATAGACTGATCAACAGTGAGGAAATTGAAACAACCATTAAAAAACTCCCCAGGACCAGACAACTGTGCTAGTGAATTCTATCAAACATTCAAATACGATTTGATACCATTCTTCTCAAACTCTTCCAAAAAACTGAAAAAGAGGCAATATTTCCTAACATATTTTAAGGGGCCAACATAACCCTGATACCAAATCTGGCAAGAATAACACAAACACAGAAAACTACAGACCAATCTCTCTCATGAATGCAGTTGTAAAAATTCTAGATACAATAATAGCAAATCAAATACAACAATACATGAAAAATTTGTACATTATGATCAAGTGGGCTTCATTCCAGAGGCACAGGATGGTTTAACATATGCAAATCCATCTATACAACATGCCACATTAGCAAAATAAAAGATAAAAATTACATGATCTAATCAATAGAAACCCAAGTACAATAGTTGAAACTGATTTGTATGAGAAATGTTAAAAATAGAATAATAGATAATGGTAGAATTCAAAACATGTTAAATGCTGTCTCTCACATCGGTCTTTATTGTACCACATATATTCAACATAAGGTTGACTTCAAATCATATGGACTAGACCACTACTTTGACTTTAAGGTGCACATGAACCACCTGATAACAAGTTAAAATGCAGACTCTAATTCAGAAGGTATTAGAATGGGAACTTACTGGCTGCTAAATGTATATTCATTTTATAAATAGAGGGAAAAAATGAATAAATGAACCCTGGTACATCACCTGAAATTTTAGAAAGAATGTTGACAGAAAGTAAAACAAAATATTGTTGTCACATAAATCTGTATGTAATGTATGTGAGTCTACAAAGATTTTCCTTATAACTTTAGAATATTTGTTATTTATCTCTTTCTTTCATAATCCTCTAGTTTTTTATCACAGGTAAATACTGGTATTCAGGAAGTACGAAGTAAATGATAAGGGCATAACCATTAAGAATTTTTTCTTTTCTTTATTGATTTTAGAGAGAGAGGAAGGGAGAGGGAGAAAGAGATGGAAAAATCAATGAGAACATAGATTGGCTACCTCCTGCATGCCCCCCCACTGGGGATTTGGCCCACAACCTGGGCATGTGCCCTGACTGAGAATCGAACTAGTGACCTCTTAATGCATGGGTCATGTTCAACCACTGAGCCACACCAGCCAGACACCATTAAGAAAACATGTAATCCAACAGGCTTGTTTTTAGGTTTGTCAGAGAAAATTCTTCCATGTGCTACTCACCACTTCTCACATGATGGTGTTTAGCTAATGAGCTCTGGCCTCTGTTTGGTAGAGACATGACTCCTGGCAGCTTAATCCACTTGGAAACTAAGAAGAATAGCAAGGGCTCCCATCACTTCTCTCCCTCAGAAAAACATCATATTGTCTTCTTTCAGCACTAGTTTTATCCTGAGGCCCGAAAAAATGAGTGATGAGAGTTGGTTCTTCATATCTTGCAGATTTGGGCTAGCTCAGGGACAGATCTTTTTTCTACATTTTATGTATTTCTGTTATAGAAGATTTGGGGTTCTTTAATTCTCCCCCCAAAACTTGCAGCAAGTGAAGTTTGTGATTAAAAACTAAGTGGGCATTTTCCAGGAAGAGAAAGCACAGAGTAAATGTTTAAGAAGGGAGTGATATGTTAGGGCTTGGAGAGGTCAGGCTCAGGGTTGAGAAGCAATTCTTGCTGGTGCACGGTATGGAATGTGTTAAGGAGTAAATGGCAACTGGTGTGATTGGAATGGTACCTGTGTTTAGACTGAAAAAGTCCTTACATAGTATGATTACATGAATTTATCATGTAGAGTACCTGATCCACTTAAATTTAGCAGTGTAACTCTGCAGGCTGTGGGAAAATGGGATGGGGATGGTGCCAATCTAAAGAAAGGGAGAGCAGTTTAGTTGTTTTAAAATAGGCAGTGTGCCCCGGCTGGTGTGGTTCAGCAGTTAGAGCACCAGCCTGTAGACCAAAGGGTCATGGGTTTGATTCCCAGTCAAGGTTCCTTACATGGGTTGCAGTTGATTCCTGGCCCTGGTCGGGATCCTGCGGGAGGCAACCAATCTATGTGAGATATTTCTCTCTCTCTCTCCCTCCCTTCTATTCTATCTAAAAATCAATGGGAAAATATCCTTGGGTGAGGATTAACAAAAATATAAAAATAAAAATAAAATAGGCAGTGCAAAAGAAAAAAAACAGTACTAGTGAAAATGGCGGCAAAGGAGAATTTCCAGAGACTTCCTAGTGATAGAATTATCATGACTGGAGACCAGGTGGATATGGGAAGTAAGAAAGAGTGAGAGGTTAAAGGTAATATTACTATCACTCAGTAAATATTGAGAGCTTACAACATGAGGGGACTCTGAAATATTTTAAATGTTTAAACCACCTAGGAGAGTCTTGAGATTTAAGCTTGGATAACTGAATAATGATTTGCATTTCACATATTGAGAGTAAAGGAGAAGGGGGAAATACTGAGGGCAATAGGAAATTATGTGTTTGGTTTGGGGAACATTTGAGAAGCCTATAGAGCATTCCGGTAGTTATATCTACCATGCCATTAGAAACTTGGATCCCAGGTTGAAGAAACAGATCAGGGTTGCAGATATGATGTAGGAATCTTCTTGTCCATGGATAAATGATGGCGTGAAATTGTTGAAACACAAATACTTGAGGAAAGGGAGAGAGGACAAAAAGATAAAAAATGAGTCAAATGAAATAGAAGGAAAATCAGGAGAAAAAAGGTCAGGAAGGAGAATGTTTAAAGAAGGATACCATGGTAAAGATGCCATTTTTTCCATACATTCTAAGTAGGATTAAACTGAAAACAAAAATTGAGGAATTAGAAAGTTGTTGGCAAATTTTAAGAGTACAATTTTAGTTGCATGGTGAGTGTGATAAAGTGGATGAGAAGTGAGAAATGGAGGTCAGGTGGACTGCTGCTTTGAGGATTTTATCATGGGGGATGGAGTTGAAATAGGAGGGACGGACCATGGTATTATTGAAGTTTTGAAAAAAATGGGAAAACTTTGACGTACATATAATCAGAAAAGAAGGAGTCACTGCAGGTGGAGAAATCAAAGTACAAGGTAGTGGCAGAGGTCAGCAGGGTACAGCACGATTATTGATGAAGCAAAATCCTGTGAGAGGCCACCAACTGAGAGAATGGGTTTATTTAACAAATGCAATACCTCATAGTGTTTGTGATTTCTGGATTTGATGCCAAGCAACCCAGTTTTCATTCTGGCTCTCCCACTTATCAACCTTTATATGCCTCAGTTTCACATCTACTAAATGTGAAAATAATTGCACCTATCTTCAGTGTTACTGGAAGCATCAAATGAGATACATTTTATAGGAACACACTACTATTGGTTAAGTGCGCTCCGCAAGTTAATTATTATATTTAAGAGAGAAGTGCAAGGAGCCATTGTGGAAAGGAGCAGAAACACTAACCCTTGTGATAAATCAAGAAAGGTAAAGAAATAAAAAAAAACTTTACAAAGGCTACCTTACAATGAACCTTTATCTTAAATATACATGGAACATTCTTTTGTTATGTTTATATAAAGTAACATAAAAATTTCATATCTCTAAGGAAAACTAAGGCTCAGTTGTTTACTGCTAAGGTAAACAAATATATTTCATCTTATTCTGAATCACACTAATCACAAATAATTTCAGAGATTTTGTTTTAAGTTTTTGTCTGTGTAATGGTTGACGGTACGGACTTACAGAGTCATAATCAACCCTTTCTAATAACTACATAGAAATGCATAATATTAAAATTTTAGTTTTTAACTTCATCTTTTTCTGCAAAATGCCAGCAGCAGTGATAAACTGTGGAAATTATTTCTCTGGCTTGCCATGGTCTCTGCTCTGTTGTACGAATACTCTTGGCATTTTAATAGGAAGAAAGGCAATTTCCAGAATGAGTATGAGTGAAAAGGCCTCTGCCCATTGCTAAGAAAAATGAATCTGTAATATTTTCTTCCGTTGTTAGTGAATGCCGCCTAGGTGTTTTCCTTTTGAACCACGTCGTTCCCACTCTCGTGCAGGCTGCAGTGAAGTCGGAGAGTGATTTGTTTTCCTATCTTGACTCTTCTTTTAGAGAGTTTTATAAGAAAATTATATATGACAGACTCAAGTTTTGCATTCTACCATTATAGTAAGCATTTATAAAGAAATAATTCAGCAATGGGACATATTATGGTTGTATATTATGTATGTAATGGGTAGCCTCTGTTTCAAAGTGATTTTTCAACTATTATCTTAAGTAGTCTATACAAGAGCAAAACACATTATGGCTATATTTCAGGTGAGAAACCTGCTATGAAGAAAGCAAAGACATTTTCCCCTAAGCCAGACAGCAAGGTTTGAAATGCTAAACTGCTAAAAGCTGCATTGTTCACATTATAAAAAGCAATTCTTAAGGAATTCTTGAAAGCTTTTATAAAGATTTACACTTCCATGAAATCACTGGAGAAAAGAATAAACAGAAAATTTCTCACCTTTTCTATTTGTTTCTTTTATCAGCACTCCAAACATCTATAAATTGCTTATATTTAATATGCAATCTGCTTGCAGAATAATAACTTTGATTTAGGGAAAGCAATAATTCAATGATCTAGGAAATTTCCCATGTTTAGTTTCTTAAAACTCAACACACTTGAAGAAAATATTAATTATTTAGATTGCAATTGTATCCTGATTAAACACAAGTAAGCCAAGCAAACTAGTTATCTTCTCTGGTAAGTCAATTAGAAATGCTGTAAGATTCATTCACTATATATAGATATTTTTTTAAAAAGGTAGAATAATCAGTGCCTTAGATGTTGCCTAGAGTTTGTATCTCATCAAATTATTTAGGGTGATTTCCCTACCTCCAAATACACGTTGAATTAAGAAGAGGAATCATTCCACTTAAAGCATTTTTTAAGTCTAAGACCTTGGGAAATAATATTGTGGGGGAAAAAAGTTATGAGATATCTTGAGACTTGCCTTTGAGAATTTAATAAGCCTATACATGATGTTTAGACTGTTTCCAAATGAAAAATATCTAAGTGAGAAGAGTGCCAATTTCTTTTTTTTTTTTTTTATCCTCACCCGAGGACATTTTTGCATTTATCTTCAGATAGAGTGGGAGGGAGAGAGTGAGGAAGAGACAGAGAGAGAAACATCAATGTGAGAGAGACACGTCTACTGGTTGCCACCCACACGACCCCAACCAGGGCCAAGGACAAGCTGCAGCTGAGGTACATGCCCTTAGCGGGAACTGAACCCGGGTCTCTCTGGTCCATGGGCCAATGCTCTAACCACTGAGCCAAACCGGCCAGGGCAAGAGTGCCAATTTCTTTATGGCAAAGAACCTCTAGTCAAAGACTCCATATTAAAAGATTTTATTGACATCAGAATCCCCAGAATTTTAAGTTTACATTATGAAATGATAATCACAAGAGATATGAAGGAAACTGTACCAAGGCACATTATTAGCAACTTGCTTAAAACCATTGATAAATATAAAATCTTAAAAGCAACCAGAGTGAAATGATACAATACATAGAGAGGAACAAAGATAAGTATGACAAATGACCTCCTAGCAGAAACAATGTAAGTCAGATGGCAGTTAAGTAATGCCTTTAAAGTACTGACAAAAAAAAAAAAATAGTCAACCTAGAGTTCTGGATGAAGTGTAACTATTTTTTAAAAATTAAGGTGAAATAAAAAGAACTTTTAACACATACCAACACTGAGTTTTATAACCAGAAGGCTTATACTATAAGAACTATTAGTGAAAGCCCTTTGGGCAGTAAGAAAATGATAGTAGATGGAATCCTAGATCTACACAAAGGAATGAAAAACACCAAAAAATGGTAACTATGTGAGCAAGTAGGCGCATTTAAATTATTTCTCTGTAAAAGCCAGTTAACTGTTTAAACTAAAGTAGCAACAATGTATTGAAGAGTTTAAAAATGGTGTCAAAATAAAATGTATGACAGCAATAGTGAAATGCTGGGATGGAATAAATAGAAGTATAGTTCTGGAAGATTTTTATACTATACATGAATAGGTATATCACTTGAATTAAAGATGTGTGAATACTATCGATCATTAACCAATTACAAAAAAATAATTAAAGAAAAAATATGTTATAGCTTATAAGCCAAAAAATAGGAATTGAAATAATTTTTTAAATCATTTAATCCAAAAGAAGGCAGAAAAGAGGAAAAGAGGGAAATAGGATAAATAGCAAGCAAATTAATATTCACATTACATGTAGGAGGCCTCAAAATCCCAACTGAAGCTAAGAGATTGTCAGATCAGATTAAAACCACGACTCAACTATATAATGTCTACAAGAAACCCACTTGAAATATAAATAGGCAAGTAGGTTAAAAGTAAGATAAAAGTCCTATTATGCTAACAGTAAACCAAAGAAACCTGGGAGAACTATATTAATGTTAGACGAAGAGACTGCAGAGCAAAGCATATTAGCAAAGATAAAGGCAGTCAATTTATTAGGATGACACAAGTATCTTGAATGTTTATATGCCTAGTAATGAAGCAAAACATATGAAGTAAAATAGTAGAATTATAATGAGAAATAGACAAATATGCAATTACATGTGGAAATTTCAAGACTCTTCTTTCAATAACTGACAAAGCAGAGAGAAAATCAGTAAAGATATAAAAGATGTAGATAACACAATCAATAGACCTGACCTAATTGACACTTGTAGAACATTTCACTGTACAGAGCAAAATGCACCTTCTTTTTAAATGTAAAAAAACATTTACAGGATAGACCATATTCTGAGCCACAAAATAAGCCTCAATAAATCCAATGTTTGAAACAATACGATGTATGTTCACTGATCACAATAGGATTAAATTAGAAATGTGTAACAGAATATATTGAGAAAATCCCCAAATATTTCAAACTAAATAAAATGTGTCTAGGTAACCTGTTAATCAAAGCAGAAATCAAAAAGGAAATTTGAAAGGATTTTGAACTGATTGAGAGTGAAAGTACAACATATCCATGAATTCGGGCCCATATTTGCCTTCAGAGACACTACCTTAATTATGTACTTTGTAATGGCCATCTCTTCATCTTCCTCTCCATTAACTATATTTCTCTCCAACTATTTTTCAGCTGTTGCCTGTCCTGTCTGGCTACTACTGCTTATAATAGAAGAAAGCATGTGGAACATTGAGGGTTGGGAGAAATAAAAGAATTCAGCCATGCCAAGTTTATTGCCATGAAATTGCTAAACAGTATATTAGTGGATTTTTTATTAACTAAATGATGGAATTTTGGACCTTTAGTTAAAAAAAAGTCTCTCATGTAATATACAGAAATAATATGCATCTAATTTTCAATTCTTATCACAGCATTTGTGTCCTCTAGACTTAATTAGGCAGAATAATTTGTATTGGTGATCATGGGCTACAGATAGTAGTATATTTCAATGTGATCTTTTAATTTTCTATTCATTCACATTAGAAACTAAAGAATAATGTTTTGTGACTGACACCTGAGTATTGTCACATTTGTTTTTATTCTCACAATAAAAAATGCATCATTGATGTTTAAACTATATATTTTCTAAAAATGTTGCCTCTGATTTACATGATTAACTTATTTAATGAGGCAGAAAGGTTTCACGCATTGTGCTCAGTTGCAAACAATGTGCGACTGGATAAACAGCAAGTGCACATCAGTCTGCCTGACTTCCTGTTATTATCTACCAGCAGGAATTAATTAAAACTCAATTCGGTTGTTACATCAATGTGTACACATTTTCACAGTGTGTCTCAATTACAAATTTTGTGCTTAGGTTTCTGGATTACCTCTACTGAATTGACCATAGAATTTCAAAAATAGGATTTATGAATATATAACATTGTATACTTTATAGAAAGCAACCATGAGCAGCAAAATCATCAGGGAAAACAAAGGTACTCAACTACATTTTATTTTAACAAAATGAAATAGATGAGAACTGAAAATACATAAACTGGAAAGTTTTAGAGGGCCTATCCATCCACCATCAGAGTAATTATCACACTATGTTTTAAATATCTATTTTATTTTCTTTAAAATAAAATTCCTGCAGGGCCAAAACTGGCCTTGCTAAGTTTTATATTCTCAGCTCATAGCATACATTATGAGCTAAGTAAATATTTGTTGGGTTGATGAATAAACTAACAATATATTATTTATTAGTGATATAATATTATTATAGTTATATAATAAATCAAGTCTATAGCTTTGGGAAGGTCCAAAATTGCTATTAAAATTTGTTTTAAGTTTATCCATTAATTCTTACATAAATGAGAAAATATTGGTGAATGTAAAATATTTATGTTTTAATAATTTTTTAATTTATGCTTTGAAATTTATTTGTTATTTATATTACATAAATGATGTAATTGGTCTAAAACTCTTCATGTCCTATGTTAAATATTTAACTTACAAATTAAAGATTTCACACAATTCACTTCATAATGACATTTAAAAAATTCTTTAAAGTAACTCAAAATGTCAAAATCTAACAACAGTTATTTAGGTATTAATGGTTAATATTAAAAACTAGGGAAGGCATATTTTGAATATAAGTAGAAGTAACATTTTTATGAATATAACAATACAAACAATGTTAATTTAGGTCTATAGAAAATGTTAGAGATACATTAGGACAAATTAATGGATCTCAAAGGTCATTTGATAAGTTCTACTTATTTTCTTGCTCCCCAAAAGTCAAGATGTCACAAAATCAAGTTCTGAAATGTGTATTCATTTTCTCAGCTCTGAAACAATGTATAGTAGAGAAAGCAACTAAGCATTATTTACTTCCAGTATAATGACAATGATTTGATTGGTTTCAGAATTACTCATAAACCTGAATTAGTTTAGAAAAATTGGGGTATTTTCAGGTATGAGGGTTTTACCTATTTTAATGCTTTTAGGAACATTTAACATATGGGTAAGAAATTAAATTATTTTGCCTCAACATTAAAATTGTTTAAATATCCACCAAATATACTGTTTAATAGTGTTATTGTGTTTAAGAACTGCTAGAGTAGTGTATTTTATAACCATAGTAGCAACAAACAGAAATGAAGAGCTACTTACAGAGCAAGTGATAAACACAGATCAAACGGGTTTCATGAGCAACAGAGTGGGTTATAACTATCTAAGGCTATTTACTGTAATGACAAAAGGAACCAATATAAAAGACACAAATTTACTCTTAACTACAGGTACTGAAAAATCTCCTGAAAGAATTAAGTAGATTTGTTTTTCTTTTCCATATTAGAGAACACAGTTCTTTTGGAAGGATTTTTTTTCTGGAATTGTTAATCCTCCATAAAGGAAAGAAATTTATGATAATAATTCTTCTAGGGCTTATGTTTCCTAATTTGTGTGAGCATGTTTATTTCTTTTTCTGTATGTCTCAACCAGTCAAAGATGTACAACAAATACTAACAAAGTTTAATGAATTGGATTTTTAAATTATGTTTTTATTTTTCTACAAACTATTTTAGGGAACTTACTTCTTTTCTACATTCAATATTATTCTGTATTAGTTTCAGATGTACAGCATAGTGGTTAGACAAGCATGTACTTTAGAGAGTGGTCCCCCCAATATTTCAAGTACTCATCTGACCCCATACATAGCTATTATGATATTATTGATTATATTCCCTATGCTGTAATTTACATCTCTGTGACTATTCTGTAACTACTAATTTATACTTCTTTTTTTTCTAATCCTCACCCACGGATATTTTTCCATTTATCTTCAGATAGAATGGGAGGGGGAGAGAGAGAGAGAGAGAGAGAGAGAGAGAGAGAGAGAGAGAGAGAGAGAGAGAGAGAGAGAGAGAGAAACATCAATGTGAGAGAGATACACTGATTGGTTGCCTCCTGAAGAACTCCGACCAGGGCTGGGGATGAACCGCAACTGAGGTACGTGCCCTTGACTGGACTGAACCCACAACTCTTTCGTCTGAGGGCCAATGCTCTAGTCGCTGAGTCAAACTGGCCAGGGCCTAATTTGTACTTCTTAATCTCTTTGCCTTTTTCACTTACCCCCCAAACCCCTCCCCTCTGTCAACTGTCAGTCTGATCTCTGTATCTATGAGTTTGTTTCTATTTTGTTTATTAGATTCCACATATAAGTGAAATTATATGGTATTTGTTTTTCTTAGTCTCACTTATTTCACTTAGCATAATAACCTCTAGGTCCATTCATGCTGTCAAAAACGGTAATATTTCACTTTTTTTTTTTATGGCTGAGTAGTATTCATTGTGTGTATGTATCATAGCTTTTTTTTTTAATCCTCACCGAGGATATTTTTCCATTGATTTTTTTTAAAAAGAGAGTGGAAGGGAGGGAGAGAGAGAGAGAGAGAAACATCAATGTGGGAGAGAGACATCTATCGGTTGCCTTCTGCATGACCCCTACCAGGGCAGGATGGAACCTGAAATCCAAGTACATGCCCTTGACCAGAATCAAACTCACGACCCCTGGGTCCTTGGGCTGATGCTCTGACAGCTGAGCCAAACTGGCTAGGGTTGTACCATGGATTTTTTTATCCACTCATCTATTCATGGGCACTTGGGTTGCTTCCACATCTTGGATATTTTAAATAATGCTGCAATGAATATGAGAGTGAATATTCTTTTGAATTGGTCTTTCAGATTCCTTCAGATATATTCCCAGAAGTGGAATCACTGGGTCATAAGGCAATTACATTTTTAATTATTTGGAAAACCTCCACAGTGTTTTCCACAGTAGTTTCACCAATCTGCATCCCCACCAACAGTGTACTAGGGTTCCCTTTCTTTAACATCTATGCCAGTACCTCTTGTTTGTTTATTTATTGATAATAGCCATTCTGACAGGTGTGAGGTTTTCATTTGCATTTCTCTGATGATTATTGCATAGTACTGGCTTTAGTACAGGCATATAGAACAATGACACAAATAGAGAGCCCAGAAATAAACCCACGCCTACATGGTAAATCAATCTAGGACAAAGAAAGCAAGACCATACAATGGGTTCAAGACAGTCTATTCAATTAATTGTGCTGGGAAAATTGGACAGATATAGGCAAAAAAAGATGAAACTAGACCACCTTCTTATACTTATACAAGAATAAACTAAAAAATGGATTAAAGACTTAAATGTAAGACATGAAACCATAAAACTCCCAGAATAAAACATAGGTAGAAAGATCTTGGACATTTCTCTTAGTAATATATTTTCTGACATATCTTCTCAGATAAGGGAAATTAAGAAATAAAAATAAATAAAAGCAACTTATTTTTAAAGTATGTAAGTATAATGAATTAGTAAAAACAAGATAAAAACTAATTAAAATTGAGGCTCAACTAAAGGTCTTTGTATAGAAGAGATGGAAAGTAGGAAAAGAAGACACAAATGTGAAAACTATAAAATATACTAGATTAAATGTAATTGAGGGGTAATTCGATTCTGGGTTTAGGAATGATCCAGGAGGAAAAAAAAGACTTATCCATTACAAAACAAATAAATAAATAAAATTTCATTTAAAATAACAACAGGAAAAAATATACATTCATATATATACACACACACACACACACACACACATAAATAGTGTGTCATCAGGGGAAATTGTATGGTATTAGTAGGTTAGTAGGGAGGGTGATAAATACATTGTACCAGTCACCCTTTCATTCACTCTTTTGCCAGCACGGAAGCAGTTCAAAACCAAGAGAACAATATTCCCAATAACTCCTGAAACATCTGTAAGCATGGGTATGAATGATAAAAAAAAAATAAATATTTCTATAACTCTTACTCATTTTATTTTTATAACCTATTCCATTAGATATAATATGCATACCATAAAGGGCACTCATTTTAAAGATACAGTGTGATGAGTTTTGCTAAATATATACACCCAAGGAGCTTTTGTCATAGTCTAAAGAACATTTCTATCACCCCCCTCAAAGATTTTGTCACTTCTCTTTCCAATCAATAATCTCACCTGCAGCAAGTTTTACCATTTTAACTTCATTTAAAAACTTTATTATATTTTCCATAAAAAATAATGTATGCGTTTGAAAAAAGTTTGTATTAAATTTGGGGGGTGACATTGGTTAATAGGACCATAGAGGTTTCAAGTGTACATTTCTATGATACATAATATGCATATTGCATTTTGTGTCCACCATCCAAAATGTGTCCACCATCTAATTATCTTCCATCACCAAATATTTGGCCCCATTTACTCCCACCACCCTACTCCTTCCCTCTGGTAACCAGCATACTGTAGTCTGTGCCTATGAGGATACGTTTTATATCCCACATATGAGTGAAATCATATGGTTCTTAGCTTTTTCTGCCTGACTTATTTTGCTTAGCATAATATTCTCAAGGTCCATCCATGTTGTCACAGATGTCGTATTTCATCTTTTTATGGCTGAGTAGTATTCCATTGTATATATGTATCACATCTTATTTATCCAATCTTCTATCAAAAGACATTTGGGTTGTCTTCATGTGTTGGCCACCATGAATAATGCTGCACTGAACATAGGGGTGCATATATCTTTGTGAAGAAGTGTTTTCGAGTTTCTTGGTTTAGACACATAGAAGAGGGAATGCTGGGTCATACGGTAACTGTATTCTTAATTTTTTGAGGAATTACCAGACTGTTTTCCATAGTGACTCTACCCATCTACGTTCCCTCCAGCAGTGGATGAGGGTTTTCTTTTCTCTGCAACCTCTCCAACACTTGTTATTGCTTATCTTCTTGTTAATAGCCATTCTAACAGGTGTGAGGAGGTATCTCATTTTACTTTTACTTGCATTTCCCTAATAGCTGGTAAAGTTGAGTATTTTTCATAGATCTGTTGGTCATTTGTATGTCTTCTTGGGAGAAGTGTCTGTCCAGGCCCTCCACCCACTTTTTAATTGGATTGTTTGTTTGTTTGGTGTTGAGTTGCATGAGTTCTTTATATATTTTGGATATTAACCCTTTGTCAGAGCTGTTGTTTGCAAATATTACCTCCCATTTAGTTGATTATTTTTTGCTTTGTTGTCAGTATCTTTTGCTGTGCAGAAGCTTTTTAGTTTGATATAGTCAAACTAAATGTATTGTTGTATTTGCTTTGCCAGTATTTTGTTTAGAATTTTTGCATTTGTATTCATCAGAGATATTGGTCTGTATTTTTTCTTTTTGTGTGTTATCCCTGCCGGGTTTTGGTATCAGGATTATGTTGGTCTCTTAAAATGTGCTACAAAAAAAATAGCTTCTTCTTTTGGAAGAGTTTGAAGATGAGAGGTATCAAATCTTTGAATCTTTGGTAGAATTCACTAGTGAAGTCATTTGGTCCTGGGCTTTATTTTTGGGGAGGTTTTTGATGGTTGTTTCAATTTCCTCATTGTTGATGAGTCTATTTAGATTTTCCAGTTCTTGATTTAGTCTAGAAAGGTTATATGTTTCTAGGAACTTATCCATTTCTTCTAGATTATTAAATTTGGTGGCATATTGTTTTGCATAGTATTCTAGTATGATCCTTTGTGTATCTGTGATGTCTGTGGTAACTTCTCTTTCATTTCTGATTTTGTTTATAAAAGTCTTTTCTCTTTTTTCTTTAGTGAGTCTAGTTAGGGGATTGTCTATTTTATTAATCTTTCAAAGGACCTGCTCTTTGTTGTATTAATTTTTGTATAGTCTTGTTCTTGATTTCATTCAGTTCTGCTCTAATTTTTATTTCCTTTCTTCTGCTGATTTGGGTGGCTCTTGTTCTTCTTTTTCTAGTTCTTTAAGATGTAATATTATGTTGTTTACTTGGGATTTCTCTTGTTTTTTGAGATATGCCTGTAATGATATAAACTTCCCTCTTATTACTGCTTTCGTTGCATCCCAGTAGTTTTAATATGTCGTTTGTCATTCTCAATTGTATTTATATATCTTTTGATCTCACTTTTTATTTCTTTTTTGACCCAGTCATTTTTTAGTAATATGTTGTTTAATCTCCATACTTGTGGGTTTCTTTAGTTCCTTTTTGCAGTTGATTTCTAATTTCATAGCACTGTTGTCAGAGAATATGCTTGGTATTATAATAATCTACTTGAATTTGTTGAAGCTAGTTTTGTGACCCAACATGTGGTCTATTCTTGAGAATATCCTGTGTGCACTGGAGACAAATGTGTAATTTGATGTTCTGGGATGAAATGCTCTGCAAATGCAAATGATGTGCATGTGGTCTAATGTGTCATTTAAGGCTGATATTTCTTTAATGATTTTCTGTTTGGATGATCTATCTAGAGCTGTCAATGGAGTATTAAGATTCTCAGCTATGATTGTAACTTTGTCAGTTTCTCCCCTTAGTTCCGTTAGTTGTTGCTTTTTATATTTTGGTTTTGAAATATACATGGTTTGGAAATAGAAAAATATAACAATTGAATTGAATTTTAAAGTAAATATTTCCTCTAATATTCTACTCATGCTTACCCACTGAGGTAACCCAGATTAAAAATTTGATACATATAATTATCCTAACTTCATTTTTTATTTATTCAAACACTTATCACATACATAAAACTTATATTCTTTAAATGTAATTTTATATTACTCTGCAACTTACTTTTTTTCTTTGTTCTTTTATTTTTTTCACTTATTTAAATTGTATACCATAGACATCTCTCTAGATTAATACTCATACATTCTCACTTCTTTGAATACATAAGCCTACCTTTGTTTATCAACTTTTTATTATTGATGAAATATGCTTGATTTCAGATATTTTGTCTTCAAACAACACTGCAGCAAATGTCCTTTTATGTAATATGATTAGTTTACACTTGCATTGTCATGAAATAGATTTCTCAAGTTGGAATTGCTACCTAAAATACTCTGTACATTTTAAATTATGACTGATATTGCCAGGTTATAGCAATTTATATTTCTAGCCAAAGTTAGAAGAAACTTTGGATTCTAAGTACTGAAAATCTCATAATATCCCTTTATTCACACATATGTAATTTAATTTAAAACAGAAATTAACAATACATCATGCCCTAGCTGGTGTGGCTCAGTTGTTTGGGCATTGTCCCCTGCATTGCAAGGCTGCTGGTTCCATTTCTGGTCAGGTACACACTCAGGTTTCAGGCTTAATCCCTAGTAGGGGGTATGCAGGAGGCAGCTGATTGATGTTTCTCACATAGATGTTTTTCTCTCTCTCCCTCTTCCTTCCTCTCTCTCTCTAAAAAAAAAGAAATCAATTTAAAAGAAGAAAGAAAAAATTAACAATACTACAAATGTAAGAAAATCCAGTACAACTTTGTATATCTTTTAAAATGTTAAGTAATGGGCCCTGGCTGGTTTGGCTCAGCAGAAGAGTGTCGGCTTGTGGACCAATGAGTCATGGGTTTGATTCCGGCCAAGGGCACGTACCTCAGTTGTGGTTCGTGCGGGAGGCAACCAGTTGATGTGTCCCTCTCACGTCAATGTTTCTCTCTCTCTCCCTTTCTCTCCCTCTCTCCCCCTTCCACTCTGTCTGAAGATAAATAGAAAACTATCCTCGGGTGAAGATTAAAAATAAATAAATAAAATAAAGTGTTAAGTAATGGAAATTTTAAAATGAAATGTTGGAAGTCCTGCTTCTTTTAGAAATATCACAATATAGTTCGCACCAGCAATAATTTCCTGCTTTTGGTATAATTTTCTTAGCAGTATCAGATGATATCAATCTTCAAAAATATTTAATATCTGAAGGACCAAAAATACATATATCTCATATTTTTTTAATTTATATTTTTCTGACTGCTAGATATGTTTGAGAATCTTTTCATAGATTTATTGGCCATTTTCATTTATTTGCTTGTGCATTTGCTGTTTAAAAATAAATTTCAGAGCTATATGCATATCGTATGAAGCTAATAGTTGAATAGGACTTCTTAAATTTCTAAAGTATACTGTCCTATCACAACTCTGTGCAGTTAGATATTATTGTTATTTGGAAAATGAGAATACCAAAGCTTAGAACACTTACCAAATTTGTTCTAACTAACACTGTAAATTAACAGTTTTTCTGCACCTAGAGTTTATTCTCCAGGAATCTTGGATCTTTGAACAAATGTTGCCTGACTTCCGGCTGTGAGCCAAGCATAGGTTAGGCCCCAGGGCAACAGAAATGAACAAAAATAACCATTGTTTGTATTTAAGGGTCTCATGGTGTCAGACCATACTATGCTTTCTAGAACTTGCTTACTCTCCTAACTGACTGTCAAATTTTCTGGTTTTATAGTAGCCCTTCAGGCTTCTTCCCACCAAGGCAAATGGTACTGAATGGGAGAGAGGAGAGAAGAGATATTTGTTGCTAGACACTTTTCCACCCTGGAGATCAGCTTACCTACATTAAAGAGAAAGGAGCACAAGGTTACCTACAGCTAGTGGTGTCTCACAAAATTGCAAAATAGGGAGTATAAACGTATCTTTATCATTCTTTCCCCACTTGTATATGCTTGGAGCCACTAGTAGGAATATGCCCTTTAAGGTTTGTTATTTATTTATTTATTTATTTATGTTGTTAATCTTCACCTGAGGATATTTTTTCCATTGATTTTTAGAGAGAGTGGAAGGGAGGGAGGGAGTAGGGAGGAGAGAGAGAGCGAGAGATCAATGAGAGAGAGACACATGGATTGGTTACCTCATGCACATGGTCCGACTAGGGCTGGGGATTGAATCTGCTGCCCAGGTACATGCCCTTGACCAGGAATCAAAACCTTGACCCTTCAGTGTGTGGGCTGACATTCTAACCACCAAGCCACACTGGCCAGGGCAAGTTTTTATGTTTTTAATGTATGGCTTTCTTTATGTCAAAGTGGGGTATCTGTTCTTTGATAGTCTTTGGCTCATTTATTGTTCAGATTCTTATTATTTGTTGAGTGCAAAGGGAATACACAAATAAAAATTAAATTAAATTATGTTCCCTACAAGGAGTTGACTGGCAAGAAAGCCAAGTAACTAGGCACAGTATCCTCTGGGATAGGAGAAAGCTCTACAGAGACTGCTATAGGAGCACCCTTGGAGTTCAGGTGTTGGGGGACCTTCTTGGAGGGTGAGGTACCTGTGTTGACAATTAAAACCAAAACTAGATGCCAGAAAATGAAGTCTTGATATGGAGGGAGAGGTATGTAAAGCAGAGGCATTGTCATGACAAAGGCCTCAAGTAAGTAGGGACAAGAGATGAGCCAGGAAAAAGCAGACTTTTCATGCAGCTGCAGAGCGAAGTGTGAGGAAAACAGTGGTTAGGGCCAGAGATCTTCAAGGGTTTGCCTGTTTTATACAAAGGCAAACTCAACTGGAATTTAACCAGGAAGTGAGTGATGAGATTTGGTTAGAGAAATCTCATTCTAGTTGTAAAATAAGGAGTAAATTGGAGAGACGTGCAATCTGGCAGAGATAATGAGAACCTTAAGAAGATGGCAGTGGTTGTAGTGCTGAAGCCTGGCTCCCTCTTTGTCCTGAAAACTACAGAGCAGGTTTTAGGTTTTTCTTCCAGCTCACTCACTCACTCACTCACACATCCACCCATCCATTCATCCAGCTAATATCTATTTTGCTCCATTTATAAACAGTGAGGATACAGCAGGAAGCAAAATGAAATTTGTGCTATCATAAAGGCTACATCTTTAGTACAGCTTCCTCACACTTTATGATGTCTGCTTCTGTGCTTAGTTATGTTAGTATGATTTGCATTTTCAGTACCCAAAGGAAAACCTGACTTTTGGTGACATTTCAAGCACTAAGACAAAGGATAAGGTATTTTGGATTAAAAACAAAAACAAAAAACACTTCGCTCTTTTGAAATTATATCATACAGGTAACTAACTGCTTTCCTACTCATAACACTACACATATTGTCACAGTTTTAATACTTACTGACAATCTATATTCTGAAAAGCTCTATCCTGAATATTTTACATGTATTATCTCATTTAACCCTTATAATGACATAATAAATTCAGGATTAAAATTATCAGAATAATGTCTCCTCAAAAGATGTTCATGTCCTAATCCCCAGAATCAGCGAATATGTTCCATTACATAACAAAAGTAATTTTGAAGATATAATTAAGTTAAAGATATTGAGATGGGGAGATTATCATAGGTTATCCAGATGGGCCCAATATAATCACATGCACACTTAAAAGTGGAGAACTTCTCATAGTTGTGGTTGGAGACACAGATGTGACAACAGAAGAAAGGTCTGGAAAATGGCAGCTTGGGAAGGATTCCTGTTGCTGTTTCTGAGACGTAGGGGGCTATGTGTTAGGACCACAGGGAGGTTCCTAGGAGCTTTCTAAGCTAACAGCTAGCAAGGAAGCACAGACTTCAGTTCTACAACTGCATGGAACTCATCCTGCTAAGAAACCTAAATAAACAGGAAACAGATTCTGCCCTAGAGCTTCAAGAAAAAGGTACAGTCTTGCCAGGATGTGGATTTGAGCCTGTACCAAACTTTGACCTGCAGAATATAACACTGTGTTGAATAAGTCACTACATTTGTGGTAATTGCTTTACAACAATAGTGGAAACCTAATACAAGATATGATGATTTTGCTTTTAGATGAAGCAATAAATGAAGAAACTTCAGCTCAGTGATTTAAGTTATACTGCCCATTTGAGGCAGGGAAGCGACTAAGCTAGGATTCAAAACTTGGGTGCTCTGATTCCAGTGCCTATACTGTTTTTTCTATCATAGAATTTACTTGAGTTTGAACCTTAGGTCACTTATGTTAAGTAGCAGACATTGTGTCCTAGGAAAAAATGAGATTGATGTGTTTCGTGGAGATAGAACAAGTCTAAAATCAAAGATAATTTCCAGACCCTAGAAACCAAAATAAAGGAACCCCATGCCTTTAAAAAAAAGTTAGAGGGGTACTGAGTCATTAAAAGTTTCACTGAAAGAGGATTTCTCTTGGTATAGAAGAGAAATGTGAAACCTAAATTTAAGTGACTTGTTTATGGTCACTGAACAATTCAGAGGAACTGGGACTAGAATTTGAGTTTTCTCTAAAGCAAAGTCCTCCCTGAAGAAGAGAGGAGGGGATGAGAGGTGTGTGGGAGGTGTGCGTGGTGAGCAGGCTGTGCTGGTGAGATGTGGGGAATGCATGGGATTCTGCCCGTCTCTGTGTGTGGGTTCTCTGTTCACACTTAATCCAGGAGAACTAAAAAGTGTTTTCCCATTGACTATAAAATGAATACCTGTTTTATGCAGAATAGTTGGAAAATACAAATAACTATAAAGTGTAAAAGAACAGAAAGAATGACTATAAGCTCTAAGCTATTGAATTTGTTTATTTGTATTTCTAAATCACCCAATGTACTTTTCCCCTTCATTCTGTGCCCCAGGAAGCTGAATGTTACTGATGTATTGTTAGAATCTCTGGTCCACTGGCTTCTGGTTGATTTCAGTCCACGGGAGGAATGAGCAGGAGATAGGAAGGTGGGTATAAGGAGAATGAGATCAGCAGAGCTGGGTCCTTCTATCTGCTGGGTGTCCTCACCATGCAGCTTCTTTCTGTAATTTCCCTGCTCTATTCTGGCTTCTGAATTTAGGGGTAGATGTGATAATAGTCCCTGCTTTTTGTAGCACAAGGATGCTGCACTATCCATGTTAGCATAACAAATTAGCTTTTTTTGTTTACTTGCAACTAAAGCAGGCAGAAAAGTCCATTAAATACAGCACAAAATTCCATAAAATCCAGAGATTAATATGTTCTAGTTGTAAGAATCAGAAGCAATGTATCAAAAAGTACTGTGACTAATCAGGAAATGAACTTGGTAGTATTCAGAGAAGTAAACTATAAAAAATACAAAGAGTTATTTTGAAAGTCCTTTAATATAATTTTTAATTCTAACAACATAAATATTAGGTCAGAATTTATAAGAAAGAGAAGTATTTATTAGAAAATGTCAATGATCTCTACAATGGGGCACAATGAAATTATTCTAGTATATACCTTGGAAACTAGTGCATTTTCCATGGAAAATGTTGTACTATTTTCAAGAAAACTGGAAACTATCTTTTGCTGACTATTATCAGTTCAGCATTCTCTTGTAATCTACCATTAAAGATATTGGCAGGCAATGTTCTTAATGCTTTATCCAGTTAGATGTTGCAAAGGAAAAGAGAAGTCCATTATTCAGCAGAGCCTTGGAGATAGACAAAAGAACCACTTCTTACCTTGGTCAAGGTAATTGAATACCCAGGCTAAGTTTTCTTATCTGTAAAACAGTTTGATTTTATGTGTCCTCATTACTGCCATATTCTAGCAAAGCTCAAAAGAGAAAAACACACACACACACACACACACATGATATTACATCAAACTAGGTGTTCTTGAGGTCAAACACCTATGGAAGACAACAGATTTTGGTTTGGATTACGAATTTGCCTACTACCTTACATGGCTACCGCAAGCCTGTACCTCTTTAGAGGCCCAGACTGGAGTTAAAGCAGCTTTCATATTGTGAGTTCACAACGAACTCTTGCTCAGTTTGGGGCAGCATTTGGCTGTTAGACAGTCAAGTACATTCCATGAAAACAATGAGGCATGAAGAGCTCAGACTGTGTCCTGTGTGTGGTTTTCAAAGAAGGTATTGCCAACCATACAAGTCATAAATAGAAACTCTCAAAGCAGGACTGGATCAAATTGACAAATTCATGTGGCTCATTGTGAGTACGGTTTCAGCCTGACTTTGCCAAATATTAAAAATGAATCAAGTTGCTTCATGTTACTCTTCCTATGTAATTTTGTTGGTTTGGATCAGGTTACAGTTCTTTTCCATAAACTCTCATAAATTAGTTGTCCTGAACTCAAAACTGAGAATTTCCTCTCAGCGATGATTGCTCTTATTAGAGAGAAGAAACAAGTTGTGACTTGACAAGAAACTCCAACGTTTAAACCATTCAGCAGGGTGATACCAACCAAATTCAGAAGTCTTTGCCCTCCTGACTGTGGAAGCAGATGAGGAGAGCACACCACTTTCCTTCTTTTCAGATCTTCTCCCTCCCACACATACAGCCCCTCCCACCCCGCCACGCCTGCTTCCAGAGCTTGTGATTGATTTATCCCAGGCTGTTTGCATATGTACTTCTGTTGTTTGCCATTTTACCAGTTCTTGGCTCTTTGTAAAATAGATATAAAATTGGGTATTATTATAATTATAATGTTACAATGTTTTAAAAGGTGACGTTTCTCAGAAATGTGTCTGCTCCATTGATGACCTTCATCCAAGTTGACATCTTTTGCACCATTTAAATTTCTTATAAGTTCTTTAATGATTACATTGACTAGGGTAAGCAAAGTAACCCTTTTATATAGGAGTAATAAAAATTTTTGTTCTACCTATTACTTTTTTGGTAGTCTGAACCCAGTGACTTCCTTAGGAAATTTGTTGTGAACTAAGAAAAGTTAATAAAAATCAAAATATTAAGATAGCATATATCTATTTAAATTCAGTTTGGACTGTGGATCTGTTCAATTCATAATTCAAATATTGAAACCTGTATATTTCAAACCATACAGTTATAGATTTAAAGTACCAATATGACCTAAAATATAAAGCCAGTGAAAAATTAAATGCCTGATGTCTTTTAAATCGAAGAAATTAAAAACTATCTTCAACCTCTATTTCATATAATTTTTATTTTCTGGTAACTGAAGTCAGAAAAGAAAAAAAAAAACATAAAAAAGTGAATGTCTAAGCTAATATATGCATATGCTTTGTCTTTCAATCATCTTTAAAATGGATATAACCCTCACCCTCTGAGGCAATGTATAATGACATTATTATATCTATACACTACACTCTATGACAAAGAAAGTAGAACGTGATTTGCAGGAAGGGAGATCAAAGAAATTTCCAGAAGTGAGGGGATATAATTTAGCTGAGGAGTGACACATGATTACAGTTTCCTTCAAGCCACCTGTGATATTAAAAATAAATTAAATCCCTGGAAGAAAAGCAAACCCATTCAGTTTCCACACCCACCCGTAAGCTTGATGTTTATTACTTTTGCACTAGTAGCTTAGAGATATATCCCTACATAGATTGATTCTTTCAAAGCTTGAAAGAAAAGCCCTTTGTGAAGGGGGTCAGAGCAATCTTTCTAAACAGCTGAATCCTAGAATTTCTAATTTTCCACACTCCTATCCTGAATGTATGGTTTTCATTATTTATTCAGAAGTGGGAGCTACACCTATTTGTGTATACCTGCCAGACTTACAAATTTACAGGTAATTTTTTTTATTTTTAAAATGTATATAAAATATAGTACCTTATCAAGGGCATGCAACAAGGGAGACACTTTATTTATACATGCAGTTTACATTGAAAATAGACAGAACCTAATATGTTCACTAGAGGAAAAATGAAAAAAGAACACTGATAATGTTTCCAAAGTTTGTTTTCCCTTTTCCCCAAAACGGACACAATTTTGTGGAGAAATGCAGAACATTATATGAAATCCACTGAGAAAAAATACATAATTTTGATTTTCTTTGACAAACTTAAGCTTAATAGAGGTAGGTGAATTACTCATCTGCTTATGTTGATTACTTCAGGAAAATTATACAATTCTTTGCCTGCTGTCTCTTTTTTTGTTTAGAATTTCTTTAAGCAGGAGACCCAATTTTTCATTTTCTTATTAGAAATAAGATATATAATTCACTACTTTTGGGAAAGAGGAAATAACAGCACTTAACAAGTTCAATTTAACCAAAATATATAGGTCAACTACTGTTCTGCATATGAAAGAGACAGAATGAATCAAGGTGTAGAGTCCTTGCCTGGTGTTTCAGTGTGGAGTCACAGAAATCGTTTTGGTTGTTTGCCACAGTAATGTTGTATGACAAACATGTCTGCTGGTCCTGGTTGTCAGCTGGTCTAAACTGGCCACAGCTGACCTAACTGAACAATATGATGTGCCCCGTGTGTCCTTTATTCCTCAGCAGGCTAGCCTGGGCAGGCTCACATGCAATGGCAAAAGGCAAGAGCAAATAAGCTTCCGTGCACAAGTACATTCAAGTCTCTGCTTGCACCATATTTGCTAACACTCCATTGGCCAAAGTGATTCACATGGTCAAGCTCAGAAGCAAAGTGAGCAGATGCCACAAAGTAACACTGCAAAAGGAAACAGAGGGGTAATAAATTCCAATCTCACATTTTTCACACTAACATAAAAATTGTATATAGAAATAAATGCAGTGTGGTGATAACAATATTAGACTTGATAAGGTAGACCCAAGGGAGATAATATTAGATATTGTCAATATATGGAAAGTGAACACATGGAGAGGGTCCAATGGGTAAGTGGAATGACAGGGATAGCATATGGTAGTATGTCAAGTGCAATGTGAGTGGCAAAGGAAGCATGGGTGCGGGGAGTGGCAGCTGAGGATCTGAGAAACAGAGAATTGGGAGCCACACGCTGGAGAGTATACATACCATGAATAATTCTCATTAGAGTAGGTTTTAATAGGGTGGGAAGAGAGGGAAGAAGTCAGACACCCAGAGGGCAGCATTTGCACAAAAGAGGAGGGATGGATGTAAAAAAGTTACCATGACAGTTCCCAATGCTTCACAGTATTTTTGAAACTTAGTCCTGATCATGGTTATTTTAAACTTTCATATATATATATATATATATATATATATATATATATATATATATGATTTTTTCCTAAGTAATTGTCTCATGTAATTTCAGAATGCAGTGTTACTTTACCCAGTAACTACATTTACCTCACATCTTCTATCCAGAGTTTTAATGCAACTTTTTAAGTGCATTAAAAATGTCCTTTTATATTTCATGCTTACTACTAGATTGTGCAGAGCCAAAATTTGATTTTAGAGAGAGAAGAGGAGAGGAGAGAGAGAGATGAGAGAGAAAAATCGATCAGTTGCCTCCCATAGGCACCAGGATCGGGGATGAACTCACAACCTTATGGTGTACCGGTTGACACTCCAACCAACTGAGCCATCCAGCCAGGGCATTTTTTTTTTCTTTTTCATTGTTTTCCCCACTAAAATAACTTAGTCATCAAACCTGCTCACTGCTCATTTAAATGTCTCTTGGGTCTGCTGCCTAGACGAGGACCTGAAACTTGCTTTTTACTTCCAGTTGCTTCTCAGTTACAGAAATCCAATTTTAAAGGTGCAGAAATCTCTGCTGTTTGTGGGTGGGGAGGGCAATCCTAATTGTGTTTTATGGTTGCAAGCAACAGAAACTGCTTGTGGCTAGCCTAACCCCCCAAAATGATTTATTGGAAGTAATAAATAGTGTTGAACACAAAGCTGATGTAAGGCAAAACCTAAGTTGGATTTCCTCAACTGTGATTCCATTTTCACTCCAGCTTCCACAGTAGCCCTATGGGGCATGAGTCCGTTTTACGGCCGTTGATTTTGAATTCATATCAGTTATATTTGACCCGGTTTTCACCCCACCCAGGTGCTGGTGGTCTGTTCCTATGCACCTCCACACCCCTTTCCTTGTTTTGGCTTCAGCTAGGCCCCTGCCAATCTGAGGACTTTTCCTGAATATAAGCATATTCAGATACTGTCTTTTGGGGTTTTTAATAGTCATCACCAAGCCTCCATACTATTTCTCCCATCTACTAACTTTTTCTCTGTTCTTTCCATGTTTATCTCCAAAGAGCCTCAGAGTGATTTCTGTCCTTTAGTTGATATAGTCTGTTATTTTCCTTGTATTTGCATTATTTTTTCCAGTTCCAGATAATTAATTTATATTCAACAAGCCTGGACTGCCCCAATCCTCAATAAATGTTCTCTCTTCCTTTAACATGTGCTAAGAATTCCATCCACATTCTGAGATTTGCAGCAATGCAGTAAGACAAAGTTAATAGAGCGTCAGCACTAATACCAGGCCCATTGTAAAATGTTGTGGCCGAAATGTATAGTCCTGATTCCATTTCTGGTTCTCAATTTCTATGGATACTTGTCCTTCTTGATATTTACTTAAGTGAAAACCCATGAACAATTCTGGCTAATGGTTCTTCAGGGGAAGTAGCTGTTATCACTTTTAGGGCAATACCTTAAATTATGGGTGTGAGTATTCCAGAACTTTCCACTTCTCTCTTGATGATATGGAGTCTGTTCTACTTGAGCCACTGCTGAGCAGACAGCTGCCCTAGTCAAGCTGGCCAGGTCTATAGCAGCCTTTGGGGTAGAAGTAAAATCTTCTTGCTTTAAGACAATCATAGTTTGGGGTTGATATTTTACTCTAGCATATAACCAAGTCTACATTTACTGATGAAAATATGAAACATTCTTAAAAGTTTCTAAATTATCTCATTTTATATAATTGCAATTTGGTCTTATCTGTTAATCCCTTATAGAAATATCATAAAAGTTTATCCTTTAACAAATGTATTCTTCAATGTATAGAAAGTTTATGATATAGCACACACAACAGATGTGCCATTGGTTGTTTGTTACTATAAATGGTAAATGTTAATAAAATCCTACTAAAATGTTTTGAGAATAACTAAGACTTTGAGTCCTCACAGAGCAAGAGGAACAGCATGGAGTATCAGTAGCAGCAGCACTGATATCAGTAAATTCAATGCATTATTGAAGTCTGGTCTGAGGTCAAAGCATATGAGTAAGGAGGAGAAACTACCTTCAGGAAAAAACAAAACTTCAACTTCCAAGTGGAGTCTGAACTATGATCAGAAAGTTTCCCAGACTGAAAGCAGTCAAGACTCTGTCACAGATAAATGCTGGGAGGAAGAGTAAAAAGGATACAACTTTAAATACTTAATTGGGGAAAGGGCTATTAATAGAAGGAAGTCATCCAGTAACTGTTGGGTATAAAAGTAAGTGTGTTTAGAATAATAAAGAAATCAGAGCAAATTGAATTCCCAAATCTCAGTCATTGATAAATATAACAAATGGAGGGGGGGGGAATTAGAGAATCACAAATTAATTTAAAGTCAAGAAGGCAGTAAAACTGGTATATAGATAGATAGATAGGTAAATAGACAGACAAGCACATGTATTCAAGTAAATTTTGTTATATTTTAATTTGGATTTTAATAAGATATCATCACAGAAGATTTAGCATCTCCATGTGCCCACTTTCTTTAGGTAATTGTGTTGAAACTTCGTTGTTAATATGTCCAAACTGTGATTGTATGTTCACACGTGTTAGTTTTACGAAGAAAGAATGTTTCCTTTAAAAAAAAAAAAAAAGACTTCAGTCTATTTAAATTATGCAACAAAAGAAAACTAATTAGCTTTGGTACCAGCAGCATTAATAATTAACACGGGTTTGTTCAGCTATACACCTTGACAGCAACTAATTCAGAGAAAGAAAGAAAAAAATACACTTTACAAGAAGACAAATACCAGGGGAAAACATTGCTAGTGAAAAGAGAATGATTTTACTAGATGAGGAAGAGGAAGAGGAAGACAAAGAGGAGCAAGAGGAAGAGAACCCAGACATAGAAGATATATGCAAATAAAGGGATCTACTCTACAGATGGCTCCAATGTGGTTTGGTACTAGGAATAAATAATCTGGTAAATTTACTCCTATATTTCTGAAGGCAACCAAAAATTCTAGTAGTGGTAAATGTTTATAAAGAAAACACAAGATTTGAATTCAGTCCTTTATCAGGGACATCCTGGCTAAGGGATGAAAAGGAACAATTTCCTACTGAGTTCAATCATGCATTCAACTTGCATAATCTATAAATATCCATCTATGTTCACTCAGCTCATCTCGAGGGGCTTCTCAGGTAACTAGGAGGTCCAGGAAAGGGTCGCCTCCTCCAGCATTAACAAAAGCAAAACAAACAAACAAACAAAAACCCAAGCATTTAAAAAACAAATTTAGTATAAAGCCTATAGGATCAGTGTGTGAGAAATGACTAATTGCAAGTAGACTTCTGTTTTATTATAAACTATTGTACCGTACCACTGGGAAATATTATCTTAAATATCAATTGTGATTTTGATTTAAATAATGGACCACTTACAAATTAATATCCCTACTTCAGTTTCTCAAATAGATTTTCTCTACCTCTGTTAGAATGATCTTACATAAATCTGATTTAGTAACTCATACACTCAAAATTTTTTGATAATGTTATTTGTGGCATTAACACAAGATACAAAGTCCTTTACAAATGGCTGCAACAATCTTTCCAGACACAAATGCCATTCCTACCCCAGACTTAAGCAACAAACAATTCTTAGTTCTGATATTCACCTTCTCTCTGCTCTGGAGCACCCTTCACTTCCTCTTATTGTGGGCTTCCAATTCATCCACCCTGGTCCAGTTCACAAACGATCTCCTTATAAAATTTTCCTCACTGAAGAGTGAAGTTACAAGGAGTAAATAAATACATAAAGTATCAGAGAGCCTTGCATAGATTCATGATGATAATGTTCCATAAACTGAGAAATGTGATGAACTCAACCTCAATAATGCTAAATAGGAAATATAAAGGGAAAAAAAAAAAGAATATAAAACACCCTCTGCCACCACCAGTCCTCCCAGGTAGAACTGAAACATACCTCTCTGCAATGTATCATTACAGTCTGGTTTGTAACATAATTTAGTTTGTGTTTGTTTTTAATCACTATATAATAATATTTTTTGGAAAAAAATACTGTTTGGTTTATGGTTGTATTCATGCTACACCTTTTATATAGCAGGTGGTTAATAAATATCTTTGAATTTAAATTGATTAATTCACTGTCAACTCAGGCTGCAAGTTTGCTTGCCAATGAAAATGAGCAAGTCCAAAAATGTCACAGATATTTTAGTTCTATCTCAATTATTACAGCTTCAAAAAATGTATTCAGTTCAAACAAAATATAAGAAAAAATGTATTTTCATAGATAGAAGGACTGATTGTAAATGATACAATTTAACCATAAAGAAGTCGTATGTGACTTTTTCACAAGCATTTTCATAATAGAGATGTAGAACAATCCAGATTGAAGCTCATAAATGAGAAAGTGTAGATACTATTGGTAGTATGTTATTGATAAAGAAAAGATGTTTCATGGGGAAAGGAGTAAGGGAATTTTTTTTAAGATGCAGGGTTTTGAGTATGAATGCAAGATGAATCAAGTAGGAGCGTATGAGAAAAAATATGATCATTTATGGTATAAGGTCCTAAAGAATCTGGGAGCAAGGTACTACAGGGACAGTCTTGGCTTTTACTACCTCCTCTTTCTCACATTTGATAATGCTAAATAAGAAATATTTATGGTCAGATTATTTGCTCCTCTTGGTAAAGGGACAGAGATACTAATATTATGTACAAAATGGCCATTTTATACCACACAGAGATGCCTCATTAGCTATATAACTAAATGAGAGATAGAGTTATATGTTGCCACTTTTTTTCATTTTTAAATACTTTTTTCAATTATAGTTAACATACATTATTATATTAGTTTCAGGTGTACACCCCAGTGATTAGACCTTACATAACATACTAAGTGATCATTCCAATAAACCCCACACCCATCTGATACCATATGTGGTTATTAGAATATTATTGACTATGTTCCCTATGTTGTACATTACATCCCTGTGGCCATTCTGTGACAACCATGTTGCTATTTGGAATTATTGTTTCAATGAGCAACTGCAACAATAAAAACAAAAAAAACTTCTCTGGAACTGTTCGGTTCATAAAATGTGGTGAGTATTAACTATTTTCTGGGCACCACGTCAAATATTCAATTACGGGAGATCGTTGTGAAGACAGACAAGCTTCTTCATTCAAGGAGTGCAGTCTTGGACCAGCAATGAGAGATAACACCCCAATTTGAGCCAATATATTTCTGGCTCTTTCTACATGAGCAAGATTATTGTAATTCCTACTAATGTCAGCATTAAGAAAGTGCTTAATAACACATTTCCATCCAAAAGTAAGGGTAGCTTCAAAGAAATACAGCCTTTCACAATGTATATACATTAGGAAGGATAACATTCTGAGGGAAGGACTAAATTATGTAGAAAGAAATAAAATAATAGAAAAAAATGGAAGGGAAGAAGGAAAGGAGGAAGGGAGGAAGGAAGAGAGAAAGAAGAGAGGAAGGAAGAAAGGAAGGAAGGAAGGAAGGAAGGAAGGAAGGAAGGAAGGAAGGAAGGAAGGAAGGAAGGAAGGAAGGGAGGGAGGGAGGAAGGGAGGAAGGGAGGAAGGGAGGAAGGGAGGGAGGGAGGGAGGGAGGAAGGGAGGAAGGGAGGAAGGGAGGAAGGGAGGAAAACAGAGGAACAGAAGCAAAGGGAAGAGAAAAAAATAAAGAAGTGAAGTCCCACAAAGTTATAGTTTTAAAAAACTTGCTCAGCAGTGAAAAGGCTTTATCCAGTGTAAAATCCTTGAAGAGAATTATTTAAATAGTTGAAGAAATTCGGGTTTGGGAGGTTGGGAGGTAAAAGACATGGCGAGCCCAGAGAACGTATCTGTAACATAGAGTGAACAAAGTCGGAGATGTGGACTAGTGAAGGAGCTAGAACAAAGTTCCGGTATATACTTTTCTAGCAGCTTCACTGAAGTATTATTTTCATACCATAAAATTCACCCAGATGTGTGTACACTTCATTGAGTTGTGACACCTATTTTTTTTTTTTCAAAAATCCTTAAATGCATTTAGAGAATCTATCTGCCAGCAATGAATTTATAAAATTCATCTTTAGCCTTTTGCAGGTACCTTCAAATGTCTAGATGTTCATTACCTCTTACTATTTGATTATGCTATTTATTTGTTTTATTGACCTTTTGGCTGTTAAACGATGAATTTGAATTCATTAAATAAGTTGCTCTTTAGATCTGACTGGTCATGGCAGTTAAAATAATATCATGATCACGCTCTTGCAGTAATTTGCAAAGATTCTTATACTCCCTACATAATTACATCCAGAAGGAATTATGAGTTGGAACTTCAGGGAGGGGCTAGATGATATTGTTGATAGCTCTGGAAAGAATATAAATACAATGACCTCTTCCTTAAAAGTTTGCTAAGTCTCAAGTTTAGTGGTAATTATCACTCAAAGCTCAACCCAAATTGAAAGGAAAACCTACACTTATAAATAATGGCCATTTGATGTCAGTTTATCACATTTCTATGCTTTTTGATGGTTTTTGGAATAGGTTTACTGAATTAAAAAAAATTTAAATAAAACATTTATTAAAAGTGTAATATTTTATTATTTAATTATTTTAACTTCTAAAAAGACAGGTTCACTGTTAATTAAAAGTATTTCAATTGCTGCTGAAGGTTTATCATCTCAAACTATGACACACAAATTATGTGCAAGTGTTTCAGTCACAGAGACTGCTTAACCATGTAATTTCACAGCCACATCACAGAGTGTACCTTTAGTTAATCTGACACTGAGGATCAAGGCATCTTATATAAAGTTTCAACTTCTGAACACTCAGAAGTGTATGCATTTATTTTTTAAATTAATTTTATAAATCTATTTTCCTATTTTAATTATGGCCATGTAACAATTAAATGTGAATACTATTAAATACAATGTACATGTACATGAAATGATAAAACTATATACACTACCCACACTGACATATATCTGTATCTATGTATAGATACATCAGTGTGTGTAATATGTGTAGCATTGTACATAAATATAAATAGCAGTCATTCTTTCACTATGCCTTCACCATAAATATATTTGGGAGATTCAGCTCCAATGTGACTTCTGCTTCAGCCTCTCTTTCTATTCTAACCAATATGCAGAAAACATGTTCATCATCCATGGTCTTTGTTCTGGGTTATTTCCCTTGACGTAATTCACCAGCAATCTCACAATTGCTGTGAAAAAAGTAAACAGGGTGATACAATACAAAGTAATTTAGGGGCCCTCTTTGTGTAATCTAATGAACAAAATGAACTAACAAGAAAAATAGAAACACACCCACAGATAAAGAGCAAGCTGACAGCTGTCGAGGTGAGAATTTGAGGGACTGGGTGAAGGGATTGAGCAAAAATGAAAAAAAAAAAAAGGGAAAATACTCATGGACACAGACAGTGAGGTGATTTCTGGGAGGAGGGGTGTAGGGGGGTAGCTGGAGGAGGGTATAGGAGGGATAAATGGTGATGGATGGATACTTGAATTGGGGTGTTGAACACACAATACAGTGTACAGATGATGTGTTGCAGAACTGTGCACCTGAAACCTGTATAATTTGGTTAACCAATGTCATCCCAATAAATTCAATAAAAAGGGAAAAAAGCCAATAAATAAATAAATAGCTGCTCAGTAAAGCTTTCTCTGAGGGGTGAGACTGAGTGAAGCATTTGAAGGGCTTGGGAAGAGCTTTCCCAAATGCAGAGACCACGAGACAAAAGAGTATATGGGCTAATTGGAGAAATAGAAGAAGAATAGTATATGATAGTCTCTTTGTCCACAGAGGATTCATTCCAAGACTCTCAGTCTGAAACTGGGTTTCAGTACTATCTGAAACCTCGGATAGCAGTGAATCCTATATAGTCCTCTATATACTATGTTTTTCTTATATATACAAACCTACAATAAAGTTTAATTTATCAGTTAGGCACAGTAACAGATGAACAATAGTAAATAATAAAACAGACCATTATAACAGTTCACTGTAATAAAAATTATGTGAATGTAGTCTTTTATCTCTCTCTCTCAAAACATCGTATTGTACTATATTCACTTTTTCACTTAAGGGAAGCACTTCACGGCTTCTCTCTGGCACATCCAAATTGTCAGTACCACTAGTCTTGCATGTTGGGCCAGTATCGAGTAAACCAAGGGTGACTTGGACACGAGCATTGTCATACCACAAAAGTCGCTCTGATAACTGAGGGGCTACGTGCCTAAGGGACAGGGAGCGTCTATAGCATGGAGACGCTGAACAAAGGGAGGAGTCACGTTGTGGGCGGGAGGCAGTGGGACTCACGAGATGTCCTCAAGCTACTCTGCATGACATGGAATTGAAAATGTATGAATTATTTGTTTGGGGAAATTTCCATTTAGTATCTCAAAGCACAGTTGATGGCGGTAACTGAAACCACAGATAAAGGGAGGCTATTGAAATTAAAAATAAATAAGTATAGGGCAAGAAGAGGGTATTGGGAAAAAAGAGATAGGGTTAGAGAAAGTCAACTCAGAGTCATTGGGCCTTGAAAAGAAGTTTGGATTTTATTCTCAGGTCTATGGGAATGCACTGATTCCCCCCATACCCCCACCCCACCACCACCACCGCCACTAAAACAGGTTTTAAGCAGGAGAGTGATATAATCTCATTTCTAATTTAAAAGTTTCTATCATGGAGCATAACTTGGGGGAGGGCAAGAGTGGAAGCCATGGAAATCTACATGATGGCCATGCTCTAAGTAAGAGAGGATCACAATTCCAACTAGGAAGCTGGGGGAAGGAAACTGAGGGAAGCAGCTACATTTTTACTTTATTTTCAGAGTGAACCTGGAGGGCTTCCTAAATGGCTCTGATGCCCAAGTAGGGAAATGTGGGAAAGAAGAAATTAAGATAATGCTAGGTTTTTTATGAGAGCAATGGTGCCTGATTTTTTTTTTTTTTCCTTTTCTACCCTTTTATTTTTTTGTTCACTGAAAAGAATATTTGCAGAAAAATGTGTTGGACAATATAAATGTTATTTAACATGGATTTGGCATTACTAGAAATTCAGAGGTCTTTTCATTACAATTAACATATATATTTATGAACTGATGGATTTTTTGTTAGTAATTTTCATATCATTCTTAACATGCTTGTAGGATTAATATACTCTGCTGACTTTCAGCTATGATCATTTATTTTATTTTATTTTTTTCTTTTCCTTTTTTCTCAAATGTGTTTTAAGCTGCAGTCACCTGAGGTAATATTCTTTCTAGTTCAATATGGCCTTTTGAACCCCAAAGCAGCAGTCAGAAAGGTACATCAGGCTCACTCCACTCCACAGTCCAGGGTTTTGGATTTTATTTATTTATTTATTTATTTATTTATTTATTTATTTATTTATTTATTTTGTTTATCCTCACCTGAGGAAATTCTTCCATTTTTTGTTCAGATAGAGTGGGAGGGAGAGAGAGGAAGAGAGAGAGAGAGAGAAACATCGACGTGAAAGGGACACATCGAGTGGCTGCCACCCGCACGACCAACCAGGGCTGGGGACAAACTGCAACCGAGGTACATGCCCTTAGCGGGAACCGAACCCGGGTCTCTCTGTACCACAGGCCAACACTCTAACCGCTGAGCCAAACCGGCCAGGGCCAGGGTTTGGATTTTAAATAAATTATATATATTCTAGCAAAAAATGCGAGACAAATGAGACTCTTAAAAGACTAAGCATCAGTGGTTTTGATGAGAAAGCTTATCCTTTTCTGTTTTAATTGTCTGGCAGGAGTTTAGAAGCAACCAACTACATCTCTTCAGAGTTTAACACAGTGGTAGCAAAGTGGAACCAAATCAGGGTAATTGGTGCTACCTATTAAAATATTAAATAAGTAGAGGAACCAGAACTTTGAAGTTCTGGCAAATGGGTTTGTGGTAGCAAGTCTTGGGTCCTTTTGTGCTTTATAGGTCACTTGATTCCAACTACCTATTTTGGTCACCAAAGTTAATTTACACAGAGGAGCCAATTAGTTTAATGGTTAAGTCAGAGCTTGGCCTATGGAGCTACACTACCTAGGCTTAAACGCTACCTTAATTTTTATTACCATTGTGTGGCACCAGGTAAATTACCTAGCCTCCCTGAGCCTCAATCTCTTCAACTCAATATGAGCACGATGATAAGATCAAACTCTTAGATGATTATGAGAATTGAAAGATTTAATATGGGTAAGACAATTTAAAAAGTGCATGGCTGGTGTAAGCTCTATAGAAGTGTTACCTACTTTTAGAATTATTTTGCTGTTTTCTCCACTTTTTTAGTTATTCAGTCTAGTGGGCAGGCTCCTACTCAATGGTAAAATTCATTGACAACACTCAATTTTGCATAACCGACGAAAGACTTCAATCATGTGTAAAGGCTTAAATGATCTTAAAGGAATGCAATTTATATTACAATGACTTAATGGCACCAATTATATTATATTGGCATAAAACTTTTAAATAGAAAATGTATTTGCCAGCAAAAATATATTTCAGCATCCTATATTTCATCAAGGATGTTCATATGCCCATTGTTTATTAGTCAAGATTCAAGAAGTATTCACCACTTATATTAATTTTTATTATTTTAATTCAATATACCTTAATAAGTTAATTCAGAAGCAAGAAGTGTTTTTATAATATGATATTTATTTATAAAATAGTCTTAAATATAAAGCGTCTAGGAACTTTGTCAAATTTTTCAACAAATATAACTAATTAAATTTTCTAGGAAGAAATTGGATCATCTGGTAACTGATTTAAAATCATAAAGTGAAATCGCCTGGTGGTTCAGTGGTTGAGCATCAACTCATGCACCAAGAGGTCACCAGTTCGATTCCCGGTCAGGACACATGCCCAAGTTGTGGGCCCGATCCCCAGTGGGGAGCATGCAGGAGGCGGCCAGTCAATGTTCTTTCTCATCGATATTTCTATCTCTTTCTCCCTCTCCCTTCCTTTCTCTCTAAAATCAATAAAGAAAAATAAATTTTTTTAATCATAAAGTGAAATCTTCACAGCAATGAAGACCATTGGCATTCCCTTTATATCCTTTTTTTTTTACATTCACTTAAAAATAACACAAAATTAGTAAGCAGATGTATAATGTATCATTAGCCCTGAATAGTGTAACTAACACTGTTTCAAAGAATATGAGTTTTGATATCAAACCTAAAATACCTGGAGGGTAATTAATACACAGAAATAATATTTTAGTAGGACAATAATGTTTAAGTTATAAAAATAATCTTTTAGATTTGAAAGTTCTATTTGAAAATTTGAATTATATTTGAAGTAAAAAATTAATTTCTGTTTTCCTTAATATTTTATTTTGCTAAAATTTTATTTTTAAAAAGAATGTTTGTACTTACTAAAATTAGCCACTTTCACTACAACTACCCCTATCACAACAGCAATAAAATGGGTGGGATTAGTACAACAGGCAAGTTATAAAGGGTTTTATCACAATTTATTGGCTCTGTTTCTGTGGGACTTTCATAGACCATTATAAACCTTGTATTGAGAAGGGACAGTTGAAGAATCTCTAAAATATATTAGCATAACTGGTTGAAATAGAAAATATTAATAGACTACAATGGTCTAAATTAAAATCTATTTTAGTTACAGTGCTTAAAAAGTTAATAATTTAAGTTAATATATTACCCTCCCTTGCAAAGAAAAGCTTACTTCATGTTATTGAATTTTCTTGATATCACATATATAATAAATGACTGCCTATGTTATTCAGTTCAGACAAAAAAAATATTACGTTTAAACAGAACTGCATTTAAATGTTTTTCTTGAAATAAAAAGACAATAAAATAATTATTGTTCTATACTACAGAATATAAAATGATACTGGTACTGAATTAAATTTAAAATTACAAATATGACACATTCTCACTATAAAAAAAGAAATCAAAAGAAATTAATAAATAAAAAGTCAAAGTCTCTCCCTTAGCTATCCAGTTCCAATTCTCAGAGGTTATCATGGTTGACAAACTGGAGTATACCATTTTAGCACTTTTCTTTGTGTTTATAAAAATATATGAGTTCGCCCTGGTCAGTTTGGCTCAGCAGTTGGAGCGTCAGCCTGCGGACCGGAGAGTCTTGGGTTTGGTGTCCGCTAAGGGCACATACCTCGGTTGCAGTTTGTCCCCAGCCCCGGTTGGGGTCGTGTGGGTGCCAACAGTGGATGTTTCTCTCTCTCTCTCTTCCTCCCTCTCTCCCTCCTGCTCTGTCTGAGAATGAATGCAAAAATGTCCTCAGGTGAGGATAAAAAATAAATTAAAAACAAAATATATGAGTTTATACATATATATTTATACATGTATAAATCTTTTTTGTAAAAAATAAATTATAATTAGATTTGTTGTCTTTCAACTTGCTTATTTCAGTAAAGATAAATTTTCTTATTTTTTAAATTGCTTTAAGTAATCAATTCTGTTGGTTTTACATAATTTATTCTACCAAAGATTGACATTGAGGTTGCTTCTACATTTCACTGTTACATACAACGTTTCAGGGACCATTTGCACAGAAATGTTTGAGCACCAGTTGATGGACTTTGCAGGACTGATTCTTAGAAGTAGAATTAATCAGTTAATGGATTTGAGCTTTCAAGTTTTTGAGAAATATAGACAAATTGCTGTCTGAAATGGTTGGGCCAATTCACTCTCCTATCGATAGTATTTGATAGTGCCTGTCTTCCTCATGCTCTCTGAAACACTAGATATTATTCGTCTTTATATTATGTCAATCTTATTGGTTAAAAATTGCTGTGTCATCTTGCTAGGACTTGCTTTTATATAATTGAGACTGAAATTGGGTCTCGGTCATTTGGACTTCTATTTTTGAAAATTTACTGATCACCTTCTCTGTTTATTTTTCTATAGCATCCTTTTGTTCTTTCCAAATTCCAGAAGCTATTTATAAAGTGTGGCATTTTCATTTTTGTATTTTATATAAGTTACAAATAATTTTTCCAAAATTGTCACTTGTCTGTGAAATTTGTTTATAGAATCTTGGTAACTGTATGCCTCTTAACCATATTTTTCAGTGTCAATGTAATTTCACAGTGATATTTAAGATGTATTATGAATTATTTATAAATATTATTAGAAAGCACAAGATTTGTGAATACATTAATTATTAAAGGATATATAAGCCCTGGCTGGTTTGGCTCAGTGGTTAGAGCGTGGGCCCACGGACCAAAGAGTCTGGGGCTCGACTCTGGTCAAGGGCAGTTCGATTCCCAGCCTTGGTCGTGGCCCTGCTGGAGGCGGTCAGTTGATGTGTGTCTCTCATGTCGATGTTTCCCTTTCTCTCTCTCTCCCTCCCACTCTATCTGAAGATAAATGGAAAAATATTCTTGGGTGAGGATTTTAAAAAAAGATACATAAAATCGAGTTCATAGTAATTCATATAATGTTACTCTTTACATTCGCTCCCATATATTTTTCTAGATATTGGAAATAAAACAATTAGACAGACACACAGACACAATGCATTCACATAACTGGCCTCAATGAGGTGCAGACTGATTGAGGAATTATGAAAAATAATAGAAGTTAAGGGAATAAAGTTTCTTTAAAAAAACTAAGAGAGATCATCTTCATGATAGTTGGATAATGGAGAGTTAGAACACACACACAAAAATCACTAAGTTATATATTAGTGGTTACAAATACCATAAAAACTCAAATTCTTTTAGGAAGAAACCAACTGACATTTGAGCCAGAAGGCAGAAAATTAATATGTTTGATTATGCCCTTGTATGTTATAAAGGAAATATAAACACATAGTTTACATAATTAAAATTGTATTTTGTAAGTTTAAATAATTCTCTCATTTTCTAATATATTTAACAATATAGCTAATTCATTTTTATTGTTTATTGTTTATTCTTTAAGTAGTTTGTTGATGCATGGGGCAAACATTTAGAATGAGCCCTAAATAAATTTCACCTGATTATTCTTTTCAGGGTTAAACACATATCTTTTGTAATCAAAAAGTTTTCAAACTATGAAAGTATATATCCATTATATCTTCACAATATTAAGTATGACTGACAGTTCAGTCATCATCACCAAGTATCAAGTACTTTCACTCAACTAGTAATAAAAATATAAGATAACTGAGTACAAATCCATTAGTAGAATAAGAAATGCTTATAAACTCAAATTATAAACTCAAAGAAAAAATAATAAATATTATTGGAAACAAAACAACACAGGTGATTTTATTTATTTATTTATTTATTTATTTATTTATTTATTTATTATTTTTTAAAATATGTTTTTATTGATTTTTTTAGATAGAGAGGAAGGGGGAGAGAGAGAGAGAAACATCGATTGGCTGCCTCCTGCATGCTCCCTACTGGGGACGGAGCCCACAACCTGGGCATATGCCCTGGCCAAGAATAGAGCCAGGACCTCTTGGTCCATGGGACGATGCTCAATCCACTGAGCCACACCAGCGGGGCAACACAAGTCATTTTAAAAAACCATCATAACTGGCCCCCAAAGCTGATGGGATCTGTCATAAAATCAAATATAAAAATTTCTAAATAAAATATTCAAAATATTTGCCCTGATCATCTTGATTCTCTTTTCCCACTAGCACTGTTAACATTTTAATAAATTCAGAGAAAAAATTTCCTACTTTAAACATTAGAGCTGGAGTGAATCTCTGTGCAAAACTACTGAAAAATGGTTCTGAAATCTGATTTATAAAAAATGATAATCTATTGGACCAATAAAACTATATAATGAGATTATTTCAATGGAAAAAAAATGCTGACAATTTTCTTTATCTAGAAAATACAGGGTTGTGTTTTTCTTTGTGTATGAATGTGACAAAGTATCCTAATTTGTGTGAGATGAGCCATACTGAATTTTCGAGCCCAGCATTGTGGAAATGTCAACAGTGTATTAAGGAGAGATATATGGGGAGAAAATGATTACAATTCCTACATTGTTGATGATGATGGGCATGTACAAAATAAAAGATTCCCCATACTCAAAAGATTTGCCTTCACTGGGTTATTGATAAAATAGCAATGTTGTAGAGGAATTATTTGAATATATTGAAAGGAAGCAGAATTTGCCACTCTAAAATATGCCTTTGGGGATATTAACTATTTAAAACTGGTTGTTTTCAAAAAACAAAAGACTCAGAAATAAAATTTAAAAAAATGAACTTCCCCTTAACCACCTAAAAGAATTTAGATAGAGCATCCATTTTAGGAAGAGAGCTATTAGCATAGATAACTATAGTTTAAAATGAACTAAGTGTGACAAGGAGGAAACACAAGACCCTTTGATCAAAGTCCTCTCTGTGTTCCATTGTTAAAGATGGCCCAGCAAGCTTTTATTTAGGAAATCCCTGTTAGGTGAGCAAATAAGTCTTTTCCTGTGTGAAGCTGGGTTTGTAGAATACATAAAGCACCCTCACTGACAATCTTCATACTACATAAATAACACAGACAATGAAACTGAACACTAAATTTGTGAAATTCAGAGGCCTACATTAATTGAATGTTTCCCTAACTTGAAATCAATTTAGTCCCATTGGTTGTGAGTTTCTCTGTAAACTAACACTTGTTAGAAAAATAAGTTGGGAAACGTTCAAAGATGATGACTCTTGAAGACAGTAATAAAAAGGGAAATACAAAGAGTGATTGGCAGACTTCCGGTCAAGATGGCGGCGTAGGTAAACGCAGTATCGCGTCCTCCCACAACCACATCGAAGTTACAACTAAACTACAGAATAACCATCATTCAAAACCACCTGAAATCAAGCTGAATGGAAGTCCTACAACTACGAAATTAAAGCAGCGGCCGCACGATCGAGACTGGTAGGAGGGGCGGAGGCGCGATGGGCTGGTCCCACACTCACGTGTGGCGGATAAAAATTAGGAGGATACCTGGGCTGGGAAGGTCCTCCCTGAGGACTGAGGGGTCCCCGTCCCACACCAGGTGCCCAGCTCAGGGTTCCAGTGCCAGGAAGAGAAGTCCCCATGACTTCTGGCTGGAAAAACCAGCGGGAACTGAGGCTGACGCGGCTGGAGCCCCCGGCAGCTCCTCTTAAAAGGCCCGTGCAGGGACTTACTCGGACTCGCACCCTCCAGGCTCCAGCATGCGGGAAGGAGCCTGAAAGGCACCAGAGTCATATGGGGAAGAACTGAGCTGTTTGGCATTGGAGCAAGCGCTGGAGAGTCAGTTTTCTCCTGGACAGATGTGCTATCAGAGGCTTTTATTCCTTTGGTGAGCCCTTCCCTGGGCCAACAGACGCTGCCATATCTGGGACTCCAGCAACCTGGCTCACACTGTTGGCCCCGCCCCACGCAACTTCCAGGCCTACCCAAGCTGTTGCCAGTTACTTTACCATAGGATTGGCCTGTCTTGGATCCTGCTTCAGGTTTTCCTAAATTCTTTCAAACAAGCAGCATCTGGTCTCAGCTAGCCCTATACCTCTCGCTAAGTAATACATAGAAACAAACACAGGGAGGCAGCCAAAATGAGGAGACAAAGAAACAGGTCCCAAATGAAAGAACAGAACAGAACTCCAGGAAAAGAACTAAGTGAAATAGAGTTAAGCAGCCTAACAGACGCTGAGTTCAAAACACTGCTTATAAAGATGCTCAATGGACTTAGTGAGAACGTCAGTGAACTTAGAGAGGGCATCAAGGGCATAAAAAAGGACCAGTCAGAAATGAAGGAGGCACTAACTGAAATAAAGAATAATTTACACAGATTCAATAGTAGAGTAGGTAAATCCAAGAAGCAAACCATCGATTTGGAATATAAGGAAGCAAAAAACACCCAATCAGAACAGCAAAAAAAAAAAAGGAATCCAAAGAAATGAGGATAGTGTAAGGAGCCTCTGGGACACTTCAAGCGTGCCAACATTCGCATCTTGGGGGTGCCAGAAGGAGAAGAGAGAGAACAAGAAATTGAAAATCTATTTGAAACAATAATGGCAGAAAACTTCCCTAACTTGGTGAAGGAAACAGACATACAAGTCCAGGAAGCACAGAGAGTCCCAAACAAGATGAACCCCAAGAGGCCCACACCAAGACACATCATCATCAAAATGCCAAATGTTCAAGACAAAGAGAGAATCTTAAAAGCAGCAAGAGAAAAGCAGTTAGATACCTACAAGGGAGTTCCCATCAGACTGTCAGCTGATTTCTCAAAAGAAACTTTGCAGGCCAGAAGGGAGTGGCAAGAAATGTTCAGAGTGATGAAAAGCAAGAACCTACAACCAAGATTACTCTATCCTGCAAAGCTGTCATTTAGAATCGATGGCCATACAAAGAGTTTCCCAGACAAGGAAAAGCTAAAGGAGTTCATCACCACCAAACCATTATTGTATGAAATGCTGAAGGGTCTTCTTGAAAAAAAAGATAAAAAAAATATGAACAAACAAAATGGCAATAGATTCATATCTATCAACAATTGAATCTACAAACAAAATGAACAAGAAGAACAGAAACATTCTCATAGATACAGAGAACTTTTGTTGGGTACCAGATGGGTGGGGGCTGGGGGGAGGGGTGAAAAAGGTGAAGGGATTAAGAAGTACAAATTGGTTGTTAGACTGACAAACCTCAAAGGGAAGGGGTTTGGGGGGTGGGAAGTAATATACCAAAGAACTTAAAACAAACAAACAAACAAACAAAAAAAAAAGAGTGATTGGCAATTAACAATGAGTTATGATTACCTATCAATCCCATTCTAAACAGAATTTTAACAAAACAATGAATAAACCAACTTGTGGATGGAACCATCTTCTTCATAGCAGTCTAACTTGATTTTTAATTGTGCTCCTATAATGAATTACTACTGCAAATTATTAGTCATGGAGAGAAACTTCCTTGTCTTAATATGAAAAATAGATATTAGAATGATCTGGAAAAACAACTATTGTTAAAGGTTGGTTATCTTCTTTAATAATAATAGATTAAACATCTAAACAAGTTGTGCCTTAGAGAAAATGGAAATTAGTCTCAGATTTGTATTCACAGACCCTTGCCTCTTTTTCCCTGTGTTTCTTGTAAAACTTGATGGTATTTTTATCTCTGTTTTTTTAGTGTCTACTTGCTCTCTCCAACTTTTACTTGTTATTCACAATATAGCTAAAGTATAATTTTGTTTATGTCATAGAAAAGTAAAGGAAATTCATGTGAATCAATTTTTTTTTATTAATTTACTTTTGTTACAGATGTTGCTCCTTTTTCCCCCATTGACTCCCTCCTCCCCCTCCCTCCCTGCCCCGTCCCCAGTTTTGTTGTCCATGTCCATTGGTTATGAGTACATGTGTACAAGTTCTGTGGTTCATCGCTCCCCTCCCCCACCCCCTCTTCTGGCAATTGTCAGTCTGTACCCCACTTCCACGTCTCCGGGACTACCCTGTTCCTCAGACTGTTATGTTCATTATATTCCAGAAATAAGTGAGATCATATGATATTTGTCTTTCTCTGCTTGGCTTGTTTCGCTTAGGATAATAGTTTCCAAGTCCTCCCATGTCATCAAAATGTGAATCAATTTTAACGTGTCACATCTTCCAATGGTGTTTTTACAGCTGAAGCCATAGCTCTAATAAGAGACTTATTCTTTCTAAAGCAGATTTAAAATAGGTCGCAGCTGCTAGTGGTTTTTAAGAGGGTATGAACATCCTTTTCCAAGAGACTAATACTGAAACCATGCGATTATAATCTAGTTTGTCTCTTTGCCAAACAATAGGTAAATAGGTAGATCAACTAAGCTAACATGTTAAATTACGGCTGTAAAATTTCAACTTCTTAAAGTGTCTAGCACATCATAAATTATGGCACCCAAGTGTGACCTCAAAATTTGAATCAGTTTTCTTATCTCTCAAATTGTGTGTCAACTTTGTGGAACTGCTGTGAGTTTTAAATGTGTTAACACAAGTGAAACATCCAGCACAGTGTCTGACACACAGGAAGTACCAAATTTCATTATTTTATTCTAATTGAGTAAGTATTGAGCCCCAAGTCTGATTTACATTTACAAAATACGTGTTACAAAATACATTTGTCTGAATTATCTGGTTGGATTGTCTACTGTATGCTCATGATCTCCTAAACAAATGCTTCCCTTTGCTCTCCTTCAACTGCCTTGTCTGGGTTAGGTGCACCTCCTGTATGCTACCTTAATAACTTCTGTTTAACTCAGTCATCCATCACTTGTCTGTCTACCCCATTGAGTTCTGAATCCCTTGAGGGCTGAAATCTAGTTACTAGAGATCAATAATTTTGGCATTGGGTGGAAGAATAAACAAATTGAATCAATTTATTTCTAAATCCTAAATTAATTTGGTGTGAAGTAAACAAAGTTGCATTACTTTGTTACAAAGAACCTATACTTGCTAATATTACAGTAAAGGGGAAAACTTCAGATATGAGGAGTTCTGTTTAGCTATCATGTCTTTAGACAAAATTCAGATGTTTGGACTTCATCCCTTGTCCTGAGAAGGTAATCTGATGATGATAAATTTGTAAATTAACCACTGTCAGGCCTGCTCAGGAGATATCTCTATTGCCAGTTTTTCTTCAATTTGCCAAGACAGCCTATAACTTTCATCAAATGCATGGAGCAATGAGAACACCACCAATACAGGAAACAGTGTTCGCCCTTATAAGGGGGGCAGGCTTTTAAAATTTGGTTGAGTTACATAGGGCCTTGAGTGGCTAAAATATTGTTTTGATCAGTAAATCCCTGTACTACAAAACCCCTAGAAAAAAAATCCATCATTGCCTCTGTGATATTGTGATGTAATAAGAAATTTATATTTGATCTTTGTCCCTAGATCCTAACACATAGCTTCTAAATCTCTTATAATTTACAAGTGATAAAGGTGAACTGGGGCATCTTTTGTTTCTCATAATAAGCCCCTTTTCAACCAAATCTGAGTTTATGCTAATCCTGTGATGTTTGGTGGGCTCTTAGGTAGCTTCAGGATGGGGCTAGTTGCCAGAGGAAACGATGACATGATTAGAGGTTTGGAACTTTCAGCCCCTCTCTCCTGGGACTCCAGGGAGAGGCTGGAGGTTAATTATCAATGGTTAATAGCTTAATTAACCATGCCTATGTAAAGAAACTTCTGTAAAAATCCCAAACAAAGGCGTTGGAGAACTTCCAGGATGGGGAATGCACATTCCGGGAAGGTGGCACTCCCCACACTCCTGTGCTCGGGACACCTCCTCCTATATACCTTTTCATCTGTTTGTTCCTTTGTATTATTTATATTATCCTATATAATAAACCTATAATAGTAAGTTAAGTATTTCCCTGATTTCTATGAGCATGATAACAAATTTTCAACCTCAGGAGGGAGTCATGAGAATCCTGGATGTGTAGCCAAGTTGGACAGAAGTGTGGGAAACCTGAGGACCCTCTACTTGCAACTGGCATCTGAAGTGGGGGCAATTTTATGGAAATGAGCCTTTAACCTGTGGGGTCTGGCTAACTCTGGGTAGTGTCAGAACTGCTTACTGTGAGGGAAAAACCCACATAGTTGAGTTAGGAGTATTGAGTAGAGAAATAATTTTTCCTTTTACCTTCATCTAAGCCATGTCTAGATTCTTAAGTCCTGATTTATTTTCTCATATTAACTTTCCACTCATTTCATCACAAGGCTATAACTAAGCCTGCTAGCAATTATGTTGTGTGCTCCAGGATGAACGTGGCCATACTCTGCATTAATCTGTGCCCAGGTTTCCAGTTTCGCTCTCTTACTGGCTAAATCATTTTTGTCAAGCAGGGCCTGGACATTCAACCACACTTGAGGAATAGTCAAGAGTGGAAGAGGACTAACTTTTAGCTATAGAGAGTACATTCCAGTGATATTTATTAAGGCAAATAATACTGGCTTCTATAAAATATAAATCCTAAAATCTGAGTGGCATACAACAATTCAAATTTCTCAATCACTTTGCAATATAATGAAGGTTGATGGGCACGGGGGTCGGGTGGGAGTGCTTTCTGTTCCAAGAAATCAATTCAGAGTCAGGTTCTTCCCCTAGGTCTATGGAATCCTGTCCAGTCATCTAGATGACAGGAAAAGAGAACTAAGGATTTGGGAGGCCTTGCCTGGAAGAGGCACATATCACTTCCAAACACATTGCATTGACAGAACTTAATCATATGGTCATGCATTACTGTAAGGGTGCTGGAAAAGGCAGTGGAGCTTGTCCAAGAAGAGAGAGGATGCAGGCATCAGTGAGATTGACATAATCTGCCCCATGGGAGATCTCAAAAAGTCAAGCAGATAATCCTCAGAAGGATTAACTCAGGGTCATATAACTTTGTAAAAGTGTTCTCCACAGGTTCATTTAATTGAGTGTGTATGTGTGCATATCCTGGCTGTAATCTCTGCATGATTAAGGAAAATTTAAACAGAGAACTTATACAGAGGTGGGCAAAAGTAGGTTTACACTTGTAATACAAATAAATAATACAACAATTAATAAATAGTAACACAAGAATAAACTGTTTTTCATATTCACAACTGTAAACTTCCTTTTGCCCAACCCATATTGTAAAAATACTACATAAGGAAGCCTTGTGACTCCCTTTGTGAAGTTAGTTGTCCCATAATTTACATATGCCTTTAAAACAAGAGTATTATGTAGTTCAATTTCTTAATGAATTCACACATTTGCTATAATAATTCAAGGCTAATATGAGTCTGGATTATTATTTGAAAAGTTCATTCCATGAACCAGAAGTGTTGAAACTAAATCAAAATCTTTCATGGTTTACCTGTCAGAGAGAGAGATAATTCTATTAATCTACTAACAATAAACAAAAAATCTTCATTTAAGCTGTTATTGGACATAGACATCTCCTAATCATCATTTTGTCATTTTATATCTCCATTGCCCGAAATGGAGATATCGGCTCATTAGTTTAAATGTGTCAGTTGTCCCAGCTGTTGAAGATTAAAAGTAAAGTGATTACTTGGTATGGTCCCATGAAACAAACTTTGAAACTAATCTGAATGAGCCTGGTTGGCTCAGTTGTCCAGAACATGAAATATATGGGGTCATTACCAATGTTTCAATCATTGTTCAAACTAGAAAATCTTGCTACAACCATGAGACTACTCATATTTCCCTCACAAAGTAATAGATATATATTTCCAGGGACCACTTCTGGGGAAAGAATCTGAATACTTGAAACAAATTCTACACAGTTCAAGAAAAATAAAAAATTCACTCATATCACAAAGTCTTATTGAAAAATTAGTAAATGTTGGTTTTACTGTATGAAGAATGAAAGCATTATAAATATTTTACTATTTAATAAAGGCATAAATGACTTGGTGCAAAGAAATATATTCTATACACAGACTGTTCATTATTTTTGGCTGTTTACAACACATAATAAATTGTTGTAAATCAGATTTGGACATGGCATAGTATCTGCATTCAAAAACCATTTGACTCTGGAACAAGTTAATAACTCATCCTCCAAAATTATGTAGTGAATGCCTAATAACTTTTTTAGATGCTGGGCTATAAAGATAAAAGCAAAAATATCCTTACCATCAAGAACCTTTCTTATAAAGTCCAGTGAAAGCAAAGAAAGAAGGTCACCTATGCTGACTAGAGGAACCAGGAAAGGTCTCAGCTTCAATGTGAAGACAGTAATATTTGTTTCTGTATGTACAGCAAGACAGGAAAGACTATTCAGAACAAACAATATAGCAGAGGTTAAGGCATGAAGATATGAAAAACAAGAGAGCATAAGGTAGGAGCCTAAGGCAATAGAGTAAGTGAAAAATTGTAGATGTTATGCTTTAGGTAAAGAGGATCCAATGAAATATTTTGAGAGGCAGAATTACATAATGCTTATTTGGAAGGTTTGCTTATTTGGAAAATCCCTTGCATGGTTTTATAAGAATGCATTGCAGCAAAAACAGTAATTTTCACATGCTTTGTGCATAAAGAGTCATGTGAGCTCCACTCCTAGAGATTCTTATTTAGGGTACCTAAATAGGTCTAAGAATTTGAATTTCTAATAAGCTCCCAAGTGGTGCTCATGCTGCTGGTCTGTGAACCATGCTTTGCTTAGTACTGGATTAGGCCAGGACAATGCCCTAGGAGTAATGATAATGGCAATATGAAATAAGGCAGTGGCAATACAGATATTTAAAAAGGTGAAGACATGTTGGCAGATGGAATAATTAAGACTGGTTGGTCTTAGAACAAATAAACAACTTTGAAAACATAGAGATAATCCTTACACCTCACTGGGATGTACAAATGTCTCAGCTTTCCATTATACTCATTTTCATCTGCCACTGCCTCCATTTCTCTCCTTCTTCCTTACCTTGCTTAAATGATCAGACAAAATCACTTCTTTGCATTCTCTTACTGCCTCGCCCTCCATTCATCATTTGTATTTTGATATACGAAGTTCCTGGTTAAACTCAGTCACCTGACTACACTTTATGTGCATTTCAAAGCTGAGAATAGGTAACTGGAGAAAAACACACAGAGGCCATGATTGGACACCCTAGACCAGTGGTTCTCAACCTTCCTAATGCTGTGACCCTTTATACAGTTCCTCATCTTGTGGTGACCCCCAACCATAAAATTATTTCCGTTGCTTCATAACTGTAATTTTGCTACAGTGATGTCTTAGGCGACCCCTATGAAAGGGTCGTTCGACCCCCAAAGGGGTTGTGCAGTCTGGCAGTCAGACTGTATTCCTCTAGTCCAGCGATTTTCAACAGGTGTACCACAAGAATTTTTAAAACAGGCAATACCTGACTGTTTAGTCAGGGGCACTGACCTCTTTGCCCTTAGATTGTCAAGAAAAAATAAAAAGACAACAGCCAACAAAACAATAGCCATCCAGTGTGAATGAATCAAAATTATACCAATATTTTGTCAGATTGGCAAAAAATGTATTTATTGATGTGCTGCAGAATATTAATAATTAGTTTGTGTGTGCCACCAGATGAAAAAGGTTGAAAATAGTTGTTCTAGGTCATTCTTTCTCTCACTCTCATACTATCTTCTATATCCTTAGACACTCAGTACCTACTTTATTCTCAGCTACATATTCCACTGAGAACCTAAAACCCAGCAGCAGAGACCCCTGCAGGCTCTCCCTGCCATGTCCACCTACGTGTATCTGTGCACAGACACTCTGTTGGCTCTACCTCCCTGAAGCATGGAGCACAGCAAAATGTGGCCCTCTGTGATCCAGGAAGCATAGAATCTGCCGGTGCCTTGATCTTGGACTCCCCACTCTTGAGAACTATGAGAAACAAATTTCTCTTATTTATAAGCCACCCAGTCTATGGTATTTTGTTATTGCAGCCAGAAGAAGACAAAGGGCTATCCAAAGATACCACCTCTGAAACCCCCCGCCCTCGCTCCGCTGGGTCTCCGAAACGCTCCGCTGCTAGCTTGGTCCTTAGAATGTAATCTTTAGGACATCCCTTGCGAATAGACAGGCAGCGGGAAGTACCCCCCTTCACTGCATTCTTCCAGGCCTCAGGTCAGGTCTGCAAACACTCAAGTTCAGCCCAACTTCTGCTGAGGCAGCCACGGTGAGAGCTGAGGACAGCATTTACCCTGAATCCCTTGCCTTTTCTTACACCGGGAGATTTAATAACCGAGTGTTTACATTGCCACAGAGTGTCAGTCTGGCTATGGAGAGAAGGGAATCTATGATGTGGAGTTTTAGTGCCCCATATAAATTTTACATCACTGGTTGTATGTGTGTTATAAACTAAACCACCTTCTTGTATAATCTAAGAATTGGAACAGTAAGTTTTGCCTTTTTCTTTAGGCATTTTTCTCACAGTAAATTATCCTTCTTTTATTTTTTTCAGAAAAGATGATAAATCTGGATTCTTTCAATGGATTCTAAGGTGTGATTTTAAATACCATTTGCTAAAATAGTTTGGATTTTTTCATACTTTAAAAAATTCTCACCTGATGTCTTAACTTTACTAAAAAAGTTAAGTTTTTTTAACTGAGATATTTTCGGAGTCTCAGGAATATTTTTACTCCAATTTACACATTGTTTAGAAAAATGTCATTTTTACTATTAAATAGTTAACTAAGAAATCAATTATGCCCATTATTTTTTAATAGAGAATGAATAAAGTCAGTGTTTTTACTTGTCAGACTCAGACACTGTTTTAAGTGTGTAATACACACCATCTAAATTAATGTTCACAACTATCTATTGTTAACCAGATTTTACAGATTAAAGAAATAAACACAGAGTGTTTATATGACTCCACACAAATTCTAGTTGGTGATAAGGCTGGACTTGAGCCCAATTCTTCTGTTCTTGGTCCCATGTGCCCCAAAAATATTTGTGGAGATTAGGTTGAACTACATTTTCCAGAACTTTCTTTCCTGCATGTTTCCAGTGAGAAGAGGCCACTGGAGAGATTCTTGTGGGATATTTAGAGAGCAAGAGTGAAGGAGCAGCCCCTTTGCAGCTTCATACATTGTCTCTGACCTGCTGGTTCACCAAGTTGCTATGAGGTCGCAGTGGGCTTGCACCTGCTCCACCTGCTCCTGGGCCCTCCTTAAGCTTTCCTGACTCCTGGGCCAGGTGTGTGTTTAGTTGTCATAAAGGACCCCTGCTTCTGCAGATTGGATAGTTAGATAGATAAATAGTTGATTGATAGACAGATACATAGATAAACATAAATAGATCTATTCCATTCACAGATCTCATATATAGGTTCCATATACAAAAATTCCATAAATATGTAGATTCCACCTATGGAATATCTATCTATCCATCTAGCTACATGCATACATATTTCATATATAGCATATAGGAAGATAAAAATCTCCTGGTGGTTCCGCTTCTGTAACTGAACGCTGAGGAATAGCACTACATTATAAATCTAATTCTGCTGAGATAATAAATGCCATATAAACTTTTATTCATTCGTTGAAGTTTAATACTTCCTAAACAGACCTCTATTGGAACCAGGCTTACCTTCTTTAGTTCTTTTTTCAAAAGGAAAAGTAAGTGAATAAATGAATGAATGAATGAATTGATGAAAATCTTTGACATTCAAAGCAAACATGTTTTGTCAATATATGAAATATTACTACTTTGTTATTTTGATACATCGTGGGAAAAACAAGTCCTTTCAATTCAGAAGAATCATTTAAATTGCAGTCTCTTTTTCTCCATTTTCCTTACTAATACAATTTCAGTGAGAAGTCAAGGGTCAAAGTATATCTTGTGTAATTTGTATCTTGTCTTCTCAACATCTAATCACATGTATCTCCAGGAATCTTATCCTGCCATAAATTCAGTTTTCTTAAAGGAACCATGTAACAAAACATTGCTTCAACTCTGGTGGCAGAAATCTGTTGACATTCCCTTCTTTTGCTGTGTAGGCACCATAAAGCCCCAACAAGCTACCAGTGCGCTATTCTTGAACAACATTGCGTGTTGTCCCTTTGCATATACTTACGGCAGAATCAACAGACTACAAGTAATGTAAAGAAAGAGTCTTAACCTGCACAATAATCTTAATCATTCTTCCTTAACTTAAAAGGGAAAATATGCTTTCTTCAAACACACTTATATCTTCATTAAAATATTCTACTCAGGACTTAAAGAATTTCCAGGATAATGTGAAAAATGGGCTGTAATCTATAAAGCCATCTGCAAAACCATGTTTATACTCAAAGGTGAAGCGCTTAGATGTAAGCTGAAGTGTGCAAATGAAAATATACACATATCAAACTGTCTGGACACATCATATAGAATACTATCTTGGTCTTTGATTTAAATAAAATAATTCATAGTGAACGTTTAATAGAAAATATATATAAAGTGAGTTGAAACTGAATAAAGCATATTTCTCCCTTGAGTCTTTGCATAATTGGTTTGATCTGCGCTCAGATGTATTATCTCTACCATCAAAGTATATGAGCACCACAATTTCCTTCTCTCTGCTGGCACTGTTACCACCCTGATCCAAGCCTGATTTCTCTTTGCCTGAATTATTTCAGGTAGTCTCCTAGTTTCTCCTTTGTTCTGTGCTCCTCAAGGCAGCCAGAAAATACTTATTAAAACCGAGTCACAGTGTGTCCCTCCTCTTTTAAAGGTGCATTACCACCAGTGTCTGCTCATCTCACTTGGAGTGAAGACCAAATGTTGGGCAGTGATTTTCCTGTCTTATCTTCCTCACTAGAAAATAAGCTCTAGAAGGGCAAGAACTTTTGTATTTCTTTTTGTTGTTGTTGTTTATTGCTGCACCCCCAGAACCTAGATCAGTGCCTGGTACATTCTAGATGCTCAATAAATATGCAATGAATAAATCAATGAATGTTTTAGTTAAAGTGAAATGAGACTGATATCGGGTGTAACATTATATATTTCTAAAGATGATGGCTCAGGAACATCTACATGTTGTGTGTACCAGGTGTTAAGTAACAGATAATCCATGGATTTTGTTTAAAAAAATACTGTGCTTAAGAATGTTTTTTAATGCTAAGGTTGTTAGACTCAAAAATATGTCTTGTGACATTTTAATTCTATTTTACAAATTTGTAACAGCATTGCTCAAAGGAACTTAACAAAACTAAAGTAATTATTCTCATCCATCTATCTGAAGATATATAAATCTTACATTAAAAAATTTTGCAAGTTATGGAAATACATTGTCCCTATAAAGTACATATAGCATCAGTAGGATTCAGATGAGGCTTTACAATAATAATCGAGAAAACCAAGTAATTTAAATTAGGGCTCAACTATAGGGCCCAGCAAATCATTTTGCAGGCCTTTTGTTCCACATTCTTATCTCTTCCGTAAGTGGATTGTACTAATAGGTGCCAAGAGATTCATATCTCCAGAAGACAAAAATAGGCTGTGGGTACTTTAAATTATCTTTCTCTCAAAGGCCAGACATCATAGCCCAAAGTATTTTCATTACAATTCACTTAACAAAGATGGTGTGTGGCAGGTAGGCTGCCTATCAATAATGTTTAGTGAGCATTCGTTTTAGACAAGCTTTGTAATGTAGGTTTGGAGCAGAAAATCAAATAAAAGAAGATGTGATCTTTCCTCTTAGATGCTTGAATCAAAATATCATGTGCATATCCCCACTCTCCTTCCCCCAGCAACACACAGGAGGGACAGAGGAAATCCTCCTGTGCTCAGATCCTACAAAGTTAACTTATTCTTGAAACATGTGCTAAATCTAATGCTTACCTCCACATTGTCTGAAGAAACTGCATATGGAAAGCACACAAACCAATAAACAAACACAGAAACAAACCAAAAAATCCATTTTGATAAATGAATATTTAGCTACCTCCCAACATTATTTTCTCTGATTCCATTTTTTTAAAGAGACAGTTTAAATTTATTTTTTCTTTATTGATTTTAAAGAGAGAGGAAGGGAATGGGAGAGAGAAATAGAAACATCGATGAGAGAGAACATTGATAGGCCGCCTCCTGCCTGCCCCCCGCTGGGGATATGGTCCACAACTTGGTCATGTGCCCTGACCAGGAATTGAACCGGTGACCTCTTGGTGCATGGATTAATGCTCAACCACTGAGCCACACTGGCCAGGCTCTGATTCCAATTTTTGTTGGTATTATTGGGATATCAAAGGTACCAATAATATACATAAATGGGAGGATTAAATGAGATAAAGTACAAAGATCATAGCATATGGTGAGTGCTCAATAAATAATAGATAGCAATAGCAGAAAGAGTAACAGTAGCAATCTTAGTTCTCAACTTATGAACTAGGATTGTGTACCTCTTATATTCCAGATACTGTACTAGGTGCTGGCAAAATATAAACCGCATATTTTATACCTTTAATTATTTCTTCGCTTTTTATGAAACACGCACATACGTACAGACACTCAAACATGCAAAAACACACTAAAAATACAAATCCAGTGTGATAAATGTTCTGATTACATTTTTAAGGGGATGCAAGAGCAATGGAGGGTTTTTGCTTGGCTGATGCCACATATTTCCTGGCAATTCAATACTGTCTGCTTAAATTTAAACAAAAGTTTAATTACAATTTATTCTTGTATGTTTTTGATAGACTATCAACTACTCCTACCCAGTAAGCTAGTCTGAGCTGAATAGCCAGAAAAACACATTGGTCAACTGTCATGCTTAGAATCTCTCTCAAAGTCAGCTGCACTTTAACATATGTCCACTTGACAGAAGATTACAATGCATATTGCTGATACAAATGACATTCCATTACAATGAACGTCCAGGGAGTGAATAGCTACAGTATTTTCTTAAAATGGGATTTCACTGAAGCAGAAACTATATGGATGTAACCCACCACCGCTCTGCAGAGTGTTATGATTGCAACTGGTTTCTCATTTAAATGGTCTTGAGGCTGTATAATGAGATTCCACCTGTATAAGCTAAATTTTTAAAAATTATATTTTAGTTTCTTCATGGTCCAACTACTTGAAATAAATGCATGAAATTGTTTATATTTTCTTAAATGAGTAATATTAACAACTGTAAAAATATTAACTGCAGAGAATATTCTAATGCCTCAATTTTCCTTTAGTTACCCCCACAAATAACTTGTCATATCCCACCCAACAAAAGTGTATATATATAAAATACATTCTGCACATTCAGAGACACTGGAGATATTACTAAATAAATACTCCTAATATCTATTGTAAACATTTTTCTTTTGAAAATGGGCTTTTGTTCATGAGAACCAGAGTAACAGCATCTTTATTTTCAATTTCCCTTTTCTTTAGAGTGAAAGTTTATAAAACAATAATAACCTTGCCTTTGGGAAGGCACTAAAATGTCAGCTGGCAATTTGGTAGAAGATGGAGTTACATATCTTCAAATAGTATTATCAGCAATTGATATATTCTTGCTGACTATTCACATATATGATGGACATTGCTTAGCACTTTCTAACTAGGAATGGAATACACAGAAATGACAACCATGGTTTAAAGTAGTTGGTGAAACTCTCATACATTGCTGATCTTGCAACTCAATAATACGAGAGAAAATTATCTGATTAAGAAAAAAGGCAAAAGATCTGGATAGACATTTTTTCAAAGAAGATATACAAATAGCCCATAAACACACAAAAGCTATTATAATTAGTAATTAGGAAAATGAATATCAAAGTCACGATGGCATACCACTGTATACTCCTTGGAATGGTTATAATAATAATACAGTATTAAAGAAACAGAGAATAGTATGTATTAATGAAGATTTGGAGAAAATGGAAACCTCATACATTTTGGTGGGAATGTAAATGTAGCAGTCAGTAGGGAAAAATTTTGGCAGTTCCTCAAAATGTTAAACATAGAGTTACAATAAGACCCAGCAACTCTGACCCTAAGTATATACCCAAGAAAAATGAAACCATATGGCCAAATAAAACATACATAGATACTCATAGCAGCATTATTCACAACATGCAAAAAGGAGAAACAACCCAAGATACCTAATAATTTCTAAATAAATAGATGAAATGTAGCCTGGCCAGTGTGGTTCAGTGGATTGAAAGTCATCCTATGAACTGAGAGGTCCTGGTTCAATTCTTAGTCAGGGCACATGCCCAAGTTGTGGGCTTGATCTTCAATGGGGGACGTAGGGGAGGCAGCGATTGATGTTTCTCTCTCACATCAATGTTTCTATTTCCCTCCTTTCCTCTCTCTCTAAAAAAAATGAATAAAAACATAAAAATAAAGAAATGTAGAGATTCCAAAATGGTGGCAGAGTAAATGGAAGCTACACAGACCATCTCCCAGGACCAAATTGGAATTACAACTAAAATAAAGACAAATCATCAGGAAACACCAATGGAAAAGCAGCTGGAGAGGACCCATATAACCAGGGACAAAAAAAAAAGGACACTGAATTGAGCCTGGTAGGTCTTCGGAGGCCTGAGAGGGTGGGCTGGGAGCCCACGGACAGCAGCTGTTTTAGCTGTGAGCAGCTCCCTCAGGCTTAAAATCCCAAGCTGGCTCCACAGCACAGAGGGCCGGGACAGAGCACTAATTAGCTACAGTCACTCACCTTGGGCTCCAGCAGAGGGAGGGTGGACTGGACTGGAATTCTATGGGGACACTTGGGATTTAGAGGGCGCTCAGAGTTTTTGCTGAGTCAAGACCACACAGGATGGTGGCCATCTTGCTCCTTCCCTGACTCTGGGGAGAAGCAGTAGCTTCTCCCTCAGAGGATTAACCACACCCAGCTGGGCCAGAGAAATGCAAATTGAGGCTCCTTAACAACCAGCATCTACCCCACCCTCTGGAAATCATCTTATGCTGAACACCTGAAGGAGTTTTTCATTCAGTTGAGAACTACAACCCAAGGATCATCAAGTAACTGAGACTAATAGCCTCCAGGCAAAAAGCTAGAGGATAACTGAACCTTTCCAGGGCTTGCAAATCTACCCAGGAAAGTAAGACTTGACAGTGGTGTTTAACGTGGGTCCTCGCACACTCATCCACACCCAGTTGAGGGAGCCACAAACAGAAGAACACCAACACCCACAGGAAAAATTTGGCAGGCTCCAAAACCCACTGAGGTAGCCAAAATAGTGAAACAAAGAAACAAATCCCAAATGAATGAACAAGAGAACCCTACTGAAGATGAGATAATGAAATGTAGTTAAGCAAGTTATCAAAGGTAGAGTTCAGAGCCATGATCTTGAGGAAGCATAACAGCATGAGTAAGGATCTCAACACCATAAGTAAAGATATAGAAACACTGAAAACCAACCAACTGGAAATGAAGAATGACATGGCAGAAATAAAGAACACATTGGAAGGAATAATCAGCAAAGTAGAGGAAGCTGGGGACTGAATCAGTGAATTACAAGACAGGGTAGAGCCCTGGCTGGTTTGGCTCAAAGGTTGGAGCATCGGCCCGCAGACGAGAGGGTCCTGGGTTCAGTACCTGCTAAGGGCATGTACCTTGGTTGTGGTTTGTCTCTGGTTGGGGTCGTGTGGGTGACGACCACTTGATGTGACTATCTCACATCGATGTTTCTCTCTTTCTTCCTCCCTCTCTCCTGCGTGTTACATTTGAAGGTAGATGCAAACATGTCCTTGGGTGAGAATAAAAAAAAAAAAAAAAAAAAAAGAAGAAGACAGGGTAGAAAAAAATCAACCAATCAGAAAACCAAAAGGAAAAAAACAATTAAGAAACAAGAAGACAGCTTCAGAGAACTGTGGGACAACAGGAAACATAATAACGTTTGTGTCATAGGAGTTCCAGAAGAAGAATAAAATGAGCAAGGGTTAGAGAATATATTTGAAGAAATAGTGACAGAAAAATTCCCTAACTTGGTGAAGGAAGAAGACATTCAAGTTCAAGAAACACAGAGAGCCCCAAGTAAGAAGAACCCAAACAGGCCCACACCAAGACACATAGTAATTAAAATACCAAAAATTAAAGACAAAGAGAGAATCCTAAAGGCAGCAAGAGATAAGCAACAGGTTACCTGCAAAAGAACCCCCATAAGGCTATCAGCTGACTTCTCAACAGAAATATTACAGGCCAGAGGGAATGGCATGAAGTAATCAAGGTCATGAAAAACAAGGATCTGAATCCAGGACTAGTTTATCTAGCAAAGCTATCATTCAAAATAGAAGGTGAAATAAAGAGCTTCCCAGACCAAAAAAAACTAAGGGAATATATTAGCACCAAACCAACACTGCAAGAAATGTTAAAAGGACTGCTATAATTAGTAGAAATAGGAAGAAAAATAGAACCACAATAAAGAGAAAAGGTAATAAATAAGTACATATCAAAATCACCTTAAATGAAATGGAATGAATGCTCCGATCAAAAGACACAGAGTAGCTGATTGGATAAGAAAACATGACTCATATATATGTTGTTTACAAGAGACTCACTTCACAGCAAAAGATTCACATAGGTAGAAAGTGAAGGGATGAAAAAAAATCTTCCACACAAATGGAAAGGATACAAAGCTGGGGTAACAATACTCATATCTGATAAAATAGATTTCAAAATGAAGTCCATAACTAGAGACAAAGAGGGCCACTACATAATATTGAAAGGATCTATCCAACAGGAAGATACAACCTTGGTAAACATATATGCACCCAATAAAGGGGCACTAAAATATATTATAAATCTTCTGAAGGACTTCAAAGGAGAAATCGACAGCAATACAATCATAGCAGGGGACTTCAACACCCCACTGACATCACTGGATAGATCCTCTAGACAAAAAATTAACAAGGAAACAGAGACTCTAAATAATGCACTAGATCAAATGGATTTAATAGATATCTATAGAGAATTACACCCCAAAACTGCAGAATTCCCATTCTTCTCAAGTGCACATGGGACATTCTCAAAGATAGACCACATGTTAGGACACAAACTAAGTCTCTACAAGTTCAAGAAGATTGAAATTATATCAAGCATCTTTTCAGATCACAATGGCATGAAACTAGGAATCAATTGCAATAAGAACATGCAAAGACATTTGAACACTTGGAGGCTAAATAGCATGTTATTAAACAATGAATGGGTTACCAAGGAGATCAAGGAAGAAATTAAAAAATTCCTGGAAACCAATGAAAATGAACACACAACAACACAAAATCTATGGGACACAACGAAAGCAGTTCTGAGAGGGAAGTTCATAGCACTACAGGCCTACCTCAAGAAACAAGAAAAATTTCTAAGAGACTATCTAACCTCACAACTTAAAGAACTAGAAAGCAAACAAAAAGAAAACCCCAGAGAAAGTAGAAGGAAGGAAATAGTAAAGATCAGAGCAGAAATAAATGACATAGAAACCAAAAAAAAAAACAATTCAAAGGATCAATGAAACAAAAAGCTGGTTTTTTGAAAAGATAAACAAGATTGATGGACCCTTAGCTAGACTCACCAAGAAACAAAGAGAGAGAAACCAAGTACACAAAATCAGAACTGAAAGAGGAAAAGTAACAACTGACACCACAGAAATACAAAGGATCATTAACAAATACTATGAACAATTATACAGCAAGAAATTGGACAATCTAAGTGAAATGGACAAAATTCTAGAAACAAATAGTCTCCCAAAACTGAACTGGGAAGAGATAGAAAACTTGAACAGACCAATAACAACTTAGCAAATTGAAGATGTGATCAAGACTCTCCCAGCAAACAAAACTCCAGGCCCGGACAGCTTCACGGGAGAGTTTGACCAAACATTCAAAGAAGAACTAACCCCTATTCTCCTCAAGCTATTCCAAAAAATTCAAGAAGGAAAACTTCCAAACTCGTTTTATGAGGCCAGCATAATTCTAATTCCAAAACCAGAAAAAGACACTGCAAAAAAAGAAAACTACAGGCCAATATCCCTGATGAACATAGATGCAAAAATCATGAACAAAATACTAGCAAATCAGATCCAGCAATAAATTACAAAAAGTATTCACCATGACCAAGTGGGATTCATCCCAGGGATGAAAGTAGGGTGCAATATTCGCAAATCAATCAATGTGATACACCACATAAACAAAATGAAAGATAAAAACCATATGATCATATCAATAGATGCTGAAAAAGCATTTGACAAAATCCAGCTCCCATTTCTGATAAAAATGCTCAGCAATATAGGAATAGAGGAATCATATCTCTACATAATAAAGGCCATAAATGAAAAACTTACAGTCAACATCATACTCAATGGACAAAAACTAAAAGCATTTCCCTTAAAAACAGGAACAAGACAAGGATGCCCACTTTCGCCACTCTTATTTAACATAATACTGGAAGTCTTAGCCACAGCAATCAGACATGAAGAAAAAATAAAAGGGATCCAAATGGAAAGGAAGAAGTGAAACTCATTATTTGCAGATATGATATACATAGAAAACCCTAAAGACTCCATCAAAAATCTACTAGACTTAATAAATGAATTTGGCAAAGTAGCAGGATACAAAATTAATGTCAAGAAATTGACAGCATTCTTATACACCAATGACAAACTCACAGAAAGATAAACTAAAAAATCCCATTTATCATCGTGGCAAAAAAATTAAGATACCTAGGAATAAACTTAACCAAAGAAGTAAAGGACCTATTTGCAGAAAACTATAGGACATTGAAAAAAGAAATAGAGGAAGATATAAAAAGTGGAAGAATATGCCTTGTTCATGGATTGGAAGAATTAACATCATTAAAATGTCCATACTACCCAAAGCAATCTATAGATTCAATGCAATCCCCATCAAAATACCAACGACATACTTAACAGAGCTAGAACAAATACTTCAAAAATTCATATGGAACCAAAAAAGACCCCGAATAGCCACAGCAATCTTGAAAAAGAAGGACAAAGTAGGTGGTATCACAATACCGGATATCAGGTTATACTACAAAGCTACTGTGATCAAAACAGCCTGGTACTGGCACAAGAACAGTCATATAGATCAATGGAATAGAACATATAACACAGAAATTGACCCAAAACATTATGCTCAATTAATATTCGACAACAGTGGCAAGAGCATACAATGGAGTAAAGACAACCTCTTTAATAAATTGTGTTGGGAAAAATTGGACAGCTACATGCAAAAAACTGAAACTAGACCATCAACTTACATCATACACAAGAATAAACTCAAAATGGATAAAAGACTTAAATGTGACTTGTGAATCCATTAAAATCCTAGAAGAAAATGTAGGCAACAAAATCTCTGACACCATACACAGCATAATTTTCACTGATATATCACCTAAGTCAACATAAACAAAGGAAAGAAAATAAACACATGGGACTACATCAAACTAAAAAGCTTCTGCACAGCAAAATAAACAACCATCTAATGGAAAGTGAACCCACTGTAAGGGAAAGCATAATTCCCAATGATACAGCAGATAAGGGATTAATTTCCAAAATATATAGAATGCTCATACAACTCAACAAAAGGAAGACAAAGAACCTGATTAAAAAATGGGCAGAGGAGCTAAATGGACACCTCTCCAAAGAGGACATACAAATGGCCAAGAGACATATGAAGAAATTCTCAACATCACTAATCACCAGAGAGATGCAAATTAAAACAACAATGAGGTATCACCTCACACCTGTCAGAATGGCTGCCATCAACAAATCATCAAACAACAGATGCTGGCCAGCGTGTGGAGAAAAGGGGACTCTAGTATACTGCTGGTGGGAATGCAGACTGTTGCAGCCACTGTGGAAAACAATATGGTGTTTCCTAAAAAAATTAAAAATTGATCTGCCATTTGACCCAGTGATCCCACGTCTAGAAATATATCCTAAGAAGCCTGAAACACCAATCAGAAAGAATATATGTACCCCCATGTTCATAGCAGCACTATTTACAATCGCTAAGATCTGGAAACAGCCCAAGTGTTCAACAACAGATGAGTGGATAAAAAAGCGGTGGTACATATATACAATGGAATATTATGCAGCTGTAAGAAAGAAAGATTTCTTATCCTTTGAGATGACATGGAGGGACCTCGAGAGTCTTATGCTAAGCAAAATAAGCCAATCAGAGAAAGACAAATACCACATGATTTCACTTATTTGTGGAATATAATGAACAAGGTGGACTGATGAATGAAATAGACCGAGAGACATAGAAAGGTGTGTGGTTCAGACTGACAAACCTCAGAGTAGGAGGGCGAGGGGAATGGATGATATCAACCAAAGGACTTATATGCACGTATGCATAACCAATGGACATAGACAACAATGCTAGGGGGTAGGGGGGCAGGATGGGGAGTAGGGGGTCTGAGGGAAAAAAGGAGAAACATCTGTAACAAAAATAAATTAATAAAAATTGGGAAAAAAAAGAAATGTAGTATATATTAACAATGGAATATTAGTTGACAATAAAAAAGGAATAAAGTGTTGATACATGCTGTACAGATGAACCTTGAAAAACATTATGCTAGAAAGCCAGATATAAAATGTCACATATTGTGGAATTCCATTTTGTATGAAATGTTCAGAATAGGCAGATACATAGAGGAGAAAGTAGATTTGTGATTATGAATATACTAAAATTATTGGATAATATACTTTAATGGGTGAATTGTATGGGATATGATTCATATCTCAATAAACTTATTTTAAAAAATAACTACATAGCAAACTAAGTAAAAAATAAACTAGTCTGTAGAGTCGGGGTGAGAGTTTCTTTCCCCATCTAAACATTAGTTGCTTTACCTCTAACATGGTTGAGACGAAGAGTTGAGTCATCTAGCTTAGAGATTTACAAACATTTTTACTGTGCCAATTTTTAAAAGCCTATCTCATAAGAAACTAAAAAATGTAAAACAGATAAGTAACATTTTAAAACATTGAATTAATCTCAATGTCCAATTTATTATATCTGTCTGTTTAAAACATTCAAACAGTGAGGCTATTCCAATAAGCTCACAATTTAAAAAGTTGTAGATCACAACTATCGAAAATGGAAAGTTGTGAATCACAGTAACAAGCATATTGGCATCAGAAAATATTTTATTTCTATGTTTTGTTTTGTTCGAACAATTCCAAGAAATCTTGACCTTTACAAATAAATAGTTTCAAATGGTGTAAACAATTTTACTTTTAATTAGTGTACTTTTTCACATAAAATATTCTAGAATTATAAGTTTTGTTGTCAAAATTCCAAAAACAGATTACATTATTTATCATAAACACAAAAGTTGAATCCAAGTACACCAAATAAACCAAAACCAAAACAAAACAAAAACCTTTCTGGAATATAGTCTTATTAGATGATCAATGCTTCATATTTACTTATTCAACAATTTATTACTAACTGTAATTATAGCTCATGTCAAAAATTTGTGTCCAACTTTTACCTAGAATTCAGTTAAGTGTGACATGTGCCATATGCATGCTATATGAGGATATTTATCTTCATAAATTCATGGGAGTAGACGTGTGTAGGCCTTGATTTGGAATAATGCCAATACAGAGATGCAAACTTTCTAAGTAAACATTAGTACTGAGCATGACATACATGCCCACAAGTACATGCATACACAGGTACACTGATGGGAGAGCAGGAAAAGCTATATTCTGAAGTCCACATACTCAGAAAATGAAAATGTCAAACTGGAGCAAAGTAATCATATGATGGTGTCCAATATGTTAAAATTTGTGTTTATAATTCATTTCAAGTTGTGTCATTTTGAAATTATAATTTTCATCCCTGGCCTGTTTGGCTTAAAGGTCAGAGCATCTGCCCACAGACCAAAGAGTCAAGGGTTTGATTCTGGTCAAGGGCATGTACATTGGTTGTAGTTTGGTCCCCGGCCCTGGTCTGGGTCATGCAGGAGGCAACAGGTAGATGTGTCTCTCTCACAATGATGTTTCTCTCTCTCTCTCTCCCACTCTATCTAAAGATAAATGAATAAATATCCTCAGGTGAGGATTAAAAATATATATATATATATATATATATATATATATATATATATATATATATATATATATAATTTTCAGTATAATGAAAAAGATGGATTGTATTAATGTAATTCTAACTAAATGCCGTATGTGTTTGCTACATTGAGCCTAAGGGTTCCTTAGTGTAGACTTTGGAGACCACTGGGCTACAGTTCTGCAGATGTTCTTTTCAGATCTATAATTCTATTGTTTTATTATCTTAAGTAAGAGTGGAATATTTTTTAAAGTGTGCATAAATCATTTATCATTTTAATGCTTTTTATAAGATTTTGGATTACTGGGCTCTGATGCATTTTCTTCCAATAGCCTAAGGAGACAAAGAACAAAATGACAACCAACAAAACAACCCAGCAAGCTCTATTTTGCCCCATGCATTTGTAGTTTCTGTTTCATTTGCCAGAAAAGCTTTACCTGGTGCCCAGGAATGACTCCTATAAGTAATAGTTTAAATGGCAGACACTTCCTCAAAAGGCTATGCCTGGCAAGAGAATCTAAAGAACTCTAGACATGTCTTAACTATTTATTGGGCAGGCACTATGCACCTAGACTTATGCCAACAACATTGTAGTTCCTTAAGGACAAAGTGTATCTTGTGTATATTTCCTGTTTCACTATCCCCTTACCTATGCTGTACTTACTTGTAGATGCCAGGAGCTCTTAGCAGAGTGCTAATAACACGGTAGTTTTGGAGACATATTCAAGGCCAGACCAGACATTTCCTGGCATAGATATTTGGCATAGATATTTTAGAGATCTGAGAGTTTTATACACTAATTTTACAAGGTAGAATATGTAAGACCAGAGAAAATAGATTATTTTCTAAATAACTATGATTATAGCTAAGACTAGAACTAAATTCTCAAATCTTAAGGCTGTTTCATTACCACATCATTTATCTTTAAACAGGTTTATGTTTTATCATAGAAACAATATAGGAATGATGTGTCTATGTGTGTGTTCATGAGAATGTATTGCTGAATATAAAAAAGATGTGTTATATGTGTTTCTATTATTTCTATATACATATATGTGTTTATATAATAATGTAATTTATATATGCACTTATTTTTATAAACTTATGCATGTGAACTTCATCATACATATATTTATTATGTATTTAGATTATGTTACAATCCTCCAAAATATCTTCCACTGAGATATTTGTATGTTAGTTTGGTAACTAATATGTTTATATTTCTAATCATAGTAAACTATTCATGTCAGTTAATATTAAAGAACACAGTTCTAATGTAATAATTATTGCTAAGCCAAACATGCATTTGATAAGATTTAAGTTTTATATTTAATATCCCATAACTTTACTTAAGAAATATATTGAGGCTTCAAATGTCTGTTAGTGTGTTAGAGGAACAAAACAGTGGTATTCAGATAAATCAGGTATGCTTCCTACTTTCAACAGGCAAACAGAACAGTAGAGGAGAAAATTATGTGAAAAACTCCACTATGAGACAAATGACTTGAGAGGTTTAATAAGTGTAAAGCAGAGTAGTAAAATCCGAAAAAATAATATTAATTCAGATTGGAAAGATCAGAAAAAAAACTTGATAAAGGAGGAAGTATTTGAGCTGGAATAGTATAAGAAAATAAAATTCTCATCTCATTATTTTTAAAAAATGATCTGTCCTTGCATTATTAAAAACCTTTATTTTCAGTATTGCTTTAGGGTATTTTACAATAGTTATATTTACTTCTAATAACTTGCAGTAATTAGTTATGAAAGCACCCTGGGAAATAAATGGAAAGTTGGTTGATAACAATCACTTTTTAAGCATATATAATTAAAAGTCAAAAAATATTATTTATTTAACAAGCACAGAGAAAACTCAATAGAAATCTTTAGGGATCATCTTTTTATCATTCAATTATCATGTTCACCTTCCTTATAAAGTTTTTTATACAAGAACCAAATATAATAAATATGACAATAATATGAAGCAAATTATAAATATGAAATAGTAACCCAAATATGATTGATGGTTTAGTTTACTTGAGCTGAACTTTTTAAAGAATACAATTGCCCCTTCCTGTGAGTATTGTGTACTAAATCTTACTTTGATTTATGGTGTTGAAAACTGATGAAGGCAGGCTTTCTAATAAATACACTCAGTCATGGCTGAATGGTTCACTAATGTACTTTATTCCCTGATGAACCAAACAATTTAATAACTTTGCCAATGCCAGTTTTTTAAACAAAACAGCTCCGCATTGACATTCCAGTGCAATAGCTAATGACAATTAGATTTTATTGTAGCTTTGTATCTTGCTATTGTTGTCCCAACAACAGATGCTTTCCTTATAATCCATAGAATTGACATCAATGTAAATGTTAGTCCAACCCACCAAATAAGTGGTCTATGAACCTCATTACCAGATATGAATGCATGTCTGTCTCATTGTCATATATTGTTTTTCCATGCCATTTATTTTCCATTCTCTAAAAAGACTGCAACATTTTTCAGTTTTTGATATCCTGTCACCAATTTGGCAAATCTTTCAGGCTCTGGATAAATGTATCTTTCCTTTGTTAATATTGTCCCCCAAGAACTTAAGTAACTAAATAGGGTGCTATAGGTACAATATATGAATAGAAAACTCAGAGGTTTTCTAAGTAGTATAGATGTTAGAATCTAAAAATTACTCAAAGTACTATATTAAAAAATTCAAGTCATCACTTGTCTGCCTACATATAGTAGTCATCTTGGCAATTTGACATTAATGCCAAAAGGTTTATAAAGATGTGGAAGAAATAATATCAGTGAAATATATTGTTTGGTGTAAACAAGATAGAGTTTACAGATACCTAGGAAAGATCATCTTAAATTCCACTGTTTATCAAACTAATTCAATGGCATATGGACATGCAAATGTGAATAAAAAAAAAAACTTCTGTGATAAGTCTGACCAAAGGTAACCTCATTTTTGAAATGCCAGAGTAATTCTCTTTTTCAAACCCCTCAGAAGCATAACCACCCTCAAGGGAGCACTTACTCTTGTCAAATATTTGGTAATCCAATCATATAGATTTCCCCATCTTGCTTTCTCCTATCCTCATACAATCTTCCTTATTTTTTCTCTGGAAATCCAAATGTATAACATAAACTATAAAACTGTCATTTGAGGTTGTGCTTCCTGGCATGTTGTCAGTTTGGCTCAAATAAATTCTTATAAAAATTCTCTACAGATTTGGACATTCTTGCATTGATGTGAACATAGTGTTCAAAGGCTTTAAAAAAATAATTTCTTTTAAATTATATTAGTCTTCATATTTCTGAAAAGCTGATGAGCCAACACAGGCTGCTGGATCCCTACCCTGGAATCTAATCTAAAAGGAGATGTCATAGAGAAACAAGGACTTTGATGAATCATAGATACTAATGTTAATACTGTGAAAAAGCCTTTGAGGAGATTAAAGATAGTTGAGTATAAACATAGGAGAAACAACCCAGATCTCCAGAGCTGGCTTGAATTCTCACACTGTTTCCTTGTGCTTCCAATCTGCCAACTCATCATTGCCCTAGGTAAATCAATGCCTCTATCATTAGCCTGAAAAGACAGAAAGCAAACAGAAACAAAAACAGTAGGACCAGCCTAATTCAAACTAGAGAATTTGGGGTAATACATTAAAATGCAAGCTAGTGAGGCCCCAACTGCTTGGGCCTGTGTGAATTAAAACCTTTGAGGGTAGGGCTAAATATTCTGTGCTTTAACAAGCCTGCCAGGTACTTCTGATAAACACTCAAGCTTGAGAAGCTCTAGAATAGAAAGTGATTAACAAGAGAGATACAGTTATGTTTCTAGCAATACTCCCTCATTCCACAGAAAGAACTGTAGTACATAGGAATGGTAGCGTGTCATAGGGCAGTACAAAAAAAAAAAAAATGGAGAAGAGAAGAGTACAAAATAGAACAGGAGAGGAGAGGAGAGGAGAGGAGAAGATGGAAAGGAAAATAAAGGAAAAAGATCCCTGAGGAAAAAAGATGGTCAATAGTATGTGGAGGACAAAAAATGGAAGTGGTCCTGCTCTCATTTTGATATTCCATGCTTTCTGTCCTGAAGTGTTCAACTCTTCTTATAAAATCACCAGAAACATTATAAATATTCTTATAGAGATATGGAGTAATATTGGAACTATAAGATAAAAACAAACTGTATTAAAGAAAATCAAATAAAACCATTGGGTACAATAAAAGAAGAAATGAAGTTAGTCAATTAATTAAAGGTTTAAAAATGCCAGATGAATTCAACTAAAGAACAAACTAGTGAGCTCAAAAATTAAGTCTAGGAACTCTCCTAGAAGACAACTGGAAGAGATAAAGAAATAAAGATAACGGGAGAAAAGATAAGGTAAGACATATAAAGGATAACTAATAATGTTCATATTTATTTAATAATAGTTCTCAGAGAGAAAAATAAAAAGAATATTTAAAGAAATAATGACCAAGATATTTTCAGAACTAAGATCTCAAATTAAAGGGGTTTATAATATGAACTACAAAGATAAGTTGAGAAGAAGACCTATGAACATACTGAATTAATTTTAGTAGTATTTGTTAAACGCAAAACAACAGGCCCAAAATGAAGTCAATTATGCCAAGCTCTATGTCACCAAACCAAAACTTAATACTTAATTATAGTTTCAGCTTCTCCCAGGAATATAATTTTAAAACAGTCAGTTTGGAATTACTTGGTCAACACTACTGTGGTCACCTGCCTGTAGACCACTACCATACCCTAAAGGAAGGTTGTTGTTGTTGTTGTTTTTCCCCACAATCAATCAAATCTTTGCTAGTATAACTTCCTTGCCTGCCTCCCTTCTGCCAATAAAAGTCTTTCATTTTGTATAGCTGAGATGCTTCCAGATAAGACATTCAAAACCAGTAAGATCTTTAAACTATATTCAATTAATTTTTTTTAAACAAAAGAAAATCCTAAAGGCTTCCTGAGGGAAAAAGTTTACATCTACAAAGAAGAAGTACATACCAGGGAAAGAAAAAAAGACTTTGGACCTAAAATGTACATCTATTAGAATTATCTTTTTTTTTTTTTTAATAGAGAGTTGTTTTAAATTTATGCAGGTTTAGAAACTTCATCTGATTAAAATTGTCTTTGAAAGTGTTTTCTAAGAAATTATTGCAATAGTACAGAGCTGTGTGGAGATAAGGGTGATGAGAGATAATATTGGGCTTCAGACTTTCAAGATGAAGATGGAGAAGGTGGATCTTGCACTCACCTCCTCCCAGGACCAAACTGTAAATACAACTAAATTAAGGAACAATCACCCTGAATAACCAATTGTGGACTAGCTGAAGAGGCGTCTTATAGCCAAGGATTTGCAGAAGAAATTACTCTGAGACTGCACCTGCACAGCAGCTCACATGCTGTGGTCAGGGTTGAGCCTCACAGTCAGCCAGCCTGAGGGTCAATCCCACACGTGAATGAGCCAACAGCAATCAAGATACAATTACAAAAGGAGGGCCCACATAAATCACACAAAAGACATTGCTAGAGACCCAACTCAGGAGATCTAGAAGACTGTACCACTGGGTCCCACAGGACACCTACTACATAAGGCAACCCCATGAAGACTGGGAGTCATAGCAGATCTATCTAATACATAGAAAATAAACACACAAAGAGACAGCCAAAATGGGGAGATAAGGAAATAGGTCCCCAAATGAAAGAATAAGAAGAATCTCAAAAAAAAGAGAGAGGTAACTGAAATGGAGGAAAGCAATCAGTCAGATACAGAGTGCAATGTAATGGTTATAAGCCTGCTCAAAAAACTTAGTTAGAACTATAATAGTGTGAAAAAGAATAAAGAAACCATGAAAAAGAACCAGTTGAAAATGAAGAATACCATATCTGACATCAAGAATACACTGGAAGATTGAAGGAGTGATTTGGATGACAAGGTAGAAAAAAAACACCCACCAAATCAGAGCATCAAAAAGAAAAAAAAATAATTAAAAAGAAAAGGGATAGCCCTGGCTGGTTTGACTCAGTGGTTAGAGCATTGGCCCACAGACTGAAGGGTCTTGAGTTTAATTCCTAGTCAAGGGCACATACCTGGGTTACTGGTTTGATTCCCAACTATGGTTGGGTTCATGTGGGAGGCAGCCAATTGATGTGTCTCTCTCACATAGATGTCTCTCTCTCCCTTTCTCTCTCTCTCTTCCACTCTATCTAAAAATCAATGGAAAAATATCCTTGGGTGAAGATTAACAAAAGAGAAAAAGAATGATTTAAGGGATTTTTTGGGCAACAAGAAGCATAATATTTGTATCATAGGGTTACCAGAAGAAAAGAAGAGAGAACAAGGGTTTGAGAAACTATTTGAAGAAACATTGACCAAAAACTTCCCTAGCCTGGTGTAGGAAAAAGACACAAAAGTACAGAGAGTCCCAAACAAGATGAATCTAAAGAGGCCCACACCAATACACATTATAATTAAAATGGCAAAGGTCTAAGACAAAGAGATTATCTTAAAAGCAGCAAGAGAAAAGCAGTTAATTACATACAAGGGAGTTCCTGTAAGACTATCAGATGATCTTCCAACTGAAACTTTTAGGACCAGAGGGATTGTCATGAAGTATTCAAAGTGACGAAAAGCAAAGACCTGTATTCAAGATTACTTTACCAAGCAAGGTTATCATTTACAATTGAAGAAGAAATTAAAGCTTTACAGACAAGAAAAAATCTAAAGGAGTTTTAACCACCAAACCAATATTACAAGAAATGTTAAAGGGCCTGTTTTGAGAAGTAGAAGAAAACAAACAAACAAAAGAAAAAAAGAGAGTTAAAATAATAAAATGTCAGTTGATATGTACCTATCAATAATCACTTTAAATGTAAATGGCTTAAATTCTGGAATCAGAAGATATAGGGTAGCTGAATGGATAAGAATACAAGAACCATATATATGCTGTCTACAAGAGATCCACCTCAGAATGAAAGATACACACAGATTACAATTAAAGAGATGGAAAAAGATATTTCATGCAAATACAAATGATAAAAAGCTGGGGTAGCAGTACTTATATCTCACAAAATAGACTTTAAAACAAAGGCAATATATATAGGAGACAATGAAAGACATTACACAATGATAAAGGGAGCAATCTAACAGTAGAATATAACTTAGGTAAACATTTATGCTCCCAATATAGGAGCACCTAAACACACAAAGAATAAATTGATGGACATAAAAGGGAGAGACTGACAATAATGCAAGCAGTCATAGTAGATTTTAACACCCCATTGACATCAATGGATATATCTTCCAGACAGAAAGTCAACAAGAAAATGATAGCCTTAAATGACACACTAGATCAGATGGATTTAATTGACATGTTTGGAGCATTTCATCCCAAAGCAGCAGAATATACATTATTTTTAAGTTCACATGAAATATTTTCTAGAGTAAACTACATTAGGATAAATAAATTCAAGAAGATAAAAATTATACAAAACATCTTCTCTGACATAGGTATGAAATTAGAAATCAACTACAGGAAAAACAAACAAACAGCAACAACAAAAACCTGAAAAACACAGAAAGTCATGGAGGCTAAATAACATGTTACTAAACAATGAATGAGTTAACAATAAGATCAAGGAAGAAATCAAAAGTTACCCTAAAACAAATAAAAATGAGAACACTATAACCCAAAATCTAAGGGACACAGTGAAAACAGTCCTGAAAAGGACATTTGAAGCACTACAGGTCTACCTCAGGAAACAAGAAAAAATCTCAAATAAACAATCTAATTTTACACTCAAAGGAACTAGAAAAAACAAACAAAAAAAGTCCAAAGTGAATAGAAGGAAGGAAATAATAAAGATCAGGGCAGAAATAAATGAAATGGAGTCTAAAAAAAAAAAAAAATAGAAAAGATCAGTGAAACCAAGAACTTGTCCTTTGAAAAGATAAACAGGATTGACAAACCTTGAACCAGATTCATCAAGAATAAAAGAGAGGACCCAAATAAGTAAAATAAGATATGAAAATAGAGAAGTAACAACAGAAACCAAAGAAATAAAATAATTGTAAGAAAATATTATGAATAACTATATGACAACAAATTGGACAATCTGAAATAAATAGATAAAATTCTAGAAGCACACAATCTTCCAAAACTGAATCAGGAAGAATCAGAGAATCTGAACAGACGAATTGCAACTAGTGAAATTGAAGCAGTAATAAAAAACAAACAAACAAACAAACAAAAAAAACACAAAAACTCCCCCCAAAATACAAGTCCTGGACCAGATGACTTCACAGGTGAATTTAACCAAACATTCAAAGAAGACCTAACACTTATCCTTCTCAAACTATTCCAAAAATTCAAGAGGAGGAGAAATTCCCAAGCTCAATTTATGAGGCCAGTATTATTTTAATTCCAAAACCAGATAAAGACACTACAAGGGAAGAAAATTACAGGCCAATATCCATGACGAACCTAAGGGTTAAAATCTTCAACAAAATATTAGCAAACCAAATCCAGCAATACATCAAAAAGATCACACACCATGATCTAGTGGGATTTATTCCTGAGATTCAAGGTAGTTACAATATCCTCAAATCAATAAACACGATACACCACATAAACAAAATGAAGCATAAAAACCACATGATCATAACAGTAGATGCAGAAAATGCATGTGATAAAATCCAGTAACCATTTATGAGAAAATCTTTCAGCAAAGTGAGAATGCAGGGAACATATCTCAATGGGATAAAGTCCATATATGACAAACCCACAGCCAACATCATACTCAAGGGGCAAAAACTAAAAGCATTTCCTTAAAATCAGGAACAAGGCAGGGATGTCTGCTTTCATCATTCTTATTCAAAATAAGACTCAAAGTCCTAGCCACAGCTATCAGAAAAGAAAAAGAAATAAAAGGCATCCAAATTGGAAAAAAGGAAGTAAAATTGTTGTTATTCACAGATGACATGATATTGAACATAGAAAATCCTAAAGACTCTATCTAAAACTACTAAATCTAATATATGAATTCAGCAAAGTACAGGATACAAAATTAATATTCAGAAATTGGTGGCATTTCTACATATTAATAATTAGCTATCAAAAAGAGAAACTAAGAAAACAATCCCATTTCCTATTGCAACAACAACAAAAAATAAGGAACCTAGGAATAAATTTAACCAAGGAGATAAAAGACCTATACTCGAAAAACTATAGGACATTGAAGAAAGAAATTGAGGAAGATACAAATAAGTGGAAGCATATACTGTGGTCATGGATTGGAAGAATTAACATCATTAAAATGTCCATATTATCCAAAGCAATCTATAGATTCAATGCAATTCCTATTAAAATGCCAATGGCATATTTTACAGATCTAGAATAAATATTCCAAAAATTTATATGGAACCAAAAAAGACCCTGAATAGTCTCAGCAATCTTGAGAAAGAAGAACAAAGTTGGAGGCATCACAATCACAATACCTGATATCAAACTATGCTACAAGGTAATTGTAATTACAACAGCCTGGTACTGGCATATGAACAGGTATATAGATCAATGGAATAGAACAGAGAGCCCATAAATCAACCCATGCCTCTATGGTCAATTAATATTTAACAAAAGAGGCAAGAGTATACAATGGGGTAAAGACAGTCTCTTTAATAAATGGTGTTGGGAATATAGGACAGGTACATGCAAAAAAAAAAAAAAAAAAAAAAAAAAAGAAAGAAAGAAAAGAAGAAAGTAGACCACTAACTTACACTATACACAAGAATAAAATCAAAATAGATAAAATATTTAAATGTAAGTCACAAAACCATAAAAATCCTAGAAGAAAACATGGGCAGTAAAATCTCAGACACTTATTATAGCAATATTTTTTTTTTTTGCTGATATGTCTCTTAGGGCAAGGGAAATAAAGAAAAATATAAACAAATGGGACTACATCAAACTCAAAAGCTGCTGCACAGCAAAAGAAAAATGAAACACACTGTATAGGAGAACATATTCACCAATGATACATCCAATAAGGGGCTACTGTCTGAACTATATAAATTATACAACTCAACCAGGAAGACAAAACATTCAAATGAAAAATGGCAAAGGTCCTGAATAGACACTTCTCCAAAGAGGACATACAGATGGCCAATAAACATATAATACTGAACGTCACTAATCATCAAAGTGATTGCAATTAAAACCATGAGACATCACTTCACACCTGCCATAATGGTTACCATCAATAAATCAACAAACAACAAGTATTGGCGAGGATGTGGAGAAAAAGGAACCCTACTGCGCTCTTAGTAGTAATGCAGACTTGTACAGCCTCTGTGGAAAACAGTATGGAGTTCCTCAAAACATTAGAAAAGGAACTGCCTTTTTTAAAAAACATGTTTTATTGATTTTTAGAGCGGGAGAAAGAGAGAGAGAGAGAGAAACATCAGTGTGAAAATGAAACATCCATTGACTGTCTCCTGCACATCCCCTACCTGGGAGCAAGCCTGCAACCTGGGCATGTGGCCTGACTGGGAACTGCACTGGCATCTCTTTGGTGCACAGGACGATGCCCAACCAACTGAGCCACACTGGTCAGGCAGAACTGCATTTTGACTCAGCAATCCCACTTTTGGGAACATATCCTAAGAATCCCAAAATACCAATTCAAATATATATACACCCTATGTTCATAGCAGGTTATTTATAATAGCCAAGTTCTGGAAACAGCCAAGTGCTCATCAGTAGATAAATGGATACAAAAAGCTGTGGTACATTTTAACAATGGAATACTCTGCAGCCTTAAAAAAGAAGAAAATCTTACCTTTTGTGACTGCAAGGATGGACCTGGAGAGTATTTTGCTAACCGAAATAGGTCTGTCAGAGGAAGGCAAATACTATATGATCTTATATTTAGAATCTAATGAACAAAGTAAACTGACAGAAAAAATAGAAACACAGGCATGGATACATAGAACAGACTGACAGCTGTCAGAGGAGAGGTGGGAGGGGGCACTTGATGAAAGAAGGTGAAGAGATTGGCCAAAGAACATGTATGCATAACCTACAGACACAGAGAAGAGTGCTGACCAGAGGGATGCGGGGAAGGGGGGGTCTGGCTAGAGGTAAGCAAGGGGGCAGAAAATGGGAAATCTATAATAGTGTCAATAATAAAAATAAAGAGAAAAAATAAAATTCTCTGCACAAAAAGAGAAATTATTGCAATAAAAAGCAAATAAATATGGGAAATATGAAAAAGTAAATAACTTTTGAATTTTAATATTAACCAAAGCAATGTAAAAAAGAAGATATCCAATAAAACTTGTTTTGAGGTGAGGATAGCAATCCGAGGAATAAGAATAAATATAAAAAAATGCTAAGAAACTTTCCTCATCTGGAGAGAAAATTATAATAGGTAGATAGATAGAGACATGGATAGATAGTAGATATACAGATTAGATAGATAGATAGATAGATAGATAGATAGATAGATAGATAGATAGATAGATAATATGTTTATAAACTGATTATAAAAAGAAGAAATGTGTGGGCCTATAAAAGTTGAGACAAAAAGAGGAGAATAATAAAAACAGAATGTGTAAATTAAAATTAACTGAGGGAAATTTGTTTTAATACAGAAAACCTAGAGAAGATGAATGAAATAAAATGACAGAACAGAAAGTACAATATTTGAAATAAGCTCACAGAAATAAATATGTTAATGCAATTTGGACAGAACTGAGATCCAAGTTCACAAATATAAAGAGTGGCTTTCAGATAATTTTATAAAACCTCCATTAAAATGATATCATCAAGATATTCACTGAAAAATGTATATTAGGTCAATGTTATGGAAGAAAACATTTTATCAATTTTCTTATCAGGAAAAACAGAAATTGAAGTTTGCAATATCAAACTAGATATGATATTTTGATAAGTTAAACTAACAAAAAAGAAAGGATGATAATAAAAATATATTTAGATTACTAAGTAGCCTTAAGAAATATAAAGCAGAAACTGATGAACTAAAAGGGATTGAATTTAAAAAAATCATTTGAATAGGTTGATACTCTCAGGAAGTGTTTAAACAAACAGACAAAATTTATGCAATACATTTGAATGTTGCTGATGAAATAGTCATAGTCCTTGGAAAATACCACTTACAAAAACTGGCGCAAGTAGTGGAAAATTTGAATATTCCTAGATTTAGGAAATTTAACTCATATTTAAAAGTCTTCCCAGTAATAAAACTACAGACTCATACGTCTTCATTGGAGAATTCTTCTAAATGTTTAAGGAAGAAATTATACCAATTCTGTATAACCTGCAGCAGAAGGAAGAGGAGGGGACACTTGCCAACCTAAGTGAGGAGACTAGAGAAAGCCTGATCAGACCCTTCCTTACAAGAAATGAGAACACAGCCCCCAACATAGGTGCGAAAACAATTAAATATTAGCAAACTAAATTCATCAATATACAAAAGGTTAATAAGACATAGATTTATTTCAGAAATTTAAGATTCATTTAACTCAAAAATCAATCAATGCAATTCACTGCATTAACAATACAAATAAGAAAAACCATATAAATGGGTAATTTTAATAATTCAGTTAAGTAAGCTAGTAAGCTCTTGATTTGAAAATTGGATAAGAATGTTACAAAAAAACAAAACAAAAAACAAATCCAACAAAATATCCAGTAGTTGTTAAACTTCCTTCTGTCTCAGCATCCATTACACAGTGTTGAGCCTATAAAAGATAGTAGGGTCGTCCCTCGCCACTTCGCGCTTCGACTTTCGCAGCTTCACTCTATCGCGGTTTTTTCAAATCTATTCATTAAAAAGTCGATCGAGACAGTGAAAATGATACAGCACGCACCCGGTTGTCTGAGTCAATTATACACCACTGTATTACACTTAAAATTAAAATTACTGTACACATGGACTGTAGGCCTATGTATTCGAGCACCCCAGGAATCCCTCAATGCCAGGTGCAACCGGTAGAGTCTGGAACGGATTAACCGCGATAAACGAGGGAGGACTGTGCATGTAAAGTGCCTACTAAAAACCCAAGTGCTCACACAGTGGTAGTCTCTATTACATTACATGTCTCAGTGAAAAGAGGAGCATCTCAAATGCTGTCTTAAGGCTCAAGAGAACTTCAGGTAATGAGATAAATGGTCTGTGGTACAAAGTAGTATGCCCATGTATTTCCCATGGTTGGGTAAGAGGAAACATAATTTTAAAAACTTTGTAAGAAAAGGAATGCTAAAGTGTAGGTAAAAAGTAGAGGCTGTGGTCAATAATAGATTTAAAATGAGATATGAATGTGGTTTTTTTTGCATTTATCTTCAGATAGAGCAGGAGGGAGAGAGGGAGGAAGAGAGAGAGAGAAACATCGATGTGAGAGAGACCGAGGGGCTGCCACCCACAGGACCCCAACCAGGGCCGGGGACAAACTGCAACCCAGGTATGTGCCCTTAGCGGGAACCAAACCCGGAACTCTCCGATCTGCAGGCCAGCGCTCTAACTGCTGAGCCAAACCGGCCAGGGCGAGATATGAATGTTTAATAAACATGCTCATGAAGCAAATTCATTGATATCAGAGAAAAAGAAATGCTTATGAAATGGGAGTACCATTATTTTCCTGACAAATGAGACAAGTTGCCCAAAGCTAGTAGAAGTTGAAGTGGAATTGAAATCTACACATAGTACTATATACATATCACTATACTGGTGTTGTAATGAATCACATTATTAATAGTAGAGCACCAAGAAAGGTGATTATGGATTGCATTATTAATAATACCAAGAAAATGTGCTTCCTAAATTTACATACAGGAAAAGCAACTTGTTATTCTGTGTCCAAGAATATTTTTTTTTAATATTTTTTCTTTATTGATTTATTTAGAGAGAGAGGAAGGGAGAGGGAGAGAGAGAGATAAACATTGATGAGAGAGAACATCGATTGGCTACCCCCTGCACGCCCCCCACTGGGGATTGGGCCCATAACCTGGGCATGTGTCCTAACCGGGAATCAAACCGGAGACCTCTTGGTGCATGGGTCGACACTCAACCGGTGAGCCACTCTGGCCACGCTTAAGAATATTTTTAATGTACAAACCAAAATATTCTACTCATGGAAAACTATGACACAGAAATTCAAATTAGTAAACCATATTTCACCCTAAGGTGTTTATTATAGAACTGTATCATGATTAAACAAAACCTAAATAAATTATAGCATACTAACACAATGGAAGGTTGTGCAGTCATAACATCTTATGTTGAAACAAAATAATAATATGACAAAATATTTGTGCTACAAAATTCTGTGTAACTGCAGTAAAAAAAATTTCCCACGTAATATTGTCTCAATAATTTTTAAAAACAATGAAAAGAAATATAGCAGTGTCTTAATGATGGTTTTCTCTGGAATGAAGGCTGATTTCTAAAATATATTTAAAACTTCTATATTTTCTCTAATATACATTCTAAGTATATTCAGAAAAAAAATTTTGTCTTATAAACAGTGCAAAAATACTTCAATTTAACTTCATTATCTTCCTACTCTTTAGAAAACATGATGTAGTATGATGTTTTAAAATAAATGCCCATAAGGCCCTTGCTCTGTAGCATATGTAATTTGTGTTACATAGACCAGGGTATAATGAGCACAGATGTATTTGCTAAAAAAGAATGACAAGAACAATAGATATTAAAGCTGTAAGAAGGTTAAATCAATTAATTTAGAAATGTTTGTGGGAAATAATGCTGGGATTGGGGCACCAAAGAGTAGTTTTTGATGGCCCTAAGGTAGCTGTAGAGGCATAGCACAGCCAAACAAGTTAAAACAATAATTGATCAATTTAATCAGAAGACAGACTTGGCTTCTTTCTCCTGGCTCCAGTTCTCCAACCATTCTCCCTATATTGGGATTGACCAACTGAACAAATTATTTAATGACTGTATAGTGATATCACAATCTTTGATTTGATGAAAGCAATATCATCTCTCCAAGATCAATGTCATTAAAGCTACATTTACACAGACTCTATATTAATTAGATTTTGTTTCCAAAGCTGTTCTGTACAAGTCTTAAAAATTCTACCACTTCCTCACATTCTTCAGCTCCCCATAGAGGTCATCATGAGTGTGACAGAATGAACACACACTTAATAATTAATGGCAACTAGGGATGTGCCCTTTCAGGCACCTAGAGATGTGTTTGTCAACTCTGAAGTCTATTAGTTGGTAAAGATGGTAAGTGAATGACAGCTAATTGTCATTTAAGAGTGCATTTTCATGACATTGAATTAATCTCGAGAATTTAGCATCTGCTGCAATCCAATATAGCAAATTTAGAACCACTGAACCATATTTTCCCTATATACAAAGATTAAGAATTATCTGGAGAACCATGAAATGCTCTAGACATTTAAAATAATAATATTTATGCTTATGATCACTATATCCCTTATAGTGTAATACCTAGAAAATAACATTTCCCCTAATTTATAATAACCAAGGACTAACTAATTTCCTGGGAACATCTGGTTCATTTATGGAATAAATGCTCATGGAGAGGCCCCTGTGAGTAGCCGTTTGATCTTCAGATTTTAGAACAGAATGATATCTAACTCAGGCAAAGAAAATAGGAACTTGGAGTCATTAAATAAGACTTGGACCTTTCAGCCAATACTCGGGGAGTGGAGAGTTAACAAAAGGATTGGGACCTAAGAAAGACAGGTGAAGCCCAAAGAGATTTGAATGGTGTCTATGTACTCTTTCATGCCATGCACACCAGGGGTATCATTACATGCTTTTAAGCAAAGCAGCTTTAAATTTGCTTAAGAAAAAGGAACACATTCTTTGGATTCCCATTTACACTTTACAATTAAACCTTTCTCAAGTGGTCGATAAAACAAGTTCCGAGAAAAAAAGTATTTTGCAATGTGATTTAGCTTTGAGAGTGTGGCCTTTCCTGGGCATTACAGCTAGATTGTTGAGCTGACAATAGTCCCATTGTAAAAACACAAGCAGTGGTCACATGAATAAGGTTGTAAGAGTCTAGAGAATGTAATTAGTGACTTAGGTTATATATTTAAGGAAAAATTACAGCTTTTAATCATTTTAAGAGTGCAAAAACTAGAAGGCAAAGGCAGAATAAGATGTGTGTGGCACAGAAGTAAACACAAGTCACAGTAATGCACAATACTGCTAACATAATGGCTTTGCTGTCTTGGCAGTTCAGTTTATCATTTAATGCTGTATTACCAAGGCCTGACATTTTAATTTCTTTTCTACCTAATTGAGATTCCCTTAACACAAGGTAAAGGCAAACTTTGTTCTGGGGTTTGCTTTGCTGCTTATTGGCTTAACCAATACAAACATGCAAAAATCTTATTAAAATATCACTTTTTCTGCGTGATCTCTTGTGGACCCTCTGATATTTAGATGTAAGCTGACTGTTGCAACACTTTTGCTCTAGTGCACAGAAGTTTTCATTTCAGATCAGTCTAGTTTTAGATGTCCATGACTGTCAAATCTTGTATCTTTCTCTCTCTCTGATCTCTAAAGAAGATGCACTCTGTTTGCTCTTATAAAAAACAAAAACAAAAAAAAAACAAGCCCTGGTCGATTTGGCTCAGTGGTTAGAGCGGCGGCCCACGGACCAGAGAGTCCTGGGTTCGGTTCCCGTTAAGGGCACGTACTTCGGTTGCAGTTTGTCCCCGGCCCTGGTTGGGGTTGTGCTGTGGCAACCAATTGATGTGTCCCTCTCACGTCGATGTTTCTCTCTCTCTCTTCCTCCCTCTCTCCTTTCCGCTCTATCTGAAGATAAATGCAAAAAAATATCCTCTGGTGAGAATAAAAAAAAAAAAAAGGAAAACAAGTCTGGTCTCTAACTGATTACTGTATCAACTTGATTATAAGGAGATAGACTAGCCAAAGGGTTTTGTGTCAAAGAGCAGTTTCAGCTTCTTGGTGGAACAGAGCAATTTCTGGGAGTTCTACAGTGTACCATTTACAGGCTTGATCCTGCAAGGACAATATTAGATTGTACATAAACCTTTTGATTATTCATACTTCTAGAAGGAAGGCATTTCAGAAATAATTGTTTACACATATGTTATGAATGTTTAACCAACTGCCAGGGATTAAAATAAGCTTCAATATGTTGGGAGAATGCATAAGCAAGGTGAGTAATTAAATATCATGAGAGACCACTGGTGAGTCTTTTACCGTGGATGCCAATTAAAATATTTTGGATATATATTCCATGACCCCCCGTAGACCCACATGCTACAATTTGTGCAATAATGCATTTCAGAAATTTTTGCTATGAATTACATTTTGTATATAAAGTATTGATTTTACTAAGAATTCTCTAGTGTGACGGCCTGAATATTTGTGTGTCTGTTCCCACCAAATTCATTTGTTGAATCCCTAACCTTCAGGAGAGCTGTGATTGGAGATGGGACTCTAAGGAAGTAAAGTTAAATGAGATAATAAGATTGGGGTCCTGGGCTTCTACTAGTAAGGTCCTTATAAAAGGAGACACAAGTGAACTCACTCTCTCCTCATCCACACTCACAGAAGCAAGCTGATGTGATGCACAGCCAGACGCGACGATGGCCTTCTGTAATTCAGAAAGAGCCCTCATGAGAAACCAACATTGCGGTCATTTGATCTTGGACTGCCGGCCTCCACAACGGCGAGAAACACATTTCTGTTGTTTTAGCCATCCAGTCTGTGGTGTTTTGTTACAGCAGCCTGAGCTAGCTAATATATCCAGTATGAGTCATAGATATAAATAAAATATTTTGTAGAGTTAACCATTAACCCATAAGCAGAGAACGTGGATGAAATCACAGAAATTATCTTGCGATAACACAAGTTCCAGGCGGTTCATATAATCTGAGTAGGAGAAAGTGAAATACTTTTCTTCTAAATTAAAAGGAGAATCTGAGTTAGATTTAATACTGTTGGATATGAGTTACATTATAGTACTGATTTTACCTATATTGGATTCACCTTTCAAAATCTTTGACTATGAATAGCACCTTAAGTTTAGTGTAAATTTTTTAAAAGTTTATAAAAGAGAACTAGGTAGAGTTTTTGCTAAATGGTATTCACATGTATTATGAAATTAAAATGATTTAAACAGTGTGAGACAGGTGTCAGGATAGACTGACAGAAATTATGCAAATTAGAAAATGAAAGAAAAAATACAAGTGTAGGAATAGTACACACATTAGAATAAGTAAGAATAATTGGTGCTAAGGAAAATGGATAAGTATTTCGAGGAATAAACAAAAGGATCCTTAGTTTATTTATTGCAACATATTTTAATAATTATAAATGAATAAATAATTGTCTTAACTTGGATTAGGAAAGACAAGTATAGTATTAAAATCAAGAATCTCAAAAGAAATGACTGATAGTTTTGACTAAAAAGTTTTATTAAAATTATGTGGTTTTTGTTTGTTTGTTTTAAGCCTAGAGTGGAAAAGTATGATGAGGAAAAAAAAAAATAATAAACTTACCAACATTTACCATTATAAGAATCTCATACAAATTAATGAGTTAAAAAAAAATGACTCTTCCCTCCCCCAAGAAAAGGACAAAGTTTAAATAGGCAGTTCTCAAAAGAAAAACTAGACAAATGCCTAGGGAAAAAGATTCAAAGTCACTATTTCTCTATAATGCAAATTAAAACAACTAGGTACAAATTTTACCTGGAAACTCAGTCACTTAAATATGTTTAGGAAGAATTGTATTAATGACAGGCAATTCCAAGCATTTTTTTTTTCTTGTAAGCTGCTATAATATTTCTGAAGAGAAATTCAGAATTCCATGATCATCTTTTAACTCAGAAAACCACTTCTAGTTACTTGGTAAATAATCACATTCTATTTTGTGATAGAGGAAGATGCTACACTATGTAGAAGAAGTAAGCAATTCCGTAATATTAGGGGGTGATGAGTAGTATGTACAAAATTATATGTATAAAATATTTACAGTGGCATTATTCATAATTAGAAAACATATGGAAATAAAAGACTTCAGCTGAACAATTTCTTACACCCATTCATGGTGGACATTCTTTAAAATAATATTTTAGAAAAATATAGTTACATGTAAAAATATATACTTTATATTAACAGAAAAGACATATTAAAATAGTATGTAAATGTAAAATTAGTTTTGTTACTACCATCCGATAGAGCAAAATATCTCTCTCTATTTTTCTATCTATGAAATATAAGAGGAAACTGGCTAGAATGAAATAGACCATCGTGTTGAATGTTGACTTGATGAGTGACTTTATTTGCTTTCCTATATTTCTCAGTACTTTCCAAATTAATATTTATTACTTATATGATCAGAATTAAATTGGCAATTAATATTCTTTTAATTTAAGGGTCCTCTCCCTATATCCTCTGTGGAGGAAAAATGCATGACTAGGTTCTATGCAATCTCTCTGTTTTCTCAGACTGTCTAAATTAAACTGTGCAGTGGTTCTCAACTCTGGCTTCCCCTTAGGAACATACAGGGATCTGATAGAAAATGCACATGGCAGGAGAACTTCACCCTCAGAAATTCTGAGTTAATTATTCTGGAATATATATGTCTTTTAAAAACTCCCTAAATGTTTCTAGTGTACAGCCCAGAGGTTCCCAAACTTATTTCTTTATAAGATTCACTGGAGGCTCTTGTTAAAATATAGATTCTCTCAGGCTACATTATTTGGAAATTTTGAGATATTTGGTCTCAAGGATTTGCAAATACACACACACATATACACAACTCATATGATTATTTCCAATCAGCACAGAGTTTGGAAATAACTAAATTTGCCTATTCCTTTAAAGCCAGGCACCAAATTGCAATCATAGTGCCTCTGAGGAATTATTTGACTTTAAATGACACTACTGTGAAAAGACAATTATATGAAAGGATAGCAGATCTTGTCCATAATTCTGATGAATTAAAATCTAAGGACAGAGTACCACGTACACATAATATGGATCAATATAAACTCAGCACTTCATACATCTAAGTGCCTGCTATGCACAATAAGTCCTGAAGAAACTGAGAGAGAGAGAGTGCTGAGGCTGGGCCAGAGGGAAGGTGTCAGGCTTCAGTAAAAAGGCAGTCATTATGGACCTTAAAGGAGGATACGGGTGAATTAAGTTTAAAGTAATGAGAGGAACTTTCTTTTCAACAGGAGGGGAAAATGAACAAAGAACAAGCAGCCTGGCCTATTGATCAGGATAGTTGGGAGAGATTAGAGTAGAACAATGAGCTGTAACCAAATGTAGCAGGATTAAAATGAGAGGCAATGGGGTACCATGACAGGGGAATGGGTGTCATGATAAAATACTGTAATTAAATATCCCTATAAGTACCTCTGATAGATGTACAATTTATTAGTGTAGACCCAAAACCTGTACCAGTGATTGACACTCACTAAAGGCTCAATAAATATCTTCTCATGGCCCTGGCCAGTTTGGCTCAGCAGTTAGAATGTCGGCCCTCAGACCAAAAAGTCGCAGGTTGTATTTGAGTCAAGGGCATGTACCTTGCTTGCAATTTGGCTCCTGGCCCCGGTTGAGGTCGTGTGGGTGGCAACCAGTCGATGTGTCTCTCTCACATGGATGTTTCTTTCTCTCTCTCTCTCTCCCCACCCCACTCTGTCTGAAGATAAATGGAAAAATATCCTTGAGTGAGGATTATAAAAAAGTAAATTAAAAAATAAAAACTATCTTCTCATGAAGTAATATGATTATAATGATGATGTAAATATTTATCCGTTGTTTAGCACTAATTAAAAAATACATTAAATATTATTTTATAAGGGCTTCGAGGAAGGATATTTGCAATGTGAAAATGATTGCCATGGAATTATTTACTATTCTCATGCTACTATTTCACTGACCTCCCTCTTTCACCACTAGAGGGTCCTAGCTTCTGCTATAGGAGGTCCCCCATGACCACCTCCTGTGCATGGTCCAGCCTTGTGGTCCTGAAAATACATTTTTACATAAAGCAAGGCACTTCTATAGAATAAATAAGAAAATGGTAGATGATTCAATGTTGTCGTAACGGACTCAAGGGAGACCCAGAACGGTATAAAAGGGTTCACTGCCACCACATCCCTACGTATTAATGGTGGACTTTGAAAACCTAGTGGCAGCAGTAAGCAGAATTTTGAAGTGTCTTGTTTGAGATTAAGGGAAGCTTGTTCAAAGTAGGAGGAAAGTGAGAGCAGTTTGATTTTACATTTTCCTCTTCTAGGTCAGCAGTTCCAAAAGTGTGTCCAAGAATTAACAGAATCAACATGACCTGAGAATTATTGAAAATGCAAAGTTTTTGGCCCCTGTCTGATCTACTGAATCAGAAACTCTGGGTATAGGGCTCAGCAATCTAGATAAACAGCCCTCCAGGTAATTCTGATGCAGGGTCAAGTTTGAGAACCTCTATTCCAGATGCTTGATAATCTTCTGGCTACTTTCTATCTTGTAGCCCTCACACTTTGATAGATTTTATGGTTGTGATTTTTGTTTCTCTTCCTTAATATTTCTCTATTTTCTACTCTTACAAATTTAGAAAATTATCTAAAACATTTGGTTGGATTATCAGCTTTTCCAGCAGTGAATATTAAGCTCTGGTGGACTCTAGTGCTGGCCCAATCATTCCAAATTCTGCGCAAATTAAAACAACAATGAGGTATCACCTCACACCTGTCAGAATAGCCACCATCAACAAAGCATCAAACAACAAGTGTTGGCGAGGGTGTGGAGAAAAGGGGACTCTAGTACACCGCTGGTGGGAATGCAGACTGGTGCAGCCACTATGGAAAACACTATGGTGTTACCTCAAAAAATTAAAAATTGAATTACCATTTGACCCAGTGATCCCACTCCTAGGAATATACCCTAAGAAGCCTGAAACACCAATCATAAAGAATATATGTACCCCTATGTTCATAGCAGCGCTATTTACAATAGCTAAGATCTGGAAACAGCCCAAGTGTCCATCAGTAGACGAATGGATAAAAAAGCCCTGGTACATATACACAATGGAGTACTATGCAGCTGTAAGAAAGAAAGATCTCTTATCCTTTGAGACGACATGGGAGGACCTGGAAACTATTACCCTAAGTGAAATAAGCCAAGCAGAGAAAGACAAATATCATATATCACTTATTTCTGGGATATAATGAACATAACAGTCTGAGGAACAAGGTAGTCCCAGAAACGTGGAAGTAGGGTACAGACTGACAATTGCCAGAAGAGGGGGTGGGGGAGGGGAGCGATGAACCACAGAACTTGTACGCATGTACTCATAACCAATGGACATGGACAACAAAACTGGGGACGGGGCAGGGAGGGAGAGGGAGGAAGGTGTCAATGGGGGAAAAAGGAGAAACATCTGTAACAAAAATAAATTAATAAAAAAAAAGTGTACATGTCTATACATTTATAGGTATGAATACACCTGCATAACCATGATGATATGAAGATACAGAACATTTCCAGCACCTCAGAAGTTTCCTTCATGTTCCTTTTGAGTCAGTACCACCTCCCATCTGGACCCTGCTAGCCACTATTCTGACTTCTATCACTATAGATCAGATTTATCTGATTTAGGAACTTAATATAAATAAAATCAAATGAAACATTTTCTTTTGTGCTTTATTTTATTTTTTTTTCACTGAAAATGATGTCTATGAGATTTGTCCAGATTGTTTCACATACTGGCAATTTGCTCTTTCTATTACTGTGTTATAAATAACACAATTTATCCATTCTCTTGTTGATGGATATTTTCATTTCAGTTTTAAGCTATTATGGATAAAGCAATTATGAAAATTCCATATATACATTTTGGTGGAAAATGCATTCATTTCTCTTGGTATAATCTTAGTAATGTAATTGTTCAGTCACATAATAGGCATATGCTGAACCTTGGGTACGTCTGCAAAGTGTCTAGTGGTTATCTGCACACTTTTACTGTCAGAATCACCCAGAGAGGTTGTTGTTGACAACAACACACATTGCTAAGCCTCACCCCAAAGTTTTTGATTCAGTAGGCCTGGCTAAATGGAAGATTTGGCATTTCCCAAATGCTGAGGTCATGTTGAAACTGCTGGTCCAGGGACCATCCTCACAGAGCCATAAATATTTAATGAATCTGCAATTGAAATTTTAGAGTTAAATGTTACTGTAGCTTAAACTAGCCTACTTGACTGATTTTAACATCAAGTTTAACAAATGAAAATACAGGATTCCAGTTAAATTTAAATTTCAGACAGTCAACAAATCAATTTTAGTATCACTATGCTCTATGCAAAATTTGGGACATACTTAGGATATTGTATTTAGATAGTTATTAATAAAGGAAAGGAGCAAAGGAAAGGCCAGAATCATAGACATGACATTTGGCAGCTTTGCCAGGAAGCTGCAGTTTCACACTTCCCAGGGATCCAAAAAAGAGGAGAGGGATGCATATCCAGTAAAGTTGGAGGGGTAAGGGAGGTACTTATTGTCAGTTACACCTGGGAACAGAGGTCATTGGCTAGAAGGGGTATGGCCACTGAAAGCACACAGAAATTTGGGGATACATAATCCCCTAAACAAAGGAATTCGCTCTCCTGGTTCCTCTTGGTTCTCTTGGGACTTCTGTTGTTTGAGATGAACTCTCTTGGTTCTCTTGCGTTTGCCCCTATGGCCCACAGACATGCGAACCCCTCCCACACAATAGACTAATGGACTGCAGTTAGCCTGATGCTACATTGAACTATGAAAATATGAAACAGAAATTCTGGACACTGGCTCTGATTCTAGCTCTACTGAAACTCCAACTACACTTCTATGACTGGACTGAGGGAAATGGGACTTTGGAAACTGAGGGTTGTAATTCCACAGAAATAAAGCTTTCTATCATATCTCATTCTCCTATGGGGTCCCCTGGAAATGCTTATTCCAGTGGTACCTCAAGAACTCCTCACCCAGCAGCAACCAGGGTTGGGGGATGAGGCATGCTCCCCTCTCATAACACTTACACAAGAAATGATTTGTTGTTTTTCTGAAATTCAAATTTAATTGGGTTTTCAGTATTCTACTGAGTAACCCTAAGTGACATAGATATTACTACCTTTTTTCACAGAAGACTCTGGCATGTAACTTGGCTATTATCCAAGCACACACATTTAATAAATGGCAGCAGCGAATTTCTAACCTCAGTCTATCTGTCTACAGCCCATCTTCCTTCTACGCCAACCACACTGCCTTCTGTGCCAACCAGTGGTTCAATCCTCAGTGAGATACAACCTTGGTTTCCAGGGCAACATCAGATGGTGGTGTATTCACGTGTTTACTTTCAGCTTGGGGTGCTGCTTAGGTATTTTTCTTCCTCAGGCTGAAGAAGAAAATCATTTCATGACTCGATGCCTCTTTAAGCTCCCACCTGCATTTTCAACTAGACCCCACTGCCTCTCAGGCCTGACATTAGTGACCAAAGGTTCACCTTCCCCTCTAGGGGTTTGATTCCATAGGAAGTCACCTTCTAGGGAGTCCATGCAGGAGACACATGGCTTACTTTTCTCTCCCAGAGGAGGAAAGTACTTGTCGCTTCTACAAATCATTCATTTGTTGTTGGACAGGGTAGCAGGCAGTTAGTATTTCCCTGATGCTTATCTCCAATCCTGAAATCCAAGGCCATGCCAGGTAAAATGAACTCAGTCCTCAATCTCTTGCTCCAGGGAAGGCCTTACATGGTCTGCTCTGGCTTCTAAAAAAATGTCAGCAATCGTCCCAGTCCTATGATTTTAAGGTTATAGGATAGAGCCCATATTCTCCCTTCCTAAACAGGTGAAGTTCTATTATTATCCATTTTTCCTTTGATTTTAAGAATAGCTTGCAGTGGTAAAAACTTTTGAACATTCAAGTCATTATCTGGACCAAGTATGAGAGGATAAGCCACCAGCAATAATACCGAAGAAACGTTTCCTCAGACTTCCTCTTCTTAACAGGAGAGTTTCTGGGCTACATAAAGGCACTTGTAAGACCAGACAGAAAGGAAGGGACAAGCTCAAGCACTGCATCTTCTGAGAGATTACTCCTGAGCTATGTGACTCTAGAGGCTGAATTGGACATCTCTCCTACTGTGTTTAGCTCTGTTTTACCACCCGAATTACGATGTTGCAATTGTCTATTTAATTGTCAGTCCTCTCTTCAAGGTGTGCTGCTTTTGAGAGCAGAAACTGGTTCATTTCTGTCCTTCGGGATATCAACTGCTTAGCATGTACAAGACATCCGGGACAGTTTGTCAGACTGTCTACATGAGCAGACACCAAGGACAGACTTCTTTGATTTTACAATTGGGCCTTAGACTGGCCTGTGGATACTTTTAGGAGTACTTTTGAGAATAGACTTCTCCCTAGACTAGAGGGAGCGTTAGTATTAGTGTCAGGGTCTAAAATCTACCTTCCTGATGGACCAGTGATGCACTCTGGAGTTGCCTTGACAAGCTTGCCTGTTAAGAGTTGGTTTGAACCCCTGAGTGTTGGATGCTTTTGGAAAAGATGCTCTCTAGGCTATTTTGTAGCTTTTTGGTTCACTTAGGTAATCAAAGCCTATACAGAAATCACCAGATGAACAATTCCCACACAGCTGCTGAGAAGGAAACATATCTGACCTTTAAATCTGAACTCATGAAAAACACGGAGCATGATTGAAAAGTGAAACATTTCCCCTTGTGAAGGAGTGAATTAACTCTTTGTTCCCTTTGCCTTTTAGAGGTTTGATAGTCTAAGTGTGTTCCTACAACCAGCAGCATTAGCATCGGGTGAAGCTTGTTAAAAATGTAGGATTTCAAGCCTTCGTCCCATGCCTGCTGAATCAGAACCTGTATTTTTAATAGGTGAACTGTACATACATATAAGTGTGAGAAGCATTGCTTTTCAGAGACAAATGATTGCAACTAATTTTACTCCTGTTTCATTATTATTATTAATTATTTTGATGTGTTTTGTTTGGTTACCATGAGACAGTGGAAAGCATTCTGTCGATAGAGAAGCCCATCCCAAGAATAATACCCAGCCCCCCAAAACAGTTGGATTCCTCTCCAACAGAAACTAGTGATATTTTTTCCCCACTATACTCTCTAGTGTCCCTGGGTTTTACCTTAAAATAGGCATTCTTTGCTTGGTGAGGCACTCCGCTTTTATCTTCTGAGTTTTTCACCCCCTCTCATCTTGTTTGCATTCTCTCTCTCTCTTTCTTTCTTTTTTTCCTTCTCTCTCTCTCTCTCTCTCTCTCTTTTAAAGCAAAAACCGAGCTACAAAGTGCTTGCACATCTCAGCTGCACAGTGGGAATGGGCTCTCAGGTGAACCCAGCTCTGCAGGGACTGACAGCCTGTTTTGGAGAAAACACATGGCAGCTCCTAAAGGTCTAGGAGGGTCTGCAGGGTTTGCATTGTAAGAGAAGGAGCTCCAGAAAGCAAGTGAATTAGAATAGTAGTGATTAATATTTTTTTTCAATAAGGCTAATTAAAATCAAATAGTGTTCTCAGATATGACATGAAACAAAAGTACAAGTAATAATAGAAAAAATAGACAGTTTTGATTGTATCCAAATTGTTAAAATTTATGCTACAAACTGCACCTTCAAGAAAGTGAAAAATAATCCAAAGAATGGGAGAATACATTTGAAAATCATATATCTGATGAGTGACTTGTATCCAGAATATAAAAGGAACTCTTACAACTTAATAATAAAAAGATAACCCAACTTTTTTGTATAAGCAGAGTATTTGACTAGTTATTTTTCTGAAGAAGGTATATAAGATCAGTAAGTCACGGAAAAGATGCTCAGCATCACTAGTTATTAGGACAATGCAAATTAGACCACAAATTCACTAGGATAGCCATAATCAGAAGGAAGACAGTAACAAGTTTTGGTGAGGATATAGAAAAAAATAGGACCCCAGTCCATTGCTAATGGGATTGTAAAATGGTACAACAACTTTAGAGAAACAGTTAACGGTCTCTCAAAGGGTTAAACATAGAGTTGCCATATGACCACCAATTCTGCCCCTTGCTATTTACATTAGAGAAATAAAAGCATGTGTCTATACGAAACTTGTACATAAATGCCCAGAACAACTTATTCATAATAGCCACACAAAAAAAGGTGGAAACAACCAAATACCCATCAACTGATGAATGGATAAACAAAAGGTGGTATATCCATGCAACAGTATATTATTCAGCAACGTTTAAAAATGAAATACTGACACATGTTATGATGTGGATAAACCTTGAAAACATTATGCTAAAAGAGATAAGCCAATCACAAAAGATGTATGATTCCATTTATATGAAATGTCCAGAACAGGCAAAGCTATAGAAAGAGAAATAGTGATTACCTAGTGTGAGAGGAGAAGTGACTGTCACTGGGTATGGGGCTTCTTTTTAGGGTGCTGAAATGTTATAAAACTCATTGCAGTAATTATGCCATTCTGTGAATACAATAAAATACACTGAATTTTACACTGAAAATTAAAAAAAGTTAACTTTATGCTATGTAAATATATCTCAATATAGCTGTTATTAAAAAATCAAATAGTAAATAAAATAACATGTAACAACATATACACTATTCAGCTATTATATTTCTAGCACTTTGGAAAATGGATAGCAGCAGTATGAAAAAGGCATTAAACCTTAAAAAGTACTGGAGTATGTGGCTCAGACAAAAATCCTTAAAAGTTTAAATAAGGAAAAGAAAAATGTATGCTTTGCTCATGTATTTATCCATTCACACATGCATTCAACACATTCAATGAATGTCTACCTAATGTGAAGCATGGCAGTAGGCATCTGTGATGCACCCATAATAGACAGACATTATCCCTGCTATGATGTGACCTACAGTCCAGAAGTAAAGTCAAACTAATAACAAATAATTCAACAAAGCCTGATAGATAAAATGGTGGGGAATAGAGCAAAGGTAATCACATTCATTTTGCTTATATAACCCCTAAAGAATTTTGATTAACTATGTATTCTCTACACATTTTTAAGCTGACATCTAAATATTTGCACTATGAGGTTAAATTAATATACCTTATTTATAGTAGCTAGAAACAATTATAAGATGAAACAATATTAATGAATATAACTGGGATAAAGATTTCATGATTTGATTTGATAAAAGAGGTTTCAACTATGTATTAAATTAAACACAGGATATCTGAAATACATCATGTACTTTACCCATGGATTCTATATAATATACTTTGAAAAATGTGGCAGTCCTTCAATGCACTCCAAACACGTTTCAGCTTCACTAACCTACAGCTTCAGCTGTATGCACTTAGTGCATCCCCAAATAGGCTAAAACATTTTTCTAACAACAAGCTTTATCCCTCATGGAAATATACCACAAGGCAGGAAAAGATAAGAAAACCTATGAATTTATGTTTCCTAAATTAAATATTAAAATGTACATTCTTTAAGCCAATATTTCAATTTATCCTGTTTGTTGCCCTGGTGTATTTTACAACTCGAAGATTTTAAGACATCCCAGTATGATTTGGTATGGCTGAGGAGTTTTGTTTGTTTATTACTTATGTTTTTTATTGGTAAATTGGAAGAGAGAAACTTTATTTATTATTTTTTTAAAAAATGTTTTTATTGATTTTAGAGAGAGAGGAAAGGAGAGGGGGAGAGAGAGAGAAACATTGATGTAAGAGAGAAACATCGATTGGCTGCCTCCTGCACACCCCCTACTGAGGACAGAGGCTTCAACCCAGGCATGTGCCCCAATCAGGGATTGAACCTGTAACCTTTTGGTGCACAGGACGCTAGATATGTGCCCAGACTGGAAATTGAATCTGCATCCCTTTTGGTGCACAGGACGCTACTCCAACCAACTGAGCTCCCAGCAGGGGCAAGAGACATTAATAATGCTGGTTCATTCTCAAACAGATCAGTTCTAGCAAAGATCATATCTGAAAGTTGAGGATCTGGAAATGAGTTCCCTTAAAATTCTTGGTGCAAACACGTCAATGGAAAGTCTTTCTGTGTCACCATGGGTTCATGTATCACCACGGGTACTCAAACCACAGTTTGAAGGTCACTGTTCTAGAGTAGACTGAGGAGTTTCTGAGTTCTGTGCAATTACCAAAATAGAGTATAGATGTGAGGAAATAAGCAAGAAGTGAGGAAAGAAATTATAAGTGTGGTAGAGTTTACACTTCTTGCAACACACAGGTGATAGCATACATGAAAATGGCAGAAGGCCTGGCCAGAGGAGGATGGCACCACATATGCCAGTCTCTTGGGAATGTTCAGGACTATGAGTCAGAGGTGAATGAGAGCATAAACCTTATAAATTGTTACTTTAGAATCTCTGCTCTAAGTATCAGATTATTGTTGTTGTTTTGTGTGTTCAGAATCTGAATTGGGAGAAGTTTGAAAAACAATATTCTTTTCCATTTAAATCAGGCTGTGCTCAGGGGGAGGGAATATATTGTTTTCAAGACAGGAGCTACTGAGCCTTTCCATCCTCTATAAGCAAGCCATTCTGCCTTTGAGAGATGGATCTAGTTCTTCAGCCCCTTGAATCCTGTCTGTTCTATGACTGTATTGACTAATCAAATACTGTGAAATTAATACCATGAGACTTCTGTAATTTGATCAGATGAAATATTTCAGCCTCCTCCCTGGTCTCTTGGGCTATGTGCTCTGAGAAAGGCTGCCTGCTATGAAGAGAGTCCCTACCCTGAGATCTCTGTGCTTCTAGGAAGCCAGAGGAAAAGGCCATATGGAGGGATGCCCAGCTAGCACCCATCTCTTAGCCATGTAAGATTCTGACCACCAATTTCAATGTGTGGGAGCTTTCCCCCACACATCCAAGCAGTTCTTCGACACCAGTTTATGTCTTATAATTCAGCTCATATTCGACCCTTTCTATCTTATAGATAGAAACATATGCCACAGATTCAAAGCTCAGTCCTACAAAATTGCTGTCCTCCCAACTTCAGTTGCTAATCACAAGTACAAGTTGTCACTTGTGCTTCTGACTAACCAGCTATAAGCTAGTTGTTCCTATGACTCCCTCCTTGGGTTCGAATATTATGCTAGAGTGTCTCACAGAACTCAGAGAAACATTTTACTTGCTAGATTACCAGGTTATTATAAAAGGATATAACTCAGGAATAGCCAGATAGAAAAGATGCATAGGTCAGGGCATGGAGAAAGGGCATGGCGCTTCCATGCTCTCTGAATGCATCACTTTCCCTGCATCTCACCTTGTTCACCAACCCAGAAATTTTCCAAACCCAGAGCTTTGGGGATTTTATGGAGGCTTCATTACATAGGCATGGTTGATTAAATCATTGGCCATTAGTGATTGAATCAACCTCCAGCCCCACCTATTCAAAGCCATCACCATCCTCACTGAGGCTGCTCCCAAGTCTTCTCCTTGTTGCTCACTGCCTCCTCCCATTCATTCTCCACAACGCAGCAAGCTTGATTAATATAAACATCAATGTCATTGTCATTCACCTGCTTAAAACACTTTAGAGGCTTCCCTCTTTAGAAGAATAAAGTCCAACCTACTTACTTAACATGGCCCACAAAGCCTAGGCTTCTCTCAGTTCCTTCACCACGAAGCTGAGTCCCCATACAGGACCTGAGGGATTGCCGTTCCCTCTGCTGGTTCTGGTGCAAACGGGTGTGGCTGTCTTTTTCTCTGCATTTGGATCTCAGGTTAATGTCACTGCTCTAGAGAGTTTTTCTGAACATTCTATCTAAAGCAGCAGCTCGCCATTCTTTTATTCTTCATCATGATACCCAGTGTATAACCTTCACAATGATGGTTCAATTGTTCTGTGTATTATCTGCCAATTGTTTATCTTCACTATGATCTAGGAAAACAAAAACCTTCTTTTTCTTTTTTATGTTTTATTCTTAGTGTTAAGCACTGTGCCTGGCAGAGAGTAGGTATTCCATAAATTTCTATTGAAGAACAGAATAGATGAGTAAATGAATTCATTGGAGCTATGCATAGAAAATCATTTAAAAACAGATTGCATGTGCTCTTGGAGGTTATTACTTGTCACCTTGATACTGAAAGGACATACAAGATAATTTTTAAAAAGATAAATTCAAATGAAGTAGAGAACATAAAACTTTCAATTCAAAAGTAGGATTTTTCTATAAATGGAGGGCAAAGGGATTTATTTTGATATCAAATTTTTATTTGACATAGAGCATGTACTTAGACCCATACTAGTATTTGGAGGAATAAAAAGAACATATGAGGCATTATATTTGATTTATAAGAGCTTAATATCTACTCAATGAGGCGCATATATATATATTTCAGATAGTAGTCACATTTGTAGGTCAAAGAACAAGAAAAAGCCATACACCTCTTCAAAGGCCTGCGTCCCTTCATGGAAGAAAGAAGAAAAAAGAAATGACTCTCTAGATTACCTTAAGTACTATATTTCAATAGTATTTTTTTTTTAGCATGAACCATTATATTTTAAGGGACACACTTTAGAGCCTAATTTTTAGAAATTTTCTATGCATTGAGTTTTGAGGATTTCCAAATTAAAGAGAAATTATATATATATAGTGGGGCAAAAATAGGGGATATATATATTCCCTTTAATTTGGATATATATATATATATATATATATATATATATATATTTCCTTTAATTTGGAAATCCTATACACACACACACACACACACACACAGGGTGGGACAAAAATAAGTTTACGGTTGTGAGTACACTAAACAGATTTTATTCTTGTATTATTATTTATTTACTTATTTTTGTATTATTTTCTATATGAACAGCTATAACCCTACTTTTGCCCCACCCAGTATATATATTTTTTTGTATCCCATCATACCATATAGCACAGTTTTAGGTGCAAAATAAGTGACAAATGTCTACAAATTGACTAGTAAGAAAAATAAAAATATAGTGAAAATACATGTGTTTTAAGTTTGGACATGCCCCTGAAATACTAGGTAACCTTGAACAAATGGCCTCATCATTCATTTTAGCATGTGTAAAATGAGAAGGCTAAACTAAATTATTTCTGAGGTCTCTTACAGATTTACAATTCTATAAACAGGTAAAAGCATACTAAAGGCAGGAGATTCTAAGAAATTATCAATTTTCAAGGAAAGTAAATTAGCCTTTTTGGAGCCTTAGTGATTGACAAAAGGATAAAGAAGGCTGAGAAGCAAAGCAGATATTCTCTGCTATGAAGAGCAAGAAAATATTAATTCCAGAACAAAGGGCAGGAAGTTTACTCAGAAGCATTGGTAAATATGAAGAGATACTTTAAGCAAAATAAAGCTTTGCACCATCCAAAACAGGCAGCAAATGAAAATATATTGAAACCACCTTTGCCAAGAAAAACACCATGACTCTGGTATTAAACAGTGAAATTTAAATAGGCATAGAAAATATTTCAGGAAAAACTAGCAAAATAAATCATCTCAGTTTTCATACAAATAAATCATATTTGATATGTCTTATTTTCTCTAAAGATAGTCATCAATATTTCCTTAGATTATGTCCAGTCCCCGATTACTATCTACTGATGATTATCTAGCAAATTGTGCCATGTTGACTCTTTAATTCTAAATAATATGGATTATTCACTTAGCTGACCAACAGATTATAAAATTGTACTTGTAAGTTTGGGCAATTTTTGTATCTGTTTAGGGTCCCTGAGAATACTACAGACATCCTTGCTTTCAGTTTTTAATTAATTACTTTTCTATTTTAAGAAATTAAACTTGCCATTTGTTTTGAAAGGATCATATCTATCTTAATTGCGGTCTTCTAGTACATCCTAGGGGTTCATTGATATTCCTCAATATGGGGATTTATTTCTTTAATTCATCCTGGAAAAATCTCAGCCATTGTCTAGCCCTATTCATGCTAGTCTGTGTTGAGCTTTGTTTAGATGTATGTTAGATATTTTCATTCTTTCCCCCATGTCTCTTAATTTCCTGTTCATATTTTTTTGTTTTTATTTTCTTTAGATATTTTAAAAATCTCCATCTTTGTTTACTTCAGTAATTCTTTCTTCAGTTGTGTCTGATTTGTATTAGGCTATCTATTAAGATTTTTTACATTTGTAATTAAATGTTTTTAAATCTAGAAGATCTATTTGCTTTTTTTTAACCTAAATCCGGCTGTTGATAGATTCCTGTTGCTTCCTCCAGATTATCCATTAGATGCAGACATAGTGCCTACTGCGCATGACACTTTTAAGGACCTACAAAAACATTTCACTTTATTTTAAAATCGGAAAAACATAGAGGACTTTTAGGTTGAAAAAATGTTTTACTACAAATTATTAATATTTGTCTTTATACCAGCACAGTCATCAAATATAAATTTATATATGTATGCATGTGTATGTGTATATACACACATATGTGGAAAAGGGCAAAAGTAAATGTCTAGGGCCCACCAAAATCATAACATTGTTCTGAATTGCTCGTATTATATTATCTTCCCATTCCTTAAGAATATATATTTTATTTCAATATTAGATGGGTCTATGAAATTCTAGTATATGCAGTTTCTGCAGTCTGTACTTTGGGTTCTGTGGTTTGTTATATCTGGTGACTCTTGCTCATGGTGGCTTATTTCCTTAGTTATTTCCTGATGGGTGTATGTATGTGTCTAAATTTATGTCCTTTATAATTTTCTAGGACTCATGACTCATCAGGAACAGGACAAGGATGTTGACTTTCACTACTTCTATGCAAGACTATATTGGAGAATCTAATGAGGACAATATGGCAAGAAAACGAAATAAGAGGCATTCAAATAGAAAAGAAAGATGGAAGCTTTGTACTGCAGATAACAGCTTTATATGTAGAAAACCCTTAAAAAGTCATTAAAAACTATCAGAATAAATAAACAAGTTTAACAAGGTTGCAAGATACACAATCAATATAAAAATTAATCACATATTTATACACTAAAATAAAAATAATAAAATAATAAAATAAGTTCTATTTAAAACAGCATCAAAAATATAATACTTGAAAAAAAAAATTAACCAAACAGGTGAAGATGTGTATACTTCTAATAAACAAAGAGGTGAAGATATGATATTGCAAAGTATCAGCCTAGATATTCTTTAGCAAAGATACACAAATGGTCACTAAGTTCATAAAAAGATGCTCAACATAATTAGTTACCAGAAAAGTTCAAATAAAAACCATGATGACATATCATTTCACACTATCTAGGATGCTTATAATAAAAAAGACAAAGAATAGCAAGTGTTGGTGAGGATATAGAGAAATTTGGAACATTGGTGGGAACTTAAATGAGTGCAACGTCTTTGGAAAATGTTTTGGCAGTTCTTCAAATATATAGAACTAATATATGACCCAGAAATTCTGCTCCTTTGTTATATATTCAAAAGAAATGAAAACCTATGCATTTATAAAATAAACTTGTACACAAATATTCATAGTAGTATAATTCAAAATAGGCAGAGTGGAATGAATCAACCCAAATGCCCATCATTGATGAATAGATAAAAAATGTGGTCTGTCCATAACATGGAATATAATTCAGAAATAAAAAATAATTGAATTTCAGATATTTTCTACAAAATGGATGAACATTGAAAACATGCTAAGTGAAAGAAACCAATCACAAAATACAGACTATGATATGATTCTGTTTATAAGAAATATCCTGAATAGGCAAATCTATAGAGATAGAAATTAGATAAGTGGTTGGCTAGGGTGGGAGGAGAAATTATGGTTAATGGGTATAGAGTTTCTTTGAGGGATGCTGAAAATGTTCTAAAATTAGATTATTTTGATGATTAATTAACTCTATGACTTTTATACTTTATTTTAAAATTTATTATTATTAAAATATAGTTGAAATACAATTATTAGTTTTTATTTATTTATTTTTAATTAATCTTTACCCAGGGATATTTTTTTTCATTGATTTTTAGAGAGAGTGGAAGGGAGAGGAGAGGGGAAGAGGGAGAGGAGAGAAAGAGAGAGAGAGAAACATCAATGTGAGAGAAACACATCTATTTGTTGCCTCCTGCGTGTGCTCTGGCCAGGGCCAGGCATGGAACATGTAACCCAGGTCTGTGCCCTTGACCGGGAATCAAGCCTGCGACCCTCTGGTTCTCAGGCCAACACTCTAATCCCTGTGCCACACCTGCCAGGACCCATTATTAGTTTTTAAATACAAATAGTTGAAATACAAATATTAGTTTGCAGGTGTACAGCATAGTGATTTGACATTCCCATATTTTATGATGGGATCACCACAATAAGTCTAGTAACCATCAGTCACATACAAGGTTATTAAGATGTTATTGACTACTTTTCCTATGATGTGTATTATATCCTTGTAAGTTATTTTATAACTGGAAGTTTGTATCTTATTCCCCTTCACCTTTTTGCACACGTCTTTCCACCCCCTGGGTTGTACACTTTAAATTTGTGAATTATATGATATATATATAAAATACAAAGAGACTGTGTATCTGTTTTCATAAAAAACAAATTATAATAACTGTACTTGAAAAAATGTTGAATGCTTATATTTAAAAATTTAAAAAGAAACAATAACATCCTCTGTCACTATTTCTTTTCTTCAAAATTTTACTGGAGGCCATTGTTAGAAAGGTAAAGCCATAAAAAAATGAAAGAAAATTGAAACCAGTTATTATTATAAGATGATAAAATTATTTGGACATAAAATATAAGACAACCTCAAATAAATTGTTATAATTATTAAGAGAGTTTGTTAAGGTTGCTGAATACTAAGTCAACAATAAAACATTTCATTTCTCTATTTCAGCAATAAACAGAAAATAAGATTTTACAACATATATTATATATAATAAGATTTTTAAAACCCAACAATTATAAATGGAAGCTCCTGGCTTTTCTGGGTGATCCTACCTTGACGGCTGTAAGAGGAGGCCATTTGGCCTGTTGAAACTGAAATGGTGGCCTTATGATATTTGAATCACCTCTGAGGTCATTTCCCCCTCTTCTTTTTTAAGGACAGCATCCTTCAGAGCCAAATAGTCCTATCAGCCAGTCCTGTCAACTCTAAGGAGTTTGACAGCTTTGCTTCATTTCTTCATTTCCATCCCCTCAAATTCAAACTGGCATTGTTTCTGCGTGTATATTCCCATAAACTCTTTATTAAGTGACAGTCCAATCACACTCTTAGTATTCTCTTCAGAACATGCTTTCTCATTTTTTGCAATATGGACAGGCTGAGAATTTCCAATCTTCAAGTTCTAATTCCTTTCTACATAACAGTTTCTTCTTTAATTTATCTTTCTCTTCTTGCATTTTACTATAATCAGTCAGGAGAAATCATTGCTCCTTCAACACATAGCTTAGAAATCTCCTCAGCTAAATATCTAAGTTCATTGCTCACAAATTTTACCTTCCACAAAACACTAGAATATAAACACAACTTATCAAGGATCTTTGCCACTTTATAACACAGATCACCTTTCTTTCCGTTTCCAGTAACACGTTCCTCATTTCTGTTTGAAACCTCAACAAATTGGCCTTTGATGTCCATACTTCTACCAACATTCTATTTAAGATTACTTATGTATTATCTAAGAAGATAAAAGCTTTATTGTCAGCTCTCCTCTTTCCCTTAATCTCCATATTTCTACCATGGTCTATTTTCTTTACCAGGTTAGGGAAGTTATCAGTCATTATTTCTTCAAATAGGTTTTCAATTGCTTGCTCTCTCTCTTCTCTTTCTGGTACCCCTATGATGGACATGTTGCTATATTTGACCTAGAGTTCCCTTAAACTGTCCTCATTTTTTGGGGATTCTTTTTTTCCCCCCTCTTCTGACGGGTATTGTCTGCTACATTGTTTCAAAATCATTGATTTGATTCTCTGCTTCATCTAATCTGCTATTGATTATATTCTTCATTTCAATTAATGTATTTTTTATTTCTTGCTGGTTCTTTTTTATGGTTTCTATTGCTGTGTAAGTTCTACTGAGTTCATCTATTGTTTCCCTAAGTTCATTGAGCATCCTATAACCAGTGTATGAACTTTGTATCTGGTAAATTACTTGCTTCTATTTTGTTTCCTTCTTTTTCTGGAGTTTTCTTCTGTCCTTTCCTTTGGGACATGATTCTTTGTCTCTTCATTTTGACTGCTTCCTTGTGTTTTGTTTCTGTGCATTAGGTAGATCTGCTATGTCTCCTTGTCTTGACGTGATGGACTTATGTTGTAGGTGTCCTTCACCCCAGTGGTGAAGACTCCATGATCACCTGAGCTGGGTGCTCCAGGAGTCTCACTTTTGTAGGTTGTGTGTAGCCTCCTGTTGTAGTTGAGCCTTGATTGATGTTGGCACATCAGTGGGTAGAACTGACACTCAAGCTTGCTGGCTATGAGGACTGACCATGACTACAGCAATGAGCTTTTATGCAGAGACTGACACCACAGAGCAGGATTCACTATAGTGGGCTCTTGTGTCTGCCGAGTCTACCCTTTGGGTGTGTCATTTGTATAGCTAAGTGGGTGGTGCTCTGGTGTGATCTGAAGCTGTCTACTGGGTGTGTTGGTTCTGGGGCCTCTTGGGAGGGGCTTCAGTGCAAGCTTAGGTCCAGGTCTGTGCCCTGCCTGGGGCACCTGATAGAAGCTACAAAATGATCTGTGGTTAGTAGCTGCCTGTGCTGGCCTTGGAGGTGCCTGGAAAGGTTATACTGCAAACTGAGTCTGGCTGCCACTTATGCCAAAGCAGAGGACACTTAGCGAGAAGTACAGGGCATGTTGAGGCCAGCTGCTTCTTGTTTATGGTCTTTTAGAGATTTTAGGAAAATCCACACCATGAGCTGAGGCCAGCCAATTGTGAGGAACAGCTACTGAAATAAATTTGAACTGGTGCATGGGTTGGGTGGGATGAGGAATCAGGGAATCACCAGGGTGGGGTGAAGGATGTTAGCCAAGTTAGTGGAAACTCAGATTGGTGCCCACCTGCACCTGCAGGCTGGGGTGGGGGGATGGAACAAAGAAACAATGGCACCTGCCAGCACTTTTTCTGGCGAGAGATGCCCCTCCAGCCTTAGCCCTGAACCTAGAAATTCAGTTCCTTCTTGTATGTCCCTGGTGCTTTTTGAATTGCTGCCCCTGTGGTGGAGCTTAGAGAGAGTGAGTTCATCAGCAAGGAAGTCTGTGCATGGACCCCTTAAGAGGAACACATGAGACTCCAGCAGCCCTCTGGTTTTCACAGTCAGATATGGGAACTCCTCATGCTGGCTCTAGTGATCTGGGCTGGGGAGCCTGGAGTTGGTCTGGGATGCTTCACTGCTCAGGGGAAACTCCACAGTCCAGATATCCCTCTGTGTTCTTAATCACCACATGTGGGTTCCCGATTAGCCTATTTCATGTCTCTGCCCCTTCCTACCAATATCTACACGACTTCTTCTGTATATTCTTGGTTATATGACTTCTGTTCAGCTAGTATTCAGGTGGTTCTTAAGTGTGGTTGTTCTATAATTTAGTTGTAATATTGATGTGGTCATAGAGGAAATGAGTACAGCATTTACCTACTTTGCCCTCTTGATTGGAAGTGGTAGGTTTCTTTCTGAGGCTCTTCTCTTGGACTGGAGGTGGCAGCCTTGCTATTTCCTCAGTGTATGTATATGGAGACAGCAATCTCTTTCTCTTTTTCTTAAAAGGTTACCAATCCCAATCCTGTTGGATTAGGACTACACTTTTATGACCTCATTTAACCCAATTATTTCCTAAAGACTATCTCAAAATACAGTCACATTGGAGATTAGGGCTTCATCATACAAAGTTTGAGGAAACGTAATGCAGTCTATAACATATGTTTATTTACTAAATGGTTTTATGTTATAAAGACCACATTTTCATCCAAATTCATGTAGTAATGATGAAGTCAAATTTACAATATAAGCATTTTTGGGGAGCTGGGGATGGAGTGGAACTTAAAAAGCAATTTCAAAAATGTATGTGAAAATAGTAGGCCAATAATAACTAAGACTTAAACAGAAGAACATGAGAGGAGTTTCTCAACTTGATATCAAGACTAATTTTAGAGAAATGGCAATCAATAAAATATAGTATTAGTGGAAGAATTGAAAATGTACAACCGAACAGTTACAGAGTCTAGAATTACATCATTTCATTTGTGTTCATTTAATTTATGAAAAGGTGACATTGCAGAGCAATGGATAAAGAACAGGTTTGTTTTTTCAATAAATGGTATGGGAATAATTGAATATCCATTTAAAAATATTGAACTTGACACCTATATCACATCATAAATCAACTTCAAGTATATTCTAGGCCTAAATTTGAAAGGCACTTTGCTATAAAGCTTCTATAGTTTATATAAGATAATACGTTCTTACCTTCAAGTTTAAAAAAGGCATGTGAAACAGATCTCAAAAAGCAAGAGCCATAAAAGAAAGGTTGATAAGTCATACACTACAATTAGGGACTTTCGTTGATCAAATGAAGTGAGGAGAATGAACAGATAAACCATGAAATGAGGTAATACTTAAAACATATAAAGAAACTGAAGATTGTATCCAGAATAGACATAGCATTCACAGAGATGTGTGAGAGAAAGATAAAGGACCTAGACAAAAAAGAGCAAAACCTTGAATAGGTGCTTCACAAACAAGAAACTCCAAATTTTTAATAAACATGTGAAAATGTGATCAATTTTATTGGTAATCAGGCAAGTGAAAAGTAAAACCACAGTAAGGTGTCATGATACACTCATCAGATTTCCAAAATAAAAAGATTGACAATATCATGTGTTGATAAGGGGAGACATTGGAGGTCTAATAATCTGTTGGTGGGGATGCAACTTATGTACTTCTGAGCAACAATTCTATTTTTTGGTATATATCCAATACACGGTGTTGACATGGCCACTAGGAGACATGCACAAAATGTCAAAGGCAACATGATTGTAATAGACTCAACCAGAAACAACCCAAATGTCCATCAATAGTAAAACAGATATAAAATTGTTACATTTTCAGCAATGAAAATGCATGAACTAAGGCTACATGAATTAGCATAGGTGAATATTATAAATATATTATTGAGGTAAAGAAGAAAATCAGAAAAGAATAATAGTGGTAATTCCATTGTACAAGCTTCAAAAATACATAAAACTTAAACTATGGTGTTTAAGAATGCATATTTAGGTGGTAAAAGTATAATGAAAGCAAGGAATTCATTACCATGAAGGTTAAGAGAGTGGTTTCATCCAGGGGAGAGGGAGAGATTTTAATTGGGGAGGGGCACATAAAGGACTTCCGAAGGTCTAGCACTGTTGCATTTCTTGTTCGATGTGACAGTTGCACAATAGCTTATTTAATTGCAAACTGTTAAGCTTTACATCAATGTTTAATGCATTTTTTCTGGTTGTATATTTTATTTCCCAATAAAAATCTTAAAAGAATAAAAAAACTGAGCTTGCCGTTGCCATTGTTCAGCTGACTCTAGAAAATAGACAACAATTTGCTGTGAAACACGTGCATGCATGAAAGTATTTTATACATAGGTTTTTTATATTGACTAAACTACTATTTATAGTCTCCCTTGGCTATCTGTTTATGGCTGTTTTGAAAAAAAATTTGAAAGAAGAAAAAATATTCATCTAAATAGTTAATATGCATTTTTCCTGTGTCATACCTCTCCCCATGTAATAAATTAGATGAGATTCCCAACTACCAAAACTACATTAAGATTCTAGTCCACAGCCAGAGGATTGATTTAGTACAGACTTAGAGAATTAATGATCTGCAGTTGTTGTGCATATTAAATACAGGCTACTCTATTAGAGAAGAGACTGGGCAAATTGTCGCAGAGACATCGGGTGGAAATAAAACCTTGTTCTTTTTTTCAGTGGTATGCCCATATCATGTATCTAAAGAAAGCAGTTTGAGAGCTGCAGCTATGTAAAATCAACATATACCTTGCTACTGAAAAGTAGAATCTAAATTGTTGCATTATTGTTTAAAAACATGCTTTTACCAATTGTTCTATGTAGTATAGACATCCAAGTGTTGTGTTAAGTATTGACTAAGTTATTATTGAGTTTAGATTTAACTGTCATTTACAGGGTCCTTGCTCTTTTCCAAGCTCTGTAACTATACTCTTTAATTCTTACAACTTTATGATGAGAGATTTACAGCAAAGAAAAGGAAATTCAAAGAGATTAAATAAATTACCTGAGGTTACACAGCTAGTAAATGTTAGAAGTACAGTTTGGAAAAAAGTGTTCTAACTCCTGCTTGAATAATTTTTTTACTATTGTATCAGTTACAGTAGGAGTTAGCCTACTAAAGCTGACAAACAACTTTTAAATATGAGTGGCTTAAAATAATAATTATGTTCATATTTTATGACACAATCCAACATTTTGGATGCCAAGTTGAGGAATGGTGCTGTGCGATCACAATCATGAGGGGACTCATGTGTCCACCAGCTCCTGTCTCTCCAATGCTAGTGAGGTCTTCCACTAAATCCCTAGGTATCTGTCCAGCATACAAAGGATGAGAATGACCATCAAGGGTCCTGTGGAACAGTTTGAATTTTCCATTTGGAAATGGCCTACGTATCTCTTGTTCATGTTCCATTGTCCTGAACTCATCAACTGGCCTCACCTTACTGCAATTAGAATGAGAAATGAAATCCTACAATATGACCACAAAGAAGAGAGAGGATTAATTACCACAGGGTCTCTTCTCTCAGGACTAGTGCCAGCCACATTTGTGCAGTTCCTCATTGATTGTGGATTTTGCACATTTGATATTTTGGTTTTCCCACTTCATTATTTTATTTTCAATCAATATGCTGAATACTCATAGCTCTCATTTTCAGGTCCTTTAGTAAAATGATAGTAGACAGTTTTTAGGTGGCTCATATTATATATTAGCACTTCCTAACTTTTTTTTAGTAATGAATAACTAGTTTTAGCTTCTCAACGACTATATATGAAGTAGAAATCATTATCATCTTTTTTTTCAAGGATAATACAGAAACTTATTATTAACATTTTATGTGTATGGTACATCTGTTACAGTTAATGAGCCAATACTAATACATTATTACTAACTAAAGTCCATGCTCCACTCAGGATGTTTTAGTTTGAGCCAATGTCCTTTATCTGTGTCAGTATCTTATCCAGTATATCCTCATATGTTAGCCATGTTGCCTTAGGCATCTCTTGGTTGTGACACTTTCTAACTTTCCTTGTTTTAGATGACCTTGGGAGTTTTGAAGAGTATTGACCAGGTATTTTATAGAACGTCTACAATTGGAATTTGTCTTATCTTTTCATCATGATTAGACTAGAGTTCGAGTGTCATTTTCATCAATTTATTAAGGGTAAATAAGGACTTACCAATGTTGTTGACCTTGATCACCTGGCTGTGGTAGTGCTTGTCTCTACTACAGACTCTTTTAAAAATATATGTTTTTCTGTTTGTTTTTTATTTTATTTATTTATTGTTCATCAGGATTTATATATCAGAAAGAATATGCAAACCAGTTAGAAATTCTTACATTGTAAGAGGGAGTAATTTTAGACTCCAGAGCAAGCGTTTGCAACAACAATTCTTTTTTGTTGTTGTTGTTGAAAGTATTATAGATGTCCCCATTTTTTCCCCATTGACCCCCTCCTTCCCATTCCCACCCCCCTCCTGCCTTCCCCAGCCTAGTGTCCCTGGTGATTGGTTGTGCATATACACATGTATGTTCTTTGGTTTATCTCTTCCTACCCCTCTTACCCCCATCATCTTTTGTAGATTAGGACCTGAGGTACAGAATTTAAGTTACTTGCCTAATTGTCATATTTCTAGTAAGTGCAACAAAGAACAACTGGATTTTTACTCTACTTAGTTGACAGCACATTAATCCTTTTCTATATTTAATTTCTCTTGCCATAAACCATATCTTTTCCATATTTTAGATGTTATTACTTACTCATTTTGTCATATGTATGTCAAATCACATATGTATTATTAACTTGATTCTGATAAATTACTGGTAGGTTTAGACTTGGTTAATTTCTTATTAAGTTAATAATTCCAACCTTACAAAGTCAGTATTAAAATACCTGTTAAACAATTGTTAAAGAAAATTACCTGTGCTGATTGTTACTCTGAAAAGTAAATACTCTATTTCAGTTACTATTCCATTTCTTTGATACAGCATACTTCATAAATATCCTTTAGAGTAAAAGGAACATTTAATATTTTGCAGTGGATAATGATCAACAGGAAGGATTTAGATTTGGCTAATTCTAAAGTTATTAAGCGAAGTAGTATTTTGCATGAAAGGACAATGGATTTTCTTAAGGCTATATTTACATCTTCAACCTTCTTTAAATTTTGTTGTTCTTCTAATTAGAGTTACTTAAGGGTTAAGCAACATTGTTTCTAGCAGAAATAAATTGTTCCCAGAGAAATAAAAGTGTGCACAGCTTTTGTGATCTGATAGGCATGGGCTGGAATCCCTGCACTGTACTGTGCAAAGTACTTGGACTTTTTATCTTCTTCACCTGCCCAGTGGAAACATTAACATATACTTCATGGAGGTCCTACAAGTGTAATTTTTTTTTTACTCCTCACCCGAGGATATTTTTTCTATTTATCTTCAGGTAGAGGGAGAAGGAGAGAAAGGGAGAGAGAGAGAAACATCGACGTGAGAGGGACACATCGACTGGTTGCCTCCTGCACGACCTGACTGGGGCTGGGGATGAACCGCAACCAAGTAACGTGCCCTTGGCTGAAATTGAACCCAGGACTCATTGGTCCTCGGATTGATGCTCTACCACTGAGCCAAACAGGCCAGGGCAAGTGTAAATTAAATATATGGCAAAAAATAGAAAGATAGCATCACTCATTATGTAAATATGAGCTATTATTGCATACAGTGTACCAGCTGGACACTTTTCACTCATGGGACTTTAATTTGTGGAATAATGGAAAAGTGAAGAGGTGTGTAGAGAATAGCAGAGAGAGAGGAGGAAAATGGTAGATATCCATGAGGAGGTAGAATGAGGGGAGATTCTTAGGTGGAAGGCAGCTAAATTAGTATCTGGTCAGAGAACCAGACTTAACCCTGGTAAGTTTGTGTAGAGAAGGAGCAGAGCAATGCCAAAAATTCCTTTTTCTCTGTTTCACAATTTTAACTGGAGAGTTGACTTTATATTACTCATGAACACAATATGATAATATTATCATTAATATGTTAATTTGATGAAGTTCAAACATTAATTTGCTTATAAACCTGAAGTAAGTTGTTATTATTTCTATGGAGCAAATATTAAGTTTTCTATTCTGAAAATCATGACATTCTATATTTTGTTTCAACCGCCTTCTCTCACCTTGATAACTCTGTTAATCTGTTTGAATTTCCCATTTTATAGCCAAGATAAGCTACGTCCTCTTCCTCTTTCTCTCTACAATGGCTGTGCCTCATTAGCTATTTCCTCATTCTAGCATAACTTCTCTCTGTCCCTACCTCCAAATGTCCAAAAGCTTCCTGATTTCTAAGACCAAGACTAAATGCCATGTCTCTGAAATCTCCCCCACCTGCCTTAGATGGAATTAGATTTCTCTCCTTTGTACCACAATAGCATTTTATCTGAATCTCTGTTAAGGCTCATATTGCTTTCCTGTTTGTTATTTTAGATTCATATTTAACTCATAGCACATGAGCTGTCTAGTTAATGATAAATATATGGTTTGCAAACTGCATTGCATGAAGCATTAGTATATTGTGAGACTGATGTATTTTGAAAAAGAATTCTGATTATTTATCTTCAGAAAATTGTTCTTTTCCCTTAGTATATATTTCTTGGAACCCTGAGATATTCAAGAAGTTATTTAGCATATGAAGTGTTTGACCCTGTTGAACCCTGAGATTCATAATTGTTTTTAATACTAAGGACCCGTTCATCTTGTAGTATATTGGTGTTCTGTGGAATTCACTTAATGCTCATGTCCAATGCATATTGGATCTGCCACTGCCTTAGCTCAGTGGAAGATCTTTACTTAAATGCCATCTTACCTAGCTGTGAGGATTTGTTCCTTCCTATCACTGCCATTTTTCTTGGCTCTATCCTCTGTCCTGAGCTTTGGAAAGGAGCCTTGTCCACATGGGGAGGATATGGTGATGGAGGGTGGGGGTATGAGCAATCGCAGTGATTAAGAGCTGCATGCTGCAGTTGGTCGGCAGTCTTCATCAAGTGACAAGGAGAACGATGTATCTGACTCCTTGTCTCAGGCAATGTGCAGGGCTTATCTGCACAAAGACATGAGGTTCTCCACTGGCTTTTGGGGGCTGGCTACTAACTGTGCCCGTTGAACAGAGCTCAGGAGGCTGTCTGTATTAACTCCACTCCGGTTTGTATGGTCCTCAGGCTCATTTTTTCACCAAGCCTGTGGATCCCTTTGTCTAGTTTTGGTGGGGAGGTAACAAATTGGATCATAGACTTTTTTTCTTTTCTTTTTAAAAATTTTGTCTAATAACTCAGTGGATCATATCATTTGAACTTACGAGCTAGGAGTTTCACTTTGTCTTTCCTTTGTTCTTCTTTGAGAGAAAGCACTTATATCCAGTGGGCATTGATTTTACCACTGTCTCACTCAGTGAAAGATGCCCTCCAAGGTCATTGATGTAGTAAGTCTAATTGACTACATTGATGAGGAAGGGAGGTGGTTAGGACAAGGCTTTAAGGGTACTAGAAAGATTGGAAGGGGTATCAGGTGCAGATGGCTAATACAAATATTTTAAAACATGGATACACATGTATTATTTCCCTTACCAGCTGATACATTCCTTGAGATTTATTCTTGGTGGTGTCAAGTGCATAGCACTTAGCAAAGATAGTTAGTGTCTAGTGAATATTTATTAAATTATTATGAAGTCTGAAGACATTAGTTGTGGAGAGAGTTTTCCAACCACCTTTGATCTTCTGGGGAGAGTTATTAGTGTCCAGCCCCCAGAGATGGTAGGGGGTTCTCATTCTAAAAGAGTTTAAAGATTCTGCCTCATGGAGAGCTGATACTGTGTCCAGACAAAAAGGCATGAGCTATTTCTACAGACAGACAGACATCCTCAGCAGAGGACACATTCTGCCAAGAAAGACTAGGGTGTAAATCATTTTTTTAATATCATGTGATACTGAAAGAAAAGTGTTTCCTCTTTTCTAAATTATAATTTTGACTCAACATCCTTCAATCACTCATAGCAAAAGAAGATTACCAGCCTATTTAATCATCCACCAGGAAAAAATACATTTAAAGATGTTACAAAATGACTCTTCAATGAGGTCACATGACTTCCTTGCAGTGATTTGAAATTGTTTGCTAATGACTGATTATGCTCCTTTGGATAAAAGTAGTGCTGGTGGCGATGGCTTTAGCGTGTGAGCACAATTAAAACATGTTTCATACTTGGTTCATTCCCCATAACCACATACTTGAAGATAACCCTTCTGCACTCTGTCTACTTGTGGCATTTCTCGATGCAGTTAAGCTTAATTTTTAATAATAAACCTTTCCATTTATCTGATGTTTAACATTTCTAAGGCACTTAACACCTGTGTGCCATATCAAATTTGTAATAGCCCCAAGGAGAGCCAGAATTAGGTTTCTAATTGCACCTTGACTACATGTGGCAAACAGCACTTGTCACAGAGTTTGTGACAATGCTTATACATTCTGTGATCCTATAGTGCCTCCCCCCCCTCCTTGACTTTCTACTTTGACATGTCCTTAAAATACCTCTCACTCGGGACACTTGGGTCTTTCAATGCTCAGCTTGCCTCATCATCCCTTGCACAGTTACTTGGATACTTGGCTGCCAACCACTCTCACAGATATTCTTTCCACAGAATTGGTTGGGATGATCATTTCTAAAGGCTTTCAAATTCATCTAGGAATTATTTTTTCCTCTGCCTCTTTTAAAAAAAAAAAAATCAGTTTTGATTTTACACAGTAGCACCTCTCATCAGGACATGCTTTTCCAGAACTACTGGCAATTAAAAACAAGTATCACATGTAAGTTGATATGTTTTCTTGAGCAGGGTGACAGTAATGGTCCATATTGTACCCTGCGATTGTGTTCTCACATGGCATATACTCAATAAATAGGAGAAATTAAAATTTTATTTTTTCTAAGTTGATGTGCAAATTTTAACGTCTCAGCTCCAAACTTGATTTAATTGGTCACTGAATTATTGGAACATAGTAGGCCCTCAATTAATGCTTCAAGAATAAATAATGCTAATAAGTATTCAAATGTTGGCTGCAAAATCAAGTGGGTAATAATTCTAATTGCTTTAATTGTGGTTTATTTTAATAAAATTTTGAGAAGCTGGCTTGGGGATGTTGAGGACTGTTCTGCATTTGTGGGTAAAATCCAACCTTTTCCCCTTTGTATATGTTCTATTTTAAGCTCTCCTCTTTCCAGGGCTCCTGCTCTGTATCTTTATTGGAAGGGGGTAGTTTTTGTGTATTTACTTATTTATTTTCCTTTATTGATTTTGGAGAGAGAGGAAGGGAGAGGAAGAGAGAGCTAGAAACATCAATGAGAGAGAACATCAACTGGCCGCCTCCTGCATGCCCCCCACTGGGGATTTGGTTCACAAACTGGGCATATGCCCTGACTGGGAATCAAACCAGCGAACTCCTGGTGCATGGGTCGATGTTCAACCACTGAGCCACACTAGCCGGGTAGAAGTGGGTAATATTATACTTTATATCTTATGCTCATTTTTCCCTCATTATTGCTTCTTGTACTTTTCATGATCAAATTACGTTTTTCTAACTTTCTCATATTTCTTGAGCAACACGTTTTCTCTTTGCCTTGCAGTACAAAAAATCATTTAGAAAATGTGCTTCTATTTTAAATCCATTTTACTATCTGCTAATGCATCAATCAACCTGAGATCACTTCTCCTTTCTTGTTGATCAGCACTGGAATTAGAGTTAGGGTTAGGGTTAGGGTTAGGGTTAGCACATCTAATTTTCCAGTTCGATTTTCCTAACCCTAATTTTCCAGTTCGATTCCCAGTCAGGGCACATCTCTTAGGACATCTTGTATTAAATGACATTAAGCTATATTTATCTCTCCACCAGCCCATATCTCCAAATATAGTCAAATTTTAAGGTACTATGGGTTAATATTTCAACATAAGAATTTTGGGGAGACACAAGTTAGCCCTCAATAAAGAATATAAAATATCTCCAGATCTTGAGATAGGGTTGCCTGTACAGCCTGTGGGCAAGTGAAGAGCTTCTGGGCAAAGTTATGTCTGGTGGGACTGTCTCATGATGACATCTTCATTAGAAGAAGGAACTGAGAGGAGATCCTTTGTCAATTCTAACCCAAAGAAGAAAGAAAGATCTTCTTTTCAGTCTCTCAGTACATCATTACAGAAGAAAATGCTTTCATATATATATATATATATATATATATATATATATAAAATCTCATAATCTCACATTCTTTTAGCAGGGAGGTTGCTGTTCTTTGAGTTCCATCTTGAAGACTTTAATACAATCTTAAATCATTCTCAAAATGAGCTTCAAGTTCTATCTACAAACCAATGTCAACTTTAGATCCTTAACTAGAACTTCCTTGATCATCTTTTATTTTCTGTCAGTCACCAAACTTAGTTTTCAAAGTAAAACTTTCTTTAAAGTAAAACTCTCTTCAAAGTAAAACTTAATCATTATACAGACACATGAACATTTTGAAACTAGTCACTTTGTGTCAACATCTTTATGAAATGTATCTGCTTTTTCTTTTACCTACTACAGTCTAATGGCCTGGTTCATGTTTTTTTTAATGATGCCTTGAAAGATATAGGGATTAATCAATTAACACATTTGGTGTGTTCTTCTCTGTGCTAGAAAATTTTTCTCAGAAAGAGAATTAGAGGATGCCACTATGTGCTGAGGACTGGTATTGTCTTATAATAGAAAGACAACTGTTTTGATACTCATTTTCTATATGAGAGGCCTGGTCACATGGTACAAGTGACACATGTAAGATCAGAACAAAGAATGTCCCATGAGCTAATGCCCAAACCCAAGTTTTCACTGACTCCAACACCTATGCTTTGTAATATGCCATACAATATTTTTTTCCAAATAGTAAAATAGTACAGGCAGTCACATTTATGGTAGTTCCCTGATCTTGATTCTGTGATCCATAGAAGCTTCTCTGAAGTACATATAAAATCACCATTTTACAAATGAATAATTTCCACTTTAGAGGAGGTGAGCAACTTGCTACTCGTGATGGCACCAGTGTTGAAAGACAGAAGGTGAAACAAACCTTAAAACTTGGTGGAGGTCTTCTCAGTGTAAGACATTAATCTTGCTCTTAAGAAGTTTTAAATTAATGGGATAGTTGTAAAACTAAAGAACTAGAAAAAAATCCATATTTAGATGTAAATAGTGTCCTGGGAAAAGTGAATATGTTCTAAGAGGACATAAACCCAGACCAGATTGTTTTTTTCTTTTATTTATTTATTTATTTATTTATGTATTTATTTATTTATTTATTTAATTTATTTTTGTTACAGATGTTTCTCCCTTTTTCCCCATTGACACCCTCCTCCCCATTCCCCTCACCCCATCCCCAGCTTTGCTGTCCATGTCCATCAGTTATGCATACATGCATATAAGTTCTGTGGTTTATCTCTTCCCTCCTCCACACATCCTCTTCTGAGGGTTGTCAGTCTGTACCCTACTTCCACATCTCTGGGTCTACCCTGTTCCTCAGACTGTTATGTTCATTATGTTCCACAAATAAGGGAGATCATGTCATATTTGTCTTTCTCTGCTTGGCTTGTTTCGCTTAGAATAATACTCTCGAGGTCCCTCCATGTTGTCTCAAAGGATAAGAGATCTTTCTTTCTTACAGCTGCATAGTACTCCATTATGTATATGTACCACAGCCATTTTATCCATTCATCTACTGATGGACACTTGGGCTGTTTCCAGATCTTAGCTATTGTAAATAGTGCTGCTGTGAACATGGGGGTACATATATTCTTTCTGATTGGTGCTTCAGGCTTCTTAGGGTATATTCCTAGAAGTAGGATCACTGGGTCAAATGGCAATTCAATTTTTAATTTTTTGAGGTAACACCATAGTGTTTTCCACAGTGGCTGCACCAGTCTGCATTCCCACCAGAAGTGTACTAGAGTCCCCTTTTCTCTACACCCTTGCCAATACTTGTTGTTTGATGATTTGTTGATGGTAGCCATTCTGACACGTATGAGTTGATACCTCATTGTTGTGTTAATTTGTATCTCTCTGATGATTAGTGATGTTGATCATTTCTTCATATGTCTCTTAGCCATTTGTATGACCTGTTTGGAGAGGTGTCTATTTAGTTCCTCTGCCCATTTTTTAATTGGGTTTTTTGTCTTCCTTTTGTTGAGTTGTATGAGCACTCTATATATTTTGATAATTAACCCCTTATCTGATGTATCATTGGCAATTATGCTCTCCCATATAGTGGGTGCCCTTTCCAATTTGATGGTTGTTTCTTTTGCTGTGCAGAAGCTTTTTAGTTTGACGTAGTCCCATGTGTTCATTTTTTCTTTTGTTTCTGTTGCCTTAGGTGATGTATCAGTGAAGATTCTGCTGCATATGATATCCGAAATTATGTTGCCTACATTTTATTCTAGGATTTTTATGGATTCATGAGTCACATTTAAGTCTTTTATCCATTTTGAGTTTATTCTTGTGTATGGTGTAAGTTGATGGTTTAGTTTCATTTTTTTGCATGTAGCTGTCCAATTTTCCCAACACCATTTATTAAAGAGGCTGTCTTTACTCCATTGTATGCTCTTACCACCTCTGTCAAAATTTAATTGAGCATAATGTCTTGGGTCAATTTCTGGATTCTCTGTTCTGTTCCATTGATCTATATGCCTGTTCTTGTGCCAGTACCAGGCTGTTTTGATTATAGTGGATTTGTAGTATAACCTGATATCTGGTATTGTATCCCACATACTTTGTCCTTCTTTTTTAAGATTGCTGTGGCTATTCGGGGTCTTTCTTGGTTCCATATGAACTTTTGAAGTATTTGTTCTAGTTCTGTGAAATATGTCATTGGTATTTTGATGGGGATTGCATTGAATTTATAGATTGCTTTGGGTAGTATGGACATTTTAATGATGTTAATTCTTCCAAGGCATGAACAAGGTATATGCTTCCACTTTTTTATATCTTCCTCTATTTCTTTTTTCAACGTCCTATAGTTTTCTGCAAATAGGTCCTTTACTTCTTTGGTTAAGTTTATTCCTAGGTTTCTTAATTTTTTGGCCACGATGGTAAATGGGATTGTTTTTTTAGTTTCCCTTTCTGTGAGTTCATCATTGGTGTATAAGAATGCCATCAATTTCTTGATGTTAATTTTGTATCCTGCTACTTTGTCAAATTTATTTATTAAGTGTAGTAGATTTTTGATGGAGTCTTTAGGGTTTTCTACGTATAATATCATGTCATCTGTGAATAATGACAGTTTCACTTCCTCCTTTCCAATTTGGATACCTTTTATTTTTTCTTCATGTCTAATTATTGTGGCTAAGACTTCCAGTACTATGTTAAATAAGAGTGGAGAAAGTGAGCATCCCTGTCTTGTTCCTGTATAAGGGGAATGGTTTTAGTTTTTGCCTATTGAGTATGACATTGGCTGTAGGTCTTTAATATATGGCCTTTATTATGTCGAGATATGATCCCTCTATTCCCACATTGCTGGGCGTTTTTATGAGAAATGGGTGCAGGATTATGTCAAATGCTTTCTCAGTGTCTATTGATATGATCATGTGGTTTTTATCTTTCATTTTGTTTATGCGGTGTATCACATTTATTGATTTGCGAATATTGAACCAGCCTTGCATCCCTGGGATGAATCCCACTTGGTCATGATGAATAATTTTTTTTTGACGTATTGCTGGATCTGATTAGCTAGTATTTTGTTAAGGATTTTGGCATCTATGTTCATCAGGGATATTGGCCTGTAGTTTTCTTTCTTTGTAGTGTCTTTTTCTGGTTTTGGGATTAGAATTATGCTGGCCTCATAAAACGAGTTTGGAAGTCTTCCTTCTTCTTGAATTTTTTGAAATAGTTTGAGGAGAATAGGTGATAGTTCTTCTTTGAATATTCAGTAAAACTCCCCCGTGAAGCTGTCCAGGCCTGGGCTTTTGTTTGCTGGGAGAGTCTTGATTACATCTTCAATTTCCTAAGTTGTTATTGGTCTGTTCAAGTTTTCTATCTCTTCCCGGTCCAGTTTTAGGAGATTATGTGTTTCTAGAAATGTGTCCATTTCGCTTAGATTGTTGAATTTGTTGCCATATAACTGTTCATAGTATTTGTTAATGATCCTTTGTATTTCTGTGGGGTCAGTTGCTACTTCTCCTCTTTCATTTCTGATTTTGTGTATTTGGGTTCTCTCTCTTTGTTTCTTGGTGAGTCTAGCTAAGGGTCCATCAATCTTGTTTATCTTTTCAAAAAACCAGCTTTGGTTCATTGATCCTTTCCATTGATTTTTTGGTCTCTATGTCATTTATTTCTGTTCTGATCTTTACTATTTCCTTCCTTCTACTTGCTCTGGGGTTTTCTTTTTGTTTGCTTTTTAGTTCTTTAAGTTGTGAGGTTAGATAGTCTATTAGATTTTTTTCTTATTTCTTGAGGTATGCCTGTAGACCTATGAACTTCCCTCTCAGAACTGCTTTCACTGCATCTCATAGATTTTGTGTTGTTGTGTGTTCATTTTCATTGGTTTCCAGGAAGTTTTTAATTTCTTCCTTGTTCTCCATGGTAACACATTCATTGTTTAATAACATGCTATTTAGCCTCCATGTATTTGAATGTTTTTTCTGTAATTGATTTCTAGTTTCATGCCATTGTGATCTCAGAGGATGCTCGATATGATTTCAATCTTCTTGAACTTGTAGAGACTTAGTTTGTGTCCTAACATGTGGTCTATCTTTGAGAATGTCCCATGTGCACTTGAGAAGAATGTGAATTCTGTAGTTTTGGGGTGTAATTCTCTGTAGATATCTATTAAGTCCATTTGGTCTAGTGCTTCATTTAGAGTCTCTGTGTCCTTGTTAATTATTTGTCTAGAGTATCTATCCAGTGATGTCAGTGGGGTGTTGGAGTCCCCTGCTATGATTGTATTGCTGTCGATTTGTCCTTTGAAGTCCTCCAAAAGATTTGTAATGTATTTTGGTGCTCCTATATTGGGTGCATATATGTTTACCAAGGTTATATCTTCCTGTTGGATAGATCCTTTTAATATTATGTAGTGACCTTCTTCATCTCTAGTTATGGCCTTCATTTTGAAATCTGTTTTATCAGATATGAGTATTGCTACCCCAGTTTTACTTTTCCTTTCCATTTGCTTGGAAGATTTTTTTTCCATTCCTTCACTTTCAATCTATGTGAGTAATTTCTTGTGAGGTGGGTCTCTTGTAAACAACATATATATGGGTCAAGCTTTCTTATCCAATCAGCTACTCTGTGTCTTTTTATCAGAGTGTTCAATCCATTTACATTTAAGGTGATTACTGATATATACTTATTTATTGCCATTTTTGTTTGATGTGGTTCTATTTTCCTTCCTATTTCTTCTACTAATTACAGCAGTCCTTTTAACATTTCTTGCAGTGCTGGTTTGGTGCTAATGTATTCCCTTAGCGTTTTGTTTGTTTGTTTGTTTGTTTGTTTTCTTTTGTCTTGGAAGCTCTTTATTTGACCTTCTATTTTGAATGATAGCCTTGCTGGATAGAGTAGTCTTGGATTCAGATCCTTGTTTTTCATGACCTTGATTATTTCATGCCATTGCCTTCTGGCCGGTAGTGTTTCTGTTGAGAAGTCAGCTGATAGCCTTATGGGGTTTCCTTTGTAGGTAATCTGTTGCTTATCTCTTGCTGCTTTTAGGATTCTCTCTTTGTCTTTAATTTTGGGCATTTTAATTACTATGTGTCTTAGTGTGGGCCTGTTTGGGTTCTTCTTACTTGGGGCTCTCTGTGCTTCTTGAACTTGAATGCCTTCTTCCTTCACCAAATTAGGGAAGTTTTCTGTCACTATTCCTTCAAATATATTCTCTAACCCTTGCTCATTTTCTTCTTCTTTGGGGATTCCTATGATGCGAATATTATTACTTTCCAGTTTTCCCACAGTTCTCTTAAGTTGTTTTCCTGTTTTTTAATAGTTTTTTCCTTTTGGATTTTTGATTGGTTGATTTTTTTCTATCCTGTCTTCTAATTCACTGATCTGGTCCTCAATTTCCTCTACTGTGCTGTTTAGTCCTTCCAACATGTTCTTTATTTCTGCTATGTCATTCTTCATTTCTTCTTGGTGCTTCTTCATTTCCAACTGGTTGATTTTCTATGTTTCTATGTCTTTACTCATGGTGTTGGTGTTCTCACTCATGCTATTGAGCTTCCTCAAGATCATGGCTCTGAATTCTAGCTCTGTTAATTTGCTTAACTGCATTTCATTTATCTTATCTTCTGTAGAGTTCTCCTATTCTTTCTTTTGGTATTTGTTTCTTTGCTTCACCATTTTGGCTATCTCAGTGGGTTTTGGAGCCTGCCAACTTTTCCCTGTGGATGTTGGTGTTCTGCTGTTTGTGGCTCCCTCTACTGGGTTTGGATGAGCCTGGGAGGACCCACATTAAACACCACTCTCAAGTCTTACTTTCCTGAGTAGATTTGCAAGCTCAGAAATGGTTCAGTTATCCTCTAGCTTTTTCCCTGGAGGCTATTAGTCTCAGTTACTTGAAGAGCCTTGGGTTCTCAGTTGAATGAAAACCTCCCTCAGGTGTTCAGTGTAAGAGGCTTTCCCAAGGGTGGGGCAGATGCTGGTTGTTAATGAGCCTCAATTTGCATTTCAATAGCCCACCTGGGTTGGGCTGAATCTCGGAGGAAGGGTCTGCCACCTCTCCCCAGAGCCCTGGGAAGGAGTAAGATGGCCACTGTCCTGTGTGGCAGCAACTCAGCAAAAGCTCTGAATGCCCCCAAATCCTGAGTGTCCCCACACAGTTCCAGTCCAGTCAGCCCTCCTTCTGCCGGAGCCCAAGGTGAGTGGCTGTTGCTATTTTAGCACTCTGTCCCGGCCCTATGAGCTGTGGAGAGGGCTTGGGATTTTAAACCCAAGGGCGCTGCTCACAGCTAAGACCGCTGCTGTCCGTGGGCTTCCAGCTCCCCTCTCACGCTTCCGCAATCCTACCCAGATCGATTCAGTGTCCCTGGTTATATGGTCCTTGAAAGCTGCTTTTCTGTTGCTTTTTCCAGAGATTTGTCTTTATTTTAGTTGTAATTCCAGTTTAGTCCTGGGAGGTGGTCTGTGTAGCTTCCATTCACTCTGCCGCCATTTTGGAATCTCTCTGTTTTTATAGTTAGGTTTATACCTCTTCCTCTTGAGCCTATCTTGAGTAACCTAAGTTTTAGTCTTCACTAAGTCACTAACCCAATCACTTGAACTAATTCATTCATATGTACAGTAAATCCCCTTTGACACAAAATCCCAATACCCAAAGTGTTCATGGGCACCAGTCATTACTGAGAAGACCAAAAGTTCAAAGCACTTAAGTACCCTAGTAAAGTGCAGGATAGTCTGGAAAATTAGTGCATTGGGAGAGATTTGGGAAATGGGTAGAAACGATGAAGAAAGAAAGAAAGAAAGAAAGAAAGAAAGAAAGAAAGAAAGAAAGAAAGAAAGAAAGAAAGAAAGAAAGAAAGAAAAGAAACCAAGAAGGAACAAGAGAAAGAGAGACCACTATGGATGGCAATTAAGGCAAAATAAAACAATGACCCACACTAATGGAGAGAGCATGAGAGAAAATGAATCAGTCCAGGGAATGCCAGATTGGAGGAAATGACAAGTGTCACAATGGGAGGAGGAAAGCGAATGAGAGAGAATTACAATTGCTCAGTATTATGTGCAATTGAATAACTCTCTATACACAGGGTGGAACAAAAGTAGGTCTATAGTTGTGAATACACGAAACAGAATTTATTGTTGTATTATTATTTATTATTATATTATTTTCCATACAAACAACTGTAAACCTACACTTTCCCCACCCTGTACTGCTTGTCAGTACATCCAGGCAATGCATCTGGCTACAAGACTGAAGAATTTGTATTGCCCAGTGAAAGGGAGAAAAATAGTCACAAGGATTCCAGGGAGGAGTGTTTATACGTGTAGACAAAATATATACATACAGATTTTTAATAATTTGAGTAAATAATATTTAAAATTTTAAGGAAAGAACAAACACTACCACAGATGTAATAGATATATCTAAGCCTATGACTTCAATAAATACTTTTACAATCACTGCCAAAGATATTTCTATGTGTAAATTATGATTTTTTGTTCAGAATATAAACTGCTATACAGACAGATTCCATGAGAAAGTATGTTCAGTGGCAAACTGAGATTCAAATTTGTATATGATAAAGTGGCAAATAGAGCTTAGAAAAGGATTGGCTGCTAGTATTATGTTTGAAGAAAAAAAAAAAAAAACAGATGCCTACAATGAATTCCTTTTTTTACTCATGAGATGTCAGAGTTAAAATTGAAGGTAGGTTGAAGAAAAAGAATAAAGTTGGAGGTCTGACATTATAAAGCTACAGTAATCAAGAAAGTATGGTATTGGTAAAAGAATAGACAAATAGATCAATGGAACAGAAAAGAGCTCAGAAATAGACCCACATAAACACTAGTCAAAAAGACTTCCTGCCCTGGTCGGTTTGGCTCAGTGGTGAGAGCAGTGACCCGTGGACCAGGTTTGGTTCCCACTAAGGGCACATACCTCAGTTGCAGTTTGTCCCCGGTCCCTGTTGGGGTTGTGTGGGTGATGACCACTTGATGTGTCTCTCTCGCATCAATGTTTCTCTCTCTCTCTTCCTCCCTCTCTCCCTCCTGCTCTGTCTCAAGATAAATGGGAAAATGTCGTCGGGTGAGGTTAAGAATAAAAAGACTTCCAGTCAAGATGACAGCGAAGGTATACACGGTCTCGCCTCCTCCCACAATCACATCAAAATTACAACTCAACTACAGTACAACCGTCATTCAGAACTGCCTGAAATCAAGCTGAATGGAAGTCCTACAACTATGAAATTAAAGAAGAAGCCACATCGAGACTGGTACAAGGGGCAGAGGCACAGATGGGCTGGTCCCACACCCACGTGTGGTGGATAAAAATCAGGAGGGACACCTTGGCTGGAAGGTCCTCCCTGAGGAGCAAGTGGTCCCCATCCCACACTAGGCTCCCAGCTCAGGGTTCCAGTGCCAGGCAGAGAAGTCTCCATTACTTCTGGCTGGAAAAACCAGCAGGAACAGAGGCTGGGGGAGGTTGAGGCCTCTGGAGCCCCAGGCAGCTCCTCTTAAAGGGCCCGTGCACGGACTTACTCGGACTTGCTCCCTCTAAGCTCGGAGGGAAGGCAGCTTGAAAGGCACCAGAGACATACAGGGAAGAACTGAGCAGTTTGTCCTCGGGATAAGGTCTGGAGAGGAAGATTTCTCCTGGACGGACATGCTGGCGGAGGTTGATGTTCCTTTGGTGAGCCCTTCCATGGGATGGCAGACAGTCACCATATCTGGGACTCCAGCAACCTGGCTCACTGCTGGCCCTGCCCTGGTGGTTCCCTCAGGCCCTGCCTAACCCAACTTTTGGGCCCACCCAGGCTGTTTCCAAAAGCTTTACCATAGGATTGGCCTGTCTTGGATCCTGCTTCAGATTTTCCTAAAATCTCTCAAAGCAGCACCTGGTGTCAGCGAGCTCCATACCTCTTGGTAAGTGGCCCCAGGTCTGGCACTAGAAGCAGCCAGCCTTGGTTCACAACATGGCTTTTCCTGGGCACCTCCAAGCCCAACACAAGAAGCAGCCATTGGCAGATCACTTTGTAGCTTATGCTGGGTGGCCCCGGATAGAACACTGGCAGTGGCTGACCTTGCCCCAGAGTCAGCACACCCAGTGGACAGCTTCAGACCACACTGAAACACTATTACCATACCATCTCTACAGGTGACACACTCAATGAGTGGACTCAGTGGATACCAGAGCCCTTCTGAAGTAAGTCTTGCTCTGTGTGGTAGGCCCCTACAGAGCTGATCCTCCAAGGGAGTCAGAGGCCTGTGGTCAGTGGGCACAGCAAATCATCTATTTGGAACATAAGGAAGCAAAAAACACGCAATCAGAACAAAGAACCCAAAAAAATGAGGATAGTGTAATGAGCCTCTGGGACAACTTCAAGCATACCAACATTCACATCATAGGGGTGCCAGAAGGAGAAGAGAGAGAGCAAAAAATTGAAAACCTATTTGAAAAAATAATGACAGAAAACTTCCCTAACTTGGTGAAGGAAACAGACTTACAAGGCCAGAAAGCACAGAGAGTCCAAAACAAGATGAACCCCAAGAGGTCCACACCAAGACACATCATCATCAAAATGCCAAAGGTTAACGACAAAGAGAGAATCTTAAAAGCAGCAAGAGAAAAGCAGTTTGTTACCTACAAAGGAGCTCCCATACAACTGTCAGTCGATTTCTCAAAAGAAACTTTGCAGGCCAGAAAGGAGTGGCAAGAGATATTCAAGGTGATGAAAAGCAACAACCTACAACCAAAATTACTCTATCCTGCAAAGCTGTCATTTAGAATCGATGAACATATTAAGAGTTTCTCAGACAAGAAAAAGCTAAAAGAATTCATCACCACCAAATCAGTATTATATGAAATGTTGGAGGGTCTTCTTGAAGGAGAACAAAAATATGAACAATATAATGGTAATTAATACATATCTATCAACAATTGAATCTACAAAGAAAATAAGCAAGCAGAACAGAAACAGACTTATAGATACAGAGAACTTTTTGTTGCTTGCCAGATGGGCAGAGGCAGGGGGGATGGGTGAAAAAGATGAAGGAATTAAGAAGTACAAATTGGTCATTAGACTGATGAACCTCAAAGAGAAGGAGACAGGGAGGGCAGGATGAGATAAACCAAAGAACTTCTATGCATATATGCTTAACCAATGGACACTGACAATAGTGTGGAGAAGGCAGGAAGGGGGCGGGATTGGGGAGGAGGGGGTCAATGGGGAAATAAAGGGGGTACATCTGTAATAAATTCAACAATAAAGATAAGATAAAAAATAAATAAAAGCACAGAGGCAGAAAAAAAATAAAAATGTAAACAAAAATGGCTATTACAATTTTAAGTATCAATAAAAGAGTAAACACTGTGCTAAAAAAACAAACAAACACTAGTCAACTGATCCTCAACAAAAGAGCAAAGGCAATACAATAGAGCAAAGAGACTCTCTTCAACCAATAGGTGCTGGAAAAACTGGACATCCACATGTAAAAGAATGAACCTAGTTACAGACTTTATACTTTTCATAAAAATGAACTCAGAATGGATCATAGACCTACATGTAAAACACAAAACTATAAAACTCCTAGAAGGTGACATTGGAGAAAACCTAGATGATTTTAGTATAGTGATGCCTTTTTAGATACAAAAGACATGACCCATGAAAGAAATAACTGATAAGCTGACTTTCATTAAAATTAGCAACAAAACAAAACAAAAAAACTCTGCTCTGCAAAAGACAATCTCAACGAATGAGAAGACGAGTCACAGACTGGGAGAGAATATTTGCAAAAGACAAATATGATAAAGGACTGTTATCCAAAATAGACAAACATCTTTTAAAAATCAGATTAAAAAATGGGCCAAAGATGATGAGAGATGCCTCAACATGGCAAATAGGCATGTGAAAAGATGCCTCACGTCCTCGGTCGCCAGGAAACGTGAATCCAACAAAAGTGAGATACCACTGCACACCTATTAGAATGGCCAGACTCTGGGACACTGACACCACCAAATGCTGGTGAGGCTGTGGAACACCAGGAACGCTCATACTACTGCTGAGAATGCAAAATTGTACAACCACTTTCAAAAGCAATTTGGTGGCTTTGAACCAAACTAAACATAGTCTTACCATACAATCCAGTAATCATACTCCTTGGAATTTACACAAAGGAGTTAAAAGCTTATGTCCACACAAAATCCTGCATGTGGATGTTCGTGTGAAAGACAGCAAATGGCCACACACTGTATAATTTTAACTATATGATCGTATAGAAAAGGCAAAACTTTGGAATCAATAAAAAGATTAGTGGTTTCCTGGGGTGAAATGGGGAGGGATGAATAAGTAGAACCCAGACAGAGGATTTTTCTAGGTCAGGGAAAGTACTCTGTATGATATTATAATGATAATATTTTATATAATATTATAATGATGGTTATATGTCATTATAAAATTGTCAAATCCATTAAATTTACAACACTAACAGTGAACCCTAAGGTAACTTATGGACTTAGGGTGATTATGATATGTCAATGTAAGTTCATCCTTGGGGAAAAAATGTACCATTCTGGTGAGTGATGCTGGTAATAGGGGAGGCCATGCAATGCAGGGACTGGGAGTATATGGGCAATCTCTGTACCCCCCTCTTCATTTTGTTGTAAACCTAAAACTTCTTTAAAACAAAGTCTTTTAAAAAAGAAGGTAGGTGTCCAAACTTCAGAATAGCCTCAGGAATATATTTATCCAGATATTAAAAATAACTTTTACTGAAGATTTTCATAAAGTGAACATTCTTCTAGAAATATTTTCTCTCTCTTGCCTTATCTTTAACTGTTGTCCACAAGTAAAAATAACTTCATTAAATTCATAGACTTAAAGACATGTAAGTTTATAATGGCCAGTACATTGTGATGAATAACACTAAATATAATAGCCCTACTTCATTGAGTACTGAAAATATGTTAAAATACATTTTATACATTATTTTTAAAAACCTTATCTCAACGCTTTGAGGTTGAAATTATCATCCCTATTTTTCAGATGAGAAATTTGATGCTTAAAAATGTTAAATAAACCCAGCCGGTGTGGCTCAGTGGTTGAGTATCAACCCATGCACTGAGTCGCCAGTTCAATTCCCGGTCAGGGCACAGGCCCAGGTTGTGGGCCAAATCCCCAGTGGGGGGACATGCAGAAGGCGGCCAATTGATGTTCTCTCTCATTGATGTTTCTCAGATTTTCTCTCCTTTCGTCTCTCTCTCAAATCGATAAAGAAAAAAAAAAAGTTAAATAATTTGCTTGTGTGATACAAATAGCAAGTGGAAAACTTGGAATGCAACTAGGGAATCACATCTCTATTCTATGTGCTAAACCACCCCCATGGGCTCTACAGTTTTATTTATACTGACTTCTGGATGCATTTTTATACTTCTATTTTCATAAAAGATTAAGATGTTTAGACATCATCTAGACCATCAGTAATGAGCACTATCAATTTATGAGCAATGAAAAAAGAGTACAATGAAAGCAAATTCAAATAAGCATAAAGGTCATGTTGCACTGAATGTATATATAAATCCCTCCTATTTAAATAAAGATAGTCTAATAGAAAATCTGTTTCCTCTCATGCCCACTAAATTTTAAATGGTCGAAAAATATAAGAGTGCATGGGAGGCCACAGGTGGGACATTCCTTTGTTGTTGACCCAACCTCAGTCTCCCCCTGGCAGAAGCACTGGATTTGTAGCGCTCGGTTGTCAACATGCTGTTCTTTGCCCCTTCTACAAGCAATGATCTTCCAGTTCCGAAAGGATAGCTAGCAGCAGTAATGTTCTCTTTTACAAAAGCTGCCCTACCTGTAAATAAATTGATATGGTCAAGGAGACCACTGTAGTATAAACCGATTGAGTCATGTAGGGACCCTTTTTAACCTCTCATCACCTAGTGCAGCGCCCTAAATATAATAGCTCCTCAGATACATTCTTGTGCATTTGACTCTGGCGCATTTGAGTATATCTTTAATATAGTAACAGAAAAAGAGTCAAGTCAATTTAATAACTCATTTGTATTTTACAAGGTAATTAGAAAAAGCTGAAATAAAGTAGAAGGCTGCAAAAAAGAAAAAAAAAAGACCCCAATAATTCTGATTACTCCCATTAGCAAATGTTATGCATGCAGAGCCTTGTAAAGTACTTGGTTTTGTTTTATCTTTTGATTTTTACTCCCTTGATTTTCTTGGAATCTAAATGTGATGTGAAGAAGCCTAAACTGTATGTCAGATGTTTGAGATCGGGGTCTCAGTTGCTCCCGTTACCCTAACCACATGCTAGACGTGTGAGTAAAGCATCTGAGACTTTCTCCTGAGCCCAGGTGAGATCAGGCTGGGTTTTGGCATATCTTAAGGTATTGTTTGTTGTTCGGTTGCTTTATAATAACAGTATTAGCATTGTAGATATGTATCTATTTTTTATTTTCCTTTGAAATACTGCTCTAAGGAATATACTATCATTGCTTGAGTGAATAAGGAAGGATTTTACTAATACATTGAAAGAGGCCAGGTAGAATGAACAAGGTCATGGCCAAATGAACTGAAATGAACGTGTTTAAATAATTAACAATATGTTTATTCATAGTTACTCCTAGGTCACTGAGAATGAAAGTCTAACTGCTCATGGGAAGAATGATATACTTTCATAGTATCTCACTGTACTGATTTGTGTTGTAAATTATGATTGCTATAGGAGGGAAACTGTATTTAGTCAATTGACGAACGTGTCTGCTGCTGCTATCCTCTGTAGAAGCACAAGCTCTTATAACCTGTCCATCTCTGTATCACTTGACTTTTGGGAAGTAAAACCAGGTTCCTCCAACCCAGACATGTGGGGATTCTCCTCATCTCATCCTCAAAGAAGGGGTGAACCTAGAACATTGGAGAAAGTATACTTAACCAGAAACCAATAGACTCAATCACAAACTTTCAGTAAGTAATTGTGTGATCCTGGATTTGGCATCTAATTTTTCTGAGCCTGCAATTTTTTTTTTTTTTTGTCTTTACTTAGAGTTTGAAAAATAAGAAGTTGTCTTCCTAGTCTCAGAGAGTGATGTGACATGAATTTAGCACTTTAGAACTGAACAGCATAGATAAAAAGGTTTATCAACCAGAACAACAGCTATTTCATCTTGAATACTTCAAGAGAATACTTGGATTGGCTTATTCTTCTCTTTTAGCTTCATTCATCAGGAAAGTAAACTATAGCAACAATGTGGATTTGACACTCTTGAATAAGTTTATATTTTCTTTTTTATTTTACTTGGCTTTTGATTATGAGTCATGTTTGTCCTGATCTTGACCTTTTTTCTTTTTCTTTTATTTTTGGTATTTTTTTTTTGTTTATTTTAATTCTTTGTATGCATTATTTATAAATGATTGTTTTTCAAAAAATATATTTATTTCTTTTTAATTTTTAAATTTTTATTTATTTTAAAAAATATAAAAATCTTTTTAATTGCAGTTTATATTCAATATTATTTTGTATTAGTTTCAGGTGTACAGCATAGCAGTTAGACTTTACAAAGTGTTCCCCCTGATATTTCCAGTACCCAACTGGCACCATACACAGTTATTACAATATTATTTATATTTCCTATGCTGTACTTTACATCCCCATGACTATTTTGTAACAACCAATCTGTACTTAAGCCCTTCACCTTTTTTACCTAGTCCCCCCAACTCCATCCCCTCTGCCAACCATCAGTCTGTTCTCTGTACCTCTGAGTCTACTTCTGTTTTGTTTGTTTGTTTATATTGTTCTCTAGATTACAAATATAAGTGAAATTGTATGGTATTTGTCTGTCTCTCACTGACTTATTTCACTTAGCATAATACCCTCTAGTCCATCCATGCTGTCACAAATGGGAAGATTTTGTTCTTTTTTTTTTTTTTTAATTGAAATGAAAAAGTTTATTTCTCACAGGGCCTCAAAGAAGTACACTGCATGCCTCAAGAAGCTACAGATTGTTTTAATGGCTATTTATTATTCATGTTTTTTATCTTTTTTTTTTTTCTTCTTCTTCTTAAAGAAGACCCTTTAACATTTCTTGTATTACTGGTTTGGTCCTGGAAGCTCTTTATCTGTCTTTTGATTCTAAATGATAGCTTTGCTGGGTAGAGTAATCTTGGTTGTAGGTCCTTGCATTTCATCACTTTGAATATTTTGTGCCAATCCCTAATGCCTGCAAAGTTTCTGTTGAGAAAACAACTGACAGTCTTATGGGAGCTCCCTTGTAGGTAACTAACTGCTCTTCTCTTGCTGGGTTTGAGATTCTCTCATTGTTTTTAACCTTTGGTATTTTAATAATGATGTGTCTTGTTATGGGCCTCTCTATGTTCATCTTATTTGGGACTCTCTGTGCTTCCTTGGACTTTTATTTTTATTTTCTTCACCAGGTTAGGGAAGTTTTCCATCTTTATTTTTTCAAGTAGGTTTTCAACTTCTTGCTCTCTCTCTTCTCCTCCTGGCACCCGCATGATGTCAATATTAGTTTGCTTGAATTTATCTCAGAGGCTCCTTATACTGTGCTCACTTTTTTAAAATCATTTTTTCTGTTTGCTGTTCTGATTGGGTGTTTTCTGCTTTTTTATATTCTAAATGGTTGATTTGATTATGTACTTCATCTACTCTACTATTGATTCCCTATCATTTATTCTTCATTTCAGTTAATGTATATTTCATTTGTGACTGATTACTTTTTATGGTTTCCATGTCCTTTATTATGCTGTTGATGTTCTCACTAAGTTTTTTGAGCATCCTATGAACATTGTTTTGAACTCTGTACCTGGTACTTTTCTTGCCTCCATTCATTTAGTTCTTTTTCTGAAGTTTTATTCTGTTCTTTCATTTGGGATATGTTTCTTTGTCTCCTAATTTTGGCTGCTTCCCTATGTTTGTTTTTATGTATTAGGTAGATCTGCTCCATCTCTGAGTCTCGGTAGAGTGACCTTACTTAGTAGGTGTCCTATAGGGCCCAGTAGTACAGCCTTCCCAGTCACTCGAGCTGGAAGCTCCAGGTGCACACCCTGTGTGGGCTGTGTACACTGTCTTGTTGTAGTTGAGCCTTGATTGCTATTAGCATGTTACTGGAAAGGATTGACCCACAGGCTGATTGGCTGTGAGGACCATCTACAACTACTGTGGAGTTGTTGCGTGGGGTAAACTCTATAGAGCAGGATTTGCTTCAGTGGGGCTTTGGATCTGCCCCTTGAGTAGAGGAGGTGGTAGGATTGTAATCTGGTATAGTCCAAAGCTGTCCGCCAGGTGCACTGTCTCTGGGGCTTCCTGATAGGTGCAAGGTCAGCCCCCAAGTGTGCTCTGTCTAGGAACATCTGGCACAAGCTACAGAGTAATTTGCAGATGGCTGCTACTTGTGCTGGCTTTGAAGGTTCCCAGGAGAGGCCAAGTTGACAACCAAGGCCAGCTGCTGCTAATACCTGGTATGGGGCATGCAGAGGCCAGATGGTGCTTATTAGGGAGATTTGAGAAAAGTCCAAAGCATAAGGAAAGAGAAGCTATTTGTATGGAAAACCAGTGGGACCAGCTTGGGTGGGCCTGCAAGTTGGATGGGGCAGAGTCTCAGGGAATCACCAGGATGGGGCAAACAGTGTGAGCCAGGTTGATGGAGACCCAGAGATGGTGGGTCTGCAGACTCTGTGGGGAAGGGCTTAGCAAAGGAACGATGGCCTCTAACCAGCATGTCTGTCTGGGAGAAAGCTGCTCCTCCAACCTTCACCCTGAAGCCAGACACTTTAGTTCTTCCTCATGTCCCTGGTATATTTTGAGCTGCTGCCCCAGTGCTGGAACTCAGAACAAGAGAGTCTGAGAAAGTTCATGTGTAAGCCCTTTAAAAGAAATGTCTGGGACCCCAGCATCCCTCCATATTCATCTTTGTGACAGTCCTCACTGGTTTTTACAGCCAGAAGTTATGGTACTTCTCTTCCAAGCAGTGGAACTATAGGCTGATGATTCTTATGTGGGGCTGGGACCCCTCTGCCCCTTCTATCCGTCTTAATGTAGCTTCTTTAGCATATCCTCAGTTATGGGACTTCTGTTCAGATGAATTTCAGGCAGTTCTGAATGATGGTTGTTCTGCATTTATTTGTACATTTGATGTGGTTGTGGGAGGTTCTAAGTAATGTGTTTACCTAGCCATCATCTTGATTGGAACCCCAGTGAATAAATTTTTGAAACAAATATGCATATAACACAAACTTGTTGCAGGGAGGAAAAATGGGCACATGATACAGCTTTAGGACACCATGAACTATCAGGTCAATTTTTGGATTTTAGTAATAATTATATATACCAACTTAATGTTCATTCTCAGCATATGTGCAATAGATATTTTAATTTTTTTATTTTTTAAAAATGTTTTTATTGACTTCAGGGAGAGGAAGTTAGAGGGAGAGAGAGAAACATCGATGAGAGAGAAACATTGATCAGCTGCCTCCTGCATGCCTCCTACTAGGGATCAAGCCCACAACCTGGTCATGTGACCTGACCAGGTGACCTCCTGGTTCATGGGACAACACTCAACCAACTGAGCCACACTGGCGGGACTTGCAATGGACTTTTAATGTGATGTGGAGGCACTCTGCCTCTCCCAGTTTCCCTGAAGAAAAAATATTCCCCAGACAAACTGTGACATAATAATCAATGGCAAAATGGCTGGTTTCATAATCTCTATAATTTTATTTGTTCATAGCCTAGGTCACTCAATTACTCATCACCCTTTATTAAATGTCCCTTATTAATTGAACCAATTAGTTCATAGATACATAGGTAGGTAAATGGCTAGAGAGACAGATAGATGATTGATAGGTAACCTGTCTAGATGGCTTCAAAGCAGATTCAATATAATCAATTAGAGAAAACTTACCAAAGTATTATGATATTTTGGAATCCAAATGCCATGGGAAGAAGCCTAAATTTCTTCTAGATATTGAAGGTATCTGCTAATTATTAAGGACAAAGGAGCTCGGTTTCTCCCATTACTCCAGTCAAATGCCCAATATGTATGTGAGGCATGTTAGCAGTGATCAAAAGCAAAATGGGCATCTCATTCTCCTCTATATCAAGGTTTCTGATTTAATTTTGAAGTAAAATTAAATTATTTTATAGGATCTTTAAGTCTATGAATACAGACATAAGAATCATCTTACAAAATAGGTACTATCAGGTCCATTTCCAATATAGATGATCAAATGCAAAGTGAAACTAAGGTGAACCAAGTAAAACCTATGTCAGAATGGCAGTCACACCAACATCACAAAGATAAGCAAGAAATGACCTTCAGAGAGCTGTTAGTGCACGTTTCTGCTCAAGCCTGGTCCTTTGCCTAAATCTTCTTTGAGAAATCAGAGTTTCTGAATTTCTCACTTTCATATGTTATTTTCAATATGAATGCATACAATCCTACAACATTTGCATTGTACTTGGTTCTGAAACTGACTTGTCTCTTTCATATCACTACACCTTTTACGGGTTAATGTTTAAAATTTCACTTTTGAATAAGTTTTGTAAACTTTCTTGCTACTTTATATGATTGTATTCAATGAAAATTCTGTCTTTGGAAAGGTCCTTAACTACTATTGCTCTTTAATGAGTGACCATAGCACTTAAAATTAAAACAACAAATTACACTGTAGATTTTTTCCTCCTTTTTAGTGAGAAACTCATTTATTTTGAAGAGAATGTTTTCATTAATCTTATCTGGCATGTTTCTGTGTGTATGTAGTTCCTGCAGTTAATACTAAACTCTGCCCTTCCAGATAATGCTCAGCAAATTATACATGATAGTGCCGACGCAGTTCCTCATTGGCATGCTGAAACCTGCTGTGTTAATGAACGTTTTTTAAGCTTCTTTGAAGTCTTGCATATGAAAGTAGAATAAAAATGTGATTAAAACATTGCCAAATTTGTTAATGAGGCAATATTATTTATTTTGTCTTGGGCCAGATTGGATGGTTGTTTTACAAACAGCACAAAGCAATGATTAACACGTAAGCTAAGCTGCTCAGCTTTATGTTGTGGATGTCTTTCATGTAGATTTATTCAACATTTCCCCCTTCGTATTTGGGAGGAATCAAATTTCACAGCTTCAACTACTTCACTTATTCAGTACAGATCCTAGAAGTAGGTAAAATAGAGGTGAAAAGCTCCTCAGGGAACAAGTATGATCTCTTATATTTATATGTTGTCATAAAATACTTTATTCGGTGGCATTTGTCACCTAAACTGGGGTTACTAAAACCCTGAAATCCCATTACATACAATAATCTTCCTCTCTATTAGTGCTAAGCTCTCTAAGTTACTGAGCAAGGTCTCTTCTGCTGAACTCAGAAAATTCCAGCGTCCTAACACCCGCAGAGAAGCCCTTGGACAGCACAGAGAACGCTGCCCATGAAGGGTGTGGTCACTAGATTTTACAGCCTTTTCCAGAAAATTATTTAAAGGTCTGCTTGAGTTATTTACCTCTTTCATCAACTATAAATTGTATTTTGTTTTGCTTTTTTTTTTTCTGTAAAGTATTTCAGTTGCCACAAAGACACCCCCCAACCCTGCGACCTACCCCCGTGGAGGCTGTGTGTTACAATGTTTGAAATAGTATTTAAATTTTTTCCTCACTATTATTTCAGCTTTCCCATTCGCACTTTGAAGTTATTTGAGAATTATGCAAACTCTTTGCTTTTTTAGAGAGAAAAAATGTACATCGCACATGTAAAGATACTAATTTTCATTCTGTCCAACTCCTAATATTCCTCTCAGACTGCTAAGTTAAATAGTTTTAAGAGTTTAGATAAATTGGTCACATAAGTTTATAATGGAATGTTAATGGGAAAAGAGGATATCTGTGAGATGATGATAATAATAGTAATAAGAGCATACAGTTTATTGAGCAGAAAACTAGTAAAATAACAAAAACATTAATCATTGCTAGAGAGTAAATTCCTTGAGGACAGAGACTATATTTACTAAAGCCTTTAGCACGCAAGCCCTGCCTATGCTGTGGTTAATTGGTCAGTAAATACATGTGAGCTTTAGTTTACTGGTTAGAGAAGTAGGGAAAAAAAAGACAAATGTAGAAAAAAAGTGATAGAAATGTACCTGTGAAGTCATCAACTATTTGAATCATCTCTCAAACATAAAGGATATGAAAGATTTATTTGCCAAACAGCCACTAACTCCTGGGAAAAAGAATAATTTACCTTCCTGATAAACCCTCTTCCTTCCATGTGGACATATCAGACATCTAGGACACAAATGAAGGACTCCTTGGCCAAGCATATTTGGTCTTTAAGAGAATGGAGATACAATGGATAACTTGCATTGTGACAACAAAGAGATGGGTCCAACTGTCTGAAGTGGCTCCCGCTAGTCAATCAGTCTGAGTGCCTTTTCCCACTTGGCAAATGTCTACGTCATTTTAAAATCATGTTGGTGTTGTTTCCTGTTCTGAAGTCTTTATCGATTCATTTATGAAAGACTTCTTTTTTTCTCTTGTCCTTAAAGTTTCTTAGTAATATCATTTTCATTTTTTCCCTAATCTCTGCACAAGTAGATATGCAGATAACCAGCAGCCTTCTCTCTCCAGATCTTTTACGGTTTCACTATTAAATATGGCCAAACTGACATTGGAGTTGTAAGGCTTTTCTCCTTAAATAGTCACCTTAGGTTAAAGATACATATGAGCAAATAGAAGTGGGAAGACCAGCCCTGGGAGGTTTGGCTCAGCAGTTAGAGCATCGGCCTGCGGTCCAGAGAGACCCGGGTTCGGTTCCCGCTAAGAGCATGTACTTCGGTTGCAGTTTGTCCCCGGCCCTGGTTGGTCGTGCAGGTGGCAGCCACTCGATGTGTCCCTTTCATGTCGATGTTTCTCTCTCTCTCTTCCTCTCTCTCCCTCCCACTCTATCTGAACAAAAAATGAAAAAATGTCCTCGGGTGAGGATAAAAAAAAAAAAAAAAAAGAAGTAGGGAGACCAGATAAAAATAAATGCAAATACACACAAAGGAGGAGGGAAAGAAATAGCCTGGTCTTTAAATAGTTAGGCATTAAAAGTATAAATCTGATTTTCTTAAACTTGTCAGCAAGTACTTAGCCACTATATAGTAACTTTTAAATACAGGTTAGACTTCCGGTCAAGATGGCGACGTAGGTGGACGTGGAATCGCATCCTCCCACAACCACATCAAAGTTACAACTAAATCACAGAATAACTATCACTTAAAGACCTCATGAAATCAAGCTGAATGGAAGCCCTGCAACTACGAAATTAAAGAAGCAACAGAATGGAGAGGGCATAGTGCCCTCCAGAACCCTCCATGTCGCTTCAAAGGAAACCAGATCCTGCAGCCAGGGGTGCGTGGGGAAGCTGAGCAACCCCCCACCACGGAGGAACCCAGGTGGAGCGAGGGAGCTGAGCGACCCCCACACCAAGGAGGAAGCCGGCAACACACAGGAGAGCTGAGCAAACTGAACAACGAAATTGACCCAGAGACATGGAGGGTGGAGTACGGGATGACGGGCCTCAGAGGAGGGGGGGAGGCGGGCGAAAGAGATGAATCACAGAGCCTATGTGCATGGGTGCATAACCAATGGACATGGACAACAGGGATGGGGACGAGGAGAAGGGGAGGGGGAGGAGGGTGTCAATGGGGGTAAAAAAAGGAAAAACATCTGTAACAAAAACAAATTAATAATAAAATAAATTTAAAAGAAAAAAGAAGAACTAGGGATATAATAAAACTTTTCTTCTGAATTAAATAAATCAATAAATAAATAAATAAATAAATACAGGTTAAATAACATACAAAGAACAGAGACCATGATACCGAAAATCCAGGGTTTAAAAAAAACTTTAAAACTAATCAGACAATAATAATCATTACAGCAATGACAATGACTTTGTTAATGATAATGATGTTGATGATGACGATAATTTTCTGGGTCAGGCACAGGCCATTCTACATACTTTAAACCGATCAATTTAATTTAAATGCCACAAAACTCCCATTAGGTTAGTAAAACTCCCATTAAGTATGTTAAGTGATTGGGCTACAGGTAATTGTACTGATCATGGCCCAGTTGTTTAACTTGTTTGGTTTTCTGCATGATCTCTCACCTTGTTAAACGGGGACTGAGGCCTTGAGCCCAAGACATTAGGAAACCCGTGCAGCTTGAATTTCCTGTCCCCTGTGAACACCAGGGAGGATCCGTGTAAACAGTGCAAATCCAGAACTTCCGTTTAGATGGTCTAGGTAAGGAAATGAATCAAAAATTTGTGGCTAAATGGGTCTAAGAAATGAGGGGTGTCAATGTCAGCATTAAGGGGTTCAGAGCAAACAGAAAGAAGCTGGATTTGGAAGAATTTCGTGAGTCAGAATTCAGATACTTGGAATGTTTTCTATACATGGCAATACTGTGGGCATAAGGAGAAGGGTTTTTAAAAAGAGGGTAAAGCAAATCCCATAACAAAATAAGGATATTGATGGTAATTACCCTAGCTGGCCAATGGCTTATTGTATGAATCAAAGAAAGAAGGATACATGAAAGCAGTTTACACATAGATACATAGCATACAAATATACAGGGTTTTTTCTACAATTATTCAGACAAAATTATAATGGGTTTTTAAGGCTAAAGTGGTGTGTTTTAAAATGCATCATTCTGAAAGTTGTCTGTATTTAAATGAGGAAATTTTTTATCCTTCCTCCCTTATAGTTCGCTGTCATCTTGCAAATATTAAGCAAATCATACATATGTTTGATAGGTTGGCTTTACATGTGACTTAGTCATTCCTTCATCTAACATTTTCAGGGCACTTTTTGCTCTTCCCACCCTCATTCTCAATGACAAAGACATCCATTCAACATAGTAAAATCATACAACAGCCCCTGTTTGGAAGGTCTAATCAGTAGTCTTTGTCATATTCACAGTTCCATGTTCCCCAAGAAATCTAAAATCATTTACATTATTTAAATGCATTCAAATATTTTTAATTTAATATGGCTGCAAATTCTTTCACATATCATGACTTTTTGTTGTTTTGTTAATCCTCACCCAAGGAGAAAGAGAGAGAGAGAGAGAGAGAGAGAGAGAGAGAGAACATTGATGTAAGAGACACATCAATTGGTTGCTTCCTGAACACACCCTAACCAGGGCCAGGGATCGAACCTACAACCCTTTGGTGTTTGGGCTGATGCTCTAACCACTGAACCACACTCACCAGGACTCACATACCATGACTTTTATAAATTGTTTTATCATCAGGTCAACTTGCTCAACTTTTTGTTCTCTTCAAGACCATTCATTTAAGAACGTAAAAAGAAAGTTCATGTGAGCATCCCCAAACCTACCTTTGCAGATTTTCTACTGTCTCTCCACAATGTTGAACTCTGAAACTACAAACAATTGTTGAAGAAAATATATTTAACACAGGAAAGATATAACCTGGTTTGAATGTCATAAATACTTAGAGGACATAGGCAGGAAGCTTCAACAAATGGGTAAGCTAGAAAATACCGAAGAATGGTTTAAAATTGAGACAAACAAAACAGACCATTTTCCCATCTCTATGTGGAGGCTGACCCTCATTTTCTGTAGAGTTTTTGCCTTATGGGACTGTAAGCTCAGTATAACTAAAATAGCTCATGTTTTAAGAGAAAGCAAAATTTACTCTGTAGAAGTTAATATTTTAACGGGTGCAGCATGACATTCTGACTAAGGAGAGCATGAACTCCAAAGCCAGTTCGTCTGCATTTGAATTCCAGCAACACTATTGATTTGCTCTCTGTACCTCAGTTTTACGATCATCGAAAATGGAGTCATAATAAAATAATAAACCCCTATTTTCTAGAGCTGCTATGAGTAGCAAATGAGTTAATATTTGTAGGACATTTTAAAACACAGTAAGCAGTATATAATGATAATTAAAGAAAAATAAGTCCAGCAAACTTTAAAAATACAGAGCAGGGGCATCATTGTATAAACCAAACAAAATATAATCGTAAATTTCTTTCAAGATGCATAATATAAGTTTTGAATCCCTGATTTAGGAAAATATGATAACCAACCTGATGCCTAGGGAAAAGAAAGTAATCTTATTCTGTATTTCTTCAGATGAGATAGAACTTAAATCTGTTAGTGGAAGTCAGAGGAAAATCTAATTTGAGTCAAGATTAGAAGCTACTTTTTACCAATTAGATGTGTCTAACAGTAGAATGAACTGCCTAAAAAACTAGTGAATTCCTTGTCACTGAATGTGGTTCAGCAGAAACTAAAAGATAGATGATCTTTTGGAGGTATGATAAAGAGAATTTCTGCAGTATGTAAAGCTTTAGAAAAAATGATCTCTAAAATGCTGTCCAACTCTAAAGTCGTGAATCTAGAATGACAAGTATCAGAGAACCCTGGCAAATAGAATGAATAGCAACTAGGGGCACTGTTGGCCCTGTAAATAACCCACAGTCGGTAGTCAGTTACATCGAAGATCAAGGAGGCAGAGTAGAGGGGATGGCAAAGGACAACCATAGGTGTTTGTTAGGACTCATTTCACTGTGGGGTATGAAAAAGCCATGGGCTGAGAAGGGTGATGATATTAGAACCTGGTACACACTCAGGTGAGGGGAAAGTGGAGTGAAATAACTAGAAGGGCAATGTCCCAAATAATGCCAACAACCTCCTTCTGTCCTCCTCAGCCCCTACTTATATGACAGCTATGGCCCTGAAACACCTTCAAGAGGCTGCTTGGCTTCTGACAAGTATAAATCTTTTCTTTCAAGGGGAAATTGATGGTGGTTGAATGGAAGGTAGATTGGGGTGATAGAGAATTGACAGTATGCCACCAAGATGAATGTCAACCACAATTTTGCCAAGGGCAAGTACTACATCTTATCTTCATCAAGGGTTGAAGGAATCCATTTGTATACACACTCCCCTCCACCTTCCTCCCTCCCCACCCCCGACACACACACACAAATTGGAGAACTATGTTAGAGAAAGGGTTTTATTTGTCTAATTTTTGGAGTTTACTTTAGCAAGACCGGTCCTTTCCAAATAGCCTTTCCTAAAAATGTGGTCATTAAAAAGGAGATGGGTTTTAAAGTCAATTGCTTTGCTTTTACTCTGACATGCCTGACATACTTTAATTAATTTTTTAATTACAAGTTTTCTGAGTTTTCCAAAAGTCCAATTTTAAAGAAGATTATGTACCAACCCTAATGGATTTTATAAAACAAATATATTACCAGAGACTATTTCCCATGGTATTACCTACCATAGACTCTTTCTGATAATTTTACAAATAAGTTTTCTAAATGCTACAGAATTTTAGAATTTGAGGAATTTTTAAAGACCTTAGCTTATGATTAAAGATGAAAAGGGTGAAAGCCAGAGAAGGAGCTAGTCCAAATTATAATGGACAGTAAGTGGCAAAACCAAATTTGACCGCAAATGTTCTGATTCTCAGTCTAGTATACTTTTCATGCCACAATAACAACAAAAATGTCTCTAATGACACAAACAGTAGCTGTGTTTCCAGCAGAGATTGCAACATTGAAATTAGTGTTGGAGACACAGTAGAGTAGATTCCTGTCTCCAAGTTTTGTCAAAGTCAAAAGAGAAACAAAATAGCCTTTAAAGGAATTAATAAAATATGTAAAGAGTGGCTAACATAATCTATTGAATAAAAAGGGACTCCGGAATGGGCTGGGTTTAAATTTTCAAAGTGGTGAGCCTCCTACTTGTTTATTTTTTTTTCTTTTGTTTTTCTTGCCTGAGGAGATATATCAGAAAAGATATTGCTATGAGAAAGTCTGAGATTTTACTGCCTAAGGTTTCTTCTAGGATTTTTATGATTTTGAATCTAACATATAAGTCTTTAATCCACTTTGAAGTTATTCTTGCATATGATTAAAAGGGTGATTTATTTTCTTTTTTTTTTTTTTTGCATGTATCTGTCCAGTTTTCCCCAAATCATTTATTGAATAAACTGTCCTTACCCCATTGTATGTTCTTGCCTCCTTTGTCAGCTATTAATTGAACATAAGGGTGTGGGTTTATCTCCAGCCTCTCTATTCTGCTCCATTGATCTATATGTCTGTTTTATGCCAGTACTGCACTGTTTTGATTACTATGGCCTTGTAGTATAGTTTGATATCAGGTAGCATGATTCCTCCTAAAAAGTTTTTGCATATCAAAGGAAACCATCAATAAAATGAAAAGATAACTCACTGAATTTGAGAACATATTTGCCAATGATGCATCTGATAAGAGAATAGAATAAAAAATGTATAAAGAATTCAAACAACAAAACATCAAAAAATCCAATTAGAAAATGGGCAAAGGGCCTGAACATACACTTCTCCAAAGAGGACATACAGATGGCCAATAGACATATGAAAAGATGCTCAATGTCACTAATCATCAAATAAATGCAAATTAAAACCACAATGAGATACCACCTCACACCTGTCAGAATGGCTATCATCAATAAATCAACAAACAAAAGTGCTGGTTAGGATGTAGACAAAAAGAAACCCTTGTGCACTGTTGGTGGGAATGCAGATTGGCGCAGCCACTGTGGAAAGCAGTATGGAATTACAAAAAGTTAAAAATGGAACTGCTTTATGACCCAGCAATTCCACTTCTGGGAATATATCTGAAGAAACCTGAAACACTCATTTGAAAGAATGTATACACCCTATGTTCTTTGCAGTGTTATTTACAATACCCAAGATTTGGAAGTGACTAAGTGCCGATGAGTAGATAAAAAAGTTGTGGTACATTTACACAATGGAATACTATTCAACTGTAAAAAAAAAAAAAAAAAAAAAAAGAAAAAGAAAGAAAAAAAGAGAGAGAGAGAGAGAGAGAGAAGGAGAAGAAAATTTTACCTTTTGTGACAGGATGGATAGACCTGGAGAATATTACGCTAAGTGAAAACACCAGTGAAAGAAAGATAAGTACTATATGATTTCACTTATATGTGAAATATAATGAACAAAATAAACTAACCAACAAATAAGAAAGACTCATAGAAACAGACAACAGTATGGTGATTACCAGACAGAAAGGGGAGTGAGAAGAGGTAGAAGAGGATAAAGGGAGGATAAATGGTGATGGAAGGAGACTAGTCTTGAGGTGTTGAACACACAATACAATACAATATACAGATGATGAATTGTAGGATTGTACACTGAAATCTGTATAATTTTATTAACCAATGTCACCCCAATAAATTAAAGAAAATAGTAGTGAGTCTAAAGGAATTATGTTGTATGAGAAGGCAGAAAACAGATATTATGACCTTTTAACCTTTTATATTTTTAACAACTAGTATGTAAAAGGCTTTGTACTCATATTCCAAAGACATCCACTTGCTCTGTACCAGACAAGTATGTACTGCTCCATGCATTGGGGGTATGGAGAACAACAAATAGATAGGTCTCTATTCTGATGGATCTTTATTTAATGAGGAAGAAAGATGGGCAACTGACACATAAATAATTAAGCAAGAAAACAATAATAAAGGTAAGAGTTATGCAGAAAATACAAATGCAATGATAGAATAGAGAATGACTGGATAACAACATTATTTTGATGGTTAAGAAAGCTCACTTTGAGGGAATAAATATTAAGTTCCAAAACATAAGGAGATGGCTGAGATCAGTGAAGAGCATTCTGGCATAGGTAAAGGTTAGTACAAGGTCCTGCTGTATGTATGAGTTTGACATACTGAGAAACATAACGAATGCTGATGGAGCCGAGTTCCGAAGGCAAGATGAAATAATATATTAAGCAGGATAAGTAGACAGGGAAAAGATGTCAAAGGGCTTTTTGAGCCAGGCTAGGGAGTTTGCATTTTATTAAGATATGGAAGCGGATGTGTGTGTAAGTTTTTATAGGATAGGTGTTGGGGATTCTAAAGTGTATTAAAGAAGAAAATGACAAAATTGTTTTAAAGATCACTCTTTTATGTAGTGGATGAATTTGTGAGATGAAAACGTTGAGAGCGCCCTGGCCGGTTTGGCTCAGTGGTTGGAGCATTGGCCCGTGGACCAGAGAGTCCTGGGTTCGGTTCCTGCTAGGGGCATGTACCTCTGTTGCAGTTTGTCCCCAGCCCTGGTTGGGGTCATGTGGGTGGCAACCACTCGATGTGTCTCTCTCACATTGATGCTTCTCTCTCTCTCACTTCCTCCCTCTCTCCCTCCCACTCTATCTGAAGATGAATGCAAAAATGTCCTCGGGTGAGGATGAAAAAAGAAAAAAAAAAAAATGTTGAAAGCCAGGGAAGCAAATTCAGAGCATGACACAAGGGTGATTTGGTCTAGAGCAGTGATTCTCAGTGGGAGGGAAGGGCATTGCTCCCAGGAGACAATTGCAGTGCCTGGAGATATTTTTTATGATCACGACTAAGAAAAGTAAGGTTGCTACTAGCATCTAATGGGTAGAGGCCAAGGCTGCTGGTCAATATCCTACAGTGCACAGAACAGCCCCCACAAACAGAGTTACCCCATGTTAATAGGAACAACTTTGTGGGCTTATGATCTGTGCAGTCTCATGGCTCCCAGTCCACACTAAGAAAGTAGCCACATTAAATTTATTGCTCTGCTATCATTGCGTTGAAATTCTTAATAATTTTATCCTTGCATTTTGATTTGTGAGGGAAGTCCATTGGGACAATAAAGCACGCCTGTAGGTCAAGGAGGTATGTGCAATAGGCATTTCTCCTATTCCCTGTTGACTTGACATACAGGGTTTGCCACACTTGAAGAGCACGGAATTCTGGTGGACCTGTGGAATTTTAATGAGACTCAAAGTGAGAACATGACATCTACAATTGAGTAAGCAGGGCCTGAGAGCTCCAAATACGTCTGCACATTCTGTTGGAAAGTGTTTCTGGTGCAGAAAGAAAGCAATTATTATTATTTTTTAAGTTTGGGTGTCTTTTGTTTTCAAATGTTTTTATTAATTTTTTTGGAGAGAGAGAGAGACAGAGAGAGAGAGAGAAAGAGAGACATAGATTGCTGCCTCCTGTACGCCCACTACTGGGGATCAAGCCTGCAACCCGGGCATGTGCCCTGACCGGGAATCAAACCAGGACCTGTCAGTCCATGCGACGGTGCTCAATCCACTGAGCCACATCAGCCAGGCAGCAACAATATTTTTTGAAGTAACATACCTGACCAAGGAATCTTATATATTTTTTTCTTACTCATGTTACTCGTGTTTCAGCCAACAACTTATTTGAAAGTGATGCTATTGATGGACAGTGAAAGAAAGATAGGACAATCCTTGTTCCCCTTTTTTTTCCCTCTTCTTATTCAGAATGAATTTAGATTGTGCACATATCAAGAAGTGAAATAATAGTAGATGCAATAGTTTTCCTTGCAGCATTTCCATTTTTCTGGTAAGAACAAAATACATATGCATGCCCAGGCTGTGAAATAGTAATTGTGTAATTTCGATGATTCTTCATATGAGTTAAATGTTCTTCTATTTGCATTTAAAACTGGCATTGTACAATATAAAGATGAATGGCAAAATACATGCTAATAAATTAACATTTTAATTTTTCTTTACTGGAAAGACATTAACTAGAAAATTGCCACCATGAGAATAAAAGAGACTGGAGAAGAAAGGAAAAAAAATGTTCTACTTACTCAAAGATACTTAATCTTTCATATCACATTGTCCCTGCATTTTGAACAAAGGTTTCCACCTTTTTATTTTGCACTGAGCCCTACAAAATATGAAGCTGGTTCTAGCTCCAAATATCAGTACTGTCAAGATATAGAATACCTGGTCTAGAGGGTGTCGGGAAGATAAAGAAAAATAAACAGAGGCAAGATTTGTTCTGGCGTTAAAGTTGAAAGCACTGAGCATAGGCGAAGGGCCAAGGAGAGCTAGTTTGGAGCTTGAGTAACTGGTAAATTAGGGGGGAGTCATGTGATAATGTAAATCATCTAATTTCATCCTTACATCAGTGATATGAAATATATGTTATTTTTCTCATTTTATAAAAGGATGAAACTGATTGTCCAAAATCCCAAGGCTGGTAATGGTAAAATCCAAAGCCCTTGAAGTTCAAAAGCATAGCCTACTGATTATTCTGCTGCCCATATTTAGAGGGAAATGAGCCAGCTAAATGAAGCTCACCTACAAATCACAGAGAAAATTGTGAATGGAAGCCTGTGGGTCAGAGCACAGAACTGTATTCCTTGTCTGCTCTGTTCTGTGGATGTTCCTGCTCTGCTAGTGTTGCCAATAATGGATATTCCTTTCACTGTGTCTTCCCAATTCATCTGTCTCCCAATATTGCATAATATCTTAGAGGATAGTTATAGAAATTGAGAAATATGAGTGTATAAAACAGAAAGTATTTGCTGTGGCTTTTCATTATATTATGTTCTCTATTTTATATCATTCATATTTTTCTTTATAAACTCCTTGTCAAATATTTGAACAGTCATCTACTTTATCTGTAGTTTGCAGCAATACTGAATATAGTATCAAAACCCTAAAAAATCACCCAGACATTCTTCTCTATAAAAATTCAAAGTACATAAATATATTGGAACTTCTGAAAACTCATTCTGAAATGTCACACTCCGTTAAACATACAATGATGCTGAATTTTACAGCTTTAAAAAAACCCTTGTTTATTTTTTATTATTTATATGTACTTGAAAATAATTGATATTCTAATTAAAACATCTCTTTAAATTATACATGAATCCCTTCTATTAGAAACAATAAAATAGCATATGACATTGAAATGTGTTTATGCCAAGAATTTCAGTAATTCAATTGTCTAGTAATGAATGTTTCATTATTTAACTTATGCTAATTTTGTAACCGTCTCCACCTGCTTATTTAGATAACCAGAGTCTACATTTTTCTCTGAATATTTGGATCAAGTCTAGTAAGCTGAACTGCCTTACTTCTTCTCAAAAGTTGTTATTTCTCATCAAGCACACTGCTGAGAACTTGGGCCGAACTTACTAGTTTCTCAACAAAGCTTTCACTGTCCCAGAAGATAGAGTAAGATTTATTCCAAGTCAGAGCCAAAATAAAGATATTAGTTTTAGTTCTGAAATAAGCTGAAGTAAGAAAAAAATCTAGCAAGTTGCATTTATGATACTCAGTATGCTATGTTGTAATTTTTCATTTCACGTGTCTGCTCTCCCACTAGGCTGTGAGGTCTTTGTGAGTACGTACCAGTCTTATGCTTCCCACTCTGTCTCCTCTCCTTTAATCTCCTACCCCTTACAGGGCTTCACTATATGCCTGATAAATAAATGAATGTTCAAGAAAATAATCATTAGCATAAATAATTCAAAAACCTTTGACAGTTACTTATTCTGACTCAGGGTGATTGAAATTAAAATGAATTAAAGGCAGACGACAATCCCAATTAATATCACAGAGTCACTCTTCCTAACAAGGCTCTCAAGGAAGAACAAGACTTAACATTCAGATTACAGGCTCATTGCGTATCAGTGCTTTTGTTTTTGTTGCTGTTGTTTTATAGAGATGTGACTTTAGGGACTATTGATCTGGTATATCTGAATAGCAAAGAAACCACCTGCCTCCTCTCCAGTAGTACAGAAAGTTAGTAACAGCTCTTTTGGACTCAAAGTGCCTACAGTCAAGAGCCTGCTGCTCCACTTACAAGCTGGGTGGCACTGGACAAGTTGACAATTCTAAATCTACGTTTTCTCACCTGAAAATATAGGTAATAATAAAATACGTATTTGAGATATGTGATTTCCAAAATTTAAAAATCAAGTCCTGAGTATAATTTCAGACATACCAAGAACTCAGGAAATGTTAACTCTTATTAGTTTAGTATGATGATTAGCTTCTTTTTAATCTTTCAAGTTTCAAAGTGAACTCTATATCCTTTATTAGATCTTCCTTAGGACTCTTCCATTCACTTTCATTTCTCTCTTTCTGAGGCATATATCACATTGGGATTGGAAAAAGACTGGGGCACTTGAGAATTTTCACAACATCTTGAATTTGTTTGTAATTGTTTCATGGGCATAAGTCATCTTTCTTCGATATTCTTTCCCTATTACAAGGAATGATGGATTTTTTTTCCCCGAAGGGGCTCATGGAAGCCACTTCTCCAAAATAGGGCAAGAGCTAGGTTGGCTGAGGTGATTATGTGACATGATCTAAGTATGGAAAATCAGAGGGTAAATACCAGCTTTCTTCTAGAGAATACCAATGACTATAACTGGAGAAGTCATAGCCATATATTATCACCTTGCATAAGGCAATAAATGGAAGACAAAGAAAAGCAGATGATGTTGCTTATATTAAAAAAAAAAAGAAGAAGAATGAATAAAGGGAAGAAAAAATAAAAGAAAAGGGGAGTGGATATTGCTGACATTCATTTTTCTCTCTGATCCTATGGGGACACTGTCTCTGCTTTTGAGGGTTCACAATCATGTAATCTACAACAAACCTAACTAAGCTGTGCTAAATGCTTCATCCCTCCACCCCAGTTACATATTCATGAAAGATTCTGATGGATGTCCTATGGTAAGAGAACATGTATTTAAAACAAGTATTTTATTTGAGACAAAAATGTACTTTATATTAGTTTCATGAGTAAATACATGCTTTATTATCTCTAAGATCTATCTTTGCCTGATCATTAAAATCCATTTTAAGATAAAATGGAGACCTAACCTCTGTTGTGATAATTATCAAAATCTCATATTTTCTTGAGATTATGTAATAGTCACACTTAGGGAGATATCTTCACCTCATCAGCCTTTTGTATATTTCCTCCAGCCAAAAGCTTCCCCTTTATGTTCCTACTTTCTATAGTTTCCATTGCTCAAACAACAGACTTTTTTTTTCTTCCATATCAGACATTCTATTGCTATATGAAGAAAATGTTTTAAACTATACACTCTCGAGACATTCTCACCCCTGCATTGAATCACTTTTGTATGTCCTCTACTAAAATAAAAGTCATTAAATGTTTAATCCAGGTCAAGTATATATTCAGTGTTTTTTATACACTATAGCACTTACCTCTCTCACACACACTAACAAAAACTATGGAGAAGGCATTATTATTGTAACCATTTTACTAAAAGAAAACTGAGACTTTAAGAAGATTGTCCAAGGTCATATATTAATAAGACAGAACTGGATAGTATTGTTTGTTGAAAATCATGTCCAAAATTAGAAGAAGCAGGAAGCAGCACATGTGAATTGAGATTCTTTTAGGTTTCTACAAAGATCAGGCATAAATTTCATTCTAACTTCTCTTATGACTTTTTACCTGTTTCTTTTCCCATGACTAAGAGCCTGCAAAGATCTGTGTACTTTCCTCAGATGAGTTGGAAGAATTTCTGTAAGACCATATTGCCCTTCTGTAGTTAGACAAAAATGCAGGGATCATTCTTTATTTTATTTTCTTTCAATTTTTATTTATTTTTGTTACAGATGTTTCTCCTTTCCCCCCCCAAGATAACCTCTTCCCAATCCCGCCATCCCCACCCCCCCCAACATTGTTATCTATGTCCATTGGTTATGCATACATGCATATAAGTTCTTTGGTTCATCTCATCCAACCCCACTGCCACCCTCCTCTGAGGTTTGTCAGTCTGAACCGTACTCCTGTCTATGTTTCTGGGTCTATTTTGTTCATCAGCTTATTTTGTTCATTATATTCTACAAATAAGTGAAATCATGTGGTATTTGTCTTTCTCTGATTGGCTAATTTCACTTAGCATAATGCTCTCCAGGTCCCTCCAAATCCTCTCAAAGGATTAAGAGATCTCTCTTTTTTACAGCTGCATAGTGTTCCATATGTACCACAGCTTTTTTATCCACTCATCTATTGATGGACACTTGGGCTGTATCAAGATCTTAGCAATTGTAAATAGTGGTGCTATAAACATAGGGGTACATATATTCTTTCTGATTGGTGTTTTAGGTTTCTTAAGATATATTCTTAGAAGTGGGATCACAGAGTCAAATGGCAGATCAATTTTTAACTTTTTGAGGAAACACCATATTGTTCTCCATAGTGGCTGCACCAGTCTGCATTCCCTCGCCAACACTTGTTTGATGATTTGTTGATGGCAGCCATTCTGGCAGGTGTGAGGTGATACCTCATAGTTGTTTTAATTTATATCTCTCTGATGATTAGTGATGTTGAGCATTTTTTCATATGTCTCTTGGCCATTTGAAAGTCCTGTTTGGAGAGGTGTCTCTTTAGGTTCCCTGCCCATTTTTAATTGGGTTCTTTGTCTTCTTTATGTTAAGTTGTATGAGCATTCTATATATTTTAGAAATTAACCCCTTATCTGATGCATCTTTGACAATTATGTAGTGGGTTCCCTTTATATTTTGGCACTTGTTTCTTTTGCTGTTCAGAAGCTTTTTAGTTTGATGTAGCCCAATGTATTAATTTTTTCCTTTGTTTCTATTGCCTTAGGCATTGTATCAGTGAAAATTCTGTTGCGTATGATGTCTGACATTTTGTTGTCTACACTTTCTTCTAGGATTTTTATAGATTCATGAAACACATTTAAGTCTTTTATCCATTTTGACTTTATTCTTGTGTATGGTGTAAGTTGGTGGTCTAGTTTCTTTTCTTTTCTTTTTTTTTTTGCATGTAGCTGTCCAGTTTTCCCAACACCATTTATTAAAGAAACTGTCTTTGCTCCATTGTATGCTCTTGCCACCTTGTCAAATATTAATTGAGCATAATGTCTTGGGTCAATTTCCAGGTTCTCTGTTCTGTTACATTAATCTATATGCCTGTTCTTGTGCCAGTACCAGGCTGTTTTGATTACAGTGGCTTTGTAGTGTAACCTAATATCAGTATTGTGATCCCTCCTACTTTGTCCTTCTTTTTCAAGATTGCTGTGGCTATTTGGGGTCTTTTTTGGTTCCATATGAATTTTTTTTTTTATCCTCACCAGAGGACATTTTTGCATTTATCTTCAGATAGAGCAGGAGGGAGAAAGGGAGGAAGAGAGAGAGAGAAACATCAATGTAAGAGAGACACATCGAGTGGCTGCCACCCACATGACCCCAACCCGGGCGGGGACAAACTGCAACCGAGGTACGTGCCCTTAGCGGGAACTGAACCTGGGACTCTCTGGTCCACGGGCCGATGCTCTAACCGCTGAGCCAAACCGGCCAGGGCCCATATGAACTTTTGAAGTGTTTGTTCTAGTTCTGTGAAATATGTCATTGGTATTTTAATGGAGATTGCATTAAATCTGTAGATTGCTTTGGGTTGTATGGACATTTTAATGATGTCAATTCTTCCAATCCATGAACAAAGTATATGCTTCCACTTTTTTATATCTTCCTCTACTTCTTTTCTCAATGTCCTATTGTTTTCTGCAAATAGGTCCTTTACTTCTTCGGTTAAGTTTATTCCTAGGTATCTTCATTTTTTTGCTGCACTGTTAAATGGAATTGTTTTTTTAGTTTCTCTTTCTGTGAGTTCATTGTTGGTGTATAAGAATGCCATCAAATTCTTGATGTTAATTTTGTATCCTGCTACCTTGCCAAACTCGTTTATTAAATCTAGCAGATTTTTTATGGAGTCTTTAGGGTTTTCTATATATAATATCATGTTTTCTGTGAAAAATGACAATTTCACTTTCTCCTTTTCAATTTGGATTCCTTTTATTTTTCCTTCATGTCTGATTGCTGTGGCTAAAATTTCCAGGACTATGTTAAATAAGAGTGGTGAAAGTGGGCATCCCTGTCTTGTTTCTGTTCTTAAGGGAAAAGTTTTTAGTTTTTGCCCATTGAGTATGATGTTGGTGTAGGTTTTTCATATATGGGCTTCATTATATCGAGATGTGACCCCCCTATTCCCACATTGCTGAGTATTTTTATCAGAAATGGGTGCTGGATTTTGTGAAATGCTTTTTCAGCATCTATTGATATGATCATATGGTTTTAATCTTTCATTTTGTTTATAGATTTGTGAATATTGTACCATCCTTGCATCCCTAGGATGAATCCCACTTGGTCACGGTGAATAATTTTTTTAATGTATTACTGGATCCTATTTGCTAATATTTGGTAAGGATTTTGGCATCTATGTTATCAGGGATACTGGCCTGCAGTTTTCTTTCTTTATAGTGTCTTTATCTGGTTTTGGAATTAGAATTATGCTAGCCTCATAAAACGAGTTGGGAAGTCTTCTTGTTCTTGAATTTTTTGGAATAGTTTGAGGAGGATGGGTGTTAGTTCTTCTTTGAATGTTTGGTAAAACTTCCCGGTGAAGCCATCCGGGCTCAGGCTTTTGTTTGCTGGGAGAGTCTTGATTACATCTTCAATTTCCTTAGTTGTTATTTGTCTGTTCAAGTTTTCTATCTTTTCCAGATTCAGTTTTGGGTGACTATGTGTTTCTAGAAATTTGCCCATTTCACTGAGATTGTCCAATTTGTTGGCGTATAATTGTTCATAGTATTTGTTAATGATCCTTTGTATATCTATGGTGTCAGTAGTTACTTCTCCTCGTTCATTTCTGATTTTGTTTATTTGGGTCCTCTCTTTTTGTTTCTTGGTAAGTCTAGCTAAGAGTCTATCAATCTTGTTTATCTTTTCAAAGAACCACCTCTTTGTTTAATTGATCTTTTGAGTTTTTTTGTTTGTTTGTTTCTATGTCGTTTATTTCTGCTCTGATCTTTGCTATTTCTTTCCTTCTACTTGCTCTGGGTTTTTCTTTTTGTTTGCTTTCTAGTTCAAGTTGTGAGGTTAGATAGTCAATTAGAAATGTTTCTTGTTTTTTGAGGTAGGCCTGTAGTACTATGAACTTCTCCCTCAGGACTGCTTTCGTTGTGCCCCACAGATTTTGTGTTGTTGTCTGTTCATTTTCATTGGTTTCCAGGAAGTTTTTAATTTCTTCCTTGATCTCCTTAGTAACCCATTCATTGTTTCATAACATGCTATTTAGCCTCCATGTGTTCAAATGTCTTTGCATGTTTCTTTTGTAATTGATTTCTTTCATACCATTGTGATCTGAGAAGATGCTTAATATGATTTCAATCTTCTTGAACTTGTAGAGACTTAGTTTGTGTCTTAACATGTGGTCTATCTTTGTGAATGTCCCATGTGCACATGAGAAGAATGTGAATTCTACAGCTTTGCGGTGTAATTCTCTGTAGATATCCATTAAATCCTTTTGATCTCGTGCATCATTTAGAGTCTCTGTTTCCTTGTTAATTTTTTGTCTATAGGATCTATCCAGCGATTTCAATGGGGTGATGAAATGGATTTCTCCTTTGAAGTCTTCCAGAAGTTTTAAAATATATTTTGCTGCTCCTAAATTGGGTGCATATATGTTTATGAAGGTTACATCTTCCTGTTGGATACGTACTTTCAACGTTATGTAGTGGCCTTCTTTGTCTCTAGTTATGGCCTTCATTTTGAAGTCTAATTTATTTGATATGAGTACTGCTACACAAGCTTTTTTTCACCTTTCCATTTGCTTGGAAGATTTCTTTCCATCCTTTCACTTTCAACCTAGATGAGTCTTTTGTTGTGAGCTAGGTCTCTTGTAAACAACATATATATGAGTCATGCTTTATTATCCAGTCAGCTACTCTGTGTCTTTTGATCAGAGTGTTCAGTCCATTTAAGGTTAATATTGATATGTACTTATTTATTGCCATTTTTGTTTATTGCAGTTATATTTTTCTTCCCATTTCTTCTGCTAATTACAGCAGTCCTTTCAACATTTCTTGCAGTGCTGGTTTGATGCTAATATATTCCCTTAGCTTTTTTTTTTTTTTGTCCGGGAAGCTCTTTATTTCACCTTCTATTTTGAATGATAGCCTTGCTGGATAGAGTAGTCTTGGATTCAGATCCTTGTTTTTCATGACCGTGATTACTTCATGCCATTCCCTTCTGGCCTGTAGTGTTTCTGTTGAGAAGTCAGCTGATAGCCTTATGGGGGTTCCCTTGTAGGTAACCTGTTGCTTATTTTTTGCTGCCTTTAGGATTTTCTCTTTGTCATAGTTTTTGGCATTTTAATTATTATATGTCTTGGTGTGGGCCTGTTTATGTTCTTCTACTTGGGGCTCTCTGTGCTTCTTGAACTTGAATGCCTTTTTCCTTCACCAAGTTAGGGAAGTTTTCTCTCACTGTTTCTTCAAATATATTCTCTAACCCTTGTTCATTTTCTTCTTCTGGAAGTCGTATGATGCAGATGTGGTTATGTTTCCAGTTGTCCCACAGCTCTCTTAAGCTGTTTTCTTGTTTTTTAATTTTTTTTTTCTTTTTGGTTTTCTGATTGGGTGATTTTTTTCTACCCTGTCTTCTAATTCACTGATTAGGTCCTCAGCTTTCTCTACTCTGCGGGGTATTCCATCCAATGTGTTCTTTATTTCTGCTTGTCATTCTTCATTTCAAAGTAGTTGGTTTTCAATGTTTCTATATGTTTACTCATGGTGTTGAGCTTCCTCATTATCATGGCTCTAAACTCTACCTCTGATAACTTGCTAACTGCATTTCATTTATCTCATCTTCGGTATAGTTCTCTTGTTCTTTCATTTGGGATTTGTTTCTTTGTTTCACCATTTAGCCTGTCTCAGTGAGTTTTGGAGCCTGTCAAATTTTCCCTATGGGTGTTAGTGTTCTGCTGATTGTGGCTCCCTCTACTGGGTTTGGATCAATATGGGAGGATGCACGTTAAACACTTCTGACAAATCTTATTTTCCTGGGTAGATTTGCAAGCCCAGGAAAGGTTTAGTTATCCTCTAGCCTTTTTCCTGGAGGCTATTAGTCTGAGTTACTTGAAGAGCCTGGGGTTGTAGCCCTCAACTGAATGAAAAAATCCCTCAGGTGTTCCGGGTAAGAGAATTTACAGAGGGTGGGGCAGATGCTGGGTGTTAATGAGCCTCAATTTTTATTTCTTTGGCCTGGCCAGGTGGTATCAAATTTGTGAGGGAGGGACTGTTGCTTCTCTCAGGGGCTCTAGGAAGGGGCTCTTTCAGTAAGATGTCTACTTTCCTGTGAGGGAGTGATTCAGCAAAAAACTCCCTTTGCCCTCTCACTTCTCCAAGCTCCTGTGTCTCCACACAGTTCCAGTTCTGTCTGCCCTCCCTCTGCCAGAGCCCAAGTTTAGTGGCTGTAGCTAATTTAGTGCTCTGTTCTGGCCCTCTGTGCTGTGGAGCCAGTTTGGGAGTTTAACCCTGAGGGAGCTGCTCACAGCTTAAACAGCTGCTGTCTCTGGGCTCCCAACCCACTCTCTTGTGCCTCCACAGTTTCTATCAGGCTTGATTTAGTGTCCTTTTTCTGTCCTTTGTTATATGGGTCATCTCTAGCTGCTTTTCTGTTGTTTTTGTCTGACGATTTGACTTTACTTTAGTTGTAATTCCATTTTGGTCCTGGGAGATGGTCTGTGTAGCTTCCCTTCACTCTGCCATCATTTTGGAATCTCCCAAGGATCATTCTTTAAAGGCAATAGGTGAAGGTACAAAAAGGTCAGGTCAATCAGCTTCTGAAATCCATAGAAGAAAGTCCTATAATGGGAGGAGAAAGTAGCCTGGGGACCACCTGGGACCCTGCAACTCTCCTTGAATGTGAAAAATTAGCAGCAAGTCCTTGGGTTTCTACCTTATCTCACTGTCTCCTTCCCTAATTCCCACCAACTCTCTCCTTCATTCAGGGTTAGGCTCCCATAATATCATAAGCTTATTCTAACTTCTATAGTCTATACTTATTACCTACCATACAATAATTACCCATATATTAATCAGTATTATGAACTAAATTGTGTCCTCCAAAAATTTATGTTGAAAGCCTAATTTCCAGTACGTCAGAAAGTTACTTTATTTAGAGCTAGGATTGTAAAAGAGGTAATAAAGTTAAAATGAGGTTATTAGGATGAGCTCTAATCTAATAGGACTAGGGTCCTTATAAGAAGAAAAAACTTGGACACAGGTAGGTATAGAGGGAAGACCATGTGAAGACACAGGGAAAAGATGGACATCTATAAATCAAGGAGAGAGTCCTTGGAAGAACCCAACCCTGCTGACAATGTTGATCTTGGGCTTCTCTCCTCTAGAATTGTCAGAAAATATATTTCTGTTCTTTATGCCTCAGAGACTATGGTACTTTGTTATGGCAACCCTACAGAACTAATACAATCAGTCACCACCACTAGAGTTGGAGCTTCTCCAGGGAAGAGTGAGCTTTTATCTATCAACTAGCACAGGCTCTGGAATGTGATCAGTACATATCTGTGACTAAATGATTGATTAACGAACTATCACAGATGTTACTGTATCCTCTGCCCTTCCCTAACAACTAGTGAAACCACAGAAATACCTATCAGCCTTGGAACCTGGTGATTTTCTGCTTATTTGCTTATTCTTTCTTTTTCTTTTTCTTCTTTTCTTTCTTTTTCTTTCTTTTTTTTTTTTTTTTTTTTTTTTTTTGATGCAAAAACAGGTTCTTACATTGGCAAAGATGAGACAGAGGTTGGATCCTGGAGTCTAAAGAATTCCTAACTGCTTCTCTGCATATGAGTACAAGGTCTTATAGGAAGAGCAACTTGGAAAACTCTCATGCACACTGCAGAAATATGATGAGAAATTTTGTTTTGAGTGGAAGAGGAAATAAGATTTTAAAAAAGGTGTCACAGGAGATCCAATTTATAGTGAAAACAGGTCTACATATTGTCATTGTTAATTAAAACTGACCCTATGATAATTGGTTCCCTTTTGTAGTGCTTATTATGGACCACGTATACTTTGTGGTGTTTTATATTTGTTAACTTATTTAATTCTCACAATCCTTAGAAAATTACAATCATTATTTCTATTTCAGTTATAATTACAAGAGGAATACTTGCCAGAGTCCATATAGCCAGCAAGAGGAGAAGCCAGTATTAAAACGCAGGCATTTGGTCTCCAGAGTCTATGGCACATAAGTTACAGCTAGTCCTGCCTATCAGTTAAGGAGAATATTCTTGGATTTCAAATCAAGGATGGAGTATCTATCATCTATCTATCTATCAGCTATCTATCTATCTATCTATCTATCTATCTATCTATCTATCTATCTATCTATCATCTATCTATCTAATAAAAGCCTACATTCATACCTTATTGCATGCATTTATATTATAAATAAAGCAGAATGTTCCTCTTATGCAATCCATTGGTAATCCTCAAATAAAATGAAAGCAACACCTAAATCCAATAAATAAAGCAGCATCTTTCATTTGCTGAGCTCTCTATGGTGCAAACATTGATCTCAATCTTTTCATGAACCCTCTTTGTTAACCTTCCTAGCCCTGTGAGATAGGCATTATTTCCCCAATTTTGCAGCTGAGAATATAGAGACTCAGAAAAGTTATTTAAGTTAATCAAATGCAAACGGCTAAGAAAGTGGTAGGGCCAGCTCTGGCTGAGACTAGAACTCATGATCTTAAACACTGCACGAGATTCATTTAACAATTCTTTTCAGTTTACATCCATTTTAAAGTTTCAGTCCTCGATCAAGTGCCCCTGAAATTTCTGTCAGGTCCAGGTGTATGTTTTAGGTTTTTTTTCCAGATGATTCATCATACAGAGCTACCTTAAAGCCTAGAAATCATCTCAACTTAGCCTAAAATGAAGCTAGATGTTCTGTCTTGTCTGACCATAGTAAGAATGTGCCTTTGGCTTATTCCTCGTCCCTTGGCATTGGCCTCATGACTCTTACGTGATAAAATTACCATTTTTAGTACTCCATCATGGACTGAAAAGGTGAAGGTAGTACAGTGGGAAAAGTAAAATTGCCCTTGGAGAATTAAACTACAAATCGACTTCTTATAAATGAGGTCACAATCATCTTAAGATATAATGTCCTTTTTACAAAAACCTCTTAAAACATAATGGCCCCAAAGGCTAGCATTAACTGTGGCCACATCAAAGCTGTATTTTCTTAATCAAGTGTCTATCAGAAAAATGGATTAATTCATAATAAAATATGGGAGTGATAAGTAGGCAGAGACAAAATCTGGCAATATTCAAGCAGTGCCCTGAGGGAAGGGGTCCTAATCAAAGACTCATCTATATGATCTGGGTAACAAGTAGGTTTTTAGATAAATTTATCAAGTTATAGTATCTTGAGGCACTTGAGTATTCAAATAAAAATGAATTCACTATTTTTTTAAATTGAGGTATAATTGACCTACCTCATCATATTAATTTCAGGTGTAAGACATGATTCAATATTTGTATATACTGTGAAACGATCACTACAATAAGCTTAATTATCATTTGTTACTATACATGTACAAAAATTTTTTGTTGTGAAGAAAACTTTTAAAATTTACTATGTTAGCAACTTTCAAATATGCAATCCAGTATTATTAATTATTAATTAATTATTTCAATTTTTTAATTGATTTTAGAGACAGAAGAAGAGAGAAGGAGAGAGAGATAGAAACATCAATGAGAGAGAACATTGATTGGCCCCCCACTGAGGATCGGGCCCATAACCTGGGCATGTGCCCTGACTGGGAATCAAACTGGCAACTTCTTAGTGCATGGGTCAGTGCTCAACCACTGAGCCACACTGGCCGGGCTTCAATCCAGTATTAACTATAGTCACCATGTTGTACATTATATCCCCATAACTTATTTTAAACTGGATGGTTGTACCTTTTGACTCCCTTTATCCATTTTGTCCACATTCCACCCTGAACCTCTGGCAACCACCCATTTGTTCTCTGTACCTATAAACATGTGTTTTTTGTTAGAGTGCACATATAGGTGAGATTATATAGTATTTGTCTTTATCTGACTTATTTCACTTAGCATAATACCTTCAAGGTCCATACATGTCACAAATGGTAACATTTTATTCTTTTATATGGTCTAATAATATTCCATTGTGTTTGAATATATATGGCACAATTTCTTTATACATTTATTTGTTGATGAACACTTAGAATATTTTCATATCTTGGCTATTATATATGGTTTCATAAAAATTTTACTGTTTTCTTCATTTCTCTGAAGAAATTCCACTGGAATTTTGATAGGGATTGCATTATATCTATAGATTGATTTGAGTAGTATGGACATTTTAACAATATTAATTTTTTCAATCAATGACCATGGAATATATTTCCATTTATTTGTGTTTTCTTCAATGTCTTATAATTTTTAGTATACAGATCTTTTACCTCCTTGGTTAAATTTATTCCTAGGAGTTTTATCCTTTTTGACACCATTGTAAATGGAACCATTTTCTTAACTTTCATTTCTTATCATTTGTTTTTATATAGAGAAACACAATCAATTTCTGTATATTAATTTTTATATCCTGCAACTCTACTAAACTTATTCTATCAGTTTTTGGTGAGGTATTTATAGTTTTCTATACATATTATCATGTCATCTGAAAATAGTGACAATTTTATGTTTCTCTTTCCAAGTTGGATTTTTTTTTTCTTGTCTAATTGCTGTGGCTAGGATTTCTTTACTATGCTGAATAAAAGTGGTAAGATTGAGCATCTTTGTCTTGCTCCTGATCTTAGAGAGAAATCTTTCAGCTTTTCACTGTTGAGTATGACATTAGCTATGTGTTTGCCAAATATAGTTTTTATTAAACTGAGGTATCTTCCTTCTACACCCATTTTGTTGAGAATTCTTTTTTAAATCATAAATGTATGTTGAATTTTGTCAGAAGCTTTTTAAGCCTCTATTAAGATTATTGTATATATTTTTAATATTTTTTAAAAGGGTGTATCACACTGATTAATTTGTGGATGTTGAGCCATATTTGCATCCTTGGAATAAATCCCACTTAATCATTATGTATAATCTTTTTAATGTATTGTTGAATTTGGTTTGCTAATGTTTTGTTGAGAATTTTTGCATCTATGTTTTCAGGGTTATTGGTCTCTAAGTTTCTTTTCTTGCTTTTTTTCTTATCTGGTTTTAGTATCAGGGTAATGCTGTCATTGTAACATGAGTAGATAAGTATTCCCCCTTCTTCTAAGTTTTGGAAGCGTTTGGAAGAATTGGTATTAATTCTTCTTTGAATGTTTGGTAGAATGCCCAGTGAAGCCATCTGTTTTGGACTTTTGATTGTAGGGAGTTTTAAAATTGCTGATTCTTACTAGCAGTTGGTCTGATCAGATTTTCTTTTTTTCTTATGTATTTATTTATTATTAACTCTTAGAAGACTGTATGTTTCTAAAATGTATCTATTTTTTCTCAATTATCCAATTTGCTGATTTTTACTTGTTCATAGTAGTATCTAATGATTCTTTGTATTTCTGTGGTATTAGTTGTAATGTGTCCTCTTTCATTTCTAATTTTATTTATTTGAACCATCTCTCTTTTTTTCTTGGTGACTTTATGCATACATATTTACAAATGTCATATCTTCACATTTTATTGACCTCATTTTCATTGTGTTTCATTATGCAATGCCCTTCTTTGTCTTTTACTACAGTCTTTGTTTTAAAGTATATTTTCTCTGATATAAGTATAGCTACCCCAGCTTTTTGGTTTTCATTTGTATGGAATTCTTTTTTAATCCCTTTACTTTTAGTCTGTGTATGTCTTTACATCTGATGTGAGTCTCTTATAGGCAGCATAGATGGGTTTGGTTCCCCCTCCCCTCCCCATTAATGCACTGGATGTCATTTGATTGAAGAATGTAGTCCATTTACATTTAAAGTAGCTATTGATATCTATGTACCTATTACCATTTTAGTGATTGCTTTGGGGCTGTTTTATAGTTTCACTGTTGCTTTTTTCTTGTCTTGATTTTTTTGTGTGTGATGACTTTCTTTAGTGGTGTGCATGGATTCCTTTCTTACTATCTTTTGTGCACCTACTATAGGTTTTTGCTTGGTGGTTACCATGGGACTTATATATAACAATTTATATTTATGTAACAGTCTATTTTTAGGTAATAAAACATTTAAAGTTTAAATGCATTCTAAAACCCTACACTTTTACCCCCTACACACACATTTTATATTTTGATGTCACATTTTACATATTTTTATCTTGTATATCCATTAACTAACTATTGTCATTACAGTTATTTTTTTACTGCTTTTGTCCTTTAACTTTTATACTAGTTTTATAAGTGATTTACTACCTATATATTTACTTTTATTAGTGAGATTTACACTGTCTTATGGTCTCTTGTAACTAATTAATGTTCCTTTAACATTTATTATAAGGCTGGTTGGTGCTAATAAAATCTTTTAACTTTTGCTTATCTGGAAAACTGTTTATCTCTTTCCAAGGACTATAACAATCAGAGATACAACTCTCACCAGACTACCACTCCCTGGGAACTGCATAGACATCAGACTGAAGCACATGCCTAGCCTTTATGTGAAAGGAACCTATTTAACTGGCAACCCTTTAGTGCATGGGATAATGCTCAACCAATTAAGCCACTCTGGCCAGGGCCTCTCCCACTTCTTGACTGTCACTTACTAATATCTCACAGAAAGGAGCTTACACATGTGTCTGGTGCCACAATTTTTTCAACTGCTGACCAGGGGACACTTCTCAATTGACTCACTCTTGAGGTCAGCAGGGCATATATTTGCCATTCATAGGACTGGATATATTTACATTAATTAAAAGCGGATGCTTGAAAGTTTGGCTTCCAATCAAGCTGAATCTAAGTGCTAACTAGAATCTTCCTCTTTGGGACACTGACTGGTCTTAACTACCCTTAACTATCTTGAGCTATTAAAGTAGATCAAGGCTGCTTGGATAAGTAGAAGGTTTTAAGAGAAAACCAAAAGTTAGGGCTGGGTTGAACAATAAATGTTATCTCCTACAGAAGGACAATCATTCAAGACTGTGAGAGGTGGCTGTTTCATCTAATGCAAAGAAACTAATACAGAGAATTAAACAAAATGAAGAAATAAATAAATATGTTTCAAACATAAAAACATGGTAACATCTCAGAAAAAAGTCCTAATGAAATGGAGATAAGTAAGTTATCTAATAAAGAATTAAAAATAATTGTTATAAAGATGTTCACTGGGAATAAAATGTATGAACACAGTGTAAACTTTGAGGAAGAGATATATAAAAAAAAGTTCCACAGAAAAATCATAGAACTGAAGAATACAATAATAGAACTGAAAAATATACCAGAGGGGCTCAACAGAAGCCTAGATGAAGCAGAAGAATAGATAAGGGAATTTGAAAACAGGGCAGAGGAACTCATTCAATCAGAAAAATATATATATAGCCCGACCAGTGTGGCTCAGTGGTTGAGTGTCGACCCATTCACCAAGAGGTCACTGGTTCAATTCCCAGTCAGGGCACATGCCAAGGTTGTGGGCCAAATCCCCAGTGGGGGCATGCAGGAGGCAGCCAATCGATGTTCTCTTTCACTGATGTTTCTATCTCTCTCTCTCCCTCTCCCTTCCTCTCTCCCTAAAATCAATAAAGAAAAAAAAATTTTAAGAAAAAAATACATATAAAAAGTAAAAAAAAAAAAAAGGAACTTAGAGAACAACACCAAGTGGACTAACATTCACATTATAGGAGTCCCAAAAGGAAAAAAAGAGAAAGAAAGGGGTAGAAAACTTATTTTAAGACATTATGGCTGAAAACTGTTCTAACCTGGGGAAAGAAACAGACATCCATATCCAGGCAGTTCAGAGAATCCAAATCAGATGAACCCAGAGAGACCCACACCAAAACACACATAATTAAAATGTCAAAAGTTAAAGAAAAGGAGATAATCTCAAAAACAGCAAGAGAAAAGAAACTTGTTATGTACATGGGAGTGTCCATAAAACTATCAGCTGATTGTCAGAAATTTGCAGGCCAGAGGGGAGTGGCACGAAATATTCAAAGTAATAAGGGAAAAAAAATCAAACCAAAAATACTTTACCAGCTGGGGATGTGCTTAAGTCTAATGTCTGTGCAGTACCCTAGGAATGGTAATCTGGTAAGAGTTGTCCTCGATTGGGATCCAGGAGAGCAAACCCCTGACTATCAGATCCAGATGATCAAGAAGTATCCCCTAGATAGAAAACATAAAAAACTAGGGCACCAGGATTCTAGAGCCAGGAGATCAAGGGGTATCACCTGGGTGGCAGCTGCAAACACTGAGTTACCAAACGTAAAAACTGGGGTACCCGACAGATATAAGAGTTTCCCTCTAAGAGATTTTGGTGTTCCACAGTGTAGCAGAGAAAGAGCAACCTGATAGTGCCCACACTCCAAGGTCTCATACAAAGTGTACAGTCAACCCTTAGATGTGTATTTAACCAGAAGCCTATTTCTCAGGCGAAGCTCCTGGACAAGCAAATAGGACTCTTTCTCAGAAAAACTGGAGGTGAGTTTCAGTCTGCTCTCTGCCATGCCCTGGGAGTGTGACAGTCCTGTGAGACCCAGGAATAAAAGCCCTCCTGGCTTCCTGAACCAGGAGATCAAGGGGTGTCCCATGGGTGGCATCTGCAAACACTGGATCACCAAATGTAAAATCCAGGGCATCAGATGTGTGTGAAGCTACCAACTGAGAGATGTTGGTACTCTTGAGCTCAGTACAGGGAGAGCATGAAGATGGTGTTCACCAGCTGGAGCAAGGTAGAGAAAGAGTGCAAAAACTGCACTGCCTAAAACAAGGGGGAAAACGAGAAATAAATGAAAAGAAAAAAATGTTTAAAGGGAAAAAAAGAAAAAAGGTGGCTGCCGGCTTTAGCAAGGCAGAGGGAGTGCAAGAGATGGTGCCTATCAGCCTCCAACCTGGAGAGTAGGCCAGCAGGCCCCCTCCCCTCAGACTAACTCTTTAAAAGTAAGAAATGAGTTTCATTCACATAAAGTCTGGGTGCTTTCAAATAGGCTGCCTCTGAGCTGGGCCCTGGGTGGGTGAGTCTGGGTACAAGTAAGGGACGAACTGAGCCATTCCTCAGTTCAAGCCATGTGGATCTTGTGGGCAAGAGTCTCATTGAGTTTCAAAGTTAGATATTTGGGGGGTTTATCTCAGGTGCCAGTCTTAAAAGCTGGGGTGCCCAATGTGGGGCATGAACGCTTTGCTCCTGAGGGAGAAGCTTTGGGTTTTCAGTCTCCTCCTGACTGTGGGCCACTGTGTACGAGGTGGGGTTTATGGCAAGATTGGATCTGTCTTTTGTCCCCACCTTGCTGTGGTCCCTCTCATTTACTCAGTGCGAAGGGGTCATTCCACCAGTTGTTAGTTTTTTCCTAGAGGAAATTGTTGCATATATGAGTATGAAAATGGTGTGCCTGTGCGAGGAGGGGAGGCCAGGATTTGCCTGTCACCATCTTCCCCGGAACACAAACTCACCCTGTTTAAAGGTTAACCAACTTTTGGCCATGATTTGGCTTTCATATATTGGGCCACAAGGAGAGGATATTGACTAGTGAATGTATTAAATTCCTCTGGCAGTAATCTATTTAATTGCAAATTAATACCTAGCCATTCTTGTTTTGAATATCATTTGATGGGAGCTGTGTTAATTTGATTCCGTTTTCAGACCTAATCAATTCTGAGATACTCTCCACAAGATTAACTTTCTAAGCCTGGGGAGCTGAGGGTCAGATGTGAAGCCTGAGAGGACCTGATCGAAGGGCCTTTCCTAGTGACACAGTGACCTTTTTCCTTTGGATGCCTTCAGCAATGTTTTATATTTCAGGGGAGACTTCCTTCCTTCCATGACATAGTGTAAGTATAAAAATGGTTCCAGTTTTAGCAAGCTGTAGGCTGGCACATAATGAGACAAGCAGTCATAAATAAATACTCTCAAAGTTCGTGCAAGATCATATTAAGACAGATGCCAAAGCTCGTAATTGCAAGGCGCTGCATATTACTGAAACTTTTCATAAAATCTAATGAGATTCTAACTTATAAGGAAAGAGGCATAAGGAAACTAGTAGCAACATAATTGAATGACACTTTCCACCCAGAGGGCAAAAGAAGCTAAAAAGCAGTATTTGTGTTTCTAAAAGAAAGGGATTGGGGAAGAAATTTAAAATCCAATAAGTCTAGTTTGATGGCATTGTTTTTTGAAAACTAGAATAAGAATTTTTGAACGAAGTGTTCCAAAAAGTGTAACTAAAAGCTCCCACCGATAAAATTGTATTGCATAAGATCTTTTAAAAGGTGAAGATCTTCTATGATGGAAACAAGAAGCAGGAGTGAGCTCAAGAGACTATCTAATGCAGATTTCCAACTATGTGCCTAAACTATCTCAAGAATCGTCTTGTTTTAGACATGACACCAAGACCTGTGAAAATTCACTTTATTTAAGCCAGAAGTAAACAAAGATCTTGAAGAAAGCAAATAAATTAATGAGTTCTACATTTCACCTTCTGTACCTTGCTCATTAATACAGAAAACAAAATTCTCATGAAAATTAATGACAGTTACCTGTCAGGTCAAGGAGGGAACCATTAACAACCTCCCCTAACCTAGAGAGATGCTCAAAGGGAATAGTAACAAGCCAGTAAAGACGAAAGCCCGCCCATGTGAATGGGATCATATTTGAGCTATTAATGAGCCTTATATACACTTAGGGGAGTCTCCAGTCTTCCCTTACAGCCAGAGGTCAAAGGGAAAGTCCTAGACTTTTAGTGGAGCACAACTCTTTAGGTCACAGGCTACTAAATGCTGGGGGACAAATGTACTAAAGAAAACACTTGTTCCATTTCTTGCATATATGACTCAAGTACAGGCTTTAAATTTTGCTTCTCAACTTCACCACTTATTAGTTGTGCAAGTTACTCAACATCTCCAAACCTCCGCTGCCTTAAATATTAAACAGCGACAAAAAATATTTACTTCTTAGTGTTCTTGTGAGATTTAAATAAGATAAAGTTTCTGAAGCTTCCAACACATTATTATTAATATTTTATAAAGCTTCATATTTACTAATTACAAGATATTTAATCTTACATCAGGCAACCTAAACATTGCAAATTACATAGTACCTTTCTTATATTACATATTCCACATATAATTAGTTTGCATAGAGTATATAGTACATATTTTACATGTATATTAACTTATTAGATAACAATGTAAAAAAGTAAGTACAGGGCCCAGCACAAGATCTCAATATAAATAGCTATTTTCTTTTTCTTTTCTCATTAGCTATAATATGCCTCAAAAGTAAGTGAAGGTCTAGAATAAAATTAATGATCATTCTTCCTTTGTCATGATTGCTAAGTGTAATTACATTTTGAATAAGCATGCATACACTTTTGGATAAAAGAGGTTTCATTTACTAGAACTGGGCAGATGTCAAGATTGACTTTGCTCTGGTTAAGATCTCTTAATGGTTCAGAAAAGACTTTTGGAATAATGAAGCAGAAATAGGTGTATCAGGGAGTTAATCTTCCTTCCTGTTTCCTACCCATCATGCCTAAGACAACGCCCTGCCAAATGGAATTGCTATGTGGAATAGAAGCTGTTCCAGCATCTTCTCTCTCACTTGAATATTAATATAAGATGATTAATGAACCTGTTGCTCAACATGTTAAATAACAGTGGAGAGATTAAGAATGCCATTCCCATTATTGAGCGCTGCATTTTAAGTCCTAATGTGTAAACGAGGCCATTAGTTTTCAGTCAGGCTTTGTAATGGATTTATTTATGAATTTATCTCACCTCTTCCACAAGCAAATCAGGCAGCAAATATTTACTTTTTCATCCTACATAAAGAATTGAAAGGCTAGCTCCACCAGTAAATAATGCAGATCTCTGACCCTGAAGTTTTTATAAAACTGTCCTTTCTAGCCCATTTAGTGTGGATAACTAAAATTTGGGGGACTTAATGCACCACCCTACTTCTGAGACTTCTGCGGTGAAACTGCACTCCCCCAAGATGTGTAGAAGCCTAAAGGTACTCAATATGAAAATATAACTTATATTTATAGCATAACTTCAATGGCAATCTGTTTCTGTTTGTATTGTATCAGGGATTTAGTAACTTATGCTTACGATTAGAAAGATATGAAAGTGCCCATCCCAATACTCAAGTTCAGGATGAATTATTGTTCTTTATATATTCTCCCAGATTTTATTATGTCTTAGGATGGCCTTTCATGTTAGAAAGAAATCTTTCTTTTTTATAGAAAAAGAATCTTCTCACATTATTGCTTAGAATAGCCAGTTGTCTCCCCAGAAAGCTATGAGATTTGTTTTGTGAAAAATGGAGCAAGAAGTTACCATAGAAAAGTAAATCGAGAGACCTGCCATTTATTTGTCAACTGATACTTTTAAGAAATATAATAAAAATAAGATGTATTGGGTGTGTTAGCTGCTTCTTAATATAGTCAAACTAAAGGAAGTATAAATAAGACTAATAAATGTTATCAGAATGTGTGTTTGAGAGAGAGAGAGAGAGGAGAAGGAGAAAAAATATGAGACACTAATAATCCCATTTTGAGAAATTTTGAAATGTTTCTCTCGGTAATGGATTTTAAATTAAGTGCTTGGTATCTGACGCTTAAATAAGGCTTTTCAGTGCATTTTTTGTCAGTAATTTACTTAACAAATTATATGAGGTACATGTCTTCACAAAACAGAATCTTATTACAACTTCTACTTTGTCTAAATTAATATATGATATCAGGAAATATTAGTTTAAATCTACTCTCATCTACTTGTTTAGGTAGGGTCCAAACCAAATTCCAGTGGTTGGTAAAGATGACTTTGATAATAACCTAGTAGATAGGTCACTGAGTAATTAGACAACATCATAATATATTTCTCTAAATTAAACTTCAGTGAATCTCTGAAATTGTTCTGAGAATTCTTTCTAGCATTAACATCTTTATGCCAATCTCCAAATTTTTACATTTGAAGTGCTGAAAATAGAATAGTATATGTCCACTCAAGTTCTAGGCTTGATTTCTGTCATTTTCCTATGGGAGTCCTATTGGATAAACAAAGATGTCTAGTGATTTTATGAGGTAGCTTAATAAAAACAGTGGTTCACCCTTCACTTCTCTACATTAACTATCCAAATAATTAATTTCTTAGTAAATAACTGCAGAGGGTATGCAAGTCTGAATGTCCCTGTGACTACCTTTCATCTACCATTAGCAAAAAGATCAGACAGAAAAGCTCCAAGTTTCACAGCTGATACTGCACTGGCGTTCACACAACCCTGTGAACTGAGGTCCAAACCCTGGATACGGCTCTTTCCAGCAATGTGTTGTTCACAGACCAGACAGCTCCTGTTGTTTCATGGTTGCTTGATTGCATGCTCCATGACTCCTCCCAAGTTCCTTATCAATACGTAAAACAGCATAAGAGTGGGCTCTCTGCAGCAGCACAATCATTGGAGTATCTATCTGTGATGAGTTCAAGCACACTTCTCAGTGGGCTGTTAAGATCTTGTGAGACTATGTGTATTCTTTTGATCCATCTCCTTCTCTGTTTCATTTAAGAACTTGTTCTTTGATACCTGAACGTGAGCTGCTAATGACATCTCTACCTTCTCAGTCTTGATGGTTGTAGGGTTTGTAAGGAGGGGATATGGTTCTCTTGGCCAACGCCATGTTCCCTGTGCTAGAACAGTGTCTGGATGAGCACTAAAGAACTGTTTATTCATTGCTTTCATTACAAATGCCACATTGATAAAGCAAATCTACACTTCAAAAGAGTGATAAATGTAGATGTTATTGGCTTCCATAGGAAAATGAAAGAGAGAGTTTATGTCTCACAGAATACTGCAAACAACTTCATAAAAATTTCTATTGGATATTCCTGTTCTTCCTCTATATTTCTCTTTTAGCATTATCTCATCCTTTCTTTTTAGTTCATTTTTTCCCCCAAACAATATTTTCAATATTCTCTATTGTCTTCGTATTTTAGCTCTGTCCCAAAATTGCTTGTCCCCTGAGCAAAATAAAAGTCCTTTAATGAACTGAACTCTCATTTCCTAGAAGGTCAGTGAACAACCAGCTGCATGATGCATACATGACTTTGAGATATTCAGCCCCTGCCTCAAGCAGTTTATCAAATTATTCATGTGCCTTTTCCCCTTAGCGTGCAAAAGACAGGCATGCGATGAGGTAGGCATGGGAGAGATTGCACTGCTAAGAAAAATATTTTCTCCTTTTAATTATAGACAAATGAGTGGAAATGCAAATGTAATGTTCTCAACCATGGCCATAGCCTTTCAGTATTTAAAGAAGTAGTTGAACTTAAATTCAATTTTGTCCTGTAAAAAATCACACAGTTTTATAGGTCATCCTGTCTGTATTCATCAGGGTTAATTCAGGAAAGCTGAGCCACCATGATTCCTATGAAATTGTGAATTTATTTTAGTAACTCAGCCTTAAAAAATTGTGGGTGGAACCAGGGACGTAAAGGTCCTTAAAGGGGAGTAAAATCACTTACCAGCACAAATGCTGGAAACCAGGTGGGAGATTGCAGGGAAAACACATGTACTGGGATCATGAAAGGGATGGTGAAGAAGTCTGTAATAGGTTGTGGTGCTTTGTGGCTGTGAGTTTGTATCCCAAGTGGTGCTGCACGTTGCCTCCCCAATATCATGCAACTTTATTTTCAATCAACTCCAACTTTTGGAATAAAGGAAATCATACAGGAAAGGGATCTCTAGAACTTTACTTCCCAGAATAAGCAAGTTCAAGAACAACCCAGAATACTGTCCCATGAGGAATCAGATTCTGGCTAAACTAGCCCTTGCCATTTATCCAAGAAGTTGGTCAATCATCTTAAGTTGAGAGTTGGTAACCATCAAGGCAAAGAATACTGTTTCAAGGGGAAAAATGGAGTACTGAGAATGCCTAGTCAATCCAGACAATTAAGACAGGTATGTTGATTTCAAGATGCTCATGAGATGCCTGTGCATGCTCTCCCTTTGTCTCTCTCTGTGTCTCTGTCTCTGTCTCTGTCTCTGTCTCTGTCTCTCTCTCTCTCTCTCTCTCTCTCTCTCTCTCTCACACACACACACACACACACACATACACACACAATCACTGGTAAACCTACCTACTATAAGTCCTACCACAGAGTCTGGCACATACAAGGTGCTTAATTCATATTTATTGAATAACTGAGGGAGCCACACAACAAATCTATGAAAGTGTTTTTCCCCCCTAAAATAAACACTCTCAACATATACTATCAAATTACTGGGTTTAAAGTAGAAAGTAAAATGATAAACCTGCTAATTACAAAGAGTAAATAAATCTCATGCATTATAGCCTGACTTGTGCCAAATATCATTGCTTCTACATTGCTCCTGTTCACACAATCTGCAACCTACATTTCTCCTTTCCTGCTTTCATTTGAATGGCTGCTTTATAGCTTTACGATTTATTTATGATATATTTTTCTCATCTATCTTTATCTCTCTTTCCCTTTTTTTCTTTTGTTTTAACTTTTCTGTCTGCTCCTCACATAGCTTCTTTTTCCTGTTATCATTGCCCCAAAATAAGAGAATCATTTTAATTGGAATGTTTGATTTTACAAGAGAGAAAAATCACAGTCTATCTGCTTAAAAGGTTGTCAGCATCTGGTTCTCAAGTGTCAGATTTAGGTTTTTTCCACTATGTTAGCACACGCATCACCAATATTATATCACAGTGTTCTAACACTGGGGGGAAAGAGCAGAAAGCAAGCCCAGCATCTTATGAGGGAGAAAAGAATTCTTTTAATCTTACATTAGCTGTGAATTCTTAGTCTTTCTGTATTTCATATTGTTACTGGGACAGTTGTATGTGATAGCTTTCCAGAAGGAGTTGTAGCTGCAGAGTGTAAAGGTCTATTTCCTATACCTTGCTTCAATGAGTGGACTTTGCAATCTATGTTTGTTGATGTTGTCTGTAATAATGCTACATTGAGAAGAGGAATTTTAAAATGAGTAATAAAATTCTGGATTTGACAGTCTATAGATTTGTAGGTCTTTTTTTTTTAATGTATTTATTTTTTTAAATTATTTTTATTACAGATGTTTGTTCTTTTTCTACCATTGACACCCTCCTCCCAATCCCCACCTGCTCACACCATACCCAGGATTGTTGTCTGTGTCCACTGATTCTGCATACATGCATATAAGTTCTGTGGTTTCTCTCTTCCCTCCCCCAGCCCACCCCTTCTTCTGAGGTTTGTCAGTCTGTACCCTACTTCTATGTCTCTGAATCTACTTTGTTCTTCAGTATGTTTTGTTCATTATATTCCACAAATAAGTGAGATCATGTGATATTTATCTTTTTCTGATTGGCTTGTTTCGCTTAGGATAATATTCTCCAGGTCCCTCCATATGATCTCAAAGAATAAAAGATCTTTCTTTCTTAAAGCTGCATAGTATTCCACTGTGTATATGTACCACAGCTTTTTTATCCACTCATCTATTGATGGAGACTTGGGCTCTTTCCAGATCTTAGCAATTGTAAATAGTGCTGCTATGTATATAGGGGTACATATATTCTTTCTCATTGGTGTTTCAGGCTTCTTAGGGTATATTCCTAGAAGAGGGATCACTGGGTCAAATGACATTTCAATTTTTAACTTTTTGAGGTAACACCATATTGTTTTCCATAGTGGCAGCACCAGTCTGCATTACCACCAGCAGTGTACTAGAGTCCCCCTTTGTCCACACCCTCACCACCACTTGTTGTTCTATGATTTGTTGATGACAGCCATTCTGACAGGTGTGAGGTGATACCTCATTGTTGTTTTAATTTGCATCTCTCTGATGATTAGTGACATTGAGTATTTCTTCATATGTCTCTTGGCCATTTGTACGTCCTGTTTGGAGAGGTGTCTCTTTAGGTTCCCTGCCCATTTTTTAATTGGGTTCTTTGTATTTTTGTAGAATTGTATGAGTACTACAATTTTGGAAATTAACCCCTTATCTGATGTATCATTGGCAATTATCCTCTTCCATATAGTGGGTTCCCTTTCCATTTTGACACTTGTTTATTTTGCTGTGTAGAAGCTTTTTAGCTTGATGTAGTCCCATGTGTTCATTTTTTCCTTTGTTTCTCTTGCCTTAGGCATTGTACCAGTGAAAATTCTGCTGTGTGTGATGTCTGAAATTTTGTTGCCTACATTTTCTTCTGTGAGTTTTATAGATTCATGAGTCACATTTAAGTCTTTTATCCATTTTGAGTTTATTCTTGTGTATGGTATAAGTTGAGGGTCTAGCTTCATTTTTTTGCATGTACCTGTCCAATTTTCCCAACACCATTTATTGAAGAGGCTATTTTTACTCCACTGTATACTCTTGCCACCTTTGTCAAATATTAATTAAGCATATAGTCTTGGATCAATTTTGAGTTCTCTGTTCTGTTCCATTGATCTATATGCCTGTTCTTGTCCAATACCAGGCTGTTTTGATTATAGTGGCTTTGTAGTTTAACCTGATATCTGATATTGTGATCCCTCCTACTTTGTTCTTCTTTTTCACGATTGCTGTGGCTTTTCGGGGTCTTTTTTGGTTCCATATAAACTTTTGGAGTATTTGTTCTAGTTCTATGAAGTATGTTGTTGGTATTTTGATGGGGATTGCATTGAATCTATAGATTGCTTTGGGTAGTATGGGCATTTTAATGATGTTAATTCTTTCAATCCATGAACAAGGTATATGCTTCTAGTTTTTTATATCTTCTTCTATTTCTTTTTTCAATGACCTGTAGTTTTCTGTGAAGAGGTCCTTTACTTCTTCAGTTAAGTTTATTCCTAGGTATCATAATTTTTTGGCCACGATGGTAAATGGAATTGTTTTTTTAGTTTCTCTTTCTGTGAGTTCATTGTTGATGTATAAGAATGCTATCAATTTCTTGCCATTAATTTTGTATCCTGCTACTTTGCCAAATTCATTTATTAAATACAGTAGATTTTTGATGGAGTCTTTAGGGTTTTGTATGTACAATATCATGTCATCTGCAAATAATGACAGTTTCACTTTCTCCTTTCCAATTTAAATCCCTTTCATTTTTTCTTCATGCCTAATTGCTGTGGCTAAGATTTCCAGTACTATATTAAATAAGAGTGTTGAAAGTGGGCATCCCTGTCTTATTCCTGTTCTTAAGGGAAACGCTCTTAGTGTTTGCCAATTGAGTATGATGTTGACTGTAAGTTTTTCACATATGGCCTTTATTATGTTGAGATATGATCCTTCTATTGCCACATTGCTGAATGTTTTTTATCAGAAATTGGTGCTGGATTTTTTCGAATGCTTTTTCGGCATCTATTGATATGATCATGTTTTTTTTTATGTTTCATTTTGTTTATGTGGTGTATCACATTTATTGATTTACGAATATTATACCAGCCCTGCATCCCTGGGACAAATCCCACTTGGTCGTGATGAATAATTTTTTCGATGTATTGCTGGATCCAATTTGCAAACATTTTGTTAAGGATTTTGGCATCTATGTTCATCAGGGACATTGTCCTGTATTTTTCTTTCTTTGTAGTATCTTTATCTGGTTTTGGAATTAGAATTATGCTGACCTCATAAAATGAGTTTGGAAGTCTTCCGTCTTCTTGGATTTTTTTGGAATAATTTGAGTAGAATGGGTGTTAGATCTTCTTTGAATGTTTGGTAAAACTCCCCTGTGAAGCCATCTGGGCCTGGGCTTTTGTTTGTTGGGAGTTTCTGGATTACATCTTCAATTCCTTAGTTGTTATTGGTCTGTTCAAGTTTTCTATCTCTTCCTGGTTCAGTTTTGGGAGACTATGTGTTTCTAGAAATTTGTCAATTTTGCCTAGATTGTCCAATTTGTCGGCATATAATTGTTCATAGTATGTTTTGATGATCTTTTGTATTTCTGTGGTGTCAGTTGTTACTTCTCCTCTTTTGTTTCTGATTTTGTTTTTTTGGGTCCTCTCATTTTGTTTCTTGGTGAGTCTGTCTAAAGTTTGATCAATCTTGTTTATTGTTTCATTGATCTTTTGAATTGCTTTTTTAGTCTCTATGTCGTTATTTCTGCTCTGACATTTACTATTTGTTTCCTTCTACTTGCTCTGGGTTATTCTTTTTGTTTACTTTCTAGTTCTTTATCTTGTAGGGTTAGAAAGTCAATTAGGAATTTTTCTTGTTTCTTGGGGTAGGTCTGTAGTGCTATGAACTTCCCCCTCAGGACTGCTTTCGCTGGTCTCATCAATTTTGTGTTGTTGTATGTTGATTTTCATTGGTTTCCAGGAAGTTTTTAATTTCTTCCTTAATCTCTTTGCTAACCACTTTGTTGCTTAATAACATGCTATTTAGCTTCTAAGTGTTTGAATGTTTTTGTTGTTGTTGAGTTCCAGTTTCATGCCATTGTGATCTGAGAAGATGCTTGATATGAATCAAACTTCTTGAATTTGTAGAGACTTACTTTGTGTCCTAATATGTGTTCTATCTTTGAGAATGTCCCATCTTTACTTGAGAAGAATGTATATTCTGCAGCTTTGGGGTGAAATGCTCTGTAAATATCAATTAAGTCCAACTGCTCTAGTTCTGCATTTAAAGACTCTCTGTCCTTATTAATTTTTTGTCTAGGGGATCTATCCAGTAGTGTCAGTGGGGTGTTAAAGTCACCCACTATGATTGCATTGCTATTTATCTCTCCCTTGAGTCCTCCAGAAGTTTTTTTAATATATTTTGCTTCCCTCTTATTTGGTGTATATGTTTACCAGAGTCATATCCTCTTGTTGGATTGATCTTTTCAATATTACATAGTGACCTTCTTTGTGTTTTATTATGGCCCTCATTTTGAAGTCTATCTTATCAGATATGAGTATTGCTACACCAGCTTTTTTTCATTTCCATTTGTTTGGAAAAAAACTTTTCCATCCCTTCACTTTCATCCTGTGTGAGTCTTTTGTTGTGAGGTGGGTCTCTTGTAGATAGCATATATATGGGTCATGTTTTCTTATCCAATCAGCTACCCTATGTCTTTTGATTGGAGCATGTAAGCCATTTACATTTAAGGTTATGATTGATAGATACTTATTAATTGACATTTTTATTTCATGCCTGTGTTCCTCTCTCTCTCTCTCTTTCTCTTTCTCTCTCTCTCTCTCTCTCTCTCTCTCTCTCTCTCTCTCGTTTCTTCTTCTTCAGTCCCTTCAGCATTTCTTGTAGTGTTGGTTTGGTGGTGGTAAATTTCTTTAGCTTTTCTTTTGTCTGTGAAGCTCTTTATTTCTCCTTCAATTTTGAATGTTAGTCTTGCTGGATAGAGTAGTCTTGGATTTAGACCCCTGCCTTGCATTACTTTGTACACTTCATGCCACTCCCTTCTGGCCTGCAGTGTTTCTATTGAGAAATCAGCTGACAGTCTAATGGGAGCTCCCTTGTAGGTAACTTTGTGTCTCTCTCTTGCTTCCTTTAAGATTCTTTCTTTGTCTTTAATGTTTGCCATTTTTATTATGATGTGTCTAATTGTGGGTCTTCTGGGTTGCTTGGGACTCTGTGTTTCCTGGACTTGTGTGACTTTTTTCTTCACCAGTTTAGGGAAGTTTTCTGTCATTATTTTTTCAAACAGTTTCTCTATTCCTTTCTCTGATTCTTCTCCTTCTGGTACCCCTATAATGCGAATGTTGTTACATTTTGTATTGTCCCAAATCTCCCTTAAACGCTCCTGCTTTTTAATTTTTTTTTCCCATTTGCTGCTCTATTTGGCTATTTTTTTCTACCCTGTCTTCTAAGTTGTTGATTCGGTCTTCAGCTTCTTCTAATCTACTATTGAATCCTTCTAAGTTATTTTTCATAACAGCTATGTCATTCTTTATTTCCTCTTGATTTTTATACATAGCTTCTACCTCTTTTTTTTTAAGCTGATGTAGTTCCCACTGAGCTCTTCATAATTCCTATTAAGTTGCTTGTAGTTCTCACTAAATTGTTTGAGCACCCTTAAAATCATTGCTTTTAATTCTTTATCTGACAAATTGCTTTCTGCCATTTCCTGTAGTTCCTTTTCTGGTGATTCCTCCTTTTCTTTCATTTTGGTGTTGTTTCTTTGACTCACCATTTTAGCAATCTGGTAGTTCTAGGCCCAGTGAGGAATGTTGGAATGTGTAGTCAGGTTGGTGTGTATCAAATAAGGCTACTGTGCCTCCCAGACTGTTTTGGTGTATGGTGCCTCTTGTCTGCTGTGGGTCCTGGAGGATTGAAAATTGGCGGCTGGTATTGGTCTCATGTATTTGTTTGCTCCCTTAGTCTTGCTGCTCCATGGACTGGGGCACCACTCCTGATCAGCCTCTGCTGATGCCACTGGGGATAGGTCTCAGCTGCCGATCTGTGCTGCTGCTGCTGCTTGGGGTGTGTGGGTCCAGGTGGTGCACTGCCAGGGTGCATGGGTCTCGCTGGTATGTTGTTGGGTTTTGTGGCTCCTGCTGGTACATTCCTGGGGCACGTGCGTCCAGCTGGTGTTCTGCTGAGATATGCTGCTGCCTGGTAGGGCTCAGCTCCTAATCAGTCGCTGCTGGGGGCAAGTGTCAGCTCCTGGTTTGCACTGCTACTGCTGCTGCTGTTGCCAGGGGCTGCTCTCAGCTCCCAGTCCTCTGCTGCTCTTTGGGGCTGATGATGCTCCGCTCCTGGGACTTTGCTGCTGCCGGCGGGAATGGTTCCACTCCATATCCACTGCTGCAGTTGCCAGGGGCAGGTCTCAGGTGCCGGAGTCTTGCTGCTGCTTGGGCTGGGGCATCGCTCCTGATCAGCCTCTGCTGATGCCACTGGGGATGGGTCTCAGCTGCTGATCTGTGCTGCTGCTGCCTGAGGATGGATGTCCACTCTCAAGCCTCTGCTCCTTGGGGTGTATCTGGGCTCCCAAGCCTCAGCTGCTGTTGGGGGTGGGGCTCCACTCCCGCCCAGTCACTGCTGCTGTAGGAGAAGGTGCTGGGCTCCAATCAGGCTTCTGTTGTGGGGAATTGTACTTGACTCCTGGCCAGCTGTGGCTACTGTAGCAGGCACCCCAACAGTGCTACTGCTGTGAACTGGTCTGTGTTGACACAGTGGGGTCCACTGGTCCAATGGTGCAAGGTGCTCTGGTGGACTTTGGTCGCTCGGCCTTAGCAGCTCCCCACATCCTCCTCCCAGAGAAGACCATGGATCTTCCAAAATGGTGGAGCCTCCCAGCCACACAGGGAGAAGCTCACTGACGTGCTGCTTACCATGGTAGCCAGCTGCTTTCTGTCCACAGCACAGGAACCTTTGGCCCACATTTCTGCACTGCTCAAGGTTGGTCATCCACATTCACAAAACTTACACTCTCTCTCACTCTCACTCTCACTCACACTCCCACACACTCACCCTCGCTCTGGTCCTGCCTGCCACCATCTTCTCTTTAAAAAGTTTCTAAATTATTCTGATGCAATGGGGTAAAGACTGTCACACAGGAACTGATATAAACAATACTACATAATAGAGGGGATGGGGTCCATGCATCTCCTGTGCATAGGCTGCAGCCCCTGCTGGCCCTCAGGTCTTTTTTTTTTTTTTTTTTAATTAAAGATTCAAAGGTCATTGGACCTAGAATGAAAGTATTAATCAAACCCTTGGTTTCATACTACCTGCACATAAAACTGAATTGATGGAGTTTTTTTCAATTACAGTTGACATTCAATATTATTTTATGTTAGTTTCAGGTATACAGCATAGTGGTTAGATATTTATGTAATTTACAAAGTGAGTTCTCAAGTCCAGCACCCACTTGGCACCATACATAGTTATTAAAATAGTATTACTTATATTCCTTATGCTGTACTTTACATCCATCTCTGTGACTATTTTGTAACTATCAATTTGTACTTCTTAATCCCTTGACATTTTTCACTCAGCCCCCAAACATCTCACCCAACTGGTAACAGTTTGTTCTCTATATCTTTGAGTCTCTTTCTGTTTTATTTGTTCATTTATTTTGTTCTTTAGATTCAACATATAAGTCAAATCATATGCTACTTATCTTTCCATGTCTGACTTATATAGTAATATATATAACATCTCCTTTATCCAATTATCTATTGATGGGCACTTAGATTGCTTCTATATCTTGGCTATTATAAATAATTTTGTAATGAACATAGGAATATATATATATTTTTTTAATTAGTATTTTGTATATCTTTATATAAATACCCACAAGTGGAATTGCTGGGTCATCTGACATAAGTATTACTACCTCAACTTTGTTGTTGTTGTTGTTTCTATTTCCATAAAATATCTTTTCCATCCCTTTACTATCAGTTAGTGTATGTCTTTAGATTTGAAGTGGGTCTATTGTAGACAGCATATGTAAGGGTCATGTTTTATTTTCCATTCAGCCGGCATATGTCTTTGGATTGAAGTATTTAATCCATTTACACTTAAGGTAATTATTGATAGATTTGTAGTTGTTGCCATTTCATTATTCATATTTTTTATCTTTTTTCTTCCTCTTCTTAAAGAAGTCCATTTAACATTTCTTGTAATACTAGTATGGTGGTAATTAACTCCTTTAGCTTTTTATTGTCTGAGAAGCTCTAAATGATGGCTTTTTTGGGGTAGAGTAACCTTGGTTGTAGGTCCTTGCTTCTTATTACTTTGAATATTTTGTAACAGTCCCTTCTGGTCTTCAAAGTTTTTGTTGAGAAATCAGCTGACAGTCTTGTGGGAGCTCCCTTGTAGATAACTTTCTCTTGTTACTTTTAAGCTTTTCTCTTTGTCTTTAACCTTTGGCATTTTAATTAAGTGTCTTGGTGGGGGCCTCTTTGGATTCATCTTGTTTGTGACTTTCAGCACATTCTGGACTTGTGGGAGAGGCCATGCTGGAAACCAAGGCTGAGTGCCATCATTACCAAATGTACATCCACTTAGCAAAAGGCACAGGGCATCTTGAAACCTACCACCTGCCAGATGCCTGGAAGGCTCAGCCACTAAAACAGCCTTGGCAGTTCTCAAGTTGGATGAGGCAGGGTCTCAAGGAGTCACCAGGGTGGGGCAAGTGGTGCTCACCAGGTTAACGCAAGTTCAGACTTGGCTGTGTGAGGGGAAGGTTTAACACAGAAAAGATGGTGCCTGCCTGTGAGCTATGCTGGAGGAGGGCTCAGTGCAGGGACAGTGGCACCTGTCCTTTCAGCCTTCACTCTGAAGCCACAAAACTCAGTTTCTCACTGTATGTCTCTGGTGCCTCTCAAGCTGACGTCCCTGTTCTGGAGCCTAGGGTGAGTGTCTGTGAGCTAGAGTCTATGCAAGGACCTTTTAGGAGTACACCTGGGTTTCCAGCAGCTTACCATCTCAGCCAGAGGATTTTCACAGCCAGATGTAGGGGTTTCTATTCCTGTGCATGGTGTTCTGGGCTGGGGAGCTCAATAGCAACTCAAAATTCTTTCAAATGAAGCAATCTGTTACTTATTGTGATCACTGCTTCTCAAGTGTGGTACAAGAATCACAAGGCATAACACAGGACCTCATTAAAAATACAGAATTTTGGGCCACACTCTAGATCTACTGAATCAGAAGCTATATTTTAACAAAATTTCCAGATGATTTTTGTATATAATTAATGCTTTAGAAATCTTGATATAGATTAAAACTAAAATCATTCTAATTGATGACAAAATACTAAAACAATTCCAGGAATTCATTTGAAAAGTAATTATGGTACATAAAAACAACTAACTGAGAATTGAAAAATGCCCCAAATCACTTGTGAGGCTGAGATCCTAGACAGGTGGATGGATGGATGGATGGATAAACAGACATACAATAGACACAAAGAAAGCCACAGTGAGACATATGTGTTTCTGTAGTGTGTGGGGGAAAGTATTACACAAATTTTAGATGTCAGTTCTATTTTAAATCAAATATAATATGTTATTGTTATATCTAAATTAAATAACTAGTTTGAATATTTCTTCCCTTACTACATATGTAGAAACAAATTGACTGGTTGTTAGAATATAATTTTAAACCCACTTTCAATTAAGTAAAATATAAAATCTGTCAAAAACATGGTGTGGTCACATGAACATTTAATAACCTACTGAATCACTAAATGATTTATTTCTCAACCAGTTATTATGACATTGTGCAAACATAAGTTGAATCTCAGATATTACTCCTTTTGAGATTTATAATAAATGATAGGTTATGTTGATAGACTTCCTGTGGGGGCAAGAGCAAAGGGTTCAGAATCACACAAACTTGATACAAATCTGAGCTCTGCCTCTTATTAGCTGTCCAGTTTTCTAAATCTTCTTGAGGAGTTTTTATAATTCTCTACTTATGTCAAATGAGAATGTTAAAGAGCACTTCACAGTCTTGTTTTGAGAAATAAGAACTCCCATAAAGTGCATCATAAACATCTTAAGACTGGTAAGTGTAATAGTAATTCTAGCATTATTCTATGTCTCATTAAAACCTTAACTGGAACTCAATTCACAATGTCACACTCATGAAATAATCTGATCATCTTCAGAGTTTCAATGTAGAGTGCACATTTCAGTCACTGCTCTAAGTGAAGAATGGAGGATACTGCCATTTTTGCAAAGCCCTTTTTCAGAAAATGCACAATGCTCAGCCCTGATACAACGAATATACATTTCATTAGTCACCTATTGGATAGGAGATAGTACAATTAATTTCTTCAGATAAATATGGAGAACTAACTCATAGAAACATAAAATACTCTGAATTGATTTTTTTAAAGAATAAAAAAAGGAAAGAAGTGGGAAAACAAAAAACACTTAAAATGTATTATCACATCCTAGAATTTCAAGGAGGGTGAGTAGATTTAAAACTAAATAATATTAATTTAAAAACGATATTTTCAGAGTTTTATTTAAGTCACAGAGCATTTAAATACTTTGCCTCATTAAATTATCACTGAGCTATGAGTTCGACGTCTTTATCCTTATTTTATGTGTGAGGAAATTGAGATTCAGAATGCAAGTTACTTTCTGAAGGTCATATGGAAAATAAGCAGGTGGAATTCACTATCTTCACTTGTGTCACAAAAGCTCAGGAAGAAGTTATCAATCTAGGGTGGAATTTTAACCCAGTGAATGATGATTAAATACAAACTAAAAAGCTTCTGCATGGCAAAAGAAACCAACATCAAAATGAAAAGGGAACCCACTCTCTGGGAGAACATATTTACCAATGATACACCAGATAAGGGGTTAATATCCAAAATATATGGAGTACTCATACAACTCAACAAAAGGAAGACAAAGAATCAAATTTAAAAATGGGCAGAAGAAATTCAAAAAGGGTGGCGGAGTGAATGGAAGCTACACAGACAATCTCCCAGGACCAAACTGGAATTACAACTAAAATAAAGACAAATTGGCAGAAAAAGCAACATAAAAGAAGCTGGAGAGGACCCATATAACCAGGGACAGGAAAAGAGACACTGAATCGAGCCTGGTAGGAACTGTGGAGGTACAAGAGGGTGGGCTGGGAGCCCATGGACAGCAGCAGTCTTAGCTGTGAGCAGCTCCTTCGGGGTTAAAATCCCAAGCCAGCTCCACAGCACAGAGGGCCAGGACAGAGCACTAAATTAGGTACAGCCACTCACCTTTGGCTCTGGCAGAGAGAAGGTGAACTGGTCTGGAACTGTGTGGGGAGACTCAGGATTTGGAGGGCACTGGGAGTTTTTTGCTGAGTCACACCCTCACAGGAAAGTAGACATCTTACTCAAAGAGCCCCTTCACAGAGCCCCAGGGAGAAGCAACAGCCCCTACCTCAGAAATTTAACACCACCCAGATGGGCCAGATAAATGAAAATTGAGGCTCATTAACAGACAGCATCTGCCCCATCCTCTGGAAATCCTCTTACCCTGAATACCTGAGGGATCTTTTGATTCAGTTGAGGGCTACAACCCAAGGCTCATCAAGTAACTGAGACTAATAGTGTCCAGGCAAAAAGCTAGAGGATAACTGAACCTTTCCAGGGCTTGAAAATCTACCCAGGAAAGGAACACTTGACAGTGGTGTTTAACGTGGGTCCTCCCACACTTATCCAAACCCAGGAGAGGGAGCCACAAACAACGGAACACCAACACCCACAGAAAAAATTTGGCAGGCTCCAAAACGCACTGAGATAGCCAAAATGGTGAAACAAAAAAACAGATCCCAAATGAAAAAACAAGAGAAATCTACTGAAGATGAGATCAATGAAATGCAGTTAAGCAATTTATCATAGGTAGAGTTCAGAGCCATGATAATGAGGAAGCTCAACAGCATGAGAAAAGAGCTCAATACCATGAGTAAAGATATGGAAACATTGAAAATCAACCAATTGGAAATGAAGAATGACATAGCAGAAATAAATGACACATTGGATGGAATAACCAGCAGAGTAGAGGAAACTGAGGACTGGATCAAAGAATTAGAAGACAGAATAGAAAAAATCACCCAATCAAAAATCAAAAAGGAAAAACAATTAAAAAACAGGAAGACAGCTTAAGAAAATTGTGGAACAACTAGAAATGTAACAACATCTGCATCATACAACTTCCAGAAGAAGAAAATGAACAAGGGTTAGAGAATATATTTGGACAAATAGTAACAGAAAACTTCCCTAACTTGGTGAAGAAAAAAGGCATTCAAGTTCAAGAATTACAGAGAGCCCCAAGTAGGAACCCAAACAGGCCCACACTAAGACACATAATAATTAAAATGCCAAAAATTAGACACAAAGAGGGAATCCTAAAGAAAGCAAGAGATAAGCAACAGGTTACCTACAAAGGAACCCCATAAGGCCATCAGCTGACTTCTCAAGAGAAACACTACAGGCCAGAAGGGAATGGCATGAAGTAATCAAAGTCATGAAAAACGAGGATCTGAATCCAAGACTACTCTATCCAGCAAGGCTATCATTCAAAATAGAAGGTGAAATAAAGAGCTTCCCAGACAAAACAAAAGCTAAGGGAATATATTAGCATCACATCAGCACTTCTAGAAATGCTAAAAGGACTGCTGTAATTAGCAGAAATAATAGGAAGAAAAATATAATCATAATGAATAAAATTGACAATAAAAAGTACATATCAATAATAACTTTAAATGTAAATGGATTGAATGCTTCAATCAAAAGAAACAGAGTAGTTGATTGGATAGGAAAGCATGACTCACATATGTATTCTATATATAAGACCCACCCCACAACAAAGACTCACATAGGTAGAGAGTGAAGGGATGGAAAAAAATCTTCCAAGCAAACGAAAAGGACAAAATGCTGGGGTAACAATACTCATATCTGATAAAATAGATTTCAAAATGAAGGCCATAACTACAGACAAAGAAGGCCACTACATAATATTGAAAGGATCTATCCAACAGGAAGATATAACCTTGGTAAACATGTATGCACCCAATGTAGGAGCACTAAAATATATTATAGATCTTCTGGAGGACTTTAAAGGAGAAATCAACAGCAACACAATCATAAAAAGAGACCTCAACACCCTGCTAACATTGATCCTCCAGACAAAAAATTAACAAGGAAACAGAGACTCTAAATGATGCACCAGATCAAATGGATTTAATAGATATCTACAGAGAATTATACCCCAAAACTGCAGAATTCACATTCTTCTCAGTGCACATGAGACATTCTCAAAGATAGATCACATGTTAGGACACGAACTAAGTCTCTACAAATTCAAGAAGATTGAAATCATATCAAGCATCCTCTCAGATCACAATGGCATGAAACTAGAAGTCAATTGCAACAAAAACATGCAAAGACATTTGAACACATGGAGGCTAAATAGCATGTTATTAAACAATGAATGGGTTACCAAGGAGATCAAGGAAAAAATTACATCTTCCTGGAAATCAATGAAAATGAACACACAACAACACAAAATTGATGGGACCAGTGAAAGCAGTCCTGAGAGGGAAGTTCATAGCACTACAGGCCTACCTCAAGAAACAAGAAAAATTTCTAATTGACTATCTAACCTCACAACTTAAAGAACTAGAAAGCAAGCAAAAAGAAAACCCCAGAGCAAGTAGAAGGAAAGAAATAGTAAAGATCAGAGCAGAAATAAACGACATAGAGACCAAAAAAAATTCAAAAGATCAAGAAATCAAAGAGCTGTGTCCTTGAAAAGATAAACAAGATTGATGGACTTTTAGCTAGACTCACCAAGAAACAAAGAGAAAGGACCCAAATAAACAAAATCAGAAATGAAAGAGGAGAAGTAACAACTGACACAACAGAAATACATAGGATCATTAACAAATACTATGAACAATTATACGCCAACAAATTGGACAATCTCAGCAAAATGGGCAAATTTCCAGAAACTCATGGTCTCCCAAAACCGAACTGGGAAGAGAGAGAAAACTTGAACAGACCAATAACAACTAAGAAAATTAAAGATGTAATCAAGACTCTCCCAGTAAATAAAAGCCCAGGCCTGGACAGCTTCACGAGGGAGTTTGACCGAACATTCAAAGAAGAACTAACACCTATTCTCCTCAAACTATTTCAAAAAATTCAAGAAGAAGGAAGACTACCAAATTTGTTTTATGAGGCCAGCATAATTCTAATTCCAAATCCAGATAAAGACACTACAAAGAAAGAAAAGTACAGGCCAATATCCCTAATGAACATAGATGCCAAAATCCTGAACAAAATATTTGTAAATAGAATCCAGGAATACATTAAAAAAAATTATTAACCATGACCAAGTGGGATTCATCCCAGGGATGCAAGGATGATACAATATTCTCAAATCAATAAATGTAATACACCACATAAACAAAATAAAGGATAAAAACCATATGATCATATCAATAGATGCTGAAAAAGCATTTGGCAAAATCCAGTACCCATTTCTGATATGAACACTCTGCAATGTGGGAATAGAGAGATCATATCTCGACATAATAAAGGACATATATGAAAAATCTACAGTCAACTCCATACTCAATGAGCAAAAACTAAAAGCATTTTCCGTAAGAACAGGAACAAGACAGGGATGCCCACTTTCACCACTCTTATTTAACATAGTCCTGGAAGTCTTAGCCACAGCAATTAGACATGAAAAAAAAAATGAAAGGGATTTAAATTGGAAAGGATAAAGTGAAACTCATTATTCACAGATGACATGATATTGTACATAGAAAACCCTACTTACTCCATCAAAAATATGCTTGATTTAATAAACAAATTTGGCAAGGTAGCAGGATACAAAATTAACATCAAGAAATCGACGGGATTCTTATACACCAATAATGAACTCATAGAAGAGAAACTAAAAAAAAATCTCACTTACCATTGCGGCAAAAAAATGAAGATACCTAGGAATAAACTGAACCAAAAAATTAAAGGACCCATTTGCAGAAAACTAAAGGACATTGAAGAAAGAAAGAAAGAAAGAAAGAAAGAAAGAAAGAAAGAGAGAGAGAGAGAGAGAGAGAGAGAGAGAGAGAGAGAGAAAGAAAGAAAGAAAGAAAGAAAGAAAGAAAGAAAGAAAGAAAGAAAGAAAGAAAGAAAGAAAGAAAGTGGAAGCACATACCTTGTTTGTGGACTGGAAGAAGGAACATCATTAAGATGTCCATACTACCCAAAGCAATCTATAGATTCAAAGCAATACCCATCAAAATACCAACAACATATTCCACAGAACTAGAACAAATAACTCAAAAGTTCATATGGAACCAGAAAAGTCCCTGAATAGCCACAGAAATCTTGAAAAAGAAGAACAAAGTAGGAGGGATCACAATACCAGATATGAGGTTATACTACAAAGCCACTGTAATTAAAACAGCCTGGTACTGGCACAAGAACAGGCATATAAATCAATGGAACAGAATAGAGAACCTAAAAATTGGCCCAAGACACTATGCTCAATATTTCACAAAGGTGACAAGCGCATACAATGGAGTCAAGGCAGCCTCTTCAATAAATGGTGTTGGGAAAACTGGACAGCTTTATGCAAAAAAATGAAACTAGACCACCAACTTACATCATACACAAGAATAAACTCAAAATGGATAAAAGACTTAAATGTGACTCATGAATCCATAAAAATTCCAGAAGAAAATGTAGGCAACAACATTTCAAACATACGCAGCAGAATTTTCACTAATACAATGCCTAAGGTAAGAGAAACAAAGGAAAAAATGAATACATGGGACTACATCAAACTAAAAAGCTTCTACACGGCAAAAGAAACAAGCATCAAAATGGAAAGGGAACCCACTATATGGGAGAGCATAATTGCCAACAATACATCAGATAAGGGGTTAATTTCCAAAATATATAGTGCTCATACAACTCAAAAAAAGGAAGATAAGGAACCAATTAAAAAATGGGCCGAGGACCTAAATAGACACCTCTCCAAACAGGACATACAAGTGGCCAAGAGACATATGAAAAAATGCTTAACGTCGCTAATCATCAGAGAGATGCAAATTAAAACACCTGTGAGGCATCACCTCACACCTGCCAGAATGGCTGTCATCAACAAATTATCAAACAACAAATGCTGGTGAGGGTGTGGACAAAAGGGGACTCTAGTACACTGCTGGTGGGAATGCAGACTGGTGCAGACACTATGGAAAACAATATGGTGTTTCCTCAAAAAATTAAAAATGGAACTACCATTTGACCCAGTGATCCCACTTCTTGGAATATATCCTAAGAAGCCTGAAGCGCCAATCAGAAAGAATATATGTACCTCTATGTTTATAGTAGCACTATTTACAATCGCTAAAATCTGGAAATAGCCCAAGTGTCCAACAACAGATGAGTGGATAAAAGAGATGTGGTACTTTACACAATGGAATACTATGTAGCTGTAAGAGAGATCACTTACCCTTTGAGAGGACATGGAGAGACCTGGAGAGTATGCTAAGCAAAATAAAGCAGTCAGAGAAAGACAAGTACCACATGATCTCACTTATTTGTGGAACATAATGAACAAAATAAGTTGTCAACCAAGAGAGATCCAGAGTCACGGAAGTAGGGAACAGAGTGATAAACCTCAGAGGGATGAGGTGTGGGAAGGGAGGGAAGAGATAAACTAAAGAATGTATATGCATATCACAACAAATGGACCTGAACACTAGACTAGGTAAGGCAGGAGGGGATTGGGAGCGGGAAGGAGGGCATCAATGGGGGAAAAAAGGAGGACATCTGTAATACTTTCAACACTAAAAAAAAAAAATAAAATAAAATAAGGACAATGCTTCTTAGAGAATTTTCACCAATTTTACCTCTGTTAGGTATTTTAGTTTTATCCCAGCAGCTGACTTCTCCCTACCTGTGAGTCTAGGGTTTTGCGTGTTTTGTTTGTTTGTTTTTTTTTTATCCTCACCCGAGGACATTTTTGCATTTATCTTCAGATAGAGCGGGAGGGAGAAAGGGAGGAAGAGAGAGAGAGAGAAACATCGACGTGAGAGAGACACATCGACTGGTTGCCACCTGCACAACCCCAACCGGGGCTGGGGACAAACCATAACCAAGGTATCTGCCCTTAGCAGGAACCGAACCCAGGACTCTCTGGTCCGCGGACCAACGGTCTAACCACTGAGCCAAACCGGCCAGGGCTGGTTTTACATGGTTTTGAAATTTTTATAACAAATATAGAAATCTGTGCAACTGTCTTCTTTTGTATTTAGCTTCTTCCACAAAACATTATACTTATGGGATCTATGTTATTATGTATAATAGTAGTCCATTCCTTTTTATTGCTATGTTGTTTTTAACAAATATTTATACTGTCAATAAACAATCAAAATATTTCCAGTTTTTAGCTATTTATAAATAGTGTTGCCCTGAAAATTCTCCTACTTGTCCCCGTAACATATGTACATAGTTCTGTTCTATACAAACTTAAGAAAAAGATTGCTTATCTATAGATTTAACGCAATCCCCATCAAAATACCAATGACATATTTCACAGAACTAGAACAAATACTTCAAAAGTTCATATGGAACCAAAAAAGACCCTGAATAGCTACAGCAATCTTGAAAAAAAAGGACAAAGTAGGAGGGATCACAATACCGGACATCAGGTTATACTACAAAGCTACTGTAAACAAAACAACCTGGTACTGGCACAAGAACAGGCACATAGATCAATGGAATAGAACAGTTAGAACCCAGAAATTGACCCAAAACATTATGCTCAATTAATATTCGACAAAGGTGGCAAGAGCATACAATGGAGTAAAGACAGCCTCTTTAATAAATGGTGTTGGGAAAATTGGACAGCTACATGCAAAGAAATGAAACTAGACCATCAGCTTACACCATACACAAGAATAAACTCAAAATGGGTAAAAGACTTAAATGTGACTCATGAATCCATAAAAATCCTAGAAGAAAATGTAGGCAACAAAATTTCAGACATCATACGCAGCAGAATTTTCACTGATATATCACCTAAGGCAACAGAAACAAAGGAAAAAATGAACACATGGGACTCCATCAAACTCAAAAGCTTCTGCACAACAAAAGAAACAACCATCAAAGTGGAAAGGCAACCCACTGTATGGGAGAGCATAATTGCCAATGATACATCAGATAAAGGATTAAGTTCCAAAATATATAGAGTGCTCATACATCTCAACAAAAGGAAGACAAAGAACCCAATTAAAAAATGGGCAGAGGAACTAAATAGACACTTCTCTAAACAGGACATACAAATGGCCAAGAGACATATGAAGAAATGCTCAAATTCACTAATCATCAGAGAGATGCCAATTAAAACAACAATGAGGTATCACCTCACACCTGTCAGAATAGCCACCATCAACAAAGCATCAAACAACAAGTGTTGATGAGGGTGTGGAGAAAAGGGGACTCTAGTACACTGCTGGTGGGAATGCAGACTGGTGCAGCCACTATGGAAAACATTATGGTGTTACCTCAAAAAATTAAAAATTGAATTACCATTTGACCCAGTGATCCCACTCCTAGGAATATACCCTAAGAAGCCCGAAACATCAATCAGAAAGAATATGTGTACCCCCATGTTCATAGCAGCACTATTTACAATAGCTAAGATCTGGAAACAGCCCAAGTGTCCATCAGTAGATGAATGGATAAAAAAGCTGTGCTACATATACACAATGGAGTACTATGCAGCTGTAAGAAAGAAAGATCTCTTATCCTTTGAGATGACATGGGAGGGACCTGGAAACTATTATCCTAAGCGAAACAAGCCAAGCAGAGAAAGACAAATATCATATGATCTCACTTATTTCTGGAATATAATGAACATAACAGTCTGAGGAACAGGGTAGTCCCAGAGACGTGGAACTAGGGTACAGACTGACAATTGCCAGAAGAGGGGGTGGGGGAGGGGAGCGATGAACCACAGAACTTGTACGCATGTACTCATAACCAATGGACATAGACAACAAAACTGGGGACGGGGCAGGGAGGGAGGGAGAGGAGGGTGTCAATGGGGGAAAAAAGGAGAAACATCTGTAACAAAAGTAAATTAATAAAAAAAAAAAGAATATACTCACACACAAAAAAAAAAAAAATTAAGAAAAAGATTGCTTGTCAACGATATGTGTATATTTAATGTTAGGAAATGCTGTAAGGCGATTTAAAAAGGGATTCTTCCCATTTGCCCTCCCACCAACATCCATGAGAGTGCCTATTTTTTTGTGACCTCACCAACACTTGGTATTTTCAACTGTTTTCAAAAATCAGCGGTTTCTAGTGGGTGTGTAATGACATCTCATGGGATTTTAGTTTGTATTTCACTGATCACTAATAATGTTCAGCTCCTTTTAATATATTTCTTGTTATTTCGATATTTTCTTATGTAAAGTGCTTATTGATGTATACAAATCTCTCCTATTCCCTTTTTTTGCCTAATTTTTGCTGGTTCACTAAAATTTTTTATATATTCAGGAAACAAATAACTTGCCACTTGAAGACAATTATGAAGGAGGTGACATTTTTCTATCCTCAGTGGTGCCTGAAGATGTGATCTTTGTCAAATGCTCCTAGCCACACTAATGTTCAAAAACTTGTTAGTACATTTATGTCAGATCTAAGATACCAGAGCATCTCATTTAAGATTATGTACCAAGATAAGTCACTAAAAAAGCAGAATTTCCAAAAATAAAACTGAAATTTTAACTTTCATAATCTTATGGGATTTAAAATTTTTTCTCTTATACATTATTTCTATGACCCCAGCTGGTATCGTTCAGTGGATTGGGCATCATCCCATGGACTGAGAGGTCCCAGTTCAATCCCAGTCAGGGCATATGCCTGGGTTGTGGGCTTGCTCCCCAGTGGGGAGCATGCAGGAGGTAGCTGATTCATGTTTCTCTCTCACATCGATGTTTCTATCTCTGTCTAAAAAATCAATAAAAACATATTTAAAAAATATATATTTCTATGATATAAGAGGCTGATCTTTGGGTGTGGTAGTAGCCTAGTCTCCATTCAGCTTTGAATGTCATATGCATACTAGATGACAGAGTCATTTTGGTCTATATATGAGGGAAGCAAAAATGTTTTGAGATATATGCCATGTTAATGTCATACAGAGAAGAAAATTGTATTCATACATGAGCTACAAATAGTTTGGGGAAGTTACAAGAAATTTCTGGAAGGTGTGCTTGTTTTATGTCAAATGGTGTTTTCAGTGAAGCTTTGTATTACTGCCATTTATTCTAATACATGCCTTTTAAAATCCCTTTCTACTTGTCTTCTTTCTCTTCCTTCCTTCCTTCCTTCCTTCCTTCCTTCCTTCCTTCCTTCCTTCCTTCCTTCCTTCCTTCCTTCCTTCCTTCCTTCCTTCCTTCCTTCCTTCCTCCCTCCCTCCCTCCCTTCCTCCCTTCCTTCCTTTTCTTTCTTTCCTTGCTTCTTCCTCTCCCCCACCCCTTCTTACTTCCCTTTTCTTTCCCCTCCTGACATTTCCTCTCTTCGACTGAATTTCAAATTAGATCTACCTGGAATAAAAAATGAGTTTGTTGTATTATATATCAACAGATATATTTCATCTTTTTCCTTTCTGTGGACTTACTATAGGTTGGAGATAGAAGCAGACCAGGGATTCTACACAGACAGTAAACTTTCTGCATTAAATTATTTGTGGAGTATCTTACAGCATATAGAGAATGGATTGAAGAATTTAATGTAAGATCTTAAACCATAAAACTCCTAGAAGAAAATATAGACAGTAACTTCTTTGACATCAGTCTTGGAGGTTATTTTTTGGATTTGACAACAAAAGCAAAGGCAACAGGAGATAAAAATAAATAAGTGGGACTAGATCAAACTAAAAAGTTTCTGTGCAGCAAATAAAACCATCCACAAAACAAAAAAGCAACATAATGAGATAAAATATCTGCAAATCACATATCTGATAAGGAGTTGATATCTAAAATATATAAAGAACTCATGTAACTCAATAGCAAAAAAACAAACAATTCAATTTAAAAATGGGCAGAAGATCTGAATAGACATTTTCCCAAAGAAGCCATACAGCAACAGGTATGTTCCACATCACTAACTATCTGGGAAATACAAATTAAAGCCACAATAAGATATTACTTCACATCTTTTAGAATGGATATTGTCCAAAAGACAAGAATTGACAAAGGTTGGCAAAGATGTGGAGAAAAAGAATGTAAATCGGCACAGCCAATGTGGAAAATAGTCTAGAAGTTCCTCTAAAAATTAAGACAAAACTACCATATGATCCATCAATTTCACTTCTGGGAATTAATCTGAAGAAAAAAAAACACTAACACAAAAGTATATCTGCACCCTCATGTTAGTTACAGCATTATTTACATTAGCCAAGACATGTAAACAAGCTACCCATCCACAGATTGATTAAAGGATAAAGAAATTGATATATATGCATACAAGAAATATTATTCAGACATAAAAGGAATAAAATGTTGCCACGTGTTGACAATGTGTATGGACCTTTAAGGCATTATGCTAAATGAAATAAATTAGACAGAGAAAGACAAATACTATATGATCTCACTTTTATGTGGAATCTAAAAAAAAAAACAAAAAAACAAAATGAACTCATAGATACAGAAAATATATATATATTTTAATCCTCACCTGAGGATATTTTTCCATTGATTTTCAGATAGAGTGGCAGTGAGGGAGAGAGAGAGAGAAACATCGATGTGTTGATTGGTTGCTTCCCTCAAGACCCTGACCAGGGCCAGGGATCGAACTGCAACCAAGGCACTTGTCCTTGACTAGAATCAAATCCAAGACTCTTTGGTCCCCAGGCTGACGCTCTAATTTCTGAGCCAAACCAGCCAGGGCAAACTAATATAATATTGTATGTATACTATGCTTCAATTAAAAAAAGAAAAAAATTTGTAGATAAAAACAGGTGTACAAAAGTGCACACACACCCACACACACACACACACACACACACACACACACATGTATGCATGCTCTCACACAGAAATAATCAGATATCCACGACCAAACTTCTATTTCCAAAATGAAATATGAAAAAGTATAAATGCTTTACAATGATAAATTAAGGAACATAAAAGAAATAAAGGGACCATATATCTGATGCCCTCATGGGTTAGCCAATACCTAATTCTATTTTTTGACTACTCAATAGCAATATTCAAGAACGCTATCCTTGAAGTCTTTACAATTTCCATAACAAAGAAAAGGACAGCTTTTCTTTTTTGAGAGCTTCTTCAAATCTTGTTTCTTTACCACTCAAGGTCATATCTGCCCTCTGACTATGGCACTTATTCTTGTTTCTCTGAGATTGTGAAGTCTTCCTGAAGCTTTTGAGTATCAACAGGCTTCTCTGCCTGAGGTGCTTTATGTTTTCAATCAGCACTCATCTAAATTGAACAGTCTTAGGCTTTTGAACACCACAGATAGAAGATCTTTTTATTCACCTTTCTATGCAAAATACTTAAGGGCGATTCAGTTGAGGTAAAGATAAAAACTCTAACACTTGTTTTATTTTGGATTATAATTTGTAAAGGTCAACTGTGAAAGATAATAATAAAATTGAAATGTGAACATGGTTGACAACTTACTGTGTGTTAAAACTGTTCTAAATGCTTTATGAATATATCTCTTCTAAGATTCACAATAGCTCTAGGAGTTAGGAGAGGAACTTGGATTCTAAACTTAATTATGATCATTGGCATGTGTGATCACACACAAGAGAGTTAACCTATTCGGGCCTTAGTTTCCCAATGTGTATGTTATCTACTACTAAAAAAGCCAATGATCTCAAAGTTACTAGCTGAAAACAATAGGTACATATTATCTTACAGAGTTTCTGGGGTCATAAATCCAGGAGTGCCTTAGCTGGCTGGTTCTGGCTCAGGTCCTTCAATGAGGTTACAATTGAGATATTGGCCAGGACTGCAGACATCTTGAAAGCTTGACCTGAGCTTGACAAGCTCATTCATGTGGTTGTTGGAAGACTGCTTCAGTTCCTCACCACACCGCCCTCTCCATCGGCCCTTCACAACAGAGCAACTAGCTTTCTCTACAATGAGTGAGCCCAGAGAGAGTGAAAGAGATAGAGAAGTCTTGATGCCTTCTTTTAACCTAGAGTCTGAAATTGAATTTCATCATTTCTCACTAGCTTTTTTCTGTTCAAAGAAGCAAGTCACTAAGTGCAGTCCACACTTAAGTAGAGGGAAATTAGGCCCCTCTTGAGGGTGACATATCAAAGAATAAAACTGTCATATCATCTACAAAAATTAATTGGATGAGAGCCATGGTTTGAGTTCAGTGAGTTCTTAAAACCCCTGAAATTTTACAAAAATGGGTTTTAAGTCTTCTTAAAGAAGACTAACCATGTCTCCCTTTTCGTGCTAAATCTGAAAGGTGGCCTTGCTAATATATGTCATATTGAAAGTCTCAGAGACAACCTTACTTATAAAAATTATTACTAGTAGTTGTAGTAGTAATAGTATTTCATTGATAGCTTTGTAAATGTTCACATGTTTGCATCCATGTAACTACCAGGTAGATCAAGTTTTAGGACATTCCCAATACCCCAAAAGGCCTTCTCAGGCCCCTTTCCAGATACCACTGTCCCCCAAAGATAACCACCATTCTGACCTCTATCACCACAGATGAGTTTTGCCTACTTTAAACATCATTTACATAAAATCATGCCATGAATGTTTATTTATATGTCCTTTTTAGCTCAATACAATTTATTTTTAAGTGTTGTGGATGGTTATTCTGAGTATAGAAAGATGGTTATCTGATCAAAATATAGTCTGTATAGGTGCTTGGACTCCTTATCACAAATATTCACTTTTATTCATTTATTTATTTATTTTTATCCTCATCCGAGGACATTTTTCCACTTTTTGTTCAGATAGAGTGGGAGGCAGAGAGAGGAAGAGAGAGAGAGAAACATCGACGTGAAAGGGACACATCGAGTGGCTGCCTCCCACACCACCCAACCAGGGCCAGGGACAAACTGCACCCAAGGTACATGCCCTTAGCGGGAACCGAACCTGGGTCTCTCTGGACTGCAGGCCAATGCTCTAACCTCTGAGCCAAACCTGCCAGGGCACAAATATTCACTTTTTTAAGAGATCAGGTAATACTTCCTGGCAGTAGCATGATGAGTAGTATATTTGGGAACTAAAGTAAACATCTGGATTTTTTTTTAGATAGAGAGCTGTGGTTTATATAAATTCATTAAGTTAGTGTTTATTGTGGCCTTCCTGTGTGCCAGGAATCAAAATGCATGATTGAAAAATAAACATCACTAGGTATAGTTTGCATTCAAAAGCAGCTCTAGCCTAGTGATACAGAGCCAATTATAACACAATGTTATATCTTCTATTATGGAAGGAAGCAGCCCAAGAGCAGCAAATCTAACTGTAGATGGACAAGTCAGGTGATATTTGAAATATGCCCGGCAGGCACAGTAGGAGTAACTAGGAGTTCAACAAAGAGACAAGGGTTATACTAAAGGAAAGAAGCAGAAGTTATAACAATTTGCACAAAAATAGGCATAATGTATTTGAGAGATGGTGTGGGTGAAATGATGAGGGTAGAAAATGAGGCCACCAAGCTGAGTGGTGTCCAGAATATGACTCCCTGTGCACACCATGGTTATGAGCTTCTATTTTACCCTAAAAGATATCAAGAGCCTCTGGAAAATTTTAAGAAAGCAAGTGGCATGATCAGATTTACATGAAAATAAATCCACCAGCAATTTAAATAAGTTGGGGAAAGGAGAAAAGGGGAGCAGGGGAGCCAGAAAGGAGATAAATGATAGTGTAAATAACAGATAATTAGGGCCTAGTACCCTGGAAGTGGACATTGAATGAGTAAAGGCATCTCAGAGATGTCCCTGAAGGTTCCATAGTTGCTGAAGGCAGCACTACTGGGATTCTTTGCCTTCCTTCCCTGGGAAAGTTTACAGACATAACTCTCATGTCTTCCAGAGGTTCTTCCAACCATCCTTGAACCCTGAGACTTCCTAGATCGCATTGTAGAGGTCCCCAAGTCTCCTGACATTAGATGCGCAATTGTGTTAGCTACAGGCATTGTAGGGGTGGGGGATGTGCTTTTCCTAAGCTGAAGTTTGTGACCCACATTTAAAATCATTGCTTAAAGGATCATTAATGTAGGTTGAGTCAAAATACTTATATAAATTACTGTGTAACAAAACCTTATTGTTGTTTACCAAATAATTTAGATATTTTATAATACCTAAAGTGTATTTTGTTGCTATGCCAGTAAGCTGAGAATGTTAAGAGTAGGAATTTTCCTTTTTGGACTTAAACTCCTAAAATCTAGCATAGTGCCTGGCAAATATCTGGTGTTCAAGATCTTGTCAAGTGCATGAAATTAGTAACCCAAAATGCAAACAGTTCCTAAAGAATGGGGATGTTGATACTCACAATGTTACAGAGAGGGAAATTAAGTTAAAGTAAACTATATATTAACATAATTTGTATTTTATGATACAGAGCAAGAATTCAGTACATGGCAGATGTTAATTGTATTAGCCTTGCCTTCAATAACACACATAAATTCCCATCTAACAATATCTATAAGGAAATCATTAAACCCTGAATAAGGATCAGGGTAATAATTTTCCAAACATTGGTTTTTAAAATGCTACAAATGATATGAGCCAAAATTGCTGTCAGAAATAAATGTTAGAAAGAAAAGTTTGTGATTACTTTTAATTAGCTTTTGATCTTCCCTTCATCAGCCTTTTATCTTCTCTATAATAAAAAAATAATGAGGAGAAAAATGAGTCAAGGTACTAAATTAAAATGAAGCAGTTATATAGAATTTTGTCTAGAGAACTCATTCGCATCACATAAACATTTCTGATTCTAAGTGTTATAAATGGTAAAAGTTTCTTTCCTACAAAACATTCTAAACAAAACAGTCTCTGGAAGGTTTCCAAAGAAACTAAAAAAAATAACCAGAAAAAATACACTAACATAACACTGCTGGTTACAGTTTAGAAAAAAAAATCCTTAACACTAAATAAACATTAATATGAGGTGTGTGAGTCTTCTGGGATTCTTCTTATCCTAGGAAGAAGAGACCTCTTCACAGTGTGTGGTCTCTCCTTTTTGAACCTCTATGCTGTTGTAGAGAAAAGCAGACCCCCATTCGCAGCTCTGACAGCAGAAACTGAGGAGATGAAACTTGAGCATCTTTCCCAAAGTTCTCATTCATCTCCATCTTCTAGCTCTAATCTCCAGAATCTGTATTGATTCTTCCACCAGCTTAATAAAAATGAGTCATTACTAGAAACAATAAAATGTCTTTCTCCTAAGGTATGGTAATAATTTTTTAAATGATTTGCTTCTAGCAGTGAAACTTTAAAAAAAAAAAAAAAAAAGAGTAAGTAGTAGTTTATTTAATTCCCAATAGCTATTATTTATAGTCAGGGATTCTGACCTTTTAAAAAAATGTTACTTTAAGAGCCTTTCAATTTATCTGTTATTTTTTTGTTGAATATTGATATTATTTTCTTCAAAAATTTTAGCATAGGACAACTGACTCCCTAAAAATCGAAAGTACTTGAGCTCAGGACCAAGGATAGTAAGATAAAAATGCTGTTACCTAGATTACTTTGGGGCATGTGATTACACAGAGTGTGGTTCCTAAACTACCTCTTGGTCATTGCTAGTATGAAAAAATATTTATTTTCATATATATATATATATATATATATATATATATATATATTTGGTGGAACATTGATTTCTTTGAAGAAATGATTTTAGGCAAAAGGTATTTATAAATGCCACTGTCCCTGCTCACATACATAAGACCTGGCAGAGGCAGTAAAGCAAAGAGAACAGAGGTCAAGACTGATCATTTCAGAGAGACTGAGGGCTGGGGCATCACTTAGCTACATAGAAATCAATCAATCAATAAATCAATAAGAGCTTGGTAATCTAAATAAATGTATATGTAAAGAACCAGACTGAAGCCAGCACCCAGAACCAACCAATTTAGGACTATCAGAACAATGTGAATATAGGCACTAAGAGATTTTCACTGAATCCCATAGTATGCAGCTACTATTTTAAAACGTCTTTAAGGTCATTAATTAGGAGGCACTTTTGCTGTGAAAACAGTCTAAACTTTATAAAGTTCTTTCCCCCTGAAACACAAACCTTTCAATTCTCCTCAAATCAAACAGATCTCTGAAAAGATAAGACTGACATAGTCACTGTGGCATGTGATTTATCACATTGACTTTATTTTCTTCAACTTTACGAGTTCATCTTCAACAAAAATCCTAGTGATATGTGACCCCATGTATCTGAATCTCAAAATTTTAGAATGTCAAGTAGTGTTCTCCTTTGTATAGTCCTTGGGGCATCATTTTCCATCTTTTGCATCTTTTGATTCTCCCTTATTGTTACTTATCTTCTCAAGGGGACTGTAATTTTTATTAGACCTCATTTTTTGTTTGGGGTTAGTTTGTTTACCCTTTGAGTACTACATGCCCTGATTGTGAAAATGTCCCTGTAAAATAGTTTTAAATTTTCTTTGTCAGAGCCCCAGGGTTTCATGAGTCTTGGATCCATACCTATATTGTATTCTTGACGTTGACTAGTGTAAAGTAAATCTGACCGTTTCCATGCACAGCACTAGACAGGGAACTGGGAAAGTATATTCTTCACAAACAGAAGGGTAGATGGCAATCTTTTTTGTATCGTTTATTTGTTAGCCATTTAGATTCTGTTTAGTGGGCTTGGACTATCCTTTGAAGGTCCCAAATCAGTTCTAGTTCCCTCTCTCATCTGGGTGTAAAGCCATGTATTTTGACCCTTTTAGGCCTTAGTATTCTAGACATTTCTCAGGTCTGGATACTTTCTGGCAGCGTAAGTCAACTGCCTTGACATTGACCTTTACCACAGCACCTACCAATTTCCCTCTCCTTGTCCTTAAACTCTTTCAGATGTTGTTGTTGTTGGCATTATTATTATTATTATTATTTTTAATCCTCACCCGAGGATATTTTTCCATTTATCTTCAGATAGAGTGGGAGGGAAGGAGGGAGAGAGAAAGAGAGAGAGAGGGAGAAACATCGACATGAGAGAGACACATTGATTGGTTGCCTCCTGCATGACCACGACCAGGGCTGGGAAGAACCACAACTGAGGTACATGCCCTTGGCCGGAATTGAACCCATGACTCTTTGGTCCATGGGCCGATGCTCTAACCACTGAGCCAAACAGGCCAGGGCTGATTATTATTATATTATGCATTAATGTTAATGAATGCACATAAGATTGATTTGCCCTGTTACTTTAAACATAGTTCAGTATTGTATTCCAAACCATAGCATTGACCTTCCATTTATTTTGTGCATTTCAGCTAGTGAAATCAATGTCTTTACATTAAGGAGTGATCATTGTATCAGGCCCATTCTGGGATAACTTTTATGCAGATGAAGTTTTACCAAGGCTATTCAAATTATAAAATGTAAATAAAAAAGGTAGCTGCTTATTTTACTTATGCAAAAGGTTGTTCCTGGATACATTAACATAACATCTATTTTCTATAGATGAACTGCTTCTTTGTTTATTCATTCATTAGGACAGTCTTTCTGGAAATATTTATCCATAGCCATGATTGTGGTAGGCACTGTGGTAGGGACTGGAAGTACAGAGATGAACAGGAATATGTCTCTATTCTCAAATACAGCAGTTGGGACACAAGGAGGAAGGAGACAGAAAGTGCTCAAGAGAGCTGGACACTATCCTTGCACTAGCACATGAAGAAAATAGGCAGGAGTGGATCAGGCTGACCAGTGTTTGGAGGCAGGGTATAGAGAGGTAGGTAATCCAGGTGTGAAATTGTTAAAAATTGGTATGCAAGGAGCACAGTTTCAAGTAAGGCCCAGAAAGACTCAAAATACTGAAAGTAAGTAGGGACTACACCATACTAGTGTTCAGGAAGCAAACAACATTAGCAACACTAATGGGAAACATTAAGCAGGGCATTGTATAATATAAGACTTCGTGTTTTAGAAATAAGTCTTGGCTCCCATAACAATCAGACCCTAATATTTGACCACAGGAACAGGTGTTATCTGTTCTTTTCTCATCTTGATCCCCATTAAGCAAAATTTGAAGACAACTTAGCCAGAAGTCACTAGGGTCAATACAGATTTTTTTTCTCCTTTATATTTCTATAAATAACTGTGAGATGACACTGTACTGACAGAGAAGGGGTGCCTAATGAAATCAGGTGGTGTTCAGGAGGTGTCCACTGGACAGTTTCGTATTGGTACAGAGATGCATCCAGAAGACTAGAACTTGGACGATCTTGAATCCTTGAAAAATAGAAATCCGAATCTGAGTGTGGAGCTTATATTTAAGAAATAGTAAAAATGTGCTTTATCTATTCAGGTCTAAATTGTAGAAGAGGGAAGAGATAGGGACACAATATAAGTTTGCTACAAATTATTCTGTCATGGACTTTCAGATCTGTCTTCACAACTGAGAGAGAATTTTCTTTCTTAAAGACCCATATTTCTAACACTTTAAAACAAATTTTTTCCTTTATTGATTTTAGAGAGAGAGGAAGGGAGAAGGAGAGAGATAGATAGAAACATTGATGAGAGAGAACATCAACCGGCCGCCCCTCACATGTCCCCCACTGGGGACTGGGCCCACAGCCTGGGCATGTGCCCTGACTGGGAATTGAACTGGCAACCTCTTGGTGCATGGGTCAATGCTCAACCACTGAGCCATACTAGCCGGGCTTTCTAACACTTTTTAATCAAACAGATTCTCAGAGCTTCCTCTGGGGTATTCCTTGTGTAATTGATGAGCATATTTAAATTCATGAAAACAACTGGAATGACATGGCTTACTATTTGGATTTCTCAATATAATATATTATAGCACTGAGACAGCTTTAGAGAACATGGGTTCTTAAATAGACTCAATTCAAGGTAAACATATACTGTTAAGAATTTTTTTCAAAATAATGACTGATTTTATTAACATACTATTAGAGGCACAGTATGCCTATGATATATTATGCTGAAATTAATAGCAGAACACAGCTGTGATGGCCCTAGCTTGGTTATGTTAGAACAGCCTGTTCCTTAAGTTTGTCCTCAATGAGATCCAATATATAAAAAATATATTTGTATGAGATAAAAAAAATATCTGTAGTGAGTCAGAGGAAGATGTCATGTTTAAAAAAGCAGCTCTCTCCCCAGGACCCTCATGATCTATTCTTCAAAGTCTCAGCTAGGGAAATAAACAGGTTCAGATGGATGTTGCCTCTCCTAATATCTTAAACTATTGTACATTAGCCTTGCCAGAAGAGAAAGTGAGAAACAAGAAAGAAAACTTGAAAAAGTATCCATTTAGAAGTGATTGGCAATATTCTGATGGCTAGATTTTTCACACCTCTTGACAACCCAAAGATATTCTTCACACCTTTTGCAGATGTCAACTTGCAAAGCTGCTGCAATTCATTTGGTGGTTCACATATCTCCCTGCTGAGTAAGCCAACACTCTGGGGTAATCCACAGACACAGAAGTTGCTGAGAAACAACAAAAATGCTGTTAAAATTTGCTTAAATCCCTGGCCTGTTCTTGGTGGCCCTCCGCCTCACAGAGATGTTTTGTACGCATTGGTTTGGATTAGTGATTCTGGTAGGACCCTTATTCTGGGAACTATAAGAATTCTAAGGAATTCTCAACTCTGCCCATTTTATTAATATTATTATTGTTATTATTAAGAAACTTAATTTTTAGAGCAGTTTTAGTTTCACAGAAAAATTGTATATAAAGAGTTCTTATATATCCCCCCTGACCCCATGTATGCATATTATTAAGTTTTTATACAGTGTTTATTAATCATTTCATGTCTATTATTCTTATTTTCCTAGTGAGGCTGTAGTTTCTTGATTAGAAAGATTATGTCTTGAGTTTCTCCACATCCCACATGTGGGATGAGCCTGATGTACATTGATTGACTGATCTAGATGCCAGGGCCTTGGAGAACTGAAACAATGCCTATGTTGAGATACCTTGTCACATGAAGCCACTTGATATGGTGGAAGTAGCATGGACTTTGGAATCAGACATACCTGAGTTTGAATCCTGACCCTTTAATTTATTAACTAAATATACTCCTCATATTCTCTTTTTGATCCTTGTGAAATATCACTGCACTGCATAAGTGTTAGAGTATTTCTACTGAGACTGTATGACACATCTCGTGCAGACTTGGCCCGTAACTTAGTGAACAGTATCTTCCTTCTATTATTTCCTCCCATCCCTGACTCCATTTAAGATGAATTTTACATCAGTTCTTTCCTGGAATTCATTTACTTTTATCTTGCTTAAATATTCAATTAAAATGTATAAATATATAAATTTATAGCATATATCACTGAAGCTAGTAGGAAAAAGAAAGGAAGATTGATAAAGGAGGATCATAGAGAAAGTAGAAACAGGGTCATTAGAGTTTCAGATGATGAGAAATGTTCTTGGACACTCCCAAAGGCAGCTTTTAGGAGAATCATGTAGACCTCAGTATTTTTACTACATTTCATCTTGTGTACTTGAGCATTGGAATCTTTGACATGATTATGCAAATATATGCAAATCTAGCTGTTCCTGTAGTCACAACAAGGGAACCTCTCAACCTTATCAACAACCTTATAATATCCCCCATACTAAACTCATATTTCAAAAATATTTCGTTTTCATGTTACTGGCTTAGTTGGAATAGTAGGAATTGGGATATCTGGCCTTTCATTCTGGGTCCTGTAACCTATCATCTAATCTTGGGCAAAGCACTGTCTTTGAGGAAGCTTCACCTTTGACGTGTTAGTGGCCATTCTGCCTCTTTCAGAAAGTCGTTCCAAGGATTGAGTGTAAAGCATACAAACACAGCACAAAGATTATTGCGTACAGGGTACCAGAGAGAGTGGGGAACTGCCTGCCATAGGTTACCAGGAATATGCCCACTCTAAGGAGTGAAGGAAAGACAAAATAGAGAAGAAATAGAGGACAAACAGGGACTAAAAGGGGATCAAAGCAATATCCACTCTAATAAGAAGGCCAAGAGGAATGATTTTAGAGAACACACAGTGTAAACTAATCCCAGTTATATCACAGCAGCTGAACAGTATTGTTTACTCCAAAGACATATTTTACCCTGGTATTTGATGAAAAGGAGATTGGGTAGTTTCATTGTAAAATTAGGTTTGCTTTTAAGAACAATAAATTTATGAAACAGGCTACAAACATGTCGTGGGAAGCCAGACATGGTAATGGTGGCTGATTAAATACAGTCAGTGACTTACCATTTGAGACAATTTCCCTCAGTAGGGAAAGAAATAATGTTGCAGAAAAGACATTGAGGAGGCAGAAGGAATTGACAGGATCAGCATGATAAATGGGAAAGGAGGTCATATTACTTTTGAGAGCTAGAAAAACTGAGATTACAGTAGTGGAAGAAAAGACATTGAAGAGCAGAGATATGATTGAAGCTTTTAAGATGTTAAAAAGGATAGTAAAGGTCAATATAGATAAGCTTTGGCAACAATAATGACAAACACTGAAATTTAAGGACACACTCTAAAAATAAGCAGTGGATAGAAGAAAATTACTTTTCCTTGTTGTTCAGGAAACCCCTGCAGATTCTGTTCACTCCTAAATTATCTTTATTTTGTTGAACTATCATCGCACAGGAAGGCAGGAAGTCAAAAACATTATGCATCATTGTAAAAAAAAAAAAAAAAGACAAGGATTTAAACCAGAACTAAAATAGCAATTCATATACTATTCCTGACGCTGCAGTTTTATTTCATCAGAGGACCAATTACAAAAACACAAGTAATATGTAGATTTGTTCATAAGTCCTATGAATTTTGTTCCTTTAACAAGGTTTTGGGTTGGTTTTGGCAAAGAACCATGTGGGTATTACCATCTGGGGTTACTTTCAAGTTCACTTATCAAACTAAGGAGTTCAGAGCCAAGCAAGGGCCTGGTATAAATTAAAAGTGCAGAGGCGCCGGCCAGCCGATGTTCTCTCTAACATTGATATTTCCATGTCTCTCTCGCTCCCTCTCACTTTTTCTCTCTAAAAAAAAAAGTGCAGATGCTATGTGTGCACATTTATGATATGAGCCTCAAACAACTTTTTGTTTGTTTGTTCCCACCCCAGTGGTGACAGCTTTATTATCTCCCTGACCGGGGGCTGATTTTATCAAGTCTATCTACCCCATCACTCTTTTAGGGCTCTGCCTTGAGAACTGGGTCTCACTTCCGCTGTCCTTCCTTTCTCTTGGTCTGGGCCTGGTCTGCTGTGACTCAGGTTTTCAATTATCTCTTCACTTTAGTCTTTGGGATTTCCTTTCATTTCTAGCAGTTTAAAATTGCCTTAAAAGGATGATTCTGATATTTTATTCAACATTTCTATTTAAAAAAAAAAAAAAACAACACTCTTCCACATTGCTTAGAAACACAAGTTATTGAACTTCTATGGATGTTACAGCAAATAAGATAATAAAATAAAATTGATACTTTTACCCTTATATGGATTGATTAGTAATGATAGAAAATCCACAGATGTCACTGTCTCAAATATATATCCTTAAGACATTAAAGAACAAACAAACAAACAAAAAACCCAATATGTTCTTGTGTACTCACTTCAGGGATTTTTTGGGGGAATGGATGACCTCTAGCTACATGTAGCTGAAAGGGTTAGTAACGTTTTAAAGGGTAAAGGTAAAAGCTTGCAAAAGGCAGAAACTGTGAAAAATGTGTTGCTTGCATGACCTTTGCTCAGCCTTCTGTTGAGTAAGTACGGACTATCAGATTATCTGCAAGACAATGAATCACCCAGCAGATGCAGGACGAGATACCAGACCAGTCCAGCTGCAAAGTGGACAATGGGCCAGGCAGAGTACGTCAGCAGGAACTGCTGAAAGCTAGAAGCAGAGTATATAACCTACACCCCAACTGTTATTCGAGGCTGACTCCCCTTTTTTTTGGCTCAGCCTGCCTGCACCCAGGCACATGCAATAAAACCATTTTGCTCTACATTGACCTTGTGTTGTGGATGTGATCTACCCCCGCTAAGACCTTTTAGTACCCTGATCTGATGCATCAGTTTCATGGGAAGTTGCTTTGCATCTTGGCTGGTCTCTTTCTTCTTATCCTGTAGGCTCACTTACTTACCTTCCAGCCATCTAATTTATAATTGATTCAGAATTCCCCAAGGACATGGTCATGAAGAATTTCCTGCCAGCATTCCTCCCAATGGGACCACAACAAGTCTCCAGGACATTACTGCAGAATATCACTGGTACCTCTTATGCATAATTCTATTTTGAGCAATGGCTTCCTTACTCTTCCCATTTTCTTGATTACACTTCACATGTCCACGGAGCAGATGCAGATATGGATAAGAAAAGTTCATCTTGCCCTGGCAGGTTTGGCTCAGCAGTTAGAACATCGGCCCGCAGACCGAAGAGTCTCGGGTTCAATTCCCAGTCAAGGGCATGTACTGTGGTTGCATGTTGGATCCCTGGCCCTGGTCCAGGTCGTGTGGGAGGCAACCAATCAACACCTCTCTCTTATATTGATGTTTCTCTCTCTCTCCCTTCTTCCCTCCCACTCTATCTAAAAATCAATGAAAAATTTTCCTCGGGTGAGGATTAAAAAAAAAAAAAAGAAAAGTCCAACTGCCCAGGATTCTAGTCAAAATAAATGAGTCACATGTAAGGCTTAGGAAAAATCACAGTAAAACCACAAACTTGTCAAATAAGTTGTTTAAGAGTGTGATAATAAAATTCCTCTCTTAAGTTGATTAGTTGGAGAAAAACAACCACAGAACATAAATACTCTGTAACTGCTGTCATCAAATACAGCTAGATAATGAAAAACAACAGTCAACTTGTAACTAAACAGAGTGACAACTGTTCTGGAATAAATCTATTAAATTAAACTGAAGGCTTTAAATATTAAGATTTTAAAGGAGTTTTTTGTTTTGTTTTTTTTCACTCTTTCCCTATTTTGAATGGATAAAAAAGGAGTACATTTCTTAAGTGCTGGGGGGAGGGGGCTGGATTTATTTTGAAATTTAAGATCTATTTACTTAGCTGCAGAGGAGTGTAGTGAAAAATGTGGGTCACAAAGCCAAAAATTCTGCATTTGATTTCAGTTCTGTGACAAATTCCACAACCTATCCAAGACAACTGGCTAAATGTAATTATTCCTGCCATCTCCATATAGACCTCTTTTTTGAACAACGGTTTCCTTACTCTCTTCCTATTTTCTTGATTGTACTCTTTTTTGTTTCAAAAACTGTTTTTACTAATCTTTTCAGTTAGAGAAAACCAAGCCAAACTAAAAAAATAAAATAAAACAAAAAAAACCTTCTTTTCATACATTTAATTCCTAACTACTCTTCAAGGGCCACCTCACAAGGTATTTATGTCTTATGAATATTTTCAAAGGTTTTTATTGTAACTGGTACTGGGCACTGGCTTACTTAGGAAACACTGGTTTGCTGTCTAACAGGCTTATGTGAATGTCTAAAGAGGATTTTCATAGAAGGACAGACATGTCTCTAATTCAGCTTTAAATAAACTTAGAGAGAACCACCAAACCTCCTGAAAAGCTGTGTAGACCAACAGGCCTCTCTTGCATTTTTCATGCATAAAATTTTCCAGATTCTGTTTTTGATCACAGGTCCTGAGAATGCAATGTTACCCAAAAGTTTATTAAAGCTAATTCTTAAAATCCTATATCCTCTCTGGGTCTTTTTAGATTGATTGGAATTTTACATCATTTCTTCTTAACATTTATTATAAACAAGGACTTTGAATCTTTTAAATTTCTCCTGTTTGGTCTCACAGTCTTAAAATTGATTTTCTCTCTATCTATGGACAAAGAGAAGAGAACAAAAATAAGTGGAAGGAAAACAGGCAACTTGGGACACAAAATTGGAGAATGACAGTAGAATAAAGTATTTTACAAAGAAACTAATATGTATGAGAGTTGCTAAGCTGATCATAATTCCTGTGGAAAGGCATGGAAGGAAAACATTTGTTTAATTAACAAAAATCACTAAGTTGACAATTTATTTTGTTCATAATACCATTTTTACTCTTAATGAGCAATAATTAGCTTTCAAAAGACCTTATTATTTTTGTCTTAATACCTTTTGTTTATGATCACTAATAGAATTTGTTACACAGAGTAACTCATGGAAATAGTATATGTGCTTAGCTGAATAGAGTCACTAAAATTGACACCACCTTCCATGGGGATCTATTGCAGACTTCTCTGAATCTAAAAAGTCTCTAAGGTCACAGAAAGCTATTTTCCAATTTAAATCCATCTGTCTCACCCCATATTTTAATAAAATGTGTCTACCTGCCATTTTTCTAGATATTACCCATGTGGCAACACAGATTATACAACTTTGCCATCCTAGATATAATTGCTAAGATAAGGCAACAAACGATTAAATTACAGTGAAATGAATTAATATCTCTGTTAATTATATATGAGCATGATTTTGAGTAGTATACTTGTTAAAATTATATTATTAGAACTATCATGTTGAAGCATTAAAATATATGTCATAATATTAAGGCACAGAGTACATTTCCAAAACATGATTAACAGTAACAAAAATATCTTCAAAATATTTATTAAAATGTACAGCTACATTTAAATGAAAAGAAATAAGAAAAGGCTAAGAATGTGTGAGATAGAGAATAGTCAACCCAAGCTCAAAGAAATCAGTGGTATGGAAAGGGGTGAAGCAATCTACTCTGGTGGAATATGACAGGTTTCAGAACTCAGAAGAAACCAGATGCAAGGATGTCCCATGGTAACCCCTGAAATACACCTCTAGCATCTGCTGGACTGACATAAGTTACTGTCTTAGGGAAAAAACTGGAGGTAACTTTCAGTAATTTTTTTGTTTGTTTGGTTAATCCTCTTCTGAGGATATTGTTTCATTGATTTTTAGACAGAATGGAAGGGAGGGAGGGAGAGAGTGAGAAACATCAATGTGAGAGAGACACATCAACTGGTTGCCTCCTGCAGGACCCCAACCGGGACCAGGGATTGAAACTGCAAATCAGGCACGTGCCCTTGACCAGGAATAGAACCTGAGACCTTTCGGTTGCAGGCGAATGCTCCAACCACTGAGCCAAACCAGCCAGGGTGCTTTTAGTAATTTTTAAGATCAGCCTTGTCCTAGTAATTAGGTAAAACATATGTCACTGTAGGATCTTGTGTCAGAGGCTAAGGCTGCTTACCAAATATCCATGTGCTTCTCCACTTTCCCTTGACATTAGCATGCATGTGACTGAGTTCATGCCAATGAATTTGGTGGAAGTATGTGGCCACCTATAGGTCTGGCCCTTAAAAAGTACTCCCTGTGTTCTTTCTGCTCTCTTATTCTAAGTGTGGTGATCTCAAGGCCACATTTTTCAGATGGCAAAACCTTAGAGGAGAGCTACTGCATCATTCACATTGGACTTTGATGAGTAAGAAAATAACCTTTGGTGTGTTATTCCAGTGAGATTTTAGCATTGATTTATTATCACAGCACTGCTTATTCTATTAAGACTAAATAGATTGATACCATAAGTGGGCTGTTGATTCTAACACCTACAATAGGTGGCATTGTTTTGGAACTCAAGTGGTTGGAAATGAGGAAACTGATATCAGACGAAGAAAGTTAATGAATTTTTTTTTTTTATCCTCACCCGAGGACATTTTTTGGATTTATCTTCAGATAGAGCAGGAGGGAGAGACAGGGGAAGAGAGCGAGAGAAACATCAATGTGAGAGAGATACATCGACTGGCTGCCACCCACATGACCCCAACCGGGGCAGGGACAAACTGCAACCGAGGTATGTGCCCTTAGTGGGAACCGAATCCGGGACTCTCTGGTCTGCAGGCCGACGCTCTAACTGCTGAGCCAAACCGGCCAGGGCATTAATGAATTCTTTAAACGATGGTAATCATTGGTGGAATTTTCTCCTGCAATCATGGGGGTGGCAGATCATGTGAAAAATTAATATTAACTGCCGTTGAGGTTTAGGGGATTATGTGTTACCACAGCACTGATTAACCTAATCTGACTAACACATAGCTACTTAGCTGATCCTTTATTTTCCCCACTTGTTTTTTGAGATCTGTATTACGTATTTTGACAGAAAACAGAGACTTTCATTATACAAGTAGAACTAAAGCATTTAATATTCCAACTTGAAGTAGCCAAACTATTAAAATGCATTCATGGATTCACCAATATTTTTAACATAGTTGCTAGCTCTAGGACTCTGTAACTGTTGTGCGGGATAAGATAAGGACAACTGGGTAACTATAATATAACTATAATTATGAAACAACTGTAACAGAATGTACAATGTATCACCAATAGAATAGTTCCACGAAGTGCTTTGGAAAGAGGAGAGAGCAATTATTTCTATGTGAGGACTCAGAAAATTCCTTCTTGAGGGAGTATGTTAAATGACCTTTCATGGAATTGCTGGAGGGCTGAAGAGAAAGTTAGGGGTTGCGTTGAAGGACAGCTTTCCAGGGAAGAGCAAAGATATCACACCTACAAGTATCCAAACTCACAAGTGACTGATAACAGATCTTTTCATATTTTAATAATAAAAAGGGGGATAAAAAAGAGAAATAGAATTACTAGTCACTCAGTATAAAGGGTTCTCTCAGTTATCTGAATTTAAAGTAAAAGAACTAGTTACATGTTTCATCAGAAAACTGACTACTAATTACATACATTCTATATTTAATTCTTCTCTCCCTCTGATAGGATTGTAAAGCTAAGCAGAAAGGACCATGTTTTCTTCTTCTAGAGTTAATAGCCTATTGGGGAAATGACAGATATTTGTATCTGTCAGAATGACATTTTCACAAGTGGTTCTTGTGTTCAGTTTTACACTTAGAAAGTACAAGGAAATCCGTTCCTATCTTCTGTTCACTAAGAGTAAATCTGCTCTTAGAGACCAGGAAAAAAGATCTTGACCTCAACTGAGAACATGCCTGAATCCCTCCAGGGCTGAATGGATCAGCTGGGTTAATGGAGAAAGTGATCAGCCTGACACCAGAAAAGCCAGAATGTGCTGGAAGAACTAAGCAAATGAGCAATAAAACAAGCACATATTTATTTTGTCATTAACATGATTTGATTAAAAACTAAAGTGATAAAAATCAGTGAACGTATGTGTACATATACTACATACATGTGCGTGTATATATATACATACACAAATATATGGATATGTATGTACATATATATTTTTATATGCATACATATATCTCCTGGCAAGAGTTCTACAAACTTAATCACTGTGCTTTGACAGATTGGTTTTGAGTCACTCATGACAGGAAAAGCTCCACCACCTGTTAGAGAAATGTCTTGCCTGCATGCTTCCATAAGACAAAAGGGGATTTGTCTTTCTGTTGCTCTGTCTAGAGATACCATTTATTGAACATGTGTTACGTGTCAGACTTTGAGCTTAATGTGTAATATGCAGCAGCTATTTTATCTGATCCTCATAGGAGCATAATGAGATAGGAACCATGGTTGCGCTTGCTGATGTGAAAACTGAGGTTTAGAGAGAGCAACAGGCAGCATCGGGATGCACACCTAGAGCTGCCTGCCTCTGACGAGCATAGTATAAGCAGGCAGAGTCCAGTGCCCAAAATTATTGTTGCAGAATATTCCTTGATATTAGACACTCTCCACCTGGGTATATGGAAAAGAAAGAACTATGCTCACTGCTTTCAAGATTTCCTTATTTTATTTCATTTCTTGGGGGGGGGGGGTCTCATTGCTAAATAAAGATGTTTTAGTATTTAAGAGGAAAAATTAATTAGATAAAAAAGGTTATTTACTAAGGAAAAGATATAAGGTAAAACCTAGGACACATATAGATCATATTTTTTAAAGAGTCAAAATTTTCAGGCAAATGGTACATTTTTCTAGTTTGATAGGTTTAGGTTTTTTTTTTTTTAACAGTTAACTTATTTTGAAAATATAACAAAACCCTTACATCATAGATGATCTCTTCCACAAATTTGGTATCTAAAGTTTCTTTCAATGGTTTTAGTAAATTGTATAGCTAATACATTATTGCAAAATTTATAGAAAATCATGCCAAATGAATATGCCATAGAAAAATCCACCTGGAAGAATAGAATGACAAGATTTTCATTGACAAGTCTAAAAATTAGTCTTCCTTGTTTCCACAACTTTAAATGTGTAAATTTTAGTTATTTTAGGCAGATTTACAATTACACTATCATTCCCCAACACTGTGTGTACATGTATGTGTGGATGCAAATATATATATTTTAAATTTATATATATATATATATATATATATATATATATATATATGTGTGTGTGTGTGTGTGTGTATATATATATATATATATAAATTTAAAATAGCAAATATGGTTATTTAATATATAAACATTTAGATCTCTTGAAATTTTTAGAAAATAGAAATGTGCTTAGGTAAATTAGGGCTAATTCTTTTTTTAATATTTCTTTCCATATATTCTTCTTTTTCTGTATTGTTGAGAGTATTAGAGATATCCCCCCTTTTTTCCATTGTCTCCCTCCTCCTGATTTCCACCCTGCACCAGACCTTCCCTACACTATTGTCTGTGTCCATGGGTTATGCATATATGCATGCAAATTCTTTGGTTATCTGCCCCCCCCCCCACCTTCCCTCTAAGATTTCTCTGTCTGTTCCATGTTTCCATGCCTCTGGTTCTATTTTATTCATCAGATTATTTTGTTCATTAGAGTCCACATATAAGTGAGATCATGTGACACTTGTCTTTCTCTGACCAGCTTATTCACTTAGCATACATAATATCTATTCTTAATTCATGTCACCATTTTTTTGGCAAAAGGTGTATAGACTCAGTATTTCAGAACTCCTCTAGATTACTGTTATTCATTCATCTATCTAAACATACATTGGATTATAATGCTGATTTCAAATATTTCTAAATATCTCTGTAAACAGGAAAAATATTTGCTCATTTAATCTAAGTTATATATGAAGTCTCTTACAATTTTGACAAAAGATTTTACATTAATCTAAGATGGTTTTACTAAGTTAAGGGTAATTTTACTGCTGGGTTATCTATCTAAAACCAAGTCACTCTTAGGCAGAATCACAGACCAAAGGAAAAGAAAAACATTAGCTATCATTCAGTAAGTTTCCTGTTATAATTGATTAGCTTTAACTATAAGCAGTGAAGTGGTAGAACACCTGGAAACATCTTTTGCATCCATTTCCCCCAGAGACTTTGACAATGGTAGGGTGATGCAGTGCATTCTTCAAGTTTTACTCTGAGCAAGATCTGAGAAAATTACATTCTGTTTAAGAACATATCTTCATGTGACTTAATTTTAATTGTGAAATATAAAGCTATTTCAAAATAAACTACTTTGAGTGTTTCATAACCTAGGACCAACTAAGGAAAGTTAGAAAAATTGAGAGATAAATAATCAAAACCAAATTTAAGCAAAAGGTGACACTCATTTCAATGTGTTGTGTCTAAATGAGGTTCTGAAACAATTTAAATCTTGAAAAGATAAGAATATGTAAAATATAAATATATGTTTAAAAAGGAGGGAGGAGTAGGATAAATCAGACAGCATTAACAAGGTAACCTCTGATATTTTGCTTTGTTGGTCTCATGTATATTTAAGGATTTTTTTTTTTTTCTTTTTAGACAAATTGAGAGAAGCAAACCTTAGCTGGATTTTAGTCTTCTTGCTGATAAACTATCTAAAGTATCAATGTGCTATTTTAGCTAAATTGTACTTCTTTGCAACTTAATTTCTAATTCCATTAAATAGAATTTTGATCTCTTCTTTTAATCAGCTTAAGGTTTTACAACTTACGTGCAGAATATCAAACTGTTAACATCTTATGTCTTTTCTCCTCATGCTTTCTCTGCAAGCCCAGTTTTTCCAAATGACCTTTCATACTGATATGCTACAGACTGAGACTTTTGGCAAGAGACACTCATTGCCTGGAAATTTAGATAGATAACTTCTTTGCCACAAGAAATAAACATGGTTTCTGTAAATTGAGTTATAATTATTTCCTTTCCAAAAGCCTTTATTTCTGGGTTGGCCTTAGATTATGAACCCAAAGTTAAATTTCAACTTGGTGATGCTGTTCATAAATGTGAAATACTGAACTGCTGAGTATTTGACTCATTTTTAATTTCAAACATATATTACAAATATTGCTTTTGCTAAAATATGGGTTACAAATACATGAACCTATTATAAGACGAACTATTTTTAAAGATATATTCTATTAAAAAACTTTTAGTATAAAAATTTGAGGGAGACAATGATGTGCTATAATTATAACATTAATAATTTTTATTTTCCCCATTTCTTCTACTACCACATAAAATATGCCTTTCTTGCCATGTCATCTATTTTTAATAAAACCTTTCTGATGTCCTTGAAAAATATAGTAAAAAAAAAAATTCCTTGCATAGTCTAAATTTTTCACTGCAGGTTAATGCAGTCTAATAATTTAATGTTCAAAACAATTGCTTATCTGATTTTACAAGCTGTTTGTTTTTATGTTAAAAATGAATCTCTATTAGGCCTAATAAAAAGATCATGTATAAATCTTTATATGTGGTAGAGACATAAGAAAATATTATTTGGATGAAGAAATTAACAAAAGGTGAAAGTGGTTTTAAAATAGGAGGTCATTATAGCTGCCTCAGCCATAAGCACTCCCACTCGGCAGTGCACAGGGACGTACCGTGTGCCCGGCAGCGCGTGTGCGGGTGTAACGAGAAGGAGCCAGGCATAGTCATGTAAAATAGGCAGCGTAGTAAGTCGTATATACTTTAAAAAAGAGAATTTAAGAGACTAACATATTGTACAGCGAGTGAGTAAACAGACTATGACATTTTAGTTGAGTCTTGAAAGGTGCATAGGACTTTTCCAACTAAAAGAAAGGAAGGATATTCTAGGCAGAGAAAAGCCATGGCCAAGGAGCACAGGAGATGGAAAGCACGTGGAATATTTGGGGAATGAAAAGCAGGTTGACTGAATCTCAGTGTAAATGGGACAAACAAATGGGGAAAAGTATAAGAGGTGATGATAGCCACATCGTGATGTTATCAATGCCTTAGTCGGGAGTTTGGCGTCATCTTCTGGGCAATAAGGGGTGACTAAAGGCTTATAATAAGGGGCATTATGGAGTCCTATCAGGGTGTATGAGGGAAATTCTGATAGGGCTGTGAAAATGGAATCAGTAGGACAAACCTGGCCAGGGTGAAGGATCACAAAGGAGGCATTTTCAGTGGACCGCCCAGGAGAGGACAGCAGTCAAAACCAGGAAGAGGATGCTGGTAACAGGCCAAAGACTGTGGGAGCCAGACAGACAGCAGTAGCACCTTGAACTCCACTTGCTTGTTTAGAAGCAGTGGGGAAAGGAAGAGTCATAATGTGGGTTCTGAAAGGGACATTGCTTTATCTCAGTATTTTAATAGGTTTTACAAAACTGTACAAAACCTCAAAGATTTTAAAAGTTATTGAACATTTTGAAGTAAACAAAATATATTTCTCTAACTAAGAAGAGCTATGTCTTGACGTTGGTCATTCTCTCAACAAGAATGTACTGTGTGTAATTTGTCAACGGTCGCACTCATTAGTAATCAGTATGTTTCTCTGGAAGACCTTGGATTATACATTTTTATATCCTGGTTTTCCCTTATCTACAAGCCCCTGTTCTTTTCAAGTCTATTTATTGTTTTCCCTTGAACATAGTTTTTCTGTTGTACTAAAGTTTCTATGCCCTGCATTATTTATTCACTGTCTTTCTCTCTTAAAAAAAAAAAAAATAAATAAATAAATAAAACATATCTTTCTTATCTTTCTCTTCTCTTTCTTATCTTTCTCCTCTCAGCCTCCCTGCCCCAACCTACATGCCTGCTTTCCTGTCCATGTGCCCCATCCTACTTAACCTTAGGCTGTCAGTGCCTAACTTTCCTGTGAAAACATCAATGGTTGCCTTGGTCTCCAGGCGTCTTTTACTTTTTAAAGAATTCTTGAACTTTTGAGTATGTTTTTAGCTCACCAGACAGTACTTAAAGCTTTGTACTTGTGCTGTTTTATGCATTCATATACTCCACAAATACCTATTGAAGTCTTTGTTCATAGAAGGCGCTATTCTAAGAATTTTATGTGAATTTTTTAAGTCACTTCCTTCTAAACTACATGATCATTAAGAGAAAAATTGAGACCACATCTTGGTAGCCCCATATTAGTTAGTAGAGTCTTAAAAAATATTGACTCCCAGCCAGTGTGGCTCATTGGTTGAGCGTCGACCCATGTTCCAAGAGGTCATAGGTTCCTTTCCCAGTTGGGGCACATGCCCAGGTTGTGGGCCTCATCACCAGTGGGGGGGGCATGCAGGAGGCGGCCAGTGGATGTTCTCTCTCATCAATGTTTCTATCTCTCTCTCCCTCTCCCTTCCTCTTTCTCTAAAAATTAATAAAGAAAAAAATAAAAAATAAAATATTGACTCTCTATTTGTGTGCATGTATAAATAAATATGTGTTGTGTTTAGGTATACATGAGTACATGGTGGGCAAAAGTAGGTTTACAGTTGTTCATATGGAAAATAATACAATAATTAATAAACAATAATAGAATAAACTACTTCATATACTCACAACTGTAAACCTATGTTTGTTCACCATATATATATATACACACATATATATTAAAAACAAGACAACTAGCCCAAAATAGAGTCACTTATGCTAAGACCCATGTCATCAGAGATTTAATTATAGTTCTGTTTTCCCAGAAATGGAATCTTAAACCAATCAGGAATCACCTGATTAACACTAGTTAGGTAATCTACCTTATAGGCTTCTGCCATCACCTGAAGAAAAGTAACCTTGGAATAACCAACCTGCATTTTTGCCTAGTATGACTTCCTAGTTCCTCTTCCTATCTGCCTATAAAAATATTTTATTCTGTATACCTCCTCAGAGCTCCTTTCTATCTGCTACAATGACTCGAATTGATTTTTCCTTAAAATAAATCTTAAAATTTTTAATATGCTTCAGTTTATCTTACCTGTATTTAATTGTATCACTAAGTTTCTATGACAATAATGGAAAGAAGTGCTGAAGAAAGAAGTGTTGATAAAAATAAATTAACTATAATGAATCTTATGTAGAATTACACAATTGTACATAAAATTTATTTTCTGTCCCTCTTAAATCAAACTTTTCTATGTAACTAGCCTCTTGAGGGTATCTGACCTCTATCAAAGAGGCAACTTCTCCTGCTCCCCATGTTCTCGCTCCTTTATCTCCGAAAGAGCTGTTCATACAATTGTGCCACTTTTTTTTTTTCCCAGAAATAGCACATAGGCATTGAAATGTCAAAGTAAATGGAAAAGCAAATTTCATTTTGACAGTGATAATAAAAACTGAATAAATAAATGTGGCTTTTTCTACAAAATGAGGAAAAAAGCCACTGTATGTTTGAGTAAAAAAATCTGCCTTTTAGCATTGTAAAATAAGAAAATGACAAAACTCAAGGTAATTTTTTTTCATATCTGAATGTACTGTTGCCAGAGGAGAGAAGTAAAGTTACATGTTGGCTTTTGAAAGGCAGAAAGGTGCTCACCAAGAAATAAACGTGCTGAGTGCTTCAAGTACTCACAAAACTGTGAGTACATTCAGCTAGTGAATGTTCTACCATCCTCTCAGATCACCCTCCCAGGCTAAATAGGTGCATATCCTTTTGCAAAACAAACAAACAAACAAAAAAGAAAACAACAAAAGACAAACTACTCTTTGATGTCCTAAGAGACCCAAATGGATTAAACACTTACTTGCACACCACACACACACACACACACACACTCTTAAAAAATGAAATTATCAGTTAATAATTAAGTTATCAAAAAATGTGGTTTGGGAAGATTATCCAAAGTCCAGGTACAGGAAACATTTACCAGATGTACATAGTTATTAACCAGCTGATAACCTTTAGCTCAATTAGATCACATAGAGCTGCAATTGTGGCCAACCTAGTGACCCAATTTCTTCAATTCATCCATAGACAAAAGTATCTACAATTGCTTTTCCTTTATTTAAAGCTTCCATAATCAAAACATTACTAAATCAGTTCCCATAAACATCTTCTATCACCTGACTAGCATAGATTATAGTTAGAGTGGTTTCACTCCACAACAACAGTGATTACACACCTCTTCAGAGTACCACATCCTGGGCACCTTCCTATTCTCTGCAATCTTTCCATAATTCCAATTCTGAAAACTGAACATGTATTTTTATTTATTTTATAATCTTTTGTTTAAATCAGTTTAATGAAGATCAGATTTCTACATTTAAAGCCCACTCAATTAATTAAAATTTGATTAATGTGTAAATCAAATGTGTTAAGATAAATTTCTGGGAAGAATGTCATTCACTTAGCCTGTCCTTTCCAGGAACCATAATGTTTACCAGTTAGTTTTCCTGGGTCAGATATGCATCTTATAAAACATTTCCAAAGTATATGCAAAAGCACATGTCCCTTGAGCCTTTGAGGAAAAATATTTGCTGGTCTATTAAGGATGGGTACCCCTACATATTTATCTCTACTTTAACATTTTACATGCCTATGAAACACTCTGCAACAACATTTCTCAACACTGTAGCTAGATAAATTGTTTTTATTATATATTAGGTGAGCCTAGTGCCTTTATTTTATTGTCTGGGTTCTCCCAATTTATTTTCCTCCGATGGCTGTATCCATATTTAACCACATGTTGCCACTAAGAGAGACTTCTCAGTCTATTCTCTGCAATTTCACCAAGTTTAGACTCTAAACGCTAAGTTTCAGATACAATTTCTATGGCTTTTCCAATCTCTCTTCTGAATTACTCAGTGGAAATTTTCACTCTGTACCTTACATATGTTGCAAAATGTTAGATAAGCGAATATTTATTAATGGAAAATATTGTTCTCTTGTTTCTTAAGACATAATGTTGATGCTCTGAGTTTATCTGAACTATAGCAGCAATTGGAAGGTGTTTTATACTGTATTTTGGGGGGAGGAAAGAGTAACTTCTAGCTTGATGTTGAAAACAGCTATAAACCGTCTTTCCTCACCAAGTAGAAGTGATCACAATTTTAGTCTTTTACCTTCTTATACCTTTCATTGTTTAGGCTACACAGTGTCACATGCAAACTGTTTTTACTTGCCACTACATACTTTAAGCTCACCGAACGATTTTTTCAGATTCACCACCTGTTACAAAAAGGCAAATCATATTAAGCCGCATACATCCATTCATCTCAAATCCTGGGTCCATGTTTGGGATAAAGGGAACACGAAATCCACAGAAGGATTTAATGAATCATTACTCATGCAACATTCAATGGAGCATCACCTTTATTTATTTATTTTTTTTATGCCTAAGCTCATCAGAAAGTAAACCTTTAGGAAAGAAACAGGAGAAATATCCTTTCTTTATATTCAAGAAAACCCGAAGACAACCATATATGTCATTGAAATGAGTATATTTGGTTGGGTGGTCATCCTAGGTTTCAGTTGGCCAGTAACTCTGTCAGCCAGTGCATGAAGGCAAAGGACATAGAACTCACAGGCATATAACTCGCAGCAAAGACAAAGCAGGCTAAAGGTATCCCTCTCAACTTCAATATCATTCCCTTCCTAGCTCCCAGTATTTCCCTCTTTCATGGCATTTTCTGCCTGTGAGGAAGTCTCAGATATTAAATATTAAACTAATTATATTCTTGGATGAAGCATTTGGAGGGGGAGACACGGACTCTCTCTTGGAGCCTACTGGGGAGACCCCTGATAGATTTATGCTAACAGTTTAGGTTACCAGAGGTCTCAGCAGAAAGTGTGCTTCTCTGAAATGATGACTGCATTCCTCTTCATTGGTCTATTGCTCATTTGATGATAACTTTTATATCTTCCACAGCACTGAATTAACTGCACAGAGAAGATTCTCAATAAACACTCCTTGAGTGATCAAACCAAAACCCGTTCTCCCGAGAATTCGCTGGAGGCCAACACTGCAGAAGGCTTACCAAGCTTGCAATCTGCTTTTTATTGGAGCAGCCTTTCCTTTATCTATAACAGCATCTCTATTAGAGAGAATATAGAGATCCATAAAAAAACATTTTCTCCTAGTTTTCTGTAATGTTACTAAGTAAGCCTTTTTACATATTTCTCTGGCATTTGGGTTTGAATGCTAAAGGTCAAGGTTTCTTGCACAATGATTCATTTTTTAAAACCTATGGATGATATTTCCAGAGTCTTCTTAACAATCATATAATTTCCTAATATTCTTTTCATTGAGCAGTATTCAAGGTAAGCTTCTTGCCCGGCCAGTTTAGCTCCTCCCATTGAAATTACAACTAAACTACGGCACAATCATCATTCATTTAGAGCTGTCTGAATTCAAGCTGAATAGAAGTCCGACAACTACAAAATTAAAGAAGCAGCCACACCGAGACTGGTAGGAGGGGCGGAGGCACTGTCGGGCTGGTCCCACACCCACGTGTGGCAGATAAAAATCAGGAGGGACACCTCCGCTGTGAAGGTCCTCCCTGAGGAGTGAGGGGTCCCTGTCCCCCACCAGGCACCCAGCTCAGGGTTTCAGTACCAGGAAGAGAAACTTGCCCTAACTTCTGGCTGTAAAACCAGCAGGAACTGAGGCTGAGGGAGGCTGAGGCTTCTGGAGCCTCAGGCAGTTCCTCTTAAAGGGCCCCTGCATGCACTTACTCAGACTCACACCCTCCAGGTTCTAATGCAGGGGGAGGCAGCTTGAAAGACACCAGAGACAAACAGGAAAGAACTGAGTTGTTTGGCATTGGGGTGAGGGCTGGAGGGGCAGCTTTCTCCTGGACAGACGTACTGGCGAAGGCCCGTGTTCCTTTGGTAAGCCCTTCCCCCACAGGGCGGCAGATGGGCACCATATCTGGGACTCCAGCAACCTGGCTCACACTGTTTGCCCCACCCTGGTGATTACCTGAAGCCCTGCCCCACCCAACTTTCAGGCCCACCCAAGCTGTTTCCAGTGGCTTTACCATAGGATTGGCCTGTCTTGGCTCCTGCTTCAGATTTTCTTAAATTGTTTCAAACAAACAGCATCTGGCTTCAGGGAGCCCCATAACCTCTAGTTAACTGGCTCCATGCCTGGCACTAGAAGCAGCCAGCCTTGGTTCACAGCTTAGCTTTGCCTGGGCACCTCCAAGCCTAGCACAAGAAGCAGCCATCAGCAGATCGCTTTGTAGCTTACACCTGGAGGCCCCGGGTAGAACACTGGCAGTGACTGACCTTGCCTCAGAGCCAGCACACCCAGTGGACAGCTTCAGACTATGCAAAAACACCACCATCCAACCACCTCCACAAGTGACACACTCAAGGAGTGGACTCAGTGTGTACCAGAGCCCTGCTGAAGTAAGTCTTACTCTGTGTATTGGGCCCTGCACAGCTGATCATCCAAGGTAGTTAGAAGTCAGTGGTCAGTGGTCTGTGGGCACAGCCAGTTCTTGCAGCTGATCAGCCTGAGGAAATCCCTCCCATTGATAAGCCAACAGCAATCAAGACTCAGTTATAACAGAAGGGTGGACAGTCCACACAAGGGGTGTACCTTGAGGGACCAGTTGGGGTGACCAGGTAGGATGTGTCACTGGACCCTATAGAACACCTGTTATAATAGGCCACCCTAAGAAGACTAGGAGACATAGCAACTCTACCTAATACATAGAAACAAACACAGGGAGGCAGCCAAAATGAGGAGACAAAGAAACATGTCCTAAATGAAAGAACAGAACAAAACTCCAAGAAAATAACTAAATGAAACAGAGATAAGCAATCTAACAGATGCAGAATTCAAAACACTGGTTACAAGGATGCTCAAGGAACTTAGTGAGGACCTCAAGAGCATAAAAAAGGACCAGTCAGAAATGATGGATGCACTAACTGAAATAAAGAATAATTTACAGGGAATCAATAGTACAGTAGGTGAAGCCAAGAAGCAAATCATCGATTTGGAATATAAAGAAGTAAAAAACACCCAATTAGAACAAAGAATCCAAAAAAATGAGGATAGTGTAAGGAGCCTCTGAGACAACTTCAAGCATACCAACATTTGCATCATGGGGGTGCCAGAAGGAGAAGAGAGAGAGCAAGAAATTAAAAAGCTGTTTGAAAAAATAATGACAGAAACCTTCCCTAACATGGTAAAGGAAACAGATATACAAGGCCAGGAAGCACAGAGAGTCCCAAACAAGATGAACCCCAGGAGGTCCACACCAAGACACATCATCATCAAAATGCAAAAGGGTAAAGACAAAGACAGAATCTTAAAAGCAGCAAGAAAAAAGCAGTTAGTTACCTACAAAGGAGCTCCCATAAGACTGTCAGCCGATTTCTCTAAAGAAAGTTTGCAGGCCAGAAAGGAGTGGTAAGAGATATTCAAAGTGATGAAAAGCAACAACCTACAACCAGGATTACTCTATCCTGCAAAGCTATCATTTAGAATTATAAAGAATTTTCCAGAAAAGAAAAAGCTAAAGGAGTTCGTCACTACCCAACCAGTATTACATGAAATGTTGGCAGGTCTTCTTGAAGAACAACAAAAATATGAACAATAAAATGGCAATAAATGCATTTCAACAATTGAATCTACACACAAAATGAGCAAGCAGAACAGAAATAGACTCATAGATTTTTTGTTGATTGCCAGGTGGGAGGGGGTTGGGAAGGCTGGGCGAAAAAGATGACGGAATTAAGAAGTACAAATTGGTTGTTAAACTGACGAACTTCAAAGGGAAGGAGGGAGAGGGGGCAGGAAGAGATAAACCAAAGAACTTATATGCATATATGCATAACCAGAAGAAACAGACAATAGTGTGGGGAAGGCAAGAGAGGGGTGGGAGCAGGGAGGAGGGGGGTCAATGGGGGAAAAAAGGGGCGACATCTGTAATACGTTCAACAATAAAGATAAGTTTGAAAAGAAAGAAAAAAAAAAAGAAAAACAAATGAACAAAAACAAACAGTATGGTGGTTACCAGAGGGAAGGGGAGGCGGAGGGGCTAGTAAAGGGTAAAGGGGATCAAATGTATGGTGATAGGAGAAGATGTGCCTTTGGGTGGTGTGCACACAATGCAATATATAGATCATGTATCATAGATATGTACACTTGAAATCTATATAATCATAGTAACCAATGTCATCCCAATAAATTTAATTAAAAAAAAAATAACACAAAACTGTAGTTTACCAAATACTTGAAAGGACCAAAAGTTACTGCATGTATTGACTCTGAAAGGAATCTGACAATGTCATGGATTCAGCTTTTGCCTAAACTTTCCTCCAGGGAATCATGTATTTATTTCTTTGTCTTCTATAGAACTGGATCAAGGTTGGACACTTTAAAGAATCCTCATTACCACTGTCATTTCAAAATCTCATCTTCAGTTCTGATGGGCTATCAATATCATGAGTCTTTCTCTCAATCTTTCAAAGGAACACAGACCCTTATGTTATCTACAAATTTATCGACAGTTACATGTTATTACCTCAGTAATTGAAGAGGAGTGTAGGATTAGAATTTCTACAACAAAATATAAAAGGGCAATATTTCTTTCATTTCTTACTCTTAGCACCTAGGTCATTAGCACAGTTTGGTTTGAGTTAATCCTATTATATCTAGACCCATTTTATCCCCTTAGCATTCCACATGGAGTCTGTTCTAGCTCCATAGAGACTTTTGATGTGTAGAAGCTGGGAAAAGAAATCAATTAAATTAAAAACTGCAGGCAGTTACTCTGTTCTGAAAGAAATGGAGATATGACTTTATTTTTGAGACACATTTTTCCTTCATTTTGGAAAGGCATATGGTTGGTGATTCTACATACTTCCCCACAGTCCATTTTCCACTGTTCCTTGCCTGCTCTGAGTCACCAGAGGCTAACCTTTGCAGACTGGGTTTTTGAGATGGCTGGTGTCTGGTTGGATTCACTGTCAGGAGAACAGAGGGAAAGAGAAAATGAGGTGTTTCTCTTTTTCTTCTGGCCGCATTATCTCATTTTCGGAAGTATCTGAATCCTCCAAAAGTATTCTTCCTACTGGGGAACTCTTCATCCACTGTTCCACTTTTTATCGGGCTCCAGTAACATTGTTTTATTTTCTTATCCATTCAAATCTGGACAGAGGCATTAGGTACCATTGCCCCAAATTTCTCGACTTTGGGTGTTTCATCATTCCTTGTGTGTCCCCCTAACCTTGAGCTGATATACTCCTAGGCTGTAATCTCCTTGGGGGCAGGGGGTTTGGTCTTGTTTGTCAGTCTATCTCTATTAGCCACCAAAGAGTACCTGGCAGCTAATAAGTGCTGAGAGATATCAATGCTGAAAGTTCAGTCCTGAATAAGAACATTTTAGGCCATTCATTTGTGTTTACTACACATTAGATATACTAACAACTTTCAGGACTTAAAGACCTGGATACTCTGAAAAGTACATAGATAGACCATACAGTCCTGGGATTATTGCTGCGTCTCCTTTTTACCTTTGAGGTATTGTGGTAAATTATCTGTACTCCAAAGTCTTCATCTGATAATACTATATCATCAATTATGTGGTGAGGATTCCATGAGAGAAGTTATGTAAAACACCCAGCACTGACTCTGGCACATTGAAACTAAATCCTACTTCTCTTGCTTCAGGATGAATGTATTTTTGAGATCTAACTCACCTTCTTGTTTCCCACAGAGTAATAAAGCAGATAAAAAGAACAGGCTAAAATGGCCACTCAATCAAAATTAGCAAATGTTGAAAAGGTCAAAGCCATGTAGCATACCTTTATAATTCATAGATTATTGAATACATTAACATTCCAATCACTCATTCTTAAAAAAAAGATTATAATAAGGATCCAAATAGCCACACATTAATCCTCTCCTATGACAATAGTTGTTCCTTTTCTGGGAAATGTACAAATGTAACCTCTGCTAACACTGAGTTTCAATTTGGATGCCACACTGTGCTTCAGGTTTTGATAACAAATGCATACCCAGGAGGAGAGCAATAGGAAATATGCTAGATGCTCACAAAAGAAAAAGGCTTTCAAATATGCCATGGGTTAATTTCAACCAAACTGCCAGGTCTAGAAAATTATGTAATTGACATCTCTGCTTAAGAATATTTTGAGCTTTCACGAGGCTGGGCTGGGCTTTTTACACAGGCTTTAAAACAAGCAATCAAGCATCTGTTTCCCAAATTAAAGAGCCAAAGACTAACTGATGTGAGTTCATGATTATAGTGTCAAATATTTCTTTGTAAATGTTGGATCATTTTCAACTCAATCAGTTTTATTTTAATTTTTCAGGATATTTCCCGGGATAACATAGACTCATAATCACTGACTGTTAGAATTACAAAGGGCTGTAGGGACCTCTTAGCCCCTCTCTCTCATTTTATAGATGAGAAAACTGAGGATCTCAGAGGGTAAGTGGCTTATCTAAGGTAAAAAAATTAGTTAGTTGCTAAGCCAGAATAACACTGAAATCAACTTTAATTTTGAACAGCCAGCTATTGAAATTATTTCATGTTAGATTCCTTTCTCTTCTAAATTACTTTTTTTTTTTTTTTTATCCTCACCCAATGACATTTTTCCATTTTTTGTTCAGATAGAGTGGGAGGGAGAGAGAGGAAGAGAGAAAGAGAGAGAAACATCGACGTGAAAGGGACACATCGAGTGGCTGCCTCCTGCACGACCAACCAGGGCCAGGGACAAATTGCAACTGAGGTACGTGCCCCTAGTGGGAACCGAACCCTGGTCTCTCTGGACCTCAGGCCAACGCTCTAACCGCTGAGCCAAACCGGCCAGGGCTCTAAATTACTCTTTAAGAAAGAGTTTAATAACACTATGATTACAGAGTTACAAAACAAATACCTTGCATCACTTGAAGACAACTATAAAAATCATGAATAATATTAGATAGATAAATGCCTTAGTATTAAAAAGTTGTGTTCTGGGAATCTCCAAAGGAAATGTCCAGCACTTTATTTTCTCTCCTCCAGCAGCCACTTGGACCAAGACCTTGCAACAGGGTTAGGCAATATGTCACTTAAGTCAATTCAAAAAGCAACTATCCTGGACCAGCGGCTCGGCTGGTTGAGCATTGTCCATGCACCAAAAGGCTGTGGGTTCAATTCCTGGTCAGGGCATTTACCTAGTTTGCAGTTGGATCCTTGGTTGGGGTGCGTGCAGAATGCAACCACTCAGACTGATGTCACACATCGATGTTTCTCTCTCTCTCTTTCTCTCTCATCAATGAAAGTATCCTCAGGATAGGATTTAAGAAAAAATCCTACACAAAAAGCAACTAGTACTTGGGAGAATCAATTTATCATTTGATAATAAAGGTTCAAAATATAGTTACTTGAAGAAATGTGGTGCCAAATATGCAATGTGTATTTTTTTTCCCACTTATTAAGGCATGCCATTGGCATGATAATGGGAGAGGGGCAGAAGGAGTACACAAAATGGAAAAGACTTATAGGAATAGTCTGATATTTATTCTCTAGGCAAGCATATAATCTGTACAAGAGATGTATCAACATTTAATATGTGTTCATTCCAGTAGATGTGAAAGCAAAATTACCTTCTGTTAAAGATCACAGTCCTAAGATGCTGTTCCAAAGATCTGTAAGACAACCTGTAAAAGGCCTCATTTTATCATTTTTCTTTTGGCAGAAAAAAAAAAAAAAGAGATTTTGTTTTCTTTGACGATAGTCTAAAAAAAAAAGGAACTACTAATAACAAGTGATTAACTTTGATTTCCAGGAACATGTCATATTTCTCTCTTTTCTGTTTATGGCAATAATGATTTAGTGTTGTCCTGGTGATGGAGGATTTTACTGTACGATTTCTTCTTCCAAGGCAAAAGATTATACTTAGTACTGGATATTTCTTCCCCAAGCATCAGGGTAGAAAGGTATTTTCTAATCCCTCCACACTCTGGTGACCTTCAAATGCATTGGCTTGAGTAAGAAAAACTCTGTCAATAATCCTGGAACTATTCTGATTTAATTCCTTAAATAGTAAAAATACATACCCCTAAAGGCTTCGTGGATCCTTCATTTCTGTTGCATTCCCATATTGCAGAATAAATAAAATAAATACAGTAAATGTAGATTTTTAAGATGCAATCTTTTATCACATTGTTTATAAACGCCTATCTACTATGCAAACCCATACATTTAATTGAGAATGCTGATGGATAGCATAGAATATTGACTGCTTTGTCTTATTAAAAACTGCCATTAAAAGCCTTCATCAAAACCATTTCAACACACATGGCTGCTAATGAGCTGTAATTAAATGTGCCTTTGATTTGGACTACAATAACCAACGTATTTATTTCTTAGCCAGAAAAAAATGATATTAACAGTTTATATGGTGACCAGATTCCAACAATAAAAATTACTTTGTTTCACATAGGTCTGACTTTTATAATCTATTTGTGTGTGTGTGTGTGTGTGTGTGTGTGTGTGTGTGAAAGATATGTGGAGAGATTCATGCAAGAATCCCTGATTTTCATGTGCTTGTGATTGTCCCCAAAGGATCTTGAATTTTTATCACTAAAATTTGGATTTTCTACCTAGAATTTTATTTCTGTGGAATAGTTATTTATTTTTGCAACACAATACTTTTTTGGGCACCTACCACTTATCTTGTTCTAGTCCTTACTCTAGGAAATGAGATTACAGTGGTATGGAAATTGAATGTGTACAATAAATCAACCAATAAATAAATAACATATAATTTAAAATATAAATACATACATGAAAGGCAATAAAACAGAGCAATAGCCTGGCTGGTATGGCTCACTGGTTGAGCATCGACCTATGCACCAAGAGGTTGACAGTTCAATTCCCAGTCAGGGCACACGCTCAGGTTGTGGGCCCAATCCCCAGTGGGGGGCATGCAGGAGGTGGCCAATCAATGTTGTCTCTCATTGATGTTTCTATCTCTCTCTCCCTCTTCTTTCCTCTCTCTCTAAAATCAATAAATAAAAAATATTAAAACAACAACAAAACAGAGCAATGCAATCAAGAGATGGGGTACAGAGACTTTGATAGTGTGGCCAAGAAAGTTCTCAGATCCTATTCTGTCTCACAGCCATAAATAACCAGAACAAACCAGATGTGGAAAGGTGTTAGTAGGGCAGGGCTTAGCAGGCTACAGTGGCCCATAGACCAAACCTAGCTCATCACCTGTTTTGGTAAATTAAGGTTTATTGGAACAGAGAAACAGAGTCCTGTTCACATGTCTATGTATTGCCTATGGTTGCTATGGCAGAGTTGAGTAGTTGTGACAGAGACCACATGGTCTCAAAGATGACAATAGTCACTCTCTGACCTTTTACAGGAAAGTCTGTTGACCTTTGGTCTTGGAGAAGAACATTCCAAAGAGAGGGGCTAATTCAAGGGCTTAAGCAGGAATAAGTTTAGAGGCCCATGTGGCTGGACTTCAGCATGTGAGGTGGAGAGTAACTGGAGAACATGTCTGGGGTATGCAGGGTTAAGACCATGATTAGCAGGCTAGATTTTATTCTACATGGAGAATGAAGACATTTTTGGTTTTTATTCTGAGAGCAAAGTGATCAATGTTTACTTTTGAAATGCTGAACACATTCTAGAAATGTGTTTTCATAGATAGCTTTGTCTTTCATTTTTTCCTAACAAAATTGAGCTTGGTAAAATAATTGGTCTCATTTTAGAGGTAAGAAAAATAAAAACAGAGAGAGTTTAAGTGATTGGTCAGAAATCAAAAGGCAAGTAGATGAGGTGGAACCTGCCCAAATGCAGAGCCTATGACTTCATGAGAAATGAGAAAACTTTTACTTCCAATTGCTGGTTCTCAGTGCACCAGTCTGCATACCTCTGCTGTTCTCATATATAGCAATGATATAATTGGGGGAGTAGAAAGACAGACTGTCCCCATGAATGCATACTCTGTGTTTAGTGATGCTTGAAATTCTACTATTCAAAGGTCAACAATTCGGCAGCTTTCCCTAGGTTACAGAATAATTGTTTCTATCACTTTGTTCATGTAGATATTCACTTTTCTGAAGAGCAATTAAAGAAGTGCATTGCATTCAAGTAAAAATAAGGCAATAAGATAGAATAACTGTAGCCCTTCTGCCCTAAAGACACCCTCAATGAAGAAACAGATGCTTTTGGAAAGTCAGTTTGATGACACCCCCAAACTCCCTGGCCAGTTTGGCAGAGACCCATCAGCACAGGGACCAGCTGCTACTTTTCCTTGTGTCCTCAGCCCTTAGCTCAGCCTTGGCAAGCTTTAGATGCTGAGGAGATGTTTTTGAAGAAAATGAATCTCTTAGACACAAATAATTCCAGATAAAGCCCCCAAATAGAATTTTTCTTGATCCAGAACTTGTATATAAAATGTAAGTAAAATTATGTGATGAAATTGAAAATGCCCAAATCAGACTGTCTCTCTTCTCTTGACTCTCTGACCCAACCACCTGCCAGCACCATCCCATGTGGGGAAGTGGGATTAGGCTGATCCTATTAATCGAGCACTGAAGTGAGAAGGAGCAGAAGGGCAGGAGGACCCTTCAGGTTTGCCACCTGCTCCTGCCATGGAATTCCTCTCTCTCCCTCATCCGTGGTCCTGATTAGATACCCGCCAGGTCCCTGTGAATGTTCTGTGCCTGAAGCCTGAGTCTACAAAGCATGTGCTAACTTCTCCAAGGCAAGACTGAGAACTATGACAAGATTCTTGCCTGGACAAATAGAGGGAAAATTAGTAGGTCCTTGACAAGAGAATGCCCCACTGGTCACCACAGAGCTGAACCTGCATCAAGGGAGTCAGCATGGTTTGTAATAAGCGACGCAGATATGCTCAGGTCTCCCTGAGTCATTCGGTGGTGATTCTCTAGAAATGCCGTATCTAATACAGTGGCCACTTGTCACATGTGACTACTGAACACTTAAAATGTACTAGTACAATATGGTCAAATGATAACACTCTGGATTACATAGAATATATCATTAAAATTAATTCTACCTGCTTATTTTACTTTTTTAATGTGGCTATTAGAAAATTTTATATTACATATTGCATATGCAGTATTCCACAACACTGCTGTAGAGGGAAAAAATATAAAGCTGCAGACAAAGAGAGGTGAAGAGATAGGACAGAAACAGAAGGGGGATAAAATACCCCTCACTCGATTTCCCAACCTGAACATAGAAAAGACTCCAAACATTATTAATTTATTAATTCTCATTTTCAGAAAGAATAACACATTAACTCATTGACATCTTCTGAAGATTCAAATCACTAAAAATCACCACCATTCCAAAACATGACTTATCCCTAACTGGTATCAAATTATTTTGTTTTGCCCCCTTAAAGACTCTGTGAGCTCTTTAAAAGTAAGGACCACAACTTAATATTTTTTCTTCACCTATCATAGTGTTCACCAAAACAATGACATGCACAAGTACTCAATAAATATTGATCATCTGATTAACCAAAATAAGGCACCAAGTTAAAGAACAGATAGTTATTGACTTAAAAGCCAGCTTGTTGTGTGTGTGTGTTGTGTGTGTGTTTAGGCATATATACCAGTCTAAGCCACACAATATTTAACACGAACTTGAATATGACCCCCCCTCACCAGCTATAGTTGCTAGAAAATATTTAATAGTGATATACTATATCAAATGACAACTGTATTCCTGATAAGGACTCCATATTCAGTTTCTGCTGTAAGCCAAGAAAACCTCTTCCCACTGAAAGTAGTTTCTTTTCCTTCCCACCTTAGAGCCTTAGAGTGAAAAATAATGAATCCCACAGACATCATGTTTCTGCGAAAAGACACTTGTGACAATAAATGCTTGGATTCAAGATCTGGAGTGATATAACACTATTCAGCCATCCCTTCCACAGAGATCTAAAACTAGAATAAAACTAGAATAAAAGCATAAGGGCTTTGAAGGAAAAAATTAATAGTTTAATTCATGCAGGACACAGATACCAACTAGAAATCCCAGACCTGTTTTCTTAGGCACAGTGTTGAGGAGGAACTACTCATAGAAGTATATAGAAGTACTACTCACTGAGTGCTTAGTACTTATGGATCCAAGCACTTTGCACATATTGTCTATATTTTATTAATAGATATTTTTATTCTCATTTTATAGATTAAGAAAAAAAAAACTGAGAAACCAACTCATCGGAGTTCACATGGCTAGTTTGTGATTTGGTTAGCATTAAAAATAAAATGTATCTATAACTATTTTGTATAATTCCTTCCTTTGCATGTGTGTAATTTTTTAACATGATTATCCGTAGCAAATTGTATATCATTCTTCTTCCAGATTGTTTGTTCACTCATTATTATAGCACCTTTTTTGTTTGTTTTAAAAAGTCCACATTTAAAGATCCTTTCAGGGACTGTTTTGTTGTATCCAGACTATTTCAGTTATGATTGTGACATATGAAGTAGGAACATGTCAGATGAGTAGCTTCTGATATGGAACCCAGTTCTTATGAAGCTTAATTGTATACAAATAACATGATGTACGCTACATGCTGCATGGATATAATTCTGCACTGACGCTCAGGGGAGCCTCAGTATCCTAAAGACACCAGAGCAACACAGGTGCCATTCTACCCTGGGGCAGCAGCCAAGTATGAATTGCTTTGTTCTAAAAACTGGAGATCTGGCCTATGTAAACTTCAAACCGTATAACTGTGAGAGCAGAGCTGTGAACATTTTAATTTTAATTTTATAGCAATCATCTTGTCTTTTATCTTGGAATGTTTACAACAGAAAACAAATTCACCTAAAAACTGTGGGGGTGGAAGTGGGGGTGGAGAAAGTTGTAGGGATTGAGAACAAAGACATAGATGCTGCATGTTTTTTTGAGTTATGATTTTTGAGAAAAAGATACAGTCATTTTGAGAAAACACTAGAGTTTTTAAAATACAGCAAACCAGAATGTCAAGGCTCTCTAACTTCAAATGCCCCCGGTGCCAGCCACTGATTCCCACAAAAAACAACCCTGCAGAGTATGTAGATTTACATGTTTGTCTATAAAATGTTTAAAAACTAAAAGGAGGAGGCTACCTCTAGGCAAAAAAAAAAAAAAGCATCCCTTGATATTGCTTCCCCACAGAGGCTTTCATTTTATTTGAAACAGGTCTGATCTCAGTTTGGAAACCTGCACAGAGGAACCCAGGGCAAAGCAGAGTGGTGCCCAGAACAGATTACACATCCTCTTCTATTGAGAGCTTTGTTCTTGAAAGTGTGGCCTGAGAAAAATGTGAAATTTGACTCACTCATGTGAGTCTAGAAAAAAATTGGATCTCTTCTACTTGGTGGTAGATAGAGCACATGGGTCGGACTTTATCCATTTTTTTAAATTATAATATTAATGAAGCCTTTTCCTCAGAAGGAGGAATGGGAAGTGAGCAGGAGGGAACTGAAAAGTTAGGGTTGTCAGGGTAGTGGTGGTGGGGTGAGGGGTGTTGGTGGTGGTGGCACTGCATGGTGGTAGAGTTAGAATTGGAAGTCATTGTAATGATGATGGTGTGGTGGTGGTGGTGGTGGTGGAGGAGATGTGATGATGATGGTGTGGTGGTGGTGGTGGTGGAGGAGATGTGATGATGATGGTGTGGTGGTGGTGGAGGAGATGTGATGATGATGGTGTGGTGGTGGTGGTGGTGGTGGTGGAGGAGGAGATGTGATGATGATGGTGGTGGAGATGTGATGATGGTGCGGTGGTGGTGGTGGTGGAGGAGATGTGATGATGATGGTGTGGTGGTGGTGGTGGTATTGATGGAAGGAAGGTATGAGCAAGAAAATGCTCACAAAGATAACACTAAACTTGTAAAATTTACCCACTCTGGTCCACTGAAATTTAAATATGAGGTGCTGTCCTATTGCTATTGGGAAAGAGAAGCAGAGACTCTTTCCTCAGCTGCTCTGTGCCGTGAAACTTTATGATGGGCCACAGAGCATTGACTTGTTTTCCTTCCTGCTGGTTCTGCCTTAGAAGAAATCTCTGGGGGGGGGGGGAATCACACCCAAAGGAGAAACCCAGGGTTGAGAAAGACATAACAGGTGAGGACAATCATTTTTCCTGGAAAATATTATCTATTCTATTTTTAATACAATTCCTTTTCTGTTGTGTCTCTGTATTATCACAAAAGTCTTCTGGGGGAAACCTCTGGGCTAGTTTCATCGACAAATAAAGATACAATCAATTACATGAATAAACTGCTGTGGCAAACTTGAAGAATGCTCGCAGAAGAGGCTCAGAGGGAAACCCAAGGTGAGGACCCTTCCTTGTGTCACATCATTATCCATGTTTTCTGCAGCAGAGTTCCAAAGTGAGTATCAGCAGGGAATAAAGAAAATAACACCAATGCAGCAGCATAAAACTAACATCTATATGCACACACACCGAGGGAATGTTGGATAAAGAAGAGTTGGAAATATTGATATTGCTGGAAAATGTGACTCTTGACTGAGTCTTTAAAAGTTGAAAATACCTGGAGTCTTCCAGATTTGAGCAAACAGCATTGAAATAACTTACACCACTATCTAAATTAGTGGTTGGCAAGAGTTTGTCCAAAGGCCTTCTTTTTAAAAATGCTAATTCTTTGGAATCATCCTCACAATTTCTGATTCAAAATTTTGAACCTGTGGTGGGGCTTAGAAATCTTTATTTCACTTTTAAGATCCTCTAGGAGTTTCTTGCTCAGCCTGCCAAGATGGTGTACCAGAATTCAGAAAGCTGATGTAGGTGTTTTGTCTACATAATAAATTTCTCCTTCGTCAGTAACTATTACTCTAGCTAGAAATCACTTTTCATATTTATGATAATCAAATAAATAATAAAGACAGAGAGGAAATAAACAGGTAGAAAAAGGATATAATTCTGGATAACATGAGAACAAAGGCACATTATTTACCAAAATATGGGAAGAGGGGAAGGAGCTGGACTTTAGGGGATATTCCCAAGGTCAACTAGTCTGAAATGTCACAATCTCATCCAGTCAGAAATGTGTACTAACGACTTAGAAATATGGGAGACACACTCCAAAAGAAGTTGGGGCTGGGAGTAAAACTGGATAATTTTGTATAGGCCTTTGAAGTCTTGGGGAAAGATCAAAGAGCGAGAATTCAGGGATTCAGAGAGAAAAGAACACCTTATTTTGAAATAGTAGTTCTCTGAGCCTGGCACCCAGACCAATAGTACAGATTTTATCTGGGAACTTATCAGAGAAGCAAATTCTCAGGCCCCGCCTCTGATCTGGCAAGTAAACTCTGGCCCAGTAACCTGTGTTTTAACAAACACTCTGCCCCTGAAGCTTGAGAATCACTACACTAAAGGAAACATACTTGGCTGAGATGTGACTGCCTCCAACTAAGATGATTCTTTACATCTTTCTTCAGAGAAATGTAATTTCTTCACACAGTTTCTCAACCATCTTCATCTCAGAGGTTTTAAATTCACATAATCAACTGACCCATTCATATGACAGTCACATGGAATGGGACAATTTCCACCAAAATCTTTTTAAGTTTCCACTTATTACAAAACAAAGAGCTGCTTGTTGTATTGAAAACATAGTTTTTCTAGCATCTGCTACTTTTATCACAGTTTTAATAATACTGAAGCCAAATTTCACCATCTTTTAAATTACGGCTGACATACAACATCATATTAGTTTAAAGAGTACAACATAGTCATTAGAAATTTATATAACTTGCAAAGTGATCACCCCGATAAATCTGGTTAGTAACATCTGACACTGTGCATAGCTATTACAATGTTACTGACTCTATTCCTGATGCTGTACTTTACATCCCCATGACAGTTTTCATAACTGGCAATTTGTACTTCTTAGTCCCTTCGACTTTTTATCCCAGCCCCTCAAACCTCTTCCTATCTGGCAACTGTCAAAATGTTCTCTGTGTCTATGAGTCTGCTTCTGCTTGGCTTGTCCCTTTATTTTGTTTTCCAGATTCACCAGTCAACAGGTGGGATCCATATATCTCCTTCCTTTGAATCTAATTGGGTTTGTGGCAACTCTGACCAACAGAGTTTGATGGAAATGTCATGTGTCTTCAGATTCTAGGTCATAAAATGGCATGCATTTTTGCCTGGAGCTGTGGGAACACTCCTTCTTGGAGTCCTGAGTTGCCATGTAAGAAATTGGGCAACTCTGAAATCACCATGCTGCAAGGAAGCCCTGGCCTTACTGAGGAGACACTTGTAAGCACACTTACCTACAGTGGGGCCACTGAGTCGTCCTGACCCAGCTGCCAGACATGAAGTGAAGAGCCTGCAGGTGATTCCAGTCCCCAGACATTTGAGTCTTTCCAGCTGAGGCCCCAGATATTATGTCACAGAGGCAAGTCTCCAAGCTGTGCCTTGTTTGAAGTCTTTATTTGAACCAAAGACTCTCTGAGCATAATAAAATATCTTTTTGTGGACGGGAAAATGGCGGTGGAGTGAATGGAAGCTACACAGATGATCTCCCAGGATCAAACGGGAATTACAACTAAAATAAAGACAAATCATCGGGAAAAAGCAACAGAAAAGCAGCAGGAGAGGACCATACAACCAGGGACACTGAATGAGCCTGGTAGGATCTGCGGAGGCGCGTGAGGGTGGCAGGCTGGGAGCCCACGGACAGCAGCGACCTCGGCTGTGAGCGGCGGCCCCGGCTGGGAGCTGCGGCCCCGGCTGGGAGCTGCGGCCCCGGCTGGGAGCTGGGGCCTTAGCTGGGAGCGGTGGCCTTGGCTGGGAGCGGTGGCCTTAGCTGGGAGCGGCGGCGGTGGCGGCGGCACCCGCCCTAGGGGTTAAGAGCCCCAGCTGCTCCACAGCGCAGAGAGCTGGGACAGAGCGCTAAATAGCCACAGCCACTCACCTGGGGCTCCAACAGAGGGAGGGCGGACTGGACTGGAACTCTGAGGGGACACCTGGGATTTGGAGGGTGCTCAGAGTTTGTGCTGAGCTGTGGCCACAAAGGACGGTGGTGGCCAGCCCCTCCTTCCCGATTGCACAGACCTGCAGCCAAGTTTGCTCCTTCCTGGAGCTGTGGAAGCCCCTCCCTCGGAGATTCCCAGGTGAGGTAAAGAGGTAAAGAAAGGCAAATTGAGGCTCATTAACAACCAGCATTGGCCCCACCCACGGAAATCCTCTTACACTATAAACATCTGAGGGAGGTTCTCATTCAACTGAGATCCTAAGGCTTTTCAAGTAACTGAGGCTAATAGCCTCCAGGCAAAAAGCTAGATCATAACTAAACCTTTCCTGAGCTTGCATATCTACCCAGGAAAGTGAGACTTGATAGTGGTGTTGAAGGAGGGCCCTCCACGCTCATCCAAACCCAGTAGAGGGAGCCACAAATAGCAGAACACCAACACCCACAGGGAAAATTTGGCAGGCTCCAAAACCCACTGTGATAGCAAAAATGGTGAAACAAAGAAACAGATCCCAAATGAAAGAACAAGAGAACTCCACCGAAGATGAGATAAACGAAATGCAGCTAAGCAAATTATCAGAGGTAGAGTTCCGAGCCATAATCTTGAGGAAACTAAACAGCATGAGTAAGGACATCAACACCATGAGTAAAGATATAGAAACACGGAAAACCAACCAAGTGGAAATGAAGAATGCCATAGCAGAAATAAAGAATACATTGGAAGGATTGACCAGCAGAGTAGAGGAAGCAGAGGACCAGATCAGTGAATTAGAAGACAGAGTAGAAAAAATTAATCAATCAGAAAACCAAAAGGAAAAAACAATGAAAAAAACAGGAAGATAGCTTAAGAGAACTGTGGGACAACTGGAAACGTAATAACATTCGCATTATTGGAGTCCCCGAAGAAGAAGAAAATGAGCAAGGGTTAGAGAATATATTTGAAGAAATAGTGACAGAAAACTTTCCTAACCTGGTGAAGAAAGAAAGCATTCAAGTTCAAGAAGCACAGAGAGCCCCAAGTAAGAAGAACCCAAACAGGCCCACACCAAGACACATAATAATTAAAATGCCAAAAATCAAAGACAAAGAGAGAATCCTAAAGGCAGCAAGAGATAAGCAACAGGTTACCTACAAAGGAAACCCCATTAGGCTATCATCTGACTTCTCAACAGAAACACTACAGGCCAGAAGGGAATGGCATGAAGTAATCAAGGTCATGAAAAACAAGGATCTGAATCCAAGACTACTCTATCCAGCAAGGCTATCATTCAAAATAGGTCAAATAAAGAGCTTCCCAGACAAAAAAAGGCTAAGGGAATATATTGGCACCAAACCAGCACTGCAAGACATGTTAAAAGGACTGCTATAATTATTAGAAGAAATAGAAAGATAATTAGAACCACACTGTACAAAAATGGCAATAAATAAGTACATATCAATAATCACCTTAAATGTAAATGGATGAATGCTCCAATAAAAAGACACAGAGTAGCTGATTGGATAAGAAATCATGATTCACACATACGTTGCTTACAAGAGACCCACCTCACAACAAAAGACTCACATAGGATGAAAGTAAAGGGATGGAAAAAAATCTTCCAAGCAAACGGAAAGGAAAAAAAAGCTGGGGTAGCAATACTCATATCTGATAAAGTAGATTTCAAATTGAAGACCATAACTAGAGACAAAGAAGGCCACTACATAATATTGAAAGGGTCTATCCAACAGGAAGATATAACCTTGGTAAACATATGTGCACCCAATATAGGAGCACCAAAATATATCAAAAATCTTCTGGAGGACTTCAAAGGAGAAATCGACCACAATACAATCATAGCAGGAGACTTCAACACTCCACTGACATCACTGGATAGATCATCTAGACAAAAATCAACAAGGAAACAGAGACTCTAAATGAAGCACTAGATCAAATGGATTTAATAGATATATACAGAGAATTACACCCCAAAACTGCAGAATTCACATTCTTCTCAAGTGCACATGGGACATTCTCAAAGATAGACCATATGTTAGGGCACAAACTAAGTCTCTACAAGTTCAAGAAGATTGAAATCATATCAAGCATCTTCTCAGACCACAATGGCATGAAACTAGAAATCAATTGCAACAAGAACATGCAAAATCATATGAACACATGGAGGCTAAATAGCATGTTACTGAACAATGAATGGGTTACCATGGAGATCAAGGAAGAATTTAAAAAAATTTCTGGAAACCAATGAAAATGAACACACAACAACGCAAAACCTATGGGACACTGCGAAAGCAGTTCTGAGAGGGAAGTTCATAGCACTACAGGCCCACCTTAAGAAAGAAGAAAAATTTCTAATTGACTACCTAACCTCACAACTTAAAGAACTGGAAAGCAAACAAAAAGAAAACCCTAGAGCAAGTAGAAGGAAGGAAATAGTAAAGATCAGAGCAGAAATAAACGACATGGATACCAAAAAAACAATTCAAAGGATCAATAAAACAACGAGCTGTTTTTTTGAAAAGATAAACAAGATTGATGGACCCTTAGCTAGACTTACCAAGAAACAAAGAGAGAGAACCCAAATACACAAAATCAGAAATTAAAGAGGAGAAGTAACAACTGACAACACAGAAATACAAAGGATCATTAGCAAATACTATGAACATTTGTATGGCAACAAATTCGACAATCTAAGCGAAATGGACACATTTCTAGAAACACATAGTCTCCCAAAACTGAATCGGAAAGAGATAGAAAACTTGAACAGGCCAATAAAAACGAAGGAAATTGAAGATGTAATCAAGACTCTCCCAGCAAACAAAAGCCCAGGCCCTGACGGCTTCACGGGGGAGTTTTACCGAACATTCAAAGAAGAACTAACACCCATTCTCCTCAAACTATTCCAAAAAATTCAAGAAGAAGGAAGACTTCCAAACTCGTTTGATGAGGCCAGCATAATTCTCATCCCAAAACCAGAAAAAGACACTACAAAGAAAGAAAACTACAGGCCAATATTCCTGATGAACATATGCCAAAATCCTGAATAAAATACTAGCAAATCGGATCCAGCAATACATCAAGAAAATTATTCACCATGACCAAGTGGGATTCATCCCAGGGATGCAAGGCTGGTACAATATATGCAAATCAATAAATGTGATACATCACATAAACAAAATGAAAGATAAAAACCATATGATCATATCAATAGATGCTGAAAAAACATTTGACATAATCCAGCACCCATTTATGATAAAAACGCTCAGCAATTTGGGAATAGAGGGATCATATCTCAACATTATAAAGGCCATATATGAAAGACCTACAGCCAACATCATACTCAATGGACAAAAACTAAAAGCATTTCCCTTAAGAACAGGAACAAGACAAGGATGCCCACTTTCACCACTCTTATTTAACATAGTACTGGAAGTCTTAGTCACAGCAATCAGATGTGAAGAAAAAATAAAAAGGATCCAAATTGGAAAGGAGGAAGTGAAACTGTCATTATTCGCAGATGACATGATATTATACGTAGAAAACCCTAAAGACTCAATCAAAAATCTACTAGACTTAATAAATGAATTTGGCAAAGTAGCAGGATACAAAATTAACGTCAAGGAATCGACGGCATTCTTATACACTAATGATGAACTCACAGAAAGAGAAACTAAAAAAACAATCCCATTAACCATCGCGGCAAAGAAATTAAGATACCTAGGAATAAACTTAACCAAAGAAGTAAAGGACCTATTTGCAGAAAACTACAGGACATTGAAAAAAGAAATAGAGGAAGATATAAAAAAGTGGAAGCACATACCTTGTTCATGGATTGGAAGAATTAACATCATTAAAATGTCCATACTACCCAAAGCAATCTACAGATTTAATGCAATCCCCATCAAAATACCAACGACATATTTCACAGAACTAGAACAAATACTTCAGAAGTTCATATGGAACCAAAAAAGACCCCGAATAGCTACAGCAATCTTGAAAAAGAAGGACAAAGTAGGAGGGATCACAATACCAGACATCAGGTTATACTACAAAGCTACTGTAATCAAAACAGCCTGGTACTGGCACAAGAACAGGCACATAGACCAGTGGAACAGAACAGAGAATCCGGAAATTGACCCAAGACATTATGCTCAATTAATATTTGACAAAGGTGGTAAGAGCATACAATGGAGTAAAGACAGCCTCTTCAATAAATGGTGTTGGGAAAATTGGACAGCTACATGCAAAAAAATGAAAGTAGATCATCAACTTACACCATACACAAGAATAAACTCAAAATGGATAAAAGACTTAAATGTGACTCATGAATCCATAAAATTCCTAGAAGAAAATGTAGGCAACAAAATTTCAGACATCATACGCAGCAAAATTTTCACTGATATATCACCTAAGGCAACAGAAACAAAGGAAAAAATGAACACATGGGACTACATCAAACTCAAAAGCTTCTTCACAGCAAAAGAAACAACCATCAAAGTGGAAAGGCAACCCACTGTATGGGAGAGCATAATTGCCTATGATATATCAGATAAGGGACTAATTTCCAAAATATATAGAGTGCTCATACATCTCAACAAAAGGAAGACAAAGAACCCAATTAAAAAATGGGCAGAGGAACTAAATAGACACCTCTCCAAACAGGACATACAAACGGCCAAGAGACATATGAAGAAATGCTCAACTTCACTAATCATCAGAGAGATGCAAATTAAAACAACAATGAGGTATCACCTCACACCTGTCAGAATAGCTGCCATCAACAAAGCATCAAACAACAGGTGTTGGCGAGGGTGTGGAGAAAAGGGGACTCTAGTACACTGCTGGTGGGAGTGCAGACTGGTGCAGCCACTATGGAAAACACTATGGTGTTACCTCAAAAAATTAAAAATTGAATTACCATTTGACCCAGTGATCCCACTCCTAGGAATATACCCTAAGAAGCCTGAAACACCAATCAGAAAGAATACATGTACCCCCATGTTCATAGCAGCGCTATTTACAATAGCTAAGATCTGGAAACAGCCCAAGTGTCCATCAGTAGATGAATGGATAAAAAAGCTGTGGTACATATACACAATGGAGCACTATGCAGCTTTAAGAAAGAACGATCTCTTATCCTTTGCGTCGACATGGGGGGACCTGGAAACTATTATCCTAAGTGAAACAAGCCAAGCAGAGAAAGACAAATATCATATGATCTCACTTATTTCTGGAATATAATGAACATAACAGTGTGAGGAGCAGGGTAGTCCCGGGGACGTGGAAGTGGGGTACAGACTGACATCTGCCAGAAGAGGGGGTGGGGGAGGGGAGCGATGAACACAGAACTTGTACGCATGTACTCATAACCAATGGACATGGACAACAAAAATGGGGACGGGGCAGGGAGGGAGGGGGGGGTGTCAATGGGGGAAAAAAGGAGAATCATCTGTAACAAAAGTAAATTAATAATAAAAAAATAAATAAAATAAAATATCTTTTTGTGCACTTTGGAGTGGCATTGAAAATGGCTTGTTAACAGCAATAGAGAACTGGAACAACTCTATTAACAAAACCACAGAAACACACAAGCAACATGGATAAATATTTAAAAAGCTAGACATAAAAATAATACAAATGATATGATTCAGCATATATAAAATTCAGAAAAGTTAGAAAATGTGTATTATTTGAGTGTGCATATAAAGCAAAAAAAGGAAATGATTAGCATAAAATTCAAGATAAATACTATAGCTGAGGGAGAGAGAAAGGGTTTTGATCAGGGATACCTGTTCTGATGCTTTCAGATGTAGATAACGCTCTACTTCTTGGTCATATTAGTAACTACATGTGTGTTCACCTTACAATAATTGTTTAACTTGTAATTTTGCTTCATGTACTTTTCTGTATGCATAGCATATTACATAATAAAAAATGTTGCAATAAAAGATTATTCTGGCTTCTGGGTGAAAAATGAACCCACTACGCAAGTGAGGAAGCAGGGAAATAAGTTGGAAGGCTGTTAGTACATTTCAAGAGAAAGATGCTGGCAGTTTGAGCAAGCTATACAGATGGTGAGAGGAGGTTGGTTTTGATGTATTTTGAAATGAGAACTAGTAGAATTTCCTGCTAGATTAGATTGGGGGGGGGGAGAATTTTTTTAAAAAGGGAAGAATCAGAAAGGATTAGAATTTTTGACTTGAGTAATTGGTCATATTGTGATGGTATTAACTGAGATTATTATGTACTTCAATATTACCAACTAGCATTTAATTTTACTGTTTCCCTGGTATATAATTTTGCGATTAGTAAATATGTAATATGAAAAATTTGGTGACCACTTACTGATTATCAAGCAATTAAGACCTTTACAACAATGCATTAAAATTTAAGATCAAATCCTTCTACTCAACCTTCCATCTATCATTCTCAGTTACTATAAAAATAAAACACACACAAAAAAGTAACTAAAGTGAAAAAAATTCTCCATAGCTTCTAGGGTAAAATTCATTTTTTATTTTTTTCTGAGAAGATGTTAAAATGGATTAGTAAGGAAAGAAAAGTTAAACCTGAACTCATAAATTATAAACTAAATTTTACTATTAATTAGCTAGGTAAGCTTAAGAAAGCCATTCAAACTTTCTGTGATTTAGCTTCAAACTGTCAAGTAAACTTACTTTAACCATAAATGTTTTGTGAGAGTAAAATCAGCTTTTAAAGTAGCTTATAATGGGAATATCTTCCAGAGATAATACCATGTTATACATAGGTCTCCTAGCAGAGTCCAAATTAGATTAGTTCATGACACAAAGAATGGGGAAACTTTTGAAGGTGTCTTTTTGCATTAATTGATTTCCTGAGATGGACAGGTGATTTTATTTATTTCCTGAAGAAGGATTAGTCTGGGATAGAGGTGTCTGGGAAGGGGGTGGAAACAGTGGTGAATATTATGAGCAATAAGCTTTCAATTATTCTCATTCAGCCTGGTTTTGAACCCATTTGCAAATTGGTAATGTGTTCATCAAATAGTTCCAGTTCTCTTTCCATCAGGAGGCACATGGTAGGATTGTACTTCCTCCCTTGCCCCCCGTGGGGTCATGTGACAGTTAGGGCCAATAAGTGAAAGTGATATGTGTCACTTTCAGATCAAGCATTGACTTGTTCATTAAAAAGTAAGGAGCAGAATTTGAGATGGGTGATAACCTTCCCACATTGGTCTCTGAGTACCTCTAATAAGCAGAGTTCCCTTGCTGATCTGTGATAGACATTTTGTGGGAGAAAAAAAAGAAACTATTTGGTTTTAAGTCACTGCAATTTGGGAGTAGCATAGTTTAGCCAACTCTTGACTGATATATGAGAGAAGGGCTAGAGTGGGACTAAAGGAGTTTGTTCAGGTTAGATTTTGTAAGTGTTTGGGCCAAGCATCTGTTTCAAGGTACAGGTGATCAAGAACAATCCAGTTAACAGGAGGAGCTGCCCAAACCTCATTGCCATCGTGACAACATGCACAGTACTGCACTGGTACCTTTTGACACCAGAATGGTACCAAAGAGTACTCCTATGCCTAAAGTGGCAGAATGGTGGGAAATTCTCATGAAGTTCAGGAAAGACTGAGAGATGGGCTATATATATGGAATGGGCTTTTTGGTGACTCCTGGAAAATTTTAGAAAAATATTATATACCTCAATCAATGATTTACAGCTATCATACTTTGAACATGTTGTATGTTAATGTGAACACATTTGAACTCAATAATAGGTGATACTTAGAATAATTGGATATGGTTTTATCATTTGCTTTTGAAAGAATTATGGACTCACTCAAAAGAAGAGAAGTAAGAATCAAGTACTCAATATCTTATTGATGAAAACACAATGGTTTGATGTGCAAGGAAAGCTAAGAAGAACATACAAAAAGTAAAAATGAGGCAACTAGCAAATTCTTCAATCCCAAGGTCTTTTCATTTCACTTATTTCCTCTCAGAGACCATTGATCGAAAATCCAGGAGCAATTACTTTTCATTATTGACCCCCATGCCACTCAATGCCCTGAGACTCAGCCAATAGATTTCTAAAAGTTTTGTGAATTATTCCAGATCACAAATAGAGCAGGTAAAAGTTAGAATACAATCCTAATGATCACGAGGTGATATTTATACATTTTATTTTTAATACAAGAGGCTAAGTATCCACTGAGTAGACAGATCCCTGATCTACCAGAATGCAAAGCTATATTTAATTATACCAAATGACAGGGTAGAAAAAGTTGTTTTGGGATGTAATCAAATCACATTTAAATATTTTAAAAGTTTAAATACCTTCATCCTTTATTACCTAAATTTATACTTGTCCTCTCCTTTTAAATTATGCACAACTGTGAAAATACCCTTCCTGGAATCTCATGCCTGATTAATATTCTCAGTTTTATGTATTTAAGATATTGGCTACTTGATAATTTATATTCTTTACCTCTTGTTGAATTTACATAAAATATTTGTCTTCTTCAGACTGACAATTCAAATGAGAAGTGAGTAATGATGAACTGATTTTTGAGCACATTTATGCTTCTACTTCTAATACCATATTAATACCCAGAATTAGGAAAATTGAATGAACTGCTGACACCTGGAGGTATTTCCACAAAAAGCTCATTCACACAGGAAGGCAGAAGTTTGGAAGCTGGTACACTGGAGCCACATGAACAAGAATGTCCACTTTGAATATTTCAGTCCTTGGTTCTTAAGCAACAAGTAACTCCATGTACATGAATCCAAGCATCTGAACAGACACACACAGACACACACACACACACACACACACACACACACACACGCACACACACACCGAATAGAACCAAAACTATATGCTTTATTCACATGAAGTTGAATAACTGAAAGGAATTTGCAATTTTTTGCCATGGTGCAAATAAAACGTCCTTTGTTCTCATTTTCCTTTATTCTGTTGAAGAGAAAGCTTATCAAATGAGGAAGGAAGAACATTTAAGAGCCAGCTGTAGTCCAGGTACTATATTCAGTTCATTATATGTACCGCCTTACTTAATGTTCAAAATGTACCCCAATTACCCTGGCCGGTTTGGCTCAGTGGTTAGTGTCCACCCGCGGACCGAAGAGTCACGAGTTTGATTCTGGTCAAGGGCACATACCTCAGTTGTGGTTTGTCCCTGGCCCTGGTCAGGGTCGTGCACGGGAGGCAAGCAGTTGATGTGTCTCTTTCACATCGATGTTTCTCTCTCCCTCTCCCTCTCTCCCCCTCCCTCCTACTCTATCTGAAGATAAATGGAAAAAATATCCTCAGGTCAGGATTTTTAAAAATGCACCCCAATGATGCAGGCATTATCTCTCCCACTTTATCATTTAACAAACGAAAGCATAGATGTTTCAGACAAACTCCCACAAATAGCCCTGTAGGTGGAGTAAGACTCCAAACCTCAAGGAGGATGATTCCAAGGTGTGCTTTTCTGTACATTGCAGTGATGCCCCTGGAGGAGAGCACTGGGGTCCAGACCTGACCCCCTGCAGTTGCCCATTCTTTTGAGATCAATTCCACCCTTTGGTGTTACTTGTTTTCTTCCACTTATCTTCTGAACCACCTCGAGGACTTTTCAGGAAAAGAATGCAATTTTAAAACCCCCAATTTCTTCCTCATGTCCCTAAGTAAGTACTGAAATCCCCCTGAAATCACGCCTATATTTTCACTGGTAGTCACTGAGGAAAACTGAGGGTCTGCAAAGCGTTGTCCAAAGCACTGGCTTCAGGCTCACAGAAGGCCTGGGTTCAAATTCTCACGGTGTCTCTAGCTGTCTGGGCCTAAAGTGACTTACTTTTTTAAGCTTCAGTTTTTTCATGTATAAAACTGGAGTAGTCACACATACCTCTCAGCATTGTGAGGATAAGATGTGATAATACAGGCACAATGCCTATTTTCTCTAGAAGAACAACAACCAGTTCTCTAGTGTGAGATGATAGAAAACATATGATGGGTTTAAGACACTATGTATTTTCATAAGCCTGTCAGACTGTCTTGCTCATTAGATTCTTCTGCTCTTCTCTTGGTTCTTTCACGATTTTTCATCCTAATTTTAATATCCCTTGTACGTGAAGTATTTGTAGTTTTGAGATGTACTGAAACAAATGTACAAAATCCATGTTGTGGTAAAACAAAGCGCATTCTCTTGGATCTATAAGAAGCAGATTAAGTATTTCTGATGTCGATTAATTTTCCTTTCTGCATATCATTCCAACATGACTAACATTTATTAGTAGGAAAACTTTATTATTAATGACTATCTTTTAAGCCCAGGTTAATTTTCACATTATGTATATTTCCCTTTCCAACAAGCACAAATCAAGGTTTTGTTTTTTCTCATTTCAATAACTTCATTTAATAGAACCACATACTATGTGCACTTTTATGTATTGTGCTGATGAGAAATAAAATCCCTACACCTCATTTTTTTCTAAGCATAGAGAAGGGAAGTGTTTCATAATGAGCTGTGCAAAATAATAGTGGCTTGTACATTCCTCATATTCAAGGTTTTGCTTTGCCTCTTCAAAATGTAAGACTATCATCTACTTCATTCAAATGATATTAAATGCAGAATGATTCAAATAGTGCCAGCTGCCAATTTAAATTTCAAATGAAAACCTGCTTATTTGCTGATGCTTCTTCATTCACTCCTCCTCTTCCTCTCCACCTTTTTTTCCCCTTCTTTTTCCAATTTATTTTAAAGCGACTTGATAGATATTTCTCGTGGGAGAGCTTGCTCTAAGTGCATAGCGCCTTTGAGTCATAAAGTACCTCCACACATCTCCCTGTGCAACAGCAATATTTTCTAGTTGCCTGCCACTGCTTACACACAAACCTCAGAAAACCAAATGATGTTAAAAAATAAGTACCTCGTTCTCTAGTTGAATTGCTCAGAAAGGGGGAAATGCCTTTTTTCTTATTTTTTCTTATGGAATTTAGAAATAGCTGAGGCATGAAAGAGAGCGTATGTGGGTCCATGCAGGCAGACTTAGTATGAAGTTCTTAGGAACTGTGATTTGACTATCTGGTCATGTTCAAATTCTGTGCTCTATTTCCTGGAGGTGATGAGAAAGGACTGCCAGCTTCTGATGGGTGAAGGTGTGAGCCAGGAATGAAGTGGCCCCGCTGCAAATTCTGTTTTCTACTGGCATTTGGAGGGAAGCATGTATGGCCAGTGTTATAGATCACACTGAGAAGAGCTCATTTTAATGATGGCAGTAAAATACAAATTGAAACTTGGAGGAGAGAGATGGTTCAGTCGTTCAGTGAAATCTAAACCTGTATTCTCCATTTCCTTCTGGCATTTTTTCTTTAATATATATCTTTTAAAAAATAAAATTCAAGACTGTGACAAATTGAAGAATACTGGTCAGATATTTTATAGGGTGTTTATCAATTTAAGTTTGTCTAAGTTTTTTTTAAATTAGACTTAGGTTATGGGTTTGGGGAGACAGAATGTTATAACGGTGAAGTGCGCTTTCTTTCACGTAACATCAGGAAGTACATGATATCATGACTTATACTCATGATGTTAACCTTGATCACTTTGGTTACCATAGTATCTGCCTGTTTTTTCCAGTGTGAAAATATTCTCCCTCCCTTTTCACAATATTTTTTGGATGTGAGTCACTAAGTCCAGGCCCCACTCATGGAGGATGAGACATGGGAATAAAATTCCTCTGCCTAGCAGGAACAACATCTACCTGTATCATTGCTTAGAATCCTCCTAAGGACAATTTGTTACTTCTCTCCCATCTATTCATTTATTGGACCATTTGTTTATATCAGTATGAACTCATGTATATTTATTTTATACTTTGGATTTTATTCTGTGTGATATTATTAATCTTGTTGCTCAAATTGTTCTAGTTTGAGTCTTTGGGAACTCTTTCAGCTTGGTTTTCGTGTCCCTTTGACATGCTGTCATCTCTTTTTACTTATTTATTTATACATTCTCCCCTTACTGAATGGCATAGGTATTTGTTTGAATTACCTGGTAATTCTGACTTTCATTTTAAAAATAGAATTGAGGCTCAGAATAGTTCAGCAACTTGCCCAAGATCACCCAGAAGTTAAACAGTAGAACTAATACTTAAACCCAGAAACTCTAATGCCCAAATGCTTTGTTCTCAGCAGTATACTACTCGTCTCACAAGATAACTAGGGCTAACATGTCAGGAGAACTTCACCACTAAACACTGGGTAATGAACTCAGAAACAGCTCCCTGGCCTTGGTGCCTCTGGAAAGGAGATAGAGGCTGCTAGATCCCTAGTGGTTCATTAATCTTTCAAGCTAAAATAATTAAGAAACATGGGAATCTCTTGGCTCTGTTGCCAGTTTGGTGTCCTTGTGGGCATACTGGGGTCATGGAAAACTAATCTTGACCTTTTAAAAAATTTTTTTCATTCTGTTTTATGCTTTTAGATGTCTGGATTTTTTAGCTATGTATCCCTTCAAATAGGGTTCTGTAATCATACCAGCTAAGACTTTGTTTTTGCCACTGCCATACTTTCTAGCCAAGAGAAGGATTATTAACTTTCAGAAGGTGACCTCCCAGAGACTCTGGTCCATCAGATACACATTGAAGTAGGCATTGCTTTTAGCTGGCCAAAGCATTGCAACTCAAGTCAGGTTGACCAAACTGGTGAATTATAGTCATAGGAAATCTATTACTTGTAAACAGAAAAGAGACATTAATGTTTTTAATAGTAAAAATACAGTTGGCCCTTAAACAACATGGATTTGAACTATACTGTTCCACTATACACGGATTTTTATTTTCAATAAATATATACAATATTATGTATTTTCTCTTCCTTAAAATTTTCTTAATAACATTTTTCTCTAGATTACTTTACTGTATGAATATGTATATAATATATATAACACACAACATATGTGTTACTTGACTGTTTGTGTTATTGATAACGCTTCCAGTCAACAGTAGGCTATTAGTTCAGTCTTAGGGGTGTCAAAAGTTATACACAGATTTTCAACTGTGTGGGAATGAGCTCCCCACTAACCCTCTTTTTATTCAAGGATCAACTGTACTTTTCCTAAATGCAGTAGGCAAAATGCTTATATTGAGGCATGCATATAAAATTGTTGTATTGGTATAATAGTATACTTGCAAATTTAGAACAGTGCACTGCTTAAGGTAACACAGGAACAAGGACTTGTAATCGCATTGAGACCATGATTCCTTATCATGCTTAGTCATTCACTCAATTCTGGATAAAGCGTTTTTGTTTTTGTTTTTATCCAAGAGAAGAAAAAAATATATATTTTAACAATTGTGAATTCAATTTTTATTTAACCCATAAACATTGGGACAAGTTGTGAAAAATAAATTTAAAAATATTCAAATCAAGACCAGGCAAGTAAAAGATAGATAATTGAATAGTATATGAAGTACTCTGACAGTACCATAGTATCAAAAATATTAATGACTACTATGCAACTCCGGATTATTAACAGTAATATATGCCTCCAGCAAAGTACTTAGAAGTTGTGCTATCATTCTTTGACATATAATTAATCCATTTCATCATTCTGAAGGCCAAACAATGTTTAATGATGCAAATAAAAAGGTAATTAAAAACTATAATTTTGACACAGGACTTAAAATGTGTTCATAAATGTAGTCCAGTAAAGCACTGATTGATCTATACGGCCTGCCCTAAAATACGCTCATCTCATTTCTCACCCAGTGACATGGAATTACTGGAAAAGGGAGGCAGTACCTGAAACAGATTATCCAATATTAGACAAAGACACTTTACCCATTAATTTGTGTGTAGATCTTACTCAAATCATTTTAACAAGTGACTGAAAGTTTAAATTTCCTCTCCAGAACTTCACTCCCCAAATGCTCTGCTACTCACTGCTGTCTCTTGGCTTTTCAGCCTAAAATTATTTTTGGATTAAGGGGGATATAAACAAGCAACACCAATGAAGCAGAACACCTTTCTTTTCTCTGAACCTCTAAGTTCTATGTCATTTGTGTGACAGTATGTTTATGAACTTTGCCTCAACTTTATTACACTGAAAGAATGCAAAGCAAAATCAACAAAGGAAAGGCCACATGGATTGAAGCCCAGAGGAAACTAAGTGCAAGCTTCTAAATGTCCTCTCCCAGTGGAGTCACACAGGACATGCTTAATTCTTCCAGCAAGGAGTTGTGAAAATGTGGGTGAAATGCTGTCTATTAGAGAAGCTCATTAGAGACCCAATTCCTGGGGGTTTTATTGGGGTCTGGTCACATAGGCATCCTCTGCTTAGTATCTACCAAAATTCCAGATACCCAGAAGGAAAGCATGGGTTCAGCATAAAGCATAATTTTTGCATAAATAGTTCGGGCACAGTGAACAGTTCTTACCAGGAAACAACGCTTTTGAAATCTATGTTCCCAGAACTGGCCTAGGGCCAACCTTAGAAGCAGGACTAAGGATAGCAGACACAGGCCTTCTATGTTAACTCTTCTGCACAAGTTTTATCTGTTTCACTTTTAGACATCTGATTTTGTGTATAGATGACAACTCTAAAGATTAATTTGGTGAATTCTTAATTAATGTCACTGTGTATAACTTTTCAAAGTGGGAAGACTTTAGAGTTGTGGCCTTATTTATAAAATGAAGTAATCTTACTATCTCCATTATCATCCATTATAAGCCCTGTGTTAGTTGCTAATATACATTGAGTTCTAATGGTGCTCCATGCATTGTATTCTCCTATGAAAGTAACATCTGAAAGGTCTGATCCATTTATTTACTCACAGTTTTATAATCATAGCTCTTCTTCCATATACATAATGAAAACAAAATATAAGCCAAGAATAGATGTCCATTACCAATAAATGCAAAGTGATCTAAAATGCTGGGGAAATAGGCAATGTCAATTTTAAATTGTCGCTTTCTTTTGCTGACATATATCAACAGAGACATAATAGCTTGAAGAATAATAGGTGTCATTAAAATAGATTAAGTCAATGATATAAGTATTCAGATATATAGATGTTTAACATATTATCAGAGGAATTGTTTTCTAATTTTTAAATGATTGTTTTAAAACTAAACACTTCTGCATTTTACAGCAGATATGCCTGCTGCCTACATATATTTGAATGTTGCAGCAAGTTTCTAGTGTTTTCCTCCACTTGACTACATCTGTTCATTCAGTAATCTACAGTCATCTCTTCTTGGCGAAGACAGAGAGGGGCCTGTTCGGGAGGGCTGAGGACCTGGGGTATTTTCTTGCATAAAATATTAAGATAGGTACTATAGTTTTTAATTATTTTTTAAAAGAAATGTACTTTCAAACAAATTCTCATGTGGAAGTCCAAGTAAAAAGTAAAAACCAGAGGTGCTGAAATGCAAAAACGGGAGGCCCAAAGCTATACTTACTTCTCTTTATTTTCCTGTCTCAGGAGTTCTTGAGTGTTAATGGCATCTTTCTAGAAAGTAATCTGAGCACTATTTACTCTATTCAGTCTAGCATTCTTTTGTTTATTAATATGCAGAAATATTAATTTGATCATGGCCACAGAGCTAGTTCAGTGTATGAACCAGATCAAAGTTGACTTGACGTCAAGGCCCTTGCTCTTAACAAAACACGAGGATGTTGAACTTCACTGTTTCTGATTGAGCTGGACCTGTCTCCAGTTTCCCTATTCACAGATAGAGAACAGGGGTGGTCAGGTTACCTGTATGTCTTCTTTACTGTTTGGTGTGACCTCATACTTGAGCTGAGATTTCTTTATTCGCAGGACATCAACTGGCTACTATACCAGACTAGTGTTTTTATTCCTCTTCATGTTACTCTTTATTCTTCTTAAATATAGCATTTTTTTCATTCTATTTTTCCCTTATATTCTATACTCATGCTTATGCCTTTTATACAACTGTATAAGGAGAAAAAGAGCCTCTCTTATCTCTTCTGTTGTCTGATAAATATATGTTATAGTAAATTACCTAATTAAGCAAACATAACAGGAAAATTAGTTGTTTGTTTCTATAAATCTTTGAAAAAGTAACCAGTTTCCTTTCTGTGCCATTTATTATCCCTTCAATTTGCAAAAGCTGAGTAATCAGGAATTCCACACCATGGCTTTAATTGCAAGCACATCCACTAAGTTAGTGCTGATGTGGGATATTCTATTGCTGAGCTTTTTAAAAGAGACAACTTTTTTTTCTTTTCTATTATGTCAGTAATTAAGGTGGCTTATAAAATCACACCACACCCTTATCATCACAGTTTTGTTCTCTAGGATACATAGTTTTCTTTAATAGTCCAAATACTTGACAGAAAATAAATGTGATGACAGTGATAATAACCATAATAACAGGTAAAGTTAGTTGTCTGCACAAGGTGCCAGGCATTGTTGTAAGTACTTGAAATGCATTGTTTCATTTAATAATGTCAAGAAAATTATTTAAACACTTCTGAATGCTTCAAAGACAAACTAATCCAACTCAGGGGCACCTGCTCTTCTCTGGAGTACCGCATTCCAGAGTCGGGACTGCGCACTCATTTCCTGTACATCACACTATGCCGGGCCACCATCTAACCTCTCGTCTCCAGCCATTGTGCATGAGTTATTAAACAATCCAGGAAGACAAACGCAGTGGTTCCTTTTCCCGTAGTTTCTCTCACTTGCTATACCTTACCTACCACCAGTTTCTGCAAATTTTATCTCCTAAATCAGGGCTTCTGACACTTTCAGATGCATACAAATACCCTAGGACCATGTTAAAATGCAGATTTTGAATCAGCACGTCAGGAGAATGCTCAGAGATTCTCAGAAACTTCCAGGTGATGCTGTGCTGTCAATCCAGAACCCTCACTTTAAGTAACAAGGTGAGCAGTTCTGGGATTGGCCATTCACCCTCCATCCTCAGTTACTCTCTTGACTAACGATGTGAGAGGAACTGATCGCCTAATCTGTGGAGGACTTCATAAAAACAAATCCCAATGTGCCCAAGTTTTCTCATCTTGCTCAGTAAACAATTACCATTACTTTTCCTTGTCCTTCCCCCTGAAGCTCGTAAAGCTCTAGTCAGGCAAAAATGTGTTCTTCTGATAACTCGAGCAAGAAAGAGAGTGTAAAGTTCCAAGTCCTTGTTTTGGGGTAGATGATCATGAATGTTTATGGGTTTTTCAGATAAGCAATTCCCAAATATTTGTGTCTGATGGCTTTTAACCCGGAGTCCTCTTAACCTGGTGAAAAGCCTGTTTCCAGGAAGTCTTTGAGGAGCTTTTAGACAAGAGCCTGGTGAAACCTATACCCTGGTGGGCTGGTTGAATTTTAGTGACCCTAAACTGCAGTGGTGAACCTCCTTTGACCTCCACAGTTTGTCTCATGTACCATAGCACCTGCTTAACCCACTTTCTTGTCCTTAGGAATGACACTGCCTGGAAGTGCTTTGTGAATGGAACAACGTGTGTGGCTCTGTGGCAGCCTGTGGCAAGATGCCACCTAAATAGAGTAAAGGGCCAGGTGTGGTGAAAAATATAAAACGTGCTCAAAGCTTTTATTTATTTATTTATTATTTAAAAAATTTGTTTTCTTTATTGATTTTATAGACAGAGGAAGGGAGAAGGAGAGAGAAATAGAAACATCAATGAGAGAGAACATCAACTGGCTGCCTCCTGCACACCCCCCACTGGGGATTTGGCCCACAACCTGGGCATGTGCCCTGACTGGGAATTGAACCGGTGACCTCTTGGTGCATGGGTCAATACTCAACCACTGAGCCACACCAGCCGGGCAAGCTCAATGCTTTTAATTAGTAAGTTCAAGAAATGTTAATAAAAAGATTTTTATTTTGTCTCTACCTATAAGATTGGCCAGTAAAAGAATAATACTCAGTATTGCTGAGAATATGCGCAATCCCATATATTGCTGCTGTATAAAGAAGTTTAAGAAAAATTGGAAATGTATGTTATGTGCATTTGGAATGTGCTTGCTCTTTCCCATGCACACCAATTTAACTACTCAGAATTTAGCCTAAAGAAATTATTAGGAAAATGTGAAAACATAATTTACATATATATATATTGAGATAAACACAACAATGTGTATAAATGGCATTTCTCAAGATATTGAAAATTGAAGATATTGATAATGGTTACATTATTATGTTGAACTATATTGAATAATTGGTATTTGATTATCTGTGAACTAATAAAAAACGTACTTTTATATGGTTCAATTTAATAATTACAGTACATATAAATTATAGAATACCAAAATACAATAAAAACATACTTATATGTGTATATATGCAGATAGAAAACATACATGGAAGGCTTTCAATCAAATGTTAACAGTACTTTTATCTAAGTGTTAAGATTATAGTTACCTTTTTCCTAAATTTTTATAACTTTTCTCTTAAAGAACATGGGCAAATGTGTAATTTTGAAATAAATAAATTAAAAGGACAGTGTTTATATAACCAATTAGCAATTTTCCTGCACTGACGATTTTAAGCTCATTTTCAGTAAGTCAAAGTTGGGGGTACTTCAAAGTATTTTCTGCTGATGGTGACGTGATAATATATGTTATTAGAAAAAGTAATTTTCAGTTATTGTATTGAAATACAGTAATTACTTTTTCAATAAAGAAAGTGAAAACTATTAAAAGCAAAAATGTGAACTAAATTAGCTTTATATCCTACACTCAATTAAACTATCATAGCAAGAAGGTAATGAATTAAGATAATTTGAGGATAGGAAGAAGGCTTTACAAAGCAGAGATTTAACACTCTTCTAAAATTAAAATACTCCAAAAGAAGATCACAGCAAAGCGGGTAGCCCACAAGATACTTCAGAGAAACTGCACCGTGCATGTTAAGTAGTTAGAGAGAGAGTGTTCAGCCTCTCAAGTCTTAGAGGCTCATTCATGAAGTAGCTCAAGCATGCAAAGTATGCCTTGGTTGGTGACAGTGGCCCGAACATGAAAGGTGAGTATTCCACAGGCTTCACCACTTTAGAGAATAGTGAAACAGTACTGATTTTTATTTTTTCATCCTCACCCAAGGATATATTTTTATTGATTTTAGAAAGAGAGAAAGGGAGAGAGAAAGAGAGAGAGATTAACATCGATGTGAGAGAGAAACATAGGTTGGTTACCTCCCCTACTTGCCCAGACCACCAGGAATCAAGCCCACAACCCAGGCATGTGTCCTGACCGGGAATCAAACCAATGACCTTTCAGTGCATGGGGGGACACTCCAACCAGCTGAGCCACCGGGGCAGGGCGATAGTCCTGTTCTTTAGGCATGTGTTCTCTCTCAAGGACTCTATACAATATTTGAGCAGTCATTGATAGATAAGCAATTAATGTATTATAAAGGGTGTGCTAAAAAATAGTAAGCTCCTGATATGACCTGCTGAAAATGCCCCCGTGGCTTCCTCACGCATTTGGAATTAAAGTGAGAGTCCTGCCTGTGGCTTACAGAGCACTATAAGCACCAGGTTTTACCATCTCTGCAACACCACTCTTCTTCAATCACATTGCCTTTCTCTCCATTTCTAGAACAGGCCAAACTCCTTTCTGCCCTTTGTGCCTTGTGCTTGCTTTTCCACCTACCAGGAGTACTCTTTCTTCTGTTCTTTGCAAGGCTAGGTCCTTGACATGGTTTCAAATGGCACCTCCTTAGAGTCCTCCAACCGCCAGCCAAACCAAAATAACCCCTTGCTCTTACTCCAGTCATTGCCTAACACATTACTTCTTTATGTCCAGGTCTCTTTATAGTGCATATCACCATCCCATCAGACATTCCCTTTTATCAGTTAACTTCATGAGGGAAAGGACGATGCTTCCCCAGTTCTTACAGTCATGTGTCAATGCCAAGGCCATCAAGGGACTGCTCTGAATTGTTTCATTCGTCTTTAGTCAGATCAGTTCATTCTAAGTAGAATGGCTGAGGGGAGCAGAGGTGAAACGCTGGAGGGCCCATGGACCTCAACTTTCTACAGATTCCCAAATAGAGCAGACTCAGGTAGCTCCCTTGACAAAAACACTGCACTGCTTGATTCCTTCTTCTGTTTTTGTTTGTTTCACTTCACTTTTATATTAACTAAATTACCAGTAATCAGGTGGGTGCTCAACATTATTTTTGTCAATTTTTATACGTAAAACGTCTGGAGATTCCAGAATAAACCCCTAAAAAGACATTCACCTACTTGAGAATTATTGTATTTTTTGCATTATTCTCAATGATTTTTTTTAAAGTAAAAATTTACTTTATGTAATACAGATTATCAAAAAAAAAAAATTCTCATTTTCTATACATGAGGCTACACTTTAATATTGTTTTAATTCCTCCCAAAATACACTCCGGCCCCATTTCAACCTGCAGTACCATCTACAGACATCGTCTTCCTCTTTCTCACTCCATCTTCTTGAGAATCCCTGAAACAAAGCAGTGTTTCTTCATCATTATCCTCTTACCCTTGAGGGAGTATAGATGTATTTTCAGAAGTCCTTGAAAATACATTTTCTTCCAACCAGTATGATACACCAAACACAAGTTTGAGTATCATTGAGGGAAAAAGTTAAATGAAGGAGGACTTACATTTGAAATGCTAATATCTCTAGGAGAACAAATGTTCCATCAGTCATTTATGCTATAGAGTGATTTATTTTTTTCCCCATTGCACAGCTGAGACTAGCTATTCTGTGAAAATAGAAGCTTTGCTAGAAAAATAAAAAGAACAGTAATTTTATATCATGAAACTACTTCTCTTGTTCTCCAAACAGGAGTGCCTGGGGGCAGGGTATTGACACAAGGTGCTGAGACAAACTATCATTTTAAACCTAGTTTATTGGCCTTGAATTCAGAAAAAGAAAATGAGATTACCTCCTTTCACCTTTTTATTGTTGCCATAATCTGTAATTTAGACTATACTCCTTAGTGTTTTATTTAATTTCTTTATAGTTTAAGGCAACTTTTATAGGTTAACTTTGAAAAACTAGTCTCCAAATCTAATGGTATTAATAAAGCATAATGCATTCTGAATTTTAATTCCAGTCTATGAATTCTTTAGTTCCTTAGACTGAAATCTCTCAAGTGTGGGACTCTGTTTCATTCATTGCAGGACTCCCAGGGCCCTATATATAGCTTCTGGAGTAAATTCTCAGTGAAGACTTTTGAGCAAGAATATTGCAATTTGGGGACACAAATGCTCATAAATTAGGACCTGTGGTTCAGATTTTCTAATTTAAAGAGCTGTTCATTTCTGATCAATTAGTATGGCTCAGAGATGGTATCTAGCATTCTTTCCTCTGTGCCTGTCCTGCATGGCAGGGGCCCTTTCCATGCTGAACACAGGATCACTCTGGGTGTCAGCCACCCAGCAGGAGACAACAGGACTTAGGGGCAGAGCTGCTAGCAGCAACTTACACAATAGGCAGAAGATCACCTAAGATAGTGAGAGACAGCTGTTTCTTGCTTCAAACCAGGTGACAACTAGGTATGGAAAACTTCAGGGGAAAATACACACACACACACACACACACACACACACACACACACACACACACACCATGCCCTATTTTCATTGCCATGCTCTCTATTTTGTGAACTTTATAAAACACACAGGACTCAAAATATAACAAGGGGATGAACAAGGTGTGAGTAAAGAGTTTAGCTGTGTATTTCCTTCAATCACTCAGGGACCAGAAAGGAGTCAGACCCCACTTTCCCTAGAGAGGCATCAAGTTATTGCAGTAGCAAGGTGATTGGATGCAAGGGGGAATAACTGAAGTGAAAATGCAACTCTCAGAGTGGAAAAAACTTGAAACAAGTTTAGTAAGGCCAAGAAAAAAAGTACTGACTTTTCAAATTCTTATGCATATTGTGAGGGCAGAGAAGAGTAATGTGAACATCTTTTTACAGTTCAGTTTAATTTGGCATGCCATTATAATTTCTGGCTCAGTTAGCAAATGACTGGAAACACTGCTTTCTGCAATTTTCCCTAAAATATGACAGTTCTATAAGTTGTTCTATTGATGTACTTGAAACTAACTCAAAATGGGAGTAACTATTATTCTTAATTTTTATTACCAAGGAGGTTTTAGAAGTTCCTATATAAAACTACCATTTATATACTGTGATTATGAATTTGGGGAAAGACCTGACCAATTTCAGGAATGAAGATACCTAGAATTCTGTTAGGGATGAGCTCCTTTGGATCAACCTTTTGACCTCTGGAATAAATTATTTTTATATGAATATACTTGAGAATGTTATAATAAGCAATTTACTGAAATATTCACATCAGAAAGGGCATGAATGTCTTGAAGTCACTGGAGGGGCAAGAGAAGAGAAGAGAAGGCAGCTTAAGAAAAGATACAAGAAGAAAAATTTAAAATAACTGGCTCAAGTTCTGAAGAATGGCATTTAAGATAGGTGATCTTTTTCCTTATAAACATGATGACTTGGTAAATTAACTCTTTGACTCTTTATGATTTGTGTTTGTGAAGTGAGAGAGTGAAGAGGAAGTTGAAAAGGATAGGAAAGAAAGCCAAATTAATGCTTCATTATCAGGTTGCCCATCAGTACAGGAGGTTCTTGATCCCCATGGGCCTTCTGAGAATCAATGAATAACATATCTCAGAGTTTCCACATCAGCTCCAGACCACCGTTGGTCAAGGTGGCCCCACAGACATCAACTTCCCTGCACAAGGTTATGCATGCACAAGTGCAAGGTGCTATCCATTTGCACCTGAAAGTGACCGGGGGAAGTCTTTGCACAACTGGTCACCACAGCAGAGTCAGGAGTGAGTAAGAGGTAGAATGGGAGATAGTTTAAATGGTACAAAAGAAATGTCTAATGTATATATTTTATGTGTACGTGTTTAGTTACTCAATATGTTTCCTCTCCCTATAAAGTAAGCTCTCTGAGAGAAGGCTATTTGACTCCCTGTTGTCAAACCTGTTCTTAGCCAATATTTGTTGAATAAATGAAAGAACAAAAATAGTTGCCTTTATATTTTAACTAAGAAGTTTTTTGCTTGTATTTTAAATCTGAACTGCTCATTTTTGTTGTTTTGGTGTGTTTATCACTGGTTTTTAGTTTAGTTCTCTTTAAATACTTTTCCTTTTTCAATTATCTCTGTTTTTACTATGTTTGCATTGATGCAATTTTATATATGTCCAATAATTGAGTTATGGTTCTTTTCAAATCTTGTTTATTTCCAGATATTTTATTTAGATTTTATAGTCTATCATTCAATTTCTTTAAAGTCTTAATAAACTCGCCTTTAATTTTAATGATTTCACTCAGAGATCCTTTTTGTTTCCAATCTACTTCATTTTCCTTGTAAAAGAAATGGCTTATGCTTTTGGATTTGCAGATTTTATTAACATTGCCTTATTTGATCATCAGATAGGCACTGAATGGCAGAAATTACAGAGGAAAACTACACTCCCTCCTTGCTCTTGCAACCAGAAAGATGAGGAGTATCAAACTGAGGTCCACTGGTCCTCACTCTGTGTTCTTTCTACTATGCTATGTGGGGTGCATTGTGTGAAATTATTGAAACAATCTAATTTGAAATCCCTGAAATTATTCTCAAGAAGAGCTGAAGTATAGTAACATTTATTTTAAGAATGCAGTTAACATAAAATACTACAACAGTATAGTCATTACCCATTTAATTACTTGCTTTTGCATTATCTGTTTACCATGATCCAAATGTTTTAAATCTGTAAATGTGACAATAAAATGAAAAAAGAGGTTAAGCTGATCTTGACGACTACACTCAATGGACTGTTTGATTTCCATGTCCTTCAGAAGCAGTCAGTGTGACTCACTTTTCTCCTCGACTCAAATGGTTGTCTGTAGATTCCATAAACCCAATGTTCTAGTTCTAAGAAATTTCCCTTCTCTGACTGACTTTTTGCAAGAGCCAAATGTAAATATAAGGAACTGTGTCATGGTTAAATATCTATCTATCTATCTATCTATCTATCTATCTATCTATCTATCTATCATCAGATGATAGATAGATAGATAGATAGATAGATAGATATTTAACCATATATATAGATAGATATTTAACTGTGACATATATGGAGATATTTAACCATGACATATATATATATATATATAGATATTTAACCATGACATATATGTATATTTAACCATGACATATATATATATAGATATTAAACCATGACATAGATATAGATATAGATATAGATACACACACATATTTCAACCATTTCAACTTATCTACAAACCAAAAAGAAAAATAGAATACTAGTAATCCTCATAATTAGTATGAATATTTAATGGAAAATTTGGAATGAAAATATAATCTTAATTTAGTGGGCAGAGACTCAGCTTCAATATCTGACTTTGAAGAACTGAGTGGCTTTGGGTCACTTTAATTCCTTTACTTTCCTCAGTTATAAATCAAGACATTTTCTGTGTGGGACTACTTATAGAGAGTTGTTGTAAAAATAAAATAGGATGATGCATTTGTGAAAGGGGTTTAAAGAATAAAAGAAAGTATCATATAAAATGTATGTGCTTCATAAAAAACTAGAAAATACATATATTTTCTTATTTAAAAAGTGATACATGTGGATTATGAAGAATTTAGAGGATGCAGGTGAGGAGAGACTAATGTGGATAGCTCAGGACACTCATCTACTTCTCCCTTTCAGTAGTTGAGCAAGAAGCTGGCTCTGCATATCTGAGATAACTCTGTGGAAAGACGGGAAGATACCAGAGGCTAAGCTCATGACACGTGATGCTTTTTGAATGACCACCTTTTCTATCAAGATGATTCTATTATTATATACTTACCGGAATATTCCCTGCATCCCTTTTTCTACATAGGTAGACTACACAGCAGTGGGGTTTTCTCTACCAGGAAGTTTTCCACAGCATGTCAAGCTCTGCTGGTTCTAGCATATCTCTTGATGGAAAAACAAGAGATTTTTTCTGTATCATCTGCTCTGAGATTGCTATCAATGAATCTTTTCATGTGCCTGTACCATGTGTCATAAAGAGTGGGTGTACCTGTGCCCATTTGCACAAAAATACATTAATAGATCCATAAATAAATATTAAGCCAGCAATTCCACAGTCCATGAGTAATTATTTATGGACATTTTAGAAACATTTTGAATTCATTTGGAAACATTCAAGTATCTGGAGATTCACAGGTAAAAGCAACTCGTCTCTGTGAGCTTTTTCAGTCATCACTAGGGCAAACTGATAACAGTGATGTAACATGGAGATTTAGAAAAACCACATCTTATTGCCTCTGACCTCTGTGTGTGGAGAGATTTTACTGGTTGACTAGTTGAATGGAAGTTTCCTAATGTTGTTATGCCCTCTCTGTAAAGAAATGTGTTTACTTATTTATTTTTTCATATTATTCAACTATTTTTTTATAATTTTTTTGGTAACCACAAATATATAGCACTTTGTGAGAATCTAAGAGTGGTTAAATTCTGAATCTAAATTGTCTCCTGTACCTTAAGGAATGAAAACAATAACTCTAATTTGTGAAATTAGATTGGTACTTACATCAATGCTCACTTTGACTAATTAGAAGGTTTTAAGATTTTCCAAAGCATATACAATACACACATAAAGGAGTTTTCATGGGTGTGGGAAGAAAAGAAATAATTAGTCTCCCCTTATCCTCAGTTTTGCTTTTTGTTGTTTCATTTATTCCTGGTCAATCATGGTTTGAAAATATTAAATGGAAAATTCCAGAAATAAACAATTCATAAATTTTAAATTACATCCCATCTGAGTAGTGTGATGAAATTTCAAGTTGTACACTCTGTCCCACCCAGGACGTGAATCAATCCTTCGTCCAGCAATCCCACATTGTATACAATACCCACCTGTTAGTCACTTATTAGCTGTTTCGGTTACTGTCATAGTATTTCAGTGCTTGTGTTCAAGTCACCCTATTAAAAATGCCAGATTCACATGAGTTTTATTACAATATATTGTTTTAAGTTTTCTATTTTATTATTAGTTATTGTTAATCACTTACTGTGCCTAATTTATTAATTAAACTTTATCATAGATATGTATATATAAGGGGAAAAACATAACATATATAGGGTTTAGTACTATCTGTCTATTCAGGCATCCACTGGGGGTCTTGAAACATATCACCTGCACATCAGAGGGATAATGTATGATACTTTGTTACTTGCTTATTTATTCAAAGCAAAGCTATAATAATGGTTGATGGAGTTAGATGACAAACCATCTTACATTATCACAACAGTATCATCTGCATTATCTCATTTGACGGTATGATTTAGGCAGAGCAGATCGATTCTTCTTCCTTCTCTTCTTCCCTCCCTCCTTTCCTTCCTTCCTTTCTTCCTTCTTTCATTCATTCTTTCCTTCCTTCTTTTGTCTTCCTCATGTAATCCTCATTAAAAACTATTTTGGAATTCTTGATAACCATGGTCACAGAAGTGTGAATGAATAAATTCCACTTGATGAAATAACAATACTAGCAGAATTCCAGGGTGCTATAGGCATCCCTAATGCCAGAATATGGTAAGGGAGATGTTACCATAGGTCAGGGCATGCCATAAACAAGACATGGAATCAAATGAGATGTAAGATCAAGTTAGACTTATGTGAGGATATAAAGAGTGAACTGATATTAGATTAGATAGTGTGCTCAAAAGGATTCAATCATGAGTCAAATTTCATAAAATATAAAGGCAATAGTCTCTCTAAAAATAATGGGATCCTTCTGATATCCTAGATATGATATAACTTAGATGAGAAGCTGTTTAGGGCTTTTATTTGTTAACATTAAAAGTCATCCTGGGCCCAGTCGGTGTGGCTCAGTGGTTGAGCATCGACCCATGTACCAAGAGGTCGCCAGTTTGATTCCCGGTCAGGGCACATGCCCAGGTTGTGGGCCAAATCCCCAGTGGGGGGCATGCAGGAGGTGGCCAATAGATGTTCTCCCTCATCGATGTTTCTATCTCTCTCCCTTCCTCTCTCTCTAAAAATCAATAAAGAAAAAAAGTTTAAAAAAAAAGTCATCCTGGAACACTGGAACATCTATATCTATATTTAGAGAGAAGACCTCAGAAGAGTCTGGTTACTTAAATGGTTTTTCTTGTAAGTACTTAACTTAATATGTATGCAACAAAGAGTTCTTCATTCTCAGGAAGATCATTTAGTCTTCACATCTGTATTCAGAAGAGAAAGCCAAGTCTTTCATCTTGTCTAGAAGTTCCACAGAGGTATATACTAATTAGAAGACCATCATCCTGGTTGTAACAGAGGAACTCTGTACTCTGCAACACTAAATGTCTCAAGTCCTGAGGTACCAACCATGTTGGACCAAAGATAGAGGTCCAGCACATTCATGGTCTCCAAGACAGCTGCCATCTGCCATTGAATTAACCAACACATCTAAGAGAGGGGAGTACAGATTATACATTACTTTTATAAATAAGTAATTGTGACATTATTAAATTGTGCATTGTCTTTCATCCAAATACATTTATGATTTGTTTTAATATGCTAGAAAGTTGTGGCAGAGGCTGGAAAGACCCAAATCTCCATTTTATCTTCCACCTGAGCATACAAATGAACTTGGTGCTCCTGTTTTCTTTGGGATTAGGTGCTGCCACGTGATCAAGTTTAGAACAATAGAATTTGCATGAAAGTGACATATACCACTTCCAGGCCTGGTTCATGCATTCTTCTGTACTATCTTCCATGATTTATCTTCTTTTTTTCATCTCCCAGTTTGATTAATGCAGGTCCATTTGAACATTCCAAGATTCTAGATCTTGACAAAGCCATTGGATAGAATAAACCTAGAACCCTAAATAATTGTTTGGAGCAGAAACAAACTTTCTCCCTATCCAACTTAAACTGACTATAATATGAGTAGGAAATAAAATTTTATTGCATTAAGCCAACACTCAGGGTTATTACAGATTTATCCACTGCAAGTAAAGAGTGACTCAGTAGATATTTCAAAGTATGATTTTTATGATGAAATCACATTATATGAAAGTGAAGCCTTCAACCATAACCAAGGATAGTTGCATTTTAATCAGACAAAATTTTTTCATATAATAACCCTTTAGTATCTTGCGTTTTAAAAATCAACTCTTATCTTCTGAACCCAAATGTAAGACTTAGTCTTCTGTTACAAACATAAACTCTTAATAGTATCTAAATATGATGATGATTGATGGTGATAATGATGATATCAACAATAGCTTATTGAATTAGTTATCTTTAAAATATATTTAATATCATTATCTTTCTCCCAGACATATTCAGGATGAACACTATTATTCTCATTTTACAGGTACTAAAACTGAAACCCAGAACGTGTTAATTAACTGATAAAATTAAAATTCAGATCTTCAAATTGTTTTCCCTAAAGTCCATACATTACCACTACCCTCCAATTTCTTAGGCAGATCCTGCCATCAAACTGTGGGTGTGCATGAGTCTATTTAAAGGGTGGAAAGCTCTTTGGGTATGTCACTTGACAGAAGTTACTATACAGCATCTTGTTACTGCAGATCGTGGCATTTCTGTTTAATGATGTCATTACCATATAGCCAGGACACTATATTTCATTTAAGAGATATATAGTCATCATTTAAATATTTACTGCTTTTGGCCTCAAATTTATTACTGATAGCAGCTTTGAGATGAGGATTTAAACACTACATTTATTTCTTAAGCTTCGTCATAAAGGATTTCTGCACAAGACAATCAGCATTTTTGAAATGGCTGCTTTTTCCTAGCCAATTGTATTAGGTCAGACTCCTTTTTTTACTTGCTGTTAATGACTGTAATAAGTGGTTTCACATTAGGAATTGAAATGAGACAATGCCAACTTTCCAAAACTTTTTCTAGAAGAAATATAATTTTGTAGGGATGATCTATCCCAATGCAATACTCTAAAAAGGGAGGATCTAAAAAAAGTGCTATAGACTGAATATGTACCCCCAAATTCATATGTTGAAACCTAATCCCCAATATGATAGCATTTTGAAGTGGGCATTTGGAAGATGATACATTAGGAAAGTGAGACCTCACGAATGGGATTAGTGCCCTTATAAACTAGAACCCATGAGGACCCAATGAGAAGACACACAGCTGTCTATAAACCAGAAAGTGGGCCCTCACCACACACCAAATCCAGCAGCACTTGAACCTTGGACTTCCCAGAACTATGAGAAATAAATAATTGTTGTTTAAGCCATCTAGTCTATGATATTTTTGTTCTATAGCCTATAAAGACTAAGACAGAAATTGGCACTGAGAAGTAGAATGCCACTGTAAAAAATATCTGAAAATGTGGAAACAGCTTTGGAACTGAGTAGTGGGTAAAGGCTGGAGGCTTTGTGAGGGGCATGCTAGAAAAAGCTTACATTGTTGTGTATGGACCTTTAAAGGTGACTCTGGTGAGAACTCAGAAAGAAAAGAGGAAAAGTCTAAAGAAAGTTTCTGTTTCCTTCAAGAACACCTTCATAACCATGAACAGAATATTGGTTGAAATATGAAGCATTCTGATAATTTTGTAGACAGAAATGAACAACATATTATTGGAAACTGGAGGAAAGGCAATCCTTGTTTAAAGTGGCAAAGAAATTAGCTGAAGTGTGTTTGTGTTCTAGTATTTTACAGAAGATAAAACTTTTAAGGGATGAAATTAGATATTTAAAAGAGATTAGAAAAAATCTTGAAATAGAGGTTTGGCTCTTTCTGACTGCTTATAAAAAAGTGTCAGAAGAAAGAAGTAATTTAAAGATGGAATTATTAAGAAAAAAAGAAAACTTAAAAAAATTCTCAGCCCATCCATTTTGCAAAAAATGAGAACATTAAGGGTGTGGCTAGGAGCCCATTAGATAAGAAGATTAGTATGAATAAAACCATCTCCATGGAGGCAAGGCACTGTTCTTTAAGACAGTGAAAGAATGACCCTAAAGTGATTCAGAGATCATTAGGGCTGCCATACCCAGGGTACCCGAGTGCACTGCCTCCTCTTCAGTTTTAAAGGACAAGGCTGCCTGCAGCTACAGGGCTGTGACCTCAGCCCAGAAGAATCACAGGCCCAGGCAGAGAGCTGCTGTGTAGTCTTCTCACCAAGCTTTGGGGAGATGATGCTGTCACCTCAGTGGGCTTGGAATTCAGAATATCAAGCCAAAGAGGATTATGTTAGAACCTTAAGGTTAAATTTTGTTTCCTCTCTTAGGTTTCAGTCTTACTTAGGACCCATTACCCCTTTCTTCTTTCTTGCTCTCCCTTTGGAATGGGAGTGTGTCACACCATTGTATTTGGAGACAGAACTTCTTGTTTGGCTTCACAGGTTCACAGCTGGAGTAGAATTTGCCTCAGAATAAATTGTATTTTGAGTTCCACTTATAACTGATTTAGATGATATTTATATCAGACTTTAGACATTGATTTTAAAGTGGGTGCTGAAACAAGTTAAGACTTTTGGGGCTACTGGGGTGAAATAAAGGTACTCTGCATGTGAGAAGACACATACATTTTTTTAGAGGAAAAGGCTGGAATATTATAGACTGAATGCTTTCCCCCTACCTCCCAATTCACATGTAGAAACCTAATAATCCTCAATTTGATTATATTTGGAGGTTATGCCTTTGGGAGGTGATTAGGAAATGAGGGTGACACCCTCATGAATGGTATTAGCACCCTTATAACGTGACTCCAGGGAGCTCTCTCAATCCATCTGCCACAGGAGGAAACTGAGAAGACAGCCATCTATGAACCAGTAAGTGGGCTCTCACCAGACATGGAATCTACTGGTACCTTAATCTTGGACTTCCTGGTCACCAGAACTACAAAATACATGTTTGTTGTTTAAGCTACCTTGTCAATAATATTTTACTTACAGCAGTTTGCAAAGACTAAGACAGAAATCTCTTCAGAGCTGTCTGTGGATAACACATTCCTAAGGTTCATGATTTGTAAGGTGCAAAACCCAAGGGACATCCTAGGGAGCACTGGAGCAAGGAGAGAGGAACCATTCCCAGCACAGGGCAGTATTGTCTCAGGCATAGAATTACAGGGCTTGACTATAACTTGTTTGTCTTCTCTTCTTTATACTACAAAGAATTTTTAAATATAGATGAGAATATGATCATTAGAAGCAATACAATTTGCCCATTCTCAAAGACTAGGTCTCCTTTGCTTCTGAAGAAAGAACACCTTCATATAGTATATAAGGCCAGCATCAACTGGTTTTAATCCAATAATCACAAAATTTGGGGTGGTAGGAATTATAACATCTATTATTTTAATTATGTGACAACTGATCCTTAAACAGTCTTTTGACTACCACAATGTCCTCTATAATTATTACTTTATGTCCATTCATTTAGATTCTTTTTACAGAATTCTCAATGCTCAGAAAGGTTTTTCTACTCATCTTCCTCTCTAATATTCACCATTCTTATATTTTGCATTAACTTTAATTTAAATAATTGAAACTTGAATGTGTTACTTTAAAACTTGCTCTAATATCATTTGTTTATCCAACAAATATTTTTTAATATTTTCCTGTTTATCGTAATAAGCAAGACCCAGGAAATGTAGTTATTGATTGCTGATAAAGTGAAGCACTTAAAAAAAAAAAAAAGTTCTGATTTGTAGTGTTTGCCAGTGTCCATGGTATAAATACTCCCATAATAATGATTTCATCTGCTAAAGATTTAGCAAATGGCTCACAAAATCTTGTATATATAAATCAGTTCTCCTGAGTTCATACTTGCCAAAGGCATCACACCACTGGCACTGTGAACTAAAATGCAGTGCCAGCTCCCAAGGCGCTTATGGCATGGTAAGGAAGACAGGCATTCAATATAAAAAAAAAAATTATTAACTGTTAAGTCATAATTGCTATAATGAAAGAGTTTACTAGAAACAGAGACATCACAAGGGAAGGAATGATCAATTATTTGGGGAATGGAAGTTAGGAAAGTTTTCTTTGAAAAGATACTTGAGTCCCACCGGTGTGTCTCAGTGGATTGATTGTTGTCCCATGGACTGAGAGGTCCCAGTTCAATTCCCAGTCAGAGCACATGCCTGGGATGTGGGCTCGATCCACAGTAGAGGGCATGAAGGAGGTAGCTGATCAATGTTTCTCTTTCACATCGATGTTTCTATCGCTCTCTCTCTAAATAATCAATAAAAACTGTCCAGCGGTGTGGCTCAGTGGTTGAGCATCAACCCATGCACCAAGAGGTTGCCAGTTCGATTCCCGGTAAGGACACATGCCCAGGTTGTGGGCCAAATCCCCAGTGGGGGGCATGCAGGAGGCGGCCAATCCATGTTTTCTCTCATCGATGTTTCTATCTCTCTCTTCCTCTCACTTCCTTTCTCTCTCAAATCAATAAAGGGAAAAAAATCAATAAAAACCTATTGAAAAGAAAGAAAAGATACTTGAAGCTCTGTAACTTTGAGGATGAGTGTGGGTTTTTCTCCTCGACATAAGCAGCAAAGGTCACTTAAGCAGACAGAGTGGTGTGTTCAAAGGCACTGGTGTGTGACTTGCATGACATGATGGTTTGCCTTTGGTGCAGCAGGAGGAGCTGCCAAACCAGGAGAAGTAACCAGGCATCAGATCATGAATGACCTTTGGTGCTCTCTCTGATTGTTGTCTAGAGGTTCATTCAATTAGATAAACTCCATAACAACTAAAATGTATCTGTATCTAATTTTTCCTCTAAAATTTTGTCTAACTCTACATATCTATAGCTATCTCTAAAATCAGCATGTTTTCCCATTGTGTCTTCACAACTTATCTCATTTGTCAACTCTTCAGGGAAGATATTCCTGATCTCTTCTCCATTCATTCTCATTCTCTCCTGTTTTGTGCATTCAATCACAGTGAACTATCTCTCCTTCTGGATAATTGTCACGTGCCTCTGTGCATTTATTAGATGTAAATTTATTTACTTAGATATCTCTCTCTGCCACCTGAAGTGGTAGTTCCTTCAGATCTAGGACTGCCCATCATTGTTTTTATTGCCAGAGCCTAGAATACTGTATGATATAGAGGAGACACCTAATATTTATGAATTATGTTGAATTAATGCTATGCTTCTTGATTGTAATTCTAAGGTTAAACAAAGAATACTGGGATTCTAATAGTTGAAAATGTGAATATTCTCTCTCTCTCTCTCTCTCTCTCTCTCTCTCTCTCTCTCTCTCTCTGGCTTCACCATTCTAATTAATGCTGCCACATTGCCACATACTCAGAGGGAATGCATTCTAAGAGCTCATACTAACATTGTTTAGAGAATGAAATTTACTAGGCCCTTTCAGCCTGCTAAAACTTTCCCTCAGGCTGAAATCCACCCAGTTTAAATTTAGCTCAAGCAAGATTATAGTACCCCTGATAAGAAGAAGGAAGGATTCCCATGGTGCCCAGAAGTAGGATAGAAATGCTGATCCTTCGATTTCTGTTTATGGCTTTAAGACATTTCTAAAATTGGCACCAACCTAATTCTACCCCCAACAGTTACAGAAACCAAAAGTTTTCTTTTAAAATCAGTAAATTTCATGGCTTAAAAGAACTTTTAAATGTCTACATTGGCACATCTTAACTTGCACAATACACTAGCTTAGACTCTAGAGGTAGACTCTACTGGGCATGTTATGACCTTTAGCTGCTACATGATACAAGTGGGATAATAAATAAATTATGAACTTATTGTGAGAACTAAACAAGATGATGCATATATAGTGTCTGTCCTCTAGTTACATATCTGTCCATGCTCTAATGGAATCATTGTATCATATGGAATCAAGGGTGAGGATCAGGACCCAGATTGGTTGAATTCAAATTCTATCTCTTTTACTTACTGGTTGTGTTATCCTAGGTAAATCACTTGACCTATCTGGGCTTCAGATTTCTCATCCTTATAATGGGAATAATAATGGTAAGTACTACAAAGGATTTCTGAACGAATTAAGTAATATGATACGAAGAGTTTAAAACATGATCTGGTCCATCATTAATAGGAGATGAAGTTGAGCAATACGCTAGTATTAGATCAAAAAAGTAATTTGATTTCTTGCTTCAGGAAAATAAGATAAACCCTGTAGGGTTCCTACTATATATTTTCAAATTCTTTTGAAGCTTCAGCCCACTGATATTACTCAGTTGTTACTATTGCTCATTCATTACCATCCCAATGCTCTCATACAGCATATGTTATTATTTGCAATCATGATAAATATAGTCATTTCTGCTTCATAGTTAACTTCTTTTTAAAAAAATATGTTTTCATTGATTTTTTTTAGAGAGAGAGGAAGGGAGAGCAGGATAGAACCATCCATATGAGAAACATTGATCAGCTGCCTCCTGCACGCCCCCTACTGGGGACCAAGCCCATAACCCAGGCATGTACCCTGATCAGGAATCAAACCACACCTCTTAGTCCATGGGACAATATTCAATCCACTGAGCCACACTTGCCCAGCAACTCTTAACTTCTGAACATCAAAACTGTGTTCAGCATTTTATAAAGGTCTCTTCAATTTTCTTGCAAAAAGTGTAAGCTAGTATTAGGGTGTAAATTTGTTTTTCTTAAATTAAAATTATTTGACTCTAACAATGTCCCCCAAAGCCTCCTACCTCTCTATTCTATTCATTTCTCTCATAGGCAAACATGCTTTAAGATTACTTTGTTTTTCTTTGTAAGAGATCCAAATATGTTGCTTTTTAACAAACATGGCAATAAAAACAATGTCTCAAGGTCCCACTCACTGCTGTGCTTAGGTGGGTTAAAGAATGCAGTGCATAAAGAACGTGAGCTTATCTAGAACTGTGCAGGCTCATATAAGAGCATCAATTTCACTACACATCTATTGATTATAAAGTATAAGCTCTTTGACAGATTCCAAAATGGCAGCAGAGTGAATGGAAGCTACACAGACCATCTCCCAGGACCAAACTGGAATTACAACTAAAAACAAATCGTCAGAAAAAGCAACAGAAAATCAGCTGGAGAGGACCAAGAACAGAAAAAGGACACTAAATCAAGCCTGGTAGGAACTGCAAAAGCACGACACTGTGGGCTGGGAGCCCATGGACAGCAGCTGTTTTAGCTGTGAGCAGCTCCCTCAAGGTTAAAATCCCAAGCTGACTCCACAGCACAGAGGGCCGAGACAGAGCACTAAATTAGCTATAGCCACTCACCTTGGGTTCCAGTAGAAGGAAGGCAGAATAGACTGGAACTGTGTGGAGACTCAGGAGCTTGGAGAGCTGGGAGGGCAAAGGGAGTTTTTTTTGTTTGTTTGTTTGTTTTTTTCTTTTCATAAGAGGGCAAGGGGACAAAGGGAGTTTTGTGCTGAATCACTCTCTCACAGGGCAGTAGCCATCTTACTCAAAGAGCCCATTCCCAGAGCCCCAGGTAGAAGCAACAGGCTCTCCCTCATGAATTTAACACCATCTGGCCAGGCCAGAGAAATGCAAATTGAGGCTCATTAACAGACAGCAAGCATCTGCCCCACCTGCTGAAAATCCTCTTACTCTGAACACCTGAGGGATTTTTTCATTCAGTGGAGGGCTACAACCCAAGGCTCATCAAGTAACTGAGACTAATAGCCTCCAGTCAAAAAGCTACAGTATAACTGAACCTTTCCTGGGTTTGAAAATCTATCCAGGAAAGTAAGACTTGACAGTGGTGTTTAACGCGGGTCCTCCCACACTCATCCAAACCCAATAGGGAGCCACAACCAGCGGAACGCTAAAACCCACAGGGAAAAGTTGGTAGGCTCCAAAACCCACTGATACAGCCAAAATGGTGAAACAAAGAAATAATCCCAAATGAAAGAACAACAGAACTATACAGAAGAAGAGATAAATGAAGTGCAGTTAAACAAGTTATCAGAGGTACAGTTCAGAGTGCTGATAATAAGGAAGCTCAACAGCATGAATAAAGATATAGAAACATTAAAAACCAACCAAGTGCAAATGAAGAATGACATAGCAGAAATAAAGAACACGTTGGAAGGAATAACCAGCAAAGTAGAGGAAGCCGAGGACTAATCAGTGAATTAGAAGACAGGGTAGAAAAAAATCACCCAATCAGAAAACCAAAAAGAAAAACAACAATTAAAAAACAGGAAGACAGCCTAAGAGAACTGTGGGACAATAGTAAACATGACAAGATCCACATCATAGGAGATCCAGAAAAAGAAGAAAAAGAGCAAGGGTTAGAGATTATATTTGAAGAAATAGTGACAGAAAACTTTCCTAACTTGGTGAAGGAAAAAGGCATTCAAGTTCCAGAAGCACAGAGAGCCCCAAGTATAAAGAACTCAAACAGGCCCGCACCAAACACATAATAATTAAAATGCCACAAATTAAAGACAAAGAGAGAATCCTAAGGGCAGCAAGAGAAAAACAACAAGTCACCTACAAAGGAACCCCCATAAGGCTATCAGCTGACTTCTCAACAGAAACAGTACAAGCCAGAAGGGAATGACATGAAGTAATCAAGGTCATGAAAAACAAGGATCTGAATCCAAGACTACTCTATCCAGCAAGGCTATCATTCAAAACAGAAGGTGAAATAAAGAGCTTCCCAGACAGAAAAGGCTAAGGGAATATATTAGCACCAAATAAGCACCACAAGAAATGTTAAAAGGACTGCTATAATTAGTAAAAGAAACAGGAAGAAAAATATAAATGCAATAAACAAAAATGGCAATAAATAAGTACATATCAATAATAACCTTAAATGTAAATGAACTGAACCCTCTGATCAAAAGACACAGAGTACCTAATTGGATAAGAAAGCATGACTCATATATATATTGTTTACAAGAGACCCACGTCACAACAAAAGACTCACATAGGTTGAAAGTGAAGGGATGGAAAAAAATCTTCCAAGCAAATGAAAAGGAAAAAGGAGCAGTGCTCATATCCAATAAATTAGACTTCAAAATGAAGGCCACAACTAGAGACAAAGAAAGCCACTACATAATATTGAAAGGACCTATCCAACAGGAAGATATAACCTTGGTAAACATATATACACCAAACATGGGAGCACCAAAATATATTTTAGAAGTTATGGAGGACTTCAAAGGAGAAATTGACAGCAATACAATCATAGCAGGGGACTTCAACACCCCACTGACATCACTGAATAGATCCTCTAGAAAAAAATTAACAAGGAAACAGAGACTAAATTATACACTAATTCAAATGGATTTAATAGATATGTACAGAGAATTAAACCCCATAAATGCAGAATTCACATTCTTCTCAAGTGCACATGGGACAGTCTCAAAGATAGACCACATGTTAGGACATAAACTAAGTCTCTCCAAGTTCAAGAAGATTGAAATCATATCAAGAATCTTCTCAGATCACAATGACATGAAACTAGAAATGAATTACAACAAAAACACACAAAAACATTTATGCATATAGAGGCTAAATTGCATGAGATTAAACAATGAATGAGTTACCAAGAAGATCAAGGAAGAAATTAAAAAATTCCTGGAAACCAATGAAAATGAACACACAACAACACAAAATCTATGAGATGCAGCGAAAGCAGTCCTGAGAGGGAAGTTCATAGATCTACAGGCCTACCTCAAGAAACAAGATACATCTAATTGACTATTTAACCTCATAACTTAAGGAACTAGAAAGCAAACAAAATGAAAAACCCAGAGCAAGTAGAAGGAAAGAAACAGTAAAGATCAGAGCAGAAATAAATGACATAGAGACAAAAAATCATTTCAAAAGATCAATGAAAAAAAGAGCAGATTCTTTGAAAAGATAAACAAGATTGATGGACCTTATCTAGACCCATGTAGAAACAAAGAGAGAGGACCCAAATAAACAAAATCAGAAACGAAAGAGGAGAAGTAACAACTGACACCACAGAAATACAAAGGATCATTAACAAATACTATGAACAATTATACGCCAACAAATTGGACAATCTAGGCAAAATGGACAAGTTTCTAGAAACATATAGTCTCCCAAAACTGAACCGGGAAGAGAGAAAAAACTTGAACAGACCAATAACAACTAAGGAAATTGAAGATGTAATCAAGAATCTCCTAGCAGCCCTGGCCAGTTTGGCTCAGTGGTTAGAGCGTTGGCCTGCAGACCAAAGAGTCCCGGGTTCTGTTCCCGCTAAGGGCAGGTACCTCAATTACAGTTTGTCACTGGCCTCGGTTGGGGTCATGTGAGTGGCAACCAGTTGATGTGTCTCTTTCACATCGATGTTTCTCTCTCTCTCTCTTCCCCCCTCTCTCCCTCCCACTCTATCTGAACATGAAAGCAAAAATGTCCTTGGGTGAGGATAAAAAAAAAAAGAATCTCCCAGCAAACAAAAGCTCAGGCCCAGACGGATTCATGGGGGAGTTTTAACGAACATACAAAGAAGAACTAACACCCATTCTCCTCAAACTATTCCAAAAAATTTAAGAACAAGGAAGACTTCCAAACTTGTTTTATGAGGCCAGCATAATTTTAATTCCAAAACCAGATAAAGACACTACAAAGAAAGAAAATTACAGGCCAATATCCTTAATGAACATAGATGCCAAAATCCTTAACAAAATATTAGCAAATCCGATCCAGCAATACATTAAAAAAATTATTCACAATGACCAAGTGGGATTAATCCCAGGGATGCAAGGCTGGTAGAATATTTACAAATCAATAAATGCGATACACCACATAAACAAAATGAAAGATAAAAACTGTATGATGATATCAGTAAATGCTAGAAAAGCATTAAAAAAAAAATCCAGCACCCATTTCTGATGAAAATCCTCAGCAATGTGGGAATAGAGGGATAACAGCTTGACATAATAAAGGCCATATATGAAAAACCTACAGCCAACATTATACTCAATGGGCAAAAACTAAAAGCATTTCCCTTAGGAACAGGAACAAGATAGGGATGACTACTTTCACCACTCTTATTTAACATAGTAGCAGAAGTCTTAGCCATAGCAATTAGACAAGAAGGAAAAATAAAAGCGATCTAAATTGGAAAAGAGAAAGTGAAACTGTCATTATTTGCAGATGATATGATATTGTACATAGAAAACCCTAAAGACTCCATCAAAAATCTATCTACTTGATTTAATAAACTAATTTGGCAAAATAGCAGGTTAAAAATTTAACATCAAGAAATTGACGGCATTCCTATACACCAACCACCAGCTTACACTTACACAAGAATAAACTCAAAATGGATAAAAGACTTAAATGTGACTCGTGAATCCATAAAAATCCTAGAAGAAAATGTAGGCAACAACATTTCAGACATCACACGCTGCAGAAGTTTGACTGATACAATGCCTAAAACAAGAGAAACAAGCCAAAAAAATAATACATGGGACTACATCAAACTAAAAAGCTTCTGCATGGCAAAAGAAACAAGCATCAAAATGGAAAGGGAACCCACTATGTAGGAGAGCATAATTGCCAATGATACATCAGATAAGGGGTTAATTTCCAAAATATATAGAGTACTCATACAACTCAACAACAGGAAGACAAAGAACCCAATTAAAAAATGGGCAGAGGACCTAAATAGACACCTCTCCAAATGGGACATAAAAGTGGCCAAGAGACATATGAAAAAATGTGTAACATCACTAATTGTCAGAGAGATGCAAATTAAAACAACAATGAGGTATCACCTCACACCTGTCAGAATGGCTGCCATCAACAAATCATCAAACAACAACTGTTGGTGAGGATGTGGAGAAAAGGGGACTCTAGTACACTGCTGGTGGGAATGCAGACTGGTGCAACCACTATGGAAAACACTATGGTCTTTCCTCAAAAAATTAAAAATTCATCTGCCATTTGACCCAGTGATCCCAATTCTAGGACTATGTCCTAAGAAGCCTGAGACACCAGTCAGAAAGAATATATGTACCCTTATGTTCGTAACATCACTATTTACAATAGCTAAGATCTGGAAACAGCCCAAGTGTTCTTCAATAGATGAGTGGATAAAAAAGTGCTGGTATGTATACACAATGCAACACCATGCAGGTGTAAGAAAGAGAGATCTCTTATCCTTTGAGAGACATGGAGGGACCTGGAGAGTATTATGCTATGCGAAATAAACCCATCAGAGAAAGACAAATACCACATGATCTCACTTATTTGTAGAATATAATGAACAAAATAAGCTGATGAACAAAATAGACCCAGAGATGTAGAAAGGAGTAGGGTTCAGACTGACAAACCTCAGAGGAGGGGGAGGAGTGAGATCAACCAAAGAACTTATGTGCATGTATGCATAACCAATGGACATAGACAACAATGCTGGGAGTGGGATCAGGAGGAGGGTGTCAATGAGCAAAAAAGGAGAAACATCTGTAATAAAAATAAATTAATAAAAATTTCAAATAATAATAATAATATTTCTGTCTTGAGGACAGAAATTTTATTTAATCATTCCTGAGTCCTTAACTCCCAGCAGAGAGTATGACCCACACTAGGTGTGTTGAATAAATAAACATAAACGAATATAAATATTTGATACTTCTTAGTCACTGGATTTTTGTGGGTTACTGAAGTTCAGTTTTCTATTTGTGTGTATGTGTGTGTGTGTGTGTGTGTGTACTGGCATATGACTATTTCAGGAAAAAGCAATACAAACATAGGGATTTTATCTATATGAATCACTGCATGAGTGGATTGTACATGGATTTCAGTACATTTTAGATCAAGGCTTTTGTAGTGATTTTCAAGGGCCTAGTAGGTTTGGATTCCTAAAATCAGATCTCAAATCTGCATTGCTTCTTTATGGAAATGTAAACCCCTTAGAAATGTGCTAAGAATAAGAAATTCTTGCTTGGGGTTTCAATTATGCCACCCAAGATAAAGGAGATTCATTTAAGACCTGTTAAGCTTAGCTCCTGTGGGGAGCAGTTGCAGAAAGAACAACTATTTATTGATCCTTCATTACCTATGAAACCATTACATATATTCATTTAGGAAAAAAATAAATTTGAGTTATAATTTACATAAAGTAAAAGTCTGTGATGAGGTTTGACAAATGTGTATAGCTGTGTAACCACCACAACAATTGAGAGAGACAACAGATATATCACCCACTAAATTTCACTTGTGACCTTTCTAGTCTATCTCCTATTAATACTGCCAGCCACTGGCAACCATTCACCTGATTTGTGCCTAAGATTTTGCCTTTTCAGAAATATCACTTAAAACAAAATATACATTATGTAGGCATTTTGTCTGATTTCTGTTGCAATATGGTCTAATTTAATTATTACTGAGAACCCTGTTAGGTAGGGGTTGTTATTCCCATTTTACAGATAAAAATAAGAGGCTCAGAGAGTTTAAGCAAATTATCGTCTCTAGGTCAGGTTTTGATCCCATTTCCAAAGAAGGTGATACTTTTGAGATACTATTAATCAAATGTTGTTATTTAGGTTTCTGCTCACAACCAGCTAATGCTGGCTCTTGGTTCTAACATCTTAGCATGAAGTTATACAGGTGCTTAAAAATTTGATATAGAAAATAATTAATGATTAGCCACCATGAGATGGGCCCTAAGACTCTGGTCCACACTGCTTTTCAAAATGAGATTGAGTCAGTACAATAATGCTTGTTTTAGCTGAAAATAAGGTATAAGATGGAAAACAAAAACACACACATGGAGAGAGGGAAAAATTAATCCACAAAGTACAATATTTACAGAGAAACTCTCATACTGTGAATGAAAATGACATAATTGTTCATCAGTCAAGGTATACGAATACCAATGTCTGATAAAATCCTGAGAAAAATACATATTGTGTTTTGGATTTTAAAGAAAATAGAATAAATGAAACAAATATTTGGGGCAACATACTATAAAAAAAATAATTTTAAGCTCCTCCATTCTAAAAGATGATTTCCTATCCCAGCAAGGCATATTAGGGTAATCCTGATATAATGTGAGGACAGGGGGAAAAAACCTTCTACCAGGAGAAATGATTTAGACCCTAGAATAAAGACTTTTTTCAATAGTTAATCTTGCTTGATGTCTGTTATTGACTCTATTGTACTAGCTGGAGGATGAAGGGTGTTATGAGAGGTCATCTATCTTCCTAGCAAAAATCACCAGTATGTATTATGTGCTTGCTACACGCTTAGGTTGTAGGACTTACATATTTTTTAAAAGTTAGAAATGTTTCATGTTTAATTAGCCTGAAATCAGATAAGATTATACATGACTACGGGAAAACATGCAATCATTGGAAGCCTTCTAAAGATTAAAAATCGCATGCTCCTCTTTCCTGTTCCACTCTGAAGGTCAAGTGGGATTCCCCTGTGCTGGGATGGAGTCTCCTTTCCTATTTCCATACTGATGGCATATGGATGCTATCTCTAAGACAAAAGGAGATCCTTTCAGAAATAATTACTCTGTTTGTGTACCCAACCTATTGTCTTCCAAAATCTATTGCATTGTTTGAAGAAGAAGCCACACACTGACTTTGTCTTTCTCAAGTCATCTCTTCTTATGAGAAAAAACTCTTTGGGGACTCTCATTGCTGAATCAGTAGGCAGATGAGGAACCAGACAGGCAAAACAAGGAGGGGCATTCCCATGGTTTAGCTGTGAGAGAGCAGTTCAGGTGAGAAAGGATTTCCATCAGAGAAGGGACTGCTGCTTACCTGAGCACCTGCGTTTAGGTGTCACACTGCACACCACTTGGCTGGACTAATCTCCTGAGCAACCAAAACCTTCACTGAAACAGGTGTAGCAAGTTGTCAGCTTCCTCTTGGTTAATATATAAGATGTGCAGAGCCAGTTCTCTGACAAAAGTTCAGCAATTCAATTTTCCTCAGTTATTGCTGCTCACAGATTTTTTTTCTCAACATATTCTAAATGAATTAGCTCTGAAGAATGACACTTACCAGCCACAATCCCCATAAAGTGAGTAAGTGTTTAGACTAATACATAAATTAAACATAACATTGATATCCAAAGTTCTCTAGTGTATCTGACACTAAAACATCTTCCCTATAGCAGTGATCTTTTTTTCATGCAATTTTGTAACTATTTCTTGCTGCAGGCTATTAAGGAGACAATGCTGAGGCAGAACTTTTTTTTTTTTTTTCACAATTTTTGAATATGTGAGTAGTTCCTGGAAGTCTCTCTTATTCTTTATGGAGAAATGACCTACAGATGAAAGAAAAACAAGAACATCTCTCTAAGTGGGACCTAGGTTATAAAACAAATCCAGAGCTGAAGAATAGCATTGCCATTGAAGGCCAAAGTTATGCTTTCTGTAAAAGAGTTTTCTCTCTCTTATAGTCCCATGTTCCCCCTTTCCTCTCCCAATTACATAAACTTGCAAATATTTTATCTTCCTTTCATGTTTATTTGCTATTTAAATATCAATTAAATTCATTTAAGTGGGATTACTAAATCAAGGGAAAATAGCTTTTTGGTTTAGAAAATATAAAACTCTTACCCGGCTGGTGTGGCTCAGAGGTTGCCAGTTCAATTCCCAGTCAGGACACATGCCCAGGTTGTGGGCCAAATCCCCAGTGGGGGACATGCGGGAGGCGGCCAATTGATGTTCTCTCTCATCGATTTTTTCTCTCTCTCTCTCTCCCCCTCTCTCTAAAATCAATAAAGAAAAAAAGTAAAATATACAACTATTTTCATTTTGCAGAAGTTGGGATCAAGCAATACTCTTACCAATATTCTGTGAAAACTATAACTCCTGTCTCCACAAGGTTGAATCATTCAGACGTATGTATGCAGATTTCTGTGCTAATGTAAAAACCAATTTGATTCCTAAAAATAAATTAAAATAACACTATGATAGTATTATTGGGACTTTTTCTTCCCATAATGTAACCCCCCCTTTCCTCTATTGTGAGGGAGCCTCCTAGGAGTACAAGGTCCCCTTAGCACTGCAGTGGCACTCCTGTCCTGCCTCTCCCTCCCTCACTCCTCCCCAGGGAAGGGGGAATGCTTTCCATAGGATTTGCTAATTTTAGGGGCAGGAGCCTGGCATGAGTGCTTCGGTATATTCCCTCTTTATCTCTTAGAACCAGGCTGATAACAAAGACAAGTCATTCTGCTCTGAGCATGGAGAAAGGATTTGCTACCCTTGGGGAGGACTGTGGTTTTCCCGCATTGCCTAAAATTGAGATCAGGTGGCTGTTTGGTCTGATTCAGTGGTAGAATATGCTAACTCCTTTGGCCAAAGATCTATAGCCCTTCTTTCCAATCAGCACATCAGAAGAACACTGATATTTTAATTTCAATCTATCTCTCTTTTTTATCCTCTTAAGTGACTATAAACTCGGAAGATCAAGAGAAATGTATCTCCTTAATCCCCCATGTGTGTCGGTGTAGGTGTATGTATACATGTCTGGAACCATGTTCTGTTACATAGGTATTTCTATTTCTATTTCTAAATGAATCTTACTCTCATAATGAGAATACATTTGAGCTACTGGAAATTATTAGTAACATAAAATTTCGCCTGTGTTCTGTTCATGGAATCCTACTAGTAATGCTATTTTTCTCTGACTGCAAAAAAATCAAAGCAAATTTTATCAATTTCTGACCACCTGCTCCCTCATACATAGTATCTCATTTTTATCTTGAGCCTTAAGACAACATTATGATGGGATGAGCAATGAAATTATTAATATTTTCCCTGTTGAAAAGATGAGGTTTGGTTTTTTTTGTTTTGTTTTTTTCCATATCATGCTATCATTGGTATGCTGGGAATCTGGTTCTGAGATAGAAAAATTACTTGTAGATTTTCTGGCTACTGGTTTTCTTCTTCCGCACATTTTTGCTTCTTTATGTTGTCCTGTCTTTTATTTAATCTACTTTAATTTAAACCTTCAAACTAGATTTCTTAATTCTGTCCTCTAGATTTCCCCTCTCAATCACTCTCTAAGTGGCAAGCAGAGAGATGGTTCTAATCTGCAACTCTGATTTGGTCTTGTTCTTGATGCATTAAGATATGTCAGAGGCTCCCCTTTGCCCTTATGAAATAATTCAGACTTTTTAAGCAGTTTGTAAGGCCTGCCAGGATCTGGAATGTGATTCCCACTATGATCTTATACCATTGATCTGGTTCAGATAAAGTCACTTTATTCAAACATCGACATAAATCACTATTTTGCCCATTTTGGAGTCCTCTTTCAAGACAGAGCCAGGTAAATTTGCATTATCCTACATCCTTTCATCAGACCCTCTGTCTCTGCTAGATGTCCCTGAGGTAGGCAGAGTAGTAGCCCCAATGATGTCTACATCCTAGCCCCCAGAAAATGTGGATATATTACCTCACATTGCAAAAGGATTTCACAGATGTGATTAAGATTATGAACCTTGAGATGGGAGAATATCCTGTATTATTTTGTGGGTCAATCCAATAATATGAACCATTAAAATTAGAGAACCTTTCCCGACGCTGTCAGAGAAATGAGATTTCTCTGACATAAGGACATAAACCATTGGCTTTGCTATTGGAGGAGGGGGCCAGGAGCCAGCTAATGTGACATTCTCTAGAAGGTAGAAGGGCTTTCACTCTGCAGCCAGCAAAATAATGGAAACATGGACCCCCACAGCTGCCAGGAACTGAATTCTGACAATAACCATAATGAGCAGGAAATGAATTCTCTCCTTGAGCCTTCAGAAAATAATGCATTCCTGCTGATAGTTTGATTTTTAGCCCAGAGACTTCTGGACTTCTGACCTCTGAAACTGCAAGATAATACATTTGTGTGGTTTAAGCTGCCAACTTTGTGGTGATTTGGGATGGCAGTAAAAGAAAACTAATATAGGCCTCTTCATCAGATACCAAGAATCAGCTCTGCATAGTCCATGTAACTCTCATCCTATTCAAATTCAACCCATTCTTCAGACCTTGGCCCCCAAGCCATCTTTCCCATGAGATCATCTCTGTTCTCTATCCCACAGGAATATCACTGCTATCTCAATTTGTTATCTCTGTCATTCATTTAAGCAATTCTTTTATTTAATTATTAATTGAAATATGCTTTCCCAAGACAGTATATAAGAGTGAAGAAACATTGTGCTACTAATTGATAGTTTTTCTTTATTTTAAAACTTTTTTTGTTATAATCCTCACCTGAGGATATTTTTTCCATTTATCTTCAGATAAAGTGGGAAGGGGAGAGAGAGAGAGAGAAACATGATGTGAGAGAGACACATCGATTGGTTGCCTCCCACACCACTCCAACCAGGGCCAGGACCCAACCACATCCGAGCTACACACCCTTGACTGGAATGAAACCGGATACTCTTTGGTCTGAGGGCTGACACTCTAACCACTGAGCCAAACTGGCCAAGGCTAAACGTTTTTAAAAATATGTTTTTAAAGCGGAGCCCCGCCTCTAAACGGCGGCCCCTGCTGGGAGCTGCGGGGGGGCCCCGGCGGTAAGCGACGCCCCGCCTCTAAACGGCGGCCCCGACTGGGAGCTGCGGCCCCGGCTGGAAGCGGCGCCCCGGCGGGAAGCAGCGGCCCCGACGGGGAGCTGCGGCCCCGTATGGTAGCGGCGGAGGCGGCGCCTGCCCTCGGGGATAAGAGCACCAGCTGCTCCACAGAGCAGAGGGCCGGGACAGAGCGCTAAATAGCCACAGCCACTCACCTGGGGCTCCGACAGAGGGAGGGCGGACTGGACTGGAACTTTGAGGGGACACCTGGGATTTGGAGGGCGCTCAGAGTTTGTGCTGAGCTGTGGCCACAAAGGACGGTGGTGGTCAGCCCCTCCTTCCCTGTTGCACAGACCAGCAGCCAAGTTTGCTCCTTCCTGGAGCTGTGGAAGCCCCTCCCTCGGAGATCCCCAGGTGAGGTAAAGAGGTAAAGAACTGCAAATTGAGGCTCATTAACAACCAGCATTGGCCCCACCCTCGGAAATCCTCTTACACTGTAAACATCTGAGGGAGGTTCGCATTCAAGGGAGATCCTAAGGCTTCTCAAGTAACTGAGGCTAATAGCCTCCAGGCAAAAAGCTAGATCATAACTAAACCTTTCCTGAGCTTGCATATCTACCCAGGAAAGTGAGACTTGACAGTGGTTTTGAAGGAGGGCCCTCCACGCTCATCCAAACCCAGTAGAGGGAGCCACAAATAGCAGAACACCAACACCCACAGGGAAAATTTGGCAGGCTCCAAAACCCACTGTGATAGCAAAAATGGTGAAACAAAGAAACAGATCCCAAATGAAAGAACAAGAGAACTCCACCGAAGATGAGATAAATGAAATGCAGCTAAGCAAATTATCAGAGGGAGAGTTCCGAGCCATGATCTTGAGGAAACTAAACAGCATGAGTAAGGACATCAACACCATGAGTAAAGATATAGAAACTCTGAAAACCAACCAAGTGGAAATGAAGAATGACATAGCAGAAATAAAGAACACATTGGAAGGATTGACCAGCAGAGTAGAGGAAGCAGAGGACCGGATCAGTGAATTAGAAGACAGAGTAGAAAAAATCAATCAATCAGAAAACCAAAAGGAAAAAACAATGAAAAAACAGGAAGATAGCTTAAGAGAACTGTGGGACAACTGGAAACGTAATAACATTCGCATTATTGGAGTCCCCGAAGAAGAAGAAAATGACCAAGGGTTAGAGAATATATTTGAAGAAATAGTGACAGAAAACTTTCCTAACCTGGTGAAGGAAGAAAGCATTCAAGTTCAAGAAGCACAGAGAGCCCCAAGTAAGAAGAACCCAAGCAGGCCCACACCAAGACACATAATAATTAAAATGCCAAAAATCAAAGACAAAGAGAGAATCCTAAAGGCAGCAAGAGATAAGCAACAGGTTACCTACAAAGGAAACCCCATTAGGCTATCATCTGACTTCTCAACAGAAACACTACAGGCCAGAAGGGAATGGCATGAAGTAATCAAGGTCATGAAAAACAAGGATCTGAATCCAAGACTACTCTATCCAGCAAGGCTATCATTCAAAATAGAAGGTCAAATAAAGAGCTTCCCAGACAAAAAAAGGCTATGGGAATATATTAGCACCAAACCAGCACTGCAAGACATGTTAAAAGGACTGCTATAATTATTAGAAGAAATAGAAAGATAACTAGAACCACACTGTACAAAAATGGCAATAAATAAGTACATATCAATAATCACCTTAAATGTAAATGGACTGAATGCTCCAATAAAAAGACACAGAGTAGCTGACTGGATAAGAAAGCATGATTCACACATATGTTGCTTACAAGAGACCCACCTCACAACAAAAGACTCACATAGGTTGAAAGTAAAGGGATGGAAAAAAATCTTCCAAGCAAACGGAAAGGAAAAAAAAGCTGGGGTAGCAATACTCATATCTGATAAATTAGATTTCAAATTGAGACCATAACTAGAGACAAAGAAGGCCACTACATAATATTGAAAGGGTCTATCCAACAGGAAGATATAACCTTGGTAAACATATATGCACCCAATATAGGAGCACCAAAATATATTAAAAATCTTCTGGAGGACTTCAAAGGAGAAATCGACCACAATACAATCATAGCAGGAGACTTCAACACCCCACTGACATCACTGGATAGATCATCTAGACAAAAAATCAACAAGGAAACAGAGACTCTAAATGAAGCACTAGATCAAATGGATTTAATAGATATATACAGAGAATTACACCCCAAAACTGCAGAATTCACATTCTTCTCAAGTGCACATGGGACATTCTCAAAGATAGACCATATGTTAGGGCACAAACTAAGTCTCTACAAGTTCAAGAAGATTGAAATCATATCAAGCATCTTCTCAGACCACAATGGCATGAAACTAGAAATCAATTGCAACAAGAACATGCAAAGACATATGAACACATGGAGGCTAAATAGCATGTTACTGAACAATGAATGGGTTACCATGGAGATCAAGGAAGAATTTAAAAAATTCCTGGAAACCAATGAAAATGAACACACAACAACGCAAAACCTATGGGATACTGCGAAAGCAGTTCTGAGAGGGAAGTTCATAGCACTACAGGCCCACCTTAAGAAAGAAGAAAAATTTCTAATTGACTACCTAACCTCACAACTTAAAGAACTGGAAAGCAAACAAAAAGAAAACCCTAGAGCAAGTAGAAGGAAGGAAATAGTAAAGATCAGAGCAGAAATAAACGACATGGAGACCAAAAAAACAATTCAAAGGATCAATAAAACAAAGAGCTGGTTTTTTGAAAAGATAAACAAGATTGATGGACCCTTAGCTAGACTCACCAAGAAACAAAGAGAGAGAACCCAAATACACAAAATCAGAAATGAAAGAGGAGAAGTAACAACTGACACCACAGAAATACAAAGGATCATTAGCAATACTATGAACATATTTATGGCAACAAATTCGACAATCTAAGCCAAATGGACACATTTCTAGAAACACATAGTCTCCCAAAACTGAATTGGAAAGAGATAGAAAACTTGAACAGGCCAATAACAACGAAGGAAATTGAAGATGTAATCAAGACTCTCCCAACAAACAAAAGCCCAGGCCCTGACGGCTTCACGGGGGAGTTTTACCGAACATTCAAAGAAGAACTAACACCCATTCTCCTCAAACTATTCCAAAAAATTCAAGAAGAAGGAAGACTTCCAAACTCGTTTTATGAGGCCAGCATAATTCTCATCCCAAAACCAGAAAAAGACACTACAAAGAAAGAAAACTACAGGCCAATATTCCTGATGAACATAGATGCCAAAATCCTGAACAAAATACTAGCAAATCGGATCCAGCAATACATCAAGAAAATTATTCACCATGACCAAGTGGGATTCATCCCAGGGATGCAAGGCTGGTACAATATACGCAAATCAATAAATGTGATACATCACATAAACAAAATGAAGGATAAAAACCATATGGTCATATCAATAGATGCTGAAAAAGCATTTGACAAAATCCAGCACCCATTTCTGATAAAAACGCTCAGCAATTTGGGAATAGAGGGATCATATCTCAACATTATAAAGGCCATATATGAAAGACCTACAGCCAACATCATACTCAATGGACAAAAACTAAAAGCATTTCCCTTAAGAACAGGAACAAGACAAGGATGCCCACTTTCACCCCTCTTATTCAACATAGTACTGGAAGTCTTAGCCACAGCAATCAGACGTGAAGAAAAAATAAAAGGGATCCAAATTGGAAAGGAGGAAGTGAAACTGTCATTATTCGCAGATGACATGATATTATACATAGAAAACCCTAAAGACTCCATCAAAAATCTACTAGACTTAATAAATGAATTTGGCAAAGTAGCAGGATACAAAATTAACGTCAAGAAATCGACGGCATTCTTATACACTAATGATGAACTCACAGAAAGAGAAACTAAAAAAACAATCCCATTTACCATCGCGGCAAAGAAATTAAGATACCTATGAATAAACTTAACCAAAGAAGTAAAGGACCTATTTGCAGAAAACTACAAGACATTGAAAAAAGAAATAGAGGAAGATATAAAAAAGTGGAAGCACATACCTTGTTCATGGATTGGAAGGATTAACATCATTAAAATGTCCATACTACCCAAAGCAATCTACAGATTTAATGCAATCCCCATCAAAATACCAACGACATATTTCACAGAACTAGAACAAATACTTCAAAAGTTCATATGGAACCAAAAAAGACCCCGAATAGCTACAGCAATCTTGAAAAAGAAGGACAAAGTAGGAGGGATCACAATACCGGACATCAGGTTATACTACAAAGCTACTGTAATCAAAACAGCCTGGTACTGGCACAAGAACAGGCACATAGACCAGTGGAACAGAACAGAGAATCCGGAAATTGACCCAAGACATTATGCTCAATTAATATTTGACAAAGGTGGTAAGAACATACATTGGAGTAAAGACAGCCTCTTCAATAAATGGTGTTGGGAAAATTGGACAGCTACATGCAAAAAAATGAAACTAGATCATCAACTTACACCATACACAAGAATAAACTCAAAATGGATAAAAGACTTAAATGTGACTCATGAATCCATAAAAATCCTAGAAGAAAATGTAGGCAACAAAATTTCAGACATCATACGCAGCAAAATTTTCACTGATATATCACCTAAGGCAACAGAAACAAAGGAAAAAATGAACACATGGGACTACATCAAACTCAAAAGCTTCTGCACAGCAAAAGAAACAACCATCAAAGTGGAAAGGCAACCCACTGTATGGGAGAGCATAATTGCCTATGATATATCAGATAAGGGACTAATTTCCAAAATATATAGAGTGCTCATACATCTCAACAAAAGGAAGACAAAGAACCCAATTAAAAAATGGGCAGAGGAACTAAATAGACACCTCTCCAAACAGGACATACAAATGGCCAAGAGACATATGAAGAAATGCTCAACTTCACTAATCATCAGAGAGATGCAAATTAAAACAACAATGAAGTATCACCTCACACCTGTCAGAATAGCCGCCATCAACAAAGCATCAAACAACAAGTGTTGGCGAGGATGTGGAGAAAAGGGGACTCTAGTACACTGCTGGTGGGAGTGCAGACTGGTGCAGCCACTATGGAAAACACTATGGTGTTACCTCAAAAAATTAAAAATTGAATTACCATTTGACCCAGTGATCCCACTCCTAGGAATATACCCTAAGAAGCCTGAAACACCAAACAGAAAGAATACATGTACCCCCATGTTCATAGCAGCGCTATTTACAATAGCTAAGATATGGAAACAGCCCAAGTGTCCATCAGTAGATGAATGGATAAAAAAGCTGTGGTACATATACACAATGGAGTACTATGCAGCTGTAAGAAAGAACGATCTCCTATCCTCTGCGTCAACATGGGAGGACCTGGAAACTATTATCCTAAGTGAAACAAGCCAAGCAGAGAAAGACAAACATCATATGATCTCACTTATTTCTGGAATATAATGAACATAACAGGGTGAGGAGCAGGGTAGTCCCGGGGACGTGGAAGTGGGGTACAGACTGACATCTGTCAGAAGAGGGGGTGGGGGAGGGGAGCGATGAACACAGAACTTGTACGCATGTACTCATAACCAATGGACATGGACAACAAAAATGGGGACGGGGCAGGGAGGGAGGGGGAGGGGGTGTCAATGGGGGAAAAAAAGGAGAATCATCTGTAACAAAAGTAAATTAATAAAAAAATTAAAAAAAATAAAATAAAATAAAAATATGTTTTTATTGATTTTTTTTAAGAGAGAGAGAAATGTCAATGTGGGAGACAAACATTTATTGTTGCCTCCTGTTCCCAACCCAACACGGAAATGAACCCAAAATGCCGGCATATGCTCTGACCAGGAGTCGAATTGATGACCCTTTGGTGCACAGGACAATGCTCAACCAACTGAGCCACATCCGCCAGGGCAGTTTTTCTTTATTTTGCAGTTTTTCAGTGTTTTGTATTTCTTCTTTTTTCTTTATTGGACACATCTTTTTTTCCTTTTTTTTTTTTTTTTCTATTCTGCTAGTGGGTGTTATGGACTGAACTTTTTTGTGCCCCCACCCTGCCAAATTCATACGTTAAAGCCTTTGGGTGGTAATTGGGGTTAAATGAGGTCAGGAGGGTAGAGCTCTCCTAATGGTCCCCTAATAAGAAGAAACCCCAGACAGCTTGCTTGCTCTCTTCACCATGAGAGGACACAGAGAAAAGCAGCGGTATGCAAGTGAGGAGGAGAGCACTTATCAGAAACCCACCATCCTCACACCCTGATCACAGATTTCCAGCCTCTGGAACTGTGAGAAACTAAGTCACTGTATCTAACCCAGCCTGTGGTCTTCCGTTATGGCAACCCAAACATACAAAGACAGTGGGGAATCCTGAGGGTGTATCATACCGACCCATTGCTGCCTAAAATCAACCAAGCGACTTGAGTACTTTAAAACACGTCAACAATGGTCAGTCCTTTCTGACTTACATGGACTAGTATTTAGCACATATCTTTTTTTACACCTCACAGAGATTATCATTGTGGCGGGGGTCATTTATTTTTAAGGATAATATATGTTTATTTACATAATACTAATTTCTCTACTCACAACCCTTTTTTAACTCTCAAGTTTTTTTGGAATCATTTTCTCCCTTTCATACTATATTGCCTAGAAACTTATTTGATTAAAGTCTATTGAGTTAAAAACTCTCAGTTTTTGTCTACCTGGAAATGTCTTCATTTCAGTCTCATGTTGTTTGGTGTAATTCTGAATTGATTTTATTTTTCTTCTAAGAATTTGGGAGATAGCATTCCATTGGGTTTCCTTCTTACCTGTTTACATTAGAAAAGCTTGCTCACAGGTCAAATCAATGGTTCTCAACCACACGGGGAATATTAAAAGAAATACTGATGCCTGGTCCACTCGGGTAATTAAAATGTGCAGCTCTCTTTAAAAACCATTGGTCTAAATGTTCTTTCTTTTACAGTTATCTCATTTTTCTCTGAATGCTTTTTTTTTAATCCCCACCAGAGGACATGCTTAGAGAGAGGAAGAGGGGAAGGGCATCCTGTGAGAGAGAAACATTGATCGATCGATTGCCTTCCTTATACTGCCTTCCTCCATTCTTCCTCCTCACTTCTCTGGTGCATCAATAAGACGATGTCACACCTTTTCATTCTATCATATACACCTCAACATCACTTTTGTAATCTTTAACTTCTTTGTAGTGATTTTCTTCTAGTCTAGCAGTTCTCTAATTTATGAAATTTTTAGCTGCTTTCATCCCACCCATAGAGGATTAAAATATTTTTTTCATATAATTGTAGATCCATAGAGAGTTAAAAGAAAGGTACGTAGGGTCCCCTAAAACTTTCATCAGTTTCCCCCCAAAGTGACATGATATACTAATGTGTGTACGTGTACGTGTGTGGACCGTGCTCATCAGCTTCATCCCACACAGAGATTCATGTAACCACCACCAGCTCCGGGATGAGGAACTGTTCCATCATGGGAAAGGAACTCCTTTCATATTCAATTCCTTCTTCATGCCTGTGCCCTGGCCACCACTAATTGGTTCTCCATCTCTATGACTTTATCATTATTATTTCAAGAATGTTATAGAAATGGAATCATATAGTATGTAGTTCTTTGAAATTGACTTTTTCAAAAAGCATAATAGCCTTGTAACTCATCCAGTTGTTGCATGTATTAATAGCTTGTTCCTTTTTATTGCTGAAGAGTATTCCACTGTCTGAACCACAACCCATTCAACCATTTGCCTATGGAAGAGTACTGGGATTCTTTCCAGTAAAACTTTATGAACATGTGTGTGCAGGTTTTGTATGAACCTAAATTTTCATTTCTCTGAGATAAATGCCCAAATGTGTGGTTCCTTGGTCAAATGATAACTGTTTTTTTTTTTTTGTTTTTTTTTTTTTGTAATGAACAGTTTTCTAGAGAGGCTGTATCATTTTAAATTCCTACCAAAAATGTATGAGAAATCCAGTTTCTCTCCATCCTTGAAAGCATTGGGTATTATCACTACCTTTTATTTAAGATCTTTTAATAGTTGTGTAGTGACCAATAGAGTTATATTTAATATTTTCAGTTTCTTAAGTCTAGACACGTTTGTTATTTATGCAGACTCTCAATTGTGGTGATTTATATCTTATACGTTTATTACTTTGTTTTTCGTTGTGAGCTCACATTTGATTGAATTTAATCTGTATAATTCCTGAGGGCCAAAAATGGAGCTTCCTTCCAGATAGGATTCGGACTGCTCATGCTGGCAGGCAGAGGTTGCTGCTGACTTGGAATCGCTTTAGACCCCTTGGAGGGTCTGAACCAAATGCAGGAGTCTCAGTTGCACCTGCAACATTTTAACTGAGATCCCCATGTTAGTTTCCAAATCTCAGCACTTATAGTATGAATGCCCAAAGATAAACTGGAATTTCTAAAGTGCTTAAGATTTTTGTAAAATTTTAACTATTGTTATTGTGAGTGTGTTAAGGCCATTGAAGAATTCTTTTTCTCTTGTGAAGTCTCAGGAATTTAGTAAAACGTATGTTTCTTATAATTAATCAAAGATTCTTCTGACTGGAAGGATCTTTCTGAGCACCTCTTCTGCCATACTGCCAGAAGCATGTGTGTCCTGGCTCCAGGTCTCACATCTGTCACAGCTGCCTCTCAGTAGCGGTTCATCCTTGTTCACTCAGTGAATGAATGGACAAGATAATAAGTAAATTAATGAAAATCAGTACATAGATGAATCCATTCATAACCTCTTTCAAATGTATCAAGATCATATTTAGACAGCCTTTTTAAGAAAACTTTCCTTCAAAAAATTGAGCGAAGCTCTTGTGTTTTTAACATCAAAGCTTTATAAATACTCCCCAACACACATTACCTATACTATTTTTACCACACAAGAATACAATTTTTATTGTGGTAAAAATAGATCAAAACTTTAAAGTATAATTTCTAAAGGCTGATGATGGTCAGAGGTTAGCCTACCTCTGAAACAGTACAAAATAAAAGTAAAAAAATAAAAATGTGTCATGTTACAGGCCACTAACCTTCTGAATGTATAGAGTTGGAGATCCCTGATTGAAATAGCTGACCCAATATAGAAAAACCATTTCAAAACACATTCATTCAAAAACTAGAATTGTACCTCTATAGTCTAGACGGCGTATTTGTTATTTTACAAAAGCCCAACCCCTCAAGGTCAGAGCAGATAGGGTTTTTTCTTCCAGTATTCCTGTTATACTCAGTATAAGTGAAATCCTTTCTTCTCTAGAATTACATACATAAAATAAAAATTGAAACAGAAGTATTACATTAATAGGTATAGGACTGAAATACGTTCTTACTCAATCTAATTGGTGATTTATTTAACTGTCATTTCCTTTCTTAGAAAGGAATTTTGCTGCACTATTAGTCTTCATAGGGACAAATATCATTAATTAAATAAAACTTTACATCATAAAAAGCAATGTCAGCACTTCTAATTTCCTGATCTCAACCCATTCATTTGGTGACAAATTTAAGCAAAGGAAATTTAGTCCTATAAAAAGTTTAAAAGCATTCTAATTCCTCTCTAGGCATACATTTTAACTTTTTTAATTTTACAGATGAATCTTTATGTCAGTAAACTTCAGATCAAAATTGTTTTTTCTCCCTCCCCCCCTCGGAATAACTCAACTAGAAAGAAATCTGAATGTAATAGAAACATGATCAAAAGAAAGCAATTTAAGAGGGTGGCAATTGTAAGGAAGTGAAAAACACAGTGAGCTATGTCAGGCACTGCAGAATAAGTAATACAAAAATATGCAGTTTTTCAGATTAAATGAACTATCCTTCCATTTCTTGATGTTCACCGCAATAACATTTAGTAATACAGTTTGAGGCATTCAAGTAACTATTTAAGCAGTATTTACCAAAAGTAATTGTATGAAGAAACAAGCCTTTGATTCCCACAAAACATAGTATTTAGTATTTGATATGCTCTTTGGAGTTTTCCAGATTTTAAAATGTCTTTTTGCAAAACAGCCAGTCTGTGGAGACAGTATAAACTGGACTAAAATTTTCACCGGGATCCTAGATGTTATCAGGGAAGTGATGATGATGAGACCACCTGCAAGAATAATCTGCAGAGGGAGAATGGGGAAAGGAGTTGCTGGGCTGCCATACTCAAGCTGGGCTGAAATTCATCAGTTTGCCTAAGTCTGGAGTCCATACAAGCCAAACCCTGAGGTGTCTACTGCCAATTTCCCCTCCCCATTTCCACTGCCGCTGTGATACGTGGAGTGATGAACACCATCCTTTCTTCGGTTTTTCAGGGTTCTTTATTAGCAGCACCAAATTTTCCTGACTGGAAGTTATTATCATTTATAATTGACCACACAGTCTTCTTTCATTATTATTTTTTAAATCTTTGTAAAATAAAATAAAAAAAATTTAAAAAAAACTATTATCTTTACTTCTAGGAACATAATTTGAATTAGAAAAACATAAATTAGATCAGGATATAGAGACAATGTATCCAGAAAAAAGTTAAACCAACTTTAGAATTTATTTCATCAGTAGTGAGTACTTTGATCTATCAATTCTGAATTGGCCATTTAGCTTCCCAGTGCTGGAGCCCCCTGAAGACTATCAGAGGACAAAGACTGAGACCTGATACTTGCCTGCCAGTCTGTCAATCACATCAGTGGTTTCTTCCTAACTCTCAGGATGAAATCCAAGTCCCATAGCATCACACAAAAGACCTTTCATGATTTTGCTTCTTCTTGACCCTCAGATTCATTTCTTAATCTGTTCTCATAGGATCTGAACCCTCCACTCAGACTGGCCTGCTGTATCTCCAAAAGCACCAGCCCTTTCAGAGCCGGATGCCCTTGAACACTTCGCTATATCTTACTAGGACCTCTAGTCTCTAATTTTTCACTTGGAATTTTTTCTAATCCAGAAGGACTCACATCAGGAATCAACCCCTTCATATACTCCATATCTATCTGGTGAAATGCCTTTCTCCCTGATCTCTCAACTGCACGTATATATTGCATTCATCTGCCTTACCAAACAGGGTTGTATTAACTATTTTACTCCTCTGTTTCTGCCTCTAGATTCTGGAAAAACCTGTCTCTCATCTCAGCTCCCCTAGTACACATCAGACCAGCAGGCACATCAAAGATGCTCAATAAAGGAATACATTTCACAGGATTGTATACGATTTTGTCCTGGTCAGAAATAATCTATTGTGCCTGGCACCATTTTTATTCAGACAACGGTTAAGGCTCGACGTGTCACGTTATGCTATGGATCTGTTCTGATACTGCCTCATAGCATCTAATTGTTCGATGTGTCTGTCTGGTTATTGGCAGTCTGCTGGGTGTTAGGAGGGAAATTCACAGCTATTTTAAAAGCTACTTATTGAGTCAGCCCTGAAACTTTTGTTTATCCTTTTCTGTGTTCGGCTTCCTTTTATATTCCTTGGGACCACTCAAAAGCATTTAAAGCCATCTTCCAATTTATTTTCCAATGTACATTTCCAGCTGAGTTCTTTTTTATTACGTGGTAGTTCGTCTTGCAGAATTCTCAGACCGGCTTTGAGCAGAGCTCACATTACATTATTTCAGCTTCTTAGTTGTTTATACCATTATACCCAGGAATGCAACAGGACGGAGAAGAAAGTCAGATTCTCTTTTAGAGGTCAGATAGTACTGCATAGCAATTAGAGCAAGCAGAAGAAAAGATTTAGAAGTAGCAGAGACATCCAGGTGGATCCTTGATCTAAAGTTTAGGGCTTCCTCCAGAGTTACTATTTAAGAGGAGAAGATCTCTATTATGAATTCATCCTTTCTTCAAGAATGTGCCAAGACATGTAATTAACGCTAAGAAGGGGGTTGATATAGGAAAAGCAAATAAAAGCAGTGACTCAGAGGAGGCCTAGCGTCTGACTTGTGAATTCTGTTTGTGCTTGGAAAGGGAAGACTCAGCCTTCAAGTGAGACAGAGGAGGTAGCAGCTAGCATAATGTTTCTGAGCCCCTATGCAGCTCTCCTATCTGCCTTTCTGTCACTGTGAGGCTACATTACATGTCAATGTGCAATAGAGGAAAACAAGTCCCATTAGGAAAAATAGAAAATGAATGTGTTTCCTTGTTAGAAGTCTTCTTAGAGCCCTGTCCTTGAGTTTTGAATTCCTAGGAGGGGGAATGTCAAATGGTCATGCAGTCCTCAGTAGTAGCTTGGTGGGAAGCTGCTAGGTTGGCTTTCAGACTGCCACTGATTTGGCTGATAAGGAGAGAATGGGCTCTAATGGATTCGGACAGTTTATTATTCTGGTCACAGCAGGCAACAGGAGCTTCATGTTTTCCTGGTTCCTCTTGCCCCACAAATCCCATGGAGGTGATGTATGGAGGGCCCAGGAGTCTGTGTCACATCTGAGAGACACTGAGCTTAAAATTCCCAGTCTTATCAAAGAAATCATAACATAATCATCTACCCTCCTCTCCTCCGTAGAGAGACATTCTGTTTATTTCCCAGGAATACAAGAAAATCTCTCCAGGAAGGGATGGGAAGTATCTCTGTTTTACCATCCTGGAATGTTTCCTTATGTAAAAAATTTTAAATTGACATTCTTTCATTCTTAGAATGCTTTTGCTCAGAAGAGTGTATAAAAACACAAGAGATCCAGAGAGAATTGCCTGGGATATAATATGTAGTGTTTTCCAAATTTACTTAAATCACTAAAACTATACCTTCTCCTTTTCTTTCTTGTTTCTTTCTCGTTTTTCCCCAGTCTAAGTATTTTGCTCATTAAGCACTTTTCAGAATGCTCTTGGAAATATAGTAGTGGAGGGATTGTACAAAGGGCTTGAAGTCAGAGACCTCAGTTCGAAGGACAGTTTAGGACTAGTTATATGACATTGAGCACGTTTTATAAGTCACAGAGCCTCAATTTTTCAGCTGTAACATGGGAGAAATGATAAAAAACCGAAATATGGTAACTCTGTATGTATGTGATGTACCCAATAAAGTCAAAATAGCCAACAAGAATTGTTAGCTTCTCTGCTTTAGTTTTTTGTTTTTGTTTTTTTTTACCTTTGTTTCCAAAATATCTTCATTTTCTCAGAGTGGTATGTATTTGTTCATTTTCAGAGAGTTCCTCAAACATTTTCCAAATATATCTAGTAAGAAACAAGGTAATATCTCATCTCTATGATGTCAGAAATTGAGTTAGATCCTTTTTTATTTTAAAACAAACTTTACTCATTTTAAGGATAGGAAATTTCTCCTCACTAGCATAAAGTTAAAAATGCATTTGGACGTATTATGGCATTGCCCTAAGTTAAAGCCCTATATTTATTTGTGCTGTCAGTGTGTCTAATATCAGATTTCCCAGAAGCAGGGCCTCAGAAAGAGCAACTTGAGAGCTTGAAAGAAAACCCTGTGAGGAACTGAGGACTTTGGACTAGAATACTGCCAGGTTAGAAGCTCAACGAAGACCTGGTTTAGCTGACACCCAGTCTCATTTAGTCGGATCCCACAGGAAGTTCTGGCTACAGATTTATCTCACCTCCAGGCAAGGGAGCTGGCCTTTCGTATGTGGGTATCAGTTAGACACTGGCTGCAGGGTACGTTCAGAGGTGAAGATGCACTCTCCCAGGCATTTCCCTGCACATTGAGGATAGTTCTTAGGGGAAGGATGCAACCACAGACCATCAGCAGCCAAGGGTCACAGCTGCTGGGGCAGGGGCACCTGCCTGGTAAAGAGGATCTAGGGGGCAGCACCTCCTGCATGGGGTGCTTTGTTAAAGAGACTTGGGTAGCAGTAGAATTTATGGATGAGATGTGACAGCACAGATGGGGGGTACAGATAGATTGTGAGAAGTGGGTGGATGCAGGATTTAAAAAGTAATGAATATGAAGTTAAGATATATCAGTTGAGTCTTTGTTAGTGTCCTTGCCTTATATCTGATTCCAAATATTGTTTTCCTTTTCAAATTCCTCCATCAGCTTCCATTTCCACCAATTTCTTGGTTGCTATTTTGCCTGGCACTTGGACTTTAAATTTGTTCTGACTTTCCAGTTCTTGGCAATTCCCCCGATGCTGTCTAATTGCCTAGCCTTTAGAGATCTCATTTTCCACTCCTGATCTCAACTTATTTCCCTGGACTCTGACCTATGGCTGTGCTCTGCTTTTCTGGTCCAAACGACTTGCCTTGTCCCTACAACCTTCTAGTTGTGAAGTTGGATAGGCAGAGCCAGTTTCAGGCTAGGCTCCAAATAACTGTAGAAAATCTTGCTCCAGACCACAGTGGCACTCCAAGACAGTAGGAAGGGGAGAAAAAACTAAAGAGGTCCCTTCCCTTCCCTTCCCTTCCCTTCCCTTCCCTTCCCTTCCCTTCCCTTCCCTTCTCTTCCCTTCCCTTCCCCTCCCTTCTTGTCTCTCTCTCTCAAGATTTATAGCCCAGTAGTCTGGGACTATTTAATATAGATAGAAACAAAGAAATATACTGAGTTTTACTGTCAGAAAAATAAGACTGTTTTATAATCTAGTTACTACTGTATTAACTGTGCACTCATGAATGACACCAATGCCATCAAGAGCATCTAAAGACAGTCATTATCCTGTGTAATGAGTCCATAAACAGTGTGATCACAGCCAAAGGGTTAATTTACAAATGTTTGGATAATGAATAAAGAAAGTGTCAATTTTATGGAAACTTAATTTTTTCTGGGTGACTCCTTCTTCTAAGTATGATCAATATACACAGTTACTATAATAAAAGTTTGATTAAGTAAAACATTAGGTCTTTTTGTTAACTTCCAAATTAACTCAATTTGTCTCAATAGTCCCGGTAAAAATTCTTTGAAAATGCATTATTCCATAAATGTCTTGCAAACGGAGCCTTTGAAAATAATCAACATTTTGTTTCATAACTTAAAATTTTACTAGAAAACAAGGTTTTCTGAACAACAATTTTCCCTTTACATTAGATTACAGATGTAAAAGTATAAAGGGTTGCTTTGAATACTTTTGAATTTTTAAAAAATTTTATGAAACTTTATTGTCCAATCCTTTTTGCAATCATCCAAGTTAAATGCAGACAACATACAGTAAATTGAGGTTCCTGCTATTTTGCAACGTGGTTAATCAAAATTTTGCTGTCAAGATTTTGTAATTTATTTTTCATGCATAGAAACATTTCTAATTTAGCCTTAATTTTTACAGGGTTAGAGGGAAAATTTGAGCCCATACATTTACTTGAAATACAATTGAAATAATGGAAACATCTATATCTTCTTAGTGTTAAAGACTGTAGAATGGACAATTAAAAGCTCTCCTAGATTAATACTATTAAAATGTCATGAGTAATATAGGCCTGGCCCTCTGATTTATCATTCATCATTACTATGTAAGTTACTCAGAAGCTATGTAATGAGGAGGGATGCTGAATTCACACAGCTATGAATTCTTTAGTAGAGGAGAAAAAAATCCTCAGATTAGCCTGCTTCTCAGAATAACAGCTTCAGATGTGCAATATGTGATTCCCAGCAATGGTAGCTGGAGAAGAAGTTCTGCATATGCTCTGTCAGTGGTGCCTGCAGCAGTGTGGATGGCCAGTCACGAAGGTCACAATGTCATGAAGGACTTGTTTGGAAGAAAGTGTGTGGGGTTGCACTGGCTGCACATATCCAACTGGTAACTGCTTTAACTGATTTTTTTTTTCAGGCAAAAGTTCTGGTAATCATTAGACATGTAGTTGTGTGACTTGACAAAAGTTTGGATCTAAAACTAATCACTAGAAGTAACTCCTCTTGAAGTACACGTGCAGAGAACCACGGGAACTCTGGAGGCAGGCCACACGGAGAGTTGTGTTTAACACAGATGGGGACCCCAACCTGCAAAACCAGCTTATTCTGTGATAACCTAGACCTTGTTCTGAAAGAATCTAGGGACTCTGTGGAGAGGGCCCCCACAGAACTGTAGTTAGGGTATGTGGATGGATAGGGTGTGGGGGTTGTTAGCTATTGACCAACCATGTTTCAACCAAGGTAATTCCACTTGTATCTATGCCAGTGGTTTTCAAACCTGAGTACATGTCAGCAACACCTGGAAAGCTTGTAAAAGCAGAACGCTTGGTGCCATCCCCAGATCTGCTGAGTCAGTAGACCTGGGGTGAGCTGTGAGAATTTGCATTTCTAACAAGTTCTACAGCTGTTGGTCTGGGAACCACACTTTGAGAATGATCAAACTCAATTATATATGTTGGGCCACCTAGTAATTAGTTGATTTGAAGAGAGCATTCTAAAGCTAAAAAGATCAGGTACACTGTAATAAGATAAAAAAAAAAGTCAAAAGCACTCATATAATTAAATTCTTTCTGACATTCTTATTTTTTATTTTTATTTTTTATCCTCACCTGAGGATATTTTTGCATTTATCTTCAGATAGAGCAGGAGGGAGAGAGGGAAGAAGAGAGAGAGAGAAACATCGACTAGTTGCCACCCACACAACCCCAACCAGGGCCAGGGACAAACTGCAACTGAGGTATGGGCCCTTAGTGGGAACCGAACCCGGACTCTCTGGTCCATGGGCCGACGTTCTAACCGCTGAGCCAAACCGGCCTGGGCTATTTTTTTTTTTTTTTTTTATACACCCTTTCTCGGAGGTCTCTGGTACCTGCATACTTCTGGCTGCCAAAGTCACCAGGTGTCAACTAGTTTATTCATTGTTTCCCTCCTCCCTGTATTCAAGACTTAAAATATTGTAGACACCAGGCCAGGTGCTATGCTTTGTAATACAACTAAGCCCTTGAGAAGTTTATAACCTCATATGTAAAGTAGTCACACAATGACCAGTGTGAGAGGTAGTTCAATAGAGCTTTCCTCACACAGTTTTGCCAAGGAATATTTCATTTTTCCTAGGACTATGAATAAATATTTGACTTAAGAGGTAATATTTGAACTGATTCTTAAAGAAATATTTGAACTGATTCTTAAAGAATGTGTAGACTTTTCCAAGGCAGGAAAAAAAAAAAAAAAAAGTGATGTTTCAGGCAAAGAAAATGACATCATGAGAATTTGCTTAGAAATTTCTGAATGTTTGACAATCAGAGATGAAAGGAGTTAACAAAGAAGAGCTCAGGGAAACACTGTCCTGCCATGTGGGGCTGACACTTCATGAAGACTAATGCCCTGTGGGGCAGGGATGGTAATTTATGATCTTTCCTAAATGTATTCCCAGTACTCAGTGTCATTCCCTGGCCTACCCCATAGAAATTCAGATTTATTTGTCTGTTGTGTAGCTTAGATCTCAGGGTATTGATGAAGCTCCTGATATTACTCTAATATGCAGCCAGAGCTAAGAATCACTGTGAAATCTGTTTTGATTGTGGACTATTTTAGAAGCATTCACAGTGGTTGACAAACATGGAGAATTGTACTGAGTTATTTAGGTGTGAACATTTTTCTTTTCTATTTAAATGCAGGTGCTTCTCCCCTCCAACTTTAATTGTTACCAAACAAATGACCTTGAACCATGACCATGACTCATGGGAGTCCACAAGGCCCTTCTCATGGATAAGCTCCTGCCTAATTCTCCGCTCAAGTCATGCTAGACACCTACCTTCTTTTGCCTTTTTCTGAACCAAGATATTCCTTCATATCTTATATGTAACGTCTCTCTTACACAATAATTCTTGGTTCTATCAATTTTTTTTTCTTCCTTGCATTCTCATAGCCTATTTTAACTCCTGCCACATGGGAAATAATAAATACTGACTTCAATGATGCTAGAAGGAAAAAAAAAATGCACACAAAAGACATAAAGAATACAATTGGAAAATAAAATAAATGATAAGGAATGGATGTTTGTGACAGGTCTCTTGGCAGGTGTCTCTTTCACAGCCTTGAACATCCTAGGCTCTTTCTTGCCCCAGTGCCCTCTGCCTCGCAGCTCCCATTGTCTTACACCTGGCTCCACCTCATCCTGCAGGCTTGGCTCAGAGAGAGGACACTTTCAGATTCTATCACAGTAGAGACTCCCTTCTCCCAACACACACCCAATTTTTCCCAGTCAGTAAATGTGTGTTTTCTTCACTGCACTTAGTACAATCTGTCATCTGTTTCCTGTTCACTGTTTTTCTTCTATTAGATTGTAAGTACCAAAAGGTCAGAAACCAAATCTGTTTAATCACAAATATTGTGATCATTCCCTAGTCCAGTGCTAGGTACTCAAAGGAGAGGATTTAATAAATATTTGTGAAAAAAAAAAATGAATGAATGAATGAATGAATGAATGAATTGAAAATATGAGGCTGGACACTAATACAGATTTATTTCCTAGTCCTGCAAACTTAAATAAGATGTCCCAGTATATTTATTTAAACTACTATACCCTATGCACAACTGATCGACATGGACAACAATGCTGGGGATGGGGCTGGAGGGATGGGGAGGAGGGTGTCAATGGGGGAAGAAGAAGAAACGTCTGTAACAAAAACAAATTAATAAAAATAAATAAATAAATAAATAAACTACCATACCTTAGCAACAAAAAACATCCAATTTGAGAGCTATTAATGATTTAAAAAGTTAAATCTACGTTAAATGACCTCATCAAATGCAGTCATATTGATGTTTTTAAGTTGTTACTGTATCCTTAATATTTTTTTTGCAAAATAACTTGTAAAATTTACTAATATCAAATTTAATAATTTATTTAAACACAGTCGCTTTGTTTGCCAGACCATTTATTTCGCACACAAATCAGAACCCTTGTTTGTATTTGAAAATATGTTTTATTTGAAACTGTATTTCCTAATCACACGCAGGCATTGTTCTTACCCATGGGATACTCACAGTCTGGTTAAATGTTGTTAATTGTTTCATAATTATTTCTGAGAAAAATCAATGATTGAAATGCCATCTCCATACAAGGGAGCTGCCTACCTTGGCCTCTTAGCAGATTTTCCTAACCAGCCTGCAAATTAGAATCACCTGGGGAGCTTTTCAAACTCCTACAGATGCCATGCTCCACCCTCTGAGATTTGAATTTCATTGATTTGGGGTGGAGTCAAGGAATTTCTACGATTTTTTAATGCTGCTGGGTGATTTTAATGTGCAGCCAAGGTTGAGAATCAATGGTTTAAAGAAAGAAAAATAATTATGCTCAAGCAGAGAATGGACTGTTAGCTCTCCAGACTTTGAGAGTTGCCCTGACATTCAAATCAATCGAACTATTATACATAAAAGGCAGAGAAATTACTGCTACTTGTGCTCTCAGTGCTGACAAACCAAATGGGCAATGGATATAAAAGACTTGAGCTGGGGGACCTGTTAATTCTGGTGATTGGCTCAGGACTGAAACTGGTTGTGAACAAAACAAATGATCACCCCATCCCAGCCTGGTCCCTGGTTTCACTGGCCCTTGAACCTCTGTGCTAAGCCCCTGTCCATGCCATCCTCCATCCCTGAAATGTCCTGCCCTCTCCTGCTATTGACAGGCTGTGTCTTCTCCTGAAGCCAACCAAAGCCACATTGCTCTGATGGAACCACTCCAGGACAACTCTAGATCCCTTCTGCATCTCATAGTCTTAACTACATATGGATGTTTAAATCCTGAACTGAGAAACTACTACATGTGAAGCATTTTACGTATTTCCTTTAGTCTTCACACTAATCTCTTTTTTAGACCACCTATACATTACCTTTACTATATTTAATATTTTATATTTGTGCTCTTTTCTTTAAGATTATGAACTCTTCAAGCTCAAGTACAATATGAACTATTTCATTGTATTAAGCCACAAGACTAACGGATGAAGAAGGAAGAGAAGAAAAATCGCTAAATGTCCCTTCTAGACATAAAGTGATACATTTTTTAATTCTCACAATAATTTTTTGGAGATCTGACTTCTTATCCCAACTCTGTAGATGTAAAACTGAAGCTTAGGGAGGCTGAGTAACTAGTCTAAGATAGGGCAGAATTTAAACTCAATTTAGTTTCTGATTAACTTGCTGGGTGAAACATGAGCCTGGTGTTTAATGTGAGAGTTGGTTGGTAAGCTTGAGGCTTAGGTATTGTGGGGAGGGGGAGGGTGCTAATAATTCATCACCCACTTCTGTTTCCAGGGGAAGGATATTCATTAGCCCATCATTTTTGGTCTGTTCTATTCCCTCATTTTCTGCTTTCCTCAGGAGTAAGATGTGATTTACCTGATGGGTGGCCTGATGGAGGAGCTGAGCTTGCTAACCACTGATCCTTCTTTGCTTTGTTTTCTTCAGGAGCTAGATGCCTATGGAGAACATGCATTTCCCTCTGCTTCTTCACGCCACCAGTTTGCAAAGGGCAGGTCCCCATAAGTGGATGCTGGTGGGGTTCAATGTGAATGGGTGTGTACATGTCGATCTAATTCTGGATCAGCCTTAAGAAAGCCATAGTTGACTTATCTCTAAGACGTATTGTTCAATATCAGCTTCATCAGCAGAAGTAACATTTACATTTTATTTTCTGTCTTTTCTTAATTGGTGGAAAACATAAGCAAGTAAAACAGGAGTGTCTTTTCATCCGACCCCCTTAAAACAGTGGTTCTCTGAGTGGTCCGGTACCATAAAACTACCATAAGCTTTCATAACACCTGGAATTTTTTAGAAATACAAATTCTCAGGGCCCATCCCAGACCAAAATCTGTGCTTGAACAGATTCCCAGAGAATTCTGATGCCTACAAAAATATGACATGCACTACTATGGGCAGGACCTCGAGTCCTGGCTCTGGGCTCTGTGACAGTAGGTCACAGAGTGATGCTCTTCCCTGTGCAGCAGCATGAGTCTGAGATCAGGGCGAGTGGGTGGGATGATGAGCAGGCTCTGACGGTGCAGACCGAGAGATGACAGGAACTACAAGCATCTCACCTGTTTTTTCTTCCAGGCTCTGATCACAGTGGTTGCATGATTTTATTTTGCTTTGTGTCATTTTATTTTTCTTCTCTATGTTATAGCATTGCAGTCTCTAAAAGTTTTGGTGGATTACTTTTACTTTATATTTCACAGATAGCTGAAGAGTAAAAAGATTATCTTTCCATTTTCATCCCTGAATAAACTGCCTAAAGTGGAGGAGGGATGGGTACATGTGTTCAGCAGAAGGGGCGGCAACCTGTCCTCCTGAGTGGTTACAGCTCAGTTCATTTGTGAGCAGCATAGTCTAAGGCAGTGATTCTCAAAGTGTGGACCCCAACCATCAGCATTATTTGGAAATTTACTAGAAATGCAAATTTTGGGTCCTACCCTAGACTGCTGAATCACAAACTCTGGGGGTAGGATCCAGCAGTCTGAGCTTTAACAAGCCTCCCAGGTAGTTTTGATGCACTAATGTTTGAGAACCTCTGCCGAGGCCTTGCTACCGTGGTCTGGCACAATAGTAGAGGCATCACCTGAAAGCTTGTTAGAAAGTCAGATCTCAGGCCCTTGCAGGACCCTCTGACCTATTCACAATCTGCATCTTAACAGAATCCCCAGGTGATCAGTAAGCACGTTCAAGTTTTAGAGCTGGAGTAAAGGATGCAAACTTGAAGCATATACCAAAAAAGTACACAGGACTTCAGTGAGGTTTTCAGCCTAAACTACAAACATGTAAATTACAATCTGGAGAGTGAGGCTAGAGTGAGGAAATGGACTCAAACCTGGAGAGAGGCAGCTGTGTGGAAACCTCCTTGGAGCCCGAGGCACCTCTTTCAGTGGGGTTGTCCTCTCACTTCACGCTCGCTCGCTTTTTGGTGCACCCTGCTCTGCCAGGTACTTGTGTGGCTCTGGACCACCTCCCGGGACCTACCGTGTCTCCTCCCACCACATGAATCTTCACGAGCCACCGTTTTAGCTCTGCATTACATTTCCAACCAAGCTTTTTTGGGGAATTCTTCTCACAGCAAGGCAGTCCTCCCTAGATGTCCATAGAAGGTCATTTCTCAGCCCAAACAGGTAGAGGCCGGGGAACAATAAGGACCAAATCAACTCTGAGCATTTAAACATGTGGCTAGAGTGTGAATAAGTAGTTGAAGAAATTGTAGAAAGATCAGGTAGCAAGTACTACTAGCTTTGCGAAGTACAGCGCCTACACATGGGTTTGGCATTTCACGGTACCTGCAGGCTGAGTTTGATTAGTTATTAAAATTACGGGTGGCTGGTGGGGAGAATCATGATAATTGGTAGAGGTCATAGATAATCAAAAGTGTCTCTCCCAGTGGGATGAAACCTATTAGAATTCGTTTTTTAAATCTCTTTGTCATTTCCACATTCTGCTCACATGCAAAATGGCTTGCTCCAATCTTGTTCTCCAAGGAAGCAAACAAACATCTTCCATGGTTCTTTGTTTGATGCTAATTAACATTGTCAAGAGGATTGACTTAGATGTGGCTCTGTATACCCTCAAGCAATCTCCCCATTCAACTTCCAGATCTTAGATAGCTTTACCTCATTAAATAATTAGCTTTCAGTATTTGGAATGCTTAGATTATTTCAACTGGTGTTTCTAAAACTTGAAATCACACACAAGTGATCTTCATCCTTACCCCACCAGCGCCGAGGTGAGGAAGTGCTTTCGTGAGAGGGAAAAATCCCTTGTTTCTAGTCTTAGCCTTGTGCTTTGGAATAGCACAACTTCAGTTCCTAAAAACCAGCCAACATGGACTAATTTGGTAGAGCAGGTGAACGATCATCTACCCTAGTGGCTCTAAAACCTGGTGGGACATTGGAATCATTTGGGGAGGTGTTAAAAATACTGATGCCTGACCCTCCCTCCAAAACACTGGTTCATCTAGTCTGAGATTGGGTCCAGTCATCTTTTTTTGTTTGTTTGTCTAAATCTGCTTCCAAAATTATTGTGTCATTGTGTTGCCGGAAAAACACAGTTCTCCATCACTAGTGGGAGTGGTGTTCTTGCGATATCTTGAGAAAATGCTAAGACTCACACAGAAGAATGCGATGTGGTGAAAGGCTTTATTTTTGTGGAGTTACATCCGTGGGTTGTAAAACCCCAGTTCCCTTAGTCCAGTCCTGGAAGAGGGGTAGCTGGAGGTTCAGCAGAGCTAGAAGCAGGGCCAGTGTCCAGAGTTTTCAGTCCATGGTGGAGTCGAGTGCGATGTAGCATCAGGCTAGTCATAGTCTATCAGTTCATTTTTGGGGTCCCACGTGGCCAAGGGCCACATGGGGGAATGGAGGGGAATGCTCCCATTGTAACCAGAGTCCCAAGAGAGTAAGAGGTCAAAGAGAGCAAGGGAAGGGACTTCCTTTGTATAGGAGTTTATATATCTCAGATTTTGCACCCTTGCAGTGGCCAGCCACACCTATTCTGTCCACTGATGTGTTCTCAGGTGTGACTGACAGGTAAGCACTTTCCCATGTCACCCACACCTTACTGGGCATGTATCTAAAGTGCAGCTTTGTGATAAAACTGTATAAATGGCATGCCTGTACTATCTAGTCTCCCCATTACTCCTTTCCTGTTATATAATAACCAGATTATTCTAATGGTATAAATTGCACAGATGAGTTTTGTCTTCTCCACTCAGCCTCCCACATGTTTTGCCTGCATCACATCCTTGTCTTGGATGACTTGACTCCTCATCTTTCCCAGGGGTCCTATTTCAGTCATCAGAAACTTCCTTAGATGCCCCATCCATTCAATTTATTTCATATACGTTAAACAAAAATGGAAAAAAGCATATAGTATTTGATACAAAACACAGAAAAGCATAAAGGGAAAATAATAAATAATATTTTCACCCAAGGATACTTATTAAGAACACTTTTGTATATATGTCTCTTTACATGTGAATACACATATTTCTTTACCAGAATTTGTCATACTGAATCTATACTTCTTTGTATCTTGCATTATTTCCCTAACACAACATTATGTAGAGTATCCGTGACAAGTTACAATTCTTTTAACACAAGCATTCTGAATAATTGAGGGTGTGCCATCATTGTATGCATCGTAATTTAATATACTAACCCTTGTTCTTTCGCACTGATGTATTTTTATTTTATTTTTTTGCTGTTAAAAACTCTGCTGGGATAGGTCTCCTTGTTTTGATATATCAATGTAAATCTCATATTTCTTTCTTTTTTTTCTTACATTAAAAAAAAAAATTTATATTGATTTTTTTAGAGAGAGAGGAAGGGAGAGGGAGAGAAACAGAGACATCGATGAGAGAAAACATTGATTGGCCACCTCCTACATGCCCCCGACTGGGGATTGGGCCCACAACCCGGGCATGTGCCCTGGCTGGAATCGAAATGACCACCTCTTGGTTCATGGGTCGACGCTCAACCACTGAGCCACAGGGGCGGGGCTAAATCTCATAATTCTTAGTTACCACTCCTGGGTTGGTGGTCATGAGCATAGGAGACACTGGTAAGTCAAACAAATAAAGCAGTGCATTCTTACTGTAAACTGAGTCTTCAAAAACAATATGGTTTGAATGCCAAGTTCTTCTGATCAGTTTAAAAACTCCCATTGCCCGGCCGGTGTGGCTCAGTGGATTGAGGCTTGTCACATGGACTGAGAGGTCCTGGTTCAATTCCAGGTCCGGGCACATGCCTGGATTTCAGGCTCGATCCCCAGTAGGGGGCGTGCAGGAGGCAACCGACTGATGTTTCTCTCTCACACATAGATGTTTCCATCTCTCTCTCTCTAAAACATCAATAAAAATATATTTTAAAATAAATAAATAAATAAATAAATAAATAACTCCCATTGTCCCAACTGAAGAATTTTGGCTGCCCAAGGTGTCTGAAAAGTGAAGGTCGGTGATTTGTGGAGCACAGGCATGCTAAACAGCAATCTAGATGGTAAATAAAGAACCATGGGTTTATTTAAAGAAAAGGGGTTGGGGGAGGGATATCCAAAGGGAAGGGCTACACATCACTGAGCCATGGGGTATTGGGTGGATGATGGCAGCCCCTAGGAGCTGGAGTTTTGTTCTTATATGTGTCCACTGGTGGGAAGCTTTTGTCAGTCAGTGGGTTTTGGGGTCTTGGTTGGTGGGTTTGGGCAGGGGGTTGGATCTACAAAAATGCAGATATGCAATTGGGTGCTTCTTTGGTTCTTGGTGTTTGGTGGCATTTCTAGTCGGGCCAGCTCTCCTGTGGGTTTGGTGTTTGTTCTCCTGGGGCATGGAGGCTTGCAAAAGGGCTGTTAGAAATTATATCGCCCTGTAAGTCCTAACAGTGTCTATAACTCACAGGATCCACCAAGTGAAAAGTATTCAAGTATTCTGTAAGCAAATTCTGTTCCTTTACAGCAGTGCCTCCCAAATTACCCTGCTGAAGGGCAAGACTTCTGCTTGTTTCATTTTCTTTTACTTCCAACGTTTTTATGGATATATACTTTTGTAAAATAGTATAAAAATAAATTTCTGGATAAATGAAATAAAATAACATAAAATACAAAGCCTGATTTTTATTACTAGAGTCAAGAGTCACACAATTTCTTTGACAAATTGCCATAAATATTTTAAGAGCTTACTCTCAATTTCATAGCAGGACAGTAATGAACAGTTTACAACTCAGCACTGATGGACCATAATTTGAGTGGCACTGGTTTAGAGGAAATTCTCAAGGAGATGCATTAGCTAAGTGAGATAATCCAGTGTTTGAGTGAGTGGGAAAATTGTTTCCTAGCAAAGGTATAACAGAAATGCAAAGTCAAAGTAAATATTTTTGTTAGCAATGAAATAGCCAAGGGAGACTATAGTAGTCAAGACCAGTACTAAACACACACAGAACTTGAAAACACATGATCTACAACTGGAATGATCCAGAGAAGAGAGAAAAAAACTACACAAGGATGACATGCAAACTTATATTTTCCAAAAAATGTTCTATTTCTTGATCTAGCAATGGTTTTACAGGTTTTCTCCTTGGAGCCATCTCTTAAATGCACCCATAAGTTTTATGCACTTCTGCATATTTTATAATTACACAGTGTTACATATACACCTGTGTTCTAATGCTTGCTCAAGCTGTGACAAATGCTTCTATATCCACACAGCTGAGAGCAGCTAAGTGATGGAAAATGGACATTGTAGGTGACTTTGGTAATTCATATTTATTTTTGTATTATTATTTTTTAATATATTTTTTTATTGATTTTTAGAGAGGCAGGGAGAGGGAGAGAGAGAGATAGAAACATTGATGAGAGAGAACATCATTGATCACCTCCTGCATGCCCCTCAACCACTGAGCCACACCAGCTGAGCGGTAATTCATATTTAAAAAGTACACTACTTGTGTCTGAAATTCTTTTGAACAGCCCTTAAATAAAGAATTTCATACTTATCTCCCTTACAAAGAATAAACAACTGATAAAAGCAAAGACAGACCAAAGACTCATTTTTACTAGTGAAGGGCATAGTCTAATATTTTTAAAGGAAAGTTGTCAGGTAAGATACATTCTAAAGCAATAATAATGTGTGCATGTGACTAACATCTAAATGCCCACAAATGCCGAGAGTGGGGGTGGGAAAGGACTTTCTTACTATCATCCTTCTTATTTAATTTCAGTTGCCTAATGAGAGAAAGAGGGAATACTCCTTCACCGACATTTAAGATGGCATAGTAATTCAGAACTAACTATGATATTTAGAGTATTTTCTCAGAGTATTTAGAGAATATATATACATACATGTATGTATATAAACATGTGTATATTGAAATCAGCCTAGGAAGTTTCTTTTATATTTCAACCTGAGTTTTAGGCACAGTGATTCATTGATGTGAGTTAAGCTTTGTTTTTCTGATTTTCACTCATTTTATGCTTAAGTGGTGGGGGGGCCTGAGGCAGCTGGAGAGAGATAATGGCAACTTGTTTTTGTCATATCCATTCTCATTTTTGTTTTAATTTTGTCATTGCAAAACTCCTAGAGAAGTTTGCTTTGATTCCTTATTCAGAATTCTAAATAACAATGTCTCTCCTGGCTCCTTTGGGTTTGCTCATCAAATACAAAGGAGGGTAGAAGCTGGGGGAATGTCTCTAGCATGATTTTCAGGTCACCCTCCACAGCCCTCTAGAAGCCTCTGGCCTCTTCTCTGCCCCTGCTGGGGCTCCAGAACTAAGTCCAATACCACTGGCTTCTCTCTCCTGAGGATAGGTTGCTCATGACTAAATTCTGTAGCTATGAACAGGTCGCTTATCCATCCCGGGCTTTAGTTCTCTTAGTTTTTTGACTGATTTTTAAATTCTCTTTTAAAATGGTTAAAGAATATATTGCTGTTTTTCTGCCCTAGGAATAGAAGAAGAAAGGAAAATAAGAAAGACAGATGATGGGGTCAGAGCAAATAAATTTATGGATTAAATGCACTTGGCTCAGCAGAAATAGAACCGGTGGACAAAGCCAGAGAGACCTCTGCTCTATTGAGCTCTGTGCCACCATGGTTATTTTTATTGGCATTCCATAGGAGATTTGGGTAAAGGATCAGAACAAGAGAAATAAAATGAGAGAGAAGGAAATGGGTACTGGGAAGGCAGACAATTGTCCAATTCTCTTTGGCTAACTTCCTGTTGGAGCAGCGGTTCTCAACCTATGGGTCGCGACCCCTTTGGGGGTGGAACAACCCTTTCTCAGGGGTCGCCTAAGACATAACAGTAGCAAAATTACAGTTATGAAGTAGCAACGAAAATAATTTTATGGTTGGGGGTCACACAACATGAGGAACTGTATTAAAGGGTCGCGGCATTAGGACGGTTAAGAACCACTGTCAGTTGGAGGGAAACAAGGGACAGAAATAAAGCAAAGCTACTATGAAATGTAAGTGCAGAGGAGGGTGGCATGAAAGTAGACTAATGTGACAACAAACACCTTGTCAGAGGCCCCCTTTTCTGCGGCTGCTCACCAATTAGTAGTCTACAGTGCTTCCCAATCAAGGATTTCAAATCAGTGGCTTTGAAAAATGCATGGGTAATGTGAATAAGTGAAGCTGGCTCAGCATGAGATGAGAAGGAATGATGAAAGTGTGGGTCTCTCTGATGATTAGTGACTTTGAGCATTTTTTCATGTGTCTCTTGGCCATTTGTATGTCCTTTTTGGAGAGGTGTCTATTTAGGTCCTCCGCCCATTTTTTAATTGGGTTCTTTGTCTTCCTTTTGTTGAGTTGTATGAGCGCTCTATATATTTTGCAAATTATCCCCTTATCTTGATGTATCGTTGGCAATAATGCTCTCCCATATCGTGGGTTCCATTTCCATTTTGATGGTTGTTTCTTTTGCTGTGCAGAAGCTTTTTAGTTCGATGTAGTCCCATGTATTAATTTTTTTTCCTTTGTTTTTCTTGCCTTAGGTGTTGTATCAGTGAAAATTCTGCTGCATATGATGTCTGAAATTTTGTTGCCTATATTTACCTCTAGGATTTTTATGGATTCATGTTTTATCCATTTTGAGTTTATTCTTGTATATGGTGTAAGTTGGTGGTCTAGCTTCATTTTTTTGCATGTATTTGTCCAGTTTTCCCAACACCATTTATTAAAGAGGCTGTCTTTACTCCATTGTATGCTCTTGCTACCTTTGTCAAATATTAATGGAGCATAATGTCATGGGTCAATTTCTGGGTTCTCTGTTCTGTTCCGTTGATCTATATGCCTGTTCTTGTGCCAGTACCAGGCTGTTTTGATTACAATGGCTTTGTAGTATAACCTGATATTCAGTATTATCACCTCACACCTGCCAGAATGGCTGCCATCAACAAATCAACAAACAAGTGCTGGTGAGGGTGTGGAGAAAAGTGGACTCTAGTACACTGCTGGTAGGAATGCAGACTAGTGCAGCCACTATGGAAAACACTATGGTGTTTCCTCAAAAAACTAAAAATTGAACTGCCATTTGACCCAGTGATCCCACTTCTAGGAATATACCCTAGGAAGCCTGAAACACCAATCAGAAAGAATATATGTACCCCAATGTTCATAGCAGCACTATTTACAATTGCTAAGATCTGGAAACAGCCCAAGTGTCCATCAATAGATGAGTGGATAAAAAAGCTGTGGTACATATACACAATGGAATACTATGCAGCTGTAAGAAAGAAAGATCTCTTATCCTTTGATACGACATGGAGGGACCTGGAGAGCATTATGCTAAGCGAAATAAGCCAATCAGAGAAAGACAAATACCACATAATCTCACTTATTTGTGGAATATAATGAACAAAATAAGGTGATGATCAAAACAGACCCAGAGATGTAGAAAGGAATACGATTCAGACTGACAAACCTCAGGGGAGGGGGACAAGGGGGGGATGGATGAGATAAACCAAAGAACTTATATGCATGCATGCGTAACCAATGAACAAAGACAACAGTGCTAGGGGGGTGGGAGGGTGGGATGGGGAGGAGAGTGTCTAGGGGGGAAAAAGGAGAAACATCTGTAACTAAAATAAATTAATAAAAATTGAAAAAAAATGTTGTGGGAACACAGAAGAGCATATTTACCATGTGAAGGGGCAGCTACTACCCAGCTCCAGGAGCTCCTAAATTGCTTTGTGTTTCCAGATCTTCAAATATTTCAAGAGAAACCCCATATTTTAGATAAACCCCAGACATTATCTAAAATTTTCTGATTTTGAAAACATTATTTAGTTTTTATGGACACTTGTCTTTGTTCCTAATGCTAAGGGAAAAGGGAAAGAAAGGAAAAAATGAAAATTAATTCTCACATTAATTCTCCTTCAGTAGAGTGAATGTTGCTTTACATTGTTTTTCATGTATGGACATTTGCTTCTGAAGATTTAAAAATTCCTAAAGGGCAGTCACCTGCTGTGTATTTCCTTACGCTCTATGTGCACTTACATACACAGACTGGAGCTTGGGGTTGATTAAAAATTCTGTGACTGGCCCTAGCCAGTGTGGTTCAGTGAATTGAGCATTGTCCCATGGACTGAGAGGTCCTGGTTTAATTCCCGGACAGAGCACATATCCAGGTTTCAGGCTCCATCCCTAGTAGCGGGTGTGCGGGAGGCAGCTGATCGATGTTTCTCTCTCATCAATGTTTCTCTCTCTCCCTTCCTTTCTCTCTAAAAAATAAATAAAAACATATTTAAAAAAAAAAGAAGTTCTGAAACTGAATTAAAATAATCTGGTAATGCATTCCTTTTATTTTCCTCTCTCTAGTGGAACAAAACTATACCTATTGTTGCATAGTTTATGTGACAGCCTTTTGTCAATAAAGTAGAAAATGTTGGTGTGAAGCAGATGTATCCTCCCTCCATGTTTTCTTTTTTAAAAAGCTAGTTCCTAAGCTTCTAATTAAAGGCTTCGAAATTTCAGAAGACTTTTCAAAGAAATAGCAAGGTGGTTACATAAACTAATCCAATGTCTGAAATATACCTCAAAACCAGGATACTCCTGACCAGGGGGCAGCAAAGGTTTCCTGTAAATGTCCCAAGAGGGGAAATTTTATGTTTTGTGCCCATATATTCACAACTACTCAACTTGGCCCTTATAGCACAAAGCAGCCACAGACAAAATGTAAACTAATGGCTGTGACTGTGTTCCAACATAACTTTACAAAAACAGGCAGCAAACAAGATTGGCCAGTTGGCCATAGTTTGCGCACTCTTCTCCCCACATGAAAATTCTTTCCTTAGCCTGCATTCTCTAGATGGCTGCTTCTATTTCGAAAGTATTTCTAGTATAGACAACTCTCTTTATTTAACATTTTCTCCTACTTCCCTGGTCAGAATTATCCCCTTCCTGATCATTATGTACCAATCTAATCCAGCCATTGGCACTTCTGATACTTGCAAATCATTCTTCCATCCATTGCCAAATTCAACTGCTATTCAGTCTACTGATTTTGCCTCTCATTTGATTGTTGAAAATAGCTTCCAAATTGTTCTCTCTTTATGCAACCTCCCATGCCTTCAATATAGTCTACTACTTAGATATACTGATTTTTTTTCTCCAGTGAAACTATAATCCTGTCATTTTTGATTCAAACATCTTCTGTGGCTCCCTGTTGCCTATAAAATAAGTTCCAGACGCCTCAGCAAGGACGTGAGTGTCATTAGACCTATCCAATTATTGATCCCTGTGTATCCTATGCTCAGCCAACTCCAAATCTTTACACTGTTCTGTGCTCCTGAACTGTGCTTGATTAAATCCCAGTTTGTTCAAGATCAGTTCAAATGCCACCATCCCTAGGAAGTACCCTAGGTTCCCCTCAGCCAGAGTACCCTTTCCTGTTTCTGCAGTCCAGAACTTTGAATCTGCCTAGAATAATTATTACCTTTAGTCTTAAACTACCTGAGGGCAAGACTGAAACTCCATCACCATCACCATCACCAAGTTCTAGACCAGCAATCCTACTCACAGGAGACACCATCAACAATAGTTTGTATTTATCCAGCACCTTCCATGAGTCACTATAAAGCATTGTGTTTTATACATTTTGAAAGCATTAAATCATTTAATCCTTATAATCACATCTCTTACAGATGAGCAAACTGAGTTGATTATATTTATTTCTTTTACAGATGTGGAAGTGGACATGGAGAGATTACATAGCTACTTGTGATACCGTCACAATTACCTGGTTATTATTTAACAGGAAGGAAATAAAGGGGAGACTAGCTAATGTAACACTCCAGGTCTACTCCCTGCTGATTGATGGGAAAAAGGATGGACAAAGGCAGTTTAGATGCATGCCCAATAAGGTCTGAGTGACATGGGAGGTGCTTACCTACCTGTCACACCTGGGAGTGAATCAGTGGCCAGAATAGGCATGCCACTGCAAGCACAGGAAACCTGAATATTTAATCTCCTAGACAAAGGAAATGTCACTCTGCCCCCTCTGCCCAATGCTACGCTGACTCCCAGTCTTTGGGGCTCCCATGCCCTGCATCCCACCCTGTGGCCCACAGCCATATAGGATTCTGTATAATGGACTGATGAGCTAAATATAGCCTAATGCCTAATACCTGATCTGGACCCGGCTGCATCATGGAGTGGATACTTTGGACTCTGGTGTTATTTCTGGCCTTGCTAAATCCACAACTGCCCCTCTTCCAGGGCTAGACTAAGGAAACAGGGACACTACAACCCCAGAAATGTTACTCTATGCCAATAAAAGCCATCCATTCTCTGTTCGAGTCTTAGAAAATTCATTTTCTAAAGATGTCACAAGAGCCCGAATCCCAGGAATGTCGAAGGCACCTGGCCCCTCACCCCTCTGGAAACACTTGATTGCAGAGCTGACATCCAAATCTACTCGGGAGTCTTGGGAACCTGACTCTTAGTTTTAACACTGGACCACTTTTCAATACATTTTCACAAAATTTACACCTTGCAGAATTTGGAATATATCTTGCTCTTTTCACTTATAGAGTTTGTAATAATTGTATCTATGCCTGAATGGCATTTCTTTGGTCAGAATTATGATGTAGTTGATATTGAATACACTGTTTATAAACAAATCCCCTAGACATAGGATTGTTTTTTAAAATTAAAATCTGTTTTACAGTATCTTGCTTGATTATCAGTGAAATAGTAATGTTTTCTCAAGATTTAAAAATCCCATTTACCTGTCTTTACTCTTATTTTTAACTTTACAAATTAAATTAAGTTTTTCCATTTTTATGCAATCTTCAGGCTTGGATATGAAGAAAATTAATATTAAAGCAAATTTAACTTTTTGTCATTTTTTTCCTTTTACCCATAAACTCACCTCATGGCCTGGCCCCTTCATGCAGAGGGGTGGGGAATCCCTAGTAAGCATCTTAGAAAACATCCATAAGCATGGGTTGTTTTTTGCCATGTTTCTAAACACAAATCTGCTGAGTTTGGGGCACTATCAACTCACCTGCATCCGTTAGATCATATCTTGTCTATCTTGGCACAAAGATCTCAAGAGCAAGGTCCACAAAAACCCACTTGGAGAGTTAGCCCGTTTACCTCCATCTGTGTGTTATTGGACTGGCTCAGTAAGTTAAATTCCCAATATTCCTTCGGTAACCAAAATAGTCTTTCAGTTTGGTGGTAGCTAGAACTACCTTTCTTTTCTCCCCCTTTGACCTTTGGGCTACTTATGCCTCATATTCTCCCCTAATACTTTAGTAGGCACAGAGGGGGTGTGTGGGTTGAAATAATGATGGGTGAGGAGGTCATGCTGATGAGGAGTGAATCAGCTTCCTAGGGCTGTGTAACAAAGGGGACAGAATGGGTGGTTCAAAACAAGAGAAATGTATTTTTTCACAGTTCTGAAAGACAGACAGTCAAAATCAAAGTGTGGCAAGTCCTCCAGGGGAGAATCACTTTTTGTCTCATATACTGAGGCAGGATAGAAAGAAGTTAGGGGAAATCCTGAGAAGTGGAATGAGGGAGGGGAAGCCCTGTAGAGCCCACCTCTGGGCTTGATCAAAGGGAGAACAGTTAATGGCAGGAAACCCCTGTGGTAGTCCTGGAAGTCACAACAACAAGGCCCCCTCCCAACCAGAAGGCAGAGTCAGATTAGCTGCACAAAGCTTGGAGACAATCCCCTCCTTGGAAACACATGAAATCCCCCGCAAATGACCCCATGAGCTACTCCTTCCAGAGTTGGTAGAGCTACTCCTTCCTGAGCCCTCTTAGACACAGACGTTCACTCCTTTCACAGTGCGGCCAGCACCCTGGCCTCTTTCTTTTCCCTGCCTAAATAAAACATCCTTTATTTTCACTCATGTTTGTCCTTGAAATCTTTCCTAGGTGAGTCAGAGACCTGGAGGTTTCCCAACATGGGAAAGGTCCAAGATGGTGCTAGGGCAGGGCCAGCCCCCGTGTAGATGTTGGGTCACACACTTCGTGGTGAAGCCAGCCAGGAGGTCTCCACTTTCCTCTATTTCAGTTTCTTTTCCTTTCACTAGTGTGGGTGTGGATTCGAGTCCCCTGTCTGAGCGGAGTAAACCCAACGCTGTAGCATCTAGTCACTGCCAGGCCCTTGGTGAGTCTGCCCTCAGGACACAGGGTAGGCGTGTCCACAGGAGTGTTCAGATGCCTCCCAGTGAAGGCACCACTGTGAGCTAGGAGCTGATCACCCCTGGCTACCAAATGAACCTCCTCCCCCCCGTTTTGCATCTGTTTTCTACAAGCACACTACCTTTTCATATTTCTCTCTCTTCTTTTGGGTACCAGATATTTTCAACTTTCTTTAGTACTTAGCCTCCTATTGAAACAACTCTTTGGGATGTTACATATGTAATTCCTTGAATTGGAGCCAAGACTTTCTTTGTTTCCACCACTCATTCACAGCCTTTGAGACATTCACTCATTGAGAGTCCCAACAGGTCTTCCTGCTGAGTAATTAGGAATGTAAACGAGCCTGAAGTAATTGAAAAAAAATAAAGTGACACTTTTAAAATTCAAATGGCTAAAGTCACCCATGCCCAATACCTTTCCAAAACCCTCCTCTAGCCTCCTTAAAAGTTGTGAAGAGCAAATAAAAAGTCTTGTGTCTTCTCTACAAAAATTAGTGATTTGGGTTATATGTATGCTCTTTTATGTGTATTTTTTTTATGGTATGTATTTGACTGTGTTTTATATGTGGTACACTTTCTGCTCCTGGATGGCATTACTAGAGTGTAATATTGATTGGCTTAAAGAATTCAAATGCTTATATAAATTAAGAAATAAAAACCATTCCAAAAAATGTTTTTTTCAGGATTGTGTGCTCTGGGTAAATATTTGATATGAAAGCTGATTTAGACTTGGTTGATGTCTTTTAGAGTTATTAATATAAGATATATGTTTGTTTTACCTGGGTTAAAAAATGTTTATGGCCCTGGCCAGTTTGCTCAGTGGTTAGAGCGGCGGCCCGGAGACCTAAGAGTCTCAGGAATGATTCCAGTCAGGAGCACATACCTGGGTTACAGGTTCGGTCCCGGCCCAGGTCAGGGTACATGTGGGAGGCAACCAGTCGGTGTGTCTCTCTTGAATTGATGTTTCTCTCTCTCTCAACCTCTCTCTCCCCCTCCCTCCCACCCACCCATCCTCTCTAAAAATCAATGGAGAAAATATTGGGTGAGGATTAACAACAACAACAACAAAAGTTTATGTTATCTCTATTGCAAAATTTGTCAAGAAATGGCTTGGATAATGATTGATTTTAAAAGTCTCATAAAGTTGTTAAGAATTAATAAATAGATGTAATTAAAATGAAGGGTTTTTGATAAAGCTTTTCAGTAATACTTATGTGTGTGTGTGTGTGTGTGTGTGTGTGTGTGTGTGCCTAAACATAGTTTTCTAAAGTCTGTTGGTAACTTGAAACTTTAAAATTTTACAAAGTTAAAAATTATTGAATATTGAGATCTTTTGAAATAACATGAAATAGTTAAAAATTGATTGCCAGACAAGTCTTAAGTTCACCTATTTTGGGCTTTTTATTATACAGAAGCTAGAAAACAGATTTGGAGCTGTTAATGAATGTTTTATACTTTGTTAGAAGTATGTCTCTTGAAAGTGTGAGTGTGTTTAACAATGGAGGAGACTTTGATTCTAGACGTTATGAAATGTATTTGTCAATCTAAATAGTGCTAATTGATTGCTTTTTAGTTATCACTAAGAAACTAAGGTTTCTAAGAGTTAAAAATTCTAATTAAATTGGAAAGAAATTGTATGGTTTTGGTAATAGAAGGAATAAGGTATGGAGACACATTTTTCAAGGAAATAGGAAGAAAGTGAGTTGTTCTAAAGTTGGTTATTGCTGAATGAGATAAGAAGAGGTAAACTAGAAAGGACTAGGAAAGTTATAGGAGGCTTGTGAAAAAATAAATTTGAGAGGAAATTATATGGTTAAGCTGAACAATGTGTATAAGTAAATAAATTAAAATATCAAAATTAAGCTAATACAGAGTTGGAGTTTGGTTCTTTGTCACTCTGTTAAAAGGACAAGGATTTTCCTGTATTTATTATTCTACTCCAGATAAGATATTATAAAAATTTTATACCTAGAAAGCAAAGATTACATTTTTAGAAAATAGTTATGAGTCATATTGTGTTAATCAGATACCCAATTACTTAAAAATAAATCTTCTCTGTCCTAAGAACTAAAGTTTTGCTAGCCTGTATTTATGTTTGATACTTTTTATTGTCATTTTGGGTAAATAAGTAATTTAGTATTGTTTCATAATGATACATGATCTTTAGGTCAAGAATGGTTGACAACCAAGGTTTAAATTTAGGAGACATTTTCTTAACTAGAAATGGCTTTGAGTTAGTTGTGCACCCATATCTCAAGGATTTGTTCTCTCTCTTTACAAAAGAAAAATTTTAAACTAACCTGGGATATTTGAAATACAGGGAAGCTTTGTCAAAAACAAAACAAACAAAAAATTGTGTTCTATTTATAAATATATTTTTATTAAAATGGATGTTATAGAGATTATATAAAAATCTCCAAGAGTCTACAAAGTTCTAATACACTTTCATTTGTAATTCTAATTTTTATCTTAAAATGTTCTTATGGAAAAGCAAAGTTCCTTATTAATTGCATTGTAATCAGATCTATAGCTATGTCATTTTAAGTTTTTACATTTAGAGACAGTAATTGTTTTACTATGATGCATTTGCAAATATGATACCAGAAAGAGCCATGGAAAAACTCTGACTTATTCTAAATTACAGATTTCTAAAAATAAATTTTCAGATTATACCTTTAAATTAGATGAAGATTAATAGAACTCTAAGAACTAACCAGGTTCATGAAAATACTGGTGAATAACAAGATAAGCAAAAATTGATTATGAGACAAAAAACTAAAGATGATTATAATTTTTATGGCTTTGTTAAATATAATTAATTTTTAAGCTTTTGCTTTCTTGATATAGGAAAACATTTTTTTTCTTAAAGCAATTTGGTAAATTATACCTTTATAAGCAATATTGAAGCATTTCTATGTTTCTCTCTACCTGATTTCTCCAGCATTTGGAAAGTCTTAATAAGTTAGTATTAATATTTTCTTGGTAATATGATTGTTGCATGAATCCAATAAGAATTTGTTTTCTTTATACTAGGACACAATTGGAAAATGTTTTTTTTTTTTTTTCTTTATTGATTTTAGAAAGAGGAAAGGACAGGAGGACAGGGAGAGAGAGAGAGAAACATCGATGAGCAAGAACATGGACTGGCCGCCTCCTGCATGCCTCTCACTGGGGTTTGGCCCACAACCTGGGCATGTGCCCTCACTGGGAATCAAAATGATGACCTTTTGGTGCATGGGTCAATGCTCAACCACTGAGCCACACCAGCTTGGTGAAACTATTTTTTTAACTAAGATTTTAACTAGAATATCACATTTGAGAGAGACATGCCTAGACTCTGGTTGTCACCAGAAAGCTTTAAGGAAGTAAGGATGACTTTGGAAGCCAATACAAGCCCCTTGGAGAAATAGCCTGGTACTTTCCTTATTTACATGGTTCATGGCAATCTTTCCAGGTAAGGAGTGAAGGTTGCTTTCCTGGAAGAGGGAAAAAAAAGAAACTCAAGACATTTTGGGCGACCTTGAAAACTTGAGGAATTTACCCAAACTTGTAAGTATTGCAGGTAAAGCCTGATGATGACTATGTGGCTTGGCTTCTTAGCCGTGAGAGGCTAATTAAAGTATAATTCGGAGATTCCTTGTGAGATTGCAGAAAAGCAGATTTAAGAGAGCCTATATAATCAATTGCTATTCTTGTTGTGTTTATGCAAATAATCAGGCCAAATTAAAACCAGACTTAATGCAGTAAATGAATTCATCTTAATTTAGCACTTCCATAAAAATGAGGGTGGTTTTAAGGGGAGAAATTGTGTTTCAGTAGAATCTATAGTTCACAGCTGTGTATATTAAACTCTAGTTCAGTTAATTGTCTTCAACGTTTTATTTTTCACCTATAAACTAGGCTGGATCTTCAATTTTTCTAGTTTTCTTAAACATTTGACTACAACCTTCCAAACCAATGTTTTATCTTTCCTTTGACTTGGAATTATTGAGAACTAAAATATTGTTTTTTTCTCTGAGCTTTGCACTTGCAAATTACAGCCAAAGGACTTGATATAAACTTGAGAAATTATTACAACAGCTTAAACACCTTTAGTGATGGATGCTGTGTAAACCATGCGGAATTTACCTGAGAACCTGATGACATCACCAGAGATATTCAGACTGCATAGGAGGATATCAGATTGTCACCGCCTGATTTCATTCCAACAAAAGAAACTTTGAACCTTGCAAACTCAGAAACTTATTTATAATTTGCTCTGCTCACTAACATTTGTTTTTTCCCTCTGTTTTCATAGGCATACCTTTCTTAAATACCTGATTGCTTTTTTACACAATATAGGCCTCACTTTGAGAGTCCACCTGCATCACCAGCTCCTGAAATGAGACTCACCAACTTAACCGAACTGACTTATTTCAAGATAAAATAATTGTGTCAATGAACTATGGAGCAATCTTACCAAACTTGCTTCTAGAAAGTAAAACTTTATTATTTAAAAGGTGGGATTAAAGGGATCAAAGGGTCTCATTTGAACTTGATTATATTTGCAAAGTCTATTCCCCAGTCAGGTCTCATTCACAGGTACCAAGAATTAGGACTTGAAAATATCTTTGTGAGGGACATGATTCAGCAAAGGGTTAGACTCCTCCTCCCTTTCTTCTTGCAGCCACAGGCCAAGGTGAGGAACAGAGAGAGGATAGACTGTGCTCTAGTAATTTAAGCAGGAGTCCCTAGTCCTTATTACTACTTTCCCCTTGACTTTATCTCTTACAGCACCAATCCTGCTCTCTACTTATATTCCTCTTTTGGCCTTTGCTGCTGCAAGCATAATTGTGGAAAGGGGCTCAGATTATTCTTATTCCTCTGATAACCACATTTTCCTCTATTGTGTGTAATCAGGTAAAAATGTTACAAATGCCCAGGAAGTAGCTTCTGCAAGTAGACAAGAATAGTTCCAACTTGGCAATTAAGGAAAATTGAATTCCTATCCAAATCCTTTATTTATAAACTCAATAATTCTTGCATATTTGAGGTTTATGTTCTTTATAGCATAAAAATGAAGATTAAAGTACCTTACAATATTATTGTAATGATAAAAATGTCACAATATATAAAATATCAGGTATCCACATATCCCTTAACAAAGTGACTTTAAAAAAATATATATGTTTTTATTGATTTCTTTTATACAGAGGAAGGGAGAGATAGAAATATAGACGCTGGGGATTGAGCCCACAACCTGGGCATGTGTACTGGCCGGGAATCCAACTGGGACCTCTCAGTCCATGGGATGATGCTCAATCCACTGAGCCACACCGGCTAGGCAACAAATTAACTTTAAAATTTAAAACCCTGAGTAAATTTTTAAAATACTAGAACATGTACAGTTTTCTCAAATAAGAACTATGCAAGATGACTAGATTCTATAGAATCATGAAGTCTATAGTGCAAGTAGAGTATATGCTGCAGAAACCAGCCCATGAAGGAAATGGACTCCATGTGTAAACAACTGACCTAGGACCGAGCTTTTGGAAAACAATCTGATCACTCTTTTGATAAAGGTTTTAATTAATTTATACCAAGTCCAGTGCCATAGTTTGTTACTGCCTCCAACATCATGCCCTCAAAAATATGCTATATTTTCCTTAGGTTTATTACTTAGATTGTTTGGTTATAAGTACTAAAAATGCATTCTGGCTTAGAATAAAAATAAATTTATTAGAAAGAAGGGAGTAGCTTACAGAATCAGAATTGTTGACCAACCAGATCACAAAAAGGGCAGGAACATATCTCTGAATATCTAGGCAGCAATAACCGATGTACATCCATATCTTTATGGTGAATTAATAACCCAGTGTCATTTTGGCTCAAAGCACTGTAGTAGTTTGAGAAAAGATAATCTGATTGAGCTAGCTTTACCCTAGGAATGGAGGGCCCTTAGTTAGACAGACCAACAGGACTGCATGCACCCAGAAGAAGCTCACCAAAGGACGATCTAAAAGTGTTGTCACTAGAGGAATGTAAATGAATGCTTGACAGGTAAAATTGACAGATGTCTGCTATATTGTCATTTTAAGAACAGAGATTTACCTTGACTTTCAGTTGTCATTCATATAATTAATCCAATGTATCAACTGAATGAATGACAGATTGCCTTGTTCCAAAAAGGACTTATGAATAGGTGGGAAATGTAGTAGAAGGGATGTTAGGAAAGAAAGACTCCTGCACCTAAATCTGTCAAAGAATTTCTCATAAAAATTCCTTTATTTTGATTAATGTACCTTTTCCTAACATGTAGAAAAGCTTTTGTAGTACGGCAGCCATTTATCAGATGTTGACAAAGGATTACATCACTTTGATGTTTTAATCCTTCTGGCAAATTGAGATCCTAAAACCTCAAACTAGAAAACAGGGAAACTAAACTGGAGGTGAGTTGGAGGGGAGCCTGTATTTCTAAGGGCAAATACTATGAGAGATCCCTGTCTTGCCTTTGGATAAGTAACTGCTGCACGGGTGGTTTCTGGGCTTCTTAAAGATACGCTGAGCATCTCACACGTACGGCAGGAAGAACAGACTCAGAAGAGAAGACAGAAAGGAGCAGTGCAGAGATTCCTGGACAATTACTACAAACTTATGAGTCTGTGCCTCCGTATCAGCAGTCATGAATGTGGGCCTCAGGGGCAGAGCAGCCACGAAAGGGCCAGGGTTCAGCATGTTGGTTACCTGTCCTCCTTTCCCATCTTACTTCAGCTCAGATTTTCTACCCTACATTTCTATCCCCTTCATTTTACAGATAAGAAAAGTGAGGCTCGAGAAAATGAACTCACCTGCAGTCCATACTGCTGGGCCATGGTGGACAGTAATTTGTTCCACTAGGGGTAGAATAAACAGTTTGTCTCTACTAAGACAATTAAGCAATCAACTGAGAAGTTATGTTTTGGGGGTGTGCCATAGTAGTGAGAGGGGGAGATTCCTTCCCCTCCTGAAACCATCCAGGCAGACAGCCTGCTGAAGCATGAGAAAAGTCTTAAGCTATGATTGCGGTTTTAATTCTTATTATGTGCCAAGCACTGTGTGGGCCGTTTTTATATATTTTATCTCATTCTATTATCACAAAACCTTTATCAAGTGGGCAAAACAATCTGCATCATATAGCTGAGGAAACAGGTTTAAGGTCTTGCTCAAGGTCATAGAGGAGTCCTTAACAGGGTGAAGAGCAGATTCCCATGTCACTTGATTCTCAGTGTCATACTTTTTGCCTGTCCTGTGCTGTCCTTTAGGGCTTTGGTAATCGCAAATCATCATGTGACTTTACTGGATGCTAGCTTTCTGAAATAAGAACACACAGATCTCTGGATTTCCTGAGATGGGAATAAGCATACCTCCTATTGATTCTATCTCTCTACTATTTCTCCTTGAAGTCTTAACAGATTTCCATCTAGCTTTCTTTACAAATAGGGCTTAGGAAAGGCTGGAGGGTATTTATCTGTCAGGCAGATTTCTCTCTACTGCAGAAATGTTAACCTTTTCACAGACCACTGCATCCTTCCTGAAAAACTTGTAGTAAACCAAAAGATGTCTTCTGGGATCAGACTGATGAAGGCACCACCTGTATGCATTCTTCATTCAAACACAAGTTCATGCCGCTGTTGAGTCCCTCCATGTAGCTCAAGAGAGGACAAAGTCAGATGGCATTTTTCCAGCTTCATGAAGACTTGTCTGATTAAATTCAGTGAGTTGAATTAGACAAGCAGGTAACAACTAGCATCTAGCACATCATAAGCACCTGTCCTACTCACCACTGTGAACAGAAGATAACAATACCATTTTTGCTTTATTTTTTTTCCAGTTTGCAATAATTCCAAAAGACCACAACAATTTCTTTTCTGCTATTTCCAACTTATTTTACATCTATTGCTTTTGTTAAACAATGTAGATGGCAACAATTATGAAAGGTGCATTCATACAGGTCTCCATGTTCTTTGTAATACTTCACATAGTCACTGTGCATTTAGGAAGATCTCAGAAAACACCTATTGATTGAAAGATTGACTCACTAGGTGGTTATCCAGCCAAGGGTTATTGTTACATAAAAACTTGAAAATTCTTGGAATCTCTCAAGTCTGACTATTTCTATACCATGACAAACATCTGCGTATCAGAAACAGACAAACTACACTAAAATGTTTAGGCATTATTTTCTCACTTTGCACCACATAGTACACAGCCAAAAGCAAGAGGAAAGTTGCATAAATTTTGCAAATTATTTATGTTCCCACTTCTGTCCAAGTAAAATGAAGGAGAAAGTGAGCTTGATCCAAATTATCAGCATTGGCTATTTTATTATCCACATAATTAACTATAAAGTATTATTTATTTTTTTATCCTCACCCGAGGAAATTTTTGCATTTATCTTCAGGTAGAGCAGGAGGGAGAGAGGAGGGAAGAGAGAGAGACACATCGACTGGTTGCCACCCACATGACCCCAACTGGGGCCGGGGACAAACTGCAACTGAGGTATGTGCCCTTAGCGGGAACAGAATCTGGGACTCTCTGGTCCACGGGCCGATGCTCTAACCGCTGAGCCAAACTGGCCAGGGCTTAACTACAAACTATTTTGATTTTATAGACTATCTTTCATGAAATCAAACATCTGATTTTATTTTATTTTTTATAATAGTATACAATTATTTGACATCATTAAAATGGTGTTTAACTAACTATTCAACTTTTTCCTGGATGATGCTTGTTTGCTCATTCATTCATTCACTCATTCAGGAGATATTTTTCAAAAAGCAAAAATAAGTTAGTAACCAAGCTAGGCAGTCAGGACACGGGATAAGTATGACAGTTTTTATAGTTGAGAAACTCAGAATTTGGCCAGACATGGACACAGATTTATGATAATTTTGTGTATTTGAGAAGAGGTATAAGCATGCTTGTAGTTTAGGAGGAAGGAACCGGTGGAGAAAGAGGTGTGATATTCCCTAGAGAGGGAATAACTGAAAATGCAAAATGCCCTAGGAAAGTGATGAAATCCTGAGAACAGCTGAAGGAGACTTCGAAAGGACCACAGATACTTCTTCCCACACTAGAAGGGAAGAAAGAAGTATAACATTAGGTCCAGAGTGGTTTCGGAGGTAGTCATTCACGTGGGAGTGAATCTTGAGAAAATTCCTCTTTAAAATCCTGACTGTCCTTAATATTCACTCTAGTTAATATTCTTTTCTAAATCTATTTAAAAAAAAATTAACAAATTATAATTTATGAGAAAGATTTTTGTGGTTCTTTCTCAGAAATTCAGATTTTACATTTGGCAACTCTAATTTCTCTTAGAAACCACCATAAGAGGTTATGAAGGAGCCAGGATATGTCTCCCCTTGGAGGGTGACACCTGATTGTTTAAAAAATATGATTTTATTGAATTTTTAGAGAGAGAGGAAGGGAGAGAGAGATAGAAACATAGATGTGAGAGAGAAACATCGATCGGCTGCCTCCTACACTCCCCCGACTGGGGCTCGAGCCTGCAACCTGGGCATGTGCCCTGACTGGGAATCGAACCGAGACCTCTCAGTCCATTTGATGACACTCAATCCACTGAGCCACGCCGGCTGAGGTGGTGATGCCTGATCTTAAGCAAAATCCTCTGTCACTCTCATGAAAAGCCGATTTGCTTAAACATTAAAAACAACAACAACAAAAACAACAACAGCAGAGGGATAGAACTAATATAGATAATAACCAGTATGTTTATTATTCCTTCGAATATAGAGAGGAAGGAGAGTGAAAACCATCTGAAAGATTTTTACGTTACCTGGAGTTTTGAAACGTCTAGCCCTTTACTTATTTTAAGGAAACCAAAACAGCGCTGGAACAGTAGAAAAAATGTCCCCTGCCTTTTGACAAGTACTGAAAACTTTCTGGTCTCCACGTCTGGAAATGGTATCAAAGTGGGTGTCATTATTTTGGGGGACCAGAGCTCTTTTTTCTCCTTATTATTTTATTGTTGCATTTGGGATAGTGATAAAAATAAATACAAAGATATGTTTTTATGGACTGAATTGTATCTCCCCTAAATTCATATGTTGAAGTCCTAACCCACAGTACCTCAGAATGTGACTGTATTTGGAGATGGAGCCTTTAAAGAGATAATTAAACTGAAAGGTTGCTCTTAGAGCGGGCCCTCATCCAATCTCACTGGTGTCCTTCTAAGAAGAGGAAGCGATGCCGGGGATGGGCATGCACAGAGAAAAGGACATGAGGAAGATGGCCATCTGCAGGCCAAGGACAGAGGTGTCCAAAGGAACCAGGCCTGCTGACATATTGATCTTGAACGTAGTCCTTCAGAAATGTGAGAATACTAATAGGTGTTGTTTAAGCCACCCCGTCGGTGGTATCTTGTGAAACAGCGCTAGCGAAGGAAGTATGCGCCATGCCACAGAGATTAGTGTTTTCATCTGCTCCAAATGATAGCAAGGACTGAGCAGTAAAATATTTTAGGAGACCTTCTTGGACATTTTCTTGTGATAATTCTTTCTGTAACTGGGAAGAGATTGGCTTAATAAACTAATATTTCTGAAGTGTGGTACCATAGGCCTTGTCTATTTTATCTCAAGATATAATTCATGTTTAAGTTCTTTCTATGGAAGGAAATGGAAGTACCTGGATCGTTCTCTGGAATGATTATGTTTGCTACTCTATAATAATTCTGTCTGAAACAGCAAAAGCTATCCTTTCTGGCCCTAAATGAGAAAATACAAGTTGTTACAAGATGTCATCACTGTTAATCATCTAAAATATAAAGAAGAGGGTCAAACAGCCTCTTGCAATTTCTGGAGAAAGGAGTGACCGACTCATACCTGCAAGGTTCAGTAGTGAATAATTGTCTTTCCCTCCCTCTCTGTACCTTCTAAGGCTGGAAGTCTTATCAGCTTAGACATTTGAAACAGAAAGCAAAACCTCTCTAGCAAACCAGTGCTAGAAATAGATATTATTTGATACTATTATGAGTGAGAAATAAAGAGGTCATATTTTTCATTGATTTCTGTCTCTTCATATTATGTTCTAAATGGTTTGTTAAAAACAGTCTATTAATTTGGACCTGACAAAGAGAAACATTATTGCCAATTTTCACCAAAGATGTAAAAACAGGTAGGATATGCAATCAACTACTGAAATTGGGGAGGGGTGGAATAGCACAGCATCTGCAGAAGAATGGGGAAGGTTTGAGATGGTTTCTGTGAAGAAAAAGAGATTGGGACAGCAAATAAGTGAAAAGATTGCCTAAGGATATAAAGGGTCCAATGTAAGTTGAGAGCAAAATTTGTAGAGATCCTGAGCCAACCTTAAAACTTCTCCGTACCATCTCCTTTACCCTAACCCACCACCCAGCTTCAAGCAATCACCAAGACCTGCCCTTGCCGGTGCCTCAACAGCTCTCAAATATGTGGCCTTCTCTGCTCTCCTGCTGCCACTGACTTGCTCAGGTCATCTCCTCAGGCACAGGGTGGGGGTACAGCAGGTAGGAGCACAGAGTGAGTTCATATCCTGTCTGCTTAACACTTACCAGTTGTGTGGCCTTGGGGGAAACTACGTAAACAGTAATTTTCCTTATCTGTGCAATTAGGATGATACTAGAACAACCTAATGTATAGTGTTATAATAGGGTTAAATTGGGTGCATATAAAATGCTAGGCATGCCTGGCCAGTGTGGCTCAGTGGTTGAGTGTCGACCCATGCACCAAGTGGTCGCCAGTTCAATTCCTGGTCAGGGCACATGCTCAGGTTGTGGGCCCAATCCCCAGTCCCCATGCAGGAGGCGGCCAATCGATGTTCTCTCTTATTGATGTTTCTATCTTTCCCTCTCCCTTCCTCTCTCTAAAATCAATAAAGAAAAAAAAAAAATGCTGGGCACACAGTAAGAGTAAACTATTAGCTGTTGTTATTGGTTATCACATAAGACTGCACTGAAAACAAAAACAAAACAAAAGTTAAGGTGGTTTTTCTTCAGGTTTTACTCCTTATAGCCAGAATGAACTTTTAAAGCCCAAATTATATTGAGTCACTCTTCTACTCAAAACCATTAACCAGCTCACCACACCATTAACATAAATAAGAACCCCCCTAGCAACATGAACAAATCCCATCTTGGTCTGGCCCCAGCCTAACAGGCTCTTTCCCCATTTCACTCTCCTCTGTGCCAGAGCCATGTTAATCCATTTTGTCCATCAAATGCGGTGTGCTCTGCTTTCCTTTTGGAGTTTAACTTCTGCCACCGACTTTGCCTAGAAGCCTTCTCCCTCCCTCTCCCATTCCCTTAGCCTCATACTTAGCATAGACGCTGCTGACCTGAGGAAGTCTCCCCTGACTTCAGTATTAAGGTCAGCTCTCTGCCTTAGGCACCATAGCACACTACTTCCCCACTCATTGCATGTCCCACACTACTGACCAGCAGTTGCCTATTGCATTGGCTATATTTTCAGTTGGAATGTAAACTTCAGGAGGTCTAGAATAAGCACTCTGCTGCTCCAAGGTCTGGTACAGGTCTCCACCGGGATAGCTCTTGTAAGAAAGAGGAGCTCTACAGTGCTGTTAACTGGTGACCAAAAAGGCAAACTATTTCTCAGGACCAAGGCATTCTTGGAAATTTGATTGCAATTAACTAAATCCTAATAAATTATATTAACAAATCTCAAAACAGAAGGTGTCAGCTGAGGAGGAAGGAAATTTAGCCTAGAACATGGACAAATCATTCAGAGAAGCCGAGGTGATTATGCTGACTCAGGAACCCAAACAACAGGGTTATTTGACAAGTCTATCCCCACGGCGGAGATGGATGCTTCAGGGTATAAAAGTTCCCACTGATTTCTTCTGATCTGCTATAATGTTCATCAAGTATATTTCAAATTTTATTTTATTTTATTTTTAGAAAAGGACTGTTTAATGGGCACCGGTGCTGGCCCTGCAGAGTCACCTCCAAAGGCTAAGCCCCGAGCCCGGGTTCCAGCTGTCTTTTTTTTTTTTTCCCCCAATTTTTATTAATTTATTTTTGTTACAGATATTTCTCCTTTTTCCCCCCTAGACACCCTCCTCCCCATCCTGCCCACCCCCAGAATTGTTGTCTATGACCATTGGTTATGCATACATGCATATAAGTTCTTTGGTTCATCTCATCCAACCCCACTGCCACCCTACTCTGAGGTTTGTCAGTCTGAACCATACTCCTTTCTATGTCTCTGGGTCTATTTTGTTCATTAGCCCACCTTGTTCATTATATTCCACAAATAAGTGAGATCATGTGGTATTTGTCTTTCTCTGGTTGGCTTATTTCACTTAGCATAATACTCTCCAGGTCCCTCCATATCGTCTCAAAGGATAAGAGATCTTTCTTTCTTACAGCTGCATAGTACTCCATTGTGTATATGTACCATAGCTTTTTTATCCACTCATCTATTGATGGGCACTCGGGCTGTTTCCAGATCTTAGCTATTGTAATTAGTGCTGCTATGAACATAGGGGTACATATATCCTTTCTGATTGGTGCTTCAGGCTTCTTAGGATATATTCCTAGAAGTGGGATCACTGGGTCAAATGGCAGATCAACTTTTAATTTTTTGAGGAAACACCATAGTGTTTTCCATAGTGGTTGCACCAGTCTGCATTCCCACCAACAGTGTATTAGAGTCCCCTTTTCTCCACACTTCATCAGCACTTGTTGTTTGATGATTTGTTGATGGCAGCCATTCTGGCAGGTGTGAGGTGATACCTCATAGTTGTTTTAATTTGCATCTCTCTGATGATTATTGATATTGAACATTTCTTCATATGTCTCTTGGACATATGTATGTCCTTTTTGGAGAGGTGTCTATTTAGGTCCTCTGCCCAATTTCAATTGGGTTTTGTGTCTTCCTTTTGTTGAGTTGTATGAGTGCTCTATATATTTTGGAAATGAACCCCTTATCTGATGTATCATTGGCAATTATGCTCTCCCATAGAGTGGGTTCCCTATCTGTTTTGATGGCTGTTTCTTTTGCTGTGCAGAAACTCTTTAGTTTGATGCAGTCCCATGTGTTCATTTTTTCCTCTTTCTCTTACCTTAGGTGATGTATCAGTGAAAATTCTGCTGCGTATGATGTCTGAAGTTTTGTTGCCTACATTTTCTTCTAGGATTTTAATGGATTCACGAGTCACATTTAAGTCTTTTATCCATTTTGAGTTTATTCTTGTGTATGATGTAAGTTGATGGTCTAGTTGCATTTTTTTGCATGTAGTTGACCAATTTTCCCAACACCATTTATTAAAGAGACTGTCTTTATTCCATTGTATGATCTTGCCACCTTTGTCAAATATTAATGGAGCATAATGTCTTGGGTGAATTTCTGGGTTCTCTGTTCTGTTCCACTGGTCTATATGCCTGTTCTTGTGCCAGTACCAGGCTGTTTTGATTACAGTGGCTTTGTAGTATAACCTGATATCCGATATTGTGATCCCACCTACTTTGTCCTTCTTTTTCAAGATTGTTGTGGCTTTTCGGGGTCTTTTTTGGTTCCATATGGACTTTTGAAGTATTTGTTCCAGTTCTGTGAAATATATCATTGGTGTTTTGATGGGGATTGTATTGAATCTATAGATTGCTTTGGATAGTATGGATATTTTAATGATGTTAATTCTTCCAATCCATGAACAAGGTATGTGCTTTGCCATTTTTATATCTTCCTCTATTTCTTTTTCCAATGTCCTGTAGTTTTCTGCAAATAGGTCCTTTACTTCTTTTTTAAGTTTATTCCTAGGTATTGTAATTTTTTTGCCGTGATGGTAAATGAGATTGTTTTCAGTTTCTTTTTCTATGAGTTCATTATTGGTGTATAAGAATGCCATCAAGTTCTTGAAGTTAATTTTGTATCCTGTTACCTTGCCAAACTTGTTTATTAAATCTAGCAGATTTTTGATGGAGTCTTTAGGGTTTTCTATATATAATATCATGTCATCTGCAAATAATGACAGTTTCAGTTTCTCCTTTCCAATTTGGATACCTTTTAATTTTTCTTCATGTCTGATTACTGTGGCTAAGACTTCCAGTACTATGTTAAATAAGAGTGGTGAAAGTGGGTATCCCTGTCTTGTTCCTTTTCCTGAGGGAAATGCTTTTAGTGTTTGCCCATTGAGTATGAGGTTGGCTGTTGGTTTTTCATATATGGCCTTTATTATGTGAAGACATGATCCCTCTATTCCCACATTGCTGAGTGTTTTTTTTATCAGAAATGGGTGCTGGATTTTGTCAAATGCTTTTTAGCATCTATTGATATGATCATATGGTTTTTATCTTTCATTTTGTTTACGTGGTGTATCACATTTATTGATTTGTGAATATTGTACCAGCCTTGCATCCCTGGGATGAATCCCACTTGGTCATGGTGAATAATTTTTTTAATGTATTGCTGGATCCGATTTGCTAGTATTTTTTAAAGTATTTTGGCATCTATGTTCATTAGGGATATTGGCCTGTATTCTTCTTTCTTTGTAGTGTCAGTTTTAGAATTAGAATTATAGTGGCCTCATAAAATGAGTGTGAAAGTCTTCCTTCTTCTTGAATTTTTTGGAATAATTCGAAGAGAATGGGTGTTAGTTCTTCTTTGAATATTCGGTCAAACTCCCCCGTGAAGCCATCCAAGCCTGGGCTTTTGTTTGTTGGGAGAGTTTTGATAACATCTTCAACTTCCTTCGTTGTTATTGGTCTGTTTAAGTTTTCTGTCTCTTCCTGGTTCAGTTTTGGGAGACTGTGTGTTTCTGGAAACTTGTCCATTTCGTTTAGATTGTCCAATTTGTTGCCGTATAATTGTTCATGGTATTTGTTAATGATCTTTTGTATTTCTGTGGTGTCATTTGTTACTTCTCAACTCTTTCGTTTCTGATTTTGTGTATTTGGATTCTCTCTCTTTGTTTCTTGGTGAGTCTAGCTAAGTGTCCATCAATCTGGTTTATCTTTTCAAAGAACCAACTCTTTGTCCATTGATTTTTGGATTGTTTTTTTTTGTTTTGTTTTGTTTTGTTTTTTTTGTCTTTATGTCATTTATTTCTGCTCTGATCTTTACTATTTCTTTCCTTCTACTTGCTCTGGGGTTTTCTTTTTGTTTGCTTTCTAGTTCTTTAAGTTGTGAGGTTAGATAGTCAATTAAAAAATGTTCTTGTTTCTTGAGGTAGGCCTATAGTGCTATGAACTTCACTCTCAGGACTGCTTTTGCTGCATCCCATAGATTTTATGTTGTGTGTTCATTTTCATTGGTTTCCAAGAAATTTTTAATTTCTTCCTTCATCTCCTTGGTAACCCATTCATTGTTCAATAGCATGCTATTTAGCCTCCATGTGTTCAAATGTCTTTGCATGTTCATGTTGTAATTGATTTCTAGTTTCATGTCATTGCGATCTGTGAAGATTCTTGATATGATTTCAATCTTCTTGAACTTGTAGAGACTTAGTTTGTGTCCTAACATGTGGTTTATCTTTGAGAATGTCTCATGTGTACTTGAGAAGAATGTGAATTCTGCAGTTTGGGGGTGTAATTTTCTGTAGATATCTATTAAATCCATTTGATCAAGTGCATCATTTAGAGTTTCTGTGTCCTTGTTAATTTTTTGTCTAGAGGATCTATCCAGTGATGTCAGTGGGGTGTTGAAGTCTCCTGCTATGATTGTATTGCTGTCGATTTCTCCTTTGAAGTCTACCAGAAGATTTTTAATATATTTTGGTGCTCCTATATTGGGTGCATATATGTTTACCAAGGCTATATCTTCTTGTTGGATAGATCCTTTCAATATTATGTAGTGGCCTTCTTTATCTCTAGTTATGGTCTTCATTTTGAAATCTATTTGATCAGATATGAGTATTGCTATCCTCGCTTTTTTTCCCTTTTCATTTGCTTTTTTTTTTTCATCCCTTCACTTTCAACCTATGTGAGTCATTTGTTGTGAGGTGGGTCTCTTGTAAACAACATATATGTGAGTCATGCTTTCTTATCCAATCAGCTACTCTGTGTCTTTTGATTGGAGGGTTCTATCCATTTATATTTAAGGTTATTATTGATATGTACTTACTTATTTCTATATTTTTGTTTATTGTGGTTATATTTTTCTTCCTATTTCTTCTACTAATTACAGCAGTCCTTTTAACATTTCTTGCAGTGCTGGTTTGGTGCTAATATATTCCCTTAGCCTTTTTTCGTCTGTGAAGCTCTTTATTTTACTGTCTATTTTGAATGATAGCCCTGCTGGATGGAGTAGTCTTGGATTCAGATCCTTGTTTTTCATGACCTTGATTACTTCATGCCATTCCCTTCTGGCCTGAAGTGTTTCTGTTGAGAAGTCAGTTGATAGCCTCATGGGGTTTCCTTTGTAGGTAACCTATTGCTTATATCTTGCTGCCTTTAGAATTCTGTCTTTGTCTTTAATTTTTGCCATTTTAATTATTATATGTCTTGATGTGGGCCTGTTTGGGTTCTTCTTACTTGGGGCTCTCTGTGCTTTTTGAACTTGAATGCCTTCTTCCTTCACCAAGTTAGGGAAGTTTTCTGTCACTATTTATTCAAATATATTCTCTAACCCTTGCTCATTTTCTTCTTCTTCAGGAACTCCTATGATGTGAATGTTGTTAAGTTTCCAGTTATCCCACAGTTCTCTTAAGCTGTCTTCCTGTTTTTTAATTGTTTTTTCTTTTTGGTTTTCTGATTGGCTGATTTTTTCTACCCTGTCTTCTAATTCACTGATCCAGTTCTCAGGTTTCTCTACTTTGCTGGTTATTCCTTCCAATGTGTTCTTTATTTATGCTATTTCATTCTTCATTTCCACTTGGTTGGTTTTCAAAGTTTTTGTATCTTTACTCATGGTGTTGAACTCTTTACTCATGCTGTCAAGCTTCTTCAAGATCATCGCTTTGAACTCTACCTCTGATAACTTGTGTAACTGCATTTCATTTATCTCATCTTCAGTAGAGTTCTCTTTTTCTTTCATTTGGGATTTGTTTCTTTGTTTCACCATATTGGCTGTCTCAGTGGGTTTTGGAGCCTGCCAAATTTTCCCTGTGGGTATTGGTGTTCCGTTTGTGGCTTCCTTTACCAGGTTTGGATGAGTTTGGGAGGACCCAAGTTAAACACCACTGTCAAGTCTTACTTTCCTGGGTAGATTTGCAAGCCCAGGAAAGGTTTAGTTATCCTCTAGCTTTTTGTCTGGAGACTATTAGTCTCAGTTACTTGATGAGCCTTGGGTTGTAGCCCTCAAGTGAATGAAAAGCTCCCTCACGTGTTCAGTGTAAGAGGATTTCCAGAGGGTAGGGCAGATGTTGGTTGTTAATGAGCCTCAATTTGCATTTCTCTGGCTCAGCTGGGTGGGGTTAGATCTCTGAAAGAGAGGCTGCTGTTTCTCCCCCGGGCTCTGAGAAGGCGCTCCCTGAGGAAGATGGCTGACTGTCCTGTGTGGCCGTGACTCAGCAAAAACTTTCCTTGCCCTCCAAATCCTGAGTCTACCCACACAGTTTTAGTCCAGTCTGCTCATCCTCAGCCAGAGCCTAAGGTGAATGGCTGTAGCTAATTTAGTGTTCTGTCCTTGTCCTCTGTGCTGTGGAGCCTGTTTAGGATTTTAAGCCCAAGGGAGCTGCTCACAGCTACAACAGCTGCTATTTGTGGGCTCCCGTCTGCCTTCTTTTGCCTCCACAGACCTACCAGGATTGATTCAGTATCCTTTTTTCCTGTCCCTGGTTATATGGGTCCTCTCCAGCTGTTTTTCTGTTGCTTTTCCCAACGATTTGTCTTTATTTTAATTGTAATTCCAGTTTGGTCCTGAGAGATTATCTGTGTAGCTTTCATTCACTCTGCTGCCATTTTGGAATCTCAAGCATATTTCTAATTTTAATTTGACTCTCCATTTAGATGCACCAAGAAGAAAAAACTACATGTGAACCAGCTAACAGATTCTCTGGCTGGATCTTTACTTTTGTAGCTCGTGGTAAATTGGGGAGAAAAGTTGTCATGATACATCATATGGATAGAAGTCTCTTGTGGGTTTGGTTTAAAAAAAAAAGACCATCTCTGAAGGACTGATCAAGTCTGGATATCATGCCAAAACGAACTTAATGGATCTTCCAAAGTAAGATTGAACCTTGTAAATTTGTGGTCACACCAAATTTCCTCTTGAGGTTCTCTGAGAGTGGCCAGCCAAAGCTTTCGTTGTTTTGTCTGTGGGCTCATTCTCTCCACTTGTCATCTTTTATTTAATGGAATAATGGTCCCATTATCTACCATCCACTATAAAACCAAACAATTAATTAATAAAATAGAAATAATTTTTTCTGGACTAGACTTTAGTCATTGACTATTAAAGTGGCAAAATCACTTCTTCCAAGAGTCTTTATGCTCTAAGTAATTGACTTTTCACTTCTAACTTTTTTCCCCATTGTTGGGATAGTTAGCTTGCATTACATTTTTGTTATGCATTTATTCTGTATAAGAACAATTAAAATCATTTTATAGTTTTTTTTCTCATTGTACGAGGAGTAAGTTGTAAACATTTCTGGTAGAGAAAATTACTATAAAATAAAGTTATTTTTTGAAGATTTTGTGCTATTGACAAATAGGCAGAAATTCAAATGATGTGGAGGAAAAACAATTTCTTTCTATATTTATCACTAATTTTTCTGGTCCATCTTTAAAGGATTACTTTTTTTTAGGATACCCTTCTTTGCCCACCTTTACTATTCTAGCTTATTTACAGCTTAAAGCTATAACTAAGACCACATAATTGGATAATTGGTAAATCCTACAGCAAGGTATTATTTGGGGATTTTCCTGGGTTTTGAAATATGGATAATGACGGTAGTCTCAACACTTACACCTTCAATTCTCAAAGTTGGGTGTGTATCAGTTACCAGGCTTAGAAAACCCAGACTTCTAGACCCTACCCCTAGAACTTCTGATCAGTAGGTCTGAGGTGGGGCTAGAAATGTAGCATTTCTTACAAATTACCAGGTGTTTTCATGCTACAGATCTGGGGAACACACGTTGGGGCTTTCCTTCCTTTTCTTACTAAAAGAAATTTGGTCAAAGGTCAGAAACTGCCCAGAGCCTCACTGTTAATTCTGGTAACCTTCTGGGTTCATTGTATACACAGAGGGGAAAGCTATTCACAACTCCATCAGTATGCCAATCCCCCCCAAATGCTCAGAGTTTTCAGGGGTGCATTTCACCAAAACCATTTCAATTTTAGCAATAAACTCAAGATGCTGCTTACCACTTACAGATGGCTTATTCCTTCTGCATGCTTGCTTGGAGCTGTCGTCTGAGTCTACTCAGTAAGCCATGCTGCCACCTTCTGATTTTCAACAGAAAATGGATATTCAAAAGTTTTGCTCTTTGTTGAATGGATTATATACTCAGCAAGTATTTATTTTAATGTTCTTTTTTTTTGTTTTTCACGCATTCTTTTTCTTCCTCAGGTCTCTTATTTTAAATGCCACTTATTGTTTGCTGTTAGCACATTTCTATACAAAGCCCTGATGCTGTGATTGCAGCTCCATAGGTTTTAAAAACTCTGTCCCCGTGAAACCTCCCTCCTTTTATGGGTCTGGAGTCATGTGCCAAAGAACAAAACCAAAGACTGCAAAGTTCCTGTGAGTGGGTTGGTTTCCAAAGACTATTTCAAAAGAGACTTTCAACCCCCAGAGCACAAAGTCTTTTTGAACAACTCATTTAAAAAAATCTCTTTGTTGTAGCTATCATAGCCACCGAACAGTGATTTTTGCCTCAAAACAACTAACTCCCTCCCGTATCTGATATTTTATAGAACTGAACTATATTAAATGAAAAGTTGAGAGTGTATTTTCCTTCAGAGGGAACGGTAGACTATTAAAACTTGTTGGAAGCAGAGAGAATCTAATCTAATCCAATCTCATACTTTGATCTCAGAGAGAAAGGTCAAATGCTGGTTCAAAGTCATATGCATTTAGTGACAAAATTAGACTCTCTTTAAACACAGTCCACTTGTCTTGAGAGGCCTGGACTACAGGAGCGCAGAGACCATGTGTGGATCATTTTTGTCTCCAACAGGATGGGACACTGTGATTGACCAAGCCTGGTTCATGTACCCACACCCATGACCAATGGTCAGTCTGTCCAACCAGGTGCAGAAAAGTTACCTTTGTCAACAACTGAGTCTCAGGATATAGTAGCTTTCCCGGATTACATAATGGGGAAAAAAGCATTGTTGGGGCTCAGACTAAGTTTGAACTTTAAAGCCTTGGAGCTTTCAACAGTCCTTCAATTGCCTGGGTAGAAGTGTAGGTAGGGCATGAGCACATGGTCTTGAGAGGTGACGATGTTCTGCATCTTCTCATGACTCTTCCAGCATGATAAGGGTGCCATGACCTTCTCCCTGCCAGCCTCCCACTTCCTCGCCCTTCCACGTTAGTAGACTGTTAGTTAGTATGTCTACTGAGTCTGTTCAGTGCGAAGGCCGTTCCACACTGTTGTCTCAAATTTTCAAGAAGATGAATAGAAGAAGATGAGATGAAAGACTGATACCTATTTATACAATTGCCTCTTCTCTAGTAGCACAAACTAGCTCTTTGATCACGGCAAATTAAGCTCTGTGTCTCAGTTTCAGCATCAAAAATTGGATATTAGTTCTTCCTCATAGCATTGATGTGATGATTAAATGAGGGTTTGTAAGTGAAGTGGTGACCACAGTGACAGATAATAGATAATAAATAGTGATTCTCACTGTAGTTATTTCTATTATTAGCATTATCACCTCAAAAAAAAAACAACACAACAGCAAAACAAACAAACAAACAAAAAACAGTGTTCAGAGCCCGACAGATCTTACTTGCAGTGTTACCTTAGAAGTACCTCCATTCCCTATTTGCTAGAGTACTTTACTATACAAACCCTAGATAATTTGGACTAAAAAAGCTGATTGAATTTGTGCAGCAATATGTTGATTTTCCTAAGAATATTTGATTGAACTCATCTACGAGGAAGAATAACCTAAAAAATGCTCTACATCCATTTGCAAAGCCAACAGTAGCCAGGGGCTTAGGCACCATATTGGCACAGGTACAGGCCTGCCACTTATCCTAGGGCTTCTTTTCTATTTTATCCTTTAAAAACAACCTGCTGGATTATACATGACATCCAATCCTGCCTTATTAACTAGAAACTAAATGAACATTCAAGAAATTTAATTGAAAGTGATACTCAGAATGTTAATAAGCCCCTGGTCAGGAGAGAGAGTGATGTTCCCAGCTGCACACCCAGCCTGGAGGGAGAGTCTCTGAAGACCTGTCACCCGAGGCAGACTAAGCTTCTGTTTGCTGCTGCTGCCTTCCTCACAGGCTCACAGCCACCAGCCTTCCCAGTGGTCCACCTGTTCCCTAATTCCTACTTAATCTTCCCCCCAGAGAAGGCCCTGCCTACTGGCTCCATAGCAAATCAAGCACCAGGACAACAGTACATTGTTGCCATTAATTCTCTGACTGAAATTTTAAGTAAACAAAAAGGATGATGCTGGGAAAATGGGGGTTCAAACATTTGAATCCCTTTCTTTTCCATGCAGAAAGCCTGGAAAGACTATATCCTTTACAATAGCAAATACTGTCTGGCCCTGGCTGGTGTGGCTCAGTTGATTGGAGCATCATCCTGTGCAGGGTTCCAAGTTAAATTCCTTGTCGGGGCACATACCTAGGTTTTGGATTTGATCCCCGGTCAGGGGTGCATACAGGAGGAAACCGAATGATGTTTCTCTCTCACATTGATGTATCTCTCTCTCTCTCTCTCTCTCAAATCAATAAACATATCCTCGGGTGAGGATTAAAAAAAAAAAAAAAAAAGAATGTCTTTCTGAAAACATACATGCAGATAGACTGTGAATTATTTAAACCATCTTTGTATATGTTGATTGGAGAGTTTCCATTTCCAGAGCTTATAATAACAGAGAATCCTAAACATACTTTGCTCTTTGAGCACATTTTTTTCATGAAATATTTCCAGGAATATGAGAATACTCTTGAATTTTCCTTTTTTCCTTCCTAATTCAAAACACAGATGACCTGCATAAATCAAAAGGGTGTCCAGTTGAGGCTAAAGCATTGCTATTGCCATGCTCAGTGGTTTCCATTGCTGTTTCTGACATAAATATGTTTCAGTACTGTTAGTTTATATGTTTCTATAATTGAAAGTAAAAATAATTCAGAGCAAGAAATAAAGCCAAGTAAAATTTTCCAATAGTCATAGAAACAAATATTTCAACACAAACAAACACGGAAATCATGATGAAACAGAACTACGGGTTGAAAGGCAGCGCCACTAGGTCAACTTAAATATTTATTCACCCTGGAAAAGCATGTAAAAACAATGTTAATTCTGTGCCAGAGCGTGGCCAGCAACCTTGTTTATAAACTGTTCCAGCCCTTGCTTCCTTTCTTTAATCAAATTGTCATCAAATATTCCACCATCTCCTCTAAAAGAAAGTTGATGTGCCTGGCCAAGTGTAGCTCAGTGGTTGAGCATCGACCCATGCACCAAGGGGTCGCCAGTTTAATTCTCGGTCAGGGCATATGCCCAGGTTGTGGGCCTGATCCCCAGTGGCCAATCGATGTTCTCTCTCATCGATGTTTCTATCTCTCTCTCCCTCTCCCTTCCTCTCTCTCTAAAAATCAATGTAGAAAAAAAAATTAAAAAAATAATGAAATGGGAGTTGAAGCAAAATCACTTTTCCAGGGAGTATGGGAATTACAACCTTGCTCTCTCTTCCTAATACACTTCGCCACCATTCAAAGTCACTGGATCTTCTTCTACCAGGAGATTCCTTCTGCTTGAAAATAGGTAGAATTGTCTTGACCCTGATTTCATAGGTGGTGAAGTGCCCTGGCCACCCGTCCCGTCTGAGCAACGTGGATCTCAAGAAGCTGCTGGGCGGCTGGTAGGCATCAGTAATGAAGAAATTCTAACTGACTTTCACCAGGCTGCACAGAAACTGGTCTAGCATGCCTCAGTGTACTAACATTCATATGCCCTACTTTGTTTGTTCCAGCAGTTGACAAGAAGTTAATTTGCTTTAGTGAAAATCCCTCATTCCAGCCTTTCGATACAATAGCTCTCTCTTGCTGTTTTAATGCGCTGCACACGATAGCCTCACGTACCTGCTATTCAGTGTAATCTACAGTGTTCTAACTAAAGTTACCTACCTGGTCTTAGCTGCACACTTTTTGTGTCATATTTGCCTCTTGAATCTGATTAACTAGAATGTTTTTCTTATCCCCTTTTTAATATGTGATGTTGGACCTCGGAGCACTCCACCATTGGTTGCCAGCACCCTACCTATAAGATACACATTTGTATGGGGAAAGAATCTCCCTTCAGGCTTATAATACCCTTCACATGGAAGATCAATGAGATAAATCTCTATATTCTGTATAAAAACAAAATAAAATAAAAAATTTTTAGAGAGAGATAGAAACATCAATGTGAGAGAGAAACCGTCCATTGGCTGCCCCGTGCACGCCCCCTACTGAGGATTGAGCCCACAACCCAGGCATGTACCCTGCCCAGGAATCAAACTGGGACCTCGCAGTCCGTGTGCCGATGTTCAATCCACTGAGCCACACTGGCTGGGCAACAAAATCAAATTTATATACTAAAATCATCTATCTGAAAATATAAGTTTTCAAATAAAAATAAAAATGTATTTCTGACATGAAAAAAAAAGTTTATTCACCAGTGGCTTTTGGAAACTTGCATTTGGTTTACAAAAAAAAGGCTAACAGTATTCCTAAAACAAATAAGAGTGTGAATTGTATAAAAAGTTGAGGAAGGCAGTATTTAAAAGCACAAACTACTCCCTATTTCTTGCCATGGTGGCCTGAATATTGATATAAGGAATCACTGACTCATCTGAGCCACTTGGCTGGCTAGTTCAGCTTTTTCTAAATGAATTGTAGGACTTTTGCTGAAATCATTTTGATTCAGTTACACACCGGACTTCTTAAAAGAGAAAAATGAGTCTTTCTTCTTGTTTGTCCATTTGGTTTAGGAGTGGCCAGGAGGTGTAATGTAGTAGTTATTAGCACATACCCTGGGGAATAACTGACCTTGGATCAAATCTCTCCTCCAAAATTTAATAACCAGGCCAACAAACCCTGAATGTAGTTTCCTTTTCTGTAAAGAGGGATAATGATACCTATTCCAGAAGAATAGATATTTTAAGAGATTAAGTTAAGTAATATACATAAAACACATCTAGTAAGGCCAAGTTCATGTTAGCCGTCTTTCTCATCTTCATCATCGTCCTGTTATCAAAGGCTTTGGATGTCATGGAGAGGAGCTCAGACTTTCTTCTATAGGAGCCAAGAAGCTACTGAAGGGGCAGCTGCATCATTAGATGTGACCTTTGAATCCTGGAAACTGTGTGGAAGATGGATCTAAGCTGGTCAAGACTGGAGGCAGTAAGATCACACTGGAAACTGTTTTGCTGAAATAAGCAGGAAAGAGCTTGATGTAAAGCAAAAGCTGTGGGGATAGAAAGAGGTGGGAAGTGGATTTGAGAATATTGATAGAATCAAAATTGGAAAAACCTGGTCCAAGTGTCGATGTGGACAGTGAGGTGGATGAGGGAGTAGAGATAGCTTCGCATTCCAGCTTAGATGATTTGGCAGACAATAGTAGAGCCATCCATCAATCCATAAAGAGAACATATCTTGTATTCTTCATCTCCCATGGCCATGATCCTCTTATAATGTTTAGATTCATCACTTTTGTTGAGCCTACCCTTGTATATGAATATGCAGAAAGAGGATTTGTCTATGGGCTCAGTCTGTTGCTTCTAGTATTCAAATGCTATCATTATTGTGAGTTTAATTATTTTGTGAGTTTAGTTATTAATAGTTTATTTATTTGGACATGATATTTTAAGTCATTAACTAATGCTTATTGTAAGTGAGTTTGCAGTTCTCTTCCCACGGCTTTGTAAATTCTTCATTGGAGAGGATGGAGAACTAAATAAATGAAGTCAATCAAAGAAAAGAAAGACAGCACACATCACAGACTGAAGAGTAGTAAGACTGGATCCCATTTCTCTGCTGGGATTGATAAGAACCCAATCATTGTTCCACAAACCTTCAACTAGGATTGCTATCAAATGCAAAAGTAGATAGATGTGTTTTAATTCTCTCAATTAACTTGTTCTAAGCTAATGGACTTTTTACTTTTCTATCTTTATACATTGGAGCTGGTTGAACTAAACCAAAGTTTCACTGAACTGGCTGACAGAAGTTTTGTCCAGTCTTGGTCCAAAAAGAGGTCAATGCAGTTTTTCTTTGGTGTTTTGCATCGCTCCAACTACCACCATTCCATTCCTTGCACCTGTTTAATTTCCTACTTCCAGACTTGAGCAGGGCTTACTATTTCCTAGTGATATAGCAGCTGATAAGGTTAAACATTTACCAGGAATTTGCATTTTAACAACCTTCTCTTGAAAATAAAATATTTTAAGATCCACTCGGCCAGTGTGGCTCAGTGGTTGAGTATTAACTCATGCACCAGGAGGTTGCCGGTTCAATTCCCGGTCAGTACACATGCCCAGGTTGTGGGCCAAATCCCCAGTGGGGGGCATGCAGGAGGCAGCCAATTGATGTTTCCATCTTGTTATCCCTCTCCCTTCCTCTCTCTAAAAATCAATAAGGAAAAACATATATTTTAAGGTCCAAAGGAATCCTGAGCTTAGAAGCACAGAATGTCGTCTTGAAAATGCTGCTCAACACTTCATATCTTTTCTGATGGAGGCTAGGAGGTTAGATGGTCAGAAACCCTGCACAAGTCTTCTGAGAAGCTGCCTAACATTAAAACTAGCCTGAAAGAGCTGGGAAACACCTCCACCAACTGGACTTGCTGATCCCCACCCTCGTCCCACAAACATGTACACAAATACTTCCTTCTTGGTTTAGGCACCCACTGAGTTTCACTCACAAACTTTGCTTACCTCCATTTTAGTACTTATCATGCTACATTAAATTTGGTTATTTGATTTTTTTTCATCATCAGATTTTCATCCCCTTTAGGGCAGGAAATGTCCTGCTATAATCTACATATCTTCTGGTCAACATGACATGGTATCCAGTGAAGAGGAGGCTTTAAAGAAAGGAATAGTCTATTGATGTGGTTGTTTTAAGACACAAGTTTTCCTATTGGTTTGGATACTAACTGGCTGAATGACTGAAAAATTCTTCAAACTCCTCATGGCTTATCCTTAAAATGGGGTGATATTCTTTCCATATTTCAGATTCTTAGATCTCCTCTCCTTAAAACTCAAGTTGGAATATCTATAAAAAGCATTGTGCTGATGTAAAGATTTTTAATTATCATTCTTGATAAAAATAGTGTAATGCTAGTCCAGGGCAAACTATGAGTTCTCTTGTGTCCTTCTCCTCTCAATGTTCAGGCTCTTTATGATATCCTCACTCTTACAATTAATTTTATCTAGCCCTTTTTCTTTGAGCAGTACCATCTCTAGTTTTTCCTTACCTTCCGTATGTCAAAGAAGTGACATTTGTAGCTACTTATGGAACCATGCATTATTCTGGGTACTTTACATAAGTTGTCTTATTTTACTTTCTCAACTATACTGTAAAGTAGTTGCTATTAACCAATTTTATATAGGAGAGAGCTGAGGTTTAGAGGTTAAGTAACTTGCTGAAAGTCACCCAGATAGGAAGAGACAGATTCATAACTGAAGCCTTAAGTTGTTCTGGATAGAAATCATTGGATATTCTCACCATCTCACTGCTGTTTTCAAAGCTGGGAGTTACTGGATTTCCAAGGCGATATTTTGATCTTTACTCTGTCTCTGGAATTGACCTGTGATACTGATTGTGAAGGAGTTAGTAGATTCTTCCCTATCATGACCATACTTATCCATTATAATACAAGCATACTTATGCAGGTCAAGACAGTGACTCCCTTATACAGGCTCCTTTGGGTGGGGTTGACCTGTAGATCCAAAGTACTAGCAAAGGAAACCAGAAGGAAGATTCACAATTGGGTGATAGAGAAAAACAAGGAAAGAACAGCCATAACAAAACTAACAGATTTGCTCAGTCAGTTATAGTTCTCTGCACTCTCAAAATTGTACTTTCAAATATTCACAAAACTAAGGAAAAAATTCTATTCAAATCTTCCCACTGAAAAGAAAAAAACAAAAACAAAAAAAAAACCTTGTGCATAGCTAAATTAAAAATGAAAATTAATGTCATTCCCAATGCTTAATTCAGAAATAGCAAGATCTCTTTTGGAAGCTGTCAGCTTTGACAGCAACATCTTTTGTTTATAAGTATGTATTGGTAACACTTTTTTTATTTTCAAAGCATCTTCTCAGTAAATCTGCAAGATAAGTAGGACAGGCATTAGAGAAGAATTATTGATTGAATGTACACCCTACAATAGTCGTTGGATGCCATCTGGTCTAACTTTCTCTATTATATATGTGAAGATGTCAAAGCACAGGGGAAAACAGTGACTTCTTCACTAAGGCATTGGGAATGAGCATAGTCAGAACAGGATAGGCTATGTTGTATAACATATTAACCTGACATCAAAGTGGCTTAACCTTTAGAACTGTTCCTTGCTTATACAAACTCTACTGCAATGTGGTCAGCTCACCAGGGCAGTTCTTTCCTAAGACATGATTTTATAGATCTTTGCAGTTTCCATCTTGTGGTTTTGTCATCTCACCGTGTTCCTTTTAGAATCACTGTGCTAGATGAAGAGACCTAATGTGTTGCCAAGGCTAGTCATGGCCTTTGCTCAGAAATGACATATATAAATTCTGTGCAGTCTATTAGCCAAAGCTAGTAATATGCTCTTAAGCAAAATTCTGGGAAATGCAGTATTTCTTGTGTCCAGAAAGTAGAGGAGAATCAGACATGGGTGGCATCAGAAATCTCTACCATGGAAGTGACTTACTGATGGATTATTTCTACTGGCACATGAGCTCCATGCACTATTTGAAATGGATGCTGGAAATTGGAGAAAACTAATTGGAAATTTCAGAAAACTCTGTTATCTTCACCCTAAATTCTTTTTTATTTATTTATTTACTTACTTATTTATTTATTTATTTATTTATTTATTTATTTATTTATTTATTTATTATTTTTAATCCTAACCTGAGGATAGTTTTCCATTTATCTTCAGATAGAGTTGGAGGGAGAGAGAGAGAGACATCGATTGGTTGCCTCCCGCATGACCCCAACCAGGGCCGGGGACCGAACTGCAACCAAGGCATGTGCCCTTGACCAGAATCGAACCTGGGACTCTCTGGTCCATGGGCCGATGCTCTAACCGCTGAGCGAAACAAGCCAGGGCACCCTAAATTCTTTTTTTAAAATAAATTTTAGGAAAATAGCTTGTTTGATTTAACCTCATTTATTCAAAATATAATTAACTACCTTGAAAAGAATTACTGGGTTCCTAGCAGATGCCATCTTTATTTTCTCTTTTAATCCTTGTAGCAAGCTATTGAGGCTAGCACTATTAGCACTGGTTTAGATAGGAGCCTTTTCCTTGACAATTACACAAAAAAATTAATAAATTACCTCCAGTTAAAAAAGAAACTAAAAAGGATAAATTATATTATAGAGACCCAGAAGTGTGTGGAAACACACAGGAAAGGTTGTCAGGAAACCAAACCTCTGACACACTGGAGTTGGGCCTCACTCAGAATCAGCAGCTGCTCCCTCAAGGACTACTTATCTTCTGTGAGCAATGTTCAGCTTCTCTGAAGCCGTCTGTTCTTTTCTTAGTCTCTCTCTTCACATGCCTCTCCTCCATCCCCAGCCAATGCCCAATGTCCTCTGCTTTCCGTTTCTGAATCCTTAATCATATCTGCTTGTAAAGAGCTCAGAATCCTTCACCAGTCCTCTCTCCATCTCGGAAACCCTTAATTATAGTCACTCCCTTCACTACCAACTGGTCTTGTCTTTTAACATCCTAGTTGCAAATTTCAAAATACTTATATCTACTTGGCTCATTCCTGTGAACCAGGCAATGTAAGTCGTATGTCTATGGATCAGGCACCCACCTATGCACAGACATATGCATATGTGCCCTGGTTAAAGAAGTTGGAGAAGCTTTGGGCATGGACACCCTGACTCAGCAGGAGCAAGAGCAGGGTAGGTTCCTGCAGAGAGGGGTGGGAGGGCAGGTAGTAATGGTTATGCCTAACCTTGTGCAAGGTCACTGCTATGGTCTGAATGCTTGTGTCCACCCCAAATTCATATGTTGGCATCCTAAACCCAAAGTGATGGTGTGAATAGTTAGGGCTTTTGGGAAGTGATCAGTTCATGAGGGTGCATCTCTGTTGAATAGGATTAATACTCTTAGAAAAGAGACCCCCACAGAGCTCTCTGATCCCTTCCACCATGTGAGGATAGGACAATAAGTCTGTGATCTAAAAGAGAGCCCTCCAAAACTGTAAGAAATACAGTTCTATTGTTTATGAGCCATCCAGCCTGTAGTATTTTGTTATAGGAGCCTAAATGGACTGAGTCAGAGTGCTAGTAAATGTTAACATGAAATTTAAATGCAAAATTGACTGGCACTTCAGTCTAGAGCTAAATGAGGAGAAGTATGGGAACAGCCTTAGGCTGGAACATAGAACCTTCTTGTCTCAATATCTTTTATTCTGTAGATTCTCCACCTTCAAACAATCAAAAGTGTAGCTAAATAGATACCTCACAAAACACAAATGTTTTGCTAACGCTGAAAAAATGTGCTTCTATGGCACATTTAGCGGATGTGCCTCGCTGAATCAACCAAACCCTAGGATAGTTAGGAGACTAGATGAAAATAATTAATGAACATTTCTCAGACTGGAACTTTGGATTTGGTTTCTTGAGGTACATGAGCCAGGTTGGATCTGCTCCAGTGGGAACTCACCCATTTCAGTGCAATAATTAATTTTGTATCTTCATTTAAAAATTTGTAAATGTGTGTCACTACCAATGCTGATGATTAAAATCCTGGTGTCACAAAATCCTAGGTGACATTACACAAAAACACTTAACCTCTCTGCACCTCAGTTTCCAAAACAGTAAAACAAGAGGAGTTATATTGAATAACCTCCAAGGTCCTTGCAGCTATATCATTCTATGACTGGCTCACCTTACAAATCTAACATGCAAATGTCTACATCTACTGATTACAACCTGATTACAACATTTCTTCAATGTTCATTTTAAGTAGCAGCCAAGAATCCTTGAATAGATTATCCTTTTAACTAAACTGCAGCACTGTAGAGTAGAACTTTCTCTGATGATGGAAACAGTCTGTACCTGTCTAATACAGCAGCCTCTAGGTGTATGTGACTAGTGAGGACTTGAAAGGTGGCTAGCTCATATAACAGAGGAACTGAAATCTTACTTTCATTTAATGTAAATGCAAACAGCCACTTGTGGCTGTTGGCTACCATACTGAACTATATAGGCATGGCGATGTATATGATGCAAATGAAAAAAGGGAAATCAAGAAGTAACAGTACTATTTTAATGCATGAATTAATATTTGAAACCCCCTGGCTTTCATTTTCATGTTGAACTATTGACTCTAGATTTTAGGCAACAATCTATTCTGGGATGATACAGGCCTTTCCATAAGCAGGGAAAGAGATGAATGATTTCTGAAGCTCTTGCTAATAGTAACTAATTCACTTAAACTAGTATCAAAACTTTCTTGAAAAAAAAAATAAGAATGGTCTTTTACAGTATGGCTCATCAGAGATTTAAGATATTTTACTTAAGGTTCTTTGAAAAGATAGCAACAAAACAAATGAATAGATATGAATGTTTAGTTTACCAAATTTGAAATTTGTTGCCCTGAATTTTTAGGTCTGTCTTTATCATAAATTACTATTTTCTTACATTCTAAATTACCATGTAATGTAAAATTCATCATCATTAATAATAGCTTTGGGAGAGAGTAGGTAGTGTTGGGAGAGACACTTAATTTTAATGTAAATGATTATAACAATCATTACGTAGGCTCCACTTTTATTTTCAGTAGCAACATTTAATTTTCTAAAATTTCTCCACATGTGCAAACTAACAAGTTGCATAATTGATTTTGTCATTTGTGGGTTTGTAAAGCTTCATAGAGGAAAAGTACTTTTTATTCTCCAAACTTAGGATCTTAAATCCTTCAATCGCTTTAGAAAAGATGGTATAATTGAACAATAACAGTTTCATCTTTATTTCCTATTTGCTTAAATTCATATTTTACTATTTATTTTTTGATTGAATAGCTTTTCTAGAAAACGAGCAAGATGCTTTTGACAGATGATATTCTATGCCCAAGTGATAGCCTTTTATGATACATGAGTCAATCCTAAAATTATCTTTGAGAATTCTCAGACTTACTCTGAAGAATCAAGCACTTTCTACTGCTTTAACTGCTTTGCTCAGCATGTGGCATGCTGTCTAGTCTGTATGCAGTAACTTTCATTGTGAAGTGGTCTTCTAATGAAAAATTTAAAGGAAATCTTAATGGAAAGTTAAGAATATAAAAATGAGTTCAGAAAAAAGTATTTATTCTGATGATTGAATGAGCCCTCCGTGGACAGCGTGTTCACACAGGCCTAGACAGCAACAGCTGTCACATTCTCATCTGTTTCTCAACTGGCAGGTTGTAGTTGTTGTGTTTTCCAATGTGTATATGCCTTATATTTGAATAAATATGGTAGTTGGTATTTTAGGCAAGTTTCTTGAATATATTGGGTCACCAATAAAATAGAATTAATGATGCTAATTATTGCCCTTTCCTAAATAGTGGATTTTTACACTTCTAAAATACTATGGTTTTTAGAGACCTTATAAGTTATCCACTTTTCACATTACTTTCAATTATTAAAGATAAACCAGCTTGGGACACAATTAAAAGTAAAATTTTATTGTTACTTTTTAAAATATATATATATATATATATATATATATATATATATATATATATATTTTTTTTTTTTTTTTAGAGAGAGAGATAGAAACATCAATGTGAGAGAGAAACACCGAGTGGCTGCCTCCTGCACGCTCCCTACCAGGGATTGAGCCCATAACCTGGCCCTGACCAGGAATCGAACTGGGCCTCTCAGATCATGGGATGACGCTCAACCCACTGAGCCACACTGGCCAAGCAGTACAGTTTTATTATAATACAGTAAAACATTGTTTAACCAGAATGCTCAAGAAGGGGGAATTCCAAGTCACCTGAAATTGCTACATAATTGAGATGTATTCCATATTCCTCCTTGTACGGTATTAGGTGTTTTACTAAGTCCTATTCCCTGTGCATAGTTCAGTGTAGGGATACAGTTGAAGGAGGAAAGACAACCTAGGAGCTCACAATTACCGATTTGGAGTTTAGATGTGGAAGGTTAAGAAAGAGATGACCCAAGGTATCACCAGGACACATTCTAGTTCCATGTCTTATATTTGACTATATCAATGGTTTATACCAAAAAGCAACAAACTTCTTTCACCAAGTCTCACATAACTAAAACAGTGTATTATGTCTAACACACTTTGACATGTAATTCTAAGCAAGCTAGTTGTAACTCTAACTTATTTTCTTAAATATTTGGAAGTCAACCGAGTGATAAGGGTATAATTTTCATTAGAGTCATAAGTGCTTTTATTTCTTTAAGATAATAATTTTTATTAAGAGTTTTGCTACCATTAGCATACTCTTTTTGATGTACCTCTAGTCCAGTATGAAAATCAGGCACCTATATCACTTATTTGATAATCTAGTAGCATCTTTATTTATAATTTTTCATTCATATTTATCATCTTCATAATCATACTATACAACAGAGTATTCCTTTAAATTCATTGTGTGTATTGAGAACTTAGTTATATATATGGATATTTAGTGACATAAAATAATTATCCACCAATTAATATACTCGTCTTATTTGTTTGTGTCTCTGTGTTTATATGTAAATGTGTGTGTTCTGCTGTTGTACCAGAATAAAGTAATTTACTAAATTAATTAAAAATTCTGATTAGTTACATTCTAGTTAACAATAGCTTTGCTCTAATAATCAGTTTTCAGCTTAATTTTTAACATGCATTTTTCATACTAGGAGGTTCAATGTAAAGCCAGTGATACCTAGGTTCTAAGATTTTTCAGATTACTAATAGTTAAAGCTCTTAAGAATTTTTTCTGGCAGAATAAACTATTTGTCTTTCATGAGATATTCAAAGTTATTTCAAAGAAATATGGAAAAAAAATGTCTTAAACATATCAATATTGAATTTTTTTGCACCTTCCACAAAGGAGAATGATTCTTTCATATTTGACCCTTTTGAATGAATAAAACATTAATTTCCCTCTCACTGACAAGTTGCCCATTAAAAGATTATACACCACTCAAAAACAAAGTTGTGGAAGATTATTTATATCAATATAAATTGAATTAGTGAGAATTTTCCACTAGAGGACACACTCTTCTCAATTGCTACTGTTATTTTGGTGCTTAATTATTGTCTTAATTTCAAGAGGATCATGTCTCTTGTGATCCCTTTCACAGAGCCCATTCTCTGCTCACAATAACAAAAAGATTTAGAGTCCCATTTTTTTTTCCCCCTGCTATTAAATCTCTACATGGTTCTTAGGATCTCAGACTGGTAGGGGCTAGAAGACATACAATAATATGACTATACTCATAATTTTAAATTGAAAAGGACTCTTACAAAAGACTTACCTTTCTAGGGAAACTTGCTATCATGAAATAAGATAAATATTTTTCTCTTCTTCATTCTTAGTTGCTGTATTTTTGTTTGTTTGTCTCTTTGTCCTGTCTTCATAATTATTAATGATGACACTTGGAATATGAAAAGTCTTAATATTGCATAAATTATTCAAATTTTATTTTAATTTATTAGTTTATTTTTGTAACAAAAAATAGAAGCTTCTCAGATTACATCAAATAATGGAGGTAATACCATTCCCAAATAATAAAGATTTACTGTAATCTGGACCTCAAAGAAACACAGAGAAAACCTTAAAAATATCCTCAAAAAAGAGCCAACCCCCAAATATGTCTGAGCTTTACGGAAACTAGAACATAGTGTAAGAATTCTTAAGGAGTCAAGCAAGGCCTCTGGGTGAAGAAGACATCACTTTCTTCTTATGAGCATTGTTTTTGCCTTTTCTCTGTTTCTCAACCATTAATCCAACTGATATACTTTCTGGTCTTCTCTGCTTCTCTCAATGACTGCTATGGGGGTCATGAAGTCAAAGGCCCATCTCTGATATCATCAGCTCTGACTAGGGTAACAGGGTTACATGATCCAGAACTTAATTATCTATTTCCTACATATAAGCATTAATTTAGTCAAGTACAAAATTGTGAAATGTTGCTTTATAATCAATTTCTATATTTTTAGGAAGTAGACTATTTTTCCAAAAAAAAAAACTTTGGCTACTGCTATACTGCTGAGGATACCATTACATTCAGAATACGCATCATATCCATAGATTTTATAAGATTTTAGAAAACTTTTGGGAATGCTCTACATCACCAACTCTACCCCAATACACACACACACACACACACACACACACACTCAGAAGCACACACAAAACCTATAATGCTTACCTTTAGCACCTAGCCTACTAGCCTTACTATTTACTTTTTGGAAATGGTGGGCACTCAACAAATATTTATAGAGAGAAGAGATAATGATAGTTTTAATGATTCTCTCTTGGGTTAAGCATCATCTTTAGAAGGTGGTATCATACTATCTTGGTATTTTTATATTGTTCAGTATATACCTGTGCCAGGTATAACCTAAACATTAATATAATTCCTGATGATTAAGGTGGGAAACTCTATAGATGTTTCTATATAAATAAGCTTTAGATGAATTATCATTGACTTAACTATGGTTTCTGAAAGGCAATTTTTCTATACATATCAGTAGCTTAAAATATTTTTATCTTTTGACTCAGCCATTCTACATATAAGAATTTATTGTAAGGAAATAAATGGAGGGTCAAAGACTGCATCAAAATTTTATTACAAAATTATAACTAAAAAATTGAAAACATTTAAAGTATCTGGTTAAATGTTATTGTGCTATAGACATGCAAATATACTATGCAGGTATTAAAATGCTTTAAAAAATAAAAATGACACACACAACTCTTAATGACATGTTCAATAAAAAATCTGAATTAAGAAACCATTTAAAAGTGTATATGTGTGTATATGTGAAAAGACCGAGAGAGAAGTTTATAACAGAATATATAAAAACATTAATAATGAATATTGAGAGCGGGTGGGATTATGGTTGATATATATCTTTATACTTTTCTATATTTTTCAAAATTACTATAGTAAATATGTAATGCTCTTATGATATAAGTGATAGAAAAAATATATAATTTGGCTTACTAACACCTTGTTATTAAAACAAGGTATGTTAGGTCTTGTAGTTGTTAACTTTTCAGTTCATGTGTCCTTGAGACCATACCACATAACAGGGAGGAAAGACCAGGTACAGTGTAGTCAAGATTTCCTAAGAAGGACTCCTCATTCTGTCTCATGTCTCATATGTCACTTGGGAATATCACCTTAGTTATCTGCTCAGATGAGCTTTTGTATTTAAAGAATGAGGATATAAATACTAACTTTATGGAATTTCCATGAGTAATAAAAAGAGTTAATAAATATAGTAGACCAACTTCTATGACTAGTATATAATAGTCATTCAGTAAATGTTAGATTATGATGATGATTATAATTTGGTTTTGCTATTCTTTCTTATTCAATGGAAAATTGTGTATTTCAAAGAAAACAGTGTGGGACTTTGAAAGCAGCGATCTTAATGCATGGTGTGAATTATTCCAAATGAAGTAGAGAAAGTATAGCATGCTAATTAAATTATAACTTCATGGTAACTTGATTTTCTAACCCTTAATTACTTTTATTTAAAATATAAATAAAGAACAAAACATTTCTGTCTTCTTAGACTTGTTCACTCATCCCGTCAGAGATGTACCAAAAGATTTTTTTAAAAGAACAAAATGTTGGCAATTTTAGAGTAATGAGATACCAGCTCACACCTGTTAGAATGGCTATTATCAACAAGACAGTTAATAACAAGTTTTTGAAGGTTGTGGAGAAAAAAGAACCTTTATTCACTACTGGTGGAAATGTAAACTGGTATACTGACTATGGCAAACAGTCTGATGGTTCCTCAAAAAATTGATAATAGAGTTACCATATGGCCCAGCAATCCCCGTCTGGGTATCTACCTGAAAAACTTGAAGACATTTATTCACACACATATATGCACCCCTATGTTTATTGCAGCATTATTCATGGTGGCCAAGACGTGGAGCAACTGAAATGTCCTTTGACAGAGGATTGGATAAAGAAGATGTGGTACATATATATTATGGAATACTACTCAGCCATAAGAAGGGATGAAATATTGCCATTTGGAACAACATGGATGGAACTTGAGAATATTATGCTAAGTAAAATAAATCAGAAAACTCTAAGAATCATATGATTTCACTCATATGTAGGCTATAAAACTGAAATTCATAGACACAGACAATAGTATGGTGGTTACCAGAAGGAAGGGGATGGAAGGGTAGTAAAGAATAAAGGGGGCCCAATATATGGTGATGGATGATTTGACTTGGGGTGGTGGCCATAGTATGCAATATACAGATCATGTATCTTAGAAATATGCACTTGAAACCTACATGCTCCTATTAACCAATGTTACCCCAATAAAGTTAACTAAAAAAAGAACATCCTTTCCCTCCAAAAAAAGCAGAGAGTCAGGTTGAGTTTTATATTAATAAACTCCACGTAGCACTTACTATGTGCCAGCACTCACAGTTCTAAGCACTTTGTAAACATGCCTTCATTTAACACTTACAACACACTTACAATAGATTATATTATTACCCACATTTTAAAGACGAGGAATCTGAGACACAGAGTATTCAGTAATTTTTCTGAAGTCACACAATTGAGAAGGGCAACCTGATGCAACCCTAGGCAGGATTGAATCCTGAGCCCACTTTCTCCAGCGCTCAGCTCTGCTGAATCATCAAAGCTGTGATGCATTCCCCCTGTTCCTGGATTTGAAGGTCCTCCTGAAGCTTTGGCTGGATTTGTATGGAAATCCTTGCCAGTTTGCTGAGCTGAGGGTGTACATAATGCCTACCCACTAAAATCTAAGCTCCCTGGGGGCAGAGGGCTTTTCTGCCATGTTTATTGTCTATTTTCAGCCCACAATCCAGTGCCTGGAAGAGAGGGAACTCAAATATTAAAGAGAAAATAAATGAATGAATCGATGATAATCCAAAATTGTTTTTCCCTGATTTGAATCTTTCTAGTACCCTTCTTTCCTTGGAAGTATGTAAGGTCCCAGGAGCTGAACTTAATGCACAAATAACAGTGTCCAGTTCTTTGTTTTCTTATATGCCTAAAGGCCTTGTGTCTTCCTGGTCTGAAAAGAAAGTAAAGTTCTTATCTGTGATGTTTGGCCTCCATTGTAACAGTCCTCGTCTGCCTCTCTGCTAGCAGCTGTTTGGCTCTCTAGTCTTACCCATGTGTGCTGGTGTCATGTCTCTCCTACTACCTGATGAATTCCTTAAGTACATGGACTTCTATTCTGTGCTTTTATTCTGCATAGCATTTAGCACAGTACCTAGCACATAGTAGGTGCTCCAGAATATTTTATATGAAAAGAAAGAGGAGTCAATGACCTTATTAAAATAAGCAACTTATGCCCGGCCGGTGTGGCTCAGTGATTATCGACTCATGCATCAAGAGGTCGCCGGTTCAATTCCTGGTCAGGGCACATGCCCAGGTTGTGGGCCCGATCCCCAGTGGAGGGCATGCAGGAGGCGGCCAATCGATGTTCTCTTTCATTGGTGTTTCTTTCCCTCTCCCTTTAAAAAAAATAATAATAAATAAAATAAAATAAGCAACTTATTGCATAGCAGTGGTTGGCAAACTTTTCCATAAAGGGGCCAATAGTAAGCATTTTGGCTTGGCAGGTTTTACTGTCTCTATTGTAACTACTTACCTCTGCCTCTATAGCAGGAAAGCAATATAGATAAAAAGTGAAGGAATGACTGTGGCTATGTGCTAATAAAACTTTATTTACAAAATCAGGCTGTGGGCTAGATTTGGCTAACAGGTCAAAGCAGTGTGCCAACTCCTGTCTTTGCCACTCCCCAGACAGTAGTGCTCTCCTTGCATTCTAACTGCATACCAAAGGGTAGATCTGCTGGGGAGAGAGAATTAATTGGTCCATAAAACCTTCCACATTACTGGAAAAGCTCAAGAGAATATGGCCTCCTGAAAACAGGTCAGATGATTCATTTGCATATGCAAAGACCATATTATGCTTTACTTTATATGTCTCTCTTTTGTTGTATAAAATCAATTTCCTAATCTCATCTTCCTTTCAATTGTCCCTTAAAGCTCTTATCCTTTTAAACCTTTAAAAGATAATAAATAAAAAATTTCTATGAAAGATAATGGGCTTTCAGGGATCTCTCTGCAAAGAGGAAATGGGGGGGGGAATCTTATTAGGACCTCTCTCCATCATATAAATTGATCTGCAATTCACCAATTATAAATTTGAATTATTCCTTATCAACCAAATTCACTTATTTTCTCATAATATCCCTTTAGGATATCAAAACTAAAATTAGTTCTTGGCAATGTCCTACAACAAAGGGGGAAAGTGTATAGAAAATATCTTGGCTGAAAAATAAAATCATAGGCAGATGCAAAACACCATGCAATTAGGTGGTAAAGTATTATATTTCTCTAATGATCGCCTATTTACTTCCAATTTAAAAGGTGTGTTAGTGTCCAACCAGGGAAATAGGAACTAGTTTTGTATTTAAATAGAGGGAATTGGAGGCAGAACATTGTTTACACAGGTCATTAAGAAGCTGACAAGCTAAAAGAGGAGAGAGACCATGTTAAGCAGTGAGTGCTGAGCTGCCTCTAAGGCTTAAGGAGCGGGAGAAAGTGCCCTGGTTTCTCCCTTCATTGGGCCTTCCAGTCTCCCAACAATGCTTCCTCTGGGTTCAACCCAGTAGTAAAGCGGCTGACAAAGGGGTCTGGGAAACAGCCTGAAGGGACCGCCCCTTGTGATAAGTGGCTAGTAGAGAAAAAGGAAGAAATGAATCTAAGAGAAAACGTGCCTGGACCAGTACCAAAGGAAAAGGTCAGAAGATAATAAGAACTCCAGTGACATTGACTGAACTCCATGAGGCTTGGGAAACCGCGTGTGCCTTATTTACATTGTGCCTGGACCTGCACATAACATCAACTGAGGAAATATTTGCCGACTAAATGACTTAAAAAGGGATGCTGCTAAGGATTCTTGCTCCACACAGCATTAGCTTCAGATTCTCCCTCTTTCATTTTCTTGGCTTTTCTTCCTTCCTTCCTTCCTTCCTTCTTTCACTGCAGTTGAGCCGTAATTGCAAACAAACTATAGAGATTGGTCCTCTGGGGCACTTGCCTTCATGAAGAGCAGGTTGCTAAGTTTTCTGTGTTCATAGTGTTCTTTTTTTGTTTTAATTTTTTTTTCTTTATTGAATTTAGAAAGGGAGGAAGGGAGAGGGAAAGAGAGATGGAAACATGGATGAGAAAGAACATCGATTGGCTGCCTCCTGCATACCCCCCACTGGGGATTTGGCCCACAACCTGGGCATGTGTCCTATATGGGGATCAAACCAGTGACCTCTTGGTGCATGGGTTGATGTTCAACCACTGAGCTGGACCATAGTGTTCTTTAATAATATAGAGACAGTGAATTGTCACAGGAGCAGAGTCTGTGGGGCCACTACTCTGGCTTTTACTCTACTTGATTGACAATGGGCAACAGAACAGCACATTAAACTGACAATTTCTGAACATACCCTGGGCTGCTGACCTATGGTTCTGTTATCCAGCTATCCAAAGGGCCAGTCTTGCTCTCATGACTCTTTTTTTTTTTTTTTTTTTTTTTTATCAGAGGGGTTCTCAAGCAGAGCTGTTGGATCCCACACAGTGCAGTTATTTCTATTAAACAAGTACACCCCAAACTTTATAAATTGTGTTCTCTTAACAATAAAACGTGTGTGAGCTCACATTTCCAAAATTGTACATTTAAATAACTATTGTCTCAAGACACATCATAGACCTAAGAAGATCACAACTAGTAACTTGATATAAATTCATGATACAAATAGTTCCTGTCTAATAATTTAGAATTTTGTAGATAATTGCATTTTAGATCTGATTAGATTATTATGATTTGGCCTTATCTTTGGGCTAATAAGAGCCCATGCTAAGAGCAGAAGTATCAGTTCTTCCTATTTGTTCCATATCACTAATTATTAGTATTATCTTCAAGGAGTAGCAATATTTCAAGTCCCTTGTTCATTTGGTGAGGGTCATCTTCATTAAAAGTAGAAAATATTCATGATTCAACTTAATGAGACCCATGTAAAGAGCAATGGGTTCTAGTATATAGAAAGCAAGTGGATCTATAGGCATGACTGTCAGCTCCTCATCAGTGTAGAAACCCCTTCCCTACTCCGGATGCCTCCTTTACCACAGCAGGTGCCTGCCTCTGTAACTAGCAGACCCAGGAAAGTCGTGCTGTCAATCTATGTGCTCAATGTTAGAAAATCTTCATTCATTTTTTATTTTCTTAGATGAACAAAATTATAAATAGAAGTTCCAAGATATTCTCACCTCTCCTGACTTGAAGGTCCACTGCTTTAAAGCACAATTTGCTCCTTACCAGAATTTTAGGCACAGATTTAAGATGTGCCAAGAAACTCTGTTCATCCACCACCTGGAGTTTTACTTATGGTGATTTTCTCCGAGAATTCTGTAGTGGGTTGAATAATGGACCCAAAAAGATATATTTAAGTTCTAACCCTCATTATATCTGTGAATTTGACCTGATTGGGAAATAGGGTCTTTTCAGATGTAATTAGGTTAAGGACCTCAAGTTGATATACTCAAGATGGATTGAGAGTGGGCCTTAAATCCAACAATGAATATCCTAATAAGAGACAGAAAAGGGAAAGAGCCAGAGACCCTGAGAGGAAGGCCATGTGAAGCAGAGATTAGAGTGCTGTGTCTACAAGCCAAAGAATGCCAAGGGTTACCAATAACTACCAGAAGGTAGAAGAGCGGCATGGAATGCATTTTTTCTCAGAGTTTTCAGAAGAAACCAAACCTGCCAACACCTTGATTTTGAAATTCTGGCCTTTGGAATTGCAAGAGAATAAATTTCTGTTATTTTTAAGCCATCAAGTCTGTGGCAATTAGTTACTGCAGCCTTAAGAACTAATGCAAGGTCCTGTTGTCTCTCTTCACAGTTTAGCCCCTTCAGGGACACACCCTTCAATACACATATTCCACAAAACAGGCTTGTATATCTCTAAACATGTCAGATTCTTTATTACACAACTCTAAAATCAAAAGATATGGCCAGGTAGCTCTCTCAGTGACCTAGAAGTTTCACTGATAGTTAGATGCTAGGAACTTTAGGAGGCTAGTCTGCACATAGTTTAAAATATGACCTGTCAGGACAACAATATGGTAGTTACTAGAGAAAAAGATGGGTGGGAGGTGGTGAAGCGTAGAGGGGGTTAAGTGTATGATGAGGAAAAGAGATTTGACTTTGGATGGTGGGCACACAATGCAATATACAGATGATGTATCATAGAGTTCTATGCTTGAATTCTATATAATTTTATAACCAATATCACCCCAATAAATTTAATAAAATAAAATATGACATGTGGAATCAGTGTGGACAATTCCATAAATCCAGTTAACAAAGATTCTCTCTCCTTCCTCTCTGTGTACAATACTCATGTGAAGCCTTCAAATTGATATAGTCATTTGTTACCATGAGAGGAGCCAGCCTAAGGATGATTCTGACACATGGACCTAAGAGAATAACATAAAAATAAAGTCGGTGCCCTGATCAAACCACACCTGAAGCATGACATGCTTTCCATTTTCTCAATAACTAGAGCGTAAGAACCTTTATCATTTAAGTCTATATGTATTGGGTATTTTCTCAGTTGCTACTGAAAATATCCTTGCTGGTATACTCTCTTAGCTTGTCCTCTCTCTTTCTTTTTCTTTTTTTTCTTCCACTTATAAACACTGCAGTTATTAAGTCATTGTTGAATTGTGGGCCTTTATACGCCCTGCTGTTTTTAAGTGTATTATTTCCAAGTTTGCCAACATTTTTTAAATATAAACATAACATGTGTTGGTGTTTTCCATTTCTTTTTTGTCCAATGATAGACTTCATGATAATCAAGGAAAGTGAACCAAGAAGATAGATATGAGTTATAAATTGTTTACAAGAAAGTTCTTATGTATGTGTCTGCTACTTTTCCTCAGAAAGTTATAAATAAAATGGGATTTAGAATAACCACTCACTAAAATGATGAATTTAACATATATGTATAGGGCACCCAATATAATAAGGAAATAAAAGGTATTAGGACAAGTTATGTCAAGTAAAGATGAAAATTTTTCCATTCTGCTGACAAAGTCATAGTCCTCCATCTGGATCCAGGAGGAGATCTAGCTCGGCCTGTCTTTTGATTTTCTGTCATTGTCTAATTGTTATTTGACCATAAGTACTCATATTTATGTGCTCTGGTTGTCATAACAAAATACCACAGACTGAGTGGCTTAATCAACAGAAATTTATTTTCTCATAGCTCTGGAGGATGGAAGTCTAAGACCAAGATTCTTACAGGGTTGGTTTCTGGAGAAACCTCCCTCCTTGGCTTGTAGATTGCACCTTCTTTCTGTCTTTGGCCTTTCTCTTAGTGTATACAATCCTGGTATCTCTTCTTCTTAGAAGGACACCAGTCCTGTGACCTTTCAACCTTCCTTATCTCCTTAAAGGCCTTATCCCCAAATAGAGTCACACTGAGAGATTAGGACTTCAACATATGGATTTTGTGGAGGGCACAATTCAGTATGTGACACCCCTTTTCTTTTTTCCCAACTATATCTCTTAATATTGTAGGCATATTATATGCTTGAAATCCATCATATGTACCCCTACAACTAACTGAGAAGGAAAAGGAGAGAGTTTAATTCACAAAAGAATTTTACCACTTACTGAGGGACACCAACGGTAATATTCATAAGTTTTAGTCATAATGACCCTGCAAATGGTTGAAATCAGTCAATATCTTATTTTAAGGTAGCTATTTGTTTGGGTTATATATTCAGGTCCAAGTTCCCAACACACACATGCACACCACCCATAGCAGGGTAGGCTATTATCTGCATAGCTTTGTCACACAGCATCCAGATCCCTGACTCTCTACTTATGGCCTTGTTTCCCAAGACCTGGAATTGTCATAACAGCTCTGTCAACCTGTTCAAATCCTCCATTCACGCAACAACTCATGCTAAGAACTAATTCCTCCCTTAATTTTTCTTATACTATTCCAGGCCACATTCATCCGCTCCATCTTTAACCTTCTATCATTTGTATATCTAACATCAGCATTATTACAATTCCAGTGCCTGATCCATCTTTATTTGTTTCATATTTATGGGAATGAATTACTTTCTCAAATACATTATTCTGAGTGTCACCCTTTCCTAATCCTCATCACACCATGAAAAGACAAAGCCTTGCCCTGGTGCCCTCACAGTCCCCAGCATTTTGTGGGGATCTAACTCAAAACTTGGAAAAGCTTGTGGTGTAGCCCCGTTCTGGGACAGCAGCAGGGAAGAGGCCCAAATCTCTTCTTTGGGATCTCCCACTGCCAGGTTCTTTCCCACTGTGGATGCTCCCCAGACATTATGTAACTACTCTGATTCACAGCCCAGACAGTGTGTTCAATCATTTCTCTCTTGGCATTATAAATAATGAAGATTGTGAATTGAAAATGCTCTTATTAACCCACCATCTAAGCAAGCAGCTCTTCTAATTTAAACATTTCTATTTTATGGAACCAGACAAATATGCTTTATTAAACGATATTGTCTAGAGGACTTTAGATTCAGGTATATTTATTGTGCCTGTAAAACAAGTCACCGTTTCCATTTCCCATAGACGTCAAGCTGAACTTTGTGTGAACTTTAACAATGAATGAAAATTGATTAAAATCACACATGCTGAATTATGTTTTTCCCAAGGACAGCTAACAATTTTCTGAATAAATTTGACCTTTTCACTTTCTTTAATTTTAATGTAACAGTAAATGGAAATCACATTGAAACAAGTATATCAATCCACTTAGGCAAGCCAAGAATCAAACTTCTGTCTGTGAAAATAAAAAGTAATTTACTCTTTTTATTAAGATGTATTGTGAAATCACTGTTGTGGTCTAATGCATCTTTAGTAGCTCTGTGCACCTATTTACGATTTTCTGGGATTTTTTTCTTGTTTATTTGTTTTCTTTATTTTTAAAAATGGTTTATTTGCTTTTCCCAGAATGAGTAGCATAGCTCTTAAAGAGAAACTCACTTAGATCTTTTGTATTTATTTTTTATTTAAAAGTAATCGTTTAATGTAAAATGCCTGTCAATAAAAACACCTAGTTCTGACACTTGGTACAGCATTTTTCACATTGATCTCACATATATTTTAGTTATTTAATCTAGCCAGCAATGCAATGACATTTTTGGTGACACACTTCAGTCTCCCGGAGAAGCAAACCCCTCTACCAATGCATATCCTCACCCCCTTTTCTCACCCTAGTCCACTCAGTGAAGAGGGACTTGGATATAGGTTAAAGGCAAAGTGAGATCTAAATTGTTCAAGGTACAAAGATAGTGGAGACTGTGGTGAGAAGAGCACAGATACAAGTGAATTTGTTTTCTTTGTGAAATCTCTCCTAGAGTTTTCCTTTGGATTTACCTCTTTCCTTTCCATCCATGTGGCTGTCTGATCTGGGACTGCCAATCATTTTAGAGCTTTATCCTGCTCTTAAGCAGGAATGAGAATCCAGGATGGGTTCAAGGAAATAAGGGATTAATTAGGCTGTTTAAGGGATCATGTGAATCACATGTGAGCAGGCTACATCACCAGGGGGATGTAACACCATAGTTCCAGCCAGTAAGAACATGGACATTTGTCTAGAAGTGGCCTCATGGACCAGGGAGCAGGAGCAAAGCATATGAGGAAACAGAGTAGAATTTGATCATTCAAGATTAAGGCCAAATATTTTAAACTATATAATAATACATATTTTATTATTATCTAAATTGAAGGTCAGAGAAGTTAAATGGCTTGTGCAGAATCATATAATAGGTTAATGATCAGCTCAGACAAAAGCATAAGTCTTGATTATTTCTGTAGGGCATTTTCAGTATGCCTCATAGAAATTCTGGAGCTGTGATGAGACCTTCTAGAATCTAAGGTTCTTCCTTTCATCTGATTTCACCTGTGACATCTTCTGGTGCTTGTGCCCTATCTGCAAGGCCATTGCAAGATAGTGATGGCCACCCACTACCAGTGGACTAGGAAGATGCATTCACTGTGATTCCCAGCTGACACCATAAAGTGACTCAAACCATTTCATTCTCTTGAAACACCTTTCCACATCTGAACCTATCAATAACCTTACCTTAGTTCAAAATGTGCTTCTTCTGTGATAGATTTCCTGATCATGCTCCCATCGGAGTGATGGTGGACTCATGCAATACAGTTTTACTAAGTATCTACCAAGTATTGTACCACAAATTGGGCCAAGTTCCGGGAACAAAAATGCAATAATACATGGTTCTCACCTCTCCTCAAGTAACTTACAGTCTAGCGGATTTAATCCCCAAGGCAACTGATAATTACATTACATCACAGTGAAGTCACTTACAGACTTTTAGAGTAGCAGCTTCCTCAAAGAAAGTGAAGCTTGAACTCAAATTCCCCTCCCCCAAGTGTCTATATTTATAATTATTCATCTAATATAAAATCAATCACCTTCTATCAGAAATATCTTTCTAAGCTTGTACTGGATTGCTATTTAAATATTTCACTGGTATTTAACTTCTCACGTTATTTTCTTAGATGACTCCAAATAGCCATCCCAATTCTGAGATTTTATAATACCATGTTTACCTTCTTGGTAGTACTATCAATCCCTGTAAGGCAGAGCTTTCTTTTCACAACAACCTCAGCTTTACACACACACACACACACACACACACACACACACACACACACACAATTCCTTAGATGTAGCCAGCACTGTCTTCCTGGGTCTTGACTGAAAACTGACTGCATGTATTCAGGAGTGCAGCATATTTACTGTTTAAGGGTGACTCTAACATTTGTAGATCATGCTCTTTTGGCAAATATAGTTACTTTCTTTAAACCAGAGTTTCCCCACATTTAAAGTGAATTTAATGATTCCTACATTGAATGATTGTTATAAGATAAATAACATTTCAGAATAAAAAATATAGCACACAAACAACCTTAATGCATGATCTTTAACTGATCTTCAAGGGCTTAATTGTAGCTAAAGAGTCTTGAATTCAGATCCTGTCTCCTCTACTTACAGATAGTGTGATAGTAGGTGAATTATGTAGTCTCTGTAAACCTAAATATTCTCACTGATAAAATGGGAATAACAATAACAGAAACTACCTCTTGAGACTTTTGGGAAGGTCAAATGAAATAATGTTTGTAGAACACTTAGCACAGTGCCTGGCACACAGAAAGCACTCAATAAATGTCAACTTTTAAGGGTCATATTTTTTTATCTAGATTTAAGGACATAATGTGTAAATTTTCAAGATCTTAAATGGAATTGTATCATTTATCCAAAGATTTGTCTTTACCAAATTGTTCTGCAGGTACTGAGGTTCTAACTGTGGAGTGGGAAAAGACTCTCTGGAGTCCATAACAACAATAACAATGCGGCATGACAAAGCTCCCACACATTCTCTATTGCCACCTCACAGAAAACAAAGTCTATAAATGGTTATGAGTTTGTTGAACAGGGGTTTAACAAACCAGAACAGCTAACCTATAGATGAATAGTAAAAACACAAATCCTGTGCTTAAACTGCTCATGGTCTAGTTCTGGTGTGGGCCATGCGGCACTAGAGCAGTGGGGTATGTATTGCTGTGGGTCACTCAGGGTAAAAAGAGGTAGATCAACTCTGTTCCAAAACAAACCATCAAAGAAAAGCTCCACTGGAAAGGTTGGACTTGAAGTCAGTCTTGAAGGCATATTTAGGGTTTACTGGGCAGAAGAAGTAGAAGAGGAAATAATATGGTCTAAGAACCTGAGGCAGGAAATGTCTGGTATGAAAAAATGGAATGTTTGGAGTGGTTTTTGTGTTGGTGGTGTGGTTGTAAGTTGGGAAACACTAGGGGAGAAGCAAGAACTGGTTTATATAGAAAATTTACCTAAATTTCAATGATTCTTGACATTTTGGGACCACAGATTTCTTTCAATTTTCAATGAACGTGGTACACTCTCTCTTCAGGAAAAGATACATGCACACATATATATTTTTTTAATGTCCTTAATACTGGAAGAAGTATAGTCTATAGTCAGGGGGAAAAATTAGTCTTGTTCCATCAGAAATAGTAGTGGGTGTGGTGACTGGTTTTCCAATACCAACAGCTTTTTGGTTTTTGTTTCTATTTTCTTAGAGACTTGCCCTGTTTTCATTTGAACAGCTACACCTTCTCTATACAACAAAATGCTCTGAGAGAAACTGGCTCAATCTACAGGCAACACATATGGTTCCAGTTTAAGGTAATCACTGATTCAGGGAAGGGCATAGGACACTTACTTGACCAAGTGATTTACTGAAATGGTTTGCTGAAGGCTTCTGGGAAATAAATATCCTTGCTTTTCTGGGAGGGCTTCCAGAAGCAAATTGCACAATTTCTCTTTTCATCTACCTGGTTAAGTACACAGTAGCCCCAGAGGTTAATGCCAACTGTATTCTATGACTGTGATGGGGAACCAGGCTTCAGCATTAAGCTGGTACCGTGGGAGGCAGAACGAAGAGGTAGAAAGAAACATGGCGCTTGCTGATAGTTTTGAGTCATGGAATCAATAAGCCTTGATGCCTTCCTACTACTGGGCCTCCTTTGGTAGTCACTAAGTCCCCTGTATGGTTAAACAAATCTGAATTAGATTTCAATTGGTTGTATCCAACAGTATCCTAAACAATACTTTGCAAAAACTAGATATATACTCTCCTCTTTGTACATACAGAATCCAACACAGTGCTTCCTTTGTGCTCTCTCCTTTATCCCTCTCCCTCTTGGTCCCTCTGCTCTTCCCACACTGCATGGGCTCAGCTCTCAGTTACTTATTGTATCTGATTTGATAGAGCTAGGAGAGTGTCAAGAGGCCTTCAGATCCTGCATTTACTCTGTTTGTTTCATTCATTTCCCTTAATAAACAAACCTTCCTCTTGCTAATACTAACTTTCTCTTAAAATACAATTCTAGGGTTTTCAATGTTAATTTACAACCTCTGCCTCTTTGCTCTGCCTGTCAATGACTGCTAAGGTTTCCTTATTCATACTTTTATATGAGCCAAGAGCTCTGGAGAAAGATAGCAAATTCCTAATGGGATATGGAATGAGGAGAAAAATCTTTATTCTACCATAATAGTGTTAATGTGATCAGAGATTTTCCCAATGCCCATGGAACTTATAATGTTCCATACATACAGGCCAGGAATACTTACTTTATGTGTTAAGGAACTATTGAAGGATTTTAAGGAGAGCTATAATATGGTCATATTTGTGTTTTTCTTTTTTTTTTAATTTATCTTTATTATTGAAAGTATTACAGATGCTCCCTTTTTCCTTCACTGACTCCTCCTCTCCACTCTCACCCCACTCCTGCCTTCCCCACACTATCGTCTGTGTCCATTAGTTATGCACATATGCGCATAAGTTCTTTGGTTTATCTCTTACCATCCCTCCAACCCCCATTCCCTCTGAGGTTCATCAGTCTGTTCCCTGCTTCCATGTCTCTGGATCTGTTTTGTTTGTCAGTTTATTTTGTTTATTATATTCCACAAATGAGTGAGATCATATGATATTTGTCTTTCTCTGACTGGCTTATTTTGCTTAGCATAATACTCTCCAGGTCCCTCCATGCTGTCTCAAAGGGTAAGAGATCTTTCTTCTTACAACTGTATAGTACTCCATTGTGCATACGTATGACAGCTTTTTTATCCACTCATTTACTGATGGACATTTGGGCTGTTTCCAGATCTTAGCTATTGTAAATAGCACTACTATGAACACAGGGGTACATATATTCTTTCTGATTGCTGTTTCAGGTTTCTTAGGATATATTCCTAGAAATGGGATCACTGGGTCAAATGGTAGTCCCATTTTAAAATTTTGAGGAAACTCCATACGTTTTTCCATAGTGGCTACATCACTCTGCATCCCCACCAGGAGTGTACTAGGGTGTCCTTTTCTCCACATCCTTGCCAGCATTTGTTGTTTGATGATTTGTTGATGGCGGCCATTCTGGCAGGTGTGAGGTGATACCTCATAGTCATTTTAATTTGCATCTCTCTGATGATTAGTGACAATGAGCATTTTTTCATATGTCTCTTGGCCATTTGTATGTCCTCTTTGGAGAAGTGTCTATTCAGATTCTCTGCCCATTTTTAATTGGAGTGTTTCAAAGATCACTATGGAGCAATGATGTTAACATATGGCTAAGTGGAAGTCTCCAACATCTGCATTTTATTTATTTATTTATTTGTTTATTTATTTATTTATTTATGCCTGGGAGTTTATTTATTATAATTTGTTTCTTGCTCTCTCTCTCTTCCTCCATATATATATATATATGTGTGTGTGTGTGTGTGTGTGTGTATACGTGTGTGTGTGTGTATGTGTGTGTGTGTGTGTGTGTGTGTGTGTGTGTGTATATATATATATATATATATATATATATATATATTGTAAAAGAAGAGGTAATTGAGAGGTTTAGTTTGAACTATAAATATACTGTCATTAGGACTATCTTATAAGAAAAGCTGCTAGTATCCAGAATTCTTGGCTATAAAATATATGGGAAAGGAATAGTGAATTACATTATCTTTAAAAGCCAACAAAGACTAGAAAATGAGACTGTTTTTTTGTTGTTGTTGTTGTTTGTTTTTTAAGAATAATCTATCTGGAGGTGGGAAGGAAAGTATGTATAAGAACCCCAAAAGTGTGTATTAAAGGAGAGGCTGCAGTTTGACATCTTCAAGCAGACTAAGGCTTTGTGAAACCACTGATGAAGTCTTGACACAATATGCAAGATCACCATGTTAGACCAAACCCCAAAGGAATAATAATACAATTTTCAAGGAAAAGAAACAAGGCCTAAATGTAGAATGATGGCCCATATTCAGGCCAAGGTGAGAGGTTTGATTGAGTTTAGAATCTACAACATTCAGAACTTTACACAGAGTAAAGTCTAACTTTGGCAAAAGTCTACCATTGTTTTTCATTTGCTTACTTTGATTTTACAGGAAAAAAAAAATCCAGCCTTGCTAGAGGAAGCTTTGGTGGATTCCTAGGCACCACCATAACTGGTGAAGCTCAATGGTCACTCTGAGTGTTTTATATCTGATCATTAGGCTCATGGTGATTATGTTAATGATGTTTTAAGCATAGAGACACAAAGCTTGTCTCACTCTGTGGGGCAATGACTGGGTATTTTAAAAATGCATTGGACCCATCTTTATTGTAAAAATGCCCCTCTTTTCATCTGGATTTGAAATTCAGATATCCTCACATAGGGTATGACCCTCCATAAGAGGATATTTATTTTATAAATATTTGAAATATGACAAATAATAAAATATGCAATACATGAAATCAGCTACATAAATAGCAAAACAAGTCACAGTGAAATTATAAATATTTATATAATGTTGGTGACATAGAAATCAGACCTAAAACTCTAAGAAGTATATTTTAGAGAGGCCCATCACTGCCTGTGCTGTAATGACTGGGATGTGACTTCATTAATGGAGAACAAAGAAGTATGTTTAGGTTGGACCTACTGCCAGGTAGTTCACTTCTACTAGTCTCTTTGAAGTCTCCTCCCTGTTTAGTTAATTTTTTTGTAATATGATCTCTTTTACCTATATAGTTTATCATAAATGTACTAACCTAGTTTTATTTCTACTAACTAACTTTGGTATCTTTTCTTTTTCTGATGTATTAGATTTCCTTTCTGATCAATGTCTGTGACTCAATACCACTCAGTTCAGTAGTTACTAATGTGAACAAGAGAGTCCTTACTAGGTCCCTACTAGAACCACTAGTATAGGCCAACTAAGGTGGTTTGGAAAGGCTAGCTCTGGTGGCTTTTCTATATATCAAATATAACCCAGACATTCTATCCACCTAAGACATCTTGAACATATTCACCTGAAGGAGACATCAACCAAGGACTTCGCCCATTATCGCAAAAGGTGGTTGGGGAGGATGGGCTAGCTATCTTCATAGTACTATACCAAGTACATTTTACTTTGTCAATGGCTCCTATAATTAAAAGACAGCGTGAATGTCATTTTCTGAGTACCAACAATGTGGGAGGTATTTTTTTCTGTGTTTGATTTTTATGGTTTCTCTTGGTTCTTAAAACTCTGTGGGCTATTAGTATGAGCATGTATCTTTCAACTGAAGAAATGAATGCTCATAATTTAATAATACACTAAAAATGCCATAATCCAAACCCAAGCTTACCAGCCTCCAAAGCCTATTCTTCCTCCATAATGCTGTGCTGCTTTTTCTCCTTTGATGACTTTCATCAGTCACCTCTCCAACTCAGCTTATGGCACACACGCACACTACTTAGATTAGCTAAGCATTGTTTTTTTAGTACTTGTTATTTGATTCTTTGCCAAGCAGCCACAAACAAACTGTTCGACTGAATTTTTCATATTGCATCTATTTTGCTAAATGATAAGGGACATGTAGTAATAAAATAAAGTCCCAAAGGACATTTAAACATTTTACTCACTGTTTCTCTTTTTAAATTTCCATCGTTAAAAGCACCAAACAACCATAGGCTCTGGATATAATAGCTTTAGCTGCAAATAAAGAACTGTCTTTATGGGTGGAAGGTGTAAAAAGGACTATTTTATCAGTCTCTCAGCTCCTTTTCTAAGGAACATTGCAGCATGTTCAAACAAATGAAGGCAGTCATCAATAAACTGGCCTTTTAAACTTGTGTACGATTTTCCATACCTGGATTTCAAACCATTTTGGAGGCAAGTATTAGTTTATTCTTTCTTTTCTCCTAAATTTTTGAATGGGCATATTTAGGCACAGAGGAGATCATAAACTTGGCCGAGGGTTAGGAGCAAGACATTGATGGAGAACGGGCACATAATGTAGGATGATGGTTTTAGTGCTTCTTGCTTGCATTTCTCATAATGGAAACACAGCCACCCTGCTACACTTGTATTTTATGGTTCAATGAACAGTCGCAATAACAAATTTTAAATACCTATCAAATGTCATAAAATGTCATTTAATATTGTTCTTGGTTTTTAAAGAGAAAATGAAAACTGATAAAGTTCATGTATATTTTGTGCTCATTCAGACTAAATACCATACTATAAGACTTTCAACAAATATATAGTATATTGTAGTAATGTGGTAATATTAAATAAGAGTGTGCTACATTTTTTCAAGACAATGCAGTCATAATAAAAAGGATTCTTTTAATGATGCTCTAAACAATGTCTTTGTCTGCATCATGGCATAGGTTCAATTGATAATAAAAATTGTCTTTGAACAGAGTACTGTAAATTTTTATGACTCCAATTCTCATGTGCAATTATAGAATTTGAAATGTAATTCTCTCCAGAACCATAAAAGAGTTAAGCCAGAGAAATGCTGCTAAAGATAAGGTAAGATAAATAGGAATTGCTTCAAAGATCCTTCTTATTTTACTGTTTCTTGGTGTTGTGTTATACTCCACGTAACCATGTTTTTATGGAAAAAGACAATGAGGAAATCTACTCTAGACCATTCAACATTTCTAAAATGTTAATTCAGTGATGTTTCCCTTGGTAATTACATATTAATTTACTATGATCCTCTGTCTATGAATACACAAAGAATTTCCAGAGGAATGGATGGTCAGCCAACCTACAACTGTTTAGGCACCATGAGTCATGCAAATGGTGTACAAACTAGTCCAAAGAACTGAGATGTGTTTTTAATTCAACCCTAACGTCTGTCTCTATTTCATATGCAACTAATCACCAAGTCCCATATATTCATCTCCTTAATAATCTTTCAAATATTCCCATTCTACTATATCCCAGTACAAATGTTGGGAATTATCACAGTAAGTTCCTAACAACTTCATCCACTTTAATTGATTCTGAGCAATATTTTGAAAATAAAATTATGATTATACTATTCCTTTACTTGATATTACTTCAGAGTATTTATATTTAACTCATGATGAAGTCCAAAACTATCAGAATGATTATGCAGTATCTTCATGAACTGATTCTTCTTACCTTTCTAACTTTGATTTTTTTACTTCTTTCCCAAATACTTCATCCAAATGAAACACATTTAGTTTCCTGAACCAGAAAAAAACATCCTCTTTCTCTCTTTGCCAAGTCTTTTATTATATGTTTCTTCTTACTAGAATACACTTTCCCTCACCTTTTGTCTGAATCACTCAACTAGTCAATTGAGACTTAGTTCAGTAGTCTGCCATCATGCTTTTCCTTAACTTTTCCTCTCCCATTGATTAGATCCCTTTCCTATGTAAACTCTTAGCTTAGGTACTTATGTCTGATGCTGTATTTATGTGGTTCTATCTCCCATGAGACATCTGTTAGATCTTTAAATACAAAGATCATGTTTTACTTATTTTTACTTAACATTCACAGAACCTGGCACATTGTTTTTCATTCAACAAAGAAATGTTTGTGGAAAAAATAAATTAAAAAAACTCAAAATAGAGAAAGCCTGTATTAATTCTACCCTAATTTACAAATTTACCATGTGTTTATCCTTCATTGTAAACTATACCCTATGTGATAGTTGGTATCTGCTTCCATAGTGTTGATTTCTAATATTTTTAGCTCTATGTTATGTTTCAGTGATTAAGTATATATTTAAATAATAATGCCATGCTTCATCAACTGAAAGATTAACTATACGACATCATAAATGATAAGATATGGTTGGGGAGAAATGTGTGTTTTATAATCAATGAAATAAAATTCCTTGAGATTTTTTGTGCTTGACTTTGTACTGTGTTTTATATTAATAATTATCTTAATTCTCACAACAGTTTCATGAGAAAGATATTTTTATTATTCTCATTTTAAAAATTAATGAGCTGAGTTCAGAGAAAGGCAATTTTCCTGACCTTTCCCAAGATTACACAGATTGTAAGTGACAATGCTCAGATTTCAGCCTCTATCTTACTTCAAAATGCATCTTCTACTGTCTGAAATGTTCCTAATATTCCTTTATTTGGGCTCAGCCCTGAGAGGAAAACCAAAGAAACTAATATTATTAACCTCCATTTTAGAATATACTTTCCTTGGCTCCATCATACACTGACACACACATAGAAGCACAAACACACTCAAAATCTCTAAATGGTGTAGTAGATATCTTTCTTTTTCTAAAATATGTTTTTAATGATTTTTAGAGAGAGAGGAAGGGAGAGAGATAAAAACATCAATTGGCTGTTTCCTGCACACCCCCTACTGGCAATCAAGCCTAAAGCCTGGGCATGTGCCTTGACTGGGAATTGAATTGGCGACCTCTTGGTGCATGGGTCATCACTCAACCACTGAGCCATCCAGCCAGGCATAGATATTTTTTTTCTTTAAATGTCATCTTTAAGCATTGAAGTTTGTTTTGCATGCAAATTATAAAATACCTCCTGGAAAAAAAAAGAAAGACACCTCAGGAATTGAAAAAACAGGGCCAGACTGAGGAATGAGTATCACTCTGAACTATTAATGACATTTGGGAAGAGGCATGTTAGCTTCCTTGAAGGGAAGGCAGATGCCTCCCTCATAAATGTCATCTCATTACAAATATGTTATATAAATATTTTACATTTTAAGATGCCAATAGAAAATAAGCCTACCCTAATACTGAAGTATGAATAATGCAAAAACATTTCTAAATTTGAACATGATACAAGATAATTGAACCAATAAAATATTGAAATCAATACCATAATTTTGAAACTAATTTAACTCTTCCTACTTGTTGTGAAGGGGTTCCAATGTGATTCCAGATCCTCCAACACTGGAGAAAGAAAACATAACTGAATAATTTTTGTCCTTTCTAATTGCTCATTATTTTCCATTCCTCTATAAACACAGGTGCACATGCATACACACACATGCACAAACATTTTCCACATCCATGACTTAGTGTCAATTCTGTAGAAAGCTAAAGTAGATGAAAGCAAATTTTGTCTAATTCACTTCTCTTTTACCATGTTTCCCAGATGCTCAATGTCATTGTACTCTCCTACCAGGACTTCCTTTTCCCTAATCCTCCTCTAAAACGTGCTGTCTACTCATCACCACCACATAACTGACTTATCCAGTATCCATTCTCTCACAGCACTGATCTCTGCTAGAGATAATTACATCATCCAAATCAAACACAGGCTGATAATATTTTAATTAAACATTCCTTTCAGTTACTGTTTCTATTTTAACTGAGGCTGAAGCTGGCCCAAATCAAAATTATAAGGAAAACAAGCTTCATCTTAGAAACTTTTAAAGTCCTTGACATGACACTTTATTTCTAATCAGCAGAACCTCCTTTCTCTTCCCATCAGACACCTAGTAGTTTCCTTAGCCTCTCTAGAACTTTTTTCAAAACTATATTTCTTACACCTACATATTTTAGCAAATCAACCAGGATAAGACCATAGTTGAGTTGATGGGTCAGGTCTTTCAGCAAAGATACTTTGAGTTTAATATACCAGAATATGTTAATGATAATCCAGTATTACCATCCAGGTTTCTGATGTAACTGACAATACATTAGAAAATATGTTCTATTATAATTATATTTCTTTACCTGTATTTGTAATGGAAACTATTAATATAACACTCTTTATTACACCCAGCCTTATCTAATTCTTCTCTGATCCAGTGCACCTGGTACCCATTTCTATCATGGATCTTGTCTTTCTATATGTATTTGTCAGTTCACCTGGACTATAGGTTTCTCACACATAGAGACTAAAGCTTGTTTATTTCTGTATGCCCAGAATACAAGAACAGCTCATCACAGGTCTAACTTTTCCTCTCAGTTTCCACCTCATCTAGTTATTTAGCTTAATGATTCTCAAGTAAAAGAGAAAGCACTATTCCTGAAGACCAAGCATCAGAATCCCCTGGGAGGTTTTCCCAACCAAGCACAGACATGTTTTTGTTGTATTCCCTGCAAGATGGTAAGGCCTCCTCAGCCTCTCTTGGATGAATCACTGTTGCCTGAAATCATTGCACAAAAGCAGCAATATGGAATATGTTCTAATCTCTTCAGGTGCTTCTAGGTAGCAAAAATAGAGTAGAATCATTTCTCTAATTCTGCAGAATTGCATCTAGGTCTTTAAACACATGTGCCCCTTTGACTTTCTACATGCTGGACCCACTCTTTTCTATACTTGAGTAATTCCTATTAGCCCTTCACATTCTAGATCAACTATCATGACTTTCATAAATGCTCTTAAGGTCTTATTTTGCTTATTTATATAGAGTTGTTAGGATTTCTTATTGTCCCACGTATACAGCCATCATAGCCAAACATTATCTATATTTACTCTATTAGTCCACTCTATCCTTTCTCTTACCCATACAATGAGGTGTCTTGAGTTTAAGAACAGTCTTTTTAATATTTCTACCACAAAGCTTTATCATAGTAACAGACATATAATATGTATACAACAAATGATGCCTGATAGATGAATAACAAAGTGAGTGAATTAATATTCAACCTTGAACTGCGTGCTGTAGAAAATAAAATAGAATTGCATAACATGTCCCTCCCTTTGACTTTCTTTGAGGTGATATGACAGAAAGGAACATTGGCTGCTCTTACTGTCCCTGCCCACTAGTAAACAATATTCCCTTCAACCAGAGACAGATGCATATAGATTCCCCTTTTTCTCTTTCCCACATGGGGATTTTAATTGACGTTTTTCTGTTTCCTCATCATGGATGTGTAATAGGTCTCTGAGGAGTGGTTAAATATATGCATTTTGCTTGTATATTGCAAGATGCTGAATGTCAAATCCATATAGTATTAAAGAATGCACATCACAGAGAGACCTAAATTTAGGACTTGTTGCAGTAGTTGGACATGACTTTGAGTTGTCTACCACTTGGAAGAGAGTGAGTACATGCATGATGCTTGAATTACATTCGATAGGAACTCTTGGAATTTGGGCATTGGGGTGGGGAGAGGGTTGTATATTGGGCAAACAAGTATTTGACTGCAGTAGCTGCATTTTTCGCCAGCTTATGCCTTCTACCACAAGGGTAGGCATGAATCAAGATGAATTAATTAAAGCCCCCAATATTATCAACTACAGGGATGAGTCTAATGTTAGACACATGACCAAAGCTGGGCCAATCAGAGATATTACCGTAGTTTTTCTGATGGAGTAATAGGGTAATGGGGTAAATAAAAGGGTAAATGCTATCTCTTGGAGTCATGGAGACTAGAGACTGAAGGTAATTTAGAGAGATAAAAAAATGAAGAGGTAAAAAAAGTAAAAATAAGTAAATACAATACAATTAATTGTTTTTTAAAAAGCCTGGCTGGTGTGGCTCAGTGGTTGAGCATCAACCCATGCACCAAGAGGTCACTGGTTTGATTCCCAGTCAGGGCACATGCCCAGGTTGTGGGCCAAATCCCCAGTGGGGGGCATGTAGGAGGCGGTCAATTGATGTTCTCTCTCATAGATGTTTCTATCTCTCTCTCCCTCTCCTTTCCTCTCTCTCTAACATCAATAAAGAAAAAAAAAAAGAAAAATAAATGAAGAGGAAGGGTAAATCCTAGGATTATGACATACTCATTTTTAGCTCTCTCTATATATATAGATCTATTTTTGTTTTAGCAATATTTTCTTTGAATTTGTGAGGTACCATAGCATTTTACTAATAAATTACTGTTTCTTATTTTGATCTGTCAGAGTTTAGTTGTTGCTGCTTAAAGAAGTCCAAACAATAGAGAAATTTACATACACATTTCAATCCTCATAAACTTTTAAAGTAGCTATTACTATTTTTTATTTGTAAAACAGGTAAGAGAATTGATACTCAGTAAAGTTAGGTAATTTTCCAAAGTTACTTGGCTCAGAAGTTTTAGAACTGTGATGAAAGTAAGGTCTGAGACTATGCTCACAGTGCATGTTTTTTTCTTTATTTCCTTGTCTTCTGAAGATAACTGGGAGTTGACAAGGTACAGAAGGAAGGCAAGGTGCATTTGTTTTAGATGAGAACAGTCACATGTTCATATACTAGTCTGGGAACTGTAAATAGCACTAAAGAAGGTAGAGTGCACTGGTAGGGGTGGCTGCAAGGATTGATAATGGGGACAATATCAAGAACATGAGCAAGGGACAAAAAGGATACCTTTATTCTTCAGAAAAACAAGTTTGGCAGCACTGGTGATAATGCATTGGAAGATGGCCGCAGTACAGGGGAAAAGACAAGATGGGAGACATCCATGGTCATATTGACAAAGAATGATGGAGTCCAAGCTAAGGTGGAGATTGATGGAGAAGGCAGAATTATAGTCGGTAAACTAGTTAATCAGAATCACTGGACATAAGAAGTATAAGAAAAAGGAACAAGCCAGAAAAGACTTCCTTATATTTCTTTGGTCAAGTGAGTAAATAATGGTAACATTTACTGAATGTGGGAATATAGGAATAATGGCTAGTGCTGGGTAAGAAAGGATGGTTTAATTTTGCACATCTGAGTATAGGATATCAGAAGGGAAACCCTAGCAAGCAGATAGCTAGTCTAAACTTCAAGAGAGCTGTCTCATGGTCAAGAAAGACAACTGGGAGCAATTAGTTATAGCCTGAAAGGAGAAGTCTCTTTTGGGGTAAAAGTAGGTCTTGGATCTATTCTTTCCTATAGCCAAAAGGTACTTATTTAATTATTGGCAAATCAGGGATAGGAGGAGTCTAAGGTAGCAGGGGCCAGGTAATGATTCTTGAGTCAGCAGCTAAATAAATAAAGCTGTCCCAGACTGGGAATGGCTTAATATCCAAAACTTGGTTTTATCTTATGAATTATGAGAGTAGAGAAAGCAACAGGAAAGAAGACAGAAGGCAGACTGAAGAGGTAAGAAGGGTGAAGTGAAGAAGGAACCTGGTAAATAATAATATTTCAGAACTAAAGAAAAAGTGAGGGATCCAAGAAAAAAATCTGAGAATGGGCAACCAGAGATTTAGAAGGAGAACTCAGGTATCTGAAAAGAGAAAGTAATGATCGTGTCAAACACTACACAGAATTTGTGTAAAAACAAAAATAAACTATGTCCTCTTGATTCAGTCAGTGGGACATTCTTGTTGACTTTGGTAGGAGGACATTTAGTTAGGAGATAGTCACAAAATAGTTAAGAATTCAATCACAGTCAGTCACAGCCACTTCATGGGTTTCTGTGGGCTTCTTCAGGTCAAGTTCTGCTCACTTTTATAAACACAACATTAAGTGTGCTGATAACATAACAGAAATTAGTCAAACATACCTATACACATGAATCCAATATGCTAGCACAGGCATCTCACAATAGAAGACAGGGTAGGTCCTCTTTGCATTCCGTTAATGAAAATGATCGTTACCATCCACCAAACTCTTTCCTTTGTGAAACAGATAACTAAGTGTCTGAAGCAAACCAGACTCCTCGGGCAAAATGCAGAGAACTGGAGAACAGAAGCACAGGGCCCAGATGTTGGCACCTGGGCTAGACCAAAGGCTTGCTTGATGTTTGATATCCCCTAGTACTGTCAAGTTTCTTACCCAATCCGAAACCTCTTACACAGTACTGCAGAAGGCAGCTCCCCTGATGTGTCAGCACTGTGAAACCGGCCCAGAGGAAGAGAAAGAAAACCTTTCATGTGCTAACCTCATCCTGTTTCCCCCTTTTATGTTGCCTTTGCCTCTGCCTCTTTTATTTCTCTCTGTACTGCAGGATCCAGTTCTTTCTAACTTTTGAACACCATATGCACATGTCACATTGAGAGCTACAGTGAAGTGGAGGAAAAGTGGAACCAACTCCTTTAACATCCATTCTCATAAGTGGTCAGAAGGGGAAAGAGAAATTCCTCAGTGTTATCTCTCTATGCAACTGTCAGGAAGGCCCACTTGGCATCCAACTTCCACTGGGCCTGACTCAGGGTTACCTGAAAAATGAAATCCATTAAAGCCAACCTAAGCTGGAAATAGCCCAAAAAATCTTCCCTACTTGGAATGCTATGAATGGCTTCTGTGGTGCTTGGACAAGGATTCTTGCTGTCCAGGACTGACTAAAGATGTCTGAGGCAGCTGGAACCCTTGAACCTATTTATCACAGGCCATAGGTAGCCTCATGGTACTAAACAAATGTGAGCATTTGTATTTATGTCATGATGTAGAAACAGTAGCACTGGTCACCTCTCACCTAGTCAGTGGGTTTGAACATATTAAGAGGGGACTTTGGAAAATTAGGATATCTGTGAGATCCAGGAGAATACATATTGAAGGATGGAATGTCACACTAGAACAGGCCCATATTCTGGGCTTTCTGCAGGCCTGTGGTGCGGGGGCAGGGGTTTTAAGGTAGGAGAAGAGCTGGATTGTCTTCAATGAGCAGGAGGGTATCAGTCAACTGAGACAAAGTTAGAACTTCTCCCACACTCACTGGGCCTATTACATTCTTTATTGTGATGCAGGAAGAACAAAAACAATTTTTAAATGAAAGAGAAAGGGAGAAGGAGAGAGAGAGAAAGAGAGAGAGAGAGAGAGAGAGAGAGAGAGAGAGAGAGACAGAGACATCAATGTGAGAGAAAATAATTGATCGGTTGCCCCTCCCCCCCACCCTTCCTCATGAGTCCTGACCAGGGTTCCAACCCACAATCTGGGTATATGCCCTGACTGGGAATTGAACCAACCACCCCTTGGTGTATAGGACAATGCTCCAACCAGCTGAACCATACCAGCCAAGAGCAAATACAGGGTTTTTTAATTTACTACATGGAAAACTTGTTTAAAGTACTGGGACCTTCGTCATATGTAACCTAGAGATGATCTTAATATAAGATGTTTCTCTCTCTTTCTCCCCCTTTCTCTCTCATTTAACAGAGGGGCATAGTATGTGAACGTTCTTTCCACCTTATGAATTTCTATACCCTGGAAATATATCTCTATCCCTGGGAAGATGATATCATAAAGAAGGCTAAAATGACTCAACTTAAATATCCACATACGCTTTTACTTTAACAAGTGGTGAGAAAAAGGATGCCTAATTGTAAGGAACTGTTTGAAAGCCTAATCTTCATCATCATTATTATAATAACCTGATAATTATAATTTACAATTGATCACTGGGTAAATATCTGGAACTTTGGATTTATGGAAAGTATAAGAAAATAGTGTTTTATGATTAAATAGTTGATAGTGACTATGGTGTGGTGGAAGTATTGTTAGATTTAAAAGAAAAAAAAAATGGAAAGATCTAAGTGAACTAGAATATTGTGAAACCATAGACTCTCAGGATTGAATGAGTCTCTAAAATAATATTTCTAAACTTCATTGAGAACCTGAATCCTGGGAAGATATATGCCAGTCTAAATTCTTGAAAAATAATTTGGATTTGGGTAGATGGAAGAACAGCTCTGAAGAGAGAGAGACAGAGACAGACTGAGAGAACCCATTTAAGAGTCTTGTTGACTGTTGTAGGATATATCAGTTATGCCATCCTGGAAATGAGTATAATAGGGCCTGGGACATAAGCCTTAGTTTTCAGCACTTCTACTGAAAAAAAAATGGGACTGGACAACTGATAATGCTTTATGTCATCTTTTTTAAGCTTTGCAAATGTCCAAAAACCGGGTCAGGCACTTGCTAAATTTCCAGGCTGTGTGTAGTTGGAGATAATGTAATTTTTCCTAAGCACTGTAGTGCTATTTATCTCTTCTTATCATTGCAACAAAATGCCACAGCTCTGTCTCACAACACGGATTATAACAGGAACATAAAATACGGCAAATTAATTGTTTCTCATGATAATAATGTTGGATGACAAAGAAATAAAAACAGGCTGTGCTCTTCCCAAAGCAATTTTACAACTCTAACATCAAGTCATGCTCAGTCTACTCTGATCACTACATGCTTCATAAAATGTATTTTTTCAAAGCATTTTTTTGTTAATGCACAGATATTCCCTGCTGTTGCATAGCAGAGTCAGCTCCACAGAACCTCCATTTATCACTGGAGGTGATTCCTTTAAAGGGCCTTTCAGAAATCAGAAATGCAGTTACTACAATAAGCATCTCTGAACTGGGTCTTACTGGGGGATCTAATGAAAAGTAGCTGTTGTTTTGTTCCTCATGTAAACTTATGATTTTATCTGGTCCCCATGAAATAGATGAAAAATACTATTTTAGGAATAGAAAATATCGAGAATCAGAGGAGAAGACTTTATCATACCCATAAAAAAAGCAAATGGAAAACCATTGGTAAGGTGGTACTTATTTATACATTAGACTGGAATGGACTTTGCTCTAGGGAGCATGATGATGTTTTTCATAATATGGTATTAGAACAATTCAAAAAAAGCAACGTGATTGACTGATTTACTTGCACATTAGAAAAAGACTTTTGAGAAAAAGTCGGATTTAAACTGAGACTTTCAGAATGGGTAGGATTGGAATAACTTGAGCATGATTGGGATGGACGTTTGGGGATAGAAACAGCTGAGTTCAAACGTAATTACAGTCGTCCCTCGCCACTTTGCGCTTCGACTTTCGCAGCTTCACTCTACCGCTATTTTTTCAAATATATTCATTAAAAAGTTGATCGAGACAATGAAAATGATACAGCGTGCGCTCGGTTGTCTGAGTCAATTATACACCCTTGTATTACAATTAAAATTAAAATTACTGTACATATGGACTGTCGGCCTATGTATTTGAGCACCCCAGGAATCCTTCAATGCCAGGTGCAACCGGTAGAGTCTGGAATGGATTAACCGTGATAAACGAGGGATGAATGTATTATTATCTAAGCATAGGCCAATATGAAAAGAGATAGATTCTTTGAATCAGAAAACATGGAATGACTGCTCGGTACATGAGGGCACTCTACTATGTAGTAGTCAAAATGCATCTCCTCTCTAATTATGTTCCTTTAAGGCCAGGACCATGTCTTATCATATCTGCTTCTCTAAGGCCTAGCATAATGCCTTGTTTGTAGTTTTAGTTTAATGAAAATGCAGTTCACTAAATGGCCCCCAAATGTATATTGGAATAACTTATGTAAACAATCTTAAAAGGATGGACTTAACAACTTTTAAAAAATCAATTTGCTTTTTTTTTTTGAACTATATTCTTTGTTACTTTATAGTTTTGAACTCTATACTTATGGAAAATTATTTCAGTGAATTTATATAATCCCTAAACAACAGGTTTGTGCTACCTTTAACACATTTTTAGTCAATTCACCACTTATTGTAAAGACTGAGGAGATACACAATTTGCTTTTAAAGAAGAAAAGCAAAATATTCAATTCTTTAAAGTAAGTATTTAGAGAATAATATTTTACTTCTAAGACTGAATGGACAAAGTGGAACCAGAGTGATGAGAAAACTCATTATTGCAATTTTCTCTTGAAGCTCTTATAATGTAGGACCCAGGAAAGGCGGTTTTGATAGTAAACACACAGGTAATCAAGAAATTCAGAAACAACTCTGTAGAATGAAGTGATCACAAATTATAAAAACCATGAAATAATGTTGCATGAGTTTCCCAGAAGGAAAGTCAGAAGCAGAAACCAAAAGCTTTTTGCTTATTTGTTTTTTAATTAAAACCTGCATGTTAGCACTGTTCCTCATTTTAAATTTAGATTCTATTCATAATATCTTCTGTCTGGACACTAATGTTACAGTATTTAGAAGATCTCTTCAAATAGTATTTAGAAGATGTCTTCAAATACATAAACCTTAGGAGATAACTCTATGAAAATATAAAATATAGATGTTCAAACAGATGTGTTCTAGATACAAGTCTGCAAGTTGATTTTCATCAACTACATCCTATCTGAAATATCCTAGGAGAGTTTTTATTTCCTCCAAAATACCTGCAGAGTATTCTTTTATGGACTCCAGAAGTTTCATATATCCTCCACTTTGTGAATATATTTCAATATGTTGAGTTTATCTGCCTAGTATCATCTAAGCTAAGGCTCCAGCCCTTGCTCCATGAGAGGCACTATAATTGAAAGAAATATGCCTTCTCAATTCTTAAAAATTTTAGAATTTCACAATATTGGAATTTGATGCATTATTGTAATCAGAGAGAGCCCTAAGATAAGATTTGAGAATCCGTCTTAAAAATGTATTGTAGCAGACATATCTCCAAGAAGTAATATTTGATGCATTATCTAAATTCTTCCTGTTGTGCCTGGCCAGTGTGGCTCAGTGGCTGAGTGCCAACCCATACACCAAGAGGTCGCCAGTTCGATTCCCGGTCAGGGCACATGCCCAGGTTGTGGGCCCAATCCCCAGTGGGGGGCATGCAGGAGGCAGCCAATCGATGTTCTCTCTCATCGATGTTTCTATCTCTCTCTCCCTCTCCCTTCCTCTCTCTCTAAAAATCAATAAAGAAAAAAATGTTTTAATTCTTCCTGCTGTCCTAATCATCACTGGAAGTAGGACTGACAGCTTACTCCTCACACACACACACACACACACAGGCACACACACTGCATACACACTTCCCTGCATCAACCCAGTGCCAAACAGTGGTTTCACTACTGTTATACTACCTAATAATCTATAATCACTAGCTATACTTCCTATGATATATTGCAGGGGTCATGTGCTAAATGTAGCTGACCACCTGTTTTTATAAATAAAATTTAATGTAATTTGTTCACATATTGTCTATGGCTGCTTTCATGCTATTATAATGGCAGAATTGAGTAGTAGTTGTTGGCTAAGGACTCTCAAAGTCTAAAATATTTAACATTTATGATCTGGTTCTTTATAAATAAAGTTTGATGATCCTTGAACTATAGTCTAACTGGCAAAATGCATCAAGAATTCTTAATCACATACAGCCTTCAAAATCGAGTATTTCTTTTTTTTTAATTTTTTTCTCCTTTATTGATTTTAGAGAGACAGGAAGTTAGAGGGGGAGAGAGATAGAAACATCAATGAGAGAGAACATGGACTGGCTGCCTCCTGCATACCCCCCACTGGGGATGGAGCCCACAACCTGGGCAGGTGTCCTGACCGGGAATTGAACTGGTGACCTCTTGGTGCATGGTTCGGCTCTCAACCACTGAGCCACACTGGTCGGACAAAATCCAGTATTTCTTAATCAAAATAATGCCAAAAGATTTCTGTGGTAGGAACAGTTTTAGTTTTAATCTAATTTTGGCAATAAGTTTCAGAAAATATCTCTTAATAATACTATACCACAAATGGCAGTGTTTGGCCATAGAAAAATAAATTATATTCATTTATATTTCAATGTGCCAGGTACAGGTTGGTTCTTTTGAAGATTAAATATATATATATATATATATATATATATATATATATATATATATATATATATATATATATATATATCTTCACAGCTGAGGCAGGACAGAAAGAAGTTAGGGAAAAGTCCCGGTGGGTGGAGTGAGGGAGTGGAGCCCACATCACAGGCCCACAGCCGGCAGGTGGTCTCCCCACAGCTCCCTCCCCGCGTGAGCAAAGGGAAACAGTTCCCGGCAGGAAACCCGCAGTGCTGACAGAAGTCAACAGCAACGGGGGCTGCTGAGACCAGGTCAGTCCACGGTGGAGGAACGTCGGCCAGAGACACCCCAGAGCTCATTATCCCATCATTGGGACGAAAACTGACACCACACGCAGAGGGGCGGAGGGTCCAACACCAGGACCCTTCCTGAGCGGCCCATGTTTGTGTAGGAACAAGACCCCCTCCCGACTAGAAGGCAGACAGAATTTGACAACACAAGGTTCTGACACAACCCACCCTTGGAAACACATAAAACCCCGAGAACGGACTGACCAGATGAGCAAGCCGATCGTGAGTGGGCTGTGTCCACTCGGATGAGCGCTTCCCTCTTTCACAGCAGCGCCCTGGGAGATGTGCACCCAGCAGCGGGCCGCGGCCGTCAGCCCCGGGCTCACCCTGATCCTGTCTCCGGAACCCGCACCCCGGCCTCTTTCTCTCAACCTACACAAAACCGGCTCTCACTCTCACTCAGACTGCTTCTTGAATTCTTTCCTGCGGGACATCAAGAGCCTGGAGGTCCCAGGCCATGCTGGGACAGGAATGTCCCGGCTTGGAACCAGTCCAGTGATAACCACCACTTAGTAAACTATCTACAAACTACAGATAAGTAAACAGAGGCCCAAAGGGTCTATAAAAATTACCTAACAACACACTACTAAAATGTCAGGCAGCTGTGATTTGATTCCAGATCTTTTTTCCTTCAAAATCTAGTTTCTTCCTAGAACAGAATAAAGCCTTTTATAAAATGACTATTTTTTCACTCTCCAGGAAGCTAACTGGACCAGACGTGCAGGCACCTCACATCCTGGATTGTCTCTCTACCCCAAGAGTCCTCTAAGGTTTAGTTCTAAATAAATGCTATGATATAAACAAGAGGGGCCTAAAGAATACCAGTTAGTGCTGTTACAATAACAGCAGGGCCTTTAGAAAACAATTATTTTACTATCATACTACTTAGAAAAGCAATCATTCCACAAACCATTTACAGTTCTGCCTGGAAGTGTTCCCTGCGTTAGAAGCCGAGACACTTCTCCACTTTAGAGTCACAGATCTCAGCCTGCCTCTCTGCATTGCAGTTTCATCTCCAAGCAAATAAAATTTAGAAATCTCATTTGAGATGTTCACAAATAAAATGCTTGAAACAACTGACCTACATTTAGAGTTTCATGAACCACTGGGGTATAATCAGGCCTTGTGTGAAAACCACGTTCCAACTCTGTGTACAATATTACTGTGGCCACCGCCACACAGAAAGCCGGCACTCTAAATCAAAATGAAGGTCTCAAATTGTTCAAGAACACAAATGGATTCCTACTCAGAAGCAACCTGCCGAGAATAGCCTTCTTTTAGAGAGATGTGTCCATGTGCCTGAGCCAAATAAAAATTTAAGAAATTGCCCTTAAAGTGACAACTTTTATCCTGCCAAGTTAATTTCCCTCAAATTTATCATGATGATAAATTTGAAAGCAAGAGTAGAGAAAAAAAGGGAATTACCATTATATTATTCTATACCCAAAATTAGAGAAAGTTTGTTAATAACATTCTGCATGGGCATTTAATAGTAATTAATTCCATCAGTATTTACCGAGCTTATTGCATGCTCATCATTGTGTTATGCCTGAAATTTCAATACTAACATTATATATATATTCCTCCTGCCCTCAAGGGCTTATATGTAGTAGAGAACTTTTGTAAATAATAATAAGAGTAGAGGAGTAGAAATGAAATAAAGGCGAGGAGGAGAAGAGAAGAGAAAGGACCATTCACCAGCACACATGCTGGAGGTCAGACCTTGGTAAATTAACTCATCTTCACCTGCTGAAATCAGGGAAGCCAGAATTAGTAAAGCTACAAACTATTCTATAATTGGAACACATAACTTTTTTTTTTGAACTTCATTTTTTTTCCAATTTTTATTAATTTATTTTTGATACAGATGTTTCTCCTTTTTCCCCCCTAGACACCCTCCTCCCCATCCCGTCCCCCCCACCCCCCTAGCATTGTTGTCTATGTCCATTGGTTACGCATGGAACACATAACTTTTATGGGAATATGGGGTTAGAATAAAAGTAATTTTCAGGGAAAACAAAGCAAAATGACAATAACAACAACGACAAAACCACTCAGATGGAAAACTGACCTAATCCAGAAGGATCAAGACAAACACAAGCTTAAGATATAGTCACACTTTTATCATAAATTAGAAGTTAGTTATCATTGAAATATATCTGCTTTTTTAATCCTCATCTTCCTGGCTACTCTTTGGAATTGAAAGATATTTCCTATCATTGTAATTAAGCCATTTATTTAATTTCCACTCTCAGGCATAAGCATTTAGGATAAAATGAAAACGGGCTGCAACAAATACCTAATCAATATAACCTGATTCATTTGTCATGTTATGGTTTATTGCAAATGTTAAAATACAAGAAGTAAAACATCCATAGTTTTCATTTTAGGAAGCTTTTATTTTATAAATTACATGTAAAAATATGGGTGGTTGGGTGTGCCTTTTGCAAAATGCTACTTTATCTTCCTCACATAAATAACCACCCTCATGAATCTCAATCAGGCTAGAGTAATTGCAGTGATCATCAGATTAAACATGCTTTCCTTTGTTCTAAAATAAAAACAGGTCAATTCTAGCACAATATATTACAAATTCACCTAATGCATTTCAAATTGTTATCTGCAGTTATATAGAAACAAACACTATATTCTTTTAACTATATTGATTCACTAAGAACACAAACATTGCCATCATCATTTAGCAACTGTTAACCACAGGCAAATTTTTAATCCTTAATTTTCAATTTCTTCACCTGTAAATGCAGAAGATAATAATTTAGTGGCCTGTGAGAACCAAATGGAATAATCTATGCCTGAAGTAATTAGCACAGCACCCAGTAAAAAATAGAATATCAATAAGTGTTAGTTATTTTTCCATTAGATGAAAAGCTTTAGGATCTATTTCAGCCCCCAAATAATTGATCATCTATTTTCTTTATTTTCTTATCCAAAACTAAAGATGGGGGATAATGTAATTTTTTCTATAAGAAGTCTAAATCCAGTAAGTATAATAGGAGTTGAGTACAAGAAGGAGGTGTTACCCAAATGTACAATAACAATGATATATTTTGCCTTTTTATGTATTCCACAATTATGTTAATAATTAACTGTCTTGACTAGACAGCTATCTTCAATGTGCAAGATGTGAAAAAAAAAGTTTAAATTTCAGGCTGAAGGGCGTGGTAGGGAGCAGATGAGCCAGAGCAAGATAACATGATTCAGTAGCTAAGATTATAGACTCTGCAGGAGGCGAAGATGAGTGCAAACTCTGGTCCTGCCAATTCAAACTCTGTGGCCTTGGGCAAAGTACTTTTTCTCTCTAAGCCTCAGTTAAGTGGGCATAACAAACATGGTCCTGTGTCTGATGCTTGATCTTTAAAGTGCTCTGTCCATAGAAAGTCCATAATAAATAGTAGTTCAATATATTTTTAAATTATATTTAATTATGATGAGATTATAAGGGATTAATTTAAAGGGAATGATTTATCCTATGGGATCTAGTCCTCTGTGAAAGATATATAAGTGCTTGGAGCTTTCTCACTCAAATTTGGTCCCAAATTTATCAGCATTAGCAAAACCTGGAAACTAGGAATGCTGATGTTAGGCCTCATTCCAATCACAGGAATCAGAGTCTTAACAGGAACTTTAGCAAGATCCTCAGATAATCTGGATGCACAACCAAGTTGTAGAAGCACTTATATAGAGACACTTTTAATTATAATGGCTGCATTTGTTATGGCTCTGACACAGTGTGTGTGTGTGTGTGTGTGTAAGTTATGAGTTGGTACACTAGTGTGCTAGTATTTGATTAGTTGAATTGAAATCCTTTATAACCAACAATACTTACCATAAAATAGGTAAAGTTCGTAAGTTAAATAGTTTTAATTTTTATCTACAGAAGTATCACTCTCTTATGAAGATCTGAAAATCAGTGTTTGGTATTAACTGGAAAATGAAAAGTAAAATTTGAAATGAAATAATTGAGTATTGCCATTCCACAGGATAAGATTAATCTACCTTTTTATATACTACCTCTTGTCTGAGAAGATCAACATTATCTCAAAATACTCTCTGAGACAAATTATATCACAATCATATAGGCAACTAATCGTAAGGACAGATAATTAGACACAAAACTCCCAAATGTAGTTAATCAGAATTCTTAGGAATTGGAGGGAAAGAAGATGGGGAATACCTACTCATATTTTTTTCTTTTAAAAAGACACTTAAATACTGGTGACTGGGTCCCACCTTTAGAAATTACAATTTAATTTATCTGACTGTGGCCTGGGCCAAATATATATAATAATAATGTTATAAAGAGTCTTTTCTAATATCAGAGAATGCTTAGGCTCTAATGATAGATGAAGTAAACAGGATATATGTTATTTATTCAGTGTAATTTTAATGATGTTATAAAAACATATATATAACAATGACTTTTTTTAAAAGCTCCCCAGGGTCCAGCTGGTGTGGCTCACTGGTTGAGCATCAAGAGGTCGGCGGTTTGATTCCTGGTCAGGGCACATGCCCATGTTGTGGGCCCAATCCCCACTGGGAAGCATGCAAGAGGTGGCCAGCAGATGTGCTCTCTCATCAGTGTTTCTCTCTCTCTCTCCCTCTTTCTTCCTCTCTCTCTAAAATCAATAAAGGAAAAAAAAATGTTTAAAAAAAAAGAAAAAAGAAAGTTCCCCAGGAAACTCTAATGTGAAGGCAACACTAAGCACTGTTGTATTCAATAGAGCTAAGATTCAAGGTTAGCATGACAAATATCTTCATCAAGTTGCCCACTCTTGAGTGTGAAGTGTAAACTCTGACATTAGGTTGGGAAGGACAGATTGAGCATAAGGACTAGAGCACACATGTTGCCCCTTATATCCAAAAATTTATTAGCCACAATCTTAAAAGTATGATATTGGTTAGGACTCAAAATACAAAAAAAAAAAAAAAAAAAAAAAAAAGCTAATCAACTGACAATTTATCAAATCAATCCTCATTTAAACATTTCTCTTATCACTGACATCTATCTCCCTTCATTTTATATATATATATCTCAGATGTTTAAAATATAAGTTAACTGGATCAAATTGTGGAACTTCACATTCTGCAAATGATCCAGGATTTGATCAAAGTGATGTTGAAGAATCACATGCAAAACCTTTGACAAATGACTTTCTGACAGAGCTAGACCGGTTAGCAAGAAGACGATTTCAGGAAACTGATGTGGGGATCATAAAAACAATTCAAGGAGAATAATTTGAATTTCTAAAGATTAGGAAAGACCGTTGGAAAAACTGCTCATGTACTAACATTTCTGTAAAAAAGACTCTTTTTATTATGAAAATGCTTCAAAGGTCATCCATCGAGTGATGGGTTATGCTAATTTTGAACTTAGAAAAATACTCTGAAAATTTTAATTTATTTTTGTCAATTTATAATAATGATACATAGTTGAAACTATAGCTGAAGTTTATAGACTGTAAAGTTAAGTAAATTATTTTTATAATTCCAGCTTCATCTTTTCGAGAAGAAATTTCAATCATCACACTATGCAATATGTGGTCTGAAATTTGATGCTGCATTTTACTAGATCAACTATTCTCCAACAATAAAACTTTTTCTACATTTTCCTCTCTTCCATACTACTTGTAACAACAAGAGTTCTCAAAAGTGCATCTAGTCCACAATCATTGCCAGTTTAAGCTACTTAAAAATGTATTACCTGTTGGGATGGGATCTTCCTTGACACAGCCCCGATGAGGCATTTATTTAAGAAAATAACAAAGATGAAAAGCTACATTGCACAGATGTATTTCGTAACATGAAATTGTTTGTTTAAAAAGAAGTTTTGTAGTAATAATCAGTGAAAATGCACAATATTAGGAATGCTGAAGTGAAGTGAACACATTTAGTTAATGGACTGTTTTGAATCCATAAAAATAGTGTTATAAAGAGTTTTCCAACATCAGAGAGTACTTATTTTATTTTATTTTATTTTATTTTTTTAATCTTCGCCCAGGGACATTTTTACGTTTATCTTCAGATAGAGTGGGAGGGAGAGAGGGAGGGAGAGAGAGAGAGAGAAACATCAGTGTGAGAGAGACACATCGACTGGTTGCCATCCACACAACCCCAACCAGGGCCGGGGACAAACTGTAACCAAGGTACGTGCCCTTAGCGGGAACGGAACCTAGGTCTCTCTGGCCCGCGGGCCAAAGCTCTAACTGTTGAGCCAAACCAGCCACGGTGAGAGTGCTTGTATTTTAATGGTAAGTGAAACAAACACTATATATATATATAATTTATTCGGTATAATTTTAACTATATTATAAAAGCATGTATATAACAAAAAGCTGCAATAATATATGCAAACATTTTAATAGTAAGTAGGATAGGATCATAAAAGGTATTTTTATTTCATTTAAAATTTCCTTCTATACTTTTCAATTTTTTAACATAGTCCATGAAACACTTCAATTATTAGAAAAATAAGATTTCGAGTTTAAGTTCAAACCAAAGCAAGACACCTTCTATTATCAATATTGTTAATTTAACTGATTCAAGATCCCTTGGTTCTTGACATGTTACCTTGGAAAATGACTGAGATTCAAGAAATTCAGTTTTGAGAATTCATAGGTTCTGGTATTAGCATCAATGAATTCACTAATGAATTTGCTTTTAATGAGGATTTTAAAAATATGATTTAAACTTGTTATAGTTAAATAAGAATATATCATAGAAGAAGAGATTTTTATATTTATTAATAGCAATGTTTTAACATGACATTAGAAAAGATAAAAAAAATAGAAACCAATCACCAACAGCAAATCTTTCTGTTAGGTAAGTGCTAAGGTGGCAAATACATAGCCTCAGGTCCATCCTCACACAGTCAGTCACCATCACCTATCAGTCTGACTCACCTATGAATTAGAACCCATTTGCTCACCCTACACACAGTATAAAGCCATGGAAGGGGAAAGAATTTAAATCAACAACACACTGTAGACTTATTGTGCAGTTAGCATAGGGGTAGAGAGGTGTGCTGACAGACACAAGAATTTACAAGGTGTAATATGTCAAGCAAATTAAGTGGCACATTGAGAAAAAGAATGTTTAACATCTATCTTCCTACCCTTTGTACCAACCGATACAATACTTAAGTCATAGTACTAAGCCAGTAGCAGATGACTAATAATTCACTGAACAGCAGGTAGTAAAATAAAAAGATGTTATTGGAGTTTGAAGGACCCTAGAACACAAGAAAGGGCTAATACCATCCTCCTTGACATCCCAGTACCAGGATTAAATGTAATCAAGAAATAATCTGCATATGGAGGAAAATGCTCAATATTTTTGTCAGAGTAGGGACTGATAGATATTTTAGTGGGCATTTAACAAGCACTAATAAATTATTTGTGGAAAGTTACTATAAATTCCACAAAGTAACATATGCAATTCCGAGAATCAAACAGTCTCCCATGAATCCCCATGATAATTTCTGTGCTAGCAGAAAAAAAAGTGCAGAAAGTATAACAAGAAAGGTCAACTAGGAAAAATATGGGTTCCCACTAGCTTGCAAATTGAGTCTTCACCAAAGCAATCAGCATGACATCCTCCCCATTTCCTTGCCTCATATTTCATCTGTTATCTCCTGGAGCTGGGGTTGAGCTTGTGATTTCAAATTTTACAAATGGAACATAATCAGAAAATGTTGACATAAACATGTAATCACTTGAGTATCAATGCAAACAATTTACTCATGCAAAGAACAGTTACCTAATATATCTATCAAATACTTTTTTTGTAGGAAGAGTGGGAGGGAGAGGTAGGGAAGAAGAGTGAGAGTCACAGAAAATTTGTATTGCAGGAGGAAAATGTGATAATTATATCATTTACATCTGCCATGTTTTTCTTCCAGGTGCTTTTTTAGGGGATGTCTGTTTTGTTTGAATGTGACCCACAATCCAAATACATGTAAAATACATAAGGGATATAATTTTCTATAAATGATATTGAAACAACAAGATATCTATTTGGAAAATAAAAATAAGCTTGAATGTTTTTCACTTCTACACACAAAATACACAAAAATAGTGGCATTAGCAAGGTGGTCAAATAAGATGTCCTCCTCTTGTATCCCCTATGAACAACAATAATTTGGCATCTATCCACAGACAAAGTGCCTTCCTGGGAGCTCTGGGATCCAGGTAGGAGACTGTGAAACCCCAGTGCTGTTTAAGATCCCAGAGAGCCATTTGGAGAAGGCAGACTTGCACCCAGGTGGCTGATTTGCCAATCATGTCCCAGCTATATACCCAGTAAAAATTATATAACCCTGAGGATTTAGCTACCACTCCATTTAGCTTGGTCCTGTCACCAGCACTATATGCCAAAGGACCTGGGAGAAGTCACACCTACTCGTGTGTGTTTTGGGTAATAAATATTTAAAACTTGGTTCCAGCTGTAAACCCCAAAGTGGCCCATGAGTCAGCTTCAGCACTTATTGACCACAGTCTGGGAGTGCCTGGAGGTGAGCCCACCAAAGCCAGTCAGATTGTAGAGCCCTATAACTGATCTCCAGCCTACCCTAGCTGTGGTCTGTAAACAGCCCTGTTGGCACAGGGACCTGGGAGGAGACACTCCACCTAACCCCTGGAGATCCTGAAAAGGCCCTACCTTCATCTCTAGCCCCCTCATAGCCAAAGTCTGCCAGCCCAGGAACCCAATAGGAGGTAATTCCATATGCAACCCCAAGGATATTGAAAGGGCCCTATAGTTAGTTCAAGCCTCTCTCAGCCATAATTTGTAAGCAGGCCTGCTGTCACGGTAAGCAGGTAGATGACGTTCAGGTCTGTACTTCCAAAGATCCAGAAAGGGTGCTATAGTCAGCTGCAGCCCCTACAGCCACAGTTAGAGAACAGTTAGCCCACCCAGGGACCTGATGGGCAACACACCCATTTGTGCCTCCATAGCCAGGTCTGCAGACCTCAGTCTTAACTGTGGAAACTGAAATCTTCCTGGGCCTCTGTTCCAGCCCCTCTCAGCCATGGTCTAGGGCCACTCCTGCCCACCCAAGTACCGAGCCAGTGACTAGGCAGGAATCCTCCCAGGGATCTACCAAGAGCCACACCCCCTTGCACACCTGGTAATAGGCCCACTGATTAAGTACCCAACTGTGCACCCTGAAAAGGAATTGTGTCCCAGTCCACCCTACTGAAAAGGTTAGTGGAGGCAGTCCCAATCACCCAGAGACCAGATGGAATCCATACCTGCCTGAAGCCCTGGTGACAAGTACACCAACTGTGGACCTCACTGCACTCAGCAACAGGCTCAAAACAAGTTCCATCCAGGCATTACTAAAATTCTGGGGGTGATTCCTTCAGCCCAGGGAACAAAAGAAGATCCTTACCTGTTGAAACAAGTCTGTAAAAGTGGAAAAGGCATTTCCTTATTCAAATGCACAGACACCTATGTAAGGATACATGGATCACAAAGAATCAAGCAGGAAACTAATAAAGCTCCAATAACTGACCCCAAGCAAATGGAGAGCTATAATTTGACAAGTAATTGAAAATAAGCATCTTATTTTTTAGATTTTTTTTATTGAATTAATTTATTTTGGTAGCAGATGTTTCTCCTTTTCCCCCCATTGTCACCCTCCTCCTGTCCCCTCCTCCTGTCCCCTCCTTCCCCAGCATTGTCTATGTCCATTGGTTATGCTTATATGCATAAGTTCTTTGGTTTGTCTCTTCCCTCCTCCCTGCCCCCTCCTCTGAAGTTTGTCAGTCTGAACCCTACTTCTATGTCTCTGGGTCTATTTTGTTCATCACCTTATTTTGTTCAGTATATTCCACAAATAAGTGAGATCATGTGAACTTGTCTTTCTCTGACTGGCATATTTGGCTTAGCATAATGTTCTCCAGGTCCCTCCACGTTGTCTCAAAGGACAAGAGATCTTTCTTTCTTGCAGCTGCATAGTGTTCCATTGTGTATATGCACCACAGCTTTTTTATCCACTCATCTATTGATGGACACTTGGGCTGTGTCCAGATCTTAGCAATTGTAAATAGTGCTGCTATGAACATTGGGGTATATATATTCTTTCTGATTGGTGTTTCGGGCTTCTTAGTATATCAAAATAAGCATCTTAAAGACACTCCGTGAAACTCAAGAGAACATAGTTAGACAACTAAACAAAATCATGAAAACAATGCATGAACAAAATAAGTTTAAGTAAAGAAATAGAAATCATAAAAAAAGAACCAAATAAATGCTGGAACTGGAGAATGAGAGAATTAAAAAATTCAAGAGAGGGACTTCGGTCAACATGGTGGTATAAGGAAACACAGTACCCACTTCCTCCCACAACCACATCAAAATTACAACTAAACTGCAGAACAACCTGAAATCAAGTTGAATGGCAGTCCTACAACTACGAAATTAAAGAAACCACAATGAGACCAGTAGGAGGGGCAGAGGCATGGATCGGCTGGTCCCACACCCACGTGTGGCAGATAAAAATCAGGAGGGATACCCCAGCTGTGAAGGCCCTCCTTGAGGAGTGAGGGGTCCCCGTCCCACACCAGGCCCCCTGCCCATCTCAGGATTCCAGTCCCAAGAAGAGAAATCCCCATAACTTCTAGCTGTAAAAACCAGAGAGAATTGAGTCTGAGGGAGGCTGAGATTAATTTTCTGAAACTTTGTAGAGCAGGAAAGAATCGAACACTATATTCAAAGTGCTAAAAGAAAAAAAAAAAACAAAAAAAAAAACCTGTCAACTAAGACTATCATATTCATTAAAACTCTCCTTAATTTTTTTATTCTAATTTTTGTTCATCTTTACCCAAGTATATTTTTCCATTGATTTTTTTTTTAAGATAGAGTGGGAGGGAGGGGGAGAGAGAGAAACATTAATATGAAGAGACACATCAATTGGTTGCCTTCTACATGACCCTGACTGGGGCCGGGGATGAAACTTTCAACCCAAGTATGTGCCTTTGACTGGGAATCAAACCAGAGACCCTTCAGTCCTCAGGCTGATGCTCTAACTGCTGAGCCAAACTGGCCAGAGTAAATTGTCCTTTAGATATGAATGAGAGATAAGACATTCTATGTCAAATAAAAACTAATAGAGCTCATCATCCCTAGACCTGCCTAACAAGAAATGATAAAGGAGGTTCTTCTAGTTGAAATGAAAGGACACTTAGTAACAACATGAAAACATATAAAAGTATAAAACTCAACAGTAAAGATAAGTATATAGTCAATTTCAGGATACCTTAATATCGTGATGATAGTGTATAAATCACTTTTATCTCTAGTATAAATATTAAAAAATAATGTTAAAATAGCTATAGCTACAATAATTTGTTAATGAATGCACAATATAAAAGCTGTAAGTATGACATCAATAGCATAAAATGTAGAAACAGCAAGTATACAGATTTTATATGTAATTGAAGGCAAGTTTTTATCAGCTTAAAATATACTCTTATATTTGGAAACAGAATCTTCATAGAGGTAATTAAGTTAAAATGAGGTTGCCAGGATGGGCCCCAAACCAATATGACTTGTTTCCTTATAAGAAGAGTAAATTTGGACACAGACATGTACAAAGGGAAGATTATGTGAGGACCCAGGGAGAAGATGGCCATCTACAAGCCAAGAACTGAAGTTTAGAACAGATCCTTCCCTTATGACCCTCAGATAGAACTAAAGCTGTCAACACCTTGATCTCAGACTTCTAGCTTTCAGAAATGCAAAATAAAAAATTTCTGTCGGTTAAGCTATCCAATCTTTGGTACTCTCTTATGAGCAGCCCTAACAAAGTAACATAGCATCTAGTGACACTTCTTAATTAATCAGGGCAAAATTCTACATAGTCTTGATTCATTTGGAGAGAAAAAATTCTAAAGAGTTTTCTAAAACAAGCCTTGGAGTGATAACCAGTTCAGTTAACACACATTTTATTAGTTTTCCCCCATTCCATACCTTTCTCCTCACTCCATCAATCCAGCTTCATGAGGTTATCTCCTTAAAATGAACTACCTGCACCCAGCTTCTTTTCTTGGGCTCTGTTTTCAGGGGAATCAAACTATCACACCACTGAGAAATTGTATATATTTCTTCACTGCCATTTCTTCTTAAATCATTTTCTTCTCTTGACCTTTTTGAAGCACACATCTGGTTTTCCATTTTCCCCACCTGCCACACCTTCTGAATCTTCTTCCCCTTCTGCTCACCCTCTTAAGGTGAAAGTGACTACTTGGATCCACTTGATCAATCTTGAATCTGTCTATATACTCTCCTTAGGTTATCCAAAAGTCAATGTTCAAACACATGATACAGTGTACAGATGATGTGTTATAGAATTGTGCACCTGAAACCTGTATAATTTTATTGACCAAAAAGGAAAAAAGAGGCTGAAGATGGCAGCAGGCAGGACTGGAGGGAGGGTGAATGCGTGAGAGAGTGAGCTAGTGTGTGAGAGAGTGTGAGTGGATGTGAAGGTGGACAACCAAACTCATGCAGCGCAGAGACGCAGAGCAGAAGGTTCCTGTGCTGTGGACGGGAGCAGCTGGCTACTGTGGTAAGCGGCTCTTCAGGGAGCTTCTCCCTGCAAACGAGGAGGTCCCACCATTTTGGAAGATCTCAGGTCTTCCCTGGGAGGAGGCAGTGGGAGTGGGTAGGGCCGAGCAACCTGAGCCCACCAGTGTACCTGGCACCATCAGACCAGTGGACCCCCTGTGTCAACACAGACCAGTGCAAGTAGCGGAGCTGTCAAGGTGCCTGCTGCAGAAACCGCAAATGGCTGGGAGCCCAGCACCATTCCCCACAGTACCAGCCTGATCAGAGTCCAGATATACCCCCAGCAAAAGAGGCTGGGGAGCAGACATCCATCCCCAGGCAACAGAAGCACAGATCAGCCGTTGAGACCCATCCCCAAAAACTACAGCAGAGGCTGAGCAGGAGCTGAGCCCCACTGGGCAGCAATGCTCCCCAGCCACTAGCAGGAGGACCTGGGGCTCCATAGGGGCCTGTGCAACCCAGCGGGCCACAAGAGTGGTGGGGAGCAGAGAGGCCTGTGTGATCCAGCTCCCCATGGGACCTGCGGGGAGCTGGGGCTTCAGAGAGGTCTGCTGCCCACAAGATAGGCGTGGAACCAAGTCTCCAGAGGGTACTGTGTGATCCAGCTCCCCACAGGATCAGCAGAGAATGGGGGCTCCAGCGGGGCCTGTGCAACACAGCTGCTCATGAGACCAGCGAGGAGCTAGGCCTCCAGAGGGGCCTGTGAGACCCAGCTGCCCATGGTGTGGGCAGGGAGTGCGGTTCCAGCAGGGCCTGAACCATACAGCTACAGGTGGCACCAGCAACCAGCAGGGAACACAGCTTCAGGAGAGCCCACATGATCCAGCAGCAGCACCAACCAGGACACAGCAATACCAGCCCCCAGTAGTCAGTCATCCAGGATCCACTGCAGGCAAGAGGAAACATGCAGCAGAACAGTCTGGGAGGAACAGCAGCCTTATTTGATATACAGTGAGCTGCCTACACATCCAAACATCCCTCACCACGTCTAGAGCTACCAGACGGCTAAAATGGGGAGACAAAGAAACAACACCCAAAGGAAAGAAAAAGAGGAATCACCAGAAAAGGAACTACTGGAAATGGAAGAAAGCAACTTGTCAGATAAAGAATTCAAAGCAATGATATTAAGGGTACTCAAAGAATTTGGTGAGAACAACAAGCAACTTAATAAGAATTATGAAGAGCTCATTGGGAACTACTTCAGTTTAAAAAAAGAGGTAGAAGCTATGCATAAAGAGGTAGAAGCTATGCATAAAAATCAAGAGGAAATAAAGAATGACACAGCTGTTATGAAAAATACCTTAGAAGGGTTCAATAGTAGATTAGAAGAAGCTGAAGACCGAATAAGCAACTTAGAAGACAAGGTAGAGAAAAACACCCAAATAGAGCAGCAAATGGAAAAAATGTTTAAAAAGCAGGAGGAGAGTTTAAGGGAGCTGTGGGACAAAACAAAACGTAACAACATTCGCATTATAGGTGTACAAGAAAGAGAAGAATCAGAGAAAGGAATAGAGAACGTGTTTGAAGAAATAATGACAGAAAACTTCCCTAAACTGGTGAAGAAAAAAGTCACACAAGTTCAGGAAACACAGAGAGTTCCAAGCAAGATGAACCCCAAAAGACTCACAGCTAGACACATCATAATAAAAGTGGCAAACATTAAAGACAAAGAAAGAATCTTAAAGGAAGCAAGAGAAAGACAGAAATTTACCTACAAGGGAGCTCCTATTAGACTGTCAGCTGATTTCTCAATAAAGACGCTGCAGGCCAGAAGGGAGTGCATGAAGTGTACAAAGTAATGCAAGGCAGGGGTCTGAATCCAAGACTACTCTATCCATCAAGGCTAACATTCAAAATTGAAGGAGAAATAAAGAACTTCATGGATAAAAAAAAGCTAAAGGAATTTACCACCACCAAACCAGCACTGCAAGAAATGCTGAAGGGACTGTTGTAAGAAGAAGAAACAAAGAGAGAGAAAGAGGAACACAGGCATAAAATAAAAATGGCAACTAATAACTATCTATCAATAATAACTTTAAATGTAAATGGCTTAAATGCTCCAATCAAAACACATAGGGTAGCTGATTGGATAAGAAAAATCAACCCATATATATGCTGTCTATAAGAGACTCACCTCACAACAAAAAACTCACACAGGATGAAAGTGAAGGGATGGAAAAAAATTTTCCAAGCAAATGGAAATGAAAAAAACAGTTGGTGTAGCAATACTCATATCTGACAAGATAGACTTCAAAACGAGGGCCATAATAAGAGACAGAAAAGGTCACTGTGTAATAGTAAAAGGATCAATCCAACAAGAGGATATAACTCTGGTAAACATATACACAACAAATACAGGAGCACCAAAATATATTAAAAAACTTCTAGAGGACATCAAGGGAGAGATCAATAGCAATACGATCATAGTGGGTGACTTTAACATGCTACTGACACCACTGGATAGATCTTCTAGACAAAAAATTAACAAGGACATAGAGTCCTTACAAGAAAAACTAGATCAGTTGGACTTCACTGATATTTACAAAACATTTCACCACAAAGCTGCACAATATACATTCTTCTCAAGTGCACATGGGACAGTCTCAAAGATAGACCACATGTTAAGACACAAAGTAAGTCTCTACAAATTCAAGAAGATTGAAATCATATCAAACATCTTCTCAGATCACAGTGGCATGAAACTAGAACTCAATTACAATAAAAACACACAAAAACATTCAAACACTTGGAGGTTAAATTGCACGTTATTAAACAATGAATGGGTTACCAAGGAGATCAAGGAAGAAATTAAAACTTCTTGGGAACCAATGAAAATGAAAACACAACAAAAAATCTGTGGGACACAGCAAAAGCAGTCCTGAGAGGGAAGTTTATAGCATTAGAGGCCTACCTCAAGAAACAAGAAAAATTCCTAATTGACTTTCTAACACTACAACTTAAAGAACTAGAAAGTAAACAAAAAGAAAAACCCAGAGCTAGTAGAAGGAAGGAAATAGTAAAGGTCAGAGCAGAAATAAATGACATAGAAACTAAAAAAAAACAACAATTCAAAAGATCAATGAAACAAAAACTGGATCTTTGAAAAGATAAACAAGATCGATGGACCTTTAGCCAGACTCACCAACAAAAAAAAAAAAGAGAAAAACCAAATAAATAAAATCAGAAACGAAAGAGGAGAAGTAATGACTGACACCACAGAAATACAAAGGATCATCGAAACATATTATGAACAATTATATGTCAATAAATTGGACAATCTAGGCACAATGAACAAATTTCTAGAAACACATAGTCTCCCAAAACTGAACTGGGAAGAGATAGAAAACTTGAACAGACCAATAACAACAAAGGAAAATGAAGATGTAATTAAGAAACTCCAAGCAACCAAAAGCCCAGACCCAGATGGCTTCACAGGGGAGTTTTACTGAACATTCAAAGAAGATCTAATACACATTCTTCTCAAACTATTCTAAAAAATCCAAGAAGACGGAACACTTCCACACTCATTTTATGAGGCTAGCATAATTCTAATTCCAAAACCAGATAAAGACACTACAAACAAAAAAAATTACAGGCCAATATCCCTGATGAACACAGATGCCAAAATCCTTAACAAAATATTAGCAAATCGGATCCAGCAATACATCAAAAAAATTATTCATCATGACAAAGCGGGATTCATCCCAGGGATGCAAGGCTGGTACAATATTCTCAAATCAATAAATGTGATGCACCACATAAACAAAATGAAAGATAAAAACAATATGATCATATCAATAGATGCTGAAAAAGTACTCGATTAAATCCAGCACCCGTTTCTGATAAAAACTCTCAGCAATGTGGGAATAGAGGAATCTCAAAATAATAAAGGCCATATATGAAAAACCTACAGCCAACATCATACTCAAACTATTGGCAAAATGGGTAAAAACTAAAAGTATTCCCCTTAAGAACAGAACAAGACAGGGATGCCCACTTTCACCACTCTTATTTAACATAATACTGGAAGTCTTAGCCACAGCAATTAGACATGAAGAAAAAATAAAAGGGATCCAAATTGGAAAGGAAGAAGTGAAACTATCATTATTTGCAGATGACATGATATTATATATAGAAAACCCTAAAGACTCCATCAAAAATCTACTAGAGTTAATAAATGAATTTGGCAAAGTAGCAGGATATAAAATTAACTTCAAGAAATCGACGGCATCCTTATGCACCAACAATGAACTCACAGAAAGAGAAACTAAAAAAAGAATCCCATTTACCATTGCAGCAAAAAAAGTTTATACCTAGGAATAAACTTAACCAAAGAAGTAAAGACCTATTTGCAGAAAACTACAGGTCATTGAAAAAAGAAATAGAGGAAGATATAAAAAGGTGGAAGCATATACCATGTTCATGGATTGGAAAGATTAACATCATTAAAATGTCCATACTACTCAAAGAAATCTATAGATTCAATGCAATCCCCATCAAAATACCAATGACATATTTCACAGAACTAGAACAAACACTCCAAAAGTTTATATGGAACCAAAAAAGACCTCAAATATCCACAGCAATCTTGTAAAAGAAGAACAAAGTAGGAGGGATCACATTACCAGATATTAGATTATACTACAAAGCCACTGTAATCAAAACAGCCTGGTACTGGCATAAGAACAGGCAAATAGATCAATGGAACAGAACAGAGAACCCAGAAATTGACCCAAGACAATATGCTCAATTAATATTTGACAAAGGTGGCAAGAGCATACAGTGGAGTCTAGACAGCCTCTTCAATAAATGGTGTTGGGAAAATTGGACAACTACTTGCAAAAAAATGAAGCAAGACCACCAACTTACACCATATACAAGAATACACTCAAAAATGGATAAAACACTTAAATGTAACTCATGAGTCCATTAAAATCCTAGAAGAAAATGTAGGCAACAAAATTTCAGACATTATATACAGAAGAATTTTCACTGATACAACAGCTAAGGCAAGAGAAACAAAGGAAAAAAATGCATACATAGGACTACATCAAACTAAAAAGCTTCTGCACAGAAACAACCATCAAAATGGAAAGGGAACCCACTGTATGGGAGAGCATAATTGCCAATGATGCATCATAAGGGGTTAATTTCCAAAATATATAGAGTACTCATACAACTCATCAAAAGGAAGACAAAGAACCCAATTAAAAAATGGGCAGAGGACCTAAATAGACACCTCTCCAAAGAGGACATACAAATAGCCAAGAGACATATGACAAAATGCCCAATGTCACTAATCATCAGAGAGATGCAAATTAAAACAACAATGAGGTATCACTTCACACCTGTCAGAATGGCCACCATCAACAAATCATCAAACAAGTGCTGGTGAGGGTGTGGATAAAAGGAGACTCTAGTACACTGCTGGTGGGAATGCAGACTGGTGCTGCCACTATGGAAAACACTATGGTGTTACCTCAAAAAGTTAAAAATTGAACTGTCATTTGACCCAGTGATCCTATTTTTAGGAATATACCCTAAGAAGCCTGAAACACCAATCAGAAAGAATATATGTACCCCTATGTTCATAGCAGCACTATTTACAATTGCTAAGATCTGGAAACAGCCCAAGTGTCCATCAATAGATGAGTGGATAAAAAAGCTGTGGTACATGTACACAATGGAATACTATGCAGCTATAAGAAAGAAAGATCTCTTATCCTTTGAGATGACATGTAGGGACCTGGAGAGTATTATGCTAAGCAAAACAAGCCAAGCAGAGAAAGAAAAATACCACATGATCTCACTTATTTGTGGAATATAATGAACTAAACAAACTGATGAACAAAATTGACCTAGAGACATAGAGGTAGTGTACAGACTGACAAACCTCAGAAGACGGGGGGAGGGGGGAGATAAACCACAGAACTTATATGCATGTATGCATAACCAATGGACATAGACAATAAAGCTGGGGATAGGGTGGAGGGGATGGGGAGGAGGGTGTCAATCGGGCAAAAAGGAGAAACATCTATAACAAAAATATATTAATGAAAATAATTTTTAAAAAAGGGAAAAAAGAAAGAAAAGATATATATAGTATTATATCTAGAAGTTATTTTATGTAAGCTTCATAAAGAAAAAATCCATAGTAGATTAAGTTTTCATGGGATTAAAACTATGTAGGAAAGTTTTAATACTTTAATACTTGTTGGAATGAGAGTGGTTGGTTAATATTTTAACAGAACCCTCTGAGAAGCAGGCATTTGAGCTAAAATCTAAATAATGCAAAAGAGGCAGTCAGGCAAAGATCTGAGAGAAGTATTTTAGGCAGGAGGGGAAAAAGGTACAAAAGCTTGAGGCTGTACTAAGTTTGGCATCTTCAAAAGAAGATAAGATCCATGTAAATGGAATGTAGTGGGTAAAGAGAAGTAGTAAGAAATAGGATTTAAGAGGTAGGCAGGGAACAGATTATACATGGCTTTGAAGAGTTGAGATATTATCCTATTTGCAACAGAAAGCCAAGGAAGGGTTAGAAGAAGATTGTAATATGATCTGATTTAGTCTCTAAGAAAAGCAGAGAAGCAAAAACGGAGCTGGTAGACTTGTAGGCAACCTCTGCCATAGCCCAGGTGAGATATGACGGAAGCTGGAATAACTGTAAGTGTGGTGAAGGTGGTGACAAGCAGGATGTTTTGGAAACAGAACCAATCGGACATGTTTCTGCATTTGATCTGAAGAAGAAAGGCAAAATAACAGAAAAAAGATACTATTAAGTAGAGAAGTGGAAGGGCAGGAAGTTAAGTAGAACGTCTAAAGTAAAATTTTAGAATTATGTATCTGTTATATGAAAATTAGTTTCCAAATGTGGGCATTGGTGAGGGTGATTGTTCTGTAATAAAAATGAAAGCCATTGAAGTTTAAGAGGTCAAATTGAATGGGTAGGTTCTGTGATGAGGTATCACACAGGATGATAGTATGGCTTGGCATATGTAAGAAGATAATAATCTGAAGGCTAATATATATTTAGTGAATTGTGGGGGGAGGTGCCTGGGAGGTTGGTAGATGACAGTGAAGAGAGGAGAGTTAAGGATGCTTAGTAGGTGATAAAAGCATTAGATGAACAAAATTTTTTACATAAACTTAAAAAAAATAATGAATTGGGCGTAGGAATGGGGAATGTGTTTTATTCAAATTCTCACAGAGGTAGGTAGGGCTGAAAAATGAGAAGATTTAGTGTGAGAAAGCACAAAGAAAGTAAGTCAGTGAAGTGGTTGAGAATATAATGGCATTTGTTTTCATTGAAACCATTTGTTTATGTTTTTGCCACAACACCCAGTGCCAAGCAGTAACAACATTCAGAGTGAGAACAACAGGATGTGAGTTTGGTGGTGAACTTTAGAGCATGTGGGAATGTGAACACACAAATGGGTCCTAGTGATTTATATTTGCAAAGTGATTGAGGATAACAGAGGTGGTAAGAATAGTGAGTTTATTTGACTATGATTTTTCCAAGAGAATTTAAAGTCAATTCTTAAACAGATGATAGTGTCTTGCAAGAATGAGAGAAGTTGTGAAAGTTATCCAAAACATTGGTTTATTGCAACTATACTCAAAATAAAGGCATGCAAATAGAGCCTGAAAGTTAACTTGGAAGCAGAGGACCAGTGATTGGGTAGAAAAGTTGCTCTTGAGGGATGAACTGTGAAGCACAATGTACAATATGGGGCAGTCACAGTGGCAGAATAAGGTCATTTGCAATATGAATATGGAAACAAAACATAAGGACATTGAGAAAGAGGCCACTGAAAGATAGAAAATTTGTTATCATAGAGAGGGGATCATCTAAGAGGAAATGAAAGACCAATTTCACTCTAGGAAAGAGAGAAGTTGTTCAGGAAACCCAGAAAAAAAGGGGGGGGGGGCGTCTACAGACAAAGAAGTAGTTAGGAAAACAATGGATTCAGAATCAAATATTCAAATATGTTATCTCATCAAGGTCCTAATAGGTTAGCATCATTAACTGTTTCTTTTACAGAACAGTCACTGACACCTTATAAAAGTCTCAAAGGGGCCCAAACTGGAATAATCTCCTAGCTCTGTTCCTGAGAAAAATGGAAGATGCTTGGTTTGGCTGCTGATCTATACAGCATCCCTTACCTGCTCAATCAGAAAGAGTGAGTCAAGGTGGCATGCATGGTCACTATAAGGCAAAAAGAGAAGAAATCTGAGACTATATTATACTAAATCACTGACATTCCCATCATGCCAGTGATCTGGGGTGAAGCCCAGGCCTTAGTGATTTCTGTGTTCATGGCTTTTAAAATTATAATGTGCAGTTAGGGTTGGGAACCACTGATAAAAATAAAGAGAAATATTTCCAATTCTTTCTTACAAAATGATAATAGTACCATTAGAAAAACTTAGAAGATACAACTGAGAAAGAAAATTACAAATATTTCCCACTTATAAAGATCTAAATAAAATATGAGCAAATCAATTTTAGTAGCAATATTAAAAGAATAGCAGAACGTAACCAATAGGATACATCCTAAATTTTATTAAAAATGTGATTAATACTCCCTAAAAATAATGAGAGAGGAAAAAAGAGTATGGAAGTTTGTAACAAATGCTTCATAAATTTTTTTTTTTTTTTTTTTAGCCTGGCTAGTATGGCTCAGTGGATTGAGCATCATCCCAAGGACTGAGAGGTCCTGTCCAGGGCACATAACCAGATTTCAGGCTCAATCCCCAGTAGGAGGCATGCAGGGTGCAGCCCTCAGTATTTCTCTCTCACACTGATGTTTCTATCTCTCTCTAAAAAATCAATTTAAAAAATCAATTAAACTTTTTTAATAATGTAAAAAATCGAGAACTGAGGGATTCTGTACCTTGAGAAAACACATATAATACATCCCCCCAATTTATACATATTCTGTTTACTGGTGAAATCCTAAAAGCCTTGCAAACAAAGTCATGTTTAAGATACAGATACCCGTTTTTTCTTCTATTATTCTGTAATTGCTTGCCAATGCCATTAGACTAGAGAGAGAAAGAATTTTCTTTATAGTACATGGAAAACAGCAGCAAAAATGGAAAACCCAGGAGAGACTACTAAAACAGGTATTAGAAATATTAAAGAATTTCAAAATAATGGTAAACTTACAAACATATACAAACTACCTTACAAATAACAGTTTAGGAAATTCAACGTTAAAAATGTCCCACTCTCAATAGCAAGAGCAAAAAAAAAAAACATTGAAAATAACTTTACTAAAAATATGTAAGACTCACACAAATAAAGTTACAAAAGTGCCAAAACAAGAAGAAAGTTGAAATAAGTGGAAAAAGTTATTGTTTTGGACACAGAGATTCAATGTTCTATCATGTCAGTTCTCTCTTAACTAATCAATACATTTAGTATATATTCAATGAAAATTTAAATATGTGTGTACATGAGTGTGTGGGTCTGTCTCTCTGAATTTAAGTTTGCAATATGTCAAAATATTGTCAAATTGCCCGACTGGTGTGGCTCAGTGGTTAAGCGTTGACCCATGCAGCAAGAGCTTGTTGGTTCAATTCCTGGTCAGGGCACATGCCCAGGTTGTGGGTCCAATCCCCAATGGAGGGCATGTAGGAGGTGGCCAATCGATGTTCTCTCTCATCGATGTTTCTATCTTTCTTTCCCTCTCCCTTCCTCTCTCTCTGGAATCAATAAAGAAAAAAATATATATTGTCAAATTTACCTAAAAAATAAAAATATGTAAGAAGAGCCAGGTAAATTTCACACACACACACACACACACACACACACACACACACACGATTAAAGAAAGAGGATTTGTCCTACATAACATTGAAACATATAATAAAACAACCAAAATTACAACAGGGTGATGTAGGTGCAGAACTAGAATACATCACTGAATAATAATTTTTAAAAATCTAAGGAGACCCAAGATACATTGACAATTAAAATATGAGAAAGCAAGTATTTTAACAGACAGAGGAAAATGGATTAATCAATAAGTGTTATTGGGATAACTTCCAGTCATTTAGTAATAAACAAGCCAGTGCTCACTCATTTCACCAAAATAAAGTTCAGACAGATAAAAGATTTAAATATACATAAAATATTGGAAAATAGGAGAATTTATATGTTACATAAACCTTTAAAGAAAATATTGACAGATTCACTACATAAAATTTTTAGATGTTGGCATAGTAAAAAGCACTACAGAGAAAGTTAAGTAAAAACAAAAATTGTGAACATTATTTCGAAAATATCAACAGAAATATATACATATAAAAAAAACAAAAACGGCCTTCTTACAACCCAACAGAAAGATGAACAAAAATATGAAGAGGAAATATAGAAAATAAATAAATACATGTAGAGATGAACAGACTCATTTATAAATCAATTAATGCAAATTAAGTTGTTTCATATATCAAATTTGAAAATATTCCAGAGATGACTGATGAAGTGTTTTTTTTTGGTTTTTTAGATACGAGACAGACTTTTGGAAAATTGTGATTAGCACAATCTCTTTGGGGAACAATTTAGTGATATTCAGCCATATTTGAAATGGAAAGTTTCATTTGTCTAGCATTTCCAACTCCAAGATTTATGCATATATAAATATTTATTCATGTATAAAAATAATATATGTGTGTGCCTGCATATGTAACAGGAAATGTGCATATACATATGAAAACAAAAATACAAATAAAACGTATAAATGCACTCAAACAAATGATCATTTCTGCATTCTTTATAAAAGTTAAAAGTAAGAGATTTAGTCTACTTGGATTCATCCATACAATGGAATATTACATAAAAATAAGAGATGAAATAGACCTCTATGCATTCAATGGAAAGATGATCATAGCATGTTTGTTAGTTTGAAACTCATTCTGCAGGACAGGGTCCACAGTGTGATCTTTGTGCTCTAAGTAATATTTACATGTGCTCTCCTTGATACACAGTATAGTTAGGATCTTTCGTTTTTTTATGAAGGACATGCATTGCTTTTTAAAATTACCTAATTAACTAAATAGATAAAAGTATTTCTTTTTTTAAACATCTTTATTGTTGAATGTATTACAGATGTTCCGCCTTTTTCCCCTATTGATCCCCTTCTCCCCACTCCCACCCCCCTCCTGCCTTTCCCCACACTGTTGTCTGTGTCCATTGGTTATGCATACATGTATATAAGTTCTTTGGTTTATTTCTTCCCACCCCTCTACCCCACTTCCCTTTGAGGTTTGTCAGTCTAACAACCAATTTGTACTTCTTAATCCCTTTACCTTTTTCACCCATTCCCCCTACCTCCCTCCCATCTGGCAACCAACAAAATGTTCTCTGTTTCTATGAGAATGTTTCTGTTCTGCTTCTTCATTTTGTTTGTAGATTCAATTGTTGATAGATATGTATTTATTGCCATTTTATTGTTCATGTTCTTGTTGTTGTTCTTCTTCTTCAAGAAGACCCTTCAACATTTCATATAATAATGGTTTGGTGGTGATGAACTCCTTTTAGCTTTTTCTTGTCTGGGAAACTATATGTCCATTGATTCTAAATGATAATTTTGCAGGATAGAGTAATCTTGTTTGTAGGTTCTTGCTTTTCATCACTCTGAATATTTCTTGCCACTCCTTTCTGGCCTACAAAGTTTCTTTTGAGAAATTAGCTGACAGTCTTATGGGAACTCCCTTGTAGGTAACTAACTGCTTTTCTCTTGCTGCTTTTAAGATTCTCTCTTTGTCTTGAAACTTTTGCATTTTGATTATGATGTGTCTTGGTGTTTCTTTGTCTTCTCATTTTGGCTGCCTCCCTATGTTTGTTTTTATGTATTAGGTAGAGTTGCTATGTCTCCTGGGCTTCCTAGGGTGGCCTATTGTAGTAGGTGTCCTGTAGGGTCCAGTGGCACAGGTTCCCTAGTATCCCAGCTGGGCCTTCAAAGTGTACCCCTCGTGTGGACTTTATACCCTTCTGTTGTAATTGAGTCTTGATTGCTGTTGGCACATCAATGAGAGAGTTTTACTCAGGCTGATCAGCTGCAAGGACTTGCTGTGCCCACTATCCACCGACCTCTGACAACCTTTGGATGATCATCTGTGCAGGGGCCCACCACACAGAGCAAGACTTACTTCAGCAAGGCTTTGGTACCCACTGAGTCCATTCCTTGTGTTACTTGTGGAGATGGTTGGGTGGTGGTGCTTCACAATGTTCTGAAACTGTCCACTGCGTGTGCTGGCTCTGGGGCCAGGTGAGCCACTGCCTGTGTTCTACCCAGGCCACTAGGCATAAGCTACAAAGCGGTTTGCATATGGCTGTTTCCACTTAACGAGAGATATGGGGCTCACTGAGACTAGATGCTTCTTGCTTAAGAGAATTTAGGAAAATTTGAAGCAGGATCCAAGACAGGCCAATCTTATGGTAAAGCCTTTGGAAACAGCTTGGGTGGGCCTGAAAGTTGGGTGGGGCAGGGCCTCAGGGAATCACCAGGGTGGGGCAAATAGTGTGAGCCAGGTTTCTGGAGTCCCAGATATGGCTGTCAGTCTGCTGGCCTCCTGGTGGCAGGGCTCACCAAAGGAACAAAGGCCTCTGATATCACGTCTGTCCAGGAGAGAGCTGCCTCTCCAGCCCTCATCCCAGTGCCAAACAACTCAGTCCTTCCCCGTTTGTCTCTGGTGGATTTCAAGCTGCCTCCCCCACGCTGGAGCCTGGAGGGTGCAAGTACAAGTCCTTGGGTGGTCCCTTTAAGAGGAGCTGCCTGGGGTTCTAGAAGCCTCAGCCTCCCTCAGCCTCAGTTCCCGCTGGTTTTTCCAGCCAGAAGTTATGGGGACTTCTCTTCCTGACACTGGAACCTCGAGCTGGAGGCCTGGTGTGGGAGGACTTTCACAGTCCTCAGGGAGGATCTTCACAGCCAACATGTCCCTCCTGATTTTTATCCGCCACACGTGGGTGTGGGACCAGCCTGTCCACGCTCCGCCCTTCCTACAAGTCTAGATGCAGCTTGTTCTTTAATTTCGTAGTTGTAGGACTTCCATTCAGCTCGATTTCAGAAGGTTTTAAGTGATGGTTGTTCTGTAGTTTAGTTGTAAGTTTGATGTGGTTGTGGGAGGACACGATACTGTGTTTACCTACATCGTCATCTTGACCGGAAGTCTCGATAAAAATATTTCTAAATGTGGTGCCCAAAATATAGCCAAATGAACTACTATTGTCAAAGTATTACAATATACTGATTCACATTACCCATTTAAGTTGTAGTGAACATGTATCACACAGTTTAAGAGGCACCTCTAGGGTCTTCAATCCCGTAAGTCAAATTGCAGGAACATTCATTGTTGCTGTGTAAGTCAGGGACTATAGTGATGAACTGGAAGAATCAGTAGGATGTGTATGGACATTTGAAAATTTTTTATTGAATAAAATTCTATGTTCTCTATTCACCCTTTTTTCTTTCTAACCTTTTTTATTCTTTTCTTCTTTCTCCTTTCAAATATTTATCGCATACCTGCTATAAAGAAGAGCCATGTGAAATAACTGAGACTTGTTTTTAATCTATAAAAATACCAGTTTCTTCTGATTTGATCTCATATATTCTAGGCAATCACAGTATGTAATCTCCACTATATTTTTATATGGTGAGCATTATTCCCATATTTATACGCACACATACACACATACTCATCATTGAGCAAGTTACTTAAACCCCAAAGAATTTATTTTATTGACTTTATTAAAATACTGAGTTTATTTCACATGTACAGCTCTGTCTCCCACCATTTCCATCTGTCTGAATGCCACTAGTATTATAACATTCCATACATTCTTAAAACCAAGCAAAGGGTGGATGGAGTTCCATCTTTAAAAACTAGACAGACGTTTTGGACAACACATTAATGGCAATGAAACCTAGACAGCATTCATCAAAAACAATAGAAAAGTTCCCACTCTGCATTATTATTATTATTGTTATTGTTGTTGTTATTATTGTTAATCCTTACTGGCAGATTTTTTTACATTGATTCTTTTTTTTTTTTTTTTTTTAAGAGAGAGTGGTAGGGAGGGGAGAGAGAGAGAGAAACATCCATGTGAGAGAGACACCTCAGTTGGTTGCTTCCCGCATGTACCCAGACTGGGGCCTGGGATCGAACTTGCAACCCAGGTGTGTGCCCTTGACCAGGAATCGAAGCCAGGACCCTCTGGGGCACAGGCTGATGATCTAACCACTGAGCCATGCTGGCCAGGGCACCCACTCTGCTTTATAAAATGGACAGTAATATATCAAATGTTACAGAAATGAAATAAAACAAAACATTTAAACAAACTATTGAAAAAAAATTTTTTAACAGACTTCCTCCATGGCCAGAGCTTGAATAGCCTCCTGGTCAGTTGTCCAGAAGCAATTCTTCACATAATTAATAAACTTGGCTTCCACTTTAGGAAGAGAGCTATCTTTTGCTATATCTGTTTGCATTTTTGCTTTAATGTCTTCTACTAGGTCTTTGTAGTGTTTTATAAGCTTTTTTTTTTTTTCCTGTTTTTTGAAGGATTCTTTACCTTTTGTCTTAGTGTTTATTGTTTTGAGTCTTTTTTCACTGTGGTTTGATTTTTGTGCATTTTTGGCTGGGATATTACATATAGATTTCTTTACTAGAGCTTTTTCTTCAGCCTTCTCATCATCAAAATAATCATCATCATCATCATCATCATTATCATGTTTATCAGCAGCAAGTTTGACCTTTTTCTGTGGAATGTTGCTACCACTTCTAGGAACAGATTGCTTTCCAGATATACATAGGAATTTTACATCCTCTTCATCTTCTGGTTCTGCATCTTCTTCCACAGTTAATGAGTGCTGCCCACTAATATGCACAGGCCCTGAACCACATTTAACTCTAAGATTACAGGTGGTATTATTTCAAGGCCCCCAAGGGAACCCATTGGCTGTCCAGGCATTTCAAAGTTGCCAGTGTTACATCTGCCTTTGTAATTCGTCGCCCCTTCTTCAACAATGAGCAATTCATCCTTTGCACCAGCCCCTGAAAGACTGTTCTTAAAGATAAGTGGTGCTCATTTCATCATTAACTACTTTAAAGCGATCATCTTTGTCGGCCTTGGATTCACAACAGTTCTGGAGGCTGGGAGTTCAGGATCAGAGGACCAGCACGCTCAGGTGAAGGTTTTCAGACTTCTCTCTGTATCCTCACATGGTGGAAGGGGCTTAAGCCTCAAAGAATGTAAATGCCTTTCATAAGAGTACACAAGTAGTCAGTGCTAGAGCCCCATTCAGAACTGCAAGCCTCTATGACACCAAATTACACATGTTTCATCTTCTTTAAAGTGGGGTGTTTACTTCCTGAGTGGTTTGCATTTCTTTTGATTATTGCAGAGTATCACTCTGCCACATCACTACCATTCAGTCATTCTTTGTTCACTCACCATTTATAGAAGGCTTTCTGATGGTACTCCAGTAAATGTCTGATAGCCTCCTTTTTAGGGAAAAGCCCTTTCTGTACCTAATATAGCACAGGGTATAAATACTGCCACCATGCTGGATTTCAAGTGACCAAGTTGACACAAAACAGCCTGTATAATTCCTGAAAATCTAACAATTAGCTCTTGCAAACCAGCATGAGTCCGACTTAGCACACCCTGGATTATTTTCCATATATCAGGCACTATGTTAGGCACTAGGGAAAAAATAGAAATAATGAGATTTCTGCCTTTGTATAATCCACGATCCGGTAAAAGAAAATGATAATCAATAAAACAAATTATCATGACTTTTGAAAAAAATTGGAAATTTAAAAGTCTGCTATCTACTTTCTCACTTTTAGATGCATACTTATAATACTATTCTTAGTTGAAGGTTATTTTAGTCCATCTTAAAACCGTAGTATAGGTAAATAAAATTTGCCTTAGCCATTAGCCAAACAATTACAAGTTAAATGTACTCTAAAGCCTTTATTTTTCTCAGTGGAAAAAAGTCATTAATGTTAGTTCATCTTATATATTCTCTCTAATGTGACTTCTACTAACTCTATACTAAATTAGAACAGAATTAAATGATAGTAACTACATGTGATAATTACTATAATCATGCCATCATTATTCTCTCCATTGATGTATTTTTCCTTCATCACATCAAAAAAACTATTTACTTCTAAGATGATGAATGACTTCCAGCAACAATTCAGACAGGTATTATGATGATAGGTAACAGAGTAAACACAATTTTCCCTTGAAATAGAAACAGGGCCTGCTCTGGTGTTTCTGCATTTGGACACTTAATAGACTTAAGACACTTTTTAAATTTTGCAGACATTAAATGGGGTCTCAGATTAGGAAAGACCTAATGTTATTGACAAAGAGAGACACATTAGACATGTTTTTTTTTTTTTTCCATGAAACACACTATGTTCTGTAAATATAAGTTTTTAAATAATTTTTACAAATGGCCGTTTTTATAGGAGAAAGTCCGTTTCGGTTAACAAAAATGCTTGTTGATGGTTTAAAGGCAGCCTCAATGATGACTTACTAAATAATTTGAAATATGAATGAATTGTTCTCTTGTATAAGTAGTATTTTATAAATTTTTTTGTGAAAATCGTTACCCATTATGAGTGTCACAAACCCAACACTGTGGATCTGATAATCTGTAATGTGAAAGAGACTGTGTCTCTGCAGATAGATTTAACTCCTTTATTGACATAAAACTGTCTTCCTCACCCACAGGACTAAAAGCTTACACATGGTCTTACACATATGTGTATGACCAGTTTTGAAAATTACACAAATGCTGTTTTGCATATACATTTACTTAAATGCATTGCTGTAATCAGAATAGCTTCTGATACTGTTTCTGTCTCAAGGTATGGTTACTAAGAATCTATCACACAGGACTCTATGAAATTTTTGATGTAAATTAATCTGAATTTTAAAATGGCAGTTATTAAAAATGATTTGTAGAACAGTTTTGAAAAGAAGATGGATGTAACCTTGATGTTTCTTCAACAAACATGTCTTGAGCTAATTACTATGTTTTAAATAACACCAAGTGAATGTTAAGAAATGGCCTTGTTCTAGACAGTCTTATAGAAGTCAGAAACATAAATAATTTTTTATAAGAGAACATATGATTGATTTGTAACATGTACAAGGTGCACAATGGAAAACATGGGGGAAAGAGCACATGATGAAAGGCATGACTTTGAAACTTAAAACACAATAAAACTTATTCTATCAGAGATTTTCAGAAGGATCATTTAACAGAGAAAGAAAAAGGCAGCAAATACTTCATTGAAGCTTCTGGCTTTCAGTTTGTGGACCCAGACAGATTTGTAATTGAGCATCTCTCTGATGGGTCATAGTCTTTCAGTCCTCCTTATTTGTAACTTCATGTGGGTTAAAGTTTTATATAATCTACTCAACAGTATTAAAACAAGGTTCTTCTTTTCTAGTGAACTGTCAATTTATTTACTCTCACACATGTGAATAAAGTTATGCTCCATAGCGAAATCCATTAGTTCTGCCCATACCAACTCTTGATGGGAAGAATCATAAACAACCACCAGATTTTAGCTTAGTCTACTTCTCATGTTTGCTGAATTTGGGTTTAGTTTTGAAGTATTTTACCATATTGTTATTCTCATGATATCTAACAACTACAAAAACAGTAAAGCTGTTTTAAGAACAGATAGTAAGAGCACATTTTTATGGAAATGAAAGTTGAGAAAATTGAATTTGAAACTGGTGGAAGTGACAAGTATTTTACATATCTATCAGATGAATTGTGTGTGTGAGTGGCAGTAATTCAGAAGATCTAGTGGTAATCTATATGTAGGCTAACCACTTGTCCCAGTTTGCCTGGGACACTCCCAATTTACATCTGTTGTCCCCAGTGTTTTTCTGGTGTGGCATTTATCACAAAACTTATTTTTTAACAATGCTATTTTGTAATAGTTGCATTCAAACAACTGGTATGATTTGGGGAGTTTTTGACTTTGTATAGTTTCTGCCATCGTTTTCCCTTACTATGTAGAACATATGTCCAGGGAACAGAATTCTTGCTTTAACTGGTGGTTGAATTTAAAGACAAGCAGCAACCTTACTTCTTTCCCCAACCTTTCTCAAATGCAACATAATTCTAACTTAACTCTTTAAAATAGAGCATGCTGGGTTCTCACTGATAAAATGAAGGAGACTTAGAAATTCTGCAGGTCTCTCGTGAAGGTGGGAGAAGGATCAGTACTCTCCCCACGCTGACCCATTGGTGCACCATCCACTTTTGCCAACGCCATGCCACTCCATGGTCTGGAGAGGCCCAAGCCACTAAGACGTTAAGTCAGCAAGACCAGAGGAAAATGTACAAAATATTCGAAGGGTGTATATGAAATCTGAGTGGGTAAAAAGGGGCCAAGAAGTCCTGTGTTACTAAATAATAGTCTGATGTCTGTTGCTACAAGAGTTGTTTCATTGTTTTGGTGTAAAATTATAACTCATTTTATAATAAACTATTTTGGAAACAATAAATGAAAAAAAGTACATGTTTAATGAAAAAAATTAATGGTTGGATTTCTACTTCTCAAGAAAGTTGGTAATGTAACTTTCAAAAAATATATATCATCATTTACCATCCACCTTGTGAACTGGAGAACACAAATATACTGATAAAACACCCCCATGGGCTTCAAGTAGTATAGTTAATTTAAGATGGCTATATTTGAAGACAAGGATTTAATACATGCATCAGGAGAAGATGTGTTTATAGACATTCTATGAAACTTTTTATGTAGAGCAAATTTTCATTATTCTGAGTTTATCTTGCTCACTTTTGATTCAAAGTTTTTATGTGCAAGGACAAAATATAGGTGACAGCTATTGATTTATTGACTTGAACAGCAAAAGAACTTTGCAAACAGTTAAATGAGTCTAGTTTTATATCAGTGTCTGTGGACTCATCAAATGAAAAGTAAGTTCCAAAAATAGTCTCATTTATTTTATTTTTTTCTTAATTCATGTAATCAAAGTAGAGCTTTAAAAAGCTTATTGTGTCGCCCTGCCGATGTGGCTCAGTGGTTGAGCATTGACCCATGCACCAAGAGGTCGCCAGTTCGATTCCCGGTCAGCGCACATGCCCAGGTTGTGGGCCAAATCCCCAGTGGGGGGCATGCAGGAGGTGGCCAGTCGATGTTCTCTCTCATCGATGTTTCTAATTCTCTCTCCCTTTCCCTTCCTCTCTCTCAAAAAATCAATAAAGAAAATAAATAATTCGATGGTAACTTAAAACACACACACACACACACACACACACACACAAAACTTATTGTGTCTGTATTAGAAAGGATTTTCCAGAGAAACAGAGAAAGAGGGACAGAGACAGAGAGACAGGGAGACAGAGGTGTTGATTTAAGAACTTGGCTCACATCATTGTGGAGGCTTCAATAAGTCAAAACCTGCAGGCTGGAGACCTAGGGAAGAGTTGTAGTTTGAGTCCCAGGGCAATCTGATGACAGAATTCTTTCTTTCTTGGAGGAAGTCAGACTTTGTTTTATTAAGGTCTTCAACTTATTAGATGAGATCTGCCCACATTATGAGTATAATCCATTTTACTCAAAGTCCACCAATTTAAACGTCAGTCTGATCTAAGAAACACTTTCATAGCAACATGTAGAATACTGTTTGATGAAATATCTGGACACCATGGCCCGACAAATTAATACATAAAATTAACCATTACAATGTCCAAGGTAAAACATCTTATATTCTTAGGAATGATATTATTTTCCATTAAAATTTGAATATTGAAGATAATATTATAAATTGAAATGTCATAGAGGTAAAAACTAGATTCTTACTAAATTAACAAATCCATGGAGTAAGAGGTTACTTGTAATTAGTCATGGTAAGTATGTCATTCATAGTTATGCTTAAACTACATGCAATATTTTACCTAGCAATTGGGAAGTCATGATTGTTGAAACTCAACTACACAATACACGTTTAAAAAGTTGAATACGCCCGGCCAGTGTGGCTCAGTTGGTGAGTGTCGACCCATGCACCAAGAGGTCACCGGTTCGATTCCCGGTCAGGGCACATGCCCAGGTTGTGGGCCAAATCCCCAGTGGGGGGCATGCAGGAGACAGCCAATTGATGTGCTCTTTCATCGATGTTTCTATCTCTCTCTCCCTCTCCCTACCCCTCTTTCTAAAATCAATAAAGGAAAAATTTAAAAAAATGAAAAGTTGAATACAAAGTTTACTTTAACATGGAAGTAGGCATTTTCCTTTGATTCTTTGATACTAAAATTCAACCCAATTTTAGAAATGTTTAATACTTTGAAGAGCTACTTTGTAATTATCTTAAATATTCTACAATGGTACTGATTTCTAATTTTGGAGGAGACAATATTTTCCTCTGTATTTTGCTATTAGTTGTTTGGAATTAGTTGGAGATGTCAAACAAAATCATTCATCAAATAGAAAAAAAAAAAACCCACAAAATTTTGGTGCTTCTAATGTATTTCAGTTATTTAAAACAAAGCTTGAAAATAGGAAATATTAAAATGTATACTCATAAAAACAAGGGAGAAATGGCATAAATTATCATAAAAAGCATAGAGAATATATACAGGATTTGATTTTAAAAATTCTATTTTTAAATTGCTAAATTTATGGTCTATACCAGAGTGAAATAAAAAAAAATTGAATTCTAATGATTTTGAAATATTAATATTTTGAAAAACAATAACATAATTATTAATAGAGAAAACTTGTCATTAAAATATTTGCTGAAAAAGCTAAAAAGAAGGACAAAATAAAAACCAAACATAATGAAAATATGAGGTTAAAATATTTTTATATTTTAATATGAAAAAATACTTTTTTACATATGCTAAATCTCCTAAACTCAGAAAAACTATATTATATAAAAATATGCTCAATTCTAATTTTTTCTCAATTAAAATATAGTTTACAAAAGAGATTCAATGAAAGGCATCAATAATTTCCATGGATACAAGAATCTGCAAAGCCTCTATCAGCTTGCTCATCCCCAGGCTAAAGTTCAAGCCAGTTTTTTAAAAAAATTTTTTTCTTATTGATTTTAGAGAGAGAGGAAGGGAGAGGGAGAGAGAGATAGAAACATCTATGAGAGAGACATCCATTGGCCACCCCCTGCATGTCCCACACTGAGGATCAGGCCCACAACCTGGGCATGTGCCCTGACTGGGAATCGAACTAGTGACCTCTTGGTGCATGGGTCAATGCTCAATCACTGAGCCACATCAGCTGGGTGACAAAATTTTTTTAAAACATTCAAATTTTTGATTCTAGGATTGTTAATAATATCCAATGCTTTATCCTGCTGCTAATTTAAGGAAAGATGGGAGGTTAATTTCAGAATAAGCACAAGGACAGAATTGTTGGTTAAACTTTGGTACAAACCATATATATTTTTTTATTGGTATTCTTATTAATAGTTCCTAATTTTTATGAAAGATACTATCTGTCAGGTACTTCAAGTGCTTTACCTACTCTAGTAAGCACATCAAGTAGATATTACTTTCATCTCTTGTAGAAATAAAGAAAACAAGGCATAGAGAAGTTTGGCAACTATCTGAGGTCACAAACGTGGCAACTGGTGATGCAACCCAGATTTGCATTCTCTCCAGTGCTCCTTGGAAACAACACAACAAAGTGAGTGGTGAGCGCCCAGTGGGCAAAGGTCTTTGCCAATGGTAAACTTATCAATGTTGTAACAAACACACGCACATCCTTAAGTAGGAGAAACACGTGCCTAGCTATAAACCATCATAGGGCCAGCAGGTTTAACCTTCTCTTCATCACTTTGAAGGAACCTTAAATGTACTTGATTTGACAAGCAGATGTATCTGAGTGCAGCTGTCTCTACAATATACTGCTCATTTTTCAGACATTATTTCATGTGGGAGGGGAAGAGTTTTTTTTGGTGTTGTTGTTTTTTAATATTTTTTTCTTTATTGATTTTAGAGAGAGAGGAAGGAAGAGGGAGAGAGAGATAAGAACATCAGCCGCCTCCCGCATGCCCCCACTGGGGATCCGGTCCACAGCCTGGGCATGTGCCCTGACCAGGAATCGAACTGGCAACCTCTTGGTGCATGGATCGATGCTCAACCACTGAGCCACACTGACCGGGCAGGAAGGAAAGGATTTTTGAGGTGGTTTTTCTTGCTACCCGGTCTCCTCTGAACTGGAGAGCTAACAAAATTTTTATGTTGGGGGAAAGGAAGCTCATGACCAACATTCCGTAAGTTAGATTGCTAAATTACCGTTTAATCATCTTGTAGACAAAAAGTATTTTTTTCTCCCTCAAACCTCAAGAAGTCACTGAGTTAAGAAAGGGAAGATAATCAGTATATAACTATTGAACATTTTTAAACTTACAACATTATTTGATAAGAATTGTTATCCAAGTTCCAGTATGTAGAACATTCTATGGCAAAGCCATCAGAATGTTTCAGATTTGTACTTACCCCAGTTCTTCAAGGCACTCCTGATTAAATTTCAACTGTATCCTTATTAGCACTCACACAATTTAATTCTTTGTAAGAATGAACATTTCTGTTTGCACTCTTCCTTTCTGAAGTCTTATCTCCTCTCTAGCAGCATTTACTCAGTATCCCCTGAGCTCTCCGTGAGCAGTAATAGTACACAGAGTGGGATTTGTCGAACATGGATATTCCATAAAAGATTGCAGGGGTTCTGTAGCTCACTGACTCTGTTGTCTTTGAAGGCAAATTTCAACATTAACACTGAGTTCTGTTCTTCCTTTGCAGAGCTAAACTATAGTATTAAAAACCTATATTATGAGGATAAATCATATTCAGTGAGGAATTATGATTCAGATAGGCTCAAATCATACTTTACTCATTTGCATTTCCTCTGTACCCAGATTCTCAAGAAGAAGCCTATATCGGTTTATATTAACCAGAAAAATGTCAACGAGATAGAGAATTAGTTCACGATGACTTTTTAATTTACAAATAAGACCATAACTATAGCTTGGATTATGACATACTTAGACATAAGTATCAGATTTTATTCACATTTTTATCCCAGTATATAATATAATGTCTGGAATATTTGTCTAATAAATAAACATTTGTTACAGGAACAAAGTGGCGGGGGGGGGGGGGGGCAAACTGTGTCCACTGGACCAAATCTGGCCATCCCTTATTTTGCACAGCCCATGAACACACTCATGCTCAGAAACGTATATAATGTCTATGAGCTATTTCCATGCTACAGAGGCAGGGTTTGAGGTCTCTGGGCCTGCAAAGCTGAAACAAATTACTATCTGGCCCTTGACAGAAAATATTTCCTAAATTCTGCATAAGGGAATGCTTTAAAAACAAACAAACAAACAAAAAAACTAGTTATCTTTTCCAAGAGCATAATTTTATGTACTTACAATCAAAGCATATATAAAATTTTGTGTACTAGTTTTAATTTACTATGTCATATGCCTTTTTCTGTGATGCGCCTCCATCTTCCTTCTTACTTTAAAGTTGCAACAGTATTACTGTTGTGTAGAAATGCTGTGTGACTACCCTTCTGGCTCCGGTATTCAAGTTTGGGAGATAAGACTCATGTAGATAAACTGCAATGTGCTTCCAACTCTGGCTCTTTCTGGTTCTGTCTCTCTCCTACAGTCTTTCACGTATATGTGACTTCAGAGGTTGCAAACATGTTCACTTATTTCACTCTAACATATTTAAGGGCAGCTGAGAAATCATGTTCTCAATTCACCTCTTACAGTCAAAACTCTGTGTCTTTGCTGAACACCCATGATATGGCCCCCACTGGTAGGTCTGTTTTTATTCATGTTTTTATTCTTAAAATAAATGAGCAAGCTGTTCAGTTCTGCTGCAAAGGAGATAATGTCACATTTTCTTTCCTTAGGTATTCTTTTTCCTAAAAGTCAAATTATGTCAACTTCAAAAGTAAAATGTAACAAAAAAAACTACAATGTGTTTGGTTTTCCCTACTTTTTACATTTTAAATCTGCTTACTTAACTGTTTATATAAGTAGAACAGTAATTTTATATCCATGTATTCACTTATTTACTCATAAAAAGGCTAAATGCCTAGTATGTGTTTAGCACAGAGCTGTGCATTAGGGATAGAAACACAAGTAAGATACATATTAGACTTCGATGAAGTGCTTAGTGATGAGTAAAATTCTAAATCCTGAACATAACAAATAAGTCCCACGAACTAGGTTCTGATTTGATCAGTTGTATAGTAAGATACCTATGTTCAAGTTCAGAGATCTATAGAACCTCTGATGGCCAGAACCATGAGTTCATGCTACGCTATTTAGGATATAAGAACAAAAATAACTCCCTTAGATTCTCTGACCCCCAAATTCAAAAGCACATTACTGTATGAATACACTACAGTAATTGCTATGAGAAAAGCAGTCGGGACACATCGCTCCTCCAGTGATCTGTCTGCCTGATTCTCTTCCACTGGAACAATCGCATTTTTGGGGGGATCACCTGGGATCGCAGGGCTTGTGTTTCTCAGACTTACAGCTCCCAATAAATATGTCAGTGTCCTTACTGTTTAGACAACTTCCAAACCAACTCCCCTAATCAGGTGATAGGAAAGATTTTCTTTAAGTTGTGTCTTACAAGGTTAGCCCTGCCATTCCAAGAGATAGCTGCCATTCTTTCTATCACAGAAGTGAAGTCCTGGGTCGCCTCCACCTTTGCCCAGAAGCAAGAAAGCAACAGCAGCTTTGCACCTGGGAAAGGCTTGTTATCTCTTGCAGCAGTCATAGGAAGCTTCACAAGCAAAGAAATGATAAGGACGAAAAAGGGTGCATGAAAAGAACAAATTCGTTTCCCTTTGGGCTGAGATAATGCACAGGTGAGGAGACAGACAGCTGAGTAAACACAAAGAGAGGCTACACTTGGTCAGGCTGTTGGGCAGGTGGTTCATGAATGACAGACTTATCTCAAACACTAGGACAGTGACCTTCCTAACTTTGTGCTGGTTTCTTTGGTTACTGGGGTCTATTCATAAGGCTGGGTAGCAACATTCAAACACACTTTCCAACATACATTTTTCCTTGACCACTATGTGATGATATAAGCTACTTCTGAATTTATAGGAGACTTGTGCTCTTTCAGGGGACTCCAGACCCCTTTGCAACACCCATACCATCCTTTGTCTGCCCTATGGTACTGTTCCTCTCCCTTCCCTGATTGTGGCTGGGCTACAAATACAGCCAATAATATGACCATTTCCTACACAACTATACTCAAGTCTTTCAAGGTTGTTATGACCCTTCTACAAGCTTTACATTTATCCACACGATTCTTCAGTGAGAGGGAAGAAAAGGAGTTTATAATTTAACTTCTGTGTGTTGCCTGAGCTCCATAAGAGCTGCCCTGAAAGAGCTAGCTAGGAGCGCAATATAAAGACTGAATATTCAATTCAATATGCTCTTGGTCGACCAACCACAACTAGAATCTCAAACTTGCTACTCAAAATTTAAAATATTCAAACTGCAAGATTCAACTGTAGAATTTTATATAATTGCTCCCCAGGATGTTTGTAGATGATGCACACTTATGCTCCTTCCCCAAAATTGCTTCTCTAGTTACCCATCTTTAAACTCTCGTTAATAGTAACAGCTATGATTTATCAAGTGCTTATTATGTTAAGAGTACTATTCTAAGTGCTTTCCATGTATTAACTCAGTCCTCAGAGGAAGGTGCTCCTATCATTCCCATTCTATTTTTTATGGCATGCAGTCTACAGAGAGATTAAGTAAATTGCTCAAGGTCACACAGCTAGTAAGTGGCAGAGCTGAGTAAATCCAGGTAGTGTGGCTCTAGAGAGCCCAAATTCTTAACAGTTAAGCTCCTTTGTTAACCCCTGGGCTCATTATGCAGCAGGAATCTTCATTACTGTGTCATTATTTCATTGAGGAGGAGATGTTTGCATGGTGTTGCTGGAATACACTTAGCTAAAATCTTACCACTGTATAATTTACATAGAGTACCATGCAGACACTATTGGGTATCCAAATTCCAAGGAGTCTATAGTGGGTTAGAAATGCCCTAGTAGCTCTCTCATACTTTTGCTGTATCGGTCAAAGATCTAGATTTGGGGAGGCAGAATAAATTATACACATAAAGGAAACAGGGATTACTGAGTTACTTAGCTAATGAATGTGGGTAAGGTAAGATGTGAGAAGATAACATTAACACGTGTATTGCAATTTGTGGAGTAATTGTCATGTATCTTACGTACATGTATTACGCTATCTTGAGCAATATCAAATTGGTTCTGTGAAACTTATGCTCTATTTACCTTGATTCTGCCATCAACATACCACTCAGTATAGCATGTGATCTGAAGAGAAAGCAAAAACAAGCATCCCCAAGTTTTTTCTGGACTCCCCAGTGGTTAATTATATTCTGATGCAAATCTACTGGAGAATTTTCAAAATCCAAGTCAAGCATGATTGGGCATCAAAAACAATAAACCTTTGGGGGGAATCCATGTTAATATGGAAGAGTGGAAGACATTCGTGTCATTTTAGTATTTCAGAACACTCATCTGACTTAAAGAAAGTGTTTGTTGTTCTTTGAAAGAAAAGATGAAAGGGCATATATCACTTTGGGCAGAATTCTGCAGAAACCATAATCTACAACTACTGCACTTATCTGAAACTCTGTACTTTATTTTAAAGGTCGTGGCTGTATAATTCTGACTTTAGCAAGCAGGGATATTTTTCAAAAATGTAGCCTAATTTTATTGTTCATCTTTAAATATTCATTTCATATTTGATGGGCTAAAAATTTGAAATTCAAATTACTTGCTTTCCTTTTATTCTTAGAAAAATTGAGTAAGAGTTGCAGTTCATTTATAACAAAATACAAATAAAGTAAACTTCATCGTTCAACAAGAACTAATTAAAACTATTTGAAACCCTGTACTTACAGGTGAGTAAACTTTATATTCCAGTTGCATACCTCAGAATCTTTATGTTATTTTCAGGAAATTATTCATCTACAAAGTCATTGTATCAGAAAGCCGAAAAGGACATTAAAGTTCACCTCCTAGAAAAGCCTCATATTACTGATGAGGTCTAGAGAGATTCCTCAGCAAGTACTAGGTCACTTTCTAATAGTTACAAAGTTAGGGATCAAATTAAGGTCTATTATTCCCAAGTCAATTATTCCCAAGTCTATTATTCCCAAGTGTTTCTTTCTAAGAGACACTTAGTCAAGCCATACTAGACACTAAGTGAATCTTTCTGGAATCTCATGTCCAAGATCTAGCCAGGGTACCTTTTCTCAAGCCCCAGGTGAGGGGTTGCAGGTGACATGGAGTCCCCTGTGCAGTTGCAGATTTTCAGTAAGGCACAGTATTCCCATGGATATCCTTTTCCAGAAGATCTGAGCAGAGGTCAATGAAAGAGCCTAATTTTTCTAGAAAACAGTGTCATGAATTTCTCTTGCTGACACTGCATGCAGGTTATTAATATTAAGCACATTTGATACAAAATCTCCACAAAAATGTCCATTTATTGGAGACAGTTATCAGATAGGAAACATGATATAGGCCACCCATTTCCTTCCCCATTTCTTTGCTCCAATATCCATTTCCCAGGGCTATTACAACAAAGTGGCCCATACTGGGCGGCTTAAAACAACAGAAGGTTATTTTGTCACAGTACTGGGAGATAGAAGTCTAAAATCAAGGTGTCAATATGACCAAGGTCTCTCTGCAGGCTTTGAGGGGAAATGTGTTCTCTGCTTCTCTTCTAGCTACTGGCAGTTTCTGGCAATACTTGGTGTTACTTGGCTTGTAGCTAAACCACTCTAATTCCTCCCTCTGTTTCTGCATAGCTTTTCCCTCTGTGTATATGTCTAAGTGTCTCAGAATCTCTCCATCTTCATAAGGATAACAGTCATTGGGTTTAGGGCCCACATTAATCATTTTACTTAATCACATCTGAAAAAATTCCCAATACAGTTACATTCAGAGGTCCTGGAGGTTAGGACTTCAACGTGTCTTTTGGAGGGCACAATTTAACCCAGCACAGCTCCCAAATAGATTATTTTTAATAAAGAGACCACTGCTGAAGAATACAATGGAAGCAGTACTGGATCATTGTTTTCTGAACTAGTCATAAATGCTTGGCCAACTCAGAAAAAAATAAAATAGAATAGCTGGGTCTGATACCAAATCCCATTACCTGGCTTGGTATGAGGATTTTTTAAAAGTCAGAGATGAGGCCCCATTTCTAAAGTGTCAGGCCACATACGGCCACTGCAGAGATGGGGCAATCGTTCCTGGTGAGTGGGTCCTTCTGTCATCCTTATTTCAATCTATTGGAACATTTACTTTTGAATTTTGGGTTTTAAATTTTTACATACTAGGAAATTGTAAATTATCCATAGTCTCTTCTCATATCTGTTTATCTGACCAGGGGTCTGAAATCCTCCTGAAATATACCTTTCCCTGGGCATGTCAAGGTGGCTGGCACCAATCAGGATCTGCTCGGTTTACAGAAGATATAACAACTCCATTCAATAGTCGGTACAACACGGTATACATGGCACAAGCTACAGGATACATCTGGAGAGTGATGCTCAACTTATCTCCTTATACCCGTTATGAACATCTGCTTATGATTTTCCACATGGTGTCAAATATGTGTGTGTGTATATATGTATGTATATCTATATCTATATATATTTATATGACAGATTGTAAATTATTTAAGGGAAGAAGTTGAAACTAGATTTATCTTGAGAAAGTTTATAGCAGTTTGTATAATGTCCTGCATATAACAGAGACTTAAGGAATATTTTCAGAGTAAATAAAATGCATGGGTTTTTAAGCCAAAACTGGTTATATATGAATAAAACTGTGCTTGAATTTCCTAAAACACCAATAAGTACAAACAATTTTTTCACATGTAATACATCTATTTAAGGCATTGCTTTCAATGAATTGGTCTCATATCATACACAAATAAATTTTATAAAATTTAAAAACATGCTATTTGGCAAAAATAAACATGTTGAATAATAATTAGACCTTGCCTTCTCACAATGAGTTATTCTTAAACTATGCGTAAAGACCAAAATTATTTTTACTTTATGATTTTTAAATTATGGAGAAAAGAAAAATTATTGAAAATAATTAGTATATAGATCTGACAAGCTGGATTTATTTAAACAAGTGTATACAATTCAAATAACAACTATGGATTAATCTGTCCATATTTTAAGTAATCAAGCTCAATTATGACTAGTTAGGAAAGGATGCACTTAATAGTTGCCTTAAAACACAATTTGGGGAAAATGCTTATTTCTGGTCATTCAAAGTGAAGTTTAAAGCTGACAAAAAATGTATTTCTTTTAAAATATCTGTCGATCAGAAGAAAAACTAGACAGCACATGAAATTAAAAATAGAATTGGTAGGGGATTCCAAAATGGTGGAGTGAATGGAAGCTACACAGATGATCTCCCAGGACCAAACTGGAATTACAACTAAAATAAAGACAAATCATGGGGAAAAAGCAACAGAAAAGCAGCTTGAGAGGACCATATATAACCAGGAACATTGAATCAAGCTTAGTAGGTCTGTGGAGGCAAGAGACGCGGGCTAGGAGCTCACGGACAACAGCAGTCTTAGCTGTGAGTAGTGCCCTTGGAGTTAAAATTCCAAGCCGGCTCCACAGTGCAGAGGGCCGGGACAGAGGACTAAATAAGCTACAGCCACTCACCTTGGGCTCCAGAAGAGGGAGGGCAGACTGGACTGGAACTGTGTGGGGACAATCGGGATTTGGAGGGTGCTCAGAGTTTTTGCTGAGTTGCAGCCACACAGGATGGTGGCCACTTGCTCCTTCCCCCGAGCTCTGAAGAGAAGCAGCAGCCCCTCCCTCGAAGATTCAACTCCACCCAGCTGGGCCAAAGAAATGCAAATTGAGGCTCATTAACAACAAGCATCTGCCCCACCTTCTAGAAAACCTCTTATGCTGAACACCTGAGGGAGTTTTTCATTCAACTGAGAACCCAAGGCTCTTCAAGTAACTGAGAATAATAGCCTCCAGGCAAAAAGCTAGAGGATAACTGAACCTTTCCTGGGCTTGCAAATCTACCCAGGAAAGTAAGACTTGACAATGGTGTTTAATATGGGTCCTCCCATGCTCATCCACACCCAGTAGAGGGAGCCACAAACAGTAAAACACCAACACCCACAGGGAAAATTTGGCAGGCTCCAAAACCCACTGAGATAGCCAAAATGGTGAAAAAAAGAAACAAATCCCAAATGAAAGAACAAGAGACCTCTACCGAATATGAGATAAATGAAATGCAGTTAAGCAAGTTATCAGACGAAGAGTTCAAAGCTGATCTTGAGGAAGCTCAACAGCATGAGTGAGAAAGCTCAACAGCATGAGTAACGACATCAATACTATGAGTAAACATATAGAAACATTGAAAAGCAACCAATTGGAAATGAAGAACCACCAAGAAGAAATGAAGAATAACATAGCAGAAATAAAGAACACATTGGAAGGACTAAACAGCAGAGTAAAGGAAGCTGAGGACCAGATCAGTTAATTAGAAGACAGGGTAGAAAAAATCAACCAATTAGAAAACCAAAAGGTAAAAAACAATTAAAAAACAGGAAGATAGCTTAAGAGAACTGTGGGACAATTGGAAACATAATAATAGTCACATCATGGGAGTCCCCAAAGAAGAAAATGAGCAAGGGTTAGAGAATATATTTGAAGAAATAGTGACAGAAAACTTCCCTAATTTGGTGAAGAAAGAAGGCATTCAAGTTCAAGAAGCACAGAGAGCCCCAAGTAAGAAGAACCCAAACAGACCTACACCAAGACACATAGTAATTAAAATGCCAAAAATTAAAGACAAAGAGAGAATCTTAAAGGCAGCAAGAGATAAGCAACAGGTTACCTACAATGGAACCCCCATAAGGCTATCAGCTGACTACTCAACAGAAACACTACAGACCAGAAGGGAATAGCATGAAGTAATCATGGTCATGAAAAACAAGGATCTGAATCCAAGACTACTCTATCCAGCAAGGCTATCATTCAAAATAGAAGGTCAAATAAAGAGCTTCCCAGACAAAAAAAAAGGCTAAAGGAATATATTAGCACCAAACCAGCACTGCAAATAATGTTAAAAGGACTGCTGTAATTAGTAGAAGAAATAGGAAGAAAAATATAAACAAACTAAACAAAAATGGCAATAAATGAGTTAATATCAGTAATCACCTTAAATGTAAATGGATTGAATGCTTCGATAAAAAGACACAGAGTAGGTGATTGGATAAGAAAGCATGACTCACATATATGTTGTTTACAAGAGACCAATCTCAAACCAAAAGACTCACATACATTGAAAGTCAGGAATGGAAAAAAAATCTTCCAAGCAAACAAAAAGGAAAAAAAAAGCTGGGGTAGCAATACCCATAGCTGATAAAATAGATTTCAAAATGAAGGCCATAACTAGAGACAAAGAAGGCCACTAAATAATATTGAAAGGATCTATCCAACAGGAAGATATAACCTTGGTAAACATATATGCATCCAATATAGGAGCACCAAAATATATTAAAAGTATTCTGGTAGACTTCAAAGGAGAAATGGACAGCAATACGATCATACCAGGGGACTTCAACACCCTGCTGACATCGCTGGATAGATCCTCTAAACAAAAAATTAACAAGGAAACAGAGACTTTAAATGATACACTAGATCAAATGGATTTAATAGATATCTACAGAGAATTACACCCCAAAACTACAGAATTCACATTCTTCTCAAATGTACATCGGGCATTCTCAAAGATAGACCACATGTTAGGACACAAACTAAGTCTCTACAAGTTCAAGAAGATTGAAATCATATCAAGCATCTTCTCAGATCACAATGGCATAAAACTAGAAAACAATTGCATCAATAACATGCAAGGACATTTGAACACATGGAGGCTAAATAGCATGTTATTAAACAATGACTGGGTTAACAAAGAGATCAAGGAAGAAATTAAAAACTTCCTGGAAACCAATGAAAATGAACACACAACAACACAAAATCTATGGGATGCAGTGAAAGCAGTTTTGAGAGGGAAGTTCATAGCACTACAGGCCTACCTCTAGAAACAAAAAAAATTTCTAATAGACTATCTAACCTCACAACTTGAAGAACTAGAAAGCAAACAAAAAGAAAATCCCAGAGCAAGTAGAAGGAAGGAAATAGTAAGATCAGAGCAGAAATAAACAACATACAGACCAAGAAAACAATTCAAAGGATCAATGAAACAAAGAGCTGGTTTTTCAAAAAGATAAACAAGATTGATGGACTTTTAGGTAGAATCACCAAGAAACAAAGAGAGAGAACCCAAATACACAAAATCAGAAATGAAAGAGGAGAAGTAACAATTGACACCACAGAAATACAAAGGATCATTAACAAATACTATGAACAATTATATGCCAACAAATTTGACAATCTAAGCAAAATGGACAAATTTCTAGAAACACATAGTCTCCCAAAACTGAACTGGGAAGAGATAGAAAACTTGAACAGACCAATAACAACTAAGGAAATTAAGGATGTAATCAAGACTCTCCCAGCAAACAAAAGCCCAGGCCCGGACAGCTTCCCAGGGGAGTTTTACTGAACATTCAAAGAAGAACTAACACCCATTCTCCTCAAACTATTCCAAAAACTTCAAGAAGAAGGAAGATTTCCGAACTCGTTTTATGAGGCCAGCATAATTCTAATTCCAAAACCAGAAAAAGACACTACAAAGAAAGAAAACTGGAGGTCAATATCCCTGATGAACATAGATGCCAAAATCCTTAACAAAATATAGCAAATTGGATCCAGCAATAAATCAAAAAAAGTATTCACCATGACCAAGTGAGATTCATCCCAGGGATGCAAGGCTGGTGCAGTATTCGCAAAAAAATAAATGTGATACATCACATAAACAAAATGAAAGATAAAAACCACATGATCATATCAATAGATGCTGAAAAAGCATTCAACAAAATCCAGCACCCATTTCTGATAAAAAGGCTTAGCAATGTGGGAATAGAGGGATCATATCTCAACATAATAAAGGCCATATTTGAAAGACCTACAGCCAATATCATACTCAACGAGAAAACACTAAAATCATTTCCCTCAAGAACAGTAACAAGACAGGGATGCCCACTTTCACCGCTCTTATTTAACATAGTACTGGAAATCTTAGCCACAGCAATCAGACATGAAAAAAGAGTAAAATAGATCCAAATTGGAAAGGAGGAAGTGAAACTGTCATTATTTGCAGATGACATGATATTGTACATAGAAAACCATAAAGACTCCATCAAAAATCTACTAGACTTAAACAATGAATTTGGCAAAGTAGCAGGATATAAAATTAACGTCAAGAAATCGATGGCATTCTTATACACCAATGATAAACTCACAGAAAAAGAAACCAAAAAAATCCCATTTACCATCACAGCAAAAAAATTAAGATACCTAGGAATAAACTTAACCAAAGAAGCAAAGGACCTATTTGCAGAAAATTACAGGACATTAAAAAAGGAAATAGAGGAAGATATAAAAATGTCGAAGCACATACCTTGTTCACAGATTGGAAGAATTAACATCATTAAAATGTCCATATTACCCAAAGCAATCTATAGATTCAATGCAATCCCCATCAAAATATCAATGACATATTTCACAGAACTAGAACAAATACTTCAAAAGTTCATATGGAACCAAAAAAGACCCTGAATAGCCACAGCAGTCTTGAAAAAGAAGGACAAAGTAGATGGGATCACAATACCAGATATCAGGTTATACTACAAAGCTACTGTAATCAAAACAGCCTGGTACTGGCACAAGAACAGGCATATAGATCAGTGGAACAGAACAGAGAACATGGAAATTGACCAAAGACATTATGCCCAATTAATATTTGACAAAGTAGGCAAGAACATACAATGGAGTAAAGACAGTCTCTTTAATAAATGGTGTTGGGAAAATTGGATAGCAACATGCAAAAAAATGAAACTAGACCATCAACTTACACCACATACAAGAATAAACTCAAAAGGGACAAAACACTTAAATGTAACTCATGAATCCATAAAAATCCTAGAAGAAAATATAGGCAACAAAATGTCAGACAACATAAGCAGCAGAATTTTTACTGATACATCACCTAAGGCAAGAGAAACAAAGGAAAAAATGAACACATGGGACTACATCAAACTATAAAGCTTCTGCACAGCAAAAGAAACAACCATCAAAATGGGAAGGGAACTCACTATATAGGAGACCATAATTGCCAATGATGAATCAGATAAGGGGTTAATCTCCAAAATATATAGACTACTCACACAACTCAACAAAAGGAAGACAAAGAACCCAATTAAGTAATGGGCAGAGGAGCTAAATAGACACCTCTCCAAACAGGACATACAAATGGCCAAGAGACATGAAAAAATGCTCAACGTCCCTAATCATCAGAGAGATGCAAATTAGGACAACAATGAGGTATCACCTCAAATCTGTCAGAATGGCCACCATCAACAAATCATCAAACAACAAGTGTTGGTGAGGGTGTGGAAAAAAGGGGACTCTAGTACACTGCTGGTGGGAATGCAGACTGGTGCAGTCACTATGGAAAAGAATATGGTGTTACCTCAAAAAATTAAAAATTGAATTGCCATTTGACCCAGTGATCCCACTTCTAGGAATATACCCAAAGAAGCCTGAAACACCAATCAGAAAGAATATATGTACCCCCATGTTCATAGCAGCACTATGTACAATAGCTAAGATCTGGAAACAGCCCAAGTGTCCATCAGTAGACGAATGGATAAAAAAGCTGTGGTACATATACACAATGGAGTACTATGCAGCTGTAAGAAAGAAAGATCTCTTATCCTTTGAGACGACATAGAGGGACCTGGAGAGTATTATCCTAAGTGAAACAAGCCAAGCAGAGAAAGACCAATATCACATGATCTCACTTATTTGTGGAATATAATGAACAAACAGTCTGAGGAACAGGGTAGACCCAGAGATGTAGAAGTAGGGTACAGACTGACAATCCTCAGATGAGGGGGGTGCAGGGGAGGGAAGAGATAAACCACAGAACTTATATGCATCTATGAATAACTGATGGACATGGACAACAAAGCAGGGGATGGGTGGTGGGGGATGGGGAGGAGGGTGTCGATGGGGAAAAAAGGAGAAACATCTGTAACAAAAATAAGTTAATAAAAAAAAAGAAAAAAATAGAATTGGTTATATTACAATTTTTCTAATAAACTCTTTGTTATATCTTTGGATCTTAAAATGCGTAGTTCTGGGTGTTTGAAGAAGTACCAGGAAATGGGACCTACACATTGGTCTTCTGGGTGTGCAGCATGAGAGCTATCTAGCGCTTAGGGGCTCTTCACATTGCTGACCTACCTACACAGCTTTATATTTGCGTATGAAAAATCCTGTTTCCTAAGCTTTACCACAAAGATTTTGATGCAAAAACAAAACAATGCTTATATAGGTGTTCTTATCTAAGGCTGAATGACTCTTTGTCCTCAGGTTAAGATTATTCATTTTCAGAAGAATTTCAAAGACACACAAATAACAAATTGAATCACAACATACCTAATTATTTCTTCAAAGGAAGCATGCCTGTAGCAACGCTCCTTTGTAATGACAATGTAAACCTAAAAGACTGTGTCTTTAACTTGGTAGTCGGTGCTGCAGATTGGACCACTACAGATTGGACCGGAAGTCATATGTTTGTGACCACCAAGTTTTAACAAGCTCCTCAACCTGACAGAATTATGTCCCGCTCTCGGCAGAGTCAGAAATATTGGAAATGCTCATTAAAAATAATGAGATGCCTTTGTAATGAGTGCTGATCTATAGCTTCTGTCTGTGAAACATCTTCTTTTCAAAGGAAAAAGTAATTAGATCCTATGGAGGTCCTCACCTTAAGATAGAAAAGGTAACCACAAAACTATACTTAAATATGTAAACTGAATACTTAGGAACAATCTTACCAAAAAACAAATTGACGAGGAAAAGTTACACTTGATAATGAAATGTACCTGGAGGAGAAAGACAAATAGAAAACAAATAAGAAGACACTGTCACTATTTTGTTCCATGAACCGTCTAACTCATTTTCCTACAGAATCAATCCAGACAGAAAAAGGAGCACCAGTCAGTGGAGGGTTAATTTCATTTCCTAACCCATCCGACTCTTGCATTCTTCAAACTTCTAAATGCACCCTTCTTGCCCTAACTGCCTCTTTTCTGCTGGAAAAACGGAAAGTAATTTTTTACTGAAGTCATGCAAAACAGAGTAACCAATTTCTTTAAAAACCAGATCTTCCAACTCTTTTCAAGAGAAAAATTCATATTCTTATTTAAAATATACTGCTTTCCAAATATTGGTTAAATTTTTCAAAAGCACTTACAGACAAGTCAAGTCTGGCCCAAAGGTTGCCAGTTCACACCCTGTGTTTGAAATTCTGCCGCAGCTCTTGAGGACGGCCGGGCTCTCCGTTGTCCTCACCACAGTTTGGGCTCTTGGCTTCTGTGGGTTGTGTTCCTCCGATTTCCTTTGCTTTACAGAATTTGACTCTGCACTTGGCTTCTCTCTCCAGCTGTAAGTTATTACAAATCATTCTCAGCTGCTAGATGCCCCTTCTTTCAACACTTAGGCCTGAATATTCAACACAACAATAGGAGTCCAATGTTACATAATTGAGTGAGTTCCTTAAATTCAGGTAGCTCATCTACAGTCTGGTCAGGCTGCTCAGCTGCCTGGGAACCCAAGTCAGGGCAGAAACCTCTACAATCTCCTATCAAGCACGGTTTACTCGTAAGAAGAGAAATGGCAGGTCTTTGTCTGAATGGCTGTGACCCAGTCAAGGCAGGAAAAAGTGAGCCAGTGCTGAATCATTTTTATTTTAATTAAGCCCTGAGTAATATTTGAGAGAGAATAACTGATGATTCCACAGTGAGACTGAACACCAAGGAGAAGAGGTGCTATGTTAACACTAATAACATCAACCGGACTATGGGAAATAGACCTGGAGGGCTGTGGATTCCCCAAGGAAATTCAGTGCCTTTCTAGCTGAGAGAAAAAGTAACTGTATTCACTACTCAGAGGGGCTGGTGTGCAGGGCATCCCACAGAAAATGTTCTTCCAAATCTCAAGCACTTTTAGTCTGCAGAGGTGTGTTTTCACCTGAAGACTTCGCTGCAGCCCTGCATGCAAACACACAGCTCCCCACTGACCCACCTATAGAGACTGCCCTTAGCATCAGGCCTCACCACGTGGTATTGAGATTCAAGGTCAGGGTAGAAGCAAGGAAAGGCTCTGCCTTAGTGAAGGGCTGTTGAACCCTGTTGTTGGCAGAAGTCCTCTTTGGAGGACATGGCCAATGCAAGGAAACAAAATTTAAATAAAATGACCTTTAGGAGGATCTGGGACTAGCTTCCTTTTTCTCTTCTTCCTTCTGCAACCCCCACCCCATGTCCTACCCGAACCCCAAGTTATTGAGTAGTGTATTCGTTTTCTAGAGCTCCCATAACAAATTACCACAGACTGGGTGGCTTAAAACAAACAAAACAAACAAACAAACAAAAAAAACTTAGTTAATTATCACTCTGGACACCAGAAGTCTAAAAATTAAGGTGTCTGCATGTCCAGCTTCCTTCAGAGGCTCTTGGGGAGATTCTGCTCCTTGCTTCACCCAGTGTCCTGTGGCTGCAGGTATTTCTTAGCTTGTGCCTGTATCACTCCAGTCTCTGCCACATCTTCACTGTCCCTTCTCCTCTGTGTCTTCTCCTCTTCTGTCTCTGGTAAGCATACTCAGCATTGAATTTAAGACCCACCTGGATATTCTAGGTAATGATCTCATCTCAGAATACTGAAATACATTCAGTTTCCAAGATGTGGAAATATCTTTTTGGGGGGTCACCATTCAAATCATTACAAGTAGAGAGCACATGTGTGTGCACGTACACACACACACACACACACACACACACTCTCTTCTAAGAGAGAAGATCCATGAAGTAGAATTTATCTCCCTGTACTCATCTATTCCGTCTAGGTCAAATGTCTTGGTACAGTGGATTTAGGCTGAGTCTGGAGACTATACTTTTCCATCCAACTCTGAATGAGTTCTAAAATCTGTGAGAAAGTATGTGTTGCCAAGAATCTCGAAAGAAATTTCTTTCAGGCTCTCACTTCGGAGAAATGGATCAGGGAAGAGCATACTTGGGGAAAATGTACTTGGCACTAATAGAACATAAAATCCAACAGTCACCATCAATTAGACACTCACTATAATGCACCCTCAGATCGTTGTTTTGCAAGTAAAAGTCAACCTGACTAAGGAAGCTGAAGTACATGCAGGGTGTGTGGTTAAATGATGAAATGAATTTGAGACACCTGCTGCTTAGACAATCTTTGCTCATCAACTTGGTCTCCAAACACATTCTATAGGATTAATTTAATGCCAACTACTGGGAATAAAGTGAAATCCTTGTTTTTTTTGTGTTTTTTTTTTTTGTTTTTTTTTTGCAATGGAAATTACCTTCTCAATTAAGAAGACAGAGAAAGCTCACAGGCTTTAATAAAATCTCTCTGTGGCTCTGTTAGGATGTGCCCCTGGAAGGTACATTTGCCTTTTTGCTCGAATGGCTGCTTCCTCAACTAGGTAGAAATTACATGCTTAGTCTGGGCCAGTCTTGTCAAGATTGAATGCTTTCTCCAAAATTTTACTTACAGTCTTAAACCTATGGCTTTCAAGTAATTTTCCATGCAAGGCAATGTCCCAGCACTCCCTCTTCCTCCTTACTTTTGAATTTATGAAGTTCTGTTGGATGTGGGTCCTCCAGCCTTATTTCACTCTCCTGGTCTCATCTATCCACCTGCCTTTCTCATCCTTGCTTGTCCTAACCCTATTTCTTCATGTATGCCTGTACTCTTTGCTGATCAGCACCTGAAACACCATCCCAGATTTAATGGCAGCACCTTAACTGTTAGCACATTAAAGTGTGAGAGGGATTTCCTAATTCACACTAGCTTGCTAGGCTATGGCATTTGCTTTGGCCTGGCTTCCTGGCAACCATGCTCTCTTGTTCAACACTCCACTTCTTCGTGGAATACTGGATCTCAACCCTGGCTGCTTATTAAAATCACCTGAGGAGTTGTGGTTGTTGATTATTTTTTTCTTTTCAACAGAAAAGTCCCACACTCTGAGATCTTAATCTAATTTGTCAGGGATGGAGCCCAAGCACACTTTTTTTTTTTTTTTTTTTTTGTCTCCCCAGGAGATTCTAATGTGTAATCACATTTGAAAACATTGTCACATAATAGCAGTTTAAAGTGTGGTTCCTGATTCCTGAGTCAGCAGCATCAGCATCACCCTAACTTGTTAGAAATGCAAAAATGTGCCTTCATCCCAGGCTTTTTTAATAGAAACCCTGGGAGTGCACCAAACAAACTGTGTTTTGTTATTGTTGTTAAACCTCACCCAAAGATATATTTTCCAATGATTTTTAGAGAGCATGGAAGGGAGGGAGGGAGGTAGGGGAAGAGAGAGAAAAAGAGAGAGAGAAAGAGATACATGGATGTGGGAGAGATACATTGATTGTTTGTCTTCCACAAGCGCCCTGACGAGGGGCAGGGATCGAACCTGCACACCAGTTACATGCCCTTGACTGGAAATTGAACCTATGACCCTTCGGTGTGCAGACCAACACTCTAACCACTGAGCCACATTGGCCAGGGCACAACCTGAATTTTAACAAGTCTTCTAAGTGATTTTGATGAGGGCTAAAATTTGAGAAACAATACTCTTGAGCATCTCTTGCCACTAACTCAAAGTTCTACGGAAGGCACATAAATAAATAAAGTCTGGTCCTTACCCAAGAGTAACAAAAATTTACTTGGAGGAAACACTTTGAACATACAGACAGACCCAAACGTGACATGTGTTCAAACCCCTATAATTCTACTCAGAATGTGACTAAGTGCAAGCAATGTGCATGTAAGTGAGTAGAGAAAAACAAAATCCAAACAAAACTATTAATCCTGGGTGGAAAGATTTCTGTATAAAGAGAAAAGTTACACAGGTCACGTAAGCATAAGTAACAGGAGGGAAGAGGGCATTTAGGAAATTAGAATGGTTTATTAAAAAGAAGAACAAAAACAAATAAATGGGTGGTAGCCAAACTACAGAGGATCTTGAATATCATTCTAAGCCATCAGTGAGTCCTAAAAAATACTAGGAAAATGTTTCATGTATGAATTGCAGTTAGCTAGATAAAGGGAAGGAAGAGGACAGAGAAATTTCCAGGCTCTGGAAAGAGCATGTGTAAAGGCCTGAGACAAGAATAGTCCTGGTATCTCCAGTAGAATCCCAAATCAGAGATACATGCATTATCATCATAATTAACTAATTTATTAATATTAACAATAGGAAAAAGCAAAGGGAAGGCCAGACATTCCAAGCATGGTCATCTAGCAGCTTCACCAGGAAGCTACAGCTTCACGCTCCCCAGGGCACCACTGGTCCATTCCCTGCACATCCCTGAGGGAAGGGATTGAAAAAGGGGGAGATGGACAAATGTGTAGTGAGGTTGGGGTAATGTAGGGAAGGTAGTTGCCTGTCAGCCTAGCTTGGGGAACAATGCATTGGCTAGGGGGTGGATCACATCAGAAGTGGGCAAAATCTTAGAAAGTTAAAAGTCCCCAGACTAAGAGTTCCCTCTCTCGAGTGCTTGTTCTCTCTCTTGCTCCATAACCTACTCTTGCCCGTGTTCTCAAGTGTTCTCTCTCCAAAGCCATATGGCCTGTAGCAGCCGCATGGCCATGGGCCATGTGCACCCCACACGCAATGGACTGCAGCTGGGAATACAAGCTAAGCTAGCCACATGCTGGACTGGACTGGACTTTAATATGGAGCAGAGACTCTGGGCAGCGGCCTTAACTCTGGCCCTGCTGAAGTCAAGATTGGGCATTTTCTGTGGTGAGACAGATAGAAATGGGACCTTGGAGGGGAAACCCCTTAATTTTACATCATCAACAAAGCTTTCCATGAAACCTCATCCTCTCATGGGGCTCTCAGGAAATTCTTTTCCTCGTGGTACCCCAAGAAGTCCACTTCCACCGATAACATGTGAAGCAGTCCTTTAAGGGACGGGCGATATGAAGTTGATTTTACAGAGGACAGAACTTCAAATTTCAATTTAATTCTAAGAGACTCCCTTCATGATTACACTTGACAGAATTCTCCCAACTATTAAAGGCTCCTTTAGTCCTCATCCATATTTCTAATCCCTTCTTTGAATAAAACTAATGGGATGTTCTGAATAACTAACAAAATTGAAAGTAGGAATTATGATACAGTACAACCCTAAAGGTTGCCACAATAATGCAGTATTGAAAAACAAATTTAATTGTGGGTGGGTGGTATTCATCATTTGTAACAATAGCTTTTTTCTAGAAGGACTACCATTGAGAAATACACCCTTGGCTGATCCCCAGCGCCACAAAGATCATAGAAACAGAACACAGTGTGCATTTGATGGTTTCTAATGCTTCATAGCCATTGATGCCCTTTGAAGGAGATTTACCAGTTTTCAGGAGATTTACCAGTTTTCCTGGTGTTTAAAATAGGAAGAGATGTCACTATTTAAAAACTTTGTAAAGAGCATTGAATTCTATGAACCTGCTAACAGTGGCTTTGTAATACTAATGCCTTTACTAGCTGTGCTTTTCTAGAAAGACCCTAATCATCCTTAATCACCCAGCCACAGAGGAGTCCAGGAAAGGATTATAGAGAACTTAGCAGATTTATCTTCTATAAATAGCCAAAGCAGTTGTCTATTTGGATGGACAATGGTTTCACCATCATCAAAAATAGTTCCCTTTATATTATGTATATATCCTGCTCTATTCACCAGTTCTCCATGTCATTGAGCACTTGGTGTGTCTGACACCAGAGCCCTAACACAGATATTTGGGACTTGAAGCATCTGGACCATTTCTCCTTCCCAGCCCTAAGGATCATGCATTCATTTCACCATGAGCTTGATATAACTTCTGAATCTATCAGAAGCTCCAGGCTGTCACTGTTAAGTAACTGGAATTGGCATATAAGTTGAAATACACCTACAGGAATTTTCTCTTTCATAGTGACTACAGACAGAAAGCCATACTTGGAGGGGTAATCAGTGGAAAGGAATACCAGAAACGTGGGCTGAACATCTGAAACAGGGGAAGGATGTTGGGGTGAAGATGGCGCAGCAGGAGTTAATCATCTTGATCTGAGACTGAAGCTCCAGAAAGAAGAAACCAGGAGTCAAGAGCTGTGAAGGGTCAGCCTGCTAGACTTTAATACAGCTGTTCAGAGAAGATCTGAGGGTCCCGGATCAGAAACAAAGGGCTCTGTTACTGATTGCACAGGAGGCCGCTGGAGCCTCTTGCTCTCATCAGTTGCCTATGTTCCTCAAGTCCCAGGGTAGGGTGGGTGGGCAGAGGTGGGCCCAAGGAGATGCTGCACACAAGTTAAGTTTGGGCTACAGTTGAGGAACCCTGGGATTAGAAAACCTCCAATCTATGAAGAGGGCTGCAAGCAGACATGTTCAACTTTTGCCCTGATGGAGGCATTATCGTTACTATATTGCCCTGCCCTGGAGAAAAGGAATACCTCCATCTTTGAAGGATGTTTTCATTCTTAGAAAGTCCAAAGATGTGAAGAAATACCATGGCAAGTTACAGCAGCATGAGGAACAGGGGGACAGCAGACAGGACCCCAGAATACAACAGGAATAAGACCAGAACACAAAAAGTTAATCACAGTAAATAAAATTAGCAGCTCTTATTGTAATCCCACTTTTTCACGACAGATGACTAATGAACTGGGTTTCTAGTTAGGGAAACACTGTGTGAATCTAAGTTTAACAGGAATTTCCTCTACCCTTATTAATCTAATGTCCACACCTTACAACCAGACTCAGTTCTCTGAGGAAAAAAACAATATTAAGGCATTACCCAAGATGCCACATTTTTATCTGGTGCATGGGAAATTTAATGGATTTCGTTCCCAAATATACTTCTATTATCCTTTTCATTATGGATTTCATTATAGGTGTACAACTCACTAAGAAGATAGCCAAAGGATATCATTACTATCTGATGCCTTACAACTCCAATTAGATTAGTCACTTTAAGAATGTTGGATTTATTGGGGAAATTCTCTGACACTAAATGGCTCTGGCATTTTCAGCAGCCTTGCTTAGTACAGCTTTGCACAGAGAACAGCTGGAGAGGTAAGGGTACGAAGAAGTGCTGATTGCAAGTCAAGGAACCTGAAGAAAATCCAAATTAAACACTTTCAATTTCTGCTCACCCCAAGGGACAGCCAATGGGAAATAGGGCCCTTGAGACAAGAGAATGTGATAGCTAGGGAAAGTAGAAAGATGGACACCTGCTGCCATCCCATAAGCTTCCCTTGAACTTTCTCTTAGTCACAGCAGCATTTGCTGATTTGAAAATGTGTTCGACTAGCTTTCCTCAGGATGCTACTGAATATGTTGTGAGGCAATGACCACAGCTAATTCAAAGATGATATCATGCATGCAACACAGTGCAGCAGAAAGTGACCTGGGCTTGATGTCCAGTGTGTGAGCTGCAACTAACTGGTTGCGGGGCCTTAGATAAGACCCTCTTCTGCTTTGAATTTCAGTTTTCTCAAAAAATGAGGAGGCATATGCTAGGTCTATCAGCCTTCAGTTATCCTTCTGGGAAGTGGCACAATTCCAAGAAGAATCCTTAAGGACCACTTGATGGAGGGCCAGGAAATGGGTTGACCAGAAAGACCAAAACACCAGGCCTCATCTTTCCTTTTAACCAGCTCAGATAGTATCTATTTTAACATTTTTTATATACCTGTAAGATTCACTTTGAGGTAAGAGTTCCCTGCCAAAATGAATTTAATAAACACTGGAACAAAAATCTCTATAGTCCCTTCTACTACTCACATTTTATTTATTTATTTTTAAATGTCTTCCAGAGAAAAACCAACAATAACCCCCCCCCCCCACACACACACACACTGAGTCAGAGTTCAATTTTATGTAATAAAGAAAAACTCCCTTGGGGACCCAATTTGGCTCATTCAGAGATTCAGACATAGAATCCTGAAAAGGAGTCCACCCAAAGCAAAGCATGCTGGGAAATAACATATATAGGCTTTAATTAAAAATAAATAGTTTTTAGTGCTGTCTTTTTGTTCATTTATCTCTTTGGAAGGAAACTTAGGGGCAGACAATATGGAGATAGCACTATGTCAAGGGCAGACCCATTAGATTAATTTGTCTTTGGGTAGCTCTTCTGAATTGCGGGAGCAGGGAGCTGGGGAACTCAGACAGATGAGAGTGTGCAGGAACAAAAACGCTCCAAGACTCAGCCACACAACCTGCCTTCAGGAACCTCACCACTAAGACGAAGCAGGTGAAATGCCTCTCATTCATATACTTCTGCTATTTTGACCTCCTCAGCTGTTCTAGTGTCATTTTAGTTAAATGTTTTCTCCATTCAATTTGTCTCATGCATACGCAAAAGGAAGGAAGGATGGGGGACATCTGGATGACAGAGGTTTCCGGACCACTAGGACCGGCTTGACCCTCCATGGCCCGCACATGGCTCTGACTGGATGCAAAAGCAGTGTTTTCCTCTTTCTTCAATTCCTTCTTCAGCTTTTCTAAGAAGGCCTGGCTTTGGAATTAAGAAGGTATTTTGATTTGTTTCAGATTCCATAAAAGCTAGAAATGGGGCTTTGGAAAAAAAGATCTTCCGTATGAAGAGCTCTGTCCTGGGGAACTTGAGTCAAGTGGGAAGACCAGTGTGTAAACAGGAAGGGTCACCCAGGCTCTGCTGGGCACAAAGACGGGGTACGGCCTTCTGATTCTCATGGCATAGATCGGCGAGGACATAGAACTCACACACAACAGGTTATAACACCATGTCCAACATATCAAAGACAAAGTCAAACTGGCAACACTTCAGTTGGCTCTCCAGAGAGAAAGTGTGAGCCAGAAGGTACCATGCAGCCTGTGAACGAGGGGCTCTGCTGTCCGCTCTCATGCTGTGACCTGTAACCAGTGTGGGAACCACCGACAGAGGGGAACCCCGAGAAACAGATTTCCATGAAAAATTCCTCAGAAATCCATGTCCTATCACCTCAGATTGCCTTCAACTGTCTGGACCTGTAGATTAGGCCAACTATTTTTATTAAGGCCTACCTGGATAGCAAATGGAAGTACACTGTATAAGGAACAGTGACCAGGCTTGGGGTTCTTAAGAGGGTCTGTCACCAAAAGCACTTTGAAATGATCCACTTGGAAGGGAAGAAAGATATACTGTGGTACATTCAAAACCAGATCAGTGGGCTTGTCAAAGTGAGAGTCCTGGAATTCTCCTCCATGTCACTCATCACTTCAAATACTTGCTAAATGTCTGAATTCAGCAAGGTATGCCTGTCTCTAGTTTTGACTACTTTACTGCAAGAGTTTGTCCAGCATATATTAAGGCCTTAATTTGCATTTGTGAAGACTGGATTTCACCAAGAGAAAGCAGACGGTGGGAGGGGAGCTGCATGCCCCTCTGTGCCTATACTTAGAGAATTAGTAAAATAGCAACTAAAAGAGTTGCCCTGTTCTTTCATCCACTGAATCATTAAGATCTGAAATGATAACAGCAGCCTTTCCTCTACCTCCAGAGCTACCACTATCACCCCGCATTAGGCAGGGCACTTAATCTGAGTTGCTTTATTGAATAATTGTTGCCAATAAATACTGACAGAAGAAAACAAGCAATTTTTGAGCCCAGCTGTGTTTGAGTCAAATCAACAGGCCTTTCCAGAGGCTAAACTGTTAACTGGACTTCACATTAAAATCACCCTCACAACTTTTAGGAAATACTGACTTTGCCCTGGCTGGTTTGGCTCAGCGGTTAGAGCGTCCGCCCGCGGACCAGAGGGAAACACTGACTTTGGAGCCCTGCATACAGATGCTTGCCAAGCAGTGATGTACTGACCTAAATGCATCAGCAGTGAGAGTTCATCACCACCAGCCCTATTTCAGAAAACTTGAGATTCCAAGTTATGAGCTGTAACAAACAGGAGAGATGGAACTTTTATAGGGAGATATTTAAAAAGATACATACAACTTGTGGGAAACCATATAATATTAAAAAATATCTAGGCACAATTATGCAGTATATATGCTGGGAAAATTCTGCGTTGGATATAAGTAAATATAGTACATACTTAACGAGTGAGTTTAGAAGAACTGCCTTTGGTTAGTAAACTGTAAGTAGGATAGTGAAAAGAAGGACAAAGAGTATGGATCTTTCAAAAGGGAGAAATAAACCAGAACCCAGATGGAATTTAACCGAGAACAAAAGACGTGCCTATTACTCAGCAGTACAGAAACTAATACTGATTGTCCTGACTACAATGACCACCCGTCTGAAATTATTGTGATAACATTATCTGACAAAAGTCACAGCCAGTGAAGGACATAGTAGTCAGGAAGGGCTGATGTATGGACTGGTGAACTTCACTAGAGGAGGGCTGATGATGGAGCTCCAGAAAGCTTAAGCAGAAGACAAAAGATAAGCACACATGGGCTAAACCATGGGCCATAAATAAAAAGTTTATGAGCACCTTGCATGCTAGAGGGAGCCTTAGGAATGGAAGCAGCCTGCCCAGTCTTCTGCTCTCAGAGTGGGCCAGGGTGAATAAACTAAGTGTGTATGTGCTTTGCCCTATTTGTTTTGCCAGGTGATCTTCCTTTATGGGAGAGAGGATAACGGCTTTTGTCTTTTGGGGACTGTGTCAGCTCACTTCCTGGAGTGCCCTCTTGCCCCTGGCTATCATCAAGGCATTTGGAAGACCCTCTGTGAAGTCGACTAGGAAGTGAGGACTGTTAGCAGCATGACTGGTACCCTATGGTAGCACGGTAGAGCAAGAGGTTTCACGGGTCCTAGAAGCATGTGAGATGATGTTTTGAAAGATGAATGCCCTTAGACTAAAAGGTTTCTTAGTTCATACCAGAGCTTCTGTCTTCACAGACTCATTCCTTATGCAGAATGGGTATACAGTCCCAGGTAAGCCTACCAGTGACCGGTGGGCAGACAGACAGAGCTGGAAGTGAGATACGAATAAGGGGTCTATGAAACAAGCTCATTCTGATTATTTCTATGGGTTATCTAAGCAGGTACTCTGCTTGGACTAAAGAGATTGGGGTTCTATTTCCAGCTTCAGTTGTACAAACACTGGTACTGACAACAGACAGTTTCTGTCTGTACTGAGCACATGTTTGGTTAAGAAACACATTGAAAGTGAAAGAGGGCTTTTCCCAGACTAGGTGGAATTCCTGAAGGTGAGGTTTTCGCTTTCTCGCTGCGCTTCCCTGGTAATTTGTTCCTGCTGCTCTCCCGACAGCGATTTATTTCCCTGTGATTACCATAGCTGCTGAGATGCATACACCCAAGGGTACCTGCACCATCCTGGTCTCCTGTGTGCTCAGTGCCTGCCAAGAGCAATGTTGGCGCCTCGTAGTTGCTTAACAATATAAAAGGATGTATTTGAAAACAAATCCTACAAAGCTCTTAGTTTAGTTTCGCTTTGTTTAATTCAATTCAGTCTAGGTCAGTGATTTTCAACCAGGGTGTTGCAAGAATTTTAAAAATATACAATACCTGACTTTTTTGTCAGGGGCACTGATTTCTTTTCCCTTAGACTGTCAAATTTAAAAAAAAATGAGAACAATCAACACAATAATAGCCCACGGTCATGAATAAATCAAAATTATACCTATTTTTTTTGTCAGATTGGCAAAAAATATGATGTATTTTTTGGTGTGACACATAATTTTAGTAATCAGTTTATGTGTGCCATGAGATTAAAAAAAAAAAAGGTTGAAAACCACTGGTTTAGATAAAAGAACGTGGGCTTTGAAGTTAACACATATGGGTTCAAATCTCAGTTCTTTCAAAATCTTTAGTCGAGGAACTTGAGAAATTCAGTTAACTTCTTCAATCCTGAGTTTTCTTTCTTATAAAATGGAATGGTACCATCTCCACTAGCCTCCTTTGACAATTGCATAATGATGAAAAAGAGGTTTTGCTGATTAAGAAGTTCAGTAAACTAAGAATTCAGAGAACATTTCTTTATCTCATTTCATAAGTATGATTATTTCTTATGTATCCAAATTTTTCCCTCACTGAAGAGTACAACAGGATTCTCAACTACAAAAATGTTTCCCGTCTGACTATAGGCAAAGCAAAGGCTGAAAATCACCCTAGATCAGAAGAGTAACTACATTTAGTGATTATCGAGAAGTAAATATTAAAGAGTAATTTACTGAGAGATTTGTTTTTTTTTTAAAAGTGAAAACATAGAACCTGCTCATTACTATAAAGCTGAGAAAACGTGGCCGTGTTATTTGCTACACTTGGTGAGTGATGAAGTCAGTTTTGTGCTTTTGATCCACGACAATAATGACCTATGAGTAGAAGCAAAAAAAGACAAAATATAATTTCATCCATTTAAATCTTGATTTCTTTTATCTGTTGCTTTTCTAATCACTTGGTTCGTTGAACATTTACATGGTTAATTTCACTGAATTATTCTAACTTCTGAATTGTGGGCTTTTATTGGGACTTTCTAAAGTTCCTCATTAGAGAACACTAATCAGTTTAAAACAGACTTTAGCTGTGGCCAGGGATCCTTATAAGACAGCTAAATGACATAGAAATAAGTAAAAGAGCAAGAGCTTAAGATCATTTTAAATTTGAGAATACTATATTTTAAAACACCTTTAAGTAGTGCCTACTTTGGCAGCATCCACCAGGGAATTTCATCTCCTATTAACCTAAGTGTGGCTCCTTTGGAGCTCGCCTCCTTATGCAGTGCTGTTGATGACTTCTCTACTGAGCAGGCCCATAAGAAAAAGCTCTTTATTGCCTCACACAGCTGGGAAGATCACTGTGGATCATTAATATGGAAAGCAGGGCCAAGAACAAAGTTACCTATCAGGAAAAACAAAAACAAAAAGGTCCGAGTTGTAAAGAGATTGAGAAATGAGGAGAATATAGTCACTGGATAACAACAGGGTATGGAAAGAAGAATGAAAACAAAATTTTCATTTAGACTTATACGAGAAATAAGATCTAGTATAATTACTGTTCTTTTCTGAGCCGCCATTTTTAGAAATGATTAAATAGGGATCAGAGCAACTGTCATCTGGGGTTGTTGTGAGCATTAAATGAGCTGATTTATGTGAGATGTAGTGGGTGCTTACAATACGTTTAACCTTTTCTATCTTTCTCCTCTTCGAGACAGACAGAAAATTAAAATCAGAGAAGGAAAGAAACCCTGACAGAGGTGTGGAAAATGCTAGACAGATCCTGCTATTTGAAGGTCCTATAATGCCTGTCTCTTCTGCAGTAGTGTAGGACAGGGGGACACCTCCCTTCCCTTCATTCCACGACCAAGTTGGCTTAATACTTTGTCACAAGGCTCCGCCTTTCCAGTGGCACACCAAGAAAGAAAGTTACGGTGAGGAAAGAGATATCCTGCCCACAGAGCCAAGAGTCTCTGTGAAGATAGCTCTTTCCCTTATTCTCAATATGATTGACTGGTGGGAATACCTTCAAGGCTGGGGCTGCCATAGGTGTCACGATGCCGTGGACCAAGAGGTTCCCTGAAGTTGAAGGGAGGGGGGGGTTGAGATAGGAGCGGCCAGGTAATTGACTGATATAATCTGATGGCCACCGGGGCTTTAATGAGGCTGGGTTGCTGAATTAAGGCACACTGGGTATGTCCTCTTCTGTTCTCTTTATTAATTTATTTTTAAATATGTTTTTATTGATTTTTTTTTAGAATGAGAGAAGAAGGGAGAGAGAGATTGAAACATCGATGTGAGAGAGAAACATCGATCGGCTGCCTCCTGCACGCCCCCTACTAGGGACCGAGCCCAGGCCCGGGCATGTGCCCTGACTGGGAATCAAACCAGGACCTCTCAGTCCATGGGATGACACTCAAACCACTGAGCCACACCAGCTGGGCTGTTCTCTTCATTAATCCTATGGAAGAAGCAGAAGCACTATTACATACACTAGGGCTGATGTAAATTATTTCTGAGTCATAGAAAGTAGTTAACTAGGAGTCAAAAAGTCACACCAGCTTGGCACCTAATAAAATGGATAAGGAAGGTAAGCTGATAGAATGAGAAAAGTGTGATACTGAGGTAACTAGAGACTGCCGAAGAGGCTGTGACCTACTCTGACCAGCTTTAGGCTCAGCTCAGCTTTCCAGGGTCCACCCTTTAGTAAGTGAACCCACTCTCCACCTGAACCACTGTCACACATTGTTTCCAGTTCTGCACCTGCCCACAGAGAATCTTGAATTAGAAAATCATTTGCCTGTTACTTTTCCAAAATCCACACAAGGCCACAATGTGCTAACGACAGAAATAGCATCAAAATTCAAGTCCCATTTTATACAATCCAGTGTTCCTATAATGTCACAATAGTTGTCCCATTTTCTTCTGCCATTTATTCTTATTCCTTCCATAATTCCTTAAGAAACAGTGAAGGACAAGATTGTCCATAAAACTTTGGAATCTTAGGAAGATTAACTTACAGTACCTTCAGCAATGGTTTCATTTCAGATATTAACTGATTTCAGTAGAAATCCATTTGAAATCTCATTTTTCCCCCAAGGAAAAATTATTTTGCAAGTAAGACAATAATCAGCAATAGGGTACTAACTTAAAAAGAGGGGAAAAAATGTTCAGCATCTTTAGAAGGGCCCAAGACAGAATAAAGACCTGAAACCTTAAATTTTCTTTGTAAATTAACCAATGACTTATTTTATGAAATAAAATTCTAAATCAAGTTTCTATGAGCAGTTGGGCACTGATCTGACCCTTGGCAGCCTGTCCTGCATGATGCTTAACCAGCTCCTGTGTGGACTGGAGGACAGTTGTGAAGGAACAGATCACATGCTTTTCTCTAAGCCTTTAAGGTTATAAGAGGCTTGCCCTAAATAAAAATTCCCTTTCACTCTGTAATTGTCACCTATGTGACAAAAATTATTTTAAAAACATGATTATCAACATTATACATTTGTTTAGCCTTTTATTTCAAAGCCAGATATTTTAAATGAAATCTTCTTATTTTTAAGGATCTCGAAATACAAGATATTAAAAATGTTCCCCTGTCTTACCAAACATCCTCTCCAAACTAGTCAAAGAAAAACCACATTCTTTAAACAATGAACAATAAACACCTAGGATTGAAGCAAAACACAGCATGTACATGACTGTTCTAATGGTTCTCTCCATATATTTATATCTCCAGTCATCTTTCCAAGTATGTGGCCATAGCAAAAGTTCTGCCACTACATTATCTGAATTTCACAAATTATTCTATTCACCTTCACTTTTGCACGCTCCAAATATTTGAAGTGAAGTCCTCTTACTGGACATTTTTTTTTTACCCATATCAAAAACCAACAAAGAAGGTACAATACATATATATTTAGGGCTAGGAAAGTTTTTGGTTTTCCAACTAAAGCCCATAGCAATTCTCAAAGAACATGGAAAATGATCTGCATTTCTCATTTATTTCTAGGCAATATATAGTTTAAATTGTATTTTGATGGGAATGGAAGATTGAACAAGGTGCAGGTTTTAATGTCTGCAGAATACTTTGTTTCTGCCTGGAATGAGTGAATCAACCCTTAAGAAGTCAGCAGGACCATATGATAGATACATTGTCACACCAACCCCCAACTCTACTGTGCTGTCCTGGGTACTGATATACTGGGAAAGGAAATAATTATCAATAGCAATGTTCTTTCCTCAAGACAGGTCTTTGAAACAAAGTTGATAAGTCTATCTGTTTATAACACCCGCGCAACTTTTTAAAAAAATGTTTTTCTTTATTAATTTTAGAGAGAGAGGAAGGGAGAGGGAGAGAGAGATAGAAACATTGATGAGAGAGAACATCGATTGGCTGCCTTCCACATGCCCCCCACTGGGCTGACCTGGAATCAAACAGATGACCTCTTTGTGCATGGGTTGACTCTCAACCACTGAGCCACACTGGCCAGGCCACTCAGGTAACTTTTTGTTTTTATCCTCACCCGAGGACATTTTTGCATTTATCTTCAGACAGAGCGGGAAGGAGAGAAGGGGGAAGAGAGAGAGAGAAACATCGATGTGAGAGAGGTACATCGACTTGTTGCCACCCGCACAACCCCAACCGGGGCTGGGGACAAACTGCAACCAAGGTACGTGCCCTTAGTGGGAACCGAACCCGGGACTCTCTGGTCCACAGGCCGATGCTCTAACCGCTGAGCCAAACTGGCCAGGGCCACTCAGGTAACTTTTAAAGTAAGTAGCTCCTGGATCCCTCCTGCCCCCACAGCTAAGGCTGATACAGTCAATCAGGCTTTATCTGAATATGCACTCATAAGAGCATACACTTGTTCTAAATTTTTTTAAAAAATTGCAATGTATTGTAGTTTACCCCAGCTCCCAATTATCTGGCAAAAATATTGTATTTAAATATTGTCGTATTTGTTCCTTTGTTTGGTGGTGGTTGATGGGCAGAGGCTAGAGTAGAGAGAAGGGAAAGGGCCCAGGACCGGCAAGGACTGGTATTCCTAGACTGCCCACAGAGTCTCACTGTGTGGGTAGCATCTGGAAGTAAGCCTACCTTGCTTTGTAATGTTATCTCTGCCCTGATTCTAGGGTATCTAGGCATACATAGACCTTACCATAATGTTCTCAAAGTATGATCCATAGGGCCCTGGGGATTTCCAAGACGTTTTCTGGAGGTCTTCCTGGTCTGAACTGTTTCCATAATAATTCTAGGACACTACTTAGCCTTTCCATTGTGTTGGCGTTTGTACTAATGATGTGAAGGCAATCATGGGTAACACCACTGGTGTCTTCGCATGACGCAAGGCAATGCACCAAACTGTACTAGTAGTCATTGTATTTTTCAAAATGACTCGTGCAGAGAAAAAAATGCCAATTATACGTAAGATTTTTTGTTGTTGTTGAAGCTGTAAAAACTGTTAATTATATTGACAACCTTTGACAACATCTTTTTAACATCTTCTGTGAATTGGAAACTTATATGAAACAATTGTGCATACGTAAGCACAGCCATTATTTTTTTTAAAGTACCTGAGCAATTTTTTGAGTTGTGAGATTAACTGGCTCCATTTGTTAATCTAACATGATTCTTACTTGAAAGAATCATCAAAAACTGTAGTTGTTCAGACTTGGGTATTTAGCAGACACTTTCTCAAAAGTGAACTAGGGAATCTGTCACTTTAAAGAAAACAACTGACAGCTTGTAAGCAAAAATCCAAGAAAATGTGTGTCTTCCACCCAGACGTTAACAGCTTCCCAGTACTTAGCAGACTTTTCTGATGAGAACAGTGTGATATTAACAAATGTAATTTTCTCACATTTTATAATGAAATCTGTCAACATTTGGAATATCTACATAACTCAGTGAACCAACATTTTTCAAATGACCAATGCATGCTATTACCAAATCATGCATGAATAAAGAACTCATTCAAAGTGTAATAGAGTGTGAACAGTTTCTTGGTATGGTTTGAGACACTAACTACATTGCTACTGCTCCTTAAGAAACTGCTGCTTATAGAGTTTGGATATTGCATCAAAGAATAATATCCACAAATGATTTAAAAAGGCTACTAAAGTACTCTTCACTCTTCCATCTGCCTTTTTAAGTGAGGTTGCATTTTCTTTATATACTTCAACCAAAGCAACATATCACAATATATCTAATGCAGCGAAAGATAACAGAAACCAGATATGTTCCATGAAGCCAGACTTTAAAGAGGTTTAAAAAAAAAGACAATAATGTCACTTTTTCTCAGTATTTCCTGGAGAGATATGTTTTGTTCTTTTAAATCCTATTCATGTTAATATATAATTGTTTTGTCTTGCTATTCTAAATGAATTAATAACAACTTTATTTTTTTTCCATTTTAATTCCTCAGTAGCTATAAACCCTCATCAATGAGAGCTCTTTGAAGTCCCAGATAATTTTTAAGAGTGTAAAAGAGTTTTGAGATCAAAAAGTTTGAAATTTTCTGCCTTAAGGCAAGTCAGTCTGTGCAATCCACCATTATAAAGTTCAACGATGTAACACACTCTTTCAGACAGGGGCCAAGGCATTTACTAACAACAGAAGAAAACTATTCAATGACCTTTGTCTTTAGTAAAATAGTCACTAACACTTTTGCTCATACAGCTTCATATAAATTATGCTGGTAAACCTAGTAAGCTCAGTATGTCACATTCTGTAAAACAATAATTTCCATCAAGATAGAAGTCATGATTTTTATTCATGTAATATTTCTCATAACAATATCCAATCAGCACATCCATTTTATGTCCACTGCGTTAATTTTATGTTAAAAGTAATCCAATAGTGCTCAATTACATTTGCTTCCAAATTAAATTAGCATTACATGAATTTAATGGGTATCTTAATTAGGCTATGCTATTAAGAGGGTTTTATACAAATTAAATTCCACCTCTGCATGGTTCAATCTTCTTTGTGTTAAACACAGGATGGAAATTCTTTTCAACATAGGGGGTATAAGAATATCTTACATTGCAAACAGAGAAGGAAAACAATGAGGAAATTAATACAGATTTAAGCAAGACTCACTTCAGCCAGGAATTACCTTATTATTTCTATACTTCTTCTAGTCGTGGTAGAACTTTCTTTTTCACTAATATATTAAAACCTGTGTTTTGAAAAAGGAAGCTATCCTCTGAGATGCTTATAACCTACTTGAAATCATAAATTACCAAACCTTGGCTTATTTGCTTTTTAAGATTGTTTTTGGTTCAATAATTCAAATTCACCAATTCTTAGAAAATTTTAATTTTGTTAAATAAAACTGACATGCAATCAGGTCACAATACTTCAATGACAAATCAAAAGTAACATTTTTCCATGCTCTTCTGTATGACTGATACTATTATGGCTTCACTAGTTACAATCATGGGTAACAGTCACTACCTAATTACTATGTGCCTAGTAATCTACTAATTATTATTTTGCATAACTTATCTTTAACCTTTGTTACATTTCTGCAAAATTAGCATTATTATCCCTAAGTCATAACTGGGACGAATGAAGCTCAGAGAAGTTAAGGAGCTTGCCCAAAGTCACACATCTAGTAAGTTATAGAACCTACTGATTTCCAAGATTGTTTTCTTCCCACAATCAGTTCCCTCAGGCTTTTGTGGGATGGCTGAGATCTCTACCACTGCAAGAAGACTGCCTTGGTTTTGTTCACGACTCCATCTTCTGAGGTTGGAGTGTTTGGGCCAATAAATCCTCTGTTATGGTGACCAATTTATGATGGGATAATTGAGGCAGACAAACAAGAAATCAAATGAAATGGCTCTCTAAGGGCATTGGCAATGAGTTGAAAAGAGCAGGGATTAGGATGAGCTTTCTCTGAATAGCCTTTGTATTTTCTTTTAACTTCTGAACCATGTAATGGTTTTGTATATTTGAAAAATAAAACCATGTGAAAACAAACAACAAACAAAAACACCCACAGAAACCAGCAGACACTAAAATTTAACACAGGTAAAAAGAAATTGATTTAATTGATGACAAAACCATGCAGATTAAAGAATTGCTTCAAATAACTATTGAACACAGTATTACTTCTCTATTTTTTTTTATTGAAGCACCTTTTAAAATATATCTTCAAAGTGTATTTGTCAAGAAGATGTATTTAAATTCAACTCTAATTTTAACACACACACACACGTACACACCCCACAATTAGGATAAAGCAAATTATACACCTTAATATAAGTTAAATTCCACACACAAAAATAAGAGTCAAGATTTTCAGTGTAATAAAAGGGAAAAAATGTAGAAAATAAGTAAAGAAAAATTAAACTTATAATGTTAAATTTATAATGGAAATTACAATGCAAAATACTTAATTCTTTTAATATATCTTTTGTCTCTCTCTACAAAAAATGGTACAGATATCTGAGTAGCAATAAGCCTGTAGAACTTAGATTTTGCTTTCTAATTACTATTTTCCCAGGAAAATAGCTATTTAGAGAAATGCTGATTTCAAGTCTGAGGTTTGGAAAGTACTAGGGAATCTTGGCACAAGGAAGTGACCGAGTATGTAGTGGAGTCGTGTCAGAAATGGAAAAAAGACTCAGCTTGAAGGAGCATCCACTGTCAAATCTGGAATAAATCTAACATCAAAAATAATAATGATGGTAATTAATTGTAATACATTAATGTAAACTAAAATCCTTAAATCCATAGTGATAATCAAATGAAAGAGAGGGAGAGAGAATAAAAAGGAAGCTGCCTTTTTAACTAAAAAAATGGGGATAAACATAAAGAAAAATATATTCGTAATTACCATTTTTCAAAGGTTATATTGTAATTTATTAGAATACATCACTAATGAATGCTAAAACCAGCTATCTTACACCATATAAAAAAATGACCTCAAAATGGATTAAAGACTTGACTATATGACCTGACACCATAAACTCCTAGAAGAAAACACAGGTGGTAAGTTTCTTGACATTGGTCTTAGCAATGTTTCTATGGCAAGAGAAACAAAAGAGAAAATAAATAAATGAGATTACATCAAATTAAAAAGCTTCTTTACAGCAAAAGAAACCATCATAAAAAATGGAAAGGCAAGCTACCAAATGGGATAAGATATCTGCAAATCATATATCCAATAAGGGATTAATATGTAAAATATCTAAAGAACTCTTACAACAACAACAACAACAAAAGATTAAAAAATGGTCAGTGGATCTGAATAGACATTTTTCCAAAGAAGATATACAGATACCCAACAGGCACATGAAAACATGTTCAACACTACTAATTACTAGGGAAATGCAAATCGAAGCCATAATGAGCTATCACCTCACACTTGTTAAAATGGCTATTATCAAAAAGACATAAAATAGCAATTGTTGGAAAGGATATGGAGAAAAGGGAGCCCTTATGTACTGTTGGTGGGATTGTAAATTGATGTAGCCACTATGGAAAACAGCATGGAAATTCCTCAAAAAATTAAGAATAGAATTTCCATATGATTCAGCTATTCTACTTCTGAATATTTATCTGAATATATCTAAAACACTCATTCAAGAAGATACTTGCAGCCCTATGGTCATTGCAGCATTATTTACAACACACAAGATTTGGAAACAACTTACATGTCCATTGATGGATGAGTTGATAACGAAGATGTGGTATATATACAGTAGAATGCTACTCAGTCATAAAGAATGAAATCATGTCATTTGTGACAACATGGATAGACCTTGAGGGTATAATGCTAAGTGAAATAACTCAGAAAGAGAAGACAAATACTATATAATATCACTCATATGTGGAATCTAAACAAACAAAACAAAACAAAAATAAACTCATAGACACAGAGAACAGATCAGTGATTACCAGAGAAAAAGGGGATTGGAGTGTAGCAAAGGGCCAATTATATGGTGATGGATAGTAACTAATCTTTTAGGGGCAATCATTTTTTAGTGTATATAGATGTCAAATTATAATTTTGTACACTTGAAACATATATATATATATATATATATATATATATATATATATATATATACATATATTTAAAGGAGTGGTTGAGGAACAAAGGATTCATACATATCTTTTACTAATTACAAAGGGAGAAATGGAGTAGTCATTATATCAACCAAGTAATTACATTTAGAATCTCTAATAGCAAGACAATCTGATATGACTTAACAATAAATACATAGCATCACCTATGAACTACACTTGCAAAAAAGAGAATATTTAACCTGAAGCTAATTTACTTAAGCTTATAGGAAATATAGGCAATAGAGGAAAATATTGAACTGTAGCAAGATCAAACAATCAGCCAAATCCAGATTATGAGATTCTTTAAAAATGCAGTGTCATAATAATCAGTGAAGGAATTATTCTAGACTAAAAGAGACTCAAGAGATATAACCACCAATATGCAAAGCCAGGTTGGACCCTGGTTAACTAACTAACTAAATGCTACAAATACATTAATGCAACATTTGGGAATTTTTGCATGTGAATTAGATATTAGATGGTATGGAATTCTTTTTTTTAAAAAATATGTTTTTATTGATTTTTTAGAGAGAGAGAGAGGGAGGGAGAGAGAGATAGAAACATTGATGTGAGAGAGATAAATCTATAGGCTGCTTCCTGCACGCCCCCTACTGGGCACGTGCCCTGACCAGGAATGGAACCGGAACCTCTCAGTCCATAGGATGATGCTCAATCCACTGAGCCACACCAACCAGGCATGGAATTCTTGATAATTAAGTTTCTCAGTCCTGATAATGGTAGTGCGATCCTAGAAGCAATTTTCCTTATTCTTAGGAAATGTATGGTATTTAGATGTTAGGTGTCTTGATGTCTATAATTTATTTTAAATAAAAAAGAAATAGGGGAGAGACACAAAGAGGAAAAAAATATGGCAGATTGTTGCTAGTCTTTTTCCTGAGACTCTGTGAACACCTAGGCAGGCCCTGTGAGTTTTCCAATCATTCTCAGAGAATAAAACTTGTTGCCTTTAGTCCCAGAGCATACTCACAAGTCAGTAACAGTTGGAGTAATCAAAACTTTCGACTTATTTTAAAGTAAAACCATCTGCCCTCCCCTAGCTCAGACTTGTCTAGACCACGGGGAGTCTGAGTAGATATTTCTCATGTTTTCCAGTTTAACTCCTCCCTCATTCACAGTGTCACCCAGGATGAAGGCGAGGCAGGGCAGGAAGAATGTGGTGAGGCAGTGAGGAAAGACTGCATTTCAATGCTGGATTATCTTTGAGCATGGAAGTTTGAAATTAATTCAGTGGCAACTCAAGTATGGGTTTGCCAGAAACCCAACCATTTTTTTTTTGTCAATTATATCTCAGTAAAGCTTTTCTCAAATGTTATTCTTTAATTACAGTTTACATCATTAAAATGTACATACTACCCAACGCATGAATAGATTCAATGCAATGTCTATCAAAATACCAACAGCATTTTTCACAGAGCTAGAAAAAACAATCCAAAAATGTATATGGAACCACAAAAGACCCCAAATAGCCACAGCAATCTTGAGAAAGTGCAAAGTTGGAGGTATCCTGGTTACCTGATATCAAACTGTACTACAAGGTCTATAGTAATAGAAACAGCATGGTACTGGCATTAAAACAGACATACAGACCAATGGAACAGAAAAGAGAGCCCAGAAACCTCACCATCTTATGTGCAGTTCTCTTTCTGCTCAGCAAATGCACCTTGTCTGGGTCTTCACTCCTCCTTCAGCCAAAGTCATTAAACATCCCTCTTCCTACTGAGGTTTTCTAACCCTCTCTAAACAAATCCAGACTCAACCTCTCCTCTCTCCCTCTCTCTCTTTCTCAGTTTCTCCTCCCCCTTCTCTGTCTTCCACTCTTTAAGTAAGCAATTTGATTCCTGAAAAACATAAGCAATGTCCTGATAAATTCTGGATATTCAAGTAATAAAACAGCAGATATTTGTTCTGTATGAGAGCAACTAGCCAGCCACAATGTGCAGCTTTTCTATCTCTCGGGCATTAACTGGACACAAGGCACCAGCATCCCAGCTCTAGGGTAGACAGATCAAGCTTTCCAAATAGTCCCATTAAAGCCTCTTTCTTTAGACTTGAAATGAGGGGGAAGCTCTCCTACCCTTCCTCCACAGTAGATGGGGGTAGGGACATGGTGGGAGGAGCTCACCATGGATTGACAAATCTTTCCTAAAACCCTCTTTTAATTTACAGCAAATTCTCTCAAAATCTCAAATCTCTTCCATAGCCCAGAGATTTCAAAACTGGTTCTTGCCCCCTGTTGGCAAGTCCTGCTTTGGTAATCTGGCACCATATGCCTCTCTGTCGCATATGAGTGTGGTTGGCTGCTATTGTCATGAAGTTCAAACCAAGTCTGAGACTGGAAGTTCCCTGATAACATCTTTTTTTATAATAACATATTTGCCCTTTAATTTAATTTTAAGTGATCAAATTAAATTGGGATAGGTTGAGGGAGCAAAAGAATGGATACTAACGAGGCTTTCATTTAATAAACTGACCTTTCAAATTTCAACTCTGCTTGCTCTGCAGCTTTGGAACTTAGGTTTACTAGTATTGACCGGAATTGGGCAGATATAAAAATCCCTGACTTAGTCACTAGTCCCAATTGACCTTTTGAAGCTTTCAAAGAGCTTGAAATAAACCCTTAAGAAATCACCAGCACATTTTGAAATAGTATAATTTCCTATTATGTTTGTCTAAACTAGAGCAAGTTTAAAATTTAAAAATTAACTAATATTGTATTTTAAAATTTTAGAGCCCAGTTATAAAATGTAGAGAATCCTAGAGGGAAAATATCATCATCTTGAGGAGAATTATTGCTCAAATCTTTATTTCTAATTTTGCAATTTTATTATTATGCAATATTTATGTTTATATGTATATTTATGCATATGTACATGTATATGGTTTACACATGCATTTTAACTTAGTGCTATTTATTAAACATCTATTTATGTAGATAAGCATTCATCTACATCATTATTTCTGTGGCCATAACGCAGTCTTTTGAAGGATATTCTAAAATTTATTAATCGTTGGTCACCAAGGTTGTTTTTACATTTTGAATATTAAAAAATATATTACTATGAAAATCCTTGTATAAACACCTTTGAATTCTTGAGTAATTATTTTCTTACTCTAATATTTAGAAATGCTAGTTCAATAAGTATGCACATTAAGTATTTAGGTCCATGTTGTCAAATCCTCCTTCAGTGGGGTTTCGCCAATTGATAGCCAAAACTTCTTCATCTCACTGCTGCTGGGCATCTTTGTTCTTTTACTGTGGCCAATGTAATAAAACTCAACCCACAAAGCTATGCTGTTATTATTTCAAATTATATTTATTTGATTAGTAATAGGGTTAGACTTCTTTACAAATGTTATGACCCATTGTTATTTCTTTGTAAATTGTTCATTTATGGCTTAAGTCCATTTTCTTATTGGTTAATAAGAGTTCTTTACATCTCAAGGACCTTAATCAAATCAACTTTTGTTAGAGCCAATTAAAAAGTATATAATAAGCATTTTTTCAAATATGTTATCACCTTGATTTGGAGTAATTTAAAAGATTTTCTGTAATTAATTGAGCCCTGTTAGCATTACATAATTCAACAAAGACAGAGGGGCAGGCTGATGATTGATTTTAGAGGACAGAGGAATAGAGATATATTTAGGAAAAAAAGAGAGACATTAACAAACGTCTCCTCTAAAGCTTTTATCTTAGAAATGAGGAGATATGAACTCAGGGTCATTAAGGTTTAACCCTTAGGTCTCAGGTTATATAGTTTGTTGTTGCCAGAGCCAGGACTTATGACCCTTGCATTTTCTTCCTTCCAGCAGGCAGCTGTTCTCAGATTTGGCTGCACATCCAAACACCTGAGAAGCTATTAAAATAACCCATGGGAGGCAACACGTGAACTGTGATCTGTGCTGTGTGTCACAGGAAAATAATTGTAATACATTTTCCTAAATAAAATCAGGTTTCTTCTTAGCTGTCCATTTAGGGGACTTGAAAAGAGCCCAATTTGGTGTAGCCAAATTTTGTAGCCAGACAAGGATACAAGAAGACTCCAATTTTCCACCCTTAGTCAACTTTCCCATGTATTTCACAACACGATATTAAGAGTTGGCTCCATAGAACAATAAAATGGCCTCTTGATTCCCAGTATTAGTTGACGGTGATCCTTTGAGTATCTCTCAACACATCTCAATACCACTAGCATCCTATTTGTCTAAGATTTCCCCTGAAGCTCAGGTGGTTGAAGAGGCGGTGCTGTGCAGGTTAGCTCAAGGAAGGAGAATTGCAGTTGGATTGGAGGATTCAAATTAAGAGCCAGGCTATCAGTCAGAATGTACAAGTTGATTAAGGTCAGGTTAATGATTAAGGTTGGCAAAAGACCTCAAAAATGAAAAAAACTCTAGCTAATTATTTTAGCTGAATTGCTCTTTTTCTCTGTGTCTTCATGTCTTAATGAAGTTGGTTAAATTTTAAATTAAGTTATAGTCCAATAAAATGATGGAACAATTAGACATGTTTCATGCCTCATGTGACCAGGGCCCTTCTGTTGAAATCTCAGCAGGAATTGCCTGGTGCAAAATTGCTTCATGCATAATATGAATGTCTAGTTCAAAATATAGACACCATTTTTGGTTAACAAAAAGATTAGTCTGGCAGGAATTAAATTTCTGAAGCATACAACATCCAAAAATCACAGTCTTAATATTTTTTTAAAAAATTGTCCTCACCATATCTAAAATATTGTGCTCCTCATATCTCATAGGTATTTATTTAATCTAGTTCAAGGCTCAATGTAAGAATATTAATGTCACCTGTCACAGACTTGCATTATAACTCTCTAGAACCCCAATGATCGTCTCTGAATTTAATTGATAGATATGACTAAAAAATTTAAAAAACAACTTTTAATGCTCTGCCTCCACTCACTTATATCTCCAAAAGTTCTCTTCAGTAGTGATCTACAAAAATCAAAGCTCCAACAAACAAGGGCAACATCTCTAGGGATACTGAAAGCACCTCATTTCATATAACCCTGAAACTATGTAGGAATTAACTCTCTGAAGCCATCTCACCCAATCTTCCAACAAGCATTTTCCATCACAGCTCCGCATATGGTTTACCAATCCTATTCACAATATATTCTTAGACGGACACCCTAACAGACTTAAGTTTGCACAAACGCTGAATTCTGTCTTAAATTAAATTAAATATGCCACCTAGGGAGATCCCAACGTTTGATCACTCAAGGACCCTGCAACACTAAAACTCTTGCCCCCAGTGTCATGTGGAGCCCCCTAACATATTTCTTAATCCTCACCCAAGGATATTTTCCCATTTATCTTCAGATAGAGTGGGAAGAAGAGAGAGAGAGACATCGATGTGAGAGAGTCACATCATTTACTTGCCTCTTGCACGACCCTGACCAGGGCAACTGAGGTATGTGCCCTTGATCGGAATCCATCACGAGACTCTTTGGTCCAAAGGTTGTTGCTCTAATCACTGAGTCAAACCAGCCAGGGCGAGCCTCCTAACTTTTATCCAATTAGCCCGATTACCCAACATTTTCTTCTGAATATGCTCTTACTTCCATTCACCCAAAACCCCAGCTCAGCCCCTTTATTCACCTTCTTGATGGTTGTGCAATTATACATAAGACCACAGCACTCCCTTGGGGTTCTGTGCCATGGCTGAATGTACATTTTAGCTGCACATTTTCCAGATTTAGTTCACCTTAAAGGAAACCTAGCCCTGGCCGGTTTGGCTCAGCAGATAGAGTGTCGGCCTGTGGACCAGAGTCCCAGGTTTGGTTCCCGCTAAGGGCACATCGATGTTTCTCTCTCTCTCTTCCTCCCTCTCTCCCTCCTGCTCTATCTGAAGATAAATGCAAAAGTGTCCTCTGGTGAGGATTAAAAAGAAAAAAAAAGAAAGAAAAGAAAACCTAGATCTTCAGGAAGATAAATTCAATTCTCTGGCATGGGGAGCTTCAGTAAGTTTGCATACAGTATGATCTGCAGGAGAGAATGATGAAAACACATTTTCCACGGAGCAGGAAAACACATGGGCAATGTATCCTGAGAAGAGACTAATTTAGTCATGGGGGTCAATTTTAAGTCAAATGTTGCAGATACTACTGCAATCTGTCTGTTCTCTTGGCAGCTGGTTAAAAAGAACATTTAATGCTTTTGCTTTTCTTTGCTTCCTAATTGGCAAATATTTCATCTAATTGGCGAATAAGACCTGATAAAGCGTTATGCACTCAAATGAACAAAAATACTACTAGCTACTGCTACCACAGCTGAAGACAATGCTTAGATTATTTTTAAAAAGCATCATGTGCTCATTCCAAGATTATTATAACAGTAAACAATTGGAATCTTCATAAATGTTCTGCAGTGGTTCAGCAGCTAATTAAATAAGGTCCATATACTAGATGGAATAATGTACAACCATTAAAATGGTATTAGGAAGAAAATGCTACAACATGGAAAATGTTTATAATAGAAAGTCAAATAAAAGTACAGAATAGCAAGTAATAAGTAATCTCTTAATGTCAACTCTGTAAAACAAATATGCACAAGGGTAGAAGAAAATTGTAGCCGATATATTTATTTAATTTCCTAACCTTTCATAATATTACTTAACACTTCATGTAGGTTGCCTTTAAGCAATAGTGATCTAAGCAGTTTCAGAACTGTTTTCACATTGCTACTCCTCATAGGTACTCTATTCCAGCCAACTCCCTTCATTCCCAGAAGGGACCTGGTTCTAGGTTAGTGACCCCTAAGTCTGCTCCGTAACTAGAAATTTCAAAGTAATACAAATTCACCAACTATGTCCAAAATTCCCCTGGTGAAAGGAGGCATCTAAACATGTCACATGTCTCAAAAGCCTATTGTTTTGAATATACTTTGTTAATAGATTTGAATTTGAAGCCATGAACATAATTTACATAATTATAAAATATAATTTAAATTTAAAAATCAATCCAGACCTGGCTGGGTGGCTCAGTTGTTTGGAGCATTGTCCCATGCACAAAAGGGTTGTGGGTTCAATTCCTGGTCAGGCCACATACCTAGGTTGGGGGTTGGATTGCCAGTCGGGACATGTATGGAAGACAACAAGTTGATATTTCTCTCTCACATCAATGTGTCTCTCTCTCTCTCCCTCTTCTTCTTTCTAAAATCAATAAACATATACTCTAGTGAAGATTAAAAATATATCAATTTTTAAGCTAAAAAGAAATAAATAAATCTAGCTAAATATATAATTGGTGAAATTACTAGATAGAGAAAAACTACTCCAAAGGATCATAATACACAATGTTTTTCCTTAAGGACAAAATGAGCTTGGAAAACAATAAATCATAAACTGTTTGGGGGTAATTGTATTATTGGTGGTAATTTTATAGTGTGTATTTTATATGCAGTGTAGATTAAAGCAAATGAATAATTACATTTGTGTTGTTGACAACCAGAATTTTCAGCATGGGAGTAAGAAAATAGAGGACTGGTAAGGATAAATTTAATTTCTATAACCCTAAATTTGAATTGGAGGCAGTATAAATTCATAATGTCTTTTATTTTATTTTTAATTGCATTTGCTTTATCAATTAAAAGACCTAGAATAATAACCAACCCAATCGCAATATGCATTTTTAATTCCTAGATTTTAGTTTCTGGAAACATTCTATTTTCTACTGAAAGGAACCAGGGCTTTTTGGAGAACTGGCAAATTCCAGGTCTGCAGCAGGAAGAATGAGATGAGCATACTGTAGCTTATATATCAGAAAGAAAGCTTTCAAAAGTATTCAAGTGTCCACTTGAATTAGCTTCCACTGCCCAAAGATGGAAAAACCTGAGCTTCAGTAAGGTTAGCAAGTGCAATGATTTGAAACACATCAAGTATTTCTGAATACATTAGTTCATACTAATATATTTTTTTAAAAAAACCCATTGATTTATATCTGGAGTCAAAGGTATAAACTCATGATTTTGAAAGCTGGTAAATAAAGAGAAAACATAAAGCATTTATGCTGTTGTATCTCAGGGTAACCAAACAGTTGATAAGGAGAGGTTTCTCTTTATAAAAGTATCTTAGCTTAAATGAAAAAGGAATGATAAAAGTAGTTATTGCCATTTTGCAAATCTTAAATAATGGTCACCATTGACTGATAGTATCACACAATGAAAGATAAAACTATTAATGTACCTTTTTGGACAAACTTACACAACACTACTAATGAAGGAATCTTGTCTAAAAAGACATATTTAAATCTGATCCAGCCTCTAGATCTAACCAACAATTTTCAGGAAATATTGAGGCCAGAAGAGCCTGGTAAAAATACCTCAAGATTCAGTAAACAAAATCCACATGGTGGGAACTACAGGACACACAATCTCCTGTCTTCAACAATATAACAAAATAACAATTGCAAAGAGATGAATAGATCAAGAAACACTTTAGAGATAAACAAAAAACTACAATATGACCCTTATTTGAATCCTGACTCAAACAAATTGAAGATAATGGTGAGAAAAAATTAGCTAGTTGAAAATTTATACCACTAGTAGGCAAAATAAAATGAAATTTTTGCCAATGTCCCAGGGGATGAAATTAAGCACCCCTTCATACTGGCCTGGAGATTATTCCCTGAATACATCAAGCTATCTGATAGCCCCAGAATTTTGACCCATCAGTCTCTCCATAGAAAGTCTATCCACATTTTTCCATTTAGTGAATATCTTCTCATACTAATGATCTAGTTAGAAGTATCTTTTCTAGGTGAAGACTTCTCTAGCCTCAAAAGAGAGCTAGCCATTCCCTCTCCAATGTTCCCTAGTTCTGTGAATAGGTATATTCACAGAATAAATATCCACAGAATATATCTATCCACAGTGTAATAATAACTATCATTTATAGAATATTTATCAAGCACCAGTCACTGTTTAAAGTGTTTTATCTTTATTAAACTAACTGACTCATCCCAATAATTCTATCAGTTAGGTATCACTACCATCCCTATCTGACAAATGAGGAAAGCAAGGCCCTCCCTTGATGGATTGAATCAGTTTTGTATTTGTATTTTAAATTCTAAAGAGTGCAAGGCACATAGTAATTGCTCAGTGACTATTTGTTGCATTGGACTGCTTTGGAAGTTTTAACTACTAATTTGAATAATTTAATTAAAAGCAAAGCTATATCTCAATTTTTAGATAATGCAACAAAAATATGTGAATTGAATTAACTCTTGTGATTTAGATCCATTTATTGGAATAGATTTATACTTTGACTTTTTTCAAAAGAAAACAAAAGTAATTATTTGTGCCATGGAGCTCTTTATCTGAACTATTTGCTTGGTTATTTTTGCTGTTGTGAGGCTTTTTACACAAGATTTTTAAAAAATTGCTGTCACTTCTTGGTTGAATAAGGTCATGAAAGATTTTGACCAGTGTTGGTGTTTCTCAAAATTTCACTTGAAAATCTGTTTTATAAAAATACCTCAAATTGCAAGGAACTAGGAGTGCATGTTATTGACCTCAGAATACAATTTGAACAAATAATGTTTTCTATATCACACATTTTATTTTTAGAATATACTTGTCTTCTTAAATAAACTATGGTGTTATTGGCAATTGTATTATTTTAGAGAATGTTTTAATATGCATAAAATATTGGTTGTTTCTATAACTATATTTCACAAGAGCCTTTTTTATTTGTGATAGTCTGAGTACAACTGTGTCTTTCTTTTTATAACAGATATGTAATGTAAATTATTTCTACAGTGCTTTTTAATATTTAGTGCATATTTGCTGTGTTTCTTTAAATGTTGGAATGCCATCAACCTATGTCATTCTAATTCTCCTTTACTGTGAGAGGTGGATGTTGATGAAAAGGGTTTTAACTCCTGTCTCCCATATAAGACCTCCATTTCATTTTAGTCTTGCAAAAATGGCAGTAGAGTGAATGGAAGCTGCACAGACCATCTTCCAGTACCAAACTCAAATTACAACTAAAATAAAGACAAATCATCAGGAAAAAGCAACAGAAAAACAGCTGTAGAGGACCCATATAACCAGGGACAGAAAAAGGACACTAAATAGAGTCTGGTAGGAACTGCAGAGGCATAAGAGGGCAGGCTGAGAGCCCACGGACAGCAGCTGTTTTAGCTGTGAGCAGCTCCCTTGGGGTTAACATCCCAAGCTGACTCCACAGCACAGAGGGCCGGGACAGAGCACTAAATTAGCTACAGCCACTCACCTTGGGCTCTGGTAGAGGGAGGGCAGACTGGACTAGAACTGTGTGGATACTCAGGAGCTTAAAGAGCTTGGAGTACAATGGGAGTTTTTGCTGAATCACTCCCTCATGGGACAGTAGCCATCTTACTCAAAGAGCCCCTTCCCAGAGCCCTGGGGAGAAGCAGCAGCCCCTCCCTCAGGAATTTAACACAACCTGGCCAGGCCCGAGAAATGCAAATTGAGGCTCATCAACAGCCAGCAAGCATGTGCTCCACCCTTTGGAAATCCTCTTACCCTGAACACCTGAGTGATTTTTTTTTTTTCATTCAGTTGAGAGCTACAACCAAAGGCTCATCAAGTAACTGAGACTAATAGCCTCCAGGCAAAAAACTAGAGGATAACTGAACCTTTCCCGGCTTGCAAATCTACCCAGAAAAGTAAGACTTGACAGTGGTGTTTAACATGGGTCCTCCCCTACTCATCCAAACCCAGTAGAGGGAGCCACAATCAGTGGAACATCAATACCCACAGGGAAGATTTGGCAGGCTCCAAAACCCACTGAGACATCCAAAATGGTGAAACAAAGAAACAAATCCCAAATGAAAGAACAAGAGAACTTTACCGAAGAAGAGATAAAAGAAATGCAGTTAAGCAAGTTATCAAAGGTAGAGTTCAGAGACATGATAATGAAGAAGTTCATTTTAGTCTTGCATTATGAATGCCTTCCTTTAAACCATGCCACTCTCTCCATTCTAACCTTGTATCATCCCGTCACCACAGAATTGTCAGCAATTCTTGTACTATATAACTGGGCTTATTTGTTTTATATGGCAGAATTTCAAACCCAACTGGTTGAGTCAAAATACAAGTTGATTCACACATGCCCAGGCAAGCAAATTCTGGTGCCCAAATCTTTCTGTTCCTGTCATTGGACCCTTTCTTTCTTTTCTAATGGTGGTCTTAAATACCCTCTCACTTTGGTAGCAAAACAGCAACTAAAAACCATGAACTTTTTCTTCAGAGCTTAAATCCATCCCTAAGAAAAAAACACCCTTTTTATCCCAATACACATGCCTGGTTAATTATATGACTGACTCTATTAGTGTCATCTGTAAAACTAATTTTGCTGATTGTCCAGACCCAGGTCACATGCCCAACCCTAGAATTGATGCAAAGATGTCAGCACTATCTGAAGAACATGTATTGAGAGTGGGGATGGGTGGTTTCCCACAGAAAAATAGAAGATCTTTCATTAAACAAGGAAATGTGTCTGGAAAAGAAACAGTAAATGTAACCTATATAAGATATAGCAATCATTGAGACAATTGTAAAAGTAATGCAAAAGCAATCTAGATTCAGATTACTTGGGGACAATGTCCAATGCAAAAACTTACAGTGTAGTTTTACCAGTCAATTGATTCCTTTTGAAGCTCAGTTTCCTTCTCTGTAAAATGGGAAAGTCGCTAATGCCTACTTATGAAGTTTAAATGCATATACCACATAGCTTGCCAAATAGTAGGCACTCAGACAAAGCTAGTTTTCCTCAGCACCAAGGACAGGTTCTTATCATAAATGAAATCATCCTCATCTCCTGTCCTTTTATCTGCACCTGCTAAGTCCTGTTGGTATTAGAATTCATTACACAATTTAGCACTTAATGGCACACAGGAAGTACAGCCTTCATAAGATGGATGTGCAAATGCCTTGTCTTATCAACTAATTTTCAAGCTTGCTAAGGAGTTGAGGTCATTTCTTTGTGCCCTGCCCCACCACCCAGCCTAGGACTAGTCACTCAGTCAGCACAGAGTAAGAGAGAGACTGCATTTCTGAACGGACAGTGACATCAAATCACATTTTGAGAATATTGAGTTATATATATGGAAGAATACATAAACAGAAGAAGGAATAAACACTGAAATAATTAACTAAGGGAAGCTATACCTATAAAAGGAAAGAGCCTCTATGCATCTGTTTATTTACTTGGGGAAAGAGTAGAATTTAGGATTTATAGAGAGGGTCTTGTCACCCTGCTGAAACCATAAGGATGATATGAATATCTTTTGAAGATCCTTCTAAAATCCATGATTCATATGGATTTTGTCATATGCACTAGGATTACTTGCATTTGGAAAAAAAAAGAATTTAATATGGACACTTAAATTAATAATTAATTAGTAGGTTAAATATACATAAAGAAGTTAGGTTTTGGAGACAGACCTAGATTTGAGCCCTATATCCACCATTTAGAATGTATGTGAATCTAGGCAAATTACGTGACCTTTTCAGACCTTATGGAATTTGTAGTGAGGGACCTAGATGGGAGTGTGAGTTAAATTAGTGCAGGTAAAGAATTTCTTCTCACTTAGTTGGAAAGCAATAAGCATTAGCACAGATAAGATTCACTATTATGTTATTTGGGGAATATAGAGGCGTAAATGGAATTAGGTTTGAGTTAGAGAGGTTCAACACCTAAGCTTTACATCTGTCTCCTTCCCCTTGGGAAAAGTGAACACTACAGGTAATAAACATTTGCCTAATGTCCAGCTGGATGAGCCCAATGCTGATTCTTGTTTTATTTTCAATCCTACTTCCTCTGGTTTTATTTTCAGTGGAGTGCAAAATCAGGCAGTGGTTGGGACCATGTTTGTCTGGTTTCTTTTTTTAGAAGCCCACACTGTTTCTTCCCTGGCTCCATGTTTTACTTCAGATCTTAATAATGACTTAAAACTGAACAATAAAACTCAGTCGCTGATACTGTCTCTGTAGAAATCTTAGATTATTATTTTACCAATTCCAGCAGATTTGAGAAGCATCATGTAGTTACTGCCCAAAACAAAGTTTCTAAGATATACACAGACATACAGAGAGATGAATGAAAAAATCATTCATAAGTCACCAAGGTGTTAAAAATTTGTTCAGCTGCAGTGGGTGGGAGCAGCAGAGACACATCTAAAATTTTCAATTTGCCCATTATTTGGTCTAGAGCTTTCCTCTGACACCTTCTGAGTATGCTCTTTAAAACATACAGAAAACCAAATATATAGTAGCATAAATGTCTTTGTTCTGTCCATTGGAAAGGGGGTTCTCAGGTCCTTTATGGGGGTAAAGATGTCTGCACAGACAGGATTTCTATAATATTCTATAATAGTTTTTTCAGCCTGAACTGAATGCTAGGTTTTATTGTTTAACCTCAATTAAATCATCATAATGTCAGTCTATTATAATCAGTTATTTTTCTGAGTAAAAAATCGATGAATTCTTTTTTATTTTATTTTGTTTTATTCCCATCACCATTTATCCCCTCTATGCCCTCTTCAAATAAGGCAATAATTAACAGCCTATGGACATCACCCTAATGGCCACCTCAACTCCCTTTCTCTGCACAGACCTATTCAAAGGATTAATTTTAGACAAACGAGTACACTTATTATTCCCTGAAAATGACATACCCAAGCCCACTTGTGTTCTTTTATTTTTCTTGTCTAGAGTTTCTTCTTTATTTCTTGTTGTAACTGATTCTCAAGTGTCTCTACAGGTTGGATCACTCACACAACCCCTAAGTTCCTGTACACCTAGGAGATAAGCCTTGCTCATTGATGCACAACCAATTTTCTGTGTTTAAATGTTGCTTTTCCTCTACTACATTGAAAAACCTTTGAGGGCAGAGGTTATATCTTCTGTCTTGTATTTTTAAGTTTTTTTCATACGAATGGTTGTTGATGACTTGCCCATTGTATAACATGCTTTTCTGAGTATTGGCTGGGAACTGAAGCAGAAAAACTGACAAAACATAACTGATGCCCTTGAAATGCCACAGTCTAAAAGGAAAAGATGAGCATATCAATAAGTGAAATTAATAAAATATGATAATATAGGAGTCCTTACTGGAGCATACATTGAGGTTTTCAGGACCTCTTTAAATAATGGGTGAACAGCCCTAACAAGGGTTAATTTTTATGAGGGTTTTGTTTTTGGCTAAAGCAGAAAAGGACAGAGCAAGGCTGGTGCAAACAAAAAAAGTAAGTTACATGGCCATTAGCAGTAGCAGGAAGAGGAATGAAGTTGATAATGGTGTCGATGTAGTGATAAAGATGATGTTTATAGAAATGGCCCACCAGATACTTTAATCTGAGCCCATGCAGAGGGACCGCAAGTAGGAACTGAAGAAAATGTACTGGCAAGGTTTTTGTTTTGTTGTTTTGTTTTTGTTTTTGGCAAGCATTGTAAAAGAATCACATACTGACAAGTATGCTGGGACAGATTCATTTTTGGCAGTCATAGGCCTGCTATAGTAAAGAGAAGCTACTGTCTTTTTTTTTTTTAACCTCAGGTATAACCTGATGAAAGCAACCCTTTGAAAGGTCAATTTATTCAGGGCAGTAGGTTGGAATGGGAAGAGACAAAGTAGAATTCCTATTTTCAGGGGATGAGGTAAAATTTTAAATATTTTGATGTTTGGGAGTTTGTTGAGAACATTCTAATGTTTACATTCTAACCTGGTTATTTAGAAATTATAATTTTGGTGGGTTTTTTTTAAGATTCCTTAAAACTCATTTGTCTTTGTGCTGTGTTTCCATGACTATTGTTAACTATACTTGCTTATTTTCAACTGTTTCTAAACTGCAACAAAAGATTTTGGTTTCTTCCATTTTTCTTAAAATTTGCCCTCATTATATATGTGGATAAATGTATATTTTGCCATCCTTCCTATATGTATTCATCATAACCCATACTGTTCACACTTGCCATGAAAGTTTCTTCTTATTCCTATCTACAAGTCTAAATCATCAGCCAGTCTGCTGACCAGGGCTAAATCCCTGCCAACATTCCACAACAGTGTCTTTCCTTTCCCTTGTGCTAATCCTTTGCTCCCTTGTGACATCTTCTTTCCATTCAGTATCAGTGAGTCCTGATAATGACCAAACTTCAGCTCTCAAGTCTGAATCTGTACATTAGCAGTGATGTATAATTATTGGCTTTCATCCAGACAAAAACAAAACCCAACAACCCCCCAAATTAGCCCTCTCCCTCAGTTTTATGTATTCAGAGTGCAATTATTGGCTTGAATTCTCAGGGTATTTAATATACACTTTTCAAAATATTGATTATATTTCTTGGAGTTAAATTTATCTGATGACACACGCACACAAAATGAAACATTTAGTCTTCCATGTAAACCCTCACTCCACATGGAAACAACTTATTGATTTTTGCTGTTTCCTTATGTTTTAATTTCCATGAGACTATTGTTATTTAAAATAAGAATATTGCAAACATCCAAGACTTTTGATCAAACTCCTTCTGCTTCGTGACCTTTAAATTTTTTGTTAAAAAGAGACTATCTGGAGCAGTGGAGAGAATGCATCTTTTAGATTCAAGGAGACCTGAGTTCATCAGCTTTGTATTAACTGATGAACTTTCAGAATTTATTTTCCATTATACTTCAGTTTTCTCATCTGTAAAAAAAAAAGAAAGAATAAATGAAACAGGAAATAGTGTATTGATCTGGCAGGGTTTTCCTGAGAAGATTATAAATAATATGCCAACAGTGTCTAGTGTGTTTCCTGAGATGTGCTGGTTCAAAATGAATGATTGCATCATTTTCAATATTAATATTTTGAAAGAGATTTTATCTGTGTGATAGTACCACCTCTTTTCATATTTTTCAAGAAAACCCTCCCCTTTTTTTGAGTTTTGTGTTGATATAAAGACTAAGAAAGAAACCCGTGTAATTGACATTGCTGTTTGAATATTTGTGGCTAATTTCTGTATCAAAATTACTATATATTTCCTTTTTTTAAATACACATTTGAAGAATTGGCAATATCTGTCAATCAATTCTAGTATCTTGCCAATTATATGGCAGGTATGAGACAATTAAAGGATTTTATAAAGGTGGTACAGTTAATCTGTTGCTATTAATGTGGACAGCTTATTATCAGAGCAACCAACATTGCCATTATCTCGAAATCTATTTATGTTAACATTGTCCTCTTTCAAAACATGTTTGGTCCATGATAGAGACCTAGAGAAATAAATTGAGTAGTTCCATTAGGCATTTAAATGCAGCCAGTCCCCTTGCTCTCCGTATTATCTGACACATAGAGCAATCCCAGACAGCTGTGGTGGCTGATAACTAAATAGCTTTAACCAGCTGATTGATTGGCTTCACTAGTGATTCAAGTGGACACTGCTCAGACCGACTTCATCAGCTAATTAATTCCTAGACTGAGAAGCCACATAATAGTCTATGCTTCCACTGACAAGGACAAAGGAGGGCAATAAACACTCACTAATGTAATAAGTAATAATGAAAAGAAAGGTCTTTATATTATCTTTAATGGAATGGCTAACATGAATTTATGTCAATATACACTGAGTGCTTAGGCTAAGTGAAAACAAGTATGAAACTTGGTACTCATCTTCATGTAGCTTACTGATCTCTTCTGGATATAGGCTTTAAACAGGTAAAATAAATTGAAGGACACTAAAAACAACACTAAATTTAGGGCCAGACTGCACAGAAGTAATACCTTGAATGATTTTACCCTGGTACTAAGTGCTTTGTCACTGGTCTTTTTTATTTAAAAATCAAATGTATAGAAATAAAAAATAGAATCACAACCATCTTGTATCTTTTTCCTCAAATTTAATAGGTAATTAACATTTTGCCATAATTTTTTTTTTTAAATCTTCATCTGAGGACATTTTTCCATTTCTCTTCAGATAGAGTGCGAGGGGGAGAGAGAAAGAGAGAGCAAGGAAGAGAGAGAGAGAGTGAGAGAAACATCAATGTGAGAGAGACACATCAGTTGGTTGCCTCCCACACGACCCCAACCAGGGCCGGGGACCCAACCGCAACTGAGGTGCATGCCCTTGACCGGAATCGAACCTGCAGCTCTGGTCCGTGGGCCAGTGCTCTAACCGCTGAGACAAACTGGCCAGGGCACATTTTGCCATAATTTTAACATCTATGTTTGAAGTAATTTCAAGTCAACTATTCAAGTCAACTATGAGCTATAAACCCTAAATAATTCAGTATACATTTGTAAAATTTTAGACAATTTTATAACTAACTAAACAAAATTAACAATAACTTCTGAATAATATCTAATAGCCAGTCCATATTTAAATGTTTTCCCTTGTCCTTACATGTCTTTCATAGTTGGAGATTTCAAACCCAGACACAACTGAAAACCACAAACTGCATTTGGTTGTTATATTTTTTCTGTCTCCTTCTCACTTTTTCTTTGGCAACATTGCTTGTTGAAGAAACCAGTCAATTGTCCTATAGAATACTATATATTATAATGAATTTGTCTGATGTTAACTGCTGATATTGTTTAACTTCTACCCGTCTACCTTGTACTTCGTGCAAAGGGAAAGTTAAATCCAGTGTTTACTAAATTCAAGTTAATCACTTTGGCAAAAACACTTCATAGTTCATGCTGGCAAGTTTGTGTGCGTCATGGCTTCTGGTTGTTCCCTAGTTAGTGATGGACTGGGTGAAGGTAGTGAACGCTTGATCTGTCCATTGAAGTTATGCTGTCGTCTTGTGTCCAGCAAGAAGTCTGTGGAGCCAGGTAAAGACTCAATTTCCCATCTGTCTCTGATCCATTAGTTTTCATTCAATGGATGACCCAGTCAAATTTTTCATTTGAGCTTATAAAAAGGAGTTTCTTGTTTAATTGTGACAACATTTAACAAATGGCCCTCAAATCTTTAACAACATTTATTTCATGCTCCTAGATTGTCTGGTATTCAGCTGGTCTAGACTGGGATCAGCTGGGTTACATTGTAATCCAGCCTTTGTGTAGAATTCAGTCTGTTCCAAGTTTCTTTGTTCTTGGCACAGGCTAAGGAGAAACAGTTACTTGGGTCTTTTCCTGGCAAAGTATAGTAAATCCAAGCAGGCTGACAGAAACTTCTCATGACTCTTCAAGGCTCAGCTCAGAACTGGCACAGTGTCTCTTCTGGCCATATTCCATTGAGTAAATCAAACCACCTTGCCAAAACCAGTTAAGGGAAGAGAGATGTGCACTCTATCAACTTTAAAGGCAGATACCACACAATCACAATTGATGTATAATTCTTTTACAATAGGAAATAAAATGTTGCAAACAATAGTACAATCTACCAAATTGGATTTACAATAATTTATCTGCTGTCTTTCTTAAAATTATTAATAGATAAACTATCTTTATAATATAACCCACATTGATTTATAATGAGATTCTAGGTCCTATTTCAGACACATTTGAGTCCAGTCCTCTCTTCTGCCTCCTGTCAGATAATAAGCACCAAAGTAATGTCAACTTATCTGTGTATCTCTGGTGCCAAGCACAATTTTTAGAACACAGAAGATACTCAATAAATATGAGATGAATTACATGTCAGAATAGTCCTTGAATTTTGCAAATAATTTATATGCAAAGGAATAGAAGCCAATACCTTTGGTTCCTTTTCTGTGCGTCAGACAGCATGCCCAGCGCCTTCATTCTCCATTGTACCGTTGTTTCCATACATAAAACAATTGTCACTGAACATTTGACTATTAATGACAAATTGAGGACTGTGCTAAGCACTAGTTCTTTAAAACCCTGAGTGGGGCTGGGGGTGGGGGAGAGAAAGAGTCAAACTGCTAACAAAGAAATTAAAGCAAGCGTTCAGGAAGGCTAAGAGAAACTATTATCATAATCAGTCTTAGAGACAGCCATACTGCTCTACATGGATAACATTAGTTAAACTGTGTTCATATTAATTTCCAGTAATTTAGAAAGTTCATGGAATAAGAAAAGAACACTAAAATATGAAAATGCAACCTTTATGATTGAAAGCAGGTTTACTCTTCATTTAGAAATGAAACCAGCATGCAAAAATAAGAGAAAAAGATCAGTTTTAGGGAATAAGATTTGAACATCTAATTGATTATTTTAAATCTTAATCATCCTATTATAGACCCTCAATTAACTATATCCATAGATTTCAGTAACAAATTTTATTTGTGTGGCTATAGAACCTGATCTATAAACGTGCATATTTGTTAGCTTGCCCTAAATTTAAGTATTTTAAAGGGTTTTTTTCATTATCCCTTTTGTTTCAGAATATCAAGTCTGTCAATCTGCAGGTTTATTGGGTAGAAAAAATGATTAATTCGAGTTGATGGCTGGGTTGATAATTTATGCACAATTAATTGAAAGACTTTTACCATCATTGTGGGATTTCATAGACTACTTATACACCCTAGTGGGAAAAAACAGTCAAAGCACTTTTCTTCTGAAGAAAAATGTCAAGCAAACAACAGATATGTAGCACTGGAGCATTGCAATGATATTAGAACTCCTCAGAGCATCCTGAAATTGTGTAAGCAAACTGGTATTATAAAATCTGACCTAGAAAGCCACTTAAACCACACTAATCAGATGAATAATAAAAAGCAAGAAACTATTGAGCTGCAAGGCAGTTACGTAGATAACGAAAGGTTAATTAGATGCATGACTACAAGTTCCTCCTGCCCTGGGATTTTTTCCTCAGATGTTTTAGACAGTCATAAGGGAGTTTGACATTAACTTATATACACTAGGGATTAATTTCTTTGAAAAAGAGTTCTATGACAGAAAGGCCAAGATTTAGGAAGCAGGACAGGGTCGGGAGTGGGTGGATGGATGGGTGGAGGGAATAGAAGTAATTAATAACAATGAAATACTTGGAGGCTCTGTAAATTTGGTCAATACTTAACTTTTATTTACTTATTTATTTATTTATCTATTTACTTAATGATTTATTGTTGACACTATTAGAGACGTTCCCCCTTTCCCCCCTTTTACCCACCCCCACACAGCCCCTGACCACTCAATATTTAATTTGATCTTCAATTTAAATGTATTTTTACCCTAACACATAAATAGGATTTTGAAAGACACAGAAAGCTCCGATGATGAGAGCAGGTGTGGCAGTCTGGTGGAGTATGAAAGGACCCTGCCTTGCACTGGAGAGACAAAGCTTGGGGATTGGGTTATGGCCCAACTCTGCCCCTCTCAAGCTCTGTGTCCTGGCAGTTTATGAGAGCTCTTCAGCCCTCAGTTTCTCCTTCAAAAGAAAAATGGAATCTACTCTAGGTTATTTGATCTTTATGCCTTCTCCATTAATTTAATGTCCATAACTTAATAATGTTTTCTTTCAATATTTTCATTGTTATATAAAAATGTTATGTATGTGTAGAATAGATTGGATGCTAAAAAAATAAAATGTCAAAGCCTTTAAAAGTTTATTCCACCATTCGTTCAATTCAATATCATTTTCTGGGAGCTGAATGATGCCAGGTGCTGGAGATTCAGAGATAAATGCCAAACCTCTGACCCCTGCTTCCTTATTAATAATTGTTTTAATAAACAGATATTTTGGTGTCAATAGCAAATATCAATAACCACATATATCTCACGTATTCCCATAGGTTTCACTAGAATCCTTTTATGAGATTGTTCTATAAGAATAATAGCTGACAATGTATCTAATAATCAAAATTATTTACTGACTATAGTATGTCATTTATTTAATCAGCACAAGCCTAAGAATTAGAAATTATCATTTCCACATAAACAGATAACGAATGTATGGCTCAGAGACTCACTGAAGACCATAGAAGTTGTAAGAAACTTTAACTCAGGCTGCTTCACCACTACTAACAACTACTGTGCCTCTTATAAACACGTACTGTGAACTTTTCTGTTTTAAGAAAGGGTTTTTTATTAATTTTTTTTTTTTTATTGATTTTAGAGAGAGAGGAAGGGAGAGGGAGAGAGAGATAGAGACATTGATGAGAGAGAACATCGACTGGTCGCCTCCTGCATGCCCCTCACTGGGGATCAGGCCCACAACCTGGGCATGTGTCCTGACTGGGAATCGAGCCAGCGACCTCTTGGTGCATGGGACGACGCTCAGTCCACTGAACCATGCCAGCTGGGCGAGGGTTTTCTTTTTTAATATTAGGAAATAAGCCTCACAGACTCATTCATTCTCCCTCAATAAATATTGGAGACCAATCAAGTTTAGGACAGATGGACATTAAAAAAAACCCTCTAATCATCTGACCATAGTGAGGAAAAAGGTAAAGAGAGGCTGATGTGTGATTGGAATTTTGACAGAAATAATGAGGAAGAAAGTCGTGGAGCATTGAATTTCAGAAAGAATAACAGGGTTTCAGGCTATGGGGTCATCAAGGAGGGTTGCTCGGCCCCGTGCATGTTTGGGCTGGGAAACCTCCAGAGGAGCTGGGGCTGGAAATGACTTCTCTAGCACCAGGAGGAGCTGGACACAAAGAGGGTGTGAGTGTGAGGAGAGGGTCCTGAGTAAACAGAACAGCGTACACACAGGCAGACATGAGAGGTGGTAGGTGAAGAGCCACAGTCCATGAATGTACCTTGATCCAAAGTCCAAGTGGGACTTAACAAAGGAAGGGACAGAGATGATGGGAAACAAGACGGAGGAGTTGTATAGGATTCAAATTTAGATTTGATTTTGACAATGAGATAAAGTTTAAAAAAGACAGGTGTGAGTGTGTGTGCTGCTGCAAGGCTGGAGAAGCCGCACAGGCAAGGGTGCGAGGAAAAGGGTAGCTAACAGAGGTGGTTCGTGCTGCGAAAGGCGGGAGAAAAGCCAAAAAGCTAAGCAAGACAGTTAACATGAGCTCCATTTCCCAGATGAGAAAGCCTCAGAGTTGGTGGGAGAACTGGGGTTTAACCAGGTTTCTCTGTCGCCAAAGCCCTGTCAGGAAAGTATCCATACATGGAACGAGCTTCATCGATACTGGGTGATGTACTGATTAATAAGAAGTTAGTAGAGGATGGGAATAATAGCCCACAATAGGAAAATAAAGTGAAATAATTGCAGATATGACTATAAGATTAAATATTATACAACCACTAGAAAAGTTGTTTTTAAAACATATTCAGTGGCATGAATAAATGTTTTCTCATAATGTAATGGAAAACAAAACTCAGAATATAAAGTGCTGTAATATAACCTTTATTATTTTGTCTGTGAGTATGTGAATAAGAGATTAAATGAAAAAAATATAAAAATATTATTAGAAATTTTACCTGAACTGTGAGGCCACAGGTTGTCCATCCTCATGTATTTCTACACTTTCTATATGGTTATATTTATTGTTCATAGAATGGAACACCGCAAAGGAAAATATAAGGGGAGAAGTGATTGATTGAAGTATAGACAATGTTCTCAACCAATTTCATTCCCTGTCTGCACATGAAATTAGGTTGTCACCATTCTCTGCTTTTATAGAAAAAAAATGAACATTTTAAAATCCGGGATGAGTAGATAATTAAAACTTGTGCGTGCTTATCAAAGCAAGGACACTCCAGTTTCCGTTTCCACTTGATGCTTGAGCCTCATAGTGCCTACAGGTGTTCTTTAAAAACATTTACTAGAGAATGAGGGGTCATCTTCCCAGTTAAGTACAGAGTAGGCAGCAGGTGTCGGGACAGGCTTCATAATTATACTTGTGTGCACCTGGTGGCTGGGAAATTGTATCTGATGATGATTGCTCAGTGCCGAAGGTCAGAGAATAGCTGCTCTCTTTAAAAGTAGCCTGTGCATGTGGGATGGGAGTGGTTGGGGAGCTGTGGATTAAGCAACAAAGGTCGAGGAAAAGCCCAGGTGCCGACTGAGCTGCTGGTGAAGCTGGGCAGGAATATTGCAGGCCAGAAAGAGCAGAGCCTGTTCTAGAAATTGCACTGATGCTCTGCCACCCAGAGCACAAGGACCAGCTGGGAGAAGCTGTTTGCTTGTGTGCGTGTTTGTTGATTGGTTGGTTTAACTTAGGTGAGAGAATTGTCCTCACCAGGCTTCCTCAATTGTCAGCCTCTTGAGTTGTATCTGTCTTTCTCTTGAGTCACCTGGACAGAGTTCCTAACCCTCAGCACAGTTCTTTCCAAACCTGAACCTGGTCTTTAAAGTAAGCTACTCCAATTGTAAAACACCTCTGATATGACCTGTATGAAGAAGAGCAGGACTATCTTCTCTCCCAAGCCTTCTTTGAATATCGTCTATTTATTTTATGTGGTTTCAGAGCATATTCACTGCTTTCATTCTACCCTTGTGAGGGTCAACCTTAGCTTCCCATCAGGTCTCCCGTGAAATATGATCACATTACAGCTACCTGGTCCCTTAGCTATTGAAGGTCCAATGCAGCAGGTTTGAAGTGGGCCTTTGGGATGAATAATTTTAACAAGCTTCTTAAATTATTGTGATACCCAGGCAGGGTTTATCACCCTCCTTTACAATATTAATATGGAAGGCAAATAGAAGCCAAAATAAAAATACAGGCTGTTATATATACCATTTGGATAATGTGGGACAACAAAGAGCACTCTTGTTCTCTATCTGAGCCTCAGTTTTATCAACTGAGAAATGGTGATACTATTGCCTACCCTGCAGTATAGTTCGTGTGAAATACTTAGGACACAAAGAAGCACAAAGCAGGTACTAAAGCATATGAGCACTGTCTTCCCTTTTTTCTGGAATATGGTCAAGTACATTTAAGAGTGCCAGCATGCAGCACAGATCTTTATTGTGCCTCAGCGGTGAGGGCAGGCATCAAAAGTATTTGGGATTAACAGGCACCCTTATCCTAGTTGAAAGTTTTCCAGGTTAAAGATGTGACTCTTACTTCCCATGTCCTATAAAAATTCAATATAATTTATCCGCGGTTTCCTAAAATCCTTTTTAACATTCTTTGAAATTTTAGTCTGTGTCACCTTGTGGGTTAAGTTCTGATGTTTTCAGGGGGAGTCCATCAGCAATTAGTAATTGGGAGTTTGGATAGAGTAGCTGAGAATCTCTCTGTGTTAAATTTGTCTCCCTATCACTTACTAGATTTTAAGGTTGGACTATTCACATAGTTTCTTTCTGAGTCTCAGTTTTCTTCACCTATAAAATGTTGAAAACAGGAAAGAACTGGATACTACTTCTGCCTCCATCGTTTTAAGTCCTCCTGCCCTCACCTGTCTTGGCCCACCCATCTCTGAGTGGGGTCAGGCCAACTTCGTGCAGGCAAGGCTAGTAGCACCTCATCTCCTGCCAGCACAATGAGGCTCTCACCTTCCATCCTAGTGATTGCTATGTCTCCAGGGCATAGGCGACTGAAATGACTGTTGGGGGAAAGGGTGAAGATCATGGGGATAATCTCTGGCCAAGGGACATAAAATCTGTGGATGAATTCCTCCCCCTTTTAACCTCCTAGAGAAAGTCTTGAGAAACAGGTTAGATTCTTGAGGGAGATCTGTTGATCAAGCAATCTGTGCAATATCTGGTCATGGCTACCTTGACAAAGCTTCTCATCTTGGCTCTTTCTCCTTCTCTGCTTCATTTTCTTGCATCCTCATTCTTGTTCCTGGAGTTTTACTCTCAGTTAAAGTAGAGGTCCATAAAACCTCCCCAAATCTACATTTTCGTAACCTAATGCTAAGACACATAATATTTATATCTTAGAGTTGATGTGAAGATAAAATTAGATAGGTCATAAATGCGTGTTATAAATGGAATTCAATGAATATCAAATTGTTATTATCATATGTCCTAATTTATGTTTCTCAGGTTGAAAGTTACTTTTCATACCTACTGTCTCCTCTAGTCCCTCTCCTACATCTTTCTTTTCTGGTCTCACCCTACCATCAATTATGGTCGTTGCTTTTTTCTGACTTTGGAGAACGATTTGTGCTTGGTGCATCAGTAGTAAGTGTGAGTGCTTTGAGCAAGGGTTTAAATGGCACTAGTCATCTAAACTAGTCTATTGTTTTTGTTGTTTGTACAAAAAAGTGTAACTCCCTACAGATAATAAGGGCTATCACCTCACTTAGCCTCACAAGCCAATTCTCTTGGTCAGAGCTGGTAAATGCTCACATTTCAAGAGGTTAGGACAGGGTTTAGGAAAGATGGTACTATATGTATAGATGGTTTAGAGCCTCAAGAGATAGATGGTGGTTGGAGACTTTGGGGGTCATGACCAGCTCACACGTTTGGGGTTCATAAACTATCATGGAGTAAGGTTCTTCCTTAATCTACCAATCAGTGCACTGGATAAACAGAATTCTTCCCTGAGGGAAAAGACCATGACGTGTCCAGGAGCAATATTTTGGGGGTTGAGTTGACACTCAGACTGATATTGTGTTTAAATCACCTAGGAGGTGTCTGCAAGTCTCTCTAAAGAAACAAAGTCAAACAAAATTGCATCATAACAGCATCTTCTCAGAAGGAAGCAGAAGACACCATCAAAAAAGGGAAGCTATTTCCCATCTCAATGTTGATGATTCTGGGAGTTAACTGAAAGAAGGTCCACCTCTCTTAACAGAAAATGCCTTGTTCCCTGCATAGTCCCAGTGCCAGGCAGAGTTATTGGCTCATTAAGTTCTCTGTAGGAATTTGCTAATCACTAAAATGAGGTGATAAAGTCCGAGGCTCACATATCCAGTAAACTCAGAAAGAAAACAGATGATGAGGACAACACTAAGAAATATACATAGGGGACTTTTACGTGAATAGGCTGGAGTTTCTGATTATCAAGTGCAAGATCTAAGGCTCATGGATGGGCAGTTTTGTGGAGGCAAACATGATTTGCACCTAAATCCAATCCATCTAAGCCCAAGTTCCCTCTTGTGATGAAAGCACATACACACACATACATGTATCTCCTCCTCCCAGTTACAAATAGTTTCTTCCCCCAACTATATCCATCTATCAAAATAGGAACAATGGTTTATTCTTTGGACCATACTTTGTCTTCCTCTCTTGTTATCTTCTGCTTCCAGAAAAAATAACTGGGTACCCCCTGGACCTATCATTCTCAAGGGTCATTCTGTCTCTTCTGTAACAGTCCGTGAAAACTGCTCTTCATTTGACCCATCTTAAGAGACTTGTATTTGCACTAGAACAAATACTCCAAAAGTTTATATGGAACCAAAAAGAGCCCAAATAACCACAGAAATCTTGTAAAAGAAGAACAAAGTAGGAGGGATCACATTACCAGATATTAGATTATACTACAAAGCCACTGTAATCAAAACAGCCTGGTATTGGCATAAGAACAGGCAAATAGATCAATGGAACAGAACAGAGAACCCAGAAATTGACCCAAGACAATATGCTCAATTAATATTTGACAAAGGTGGCAAGAGCATACAGTGGAGTCAAGATAGCCTCTTCAACAAAAGGTGTTGGGAAAATTGTACAGCTGCATGCAAAAAAATGAAGCTAGACTACCAACTTACATCATACACAAGAATAAACTCAAAATGGATAAAGGACTTAAATGTGACTCATGAATCCATAAAAATCCTAAAAGAAAATGTAGGCAACAAAATTTCAGACATCATATGCAGCAGAATTTTCACTGATACAAAACCTAAGACAAGAGAAACAAAAAGAAAAAATGAACACATGGGACTACATCAAATTCAAAAGCTTCTGCACAGCAAAAGAAACAACTATTAAAATGGAAAGGGAACCCACTATATGGGAGAGCATAATTGCCAATGATACATCAGATAAGGGGTTAATTTCCAAAATATATAGAGTGCTCATAAAACTCAACAAAAGGAAGACAAAGAACTCAATTAAAATATGGGCAGAGGACCTAAAGAGACACCTCTCCAAACAAGACATACAAATGGCCAAGAGACATATGAAGAAATGCTCAATGTCCCTAATCATCAGAGAGAGGCAAATTAAAACAACAATGAAGTATCACCTCATACCTGCCAGAATGGCTGCCATCAACAAATCATCAAACAACAAGTACAGGAGAGGGTGTGGAGAAAAGGGGACTCTAGTACACTGCTGGTGGGAATGCAGACTGGTGCAGCCACTATGGAAAACACTATGGTTTTACCTCAAAAAATTAAAAATTGAGCTGCCATTTGACCCAGGGATCCCACTTCTAGGAATATATCCTAAGAAGCCTGAGACACCAATCAGAAAGAATATATGTACCCCTATGTTCATAGCAGCATTATTTACAATTGCTAAGATCTGGAAACAACCCAAGTGTCCATCAATAGATGGGTGGATAAAAAAGCGATGGTACATATACACAATGGAGTACTATGCAGCTGTAAGAAAGAAAGATCTCTTATCCTTTGAGATGACATGGAGGGACCTGGAGAGTATTATCCTAAGCAAAACAAGCCAAGCAGAGAAAGACAAATATCACATGATCTCACTTACTTGTGGAATATAATGAACAAAACAAACTGATGAACAAAATAGACCCAGAGGCATAGAAGTAGGGTACAGACTGACAAACCTCAGAAGATGAGGTGGTGGGGAGAGATAAACCACAGAACTTATATGTATGTATGTGTACCCAATGGACATAGAAAACAAAGCTGGGGACAGGGTGAGGAGGGATGGGGAGGAGGGTGTCAATGGGGGAAAAAGGAGAAACATCTATAACAAAAATAACTAAAAAATAATAAAATAAAATAAAAAATAAAAAAGAGACTTGTATTGGCAATAAAAGACAAAGTTTGTACAAATTAATTTTCTAAGAAGACGGCTGTGAATTAAAAGACCTCATGCCCAAGGACACCATTCTGATCTCTCCTTCATCCTGCAGTCCTGTCAGTGCTATCCAGAGCTCTTGTACTTTGCATTTTAGGACTATGTCCTTGGATGTTCTGGGCTGGGGAATCCAGAACCCATGACCATTCTAGGATTTGTAGACTCTGATCCCCTCTTTCCAGTAAATTATCCATAACGGGTCTTTAGCCAGACCAAGCCTTGATTACCCAGGGACAGTTGTACCCACCACAGTCACAACACTTAGACAAGAGAGTCCAAGTTTAATATCTTCATTTCTTTCACCCAGTCCCCAAGGTGGGTACTGGAAACATCAAGGGGAAACACTTCGTAAAGTATATGATTGTCTAGCCACTATGCTGTACGCCTGAAGCCAATACAAAATAACATTGAAAGTAAGTTATAATTGAAAAATAAAAATAAAAAACGCAAAAACACATTTTTCAGTAAGGAAAAAAGAAAAGACAGTCCAGCTTTAAATGAACATCAAGAACTCCTTTGAAACAGGACAGAATTTATGAGTTGTGACATGCCTCCTGAAATGTAAGTGAAGGGGAAAGTATGTGGGGGAGGCTACGCTTCCCTCCGTGCTGATGCTGTGGGGGCTTAGGATTCGATTTTATATACAGCAGTTTCGTTTTTGTTTTGATTTTCTGGCAAGCAGCTGGTATTGTATCTATCATCTCCTCTTCCAGACCACCACTCCCACTCACTGTACCCCACATTCATTCTAATACATGAGTTGATAGATGGGATCTTTCACTACAAGCAATGAAAATTAAAAAAAAAAAAATAACAGGTGACTCCCATCTAGTACATATTGCGACACCCTCATCTAGCACATGGGATGGCCCTGTGGCAGGCAAATCCTTTAAGGGGGAGGTAGATACTAAAATCCTAGCAGCATGAGAGCATCAGGCAGCTGAAGAAAGAATTTACATGGAGCAGGATTGGTGATAAAGAGAAGTCAGGAAAGGGCTGGAAAGAACTTTGCTAACTCCGCAGTGTTGCTAAGGGCCAGTCTGAGCTCCAATCATCAGTCTCATAAAAGTGCAGGCATAAAACAGAAACAAAGACAGCCGGTCCTTCAAGTATATCCTGCTTCATTATTTAAAGGTTTATTAAGTGCATAGATCATGGAACCAGTGTCTCCTATTACCAGTGAGACTTGAATCAATATGTTAAGACACAACATTAAGGTAAAGGCCTGCAAGTTTTATTGAATACTAAATATCTTTTATAGTGGGATGTCTCTATAAAATCAACTCCCCTGTCCAAATGGTTACTTTAACATTTGTGAGGAAGTAAATGAAACCTGAATGAGTTAAGCCTCATTCATGACAGAAACTTCAAAACAGACAACCCACCCACTTACCGGACAACTTGTATCCAAACAAAAGGACAGGGTTAGACAAGAAGAGTGGACATCCAGCCTTGGTAAATAATGAGATCCCTGCCTTTGACTTTTCCCCTCACTTGCTTCTTCATTCCTACATATGTCCATCCAGCATAACTTGAGTTCTTCTACCTCTCTCCTCGCTCATGAATTTTGATTCGATGACCACGTAGCATTTCTTGGGTCTTGACCATGTGTACTGGATCACACTTATCATTGGCACTGTAAGCTTCCAGTCACCCCAGAGCAGTTGGCCTTGCTGACCTCTTTAGCTCATGCCTCTGAAACACCACCGTGGCAGTGGTTCCCTTGGTTAGAACTGCACTGGGCTCACCACTGTTACAGTGGGTCATAAGTAAAGACTGTCTGTAATTGGACTAAGACTACCTATCTATTATGACTCTTTGTGAACTTAATTGTTTTTAATCCGCAACCGAGGATATCTTTTTATTGATTTTAGAGAGAGAGGAAGGGAAAGAGAGAGACAAGAGAGGACATTGATGTGAGAGAGGATTACTGATTGATTGCCTCCCGTATGCACCCTCATGGGAGCCCACAACCTAGGTGTGTCCTGACCAGGAATCAAACCCGCAACACTTTGGCATATTGGATGATGCTCCAACCCACCGAGCCACCCAGCCAGGGCTCCATGAATTTACTTTTATGATATTGAATTGATTCCACAGCAAAGAGACACATTCAAGAAATAACAAATCTGTGTTTTGCTCCAAGTCTTTCCAACGACTTTCTCTAATAGTTACTTCACTAGACTGAGCCTCAACTATCAAATCACAACTATCAAATCCTAACTACTTCATAGTGCTGATTCCTGAAGAAAAACAAAACAAAAAACTAAGAGGAGGGTGCATAACCTAAATAATAGTTGCTAAAGGGCTATAGAATTTTAAGTATAAGATAAATTTGGTATCTTATTTACGTTTTCCAATCAGTATCAAATAAGCACAAACCAATGCCAAAGTCACATAAGGATCCTGTAAACACTCATCAAACCTGATGTATGTGCGGAGAGCTTCTCCAGAGAAGGCACATGGTAAGAAAAGCCAGATTAGTCAGCATTTAGAAGACCAGAGAGTAAAGAAGGAGTTAGTGTCCACTGTAGCACAGGTCATACAGCATGCTCTTTCACGTGAGGTTTTCCTAGAAGGCAGGGTGGCTGTGTACGGCTGGGCAGGTCATTCATTACCAAAAGGTACCTGGTCAAGGAGACGAGTGGGAACAAAAATGCAACTTTATTTTTTAAATATGTTTTTATTGATTTTTTTTTTTTTTTTTTTTTTTAGAGAGAGAGAGTTTGAAACATCCATGTGAGAGAGAAACATCAATCAGCTGCCTCCTGCACTCCCTCTTCTAGGGATCGAGCCCACAACCCAGGCATGTGCCCTGACTGGGAATCGAACCAGGACCTCTCAGTCCATGGGACAATGCTCAATCCACTGAGCCACACCAACTGGGAGCAAAAATGCTACTTTATTCTTCTTTGATTCTTATGTCTTGGTACAGGACTGTGTCTTCCACAAGTAGAAAGAGTGCCTTACTCAGGTAAGAGTTAACATGGCCTGAAACTATGTTGGGAAGAATTAATATAACCCGAGAAGGCTTGAGAATGCTATCCATAGGAAGACCTATTGCAAGGTTGGCTCTTAGCTGGAACCTGAGAACTTGGACATCAGGAGGAGCCCTACCATTCCCTGATCAGAACAGTTCACTGTGCCTCAACTGTGTATGTAAACAGTGTGGTTTATGCTGAACAGTTGCTTCTCTTGGCAGTATCTGGAATTTTGGAACATGCCGGACAGAGGGTATCTATGTGTCCAGCCCCTAATAAAATCCCTGAGTACTAAGTCCCTAATGAGCCTCCCTGGAAGACATTTCTCATGTGTTGTCACAACCTGTTGCTGAGGGAATGAAGTATGTCCAGTGTGACTCCACTGGGGGAGAACTCTAGGGAGCTGTGCCACATTTTCTCTGGACTTTACCCCACATGCCTATCTCTTAGTTAAATTTGCTCTGTATCCTTTTGCTGTAATAAATCATAGCCAGAGTCCTTCCAGCAAACCATCAAAACCAGGGGTGGTCTTGGGGGCGTCCAGCACACATTTCTTTTCACATTAAGAGGCCATGGGTCACCAACCTGTTTTCCATGGGGCTGTGTCTGCTTGGAAGTGCTCGTTTTCCCCAGTTCACATAAAGACATCATAAGAACAACCAAGGCTCTACTGGGAGAAGAAGATAAAGAAAACGCATAGGCTTCCTGTTCCCACCCACATTCTTTGACTAATGTATAACATCATTGTCGCTGTTTCCCTTTTCCTCACTGAAGCCAGAGTGAACACTGCCCAGGTCAGTATGAACTCCACAGTCATGGAGGTGGGTCCCAGGAATGGAGGAAAAAAGGGACCAACATTTACAAACGTCCTCCTAGGTTCCAGGTACTATATTTGGGGTTTTACATACGTGTCTTCATTACAACAGAGACAGTAGCAATCCTGTGTAATGCTTTAAGAACCCGGGATGCAGAGATGTTAAGTAATTTTCCCAAGATCATGCAGTAAGTGGTGAATCACGATTTGTTGGGTCTGATTCCAAATTGCATGCCCTTTCCATATTATGCTGCCCTCATTTTCAAGTCTTCAACCCCAATGTCTTTTCATCTGAAAATTGCAGTTAACTGTCTCCCTGGGTTTTTATTAAAACAAAGTAATATATGTATGTTAAGTAGTATAATATCTGGTATGTAGTAAATTTGAAACAAATGGGAAAGATTTTTATTATTCCTGTGGCTGTGATCGCTCTCACAGCAAGCATTCATCTGACTCAGCACTTCTGTGGCTGCTCTGGGGATGAGAGGACAGACAACGAGGGCCATCTAGAGAACAATTTTCTGCTAGTGTTTTTTTTCCAGATTTACAATGTAGCACACTAATAACCATGTATCTCATTAAATATGTATCAGATTAGTGTTGAAAGTTTTATTTGAATCAACTCCAAATTCCTATGTATGCAATTCCCAATTAATTATATTGTTTCTGAAGTACCTTACAAGTATGTCCAAAATGCAAAAGAAAACAAGAACAATAAAAACTACCAAAAGCATTGTCTTGCAGTGGCCAAATTTGTGTTCCTAGGCACATACTGATTTATGAAACAACTTTACACCACTCTATATTAATGAAATGTAACAATAACCTTCTCCAAATGCCTGTGACTACACATTTTCCTTCTGTTGTTAACAGTTCAAAACACAGCCCAAGTGCTGATTTTGTTCAGATCAGCCCACTGAACAGAGTATAGTGTAGAAAAACACAAAATTTAGTCCACAAAGAGATATTGAGAGCCTACTTCATACTCAATAATACTGAACACAGCATCTCTCTGGCACACAATTAGGCCCATTACATGGAGTTGGGATGATGATGGTGGTGGTGATCAGAGAAGGAGTAATGTATTCCAGCACTGGACAAGAGCTTAGATAGTTTCTGAGGTCAATCTAATAATATTTCATAATTAATAACACACAAACATGCAGTATTGTATGCTGACATAGGATTAAATCCTCTGTACCACTAGCTTACTAGGAAAACCTTTGACTTAATGAATTTACTTACATAAGATGTGCTGAGTCTATATCATTTTTTTTAAAATTCAACTTAAATTAAACTCTACTTATATTAACTACCACCAACATATACAGTGTATATTCTCCTAATAAATATTCTCAATATTTTATATGATTACTTTTAAGCCCCATTTTAATAAACTCAGTCCAAACAATAGAAGAAAACATTCTTTAAAATATAGACCATTCTATTTCCCTGAGCATATATTATTGCTATTGATTTTTCTAGTCATCTACTTTTAAAGCCAGTTTGAAAATGATCCTTAAGTTCTCAATCTCATTTATTAAAGCCTTGAAAGTTGATTGCCTCAATTTTCCCCCAATCAACAAGATAACCCTTAATTCTAATGTCTGGATTAGTGGCATTTCCAACTATGAAGTAATGGTGCCATTTATTTACATTAGAATCAACACAAGTTCAGAACATAAAGCCCTCATCAATTTTCCAAATAAAACTGCAGCTGTAGTGTGGAACAGGTGAAATGAGGTCTGTATTTCTCAGATGTAACATAGCCAAGAGCTTAAGCCAGACTTCATGAAGTTTAAAAGCAATAAAGCCAGTTATTTCAGCCCTATAGCATACTTATTTAAAGAGATGGATGTTATTGGCTGTTTTTCAATATACTGCTTATACTATCATTAAAAGTTGAAATGGAATCCTACAGTATTATATGTACCAAATTCCATAAACTGGCAAGACCCAGTCTCCTCCTTAATCTCTTTAAAACAGAAAAATAAAAACAATTGTAAAGCTACATCCAGAATACTATGATATCTACACAACCCTGTCTCCATCCTCACTTTGCAGAAAAACAACAGCACATGAGATTGAGAGATTATGGAATCTCAAGTATAAGAACTAGAAGCATCAGAATTCTCCAGACAATAAAATTCTATAGTTTCTTTCATAACCAAGAGAAGAAAATAGCCAATGGAAACAGGTCCAGAGAAGTCACAGATACTGGAACTAGCAGGGAATAACTTTAAAAGAGTTCATATAAATTTTTTTAAGAATTTAGAGAAAGACATAATCAATGAGCAGATAAGGGTTCTCTGAAAATTAACAGAATCCACAAAAAATAAATCAAATGGAAATTCTAGAACTGAGCAATCTAACATCTGAAATATAAAATTATCTTATGGGCCCAACGACTGCATATTGGAGAAGAAACAATCAGTGACCTTCAAAACAGAAACTGGAAATTATAAAATTGATGTTCAGAGAGGGAAAATCAACTTTAAAACATTAACAAAGACCAAATGAGTAGTTGGACTGCATTGCATAGACTTATAAATTGAAGTCTCAGAGGAAGAGAAAGAGATTGGCATAGAAACAAATATTTGGGAAAAAATGGTGGCATAAATTTTTCAAAATTTGAATATATATATATATATATATATATATATATATATATATATATATCATAATAAAACCCAAGCGGAACAAGCATAAAGAAAACCATATCTAGATACCTCTTATTCACATTCCTGAAACCAAAAGTTAAAGAGAAAAGGTTTAATTCAGTTCAATGAAGGAGGAAAAGGCTTTTCAAATATTACACTGAAGCACATAATATACATATAGAAAAAAAGAATCTCTACACTTAAACGTAACTGTACACAATAATTAAATGTATAATGAATAATAGACCTAAACATTAAAGTTAATTAATAAAGCTTCAAAAAATTAGAGGCACATCTACATAACTTATTTTTGTAAAGATTTCTTACACAGCAAGATTTGCATAAAAGTGTTCACAGAAGCTTTATTTACAATAGCCTAAAACTGGAAACCAGAAAAAGTGGCCATGAGCAGCCAGATAGATTTATAAACAAAATATCCTGTGGTATATTAAATGTATCCAAACCTAGTAATGAAAAAGAACAAATTACCAGTGTGAAAAACCACATAGATAGCCCTGGCACTTGTGATTCAGTTGGTTGGGCATCATCCCATGCACCAGCTTGATTTTTGCCAGCTTGATTTTTGTCAGAGCACATGGGCTCAATCCCCAGTAGGGGGCATGCAGGAGGCAGTCAATTGGTATTTCTCTCTTTCTCTCCCTCTCCCTTCTTCTCCAAAACAATCAATTAAAAAATATTTTTTTTAAATCACATAGATAAATCCCCAAAACATTATGCTGAAAGAAGCCAGAACCAAAAAATTATATATTGTCTGACTTCAGAAATTCTAATATAGGAATAACTAATCTATGATTATAAAAATCAAATTAATTGCTTCTTTTAATTTCACACTGCTCCTTTCAATTTCATCTGTGGTGGTAGAAGAATTGACTGCAGAGAAGATGAAGGAATTTCCTGAAGTGGTAGAAATTGTCTGTATATTTAATGAGTTTTGAATTACGTGATGTAGTTTTTCAAAACTCAAAAACTGTAAAATATCTTTTCATTGCACTGTGTGTATATTCACTTCAATTTTTAAAAAGGGAAAAGAAATACAAATCTAACCTATCCTCTTGTCCTTTCAGCCAGGTTATCCTCTCTTGATTTTCCTATTTCTCTTAATGGGAGCTTTATTCTCAGTCAAAACAAAACTGTATTTTTTTTACACCTGTTACTAGCTCCTCCAATATTTCATCATTTTTCAAAATTCAAACAATATTGTAATTGCCACCATTTTTTATTACTTAGGTCAAGCACAGGTTAAGCCCTTTTCATCCAATAACTAACTTGTAATCTCATTTATTCTACATTGTACATACAAACCCATTGGCTTTCATTTCCTTATTCACTCTGAGGAAACTAAGATTCAGAAAAGTCAAAAATAGTCAGTTGGGAATCAGGATTTGAATTCATATCTCCTCCTAATTATTACCAATAGTATTTATTACAAAACTCCCTGTGTCTCTCCCACTTCAATGCACCATCCTTGACCAAATTCCCCTGGATTCTGTTCCCACTCAAACTAGCAAACAAGCAAATAACTGGCTAATGGCATCAATGATCCCCACAGTACTTAAGCTGATACTTGTGCTTTAGTTCACATTTTATTTGACTTCCTGTCTGCATTTAATGCTGTTGACTTTCTATCCAAAGCATCTCCCTTTACTTGCCATTACAAAGTATCCTTCTGGTTCTCTTCCTTCTTCTCCAGTCACATCTTTTCAAGTTCATTTGAGCAGTATTCCAAGCCCATTCAGTAAGTGTGAGCATTCCTTGAGATGCTGCTATCGGTGTTGTGCCCCTTCTCCTTTATGGTCCCTCTCCCTGGATAATCTTACCCATACATTATTCTGTAAAAAAAAGGGTTAGCAGCAATTTGCAATCTTTCTTCTCCCTCTCTCCATCCTCTTTCCTATTCTAGAGAAAGATAACATATTTACCTTTTAAAAAGATTAGTTTGATCATTTCACTTCTTTTCTCAAACATCTTCACCCCTTCCCTTCCAATTGCCAACCAAGTGAAGCTTAGACTTCTCTTGATACAGAAACAAGATCTTCCAAAAGTCAAAACAAGTTAGCTTTCTTAGTTCTGTATCACACTGCTCCTTTTAATGTCATCTGTGATCCAATCACACAGGTTTCTGTGCCTTTCCATGCTTTTTCCATTGTGCTGTTTCTTCCATCTAGGAAATCTCTCGGATACCAATTTTTGACTATTACAATTTTATTTACCTTTGGAGGAGCAGAATGACATGAGATGTCTCACCTGAAACTCTCCCTTATGTCTAAAGTCAGAAGTATATTTTTCTCTACGAACTCCCAGATTATTATATGTATTTGGGCTGTACACAAAGATATTGAGATGGCCAAAATTCATGGTGGAAACTGAAATAGAAAGGAAGATCATGGACCAAATTCTGAAGTCTTCTGTAACTGCTGGGTAGTAACTGGGATATATATATATATATATATATATATATGGCAAAGGCATTGAGGGACTAAGTGGATTAGTTTGTGTGCCATGAACTTCAAAAGGAGTTAACTATATTGTTTTTTGTTTTTTTTTTAAGAATTCAAATATTTTCCTCTGTCTTAAAAAAGTGGGAGTGCAGGAGAGTATAAACTGCAGTCATCAGGGTATCTGTCATTAGGTATACTTGGGGGAGAACCAAATTTCCTTCATTTAAGTAACTGAAAAGTTGAACAAAAATTTCAGCTACACAATAGACAGAAGATTTTCACTATTTTAAAAATCCAGCCAGACTTTTTATTCCTAATGTCTGATGAGATATCAACTGAGATAAAAGAGAACTCTACTTAATATATTCTTGCCAGTACAACAAAATAAAACAAAGCCTACTAAAGTCTTTTCTTGGGAAACAATTAGCTACCTTGTAAATCCTCTAGATATGACTAATTCTGATCATTCCCCTGCTTAAAATTCCACAGATGGGTCTTATGACCTACAAGAAGAATCCAAATTTGTAAGACTGGGTTATAAAGTTCTATATTTTTTGTTACTTAATCCCTTTATAACTTCATTCCTAATCATTCACCTACACATTCTTTAAGGTCCAGCAATACCATTACTGTTCTTGCTTGTTGTCCTGTACTCTTTTACCACTAGGTGCCACTGCAGGCAATGTTCCCTTTTCCTGGAACATCATTGCCCTCCCTTCAACCAGGCCAACAGGATGAATGCCCTGGGACGCAACAAAGTAGTTCCTCTTCCTCTGAAATGAGTCACCTCTAGTTAACTGGTAGTCACTTGTTCATTACAGGTTCTATCCTGTATTTCATTCATTTGTTCACTTTTCTGACTTGCCTGCTAGAATATGAGCTCTGTGTACTTAGGGGTTCGTTTAATCATTTTGTAACCCTAGTGACTAAGGACAATGGCTACATAGAGCAAGAATTTATGAGTGTAAAATTTCATTGAAATAATATGATCAATGGTTTAAGGAAAAGTATAGTGTGCTAATAGTAGAGGAAATGGTTAAAAGGCTCAAAGAGGTATTTTGGCATATTTATATTAAATCATGACTTATTGACCTTGTGACTGGAAAGTTATTTAATTTCTCTCAACCACAGATTTACCATAAATGGAAAAAAAAAACATAAATGGAGATAATAATACATTGTAGAACACAGAAATGGCATGGTTTGTGTAAAATGCATAGCATAATTCCTGTCATATATTGAACACTAAATAAGTTAGTGCTGTTATAATATGTATTACCCAAAATGAACACATAAAACTAGAAAGAAAATACTAAAGGATTCATGATACATACACCCATGGGTGATGAAATGCATGGGTTTTATTTGTTGTTTGTTTTTTAATCACTGAGCTCTCAACGTACACACATTTATGTTTACTTGTAGCTGTTAATTACATTTAGTGGTTATCAAGCCTCTAGAAATCTAGCTTAAAGGATGCCTAGTTTTTCTCTTTTCAAAGACCTTGGAAACATCTATTACCTTTAGATCACCAGAAGACCGCCATAAGGCCACCATGAACACACACAGGGATGAGAGGTCTAGTGGGAGGGAGGATGGGCAAATATAAAATAGAATTAAAACATACATAGTTAATGTAAATGGGCCCAATAAGTAGTAAATTCTCCACATTTTTAAGAAATATCTCAGGGAGAAAGCAGTAGCTAAAATATTTTTCGTATTTTTAAGTTGGATATGATTTTACAAGTGGTTTTTGGGTATAAGCTTCAAAGATTCAGGTGAAGTTGGGTGACTTGGAAGGTTTTAATGAAGGGCATGCCTCTAGTCTTTGTTAATAGGCATGAAAATATCAAGGAGCTTTGTTCCCGAAATGATAATAGCAAGCCTTGGCAAACTGTTCTGGGTATAGGAATCACTGATTAAATCTCCTCCTCTTGGCCCTAGCCAGTTTGGCTCAGGAGTTAGAGTGTCAGCCTGTGGACCAGAGAGACCAGGGTTTGGTTCTCACTGAGGGCACATACCTTGGTTGCAGTTTGTTCCCACCCCGGTTGGGGTCGTGTGGGTGGCAGTCAGTCAATGTGTCTCTTTCACATCTCTCTCTCTCTCTCTCTCTCTCTCTCTCTTCCTCCATCTCCCTCCCTCCCACTCTATCTGAAGATAAATGCAAAAATGTCCTCGGGTGAGGATAAAAAAAATCTCCTCCTCTTATCAAAATTTAGATGAAAGTAAAGATAACAATCCAGGATCACATGGGGGACATGCAGATCATCCATTGCTCTAGGTGTCTGAGATAGTATACTTGACTCCCCTGGGTCATGAGAAAGCTATGTGTTTAGATTCCAATGTCTGCACTCTACACAGATATGCTCTCACTGAGATTTGCTTGGAAGACATGCCCAGGCATCTAGGAACTGTCTTCTGGTGACTGTCTGAAAGGTCATTTGATGAAAGGCTAACTCTTTATTCCCCACCCTCTATCTCAGACTGTGTGGATTGGCTTTTTACCTTTTCTGATGACAAAAATATTACTAAAAATCAAAACCCCCAGTCATTAAAATAACAAAGATTAATCAGTCGTAATGTAGGTATAGTGAAAAAACTTTTCTTGAAGTACCAATAGTTTCAGTGGTCTTGCTAGAGGCACATGTTTTTCCAAGCCTTTCTTTTCTACAATTTCTGGGCCATTCTGCATAGGTCCAGAGACATTTGTCCTCAAAAGTACAACTGATTATTGGAAACACAAATTTCTTATTGGAGGTTGAGAAAGGCATGTGCTACACAGAAAAGTTTTTATGAGTCTTTTAATTTTTATAATTCATGACATTTCAAATAGGCTTTTGTTCTTTCTCAATATTTCATCTGTACATAAGCTATTTGCTGCTTATTTGACTACGAGGAGGGGCAGAGAGAGTGGTGAATTCAGCTGGAGATTTGAATTTAGGTAGAGTAAGAAATGAAATTTTATGTGTCAACAGAAAAAAAAAAAAGTAATATTTGTGATCGTTCTTTCCCTACTTAACCAGAAGTATTAATTACAAAAGCCCAGAGAGACCAGATTTTACTTTCAAAAGCTTGGAGAAGATGTAAGGAGGGAATGATTTGGAAGAAGACAGCATACAGAAGGATTGGGGGAATTAAGGGCAGGAGAGATAGAGAGACAGACAGATAAACAACAGACGGGTGCAGAAAAAATGACGGAGATCGAGAAGTACCACATAGCCTGAAAGATCAATGCAGACATAAAGAGCTTATGGAAAACAACCCAAAAAGGCCAAGAAGGTCCAGGTGAAGGCAACCCATCATTGGGAAAGTGGGAGAGAGCTATAAGGAAACCTCAGGACATTTGGCTGAGTAATGAACAAAAAGTACAATCAACTGCTCTGTATCCCCCAATGACTTCCAATGAAGAACAAGATTGTTCTTTCATTTGTTTTCAGCAAAATTTATAACCCCTGCTCCCATACCCTCTGGTTGCTAAACAATTCTAGTGCACAACCTCATGTACCCACCTCAAGAGACCTGAAATTTCTGTTTGCTTTTAAAGAGTTAGTATCATGTCTGAATCACCACCAGATCTTCAGCACTTATTTGATACCTAGTAGGTACTTGATAAATGCTTGTTGACTTGAGTTAAAAGAGGAGGCTATTCCCAACTATTTAGATTTGCAAGGCCTCTCCACCCTCAGAGAGATTGGCATGTTTCTCACTTGGGTCAAGGTCATGAGGAGCCATAGATGAGTTATCCTGGGAATAGAAGAAGTGGAGTGTCTGGTTAATCAATGTACAGATCAGATTCCAAAATGGCAGTGGAGTAAATGGAAGCTACACAGACCATCTCCCGGGACCAAACTGGAATTACAACAAAAATAAAGACAAATCATCAGGAAAAAAATGACAGAAAAGCAGCTGGAGAGGACCCATATAAACATGGTCAGAAAGAGGACACAAAATCGAGCCTGGTAGGAATTAGAGGATGGCCTGGGAGCCTGCAGACAGCAGCTGTTTTAGCTGTGAGCAGCTCCCTTGGGGTTAAAATCTCAAGCCGGCTCTGCAGTACAGAGGGCTGGAACAGAGTACTAAATTAGCTGTAGCCATTCACCTTGGGCTCGAACAGAGGGAAGGTGGACTGGACTGGAACTGTGTGGACAGACTCAGGAAATTGGAGAGCTGGGACAGCAGTGGGAGTTTTTTGCTGAATCATTCCCTCACAGGACAGTAGCCTTCTTACTCAAAGAGCCCTTTCTCAGAGCCCTGGGGAGAAGCAACAGCCCCTCCCTCAGGAATTTAAGGCTCATTAACAGCCAGCAAGCATCTGCTTCACCCTCTGGAAATCCTCTTACCCTGAACACCTGAGGGATTTTTCATTCAATTGAGGGCTACAACCCAAGGCTCATCAAGTAAGTGAGACTAATAGCCTCCCAGCAAAAAGTTGGAGGACAACTGAACCTTTCCTGGGCTTGCAAATCTACCCAGAAAAGTAAGACTTGACAGTGGCGTGTAACATGGGTCCTCCCACACTCACCCAAACCCAATAGAGGCAACCACAATCCGCTGAACACTAACACCCACAGGGAAAATTTGGCAGGCTACAAAAACCACTGAGAGAGCCAAAATAGTGAAACAAAGAAACAAATCCCAAATGAAAGAACAAGATAATTTGATAGAAGATAAAATAAATGAAAGATAATTGAACAAGATATCAGAGGGAGAATTCAGAGTAATAATCACGAGGAAGCTCGTGAGTATAGATATAGTAGCATTTAAAATCAACCAGTTAGAAATGAAAAATGACATAGCAGAAATAAAGAACACATTGAAAGAATAACCAGCAGAGTTGAGGAGGCTGAGGATCAGATCAGTGAATTAGAAGACAGGATAGAAAAAATCGCCAAATCAGAGGACCAAAAAGAAAAAAAAAAAAAACAATGAAAAACAGGAGGACAGCCAAAGAGAACTGTGGGACAATATGAAACGTAATAACATTCACATGATAGGAATTCCAGAAGAAGAAGAAATTGAGCAAGGGCTAGAGAACACATTTGAAGAAATAGTGACAGAAAACTTGCCTAACTTGGTAAAGGAAAAAGGCATACAAGTTCAAGAAGCACAGAGAGCCCCAAGTAAGAGAAACTTAAACAGGCCCACACCAAGACACATAATAATTAAAATGCCAAAAGCTAAGACTAGGAGAGAATCCTAAAGGCAGCAAGAGATAAGCAACAGGTTACCTACAAAGGAACACCCATAAGGTCATCAGCTGACTTCTCAACAGAAACACTACAGGCCAGAAGGGAATGGCAAGAAGTAATCAAGGTCATGAAAAACAAGGATCTGAATCCAAGACCACTGTATCCAGCAAGGCTATCATTCAAAATAGAAGGTGAGCCCTGGCCGGTTTGGCTCAGCGGTTAGAGCGTCGGCCTGCGGTCCGGAGAGACCTGGGTTCGGTTCCCGCTAAGGGCACGTGCCTCGGTTGCAGTTTGTCCCCGGCCCTGGTTGGTTGTGCGGGTGGCAGCCACTCGATGTGGCCCTTTCACGTCGATGTTTCTCTCTCTCTCTCTTCCTCTCTATCCCTCCTACTCTGTCTGAACAAAAAAATGGAAAAATGTCCTCGGGTGAGGATAAAAAAAAAAAAAAAAAAAAAAAAAACAAAATAGAAGGTGAAATAAAGAGCTTCCCAGACAAAAAAAAAAAAAAAAAAAAAAAAGCTAAGGGAATATATTAGCACAAAACCAGCCCTGAAAGAAATGTTAAAAGTACTGCTGTAGTTAGTAGAAGAAGTAGGAAGAAAAATATAACCACAATAAAAAAAAATGACAATAAATAAATACATATCAATAATAACCTTAAATGTAAATGGATTGAACCCTCCGATCAAAAGACACAGAGTAGCTGATTGGATAAGAAAGCATGACTCATATACATGTTGTTTACAAGAGACACACCTCACAACAAAATACTCACATAGGTTGAAAGTGAAAGGATGGAAAAAAATTTTCCAAGCAAATGGAAAATAAAAAAGAGCTGGGTTATCAATACTCATATCTGACAAAATAGATATTAAAATGAAGGCCATAGCTAGAGACAAAGAAGGCCACTACATAGTATTGAAAGGATCTATCCAACAGAAAGATATAACCTTGGTAAACATATATGCACTCAATATAGGAGCACCAAAGTATATTTTAAAACTTCTGGAGAACTTCAAAGGAAAAATTGAAAGCAATACAATCATAGCAGGGGACTTCAACACCCCACTGACATCACTGGATAGATCCTCTAGACCAGTGGTTCTCAACCTTCCTAATGCCGCGACCTCCAATACAGTTCCTCATGTTGTGGTGACCCCCAACCATAAACTTATTTTCGTTGCTACTTCATAACTGTAATTTTGCTACTGTTATGTCTTAGGTGACCCCTGTGAAAGGGTTGTTTGCCCCCAAAAGGGGTCACGATCCACAGGTTGAGAATCGTTGCTCTAGACAAAAAATTAACAAGGATACAGAGATGCTAAAGAATGCACTAGATCAAATGGATTTACTAGACATCTACAGAGAATTCCACTCCAAAATTGCAGAATTCACATTCTTCTCAAGTGCACATGGGTCATTCTCATAGATAGACCACATGTTAGGATGCAAACTAAGTCTCTACAAGTTCAAGAAAATTGAAATCATATCAAGCATCTTCTCAGATCACAATGGCATGAAACTAGAAATAAATTACAACAAAAACATGTAAACACATGGAGGCTAAAGAGCATGTTATTAAACAATGAATGGGTTACCAAGGACATTAAGGAAGAAATTAAAAACTTCCTGGAAACCAATGAAAATGAACACACAACAACACAATATTTATGGGACGCAACAAAAGCAGCCCTGAGAGAGAAGTTCATTGCACTACAGGTGTACCTCAACAAACAAAAACAAATTCTAATTGATTATCTAACCTCACAACTTAAAGAACGAGAAAAAAAGCAAAAAAACAAACAAACAAACAAAAACAGAGCAAGTAGAAGGAAAGAAATAGTAAAGATTAGAGCAGAAATAAACGACATAGAGATCAAAAAAACAATTCAAAAGATCAATGAATCAAAGAGCTGGTTCTTCGAAAAGACATACAAGATTGATGGACCCTTAGTTAGACTGACCAAGAATCAAAGAGAAACAAGCCAAATACACAAAATCAGAAATGAGAGAGAAGTAACAAGTGACACCACAGAAATGCAAAAGATCATCAACAAATACTATGAACAATTATATGGGGAGAAATTGGACAATCTAAGCGAAATGGACAAATTTCTAGCAACACATAGTCTCCCAAAACTGAACCGGGAAGAGATAGAATACTTGAATAGACCAATAACAACTAAGGAAATTGAAGATGTAATCAAGAATTTCCTAGCAAACAAAAGCCTGGTTCCAGATGGCTTCATCGGGGAGTTTTACCTAACATTAAAAGAAGAACTAATACCCATTCTCCTCAAACTATTCCAAAAATTCAAGAAGAAGGAAAACATACAAACTCGTTTTATGAGGCCAGCATAATTCTTATTCCAAACCAGATAAAGACACTACAAAGAAAGAAAACTACAGACCAATATCCCTGATGACCATAAATGTCAAAATCCTTAACAAAATATTAGCAAATCGGATCCAGTAATACATTAAAATAATCATTCACCATGACCAAGTGGGATTAATCACAGGGATGCAAGGCTGGTACAATATTTGCAAATTAATAAATGTCATACACCACATAAACAAAATGAAAGATAAAAACCACATGATCATATCAATAGATGCTGAAAAAGCATTTGACAAAAGCCACCACTTATTTCTGATAAAAACATTCAGCATTGTGAGAATAGAGGGATCATATCTTGACATAATAAAGGCCATATATGAAAAACCTACAGCCAACATCATACTCAATGAGCAAAAACTAAAAACATTTCCCTTAAGAACAAGAACAAGAGAGGGATGCCCACTCTCACCACTATTATTTAGCATAGTGCTGGAAGTTTTAGCCACAGCAATTAGACATGAAGAAAAAATAAAAGGGATCAAAATTGGAAAGAAGAAAGTGAAACTTATTTGCAATTGACATGATACTGTACATAAAAAATCCTAAAGACTCCATTAAAATCTATTAAATTTAATAAATAAATTTGGCAAAGTAACAGGATACAAAATTAACATCAAGAAATCAACGGTATTCTTATACACCAATAATGAACTCACAGAAAGAGAAACTAAAAAAACAATCCCATTTACCATTGCAGCAAAAAAAAAATGAAGATACCTAGGATATAAACTTAACCAAAGAAGTAAAAGACCTATTTGCAGAAAACTACAGGACATAAAAAAAAGAAATGGAGGAAGATATAAAAGAGTGGAAGCATATAACTTGTTCATGGATTGAAATAATTAACATTATTAAAATGTCCATACTACCAAAAGCAACCTATAGATTCAATGCAAGCCCCATTAAAATACCAACAACATATTTCACAGAACTAGAACAAATACTTCAAAAGTTCATATGGAACCAAAAAAGACTCTGAATAGCCACAGCAATCTTGAAAAAGAAGAACAAAGTAAGAGGGATTACAATACCGGATGTCAGGTTATAATACAATGCCATTGTAATCAAAACAGCCTGGTACTGGCACAAGAACAAGCATATAGATCAATGGAACAGAACAGAGAACCTGGAAATAGACCCAAAGCATTATGCTCTATTAATATTTGACAAAGGGAGCAAGAACATGCAATGTAGTAAAGACAGCCTCTTTAATAAATTGTGCTGGGAAATTTGGACAGCTACATGCAAAATAATGAAACTAGATCACCAACTTACACCATATATAAGAATAAACTCAAAATGGATAAAAGACTTAAATGTGACTCATGTATCCATAAAAATCCTAGAAGAAAATGTAGGCAACAAAATTTTGGACATCACACTCATCAGAATTTTCACTGATACAACGCCTAAGGCAAGAGAAACAAAGGAAACATTTAATACATGGGACTACATCAAACTAAAAAGCTTCTTTACAGCAAAAGAAACAACCATCAAAATGGAAAGGGAACCCACTATATGGGAGAGCATAATTGCCAACAATACATCAGATAAGGAGTTAATTTCCAAAATACTCATACAACTCAACAAAAGGAAGACAATCCAATTAAAAAATGGGCTAAAGAGACACCTCTCCAAATAGGACATACAAATGGCCAAGAGACATACAAAAAATGCTCAAGGTCACTAATCATCAGAGAGATGGAAATTAAAACAACTATGAGTTATCACCTCACACCTGCTAGAATGGCTGCCATCAACAAATCATCAAACAACAAGTGCTGGCAAGGGTGTGGAGAAAAGAGGACTCTAGTACACTACTGGTGGGATTATAGACTGGTGTAGCCACTGTGGAAAACAATATGTTGTTTCCTCAAAAAGTTAAAAATTGATCTGTCATTTGACCAAGTGATCCCACTTCCAGGAATATATCTTAAGAAGCCTGAAACACCAATCAGAAAGAATATATGTACTCCAATGTTCATAGCAGCACTATTTATAATTGCTAAGATCTGGAAGCAGCCCAAGTGTCCATCAATAGAGGAGTGTATAAAAATGCTCTGGTACATTGACACAATGGAACACTATGCAGTTGTAAGAAAGAAAGATCTCTTATCCTTTGAAATGACATTGAGGGACATAGAGATTATTATGCTAAGTAAAATAAACCAATCAGAGAAAGACAAATATCACATGATCTCACTTATTTGTGGAACATAATCAACAGAAAAAGCTGATGAACAAAACAGACCCAGAGACATAGAAAGGAGTATGGTTCAGACTGACAAACCTCAGAGGATAGCAGTGGAGGGGGGAGGGATGAGATAAAGCAAAGAACTTATATGCATTATGTGTAACCAATGGACATAGACAGCAATGCTTGGTGGGGGGCGGGACAGGGAGGAGGGTGTCGATGAGGGAAAAGGTAGAAACATTTGTAACAAAAATAAATTAATAAAAAACTAAAAAAAAATCAGTGTACCAGAATGTTTGCTCATAAATTCTCTATAACTTTATGTTTTAAAATTGTGTCACCAGAGACAATGATTCAATGTACTAGCCTGATATATTTAAATTATTTTTAGAGTCTGTAGTATGTGCAGTTTCATCATCCTCAAGTATGTTCTTCATGCATCCCCCTAAACCCATAGATTTATATACCTATATATATTTAACTTCAGTACTTTCTTAGCTGAAAACATATTTATACCAAAACATAATCAGTAATGTTGTTTAAATTTTAAAACATTCCCTTTAATTGCAGAATTCACATTGTACCTCTATTTGTCTCCATTTGGCTTAGGACAGAAAACAGAAACCACTCTGCACTGGTATTTTTTGCAGAAAGAAAGTTAACAAGGATCATCAGGAGCTTATAGCACCATTGAGGCACTGAGGGAATATTCTATAGGCAGGGCCTTTAATAATGATCCAGAACTGCATAGAACTGACCTACCTGAGGTGTTGTTTCCTCTGCTACAAACCACTACTTGGAATTAGACTTCTATAAGTGCCAGATCAAAAAACTGCCCTCTAAACCCACACAATTTACAGGATGCTCACTATTAAGGTATGGCTAAAAAACTGGACATCTCTAGCTTCTGTAAACAGCCCAAGGAAGCGGGGAAGGGCCTCTGCTTTAATTCCAAATAGCATAGATATATACATAACTGGAAAAATTGAATTCATATCCAACATCATGGCTTCGGTGGAGAATGAGAAATGTGAATTTTAGCTTTCCCACTCCTATAGAATAGGAAAACATAAATAGAAAGAGCTGAGACTGGGTGCTGAGTGCCAACCAACAATATACAATAAAATCCCTAATTGTATAATTTCTGCTCTCAGTCAGATGGTTATGAAATCCTTGATCACATCCTTCAAATTGCACCAGAATGCAGCCTACCACTGTGCCAGTTGATTTTTGAAGTGTTGTTTGGCTGAAGTAAAATAACCAATAATCCCTTTACCTAGAAAATATGTTTATGAATAAGATTATGATAATTTCAAATGTTACATGTAGCTTGGCCAGCATGGCTCAGTGGACTGAGTGTCGTCCCATGGACTGAGAGGTCGGTTCAATACCCGGTCAGGACACATGCCTGAGTTTCAGGCTGGATCCCCAGTAGGAGGTGTGCAGGAGGCAGCTGATCAATGTTTCTTTCTCAAATTGGTGTTTGTATCTCTCTCTCTCTAAAAAATCAATTAAAACATATTTTTTAAAAGTTACATGTATTTTGTACTCTGCTTTTATTTTCATTTTCACTATACTAATAAACATTTTTCATAAATATTTGCAAAGGCTGCCTAATATTCCATCTTATAACTGTCCTATACTATACTTAACCATTTCTATGTTGCTGATTATATAGAAAAGGGACAGTTTTCAACAAATATTAATAATATTGTGTGGAACACCTTTGTATATAAATCACTACCATCCTCTCCAATTACTGTGTTAGGATGGATTCTCAGCTTTTTCTGAAAAATGGGTCTTATTTATTGGCTCACTGGCTCACTGAATCTAGGGCTTTTTATTTGTTCTATAAATGAGACAAAAGTAGATCCACATTGTTTTAAGAGGAATACAAGGAAAAATAAGTAGTATATTATTTTGTGCTAAAATAGCACAGCTTCTAAAACACCTGGGACCTTGTTTAGAGGAATTACGTAAAAGCATTGGTTGCAGTTAATGTTACTTCATTCTGACATGCTTTAGAGTTATAATCTCAATGTAATAAATCAATATGTTCCTTATTTAAGATGATATTTAATTATTAGAAACTGATGGCGCTCATTTTCCTAAAGACAATACCTGCTTCTTGTATTTGTAGTTTAAATCAATTCATTAAATGCTTTCCACCATGTGAAATTCTGGTGGAATCAAAAGGTGTAAAATAATGTCTCTAAGCTCCAAGAGCTTACAGCATTTAGGGAAATGGAGAATACTGCTTTATTGTTTGCAAACTTCATTATACTCTCTCCAAGTTTTTGTTTAAATCTGAGTGGCATGAAATCAGGTGAGAGCACAAATTATTCTTTTTAGAATCTTTGGGCTGTAAACACCTGAAGGACCAAGGATCTTTTCTCTTTAAATGGGCACCATCATTGCGTGGTTTACAACTTGGTAAATATGGATTGGATAATTGGATGAACCAACATGCAGTTAAAGAATGAGTCAACTCCAATCCTGTTCTCTATAATGGAAAATCAGTTCAAACAATGACCACAGACCTATGTGGCTCAGTAACTAGATGAACTATACTCAACAAAGAGAACATTTTTCTGTCATTTAACTGATGTCTGCTGTAAGCCCATACACATAGTTCCTTTACTATTTCTAACTACCTCATGTGGTAGGTACTACTATGTTTCCAACTTATAGAAAAGTAAGGCCTAGCATCAATTTGCCCAAATCAATGCAGTGAGAAGGAGATAATGAATATTTCAAACCCTACTATGGTCTTAATCATTATACTAAGTTGTCTCCCATATGTTAGCAAATAGCAAGAGTTGATATGGGAAAAGGAGAACTTACAGCAAATTAATAAAACAATGTTCAAAAGCTATAACTTCCTGCGTGTATTTGTACTACAAATAGAGTCATGTAATTTTCTAATTTAGAGGTGTTCTTTTAAATTTTTTTTCTTTATTGATTTTTAGAGAGAGAGGAAGGGTGAGAGTTAGAAACATCGATGAGAGAGAACATCGATTGACTGCCTCCTGCATAGCTCTCACTGGGGATTGGGCCCACAACCTGGGCATGTGCCCTGACTGGGAATCAAACTGGCGACCTCTTGGTGCTCAACCAGTGAGCCACACTGGCCGGGCTAGATGTGTCCTTTTGACAGGAAGCCCACTATCACTTCTGGAGTCCCTACCAACCTTGAATTGCTCCAAAATATTGAAAGCATACTTTATCGGAGAGTGTTCAGAACTTATTGGAACACAAAGCTGAGAAAAAACCTAATTCTGATGGCAATCATTGCCTTTATTTCCAACTGATACACTATGTTGCTGTTGAAATGGTAAGATATTCGATCTACCCATAACTGCCCTCTCTACAGTGATGTTCCATTGATCTGCATGGTCTGCCAACCCGACAGGATTTCTTTTCATCTGGATTTTAGTTTATAGCTCAGTGGTAAGCAGAGTTTTAAATAGTTTCCAAAATCCCTTGCCCGTAATATGCACAAGCCAACTCCCACTTACTCAATGAACACAAGTCTAGACGTTGCTGTAAAAGAATTTTGCAGATGTAATTAAAGTCCCAAATGGTTGACTTGAAGACTAAGATTATCGAGATAAATTGGACCAATCAGATGAGCCTTGTAATCTGAGTCTAGTGGTCAGAGAAAAATAAGTCAAATAGATTAGAAGAATAAGGTAGTCGATGAGAGGAAGAGGAAGGTAGGGGGAAATACATGGCATGGAATGCAGGCAGTCTTTAGAAGCTGAGAAGCTCCCCCTGATAGCCATTAAGGAACACCAGGAAACTCAGTCCCATAACCCCAGGGAACAGGATTCTGTCAATACCCTAAATGGGCTTGGACATGGCTTCTTCCCCAGAACCTCCAGAGAAGCCAACACCCTAATTCGGCCTTGTAATAACCTGCACAGGGAACCCAGCTATGCAGTCCAGACTGGGAGCTAGTAAGTGGGCATCATTTCAAGCTGCTAACTGTGTGTTAATGTCATACAGCAATAGACACTTATTCGCGTTCATTCTCTAAGTCTGAGCATTTTTCTGCACAGTTCACATGCTGATCCTTGCTCCAGAGGGTCTTTTGTCATGATCCACATTGAGATCCAGAACCTTGTCTATCCCGTAAACTTTCAAATCTCATGCTAAGACTAGGGTTGCAGTCTATTCTTTTTCAGCATTTCTGTTGAGTTTCCACTTTCCACTCATAAACACAACCATTCTTCATGTCTGAGGACAAAGCCTAAGACCTGCATTTGTCAGTCACAAGGTTCAAATGCAGTTTCTTAAGCCAAGCCATTGGCTACACTCTGTTATAAATAATCATAAGTAATCCTTGAATTAAAAAAAAAAAGATACCTATCATGTTACTCGAAATTGTCAGCTCTAGGTGAAGAAATTCACTCCTCAGTAACTCCTATGTTTAAATTTATTTTAACAGATATATCATTACCTGTGAATCTTTTTGCATATACACATATACTGTATTTATTTTTCAGCCTTTATCTCAAAGCAAAATCAAAATAATATGCAAAAGAGGCAAATAAACACTCAGAATGCTAAGTGGGAGTACCAAGGTGGCAACTTAATGCTTTTCAAAATAAATAACTGTGGAATATTTATTTGAATCATTCATGATTCTCTTTTTGTTTGTTCTTTTCTCTTATTCTTTCTTTACCAGACAAATATCTTAAAGTCTTAACATATAAGGACTTTTATAGATCTGTGCCCTCCAGAATGATATTTGCCTTCAGAAAATTTTATAGTGAGATAAAAGAAAAGCCTAGAAAGAGAATGAGAATTATATTAAACAGTGATTCATAACAGTTGAACATCATTGAGAAGAGAACCAAATGCTATCTAGAGGTTATTCCGTATCTCATCATGTTTTGAAATATGCTATCTTATACAAGAGAAAATAGACTTTATTCAGCTTTGCAGATCTGTTGCTTTGGTTTTATTTAAAATAGCAAGTAATTTCTTCCCCAGTGAAAGTATTCAAAGAGTTATGGCGCAATATTGTCAACTGCTATCTCAGAGAAGTCCAATTTAAGGAATCAAATGTTCATTTAAACACCCCTAGATTTCTCTGCAAGAAGTTATAATATTAAATTTTAGAAAGAGGCAGACTCATTTACATTTTAGGTTAGAAAGATCTAAATTATTTGAAAAACATGAGTATATACAAAGTCTATTCTGTGCTTAGTAGATAGACTATAACCCTGTGGGTAAATCTATGATCTTTCGTTTAATTTCATTGTTTGTATCCAAGTGCTTTAACAAAAGTTCTGTTTAAAATGGAAATAGCTAAATTTAGTAGAAATGGTTGATTTTTGCCTTCTCAGTTAACTTTTTGAGAGAATAATTCTAAAGATCATGAGGTGGAAGCACAGTCACCACTCTCCATCTGGAAGTGGTCTACTAACAAAAATATAAATCATGGAATACAGCAGGAAGTAAAAATTTTTTTTAACTAACCTAGAAAACAAAATCCTTAGCTGTGATTACAAACACATGCACCTGAACAGGTAATTGTAAATAATATATGAGACACAAATGTTAAAGCAGGACAACATAGAAAAAAGGAGGCTGAAGAAGTTTAATCTATACTAAACAGAGAACTGCCAGTGAGGCCAGTCTTCTAGTGGATGTCATAACTGTCTACACAGTAGAATCTTCATTGAACTTACTCTATGGAGAGTTTTAAAAATGCCTATCCCCAGCCAGCACCTTCATAGAAACTGATTTACTTGGTCTAGAATAATGGTTCTCAAAGTGAGATCCTATTATTTGTTAGAAATGCAGATTGTCAGGTCCCACCCCCTTCCAATAAATCAGAAATTCTGGGATTAAGATCCAGCAATTGGAGTTGTAACAATCCCTCCAGTGATTCTGTTGCTTACAAAGTTTAAGACTCATTAGTCTAGTGTGAGGAGATAAGTAAACCAGATCTTTATTGTTTGAAGGTTCTACAGGTGATTCTAACATACAGTCAACATTAAAAACACTGAGTTAAACTTTAAAAATTGAATATATATTAAAACTCAATGAAAAGGATATTACAACTCAAATTTAACAAAAAAGGAACAACTTGATTTTTAAATGAGCAAGAGATCTAAATAAACACACCTCATCAAAGAAGATATACAGAAAATAAATAAATATATGAAATGGTGTTCTACATCATATGTCATTAGAGAACTGCAAATTAAAACAACGAGACAAGACTACGCATCTATTAAAATTGCCAAAATCTAGAACGCTGACAACACAAATATTGGCAAGTGTGAAGCAACAGGAATGCTCATTAACTGCTGGCGGGAATGTACAACCACTTTGGAAGGCAGTTTGTCAGTTCCATACAAAGCTTAAACATACTCTTATAGAATTCTACAATCATGCTTCTCAGTACTCATCAAATAATTTGAAAACACACAACCTACATGCAGATATCTAAAGCAGCTTTATTCATAATTGTCCAAACCTGAAAGCAACCAAGATGTCCTTCAGTAGGTGAATGAACAAAAAAAATGGTGATACATCCATATGATAGATGTATATTAAGCACTAAAATAAAATGAGCTATCAAGTCATGGAAAAGTATGGAGGAAACTTAAATACATATTACTAAGTACAACAAGCTAAGCAGAAAAGTTTATAGACTGTATGATTCTAACTATGTGACATTCTGGAAAAGGCAGAATTATGGAAACAGTAAAACAAAGTCTGGTGGTTGGTATGGTTTGGGAGAACGAATGAATGAGTAGACAAGGGAGAAATTTTAGGGCAGTAAAATTATTTGGTTATTTTTTTATTGTGTTTTTAAAACTTCATACAAAACATGATATGATATTATGATGGTGGATACATATATCATTATATATTTGTCAAAATCCACAGAATGTACAACACTAAGAGTGAATCACAATTAAACTATGGAACTAGAGTGGTGACGATGCGTCTGAGTAGGTTCATTGGTATTAACAAATGAACCACTCTGGCACTGGATGTTGAGAATGGGGGAGGCTGTGGTGAGTGAATATGTAGGAAACTCTGCAATTCCCACTCAGTTTTGCTGTGAATCTATAACTGCTCTAAAAAATAAAGTCTATTTTTAAAAATTGGGTGACATTCAAGGATAATTTTCAAAATAGGTAAGTCATGAGTACTGATACAGATATAAAACAAACGTGTCAAAATTTTATTTAACTCATTAGTTGGTAAGGGAGCTGCAAATGTTATCACAAGTTTGAAGGAGACTCCAAAGACCAAACATAAAAAGCCATCAGAAAAGCCAAAATGAATTTGCTAAATAGTGGCAAATTAGGATTCTTCCACAGTGAGGGAGGAAACTCAGTTGAACCTCCAGTGGGCAGAATTTATCAACATGTATATAGAAAATAATTGATCGTATTACTATCCATTTTCTACGAGTTCACTTCTAACTCTACAAAGTTGTATCATAGCTCTAAGACAATTAAATGTACAAACCCTACAGAATCAGATGATTCAGAGGGTGTGTTCTAAACAACATGTAATGTTTCCATTGGAAAAAATCTAATAATCTTTGGTTCTTATTAAAGTTGTCTACAATTTTTCCTCACAGTTAAACTACATGGGGGAAAAAGGGGCAAGGCACAGCTTGACCCATTGAGAACATGGCCAGCTGAGATGAGCATGAGCTGATGTCTTGAAAGAGCAGAAGATGAAATTGAAACATCAGATTCAACAAAGAGGGTTTATCCTCTATCAAAGCATCTTAAGTGTCATGCTGATGACTTTGTTATTCCTATCATGTTAATGAAAGTAGTTGGAGGTTTCTAGGGAAAGATGTGATGTGATTAATGCAGTGTTTTGGGGATATTAATCTAACGCAATCTCTAAAATGGATTAAACACTAGAAATGATTGGAAAGACTCGATAAGACCTGGTTAAATAATGCAGGATTAAGGTAAAATTCACTTTCCTGTTTCCAGAGATTTCCTCTCTAAACACTGCTTTGGAGACAGGCACGCTTCCAAATCCATCTTATTCTACAAAACTCACAAAACCAGTGTGCTGTCTCTCTGGTGGCCTTGCTCTAAGGTAATATGTTGAAAATAGAGACCCATTTTTCTTTCCAGACAGGGTGGATAGTTATCTGGAGTGAAACGTTTCATTTTCTAGCATTTTTCATTGAAACTATCACCTGATAATTACACTGAATAGAAAGTAACCATTAATCACATCTTTAATATATCAATTCATCACTGTCTACCTTGTGTGAACCAGAAGAACTAAAATTAATCAGTTAAACAAAACCCCATCACAACCAAACACCTGGGAAAAGTGGCGGCCAAAGGAAATCCTTTTAAATGGATAAAATACATTGTTCCCGCTGGCCTGAGGACTGAGGTCTCAATGGGTAACACTATTTTCTGTTGCCATAGAAGATGATTTTAATCTCCTCCCTTGCCCAGTTTGAGTAACTTCAAGTTTGTTAGAAACTTAAAGCTTTTAAATGTTATCTGACCCAGAAGGAAAGGAAGTTGGTGAGTTCTGTCCCTTGCTCTTCTTTGCACACAATTTTGTTAATGAAAGGCTTTTAGAAAACAAATTCACATTTCCAATTGCAGCTGCAGCCTGTGACCACTCTGTCAAGTGGTCCACACAGAGGCTCCTCATTCTGAAGCTCCAGGGGATAGCAAGTGTTTCTGTGGTAGCGATTAGATGGAGACTCTGGCCCTAAAGACTCCTGGTAATGAATAAGGTACACGGGGAACTATTCATTTATTACTTATCATCCTTGGCTTTCTTGACTTGTGTTAGTGCCCTGAAAAGAAACCTGTCTCATTTCCCCAACTAGGTTATAAACTCCTTGAAGACAGCAGCTAGGGCTTATATTTATTTTGTTAAGCTGCTTTCCAAATATGGCAGGTCCTTCCTAGCTACTTGATAAATAACCTGCTGTTTGGTTGGTTATATAAAGTATGGATTCCCTAGAAAGTTTAGAGGAAAAAAAGAGCTGAAATGTCAAGGCATGTATTTCTAAACTCTTGATCTGGATTCTAAGCCTTTATTATTTTTCTACATGAGGAGACAAGGTTTGGCATTTTTGAGAGGTACACTTTAAGACATTCAGTGATTGCTATTACAGTACATTATTTCCCCCTATAAAATTCAGGAAATTAAAAATTGAGTGAGTCACGGTGATGGCAAACTAGAAATAATCAAGTCGTGGTGCTATGTTTGCTGAGCCGTCAGGCCCACTCGAGGCTTCCGCTGATAGCCCGGCTGTGCAGCCATCAAGTCTGTGCCTCCTCAAAACTGCAGAGTACTGCACTTTGGAAACCTGTGTGCTTTGTCATTAATCAAAACAATAACATTGCATTCACCAAATCCTAAACTGACCAAGTAGCCTCATCTCTACAGCTCCTAGCACAGTACAAGGACAACGATGAGCTGAACCATCACTGGAGTTTCTGGTGCAAAATGGCCACATTTGAAAGTACCAAAGAAATGAAGGTCAAGAAAAGGGAGGTTATGATGCCTATGTTAGATACAACTTTCACTGTATATAAATCAAAGGAGTGCTTTAATATTTGAGTTTGGAGTTAAAGGCAGAAACTCCAAATACCCATTTTCCCCCATTTTTATTATCTGCAAAAAAAAAAAAAAAGTAATTAGATAGAAGGGTATGGGAAACGTGTCAGTCTGAGAGCAGGTTATAACTGAAGAGGACAATTCATGTTAGCAGCCAAAGAAAGAGCCAAAGGTCACTGAGGGCATCAGCCGAATTTGACTGAGACATCCAGGAGGTCCATCAATTTCTAATTGATCAGCATGTGAACTGGTTCCTAGTCAATGTACTGATTGTGCTGACAATTTGGGTTCCTTTTGTTGAGCTGTTTAGTTGGAGTTAGCTATTTCAATAACCCAGTGCCAAGACTTACTTTGCATTTAAACAAGAGTTGGGAAAGATCTTTTAGAATAATCCGGGGGGCGGGGGGGGGGGAGTGGAGGACTCAGTTTCTTAGGAGGAAATAAATAAAGATTGCTACAGCTACTGGTCCAGAGTGTAACTGAAGTAAAATGAAATGGACCACATAAGTGAGAAATGTTCAGTGTAACAATAAAAATAAGCTGTCTATATAAAGACATATAATGACAATAAAATTGACACCTTAATTTGAATAACACACAGCTTGCAAAGTGCTATCACATGTTATCTCATTTGATTCTCAGAAGTTATTATAAAATGTATTTGCATACTATACATCTTTGTATACTTGATTTTTCAGCACCAAGGCCAAGTATATTCATTCATACAAATGCTCACTATCACAGCTCTTATGAGCAATATTCTAAATGTCCATTGTTTTCCATTCATTGTATATTCTTTCCTGGATCTTCAGCCTTATGAAACATTATGAACAATGTTCTTAGAACCAGTTAACAAATGTATAGGTTGCTATTATGAGTTGAATTGTATCCTTCCCCAAATTCATGTGTTAAAATCCTAAACTCAGTACTTTAGAATGTGACCCGATTTAGAATTAGGATCATTGCAGATATAATTAGTTAAGATTATGTCATTAGGGTAAACCCTAACCCAACATGAATTATGTCTTTATAAAAAGAAGAAAACAGACCTAAAGACATAGAAAGGAGTATGGTTCAGAATGACAAATCTCAGAGGAGGGAGTGGGAGGAGGGATGAGATAAACCAAAGAACTTATATGCATATATGAGTAACCAATGGACATAGACAACAATGCTTGAGGGGGGTGCGGGATAGAGAGGAAGGTTTTACAAGGAAAAGGAGAATCATCTTTTACAAAAATAAGTTAATTAATAAAAAAAATCAATAAAAAGATATTTTAAAAAAAGAAGAAGAAATGTGGACAGAGACAGGTACACAGGGAGAATGCTCTGTGAAGATAAAAGCACTGGTCAGGGTGATGCTTCTGCAAGTCAAGGAATGCCAACAATGTCAGCAAACCATTCAGAGTCTGGAAAGTCGTGGAAAAGACTCTCCCTCATAGTGTTCGGGAAGAACCAACACCATGGACACCTTGCTCTCCCACTTCCGGCCTCCAGAACTGTGAGGCAATAAATTTCTGATGTTTAAGTCACATGTTTGTGGTACTTGGTTAATGCAGCCCTAGCAAAGTAACACAGTTGCCATCGTGTCTATTACTTTAAGAAAGGAGACATGCCTAAGCATACAGAGTCATTCGTCTTTAGGAAAGTCAACCATTAGGGAATTGTAAACCTGAAACCTATATACTTTTATTAACCAATGTCACCCCAATAAATTCAATTAAAAAGTTTTTCAAAAAAGAAAATACACCAAAAGAGAACCCCTTGCCATCCAATAGCAGCAGCTCTGACTTCCTAAGGACCCCTCTGTTCATCTTGCAGTAGTAAACTAGTAACATGGCGAAATCGATGTGCTGGTTAGCCTCGGTTGTGTGACATTGACCACCCCTCTCTGCTTACAATCCCTTCCTCAGGTTTTCCGTAGGAAGGCCTATTGGCCAAGGAAATTGACAGAAAAGAGATTGCTTCCTAGCTTTACCTGCTACCATGTACGTGTTCTTGAAAAAATATTTAATTTCTTAGAAATTTATCTCACTAGGTTGTTGTGAGGTGTAAATGAGTTAATTTCCATTACTGTTTCCAGACCGTTTTTCTGTCTCATTGTTGAAAGCTGCTGCAGAGACAAGGGGGAAGGAATATGAACACCACTTCTCTGTAGTCCAGAGACTTTATCCTCAGATGGTAAATCTTTGTTCTTTCTCTGTCTCTTTCCTCTTAATAAAACAGCACACAATTTTTTTTTCTGTAACATTCCTTTGCCTACTAATTTCTATGCTCCTTTTACCATGCCATCTCTGTCAACTCTGTCTTCTTAATTTCCTCTTACCTAAGGCAGATGATCACTGTCTTCTCCTTACTCATCCCTTTCTGGGAAAAGCATTTTTCCAGTCCGTGGGTGGTACCAGAATGTCTACATAGGAAGGCTTAAAGACAGTAATTTTGTTGGAAAGGTATGCCAAAGGACATGTCTTGAGTCTGCATTTGCAGAGCAGGTGCTGTGCTTTTATTTAGTGTTGGTTTTTGGGGTAACTCAGGGACTGTGAGTGTGCTAATTAGCTCATGCATGATACTAAAGCCTCGTGTGCTGCTTTTCTTGTTTGCCAGGCAAGATCGCTTCTCCATTCTGCTCCACCCTGCTCAGTGTATGTGTACCCGAGCTCTTTTGTCTTCCTGAGAGGAGATTATAGAGTTAATACAGAGAGAGACTTGTGGTATTGATCCACCCCATCTCCAGGTCCCTCCAAGCAAGGCTATCGTTTTCACAGTGGCTGTGTTTCTTTAAGACAATAGCCCTTTTCCAGAAACTTCTCTGAAAGCTAGCTCTTACTGAATTCCAGTGACTACAAATTCCAGGATTACTATTCCCTCCTCCCTTCTTCAGGACCAGATGTCGACATATAAACAAATGTAATAACCATTCTTTAATACCTCCATTTCTTGAAAACTGGGGGACTTGCACCATTACTAATACCTAAAAGTTTCATCATTGTTTACCCCTTTAAAACTCTTCACTGAAACCCATTGAATGTGCTATTTCTCTACTTTTAGGACTTTGGTATCCTGCTACCACAACCATTCTGGCTCTGCCCCTTCTCACCCTAAAAACATCACATGAGGCGTGACCAGTAGGTTGTGGATAGTTTATCCCAGTTTATCTATATACCAAATAATTTTAATAATGTTTTTAATATCACAACCAGCAGCTCTTCTGGTAGTATATTATTATTGCTTCTCTGATATTCTTTAACTTTTCCTTTCCTTTTTCCTGTCTTCATCTTTAAGTCTGACATCTAAAAGCAGTCTGGCCTAGTGGAAGGAGTAGGGACATTAGTCAACCAAGCTGGCCAAGACAATCAGCTGTTTTACGTGTATGAACAATATAACTTTGAGCAAGACAGGAATCTTCCACCAATGTCATGAATATTAAACCCACAAATTTATGATGAGGAACATATAAAATCATGCAAGTGAAGTCTATAGCACATAGCGGATTAGCAGTTTTTATGCCCTTTCTTCAATTAAAATATATTTTTATTTATATAAATATAAATATAAAAGTCCCAAATATGTCCTGGGACTTGTTATCATCATTAGCAATGTATTAAGTATGGTGTTTGGGGTCCACTTGAAATAAAGTGTCACACTTCTTTCATCAATTTATTTTGTCCACCACCTCTTGGTTGCCTTTCCACTGCTACAAAATCAAATATAATAATCATTCTTTGGTGTTTCCATCCCTTGGAAAAGTGGAGATTTCACAACAAAGGACCATTTCTTACCAGCTACTTGGGGGACCTTGCACCATTACTAATACCTAGAAGTTCTATCATTGTTTACCCTTTTAAAACTCTCTTCACTGAAACCTATTGAATGTGCCATTTCTCTGCTTTTCGGACTTTGGTATCCTGCTACCACAGTATTGAGCAGAGTTCACTGGGCAGCAGACTCCTGAAATAAATACCACAGTTCCTTTTTAGTTCCTACCAGCTACTGCTCATCCTCTTTCTCATTGTTGTTGACACTGTCAGTCAGTCGTCCTGTGCGAGGGTCTGTTTTCTCCCCTGGCAATGGTCTAGCAAGATGAAGACCATTTTCCTAAGTGTTCTCAAAACTCTCTTAGAACTCAGGAACCAGGTCAGCAGCCCCAAGAACAAATTCCTTTGCAAGGGATGGTTTGTGCTCTTTGTTTCCCGAGCTGAGAAGCCTGTTTTTAAATTATTGTTTTTGCTTCTCTCTTTGATAGCTTTTGACCATGTCCTTGCTCCTTTCCTTGTGTTTTTCTTGTTCCCCAAAATGACCTCTGAAGAATGCTTTCAGGATCTACAGCTGTTCTCTCAGGATCATCTTCCCCAACCCCTTTTTACTAGGTAAGCCTACCAGGGGCCTTTCTTCTTTCAAACTCTAAAATGCCTCTAGGTCACAATTTTATTGGGCTTGACCTAATCTTTCATTTATTTCTTTTTCTCATATCCTTAATTTCTAACATACAAATTCATTTACTTGTTCAAATTTTATAGTTTACACCTTTATGTTTTCAGTTTGTTTTTAAATTTTCCAAGGTAGTAGAGTAGAAGGACACAGGCTTTGTATCTAATAGAATGTGATATTACCCTCAGCTTGAACACAAAGCATCAGTGTCTTCATCTGTTAAGGGATGTCATCTACCACATGGAGCAGTTTTGAGGACTGTCATATTTTATTCATTTATTTTTATTGAGGTGACTTTGGTTAATAAAATTGTATAGGTTTCAAGTGTACAGTCTTGTAATACATCATCTGTATATTGTATTGTGCGCCCACCATCCAAAGTCAAATCTCTCCTGTCACCATATTTAACGCCCCATTCTCTCTGCTAACAATCACACTGTTGTCTGTGTCTATGGGTTTTTGTTTGTTTAGGACTATCACATTTTATTTATTTATTTATTTATTATTTTTTAATCCTCACCCAAGGATATTCTTCCATTGATCTTTTTGGATAGAGTAGAAAAAAGGGAGAGAGAAACATTGATGTGAGAGAGATACATCGATTGGTTACCTCCCAAATGACCCCAACTGGGGCCGGGGATCAAACCCACAACCGAGGTATGTGCTTTTGACCAGGAATCGAACCCATGACTCTTTGGTCCAAAGACCAAAGCTCCAACTGCTGAGCCAAACCAGCCAGGGCAGGATTACCACATTTTAAAAGCCAACCACAATACATTGGGTCCCCTCAACAAATGTTGGTTTTCTTCCTTCTTCTCTTGCATTAAACATAAATATTAAGAGACACTTATCATTTGCTGTGGTCTTACTTCTCTCCCTGAGAGCTTATGTTATAGCTCTACTGTAGTACATGCCAATAGAGTTGGACAGATTGAATGGAGTGCAGAGATCTGCCTCTTCTGGTCATTTTTTTTATGTTTCTAAACCTCTCATGTTCTAATAGGAATTTTTAAAATCTTTTTCATGCCACTATACACTTTCTGAGATTTTGAGGAATTAATTTTGATTATTATTACAAAATAATGAGTATTAATTTTGTCTTCTATTTTACAATCTCTTTAATAGTGTTGATCCTCATCGTTGTGTGTTTCAGGAAGAGGAAAGAAAAGAGGCACATGCCTCGAGTTGAGAGCATGCCTGACATGTTTAAGGGACAACAGGGTGTCAGTTTTTCTGCAGTGGACAAAGTACAAAGAAGACAAGTGCAAAATAGGAATACTAAAATAACAGGTGTGAAGATTTAGGGGAGAGTGAAAATTTTATAAGGTCATGTAGGCTGCTGTAAGAATTTTGTTTTTCATGGAATGAGATGAAAGCTATTGAAGCTTAAGGAGCAGAGAAATTTCATAAGCCATGATCTGACCTTGTTTTATCAGTATTCATACCTTGTTTTAACAGCACCCATAGAAACAAAACATGGATGTAGAGGGAACTGTCAGAAAGAGGATGTAAAAATGTGTATGAGAGGTAATGCTGGCTGGACCCAGAAGTGTGAGAAATATTCAGACTATGAGAGTATTTTGAGGGTAGAGCCAATAGAATTTGCAGATGGGTTGCCTATGGGATATGAGAGAAGGATAAGTTACAAGGATGACTCCAGTTTTTTGAGGAGTTGCCATAGACTGAAAGAAGTAAAGATGCAGTAAAAGTACATAAGGAGTGGTTGGCTATGGAGTGGGGAGGAGAGAAGGCAGCAGGATGTGTGAGTCTGAGGACTAGGAGAGATACAGGATGCAGTAATAATTGGGAGCCACCACCTCTAGGTAGTAATGAAAGCCATGAGAATGGAATCTGAGAGAAAAATAGAAACCAACAACTGAGACTGAATGAAGCAGAGCAATCAATGAAGTAAAGACCAAGAGAGCAGGTGTCCTGGAAGTTAAAAATGTTTTTTTTCAAAGAGAAAAAAGAAATTGATATATTGAACCAAATTTTGCAGACAGATCAAATAATGAAGGTTTAAAGTTGTCATTAAATTTAACTACAGAGGTTATTGGTATCCTTGACAGGTTCTTTTGGATGGAATAGTAAAAGAGAAACCCTAATTAATTTAGTATTGTGAGAGAATGAGAGCAGTAGAAGGAGAGAGAAAATATAAGCAATCTTTTTTCAAGATTTTCTATAAAGGAAACTGATAAAGGATGAAGAGAAGATTTTTAAACTGAAGAAATTGCAGAATGTTTATATGTTGATGATAATCCAATAGATAGGGGAATTAATGACTTGGAGGAGAAATGGGACAATTACTTTAGCTATTAACCTGTGCAGCAGAAAGTAAACAAATCCAGTGCTCAGGTGGAGGGCTGGCCTCACAGGACAGTTCACAGGTGGAAGAGGAGAGTCTATGGACATCAGTGCAGTCAGTAGGGGTGATGGTGACTAGCTGAGGGAGTTCTCTTCCCATCGTCAACATTTTCTCAGCAAAATCAGAAGCCAGGCCACCAGGTGTGCACAGGTCAGAAAGGTGATGCTGGAGAGCAAACTAGGTTTAAAATGTCATCCAGGAAAGAGAATGAATGAACAACAGAAGTGTTGTATGATTGCTTGTCAGTGTTGTGGGCATAAGGATGTAAGTTCATTCACCATGAACGTAATGTGCAACCAAGGAGCAGAATGGCGAGCTTTTCTCCAGCCGTATCAGCTGAGGAGGTGTAGGGCTGGATGCATGCAGAGTGGAGGCTTTGTCCCAACAGACCAGGACAATGGCATAAAGAAAAATGGGAGGGTGCGATTATATTGGTGGGCTGTGATATTGAAGCTGGACAAGCAGGGCCAGGAGCACACATTAGGTGTAGGATAGATGGATTTCAGGTCAGTTGAGTTTGAGGAAATATTAGAATTGGGGCTTCTCAGACTAACCTGTTTTTTTTCTGAAGTATGCATTTTTCTTTTGCTTGTTTTTCTTCTGCGAGGACTCTTTTCTTCCTGTACTTCTTGGTCACCCAGTTCTTTTTCTCCTGCTGTATTTTACTCCATGAAAATTTGAATTTTTTCTTTTAAACTTTTTCCTTATTTCTCTTGAAATATTGTACTCTTTACTGTATATTTCTTTTGTTGTTTTTTCATTGTTGCCCTATAGAACTTTCTGTGATGATAGAAATGTTCTAGGTCTGCACTATCCAGTAAAGTTGCTACTAGTCACCTGCAGATAGTGCAACTAAGGAAATAAAATTTTCAATTTTATTTAATTAGAATTCATTTAAATTTTGGCTGGTGGTTAATCTATTGGATATCATAGTGAGATAAGAGATGTTTATATCACTTGATATAAATGTCATTGGCACTAAAATTACTTTTCTGGTCTTCCTTTCACTTCTACCTTCTAAAGTTGGCTCTAGTATGCTGCCTCCCTCCCCCATTCCCCTGCCATGTATTCAACAAATATTTGAAACATCAACTGTATGCTGGTACCAGGGACAAATAAGTAAGGATTCCTGTCCTCAATTAAGGAGGAGATGAGTAAAGAAATCAATTACAATGGCATAAAATTATTATACAAATACAATGTGCCACATGCTATGACTGATGGAAGTATGAAGAGAGTTAGAAGTGCAGCAGGGAATGGGCAAGGGAAATATTATTCTTCGGTACCCTACTGACTGAGGTTTGACTCCTGGCTTTGTTGCATCCTCAATGAAGAACACCTCACAGGAGAGTTGTAAGAATTTTAAAAATTATTGGTGTGTGGAAAGCGCTTAACACACTGCCTGCCTATAAATAGAACTAATTCCCTCTTGGGCAAAATGAATATGTATATATTTTCTTTTCTTTTTTTTTTTTTTTTTTTGCTTTGGGTGTTCCTGTACCCACTCTTATCTGTATCTAGCCTGAAATGGAGATTCTCTGTCTTCCCACATCACAATATATTGCATAGAATAGTCACCCAGTTTATTATTTTTCTTGAACACTTACTAATCCAAAAGATGTTTTTAGCAAAATGTGATGTCTTTTGTCCAAAAGAATTAAAAAATACTGGAAACATAAAAATATAAGCATACCCTCATTCCTGCCAGGAAGTCATCAAACCTCTGCTTAAACACCATGAATGAGAGCTTACTACCTACCAAAGAATTCAATTCATTATCAGCACTTTTCATCAACAGAAAGGTCATTTTTCTGTTGAGATGTAATCTACTACCCTCTGGTTATCTCCATAAGCCCTAGCTGTGTCCTTCACCTCCAAGAAGTGGCCCGCCCCTGGGCTGAAAATGGGGTGGAGCTATAGGTAAGGCTGAAATAACACATTGCCCAAAGACTTTCTTATCTAAGTAGTATTCAGCTAGGAGTCACCTTTATTTACGGATAAAAATATTGTCCACCAGATGACTCCTGGTGAAAAGTGTCGGAACCATGAGTCTAGGATAGAATAGAACAAATTTAACTCCTCCTGTCCATGACAGCCTTGCACATATTTCATACATCTCATCTCCCAAGAGTCTGTTCTATTCCAGCCTAAATATATCTAATTCCTTTATTTATTCTTCATGTCATGATTTGAAATTTTCTCATCATTCTCCCTTCTTTGATGTACTGCCAAGGTCCCTCCCTACAGTGCCTTATAATGGATTTCTTTTAAGTAATACTAAACCTTTAGTTGGATGGTTGAACACCTGGAAGTATGCTGGTTGGATTTACAAGTCTGACAGTTATCCTGAAATTGGAGAACCTTTCTTTTTTACTCCCTTTAGTGAGGTATAATATGCAGTCTACACTCCACATTTCCTGGCTCTGGTCCACATTGTTTGCTTTTCAGTGTGTGATAAAAGGGTTTGCTAGCACCTGGGAGAGTCTGTGGTGACAGACCTAATCTCTCACAAATATTTTGCATAGTTGTTATAAACCTGTTTTCAAAATTTAGCACCTGGCATTGATGAGAAAGAGGAGGAGACAAACCTCTCATCCCCAATGATACGTTCTCTGCATATTCACCCTCTTTGACAAAAGAAATATGAAGATTAGTTTTCCCGTTTTGAGGACTTCCTGCTTTAGTTCAAAGATGCCATTCTTTCTCCTGCCTCCTACATGAGAGATTGATACATGGCAATAGATATGTAGCTGACAGATTATTGATAGATAATTTATAGACGATAGGTAGATAATAGATTGATAGATATAAGTGTGTGTGTAAGATTTATCACTTTGGTTATAATTCTCTTGCTCTTTGGCTCATGTTTAATTTTGCAGGATTTTTTTGCTTTCCCCCACCCCCCACTCCCATGCATGACCCTTGTTATTTCATTCCTTTGTTTTGCCACCCTTTTTTTCTTCCCCATTACACAGCTTAAAAATAGGCAGCATCTTTACAGGGAGCAGTAATGCACAGTACAATGCAAAATATATTTTCCCAGGGGACAATAATGACTTCATGGGGCCTCATTGTGGGGTGAGGTCAGAAGAGATGTGAGGCAATTTGCATTCCGGCAAATCCCAGTCTGTCAGGTCCTTGCTGTTGTCTTAAAAATAGTTCCCACACATCAGGACATATTTTAGCTAAGTTAAAAGCACATTTGCTTGTTAAGAGCATCTCTTATGGGGCTGAAAATGCTGAGGCTGTGGAAAGCAAAGTTGGGCATATTTATTTGTGACTAGCAGTTATTCCAGAATTCCCTCAGGGAATGACTTTGCAGCAATTTAAGCCTAAACATAGAGCAGATAGAAAAATAGGCACTTTCCCCACTCTCCTCACTCTCACACGATGTGTCTCATACCACCTCCTCTCCTCGTGTGATAACAAGTAGAATAGACAAAGAACTAGCAACCGAAATCGGCAATTTCATCTTCAGTAACTCTAAAAGACTTTTTCGTGCACTATTAAAAGTCTGTACATCTAAACCCACTTCTGTGCCTAAATCACTCTATTCCCAACTACCCTATTTTCCTTAGGGCACTTCTCATATTCGGGGCTACTAACATATAATATGAGAAAAAGCAGTTGAATATCACATTTTAAAAAGCAACTTAGTTGGGCTTCTTGGAGTTTGCTTGGCGTTTTAAGAAACAGAACACCTCTACTGCTTAGATCTTCATATTAAAAGCACAAAAATGCTATGCATCAAATGACACTAAATATTCTTTCTGGCCTGCTACAAAAGCAAGGAAAAGTATGGGGTGGAGGGAGAGACAGAGACTCAGTGATGCAGAGAGAAACACATGACAATAGGCAGAAAATAAAAAGCAAGTGAAAGAAAACAATAAATCAGAGAGAGAAAGAGACCCGCAGCAGGAGCACAGATGCCTTCTTTATCTCACTCCCAGGGTGTTGGACTCAAAACTAAAGACGATCATGTCCTCCCAAGCAATCTTGAATAGTGCAAGTTGCTATACAATTGCATAAGGTTATTTTGGTCATTGCTATTTTTAATGTTCTGGTTTAGGACATGTTGGACTCAGATTTGAGAAAGTTCCAGAATGGGTGGTGAATGTACAGGATCAAGAGGTAGTGAGTGAACTGGCACTGCAAATTGTTGTGTTCATTAAAATACTACTGGATAATATAGGTATATAATGAACATTGTATTCTCCATTCAGTTCCTCAAGCTTCACAGGAAACTTCTGGGGCAGTCCTTTTACTACTTCAGTGAAGCAGTATGTCCTAGTGACTGTAAATGCAGTTTCTAGATGTAAGTTGCCCGGATTCAAATCCAGATTGCACCACCTATCAGATACATAGTCCTGAACACATCTTAGACCTTTGTGGGTATATTACTTCCCTATTGCTGATGTAATGAATTACCACAGATTGAGTGGCTTTAAAAACACAAATTTATTATTTTACAGCGTGGAGGCTGTATTCCTTTTGGAGGGTCTAGTGGAGAATATTCTGTTATCTTTTTCAACCTTTCAAGGACTCCTCCTTTCCTTGACTCATGGCCTCTTCCTGCCTATTCAAAATCTTCTCTTCTCTCTGTCCTCTTCTCTTTCTTTTAAGAGGACCATCCGGTCTACCTGGATAATCCAGGTTCATTTCCCCATCTCCTGATTTTTATTTTGATCAGACCTGAGAAACACGAGTAAGATAATGAGAATTGTCTTTTTTTATTGATGGTCTTAGCCGATAACTCATCTGAGTGGGACAGAGTGTGAGGATGGGAGATGTGACGTGGGGGATGGAGTGGTGTGGTCAGAGGCAGGGCAGCTCTGAAGCTCTTTACAGCCCAGTCTGGTTTTGCTGCAACTGACGGCTTGGCATTAAGGAAATCAGTCAAATAACTTTTTTTTTTTTTTCAAGTGAAGACACTGATGCCATGATCATGTCAGGGCTAAATGTCAGATGTTGGAGGGATCTTTAAAATGTAAGCTACATTTCTATCCCGGCCAGTGTGGCTCAGTGGATTGAGTGCCATCCCATGGACTGAGAGGTCTCAGTTCCATTCCTGGTCAGGGCACATGCCCAGGTTTGGGCTCTATCACCAGTGGGGGGTGTGAAGGAGGCAGCCGATCGATGTTTCTTTCTCACATTGATGTTTCTATCTCTCTTTCTCTTCCTCTCTCTCTAAAACAATCAATAAATCACACACACACACACACACACACACACACACACACACACACACACATATATATATATATTTCTAAATTTTATAAGAGAGATCCCTGACTCAGATCCAAATAGAGAGTAGTCCAAAGACACAAAGTTAATGGCAAAGCTGAAATGAGAACCCAGGGCTCCTGGGCACCTGCCCAGAGTTCTTCCTACCATGTTCAACTCCTAATTTTTTTTGCCCACTGCCCTTCTAATTCCTCTGGTCCAAGAACATATAATTTGTTAAACACATTTAGTTTAAAATACTAAATCTCCTAAAGGTAATAACATATTCTAGATTGGATCCTAGAACAGACAAAGAATATTAGTAGAAAACTGGTAGAATCAGAATAAAGTTGGTTTCTTAGTTTTGACAGATGCACCATGGTGATGCTGGATACTAACAGTAAAATAAACTGGACCCAGTTTGGCTCAGCCGTAGAGCCCGCCGACAAGTGAGTCGTGGGTTGGATTCCAGCCAAGGGCACGTACCTAGGTTGTGGTTTGTCCCCGGCCCTGGTTGGGGTCGTGTGGTAGGCAACCAGTTGATGTGTCCCTCTCATGTCAATGTTTCTCCCCACCTCATCTTCTTAGTGACTTGCCTTTAATCATGCTATGAAAAAAAAAGAAAGAAAGAAAAGAAAGAAAGAAAGAAAAGAAGGAAGGAAGGAAGGAAGGAAGGAAGGAAGGAAGGAAGGAAGGAAGGAAGGAAGGAAGGAAGGAAGGAAGAAAAAGTTTGTATTCTTGAGAACTGAAACAAAACCATAAGACCCATAAAACTTTCTTTCTCCCCTGCATTTTCCTTAGCACATTACTACTAAACACACTGGACATTACTCTAAATTATATAAGAAGTTCTGGATTTTTTATTTTTGTCCATTTTGTCCATTGTTGTGGCCCTAGCAAACAGAATAGTGTTTGGCATACAGAGGTGCTTCATAAATAATCCTTGAATGAATGCGAGTAGCTACCCTGTGAGGTCAGTGGGACATGTGTTCCTAGCACAGTGCCTGACCACAGCAGACACTAACCAAAATCCACTTTAAATATAAGGAATCTATAGTACAAGGAGATCCAATTTCACACCAAGAAGTCACACAGGTGGCAGGTCTGAGCTTGAATGCAGGTGTCCTGATGTCTGGGCCAGGCATTTTTCACATGGCCCTTCCTCATGCCAGCCTCCATGCCCAGGGCAGGTGCGTGCTGCTCCACGTGCCCCGCCCTGATGTCCGTGGCGGCTTTCACTCCTTTAGAAGAGCCATGGTTTTTCTCACTAAGAAATCTGATAAGTGCAAAGGAGAAATGTGTTTATCCTGTTGGTTTCCTAATGGCCATTGGTGATAAACTTAACTGAAATCCATTTCAGGAATCCCCAGCCAAAGAGAATGGCTTGTCACCAAAGCTCAACAGGAATGCGTTAAGTACTAGGGACAAAACAAAAGACTAGATCAAGTGGGCGGTGTGATAACACAGAGCTATTACTCCATTCCTTCCTGTTTATTCATTTCAATTAAATCTCACAAGTATTTATTAAAGAAATTTTTCATGCCCTGCACTATACTAGGCATACTGAGGACTATAAGAGAAGACCAGTACCTGCAATACAAAAGAAAACACAAGACCGTGTTACTACTCAATCCACTGTTGTTAAGAAGGCAGGACAGAGTCCGTGTCTTGGCAGGACAAGAATCCAGCAAGAAGCCCCAGCACAAATGAGCCCTTCCACAATGAGCTCACAAACCCTCCTGCTATAAAATACAAAGAAGGTCTTAGCTCAGAGGAGGTTTACACTTGAGATGCACTTGAATATATCTCTTTTATAACTCATTTCAGACACATACAACGTTCCTTAAGGGCAATGGAGCATCTTTAGTTCACACCACTCTACATGATTAAAACTGAATAAAATTGTTAATGGATGGAAGAGAATAAAGATTATCTTGGGAGTGGCAATATTTAAATCTCTCTCTTCTTCATTAAGATATAAAACAAAAACAAAAGCTCTTCATTAAAACATAAAAGCACTAAAATATTTGTACATGTTTATCATGGACAGACAGAAATTATTCCTGAGAAACTCTTTTTCCTTCCCTCCTTCCCTTTTCTCATTCTTTCCAACATTATCTTTCCTCATTCATCTGTCTCATTTCTTCCCTATTTTTTCCTTTTCCCCTCCTTTTCCTTTCCTCCTCCCTCTCTCCTACTGTGTGCAAGGTATTGTGTTGGTGCCACGGTAGAACCCAGGACTTGGGAGCAAAATTTGTGTCCTTCATTTATTTAAAACTTGTATGAGAACCTTCAATGTGTAGGCACTTTATATCATATAGTATACAGTTTCTACAAATGTAAGTCATTAGTGAGAATCAGTATGGTGTAGCAGGTAAAGTAGGCATTTTGCTATTAGACCCCACTGGTCTTGAGTCCTGTTTCTCTATCAATGTTTTAGTGATCTTGGAAATCCCCCTATCCTCCCTGTGAGCAACTTCCTCCATCAGTTAAAGAGAATATATTTACCTTCTTTTTTGTTGTGAGAATGAAGTAAATACAGTTAATAAGATGACCTAGCTTAGTCTAAGAAGGGGTCCAATCGATAGTGCCTGTTGATAGAATTCAAACCAGAAAATTTTGACTTTTAACTGGGGAGATAAGATGTAATATCTGTTAATAAAATAACACCTCACTTGAGACTATTACTTCAAACCTGTGTGGTCATCTTTACATGTATGACCCCACTTCATCCCTGCAGAACAACAGCAGTAGAGCCAGTCTATGTATGTGGAAAACTGGAGCACAGAGAGGTAAATTGTCTGAAGTTGTAGGAGGACTTAGTGGCAAAGCTCAGGTTTCGGCCCTTCAGACTCAGTTCTCATTCCATCACACTGCAGACCCACTGAGAGCTCTGTCCTACCAGTTAGCAAATGGACTGAGGAAACCTTCAAGAATACAGCAGAAAAGAGTCTTACAAGCAGAGGGTAGAGAGCAAGTATAATGCAAGGAGAATATCCAGGATACATTTCGTTTCTTCACTTTCTCAGACTTTCATGCTGGCTAATTTCCAATCTGCTTATTTAGATCCTGGCCTTCTAAAATGTGCCACAAAGCAAATTTTAAAAACAAAAAAAAATGAAGCCAGTGATCCATGATTAGGAAAACACAAAGACTGTATGCCTTGTTCTATGCCATTGTACCTAAGGGACTTGAGCATTTGCAGATTTTGGAATCCATGACGGTGCTGGAACTAAATCCCCATGGGTACCCAGAAATGACTAACGTTCTGCGAGAGTGCAAAATTATAGGCTGCACGGGGGTTGGCGCCCCTAATGCCTATGTCGTTCGAGGGTGAAATGTAATCTCCACAGGAAGTAATGAAGTAAGACTTGAGATGAATCTTCTTAATCATTTTGTGGCATATTGATAAGGTGAAGAATAAATAGCAGAGATTATTATAATAATGTTTGTATATGTTTATTCCTCTAATAATTATTTTCGGGAACTTTGGATAAATTCAAGGCTTACTCATTCCTTGGTCCATCATTTTAGAAGACTAATTTCATCCTTCAGAGTGGAGTGGCTCTGTTAATTTATATGTAATGTTTAATTGGGATAGTTCTGTATCCTTAATATGCAAACATTTTAATTTGAATATGAAACTATAATATTCATTGTGATATAGCACATTCATTTTTAATAAACCCGTTAATGTTATTGCAATATTTCTGGGAATTCAACTAAAAAAAAATAGCATGATTAAGCATCCACATTAAAGTCTTATAAAAATACAGCAGGAAAATAAAGAAAGAATTCCAAGCATACAAAATTTTTCTTTGTAAAAAGTTTTCCTTAATATTAAATCAACTCAGTTTGGAAAGGTTACATATACTTAAGCACATAATATCATATAATAAATCAAGATAAATGGAAAATATGTTATTCCTTTTTACAGAGCATGATTTCAATACTTAATTTATCATCCACCCTTTTGAGAGAGAGTTTCAATATGAATCTAAGCTCCAATACACAATTCGCAAACTACAGCTATTTATTACAATGTTGTGTCATTTGTCACTTTTATGGAATTCAGCGTATTTTGCAGGCTGTAAAATGGGCTAGAGTGATTCAGAAATGATCTATACCATCATTATTCCTCATTCCTAGTGCTTGAATTGCATCTACTTTTTCCAACAGGCTTGATTTATTAGGTGAATAAATAACAATATGTTCCAATAATGTATATCTAGCGAGACTTCATTAGCTGCCCAGGAGATGCTATCCTGATTTTAAATAATTGAAACACACAAATGATAGAGTCCAATGAACTTGTGATGATTGGGGGATAAATAGTTACTAAAGCAGAGTGGTGGAGGAAAAATGCTGAATAGATTGGAATTGAAGGCACATTTAAACGATAGTAAATGTTCTTTCTAAAATTATAGAGATTTAGCCCTGGCTGGTTTGGCTCAGCGGTTAGAGCATCAGCCTGCGGATCAAAGAGTCCCGGGTTCGGTTCCTGCTAAGGGCATGTACCTCAGTTGCAGTTTGTCCCCGCCCCGGTTGGGGTTGTGTGGGTGGCAACCACTCGATGTGTCTCTCTCACATCGATGTTTCTCTCTCTCTCTTCCTCCCTCTCTCCCTCCCACTCTATCTGACGATAAATGCAAAAATGTCTTCAGGTGAGGATAAAAAAAAATAATAATAATAATAATAATAAATAAAATAAAATAATAGAGATTTAGAAGTTTCTTCTTTCAAAATAGAAGAGCTGATTTTCTCTGAATCCCAAACAGATTGTTCTCCATCTTTTAGCTGACTCACTCCTTTAAAGATATATTGTAATGATGATCAAATTTATTAATGATTAATTTCCCAAGCCAATCCAGGGCTGAGTCTCAGTCCAATAAAGTAAGGTCCAAGGATTGGAGTATATTGCTCTCCTCAATTCTAATATTCCATCTTCTGCCAGTTGAAGTTTTTCAATTGCTAGGATAAATAAGTTTTAAGCTCTTAATTAAACATCTTTTTGCCTCCTGTCTATAACATACATGTGATGAAATAAGTTTAAGTCTGTAGTCAAAAAGTCTTGTTCTATGTTGGTTCAGAAAGTTTGTTTCAGAGACCATTTATAGCAGGTGCAGCTTAGATAATTTGTAAAGATAAATCTAGTAAAATTTCTTCTAACATCCCCCAGCTGGCATATTTTGGCTGTAAATGCATTTTGGGAAGGAGAAAATGTATTTTTTTCTTTAAAATAGACTTAGAAGTTTCTTTTGTCTAATTTGAAAAAAATTATCTCACCAATGTTGAATACATACTTGAGGATAATTTTTATTTACTTTCTAAAAATGAACTCAATTTTTTTTTTATTATCGACTTTTTTTTAGAGAGAGAAAGGAAGGAAAAGAGAGAGAGAGAGAGAGAGAGAGAGAGAGAGAGAGAGAGAAACATTGCTGTGAGAGAGAAACATTGATCAGCTGCCTCTTGCACGCTCCCAATTGGGGATCTAGCCTGCAACCCGAACATGTGCCCTGACCAGGAATTGAACTGGGACTTCTCAGTCCCTGGGACGATGCTCAATCCACTGTGCCACACCGGCCAGGCTAAATTGTAAATGCTTTTCTCTATAATTGGAAGTGGGGAGGAATAGTCTAGAAAATGAGAAATAGTTGCTACTGCAATAAAGGGGTGTGCGTGTGTCTGTTTTCTTTGGAGAAAGAGATCTATCCTTTGTCTCCTTAAACAGTAAACAGAATTCTCCTCTTCCTTATTCCAAAAGCATAAGGACAACTAGAGAGCTAATATGTCCAGCAGTCACCTGAACCAGGAATCTAACTAGAGAGGTCAGAAATGTGATTTAGAGTCAAGGGTTTAGGAGGCAGTAAGAAAGCAGATCCTCTGGTGATGGTATACGAGACCCAGAGGAGCATACAAAGCTGGTCTAGGCAGGAAGGAAATTCTGAAGTAGGAGAGGGGAGGTACTATAGATCTCATCAGGACTTCCTTAGAATCCTCTGCTGGGGATGGGAGGTGAGATCATAGACATTGTTCACGGTTAAAAGGGAGTCATAGAAGGGGCTTCTGTGAATGGTTCCATTACCTGAAGCTTGAGATTCCTCACCAGAGCATCAGTGAATAGCTCAATATGATGATTCAAACATAATTATATATATTATTTTTCTTCTAGAATCCTTGCAAGATTTCTGCATCCTTAATTACCTTGTTTCTTTATCCTAATGAAAATACAATGTTCTCAATGTTTTGTTATCTGAGAATTGAGGCTTGCTTGCATGTTCGAGGTGCTGGAGCGAAACAGAAGAGATGGGAGAGTCATGAACATCACTGTAGGGAAACTTGCCCTGATCCATCACTGGGTCCAACACCCTTCTCACCCTGGACCAGTGCTAAGGCTGTGAAATACAGGGCATGAACATCCCGACATTTTGCCAGCAACGGTCTTCCTACCTTAGAACAGCCTGAATCTACAATTTCTTTCTGAAAAATCTTTGGTGTCTGTTGACCTGATAGTCTAGATCCGATAGGCCAAGTGCTTACATCACCGATGAAAGCACACAGAAATCCTGCCTTTTTGGAACACACAGGAAGAAAGCACATAGAGGTTTCAAAAAGAATATTAAGTTACAAAATGGGAGAGTAATAAGCCAAATAAGAGGCAAGGGGAGTATAGTTAAAAAGAATATCAGGACACTAAAATGTCATGGATACCTATGGAGGAATGTTGAGACAGAGATGGAAATCAATGTAGAGAAATTGGAGATGTTAAAAACTGAAAAAATAATTATTGGATTTGGCAATCTAAGGACCATTAGTAACATTTTAAAGAGTAGGTTTTTTTTTAATGATGGGAAAGGAAGATAGATTGCATGAAAATAAAGTAAATGATGTGGAAATGGGGAAAATAGAATCTCCAAACTGGTCATTAAAAAAATATGGACAGTTTAAGGAACTAGTGTAGCAAGATGAGATCAGGAGAGAAGACCAATGTTATAGAATGCGCTCTTTCAATTAAATCTTAAATATCTAGAAATAAATTTTAAAATATCAACAAAAAAAGTGTTAAAATTTTGTAAACCTTCATGTACTCTTTAAAATCACCAAAAACTGCCCTGGCCGGTTTGGCTCAGCGGTTAGAGTGTCGGCCTGTGGTCCAGAGAGACCCGGGTTCGGTTCCCGCTAAGGGCATGTACCTTGGTTGCAGTTTTTCCTCGGCCCTGGTTGGTCGTGCGGGTGGCAGCCACTTGATGTGTCCCTTTCATGTCGATGTCTCTCTCTTCCTCTCTCTCCCTCCCACTCTATCTGAACAAAAAATGAAAAAATGCCCTCAGGTGAGGATAAAAAAAGATTTTAAAAAATAATAAATAAATAAATAAATAAATAAAATCACCAAAAACTATATTCCTGCTCAAGAAAAATGTTTAATTCTCTATCATCTAATAACATCTCAACATCATTTACCATGGATCTGGAAAGTTACTCTGCTACACTCATTCAGTTTTTCTCCTTTCTCAAGTCACTCCTCTCATTGTCCCTTGCTGGGGCTCAGTCATCTATTAATCCTCCAGGTCCTAGAATGCCCCAGAGCTCAGTTGTCAAGCTTCTTTTCTTCTCTATTTGCATACTTTCTGTATTGATCTTGTTCTTTTCCCTGAGCTTAAATATCATCTTGACATCAATGCCTCCTAAATGCCATCTCCTCTCCTCAAAATTTTAGTCTCATCTATTTACTTTACACCCTCACTTGTACATTGCAAAAGTCAAACACTATTATGGAACTATTTAAATATCTCCAACAACTTTGCTCCTTACCACCCACAAAGCCTTTTCCCTCTCAGTAAATGGCACCAACATCTACCCAACCCCTCAAGCCAATCCATGGGACCAATCTCACTTTATCTCTTTTCTGTTCATCCTACAATGCAGTCAGCTCTACATGATAAATCCATATTATTTATATATATATAATATATATATATAATATATATATAATATCGATTATATATATAAATATATATAATATAAATATTTTATATATTATATATATATAAAATAAATATATATAATATATAAATATATATTATATATAATAAATATATATAATATATAAAAATATATATCTGTATAATATATAGAATTTTATATATATATATAATTCTCATCATACCTAGGATATATATATCTATATATCTATATATATGTCTATATATGTATTTCTCACAATTTCTCCTGTTGAAACCCTAGTCCAAACCACTGCCGTGTCTCCCCTTGACCTCTGCAATAGCTCCCTAACAATAATTCTTGCCTCCCTTTTGCCCCTAAGTCAATGCTTCAACAGCTGACAAAGAGATTTTTTAAACCTTAAATCAGATCTCACCGCTCTCCTCCTTCTCCTTAAAATTCTTCCATGCTTTTCTCCTGAAATTTACCCAGTCTCTCTCTCTAGCCCCATATCCCAACCATTCTCCCCTCTGTTCTGCTCACACAGGGCGTCTCTTGTGCCTGGAGAGTGCCATGCTCATTCCTGTCTCAGAGCCTGGTACTTCGGCCCTTCTCTTTGGGGTGCACTCCTTCCATATTCTCATGTGGCACTGCCCTCTAATCACTGGGGATATCAGGCTTACTCATTATGCTTATTGTATAACAAAACAATAAACATAATTATAGTGTACATATAAATTATATAAATCATTAAATAGTTTTATAGTTTATTATACCTATTGTATAGTAGTTATAAAATACCTATTGTATATTAATTATACCTTGAGCTTGTTTTTCTTTGTCTTCTTTTGTGGGAGAAAGCTCCCAGAGTGTGGAGCTGTTTGGTTTATTCACTGATTAATCCTTTAAGCCTGGATAAGGGTCCAGAGCGTAGAAAGTACTTAATAATCTGTGTGGAATGAATGAGCTCAAATATTCTATTCCTCAGAAATGCAAAGCAACCCAGATACCTATTATCTATATCATATTATTTCAGAGTACTTATCAATATCTAAAGTTACCTATTTATTTGCTTTTATTTATTTGCTTATCTGTTCACTTGTTTCCTGCCTCCCCCACTAAAATCTAAGCCACTTGAAGGCAGGGCCCTTTGCTTATCTTTCTCGTTGCTGAGTCCCTATTGCTGAGAATAGTGTTTGATATATAATAGCTTCTCATTCAATACTATCAACTGGACCATCTTGATGTTCGGACCCAACCAACGAAAGTTGACATGTCCAGTGGGAGCTGCTTCAGACAGTCCTGAGCTCCTCTGCACATAGAAGCAAGTACACTGCTACTCTGTCCTGAGTGTACGCACTATATACTAGATTCTCTATAACTCACATAGTATATAGCATACTGTAGTGTACCTACTATATACTCTATATAAATCCCATAGTATACAGTGTACTATAGTGTATGCACTATATACTAGATTCTATATAACACACGTAGTATATAGTGCACGGTAGTGTACACACTGCATACTAGATTGTATATAACTCATATAGCATATTGTCTACTGTAGTGTATACACTATATACTATATTTTGGGTGTGGTACAGATTGGCCCAGAGCCTCTGTTCTTCACCAGGACCAATACCAGGACACAATGTGAAAATGGCTTAATTTGTCATTGACACTTCTCTTTTTCTTTTACAGCATTTTCTCAAGCCTGATCCCAAGGTTCATCATGTTTGTTGACTCACTGGCTAGGGACAGCAGCCCATGGACATTAATTGTGCTCTTTGTCCCTCATATCTTCTCATTTTTAATACCTACCTCTTTGAGTCCTTATTTCTATCTGTATTGCTTTCCTCTGTGAATAATAGCAAAATGATAAATTAGAAAAGCAAAGTTAGATAAATATTCCAGTACCCAAAGGGGCATGGGATGTCCAGTCCATTTAAGGTAGATCTAAAAACCTAGAAATAGTCAAGGTAAGGACAGGGAGTGGAGTGTTAAGTACCTGAGGCGGACCATCACAGAGGCAGTCTGAGGATGTGCCATCACACTACTTATTTGATAGTGTGCTCTGTATAAGAGACTGTTCCTGCATGCATGTACACACCAGGTCAGATGCATGGTACGGGAGCTGAGGGGACTGAAGTGGCAGTGCGAGCCTCGGTTTGATCCCTCATGAATTCATGCCAACTTTTGCGCCCTTCTTCTTCCCTTATTGACTATTGTTTAAAATGCCAGGTATTTGGTCTCCTACATATGGATCTACATAGAGCATCTCACCCAACTGACCTTACAAATGAGGAGCTGTGGCCCAGAAAGGGGATGATACCTGCCCAAAATGACACAGCCACAGCGGTCGTCCACACAAAAATCCAGAAGCCCTTGTAGCTCAGAGCTCAACTCTCACCACTCGCTACTTCTGGGGCCAGTTCTGGTACCTTTTATTGAGGTTTCAATAGATGTTTTTGACATTTAAAGGAGAAAGTTCCCTGGGGTTCCTGTTCTAGGATAGTTACTGTGGGTTGGAATAGGGATTAAACAACAACAACAACAACAACAAACTCAGAAACTCAGGTCTGGACAGACTTGGACCGAGTTCAGAATTCATCAAATTACCTAAATATCCTTCAGCAGTTATGGATTTACAAATATCAACCCTCCTAGAAGATATTTTTCTTCAAGTTCCAACTCAAGATGATCTTACATTTCCCTGTTTTGTCTTCCTAGTGCATAAGAAATCATCTGGTCTACCTGTTTTGTTATTATCAGTCCTGTCCATGAGGACAACTCCAGGAGGATGGGATGTTGTGTGTTCTATTGACCTTATATTCCCAATTCTGGAATAGGGACAAGTATTTAATAATTGTTTGTTGAACTAAGTAATACTGAATTAATAGAAGTTATGGCACAGGCTTTGATATGATGGAATCCTCAAATAAATATTTTTTGAATGAACAAACCCTTACTTGTTGAATCTAAAAAAAATCAAACATCTCTACTTTGGAAAAAATATTTCCGATATTTGGGAGAGCTGACAGTCTAGATGGCTGTTCAATCATTTAGAACTCATTTGTTTTCCAGCTCACATTATCACTCTATGTAACCTATCTCTCATAAAATGACAGAAAACTACTGAAAACCACTCACTTCTCTTGAATCCCACTGATATCATCCCAGGGTGAAAAGGTACAAATACTGCTGTCCCCAGGGGGAAGCAGTCCACACCCTCGTTAGCACCAGATGGACAGCATTATGATTCCTTGGCAGAAATCTATCATCTGTAACTTTGCCACCTACCCAGGAGCAGAGTGTGGTAATAACTCCAAGAAACTACGTTTCAACTCCAGCTGCGGATCCAATTTCCACTTATAAGATTTAACCTGGAAATTATCAGTGACAACCACTGGGAGAAATGAACAGCTGATTTGGGAGATACATTGGGAGAAGCTGGTTCAGCCTGGCAAAAGGAAAAGGCAGTTGATGTACAAAGCAGACCGGAGTAAAGTATGTCCATGTAGAAACGAAACGCGATGTATAGTAATTCCAACTGTGAAGCCACCAAACAGCCTATTAACAAATAAGTGGGTTGATGTGATTATAGATAAGACAAGTGAAATTAAACAACTTCACACGAAATGAAAGCTGCATCTGGGATCTTTGACCGAGAGCTGATGAGAGGTCTAAGCAGCAGGAAGAGATGATGCCTGGACCATGCTGTGAAATAGAAAATCAAAAGAAAGGTGATGCGAGGAAGAAAACCTATTTAATTGGAGTGTAGATGTAGGGAGCAATTAGTTTCCAACTCTAAAATATTAAAAATAAAGGTTGAGAATTATAAAAATGTATAATAAGAAGTCAAAAAGTTTCAGCATCTTTAGCTGTAATCATTTGTCATTCAATAAATGTGGCTAAACACCAAAGTGCCAGGCATTGCACTAACCTATGAACGATTAGAGACATCATCTCTTTCCTTGAAAAGATTAAGCTCTGGAACAGACAAGGCAGCTGAAAAATTCAGGAACAAACATTGTAATGGGAATCAATGAATTCTATTCCCATAAAAGCTACACTCTGAATTTCAAATACAAGAACCCCTTAATGTGTTATTAATTATTAATTGTATTACATATGTGTTTTCATTCAATCTTTGCAATGCCTTGTGCACTATGTACTGCTGTCCCCATAGCTCTGGTAACACAGTTGAGCATCTGAGACACACATCACAGAACTAAAGATGGAAGAAGCTGGGGTTTGAATATAGTGTTTGCTCTAAAACCCGTGTTCTTTCCACTCTGCCATGTTCCTCTGTGGGTGTGTAGCCAAAACAACACCTGGCGAATCTATACAGTACATAGACTCTCACTTTCTTGTGCTTTTTGTCCCACTGAAGTGACCCCATTTTACCTCCTCAGAAAGCAGGTGACTTTCAAACTTCTCTTAGCAAGATGAGAAATTCATTTACAATTGAATACTTGGGGTAAAAATAAAATATTTTATTCTTCTCAAGTGTATTTGAACATTAACTTGTGCTGCACCGTAGCCTTAAGATCAAAAAATGAATAAACATCTCCGATCAGGTCAGGGATTTACAGAAAGGGAAGAAGGGAGGTATTTGAGGTAGGGGAAAAAGTCTGTTAAACACTCTTCACACAAGTCCCACAAATAGCAAAAGGATAAAGCCAAGGGGTCTGCCATTAAGGACCCAATCTAGCACCCAGGACTGCAGGGTGCTCTGGGACAGAGGAGTTGCCTTTCCTCAGGAGCCTGTCTCCAGACACAGCAGCTGTCTCAGGTCTATTGTCTGCAATAGTGTTCTCCCACCCAGAGGGCGCCCAGTGAGCGGAGCTCAGAGGAAACTTCTCTCAGCCTGGATCCTGGCTACAACACTAGGAGGCAGCAAAGTACCTGAGAAAGGAACTCGCTTCCATTAAGTTTAACTCCGGGAGAATTTATTATCCGGTGAATACGCATCACTCTGCTGGAGTTGTGAAAATAGTGAGGAACAAGAAATTGTAACCTTGACCCTCTAAGGGTGTAAAATCTCACTGAGGATATAAGAGGAATAAAACCATAGTCAAATTTTTAAAGGGAGTGTGAGGTTATTCCAAAGCTGGTGACACATAAAAGTATATTTTAGGAAATAAAGAGAGACCAAAGCACGCTACTTAGTTAAGGGAAGCTTTGTGGATCATGTGGACTTTGAAACAATTGTGATAAAGGAGTGGGGAGCACTTTGGTGGAGAACCAGAGTCCTGATGGTAAAATGAGGAAGGAGCTGCATTGCAAGGACACCAGCCTGGCTCAAAGAGTTGCATCTATTAACATCGTAGCACTGGCTTATGGGTCACAATTATTACTTAATTTGACTCCCATAATAACTGTTCTAAAAGAAGTACTCTGTTTCTCCTTGCTATAAAGAGAATCTTAGAAATAAGTAATTTCTTTAAGAGGCAGGAGTCAGAGCCAGAAATTGAAAGATTATTCACACAATCATTTATTCAAGAGTCCACGTGGTCAGATGCTGGTGAAATAAAGGTAGATATTTTCCCAGACCTCAAGAAGCACACAAGTTATCTGGGGGGGGGGGGGTGAGGGTGGGCAGACACAGACAATTTAATCAGGAATTTCAGTCTGGGATAATGTGTCACAACAACCAAGTCAGAGAGGGTCTTGGTTTATGGAAAACCTGTTTGGTACTCTAATGAGGTTTGAAAATAAACAGAAGGCAAGCCACAGACTGGGAGAAACTATTTACAAAAGACATGTGAGACTGCTACCCAAAATATAGAAAAAACTCTTTAGAACTCAACAATGTGATTTTAAAAATGAGCCAAAGACTCGGCCCGGCTGCTGTGGCTCAGTGGTTGAGCATTGACCCATGCACCAAGAGGTCACTGGTTTGATTCCCAGTCAGGGGCACGTGCCCCGGTTATGGGCCAAATTCCCAGTGGGGGGCATGCAGGAGGCGGCCAATTGATGTTCTCTCTCATCGATGTTTCTATCACTCTCTTCCTCTCCCTTCCTCTCTCTAAAAAATCAATAAAGAAAAAATATTTCAAAAAGAAAAGAAAAATAAGCCAAAGACTCAAACACATATCTCAAGAGAGACACAGAAGGCAAATAAAAATGTGCTCCATGTCATATGGCAACTTGGAAATACAATTTAAAAAACAAGTACCACCATACACCTATTAGAACAGCCCAACCCTGAACACGAAATAGCAAAGGTTGACAAAGATGTGACCCAGCAGAAACTCTCATTCATCATTGGTGGGAGTGCAAAATGGTACAACTACTTCATGGTGCTACTTTGTAAGACAATTTGACGGTTTCTACTAAATTAAGTATACTTTTGTCATATGATCTAACAATCCTTCTCTTTGGTACTTTCCTAAATGAGATGAAAACTTATGTCCACACACAAACCTGGACACAGATATTTATAGCAGCTTTATTTATAATTGCCAAAATTTGGAAGCAACCAAGATCTCCTTCAGTAGGTAAGGATAAGTAAACTATGATACATCCAGAAAATGAAATATCATTTTGTGCTACAAAGAAATGAGCTATTGAACCATGAAAAGATGTGGAGGAACCTGAAATGCATATTACTAAGTGAAAGATAATAATCTGAAAAGACTACATATTATGTGATTCCCACTATATGACCTTCTAAAAAAGGCAAAACTGGACACAGTAGAAAGATCAGGCCCTGGCCACTGTGTCTCAGTTGGTTAGGTATCATCCATGTACTGAAAGGTTGCCAGTTTGATTACTGGTCAGGGCACATGCTTGGAGTTGTGGTCTCGATCCCTGGTAGGGGTCATGCAGGAGGCAGCAGACACTGTGTTCTGCTCTCACAGTGATGTTTCTCTCTCTATCTCCTTCTCCCTTCCTCTCTCTCTAAAATGCACTTAAAAACTAATTTTTTAAAAATCTGTTTGCCATGGGTTATTGGGGAGTTAAAGCTGTGTGTTTCTTCTTGATGTTCCAATGCAGGCCTGCTTTGGCCCTTTCTTCTTTCTTTTTTTTTTTTTTTTTTCCTCACCTGAGGACATTTTTTCATTTTTTGTTCACATAGAGTGGGAGGGAGAGAGAGAGAAACATCAACGTGAAAGGGACACATCGAGTGGCTGCCACCTGCACGACCAACCAGGGCCGGGGACAAACTGCAACCGAGGTACATGCCCTTAGTGGGAACCGAACCTGGGTCTCTCTGTACCGCAGGCCGATGCTCTAACCGCTGAGCCAAACCAGCCAGGGCTCTTCTTTCAATTTCATCAGAAATCACTTCAAATCATTGCTACTTCCTACCAGTAAGATGGTGTCATCTGCACATTTCGAGTTATTAATATTTCTTCCACTAATTTTTACTCCTCTTTCCTCTGAGTCTAACCAGTTTTTTGTATATGTTCTGCATACAGATCAGACAAATAGAGAGATAAAATGCACCCTTGTCTGACATCTTTGCCCATAGGAAACCATTCCATCTCTCCATGTGCTGTCCTGACTGTTTCCTGCCGACAATACAGGTTGCACATCAGGACAATTGAGTGCTGAGGTATGACCACTTCTTTCAGAGCAGCCCAGAGCTTTTCCTGATGGACAGTCAAGGGCTTTACTGTAGTAGATAAAGCATAGACTTAACTTTCTCCTGAAAGTCTTTGGAGAGCTCCAGCATCCAACAAATGTTAGCAATGAGATATGAACTGCCTCCTTCTTTTCAGAATCCAGCGTGAACATCCATCATGTCTTGTTCCATGTAAGGTAGACACCTTTGTTGACCCACTTTATTTGAGGGAAAATTAGAGCACTGGTCCTACAGTGACTGCACTCCTTTCTTGAAGATTGGGATGTATTATGAAAGTTTCTACTGACATATTCTCGGTAGGATTTTGACAGATTCAGTCTCTGTGGTTTGAAATAATTCTACTGGTATCCCACCCACCCCTGGTGACTTATTTCTTCTCAATACTTTTGGGACAGCTCTAATTTCGATTTCTAAAATTACAGGTTCTTCCTCGTAGGAATCTTCTTCAAAGGTATCTGTCATCTTTTTGTCTCTTCTGCATAGGTTTTTAGTTCACTGTTTCCACCTTCCCTTTATTTTCTCCTGTGCTTCCTTGTTGGTTATCCACCATTTCTAATTTAGGTTTGAATTTCCGTTTTATTAGAAGGACATTTAGAAAAACTAAAACAAGTTTGAACCAATGTTTGTGGTGAATTTTCTATTTCTAATCTCAGCATCAGACACACAGTGAGCCTCCAATTAGTGTGGACACCTAGTGAGGTAGCAAATCACTAATTAGAAAGCTTTGTCTTGGGAGATATGGCTGTCACCACCTGCTTTAAAATTGAATAGTATGGTTTGACTGCTCTGGCTGGATGCAGAAGTATTGGTCGAGGGAACATTCAAAATCCTCAGACTGGAAAAACATTTGAGTGCTTTGGGCACACTGCAGAGAGATTGAGAGACTGTTTGGTGGCCTGGGTAACACTGAATTCTGACTCTCAAGAGTGGAATGAGGGTGCTCCTTAGTGTGGGTGGGGGTAGAGAAAAAACACAGAACTGCTGTTGAAGAAACAAAGACCCCTGATGTAAGTTTGTAAGCCATAAGTCTATTTCAAAGTAGAATTTCTTTGTGGATTTTTCATACCTAACATAAAGCACAGGTGTCCCAGGTAATGAAGTGATAGCAGCAGAAACAAGACTAATTGAGAGTCTTGAATTGCAAGATTTACGCTGTGGGTTGAGACCTGAAGAAATCCAAGATGGGACACCAGTTTTCTTGCAGAGACCAGAACTATTTCACAAAAGCTAAACAGCAGCTGTTAAATGTGTTGAATAACAAATGAATGCTATGAGGGGCTCCAGGAGAGAGAACAGACATCACGGAGTAGATAAAACTTGAACAATTTTTTGCAAGAAGAAAGTACATAAATTCATGTACTTGCTCAAAGATAACAGGGAAAGTCCAAAAAAAAAAAAAAAAATCTAAATCCCCTGCATGAGAAGTTCTAGATGGGTTATTAAGAATATGATAAAGCAATTTGCAGGAGATTCGCTGCTATTCTATAGAAATGTGTTAGCCACATACGTAATTTTAAATTTTCTTTTAGCTGCATTTTAAAGTTAAAATAAAAAGTTAAAATTAATTTTAATAATACATTTTATGTAATTTAATATATTCAAAATACTATTGTTTTAATGTGTAATAAAAAATCTTGAATTATTAATATTTTTATTAATTTGTGTCTTAAGTCTTTAAAATCCAGTGTATATTTTACATTTACAGCACATCTCAGTTCACACCAGCCACATTCCAAGGGGTCAATAGCCACATTTGGTTGGTGGCTGTCATATTGGACAATGCAGTCTTCCTTTTTTTATAAAGAATCCAACAACTTTCTGTTGCCTTTGTTTTTTTTTCTTTGTAGATTTGAGAGAGAGAGGAAGAGAGAGATAGAAACATCAATGAGAGAGAACATTGGCCACCTCCTGCATGCCTCTCACTGGGGATTGGGCCCACAACCTGGGCATGTGCTCTGACTGGGAATTGAATCAGCAACCTCTTGATGCATGGGTAGATGCTCAACCACTGAGCCACACCAGCCAGGCCTAAATTCTTTCTTAAGCACTAAAGTCTATTGCATTGGGACACAAGGAGATAGCTTCTCCTAAGGCTTGGCGCCCCTGCAGGAATCCTTGAAACCAATCAAGGATGGATCCATGGCAGCACTTTGTGACCACTGGAAGCTCCTGGAGGTGATCATGGGTTATTTTGCTACCTCAAAACACACTTATGGAATAAATCGATCTATGTTGGGCCTGTCATATGGCCTCGAGAAATGAATTTAATGAACTCAATCAGATCAGAACCATAATGGCCTTTTGAAACTGTTTAGAACAAACTTCTCATTCTATGGATGGAGAAAATGAAAACTCGAGAGAGGATGTGACCAGATTGAATTCAGGTGGCCTCTTATCTTAGGCGCAGGCTACCCTGGCATCCAGCTCATCATTGTCTGAACTATCTACATGGAACTTGATTTAGAGCGGCCTTAATTTCTTTATTAAGAATTTCTCAGATCTTTGCAGAGATTCTGTTAATGGGATGTTTCATATAGACCTTCCAAAAATACATTTGAATCCTTTTTCCCCACAATGAAAATCTTATCTTTTTCTGTAATTAGTGGTCTCTTTTCTATCCAGTCTTGTTTAACAAATGCTGGAAAAAAAGAAATGACTACCTTTCCCCAGTCTCTTTTATGCTCCTATGGCATTCTTACAGCATCCTGTAAGGATTCTATATCTTCCTTAGCATCTTACAGTATCCTTAGTTTTATGTTAAGTCAGTAATGACAGTATATTGAAATCGCCTATTTTGGATCGTTTCCTATACTAGACCATAAGCTCATCTCCAATGATTACTATTGCCAAAATATTTTTTAAAATTTAATAAGTATCATCACAACACTTTTGCCCTGACCTGGAGGATTCTTTCACCAAGATGGGTTTTTGGTTCACTGTCTCATCTCCTTCATACCTTGACTCATGAATCACTGCTCAGTAGAACTCGCTCTGCCCAGTGTATTTAAAATTGTAAACCTCTCCATGTGAACTTTCTGACCTCCCTTACCCTGTTGTATTTTTTCTAAGACACAACATTCTAATATACTATATACAGTAATTTATAGAGTACACATACATTCCACCTCCACGCTCACTATGTAGTACATTTAGAAAAGTAAGTACTTCTTTTCTTTTTGCTTGTAATCAGCTATGTTCACTAATATATCCCTAGCACCTAGAATGGTTGAATACTAGCTGGTCAAAATAAACTTGTTGAATTAAAAAATGAATTAATAAATTAATGAATGAGGCCCTAAGTGCCAAGCTCTCAAGGCTCATCAGAGATAGGCCAGCTGACTAGCAGACCCTGCTGTGATCAAAGCAGATGTTGGGTCCTCGCTTCTCATTCAGGAAGAAACTGGAGTTCAGGCCAGCCATGTTTAAGAGCAGCACTGAACACATAAAAGTTAACAGCCCATATGGGAGAAGAGTTTGCCTTGCTTAATGACTTGGCAGCACAGCAAAGCATGGGGAATGTTTGAAAAGATTCGAGACCTTATTTTTTGTCGACCCTCTGCTCCCACAGCCCACAGGAGCTATGAGTAATATTTCCAAAGGACAGCAAAAAAAATCTAGTCTTTTTCAACCACCAGGAGGCAGAGTGAAGCATAAACATGAAAGAGTAAATAAGTTACCCTCAACTGATTTCCATGAAAGAATAAATCTACACAGAAAGAAACGAAGTAGGTTACCTTTACCTCTGGCTTTCTTCTTTGACTTGGGCTCAGAGGCTGACAAAAATTGAGAATACTATAAATATGGGGCTTGACTGGGGTTGAGAATAATAGAAATTAGAGTCTTTAAAGTTTAGATTTGCACTTAGCTGAGCATTGAAAACAAGATATTGCCAATGCTCAGATACAACAGGGAACATGAAACAAAAGAATAGCTGAGTTATTTAATTTAATTATTTTTATAAAAGAAGAAAACGATAAAGTAAGAAAATAATAACTTTTGTTTTTTTGTTTTTTAACAAGTAAGCTTTAGTTAGTAATGTTATCACCTGCCATGGTCTCTCACATCTCATTAGGAAATGGGAAAAACCACTAGCAGAATTAATCCTGTCTTTGTGCATAAAACACAGTTTAAATGTCATTCTATTAACTTAGAAAAGGAAAGCCACTCTTCTCTTGAGCAAAACCAGATCTTATTTGAATGAAGCCAGGACTTTGCTTGTTCAAGGTCTGAGGCATGCTTAGAGAACGAGTTGGAGAGGCTCCTAAGAGAAAATGCATCCTGAGCAATGAGTGGCAAACACCATTCTTGATGAAACCCATATTATGAGGAGGTTCAGTCTGGGAAGCATGGTGCAACTGTGAGTCAAGAGAAATAAAGTAACCATCCATGTTTGAGCACTTTTAAGATTTTTTTAAAACATGGATTTCCTCATTTTTATCCTACCAGAGCAAGGTAGATAGCCCACAGGGACACCGCGAGCAATCAGTGGAGTCAGCTACAAATGGAGCTGATTTCACAACAAAGCTCTTTCCGGCTATGCTGAGAGATAAGAGGGCCAGAAAGTGCATTCTTCAGCACTACAGAGGTGGCTGAACTCCAAAGGTCTCCATGTATCAGTAAAGGTAAGATTTCTGTAAATCCAGGTATAAATCTCTGAGTGTTTCATCAAGAATCAGCCTTGTGGAAAGGCAAAGAATGTCTTCCCAGGCTGGGTGTGTGAGACTGGCATGCCTTCCCACCAAATAAGCCATGTGGGTGGAAGTAGATAAAGATATCCAGATATATATATACACACACACACACACACACACACACACACACACATACATACACAAGCAGAAACCAGTTGTTAAAATTATCTGCCATCAGCAATTTATTCCTTTCTTCTTTTCACACTTACATAATTTGTCCCTCACAGCAAATATAATAGAGCAATGTTTCAATAATTAAAATAAAACCATAAGTCTATCATAGAAAGACAAGTGTTTACTTCTAGACTTTCTCTGTAATATTAAATTTGTTTTTTCTTTATTGGTTTTTAGAGAGAGAGGAAGAGAGAGGGAGAAGGAGAGAGAAACATTGATTGGCTGCCTCCTGCATGCTCCCCACTGACAATTTGGCCCACAACCTAGGCATGTGCCCTGTCCGGGAATCGAACCGGCAACCTCTTGGTGCATGGATCGATGCTCAACCACTGAGCCACACCGGCCCGGTTTGTTAATATGTTATATACCTTTTATCATACCATACTGTCTCTTGCTGTGTTTGCTCAACATATGACGTATTTTTTTGTCATTAAAATTCTACAAAATGTTTAATAATTTTATACAGAAAAACACTTTGTAAATGTAATTTTTATATCTAGGTATTTTATATTTGGGTCACAATTTACCTAATTCCCTAAATGTTAGTCATTTAAATTATTTCCTCTTTTTCCTATTATAAATGACAAAGACTAATTCCTCTGACTTAAAGCTTAACATTCTGCAATTACTCAAATGCCTTAAGAAAGCTACAATATAAAATCTGATGCTCCATCTGTATATTGAAGGAAAGAGTTTGCCACATTTTCCTGGAAGCAAGCGTGAAAGGGGTGGTGGGTGAGTGTGAAAGCAGAGGGCATGGAGTGACTGGCAGTTGCAGAGAAGGGCTCCCCTGAGGGGGCAGGTAGATGAGAGATGAGGCCAGCAAAGGCCACCTGCCAGTGCTGACCACCCTGACTGCACCCTCACACAGACCATTGAATGGAAGATAAATGATTCAGCCCCCAAAATGTCCAGACCTCCTGAGTGTGTCCAGGGAGTTATAAAGCTTATCCTGAGTTTTAGGAGAGGTAACCAATGAGATTGTCCTGATACATGATAGATAGATAGATAGATAGATAGATAGATAGATAGATAGATAGATAGATGATAGATAGATAGATAGATAGATGAAAGATAGATAGATAGATAGATAGATAGATAGATAGATAGATAGATAGATAGATAGATGATAGATAGATGATGATAGATAGATGATAGATAGATAGATAGACAGACAGACAGACAGACAGACAGACAGACAGACAGACAGACAGATAGATAGATAGATAGATAGATAGATAGATAGATAGATAGATGATAGAAACAGACTCAGATTCCATCAGAAATTACATCACCTGCCAGAAAAAGTAATTCCATACTGCGCAAAGAGCCACATCAAGAAAGCTCTAAATTCTGACTTGAAACATTCTCATAGAATATATTTACCTCTTAAAGATGTAGAAGAGACACAAAACGAACAAAGAAATTAAGTTTAAGCTGTGACAGCAGCTGGGGAAAATTTCCTGCTAAGAGGGAGTATAGGTCTCAGGAATACAAAAGGCAGTCCATAGCCTTTTTGAAGAAGAGCTTGAACAATGCTGTTTCATGTCTGGTTTTAGGAGCGAGAGGTATGTAGGGACATAGTCAGAGAGAAGGAGAAAGATTGGATGACCTTTCACAGAACTGTTATATAACAAGGTATTTGTGAAGCCTCTCAGTTTATACTCCTTTCCATTTAAGCCCCAATATAATTAAAGTCAGCAATAGCAAAATGAACAATTATAGCGTGTAATATGTGCTGACAAATGTCATTAAGGAGGTGGCTGTAACAGACAGGGAAATATTTACTATAGCTCCATCTGAATGTTACATTGTTAAGGAATCTCAATGTTAAGTTTTACTTTAATTATTCCAATGAAATGATTTTTCTGAATAATTTTAATGGCCAGTTCTACTTCAGACATTTTCAAAATGCTTTTAATGAAGATATGTTAACTTTGTCAAGTTTCTACAATACTTCCCAAGTATAAATATATAATTTGTATTGTTAATACTACCTGGTGCCTCACTCATTGGTAACCTTTTAAATTATGGAGACTAAACTTTCAATAATTTTTTTTTTCTGTTGAGTTCTGACTAGATGACAATTCTAAATACATATATTCCATATCATTGTCTTCCAAACCATTAAATTGTCCTAGATACGTCAATATAATGGTGTCAAAACCACTCTTAGACGGTTCTCCACACTTGGAAATGACACAAAAATCCTTTGTCAGACTATATTTGTTATTTTATTTGGAAAGTATCATCATTTCATTAGTCTTACCAAAAAAGCTGAATTGGTGGTATCTGCCTTTAAAAATATGTTCCACATTCCATCTGTCACTCAAACTTTAAGTTTCTACCTCTCCAATGTATTTACTATTTTAAAACTTAAAATATTTTACATTGACAATATATGGTCTGCAGGTCATAATTATACATTTTTTAAATAATCATTACCTTCAAAATAGGTATGATTATCATAATAATATTACTAGTAACAGTATAAACAGTTGCTCTTCTAAGTTATCTGCTATGACTATATCACTATGGTTTTGAAGACTAAGTATAATATTGTATGTGAGAAGCCTCTTTGTTCACCCATTCTTGGATGTAATCACTTTACAAATAGTTATGGAGTGTCTTCTCTGTTCCAGATACTGTATGATGCACTGAATGTATGACAAAGAACAAAATCGCAGTGATCTCTGTGCACGTGGTATGTACAGTTTGTCAGAGGTGACACTGAAGCTGAAACATGATAAATGCATAGGAATATTCTAGGCAAAGAGAGAGCAGAGGGGCAAGCAAGGAGAGGGAACAGCAAGTGGAAAGATCCTGAGCAAAGAAAGTGTCTGGAATGCTTAACAACTGAAAGAAAGCACGTTTGCTCAAGTAAAATGACTCAATTCAGAATTATTCTAAGGCCACCAAAAAAAGTCCCTAATGTCTCTCTGGACATTTACAAGCCTGAAGAAAGGAAGACAGCAATTTTTCTGGCTAAGGTGATCACCAGGTCAATTAACTACTGCCAAAGAATTTTCCAGTTTGTATTTTTGTCCTCTTCTGGGACCTTCCAGGTGAATCTGAAAATCTCCAGAGCCACTGACTCAAACTTCCAAATGAAAGGGAAGTTTGGACTTTCTTCATGTCCTAGGCGTTGCCATGTGTAGGCAGTGCATATAACCCATTTATATGACAGCATGCCTAAAAAATCCTAGCTCTGTGATTTTGGACAAATAACTCTACATCCTCCACAGCTTAGGACACTCATGTGTCAATTAGTGATAATAATACCCACCTTATATACCTCCTGGGGTTGTCATCATGATCAAATGGGATGTAATAGAAGTGGATGTCCTTTGTAAAGCATATTTTGCCCAGCAGATGCATTTGCAAATCATTGATGCATTGTTGTTATTGTTGCTGTTATGATATTTCTCGCTCCAGGATGATTCATCTCAAGGGATCTTCTTTGTATACATCAGAGACAGAGAGAGAGAGAGAGAGAGAGAGAGAGAGAGAGAGAGAGAGAGAGAGAGAGAGAGAGAGAGAGAGGAGTCTCCTTCTCTCCTCTCTGCTTGATTCATGGTTTTGACTGTAAAGGGAGTTTGCCAGTTTGACAATATAAACTATCTATTTTCACTGAGATGATTTTCCTTATGTAGAAAGGAACAACTGACTTTTGTTGGTGTTGCTTTTTCTTTCTCAATGCACATGAGATTCGTTCTCCTGAGAAATCCTAACTGCTTTATCTCTGTAATCAGTTTCCCTTCCTAGGTGCTTGCTCTTTTCTGAATAAACTTACTAAAGTAAATATGTATTCCTTAGATCTCATGGGAGTCTAGTCTACTGTTTTATCTAACTCTCATCCCCAAGGGAACTTGTTGAAATAAAGAAGCAAAAGGAATTGGAAGCAATGGTATAGAAAAACTAAGGAGTGCTATGATGTCGACTAGGGGGTGGAGAGGAGGGGCCTCAGTCCTCTGTAGAGTGTCTTTGTCCAATAGTTTAATCAGAACTCTACCCCCACCTTTCTCAGGCAGCTTCAATCTCTAGGGTTATAAGACCTTTCAGGCACCCATAGTCCTGTCTAGTATTGCAACTGCTTTTGGGAGTGTATTTGAACTTATTAGCTAAAACCATGTATGAACTTATTGAAAGCTTACTAAGAGCAAGTTTTAACTTGGAAAACAGTGTGTGTGTTATAAGAAAGAGATTTTATAGTTGAATGACAGGGATCTAAACAAATAACTATAAAATTTACATAATTGTAACTCAAAGAGATTAAACAGTTAGAAAAAGATAAAGCCCAGCCAGTGTGGCTCAGTGGTTGAGTGTGGACCCATGCACCAAGAGGTCACCAGTTCGATTACTGGTCAGGGCACATGCCCAGGTTGTAAGCCCGATCCCCAGTGGGGAGCATGCAGGAGACAACCAATCAATGTTCTCTCTCATCGATGTTTCTATCTCTCTCTCCCTCTCCCTTCCTCTCTCTCAAAAATCAATAAAGAAAAAAAAAAGAGAGAGATCAAGTGGCAATTTCAAGATTTCGCGGAGCTGACAGAGCGACAGGGCTGGAGCACAGTGAGTGAGATGAAGGATTGATGGAGACAGGCAGGACCCAGAGTATACAGGCTGTGGCCACAGGAGAATTATTCCTCTCTGTTCTTAGGAGCAACAAGAGCCTTTGAAGAGTTTTAATCAGGGAAATAACTTAGTAAATTTGCACTTAAAAGATCGCTCTGCCTGTGATACGGAGAAGTTCTGAAGTGGGCAAAGCAAGGGTGAGGAAAATAGATAATTCCGTGTTCAGGAAGAAAAGGGGTAGCTTGCTCAATAAGCTTTGTCTGAAGAAAATGTAGAAAAACAATCATTTACACTGAAAGGAGCAACATAAGATGTAAAAAGGAATAGCAAACCATTGGTACCTCTCAGCCTCAAAGTACGAAGGGCACAGAAGTTTGTCAGAGCAGAACAAGTGTGTCCAGCTGACAGAGCAGGGAATAGATACATATTCGAATCTCTCTCTTTCCTAAAGCCACTCTCTTGCCAGTGTGTCTCCTGCCAGAACCACATGGAGGGGACAGGTCAAGGTCAAGGCATGGCAGATAATGGCCAAGAATGGATCTAGGGAGAGGGGTGAAAATAAAGAACAGCAAGCCCTACAGTAACTCAGATTTAAAGACAGACAGAGTAAATTGTTTGGCGAGATATTTAGGAGACAAAAATCAATCAACTTTGATAATTAATTGCTCGTGGAGGTGAGGAAGAAGGAGGATGGCCAAAATTTCTCCTCAGACTCTGCCTGGTGCAATGATGATACAATGGACAGCTATTGATACTTTTGACAAAGAGAATAAATTCTAAGGGAGTAGAAGGGGATGTGGTGGTGTTAAGAGGTGCTTTTGGCTCTCTATATGCTGAATTTGAGACCATCTAGTGTGGATGCTGAATAATCTTTCAGTCATCTCAATTCTATATAGACTATCAAACTACAGTGAGTTCCACAGGTACGGCCCTTGACCACGGCCAACCATCAGTTATAAGGGATGCTGGCAGAGAGGACATGGATATATTAGAGTATTCCCTATGCTGACCCTCATTCTAGAGTTTGAATTGAGCATCCAGCTATGGCTAGGCATTTCATCCCTCACCTAAGACCAGGAAAAGAGTAGCTAGATCTTATGCCAATAGCACTCACTCCCACAAAGTGATTGAAAGTTGGTTTTTTGAAGGTTTTTTGCCTGAAGATATAGTCCTAAGCACTTTTGACTGACTCTTCAGCATTAAAAGCAATATTTTCCTATTGCCTATGAAATCCACTGGCTTGTATTTTCACATGATCACAGACTGATTCCTTAGCTGGTGTCTTCTCTGTAGCCACCTCTCTGTGGTACTGGTGTTTGTGGTGTGTCTGGGAATGGCGGGTCCATCGCCCATGGCCTGGGGGACATGAGAGTGGTGATGCTGGATGTGGTCCTCTTTTCCTATGTTCGTCTTCACAGAATTTCTTGATATAATCTTGCTTTACGTCCTACACTTCACTGTCCATTTCTAAGCCTTTACCATTTTACTGTTTGAGATTATTTTCTTATCGTTGGTCCTCTAACTAGGACCCCCTGTGTATGTCTAGAACTTCTGTTAGTATCTTTATAACTCTTCTTGCCCCACAATCAACTATCCTTGTTTCTCTCTGTGGTATGATGTCAGCACTATGTATCCGATTACACTAACTTCTTGCTCATAATTCAGAGATTGAGTACATACTTTTCATGTCTGAGAAATCAAGAAAAGTCACACTGGATTTTCCCACCCTCTTACCTTCCCATTGTACCAGCGAAGGAGAGTAGGAAATAATCTGACCGAGGATATTTTTCCATTAATTTTTAGATACAGTGGAAGGGAGGAAGGGGGAGAGAGAAAGAAACATCGATGTGGAAGAGACACATCAATTGGTGGCCTCCTGCATAACCCCGATTGGGCCAGGAATCAAAATTGCAACCCAGGTACGTGCCCTTGACCAGGAATCGAACCTGTGACCCTTCGGTTTGCAGGCCAGTGCTCTAACCCCTGAACGTCAATTGCGATAAGGATTCTGGGTTTAGGAAGCTCAGGCTTTTATTGAGGAACAAAACAAAACAAAAGAGAATCTTATTGAAAGATTACCTGGTTGAAATAAATGCTTCCAAGATTTAGTGACCCCACATTTTACACAGAGCTGGTCATAGGGTAGACAATCAATAAACTCTGTCTAAAGATTGATTTCATAATCATAACTATATCTCATTTCATGCAGTAAGAACTGTTATACAGGTGCTCACAGAGTCCAAAGGAAGCCCTGAGAGGGGGATCTCAAACTCAAAGTAGGAAAAAAGGAACATAGATTATGGACCATTTCTCAGAGTAGACATTTTAAAAGTAGGCAAATGATACAACATTAAAAATGTAGTGTTATAGAAAAAGTAAATAGCCACCTACAGCCTGGGAAAAACAACTGTAATGATATAACTTAAAATAATACCCATCCATCTCTGAGACATAAAGACACATAAAAATGTTTTCCACAGATATCTTAAATTTTTATCACACTTAGAGCTCGTTCATAGAAACAATGCTATATTAGTAGATTTCAAATTCTTTGTGATTTTTGATCCTCTTCCCAACTTTAGGAATCCAAGCAGAGATTGTGAAATGGAGACAAGATCAAATAAAAGTACCCAGAGAATGTACCCTCTTGACTGTTACTGTGTAACCTCTCCCACAACTATCAATATGAACAGGAAAGGAAACAAAGGAGAGGCTCTTTTTTTAAAAACTCATCTTTATTGTTGAATGTATTACAGATGTCCCCCCTTTTTTTCTCCATTGACGTCCTCCACCCAATCCCACTCCCCTCCAGCCTTCCCCATATTATTGTTGTTGTCCATTGGTTATGCATATATGCATAGACATTCTTTGGTTTATGTCATCCTGTCCTCCCTTCCCCCTTCCCTTTGAGGTTCATCAGTCTAACAACCAATTTATACTTCTTAGTTTCTTCATCTTTTTCACCCAGCTCCCCAGCCCCCACCCATCTGGCAAGCAACAGAAAGTTCTCTGTATCTATGAGTCTGTTCCTGTTCATCTTGCTCATTTTGTTTGTAGATTCAATTGTTGATAGATTATGTATTAACTGTCATTTTATTGTTCATATTTTTGTTCTTCTCCTTCAAGAAGACCCTTCAACATTTCATATAATACTAGTTTGGTGGTGATGAACTCCTTTAGCTTTTTCTTAATGATAGCTTTGCAAGATAGAGTAGTCTTGGTTGTAGGTCGTTGCTTTTCATCACCTAGAATATCTCTTGCCACTCCTTTCTGGCCTGCCAAGTTTCTTTTTTTTTTCCTTTATTGATTTTAGAGAGGAAGTGAGAAAGAGAGAGAGAATTGAACAGGCAACCTCCTGGTGCATGGGTCAATGCTAAACCACTGAACCACACCAGCCAGACTGCAAAGTTTCTTTTGAGAAATCAGCTGACAGTCTTATGGGCTCTCCTTTGTAGGTAACAAACTGCTTTTCTTTTGCTGCTTTTAAGATTCTCTCTTTCTATCTAACTTTTGGCATTTTGATGATGATGTGTCTTGGTGTGGTCCTCTTTGGATTCATCTTGTTTGGGACTCTCTGTGCTTCCTGGACTTGTATGTCTGGTTTCTTCACCAAGTTAGGGAAGTTTTCTGTCATTATCTTTTCAAATAATTTTTCAATTTCTTGTTCTCTCTGTTCTCCTTCTGGCACCACTGTGATGTGAATGTTGGCATGCTTGAAGTTGTTCCAGAGGCTCCTTACACTGTCCTCATTTTTTTGGAATTTTTTTTTCTTTTTGCTGTTCTGATTCAGTGTTTTTTTGCTTCCTTATATTCCAAATCGATGGTTTGCTTCTTGGCTTTACCTACTCTACTATTCATTCCCTATAAATTACTCTTTATTTTAGTTAGTGCGTCCTTCACTTCTGACTGGTCTTTTTTTATGTTGTTGATGTTCTCACTAAGTTCCTTGGAGGTCTCCTTAAGTTCCTTGAAGGTCTCACTAAGGTCTTTGAATGTCTCACCAAGTTCCTTGAGCAACCATATAACCTGTGTTTTGAACTCTGCATGTGACTAATTGCTTATCTACATTTTGTTTAGTTCTTTTCCCAGAGTTTTGTTCTTTCATTTGGGACATATTTCTTTGTCTCCTCATTTTGGCTGCTTCCCTGTGATTGTTTCTATGTATTAGGTAGAGTTGCTATGTCTCCTAGGCTTCGTAGGGTGGCCTATTGTTGTAGGTGTCCTGTAGGATCCAGTGGCACAGCCTCCCTGATCACCACAGCTGGGCCCTCGAGGTGTATCCCTAGTGTAGACTGTACACCCTTCTGTTGTAATTGAGTCTTGATTGCTGTTAGCACATTAATGGGATGGGTTTACTCTGGCTGATCAGCTGCAAGGACTGGCTGTGCCCACTGACCACTGGCCTCTGACTCCCTTGGATGATCTGCTGTGCAGGGGTCCACCACACAGAGCAATATTTACTTCAGCAGGGCTCTGGTACCCACTGAGTCCACTCATTGAGTGTGTCACTTGTGGAGGTGGTTGGGTGGTGGTGTTTCAATGTGGTCTGAAGCTGTCCACTGGGTGTGCTGGCTCTGGGTCAAGGTCAGCCACTGTCTGTGTTCTATCTGGGGCCACCCGGCATAAGCTACAAAATGATCTGCAGATGGCTGCTTCTTGTGTTGGGCTTGGAGGTGCCCAGGAAAAGACAAGTGCTGGGCCTGGGGCCACTTAGCGAGAGGTACAGGGTTTGCTGAGGCCAGATGGTGCTTGTTTGAGAGATTTTAGGAAAATGTGAAGGAGGATCCAAGACAGGCCAATCCTATGGTAAAGCCTTTGGAAACAGCTTGGGTGGGCCTGAAAATTGGGTGAGGCAGGGCCTCAGGGAATCACCAAGGTGGGACCAACAATGTGAGCCAGGTTTCTGGAGTCCCAGATATGGCGGCAGTCGGCTGCCCTGTGGGGGAAGGGCTCACCAAAGTAACAACAGCCTCCGCCAGCACGTCTGTCCAGGAGAAAGCTGCCTCTCCAGCCCTTGTCCTGAGGCCAAACAGCTCAGTTCTTCCCTGTATGTCTCTGGCACCCCTCAAGCTGCCTCCCCTCTCAGTTTAGCAGAAACAAGTCCAAGCAAGTCCATGTGCAGGCCCTTTAAGAGTAACTGCCTGGGGCTCCAGAAGCCGCAGCCTCCCTCAGCCTCAGTTCCCACTGCTTTTTACAGCCAGAAGTTATGGGGACTTCTCTTCCTGGCACTGGAACCCTGAGCTGGATGCCTGGTGTGGGATGGGGACCCTCACTCCTCAGGGAGGACCTTCCCAGCTGAGGTGTCCTCCTGATTTTTATCCACCACAAATGAGTGTGGGACCAGCCCATCTGCACCTCCGCCCCTCCTACCAGTCTCGGTGTGGCTGCTTCTTTAATTTTGTAGTTGTAGGACTTCCATTCAGCTCAATTTCAGGTGGTTCTGAATGATGGTTGTGCTGTAGTTTAGTTGTAATTTTGATGTGGTTGTGGGAGGAGGCAAGACCACGCACGTTTACCTATGCTGCCATCTGACCAGAAGTCGACGTACATATTTTCTGATTGACCAATGTAAATGACTTCTGCTTTTGTGATTTTACACCACATAACAGATGTTGAGGAATGTAACTTAAAGTGTATTAACTCAGCTGTCCCCTTGGCTGACACATCAACTCTGCCCCAGAGATGATGAATAAGCATTGTTCACAATCAGATTACTATCACAGTTTGCCAAAGAACATTTCTCTCAAGAAATAAAATATGACTTTTCAGTGTTGGGCATGATTAAGTTAAACGTATGAAAATCCCTAACCTTATCGATTCCTTGTACTATACCCATATTTCTCATGTTCTTTAGCACCTTATTCGTGTTTAGAAAAGAGGAAGATATTTCAAATAACAGCTGCTGTTTAGAATCAGAGAATCAGAAGAACATCGGGAGATGTGGAGCAAGGGTAGATGCAGGATGCTGAAGAGTAATAGGCTGATGAGTTTGCCTTTTTCTCTGACTTGACTATTTGCCAAATAAAGGCAGTTTCATGTAGATGAACATAAAATCATACAGCTGGACTAAGGAAAGTTCTGTCTAAACTAGTGATTTGCCCATGAAAGGGAGGGCAAAGGGAAACCCAGCAATTTCCAATTGGGTACGTTGTCTCACACTTTAATACCAAATCAGCCACACTTTCTCTTTGGATGCTTGGTTCTCAGGAAGTTTGAGCACTCTGCTTTGGCTCAGCTTGGTTCATTGTCCATACTGCACACTTTCTTCCTTTCATGATTTGCAGTTAGTCTTTAATGTCTGCAAGGGATTCTGATAATAAGCAGGGTCCGAGAGTCCATAATACTTTTGAAGGTTGAGAAAAGTATGGGCTGGCTTTTGGCACACTTCTGTGGGGAAGGGGAAGTTTCTTCTCTTTTTCTTCTCATCAGTGGATGTTTATACGAAGGGAAGCAAATATTGCATTTAACCAATTATCTTTTACTAGAATTCCACTTTGTACAGCTCCCATACTTTATCCTGCTGCTTTTTTGCTATTTCATTCATTTTTAATACCTAATGAAGATCTACAGTTACTTTTGGCCTTTCTCACTTTATCTGCTGCAAATTACAAGAGCAGCAGCCTTCTTGCAGTGAGTGTTTTGCCTTTAAATAATCTCCTTTATGAAGCAGTCTCTAGGAATTCATCATGTACAAATTAGGGCACATCTGTATTTTACCTTATTCATTTACTCACTCCTTATTTATTCATCAAATATCTGTTGAGTGCCTCTGATGTGTGTTGGCCCAAATAGATATTGAGAAAGAAAACAACAACAACAACATAAACACTTACCAACACTTCATAAATCCCCTGGAGATCAGCGAAAATTTTTAAATCATTTGATAATATTTCAGAGTCCAATTTTATTTACCCTGTATTTGTATCATCCATAAATATTATTAAGTGATGATTATCTGTGTTGTTCCTGACCCCAGGTATACTGAATTTCATGAGCTACTGATGAGGTTGATTTTTCTAAGATCATTGGTCAGTTGTTTTAGTAGATTTTTCTTTCTTCTTGGTGGTTGTATTTTGAAAGGAGAATTATGTATTTCTGGGAAGATTTTTAAATGTATTTTAATAATAATCACATCACAATAGATGAAGGAGAATATAAAATGACTTCATATAAATCCCATAGGTAAACATGTTAGAGTATATTTTGCAGCTTCTAAAGCAAACCCTTCAATTCCCAGAGTTCTTTGGAGGAAATGTGCCATGAAAAGCCAATAAACATATAAATAAATAATAGACTGCTGCAGCTATCAAATGAAAATAGAAAAGGCGGGTGATGGCTCCACACTATAGGTCTGGGGAGAACGTTTTCTGCTGTTCTGAGGAAAGAAGAATACACATTTAGAAACGGGCTATTACTGTCCCCTCTTTTGTTGCAGAACGCAGACAGATCTGACTATAACTTTGACTCTGATTCTGACTCAGATACCCAGCAGAAAGTAACAGCTAAAAGTGAACTGAGGAGTGTGATCCTCTTTTGCTCACTGGAAATTGCTTTTCCCGATCTAGGAAATCACTAGGTGTCTCAGAACTTTCAACCCTTTTTAGATCAATGTATGCAGTAAATGGCACTGGATGATGAATGGTTAAGAGCCAGAGTGCCTCCAAAAAACCAATACTGAGAAAATAACTAAATAAAAGATAGTATCATGAGATCTCATAACACAGATCTTCTGTGGTGTCAAAAGAAGTAGTCAGGACAGCTAAGGCTGAGAAAGACAGTGGGAAATTCAATGATAGGCAGTCTCAGTTTCTCATCTTACTCATGAAACCTCCTAGAGGCTACTAAATGGTTGGTCTTAGTATCTGAAATGAGTGTATAAATGAAAAGATGATTTCATTATTTAAGAAAAATATTCATATTGCCCTGACCAGTGTGCTCAGTGGTTAGAGCACCAGCCTATGCTTCCAAGGGTTGAGAGTTTGATTCCCAGTCAAGGATCACATATCTGGGTTGCAGTGTTGATCTTCACCTGCCCACCTGGTCAGAATGCATGCAGGAGGCAACCAGTTGATGTGTCTTCTCTCACATCGATGTTTCTCTCTCTCCCTCCTTCCTTTCCTTCCACTCTCCAGAAAACATCAATGGAAAAAATATCCTTGGTTGAGGGTTAACAAAAAAAAATATACATTCATATCAATGAGTGACATTGTAATTACACAAAATTTAGATCTAGAAGTGACTTTGAACTCATAGACAATAGGTCTCAAATATCTTTCATGGGCAAACCTTTCCTCAACCATGTCTTATGTTAAAAACTAGTAGATAAAAGCTAACAAAACTGGAGTTGCTCAGGGCTCAGGTGGGAGTCCCTGACCTCACTTCTCAGCCAATGAGTAACCCTCACTGAGTGGACAGAGCTCCAAGAACACAGTGTGAAAACCTGGCAGATGGATGTAGGGTCACATAGCTAGATAGTGGCAGAGCTAAAACTAGAAATTAAATAACCTACTTTGATGCCAATACTCCTTGCCAGTAATTTTCAAACATCAATGAGCACACTAATCAGCTAGAATCTTATTAAAATGCAAATGTAATTTCAGGGGCTTGAGGGGGTCCTGAGATTCTGCATTTCTAAAAAGATCCCAGATGACATCAATGCTGCTGGTCCAAGGAGCAAAGCTTTAAACTATACTACATGGCCAGGAGTTGAGCAAGTGCCCTAGAAAAAAGTTAATCTAAATTATAAACCATCTTCCTACAAAATAATTCACTCAGAGCTACCATTTTCACAATCTTGACGAATTCTCTACTTTAAAATAGGGAAGAAATAGAGAAAATAAGAGAGATGGTCCAAAGTGGCTGCTAACTGATCCTTAGAGAACTGATAGGAAAAGAGAGAATGGCACACATTAGGTCTAATTATTTCTGAAATTGTAAAATCAAGTTTCAAAATCCTGAGTTGAAAATAAATACAGTTGTCCCTCACTACTTCGCACTTCGACTTTTGTGGCTTCACTCTATCGCGGTTTTTACAAATATATTTATTAAAAAATTGATTGAGACAGTGAAAACGATCGGTTGTCTGAGTCAATTATACACCCCTGTATTACAATTACAATTAAAATTACTGTACGTATGGACTGTAGGTCTATGTATTCGAGCACCCCCTCATATCCTTCAATGCCAGGTGCAACCACTCAACCACTCCTTGTGTGTGGGCAATAACTTTTTTCCAAAAAATCAGGTGTGATGAAACCAAGCCAACCAGAGCGTGTTGTTCACTGATTGGCTATCCTATCCTCTTCCTATCCTGGCCACTGATTGGCTCAGCCTCATGCAAGTTCGTTTCACTCAGACACGCTTCTACATCACCACACATCAGAAGCATGTTTGCTCTTGTAAGTGCTTGCAATTTCTGAGAACTTTTATCTAAGCCCCATGATGGCTCCAAAGTGTGCTGCTTCTTCTAAGCCTTCTAATGATGAAACTAAGCGCCGGAGGAAGATGCTTACCATCCAGGAGAAGGTGAAACTCTTGGATATGATCAAAGATGGCAAGAAAATCGTGGAGGTTACCCGCCATTACAACTTGAATGAGTCTACCATTCGCTCCATCCGTAAAGATGAAAAGAACATCCGTGCAACGGCTACTGTCTCTTTCAACAAAGAAGCGAAGCGCGTTGTGACAAGTTGTAATGAGTTCATAGTGAAAACGGAGTCTGCCCTAGCCATTTGGATCAGCGACAGCCGCAAGAAAAATATTCCGTTGGATTCACTGGGCATTCAGGAGAAGGCGAGGCAGCTCTATCAGCGCTTTATGGAGGACGAACCTCAACCAGGACCCTCTTCTGCAACGTTCATGGATTTCACAGCTAGCAAGGGTTGGTTTGAGAAGTTCCAGAAGAAGTATCATCTGAAGAGTGTCGTTCTCCACGGAGAAGCTGCCTCTGCTGACCAGCCTGCAGCAGAGGACTACGTGAACAACACATTCCAGAAGATCCTTGAGGAGGGCGAGTATTATCCAGAACAGGTGTTCCATATGGATGAAACAGAACTGTTCTGGAAAAGAATGCCTTCCTGGATATTCATTTTCAAGGATGAGGCCAAGGTCCGTGGCTTCAAGGTGTATGAGGATAGCGTGACTATTGTTATGTGTGGAAATGCTGAGGGATTTTTGCTCAAGCCTGCCGTTATCTACAAGGCCAAAAACCCTAGGGCCCTGAAGAATAAAAACAAGAACCTGCTGCCAGTGCATTGGATGCACAATGACAAGGGCTGGATCACAAAGCAGCTGTCATCGGACTGGTTGCACAAGTGTTTCATCCCCCAAGTCAAGCTGTATCTGGTGGAGAAGGGACTTGAGTTTAATGTCCTTCTCATGGACAATGCTGGAGGTCATGCACAAGATCTATCCTACGATGGTGTACAGATCGAGTTCCTTCTTCCCAACACCACTTCACTGATCCAGCCCATGGATCGAGGCGTTATTCGCGCGTTCAAGGCCCTCTACACGAGAAACACCCTGCAGCACCTCATTGAAGGTATGGACCTTGAGGAGAACTTCTTGCTGAAGGAGTACCGGCGGCAGTATACCATTGCGACCTGTCTGAAGAACATCTAGGCCATGTTAAAGGACGTAAAGATGGAGACTGTGAAGGCCAGCTGGAAGATGTTGTGGCCTGAAATTGTCTACAACTACAGAGGATTCACCCCAGAGGATATAAGCAACTCGGCAGTGGATAAGGCAGTTAGGCTAGCCCAGATGCTGGGAGGAGAAGGGTTCATGGATATGACCCGCGATGACGTGGATGAGCTGCTGGAGACACGTTCAGATCCCTTAACTGATGAGGATCTGGTAGAGATGACTAAGTCTGCAAGTGAGGAGGAGGAAGAGCAGCCAGAGGTTCCTGGGGGTCAGGAGGAGGACGTTGGCTTTACACTTGAGCATCTCTCGCAAGTCGTGAGAACTATTAAGATAGTACAGGACATGATTGGTGAATGGGACCCACAAATGATGCCTGCATTGCGGTTCCGGAATGCACTTGATAAAGCATTAGAACCCTACAAAAGCTTCCTCACGCATATGAAAAGACAGTGCCAGCAACTACCTATCACAATGTTCTTCAGCCGCGCACCCAGACACCCACTGCCTACTCCTAGTACTCCTTCAGCGGAAGAAGACGACAATGCACCTGCTGAAGATACTGCACCACCTGAAGACTCTCCTACTGAGGTCGTGCCTCCAGAGGATCAGTAACCTTGCTCTTCTTTGCTGTGCAGTACATCTCTTCATCTTCATTGCTTCACCATCGAACAAGTTACACTATTTTCATAGGTTAGTGGTTGTGTGTAAGAAGTATGTGTGTGTGTAATTAAATGTACAATAATAATAATATGATATTTGTAACATCTAATATGTCTTATTTTCTCTAATATATTGGGTAATACTAGTGTAATGGTGACTGAAAGGTGTTACTTTATGTTTAGAGGGCTCTAATAATGTTTAAAAATGTTTTTAGATGGTCTATGCTCTAACTGTGAAAATATTCGATTTATAAATAAAGAATCCTACTTCGTGGAAATTCATTTATCGAGGTAGAGTCTGGAACTGATTAACCGCGATAAATGAGGGCCAACTATTTTTTGATGAACAATCTACAAATGGAATGAGTGCAGAAGACGAAAGGCTGACAACTGTCTCTAGAAACTTTGCCTAGGAGATAAAACTAAATCTCAAAGATCTTCCACGTTCCCTCTGAGGCTTCATCCTGTTGGGCACACCTGGTCCCAAGCCTCCCCTTGGCAGTCTAGCACTCACAGTACCAAGTTTTCCTATCAAACTTTAGCTGTTCTTTATCCCTGTAGTCAGACTCATATATCTGCCACAGATGATCAAATAATATACTGGTTAAAAATAACTTAATGTGTTTTTATTTCAAGACAATATTTGGAGTTACATAATAACTTTAGAAGCTTTAATGCAAATGAGTGATAAGAAGATGAGTTAAATGTTCCACAGGCTTTCTTATAGTCTTTGTTATCACACCGTGAAGACAGCCGTTGATTCCTCAGTAGAATTAAACTCTTATCCGTGAAATGGACAGACCCTTTAGAGATGGATTATACTTCTCAGATCCTAAGAATTTGGATATTACGGTAGTATAAGATTCACAGTGAAAGCTAGAGTGAATTGCTATGTAATGAAGATCTCGTTAAATCAATAACAAGAATACAGAATGCCTTCAAGTTAGTTGGGAAAAGAGCTCACACTTTAGAAGCTGATAGGGAATTGATTATATTGACCTTTATCCTCCAAAGTTGCTGTGAATTTAACATAAGAAAAAAGAAGTCTTTTTGTACTCATTGACAATATCTTTATGTGTATGTACATTGGCTTCATATGATTTTATGATTTCAAATCCATTTGTTTATCACTTAAGCTGAGGTGTTTCAACCCACTTGTTTATGACAAAGACCAAAAAAACAAACAAAAAACAGTTTTTAGAAGTAAAGTTGTTTTGATGTAATAATAAAGTAAGTTGTGTCAGGATGCCATCATGGCCGCAGAGGGGCCCTGCTGGACCTCATCAGTAAGAACATGTGAAAGAGCAACGATGGCAAAGGGACATTTAAACTGTAAGTACTGAGAGGTTGTGAGCACCACCTGAGAGTTCCATCTGGGCGAGGCACCCTTTGTTGACCTAAAGAGCTCTCCAAAGATCTTGAGACGTTTGCTCCTGCATTGACCAAGTCAGCTGCTCAGCAACAGCGCTATACCATGCAAAGTCCCTGGAAAGATGACTCTGGGAGCGGCCTAGCCTGTTTGCCTACCCTGGCGCCTTCCTCCCCTAGCAACGTGCTCTGGCAACAGGAGACTTTTGTGTTTGCCCTGGCAGCTGGAAGTCTGGTTTGATGAAGTGTCTCTCAAGAAACCATACTCATATAAAAGGTACACCTCAAACTAAATTTGGACTTTATTCCTTTCATTTCCCCTTGCCTAGAAAAATAGTGTGATTAATCTGTCTTTTGTTTGGAGTATGCTATTTCTTTATTTGGCTTATTAAGAGATATTATCCTGTATGCTATTGGCTTGTGAAGTTATTATAATTCCCACAGTGAATCTGTGTTGAATACGTGGTTGGGAAAAACAAAATCAATTTCTGAGTATTACTTTGCTGCCAATTCCAAAACAAAAACTAAAGTAGTATGCACATCAATTACCTGGCTTTCACATATTCCTACAAAGATTTGGCTCCTTTGAATGCTAAATATCAGTAGTTCATAAAAAAAATTAAAAAGGCCAATAATTTATTGTCACAAAACAGTTCTAGTTCATTTATATTTTCAAATGAGACTCTCTCTTCTGAGTTTAATGTGGTGAACCAGTGTAAACAATTTAGATGCCTACATTGGCATTGCTTTCTTGTAATTTGGTAAAGCACAAGTGAAGTATTTGAATAATGAAAGAGAGGCATTTTCTCCTCAATACTACATTAAGTAAAAACAAATCACTAATTTATAATCCTGTTTCTATGGGAACCTGAGTATAGAGCCAGTCGGATACAAGGTCTTTCTTCTGGTATACATATTTCCCCCTTCTTAAAATATATTTGATTGTTGTCCAAGTGCTAAAGACTAAGAGCTAAGAACCAAGGGATCATTTTTATTCATCTTTTCCAGGTTCAGAGAGCAATAGAAGTAGCTGAAACAGAAAACAGCAGCATGTCATCATAGCTGGGCTATAAAAAAATGCTGGCTGGAAACACGGATTTGAAGGAAGGAAAAAAATGTCATAATGAATCTAATTGTCTGATGAGATTTGGAGATGAAATCTGAACCTTTAAACTCCATCTTCATTATTTCCTAAATTGTGGGCTTCTGCCTGGTGTATCCAACAGCCTGGCACAGGGCATGGTCCTCCTACATCCTCACCACCTTTAACCAGAGTGGAATCATTCAAGCGTTTTTTCTGAAAACAGTCATTGTTGAAGTGTTGTTACTGGACCAGCAGCATCAACACCAAGCGGAAGGGAACATGTTAAAATACAAATTCTTGGGCTCCTCCTGGAATCCGTTGAATCAGAGACTGGGGAGCAAGCGTAGCACAGCAGTATTTTAACAAGCCCTCTGGGTGGTTCTATACATGCTTCAGAATCACTGTCAGTGACACACCTGTGTGAACAAGGACTTGTGGAGACACAAGGACTTGAACCTGGAGCTTAGTGACCCTCTGCTACAATTCATGTCTGATCCACGGCAACTGCACTAACAGAGTTCCCTAAAGATTCTAAATATCCTGGGGATAGTTAATATTTAATTCTCGATAGAAAATGATGTACGGTTCCGGATTAAGATGCAATATTATTTTTTAAAAAAGCAGCAGCAAATTCTTTCTTATGTCATTTGGGGTTTTCTCTTATGATGAAACTGGGTTAAGGACAACCTCTGGCTCCAAATGGTAACTAACTGAACATTTTATATACACTATTTGAATTTTGGAATCTTCTTTCCATCTGTTGAAATAGACTCCTTTATTTGCATCTAACTCTGCATTTTGTTTTTAGAAAATGCACTGCACCAAAGGCTCTTTTTCTAAAGTATATCTTTAATAAGCTGCCTATCGTTCTCCAGTAGCCCAGTTCTCTTGAGTGCTCTTGTTGGACACCACATGGAGGCTGGATGTCACTGCAAAGATGCTGAAAGGGGGCTGGTAGGGAAACTAGAAGCCTGGGCATTGGGACCTCAAAGGCTCCTTCCAATGCTAACATTCTCTATCTTATGACAAATTAGTCTCTGGGAAAACACAGAGGTTATCATTTTCAGTGTCCACTCTAGTCATGAAAGGCTTTGGTTACAGAATGTTAAAGTAAAGCTGATCCTAGGATGACATGGAACTTGTCTTAGGGCTAAATCCTCTCTCCCAGTATTTTTTTTTTTTTTATCTCTTGCCACTTTCTCTTTTAGGAGCTTGCAGAAGAAGATCAAATTATTTGAAAAGGCTTATATCTAGATTCTAGTTAATCGCGTATCTGCTGAATGAAACTGGCCTGATGTATAATACTGCACATTTGCTTTTCCTCTACCAGCGATGACCGAATGTCTGAGTATTGTTTAGGAGTAACGCCATGTTAACTCCTGGAAACTCGTATTACTGTTAAAGGGAACCAAACCTACTTTTCTCCTGCTTCCACTGGGGAACAATTTATGTCCTCTATAGCAACAGAGAATACAAAGGCAAAGTAGCTATTTTTCTTTGAAAAAAGTCACTGCATTTTTTTTTTCATGTAAGACATTTACATGTTTGACCAGAAGGACAATAAATAACATGTAAATCCCAACTCTTTGCCAGGGACCCGGAAGCCATACTGTGGGGAATGCAAGTATTTCTATCCTCTTTAGTGAAAGGTGTATCCTTTTATTTAAAGCTTTCCTCTTCTCCTTTGAGCAATTGATAATGGGATTAAACCTAGAGAGGCTCAAATATATCATAATAATATCCATTTGCTGTTCCCTCGACTTCTAGAGAGGGGCGAGAACACCTCCGTCACTGGCTGTAGCCGATAGTTCGGAAACTCCTTAAAGAAGCTTGGCTGACAGCTGTGGACACACCCTTCTGTCTGCATTCCCAATAAAGGGGGCAATACCAACATGAGCCTCAGGACCCTGCAGAAAACTGAAGTTTTTCTCTTTAGGCAAATACCTGAAACAATGCAGGTAATGTTTAACTACTGAGTCATTATAGCTATTTGCGAATTAATAAGACTATAGCAGGTTTTTCTGCCTTGATGGCCAAAATTCCTCATTATGACTAAAAGAACCCAAGTGTGCGAGTCACAACTAATCAAGTCAAAAAAGTATTAGCTTCCTCCTTCTCAACCCCTCCTCCTCACCCCCCTCATCCCTATTCACTTTAAAAGGCATCAGGGGCACCGAAATGCGGCTCCTTGAATAGATGAACATTTAGTCAGTGAACTGCCTTTTACATCTACCTGTTGATCTGGGCCCCAAGGCTAAGGCAACTAGATTCCATTTTATGTAGGCCCCTTGGTTAAGGCGACTAAAAGACTCCATTTTGTCACCAATAGACATTCCTCGATATTCTTCCAATAATAGGTTAATTACCCCTAGACATAAAGGAATTTTGCCCAAGATTATAGTTGCCCCATGAGTTGGGAGGCATTTGCAGTTTTCTGAGTATAGGTATTTGCAGGTACTTGTGCCTGTCGGTGAATAATGCTAATTTTGACTTCTGTAGTCTCTGTCACTCCCACTATTGTACTGGTTCCCTGAGGGGAGGGGGGCAAAAGGAGGAGGGAGTTTCTGTCTTTAAAATGGGACGAGCAAGGAGAATCGGGGCTGTTGATCTGAGGGGAAACTATGCCCTCCGCAGCCCGCTGGCGAAATAAAGTGCTCCTTTACAATTCGGTCATGCGTCTCTGGTTATCTCGCCGTCAGGTTATAACACTGTCTCTATCTAACCTTTCCCCACAATGATGTTAGAGGTTGGTCAGTGGTGTAGGCGATCCTCGTTGAGGAAGTGCTACCAAGCAGCCCCTGTTCCCATGCTGAGGACACTAAGGGCACAAATCTGCTGCTGGTACCTGGAAAGTTTGTGCATCTCCAAAGGAACTCATAACCCAAATCTAAAATTGCTCATGTTTTGCTGGTGGTGGCCTAACATTCTGAGTCATGTGCTGAGGAGAGCAAAAGTAGGTTTACAGTTGTTCATGTGGAAAAGACAGGTTATGATAATTCCAATAGCTTCATTAACTCAAAAGAATGTCACAATGCAACTGTAAAACCTCCTTTTGCCCAGCCCGTACTTGTTTGCACGCATAGCATTGTGCCTGAAGGTTAGGGTACATTTTACTTTTATCTGTGTCTCTTGCCCTCCAAGGACTGTGTTCAGCACTTTTACATTCAGTTTCACAATGAATCCTTACAGCAATTCTCCCAATTTACGTGTAAGAAAACTGAGGCTATTATAGAGTTTGTGCATTGTGTCAGGTTCGTCTAAAGTGCACCAGGCTCTCCAAGGTATGAATAAAAGCCTAATGTTCCGTCTCTGTGTGACCTAGTCAGTGAGAGAAAATAACAGCCATAAAATCATTAAGTCCTCAGGTGTGAGGCCATGGGGTGTGTGTGGGGTGGGGAGCTGGTGATTTTAGGAACAATGAGAACTCAGAATGTAAAAGGAGCAGGAATTCCTGTGGGCCTTGCAGAGCAAGACCCTTTGAATGACAAGCCTGACACCATTCCCAAGTCACCTAACTAATATCAGGTTTCACTTATTCAGAGAAAAAGATGGTCTGGGTTATGTTTTACAAAAGACTGCAGTTCTATAAAAGGAAGTCAGCTTTTCCATGCTAGCTACTTATTTCTGTACTGTTTCCCAAATAAAAATATCTGTATCACGGATATGTTCAAAGATAGCAATCTCTTCAGAGTAATTAAGACTATCATCTCCACAGGTGTCTGGAGATCTTTATAGGTAATTCTTTTAACTTCTACTTTAAAAGTAGATGATAGTGGGTAATGTTTTGTTTTTTGTTTTTGTTTTTGTTTTTTTTTTAGCAAGGGAGAAAATTCATGGAAAACTTATCTTTGGAAACAATATGAAGCAAGAAGAAATTTGAAAGTTGACAGTGTGCCTGGAGGAAGCTCCCTGGACCCGGGGTGACACCATCTCCTCTGGGTTCCCCTTGTTAGTTCGGGTGTACTTTGCGGATCAAACTAGCAGCAGAACTTTGGATTATTTTGAGGTTTGGAAGCCAAAGTACCTTAAGAGCTGATAGAGGCTAATTCTCCTTGTGGCCAATTATTGCCAATCATTATACAGAGTTTATAACAATAATTGAGTTCAATTAGCCTTGGAGTGATCCAGACACTGAACTGAAGCCCTGTGAAATGGCTAACGCCGAAGTTTATTTGGGCTTTCCTGACATGAGCTTCATGCATTTACAATCACTTTTTTCCCCCCTGCATTTTTTCAGAGGACAGCATTCAAAGAGTTATTCCTTTCTAACTGTTTTTAAACTGTTTGTTTTTGTGCAAGACTAAGTGGACAGATGTCAAAGCCTGCTCTGAGAGTACTATTTGTCTGTAGCACAGCCACATTTTCGGGGCTGCTTACGGCACTTTTTACTGTGTTCCGTAAGCATGTCTTCACCAAGGCCCAAGTTCACATTCATGCTTTCTTGGAATCACATTGATTTGATGCAGTCTCTTTGCACAGAATGTTCAAGGCTAAATACAGAAAGCAATTAACCCATAATTTTTTTTGCAAATTACTTTGCATTATAAATATATCCGTAATATACATATATTTCTATGTATACATATTTAACCATTGTTATAGATTCAATCACTACTTCCTATTCTATCTCCGCTGTATATTCCACAAAGAGACCATTTACTGAGCCTCACGATCCAGACAAACCCATCATCCCTGAACCACAGAAAAATCTAACACTTTTTGTTTCTAATGCTTTAAACCACACGCTGAAACACTTTGGCACCTGTAACTAAGAGGATGCTGTGATGTATTTAAATTAAAAACTACAAAGAAATTCCTGGACTATTTTTATATTGTGAGAGTAAAATGGTCACTCCAATACAGCACATGAAATAACACTCTCCAGTATGAACCTCTTTAATTGTCCACATGCTAGAAAATCCTAAAAGTAAATAGCTGAAAAAATAATGAATTTTTCAATTAACAATAAGAAATAGTGATAAGGAACCTAATAGTTTTTGAGCACCTACTATGTGGCAGCAGGTTTAATTTTTTAAAAAAATATATTTTTATTGATTTTTTAGAGAGAGAGGGTGGGAGAGAAAGATAGGAACAGCCATGTGAGAGAGAAACATCGATCGGCTGCCTCCTGCATGGCCCCACTGGGGATCAAACCCACAACCTAGGCATGTGCCCTGACCACAATCAAACCTGTGACCTCTCAGTCCATGGGATGATGCTCAATCTACTGAGCCACACCAGGCAGGCTAGACTTAGTATTTTATTTATATTAACCTATTTAGTTTTTACAGCAATCCTGTGAGGTCTAACAATCTTAATTTTCTGATGAAGAGACCACTGTTAGAAGAGACCAGCCATAGTATGACTAAAATATGTGCTCTATCCATTCCACTGTCTGTCTGTGAAGTCAACCAGACCAGGGAGACAATTGTGGGTGACTTCTGAACACCCCCTCATAACTCCTGAAGACCTGTCTTCTTCCCCACCCCCTTTTTTTCTGTGTCTTGCTGCACTTCTTTCATTTCACCCTCTCTACCAAGTCCTTACCACCCCTACTCACATATGATAAGAACAGAAAAGAAGCGTTCAGGTTTTTCAAAATCATGTGTCCTACTCATAAACAAAAGAATAAACAAACAAGCAAGCATGCAAAAGAGTCTATGTATTTCTCTAAAATTTATATATATAAACTAGAGTCTTTATACGTACACACATGCTTATAGCTTTTCTGCACTTTTAAATTAGCATCCTATGGCATACACAAAAGGCTTTCTTCAAATATCCTTTACTCTACCTGTCTTCACTGTCAGCAAACACTCTAGATTCATGGAGAAAGTGGAGGCTATAGGCAGAAATTCTCTCATTCTTATTACTCCACTGACTCCCTTAGACATAAAAAGGGGGACCACTAAGCTAGGAAGCTTATTAGAGCCCTGGGTCACCTCCTTCATTTCACCATCAAGGGTCCAGCATGGAGCACTGTTTCCATGAGGAACTTCAGAGTACAGGAGATCAGAATTTTGGCTCTAAGTCTGCTACTCTCCAACCATGTGACCATGTCACCATGTCAGAATTGTTCAATATCTTTGAATTCTAGCTTTTATCATTTCTGAAATACGGAAAACAAAGCCTTTTCACATAGACCTGATGTGGTGGTTAAGAGAGCAACAAAGGCATTATTATTAAAATATCTGGTTCATAGGAGGAACTCAAGAAATCTTCATAACAATGATAATGTCTCAGTCAGGGATTATTTGGTAAATACGTATGTCACAAACAGAAACTATTTAACCAGTTTAGACCAAAGAAGGAGTTCATTGGAGGACTATCAGAGCAAAAAATCCAGAAAATATTGCCTGAATCCCAGCATATGCTCTCAGCAGCCGTCTTTTAAGATTAAATACAATATTAAAACCAGTTATTTCCTCAAACTATTACTCTCGTATTGGCTAAAAGAAAGGAAAATTAGTGAAATTGAGTTTTTTAGCCAATATCCATGTTTTCTGAGGCATGTATTTTCTGGTGTCCATTAAGGAGAACTCAAGGTAGTTGAATAGTGTCTAATATAACGTAGACTATGATGAGGTGTACGTGTATTACAAATTGTATGAATTTTTGGCTTGTGCATATGCTTATATGAGAAGGCATGTTTTTTCTGTTTTTTTTTTCTTTTCAATTTTTATTAATTTATTTTAGTTACAGATGTTTCTCCTTTTTTGCCCCTAGACACTCTCCTCCTCAACCCGCCCCCCACCCCCGAGCATTGTTGTCTATGTCCATTAGTTACGCTTACATGCATATAAGTTTTTTGGTTCACCTCATTCATCCCCCCTACCCTCCTACTCTGAGGTTTGTCAGTCTGAACCATATTCCTTTCTATGTCTCTGGGTCTATTTTGTTCATTAGCCCACCTTGTTTATTATATTCCACGAATAAGTGAGATCATATGGTATATGTCTTTTCTCTGATTGGCTTATTTCACTTAGCATAAAGCTTTCTAGGACCCTCTATGTTGTCTCAAAGGGTAAGAGATCTTTCTTTCTTACAGCTGCATAGTATTCCATTGTATATGTGTACCACAGCTTTTTTATCCACTCATCTATTGATGGACACATGGGCTGTTTCTAGATCTTAGCACTTGTAAATAGTGCTGCTATGAACATAGGGGTACATATATTCTTTCTGATCGGTATTTCAGGCTTCTGAGGGTATATGCCTAGAAGTGGGATCATTGGGTCAAATGGCAATTAAATTTTTAATTTTCTGAGGAAACAGCGTATTGTTTTCCATAGTGGCTGCACCAGTCTGCATTCCCACCAGCAGTGTACCAGAGTCCCCTTTTCTCCACACCCTCGCCAGCACTTGTTGTTTGATGATTTGTTGATGGCAACCTTTCTGGCAGGTGTGAGGTGATACGACATAATTGTTTTAATTTGCATCTCTCTGATGATTAGTGACGTTGAGAATTTCTTTGTATGTCTCTTGGCCATTTGTATGTCCTGTTTGGAGAAGTGTCTATGTCCTCTGTTCATTTTTTAATTGGGTTCTTTGTCTTCCTTTTGTGGAATTGTATGAGCACTCTATATATTTTGGAAATTAACCCCTTATCTGCTGTATTGTTGGCAATTATGCTCTCCCATATAGTGGGTTCCCTTTCCGTTTTGATGGTTGTTTCTTTTGCTGTGCAGAAGCTTTTGAATTTGATGTAGTCCCATGTGTTCATTTTTACCTTTGTTTCTGTTGCCTTAGGTGATGTATCAGTGAACATTCTGCTGCATATGATGTCTGAAATTTTGTTGCTTATATTTTCTTCTAGGATTTTTATGGATTCACGAGTTACATTTAAGTCTTTTATCCATTTTGAGTTTACTCTTGTGTATGGTGTAAGTTGGTGGTCTAGCTTCATTTTTTTGCATGTAGCTATCAAATTTTCCCAACACCATTTATTGAAGAGGCTGTCTTTATTCCATTGTATGCTCTTGCCACCTTTGTCAAATATTAATTGAGCATAATGTCTTGGGTATATTTTCGGGTTCTCTGTTCTGTTCCAGTGGTTTATATGCCTGTTCTTGTGCCAGTACCAGGCTGTTTTGATTACAGTAGCTTTGTAGTATAACCTGATATCTGGTATTGTGATCCTAATGACTTTGTCCTTCTTTTTCAAGATTGCTGTGGCTATTCAGGGTCTTTTTTGGTTCCATATAAACCTTTAGAGCATTTGTTTCAGTTCTGTGAAATATGCCATTGGTGTTTTGATGGGGATTGCATTGAATTTATAAATTGCTTTGCATAGTATAGACATTTCAATGATGTTAATTCTTCCAATCCATGAACAAAGTATGTGCTTCCACTTTTTTATATCTTCATCCATTTTATTTTTCAATGCCCTGTAGTTTTCTGCAAATAGGTCCTTTACTTCTTTGGTTAAGTTTATTCCTAGATATCTTAACTTTTTTGCTGTGATGATAGATAAGATTGTTTTTTAGGTTCTCTTTCTGTGAGTTCATAGTTGGTATATAAGAATGCCATCGATTTCTTGATGTTAATTTTGTGTCCTGCTACTTTGCCAAATTCATGTATTAAGTCTAGTAGATTTTTGATGGAGTCTTTAGGGTTTTCTATGTATAATATAATGTCATCTGCAGATAATGACAGTTTCATTTCCTCCTTTCCAATTTGGATCCCTTTTATTTTTTCTTCATGTCTGATTGCTGTGGCTAAGACTTCCAGTACTATGTTAAAGAAGAGTGGCGAAAGCGGGCACCCCTGTCTTGTTGCTGTTCTTCAGGAAAATGCTTTTAGTTCTTACCCATTGGGTATGATGCTTGTTGTAGGTTTTTCATATATGGCCTTTATTATGTCGATATACAATCCCTCTATTCCCACATTGCTGAGCATTTTTATCAGAAATGGATGCTGGATTTTGTTGAATGTTTTTTTAGTATCTATTGATAAGATCATATGGTTTTTATCTTTCATTTTGTTTATGCGGTGTATCACATTTACTGATTTGTGAATATTATACCAGCCTTACATCTCTGAGATGAATCCTACTTGCTCATGGTGAATGATTATTTTAATGTATTGCTGAATCCGATTTACTAGTATTTTGTTCAGGATTTTGGCATCTATGTTAATCAGGGATATTGGTCTGTAGTTTTCTTTTTTTGTAGTGTCTTTATCTGGTTTTGGAATCATAATTATATTGGCCTCATGAAATGAATTTGGAAGTCTTCCTTCTTCCTGAATTTTTTGGAATAGTTTGAGGAGAATGGGTGTTAGTTCGTTTTTGAATGTTCGGTAAAACTCCCCCGTGAAGCCGTCCAGGACTGGGCTTTTGTTTGCTGGGAGAGTCTTGATTACATCTTCAATGTCCTTAGTTGTTATTGGTCTATTCAAGTTTGCTATCTCTTCCCGGTTCAGTTTTGGGAAACTGTGTGTTTCTAGAAATTTGTCCATTTTGCTTAGATTGTCCAATTTATTGCTGTGTAATTGTTCATAGTATGTTTTGATGATCCTTTGTATTTCTGTGATGTCATTTGTTACTTTGCAACTCTTTCATTTTTGATTTTGTGTATTTGGGTTCTTTCTCTGTTTCTTGGTGAGTCTAGCTAAGGGTCCGTCATTAATCTTTATCTTTTCAAAAAAACAGCTCATTGTTTCATTCATCTTTTGAATTGTTTTTTTGGTTTCTATGTCTTTTATTTCTGCTCTGATCTTTACTATTTCTTTCCTCCTACTTGCTCTGGGGTTTTCTTTTTGTTTGCTCTCTATTTCTTTAAGTTGTGAGGTTAGATACTCAATTAAAAATGTTTCTTGTTTCTTGAGGTAGGCCTGTAGGCCTATGAACTTTCCTCTCAGAACTGCTTTCACTGCATCCCATAGATTTTGTGTAGTTGTGTGTTCATTTTCATTGGTTTCCAGGAATTTGTAAATTTCTTCCTTGATCTCCTTGGTAACCCATTCATTGTTTAATAACATGCTATTTAGCCTCTATGTGTTCAAATGTCTTTGCATGTTCTTACTGCAATTGATTTCTAGTTTCATGCCATGGTGATCTGAGAAGATGCTGGATATGATTTTAATCTTCTTGAACTTGTAGAGACTTAGTTTGTGTCCTAACATGTGGTCTATCTTTTAGACTGTCCCATGTGCACTTGAGAAGAATGTGAATTCTGCAGCTTTGGGGTGCAATTCTCTGTAGATATCTATTAAATCCATTTGATCTAGTGCATCATTTAGAGTCTCTGTTTCATTGTTAATTTTTGTCTAGCAGTGGTTCTCAACCTTCCTGATGCTGCGACACTTTAATACAGTTCCTCATGTTGTGGTGACCCCCAACTATAAAATTATTTTCGTTGCTACTTCATAACTCTAATTTTGCTACTGTTATGTCTTAGGCGACCCCTGTAAAAGGGTTGTTTGACCCCCAAAGGGGTCCTGACCCACAGGTTGAGAACCGCTGGTCTAGAGGATCTATCCAGTGCTGTCAGCAGAGCTCCCAGAGCAAGATGGTCACTGTCCTGTGTGGCTGTGACTCAGCAAAAACTCTGAGCACCCTTCAATCATAGAAAGTCCCCTGCTATGATTGTATTGCAGTCAATTTCTCCTTTAAAGTCCTCCAGAAGATTTTAAATATATATTTGTGCTCCTATATTGGGTGCATATATGTTTACCAAGGTTATATATATATATCTTCCTGTTGGATAGATCCTTTCAATATTATGTAGTGGCCTTCTTTGTCTTAGTTATGGCCTTTATTTTGAAGTCTATTTTATCAGGTATGAGTATTGCTACCCCAGCTTATTTTTGCTTTCCGTTTGCTTGGAAGATTTTTTCTATCCCTTCACTTTCAACCTATGTGAGTCTTTTGTTGTGAGGTAGGTCTCTAGTAAACAACATATATATGAGTCATGCTTTCTTATCCAATCAGCTACTCTGTGTTTTGAACGGAGCGTTCAATCCATTTACATTTAAAGTGATTATTGATATGTACTTATTTATTGCCATTTTTGTTTAGTATTTCTATTTTTCTTTTATTTCTTCTACTAATTACAGCAGTCCTTTTAACATTTCTTGCAGTGCTGGTTTGGTTCTAATATATTCCCTTAGCCTTTTTTTGTCTGGGAAGCTCTTTATTTCACCTTCTGTTTTGAATGATAGCCTTGCTGGATAGAGTCGTCTTGGATTCAGATCCTTGTTTTTCATGACCTTGATTACTTCATGCCATTCTTTTCTGGCCTGTAGTGTTTCTGTTGAGAAGTCAGCTGATAACCTTATGGGGTTCCTTTGTAGGTAACCTGTTGTTTATCTCTTGCTGCCTTAGGATTCTCTGTCTTTAATTTTTGGCATTTTAATTATTATGTGTCTTGGTGTGGGCCTGTTTGGGTTCTTCTTACATGGGGCTATCTGTGCTTCTTGAACTCGAATGCCTTCTTTCTTCACCAAGTTAGAGAAGTTTTCTGTCACTATTTCTTCAAATATATTCTCTAACCCTTGCTCATTTTCTTCTTCTGGAACTCCTATGATGCAAATGTTATGTGTCCAGTTGTCCCACAATTCTCTTAAGCTGTCTTCCTGTTTTTTAATTGTTTTTTCCTTTTGGTTTTCTGATTGGTTGATTTTTTCTACCTTGTCTTCTAATTCACTGATCTGGTCCTCTGCTTCCTCTACTCTGCTGGTTATTCCTTCCAATGTATTCTTTATCTCTGCTATGTCCTTCTTCATTTCTTCTTGGTGGTTTTTCATTTCTGATTGGTTGATTTTTAATGTTTCTGTATCTTTACTTATGGTGTTGAGCTCCTTACTCATGCTGTTGAGCTTCCTCAAGATCATGGCTCTGAAGTCTTCCTCTGATAACTTGCTTAACTGCTTTTCATTTATCTCATCTTCAGTAGAGTTCTCTTGTTCTTTTATTTGGGATTTGTTTTTTTGTTTCACCATTTTGGCTATCTCAGTGGGTTTTGGAGCCTGCCAAGATTTCCCTGTGGGTGTTGGTGTTCTGCTATTTGTGACTTCCTTTACTGGGTTTGCATGAGTGTGGCAGGACCCACGTTAAACACCACAGTCAAGTCTTACTTTCCTGGGTATATTTGCAAGCCCAGGAAAGGTTCAGCTATCCTCTAGCTTTTTGCCTGGAGGCTATTAGTTTCAATTACTTGATGAACCTTGTGTTGTAGCCCTCAGTTGAATGAAAAATTCCCTCAGGTGTTCAGTGTAAGAGGATTTCCCAAGGGTGGGGCAGATGCTGGTTGTTAATGAGTCTCAATTTGCATTTCTCTGGCCCAGCTGGATGAGGTTAAATCTCTGAGGGAGGGGCTGCTCTCCCCAGAGCTCCAGGAAGGGGCTCCCAGCACAAGATGGCCACTGTCCTGTGTGACCATGACTCAGCAAAAACTCTAAGCACCCTTCAAATCCTGATTGTCCCCACACAGTTCCAATCCAGTCTGCCCTCCCTCTGTGGGAGCCCAAGGTGAGTGGCTGTAGCTAATTTAGTGCTCTCTCCTGGCCCTCTGTGCTGTGGAGCTGACTTGCTATTTTAACCCAGAGGGAGCAGGCTTCTCACAGCTAAAACAGCTGCTCTCCGTGGGCTCCCAGCCCACCCTCTCACGCCTCCACAGACCTACCCGGCTCAATTCATTGTCCTTTTTTCCTGTCCCTGGTTATATGAGTCCTCTCCAGCTGCTTCTCTGTTGCTTTTTCATGATGATTTGTCTGTATTTTAGTTGTACTTCTAGTTTGGTCCTGGCAGATGGTCTGTGTAGCTTCCATTCACTCTGCCACCATTTTTGAATCCATGAAGGAATGTTTTAAAAAAATTTTTTTCAGATGCACCAGAGTGTATGCCAGAAACCACCACAGAATGCTAGTCAACTGTTATCTAAACTGAGACCCACTTTGTACATCATATAGGTGGAGCTTAAAACACTATATAGTCTGTTACTGGACTTGAAGCTACTTATTTTATGCAGTCAAATAAATTACAAAATCAAGACAATTCTTGTATAATTGGAGGGAATGAGAGTTATCCTTGCATTATCTACCAAACATAAATGAATGTATAATAAGTTTCTGCTAGGACTATAATGTTTTGGGAAGAAAATAAAATGAGACAGACTTGGCCAGTTTGGCTCAGTGGTTAGAATGTCAGCCCTTGCACCAATGAGTCTTGGGTTCGATTCTGGTCAAGAGCACGTACCTCAGTTGCGATTCATCCCTGGCCCTGGTTGGGGTCATGCGGGAAGCAGCCACTCAATGTGTCCCTTTCATGTCAATGTTTCTCTCTCTCTCTCTCTCTTCGTCTCTCTCCCTCCCATTCTATCTGAACAAAAATGGAAAAATGTCCTCTGGTGAGGATAAAATAAGTAAATAAATAAATACCAAACTTTGAATAAAAAAAAAAAAAAAAGCAAAATGGGACATAGAACTCATTTTAAGATTTCTGGCTGTATATTTGCCCAGGAAAAAAATTAACATGTGTGAAATAGACACAGTGAAATAATACACTGTGTGGCTTTGAATGAAACTGCCATATAATTGATAACAGAGGAAATCAGTGTGAGCTGGAAGACAGAGAGGATACTGAAGGGAAGAGGTAGCAGAGTGGCAGAAGGAGAAGCAGTAGAGAGAACAAGATGAGAAAGCAGGTAGCCTGGTTCTGAATCCCAGTGGAGTGACTCCATAGCTGTGTGATCAGCCAATTTACTCCTTTGTGCCTCAGTTTCCTCATCTGTAAAATGAGGATGTAGAACTAATTTATAAGGTTGACATAAAAATTAAACAACTTAGTACATGATGTGTACTCAGTATAGTGGCTGGCCCATTGTCAAGTCCCAGTGAGTGTTAGCTATTTTGTTAATATGTAGATGAATATTAAGGTAAATTTTAAAACTCACTAAGAGTTACGAAGGAAGAAGAAGAGGATGGGGGTGCTCTTAGGAAAACCAGTAGCATAAGGAATGGCAAAAAGACTATGAGAGACAGTGAGGAGAAAGCTTAACTGGGGGGGGGTGCATTTTATGTAGAGAAGGAGCAAGAAATTAAGGTGAGATCCAGTGGAACAAAATTGAGGATGATTTTAAAACCTGGGAAGAGAAATAAAGATTGCAGAAGCCACAGAAAATTGGTTATGTTCTTCAGCAAGGAATTGTTCAAAAAACAAAGTTGTGTTTAAAGAAAATTCATCTCGTAGCAACACATGAGTTGAAAATAGAAAGTGACAAAGGAAAGGAGAATAAATAGAAGTCTACTGAATAATCCTGTGTGTTTCACCAAAATTCTAAGTTGTAGATCTGAATCACAGAGTTGGTAATCCACACAATGAAGAGCACCCACACCAGCCATAAGTGACGGGAAGACACTGACTACTTATTGTGACGGTGGGGAGAGAGTGAATGTGATTCTCCAGCAAGTGACAAAGTGGAAGGTTCACTTGTTACACAGCGAAAACATGTGTATTCTAAAAATTAAGGAAAAATTTTCACCATGTGTCATCTTTCCCCCCTACTAAGCATTCTAAAATAGATTATGGATAATCTACAGTCCTTCAAAGCTATGTAAGAATAGAAACTGATCAATAATTTTTTTAAAAGCTTTTCAGTGTTTTATATTTCATGATACAAAACTCTGACAATAATCAGCATAAAATAAAATAAAAGGATGGCTGAGATGATCTCAGCTAGGTTTACAACCATCTGCAGGATTTTGTGACTGTCCCAATCAGAATTCACGTTCCACTTTCTTGGTCCTACACGTACTTCCCTTCCACAAGCACTCTAATAAAACAATATATTGTTTGAGTCTCCAGATACTTCTCCCTTTTTTAGGATGTACTCTTTTTCTCAAACTCAGGCATTCTAAAATACAAAAAGTGCACCCCCACAGTATAATACAATATCAATATCAAAGTGTTTAAATTTCTAAATCTTTTAACATAAACCAAATAAATTATTATAATCTATCAAAACTCTCAAATAGTAAAACCTGGTTATAAAGTATATAATTAGGTACTAACAATCCAATTATTCAGTTTTCACAGTCATTTTTAAGACAAACTCATCCCTATTCCAAAAAAAAGCCACTATCAGAGAAGTATGTTTTACTCCCAAATCAAATATCACCAGATATTTGTGTAATTGTGTAATTTTACAAAATCGAGCATGTCTAAAAGCCCTGAGAGCATGTGTGTGTGAGGCAGCATCGCAAAGGGTGACTGCAGCCAACAGCATCTTAAACAAAAGAGCAGTCAGTGCCAGTTAAATTCATTCACAAACCTATATCGAGAGCCCTCTTTGGCCTCTTCATACATCACACACACACACACACACACACAGTCTTTCATGTTATCTTTTATCTAATTAAAGCTCCACACTGTGGCAATAGCCCTGGCCTGTCCTAGCCAATAAAATTCCAAAATCTTAATAGTGTATCATTTCTTTTCTAATTAGCAGAATTCACCTTTTTGTCTGATTTCTGTTTGAAAAGAAATCACACTTAATATTTTCAAAAATGCACACTAAAGTATGAGTCACCAGATGATGGTTTTTACTTTCTCAGGTATATTGGAATTCTAATGCAGACCTTTATTAACATGAATGTCTTTCCACTTGGTAGAATGTGTGGGGAAGATATTCTGAATAGAGTGTGTTCCTGAGTTTTTCCAGAACAGCATCAGTAAGAGAGAAAGAAGGGGCAGTTGATGTTCTAATTCGGAAAAAAAAAAAAAAAAAAAAATCAAACTATAGGTTATTTTTCTAACTCACTAGTTTTGTTTAGAATGAGGACAACTGATTTATTACATACCTATGGCTGCTTTGGAGTTTCTCCCTTTAGTGTTACCACAGTTTAAAACCAAATAATTTTTTAAAGAAGGAATATATCTACCTACTGGAAACTCTTCATGTAACAGATATATTCATGAACTAGTCATGTATATTAAAATTCCATGAATAAGTATCTAGTTTAGCACGTAAAATAACTTAAAAAGAACTCTACTGAGTACAGAATACACACACACACACACACACACACACACACACACACACACACACTCATGAATTTACCAGAGAGTTTCTTAGAATGTTGCTCTTTTTCTTCAATCGTATACTCACTTTAATGGAGTTTGACCAGATGGAAAGACACCTTCTTCATCAATTATTTCCCACTATGTTTTAGGAGTGAATATGTACTTCTGAGTAATATTTTATCATATGACACCTGAGCTACAGCTTCATGGGCATGAGAGGTACAAAATGAAATTGAACTGCTCTAGCACCAAAGCCATAAGCAAGATGACAGATACTGATTGTGCCCTAAGATGTAATGTAGGCACCTAATGGGGCATAGTAATGTACAATGAATCATTAGAATATTATTTTAAATTTTCTATTCACCTGGGGGATTGCTAATGGGATATTTCACCTTCATCATTCCCCGCCTCCCCAGACTAGGATAGCACTTGAAAAGGTCATTTAGAATATGGTGGATTTTTAACAGCTTTGCAAAAATTACTGATTATTTTCTAGGTCTCAAGAGCAGATGTCCATATTCCTAAGGATTAGATACCTTTCATATTTTTGAAAAATACATCCTTCTTAGTCAAAAGCTGGGAAATTGACCTGCCTGAACTGAACTCTAATAATCACATGATAGACAAGAATTTTTTTCCAATTTTTATTAATTTATTTTTGTTACAAATGTTTCTCCTTTTTCTCCCCTAGACACACTACTCTCCATCCTGCCCCCCCCCCCACAACCCCCAGCAATGTTGTCTATGTCCATTGGTTATGCATATATGCATATAAATTCTTTGGTTTATCTCATGCATTCTCCCTTCCCCCCTTCTCTGAGGTTTGTCAGTCTGAACCATATTCCTTTCTATGTCTCTGGGTCTATTTTGTTCATCAGCTTATTTTGTTCATTATATTCCACAAATAAGTGAGATCATGTGGTATTTGTCTTTCTCTGATTGGCTTATTTCACTTAGCACAATACTCTCCAGGTCCCTCCATGTCATCTCAAAGAATAATAGAGCTCTCTTTATTACAGCTGCATAGTATTCCATGGTGTATATGTACTACAGCTTTTTTATCCACTCATCTACTGATGGACACTTGGGCTGTTTTCAGATCTTAGCAATTGTAAATAGTGCTGCTATGAACATTGGAGTACATATATTCTTTCTGACTGGTGTTTCAGGCTTCTTAGGGTATATTCCTAGAAGTAGGATCAATGTGTCAAATGGCAGCTCAATTTTAATTTTTTTGAGGAAACAGTATATTGTTTTCCATAGTGGCTGCACCAGTCTGCATTCCCACCAGCAGTGTACTAGAGTCCCCTTTTCTCCACACCCTCACCTGCACTTGTTTGATGTTTTGTTGATGGCAGCCATTCTGGCAGGTGTGTAGACAAGAATTTTTGAACAGTCATCACTTCTGGCACAACTGCTTCCCAGATATTATATCCTTAATGTCTACAAGAACTCTCTGAAGTAAATGCTATTATCCTCATTTTAAGGACATGAGAACTAAGGCAGATGGAGATTAAAGAACTAGTCACAGTTAGCAAATGGTAAAGCCAAAATGAAAACACAAATTTTACTATATATGTTGACTGCCCACTCTTAACTATTAGATAATTCTGTCAAAATAAAAGCTATGAGACCTGAAGTTATTAATCAGAAAGTCAAATCATTGCTCACCTTGTAACTACAGTTCTCACCTTAAAGCAGATCGCCTAGGCCAACTTCCTGGTCATAACAATAGTCTTCCCAGTGACCTTTCTAAGGCACTCAACTCTGAGCATTCATTATTGCCCTTTGCTACCCTTAGCCCTTAACATTCTGCAATGGAGAACCAGATGGATTCCTGCCTTGGTATTCTTCCTAACCAAATTACCTGCTCCAGGCTTCTTTCTCTCAGATACTCAAAAGATAAAAGTGTTTTAGGTTCAATGTTTTTTATTTCTAGTTCATCAATGTAGTTTGTTTTCCATTTCCCCCTCCCTCTTTATTCTTTCTGTTTTTCCTGGATACTGGAGGCCAATTAATACCATACTTTTCTTTTGAGACACTTATTAATTAAATAAAGCAGAGTGGTGGGATGGACATATCTTTGTTTTTGGTGTTAAGTTAACTAGGTACAAATCTGGTTTCTATAACCATTTAACAGAGAATGGAGGATAATCTGATCAGATATATTGATGTGATGCTTCCAAATTAGCATTTTATCAGGGCTTTCAAAACTTAATCTAAATAATGAAGGAGTAGAGGTTGTAGAAATTGGCAAAGATATATATATTTTAATACCATGAAATCTTTGTTGCCATCATATTTCATCATGTGAGCAAATGTATATTACATTCAACCAAAATGTACAACTCAGCAATGTTCTCCTGGGATTTGTTCAATAGGGTAATTAACAAGCTCAGGGATTTGATCAAGGTTCCTCATGAATTTTTTAGTTCAGTCAGTGGAGTCAACAAATATTGATTAAGTGCCGACTATATGCCAGGGTTCTTCTGTTAGCATCTAAAAATTCAGCATTGACCAGGGCAGAGCCTGTTTCCAGGCTCCCTGTATTGTGGGAAAACTGAATAATTTATGCCATGATAAAATCTAAAATGACCCCTGAAACATAGAGGAGGGTACTCTAACATTCTCAAAAGTTTGGCAGAAAGGAGAGAGGCCAGCAAACTCTTCTTAGAGAAGGTGACAAGACATGAGTCAAATTCTGAGTGGGAGTTGCCCTTTCAGAGAATGTGGATTTTATAAACACCCAAAGAAGTTTGAAGTGGCAACAGAAAAGTTCCATGAGGACAGACCACAGTTACACATTAGGCTTCATTCAAGAAAATTCATTTTAAATAATCAGCACAGAAATTGATCTACAGGATAAGAAACTTTATTTTTTTTAATGAGTTAATTGGGGTGATGTTGGTTAATAAAATTATATAGGTTTCAAGTGTACAACTCTAAAAATACATTATCTGTATATTGTATTGTGTGTTCATCACCCCAAGTCAAGTTTCCTTCCATCACTGTGTATCTCCCCTTTACCTCCTTCTACCTCCGCTCACCTTCCTCTTGTGATCACTATGCTGTTGTCTGTGTCTATGAGTTTTTTTGTTTTTTGAGGTTTTTTTTTTTTTTTGCTTAATCCCCTCACATTTTTTACCCAGCTCCCCAAACCCCTCCCCTCTAATAGCTGTCAGTTTGTTCTCTGTCTTTATGAGTTTGTTTCTATGTTGTTTGTTATTTTATTTTGTTCATTAGATTCCACATATAAGTAAAATCATATGGTACTTGTCTTTCTCTGACTGGTTTATTTCACTTAGCTTAATACTTTCCAGGTCCACTCATGCTGTTGTAAAGGGTAAGATTTCATTTCTTTTTATGGCTGAGTAGTATTTCATTGTATAAGTGATAAACTTTAATTCCATAAAGGCAAAAGCTGTGTATTTATCCTCACTTTTCACCCAGAACTCTCTCCACCTGGTTTTATTTTCTTGTAGTTTCCACCTAATTGACAAAATGATAAATATTTTAGGTTACTTTCAAGCACAAAGAAAAATGTGTATACTATTGTTTCAGCCTTGAACTCTCCTCCACAACCCAGCACTCCTCCCACCCTACACACACACAAAATCTTTGCAAAAGCATACTGTGCTACCATTTTGTTAAGGAGTGCAATCCTAGGGCAGCAACATGAGGAGAAAGGAGTTTAAGAGGAAGCAAATATAATAAGGTGTGTTATTGAGCTGGCCAGCATTTGTGACAAGCTGTTTGCTCAGCCTTGCAGGAAATCTTCAGAGAGGCCCCATGAAGCTGTTGAACATCTAAAGTGTCCATTCAGGTAGAGTAAGGAAGACAAAATCATCTACAAATTTTTATGTACTTGCTATAGCTTGCTCTGAACTCATCCCCAAGGGTGTTCACTCCCCTGCACTTCTGAATGACACACTCAGGGGGGCCATGCACATGCTTTGATGTCTCATGTCTCAGCAGTAACAAAAGAGCCCCAAGGTGGGAGGCAAGAGGTGACAGGCATGAGAATGAGGAGGGCCACTGTTGGATTGCACCCATTTGTGGCAACAGAAACTTCACTTCAAAACTATGAGAGGAGCCCAAGTACTTGGTAGAACTGTGTCCTTCCATCCAGAAAGCAAGGTTATAGTGATAACCTTGGTTAGGACCCACGAACCACGGCAGCACATCAGTGGAACCCATGCACCCAAGCAGAATGACAGCAGGACCACCGCACACCAGAAGCACACCAGCTGCACCCACACTCCCCAGCAGCATACCAGCAGGACCCACAAACCCCAGAAAGGTGCCAGTGGAACCCACACACCCCAGCAGGTTACCAGAAGGACCCCACATACCCCAGCAGCATACCAGCGGAACTCATGAACCCCAGCATTGCACCAGCTGAACCCATGCACCCCAGGCAGCAGCAGCACAGATCGGCAGCTGAAACCCATCCTCAGAGGCATCACCAGAGGCTGATCAGAAGCGGTGCCCCAGCCCAAGCAGCAGCAAGACTCGGGGAATTGAGACCTGCATGACAGACCAATATCAGCCACCAGTTGTCAGTCCTTCAGGACCCACAGCAGGCAAGAGATGCCATACACCAAAACAGTCTGGGAGGCACAGCAGCCTTATTTGATACACACCAACCTGCCTACACACTCCAACAATGCTCACTGGGCCTACAACAACAAGATTGCTAAAATGGTGAGACAAAGAAACAATACCCAAATGAAAGAAAAAAGGAATCACCAGTAAAGGAACTATAAGAAATGGAAGAAAGCAACTTGTCAGATAAAGAATTCAAAGCAATGATTTTAAGGGTGTTCAAACAATTTGGTGAGAACTACAAGCAACTTAATAAGAATTATAAAGAGCTCACTGGCAAGTACTTCAGCTTAAAAAAAGAGGTAGAAGCTATGCATAAAAATCAAGAGGAAATAAAGAATGACATAGCTGTTATGAAAAATACCTTAGAAAAGTTCAATAGTAGATTAAAAGAAGCTGAAGACCAAATCAGCAACTTAGAAAACAAGGTAGAAAAAACACTCAAATAGAGCAGCAAATGGGAAAAAATATTGAAAAGCAGAAGGAGAGTTTAAGGGAGCTGTGGGACAATACAAAACATAACAACATTCACATTATAGGTGTACTGGAAGGAGAAGAATCAGAGAAAACAATAGAGAACCTGTTTGAAGAAATAAACAGAAAACTTCCCTAAACTGGTGAAGGAAAAAGTCACACAAGTCCAGGAAACACAGAGAGTCCCAAGCAAGATGAACCCCCAAAGACCCACAGTTAGACATATATCATGACTAAAATGGCAAACATTAAAGACAAAGAAAAAATCTTAAAGAAAGCAAGAGAGAGACAGAAAGTTACCTACAAGGGAGCTCCTATTAGACTGACAGCTGATTTCTCAATAGAAACACTGCAGGCCTGACGGGAGTGGCATGAAGTGTACAAAGAAATGCAAGGCAGGGAGGGGTCTGAATCCAAGACTACTCTATCCAGCAAGGTTATCATTCAAAATTGAAGGAGAAATAAAGAGCTTCACAGATAAAAAAAAAAAAAAAAAAAAAAAAGGAAAAAGAAAAGCTAAAGAAATTTACCACCACCAAACCTGCACTGCAAGAAATGCTGAAGGGACTGTTGTAAGAAGAAAATGAAACAAAGAGAGAGAGAGGGGAACACAGACATAACATAAAAATGACAACTAATAACTATCTATCAATAATAACCTTAAATGTAAATGGCTTAAATGCTCCAATCAAAAGACAAAGGGTAGCTGATTGAATAAGAAAATGCAACCCATATATATGCTGTCTACAAGAGACCAACCTCACAACACAGGCCCTGGCCGGTTTGGCTCAGCAGTTGGAGCGTCGGCCTGCGGTCCAGAGAGACCCGGGTTCGGTTCCCGCTAGGGGCATGTATCTCGGTTGCAGTTTGTCCCCGGCCCTGGTTGGTCGTGCGGGTGGCAGCCACTCGATGTGTCCCTTTCACGTCGATGTTTCTCTCTCTCTCTCTCTTCCTCTCCCTCCCTCCCACTCTATCTGAACAAAAAATGAAAAAATGTCCTCGGGTGAGGATAAAACAAAAAAAATAATAAAAAGACTCACACAGGATGAACGTGAAGGGATAAAAAAAAATTTCCAAGCAAACGGAAATGAAAAAAAAAAAAAAAACATGGTGTAGCAATACTCATATTTGATAAGATAGACTTCAAAACAAGGGCCATAATAAGAGACAAAGAAGGTCACTACATAATATTAAAAGGATCAATCCAACAACAAGATATAACCCTGGTAAACATATATGCACCAAATACGAGAACACCAAAACATATTAAAAAACTTCTAGAGGGCTTCAAGAGAAAGATCAATAGCAATATGATCGTAGTGGGTGACTTTAACACCCCACTGACACCACTGGATAGATCTTCTAGACAAAAAATTAACAAGGACATAGAGTCCTTAAATAATGAACTAGATCAGTTGGACTTAATTGATATTTACAGAACATTTCACCCCAAAGCTGCACATGGGAGATTCTCAAAAATAGACCACATGTTGGGACACAAAGTAAGTCTCTACAAATTCAAGAAAATTGAAATCATATCAAGCAACTTCTCAGATCACAATGGCATGAAACTAGAAATAAATTACAACAAAAACATTCTCACACTTGGAGGCTAAATAGCATGTTATTAAACAACGAATGGGTTACCAACAAGATCAAGGAAGAAATTAAAACTTCCTGGAAACCAATGAAAATGAACACACAACAAAAAAATCTATGGGACATAGTGATAGCAGTCCTGAGAGGAAAGTTCATAGCACTACAGGCCTACCTCAAGAAACAAGAAAAATTCCTAATTGACTTTCTAACCATACAACTTAAAGAACTAGGAAGTAAACAAAAAGAAAAACCCAGAGCAAGTAGAAGGAAAGAAATAGTAAAGGTCAAAGCAGAAATAAACAACACAGAGACCAAAAAAACAATTCAAAAGATCAATGAAACGAAAAGCTGATTCTTTGAAAAGATAAACAAGATTGATAGACCTTTAGCCAGATTCACCAAGAAACAAAAAGAGAGGACCCAAATAAGCAAAATCAGAAATGAAAGAGGAGAAGTAACAACTGACACCACAGAAATACAAAGGATCATCGAAACATACTATGAACAATTATATGTCAACAAATTGCATAATCTAGGCAAAATGGACAAATTCCTAGAAAAACACAGTCTCCCAAAACTGAACTGGGAAGAGATAGAACACTTGAACAGATCAATTACAGCAAAAGACATTGAAGAAGTAATTAAGAAATGCCCAGCAAACAAAAGCCCAGGCCCAGTTGGCTTCATGTGGGGATTTTACCAAACATTCAAAGATCTAATACTCATTCTCCTCAAATAATTCCAAAAAATCCAAGAAGATGGAAGTCTTCCAAACTCACTTTATGAGGCCAGGATAATACCAATTCCAAAACCAGATAAAGACACTACAAAAAAAGGAAAACTACAGGCCAATATCCCTGATGAACAGAGATGCCAAAATCATTAACAAAATCCTAGCAAATTGGATCCAGCAATACGTCAAAAAAATTATTCATCATGACCAAGTGGGATTCATCCCAGGGATGCAAGGATGGTACAATGTTTGTAAATCAATAAATAAAAACTATATGATCTTATCAATATATGCTGAAAAAACATTCAACAAAATCCAGCACCTATTTCTGATAGAAATGCTCAGCAAAGTGGGAATAGAGGATTCATATCTCAACATAATAAAGGCCATATATGAAAAACCTACAGCCAACATTATACTCAATGGGCAAAAACTAAAAGCATTTCCCTTAAAAACAGGAACAAGACAGGGGTGCCCACTTCACCACTCTTATTTAACAGTACTGGAAGTCTTAGCTACAGCAATTAGACATGAAAAAAAATAAATAAATAAAAGGGATCCAAATTGGAAAGGAGGAAGTGAAACTGTCATTATTTGCAGATGACATGATATTGTACATAGAAAACAAAAGACTCAATCAAAAATCTACTAGACTTAATAAATGAGTTTGGCAAAGTAGCAGGATACAAAATTAACCTCAGGAAATTGATGGCATTCTTAACACCAATAATAAACTCACATAAAGAGAAACTAAAAAAAACAATCCCATTTACCATCATGGCAAAAAAATTAAGATACCTAGGAATAAACTTAATGAAAGAAGTAAAGGACCTCGTCACAGAAAACTATAGGTCATTAAAAACAGAAATAGAGGAAAATATAAAAAAGTGTAAGCATATACCTTGTTCTTGGATTGGAAAAATTAACATCATTAAAATGTCCATACTACACAAAGCAATCTATAGATGCAATGCAACCCCCATCAAAATATCAACAATATACTTCACAGCACTAGAACAAATACTCCAAAAGTTTATATGGAACCAAAATAGACCCTGAATAGCCACAACAATCTTGAAAAAGAAGAACAAAGTAGGAGGGATCACAATACCAGACATCAAGTTATACTACAAAGCCACTGTAATCAAAAGAGCCTGGTACTAGCACAAGAACAGGCATATAGTTCAAGGGAACAGAACAGAGAACACAGAAATTGACCCAAGACAATATGCTCAATTAATATTTGACTAAGGTGGCAAGAGCATACAGTGGAGTCAAGACAGCCTCTTTAATAAATAGTGTTGGGAAAATTGGACAGCTACATGCAAAAAAGTGAAGCTAAACCACCAACTTATACCATACACAAGAATAAACTCAAAATGGATAAAAGACTTAAATGTGACTCATGAATCCATAAAAATCCTAGAAGAAAATGTAGGCAACAAAATTTCAGACATTATACACAGCAGAATTTTCAATGATACAACACCTAAAGCAAGAGAAACAAAGGAAAAAAATGAACACATGGGACTACATCCAATTTAAAATCTTCTGCACAGCCAAAGAAACAACCATCAAAATGCAAAGGGAAACCACTATATGGGAGGCCATAATTACTAATGATACTTCAGATGAGGGGTTAATTTCCAAAATATGTAGAGTACTCATACAACTCAACAAAAGGAAGACAAAGAACCCAAATAAAAAATGGGCAGAGGACCTAAAGAGATACTTCTCCAAACAGGACATACAAATGGCCAAGAGACATATGAAGAAATGCTCAACATCATTAATCATCAGAGAGATGCAAATTAGAACCACTATGAGGTATCACCTCATACTTCTAATAGCTGCCATCAACAAATCATCAAACAACAATTGCTGGCAAAGGTGTGGAGCAAAGGGGACTCTAGTACACTGCTGGTGGGAATGCAGACTGGTGCAGCCACTATGGAAAACACTATGATGTTACTTCAAAAAATTAAAAATTGAACTGCCATTTGACCCAGCGATCCCAGTTCCAGGAATATACCCTAAGAAGCCTGAAATACCGATCAGAAAGAATATATGTACCCCTATGTTCATAGCAGCACTATTTACAATTGCTAAGATCTGGAAACAGCCCAAGTATCGGTCAATAGATGAGCAGATGAAAAAGCCATGGTACATATATACAATGGAATACTATGCAGTTGTAAGAAAGAAAGATCTCTTATCCTTTGAGACGACATGGAGGGACCTGGAGAGTATTACACTAAGCAAATCCAGCCAATCAGAGAAAGATTAATATCACATGATCTCACTTATTTATGGAATATAATGAACAAATCAAACTGATGGACAAAATAGATCCAGAGACATAGAAGTAGGGTACAGACTGACAAACCTCAGAAGAGGGATGTGGGGGGAGGGAAGAGATAACCCACAGAACTTATATGCATGTATGCATAACCAATGGACATAGACAACAAAGCTGGGGTGGGGCAGGGGGGATGGGGAGGAGGGTGTCAATGGGAGAAAAAGGAGAAACATCTGTAACAAAAATAAATTAATAAAAATAATTTTAAAAAATCCTCACCCCAAGATACTTTTCCATTTATCTTCAGCTAGAGTGGGAGGGAGAGAGGGAAAGAGGGAGAGAGGAAAAGAGAAACATCGATGTGAGAGAGACACATCAATTGGTTGACTCTCGCATTACCCTGACCAAGGCTGGGGACGACCCACAAATGAGATAAGTGCCCTTGACCAGAATCGACTCTTTGGTCCATGGACCAATGTTCTAACCACTGAGAAAAACTGGCCAGGATTTGTGGAATTAATTTTTCACGGATGAAATATCCTAAAATAATGGGTATTTTGAGTGGTAAGGAAAGGAATGAGATAATGAGAAAAGATTACATGTTTTAAAATACTTACAAATGATTTCCCAGAGCTAGAACAATATTTACAGAGTTTAATATGTGTTCCTTTACTGTATAAAAGAAAAATTTAATCAACTGGGCTGGGAAATGCAAATGTAGATAAGATTAGTTGAATATAGTTGAATTCTTATGGGCTCTCTTTGAAGAGTTCTAAAGTAATGCACCTAGAAACAACACCCACACTACACAAGCTCAGGTGACATGTTATTCTTGAGGACATCTTTTATAGCAATATAAACTTATAACAAAAACATATGCTAATAACATGAAGAATTTAACACACATTTTATAAATATTTCTATAGTTCCTACAAATAAAATTGAAAGCTTGTTTAATAAGGTTAATTATTAATGAATATTGCTTGCCCAAATTACCTACCTACCATTTGAACTGGAGACACAAGTATTTTAAAAGATCTACAAAAACCTCCCACAAGCTCTGATAGGAAACTTTTCCACACAAGAGACCATTACATTACAAAGCTAACTTTCTCTAGTGACCCCAGCACCATCTACCTGTGATTTACACGGTATGACCCAAAGGGAAGGTTTTCCTTTTTATGACTCAAACCCAGGGCAAATCTACACTAATACTAAACCTATTGGAGTAAATAAGAATTGCTGTTTCTAAAAATACTCATTATATTTTGCCTTATTCTTTCAGAGAACCCTGGCCATACGGTACCAATAAATATATATTCAACCAAAAGTTATGTTCGTTACATCAATCCCTTTTGAAAACCTCCAGCATATTTCCATTTGTTATCCTCACAAATTAGGCATAATGTGCTCAGTTAGAATTTCCCAATTCTCCTAGTAAAAATCTCTATACAGCATTAGAAATGAATACTTTCCGTTAGTCAATCCTGATTTCTTTCTAAAAAACAGCGTAACTATCTTCCATCCAAAAGTGCCAAACTCACACTTGTTTTATTTTATTCTACATGCTATTTTCCTTGCCTAGAATCTACATCCACATTTTTCTATCTTTAATACCTAACTCACATTAGTTCCTTCTCTTCAATGAAGCTTAATGGTAAATTTGCACTTCTTATATATAGAGCTATGCTTTTAGAAGCTTTACACCTGTTAACTTATTTAATTCTCACAAAAACATTGCAATATAATATTATTCTGAGGAAATTGGGGCACAAGAAGTTGGGTCACTTGTCCAGGATCAGACTATACAGAGCCATGATTTGGACCAGGCAGTCTATCTCCAAAGTACAACCCTTAGTCATTATTTTTACTGTCAGATTTTTTTTTTGTCTTATTCCTTTCTATATTTATCCGTCACTACTCTAAATTTTTGCAGTATACCTTCATTAACATAGACAATTAGATATTTAATATATGAAATATCAGGTTACATTATAGAGCCTATAAATGAAAATATTTATATAACACCTACAAATGAGAAAATTGTGGTCCAGAACAAGCATGTTACTCCCTAAAAATTCACCAGCATTTCACCAAAAGCTAGGTCTCCTAACTCAGAGCTCTATCCACCACACAGTTTTTGTGTTATTTTTTTAAATAATCTTTCACAATAAAACTGAAAGGAGATATGTTTACCTTTATTCTCACTTATAGAACAATCTTCAAATTGTCCAGTACACTCGGTAGACAGCTTCAAACCACACTGAAGCCTCACCCAAACACTCCTACAAGTGACACAGTCAAGGAATGGATTTAGCAGGTACTTGAGCTACACTGAAGATAGTTCTGTTCTGTCAGGTTGCCTCCTGCACAGTAGATCCTCCAAGGTGGTCTGGGGGAAAATCTCTCCTACTGACATGCCAACAGCAATCAAGGTTCAATTACAACAGGAGAATGCATACAACTCACAGAGCAGGGAAGGAGGGAGAGAGGTGTACCTGAAGCACCCAGCTCAGGGGGTTATGCCTCTGGGCTCTACAGGACACCTACTATATAAAACCACTCTACCAAGACTGGAAGATGTAGCGGCTCTATCTACATAAAAACAAACACAGGTAAGCAGCCAAAATAAGGTCCCAAATAAAAGAACAGAAAAAATCTCCAGGAAAAGAACTGAATGAAAGGGAGGCAAGCAAACTACCAGGTACAGAGTTTAACACAATGGTTAATGAATTTAGGGGAAGAGTACAAAAACTTAGTAAGAACTTTAGCAAAGAGATAGAAAACATGCAAATGGAGATAGAAAACATAATAAAGAACAAGTCAGAAATGAAGAGTACACTAACTGAAATAAAGAATATGTTACAGAAAATCAATAGTAGAGATGAAATAGAGGATCAAATTAATAATTTGGTACATAGGGAAACAGAAAACACCCAATCAGAACAACAAAAAGAAAAAAATCCATAAGAATGAACATAGTATAAAGAGCATCTGGGACAACTTCAAGCATACCAACATTCACATAATGGGAGCGCTGAAAGAAAATGAGAAAGAGCAAGAAATTGAAAACCTATTTGAAAAAGTGACAAAAAACAGGTCCAGGAAATGCAGATAGTCCCAAATAAGATGAACCTAGAGAGGCCCACAGAAGGATACATCATAATTAAAATGCCAAAGGTTAAAGCCAAAGAGAGAATCCTAAAAACAACAAGACTAAAGCAGTTAATTACTTACAAGGGAGCTCCCATAAGATTGTCAGCTGATTTCTCAACAGAAACTTTTCAGGTCAGAAGAAATTGGCATGAAATATTTAAAGTGATGGAAAGCAAGGACTTGACAACCAAGATTGCCCAATGAAGTTATCACTTAGAATTGAAAGACAGTTTCCCAGACAAAAAGAAAGCTAAAAGAGTTCACCACTACCAAACCAGTATTACAAGAAATGTTAAGGGTCTCCTTTAAGAAAAAGGAGAATAAAAAAAGATAAAACTATGAATAATAAAATGGAACAAATATATATTTATCAACAACTACTTTAAATGCAAATGGATTAAATGCTTCAATCAAAAGACATATGGTAACTGAATGGATAACAAAAAGAAAATCCTTACATATGCTGTCTCACTTGAGATTGAAAGATATACACAGAAAAGGAAAAAGATGGAAAATGAAGGACATTTTGTAAAAATGAAAACAAACAAACAAAAATGCTGGGGTAGCAATATTTACACCAGACTTTAAAACAAAGGGTATAACAAGAGACAAAGAAGAACCCAGCAATTTCACTTCTGAGTACTTGTACAAAGAAACCCAAAACACTTAATCAAAAAGACATATACATCCATATGTTCATTGCATTATCATTTACAATAGCAACCTAAGTGTTCATCAATAGATGGATGGATAAAGAAGAGATGCATATATACAATGGAAGATGATATAGCCATAAAAAATAATATAATCTTGCCATGTGCAATGACATTGTTGGACCTAGAGGCTATTGTGCTGAGTGAAATGAGTAACCAGAGAAAGATAAATGCCAGATGATTTTATTTATGTGGAATCCCAAGAAACACAATAAACAAGCGGAACAGAAACAGACTCATACATACAGAGAACTCATTCATGGTTGCCAGACAAGAAGAGGTTTGGGGAGAATGGGTGAAAGAAGTGAAGGGATTAAGAAATACAAATTGGTAGTTACAGAAGAGTTATCGGAATGTAAACTACAGTTTAGGGAATATAATCAATAATATTGTAATAACTATGTATGGTGTAAGATGAGTACTAGATTTATCAGGAAGATCACTTCGTAAGTTATATAAATGTCTAATCAAAATGGTTGTACACCTGAAACTAATATAATATTGTACATCAACTGTAATTGGAAAATAAAAATGTATTTTTAAAAAATTCTATAATATTCTATCTGGTCAGAATAAATAATTTCTGATGTAATAACTCTTGTTAAAGCAAAGAGCCACGAAACATGTAATATACTAATTAGGTATGTAAAATTAATATTTTCAGTAACAATGCAAAAGCCAATCTAGTTATATAACAAATGCATTCAACTGATGTCACTTAGCCAGGACAAAGGTGAAATATAAAACCCCATACAAAGTTTCTAACAGAACTTGTAAAAGGATGTTAATACTTCCTAATTCTTTATCAAAGGTTTATATTCATTCATTATTCTATCTTTTTGATGTTTTACAATTGTTTTCCACAAATGCTAGACAGACTCAGAAAAAGCAAACAAACAAAAACAAAACAAAACATTGAAGTAAAACACAAAAACATGTTCACCAGTTCTTAGACAAATATTTTTGTCTCATGAACACCCAGTCTGAGAGCATCCACTAAATCTGCCTTGAAGGTGATATAATTAAATTCTGAAATTAAATATTTAAAAATTAATTCTTCCAGAACTTACATGACATATTTATCTTGAGATCATGTATTTTTAATTCAGTAAGATATTCTTAGCAGAATAGGTAAAACTTTTCTAGGGAAATTCCACATTTGGTGAGGAAGGTCCCAGGTGCATCATTGAAAAAAAACAACACTTTTTCTGGTATGCTAGGAAACTGGTATGTTTTATACTTAGATTTGCATAACAAATGGAGGGCCAAGTTTGACTTTCAAATCTGTAAATGACAAACATTATTCTCTTTCTTTCATGGAGATTAAAAATAAAGAATAACTACAGACAAAAATTTTGCACAAGGATATCCATTACAGGTTTGGTTACAATAGTGAAAACTTATAACAAACTAAATGTTTACTATTTAAAGAATGGTGAAATAATATTCACACTCAGGATAATATGAAACCATTAGCAATGATATTTAAAAAAATATGTTATCAAAAAATTTTAAGTAAAAAAATGTGATTTTTATTCCTTTATTATATTTTCTCTTTTCCAAAATTTAAAGAATTTAGACTTTTTAAAATCTTAACAATTTATTTTGTTCTCAGGAGAATAAAATATAATATTAAATGGAAGGAATTGTATATTCAGGAGTCTGTCTAGTATAATTAGGTTCTTTGGTAAGGTGAATCTTTTGACATATCTTAAAGTATCCTTAGTATAAATAAGTTATAAGAAAAAGATCAAAATACTAAGATATAAGCTTGCCAGAACATAGTAGGCACCTGAAAATACCTTATTGTAATTATGGGTCTGATTTGATGCTTTTTAATATCAGGATTCCACCACATTTTCAAACACTAATAGTTTGACCACGTATAATGTTAAAATGAATCATTTACAAGTAAATATATCTACTAAAGTTTCATTTATAAAATAAAATTAATCTAATTTTTATTAAGCACCTTCTCACAGAATTTGTTTGATTTCACATTGTCAGATATTTGCATCATGGATTATCTGAGGCTCAGAGGTTCTAAGTACTTTGCCCAAGATTATGAATCAAACTTGGATCTTAAAGTTCCAAATCCAACCCAGTAGAATTTTTTGTCTTCATTTTCCCTCTCTTCTTTCCTTCTGCTTTTCCATTTAGCCACATTCTATCAATTCTTCAAATGTCACCTCCTCAACAAAGCCTTTCTTAGCTGTGTCCCCCACAGTGGCCTTCTGAATATGTCAAATGTCCTTGAATTGATTGTGAGTTTGAAGCTCTCGAGTGCTGCCTTTCAAGAGTCCTTTGTCTTCCCTTCCCTTTCCATCAAGCTTTCATTCCCTGCAAATCTGGCAGTCGAGTAGAAAGAGCCTGTACAAAGTTATAAATGCAAGAAAGTGTAAGGCTAAGCCCACCATCAGCTGGAAACTCATTTTGCATGAGGCATGTGAAGAGAGAAAGCAAGCCTGGAAAGCTTTCGGAATGCAGAATGGGACCATTAGTGGAGGTGATGCTCTGGGTTGGAAGTGACCAGAAACTGAGAAATTAAGCCTTGTGAAAACACATATCCTGACCTGCAATTGCTACAATGGAGATCATTCAGGAGGCACAATCCATCTCTGATCCATGCTGATATTATTAAAAACATTCCTGTACCAATAAATAGTTATATTATAAAAATAACACTTAACGAGCTTTCATTATGTTCAAACATTTGTTAAGGGTTTTACATTCATTATTTGTTTTTTTCGGTCTTGACATCAGTCCATTTTATAGTTGAGAGAACTAAGTCGTTGAGGGGTTAATAAAACTTGCTGAATGACAATAGCTAACAAGCATTAGAGCTGCATTTGGACTCAGATTTAGGTGCCGTCTTCATTGCCCATAAGCCTGAATATTTTACAGCAGGGATTGCTAATGGAAAAATATTCACTGTGCATGGATGGTCCAAAGTACTTTTACCCCCAGGAACTAGTCCAACCAACTTCATGTGTGCCCAAATTCAGATAACTCATTCTCAAACTCAAAGTAGGGAGAAAAAGACAATTATTTTTCCAGGCCATTGGTTGAGGGACGAGCTAAAATGTAATCCTTGAGCACTGTGGTAATGTGATAGATATTCATAAATAGGGGTTAGCTGCTATTTTCCCTACCTGGAATTTGATGCTAGAATTGATGGTATTTGTGAGAAAAGTTTTTAGTTTTCCCTTTGTGTGTACATGGTGTTTTGTATTAAGTATCACAGGGTGGACTCCAGTTATAGCAAATGCAGCCCTTTCTGCTCGTCTGGATGTGATTGAGAAGCTTCTGTCATTTGTCTCATGGGCCATTGCTTTTGCGCACAGCAGATCTTGGCCTACAGGCTGTGCATCTCTTGAAAGCTCCCCAGGAAGACTGCCTCTGTGTTTAGTATTGGTTGCACTCCCTGGAGAGAAGAATGGGATGAATATCTAAAAAATAGAGGTTCAGGAAGATACAGTAGAAACACTATAAATACATCAGGGATCTGGGCATGGATGATATTTCACAAAGCCTTCTGAGGGGATTTAGACTCTGCACGAACATTTAAAGCAGCTTTATTTTGAAAGCAGATTCACATAGGACGAAAATACAGACCCGGTGCCTGAGAGAATAAATGCTCTAAACATTCTTTTTTTGACAGAGGTCTTCAAAGAACCAAGAAAAACCAGGGACTACGTTAATGTATTAGATAACGTGGAATTAGCATGATCAATAAGTGCTTATTATATTTTTATCATGTTTTATTACTGCTAAATCAGCCTTGACAAAGAGCATGAGGTTATAGGTTTAAACATGGAGGTATGTAAGCCAGGGCTGGCAATGAACTTCAGCTAGGACCTGATTATTGAAAAGGATACGGCAGAGGGTTGTTTAGTCCTGGGGATGCCAACAGGCTGGTGTTTTCTGCAGAGAGCACCTACATGATATCTTTGGATCAAATTTAGTGTCCTATGGCTATATAAATTTAGAAAACACTATTTACCCTTCCCTTACAGCAGTTCTCAACCTGTGGGTCACGACCCCTTTGGGGGTCGAACAACCCTTTCACAGGGGTCGCCTAAGACCATCGGAAAACACATATTTCCAATGGTCTTAGGAACCGAGACACCGCTCCTCTATCTGTCTTCAGGCAGGTCCGCCCACATGCAGATACGCCCACATACAACCCGAAGAACTGTATTAAAGGGTTGCGGCATTAGGAAGGTTGAGAACCGCTGCTAGAGATTCACAATGCACATTAAAAGTACAGGGTGGGACAAAAGTAGGTTTACAGTTGTTCATATGGAAAATAGTACAATTAATAAATAATAATAGAATAAACACTGTGTTTCATGTACTCACAACTGTAAACATACCTTGGCCCCACCCTGCTCACGAAGGGCTATGGAAATTTTATAATTAAGAAATGTCAATTCTTCCCTAATTCAAAATCTATCATTTATTTATGAGCCTAGTTTTTATATGCTACTGTTACTATTACTAGTGGTAATGGCAATACAAATGGATAACATTAATTGAGCACTTACTATATATTCTTTGGGAGTGAAATATGTGTATTAACTCACTTATTCCTCATGGCAGCCTAAAATGTAGTAGACATTTCCAATTCTTTCACTTTAATGCTCTATTTTCATGTGCTCTTTACTAGTATAAAAGGTACAGATTTAACTTGCTGTTGCGCTTTATAATTTTTTTCTTACTAAATAGATAACTGATGTTAGTTTTATATCTCTTGGTTTATTTAAATTTTATAAGACTTTGATGTTTAAAATTAGTCAAAGTTTGAGGGAATTTCATGATAATAATTGTTGGTTTATACAAATTTTTATTTCTGATAAAAATAATTAAACCTAATGTGTTTAAATTGATTTATTTAAAAAGCTACAGGCTTTTACCATTTAAAAATAACATAAAGTTTTTAATTTTTTCATTATTAAATTAAATGGAACTTAATGGTCCAATAACCAGAAAATCATTTTCTAAACTATAATGTTCACCATTTTCCTTGAGAATTTTATACTTATATGGATTTAATTTTTACTTGACATTTATTTTCTCACCACAATTGGGGTGTTTTTTATTAAAGCTGCAGTCATCAGATTTTTTAGGCAAACAAAGAATTCACCAGAAAAGAAGGCTGACATGAATAATTAGGCAACATGAGGATTCTCTTAAATTTAGATTAGTATGCCTGATACTCTCTTCTTCTAAATTGATGACTCACTTGCATGAAAAATTATTAAGCAAACTGCCACAAAAAACTGCACTGGTACCTAGTGAAAAACAAAAACAAAACAGAAACAGAAAAATATTTGAACTTCAAGTATATATGGAGGCAAAATATGAAACAATGTTTTCTCTAAGATTTTTTACAGCAGTAGTAGGTGGATCTCAGAAAACTAGTTATAAGAGTACACAAATATCATTAAACCTGAAGTACTTTTAAATTCTGGTTTCAAAAGATGACTTACTTTAAAAAAATTAAGATTAGCCAGGCTGGTGTGGCTCAGTGGATTGGGCATTGTCCACTGGACTGAGAGGTACCGGTTTGATTCCCGGTCAGGGCACATGCCGGGTTGTGGGCTCGATTCCCAGTAGGAGGTGTGCAGGACGCAGGCGATCCGTGTTTCTCTCTCACATCGATGTTTCTATCTCTCTCTCCCTTCCCCTCTCTCTAAAAAATCAATAAAAACATTTCTTTTTTAAATTAAAATTAGAATGATCATGTTATCCAGCAATACCACCAATGGTTACATATGTAGAGAAAATGAAATCAATACCTCAAAGAGATAAGATATCTGCACTCCCATGTTCATTGCTGTATTATTTACAATGGTCAAAATATGGAAACAGTCTTTGCATCTGTGGATGAATAAGTAAATAAAGAAAATGTGATATATATACACACGTACACATAAAATGGAATATTACTTAGCCATAAAAAGAAGAAAATCCTGCTCTTTGTGGGGGCACCTTGAGGGCATTATGCTAAGAGAAATAAGCCAGATAGAGAAAGACAAATATTGTATGATGTTATATATATAGAATATAAAAAAGTCAAATTTGTGCAATCAGAGAGTAAAATGGTGGTTGCCAGATGGGTAAGAAGGGGGGTGAGGGGAGGATAGTGTTGTCAAATAGTACACGTTCTGTTATAATGTACTGCATGGTCATTATACTTAACAATTATAATAATAATTAATAATAATTATAATTATAATTATAATTAATAATGTGATGTTACATACTTGAAATTTTCTAGGAGAGTAAATCTTAAGTGTTCTTAACACATACACACACACATACAAGGTAGCTATGTGAGGTGGTGGATTGTGGTAATCATATCACAAAATATATGATTATCAATCATAACATTATAAACTTTAAAAATAAATCACATTGTATGACTTAAAAATATACAATGTTTACTTGTCAATCATACTTAATAAAGCTGAAAAAGAAAGTGACTTCTCAAATTCTTGTAAACTATAATGAACTTAAAGATATTCACTAAAAATTGCAACAACAACAAAAAAACATAAAATTATGTTATTTACTGGCAAAATTTATGGATTCTAAATAACTCAACTTTGAAAAAGTGAGGTGAAAATGGTTCATTAGTAATGTGTAATCAGCATTTTATTGAAATCTTAAAGGAGAATTAACACTAATAGAACAATACCTGTGTGTGCTTGAAGAAAGCTTCATTATTTTAAAATCTCATTGATATGACAAAGTTGGTAAGAAATTCATATGTGTGCATTATCATAAGCACTTTCAACATTATGTTTTCACTTGAACATAAAGGGCAAATCACAATTATTAAAGCTAGAGACTTACAACTCTTGTGATGCATAATTTAAAGAAGCTAAATTTTGGTGGATGGCAAGAAAGGAGTTATAATCAAATGGAGAAAAAAAAACACACAAACTACTGATACTATCTACTTGTGATGATAATTAGAAATGATCATCATTAAATTGTTTTCCTAAAAAATCACTTGTCACTATCTCAATGATAAACACCTGTTATAAGACACTATGTTCTTGGAAGGAAGCTTATTAAAAAATATTTATAATACTCTCCAGGTCCCTCCATGTCATCTCAAAGGGTAAAAAATCTTTTTCTTACAGCTGCATAGCATTCCATTGTGTTAACATACCACAGCTTTTTTATCCACTCATCTGTGTAGATCTTAGCTATTGAGCGAAATAAGCCCGTCAGAGAAAGACAAGTGCCACATGATCTTACTTCTTTATGAAACATCATGAACAATATAAGTTGTCGATCAAAACAGATCCAGAGACATGGAAGTAGGGAACAGACTGACAAACCTCAGAGGGATGGAGATGGGAGGAGTGGGAGAAAATAAACCAAAGAACTTATATACATATATGCACAACAAATGGACACAGACAATAAGTTGGGGAAAGAAGGGGGTCAATGGGGAGGGGAAAGGGACATATGTAATACTTTCAACAATAAAAAGAAAAAAGGAAAAGTAATAGTATCTACCTCATTAAAAATTATATATATTTATATATTTTATTTATGTAAACTTTCTTTTCTCACCCATTATATCGACAAAACCTTGGAAAACAACACTGATTCTAGCCAGATCAATACTCTATCTACCATGATAACTGGAGAAACCAATAATGCACGATCTTAGAAGTGTGGGAACATTTTGTCAGCACATGCCCACTGCAGTGTCTGGTTCAGGGAACTGAGTAAATGAAGTGCTCTAGACAACACTGAAAGAACTCTTTTTTTTTTTTTTTAAATCCTCACCGGAGGACATACTTGCATCTATCTTCAGACAGAGCGGGAGGGAGAGAGGGAGGAACAGAGAGAGAGAAACATTGATATGAGAGGGACACATAGAGTGGTTGCCACCCACATGACCCCAACCTGGGCCGGGGACAAGCTGCTACAGAGGTACATGCTCTTAGCGGGAACCGAACCCAGGACTCTCCAGTCCACGGGCCGATGCTCTAACCACTGAGCCAAACCAGCAGGGCACTGGAAGAACCCTTAAAAGAGTACCCCAAATTTCAAAATTCAGACCCTGAACAGAGAGAGGTAATCAATACAGGCCTCTGACTCCTAGTGAGAATGTGCCATGCGAAAGGAGGAGAGTCGCCCTGGACAGTTTGACTCAGCGGTTAGAGTCGGCCCACAGGCCAAAGAGTCGTGGGTTCGATTCCGGTCAAGGGCACGTACCTTGCTTGCGGTTCTGACCCTGACCCTGGTCAGGGTTGTGCAGGAAGCAATCAATGAATGTGTCTCTCTCACATCGATATTTCTCTCTCTCCCTCCCACTCTACTGGAAGATAAATGGAAAAATATCCTCGGATAAGGATTTTAAAAAAAAGAGGAAAGTTACTCCAAGGTGAGAGAAAGACTAATGTTTCCCTTCAGGACACAACTTTGGTGTTGGTGGAAGAAAACCCCTCTGCTGAGTAGCTTTCCCCTCCACTTTTAAGGCATTGAGAAGTATCCAGCACGAGCAGCTGTAACTTGGACAATCACCATACTTCAGAGGACTGCAAACCTCTGGGGACAGTCCTCTGCACTCTGTCTCTTGAAAGACAATGGAAAGCTAGTCACCTGGAGGACCTGGAAGATTTGTCATGCAAGGTGCGGGGGTGGGGGGCTCCTGTTTGGGGTTGGTTTGATTTTGTTTGGTTTGGAGCTGTTTTAGCCTGAAAATTCCTGGTCAGCGTGAAGTCTTTATACACATAATTTTTGCTTGAAATTTTTATTCGTACAATAAGGTACTATGGAGATCAGCCTTAGACAAAGATAACTAAGAGGACCTGTTAACATTGTTCAATTTAGTGTGTTTGCTAGAAGGATTATTTAGTCCTGACATTTCATAGAATACTCAGAAATATATTTGTTTATTTTGTTTGGGAGAAAGGAGTCTGAAGAGCTCCAAGAGCATCCCGAGGGACGCAGACGAAGCCAGAGACCCGAGAATGTGGGTGGTGTTTTGCACTCAAACCTCTCTGCGACCTGGGTGTTTAATCCTTGCAGTGATTGGTTTGGTCCTGAAGAAATAAGCTTAACCAAATAAGGTCAGCCACGTAGCTTAATTCAGCCACAAGCATGCCTACTTATTTCTCTATTATATTGTCAGCTTTTTAAGGTCTATTTCACCATTGCATCCTCCAGACCTGGCATAAAGGTTTTTAATAAATAAATCCGTATATGATATAGGATATTTCCTGATATCTTGAGTTTAAAAATCAGGCCTCCTATTACCGGTACATGGCAACATTATTTATTCCCAGTTGTTATTGCCATTTGTATTTGAAAATAGCAAGGTTTGTTTTCTTGCAAACATATTCTTTAGTCTTGGAATTTTCATTTATTCTGCCCAGTATCAGAACTACCTGGGTGTTTGTTAAAATGCAGAATCCAGGACCTCATCCTAATCTGGGGACCTCGTATCTGAGCCTCTGAATTTTTAAGGCTTCTGCAGTACAGGATTCTCGTGGATGCCAAAGTTTGAGAACCACTAGTAGTTAACCTGTTTAATGATATTCAAATCACAGTTTTGTGTGTTAGTCTGAAAATGTAAGGTAACATCTAGAAACTTTATTTAAGAAAACAACTCTTCCTGTCCTTCAGATTGTAAAAGAAAGTAGAGAAGTGGGGAGTGAGGGTGAGAGAGGTGGGTGGATCAATAGGAACCCTGTTTCTTTTGAGGTTAACTTGGTGATGGTGCTGTGTTCCAGTGGAGTGGATTGATTTTGTTCAAAGCAGTTTTCCTGTTCCTCAGACTGTTTGGGGAATTTTTGGGGGGGTTCTTACAGTGTGCTGGTTTCACAAAATATCAGAGGCGTTCAGAAGGGTCAAGGGTCTTTCAAAGCATATGAAAGTTTAAGAACTTTGAATCTCTTGGGTGGAAGTAGTTTCCAGTGAATTGTCTGTTCTTCTGATAAAATATAAGACCATAGTACCACTGACCATTGAAATCTACCAGTCTTGCTTATTGTTTTGAAGCTAGGGTATTCTCATATTCTTGGTGTACTTTCATTTTCTAATATGTATTGAATAAATCTCTATTCATTAATCAATCTTAAGTACAGAACACTGAAGAAAGAATATCCATAATTGTAAATGCTATCAGACAAAATTACTTTTAATTATCTGAGTATTGCTATAAAAAATACTCTGTGATGTCACTATCTTCAAGTACAAAGCAGTTATGAAGGAGTGCACATCAAATGAAAAGTCATTGGCAGAACAAACTTTTGATCCATTTCTTCTCTGTGAGAAGTATGAATGGTCTCAGACGTTTCACATGGATTGTATCTTGGACACCAGTGAGCAGGCTGATCAACCCTAAGAGACTTGACCAGACTTCAACATGGCTCTAATACTTAAGGTCATGTCCCTAGGATGACCCCAACTTCCCTTAAAATGCCTGCCTGAGTAAACTCAATGCTGCCAGGAGAATTCACTGTTTATTTCAGCCAAAACCTGGGGATAGATATGTCAATAGGCCCCTCTTAGAGCAGTTAGTATAGAAAGCTTACAATTATAAATATTTTCTCTGTCCCTTGAGATATAAATTTTCTACCATCCAGAACTGTCATTTTAAAAGCACCTGAGATTCATCTTTGAAATATTAACATTAAAAAAAAATAGCTGTTGTTTCAAGCCCCTGTAGGAGGGTCAAGGCCTAACTTATTGAGTGCCTTGCTCCAATTTGAAGCATTACCGCTCGACGTAAGGATATGAGAAGTTTGATTCTCCTCCGGATAAGTGTCAATTAACAGACCCAGACTGCCTCATCATGTGAACCAAATCCCCTTTACACCCTTCCGTGCCTTTTGTCTAGTACACCCAGCATTTAAAGTTTTACTTTTGTTTCAGTAGAGTTGAAGTCTCTCTTCTATTGCAACAGTTATGACGGAATGAAATCTGACTCTACCACCTTGAATAGGTGTCTGACTTTGTTTCTTTGAACACCACTGATAGTTGACACTGAGATAAGTTTCTGATTCTACCAATACTGATCTGTAGGGCTGAATAATCTTTGTCTAACAGTATTCCCCTCCTGATAGTTCTATCTCCACTAATTATTTGATCCCTAGTGTTTTTCTTACCAGTCTGAACACATTGCTCCGTCGTCCTGGCCTTGAAATGTGCCTGTGATCTTTGCTCCATGTATTCTCAGCCTAGCAATGGGTAAATTGCATGTAGTTTTAAACAGACAATAGAGGACACTCAAATAGATAAGAAATTCATTTCTAGTTGGTATCCCAAAAGGATAAGGATAAAATTATATAGCTGCAACCTGTAAAAGAGGAATTCTTTTTAATGAAAAAAAAAAAAAACTATTTTTATTATTATTTTTTTTAATTTAAAACAAAGATACTGTTGATTTTCAGGAAAATATCATTCTTGTTTATTTCTATTACTTCTTGAAAATAAAAATGTGCAGAGGCTGTTAGGTGTGAAGTTGGGTAGAAACTCTGAGGAGAAGGGATTTTCAGTCTTGTCTGTAGCTCTCTCTCATTATCCAGGAATCTAGCTTATAGCACAGCATGCTGGAGTTTCCCCTGCTCCAATCCTTTAAGACATTTTACACTGCCTAAAGGAAACAAATGTCCTCTTGAAAATGGTCCAAATCTCTCAAATTTAAACTCCATCTCATTTTTACTTTGTAACATTTGCTCACCAAGCAGGACATAAGGAGGTAACAATAGAATATCTTCTATTGACAACATCATATTTTTATTATTCTTCATTAGATATAGTATTGAGGAAGCATTATTTATCGAGTCTTAATGATGTGCTATGTATTGAAGAAGCATATAATTAAGCTGTAAAATAATTATATGGATTTTTAAAGGCCACAGTTATATCCAAAAGCTTCTGCCTTTCTTTTTTCTTATTCCCTTCCGTATTTGATTAATTGACAACTATTTGTTGAGAAGCTACTATCTCCCTACATAAGCTGAACAGCAGTGAGACCCATACTGTTATGCTATATTATGAAACAAGACTCCAATCAATGAGGTACTTAAAATCTAGCTGGTAAGGTAAAACTTGCATATATAAAGCAATTAGCAAAAAAGGCAGTGTATACTTAGTGAAAATTGTATGAAACTCTTTGTACTGCCCTTTTAAGTGCCTGTAAGTAGTATATCCTAGCTCCTGTCAATATGGGAGAAGAAAACATAAGAAATAGAACACGTTTCTTGTTTAATCCTTTAATGAAAGAAAAGATAAAACATACATGAAAGTAGCCAACATTTTCCAAGTAAATTGTACAATTTCTAGAAATTTCTCAGGTCTCAATAGCTTTATGTGGGAATTCCATACAGTAGAGATAGATAAGTTTATATTTTTAAGACTCTTTTAATTGCCTCACAAATTTACACTGGCTATTTACAGAACACGAAATGCTAGAAAATCAACCAAAGACAGCGTATGCTGTGGGTTGTTGATATTATGCCTCAGGCCAATTATTCTTCCCTAGACCTGTGCTGCACAGACTACTTTATCCTGATGCACCTAAAATAATACATAAAATGAGACTGACTTCTCTTTCAGCAACTTAAGCCTCTTTAGAGAAAAATGATTGAATCGTTTGCAAACATTTAATAATGATCAGTGCAAAATCAGTAAGAACTAACTCAAGAGGTAACTCTTTAGATACTAGAAATTCTACCACTTGATTAGCCTAGAATTCTTTATACCAAGATAATTGGATATCTCAACCAAACTGAATATCGCAGATAAAATTATCTGTATTTCTTGCATGTGTTATAAATGTGGTATAAACCCTGATCTTGCCAGATTTTCATTTTAATTCCCTTGATTTCTAATTTTATCTTAAATATGTTTTAACTATCTTAAAATTCTCACAGGTTAAGAAGTGATTTGAAATTGCAATTTTAAATGAAAAAATGAATTTTAACTTCAGTTGGTGTATATGAGAACTCTCAGAGGTAAGAAACTCTTGATTCTTTTTGTCATTACTAAAATTGTGATAACGGAGCCCAATGGCAACCCAAATGCTAAATTAGAATGATTTTTAAAAAAATAGCAACAAAAAGAATACTTGCAGCTAGAATGAAAAGTCCCCCTTAACATAGCTGCACTAACAAAATCTTCAGTTCTGAAACAATACAACGTTTTGGTGTTTCTGAGCTTCTGTGAGTTCATAGTGGTTGAGAAGCAATTCAGTCTCACTGGCCAATAAACCCAGGAAGACAAGGAGGGTCAGGAAGAAACCCATCTTACTCACCAAAGAACAACAAAGGGAAACACTGCACTCCTGCCCTGGTCACTTCATGATGTCCATTTGTTTGTTCTTGTTAGTTTCAGTTTCTTCATCCTGTGCTTTTTGTTTTTTTGTTTTTTTTCCTGTGACCAAGACAGTTTCTCTCTCCCAACTGTCTTTCATTTCTCTACTTCTAGATAAAGCTGTGTTTGCCAGGAGGGCTTCTGCTCTGCCAGTGCGTTTTGCATTGCCGTTTCCGTGACTCTTCCAAACACATTGCAGAAGTGCCAGGAGATTGTTCATCCTTTCTTAATTTCCCAATCAACCACTTGGCCATCTTAAATATATAGGAAACCTATAACTTCCACTCTGCTGGCTGAAAATTAAACAAACTGGAAGATAAAATCTAAACACTTAAATACTATATTAATTTTTATTTGAGGTCGAAACCCTCCCTCATTTAATAAATATTCAGAATTCTAAATACTTAGTGCATTTGAACAGTGTCTGCACTCTTGATCTCAACTCCTACCAATCCCACATTTGCCATGGATTATAACCAACATTCCCTGAGGTGATGGATTAAAATAGTTATAGCCCCTGGGATTTCTCAGAGAAAAGGTCCCTGCCACCAGCATAATTTTGCCTTTCTCATGAGGAGTCAAGAACCATGTTTTTCTCTCTCCACCGCCCATAGTGTACAGCTATTTCCACCTCTATCATAGTTATGGGAACAGGCATGATCTTGACGTTTCTTTCATTTGCTGTCCCTCTCAACCTCTGTCTCATTAAAAAATGTCTTTTGCCTTCATCTAAATTAGACACAAGAAACAGCATTTAACCATAGAAAAATTAGGGTTAAAAATCTAGAAGTCATTCCTCGATGCAGTCCTCGGCACCTACCCGGGGAACAGGCTTGCCTTCTTACCAAGAGGACTGCATGAGCATAGCCCTCAAGCCCTGTGGGTCCCCAGCACTGCAGTCGATCCTGCACAGGCCTTCCTTACCCAAAGAGCAGTTCTTCTTAAGAAATAAAAAAGAGATGTAAATCTTGAAAAGAAAAAAACCTGAAGTCTTGAAATAAAACCAGATATTTCAAAGACACAATTTCACTAATTTTCCAGTGATTTAAGGTGTCCAGGAACTCCTCTTAATATCCTAACAAAATTATTTTACAATTTCTATATACTCCTCTGGTTCAATCCTTCTTTCTTTTGCATCAGCATTCAGAATACATTTTAAAGTTCTCTACTTTACTTTTTTTTTTTCTTTATTTAATTACTAGAACTATAAGAGTTCTATTTTCAACACATTTTTATGGCAAATGTACACCATCTCAGATACACTAAGGCTAAATCGTGTTTTGTGGACAAACCTCAAGGGAAATGTAATCCCCATTTGTACCTATTTTTGCAGGGAAATGAATTGTGAGTTCCAAACAACTGATTTGCAAATGAACATTTGGTAAGCTACCTATGTGTGAGTGGAAGACTTCTTTTATCCTATATTTTCTGCATTCTAATCCATAACCCTGACAAAGTCATCTAATAGAATGGTACTAGGAAAAGTTTTTCCAGATGGACTAGATGTGGTCAGCACCCTCAGTTAGCTGGTGCCAGCAGAGTTCTGAACCTCCCACTACTTCCTTTCAACTCTCACTCACAAGGGCAGATGTAGACAATGTGGTATCATATTCATCCTGGCCACAAGCCTTGCCCCTTAGGAAAGTAAACTAGTTTGTACACCTATAAAACAAAAAATAATCAGCTGGAATATTGTAACAACATATAGAGTCCATTATAGCACCCTAAATTAAAAATAAATAATTTAAAAATTGAGCCATTATTATTAATGAGTCAGCATTTATTAGCATCAAAAAAGCTCAAGAAGAAAATCAAATTGATTCAACAAGAACAAAAAACAAACGTTGAGCTGTGCTATGTGCTGTGATATGTACCATGGGGATATACAAGTTGGCAGAAGAGACAGGGCAGTGTTGTCTAAAGATTCCAAGTCTCAAATGGCAGACACACAGTATGTACCAACTATGACATGCAACTATGTATTTGGTTTGTCCCTCACAATGTTTAAAAATTTGAATTCAAGTCAATATATTTTTTTAATTGCATGGAAATCCAAATTTCCAAATTCTCTTGAAAATTGTGTTCTCATATATCCGCAGGGCACTAATCAGGTAGAGCAGAAAAGCAGAAGTCTTGTTGATATGGCCTGTCACCCCGTTCTCCATCCTGTGTACATCAGGGACTTTCCTGCTGGTCCTTCTAAGCAAGTGATTTTGCAATCCTTGTTTTGGATACTAATTTAAAAATGGTATCTCATACAGAATCTTTTACCACTTAGTATTTTCATAACAAAGTTTAAAATTATTTATTTTTAGAAGTCAAACTGAATCAACAATAGAAGAAATTAACAATGCAATGGGTACCTATTGATGTAGGACTCTAACTTAAGCACTAAAGGGTTATTTTAAAAATGTTTAGAAAACAGTTTAAACTCTTTATTTTGAATAATGATAATGGTTCACATTTACTAGAGCTTAGAGCCAGGGTCTATTCTAAGTTAGTTACTTACATTAATTTAATACTCAAATCTACTTTTTGAAGCACTATTTTTTCTCATTTATCACTAAAAAGAACTGAGGTAACACCCCAAGATATTAAATAACCTGATTAAGGTCACACAGCTGGGAAACGACACAGCCAGGACTCTAATAATTTGAAATATTACTATTATAATATGCTTATATATATACATATATATACACACACAAACATAAAACACAAAATACGTATATGAATGAACCACACACACACATAGAGATAAATATATGTGATTATGCTATTATTTTCTATTGATAAAATATATGGTCAATATTAGACTGTTTTAATTACTGTTGTTTTATAGAGTTCTTTAATGCATTTCTCAGCTAATCTCAAACATATTCTCCTCTAAATAAATTTTGGAGTAAATTTTGACTGGTCTAGAAAATAAAAAATTATATTGGAATTACATCAAGTTTATAAATTAATTTTAGGACAATTATCATCCTAATAATATTGTCTGTCTATCCAATCATAGGGTAGGCTGATTGAAACAATCTCTATGTGGTCAAATTGACAGGGCTTGGTGATGGATTAGAAATTAGGGATACAAATAAGAGAGCTTACAGATATGTTGTTTTTATAACAGACACTACCCTGGCCTGTTCAAGAACTGTGATGTAGATATTAGGAAATACCAGAGCAGCCATTTGCTGGGAACAGAGAAATCATCTCCATAATATGAGCCACGTGCAGGGTAGAAATGAGTAGAAAAGCTCCTCAAAGTGCCATATCCTAAAATGCGATAGACATGGTGGAGGAAAATTAGCAGTAGATTAAGGAGTTCTATTAGAAAAATCAAGAGACACTAGAAGAAAATGAGGAACAGAAGAGAGAAAGAAACAAGTATGAACTAAGTACTGTTGCCTAGCTCTCTGCTAAGCATTTTATATATATTCTTCCAATAGGATCTAAAAAAAAAGGGTGGGTTGATACTATTCTCATTCTACAGATGAGAAGGACAAGTTCAGAAAAGTTACTTCCCCATAATCAGAATATGTTCAAATCAGGGTTTGAAACAAGGTCCCTGAGTCCAACGCTCATGGTCGTTGCTCTCTATATAGAACGTAATAGGCTTCCTTACAGTCTCAAGCCTACTTTTCTGGTTTTTAAATAATCAGATATGACCCGACAATCACAGCTGTCACTGTATACAGAATAGGAAAAACTGAGATTATAAACTGTACCACTACATTTATAGTAGTTTTTAAAAAATATAATAGGCAATTATGTAGAATAACAGAAATTAATGCAATTTACTCTAAAAATAAGCTGAACCAGTCCCTATAGCAGAGGATATAGTTATGGATTAAAACAGAATGAAGATTTTAAAAATTAAAAAACAAAAAAAATTTTTGCTGTGAGGGCAGAGGAAAGAAACTAAAAAAATTGGCCACAAATGGGAGAAAATATTTGCAAATCCCAAATCTAATAAAAAAGTATCTAAAAATGCCTGAAAACATAGATTTCTTAAATAGCAACAAGAAAACAACTTAAATAAAAATGGGCCAAAGAGATGAATAGACACCTCTCCAAAGAAGAGGATACACATGGCAATAAAATGGAATGAACTAGTAATCCATGCTACACGATGGATGAATCTTAAGTGCATATTATTAAATAAAAGAAGTCTATCTGAAAAGCTACATACTTTATGACCTCATTCGTATGACAGACATTCTGGAAAAAACAAAAATATAAAGATAAAAAACTGAGGAGAGATTGCAAAGGGTTGGCGAGGAGGAGCACTGACTAGGTGAAGCACAGGGAATTTTTAAATGTGGTGAAAATATTCTGTATGGTAATGTAGTGGTGGATACATGGTAATATATGTTTGTCAAAACGCATAGAACTTTACAGTGAATCTTGATGCAAATTAAAAAAAAATAGCATGTAAATCAGGGGATAACAGGATGGAATGTATACTGTGACAAAATAATCTAATTGTATTATAGAGGTACAACATCACCTCACTGTGGAGGGTGAGTTAAAAAGGTGTTGACATAAATATTAATAACTTTGTAAATGACTGCAAAGTATAAGACTAGAGATAAAAGCAACTGTATGTAAACACTGTACTGTAATTAGTAAAGTTTATTCTCAAGGGAATGCAAATTAACAATTCTGTAACCCCATACATGTAAACTTGTAATCACCAACCTGGAAGCACCAGAGGTAGGAGTCATGTTTCTCACTGTAGGAGTGGCAGGCTACAGACAAGCAAATGTAAAAGTCTAGAATGTTCCATGTGGTATGTAGTATTAGAGTTGGAAACATCAGTATGAACTTATATTTAATTACGTAATATAGATACGTATAAATAAATATTGATTTTAATTTGTATCTCTCCGATGATTAGTGACTTTGAGCATCTTTTCATATGCCAATTGACCACCTGTATGTCCTCTTTAGAGAAGTGTCTGTTCAGGTTCTTTGCCCATTTTAATTGGATTATTTGTTTTTTTGGTGTTGAGTTTTAGAAGTTTTTATACATTTTGGATATTAACCCTTTACCAGGTGTATTGGCAAATATGTTCTCCCATTCAGTGGGTTATCTTTTCATTGTGCTGATGGTTTCCTTTGCTGTGCAAAAACTTTTTAGTCTGATGTAGTCCCATTTGTTTTTCTTTTGTTTCCCTTGCGTTAAGCGATATATCAGAAAAAAATTTGCTACAGGAAATGTTCAAGATTTTACTACCTATATTTTTTTCTAGGATATTTATGGGTTTCAGTCTAACAAGATATTCGAATAATTATAGATAGGTATATGTGCACAGGTTAGCATACACATATTTTCTAACTTTTCTTGCTTGGAGGGCCTAGAAGCAATTACACTCCAGTAATAAAAAACACACTCAGCACCCAGATCTTGGTTTCTAATATCATCCTCAAGAAAAGGAACCAGGTGCCCTGGCAGGTTTGGCTCAGGGGTTACAGCATCGGCCTGCGGTCCAGAGAGACCTGGGATCAGTTGGCTAGGGGCATGTACTTCGGTTGCAGTTTGTCCCCGGCCCTGGTTGGTAGTGCGGGAGGCAGCCACTCCATGTATCCCTTTCACGTAGATGTTTCTCTCTCTCTCTCTTCTTCTCTCCCTCCCATGTGGACAAAAAATGAAAAAAAATAAAAAAATGGCCTCAGGTGAGGATTTAAAAAAAAAAGAAGAAACAAAAGGAACCAGGGGGCGCCAGGGGGCATGATGGCTGGAGCCAGGCAGCGAAGCTGTCCTGCTCCTCGCTGAGGCGCCTGCGGTGATTGGAGGGAGCGGCCACGCCCCCGATTAGACTGACCCCGGCTGGCTGAGCCTGAGCCCGGTGTCCGTGTGGCTGGCGCGGAGGATGTGCACACTGCGGAGCCGCTCACCCGCTCCCTGTACGTGAATGCTCCCTGTATGTGCATGTGCCCAGAGGCCCCAGGGGGCGGCAATGCCTGCGGGTGGCAGGAAAGAGAACCACCAGTGGTGTGCATGCAACAGGGAGAAGCTATGCGAATCACTTCAGGCTGTGTTTGTTCAGAGTCACCTGGATCGAGGAACACAGATCTTAAACAACAGCATTGAGAAATCGGGCTGGCTCTTCACTCAGTTGTATCACTCCTTTGCGTCATCTGTTTTCAATCTGTTTATGTCTAGAACATCTATCAATGGGTTGCTCGGAAGAGGTTCAATGTTTGTGTTTTCCCCAGATCGGTTTCAGAGACTGCTTAGAATTAACCCAGAATGGAAAACCCATAGACTTCTCGACGTAGGTGCTGGAGATGGAGAAGTCACAAAAATCATGAGCCCGCACTTTGAAGACATTTACGCCAGTGAGCTGTCTGAAACGATGATATGGCAACTTCAGAAGAAGAAATACAGAGTGCTTGGTATAAATGAATGGCAGAATACAGGGTTCCAGGATGATGTCATCAGCTGCTTGAATTTGCTGGACCACTGTGATCAGCCCCTGCCTTTGTTAAAAGATATCAGAAGTGTCCTGAAGCCAACTAGAGGCAGGGTCATCCTTGCCCTGGTCTTGCCCTTCCATCCCTATATGGAAAATGTAGGTGGCAAGTGGGAGAAACCATCAGAAATTCTGGAAATCAAGGGGCAGAAGTGGGAAGAACAAGTGAACAGTCTTCCTGAAGTTTTCAGGAAAGCGGGTGTTGTTATGGAAGCTTTCACCAGACTGCCGTACCTGTGTGAGGGGGACATGTATAACAACTACTACATCCTGGACGACGCTGTCTTCGTTCTCAAACCCGTGTAACCAGAGGGCCGCAGTCTTCAGAGCCTGCCCCAGAGTGTCTCTCCGGAGGAGCCTGGGGACTGTCGTGCTAAATATCATGTAGGAATTTAAAAAGCCAAAATACTAATTATTTCTTTGTAGTGTATGAAAGGAATGTTTAAAAAACAAAACAAAAAAACAAGAACCCAACTCTTTGAGGATTTTTATCAGCTCTTCTCTTACTCAATAATTCAGGTCTTACTCCAATTATGGAAGATATTTTTTATACTTAATTGCAGTGGGGACTCCTTCCATGTCCAAACAATAGTCATCACTTCACCTGGAAACATTGAATACGGATTGTTTTTAATAAAATAAAGATTGGCAATAAAGGTGTCCATTCCGTTGCAAATACTGGTAACAAGGTACAGCCACTGGTACTCTCATGTTTAGCCATTCTTTCCGTCATTATTCAAGAAAATGTTTTTAATCATGCTAATAAACTTTTTTGGAGATGGAAAAAAAAAAAAAGGGAACCAGGGCTGCTTGGAGAGATGGCTGATTGCATGCAGGGCAGAGAATACACAAAATAAGCCTAGAGCATCTGTAGTGTCAGAAAGTGAGGAAATGTTCAAGAAGCAAAAATGATGTGGGTGTGTAAAAGGGATGTAGGAGCTAACCTGAAAGAGTTTTCAATGGCCAAACCCAGAATAATTTGAGAAAGAAAATAAAATAAATAAAATAGTAATGGCCTGGCCGGTGTGGCTCAGGCCAAGAGGTCACTGGTTCGATTCCCAGTCAGGGCACATGCCCAGGTTGTGGGCCAAATCCCCAGTGGGGGCATGCAAGAGGCGGCCAATCAGTGTTCTCTCTCATCAATGTTTCTATGTCTCTCTTTCTCCCTCTCCCTTCCACTTGCTCTAAAATCAATAAAGAAAAATAAATAAATAACCAGCAAAAAAAAAAAAAAAAGGTAGTATTGGATTATAGTCCAAAGTATAAACTAAATATCCATGAGTTCATACAGATAGGGATAAATGATTAAATAAATAAGTAAACACGGAAAAAGAGACCAATCTTTCAATAGAAGAATTCCAAATAATTTATGTAGATACCTCTCCCTCAAGGAGACTGACATAACTAAGTATAGGCTGTGCTTAATATCTTGCTGCCAAGACTAAGGTGTGGTAAGGGCAGGGGAAACATTCACAATGGAGAAAACTGAAAAACTACCTGAACCAGGTAATCAAAGTGAACATTACTAATAGTAATTCATGTTGATGACATATGCCCTGGGTATAATATGAATTAAATAGCAATCACTTCCGTCTGACCAATGTGGTTCAGTGGATTCAGAGGTCCTGGATCAACTGCGGGTCAGGGCACATGCCTGGGTTATGGGCTTGATCCCCAGCAGCGGCATGTAGGAGGCAGCCGATAGATGTTTCTATCTCCCTCTCCCTTCCTGTCTTTCTAAAAAACAAACAAACAAACAAAAAAAAAAAATGAAAATATAATTTAAAAAATAGCAAATCGCTTCTTAGGTTTTTCTCCCCTAAATCCATAACCTCAGTCTAACTATAAGAAAAACAATAGACAATTCAACTTGAGGGACATTATCAAAATAATTGACTCCTCAAAACAGTCAAGGTCATCAAAAAGAAAAGTATGAAAAATTGTCACACACAGGAAGAGAAGACATATGATACCACAAATGTTATGTGGTATCAAGTGGGATCTAGGAACAGAAAAAGGACTTTAGAAGAAAACCAAAAAAAGAATGGAGTTTAGTTAATAGTAATGTATCAAATGTTCCTTAGCTGTGGCAAATGTACCATAGGAATGTGAAACGTTGCCAGTACAGGCAATGGGTTGGGAAACTCTCAACATTATCTTTACAACTTGTCTGTAAATATCACACTACTCTAAAATAAAAATGCATTTAAAAAAGAAGAAAATTACCTTGCAACGCAGCATAATGTTCTAATAAAGCCTCAAATGTGTTTGATCACTCTTCTCTTGCCCTTCCTGACACAGCACAATCTGTTCCAGTTATTTCTCATCTGTGTTAAATTTGGATGAATACCACAGTATTTCTTCCTTTCCATTCACAAGGGAGAAATCTGTGTGTAAGATGGGCCAGGTCTCATTATCTCCCAATGAGCCCTACATCCTCAACACAGCTCTCTTGTCCCTCCCACTTCCTTTGTTTCTTGCAACTTTCCGTTCTTTTTATGTCAAAATGTTGAAACTATCTCCTATCATATTTTATTTTACCAGGTACTTTTTTATTATTAATTAATTTATTTTTGTTACAGATATTTCTCCTTTCCCCCCACAGACACCCACTACCCTATACTTCCCCCAAGTATTGTTGTCTATGTCCATTGGTTATGCAAACATGAATATAAATTCTTTAGTTTATCTCATCCATCCCCCTGACCTGTCCTCTGAGGTCTGTCAGTCTGAACCATACTTCTTTCTATGTCTCTGGGTCTGTTTTGTTCATCAGCTTTTTTTTTTGTTGTTGTTATATTCCACAAATAAGTGAGATCATGAGGTATTTATCTTTCCTTTTTGATGTGGGTTCCTTTTCCATTTTGATGCTTGTTTCTTTTGCTGTGCAGAAGCTTTTTAGTTTGATGTAGTTCCCTGTATTAATTTTTTCCTTATTTCACTTAGCTTAATACTTTCCAGTCCCCTCCATGTCATCTCAAAGGATAAGAGATATCTCTTTGTACAGCTGCATAGTATTCCATTGTGTCTATGTACAACAGCTTTTTTATCCACTCATCTATTGATGGACACTTCGGCAGTTTCCAGATCTTAGCAATTGTAAATAGTGCTGCTATAAACATAAGGGTACATATATTCTTTCTGATTGATGTTTCAGGCTTCTTAGGGATTCCTAGAAGTGGAATCACTGGGTTAAATGGCAGTTCAATTTTTAATTTTTTGAGGAAACACCATATTGTTTTCCACAGTGGCTGCACCAGTCTACATTTCCATCAGCAGTGTATAAGAGTCCCATTTATCCACACCCTTGCCAACACTTGTTTGATGATTTGTTGGTGGCAGCCATTCTGGCAGGTGCGAGGTGATACCTCATAGTCATTTTAATTTGCATCTCTCTGATGATTAGTGACATTGAGCATTTTTTTCATATATCTCTTGGACATTTATATGTCCTGTTTGGAGAGGTGTCTATTTAGGTCCTCTGCTCATTTTTTAATTGGGCTCTTTGTCTTCTTTTTGTTGAATTGTATGAGCACTCTATATATTTTGGAAATTAACCCCTTATCTGATGTATCATTGGCAATTATTCTCTCCCATGTACTTAGTTCCCTTTCCATTCTGATGCTTGTTTCTTTTGCTGTGCAGAAGCTTTTTAGTTCATGTAGCCCATGTATGAATTTTTCCTTCAGTGAAAATTCTGCTGCTTTGTGATGTCTGAAATTTTGTTGCTTATATTTTCTTCTAGGATTTTTATGCATTCATGAGTCACATATAAGTCTTTTATCCATTTTGAGTTTCTTCTTGTGTATGGTGTAAGTTGGTGGTCTTGTTTCATTTTTTTGCATGTAGCTATCCAATTTTTCCAACACCATTTATTAAAGAAGCTGTCTTACTCCATTATATGCCCTTGCCACCTATGTCAAATATTATGGAGCATAATGTCTTGGGTCTATTTCCGGGTTCTCTGTTCTGTTTCATTGATCTATATGCCTGTTCTTGTGCCAGTACCAGATTGTTTTGATTACAATGGCTTTGTAGTATAACCTGATATCTGGTATTGTGATACCTCCTCCTTTGTTCTTCTTTTTCAAGATTGCTATGTCTATATTGGGTCTTTCTTGGTTTCATATAAACTATTGAAGTATTTGTTCTAGTTCTGTGAAATATGTCATTTGTAATTTAATGAGGATTGCATTGAATTTATAGATTGCTTTTGGTGGTATGGACATTTTAATGATGTTAATCCTTCCAATCCATGAGGAAGGTATTTGCTTCCACTTTTTTATATCTTCCTCTATTTCTTTTTTCAATGTCCTGAAGTTTTCTGCAAATAGGTCCTTTACTTCTTTGGTTAAATGTGTTACTAGGTATTTGAGTTTCTTTTGCCACAATGGTAACTTGAATTTTTTTTTCTTTGTTTCTCTTTCATTATTGGTATATAAGAATGCCGTCGATTTCTTGATGTTAACTTTGTATCCTGCTACCTTGCCAAACTTGTTTATTAAATCCAGCAGATTTTTGATGGAGTCTTTATGGTTTTCTATGTTATGTCATCTGGAAATAAAAACAGTTTCACTTCCTCCTTTCCAATTTGAATCCCTTTTATTTATTCTTTATGTCTAATTGCTGTGGCTAACTTCCATTATAAGAGTGGTGAAAGTGGGCATTCCTATCTTGTCCCTGTTCTTAAGGAAAATGTTTTTAGTTTTTGCCCATTGAGTATGTTGGCTGTAGGTTTTTCATATATGGCCTTTATTATGTCGAGATACGATCCCTCTATTCCTACATTGCTGAGTGTTTTTATCAGAAATGGGTGCTAGATTTTGTCAAATGCTTTTTCAGCATCTATTGATATGATCATATGGTTTTTATCTTTCGTTTTGTTTATGTGGTATATCACATTTATTGATTTGCAAATATTATACCAGCCTTGCATCCCTGGTGCAAGGCTGGTATAATATTTGAAAATTATTCACCATTTGAAAATGGTGAATAATTTTTTTTAATGTATTGCTGGATCCTATTTGTTAATATTTTGTTAATGATTTTGGCATCTGTGTTCATCAGGGATATTGGCCTGTAGTTTTCTTTCTTTGTAGTGCCTTTATCTGCTTTTGGAATTAGAATTATGCTGACCTCATAAAACGAATTTGGAAGTTTTCCATAGTCTTGAATTTTTTTGAAATAGCTTGAGGAGAATGTGTGTTAAATCTTCTGTGAATGTTTGGTAAAACTCTCCCGTGAAGCTGTCGGGGGGCTTTTGTTTGCTGGGAGTTTCTTGATTACATCTTCAATTGCCTTAATTGTTATCGGTCTGTTCAAGTTTCCTATCTCTTCCCAGTTCAGTTTTGGATGACTACGTGTTTCTAGAAATTTGTCCATTTCGCTTAGTTTGCCCAATTTTGGTCATGTAATCGTTTATAGTATTTGTTAGTGATCCTTTGTATTTCTGTGGTGTCAGGTGTTACTTCTGCTCTTTCATTTCTGATTTTATTTTTTGGGGTCCTCTCTGTTTCTTAGTAAGTCTAGCTAAAAGTCCATCAATCTTGTTTGTCTTTTCAAAGAATCAGCTCTTTGTTTCATTGATCTTTTGAATTGTTTTTTTTTTTCTTTGTCATTTATTTCTGCTCTGATCTTTACTATTTCTTTCCTTTTCCATGCTCTTGTTTTTTTTCTTTTTGTTTGCTTTCTAGTTCTTTAAGTTGTGAGGTTAGATAGTCACTTAGAAATGTTTCTTGTTTCCTGAGGTAGGCCTGTAGTGCTATGAACTTCCCTCTCAGGACTGCTTTTGCTGCGTCCTATATATGACCTTCTTTGGTTAAATGTGTTCCTAGGTATCTGAGTCTCTTTTGCCTCAATGATAACTGGAATTTTTTTTCTTTGTTTCTCTTTCATTACTCATGTATAAGAATTCAGTAGATTCTTATACAGAACTGCTTTCGCTGTGTCCCATATATAACCTACTTTGGTTAAATGTGTTCTTAGGTATCTGAATTTCTTTTGCCACAATGGTAACTGGAAGTTTTTAATTTCTTCCTTGATCTCCTTGGTAACCCATTCATTGTTTAAGAACATGCTATTTAGCCTCCATGTTTTTTGTTTTTTTTTAAATTTTTTTTATTATTATTAATTTACTTTTGTTACAGATGTTTCTCCTTTTTTCTCCCATTGACACCCTCCTCCCCCTCCCTCCCTGCCCCGTCCCCATTTTTGTTGTCCATGTCCATTGGTTATGAGTACATGCGTACAAGTTCTGTGTTCATCGCTCCCCTCCCCCACCCCCTCTTCAGGCAAATGTCAGTCTGTACCCCACTTCCACGTCCCTGGGACTACCCTGTTCCTCACACTGTTATGTTCATTATATTCTAGAAATAAGTGAGATCATATAATATTTGTCTTTCTCTGCTTGGCTTGTTTCACTTAGGATAATAGTTTCCAGGTCCTCCCATGTCGACACAAAGGATAAGAGATCGTTCTTTCTTACAGCTGCATAGTACCCCATTGTGTATATGTACCACAGCTTTTTTATCCATTCATCTACTGATGGACACTTGGGCTGTTTCCAGATCTTAGCTATTGTAAATAGCGCTGCTATAAACATGGTAGCCTCCATGTTTTTAAATGTTTTTGTTGTAATTGATTTCTAGTTTCATGCCATTGTGATCTGAGAAGATACTTGATATGATTTCAATCTTCTTGAACTTGTAGAAACTTAGTTTGTGTCCTAATATTGAGACTGTCCCATGTGCACTTGAAAAAAATGTGAATTCTGCAGTTTTGGGGTGTAATTCTCTGTAGATATCTAGTAAATCCTTTTGATCTAGTACATCATTTAGAGTCTCTGTATCCTTGCTTATTTTTTGTCTAGAGGATGTATCCAGTGATGTCAGTGGGGTGTTGAAGTCCTCTGCTATGATTGTATTGCTGTGGATTTCTCCTTTGAAGTCCTCCAGAAGTTTTAAAATATATTTTGGTCCTCCTATGTTGGGTGCACATATGTTTCCCAAACTTAATATCCTCCTGTTGGATAGATCTTTTCAATATTATGTACTGGCCCTCTTTGTCTCTAGTTATGGCCTTCATTTTGAAGTCTATTTTATCAGATATGATTATTGTTACCCCAGCTTTTTATTCCTTTCCATTTGCTTGGAAAACTTTTTTCCATCCCTTCACTTTCAACCTATGTGAGTCTTCTGTTGTGAGGTGGGTCTCTTGTAAACAATATATGTATGAGCCATGCTTTCCTATCCATTCAGCTACTCTGTGTCTTTTGATCATAGCATTTAATTTATTTATGTTTAAGGTTATTATTGATATGTACTTATTTATTGCCATTATTTTATTATGATTATGCTTATTATAGCAGTCCTTTTAACATTTCTTGGTGTGCTGGTTTGGTTCTAATATAGTCCCTTAGCCTGTTTTTGTCTGGGAAGCTCTTTATTTCACCTTCTATTTTGAATGATAGCCTTGCTGGATAGAGGCTTCTTGGATTGTGTTTCTTGGTTTTCATTACCTTGATTACTTTATGCCATTCCCTTCAGGCCTGTAGTGCTTCTGTTGAGAAGTCAGCTGATAGCTTTATGGGGGTTCCTTTGTGGGTAACCAGTTGCTTATCTCTTGCTGCCTTTAGAATTCTCTCTTTGTCTTTAATTTTGGGCATTTTAATTATTATGTGTCTTGGTGTGGGCCTGTTTGAATTCATACTTGGGGCTCTTTGTGCTTCTTGTACTTGTTTGACTTTTTCCTGCACCAAGTCAGGGATGTTTTCTGTCACTATTTCTTCAAATATATTCTCATTTTCTTCTTCTTCTGGAACTCCTGTGATACAGATGTTGTTACATTTCATATTGTCCCACAGTTCTCTTAGGCTGTTTTTTAATTGTTTTTTTTCTTTTTGGTTCTCTGATTGGGTGATTTTTTTCTATCCTGTCTTCTAATTCACTGATCTGATCCTTGGCCTCCTCTATTCTGCTGGTTATTCCTTTCAATGTGTTCTTTCTTTCTGCTATGTCATTCTTCATTTCCAGTTGGTTGTTTTTCAATGCTTCTATATCTTTACTCATGCTGTTGAGCTTCCTCATGATTATTACTCTGAACCCTCCCTCTGATATCTTGCTCAATTCTCTTTCATTTATTTCATCTTTTTTCTAATTATCTTGTTCTTTCTTTTGGCATTTCTTTTTTTGTTTTAACATTTTGGCTGTCTCAGTGGGTTTTGGAGTCTGTCAAATTTTCCCTGTGGGTGTTTGTGTTCTGCTCATTGTAACCTCCTCTACTGGAGGACCCATGTCAAACACCAGTGTCAAGTCTTACTTTCTTGGGTAGATTTGCAAGCCCAGTTATCCTCTAGTTTTTTGCCTGGAGGCTATTAGTTTCAGTTACTTGATGAGACTTGGGTTGTAGCCCTCAACTGGATAAAAAAAAATTCCTTAGGTGTTCAGGGTAAGAGGATTTCCAGCAGGTGAGGGAGATGCTTGTTGGTTGTTCATGAACCTCAATTTGCATTTCTCTGGCCTGGCTGGGTGGTGTTAAATTCCTGCAGGAGGAGCTGTTGCTTCTCCCCAGAGCTCTTTGAGTAAGATAGCTACTGTCCTGTGAAGCAGTGATTCAGCACAAAACTCCCATTGCTGTCCCAGCTTTCCAAGCTCCCGAATCCCTCCACACAGTTCCAGTCTAATCTGCCCTCCCTCTGCCAGAGCCCAAGTTGAGTGGCTGTAGCTAATTTAGTGCTCTGTCTGGCCCTCTACACTGTGGAGTCGTATTGGGATTTTAACCCCCAGGGAGATGCTTACAGCTAAAACAGCTGCTGTCCCTGGGCTCTCAGCCTGCCCTCTTGTGCCTCCGCTGTTCTTACCAGGCTTGATTTAGTGTCCTCTTTCTGACTGCTTTTCTGTTGGTTTTTCCTGACAATTTGTCTTTATTTTATTTGTAATTTGAGTTTGGTACAGAGAGATAGTCTGTGTAGCTTCCATTCACTCTGTCACTATTTTAAAATCTCACCAGGTTCTTTTATGTATTGTTTTAATCCTCTAATTTAAAGATGAGGAAAATGAGTGCTAGAGTGTTTCAGTGACATGTCTGAGGCTAGGTGGCACATAGGTGTACATGTCTTACCTGTGGGGTTAGGGGGTTGGAAGATGGACGTTTTGTGACCTTGTGTTAATGCACTCTTAACCTTGTGTTAATCCACTCTCAACCTTGTATTAATGCATTCTCAGAAAACCTGGCCTGCCCAGGTGCTTTGAGTGCTTCATTTGCATGTAAATAGGGGCTTGTTTCCAATCTGCAAATAAATAGGACCACGTCCAAAGCTCTGGAGCATTTTCTCCCTTGCAAAGCTCCCTCTCACTCCAAGCAGTGTGTGCTTGTAGGTTCATTGGTTTGCACCAATCCCGGCAGGCCCCGAGATGGCACTTACCCAAATGGAGAGCCAGCCATTGGTTCCCATGCATAGGCCCCCTGCACCAGCGAGGCATTGCTATCATTCGTAAAACATTCTATATACACTTTCTTCTAGTATGTAATGCAACATCATAAAAAATTGTACTACCTGATTTTTAAAGGGACCTGATTGTTGATGGGAGTGAGGAAGTCTACAGGAGAGGAGAATTGGTGGAGGGAGGCAAGGAATCCAATTCTAAGTAAAAGCAACCTTGAGAAAATACTATGATGATTTAAAAAAATAAATAAGTTTTTAAAATCTTCTTTTTTGGTAAACCAGTGGGACAGGAAGATATTGTAGGCTTGACACTTCTTGCCATCCCCTCCCTCTCACACAGATGGCTCAAAAGGAAGATATTTTGTTCTCTGATCACTTAGAAAACCCTATGGGCACTGAGGTGCTTGCCATCAGTAGTCTGCTTAAAAGAAAGAGCAACACAGGCTCATTAATAGTCCTCAGTTTGCATGCTGTGCCAACCCAGGGAAAAGACAGGTCTCCTGACTTCGCTGGAGCTAATTTGCTGAAAATCATAAGAAACCCAAATGCTAAAAGAGAACTCATTCAGATGAAGCTTTAAGTTGATGAATTTAAAGAGACTGAATAAACTCTTTATGTTACAATTTGGCATGAGATTTTAATATTAACTGCTGCATATTTTATAGACTGTATTTGTTGCCAAACACTAAAACAAACATTAAGATGCTTTTGCCTCAACCAGAACAGCGGTATAAAATGCCACATAAAACACATCATAATCATGGAAATCATCTGCATTAAATTCACATTTGCCATGAAAGTGGCAGTTATTTTTCATCTACAAACAATTATATCTCAATTACTTACTCTCTGTTAGGGAACATTTAATCAAAAACTCTCATTTAATTGATGTAAGGATGCATTTTGTTTCGGGAGAAACATAATATCTAATTTGGATTAATTAAAAAAATAAGCATTCTGAATTAAGGAAAGGCTGACGTCTATTGAAAAATATGCTACTTTATTAGTTTTATATACAGAAAGTATCACAAACTAAGCTACAAAGCTCACAGTAGGGAAGGAAAGGCTAAAAAGAAAATTGTCTTTAATGAATAGAAAAGAGTAATGCTCAGGGTTCTATATTTTCCATAAAATGGAGAACTTAAACATTTGTTAAATGTACATGTTGTGTTATCCTGTTTAAATTTTGAATTAGATCACCAGTTCTTTTCTTCTTAACTATGCTGTTATAATAGGCACATCTAAATCATTATATATTCAGAATTACTGCAGTTCAGAAAAATGAGTTTTTTTTTAAAAGAGAGGGCATGGCTTAATTAAATCTACTTGTCTTAAATTATATGCAAATTTATACAAATTGCAAACAGTATTAACATACCAAAATATAAGAAAGGACTGAGTTTACTAGCATGGAACTTTTTGTTTATAAGTTTCCAAAAGGATTAAGAAGCCCAGAAATTTTAGAATTGACAAAAAATAAAATCATCTCTAATGTATTTCATTGCAATGGAATCATTTTCAGAAAATTAGGTACTCATTTTCATATGCAGCTCCATTATCATCCCAGCATATTGCTACTTATGGTCTGTAGGAGGAAATAAAAGACATTTTCCTTGGTAGATGGTTTGTAAGAGGATTTCAGGAGATGAGAATGCCTTTAATCCCACTGCACTTTATGTCCACAAAGGGATAACCTGTCACTACATGACCATGGCAGCCCAAGCAGTTTCTCCAGGAAAGAATAGCAGGGGTAAGCCACAGTGAGAGCAAAGTGCAAATCCTTTTCTTTCTTTCAATCCTCACCCGAGGATATTTTTCCTGTGAATTTTTTTTATTTTAGAGTGAGAGGGAGGGGAAGAGAGAAACATCGATATGAAAGAGATACATCAACTGGTTGCCTCTCACATGACCTGACCAGGGCCAGAGATCAAACCTGCAATTGAAGTATGTGTTCTTGACTGAGAATTGAACCTGTGACTCTTGAGTCCTCAGGGTGGGGGTCGGGGGTGCTCTAACCACTGAGCAAAACCAGCCAGGGCAAAGTATGACTCTTTAAACTGCAACTCAAGAAAAGAAAAAGAAGATAGATACATTTATTTTGTTAATCCTCAACCGAGGCTATTTTTTCCATTGATTTTTAGATAGAGTGGAAGGGTGGGGGGGAGAGAGAGAGAGAAACATCAATGTGGGAGAGATACGTCAATTGGTTGCCTCGCACATGACCCCAACAAGGGCTGGGGATTGAACCTGCAACCCAGGTACATGCCAATAGATAAGGTTATTAAAGTAACATTCTGAGGCTTTGCACTGATATATAAAGTGAGAAAACAACTATTCACAAAGATTTTAGAGCAAAAATGTAATGACAACGCCTTCTGAGAAGTTAAATGATTATCCATGCCTATTTAATTTAAATTGCTTTTATCTTTTTGGCATTAAACAGCTTATTTTGAGACCTTTTATAATAGAGAAGAGATCATTCCTTTTGTGATCCCAAGCTGACTCCACTGGTTATATGTGTATTACAGAATGTGGGAACCCAGGGAAGATGAAAAATATAGGTATATTTTTTTTTTCCTCCCTTGGTCTCATATAATTTTTTGACACCAGTCTCTATTAAGTATACCTTACACAGATCTGGGTCTTTCTGTATCTATAATGTATACTTAAAGAGACTGGGGGTTCTTACCCCTGACATTGTCAAACGGCATGTATTGTGAAATTGCCAAGATCACTTCCAGTATGCATTTATTCTTGTCAAGGATTTCTTTAATTCATTGTATGCATGTGGGATGGCCCCCAGGAATCAAATAGTAATAACAGTGGGATATTTTTTAAAATGCTTTACATGTATTGTCTCATTTAATTACCATAACTCTCAGATAGAAAACATTATTACCCCACCTTGCAGATAAGAAAATGAGGTTCAAATGCTAGGGGAGTGGAGTGGGGGCCGGGATGGGGAGGAGGGTGTCTCGGGGGGAAAAAAGAGAAACATCTGTAACAAAAATAAATGAATAAAAATTGGAAAAAAAGAAAATGAGGTTCATAAAAATTTAGAAAACTTGTCTGAGATAATATTGCTAAAAGCAGCAACCTGGAATATGAACTGAGGCAGTTATATTCCAAAGCACACAATTAACAAGTATGTAATGTTGCCTCCTGAAATAGATGGTTTGTTTTTGGCTGACAAAATATACATATGTCAAAATTTTCAAGTTCATCTGCTTTTAAGAAAATGATAGCTTAGGAAGTCAGTCCCTTTATTGAAGAAAGTCTATCTCAAAATGTAGAATTTCAGATATCATGGCAGGCAGATAAGGGAGATGAGAATGGTCAAGCTGTGTTTCTCCTGCCCTGAGATGATTCCTATTTTATGAAAAAAGAGACTTAGAAATTCCTGGATTAATATAGAATTTGAAGATTGCCAAGCAAGATGCTACCAGGATGAGAATTTAGATTCTCAAGTACAGCGTACAATTTGTCAAGGCTGTGCCAGGAGACAAGTCTGGCAGAATAGCTTAGGATAGCCTAGAAGAGAGAAATATAGAAGCAAGAAAATGGTTCTTTCTGGAAAGAGACCAAGAATGGATGATAAAATGGCCTTTTTGGGTTCCAGTCCCTATAATTTTCTACCATGCAGATTTAGCAAACTTAATACCACTGCAGCCTCAGCTCACTTTGACCTTGAAAACAGATTTCCAACAACACATAAATATTGTTGAGATTCTCTCTGGGTTAACACTGGTTCTGTCTTCTCCAAGTACAAGCAGGCAAAAAAAGATAATGCAGAGGTTTTGTCTGTTATTTCTTTAATAGGAGCATTAACCATTCTCACTGTAAGATGGTGATAGTCATGCTGCTTTGGCCAAGAGATGGGTAGAAAGAAGACCCAAATTCCAACTTATTTTGCCTTTCTCTTAATACTTAAGGCTTGGGTTTTGCAAAGCATAAAATAAATGCTACTTATAGAGAAAAAAAGGATTATAGTTTTATGACTGAGATTCAAGTATTTTACATGTGATCTGAGGATAGACCTCTGTCTCTCCTTCTGAACCCCTCCATCTATAAACCTGGATAATAATTATTCAATAGTCTGGGTGCCATTTGATTGACTCATCTGTCCTTAGTATCAGAAAGGCCCAGGGAGAGACTGTAACAGTGGCTGTCAATTAAAAAAAAGCCACAAGGCCAGAATGAGCCACACTTATTTCCAGTTCCAAACTTCTCTCACCTGGCACAATGGTCACCAATTAGGCCAGTGGTTCTCAACCAAGGGCAATTTTTCTTCCTAGGAAACATTTGCCAACATCTGGAGACCTTTTGGTTCTAAGCTGGAGAGGATGCTACTGACAAGTGGAGGCTAAGGATGCTGCTAAATATGCTCTAATGCACAGGACGATACAACAGATACATTATATGTGACATTATCTGAAAATTCATTGTTTATTTACCCAAGACTACCCTTCAAAATCTTACTCTTAATCTATTCCACAAACTCATTTCAAATTCTTTCTCAAATCCTGCCCCAAGATGAAGCTCAGATAGGACATGGGTAACTCCACAACTGTTTTCTACATTTTCCCATGGATTTCTTATTATACCGTCAGCAGCAGAACTTGAACTTGATGACCATAGTAACCGGGAGCAGAGCACATGCACTGTGATAATGGTATTTGTTGCTGTCTTTGGTCTTAGCTTCATAGATGATCTTGGCCTATTGACCTCAAACAGTGTAGAGAATGTAAGCTGCCTCATCCATTTTGCTGACCTGTAAAAATTTAGCCCAGCACTTTAAATGCTTCAAATATTTGTTCAGATAAGAACCATTATTTTAGCAGTTTCTTTTCCAAAATCTATTTCAATTCATAAAACTATAGCCCAGATAGTGTGGCTCAGTGGATTGAGCATCCTCCCATGGACCTGGTTCAATTCCCGGTTAGGGCACATGCCTGGGTTGTGGGCTCGATCTCCACTGGGGGATGTGCAGGAGATAGCCAATTGATGTTTCTATCTCTTTCTTCCTCTCTCCAAAAAATCAATAAAAACATATTTTTAAAAAATTATATAGTGCATGCACACTTCATTACATACTGACATTATTTGTATTCCAACACCACATATTCCCTTCTTCATTTCAACATATCCTATCAATAATAAGTATAGGTGTTTTTATAGAATTGAAGTTAGTATTTAATGAGAAACTATCTAAAGGTGTTATGCAAACACTTGGAACACACACCTGTTTCTATTGTGGTTGCTGTTATTAATAATCTTACTCTGGCTCGATAAAGTGCTATAAATTTCTCTGCTTATATCTCTAACAATAAGTTACTAGTCCAAATGGACCCAAAATCACTGTTCATCCACACCTGTGTGAACTTGTTCTTGCTCCTGAATGACCTGTCTTTCCCCAGCCCTAAACTACCCTTTAAAATTAGCTTATGATGTTACATCCTACTTGATATTCTCAGAAGATGCACTTTCTGGTCTCTGTACTGTTTCTCCTGCCTCATTGACTCCTGGGTTCCCAGTTCTGCTATTTTTAAGTTGGTCCTAGTTGTTATTGATACATAATAAAGACTTAAAGTGCAGTGGTGACTTTGAAAACGTGAGACTTTGTAAAGGCAAATCTCTCAACATACGATGATTTCATGCAGGCTCTAGTGCCTATATGTTTTAGAAAGAAAACCCCTTAAGTTACATACTTTAAATTTTAATTTAATTTAATTTTAAATCCTCACCTGAGGATATTTTTCCATTTATCTTCAGATAGAGTGGGAGGGAGGGACAGAGAGGGTGAGAGAGAGAAACATCGACGTGAGAGGAATACATCAACTGGTTGCTTCCCAAACAACCCCAACCAGGGCTGGGAACAAATCACAACCGAGATATGTGCCCTTGACCAGAATTGAACCCAAGACTTATTGGTCCGTGGGTTGGCACTCTAACCACAGAGACAAAACAGCTAGGGCAATTACATACTTTTTATAAGCAATATTACCATGTGCTATAATGGAAGTACCTTCACCTTTGGAATCAAGTTGGGACTGCGTAAGAGGTCCAGTTTTACTCTTTCCATACTCAGATCATGAAGCCATTAATATTTTTTGCTAGAATAGGGATCTTGTCTGCCCTGAAATGTTAAAAAAGATACTGATTGCGGAGATCTTGACCGAGATCAGCTATTTAAAATACTGATTCCCACTACATTACTTAGCAGGGAAGTGGTAAAATATAAATGAATTTGTTGGTAGGAAGCCAGTCAGAGAAAGATAAGCACTATATGATTTCACTTATGTGTGGAGTCTAATGAACAAAATAAACTTAGAAATAAAAGAGAAACTGACTCATAGATACAGAGAACAGACTGACAGCTGTCAGAGGGGTAGGGGTTGGGGAGTTCAGTGAAAAGATAAAACAAACAAAAAAATCTCACAAACATTGACAACAGTATGGTGATTATCAGAGGGAAAGGTGGTGGGAGAGGTAGAAGAGGGTAATGGGTGATAAATGGTGATGGAAGGAGATTTGACTTGGCGTGGTGAACACACAATACAATATAGAGATGATGTATTATACAATTGTACACCTGAAACCCATATAATTTTATTAACCAATGTCACCCCAATAAATTCAATGAAGAAAAAAACTTGGACATGAATTATGGCATATAATAAATGATGTAGAGATGCTGTAACTAATCAGCAGACTGTTGAGAAAAAGGGTCAGCAGGCTCATAAATGTTAAAGTGAATTTATTCCATGTGACCAGAGAAACCAACAACTATGTTACTCAGACGGCCCAAAGAACTCCCAGTTCACTAAGATAATAAGGAGTACTAATGAGGGGAGCACAGGCATCACTGAGAAGTTCAGTAGTTTAGTATTAATAAGAGATACTGCCATGAAACTGAGTTCTTTAGTCTCAACAGGAATGAATGATTTCTAGAATAGCTACTAAGATGAGCCAGAATGGCAACCAGGGTGTCTTGACCCACAGGGATCTGTGGTGATGGCTAATAATTCTTGATGTTCTTAGGAAGGATTGGGAGCCAACAGGATAATTCTCAATGTGTATAAACACACAAACAAAAAAATCAAAATCTGTGAAAAGGCTGACATCAGCGTAACAATGGGAAATTTCCAGATCTGAGCCAGTTCCAGATTATTAGTTGATAGGGAGGATCTGGGTTTCTTTGGGGAAGAACCCTACAATTCCACCACAACTATATGCAATAAACATTTCCCCAAAGGAGTAAGAAGAAGAAAGAAAATTTAGAAAACTGCTGCTACAGAGTAGGTGCTCAGAAGATTTTTTCTTCTTAAACAAAAATTTCTATTCCTAAAAAAAAAAAATAAAAATTTCAAATTTTTAAAAAATATTTTATCTAAACATTAATAAAAGCACTTAGCAATAAAACAATGCAAATGTATTTACATTTTTATTTTTTAAGTTTTCATATGGTAAATTCTTATAATGATCTTTCTTAAATAATCTTTGGGGAAAAAAACAGCAGGCATTGAATGACTAATGAGGAACATCATGTGAAGTTCTAAAAGGGGTTCAGAAAAGACTAAGTAAAAACATATCAGTAACCTTAACTCCTACTTTCAAAATATATCAAAACACCTAAAGATTGCTATGCTCTTTCTTCCTCTATGAGGTAAGAACATATAATGGGGAAATGACAGTCTCTTCAGTAAGTGGTGTTGGAAAAACTGGACAGATACATGCAAAAAAATATTAAACTGTGACACTATTTCATACCATATATAAAAGTAAACCCATAATAGATTACAGATTTACATGTGACACCTGAAACCATAAAACTTCTAGAAGAAAATATAGGCTGTATTTCCATTTTTAAAATTTAACTCTCATTTTGTCTCACACGTATACATATGCAATGAAAGGGGAAAATCCCTTGTAAAAAACAAAAACATACTTGGCTTTCTTTCTCATATGTGTATCTTCTGCCAGAATGAGTCATGTGATCACATATAAACTAAAAAGAAACAGTAATAACATGAAGCATATTCTGGAGCACTAACATATCAATCTCCACCGTGGGTGGCCTCCATGCACTCATTCATTCAGCAAGCACTTTTTGAGCATTAATTCTATGCCATGGACAGTGCTAGATGCAAAGGTCACAATGATGAGTGAGATATTGCCTTTATCTCAAGGAGCCTGCTGTCTAGCTGAGGATGGGATCTGTGGTAGAAGGTGGATGGGAAAAGGAAGGGGGTGCGGGGGGGGATGCAAAGATAGATATATATGAGGGCAATGATGGGTTGCAAGTCCCATGAAACACAAAGCAAGCAGCCTTCCTGGGACTGGAAGAGAGAGTAAGGGAAGAGCAACATTTCAAAGACGATGTGAACTTGCTATGAAGTGAGTCGACCAGGCAAGCAAAAAGGAGGGACACAGGACATTACTGTGGGAGAAAGCAGTGAACTTCAGTTTAGGGGCTTAAAACAGCAGGGAACACTGGGAAACGACAACTAGTTCCTTAGAGGGCTGGTGGGAACAGGAGAGAGCAGAGAAAACACCAAAATAGGAGTCAGAAAACTTGAGCTGTCAGCTTGAGTTTACAATATTTTTTTTTGTTGATTCTTAGAGAGAGAGGAAAGAAGAGAGCAAGAGAGAGGGCAACATTTATGTGAGAGAGAAACATTGATCAGCTGCCTCGTGCACCTTCCCCACTGTGGATGGAACCCACAACCAGGACATGTGCCCTGACCCAGAACCAGTGAGCACCCCCTCCATGAACAGGACAGATGCCCAACCAACTGAACCACACTGGCTGTGGCTGTCAGCTTCAGTTGTATAATAAACTTATCTGGGTTCAAATACGAGCACCACTCCAGTCTAAAAGAACTTGGGAAAATTAATGTCCTTATCTGTAAAATAACAATAATAACTCTGTCTTTACTAAGTTACTGTGGTAATTAGAGATATCCCATAAAGAAACCCAGAACTGTGTGTATCGCAGTTTGGTCGTTGAACAATGGTTAACAATAAGACAATGACGGTGGTGGTATTGGGGGTGTTTTTCCTTAACTGGTGCTTTTACACATCCCATCTCAAATGCCCCTTTCTCCCCAGATTCTTCACCAAGATTACTGTTACTTGCCTATCAAGTCTCAGTTCAAAGTTTACTCTTTTCTACAAGGTGGAGTGAAGTGTACCTTCTCTAATCTCCCAGAGCATATTCACAGTTTATTTTCATCAATGACTTAGTTTTCCATGTCCTCCTTCTTCATCCCAAGTGAAGGAAAGGAGAAAAGAAGCCAGACTGTAAGCTTCTTAAAGACAGCCTCTGGTTTTATGCCTTTTGGTATCCTCATTTGTGCAATGTTTCTTTAATTTTTTGAATTACCATATTCATAAGCAAAGAATTGGAAAAAAGAATCCAGAAAGGTTGTTTTATAACATAAAAGATAAATAATACAATAACCTATGGCTATATAAAATAATATATAAATAAAATAACCTCTTCTACAATAGTTATAATAGGGAACATAAGGAAGGTTAAGGGTCTTCATGGAGGTAAGAGTGCCTCATCTCTCTTATGTTTTGGAGACCTAAGAGTAGCACCATCAGCATAATGAAAGATAATTATTTCCTCTGGTTATCAGCTTCTGCAACACTAATGTAGGAGTGACCACAGCCTACTTAGGCAGTGTTCATCAGAAGAGGCCTGAGTTGAAACCAGAAAGGTGCTATGTGAAATGACAGAAAAAAGAGTTCTCAGACAATGGGAACATCAAGCACAAAGACCATGGTATAGCTTGACTTGTTTCAGGCTCAGAAAAGAGGCAGTTGGGTTAGAGAACAGGGGAGGGAGAGAGAATGTAATACAGTATGGTCAGAGGGAACAGGAGCCAGATAATTCAAGGTTGTTAGGGTAAGGTTAAGGATATGGATTTACTTTCTAAAAGCAAAGTTAAGGCTTAAACCATGTGTGCAAAGTAATTATAGTAACTTTTTTTTAAAATTAAATGTATTGAGGTGACAATGGTTAATAAGATTATACAGGTTTCAAGTGTACAATTCTATGATACATCATCTGTAAGAAAAAGTTAGGAACCATATAATTTTATTCATATGTGGAATATAAAGCTTAAAGCAACAAATAAACAAACAAGAAAAACAAACAAACAAAAACTCATAGACAGAGTATGGTGGTTACCAGAGGGAAGGGGATTGGGAGGGTAGTAAGGGTACAGGGTGTCAAATATATGGTGATTGAAGAACATTTTGAAACCACCACTCAGCTGCCGAGTGGAGAATTAATTCTGTAAGGCGTACTAGAAACCAGAAATCTACTAAAGTTGTTGAAATAATCCAGGTGAAATGTAAATGTTCAAGGAATGTGGGTGGTGGTGGTGAAGGTGGAAAGCAGTGTTTGGTGTGAACACACATTCAGGAGGTAAAATAATAAGACTTGCTGATGGATTAGATGGTGGATTGAAAAGAAGAAAGTAAAAAATGAAATTTAGGTTTTGGTTTGAGTCAATGAAAAGAAAATGGTAGTATCATTTAATAAAGTGAAATGAGAGAGGGGTAGGCAGCAAGGATCAAAAGTTGTAATTGTAATATAATAAATATATATTACTTATTAGACATCTAAGTGACACTGTTTAATAAAGAGAAGCACCTAAGCGTAGAGGTGAAGTAAGAGGGCTGGGTAGAAGACAGTCTGTTGATGTTCAGCATCTGGTAATTCAATAATGGTATTTATCAATATCACACAGCCACAAGTTACAAACCAAGGTCCTGAGCCCCCACTATGATGACTTTTGGTGTGACCCCATATATTCTATGGTCCTATTACAAGCACCCCTGCAAGAGGTTTGATCTGATATGCCTTTACGTGAGACATACTCTTTCCAGTTACCACAATTTCAATTGTACATTTAACCATAATCTTTATGTTACCTCTTGAGTTATTTAGATGTTTAAGTGCTCCTGGGGTGTTAAGGGCTCTAAGTCCCTAGAGGTACCAGAGATAGGCCCAGAGCAACCCTAGTTATTTGATGAAGAAATCACCATTATTTCCCTCTTATCTTCCCCAAAGAGAAAAGAGCCCAAGGACATGTTTAAAAAATGAAAGCACAAAGCAAAATTGATTGTATACTGAGTCATTTAATAGCAAAGGAGACAAAGGTGCCCGAATGAGATAATATTGGGGCGCTCTCTTTCTGCCCTTTTGCTCCAGTGATGGAGGAGGTCTCCTCTATGGGGAATGAGAGACAATGTTACATTTTAGTGTATTACGCCTTAGTTGAAACAAGTGCTTGAGCCATGGTGTAGCATCTTTCACAATATGGTGTATATTATACGGCCATCAGATTTTAAAATCTTTCTTGCTGATCTCTGTGGTTTATATTTTTGGTTTTCCCCTTCCAAACAATCCAACCTCCTGATTGTTACCCCAGGTTTATTTGGGTAACTCCATCTCTATTTCCTCCACTTAACCATGTGCATCTTCAAACACCATGGGTATGGAATTGATGTAGGACTTAATTCTAGGCCACAAGAATGTGAGGAAAAAAATTAAAAGAAAAACATTTTTAATGAAGAAACTTTTCCTTTCTTTGAACTGAACATTGTCAGTTCATGTCTTATGTAATTAGAATACTAAGGAAAGGACTCTACCCCTGAAATTTCCAGGCATCTTTTGTGCTTAAATCAAGTGCCATTAACAGAGGTAAACTCATGTGTCACTGGGTGTTGTTGAGAAGACAGTCAGCAAACAATATACCAGAAAAATAGTTATCTGTATATTGTCTTTAAAGATTAAAGAGAAAAATTTAGTGCAACACAATCATTGTCAATAGCCAAAAAAGACTTCAGAGAAGGACAAGTACCATATAATTTCACTCATATGTGGAGTCTAATGAACAAAATGAACTAAAATGCAAAACAGAGACAGACGCATAGATAAGGAGCAGGCTGACAGCTGGTGGGGATAGGGACTGGGGGGGGGGGGGTATGGAGGGATTGAGCAAAAAAGAAAAAGAGAAAAAACATAAAAAAATAAGAGTAATGCTATGTTAAAAAAAATAGCCTTTAAAGATCAGCTATTATTAGTATTCATGGAAGTGGTTGGTATTAAATCAAGCTAATAAACCATTTGTTGTTAAGATTTACCTTCAGTACACCTATCTGCTAATAATACGTGGGCTACCCTGAAAGATGGACCAAGAATGTGTTACCATCCTTATTTTCTACCTGAAGCCATGAACGTCAGGAGTGCTTCCGAGGTCACAAAACTGTGTTTCAAATTTAAAGCTCATGATCTTATCTTTGCACTATTTGCCCTTCAAGCTTTGTCCTCAGAGCATAGTCAAATCCTGAAAGGTCACACAAAGTCCAGCCCCCTGTGTGCATTTGCAGTCTCATTTCTCACCCCCTAGTCACTTGCACTCTGCAATATAATCAGCCTCAACCAATCACACTTTTGTGAAGTTACATTGCCTTGTTTCTTCTCATGTTGCATGTTTTCTCCATGCCCGTAATATTTTCTTCCCCTCCCTTTAGCAATCTAATTTCTATGTGAGATTCCGGTTTGGATTTATGAATACTTCGAAAACGCCTTGTCTTTGCCCCACCTAGCACTTATCACGTAGTTGTAACTGTATAATTTCTATCCTAGGCTGTGTTCCTTTAAAAAAAAAAAAGCAGTATCACTCTATTCATATTTGAATCCTCCTTCACTAAATGTTGAGTGACTAAAACAATGAAAGAGCAAGTCCATGTCTCTCTCCATCATGCCATCCTATACTCATCTATTAACCAAAGTCATTATTTCTTGAGTCTGTTCTTTCACTTGATTTTATTTCCTTAGATGTACACAAAGGAAACATTTTGCAATAGCTGCCCTTCCTTGATCAAGACAACCTGTCTTGCATATTCTCTCTGTCCTAATTCTTTTGCTCTCTCAAAAATGTTATTTAAGTAATACATACATCTATTAAATACAAGTACTTTCATGCTATTTACTTCCATTATAATAAAGTGGAGTACATTTTTTTTTAGGACAAAATTATGGAAACCAGAGTTGTGAGAAGTGTTTTTTTCAATTCAATAGCAGTGATTCATCTTGCAAATTAAGGTTTCTGTTGAGAAAGAGCCTCACTAAAGTTCCAGTGTTCACAGTCTCCCTACAAGGCCCCATCCATGAAAATCATCATTTGTATCTACTATGCTGACCCAAGCTCTAAAACAGGGGACACCATTAGTCTCTGTTTGGACACTGACTTTCCTTGACTCTAATGTAGAAAGACACTGATAATGTGAAACCTATTTTTGATTTACAGAAGCCACTCATCCTCATAAGAACTAGCCTATCTGTTGTCCCAGGCCCTGAGGTCTCTTTGCTAGTTCTCCAAGTGTTGTTTACATATGTGAAAGTAAAATGCTTAGTTCTGCTTAGGTCATGGAAGACTAGTAAGTTTCTGAACTCAAAAGTAAGACTGCATCACCTGGGAAGACAAATGAGTTTATAGGCTTCTTTAACTGTTCTTACATTCAAAGAATCTTTTTAAAAATGTTTTAATTGATTTTTTAGAGAGAGAGAAAAGGGGAGAGAAATAGAAACATTGATGTGAGAGAAAAACATTTATCTGCTGCCTCCTGCATGTCCCTCACTGAGGATTGAGCCCGAAACTCGGGCATGTGCCCTGACCAGAAATTGAACTGGGACTTGTCAGTCCATGGGACGACGCTCAATCCAGTGAGCCACACCAGCTAGGCAATTTTTTTTTAACATTCAAATAATCTGAATTGAGAACCTGCTATGCACATGATAATGAGCTAGGCACCAGAATTACCAACATTAAAAGATACTTTATCAGTTCTTTAATAGCTAGTGGAGACATGGAAACAAATAATCAGACTTCCGGTCAAGATGGAGGCGTAGGTAGACGCAGTATCGCGTCCTCCCACAACCACATCAAAGCTACAACTAAACTACAGAACAACCATCATTCAAAACCACCTGAAATCAAGCTGAATGGAAGTCTGACAACTACGAAATTAAAGAAGAAGCCGCATCGAGACTGGTAGGGGGGAGGAGGCATGATGGGCTGGTCCCACACCCACGTGTGACGGATAAAAATTAGGAGGACACCTCAGCTGGGAAGGTCCTCCCTGAGGACTGAGGGGTCCCCGTCCCACACCAGGCGCCCAGCTGAGGGTTCCAGAGCCAGGAAGAGAAGTCCCCATAACTTCTGGCTGGAGAAACCAGCGGGAACTGAGGCTGAGGCAGCTGGAGCCCCCGGCAGCTCCTCTTAAAGGGCCCGCGCACAGACTTACTCGGACTCGCTCCCTCGGGGCTCCAGCTTGGGGGAGGCAGCTTGAAAGGCACCAGAGTCATATGGGGAAGAACTGAGCTGTTTGGCATTGGAGCGAGGGCTGGAGAGGCAGCTTTCTCCTGGACAGACCTGGACAGACGTGCTATCAGAGGCTTTTGTTCCTTTGGTGAGGCCTTCCCTGGGGCGGTAGACTCCGCCATTTCTGGGACTCCAGCAACCTGGCTCACACTGTTTGCCCCGCCCTGGTGATTCCCTGAGGCCCCGCCCCACCCAGCTTTCAGGCCCATCCAAGCTGTTGCCAGTTGCTTTACCACAGGATTGGCCTGTCTTGGATCCTGCTTCAGCTTTTCCTAAATTCTTTCAAACAAGCAGCATCTGGTCTCAGCTAGCCCCACACCTCTCGCTAAGTAATACATACAAACAAACACAGGGAGGCAGCCAAAATGAAGAGACAAAGAAACAGGTCCCAAATGAAAAAACAGAACAAAACTCCAGGAAAAGAACTAAGTGAAATGGAGTTAAGCAACCTAACAGATGCAGAGTTCAAAATACTGCTTATAAGGATGCTCAATGGACTTAGTGAGAACCACGGTGAACTTAGTGAGGGCCTCAAGAGCATAAAAAGGGACCAGTCAGAAATGATGGATACACAGTTAGAAATGAAGGAGGCACTAACTGAAATAAAGAATAGTTTAGGACTTCCGGTCAAGATGGCGGCCTAGGTGGACACGGAATCGCGTCCTCCCACAACCACATCAAAGTTACAACTAAATCACAGAATAACTATCACTTAAAGACCGCATGAAATCAAGCTGAACGGTAGCCCTGCAACTATGAAATTAAAGAAGCAGCAGAATGGAGACGGCATACTGCCCTCCAGGACCCTCCTTGTCGCCTGAAAGGAAACGAGATCCTGCAGCCAGGGGCGCCTGCGGAAGCTGAGCGACCCCCCCACCACGGAGGAGCCCAGGCGGAGCGGGGGTGCCGGGCGACCCCCCCCACCACGGGGGAACCCAGGGGGAACCCAGGCGGAGCGGGGGAGCCGGGCAACCCCCACACCAACGGAGGAAGCCGGCAACACACAGAAGAACTGAGTAAACTGAACAACGAAATTGACCCAGAGACATGGAGGTGGAGTATGGGATGACAGGCCTCAGAGGAGGGGGGGGAGCGGGGGAAAGAGATAAATCACAGAGCCTATGTGCATGGGTGCATAACCAATGGACATGGACAACAGGGATGGGGAGGAGGAGAAGGGGAGGGGGTGGAGGGTGTCAATGGGGGAAAAAAAGGAAAAACATCTGTAACAAAAACAAATTAATAATAAAATAAATTATTAAAAAAAAGAAAGGAAACAAATAATCATAATTTGTAAGATTAATTGTTATTAAGCAGGTGGAGAAAAGGTTATGTGAGAACATAGGTGATTATTTGAGACCATGACATTCTGCCTAGGAGAGACAGAGAACTTTCACCAACAAAATTCTGTATGAGAGTTCTAGAACGAATAGGGTTGTTTAAAGGACCTTTGCATGGAAGAGTAGATGAGTCAAAAGAAACAGTGTGTCCAGAGGTATAGAAAAGCTATACCTATATCATGATAAAACTGCTCCTCAATTCAACCACATGTACAATCTACATGTATCTCCCCTTAAAGTATCTCCCATTTTTGTAACAGTACTGAGATGAATAACTCCATTTTTTATTGAATAAATCAGTCCTTTAAACAGCATTCAAACTCAATCTCCTTCTTCCCCAATCTTTCTGGTATAAGTCCATCAAGTAATCTGCAGATGTTACTATAATATTAGAAGATACTTTTCGGCTCCCTGGTGACTGCAAAATGAGTTTTTATCATCATTATAGTTAATAATAATTGCAAATAAAATTCTCAACTTTTATGTCATAAAAATTGATTCTCACTATACAACTCTCTATGAAAATGTCAGATCCCTTAAAAATTGCTGCTAGAATAAATTATAATACAAAGGACTTACATTGCATTTTTGTTTTGGGAGATAATTTAAGTTTATTGCCCTTCTGTTAGTGTGGGGGGAAAAAGCCTTAACAGGGTTGACTTCCCCAAGGCCACAGGATTCATTGTGGTACAGAGAGAGTAAGAACTCCTGTTGAGAATGCTCTTCCAAAAGAAAACCTACCTAATGTACCCTATCCTCCATTTGTAGATGGTGTGGTAAACTGTATACATTTGTTCTTTCATCCCAATGGTAGCTCTAATAAACAAACACACTAAAACATGAGTTCTATGAAGAATCTCCAAGAAATGAGTCTGTTCAGGAGACAAACTTCCTTTATTTCTCTGGTTATGATCCAGAAAATCTAGCTCTGCTAATGTAGCATCAACACGGGTCTGTCTATGGGAGGTCAGTTTTGAAAATAATGATTAATTTTGTTCCAGTTGTGGTATACTGCTGCCAATTATATCGTATCAGCCTGGAATATGTTAAAGGACTGAAGAGTATCTATGAGGAGAAGAAAGGCTGTGGTGATATTATTGCTTCCCATTGTCTTGCTAAGTTTCAAATGAAGCTAGCAAGAAGGGAGGCACTTGTCCAGCACATTTTCTGCTTGGTGAAACTATCAATCTCTTTAGTTACCAAAAGTGTTGATTACCAGATGTCCTCAAACCAAAGTCAGAAAATAAAATCAATGAAGGACAAACAAAAACTCAATGCACTTTTTTGAGAAATTTGCTATGAATTTAAGAGATAAAGCAAGGTTCCAATTTGGTTTCCTATTAAACAAGGTCTTAAAATTTTTAGTTCATCTTAGAGCTGAAAGACTTCAACAGTCATTTAATACTCAACAAATATATATTTAATGTCTACTGTGTGAAGGGCTTTTTGTCAAGTAAGCCCTGTGAGGGATAAAAGGATATCAAATTGATAAAATCTCAGCTCTCATAGAATTAACGTTATTTAATGACCCTAAGTATCATTATGAAGTGGTTTCAGCTCCATCTGTGATACTCAAACACAGGTAATTCTTTCAGGTGGACACAGCACAAATGTGTTCTATTTTGTAGTCCTTTAGCTCAGTATTTCAGAAATTTTTTACATGCATGAATCATCCAGAGGGATAGTTAAAACACAGATTGTTGAGTCCTACCCACAACACCATATAAAATATAAACACGGTACCCATCATTTAGGCCAGGGTGTGGAATTAACAATCAGTAGGATGCAAATCTAAGCAATTCTCATCATTAAAAGTCATCACAATGTTACACTGCAAAATACCAACTTGCTAAAGACAAAAATTATTTTCTAACCATCATACCCTAATTGATTAGGTCTGGGTAGGGCCCACGATGGTGCATTTCTAACAAGCTTACAAGGTGATGCTGATGCTGCTGGCCAGGGACACACACTTGGGAAGCACTGCTTTAGCTTATTTATCCCATGTTTCATTTGTAGAACCATGCATTTTCAGTGACAATTAGTGATTAGTCATCACAAATTTATCATTAAGACTGTCCTTACTATTTGACCAAAACATGAGTTTCTAAAAAATTAACTCATTTTTCCAAGAAGCAAATGAAGTAATATTAAATATTTTCTAAAATCTTTTAGAAACACATTCTATGACAACACTTTTTCACAGTAAGTTTCCGTTCAAACAATATAAATATCAAATAAAAAATAAATTATCTATTTTACAAAGAAAAAAACTAATAAAATACAAAATTAACCAACTTTATTACATTGTCTTTACTAAAAAGAAAATAAAAATCTCTACTACTTCCTTTAAAAAACTGTTGAACTTATAGTCATTTGAAATAAAATTGTTCTATAATCTTTAAAGTGTAACTAGTTGGCAATAAATGCAAATTGTACATGACTATAAATTGGTCACTAGTGGAATTTCTAACCTGCAGTCCTATTCTTATTTATCACAGGCTGTGAGTTTTGCCTTAAGCATATGAAGAGAGCTGTGTCAGAATAATTAAAAAGATGTAGACCATTTATAAAAGAAAAAAATTCTCATACACATAATATCTTTTATTCTATTTTTGTTGTTAAGTCTTCTTTTTTTAGCGTCTTCAAATGTCACCACTTCAGAGGATGGCCCATTTTTCTAATGCTGAAGGAAAATGTGTACCTTGACAAATGAAACTGTAGGGTCCACTGAATACTGAAGGTAATTCTTTCTTTAGTGTGTCTGACTCTGTGTTGAAATTATAATATAATAAAATTATTTTTTCTTATGAGTCAAATCCTTAGGATGAGGACCAAAAAAACTAATATAAAGCACAATATAGAAGCATATTATAATTATTGCACTTAGATTTTCACATGATAGTGAAATTGGGGGATTCTTACATTTGGTGTATTGTGATGACAGAAAAAGGTAGCATTTTTTTAATATGTGCTCTTTAGTTCTCATCTTTTGTGGATGTAATATGCATATTTAATTATGAAATATTCTTTAAAACTAAATTGCAACACTGACTCAAGTACCATAAGAAATACAGATGTGGTAACCATCATTTAGGCCAGGAGTGTGGGATTCACAATCAGTAAGATACCAGTTGGTACAATCCCAAGCCATTCTCACAATTAAAATTCATTACAATGTTACATTGCAAAATAGCAATTTGCTAAATAGAAAAATTGCTTTCTAACGGCCATGCCTTCAAGCCTACAAATTTAACAAAAAAATTCTTGTGATAAGAATTTTATTGTTTTTACTCCCTTATTTTATCTACTGTTTCTTATACCACAGTTTTGGATGGTGTTGTGTAGAAGTAGTAAGGGAAAAACATCTTTATTAACATAATAACACTTCAATAATCCAATATAAAATACAGTAAAAATTATGAAAGTGTTTGCCTACTCACAGACATTTTACCCTGAAGACAACGAAAATTCTAAACATTCCTTCAAATATGTTTTGTAAAAATCTGCAGTTATCCACTGAGAACCTGGGTGTGAAGTTAGTGGTAAAATAAACCAGGCAGACCTTAGAAAAGGGAAAGGGAAGAGATTGATATGAAATAGACAGTAGATGTGGAAAGTAAAGAAATATTGAATACTATATTTAGGGGTTTCTATGTTAAAATAAAATATATATGATCCCCTATCTGGGAATCACCACACTTGATAATTCACACACAACTTCTAACTTAAAAAAGGAAAAGATGGATGATTTTCTCTACTAACTTTAGACATACATGGATGCTATATTTGTATTAAAATATGAAAGAAATAAAAAATCTCATTGCTTTAACCATAATTCTAAATTTGTAATTCTACTGGACAAAGAATAAGCCAGGTCCAGGGATTTGACTGGAAAATTTAATTTGATTTCAGTGTAGACAAGAGAAGCCAAAACAGAGATGGAAAAACAAGTTTGTTGCCTAAGATGGGGACAATTCTTCAGAAATTAAGTTTATAGTAAGCCAAGATTGGATCTGTATTTAGCATCCCCAGATAGTACCTAAAACTTTCCATTATAGACCTAAATGAAGTATTTTTTTTTTTTAGAGTGCTGCTCTCTTGACAGTAAGATTTGCAATCATTTCAGAAAAAGCTTTATTGCTTTTCAAGCTCTGAAATGGGAGAGGTTTTTATGAGTGCAATTGCATTCAACATTTTGTCCAAAGTGATCTGAGAACACTCCTGGATGCTTTGTTTGACCTCCTCTGTTCTGTCTCTTACCAGCTTTGACTACAGGAACATACCTGCTGAAGAACACCAGAAAAAAGAAAAAAAAAAGTAACAGGGACTGGTTAAGCTGGAGATGGCCAGAATGACAAAAACAAATGTCATGCAACCTGAATAATGCTGACCATCTGACCCCTCCTTCTGCAACTCTTCCACCACCATGACCACAAAGAGCCTTCACTGGCAACAGTTGCTGAGTTTGACTTCTGCTGATATCACATTTAAAACTTCAAGTAGAAACACACACACTTGTTTCTTTTCTCCTCCTACACATTTTGGGCTTTAGAGCTCTTTTCTTTAGCCAATGCAATTCATTTTTGCTTGTTCCCATTACATTCGTTTTAGCAGTAAACTGTCAAGAGAAGGAACAGTCAGCGTTTACTACACTGACAATGGGGAACAATTCTCCGGATGTTTATTACACTGAACCATGGGGGAAAAGTCCCTAGAGATTTTAGAATTTCTAAAATGGAGCAATTTACAGTTATTAAGTATCTGGGTATTTCCAGAGCCCAAATTGGGTCACTTATCATTATCTGCAGGCTAATTAGACGCCATAAAGTTTTATTTAAAATTTTCATATAGTAATTTTGAGAGTAAAGAAAAAATAAGCTCTAAAAACCATGCTTGAAACAAAAGAAAATAGATTCCAATAGTTTAGTCTTTTAAGCCCTAACATCTCATATATTTCCAAAAAAACCTCTCACCTTAGAGTTTTTCTTTAAGTTGTTACTGCATTTTTTTTTTCATAGGCTAATGCATTACCTAAATATAGATAGTCACTTTTAGTATAAATTCCAAAAGCCATAAATGTTTCATAATTGAACACATAATTTGAAGAGAGCTTTTCCACTTATCTCTTTTTACTATTGAAAATTGGAAAATATTCAAGTAACTCCCTTAATAGTTCAATGTTTGCAACTATATACGCTTCATGAACATCACAAGCATCTTTGGCTCCCCACAGCAATATTAAGGTGGGTGTGTGTGGGGGGGAGCACCAAATAAGTTACTTATACAATTAACCGTATCACCCAGAGCTTTGATGCAAGATTCCTTCATCAAGCCATTAATGTAATACATTACTAAGTGGTGGGTTGTCCAAATTTATGATGCCTTTCATTTCAATTCAATGGTTGCAGTTAGAATTTTAAAAAACCCAGCATCTGCAAGATCAGCAAGATGATGAAAAACTCTTACACTAGAAACATTTTTCGGCCTCCACAGTTTGTCTGAGGGCAGTCAATGCCAGAGTACCAAAAGGGGAAGTGATCTTAAGACCCAGAAAGTAGCAGTCATTTGTCCTTACCCAATAATAAAAGGGCAAATAAAACACAATTCCTATGACCTCAAACACTTAAACAGAAAGCCACTGGTTATTTTATAGTTTTCTAGACATACTCAAAGCCAGTTTGTAATTCAATCCCACTTTAGCTTACAACACACATTTCCCATTAGAGTTTATAGATCACAATGTCATATATGTGTTGTTTTGACATTGTTCAGCGATGGTACACTTATGCAATTGACGTACATGGAAATTTGGCATGTATAAAAAACTAAAATCCTAAAGCTTGCCATTTTATTTCCAAACTTGAACACTGCAGAAAATCTAATGCTATAAAAAGATTCTGCTTTTGCCGCCATTAGAGATGGTGTAAATTAGCTGAATTTGGGTTCTTCCTAATTTCAGTTAACATTATTTGTTTATTTATGATGGAAGTTAATTATTCATCATGTGGTACATCTTGGAGACCTCATTGCTTTAAAAAAATTATTACAGATAAATGGAGGGAAATATTCAGTTTATGGTCTATTTGTCAGTGAAAGTAAGTTCACAAGAAGGAGCCATATTGCTGAAAATCATATTACGCTTGTAATTAATTACAGTCTATGAAGTATTCCCCAAAGCCTGAGATATAAACCCAAAGGTAATTTGATTATAAAAAGCCAGTCTTCTCAAATTTTGAATCTTCATAAAAGGCAAGCAATTTTATGTGAACTAGATGGTAGTAACTAAAGATGATCACCAATCAGGTTATGAGGTATTTTCTATAAAAAAGTTTCAGAGGAATCCATTACCCTCCCACCCCCCATCCAGATGCAAAGTATACACAAAGATAATAATCTACTACAGATAAATGACAAAATGGAGTAAATCCTTCATTGGACATCTGTTTTTTTATGCCCCACTGAAAGTAATAATCTCCCAAATAAAAATAAAAAGAATGACATAAACATTACTTAAAACTAAAACAGAACAGTAAAATTCTGAGCTTGGCCCTTTTCCTTTGATCATTATAGAGAAGCTTCAAATTTGAAAAAAGCACTTGAATTAAAGAGTGTTTCCCATCACTTCAATGGTTTTGAGTTATATGGTGGCATACATAAAAATATCTGGTTTTACACTCCCCTTAAAGCCTTTTATACTTCCTCAGTATAGTCACTTTAGTATAACCACCAGTTAAACACTCACAATGAAGTATAAACTTTTCTTTGAAAAGAAAGAGAAACCCCCAATCCATATGACAATAAAATAGTTATCAAACCATAGTCAATTTAATATTGTATGTTTCCACCAGTTGGCAAATTCTTCACCAGTTTCAAGAAAACTGACATGGACTAGAAACTCTTCTAGAAGCTCCATAAACTTGTTTTTCTCAGATATATCACTCACAGATGCTCAGTCAAAAAAAGCAAAAGTCATTAAAGCAAAAGAATTGTGAAGAGGAAACTACTCTCTCTGGTCTACACACACACGTAAACAGAACCAAACGCTCTACTCACATCTAATCTTTAATTCAAACTCAAACCACAGGACATCTCCACTGCCTGTGCCCTGCCATACAAATGTCCATGTGTTAAGCAGATGAATGAAGACACATGTGCAAAAGCAGAGGGAAGAGAGAAAACCTGGGTCCTACCTTGATTGTTTTCGAGGACTGACATTTGATGTTATGGGACACGCTGGCAGTTTGGTTCATGTTTCAGGACCCTGGACAGTGCACGATGCCAAGTGGAGTTCCAGGATGAACTAGAGATCAAGTCCCCTCTATTGGACTTCAGCAGGGGCTGCTGCTGTTGCTGTTGTTACTGCTGTTGCTGCTGCTGCTGCTGCTCCTGCTGCTGCTGCTGCTTTCTCACTCCGAAGGCTGAAACGCTGTCAGATTGGAGGGATCTGTAACTCAGCCCTAAATAAAGCATCCACTTGTTTCATTCTCAAAGCTCTTGGTGATAGGGAATAGAAAGCTAAAGACTGTTTCAAATCACTTGTACTGCACCTTTTCAGTACTCAGATGTGACAGCTTCACAGTGCAGCCAATGATCTTGGCTTTCATTCTCCTTTCAAAGGAACAAATACCAGAAAACATACAGAGATCAATTGCAGCACCACAGTTTAAAGGGACACTCAACTCCCCTGATTCTAACCAGTTTATACTTCTTTCAGTGCAAAAAGCAATCTTTCTCGTTCTCTGTCTCTCCCTCTCTCCTGGATTTTTTTAAACCATAATTTATTCTCATTCTGCTACTAAAATGTATTCTTTCTTGGATAGTGCTTGCAGTCACAACACCAGTAAATGCTGAGAAAGGACCTGTTGCTTGGCACAAGATAGTAGGTTTTACATTGTATAGTAAAGGGTTGACATTCTGTATGGATATTTAAGAAATTCAGCAGTTACAGCCAGCCAAGGGACTGACTTTTCTATAAACTGGGAGAATGATTATGGTATATAGTTTTCAAACACAATCGTCACTGGATGTTACACCAATGCAAGAACGTGGTTTATTCTTTTCTTTCTTTCTTTTTTTTTTTTTATGTTTACCATCTCTTTTCTTCAGTCCATGTTTTTTTGTTTTTGTTTTTTAAATTAATTTTCTGGCACAAACTAGTGGTTAGTTCATGCCAGTTTTACTTCTCGAATAGTTAACTCTTGCCTCAAATGCCATTGTCAGCAAAATAAATCATAAGCACTTATAAATAAAGTCTGCAAGGTCACTAGTCCCCATTGTCACAGCAGCACTAAGATAAACTTACCCTAGTTGGAAATAAGACATGAGATCTAGTAGATTTGACTTAATGGAGTACATTATTTTCCAATATAGATTATAAAGTATTAGATGTGGTCGAGGTTGAGTATATATGTCTCATGTATTTTTGAAGACCAACACTTTTTACTCATCAGAAGTATATCCTGTTGGTGAAATGCCAAGTTTATAAAAATGAACTGCATGAAGCTTTTAGGAAGCTTTATGAGTGAGGCAAGAACATTATAGATAAACTCTAAGGTGAAAGGAAATAAACTAATAAACTTGATGCAATAATTAAATTCATACATTATTTTTAAAATATTTCCTTTTCTGAAATAAAAAAAAAAAAAGGATTTAAACATTCTGCTTGAGTAGTCCAAATGTTTGGGGATGTCGGGGTTTCAGAGGGTGACCGTTCAAACAGCACAGTGGAGGCAAGGATTAGACAGTAGCAATATCAGACAGTCTGAAGCCAGAAAGGTGAATAGCTGGAGGAATCAAGAAAATTATGGGAGGAAAAAAAAAAAGATGGAGCAAATAAGAAATAGGCAAAGCTGTGTCCAAGAATCTAAGGTAACAGTAACAAGACAGATCATTGAACATACCAGAGGACCAACAAATATTGTGATTTAAAGGTTAAAATTTAAAAATAAATAAATAAATGTTAAAATTTTAAATAAAAAAGTAGCTGGCATTGTGGCTTACATTATATTTTTATCGGACAGTAATGCTTTAAATAATACATAAATTAAAGAAATTATATTAGAAATTTTAAAATATTATGTAATCAAAAATAATGAAATATATGTATAAAAAAGTTGTGGATGTAGCTAAAGCAGTCTTTAGATGGAACTGTATGCATTTCATTGTACATATTAGAAATTCAGAAAGGCATAAAATTGATAATTATTAAGCTAAAGGTTGAGCACAAGGAGTTATAAAAACAATGGTAAAATACACTCAAAGGGGAGAAAATAATAAGGGAAGTAATGAATGAAGTAAAAACAATACAAAGTATACACCCCGGTGAACAAACGCATGAACATTCTAATATATAGTTAGCAGTTTGATAATCCCTAAAGAAATAAATGTAAATGTTCTTCCTTCACCAGTAAGTTTGGCTCAGCGCCTTTTTCTTAGTACTTGATACTGGAAATCTGAAGAACCTCCAGGTAAAATGAGGGTGGGAGGCACAGGGGTATCGGAGGGGTGGAGTAAAAGAGTTCAGACTTTACTCTTCCACATCAGACAACTATATAATATGGAAGGAACAATCAACACTCCAAAGAATCTTAACTGGACACAATGAGAGCCAACATTTATGTGTCTACCACAAAAAAAATGTGTGGGTGTCTAGATTGCAACCACTACAGTCACATGAGACTTCATTCCTTTTCCACAGTTCTGTGAGACTGTGTTCCATCCCCACTTGGATGGCAGTGAGGCAAAAAAAGACATTGGCATTACTATCTATAGGTAACTGGCCTGAATATACCTAAAATATTTTCCCAATGTTGAATTTTATAAACGAAAAGGAGAAAACAAACATTAAGAGAAAAGGATGACTAGTACACATCATATGTTCTATTTCCATATCTCACAGCCTATCATATGAAACTCTACATTCAAATAAAAATCAGTTGTTCAGAACAAAACATATGTCTCAACTCTTATTTGGGGTATTGTTTTTCCTTACTGTTACATTATAATTTCATAAATAAAGAAAATAAAATCATAGTAATTTCAAGCCATTTCTATCTCAAATCTATAGATTTTTCTTAATTTTATAACCTAGGTTGTATGAATATGTTCAATTGTAATTACAACCAAAAAAGAAAAATTTTAGATAAATACTAGGAAATTGTAAACACTATTTAATAAGGATAAATTTATGTATAATTATTCTAATTGGGATATATTTGCCAATATGTTTAGTGTAAAAAGAGTTGTGAAATTCCATCATGGCTTTTCTCATGGTGGGACTTTTTCAAATGTTTAGACCTACTCAGGAAACACTATATAATGAATCATAGTGAACTGCAAATTTTAAGCGATTTAATCCAAAGGACTAATTTTAGATTAAACAACACTACTGATAATCATATAAAAATAAGTTATTTTCAGGCCCCACAATTTGTGAAAAATTAGTAGTGAGTCCCACTCTCCTCACAAAAAAAGATGAGAAAGATTAGAAAGATGACTACTAATTTTGCAGAATATAACCTATGGTGTCACTTGAACAACTATGGTGAGATCTGGGGAATAGAAAGCTAGACTTGGCTTAATAAAAATATTCTTTTAGAAAAACCATTGTCACATTGTCAGAGAGACTCTACTACCAATTGCTCTTTGTTTCAGACCCTGTCTGCTCTAGCCCTAATCAGCTGGTCACAATGATGACCTACCAATAGCAAGCTTAGGCAAGCCCAAGGTTTCAGTCAATGAGAATGATATCTGAAAGGATACTAAGCTGGTTCTTTGATATTTGGAGTCTGTTGGAGAAAATCCAGGTTCCTGCATAACCGTAGACGAAAAGACCTCCTCATCTTATTACCCACTATGTATGTCCCTGTCTTCTGCTTGACGTGTCCACTGAATACGTTGTCTTTATTCCTTGCTAGAACTGGAATGTGGTTTCAAATTGTCAGCTTCATTGACTCGGAACTTAAGGACCTGGCCTAACTCCTGCCTGCTGTCTCTGTTACTATAAATGATATCCACTTCTGATACCCACTCACCTTCAGGTTGTTGTTCTCTGAGTTCTCCCAGGTTGTTGTCACTGGCCTAATTCTGCTCTTCATTTTTTAAAGAATGAAGGTTTGATCCCCAGTTGGGGCACATGCAGGAGGCAGCCAGTCAATGTTTCTCTCTCACATCTCTACCCCCCCCCTTTCCTTCCTTTCTCTGGAATAAATTTTTAAAAATTAAAAAGAAATTGATCTTTCCTAGAAACCATGTGGATCAATAAGATAGGTAAGACTACACTGAAATAATAAATAACTTGTCAATCTCAGTGGCTTAAAGTAATGAAGGTTTATTTTTCTTGATGTTACATATCAACACTAGTTTGGCAGGTGGTTTCTTCCCATCTAGGGGAACTCATGCTAATCGAGGCTCCATGTTGACATGTGTGTCCATTATAGACATAGGGGAGAAATATGGCAAATCATGCTCTCAGTTAAAGGCTTCTTCCCAGTAATGGTACATATAAACTGTATTTACGTTCCATTGGCCAAAGCCAGTCCACGGTCACACCCAAGGAAAAGACTTCCATTACATGCCCAAAGAGAAGTGGAATCAGAATAACAGTGAACAGCCCTAATTACAACAACCACTACATGTTTCTTCTTTTCCATACTGCTGAGCCATATGCCTATCTTTGCCAGCCAGCCTCAACATTCCAGCGTGGTTTTATTGATTTGAGGCGTTACAACCACTTGGAAGGGACTACAGATAGAAATTAGCCAGAGCCCGGCCGGTGTGGCTCAGTGGTTGAGTGTCAACCCGTGCACCAACAGGTCACCATTTCAATTCCTGGTCAGGGCATATGCCCAGGTTGTGGTCCCAATCCCCAGTGGGGGGCAGGCAGGAGGTGGCCAATCAATGTTCTCATTCATCGATGTTTTGAGCTGTCTCTCCCTCTCCCTTCCTCTCTCTCTCTAAAAGCAATAAAGAAAAAAAAAAAAAAGAAGTTAGCCAGAGCTTTCTTATCCTATGTGGCGTGTTGTCAACAGGACTTTTATGGTAACTTTTTCTGAGTTCTTCAGAAGTAGGACACAGACCTATAATAATTCTTATTTGCAGAAAAATATCAGAGTTGAATGTGAGCTAAGTGTATGGGTTTATTTCCTGCTGGTACATATAACTCTGCAAAAGGCAGGGACTTTGGTAGAGGAGGAGGCAAGTCTGACTACATCCAGAATGTATACTCTATACTACTGTGTTATATCAATAAAAGACAGATTCTTTTATTCTTCTAAGCATTGTAGCTCCACTAATATAACAAAAAGTGAAACTCACAGTTTTCATTCCTTCAATAGGAATCATTTCAAGGACCGCTTGAAGGAGCCTAATGATATAAACTCTCAAGTAATAATGAAATGCAAGTTTATGGAAAAAACTAATACAAATATCTTTAGGTGATTAACTGCTGTATGACTCACTGTCTACAATCCACCTTTCTAGAATTATGTCACATAGTATTCTAAGTAAACAATAAGTTGAAGGAAAAGTGAAAGTGGTAATTTATTTGTTTATTTATTTATTTATTTACATTACACTAATTCTCCAACCCATCTCCCCTTTGGCAACCATCAGTTTGTTCTCTATACCTATGGGTTCATTTCTGCTTTATGTGTTTAATCATTTATGTTTTTGTAGATTTTATTATAATAAAATCATATAATATTTGTCTTTGTCTGGTATATTTCACTTAGTATAATACCCTCAAGGTCCCTTAATGTTGTTGCAAATATAGGATTTCATTATTTTTTATTGCTGAGGAATATTCCATTGCGTGTATGAACCGCATCTTCTTTAGTCATCTACTTATGGATACCTAGGTTGCTTCCATATCCTGGCTACTGTAAATACTGCTGCAATGAACATAGGGGTGCATATACCTTTTCAAATTAGTGTTTTAAAAGTGGTGATTTAGATAGCCATGGATATTGTCAATCTCATCTGGGAAATACTTGCTTTACATTTTCAATTTATCTTCTAATTTAAATAATGAAGTGTTTTATTATTCCCTTTATTATTCCCACACACTCATGAGGTATTGCCTAACACCACATAAATGTGAGGAAAGATTAACACTGCTAAGTAAATTAAAATATTGTCTAGACTACACTAGTCAAGCTCTCCAGTTGGCTTCTCATTTCCACATCTTATAAGAACTGACCCAACAGCCATTAAAGCATGCGAACTTTCTTCTCATCTCTTTTTATTGAATTTGGCTTTCTTTTTTTTTTTTTTTTCACCTTTTTATACCTTGTTTCATCTCTTGGCCATCACCACAAACTCCTCAGAGTGGACATTTGGATGACACTAGACTTACCTTTATGGTAATAATTTGTTTCTATCTGCTTCTACCTGCTACAGCAGGTATATAGTATACAAGATGCAAATGGGTCTTAGGGTACATAACTCACAGATTGATTGACACATTCTTGACAGGTTTCACTTCTCCCTCCTTTTCATCAACCAGAACCAAACATAAACATCTCAGAAACTATTTCTGGCCAAAACTGGAGCGCTACACCAATAGAAACACAACATTATTTCTGCTAATGTCATTCAGTCTTTTACTTTCTTTTTAATGGTGACATTTATGTTTTGTAGAATAATTCTCTTTGCAATATTGCCAGCTGAAAATGTGATCCAAATCCTAAATTTATAGACCACAACAATAGACAGTCAGAATTTCCTCATGAGAGTTTTTGGAGCTGTCCTCACCCCTAATTCTTCAGTTGAAATTATTCAGCTAACAGGAACCTCCAAAGTGCCACAGAAATGTCGAGTTCTATATGCAGATGCTTACATGAATACATAGAATCCACAGAAATAAACACTGGAGGTAACTCCTGATGTAAGCATAATAATTTCTGTTCTGCAATCATTGACTAATGTCTTCAGTAAATTCTATGGCCAAAGTCAGAAATCATTGTGGAGTCAGAAATGCATACATAAAGTTCACTGAACTGTAGTTCCCCAGACACCCAGGAACAGACTACTTCATCCAATTCAGCTATCAGTGACAATAGTTCTCAAGCCATTCCACACTATTCTAAAATTACAGGATCTGACTATTAAAAAACTTTGACTATAACTCCCTTGTCACTCATTACTCCTGTTTTCATTTCTTCCTGATCTGATGGCTGGCCCAGCATTTATTACCCGGTAAAAGTTAACATTTAAGGCAGATAATTGATAAGCCCAATAAAACCATCGTTATTATCTAGGAAACTTTGACAGGCATTCAGACCTGGATCCCACTGCTTGTCCTGTGTCTCCCAATCAGCAGAATCATTCTTTCCCAGGACCTTGTCCTCTGTCTTTCACACAGTAAACAGAGAATAAACAGATATCTTCAACTGCAGATGGTACTCAGCTCAGGAAAAGAATGTTTGCGTTTGCAGCAGCAGAGAGGTACCAGAGGAGGCTTTGTAACTTCAGCACTTTGTACATTATATAGATGAAAAATATGCTGGTTAGGAAATTTTGTTCCATCTCAACAAGATTATGGCCATAACACAAGTCTTCTGGAATAAAAATCCAAGGAGAAGCCTTAAAAATACTAAATATTTGTAATCTTTGGTGAAGGTGATTAAAGGAATCAAGTTCAAAACAGCTCCTCATCCATCCTAGCCATGGCATCATCCCAGGAGGATCCTGAAATCAAAGTTGAAAAGGTTACTTTTGAACTTCTCCAAAGATTGGGAAAGTGCTGATGTTATTCTCTCCCTGCCATTCCTAATCACTAAATATTCTCCCATGGTTGTCTAAATACTATCTCTTTCCTTAATTTTTCTTCCTAAAGTCCCCCAGATAATGCTGACTGCTTTCTCCTCACACTTTACTTTTGCATCTTTTGTGGTATTAACCACATTCTGATTTTAGTAGCTGGGTTGCGTATTATTTTTATGCCTTGCCCATAAATGTGTTGGATAAGATTATAGTTCAAAATTCTTCATACACTTTGAAATACTTTAGTGTATGCTATGTACACAGATGATCAATAATTAGATGTTATATTAATTAATAATCAAATAAATCCTGTTCATTAAATTTAGCAATAAATGAGTCACATTTAACCTTGCTCAGAGCACTTGTGGTGAAATAGTAGATGAGACATCAGATTCTAATGACTCAAAGGGTGAATAATAGTTAAGAGAGTAGATGTAGAATATAAACCACACTTAAGAAACTTAGCTGTGAAGTGGAGAAATATGTGCGTGGAAATGGTAATAGCACCATATAAATAGAAGTTATTATTATGATTAAATAATGAAGTCTATAGAAACTGTTACATTTTTATTTTCTCTAAAAACATTGCTACATCTGTCTATCCTCTCCTCCCAACAAATATATCAGATATGAGTCAACATGGGCAACAAACAGCAGATGTGCTACTGAATTTATTAGAAAATGCAAGCAAAATATACCGTGTCTGGAGGAACAGTAAGAAAGGAGGCAACAACATTAAGGAAGCTACATTTTATTCTGAATTTAGCAAAAACAATTCTAAAGTTCTTTTACAGTATTCTTATTTTTATAATATAAAAGTTTCTTGTATTTCAGGGCAAGCCAGTTTAATATTGGTGTTAGTTCTTGTTATGCTCCAAAGAGAAATAATACAAAGATTTAGAATTAAAATATCCTAAAAAGCTGCTTTACTAGTAAGGAATTTTTATTAAAGAACTCCTTGTACTCTGACAGTTTGCAGCTCTTAGTGCAATTTTTAAAACATTCGTTGGTTAATTGAGAAAATGTTTTGTGCACCTACTATGCCCCGAGCAACCTCCTTCTCGTTGAGCTCACATTCAAGTATGGAGTAAACAAGGTCAAATAGTGGTACCAAATATGATGCAACCACCTTTGAGGGTTATGTGGTCAAAGAAGACTTCATGATCTGGGTCATCAAAGGTGAGACATGGGAGTTTGACAGGTAGAAAAGGGAAGAGAAACAGGAAAAAAGTAAACAAAATAATTCAACAGGAGGAAATCTGAGGGGGTTAAGATTACTGATGGCAAGATCAGTCTTTATGAGAAAGACATTTACTATTTCCAAAGAGACTGGAAAGAAAGTTCATATTAGGTCAGTTGCCGATGTGTCTCCATCAAGGTAAAAACTTGAAATATATGAACAGATTCTATGCTAAGTAAGAGTTTGCATAATCTGCTGAGAATCAGTGAAGCAGGGGACTAGGCTAGAGGTGAGTAGCAAAAGGTTGAAATAACTACCGAGAAAAATTAAGCACAAGTGGACCAAACAAAAAGATATGCTAGCGAAATATGGGTCTAGATGAAAAGGCCACAGATAGTGCCAAAGAGTTCTTTTGAAAGAACGTCAAGCCCAACTTGTTAGAGGTCTTCCATTGCATTAGTTAGTCACCAAAATTCCAAATTCTTATGGCCTGAAATGTCCACACTACTTGCTTAAACACTTAAGATGTTTCAGTTCTTTAAAATGTTAGAAAGGGCAAATGCAGGGGGAAAAATAGCAATTGAGTATATGCATCTAATTTTGCTCCCTTCAGAAAACCCACCAGATGAGTAAAGAGATTTTTAAATTAAATATGTAAACTTACAAGAATAGAAAGAGAACATGAGACAATTCAATAGTAACTCATTTTTGGAAGACTGAAAGATGAGTATCAAGTAATTTAGCAGACTTCAAACAGTAGAAGCAAAAGCTACTACCATAGAAAATTGAGAAATAATAGTATTTGTACTGCAGAAGTATCAGCGCTAGATACCTTTGGTTTAAAGTTGTTTGAGAAATATTAGATCCTAGTGCCTTTCCCCAATCTATGCCTCTAGGTGTCTGTTATTCTCCATTCCATCAGAGTTCTGGAGGTTCCTCAGACTTCTGACGGGTTCAAATCTGGAGACCATACAATAGCACATAATAGCACAAGGGGGTGCCAGAGTCACTTGAAAACATGGATAAACTTCTAAGGAGAGTGAGATTATGTAATCAAATGCATATGGAATGTTGACCAACTGCCTCTTCCTTCTTTCTTCATTCCCGGAGAAACCTGGTAGGCAGAACGGTGTTTTCAGAAAAAAGACTGAAAGAGTCTGTTCCAAGCGAAAACCCAAAGACACTGACATCAGGACACCCAAACAACCCACCCTGATCACCCAGCACAGAAGATCAAAGTCCACAAACCTTACTCACGTGCTCAGAAGTTTAATTACATTTTGAATTCCTGTTCCAAATCACATGCAGAAAACTAAGCATTATTAGACATTTGAAGGAATGATCTACTTCTAATATAGAGATGAAATTAAATAGATATAAAAGCAACTTGAAGAAATTAGGACTATGAAGAGAGAAAAAAAATTAAAGAAACCACCATTAAGGGTGATAAGAGAGGATATTATATCATGAAACAAGACAGAAAGATTGTTTAAAAAATTAGAATAGCATTTTTAAAAGCTACTGAGTATTAAACATGATATTAGAATTTAAAAATTAGAGTAAACCTGAGGAATCTTACATAAAGAGAGCATTTTTAGAGATGGAAAAGATAACAAAATCAGTGGTCTAATAAATAATACTGGAAGTACTAGAAAGAAAAGGAACAAAGCACAAGAAGAAAGAAATAACCAACCAAATATCTCCTGAAATATTCTAGAAATGAAAAGGTCAGATTTTTCAGATTGAAGGTGACCCCTGAGTGCCCAATAAAAAATAAAAAAAAATCAGTGTAGAATTTTAGAGTGTTGGATGTAAAGATGCTAAGAGTTTCCAAAGAAGAAAAATGTATGTGTTACACATAAACACTGGGGAACGAAAGTAGCCGTGGGTGATTCATCTGTAATTCTGGAAACTGATAGACTAAGTAGAACTTAAGGAAAATTATTTCTCACATAGAATTGTATAACTAGCCAAATTATCAATCAAGTAAGATAGAATAAAGATGTCTTCAGATATGCAAATTACAAAATAATACCTCTAACATATTCTTTCTTATGATACTTCTTTACAATATGTTTATCAAAAGACTATTTTTGATAAAAGAGTGTATAAAGCACCCTTACTAACCAAAGTACAATGGTTGTGCAATTAGTTGTAAATTGGCTAGCTGTTTTCAATAGAATATAATTTTAACTTGAAAGAACAATTGACAAACTATAATATATTAGACTTGAATATTTGACTTTTTTTCTAAATTGAACAAAGTGAACCTATTGCTTCAAGTAAAACAACTGACAATACTGTTAACAATGATAAAATCTGAACTTTGAAGTCAAAATTAGAATTTAGGACATTGTGTCTATCATGTAATCTTAAGAGTCTCCCAGTAGTTATAGACTTTTCTGAAGAGAATATGGCGATATTAACCAAAACAATTTTTTAATGTTATATGATAAAATGTGTCAACATTTGGAACACCTAAAGAAGTCATTAAGCCCTGGCCAGTTTGGCTCAGTGGTTAGAGCATCGGCTGCAGACCAGAGAGGTCTGGGTTCGGTTCCTGCTAAGGGCACGTATCTTGGTTGCAGTTTGTCCCTGGCCCAGTTGGGGTCGTGTGGGTGGCAACCAGTCGATGTATCTCTCTCACATCGATGTTTCTCTCTCTCTCTGCCTCCTTCTCCCCCTCCCACTCTATCTGAAGATAAATGCAAAAATGTCCTCGGGTGAGGATAAAAAAAACAAACAAAAAAACAAAAACAAACAAACAAAAAAAGAAGTCATTAAACGACTATTTTCTAAACGATGTTAAAGAATCAAGTATGTTAACACCCATTCTCCTCAAACTATTTCAAAAATTCCAAAAAGTCTTCCATGGAAGACTTCCAAACTCATTTTATGAGGTCAGCATAATCCTAATCCCCAAACCGGATATAGACACTACAAAGAAAGAAAATTACAGGCCAATATCCCTGATGAACACATATGCCAAAATCCTTAACAAAATACTAGCAAATCGGATCCAGCAATATATCAAAAAAATTATTCACCTTGACCAAGTGGGATTCATCCCAGGGATGCAAGGATGGTACAATATTTGCAAATCAAAAAATGTGGTACACCACATAAACAAAATGAGAGATAAAATCCATATGATCTTATCAATAGATGCTGAAAAGCATTTGACAAAATTCAGCACCCGTTTTTGATAAAAACACTCGGCAATGTGGGAATAGAGGGATCATATCTTGACATAATAAAGGCCATATATGAAAAACCTACAGCCAACATCATACTCAATGGGCAAAAACTAAAAGCAGAAAACAGAAACAAGACAGGGATGCTCACTTTCACCACTCTTATTTAACATAGTACTGAAAGTCTTAGCCACAGCAATTAGACACAAAGAAAAAATAAAAGGGATCCAAATTGGAAAGGAGGAAGTGAAACTGTCATTATTTGCAGAGGACATCATACTGTAAATAAAACCATAAAGACTCCATCAAAAATCTACTAGATTTAATAAATGAATTTGGCAAAGTAGCAGGACACAAGATTAATATCAAGAAATCGATGGCATTCTTATACACCAACGATGAACTCACAGAAAGAGAAACTACAAAAACAATCCCATTTACCATCACTGCAAAAAAATTAAGATACCTAGGAATGAACTTAACCAAAGTAAAAGACCTCTTCACAGAAAACTACTGGTCATTGAAAAAAGAAATAGAGGAAGATATAAAAAAGTGGAAGGATATACCTTGTTCATGGATTGGAAGAATCAACATCATTAAAATGTCCATACTGCCCAAAGCAATCCATAGAATCAATGCAATTCACATTAAAATACCAATGACATATTTCAGAGAACGAGAACAAATACTCCACAAGTTTATATGGAAACAAAAAAGACCCTGAATAGCCACAGCAATCTTGAAAAAGTAGGAGGGATTACACAATACTAGAGATCAGGTTATACTATTAATACAAAGCCACTGTAATCAAAACAGCCTGGTACTGGCACAAGAAAAGGCATATAGATCAATGAAACAGAACAGAGAACCCAGAAATTAACCCAAGACAATATGCTCCATTAATATTTGACAAAGGTGGCAAGAGCATATAGTGGAGTCAAGACAGCCTCTTCAATAAATGGTTTTGGGAAAATTGGACAGCTACATGCAAAGAAATGAAGCTAGACCACCAACTTACACCATATATAAGAATAAACTCAAAATGGATAAAAGAGTTAAATGTGACTCATGAATCCATAAAAATCCTAGAAGAAAATGTAGGTAAGAAAATTTCAGACATCATACGCAAGAGAATTTTCACTGATACAACACCTAAGGCAAGAAAAACAAAGAAAAAATGAACACATGGGACTACATCAAACTGAAAAGCTTCTGCACAACAAAAGAAACAGCCACCAAAATGGAATGGGAACCCACCATATGGGAGACCATAATTGCCAATGATACAGCAGATAAGGGGTTAATTTCTAAAATGTATAGAGTACTCATACAACTCAACAAAAGGAAGACAAAGAACCCAATTAAAAAATGGGCAGAGGAACTAAATAGACACCCCTCCGAACAGGACATACAAATGGCCAAGAGCCATATGAAAAAATGCTCAATGTCACTAATCATCAGAGAAATGCAAATTAAAACCACTATGAGGTATTACCTCACACCTGTCAGAATGGCTGCCATCAACAAATCATCAAACAAGTGCTGGCAAGGGTGTGGAGAAAAGGGGACTCTAGTACACTGCTGGTGAAAATGCGGACTGGTGCAGCCACTATGGAAAACACTATGGTGTTTCCCCCCAAAATTAAAAATTGATCTACCATTTGACCCAGTGATCACACTTGTAGGAATATATCCTAAGAAGCCCAAAACACCAATCAGAAAGAATATATGTACCCCTATCTTCATAACCGTACTATTTACAATTGCTAAGATCTGGAAACAGCCCAAGTGTCCATCAATAGATGAGTGGATAAAAAAGCTGTGGTATATATACTCAATGTAATACTATGCAGCTGTAAGAAAGAAAGATCTCTTATTCTTTGAGACGACATGGAGGGACCTGGAGAGTATTATCCTAAGTGAAACAAGCCAATCAGAGAAAGACAAATATCACATGATCTCACTTATTTGTGGAATATAATGAACAAAAGAAACTGATGAACAAAATAGACCCAGAGACATAGAGGTAGGGTACAGACTGACAAACCTCAGAAGAGGGGGTGGGGAGGAAGGGAAGGGATAAACCACAGAACTTATATGTGTGTATGCATAATCAATGGACATAGATAACAATGCTGGGGACAGGGCAGGGGGGGATTGGGAGGAGGGTGTCAATGGGGGAAAAAGGAGAAACAGGTAACAAAAATAAATTAATAAAACTAAAAAAAAAAAAAAAATCATGTATGAGTAAAAGATCCAAAGTGCAAAATGGACCAATAAACTTTTCATAGTGAAAAATTAATTACTATAGTTTCAGACTCCACAATTAACCTTAAAAAAACTATCATTTGTAGAATTTTTGTGTTGTCTTAAAGAAAAAGATACTTGACCGACAATTACCTGAAAAGTCTATTATAATATTTTTTTCTAACCATATTTTTGTGTGAGGTCAATTGTCCTCATGTACTTCAAACAAAAAAACATTTTGCAACAGCTTGAATGCAAAAATAGGTAAGAAAATCCATTTGTTTTAAGGACGACATTAAAGAGATTTTATTTTGTTTTGGAAATTATACTTCTTTTCATAAAAATAAAGTAGGTTTACAGTTTTGTGTATGGAAAATAATGCAATAATTAATTAAAAATATAAACATAACTGTGTTTTGCATACTCACAAGTGTAAACCTCCTTTTGTCCACCCCTGTAGGTTACCTATGTTAATACATAATGGGTATGTTATTGTGGTCCTTAAGTAAATGAATACGTTTTTAAATTTCTCAGTTTTAATTTTCAGTGTAGTCAACATTAATAGATTTGACCCATATAAGCAATCATTCTTCAGGTTACTTAATTTGTTTTAATGTAAAAATTACCAAAACAAAAATGTTTGATAACCACTGGTTTACTGTAAGAAGAAAAGTGGATATTGAAGTCATTCATTATTTCTAAATAGGTTTTATTTAAAAAAAATAGTTTATTGGTTTCTAGAGAGAAGGTAAGGGAGAGGAAGAGAGAGAGAGCAACATTGATATAAGAGTGTGACACCCATTGGCTGCCCCCTGCACGATCAGCCCGCAACCGGGGCATGTACCCTGACTGGGGATCGAACCGGCAACCTTTCAACGCACAAGGCGATGCCCAACCAAGCCACACTGGCCAGGGCAAAATAGCTTTTAAAAAAATAACAAATGCTAATCAAGCCCCTTATTTTAGGTGAGGGAAATAAAATTCAGAGATGGTAAGGCAGTTGCCCAAGATGAAATCAGCAATTAGTGATAAAGCCAGTTCAGGAGTCCATGTCTGTTTTTTCTCATATTCCATTTTATGCTGGCTTCTCAACCTCAGTTTTCAACCTACATATCCTTTTTTTTTTTTTTTTAAATAAATGGATGTTGTATATATACATATGTGGTGTGTGTGTGTACGTAAAATCATAGAGATGGCAATCTTTTCTTACCACCTCAGAAAACTTATCACAGCCTCTAGAAAAGAAAAAAAAAAAAAAAAACAGACCCAGGAGCCCATTCCTTCTGGTTACAGCTAATAGGACTAGATAGAGACATACAAACATACAAGCTTTTCTTTCTGGAATTTGGAATTAGAAAATAGAAAAATCTGTCAGTGTCTATTGGGAACTTAAACTAGAAAAACTGAGTACCTGGGGTTGGGGTCAGGGCTACCCCATCTGGGCTACACTTCACAAAACCAAGAAAATGTGGACAGCAGCAATAAAAGATAAGATGTTTAGAGAAACACAGAGGAGTGGACTGGCCCCCGATCTCCCACTTGGGCCCAGGACCTTGTAAGGACCAACAGTGTTCTGTACATTTGTTGCCTCGAAGTTCCCTTTGACTTGGTAATTTCACTTTATCCACTTTGAATGAGTTTTCATTATTTGCAATTCAGCAACCAGTGTGAGGACAAATGTGTGCATTAACATATCCCCTGCGTTGACCCCGAAGAAGGACAGCTGACCATTTGCTTGGTTAGAGTAGCCGATGACTCCGTTCACTGAGAGAGAACCAGCATGCATGCTTACAGTGGCAACTTGAGAGATCATGTCATATACTTATAATGTGGTCCAAAAATGTAGTTACCACTTTCATTGACAAACTGGATATTGCAGAGATCACATTCAGGGCCTGATAACACATGATAAGGTCTTCATAAATGATAGTTAAATTAAGAAATTAAAGCATGACCACTTGTCATTAACACTGGCTAAATGTTTAAATAATCTGAGAAGTCGCTTGTCCAACACTTCTTACTCAGTTCTTGTCAGGTGAGTCTCATGTAATGGCATTATTTTTTAAGATCCCACACACACCAGGCAATGTTAGTGTGGGTGGTATACTAGAAACCCAGAGGAGAAACCCTGTAGAAAAATAAATTTACTTTGGAGAAATTTCTAGTTACATTGTTGTAGTTTTAGAAAGAAAAGGTTAAAATGATATTCACACTAAAGAGGGAAAAAGTGGTTTTCTAGAATATTCTTTAGAAGGAGTTAAAGATGGATTAGTCATCTGGCAAAGAACTAAGAGTGTCATACTGATGAAAATATAAGAGGAAAACACTGTAAGGAATGAAAGAAGATATAGCTATCTAGTGACACAGGGTAATGAATTTTGATCAGGATATAATTGAAATTTCAGTAGCAATGTAACTCCCATTATATTCTAACATTTAATGTTTTTGAAAGCTCTTTATAAAAGTATTATGTTAAATGTGCTAGAAAATGGCAACGGGGTCAAATAGGATGTCTCTTACTCCTAGTACATGGGAACTCAAACCCTAGTATTAATAAATATAATATTGCCTTATGTGGTAGAAAATTCTGAAACACAGGAGTCACACCCACAAAAAAAAAATGACATAAGACTGGGTAGGTGTGTATTGATATCATCTAAAAGAAGCATAGTCATAATAGGGTGATAACTTTTCACAGTGATAGATGGTTACTAGACTTAGCTCACTTTGTAAGGTATGAAAACGTTGGATCACTGTGTTGTACACATGAAACTAAGTATGCCAACTGTAATTTTAAAAATTAATTTAAAAAAACAATGAAAACATAAAAGAGAAGTATTGTGTTCATCCACATGGAGGTGTGGCACTTAAGGGTCATGACACACAGGGGTTAAAATATGCACCCAATTTGCAGCCAGAGCTAAGAGACGCCTTCAATTCAGGGAGAGTCTCTTTGCTTACAGGCCAAAGACTGCAGAGTGATGCAGACCCTGTAGTTCAGCGTCTCTATAACTAAAGACACAGAAGATGGACGAGGCTGCAAAGTAAATCTCCAAACACACTGATTATTTATGGGGCCTGAGAGAGAGAGAGAACATTAAGTGAACTGAAAATGGCATGTTGCGATCAGATTTTCAGCTGTTCTGTGTCACTGGGAACTGCAAAGTAAAAAGAACAGCCCTAATATCAATAATAGCTGTCTACCGGAGAACTCCAGGAGAGCTGCCATGATTAAATAACACCAAGGACAGATTTTAGAAGACACTTTCTCTCTCGCTCTGTCTCTCTCTCTGGCAACGTGCCCAGGCTATCGGTTTCTCTTTGCTTGTCCACTCCCATGTTTGCCAGCCCACCTCCTATCCCCACAGAGATGCGTTTAGATGACATGGTAATTGAGATCCTAAAGGAGCCACAAAAATTATCTCAAGTCTTTGAACTTCTCTCTGAGAAAACTAGTCACTTCATTGTTGATGAGTCCATCCTTCATGTCATTTTACTATCCAGATGTGGACGCATATTGATTGGAAGACAGGAGGAAATGAAATAAACTTTTATGGTGTCATTGCTATGAATCAGCCTCTCTGCCCACACTTTAAATACGTTACTTATTTTTATAGTAACTATAAAAGATGTGTCAAGGAAAATTACCCTCATTTTACATATGAAGAAATTGAGACTCAGAGGGGCTAATTTGAGGGTTAGTAAACATCTGAATTACTAAACACTGGATTCCTGATACCATATCCCTCTCCATTACTCAGGCTTTTCAATCAGTAAATAGCAGATCAGAGGGAACTTCCCTGCATCACCTGCTCCTTACCAGTGTCTTGTGGCTGACATCTAATAGAAGGCCAATAAATATTGGTTGAATAAATGGACAGGTGAATGTTATGCAGGCACCCTTGATGCTGAGAAATGACTCAGAAAAAGGAAGTAGGTAGCAGGAAGAAGACTGTAGCCACACAGCTGCATGAAAGTCTGAGGCTCCCGTGAATAGATTCGTTTAAATGCCGCCCGCCTGGTTGAGGCACTGCATCAATTATCTCTGGAGGTATCTTGTGATTTGTCTCAGATGTCTTTTTTCCCCTCAAGGCATCAGAAAAAAAAAGAGTATTTTTAACTTGATAATCTGCTACCAATAAATAAATTCTGGTTGGGAAATGTTGTAGCAACTCACTAGTACTGTGGATGGATTACAAAGTTTTAGAACGGACATGGTTGTGGTCAGTGTTTACAACCAGAAGCATTGCTTGCCATCAGAAACTTTCACAGAGATATTGCAGAGGGAACTTGGGCTGAATATCACAGACACATTTTAATCCACAAAACTTAATCTCCACACTGCCACCAAGCACAGAGAAGCCCCTGCAACCCTGCCCCTTCTCTGAGTCTGGGATTTTCTCTCACTCTTCCTTTAAGTCATCTTGTCCCCATTCTCATAGCTCAGGTGCTAGAATTTTTTTCAACTTTGACTAAGAAAATCGATTTTTAAACAATGGGTTTAAATGTCTCTTTCCTTTGTTTAGTACTGACTGTACTGCCTTTACCCTTGGACCTCTTCCTGTCCAGACAGATGTGATCACCAGACGGAAACCCAGGGGAAATGTCCCTCTAGCAGAGAAGTATTTCAGTATTGGAAATCTCACTGTACTACGTACGGTTCTTTCCAAAGTTAGATACAGATTGCTCCTATGGACATGGAGTCCCTTTCTGTTATTCCTTTGTACTACTTTCTCATTTCCAAAACTGACCTTCTTAAGAGTGTATCACTCATCAAATTTATTTTTTCCAGAAGCTGAAGTGCTTCTATATCATGAAATCCCTGGACAAGCAAGGTCCTCAGGATGAAGTGGGGTTGTGGGACCTGGAGGTTCAGCCCAATGGGATTAGGAATTTCTGCACAGAATGATGTGAGTGACTATGGCAGGGACTGGTCCTCATTTACGCTTTCCCTGTCCTTCTTCCCCTATACCGCTAAGAATTGCCATATTTCAGCCGTCTATGGAAACTGGCTAAACGTTGTTAGAAATAAGGAAGGTGGACCCACAGTGATGAGTTTAGAAGCAGAATCAGAATTTATAAGAGTTTTGTGCCAGTTTCAAAGGCAAACAATCTTGTGGAAGATTTTAAATCTCAAAAGTTTAGAATTAGTTGGATGTGGTTCTGGTTTATAGAAACAACAATTAAGGTTTTAAACAATGGGTTTAAATATGTTATTTATTTAAAGTAAATTATTTTACTTTTAGAAAATACTTATTTAAAATATTTAAAAGTAAATCTCTTGAGAAATGTGTGGGACATACAGCTATGTCCCAGGTCTCCATTTTAGCATCAATGACCAGCAGCAAGGTGCTAAGGCCCCCATGACCAAAGCAAACAAGCAGCAGAAGAAGGCACAACATTTCACTTTGAAAACTCTAAAACCTGAACCATCCCCAGCTTCTGGTAATGCTGGGGCATAAACTTCTCAAAGTGATCCGTTTCAGGCAAACTGTAACTATAGCTACAGCAGGAAATTTACTTCTAAAAAAATGAAAATGTGGTAAAAATAATGAAATGTAACTGAGTTTTCATCAATTAAAGTCTACATTTCTTGGAACTAGCTCAGCTCTGTGTTAGTAACTATGCCCTCCAACCCAAGAAGTACCCGAACTATCCTATTGATCAGTTGAACAGTTTCATTATTTAATATCCGATTTGACTTTAAAAAGGAAGAAGAAGCCTCAACTAACATGATCATTATCAAGCCAGCCTAGGAGACATGTTGAGAAGGCAGTCATCTATGAGATATAATTAGAGTGTGACAGAGGAGCCATTCTGGGCAAACACTGATTCACCAGGTCCGGTTCTAGACACTCCTCAGCTTTCATAGTATAGCAAATTGTACAATACAGAGTTATTCTTAGGGGATTTTATCTCTGTTCTGTTTCCATAAATTATAAGCTTACTTACTGTTTGGTATAATTCATTAAAATATACTTTATCCATCTATTCTTTTGTCTGAATGATATGAGGGAGAAATAGAAAGATCTGAAAATATATGCATAGGAAGAAGGACATAAAGGGAGGGGTTAAAAAGGGGAGAAAGATAGATTTTCTAAAGGAGAAACATCTGTAACAAAAATAAATTAATTAAAAAAAATGTTATACAGGACTGGATTTGTCCACACTTTGAACAAATATGCACTACTTTTGTAATTTTGACAACAGAAATCCAAAATGAGAAAATCGCTGCCCGTGGTCCAGGAGTGTTAGTAGCTTATCCACACTGCCTAAGATGAGGTTTTCACTTGCCGCTACTCCATACCGCTGTTAAGTGCTGTGAATTTGAATCCTATTCTGAATCAAAATAGCATAAAGGATAAGAGCTGGAAGTTCACTTAGGGCAAACAGTATGGGAGGAAAGGAAACTAAGTGATAAGTCACTTATCTATGATGCATTCTCATTCATTCAGCAAACATTCCTTGAGTGTCTAATTATTTAATCAAAAATTAAAAGTGGGTTGGATTTATAACTATTAGTTCAACGTACATCTCTCCACATAAGATTCATCGAGTACAAATCTATTTTATACCAATAATATGACTGACAGAGTTCTAAATGTATTCATATTCATACATACATACTTTTAAATAGAAATTGCTAGTCCCTTTTTCACTGATAAAAAAAAAAAACAGACTTAGAAAAGTTAAATGGTGATATATTCAAACTCATATCTTTTGTCTTTTAATACTGTTATAACCTGACGGCGAGATAACCAGAGACGCACAGCCGAATTGTAAAGGAGCACTTTATTGCGCCAGCAGGCTGCGGAGGGCATAGTTTCCCCTTAGATCAACAGCCCAGATTCTTCTTACTGGTCCCATTTTAAAGATAGAAACTCCCTCCTCCTTTTGCCCCCTCCTCTCAAGGAACCAGTACAATAGTGGGAGTGACAGAGACTACAGAAGTCAAAATTAGCATTATTTACCGATGGCAGAAGTACTTACAAGTACCTGCAAATACCTATACTCAGGAAACTGCAAATGCCTCCCAACTCCTGGAGCAACTATAATCTTAGGCAAAATTCCTTTCCGTCTAGGGGTAATTAACCTATTGTTGGAAGAATATCGAGGAATGTCTACTGGTGACAAAATGGAGTATTTTAGTCGCCTTAACCAAGGGGCCTACATAAAATGGAATCTAGTTGCCTTAGCCTTGGGGCCCAGATCAATACAAGGCTCTTGCCAATTTTATACTGGACATTATTCTCTCAGGATTTACTCCAGGAGACTAGAGATAATCAGAAGTAAAACTGTTTGTTTTGTTGTTTTTTCCCCTAAATTTCTAGTCCAACATTATTTTCCATCAAATCACAGTGATCAGTTTAGCAGTGTTGCTTGTTTATGTCTTCAGTTTTAAATATTCTATTAAATAGCTCAGGTCAGGACTATTTATTTCCTTGATTAAGAGCTAATGTACACTTGGCAACTCTATTACTTAAGTAATCTCTCCTAGAAAAAAATTTAAAAAATTCATTAAAGGGATTTTTCAATATTTTCTGATACCTAATTAAAACAAGAATTAAAAATTATAGAACTGATTAAAGTTTATGTGGAAGAAAATAAACATTGGACTACTGGTATTTATCATTTTTGGTGACTTCTCAAACTAAGTAATTCTGGCCAAAGCTAGGACTCTGATGAAAAGTATATTGAGGTGGTTTTTTATGCTTCCTCACAAATCTCCCTAAAGACCTTGAACAATCTATCCTTGGATGGAGGATATAATGACGTATAATACAGGTGAAAATAAGATAAAAACATATTTCTTCTACTTGAGGATTATAAATTCTCTACAATTATATCTTATAAGGATGCCATGAACTCAACTGTGTTCCCTCAAAATGTACACCCTGAAGCTCTAAACGCCAGTGTGACGGCATTTGGAGATAGAGCCCAAAGGGAGAAATTAATGTTAAATGGTGGGGCCCTGATATGGTAGGATTACTGTCCTTATAAGAGACACCAGAACACGCTCTCTTTCTCTCCCCCCTCCCTCCATCTCCCCCAACATGCACAAAGAGGTCATGTGAGCACACAATGGATGGAAGCTCCCTGCAAGCCAAGAGAAGAAACCTACCTTGCCAGCACTTTGATCTCAGAGCTTCCAGCCTCCAAATCTAAACTATGAAAAAATAAATGTCTTTTGTTTCAGCCACTCAATCTATGGGATTTTTCTATGGCAGCCTGAATAGACTAATACTAAGGAATATGAATGTTCATTTATATGAACAGATAATTTTGAGCAAGACTGTCTTTGTGTAGAGAAACTGAGATTGCTGTTCTAGGCAGAAAACTTTGCTCAGACTGGTAACTGATTATGAGAATGGTAAATTCCACAAACTTCTACATAATTAATGTGGCATTTGTTACACATTTGAACATTACTTAGAATATGCAACTTAACGATGATATCCCAAAGACTCATTGAATATCTTAATTTCAAAGATAGTATAAGAGGTTCATAACTAAACTCATTTTTACTTAGCAAAAGCATCAGTTTACATTCTTCATTTATATTAGCATTAAGTAACATGGAAAGAGGAAACTTAGTACTATTTCCAGGGAAGGGTTTATATGATAACTGGATTTTGTAGAAAAGAGAGACATACAGCCTATGGGCAAATATTTTCTCCATTTTCCCTTGTGGTAAATATTAAGACCCACTTTCCTGCCAAGCCTCAGGGCAACCTCAGAATCCATTTCTACATGGCACCCTTGGGAGTCCTTCCAATTAACTGGAGTTGGCATGTACAATAGACCTTAATTGTTATGCCTGGATATAACTCAGCCTGCCATTTTTTACAGAGCCATAGAACCAGGTACGGGCGAAATGGGGTTGAATCTAAATTAAGCTAAAAGCAAGAAAGATTTAAAACTACCAGCTCTTATATTATTATATTTGGGAGATGCAAAATATTAATAATTTAGAACATATTGTGTTACCTAATAATTGCTTATGTAATATTCATTCTCAGAATGGTTGTGGGCCAACCTTACAGGTTGGTTGAAGCAACTTGCACTTTGAACACCCTTCTCTTTTGCCTGACTATTAGAGCCTGTTCTTCAGTCTGGAGTTCAGTCATAAAGAGCAAGGATGTGGCAGCTTCCAGTACCCATAAAGCAATAGTTACAGGCAGAAAGGCCAATACACTAAAGGAGGTGAAATAGAAATGCAGGAGAAGCCTAGGTCCCTGGGATCATTATTAAAATCACCTGCCCTAGACTGTTAATGCCAAATTTCTATATTTGGCAAATATATCTTTAGGTTTTCTATCTAGAGCTAATCAGATTTTCTGTATTTTGCAGTTGAAAACATTCCAGAAGATACAATGACTTTAGGTTTATTGAAATTTAAAAAAAAAAAAAAAAAACTTTAAACAAAATGAAGGTGCCAACAATGTAGCAGAGTGAAAGGTGAACTTAGGTATGGAAGTTCTAGTATGGTGGATGGAATTGTTCACTCCTTCAGTGCTCCCTTTAGCCCAATATATTGTAACAGGATAATAAAGTGAAGCACTGTCAAAGGAGAAAAAAAAATAAATAAAATGAAGGTGCTATTCTATAAATATTTATTTATGAAAAATACATAAACCTTTCTAAGTATACAGAAACCTAGCTATTATCCTCAGTTGAGGAACTTCTCACTGCCCTCCGCTAGCTTGAGAAAGAGTACCAATTCTCTTAAAACTGACAAAGTGAACAATGAATCAGAGTTAATGTAATTCTATTTGCTTTTGTAATTTTATCTCTTTTATCTCATGCTTATTCCAATAATTTTTTTTGTCTAATGATTACTCTCCTTTTTCAACCCTGGTTGGCTGTCAGCACAAAGGAATTCCATCATATAAGCCAGCCATGTCTAGACCCTGTTCCAACCTAAGCTATGCTTGGCCAATACATAAAAAGGCCTATATCCACCTGTGTGTAGAGTATGAAAGTTACATGATTTCCTTAAGCCAATAAAGTTTCTGTAGTTACTTACCAATAAGAAGTACCCTTATTGTCCAATCTTACCTTCACCAACCTGTTGACCACCCAGACTTCTCCTTTAGTGGACCTTGGCACAGGGCCATGATAGACTCTGATAAATGTCTGCATCTCCCTTTCCCCACTCTCAAATTTAATGTAAAAATGCAAACACACTTTATTGCATTCGAAACTATCCATATTTATTTATATAACTGTGGTTTGCGTAGCTAGCTAACATAATTTATGCAGATTTTGAGCTTTTATAGAGGGAGAAAATTTTCCTGTGGAAGTAAATACCAGATTATTTAAAACAAACAAACAAACAAAAAGAACGTTATGTGCTCTTATGTAAAGCCAACCCTTTTTATGTCATGAATGGTGATGTCAGTTACACACCTGTAATTTTCATAACTGATAGAATATTCAGAACAACTGCACCATGTTCCACTTCTGCCCAGTCAGAACCCAGCAATGTTTGATTATTTTCAGGTTATACTCACAAACTTAATTTAGTGATGAAAATATGATTGCAGCAATCACATTTTCATCACTAAACTAAGAAATTGTTGATAAAGCTTGATGATAATTGATAAGCAACAGAATCTGTTGAAAGGAAAAAACTCAAAAACAATCTCTACAAAAAGAAAAGAATATTTTAAGAGCAGAACATTGGAATCAGGTTAGGCAAAAGGCAAAAGAAATTCTTGAAGACCATAACTTTCCTGTGTTTAGTTTCATCCCAGAGCCTCAGATCTGCTGTTCTATTCTTCTGACCCCAGGCCTCCTTCCTGGAGGCTCATCAGGAAGTAAGACCTAACTTTTCTTGGTCCCTTTCTGTGTGTGTTGGTCCCTCTCAAGCATCTGCTAGATTAAGACTGCTTCAAATTAAAGGGCATCTGAAACTATATTACAGCTCTTCCTTGTGATTCCTGTCAGAAAGATGGCCATCAAATTGTACAGTTATTTGGAGTGGAGGGAGTGGAGTGTAAATTCCAGCCCATAATGAGAGTGTCTAAAAAAATCAAATGGTGACATGAATTACCTTCCATCTAGCACAAGTATAGGATTCTTGCACTGCTCTACCCGCAGCCTTCTTGTACAGAAAGTCTCCAATTTAGCTTCAGCCAAGTTTGCTTCCTGCCTGGGGAGTCACGTGCTTCCTTGCCTTGCCAAAATATGAAAGTATAGGCTTTTCCCTATTTCTTCCCTCTCTCCTCACTCTGTCTTTATGGGTTCCTAGAACTCACCTCCATCCTTCAGAATTCCTCCAAACTGTTGGGCACACATGTCAGGTTCTCCAAAGAATCCTTCAGTACCTACCACACTGTGAGCTCTCTGCAGCTCAGCAAACTTCCAGGCAGAGGATAACATGCCAGGGTGCCCTTCTTGCAGGCACTCTCAATCTCTATGAGATAGACTCTTTGTGCACCTCTCACTTAGATCAGGTAAGTAAGAGAGAGGAGGAAGTTCTAAAAGCTCTCTTTCCCTAGGTATTTTCTCCTTTTCTCTTTTAACATGGATAGAAGGGGACAGTAAGGATGAGGGCCCCAGGACCAGTTTTGCTATCTTTTAAGTCTGGCATAGATGACTCTAGCACTTCCCTATCACTCTCCACTTCAAGGTTGTATTTATTTTTATCTAGTTTTGAGAGCAAGCAGAAGGGGAGGGAAAACTTCCATGAGAGACTATGGACAAGGAGGATTCATCCTTACAGAATGAGCAGTTAAGGCAAGCTGTGGAACTCAGAAATATTAGGGTCCAGGAAGTCTGTGTCAACTGGAAAGAGCTGTTAAAATGGAAGACACATCTTATTATCTAAGGCATAGGACTAAGTGTCCAAGCTCATTCCCACCCCAAGACTTTTTGCACTTGTCTTCCCTGCACCCAGAGGTTTTTACTTGGTTACTACTTCACATCATAGAGTTCTCAACCCCATTTCTGACCGCCCATGTTAAGGTAATTCCTCTATCCTTACCGTGAATCCTTACCATATTCTCTTGTACTGTTTTCTTCAAAGAATAGCACAATCTTAAGCAGTCTTATTGAGGGCTGCGGGATGGGTGGGCAGGCGCGCGCCCCAGGCGCCCACCGCCCTGCCCTCACCTGTCTCCTCCTTTCCCCGGGGCTCTGGTGAGTTCATTCACTGGGATTGGTTTCAAGTGAGGCCATCTCTTTATTTTTAAACCAATGACCTCATTCGCGCTTGAAGTTTCCTGACCAGCGACTCTTTCTCTTCCTCTGCCACTACCCCCCCTCCCCGCCTTTCCCCCTCTTTCTGTGTATCACTGTTTGGGGGGCTTTAGACAGTTTTTAAATGATTATTATTACCTCTCCCTCCCCACTCCCTCCATGTTCCCCACGTGGCCCCCCACCTTCACCACCCCAACAAAAAATATAGAAAAAAAGAAGTCTTATTGATTTATCTTTCTGTTACTGTCTAACTCTGCCCAGTGAGTGGGAGGTTGCTGTGGGCTGAGGCTGTCTCATGCTCTGGGCTGCACCTCAGAGACTGGGACCACCTCTGCATAGTCAACAGGCAGTATAACTGCGGAAAATGAAAGATTGAAAGGTTTTGTCTTTGTTAAATATCACAGTTAGGTATTTACCAGGTACCAAAACACCTAAAAATTTAGAAAACCCTTATTCCATGGAACCAATGCATGAACTGATAATTCACTCTCTGTTTATGTAACTGAGCACTTCCTGCTCTGTTAACTTAGGGGACAAGCACAGCCAAATCTCTCCTCTTCCTAATTAATCCACTGCCTCTTAAGAAAATTTCAATATCCTATTCTCTGGTTGTGGCAAGCAAATAATGAAAGTCCACTCTACAGGCAAAAGGATTTGCTATCCATTTTCTAATTACTTAATTTTACCAAGATGTATTATTTATGCCTTTTATTCTTTCGCTTAGAGGTACCTATAGTATTCTCAGAAAGGTTTGGAAAAATTAAAATGTAAATTTCATTAAATATTTTGTTCAAACAACAGTTTTGGTACAATGTTTTATGTTTCCAAATGCATTGGGTATATTATTATTATTATTATTATTTAAACCTTGGCCTGGCTTATTTAGCTTAGTCATTTCATAGGAATAATTAATATGTCCAAACTATGGAGGATAAATGAACAAACAACTTATTTGGATAAGCTAGTCCTCATTTTCAAGTCAAAACACAAACCAGACTATAATTTTCAATTTTAAAATATGTTCATAATTGCCCTGGCCTGTTTGGCTCAGCAGTTGGAGTGTCGGCCTGTGGACCAGAGAGTACCGGGTTCAGTTCCCGCTAAGGGCACGTACCAAAAAAAAAAAGGTTCATAATCATTTAGAAGAATACAAAATCTACTGAGATAAATTGCAGATCACATTATAAAAAGTAAATTCATTTAAACTGATTGAAATGATGTTAATCTAAGATATTTAGTGCTTTAAATACATAAATATGTACTTTATCCATTTTTGTAATAATGTAATATAATAGACAACTAAATTTTAACTTTTTCGGGAAGCAAAGAATAGAAAAACATGGTATTCTTTTGATTTAGTGTTTGATAGAACTAACTCTGGTGTACAGCTTTTTAAAATTGTTAGATACAAATATTATATAGCATCTATAAATAAGAAATAACTTTATTAGTTTTTAAGCTGCATAATGAAAAAGTTTTGGGACATATTTTATGATAAATACTGGTATATACTACTAAAAACTAATCGGTCCAGCACCTAGCACACAAACTTATATCTTGTTAACAGGAGTTAGAAAATGTAAACCAAATCAAGAATGCCTTAATTGAAAGAAATATCAATTTTGTAATAATAAAAAAAAACTTTACATTATTCCACACATAAAAAATCAGGTAATTTTTTAATTGGTAGATTTTGTTGAATATAACATAAATTTTTTTAAAATTCTGGAACACATTCCACATCATGTAAAAGAATCCCTAATCTTTGGCTGTTTGAAAGTGTTTTTCTTTCTAACACATTACAGATCATAAGAATAAGTGTTGTTGATAAAAGCTGAAAAGAAATGCTTACTTCTAAAAATATGGAGGGAAAGCCAGTTTCCATGTTCAATGTTTCTCAGTAGTAGTCTCTTTTCTTTGCTCCTACAGGACTCTGCCTTAAAAGGAATGTACTCTTTGACAATAGTTAAGAGGTAGAAAAGGAAATATCATTAAATGAATATTGTAATTAGTCTCACTATCCCACCCTATCATATATCTGAAATCAGAAATCCCAATACATCTTCAAATACTTTCTAACAAGTCAATCAACTTAACACAAACATTTTTAATACACAAAAAGGCTGAATCCTGAGGGTTTGTGGTACCTTATTTATTAAAGCAGCCTTCCTCTTAGACATCTAGATTTTTTACCCCCCGAAGGCTTCTGTAAGCTTTGGCATAGGTTATGAGTGAGGAATACTTAAAAAAAATAATAAAGTAGAAGAAGCACTATTCTGAGCCCAGGCAAGTTCTCAGGCAGATACACTTTAGAAAAATTATAAATACAAATATGAAAATTTAAAATCTGGAAATTAATATCTTTAAAACTCTGTGTCCATGAATAGTAAGCCTAATCAAATTTGAAGACTGGTATGATAAAATACTCATCACTGACAGACCTCAAATGACTCTCCTCCATCCTTCCCTAGGGTACAACTTCCATTTAAACTCCTAAAACCCAAGAGTTTTATGACATCCTTTTCCCTGGACAATGGAGTTACTCATTAGGAATTCCAAGGAGAATTGTCATCAGTGATTCAGAGAGACCTTATCCCTTCCCCTCTGAAGGAAGTTACCTATGTTACTCAGAAGCAGTTTATCTTTCTAAAGGAGGTGGACCAATTTATTCCAAGTTGTTTATACTTAGTCTTTGAGGATGAGGGCTAGTAGAATGAGACAGGCTATTTTTAGTGATTTCAAGTTGAGTTTTCTGGTATACAGCTCACTAGAAAAGAGACAAAAACATTTTCTCTGGTGCAGTATCCTACTCTAAAGTTCACTAACAGTAGGAAGGGTATACTTGAATAAAGCAGTCTTGAGAAATAGCAGTAAGAAGTATTGCTTATTAAACATGTCAGTGTAAAATGAAAATGACCCCCTGGTAAGGACATCTTGAGAATCCAGATGTTATTGTAGAGTGGACAGAAGCACCCCACTTGTAGCCTATCATGGGCATTCCCGTTAGTTAGCTAATTAAATAATGCAAAAGTGAATCAGCACAGTAGAAGAATGAGCAACAGCTTTGGAGCTGGAAAGATTTGGGTTCCCATCTCTGGTCTGGCCCTTACCAGACACATGATCTAGGGCAAGCAATAAAGTTTCAGTGTTTCCAACTATAAAATGAGGATTACATTACCACCTTCATAGAATTTGTGAGGATTAACTAAATTAACAGTTTTAAAGCACATAGTACAACCACGTGCCTGGTATAAGTAGCCAATTAATAGAGGTTAGTTTCCTTTTCTTGCTCATTATTTACTATGTGCAAAATTATTCAAAGAAGAATAAAATATAAATATTTCACTCAGAGTACAAAATGTAGGGAGTCAAATGTAAGAACAAAAAGTTAAAATAAAGTTGATTAGCGGCTATAAAATTAGGCATGTACAAAGTGCTACAGAACCACAGGGTAGGAAGCCAGAAAAACAGCCTTTCATATACCGTATCATTTAATTCAGCTCAATATAACAAATCATCATTGAAATCCTGCTGTCTGTTCAGCATTATTGTGTCCAATGGACCATTTATAGTATAAATTGTGAACTCTGTCCTTCGGTAGCTTATAATTTAGTTCAGAAGACAAGATTTACAGGAAACACAATATTTAACAAATATTTATTGAATGCTTACTATGTGCCAAGAACTATACAAGGTGGAGGTTATACATGGACCCTCCCAAAGCTAACATCTAGTGGTGAGTGTTAGCAAGTAAGAAATTAATCAGCTAAAGAATTAATACCACCAATTGATGAGCTACCAAGAGGTAAGAAAAGGGCTGTGGGAGGTCATGGAGGGAAGAGAACATTTATCATCACCAGGTTGCTCTCCTCATGAAGACCCAGACAGCCCTTTCAGAATGTGTTGAGTGGAGATTTAGAATCTGCAACTTTACTTTCCTGTGTGAAAAATGTCTGTTTGGATTTTGCATAGCATATAATTTAATATCTCCATTTTCCCCTGAGACTGTAAGTAATGAAATGTTCCCAAACTACTAGGGTTATATATTCTATTTGTAATATACAAAACATTGATTCTTATCAGATTTATATATGCAAACATGATCATTGTTCTAGCTATTATGAACTCGTGGGTGCTCACTGCGTTGCCATTTGACTAAACATGCTTGATTTTGTTAGGTAGAGAATCATATGAATTGATTAGGCTTAAGGGATATTTTAAATACTAACACCAAAAGAGAGTTCATAACATATTAAATATTACACCTATTAAATATGACTTAAGATAATGGAGCTGACATGACAATATGGATCTTGATGTAATACCTTTAATTTTTCTAAATAGAAGATATATTTTATGGTAACATGATAAAGCAAAGTACATTAGGCTTAGCCATTAGAATTCCAAGAAACTGTCAACATGAAAAGAAACCTTCTATAGAGCATAGGGCTAAGAAATAGTCTAATTTCACTAGTATTATTTACTTTGCTTCAGGATTCTTGGAAATTCTATTTTGTTTACATGTCTGGTAATAGAATTCTGAAGGCAAATCATCTTTCCATTCTTTGCATCTACCACAAGGACAACACTTCACATTGCCCCATGCCTGCTTCATCCCCAGACTCTCCACATCTGGAGAAGGTTCTATGGCAGGGAATAAGAAGGGGAGGTGGACTTGTGGACACATCATGAACCCACTGTTTGTATGTAACCCTGATAATTATTCACCACTCTTCATCAACTTCTAGATCAATAAAATGGTTCAAGCAAAATTATTGTGAGAATGTAATTAAGGAAGTAAATTGATAAAGTTATATAATTATTGTAACAGGAAGAAAGAAGCAACTTTTTATGTGAGGATACAGGCATTGAATTTTGAGAGAACAATAGTTGCCAATATTCTTTAACCTTAAATTTAATAATTTGACTTTCTCAAATACAAAGGAGATCAGGTAAAAGTATCCAAGAGTTCTCCATTAAAAAAAAAGAAGAAGAAGAAGTGGAAAATGGCCACAGAGTGAATGAAAGCTACACAGACCATCTCCCAGGACCAAACTGGAATTACAACTAAAAAAAAGACAAATCATGAGGAAAAACCAACTAAAAAGCAGCTGGAGAGAAACTGTACAACCAGGAAAAGAAAGAGGATGCCAAATGGAGCCTGATAGGAAATGTGGAGGCATGTGAGGGCAGGCTGGGAGCCCATGGTCAGCAGTAGAGGCCTGTATTAGTTGTGAGTGATTCCCACTGAGAAAGTGGGGGTTTTAAAAAGCACCAAATCAGCTACAGACACTCACCTTTGCTTCCAGCAGAGGGAGGGTGGACTGGACTGGAACTGTGTGGAGAGAGTCCATGGCTTTTGGTTCAGAAGCTAGCTGGAGGGGAGGACACTGGGAGTTTTGAGCTGAATCACTCCCTCACAGTAGCCATATTACTCAAAGAGCCCCTTCCCAGAGCCACAGAGAGAAGCAACACCCCTCCCTCAGGAATTCAACACCACCAGACAAGGCCAGAGAAATGCAAATTGAGGCTTGTTAACATATAGGGCTTGACAACAAATAAGTGCCAAACCTGCTGGAAATCCTCTTATACCTGAGTGATTTTTCATTCAGCTGAGGACTACAACCCAAAGCTCATTAAGTAACTGAGACTAATAGCCTCCAGGCAAAAAGTTAGAGGGTAACTGAACCTTTCATTGGTTTTCAAATCTACCCAGGAAAGTAAGACTTGACACCAGTGTTCAACATGGGTCCTCCCACACTCATCCAAACCCAGTAGAGGGAGTTACAACCAGTAGAACACAAACACCTACAGGGAAAATTTGGCAGGCTTCAAAACCCACTGAGACAGCCAAAATTGTGAAACAAAGAAACAAATCCCAAATGAAAGAACAAGATAATACAGCAGGAGAAGAAATAAATGACATAGAATTAAGCAAGTTTTCAGAAGTAGAGTTCAGAGTAATAATCATGAGGAAGTTCAACAGCATGAGTAAAGATATAGAAACATTGAAAACTAACCAATTGTAAATGAAGAATGACCTAGCAGAATACATTGGAAGGAATAACCAGAAGAGTAGAGAAAGTCGAAGACCAGATCAGTGAATTAGAAGACAGGGTGGAAAAAAATCACCCAATCAGAGAACCAAAAAAAAAAAAAAAATAAAAAACAGGAATACAGCCAAAGAGAAATGTGGGACAATATGAAACATAACAACATGTGCATCATAGGAGTACCAGAAGAAGAATAAAATGAGCAAGAGTTAGAGAATATATTTGAAGAAATAGTGACAGAAAACTTTCCTAACTTGGTGAAGGAAAAAGGCATACAAGTTCAAGAAGCACAGAGAGCCCAAAGTAAGAAGAACCGAAACAGACCTTAAAGAGACTTAAAGATAAAGAGAGAATCCTAAAGGCAGCAAGAAATAAGCAACAGGTTACATACAAAAGAAGCCCCATAAAGCTATCAGCTGACTTCTTAACAGAAACACTACAGGCCAGAGGGAATGGCATGAAGTAATCAAGGTAATGAAAAACAAGGATCTGATCCAAGACATCCCTATCCAGCAAGGCTATTATTCAAAATAGAAGGTGAAATAAAGAGCTTCCCAGACCAAAAAAAAAAAAAAACTAAGAGAATATATTAGCACCAAGTCAGCACTCCAAGAAATATTAAAAGGACTGCTGTAATAAGCAGAAGAAATAGGAGGAGAAACATAACCATAATAAACAAAAATGGCATTAAATAAATACATATCAACAAGAACCTTAAATGTGAATGGATTAAATGCTCTGATCAAAAGACATAGAGTAGCTGAATGGATAAGAAAGCATGGTTCATACATATGTTGTTTACAAGAGACCCACCTCATAACAGAAGACTCACATAGGGTTGAAAGTGAAGGGATGGAAAAAAAGTGTTCCAAGCAAACAAAAAGGAAAAAAAAGCTGAGTAGCAATACTCATATCTGATAAAATAGACTTCAAAATGAAGGCCATAACTAAAGACAAAGACCACCACATAATATGGAAAGGATCTTTACAACAGGACAATACAACCTTGGTAAACATATATGCACCCAACATAGGAGCACCAAAATACATTAAAAAACTTCTGGAAGACTTCAAAGGAGAAATCAACAGCAGTACTATCATAGCAGGGGGCTTCAACACCCTGCTGACATCACTGGATAGATCCTCTAGACAAAAAAATTAACAAGGAAACAGAAACTCTAAATGATGCACTAGATCAAATGAATTTACTAGATATCTACAGAGAATTACACTCCAAATTTCAGAATTCACGTCCTTCTCAAGTGCACATGGGACATTCACAAAAACAGACCACATGTTAGTACACAAACTAAGTCTCTATGAGTTCGAGAAGATTGAAATCAGATCAAGTATCTTCTCAGATCACAATGGCATGAAACTAGAAATCAATTACAGGAAAAACATTCAAACACATGGAGGTTAAATAGCATGTTATTAAACACTGAATGGGTTACAAAAAAGATCAAGGAAGAAATTTAAAACTTCCTGGAAACCAATGAAAAGAAACACACAACAACACAAAATCTATGGGATTCAGTGAAAGCAGTCCTGACAAGGAAGTTCACAGCACTACAGGCCTACCTCAAGAAACAAGAATAAAATTTTAATTGATTTTCTAACCCTACAACTTAAAGAACTAGAAAGTAAACAAAAAGAAAAACCCAGAGGAAGTAGAAGGAAAGAAATAGTAAAGATTAGAGCCGAAATAAACAACATAGAGACTAAAAAAACAATTCAAAGATCAATGAAACAAAGAGCTGGTTCTTTGAAAAGACGTACAAGATTGATGGACCCTTAGCCAGACTCCCTAAGAAACAAAAAGAGAGGACCCAAATAAACAAAATCAGAAACACAAGAGGAGAAGTAACAACTGACATCACAGAAATACAAAGGATCATGAGAAAATACTGTGAACAATTATACGCCAAGAAATTGGACAATCTAAGCAAAAGGAATCAATTTATAGAAACACACAGTCTCCCAAAACTGAACCGGGAAGAGATAGAAAATTTGAACAGACCAATAACAACTAAGGAAATTATAGATGTAATCAAGAAACTCCCAACAAACAAAAGCCTGGGCCTGGATGGCTTCACAGGAGAGTTTTACCGAACATTAAAAGAGGATCTAATACACATTATCCTCAGACTATTCAAAAAAATCCAAGAAGAAAAAAGACTTTCAAACTCATTTTATGAGGTCAGCATAATTCTAATTCTAAATCCAGATAAAGACACTACAAAGAAAGAAAACTATGGGCCAATATCCCTGATGAACACAGATGCCAAAATCATTAACAAAAATATTGGTAAATCAGATCCAGCAATACATCAAAAAAATTATTCACCATGAGCAAGTGGGATTCATCCTAGGGATGCAAGGCTGGGACAATATTTGAAAATCAATAAATGTGATACACCATGTAAACAAAATGAAAGATAAAAACCATATGATCATATTAATATATGCTGAAAAAACACTCAATAAAAATCCAGCACCCATTTCTGATAAAAACGCTCAGCAATGTGGGAATAGTGGATTATATTTTGACATAATAAAGTCTATATATGTAAAACCTACAGCCAACATCATACTCAATGGACAAAAACTAAAAGCATTTCCTTGAAAAACAGGAACAAGACAGGGATACCCACTTTCGCCACTCTTATTTAACATAGTACTGGAAGTCTTAGCCACAGCAATTAGACAATAAGGAAAAATAAAAGGGATCCAAATTGGAAAGGAAGAAGTAAAACTGTCATTATTTGCAGATGACATGATATAGTACATAGAAAACCCTAAAGACTCCATAAAAAATCTACTAGATTTAATAAATGAATTTGGCAAGGTAGCAAGATACAAAGTTTACATCAAGAAATCGATGGCATTCTTATACACCAATAATGAACTCACAGAAAGAGAAACAAACAAAAAAATAATTCCATTTACCATTGCAGCAAAAAAACTCAGATACCTAGGAACCAATTTAACCAAAGAAGAAAGACCTCTTCTCAGAAAACTACAGAATTTTGAAGAAAGAAATAGAGGAAGAGGCTGGTTGGTGTGGCTCAGTGGTTGAGTGTCGATCCATTCACCAAGAGTTCACCTGTTTGATTCCCGGTCAGAGCACATGCTCTGTTTTTGGGCCAAATCCCCAGTGGGAGACGTGCAGGAGGCAGTCAATTGATGTTCTCTCTCATAGATGTTTTTTTTTTTTTTCTCTTCCACTCCCTTCCTCTCTCTCTAGAATCAATAAAGAAAAAGAAAATTTTTTTAAGAAAAAAGAAAAAAATTTTTTTAAAAACGAAATAGAGGAAGATATAAAAAAGTGGAAGCATATACCTTGTTCATGGATTGAAAGAATTAGCATCATTAAAATGTCCATACTACCAAAAGCAATCTATGGATTCAATTCAATCCCCATTAAAATACCAATGACATATTTCATGGAACTAGAACAAATACTCCAAAAGTTTATATGGAACCAAAAAAGACCCTAAATAGCCACAGTAATCTTGAAAAAGAAACACAAAGTAGGAGGGATCACAATACTGGATATCAGGTTATACTACAAAGCCACTGTAATCAATATAGCTTGGTCCTGACATAAGAACAGGCATAAAGATCAATGGAACAGAACAGAGAACCTGGAAATAGACCCAAGGCATTATGCTCAATTAATATTTGACAAAAGTGGCAAGAACATACAATGGTGTTGGGAAAATTGGACAGCTACATGCAAAAAAAAATGAAGCTAGACCACCAACTTACACCATACACATGAAAAAACTCAAAATGGACAAAATACTTAACTGTGATGCCTGAATCCATAAAAATCCTAGAAGAACATGTAGGCAACAAAATTTCAGACATCAGACGCAGCAGAATCTTCATTGATAAAATGCCTAAGGTAAGAAACAAAGGTAAAAATGAACACATGAGACTACATGAAACTAAAAAGCTTCTGCGAAGCAAAAAAAACAAGCATCAAAATGGAAAGACAACCCACTATATAGGAGAGCATAATTGCCAACGATACATCAGAAAAGGGGTTAATTTCCAAAATATATAAAGTATTCATACAACTCAACAAAAGGAAGACAAAGAATCCAATTAAAAAATGGGCAGAGCCTGGCTGGTTTGGCTCAGCAGTTAGAACGTCGGCCCGCAGGCCAGAGAGTCCTGGCTTCCGTTCTAGCTAAGGGAAGGTACCTTGGTTGCAGTTTGTCCCTGGCCCCAGTTGGGGTTGTGTGGGTGGCAACCATTCGATGTGTCTTTCTCACATTGATGTTTCTCTCTCTTCCTCCCTGTCTCCCTCCATCTCTATCTGAAGATAAATGCAAAAATGTCCTCGGGTGAGGATAAAAAAAATGGGCAGAGGACCTCTCCAAACAAAATACACAAATAGCCAAGACACATATGAAAAAATGCTCAAGGGCACCAATCATCAGAGAGATGCAAATAAAATGACAGTGAAGTACCACCTCACACCTGCCAGAGTGGCTGCCATCAACAAATCATCAAACAAGTGCTGGCAAGGGTGTGGAGAAAAGGGGACTCTGGTACACTGCTGGTGGAAAAGCAGACTGGTGCATCCACTATGGAAAACAATATGGTGTTTCCTCAAAAACTTAAAAACTGATCTGCCACTTGATCCAGTGATCCCACTTCTATGAATATATTCTAAGAAGTCTGAAACACCAATCAAGAAGAATATAGGTATCCCTATGTTCATAGCAGCAGTATTTACAAAATTACTAAGATCTGGAAACCGCCCATCTGTCCATCAGTAGATGAGTGGATAAAAAAGCTGTGGTGCATATACACAATGGAGTACTATGCCTCTGTAAGAAAGAAAAATATCTTCCTTTGAGACAACATAGAGGGGCCTGGAGAGAATTATGCTAAGTGAAATATGCCAATCAGAGAAAGACAAATATCACATGATCTCACTATTTGTGGAATATAATGAACAAAATAAGCTGATGAACAAAATAAACCCAGAGACATAGAAGTAGGGTACAGACTGACAAACCTCAGAAGAGAGGGATGGGGTGGGGTGGGGGGAGGGATGAAATAAACCAAAGAACTTATATGCATGTATTCATAACCAATGGACATAGACAGCAATGCTAGGCGGGCGGGGTTAGAAGGAGGGTGTCAATGGGGATAAAAGGAGAAACATCTGTAAGAAAAATAAATTAATTTAAAAAAAGATAAAGAAAAATTTTACCAATTCTTAGTCTAGTTTAATAGTCAGCACAGAAGTCCATGGAGCAGCATCTACAGAAATCTGAGGGAAAGAAAGGGTAATATGATATTTTGCTCAACCTGCTTGTTCTTTAAGCATAAAGACAACAAACAGATGTTCTTATGCATGCACAAATTCAGGGAATGTAACTCCTAGAAGCCATTTTAATACTAAAATCCAGCCAACTGAGGAATACATAAAAATAAATAACTCAAGAGTAGATAAAACATTGCAAAATGACTGGTTATGAACACTGAATTCAATTAAATATAGAAGTAAGATTATGTAACTGGGGATTATGGTGACTGAATAGACTGCAATTGTTATAAACCTTGAAATTGTAAAAATAATAATATAACAATAAACATTGGGAAGAAAGAATAAAAAATGTGAAAAAATTTGTGAGAGGGCTAATTTCCCATCTTTCACAGTATAGAGTTCATTGGTGTACTATTAACTTTAAACAAGAAGTTTTTAAAAATGTAATCAGTGGAAATTCTTGCTGAGTTTTACAATCTTGTTTTTATAGAGAGAGATCTTACAATATTTAAGATAAGTATATTTTGTGGTCAAAAATATACCTCTCTGTGTGTTACTTGTGCATTCCTTATACATTTTGCACAATTTATTCCATTGGATTTGTATTTATTTTTCTTCTGTAAAAACTGAGAGGATATAAATATAAAAATTAATAAAATAATAAGCCTTATTATGTTTGTTTCATTTACTTTTTTAAATAATTTTTCTTTTTTTTTCTTTCTTTTATTTATTTTATTTTTTTTATTAATTTATTTTTGTTACAGATGTTTCTCCTTTTTTCCCCATTGACACCTTCCTCCCCACCCCCCCACCCTGTCTCCAGCTTTGTTGTCCATGTCCATCACTTATGCATACATGTGCATAAGTTCTGTGGTTTATTTATTCCCTCCCCCCCCACCCCCTCTCCTGAGGGGTGTCAGTTTATACCCTACTTCCATGTCTCTGGGTCTACCCTGTTCCTCAGACTGCTATGTTCATTATATTCCACAAATAAGTGAGATCATGTGATATTTGTCTTTCTCTGCTTGGCTTGTTTCGCTTAGGATAATACTCTCGAGGTCCCTCCACGTCATCTCAAAGGATAAGAGATCTTTCTTTCTTACAGCTGCATAGTACTCCATTGTGTATATGTACCACAGCTTTTTTATCCATTCATCCACTGATGGACACTTGGGCTGTTTCCAGATCTTAGCTATTGTAAATAGTGCTGCTATGAACATGGGGGTACATGTATTTTTTCTGATTGGTGTTTCAGGCTTCTTAGGGTATATTCCTAGAAGTGGGATCACTGGGTCAAATGGCAATTCAATTTTTAATTATTGAGGTAACACCACAGTGTTTTCCACAGTGGCTGCACCAGTCTGCATTCCCACCAGCAGTGTACTAGAGTCCCCTTTTCTCCACACCCTTGCCAACACTTGTTGTTTGATGATTTGTTGATGGCGGCCATTCTGACAGGTGTGAGGTGATACCTCATTGTTGTTTTAATTTGCATCTCTCTGATGATTAATGATGTTGAGCATTTCTTCATATGTCTCTTAGCCATTTGTATGTCCTTTTTGGAGAGGTGTCTATTTAGTTCCTCTGCCCATTTTTTAATTGGGTTCTTTGTCTTCTTTTTGTTGAGTTGTATGAGCACTCTGTATATTTTGGAAATTAACCCCTTATCTGATGTGTCATTGGCAATTATGCTCTCCCATAGAGTGGGTTCCCTATCTGTTTTGATGGTTGTTTCTTTTGCTGTGCAGAGCTTTTGAGTTTGATGTAGTCCCATGTGTTCATTTTTCCCTTTGTTTCTGTTGCCTTAGGTGATGTATCAGTGAAGATTCTACTGCGTATGATGTCCAAAATTTTGTTGCCTACATTTTCTTCTAGGATTTTTATGGATTCAGGAGTCACATTTAAGTCTTTTATCCATTTTGAGTTTATTCTTGTGTGTGGTGTAAGTTGATGGTCTAGTTTCACTTTTTTGCATGTAGCTGTCCAATTTTCCCAACACCATTTATTAAAGAGGCTATCTTTACTCCATTGTATGCTCTTGCCACCTTTGTAAAATATTAATTGAGCATAATGTCTTGGGTCAATTTCCGGATTCTCTGTTCTGTTCCACTGGTCTGTGTGCCTGTTCTTGTGCCAGTACCAGGCTGTTTTGATTACAGTGGCTTTGTAGTATAAGCTGATATCCGGTATTGTGATCCCACCTACTTTGTCCTTCTTTTTCAAGATTGCTGTGGCTATTTGGGGTATTTTTTGGTTGTTCCATATGAACTTTTGAAATATTTGTTCTAGTTCTGTGAAATATGTCACTGGTATTTTGATGGGGATTGCATTGAATCTAGAGATTGCTTTGGGTAATATGGACATTTTAATGATGTTGGCTGTAGGTCTTTCATATATGGCCTTATATCAAGATATGATCCCTCTACTCCCAAATTGCTGAGCGTTTTTATCAGAAATGGGTGCTGGATTTTGTCGAATGCTTTTTCAGCGTCTATTGATATGATCATGTGGTTTTTATCTTTCATTTCGTTTATGTGGTGTATCACATTTATTGATTTGCGAATGTTGAACCAGCCTTGCATCCCTGGGATGAATCCCACTTGGTCATGGTGAATAATTTTTTTGATGTATTCCTGGATCCGATTTGCTAGTATTTTGTTTAGGATTTTGGCATCTACGTTCATCAGGGATATTGGCCTGTAGTTTTCTTTCTTTGTAGTGTCTTTTTCTGGTTTTGGAATTAGGATTATGCTGGCCTCATAAAACGAGTTTGGAAGTCTTCCTTAATCTTGAATTTTTTGAAATAGTTTGAGGAGAATGGGTGTTAGTTCATCTTTGAATGTTCAGTAAAACTCCCCCGTGAAGCCATCTGGGCCTGGGCTTTTGTTTGCTGGGAGAGTCTTGATTACATCTTCAATTTCCTCAGCTGTTATTGGTCTGTTAAAGTTTTCTATCTCTTCCCGGTCCAGTTTTGGGAGATTATGTGTTTCTAGAAATTTGTCCATTTCACTTAGATTGTCGAATTTGTTGCCATATAAATGTTCATAGTATTTGCTAATGATCCTTTGTATTTCTGTGGTGTCAGTTGTGACTTCTCCTCTTTCATTTCTGATTTTGTGTATCTGGGTTCTCTCTCTTTGTTTCTTGGTGAGTCTAGCTAAGGGTCCATCAATCTTGTTTATCTTTTCAAAAAACCAGCTCTTTGTTTCATTGATCCTTTGAATTGTTTCTCTGGTCTCTATGTCATTTATTTCTGCTCTGATCTTTACTATTTCCTTCCTTCTATTTGCTCTGGGGTTTTCTTTTTGTTTGCTTTCTAGTTCTTTAAGTTGTGAGGTTAGATAGTCTATTAGAAATTTTTGTTGTTTCTTGAGGTAGGCCTGTAGTGCTATGAACTTCCCTCTCAGAACAGCTTTCGCTGCATCCCATAGATTTTGTGTTGTTGTGTGTTCATTTTCGTTGGTTTCCAGGAAGTTTTTAATTTCTTCCTTGATCTCCTCGGTAACCCATTCATTGTTTAATAACATGCTATTTAGCCTCCATGTATTCAAATGTCGTTGCATGTTCTTTTTGCAATTGATTTCTAGTTTCATGCCATTGTGATCTGAGAAGATGCTTGATATGATTTCAATCTTCTTGAACTTGTAGAGACTTCGTTTGTGTCCTAACATGTGGTCTATCTTTGAGAATGTACCATGTGCACTTCAGAAGAATGTGAATTCTATAGTTTTGGGGTGTAATTCTCTGTAAATATCTATTAAATCCATTTGGTCTAGTGCTTCGTTTAGAGTCTCTGTGTCCTTGTTAATTTTTTGTCTAGAGGATCTATCCAGTGATGTCAGCGGGTTGTTGAAGTCCCCTGTTATGATTGTATTGCTGTCAATTTCTCCTTTGAAGTCCTCCAGAAGATTTTTAATATATTTTGGTGCTCCTATATTCGGTGCATATATGTTTACCAAGGTTATATCTTCCTGTTGGATAGTTCCTTTCAATATTATGTAGTGACCTTCTTTGTCTCTAGTAATGGCTTTTGTTTTGAAATCTATTTTATCAGATATGAGTATTGCTACCCCAGCTTTCTTTTCCTTTCCATTTGCTTGGAAGATTTTTTTCCATCCCTTCACTTTCAGCCTATGTGAGTCTTTTGTTGTGAGGTGGGTCTCTTGTAAACAGCATATATATGGGTTATGCTTTCTTATCTAATCCGCTACTCTGTGTCTTTTTATCGGAGCATTCAATCCATTTACATTTAAGGTGATTATTGATATGTACTTATTTATTGCCATTTTTGTTCAGTGTGGTTCTACTTTCCTTCCTATTTCTTCTAATAATTACAGCAGTCCTTTTAACATTTCTTGCAGTGCTGGTTTGGTGCTAATGTATTCCCTTAGCCTTTTTTTGTCTGAGAAGCTCTTTATTTGACCTTCTATTTTGAATGACAGCCTTGCTGGGTAGAGTAGTCTTGGATTCAGATCCTTGTTTTTCATGACCTTGATTACTTCATGCCATTCCCTTCTGGCCTATAGTGTTTCTGTTGAGAAGTCAGCTGATAGCCTGATGGGGGTTCCTTTGTAGGTAACCTGTTGTTTTTCTCTTGCTGCCTTGAGGATTCTCTCTTTGTTTTTAATTTTTGGCATTTTAATTACTATGTGTCTTGGTGTGGGCCTGTTTGGGTTCTTCTTACTTGGGACTCTCTGTGCTTCTTGAACTTGAATACCTTCTTTCTTCACCAAATTAGGGAAGTTTTCTGTCATTATTTCTTCAAATATATTCTCTAACCCTTGCTCATTTTCTTCTTCTTCAGGAACTCCAATGATGCGAATATTATTACGTTTCCAGTTGTCCCACAATTCTCTTAAGCTGTCTTCCTGTTTTTTCATTGTTTTTTCCTTTTGGTTTTCTGATTGGTTGATTTTTTCTACCCTGTCTTCTAATTCACTGATCCGGTCCTTAGCTTCCTCTACCCTGCTGTTTAGTCCTTCCAATGTGTTCTTCATTTCTGCTATGTCATTCTTCATTTCTTCTTGCTGCTTCTTCATTTCTTCTTGCTGCTTCTTCATTTCCACTTGGTTGGTTTTCAGTGTTTCTATGTCTTTGCTCATGGTGTGGATGTCTTTACTCAAGGTGTTGATGTCCTTTCTCATGCTGTTGAGCTTCCTCAAGATCATGGCTCTGAATTCTAGCTCTGTTAACTTGCTTAGCTCCGTTTCATTTATCTCATCTTCGGTAGAGGTCTCTTGTTCTTTCATTTGGGCTCTGTTTCTTTGTTTCCCCATTTTGGCTATCTCAGTGGTTTTTGGAGCCTGCCAAATTTTCCTGTGGATGTTGGTGTTCTGTTGTTTGTGGCTCCCTCTACTGGGTTTGGATGAGCGTGGGAGGACCCACGTTAAACAGCACCCTGGAGTCTTACTTTCCAGGGTATATTTGCAAGCCCAGCAAAGGTTAAGTTATCCTCTAGCTTTTTGCCTAGAGGCTATTAGTTGTGGTTGCTTGAAGAGCCTTGGGTTTTCAGTTGAATGAAAACCTCCCTCAGGTGTTCAGTGTGAGAGGATTTCCAGGGGGTAGGGCAGATGCTAGTAGTTAATGAGCCTCAGTTTGCATTTCAATGGCCCACTAGGGTGTGAATGGATCTCCGAGGGAGGGGCTGCCGCCTCTCCCCAGAGCCCTGGGATGGAGTAAGACGACCAGGCCACAGTCCTGGGTGGCCGCAACTCAACAAAAACTCTGAGCGCCCTCCAAATCCCAGGTGTCCCCACACAATTCCAGTCCAGTCTTCCCTCCCTCTGCCGGAGCCCAGGTGAGTGGCTGCGGCTATTTTAGCGCTCTGTCCCGGCTCTGCGCGGTGGAGCTGGCGCGGGCTTTAACCCCGAGGGCGGGCACCGCTCCCAGCTAAGGCCGTTGCTGTCCGTGGGCTCCCAGCCCCCCTCTCGCGCCTTCGCAATCCTACCAGGATCGAGTCAGTGTCCCTGGTTGTATCGTCCTTGCAAGCTGCTTTTCTGTTGCTTTTTCCCGATGATTTGTCTTTATTTTAGTTGTAATTCCAGTTTGGTCCTGGGAGATGGTCTGTGTAGCTTCCATTCACTCTGCTGCCATTTTCACCTCTAAAATAATTTTTCTTTATTGATTTTAGAGAGAGAGAAAGGCAGAGGGAGAGAGATAGAAACATCGATGAGAGAGAACATCGATTGGTCTCCTCCTGCATGTCACCCACTGGGGATCGTGCCCACAACCTGGGTATGTGCCCTCACCAGGAATCGTACTGGCAACCTTTTGGTGCATGGGCCATTGCTCAACCACTGAGCCACGCCAGCTGTGGAAGCCTTATTTTATTTAATAAACTGTATCTGTATCTACCACTTATCCAACTATATACTTACCTATCTCCACTTTTATGTTTCATGTTGTCTAGAAAACTATTTCACCTGATATTGATTATTTTTTTTATCAGTAGCAGATTTTAAGTAATGTAACTTTGTTATATTTTTCATTGTTGTTTAAATTTTAAACATGGCAGTGTCATTTATTTTAAAAATTAGTAGTCATTTTTCTTTTTTTTTTTTTTTTTTAGTTGAATGTATTAGGATGACATTGGTTAATAAAATTGTATAGGTTTCAGGTATACAAATTTACACTACATCATCTGTATACCACCCAAAGTCAAGTCTCCTTCCATAATCATTTATTCCCCCTTTACCCTCTTCTACCTCCTCCCACCCCCACTTTCCTCTGGCAATCACCATACTGTTGTCTGTGTCCATGAGTCTTTCTTTTATTTTTTTGCTTAGTCTCTTCATCCTTCTTACCCAGCCCCAAAACCCTCCCCTCTGACAACTGTCTGTTCTCTGTATCCAGAATCTGTCTCTACTTTGTTTGTTTATTTTTTTCTTGAAAAATATTTAAAGAGTGGTTTCTTTGGGCAGTTGAACTTGATTAGATAATAATTACTTTTTATATAACTCATTTGGTATCATTTGGGTGGGGTGCATGCGTGCATGCATGTGTATGTAAAAACACTGACCTGTGTTCTTTTATACAATAAGAAAAAGGAAGAACAGAAGGAAGAGTAGGGGAGAAAGGAAGAAGGGAAGGATGAAGGAAGAGAGGGAGGGAACAAATAAGAAAGGAAGGGAGGAAGATGGATTACACACAGTGTAGTAATAAATTCATTTCTAATGTGTCTCACATTCAAGAAGATACAACTTGAGAAGCAGGGGAAATTCAGAGACTGTCAGACATCTCTTGTACACCATTTTAGATTCTCCTCACCTCACTGAAATCTGGCTTCACTACTTCACACAGACACAGCCTTGAGAGCCTTGCCTCTTGCCCATACGATGTCCCTCTTGCTTCCCATCCTAAGTTCCTCTATTAAAGTCATCTTAGAACTCCACTTCCACAATCTAAAATGCATAATTCAAAAGGATGGGGAGATTAACTACCTGTGGGGGAAACTTTCACAGGTGGGATAACAGAAACCAGCAGACAAATTATTCCTTCTTTCACCCCACTGGATGATCCCAAGATCCAGTGTATCCTGAGGAATTGAGCAATCAGTATCATTTAACACTTGTTTTCTCCATGAGGCACTCTGGAAAGTGCTGACCCTCGTGCCCTGTTTCACTCCTTTCAACTCTCTGATAAAATGAGAGGCCTAGTCCTCTATACTCATTTTCCTGAGACTCTACTCCAAACCATACACGACAGGGACTCATTTCTCTACATAATAATGTGAACATCTAACTCCAATAAAAAAATAAGGTGGCATTTCAAATTACAAGGAACTTAAACATGATTTACTTTCCTCTTTAGGAGTGTAGACAAAGAATGAACATCTTCTTTGGGAAACGAGTATTTATGTGCATTCAGAGTGTGCTTAGCAATTGTTCATAAAGAGACATCAAGCCATACGGAGGGTCACTCTCTGCCACCTCTTCTAGAGTAGCTCAGCTTCACTGCTACTGCTCTCTCTCTGCTCCACAGGACCCGGAACTCCCGAGGTGATCACCAACTGTCCTGGAAGAATTTTCTTTCACTAACCTATACTGTCATTCAACCTGTGGTCCAGAGGATTACAATGATTACAGTGGGAGAATCATTTAAACTTGGAATTATGTTCTTGGGCAGTTCCTGGGAAGGTAAAGGTGAGAATGACCCCGAGGGTAAGGAATAGAGAGTAAATGTGGATAGAGCGTATGAAGACAATTGTTATGACAGAAAATTGTTTTTGAAAAAAAAAAAAAATCACAACCCAAAGTCAGGGGAGTGAAAATGTTATTTGGACGTCACTTTGTTCAATGCATATGTATTATCTGGGACATGTATAAGCAAATTAGTGTCTTCAATACTGCAATATAAACTATTAATAGTTTCACAGTTATCAAGCAGGAAGAAATGCAATAAGGGAATGTCATATAAAACAAAAAAGTTTTGAGGTGCAGAGGGGAAAAAAATGTGAAAGATCATAAGTATTGAACCTGGGAGGAAAGACACGAGTAGTTTTCCCAGTTAGGATATCTAGGGAGATGGAGAGGCTGAGATTGTTACTAAAAGGACTAGGGCATTTTATTAGAAAGTTGACAGGAGAGAAATTTTGTCACACAATATTTTGGAAGATTTGCCTAAAATCTGGTTTGGCAATAAGAAATGAGAAATCTGGTTTGTTTCCAAGCAAATCCCAATGAGGTATAAATCATTTGTGCAAAATAAGTCTGTATTTTTGCAGGATTCACATGGAGCTACCACATCCATTTACACAGGCAGTGCATTGCAGGACACATAACAATTCCCGTGAATGGTGCCCCCAGGAGTCAAATGTGAACAATCCCCACACTGTGTGTAGCTGTCCTGCACTTACAATTGATGTACTTCTACAATTTCAGACTTTTTATTGCAAAGCCTGTGAGTTAAAGGTGTCTTTTAAACAGACAGTTCTCCAGTGGAACTGTTCTAACAGTAATCCACTCATTTCAGTGGAAACACCTTTATTCTAAAGTTCATGTTTAAAGTTCACTATAAACCCCTTGAGATTCTTGACCTCTGCCGGAATTTTACATGATGTGATTATAGGGAATACTTGCCATCAGACTAGTAAACAGAGCCCATTATTATATCCTATGTTCTTTAAAGACAGATTTTACATATGATCCATAGCTCCACATTCTGATTGCCTTGCACATAGTAAGCATTCCAGGGTTATTTACTGAATGAGTGTTGAGAGGAATTAGATATACTCTTTTCTTTGTATTTTCCCACAGCAATTGAGAAGGGATAACGTCCAAAGGCAACATATGAGCGTCAACCAATAATTTTCCTAAATAATATTTTCTTTTATTTAGAAATATTGCTTAAAGAAGATGAAGAACTAAATGAGGTTCCTGAAATAAGTTGGAAAGAAAGTCTGGCAAAGTGGTTTCTTCTTTCCTAATCAGCAAGCCACGGTCTCCTGGGTCGGCACTGCCCTTCAGGCCAGTCAGTACTCTGATTACATACATCGGAGAAGCTGGTAACTGTGTTTGTGGGAACAGAAGATGCACTGAGAGGGAGCCCTTGTGAGGCGTCTTAGGCTGATTGCTGGGAGATGCCTCCAGGGGAGGAACCTAATTCTGGAGAGCTTCTTTTCCTCATATACTTCCTCTCAAGGTTGTGATGAATGCCTGTTATTTAAACTCTTGAAATGTGAAGAGAAAGTATCTAAAATGAGCATGATGAAATGGAGCATTATTCAATTAGAAAGATGAAGTGTGATTTTGAGAAGCAGAATATAATTACAAGGTTGGAGCATTTCCAGGAAGTTGTGGATGACACCTCAGCTGACTATAGAAGAAATTTTCTCAGATGGAGCCTGGGCAGATGGTGTTCGTCATCCTCCTCCTCCTCAAAGGTGCTGTGGACCCTGGTCTTATGATGACAGAGCACTTCACTGTCTCAGCTGATGGCCAAATGCCACTGGTCTCGACAGTACACATTTATAAAGCCATATCCTCAAAACACTGAAGAATTCTGAACTCACGCCTTTTTTATATGCTGTGAGTAAGAATAAGATTGAATGAATAAATATAAAGATATATTGGAATTCATAAAAGTTTTATAAAATTTAGATATTCTTATTAATACTGAAAATGTTCATGTTACAATTTTTTCTTACATACGTCAAAGATATTCAGAATCCTCATTGAAAACAAAAAACAGGACTCTTTGTAAAGCTTATAATTATTACATAGCTATTACTCTCCTTCAGAGATATGCTATATCATAATTCTATCAATATGAAACATTTTGCTTTTTAAATAAGGTCTTTATAAACTGAATTTATTATAAAAATTCATGTTTAAATTCCAAATGTTTCTAATTTAAGTCCAAATATTATTTATTTGAAAAAATAATATTTATTTGAAAGAAGACTTGATAGATTCGATTTGAGAGCAATCAGATGTGAAAATAAGTAATTTGGGTATTACCTGAAGAGCAAACAAGGGGAACGTGGTTGACCAGTAATCTCAATAGACTGTCCTACCAAGGACATGCAACTACGTGCTTGGAATCCCACTGTGCTCCATGTAGGATGTGTTTTACCTATTCTCTCTTGCTCATCAACTCTTCTCCCTCCTTCTGGAAATTAGACTTTAACTTCTTACTTCTAGGTCAATCCCTTTCAGCACCTGAAGCTTGTGGGCACTCAATATTTTGAATCTTGGCTCTCTTTTATTCCTTTCCACAATCATTTTTGAAGGCTGACTCCAGTAACTCTCAAATTCTATCTTGCATAAGAAATACCAGGAGACCTTGTTAAACCACATTGTGAAGCTGCAGAGTTTTCTTTCAACAGGTCTGGGGAGAAAGTAGGGAGAAGTAAAAACTTGCTTTTCTAGCAAGCTCACAGTGATGCTGATGCTGCCAGTTTTGGGCCCACACTTTGAGAATCACTGGCCTGTACTATGCTAGGTATAGTATTTAGGTTAGCACTAACTCTAACAACCCTATAAAGGTAGATATCCCCATTTATTTTAAGGAAGAAACTGAGACTCAGAAAAGTTTTCTAGCTTGCTGAAAGGCACATAGCTAATGGAGATAAGTTAGGATTCTCACCTAGGACTCTCTTACACCAAAGTCTATATTCTTCTAAATATATTGCTTTAATTTTAATTTTATTCACGAATTTAAGCCAGACACCTAACTAATATTCTTACAATTATTTATTAAAGAAGAGAGGAATCCTTATCATTTTTATATTTGAATTTCTTAGCCCAAGAATCTGCCTCAGTTCATGGGTGAGAAAACTGCCAGGTGCTACTGCTTAAAATGCATCTCCCTACACATATGAGCCACGTGACAAGCAGTTAACAAGAGCTATGTCAATCCCTCTCAGCACCTGCAGCTCATTATGGAACCAAACAGCTCAAGTCTAAGGGTTCCATTCAGAAGAATGATATAAACAGATGATGCCTGATTTGTCAGGGATCCCCAAGGCTGATATTCAACCTCTGTTAAGAAAAATGAAGATGTATGAAAAACTATCTAATGCTCTCCATCTGGAAGGCCATAGTTAAATTTTAGCTGCATTAAAAACTAAAGTAGCCTGTGCCTTACCAGGCTACATAGCCTTTTGGAGAGAATATTAACCATGTTTTGTATGTGGAAGAAGGCTCGTGAAAGTTGTACTGCAACTTTGGGCCAAAAATCTATCTTAAAGTTCTAGGGAATGTTTTAAATTATTCATTACCAAAGAAAGTCTTTATAACCCCTAGCTATATGTACTTCATTAATCTAGCTGACCATTTGAGTGATGGCTCTTTTTAGCAATATTTGGTATCACCTGCCATGCCTAGCTGGATTCCAGCCACTGTAAACTTCATTCTGCTCCAAATGGAGCAAGTCAACCCCCATGCAGTTTCTAAAGAAAGATCCCTGTGCTAAGGTTCAGTTATGTAGTGTCATTAGTGGAACTTATGCAGTGAGAGAATCATCCAATCAGCACCTTCAATAATGGAGAATAGTGTTTAATGTCATGAGCATGCTCTTGGACATTGTACAGATTGGGATGGATGTTGAGTTTAGCATGCCTATAGGATCTTCTGATATTGAAAATGTGTGGCAAGTAATTCCTCAAAGCGTTATCAAACTTATTAACAGAAGAAGGGCAATTCACACAGGCAAAAAATTAGACCTCTACTATAATACCTTTAGTACAAAAGGAAGAACTGGTCATGCTGTGAGTGGACCTAATTCTGCCTTGCCAGACACCCTCGAGGAAACCTGACCAAAGAAATTTAAGTGACCACCTTTATTTTGGTTGAGAGAGGATTGCCTACTCTCACTTATATCTAGAGAAGGTAAATAGAAAGAACACTAACTGCCCTTAGTAAAAGACTACCCTTAACAGAAAGAACCCAGCCTGCCAGCTCATTTGGCCCTTGCCTGATGGGACAGTCTTTCTAAACCTAACACCTTCACACATGCCAATTACCAGATGATCTGCAAAGATGCTGGGGGAAATCAAATCTGCTGAAGGGTTGCTAAATCTAGAGATATTCAATTAATGAGTAGGCAAAAAAATTATAAAACTGAAATGAGATTCCATCTTGAAGGATGGAAACCAAGACAAACCATCAGAATAACCACAGTTAATCAGATTAATGCATCCTAGTGAGATCAAACTGCTACACCTTCTGAGTGTCCCTTTGTGGGGATAAAGCTAGCAAATACTTATGTATCTCAGATCAGCCAAATTGAGCAGTCTGTTTCATATTTTCATCTGTTTAAGAAAGGGTACTGCCTTGCCTTGGCCAGTTTGGCTCAGCAATTAGAGCATCGGCACGTGTACCAGAGGGTTGTGTGTTTGATTCCTTGTAAAGGGCATGTGCCTGGGTTGCAGGTTCGATCCCTGGTCCTGGTCAGTGTCATGTGGGAGGCAACCAATCCATGTATCTGCACATCAGTATTTCTCTCTCTCTCTCTCCCTTCCTGCCTTCCACGCTATCTAAAAATAAATGAAAAAATATCCTTGGATAAAAAGTAACAAGAAAGAAAGAAAGAAAGAAAGAAAGAAAGAAAGAAAGAGAGAGAGAGAGAGAGAGAGAGAGAGAGAGAGAGAGAGAGAGAGAAAGAAAGAAAGAAAGAAAGAAAGAAAGAAAGAAAGAAAGAAAGAAAGAAAGAAAGAAAGAAAGAAAGAAAGAAAGAAAGAAAGGAAGGGCAGTACCAGATTATCATCTTAATTTCTTAGGGAAATCATTGTTAGGTGAGAAATTATATTCTAATCTAGACTAAATAAATCTCCAGTCCAGAGCAGGGTGTAGAGAGATTTAGAATGACCACATGCCCTTAGCAGTGGAAGAAATTACTCTCTTTGTTCAACAATTAGGGTGAAATCAGATATTCTGTGTTTTGAGCATTCAAAATTTGAAGCTGTCAGATGCATGAAAGAAGACTGAAAAAGAAAAGATGGTTAGTAGTGGACATAGACGACAATGCTGGGGACAGGATGGGGGGTATCAGGAGGAGGGTGTCAATGGGGGAAAAGGAGAAACATTTGTAACAAAAATAAATTAATAAAAAAATTTAAAAATAAATACATAACTTAGAAAAAGAAAAAAGAAAAGATGGTTAGTGATCCAGACTATAAAGTAATTAAAAATTTTTTTAAATATTTAAAAATTTTTTTAAAAGCCAGATTCTATGGCTGACTTAGAACCAGGTTTAGTGGCTGAGAACATGGCCAGGAGTATCCAAGTAGATGTTATGACTGATCCAGGCACAATTACACTAATCATCTGCTTTTCTATGTCATTTCTCCCCTTGATGATCACTCCTAAAGATAATGCTCTGAAAATATCCTGTCCACTGATGAAGGTACATTCTAGCTAAGCAAGGCCCTAGCCAAGGCTCTCGCCAAGGTGGTCTTTATCAAGTCAACCACTAGGACATACATATTCTGTAACATTGGAGAACACAGGCAAAGGCACCTAACAGGTGTTGAATGGATATTTGTCAGGAGAATTTTATTCAAATCAAGGAGCCCAAGCAAAGGCACAAAGCAGATGACCAGTGAATATTTGTTGGGTGACAGTGGTATTCAACAGTTAGTGGAATCTGCAAGTAGATAATGGGTATTAGGAATAATAAGAGTTGAAGCTAAGAAGGCAGCTATTTGTGGAAGGTACTGCTAAAGAATTTAGACATTATCCTAAGGACACAGGAAAGTCACTGAATGATATTAAGATGAAGTGTGAAATAATCTTATTTATACTTTAGAAAGATTGTTCTGGCTACTGGAAATAAATTAGTTTAGAGGCAAAGAGAAATGCTGCAAAACTATTACCATGATCAACTTGACACGAGAAAAAAGAAGCAAAAGCAGAAATGGGTGTTCTGTAATTAGATGGAAACTGACTACTATGTAACCTTGGGTTCCTACGCAAAAGACTTTTCTGAAGGGTTTCGTCTCTCCTTTAGGACACACAAGAGTAGGTGATCTGCAGCCTCCACCACAGGGCATAGGCCTGGTGTCACATGTGACCCATCGATAACAGGTTTGTTGGAGATGAAAATGGATGTCAGTTTGGTGAGTGTTCTGAAAACTTGGAGAGAAGAGGGAATGCTTATTGGAAAATGCCAATATTTAGGCTTAAAAAAATTTTTGTTTCCTTTATTGATTTTAGAGAGAGAGGAAGGGAGAGGGAGAGAGAGATAGAAACATCGATGAGAGAGAACATCGACTGGCCGCCTCCTGCATGCCTCCCACTGGGGATCGGGCCCACAACCTGGGCATGTGCCCTGACCGGGAATTGAACCGGCGACCTCTTGGTGCATGGGTCGACGCTCAACCAGTGAGCCACACCAGCTGGGCTGTTTAGGCTTTTTATTGAGTCCTTGGCTAATGACAATCCTTTCCTGACTCTGCATTTTCCCACTCACCACATCCCAGTGAAAGAGAGACTCATAAATTCTCAGTTGTTGAGTCAGACAGAGTGAGGTTCGTCCCCTAGCATCTCCTAGGACCCAACAGTACTGAAGCTCAATCAGCCATGAAGAAGAAATAGAAATGTAATTGCAAATGTGATTTACATCCTGCAATGTCACTGCTTTAGGGAAAGCCTGGTTCATAGGAAAACACATTGCTCTTACCAATCTGCTCACAGTTCTAGAAACAGGCCTTTTGTATTCTTTCTCCTGCACCTTTTCTTCTTCTGCCCTCCCTCCTTAGATGGACCACATCACTGGTCTTTTCTTATAACTATAATATTCATCCTCCAATGCGTAAATGAAGCTTCATTCCCTCGAAGATGCTTTCCTCTGGACAACACGTAATCTGAGGGATTCTTCCTTTCTATTCCTGCAGCCTACTTCTTGGTACCTACTGTGAGAGAGAGCCGGTGTGAGATCTGAAGCAGGCAAATCACAGTCCTCAGAGTCACCGAGTATTGGAGATATAAATAAGTAACCAGATGTGGTAGACAGGAAAATCTCCAACCCCCACTAAAGATGCCACATCTTAATCCCCAGAACCCATGAATATGTTATGTTATATAGCAAGAGGGAATAGAGGTTGCAGATAAGTTAGGATTGCAATAATAATTTAAAAAGAACTTAAAATAAGGAGATTATCTTGGATTATCCAGATGGACCCAGTGTAATCACAAGTGTCCTTTAAAAGGGGAGAGAGAAGCAGAGGAGGCTCCAGTCAGGGAGAGATTTGAAGATGCTGTGCTGCTGGGTTTGAAAAAAGCCACAAGCTAATGCGTGAAAGCAGTATCGAGAAACTGAAAAAGATAAGAATACAGTTTCCCCTAAAACCACCAAGAGCACAGTCCTGCTGATGCCTTCATTTTAGTCAAGTGAGACCTATTTTGGACTTTTGTCCTCCAGAATTGTAAAATAATAAAGTTGTGTTGTTTTAAACCATTAAGTCTGTGTTAAATGGTTACAACAGCAATAGGAAACTAATGTAACAGACTTAATGCCTACCACCATTTAACACAACAGTTTTTTTTTTTTAAAAAAAGAAATATATATATTAAGTAAATTATCACAAATTTTAGCATGTTTAATACTCAATGTTATCATGTGTCAGTATTACTAAATATTCTCAGCCAGTGGGAACTAGGGACACAGAACAAACTGCATCCATTCACATGTGCCTCTCACCTCTGACTAGACTGGGGCTCCTTCGGTTCAAGAACTGTGTTTTATTCATTATGGTACCTCAATCTCTATTATGGTTCCTAGCACTTGATTTATTTGTTATAAATTATTATTTATTTATATCGTTATGACATATTAATTATTCAACCCACACCAATGAGCACTAGCAAACCACACTGCCTCTGCTGTCAGCCGGTGAGAACTCTGCTGTGCTAGCCCCAGTGAGTTACTTTGTAGTGTGTTGTTCACTCCACTTAGACTCTTTTTTTACCATTTACTTTAAGCAATATAGAACAGTTTGACCCATAATAGCTGATACATTTGTATACGTGACGGCACTAAGCCAGCCACACATGTATGCAAGCATGCACACATACCAGGGAAATGTCCCACTGCAGACTCTTCAAGGAAATGCTTTCAAGAAAAGAGTCCAGAGAACTGATAGTAAAGTGTCACCAGCAGAGAGGGTTTGATACTGACATTATAGAATCTATAAAAGATGTATCCATGACCTGGAAGAATTGAACATACATTTTATAAATGGAAGAAAACTTGTCTAAGACATTACTTCAGGGGATTCGAAGACACCAAAAAGCAAAAAAAAAACAGATGGCCTCATAAAATTCTGAGAATGTACTCCTGAGATTGTGTTCTAAGAATCCTGTATCACTGCAGCACTTCACTGACTCCTTCAGGGAGCCATCCCCAGGGCCCAACAGGGTATGCAAGAGAATATCAGTAGCAGAGAATGAGAAGTGCTGTGGTACGTAAGCGGAACAAGGTAGCAGAGAGGGTGGTGATTTAGCAAGTCCAGAAGGTGAGAGAAGTCTTCCCAAAGGAGGATAGGACTCCAATGAGTCACTAGAGAGAGGAATATAACTAGTCAAGTAGAGGGAACACAGTAGGTAAAGATAAGACCCTTGGCTATTTAGAATATGCCCATTTGTACTGTTATTTATATATTTTTAAGCTTCATCTTGGGTGCCCCAGATAAATTGTTGTTGCAAAATCCATGCCTCATACCTCTTGATGACTGTACTCCTTGCACAACGCTTTTCAAGGAGAAGGAACTGGGAAATGATTAGCCGATGCTGTGACTTGCTCTGTTGTACTCTGACTACACACGCCTTTGCTTTGGTGGCATATGCTGCCTCTTTCCCACCCTGTGCCCCAGCAGTGCCACAGGGCAAGGGTATTTCTCCAGTAATGTCTCTGTGTTTTTGTCTTTGCCCTTGCTGCTTTCTTTCTTGGGAATTTTTTCCCTCTTTCCTTCCTGTTATCTGCTGAGCAAGCCCCTGGCCCTCCTTCAAACTGAAGTTCACACCTGCACTTTCTTTGTTCTTTTAACATGCTACTTGGTGTTTCTTGTTTACTGCATTGCAATACACTTCCATTCACATGTGCCTCTCACCTCTGACTAGACTGGGGCTCCTTTGGTTCAAGAACTGTGTTTTATTCATTTATGGTACCTCAATCTCTATTATGGTTCCTAGCACTTGATTTATTTGTTATAAATTATTATTTATTTATATTGTTATGACATATTAATTATTCAGTAAATATTTTTGGATGGCTTACTATCCTAGGCACTAATGTAGGATCACATGAACAACCCACACAGGCTGGAGCTTAGATATTAGTAAAGATGAACCAAAAATAGCAAGCAAATAGCCATTATAAATAACAATTTCAGATAGTAATGCACACTATAAAGAACAAACAGGGTAATATGATATGTGTTTGTTAAACCATGTCATTGAATTTATGAAACATTTTAATATGTGATTTGGGCACTGAATTTTTAAAAAGTCAAATTCCAAGTCTGTATAAGCAACTCTTGTTCACACCTCTGTTCATCTCAAATTATTTAAATTCCAGACAGAAACAAAAAGGGACAACAATTTCAAGCTAGAAGGATTCACAAATCATTTTTTTCTTGTCTTTCTGCTTGCCTCTGGTAAGAAGAAAACAAAAGTGAACCGTTAAGGCAATTCTCACACCAAAATGTTAAATTACACAAACTAAATAGTCAATCAAGCAAAGAAGAGCTCAGGAATTAGTGGGTGAGTGGAATAGTCATCAGCAGGTATTTATCTAGTGGGACAACTTAAATAGCTTTTAAGAAATTACCTTGAAAAAGATCTTGATTTAACAATGTCAAGGGAAATCGAGTCCTACTTCAAATGCTTTTCCGATGCACTCTAATAGGCTGGCAGAAAAATGAAAGTGAAGCATTGACAGGAAAGAGGAATTCACCAGGAGTGCATTTGCAGTATAGCCATTCTTCACGTCCACAGGAGTCATGCAATGAACAGAGAGTCACTTCCCTACATCTTCCATGGTGGCCTCATAAAGGAGGCACTGTTGACCCTTGAACAACATCGGGGTTAGGGGCACAAAGCCCCTTGAAGGATGAAAATCTACTACAATTTTAAGTGTTTGAGGCATCAAACACTTAACTGCAGTCATCTCTAGGTATCCATGTCGGATTGGTTCTAGGACCCCCCATGATACCAAAATCCGAGGTTGCTCAAATCCCTTATATAAAATGGCATAGAACAATGCATACAGTTGGCCCTTCACATCTGTGGATGTAGAGGCCTGACTATGTAATCATTGAAAAAGAACCAAATATAAGTGGATCTCCACAGTTCAAACGCCCACTGTCCAAAGGTCAGTTGTACTCTGGGTCTTTCAGTGAGTAAAGGGGTAGCACAGAAGTCAAGAGCTCTCAGGTTTTTTTTGTTTTTATTTTAATATTTTTTCTTTATTGCTTTTCAGAGAGAGAGGAAAGGAGAGAGATAGAAACATCGATGAGAAAGAACATCAATTGGCCGCCTCCTGCATGCCTCCCACTGGGGATCAGGCCCATAACCTGGGCATGTGTCCTGGCTGGGAATCAACTGGCGAACTCTTGGTGAATGGGTCAATGCTCAACCATTGAGCCGCACCGGCTGGGCAAGAGCTCTCAGTTCTTTATAACCCTCTGCCACTAAACAGCTATATGGTCTCAGTGAGTCACTTCACTTGAAACCTTCATGTGCCTCAGTTTTATCATCTGTAAACTGCAACCAGATAATACCCTTCACCAAACTAAGTGTCCATAATTCTAAGCCATAAAGAACTTGGTTTAAGGTAATATGATATTTTTGTTCAGGGTAGAGTCAAATTTTAGGACTCTACTTTGCATATGTCCTGATTGCAAGGATCCCCTGGTTACTCAAGACTACCAACTAAGCTATATTGGACCAATACCACCATTTCCTATGTGCCTAGCTCAGAGATCTGACTCAGTGTCTCTTTGTCTTTCATGAAAATGCAGGCATCCTCACTTTACATGGTGGTCCAGGATCATAAAAATGATGTGCCAGCGGATACTGTGCAAAGTAACTTCAATATTTAATACAAAAAATTGGAATTGTTCTGTGACCTTTAAACTTTTTTGTAAAAATATGAATAACATTATTATCAGCATAAATGTGGATTATACATGTGTAAGATGAGCTGGGCCGGTGCGGCTCACTGGATGGAGTGTCGTCCCATAGACTGAGATCCCGGTTCCATTCTGGGTTGGGGCACGTGCCAGGTTTGTGGGCTCGCCCCAGTAAGGGGCATGCAGGAGGCAGCTAATTGATGTTTCTCTCTCACATCAATGTTTATCTCTTTCTCTAAAAAAAATCAATGAAAACCTTTAGAAAATGTGTAATATGATAAAAATAGGAAAAATAATATTTGTTTAGTATACTAAAGCATTTTATTTCTTTGTAATGAACTTATCAAAAGTTCTTTGAACAGTGCTTTCCTTCTACTTGTAATGTAATTTACAGTACAGAGTGATCTTCTTTACTATACTGTGGGAAATTGTCATGGTCCATTTAAGTTTGGACTGGCTTCCAACATTTTAGCCTTTGCAACTCCAATGTTATAAAATACCTTTTAGAATTAAAATTTTTTTCTTTATTCATTTTAGAGAGAGGAAGGGAGAGGGAGAGAGAGATAGAAACATCAATGAGAGACATCAATTGGCCACCTACTGCATGTCCCCCACTGGGAATTGGGCCCACAACCTGGGCATGTGCCCTGACTGGGAATCGAACCGGCAACCTCTTGGTGCACGGATCGATGCTCAACCACTGAGCCACACCTGCCGGGCGCTGAGAGTTACTTTAATTTGAAATTTTCTCCTGGCATCATTTTCTCTAGGATGTCTTCATTCTTTTCATCACAAACACTTGATGTCAATAAGTTTGCCTTCGCTCAGCTTCTCTGGCTGCATTATGCAGGCTCTCAAATGACTGCAGTGTCAATACTCCAGGTCAGCTCTCGGTTCTCTAACTCCATTTATCTTCAGTTTGAATTTCTCCTCCAGCATTATCACTTTCTCTTTCTTCACTGCACTTTCATCTTTTTTGGCCACTTCTCTCTTTTGATTATCCATTTCTGTAAAAAGGGCAAGTGGATCTATCACTTGGAGACAAGGATGCCACCCACCCATGTGTCTGCTGTCTGAGTGTAAAGTAATAGACATGACCAGTTACCACAGTCTTAATTAGAAATAAATAATTGGCCACTGACCATGATGTGCGTCAGTTATTCAGTTAGTGATTTGTGCACTGAAGAGCCACCAACAAAGTTTGTTCTGCATGCAATTATTTAGAGTTAACATCCTATGGTAACTGAAAGTTGAACCATCATTTTTAGGACTGGTGTTTTTTAACACGACTTGTGTAAGTGTGATCCATGCACATTAGAACTAAGCAAAGCAAAACCTGTGCAGCCAAATTAGCATTTTGCTTTGCTTTTGCCAAACTAGGTAAGGTCATCTCAACAATTTGTCTTATAATCTGTTCTTATTCTTTTCAATCATCTCTTCTATTTTCAACTCCTTAAAATTACCACAGAAAACCTCCCTTACCAATTCTATATCTCCTCTCCTTTCCCACGTTCTTCCAAACCAAAACAAAAACAATAAAGGATCTTAATAATGTCTTACAAATATAAAAGTAGCAGAGAACTACTTGAATCAAAGAAAAGAGAAGTCATGTGATAACTATATAAATAAGAAAAAAGTCTTTGACTTGTAATCCCTTTAAAGACCTCCTAAATCCTTTTAGAATTTTTATTGAAAGTCTACATCTATTTCCCAATTCAATTTTAATTAAATGTACTCTTCTCAAATGCCAACATTGAAGATTTTGATGTTGTAAATATGCAACATTTAATCTACTCTGTGACTTCAATAGACTCCTATGGATAGTCCAGGGGCCTCACTGTTATTTACAACACAAGTTACAAATGAACTTTCTGAGCCCAATCCTTCAGAAAGTGAGGGGTATCTCTAAAATCACAATAGCAGGAGGGTGTTTCCTCATAGCAACAAGGTACATATTTCTCTAAGACACAGAGGAGGCCACATTTAATTTTACTGGTTCTTTCAATTTTATTCTTTCCTTTTTTCTCTTTAAAATCTCTCTCTCTCTCTCTCTCTCTCTCTCTCTCTCTCTCTCTCTCTCTCTCTCTCTCTCTCTCTCTCTCTCCAGGGATTTAGCATGAGATGGCAGCCTGGTTGCTCATCCCTGCATATACAACCTCCACTCTCACTCAATTTTAGAAGAATATATTCCATATAGGAGAGAATCACCAGAAATACTTTCAGAATGTTAGTGGATCGCTTTAAATTTTCATTAAAAGCATACAATTTTGGTACATGATTTTATGACAGAAGTGTTCTGGAAGAATAATTCTGTCTAAGGTGCTCATTTTATGGTAACCAAATATAAATTTAAGTGATACTGATTTCTGAATACAGCCCAACCAAGTAATATTTCCCATTGGCCAATAGACATTAAGATTTAAGAAGGCAGCCAGCTAGTCTCCCAAACCTTCAGCTTTCTGAGTTACTGAGTTCCCAGCCCACCTCATAATGATTACAATTTTCCCAAATGATGATGGAGGAAGAGAAGTCCTAAGCCATCATGGATCTAGAAAAATCCAGGAGAATGAAGACAGTCTGAAATTCTCACAAGGCACTGAATTTGAGGAGAAAGATGAAAAAAAAAAAAGTCATGGTATGGATGTGACAGTTCTGTTTGGGAGGGGATATATGAGTTAGAATAAAGCTAAATATTAAGAGGGGTTTAAAGAATATTAGTAGGATCTCTCTGGTAGGCAAGGTTTTGCACTCCTAGGCTGAGCTAAGACTACATGAACCACACCAGTTTCACAGGCCAGGACTAGCAAGCAGGGACCAGAAACCAGAATATCAAAGCACTACCTGAATAAGCAGAATTGAACTCTGACACTTAGGGTTATGTCATTATTATCTTTTCAACCTTACACTTTATCTGTCAGATTTATACAACTCTGAGAGCTCAGGTAGTGTTTACCACAACTAAAACAGAGACAGAAATCAGAGACCTTCCTATTATTGCATTAAAAAAAGGAATTCTTTGCATCACTCTAGGTCAGCGATTTTCTACCGGTGTGCCGCAAGAATTTTTGCAACATGCAATACCTGACTATTTAGTCAGGGGCACTGACCTCTTTTCCCTTAGATTGTTAAATAAAAAAGTGACAACGGCCAACGTAACAATAGCCATTCTATGGAAACTAATCAAAATTATATCTACTTTTCTTGTCAGATCGGCAAAAAATATAATACATTTTTGATGAGCTGCAGAATTTTAGTAATTAGTTTATGTGTGCTGTGAGATGAAAAAGGTTGAAAATTGCTGCTCTACGTCACTATATCTGTGCTCATTCTCCCCTCCCCCCACGTTTTAGCTATGCTCAATCTAGACTGGAAGCAGGCCAACTACTCAGACAAAATGATACTGAATTCTAAGCCAACATTCAATGATCTAGCTAAATTCTTCTCCAAGTCTACTTATCTGTTTTTTCTAAGATGGCTTGTATGCTCACAAGAGGTTCCAAATTTATACTTTATTTTCTCCTGAATTATTCATCACCCTTTTCTAGTGCATCTGGACTGTAAACCACATTAGAATTATTTCATGATTCTTTCTTTTTATTTCCCATTTCCTTCAGGGAAAGGTGTTTCTCTTTAACCTGTGAGCATACCTGTCAAAGAACAGACTTCAGTGATAAGAATAATTGTTTAATATGTTCTTCTAAAGAAAGACTACTATCCCCCAGAAAATAAAATGCTGCCTCATAAGAAGCTACAGAGGACGCAGTGAAATTAGTTTGAACCAAGGCCTAAAGCAAGGACAAAATAAAAATGTCTTTACGAACTTTGTTTTTTATTTATTTAATATTTATTACCAGATGTTAGTCCAGGGCACTCACCTCTCACCAAGCAGTCAGTATGTGAAGTTAGAGCATTTGAGGCAGTGAGAATATCCACACTCTTCTATACATAATATTTGTTTAAACTGGTTTTGTTTCTGTACTTGGTGACATGCTTTACTAACAAGGGCAATAACAACACTCATAAAATATATGTGTACCATATGTGTAACACACACACACACATCCCTCTACATGCCTTCCAGTGGTACCACTCATTCCCTGCATGTGTTAACAACCACAATACATCTAATACTGCAGTGTACATAATGTGGAAAATATAAAAGAAATATAAGTGCTTCTTCGCTACATGGGTCTTAAAACTTAAATGAGGAGACAAGCAATATTTAAGTGTATAAGACAATAAAACATCATCTCAAATATTTATTAGTGATAAATTTGTTGGGGTCTTAAGAAATTCATCTGCTAGATTTGGACAAAAGACATATGTGAGATATTTACCTTACTAAGAAGAAAACAGTTAGGAAGACATGTTTCCCATCAGACTATTTTGACAAGAATAGAACAATATCAGATCTCATTTGGCTCTTGTTTCATCAAAGAATGCCACTGGCTTGAGTTTTTAAAACACTAAGTTAGCCAATCAAAAGACAGCTGTCAATTTGCAAACCCTGAACTTAATAATATTTTACCTTTATAATATACAAAGATATGACAGGGATGATTTGATTTTCGAAATCCAGTCTACAGAAGTGTAGGAATTCTACTGGACCTATTGTAGTATATTGTGTCTGGGGACACAGCTGAAAACTACTCAGAGCCTATATGTGTGATGTGTAGTCTTCTAATTCACCTCTGTGGACCATGGTTCTTCTACATGGACTGTCTGGAACCTGAGGTACTAAGAAAAATCTATAGAGCTCAAAATACTTATATCTTAGACTTGATTCTTTTTTTAAAATTTTTTTTTCTTTATTGATTTTAGAGAGAGGAAGGGAGAGGAAGAGAGAGGTAGAAACATCGATGAGAGAGAACATTGATTGGCTGCCTCCAGCTTGCCCCGCACTGGGGATCAGGCCCACAACCTGGCTTGGGCACATGCCCGGACCGGGAATCAAACCGGCGACCTCTTTGTGCATGGGTCGACGCTCAACCACTGAGCCACTCGGGTCAGGCTGGAGTTGATTCTCAATTGTCTGTCTGCTTTGTGTTTTGAGGCCCTATTTCAAGATGTTTAGTTAATAATGTTTATGGTCCCAGCGGGTGTGGCTCAGTGGACTGAGCATTATCCCATGGACTGAAAGGTCCAGGTTCTATTCACTATCAGGGCACATGCGCAGGTTTGGGGTTCAATCCCCAGTAGACGGCGTGCAGGAAGCAGCAGATCAATGTTTCTCTCTCACATCAATGTTTCTATTTCTCTCTCTCTAAAAAAAAAAAAAAAAGAAGAAAAGAAAAAGAAAAAAAATCAATAAAAACGTATTTTTAAAAAATAAAAATAACGTTTGTGGACACTGGCCAATTTAGCTCAGCGGTTAGAGTGTCAGCCCGCGTACCAGAGAGTCCCAGGTTCAGTTCCCACTAAGGGCATGTACCTCAGTTGTGGTTTGTCCCTGGCCCCGGTTGGAGTCGTGCCCGTGGCAACCAATCGATGTGTCTCTCTCACATTGATGTTTCTCTGTCTCTCTTCCTCCCTCTCTCCCTCCCACTCTATCTGAAGATAAATGCAAAAATGTCCTCAGGTGAGGATAAAAAAATAAAAATAAAAATAATGTTTGTGGGATTAGTCTGAATGCAAACAAATTAAAGCAATCAATAAAAACACTCACTTTGGGGTAATCTGTGGTACTCTTCTGAAAAAGAAATAGAAGAACCATTATTCTCTAATGAATAGGAAGTGGAGGGATATTCTTTGATCTCAAATAGGCCCCAGTATTTCTTATTTGGGGACCAGAAAAACGATGACTGGCAAATTCTAAGACAGTAGTTCTCAAACTTGATTCACCACTAAAATTACCTGAGTAGCTTTTTAAAAATAACCATGCTTTGGTTATACCAGCAGCAGAGATTTTTATTTAATTGGTCTGGAGTGGGGTCCAGACATCATCATTTGTCCAAAGTTTTCCAAGCTACGCCAATGCTCAGCCAAGATTGACAACCACTGCTATCCTAAGAGGTCATCCATTTTCTCAATATGACCCTCAAACACCTTGTGGGTGGTCTTCCTAAGGCCCCTCCGTTCCTGAAGCTAATTCAGAGTTAATTTTACAGTTACTTTTCTCCAAGAAGAAAAAAAAAAGAAGTTTTTCCATTCTGGTGTACTATAAGAATTTCTTAGATTAGACCTCCCTCAGGTTTCAGAAAAACCTATAGGGCATGCAAAATCTAGTGATCACTCTTCAAGGGAGGTAACACATTTGCTATGCAAGTGAGTTAACCTAAATGACAATTATGAGCTACAAATATAGCTAATAAATATTAGCTACAAACTACTGTAAATAGTGTACTTCCTTTCATCTTGATTTTTCAAAGAGATCTTCAGGGAAGAAAAACTGCATTCTTGATTCTGTATTACTTGGCAACTAGCAGTCTGTGTTCTGAAACCCCAAACAACAGTCTTCTGGGGCCTCTGTTAACTTTGTTCTAAACTTTACACAGCTAATTAGAAGTGTTCAAAGGCCCTCATTTTGAACCACTTAGTTGATGAGAAATGCATGCTTAATGGGCATCCTCAAAGACAATTTAATGAATCTAGAAGGAAAGCAAAGCAAACTGATTACTATGCAATGACTTGCATGAGCTCCTGTGACCAGCTTGTAAACAACAGAGCACAGAGGTAACCATCACATGGATGTTGGCAGCTCAGATTATTAATGAGGATACGATTGTGCTAATGATCAAGCCGCATTTTTAAAAATTAAATCTTTGGGGGCTAGGAGAAAATATTCAAAGTTAATATCATTTAAATATAGTACTTTGAAAAATCTTACTTAACCCCCATGAGCTATTTAAACAGCTTCAGAAGGGATAGGGGACAAGATTTAGGAGCTTTTGGGTTTCTTAGGCTGAGAAGATTTGAAAGGTGACATCCTTTCAAATTCTGTGACATCCACATCCAAGATGATTATACTAATCAGTGGCGGTTGAGCAGCTAAATCAATGTAGCAGGTTTTTTGTTTAATTAACCATGGTTTGCATTAGGAATGGGGGATTAACAAAGTAGGTACCATCTTGATCATTTATTAAGGGAGACCAACCATTATACCATTTAACAACAACATCGGGATTATTGGGCTAGGATTCCTACGATATCCTCTTCTACCCTTCATGGGGTCAGGAGGAAGGACGTGAATGTCACTTACACCTAGAGAAGACAGACTTTGCTTAAAACTCAGCTCAACTCTTCCCAGCCCATACCTTCCTTTGTCCCCTTCAGAACCTCCCAGGTATACACATTTCCACATAAGGAGGACTTATTCAAGTACGCTGCTAGATCCTACCCCCACAGTTTCTGATTCAGTAGATGTGGGCAGAGCCCCTACAATTTGCATTTCTAACAAGTTCCCAGGTGTTGCTGATGCTGCTGGTCCAGAGACCACACAGAGAATCACTACCCTAGATATCACTTTACTCTTGACAAGGAAAATTGCTACCATTGTCTGAATATGCCCTATACGTTTAGACTACAGGTTCACCCCCTCCACAAACCCAACATTAACAATGAAAGCCTCCTGACACTTTCACCACCTTCACAGACTCCCCCTTAAACCATTCCCTTCAGCTCAGCTCACATTCTATTTCTAGACATGTTCCTAATTTGCTGTCTTATGGTGCCACTGAAACAATGTGAAATGCCCCAGCCCTGGCCTTCTCTCCTGCATGGACATCTCTGATTACACTGCTTGAGTGCCTGTGGACAACACCTCACCTGGCCCACCCAAGACTCTGGTGCCTTGTACAGGCGCAGGCCTTTGGGTGTGTGTGTGTGTAAAATGATATGCTTTTTATAGCATATACTAGAAAACAGAGAATAATAGAATATCAGCACGGAAAAAGATACTAAATTATAGATACCATTACAAATTATAATGATGCTAGATTATTTAATGTGTGCACCTGTAAAATTTTAATTCTTTCTGGAATAAATTGAAGTTTTAAAAGTATATTTTATCTGTTTGTGAACTTTAAAAAGGCCCCTATTCCACAGCACTGCTCTAAGACTGTCCTAAATATAGTCTACTGCTGGGAGATTGTGTCTTACTCTGTTTTGACTTATTTGTTCCTCTCTGTATACACCATGGGTAGTCTCTTCACTCTTTCTGGGTGAGATAAGAGATTGTGATATTTCCACCACTGGTCTCTTCAAGAAGAGATTGCACCCTTTTAACTGAAAGGCACCGATTCAGGAATACCTACTAACCAGTCAGAGCATCCAGTGATCTCAGCGTGCTCCAAACACTTACCAACTGCCCTCCGCTGGCCTTGACAGTGTTAATAGTGCAGTTTTGGGTCTTCTCGGGAGGAATGCAGCATTTGGTGGTCTGAGAGTTAGGAGACTTACTTCTTCACAGTTCCTGATCCTAGACACTTTTATACTGATTCACTTTGTTTGGGTCACTTTTATTATTTCTGCAGTAATAAAAAGACTACCATTCAAAGTGGTCACTAGTTATTTATTTAAAACATATCCATCCAGGCATGTGACACAGTTGTCCCTTACACTGTTGTGACCATGGCAGTGGAGACTCCAATGTGAACTGGACTTCTGTATGAAGTAGTGGCTTCGACTGTCATTACAGTCCCTTGAGTGCCATTCTTAGTGAAATTTGGGAGGGAAAATTAAAATATTATGCAAATAGCAGGAGGAATTTAGAGAAACAGTATCCGTATTCTTTTTTTTTTTGTTTGTTTGTTTTTTTCTGTAACTTATTTGCTTTCTTTTAGGCTAAGAACAGCTATTTCCCTTGATACACAGAACTTCCTTTAGTCCATAACTCAAAGACTCCTCATTCTCTCACCATGGTGGTTGAGGCTCCTGCAGTCTTTCTCCTGGACTATCACAGTTGCCTCCTGACAAATATTCCTTTTTTTTTTTTCTTTTAAAAAAACTTTTTTTTTCTTTATTGATTTTAGAGAGAGGAAGGGAGAGGGAGAGAGATAGAAACATCGATGAGAGAGAACATCAATTGGCTGCCTCCTGCATGCCCCCCACCAGGGATTTGGCCCACAACCTGGGCATGTGCCCTGACCAGGAATCGAACTGGTGACCTCTCGGTGCATGGGTTGATGCTCAACCACTGAGCCACACCGGCCAGGCCTGACAAATATTCCTAACCTCGATGTTCTGCCTGCTCCATCTCCTCTCTGTTTGGCAACTTAATGCATACACACACACACACACACACACACACACACACACACACACACACTTTTGGACAAGATCTAAGTCCATTGGCATTTTGCACACATCTCTTCACGCTCTGAAGTACCCTTGCTTTCCAGTCCCATGCCCCACCATGATTGCTCTTCCATGAACACCTCATCCGTCACACCAGATACTCAGCTTCATCTCACACCAGTCTTTCCTTGTTCTTTGTACTGGGCCCCTTGACCTTTTAATGCCTCCAATGCAAATGGCATTTTGCATGGGTTTCACATGCGTCACAATGTGGTTTCCTCTAACTAAAACGGTCTTCTCCAACTTCTCCCCTGGGTAATTCCTAACTCCTACTCATCTCTCAACTACATCTCAGTTGTAATTTCTCAGGCAAGTTTGGCATAAGCACAGATATATACAGAGAGGATAAAACAAAATGGATGTAAGTTAATTATGATAAATCTGGTTTAGGAGAGAGTTCCTCAATCTTTTTTCTTCATTAGCACAAAGGCTTCTGCTTAATTAAACAAGCTTTTTGGTTAATGCAGGTTTCTTACTCTCTTACTCAGTGCTAGTTGTGAACCCACGCTCTCAGATTTTAACTCCTCATTCAAGAAAGCTTATGAAGGGTGTTATCAAAGAATACTCATTAGTGTAGGAAATTCGGATGCATCTTCTTTGAAAGGAAAGTCCTTGAGACTTAGGAGTCCTAATTAAAGATGAGAAAGGTACATCAAGTTTAGTTTTGAGGATTGGTAAATTTAACTGGAATAAAAGCAACTAGTTGCTTTAAAAGAATGCCAGAGTGCAAGCCAGCAGTAACTATATCCAGTGCACTAAAACAATCACAAAGCCCGTATTAGCCCATATTAGCAGTCTTTGAGAAATAATAGAATAATGAGAAGTGTCAGTAATCCATAGGTGGACAGTTGTGGTACTGGTTTTTATAGTTGGGAAAAGGTTACTTCAGGGGTTAAGAGGATGGTTAAATGCAATGGCTGATAAGCCATGCCAGATTTCTGCCCAAAGAAACAGTTGTCACCAGGCACCAGCACAGTCTCACAAAGAAAAAGATATGCTAAAATAAACTAATCTACCTTTTAGAAAAAGTCAATGCATCAAGAAAACTACCATATACAGAACATCAGTCTGGCCGGTGTGGCTCAGTGGTTGAGCATCGACCCATGAACAAAGAGGTCGCTGGTTCGATTCCCGGTCAGGACACATGACCAGGTTGTGGGCCCGATCCCCAGTGGGGGGCATGCAGGAGGTGGCCAATTGATGTTCTCACTCATCAATGTTTCTATCTCTCTCTCCCTCTCACTTCCTCTCTCTTTAAAATCAAAGGGAAAAAAATTATAAAAAAAAAGAACACCAATAGGTTTCAAATTGACATTTCTCACATGCTCCTGAAATCCTTAGTGGGAGTTGGTAAAGCTTTAGTTATCAAACTTTAATACAGCTTTTATCAATCAACATTGGTAGTATTACAACATGCTCAACAATGATAATTTACACCTTATATGTATAGACCATATTAACTCATTATCACTTGATAATTACTTTTTAATTACTTATAATTCATTGTAAGCATTTATTTATAAAATGAATTAATTAGCAAGTGAACATTCTTGAATTTGGGTTTTCAATGCATTGGGATTCTTCTATCTGAAACCACATTTTCACATGCTTAAAGCATTCTAACAAGTTATTTGAGGGGTTATGAAGATAACCATATATTTAGAAAATGTTGCAAAATAAAACAAAGGATAGTCTTAGTAAGAAAGGTCCTCATCAAAGCTGGATATTGGTGACGTTTGCCTTCTGTTGTGGCTAATTCCCTTCACTGCATAATTTTCTCCCTTCCTTCATTTCCATTAGCCACTAAGCACATACTCCCAAATGAAAATGCCCTCATGATTTTTCTACCCTCTTCCAAATTCAGCTGTCTAAATCAACCCATAGTTAAAATTTTGTAACTGGTTATTTATGCCCAATAACCCTGGAGTTTTGCCAGGTTCTTTGAATATAATTTCTACCTTCAAAGACCTTGTAGTCTATCTTGATATTTATTATATTTCACCAATTTCACATCTTTAATATGTACATACATCTTACAATAAATAACATTTTAGTTTCCATCAACTATAGGAAACGTGAGCAATGTGGACAAACTACGTAGAGAAGTGATTGATTTTGTCTGGAGGTTCTGTAGAGGAGATGGTAGAGTGTCAAATGTGGAGGAGAGAACACATTTCCAAGAAGAATATCTTGTCTAAACCTTATCTTTAATGGAAAGGGCAGGAAAGAAGAGAGGTCATTGCTTTTGTGAAACTCCAAGTTAGGATTTGGTAATTGATGAGATTTTTTTTATGACTCCTGAAATTCATTTATGTACAATCATATAGGCAACAATATATTTACCTGAATATAAACCAGGCAGGACTGCTACCATGGCCTACCTGAGCCACTGATTGTTAAGGAAGCTAACGCTGCTAGCATGTGAGGCAGAAATTACCAACAATAATCAAAATAGTATCAAACAAAGAGTTACAAATAAATTTGCATATTGATTGACATATTTGTTATATATATTTAGTGCCTCTGTCAATTAATTAAACTTAATAATAATGACTATGAAGGCCTATTATGTACCAAGTATTTTATGTACATTGTTTTAATTCTCACAACAATCATAGATATTTTATTCCCATTTTATTTTATTTTTTTCCTTTTTTTAAATTTTTAATTATAGTAGGCATACAATATTATATTAGTTTCAGGTGCACAACATAGTTATTAGACATTTATATACCTTACAAAGAGACCAACACAATAAATCTAGTAACCATCTGTCACCATACAGAGTTATTACAATATTATTGACTCTATTCCCTATTGCTGCACTTTATATCCCCATGACTTACTTTATAACTAAAAGTTTGTATTTCTTAATCCTTTTCCCTTTTCCACCCAATCCTCTATCCACCTCCACTCTGGTAACCATCAGTTTGTTCTCTATATCTATGGGTTTCTTTCTATTTTATTTTGTTTGTTCATTTCTTTTTTTATATTCTACATATAAGTGAAAATCATCTAGTATTTGTCTTTCTATCTGACTTATTTTACTTAGCACAATACCCTCTAGGTCCATCCATGTTGTTGCAAATGGCAAGATTTTATTCATTTTTTATGGCTGAGTAATATTTCATTGTATATATGTACCTCATTTTCTTTTTTTCCTTCTTATTGAATTTATTGGGGTAACAAAGATTAACAAAATTATACACGTTTCAGGTGAACAATTTCACAACATATCATCTGTACATCGTATTCCCATTTTAAAGTTAAGCAAAAAGATACTCAGAGAGGTCAAATCTCTTACCCAATATCACACAGCTATGAAATAGAGAAACTAGAATTTAATACTTTTATTTAAAATTCTGGCTTGTTTCTTAACATCATGGTGCCTATCTTCTTCCCTTTACTTAAAAGATCTTTTAAGGTCCTTCTTTTGGAAGTTTGGTAGTGTGTTCTGTCCTTAAAGGAAAATTCTCAAGCATAGTGCTCTTTCTCTGTTGGGCCATGTTTAACTAACAGTTCCTGCATCATAACCTGAAGTAACAGCCATCTATGATCGTTATTCTGTGGAGTATAATGTGGCCACTCTCAACATAGCAGATCTTTTCGTTCCAGGCTATTTTTTCCAACTCATTAGTTTCAGTGGAATATGCCTGTTGACTCACAAATTCACTTTCATTGCATTGTAGAAATTTGGTGAGATCTAGGATATAGATAGATAACCAAGTTTCTACTTCTAATTTTGACCTGGCAAAGGTCATTTCCAGAAGACAAAATTTTGGGTCAATCTTACAAGTAAGTGATTCAAAGTGTTTTCTAGAGGACCCCCATTAAAAAGTATCTCTCTATTCCATATCACTAGTTCCCAGGAATTCCACCTAAAAAGATATTCAGGCAAACTACAACTTGAGACAAAGCCAAACAAAAAGGAATTCTGAAGAAGCATGGACTTTAGGAAGAAGAAAAAAATGATCACAAAAGGAAACATCTGTAACACTCTCAACAACAAAAATAAATTTTAAAAAAGAAAGTTTAAAATACTGTAAGAAGGAATAAAAGACAAAGAAATGATAACAATGCCTCTAATAAGGGGTTGATATTCAAAATATATAAAGAACTACAACTCAACAACAGAAAAAATAAACAATCCAATTTAAAAATGATCAGAAGACCAGAACAGATATTTTGCCCAAAAAGATATACAAATGGCCAACAGATACAGTACATGTAAAAATGCTTAATGTCACTCGCTATTAGGGAAATGCAAATCAAAATCAAAATGAGATACCACCTCACACCTGTTACAATGGCTATTTTGAATGAGACAAGTAATAACAAGTGTTGGAAAGTTGTAGAGAAAAGGAACCCTCATTCACTGCTGGTTGGAATGTATTATAAATTGGTATAGCCAGTGCAGGAAACAGTATGGAGATTCTAAAAAAATTAAGAATAGAGCCACCATGTAACCCAACAATTCCTCTTCTGGGTACCTGTATCTACCTGAAAACTTAAAAACATTTATTCATAAAGAGATATGTACCCCTATGTTCACTGCAGTATTTTTCACAGTGGCAAAGACATAGAAACAACCAAAGTGTCCTTCGATAGACATTCAGATAAAAAAGTTGTGGCACATATATACAATGGAATACTACTCAGCAATAAGAAAATATGAAATACCACCATTTGTGACAACATGGATGAATCTTGAGAATATCATAATAAGCAAACTAAAGTCAGAAGGAAAAAGTCAAGAACCATATGATTTCACTCATATGTAGGATATAAAAAAGAAAGCAACAACAACAAAAAAAAACAATAAAAACAAACAAAAACTCATAGACAACATAATGGTGGTTATCAGAGGGAAAGGGGGTAGGGGGGAATGTAGGGGAGAGTGAAGGGGATTAGATATATAGTAACGGAAGAAGACTTGACTTTGGGTGATGAGCACACAATGCAATACATAGATGATATGTTATAGAATTGTACACTTGAAACCTATATAATCTTATTAACCAATGCCACCTCAGTAAATTTAAGAAAATCTAAAAAAAAAATTACATCTAAAACCAGGAGTAGTTTGTTTTTTAAAATCATTATCTTTCTTAAACCCTCAAGCATTAACATAATTTTTTGAATATTAAAAGTTGTCCAGCCGATATGACTCAGTGGTTGTGTCAACCCATGTACCAAGAGGTCGCCAGTTTGATTCCTGGTCAGGGGTCAGGGCACATGCCCAGGTTGTGGGCCTGATCCCCAGTGGGGGGGCATGCAGGAGGCGGTCAATCAATGTTCTCTCTGATGGATGTCTCTATCTCTCCCTTTCCCTTCCTCTTTCTCTAAAATCAATAAAGAAAAAAAGTCTACTGATTTCTCACTGTATATTATTAATTCTTATATTGATGCAATACAAGGAAATATAGTCTATTTTCTTTCAAAAGTTAAATAAAATGTTTTCTTTTAACTAATTGTATATTAAATATCATTTATAATTATGCTTAACCACTTTTTCTTGGAATTTAATGCTTTGTTTGCCAACTTAAAAAATTAAAATCAGAAATATCTGTTATTAACTAAAAAAAGAAATGATATAAATGTTGACATGAATCAATAATGATAAGATTTTGTGGTGTGAAAAATCAAATTAAAAATAAAATGCACAACAATGACAACAAAATATAATTAAATACCTTTGGAAGGTAGCATGTTAAGTCCTATTCACTAGATTCTATTTCTTCCAACATGAGAGTGTAAAGTTCTAGAGGTCAAAAAAACTGAAAGAATAGGAATATTGGACAGAAAAACATCACAAAAAGGCACCCTAAAAATCATCTAGTCCAACACTTTTATTTTACGTGGTGGAACATGCAAGGGTCAGAGAGAGGAAATAAAACAACATAGTTTAGCTTCCCTGGAGGGGCTCAGCCTGAGAGATGGAGAGGGGTCCAGTGCTCTCACTCACTCTTCCATTGCACCAAACTTTACAGCTGAACCCAGAGTCAATGACCTCTACGTAACTTTGACAACATCAGTTCAATCAAACTCATCATTGATTTCCAAACTTTCAGAGAGCTAAAATCCGAGAGCAGTGCTCTCACTTAATCTGCTTTGTTTTTCCAGCTTTCAGCTCTCATTTCTACAAGCAAAAGGTATAAATACCTGGCAAAGCTGTGGCTTAGAGGGTGCCTGTTTACCTCCTTATTTTATATCTCCTGTCAAACAAGGTATCCAGCCACAAGAGAACTGACCTCACTCCCTCCGGAAACTGCCTCAACTTCCCCAAACAATATTGACTACATGCCAGCAGCAACTAAATACGTTACACTTTATGTAAAAATTCAACCTTGCTCTTTCACCAATTCCAGCTTTCTAATTATTTTCAGAGTATTAAACATTAAACAGCCATATCTGAGGAAGCAATTCCTTTAACTTTAGAGGAAGAAATGCATTGTACATTTTCTTAACCTTTAAAACATGTCAAGGGCATAAATCAAAATATACCAAATTGCCTCTGGGTGAAAAAGAACACTCCTTTAACACAAATGCCTTAGCAATTCTGTAGGCAAGAGGTCATTTTCTTCAGAAATGTTCAGAATGGGTATATTTCCCTTAAAGTATTTTACAAAAAAACTTACATGTCATTCTGGGCGGCTGACAATTCAAGGTGTGAGAAAAACAAAATAAAAACAGAAGCAGGAAAAGATTATTTTAGAGATTCCCAACAAGGGTCGCTGAACTCTTAAGAAATGAAAGTATCAAAGCACTCCCAGCAGCATTTGGACATTAAACGTTACCTTGCTCTTAGAAAGTCATGAGGTTTTCTTTTTCTTCTTCTGATTTTTAGGCATTTTTGACAGCAGCACCTTTATACTCATGAAATCATCTTTATCTTTGTACATGCATTGGATAAGCCCCCTGTTTAGACCAAATAGTTCATCTTCCTAAAGTGATTGCCTTTTCAGAGAAAGTCATATATGAAAACAGAAAACTATATCCTGATCTAATGGCTTCAATTTGCAGATAAGGAAATTGAAAGGTAAAAAGGTTTGTTATTTGTCAGCCACTCAAGGATCACAAGCTAGAACCTGAAGTTCTTGAAACTCAGTGTGATGGTCATTTCATTATCACCATTTGGGTCATAATTAAAAAAACATTTAAATTCTAACACCAGGGCAGACTCCTTCTGGTTTTGAGACGCAATATATTTTTCTTTCTTTCATCTTCCTTTTTTCCCATATAAAGAGTAGTTCATAAAATCTCCTTTGCTCTCTTAACAATCCAGGATTCTTAAATACATTTCACTACAATTTTATTTTAAAATATGAATGAGAAAAGAAAATTACCTATGGGGGAAAAAACAACAACCGAAGAAAAACATTAAACTGAGCAAATAGGATCGGAATAATGGAAAATAAAAAGAATATATGTGACTACATTTTTGATGTGATAAAACACTCTAGGAGCCAAATGGCAGCTTTTCCTTAGCAGATTTATTGTAAAGACACAATCTCATCCCAAATAGCTTTCAGATTTGGCTGTGGTGCAGAGACCTTCTGCCTTAATAAAGGATATTTGAGGTTGAATATATTTAAGTTGGAGTTATCTCAGAATACAGAAAGTGGTACATTAGGCTCGTTAGCTCATAGGAAAAAACAAAGTGGTTAAGGCAGGTACATAAAACAAGACACTTCAAATGTGAGATAAAAGTGATAAATATCTCCAAGTTAGATGCTGAAATATGGTACTGCTGTGGGTATTATTTTAGCAACAGGCAATGATGTGTGATAACTCAACACTGTTCCATGTAATGATTTTTTGTGGCTTTGGATCCTAGTGCAAGGATTTCTAGTTACTGTAGTGAAAATTTTATTAAAACCAGTTCTCAGGTGGGAAAAGAATGAAACCATTTTTATCTAGAGTTCCATTCCATGAGTTATCATACTTCAAACTGTCAGTAATGGAAATCTGGAAATTTTAAGATTGCATCTATACCTAAGTAAGCCTTCAACCCAAGAGAGTAAGAAGAATAAATAGTTTTTAAAATCTTTTCCTTTAAATATTTAGATAGCTGAAGCAAGGAATATCAGGAATTAAATTAGGCCATTGCTCCCATTTTGAATTTAACTTAGCTATGTAGATATGCCCTGAATGTAGCTTGATGGACTGTGAAACTATCTCAATATTTTAATACTCATGTGTGTGCTAACAAGTGTATTTTAAAAATTATGACCACTTTTGAAACATTCAACATACTCAACTCACAAAAGGGGCTGAGATTCAGTGGAAGGAACCCTGTATGTGGGAATCAGTAGCTTTGTTCTGGACTGGACTCTGCTGTAGTTAGCTCTGTGGTAGTGTTAACTTGTGTTCACTACATCATGCTGCACTATCATATACCCCAAATCTCAATGTCTTCCATCAAAGGTTGTATGACTTGCTCACATTTTCAGGTGATGGTTGACTACAGGTCGGTTCCATGTCTTCATTCTGTGACCCAGGCTTAAGGAGCAGTCCCTATCTGGGTATGTAATTCTTGGGGCAGCAGGAAAAATGAGCAAGTCACATGACTAAACTCGCCTTGAAAGAAGAATGCTTCATTTTCTCACAGAAGAGCCGCTGAAATTGAGAAAACATAGTCTAACACAGATCATTTTTTTTTGTTACAAATATACACTTCTTTCCCTTATATACTCAAAATACATTTATTCTCCCTTGAATAAAAGTCATAAAAGTCCTAGCGTAAGACTCAAATTCTCAAACTTCAAAGTACCGATAATCCAATCTAGATATGGTTCCTCTTGATCTAGAAACCTCTGAACTAAAAAGACAACTTAGCCCTGGCCAGTTTGGCTCAATGGTTAGAGCAACGGCCCACGGACCAGAGAGTCCTGGGTTTTGTTCCGGCTAAGGGCACGTACAGTGGTTGCAGTTTGTCCCTAGCCCCGGTTGGGGTCATGTGGGTGGTAACCACTCGATGTGTCTCTCTCACATCGATGTTTCTCTTTCTCTCTTCCTCCCTCCCTCCCTCCCGCTCTATCTAAGGATAAATGCAAAAATGTCCTCGGGTGAGGATTAAAAAAAAAAAAAAGATAACTTAAATGCCTCTCATGCATCAAACAAACAGTGGTTGAAGAGGGGTAAAATAACTGCAATAAACAATCCCATTCAGAAAGAACTGGAGACACTCAGGAACACTAGTCTGTAGCAATTCTGAAATTCTGTTGGGCAGATGTTACAAGGACCCACTACCCTAGCGCTGGGGAATCATCTCTGATTAAACTCCAGTTGTAGTTCTTAGTTCTGCCCTCTGGGAGTCCCTGAATTTCCCATTATCCTTCTTGTCTCATATAGAAAAAAACAATAAAGTTCCCTTAAGAGGTTGAAAAGCTTTCTCAGTCTGTTCTATTTGCGGAAGTTTGAAGCCCTAAAGATTATATTATGTCTTGAATATTCACAGATTATTTTAATCCAAGTTAGGGATTCTTTTGGTCATACAACCCTCTCAAAACCCAAGTCGTCTTTCTATCCATTGGAGCTCTCTGGACTTAATTTCAGACATGATCTATCCTGCTTCTGTGAGAGAGCATATCCTGAGTCACTTTTCCATAAGCCATTCGTCCAAATGAAAATATTTACTAAGCATCCATGCAATAGATGATAATAAACTAAGTAGTACTGGAGGGGGAGTTATTCAATTATTTTTCAAACTTTCTGATTATGTTAATGAGAAAATCTCAGTTTGATGCTTTTCTGCTTTTCACATCATTCTAATATTGGCTAACACTAACCAAAATAAAGCAAGCTTAATCTATAAGGTTCTGTGGGCAACAGCTGTCGGTTAGAATATAATAGTGTAATTTCATTTGTTTTTGTAATTACTATCTTTCTGTGTCAAATAAGACTGATTTTCTGTTTATATAAAATGATGTAACACATTTCTTTTTAAAATATTTATTTAAATTTAAAAGGTAAGACAAAGGAAAACATTAAGTAATAATTCAGGTGGTACAAAAATTACTGCAGTTTGAGAAACCTTGTTTAGAATACATCTCAAACCCAGTGTGGTTCTCAGCAGGAGTGGTTTGCCTTCTAGGGGATGATTTGAATTTTTTTAACTTTATTTTTATTGTTGACAATTTGTATTTTTGTGTGAACATGTCAATTGTAATATTACACGAGTTAGGTGAGCAGGAATCAGGGGTGCCAGAAGCCCTACAATCCATGCAATATTTTTACTCCAAAAGAATTATCCACTAGACATTCAAATAGGTAAATCCTCAGTTTTGTTTGTCTTCGTGAGAGTTTTAAAGTAAAATTCATATACTTGAATTATATAGCCTAAGACACTTTTACAAATGAATACACCTGTGTACCACTACCTAGAACAATATAGAGAAGGTGACTATCCCAGAAATTCCCTTCATGTTCTTTCAGTCATTGTTTCCCCTAGAATTAACCACTATTCTGACTTCTCTCACCACAGATTATTTCTGTCTCTTGAACTTCGTATAAATGAAATAATTATGTCCGGCCAGTGTGGCTCAGTGCTTGAGCATCGACCCATGCACCAAGAGGTCGCCAGTTTGATTCCTGGTCAGGACACATGCCCAGGTTGTGGGCCAGATCCCCAGTGGGGAGCATGCAGGAGGCGGCCAATCAATGTTCTCTCTCATTGATAGTTCTATCTCTCTCTTCCTCTCACTTCCTCTCTCTCTAAAAAATCAATAAAGGAAAAAAAAATTAAAAAAAAAAGAAATAATTTATTACACACTCTTTTATGATCTGCTACTGTTGTTTAGAGTTATGTCTGTGAGATTCATTCATGTGATTGTATGTAGTGGTGGCTTGTTCATTTTCATTGCTATAGCATAGTCTATTGTATAAATATACCACAAGTTACCATTTTAATAGTAATGAACATGTGACTTGTTTTCACTTTTGGCCACTATAAACATTCCTGCACATGACATTTGTGAACACATATGCTGCTTTTTGTTTTTGTGGATTTTAAAAAATGTGTTTTTATTGATTTTTTAGAGATGAAGGGAGAGAGAGAGAGAAACATCAATGTGAGAAACATTGATCAGCTGCCTCCTGCACGCCCCCTACTGGGAATCAAGCCCACAATCCAGGCATGTGCCTTGACCGGGAATTGAACTGGGACCTCCCAGTCCATGGGACGAAGTTCAATCCACTAAGCTACACTGTCTGGGACATATGCTGCTTTTGGTTGAGTAGGTAGATATACCTGAGAGTAGAACTGTTGAGTCATAGAGTAGGCTTATGTTCAGCTTTAGTAAACCTGGCCACACCATTTTCCAAAATGATTTTACCAATTTACAATACTATCAGCAATGTATAAGAATGACATTTTCTATATCATCACTTCATATTGTTAGGTTTGGGGCTTTTTAAACCATTTTTTTAAGTATATACATTTAATTTTAAGTATCTGAGCTAAGATGCTATTTGTTTATAAACCATAGTACATTTGCAAGATTTTAACATACTAATTTTTTTTTTCTGGAATTCAACTATCACATAAATGTAAGGAAGATTATATTTGATTTTATTTTAAACTTTGGCAAAAGATGTTTATTCTATCAGAAAAATCATATTATTGATGACAATATCACTGGTGGTCCTTGAGTCTGTAATAAAGCCAGCATACCCACATCAGTTTGCATTTGTAGCTGCCAAGTCCAAATGCTTCCATGTGGAAAATTTCTATAGGAGTGTTTTAACAACTGAGACAGGTCAAAGAAAGAGCAAGAAAGCCATCCCATAGAAACAAATGGATCAATTTTAAGCCATATGTCACCTCAAGGACACCCCAGCTCCCAGAATACAAGAATATCAAAGGGCTGATACTATTCTATGGATAAAAGGGACACCAGTTAAGGGAGTGACCTGGGAAGGGGCTTCCTCAACGGCTGTGGCCCCTCTGTCGAAAGCTTGGCCACTGAAAGAACTATGCTGGGGGCTGGAGGGCCCTGAATCAGAACCTACCCACAAGTTGGCCTTAAACTAAAGGGAATCCTACATCCCAGTTGGCCCCCTCACTAGGAACATCATGGAGCCAAGGTAACCTTTGACTTAGCAGTCCCCATAGGAACCTCAGCCTAAGGCATACTCTTGTGAACCCATTGAGGACCTCAAGCTCCTCTTCAAGAAAAACAAACGTGTTACAGATAAGTAATATCATGACTAAACATTGATACAACTGTCCGCCAGTCCTTATAACATAGCCACAGTGCTGGCCTTCAGAACTGTCCACTACCAGCCCTTCCTTCAAGGTGACTCCTATTGGGACTCACAGGTTGGGACAGCTATATGCCCTAACTAAGTTTGAAGAAGTTACAGAAGAATGACCTTTATTCATGTTCCTTAGTTTCAAGTTCATTATAGGAATCTCAATTTCAAAACTCAGAGGGGGGAATTGTAAGGACAGAAAACAGGCTTTTCTTTTTGTTATGATTTTTTTCACAATTTATGAGAAGCAGTTGGTGATTAAATACGGAGACTGCTGGTGTCTGTAACTTCAAGCTACCTTTCTACTCAAATAGTAAATAGATAAGGGCTGCGTTTCCCCACTCCCCCTCCCAGCTGCTTTAGCAACTCCAAAATAATTCCCACCAAAGAGCCTCCAGTGAATAGAAACCTTCCTTCCCTCTCCCCCTTCAAACAAATCTCCCATTTCTGAACTCTTTGTAACCCCTTTAGATGAAACTCCCCTTTTTACACTCTCTGCAACTCTTTTTGCTCCAAAGCATATTTTACAGGCTAAAGAAGGTATGATAAGACACCTCCCTGACACATCGGCCAGCCTGTCTCCTAAACAAACAAACTACAACTCCTCAAGGCAACCCCCGGCATCTGTTCAACTTCAAGACCATCTCCTCCCTGCCCCAATTGCCCATCCTCTCTAAAGTCCCCTGAAAAGAGCAACTCTCTCTTTCTTCCCTGTCCTTGTCTTGCCAGTCAATGCATGGGACCTTTCCCTGACTATGTGAAAAGTAATCAATTCCCTCCTTTTCCTCAAAAATAAAATAAAATAACTATAGAAGTGACTATTTACTATGTGTACTGGTGTTTATTTCTGTACATATCTGAGCATTAGTAATTGAAATACATGTTATTTCATCATAAATTCTTATTCTTTTATTGTTCTTTATATTATAGTTAGGACATCATGAGGATACTTGTAATTATGTACACACACTTATAGAGATTTATATTTCAGAACACTAAAGAGAATTTCGTAAAATATTTCTTATAGAAATGGTGTGTTGATTTGATATGGCTGAAAACTACTGCTTCAACCAATAAAAGCTCCCTTTCTTTTCTTTTGTTTTTAAATTTATCTTTATTGTTGAAAGTTTTATAGATGTTAACCCTCTTTTCCCTATTGACCCGGTTTTCCCCTTCCTTTACCTTCGCCACACTGTTGTCTGTGTCCATGGGTTATGCATATATGCATATAAGTTATTGGTTAACCTCTTCCCACCACCCCTTCCCTCTGTCCCTTTAAATTGTAAATTATTTGAGAGTAAAGAAATGGGAAAAAAACTGGGATGTCCAAGGAAATCTTGTGAGTCAGTATTTTTTTTGGGGAAATGCAATTTATTGCTATCTCACAACACTCATCCACTTCATCCATTCTCAGGCCTCAACTGTCCTCTGCCACACTTCTCATTCTCCTTCAAAATCTATCCCAAAGAACACATGACAGTGTAAGGACAGGAGATTTAGTAGTTCCTCTACAACTAGGAATAATTGTCACCCTCACCCACTCACCAATCTAACTTGAAACACACCTTTTAAACACTTCCTGTTGCCCGGCTGGTGTGACTCAGTGGTTGAGCATTGACCCATGCACCAAGAGGTCACCAGTTTGATTGCCAGTCAGGGCACATGCCCAGGTTGTGGGCCCAGTCCCCAGTGTGGGGCATGCAGGAGGCAGCCAATAGATGTTCTCTCTCAATGATGTTTCTATCTCTCTTTTCCTCTCTCTCTCTAAAAATAAATACAGAAAAAATATTAAAAATAAAATAATTTTTTTAAATAAACACTCACTGTTATGCTGCCAAAATGATATCTTTAGAAACAGCATTTTGTTAAAGTAGGAACCTGCTCCATTGTAATCTCAGGACTTGTCTCATGAGAGCAGAGAAAGAGGTGATGTGAGGTCTTTAACCCTTCTATACAGCTCTCTTTCAACAACATTTACAGAGACACTTCTTTTAGAAAAAAATGCATACTAAATATTCTCAGTGCTCTTTAAGTAGCTGTGCCCAAGGAAAGTCAGCCTGATGTAACAGACAACATTGGCTGCAGGTAAATCTGTTAGTCCTAGAAAAGTGACCAATGAGCCGAAGCCCTGGTGAAGATTTCATTAATTTGGTTAACATGGCTGAGTGATGCTCTTGTAGGTATATCTATATTTCTAAGTAGAACAGCAAAAAGATGGAAATCTAGCCTGGGGATTTCCAATGAGAGAGCGAGAAACAGAGATCAAGAGGAATCAATGTAAGCAAAACTGATGTTTCAGCTACAGAGGTAGATGTGATCACCTGGGATCCTGTTATTTCTTGATACATAAAGCCTCAGTTTTACAGAATAAATTTAACCCCCCGTCTTCAATTTAACAGGAACTTTTCTAAATTTGATTTTAGAGAAAATGAGTTGAATTCCTCACAAAACAAATTTTTAAAAAGGAACAATCAGCATAGGGATTTTCTTCCAATGACAAAAATGAAGAAATTGGGAAGCATGCTTAACAAAGATACATAATTCGAAACTAAGAACAAGAGCTAAAATACTATATTATAGAATTGGGTTCCAAAGTGACCCCAGCAAGCTGAAACCTTGGACCAGTGCTTCTCAACTGGGCACACATAATTAGTGTTTGGGGAGATTTACCAGAAGAGCCACTGCCTGGGATCTATCCTCAGAGATTCTAATTTAATTAATCTGGGTCAGGGCCCAGGCATCAGAAGTTTTTAAATGTTCCCCAGGCAACTCTAAAGCAGAGTCAGGGTTGAGACCACTGCCTTAGATCATGCCAAGTTTCACTCTAGTAAAGGGTCAGATGCCATGATTGTCAGCAGTGGTGGGCAGGTGACTCAGAAAAGTGACACAATTCAAGGACCTAACTGCTGTATTAGAATGGAAACAAAGAAGATTCAGAGAGAGACATAGCTAAGATACACATGTGGGGCATGCAGGAGGCAGCCAATAGATGTTCTAACAGTAACTAATAGCATTATTCAGTATTTTCTACATGCTGGGCACTGAGCTGAGGTGCAAAAACATAAGAATACTACATTTTTCATATATAAAAAGACAGATTAATAAATGAAGGATAGATGAATAAGTATCCATGGAAAATCTTAATGATTTTAAAAATATTATTTAAATAATAGCAATTTCTGATCCTGATGGAGACTGTTCTTTTTTCTATTATGTCCCCCAGCTCACACTATTTGTTGCCTCTTTCTCGGATACAAATAATCAGGATTATACTTGGATAATCCTCTGTGTTCATTGCTCATTCATTACACATATCTAAAATGAGCTCTGCTAATTAGTAATTATCCCCAGTACTTTTAAATGACACAGGGATTGAGACTTGCTGAAGGTCAGACCAGTCCAGATCAATTGGCAACATTTTGCCATGGAAAGCTGCAGTTTTGGAGTACACTATCTGGGGTATAGTTATAGATGTACTCAGGGCTTTGCAGTTATACTATGCATGCATGCAGCTAGCAGATGGGCTAGAAAGAAACCGGTGCCTGTTGTGATGTAAGATGATAGGGATAAAATAGAATTTGCATTCGCCTGCAAACCCTCCTCTTTTTGTAGCTCCCTTGGGTTGCCCAAACTCTACAGAACTTTTAGCTCTCCATTCTATTGATCAGGCTTGCCTTTGATATTCTCTTTAAACATATATCCCCAGAACAGAAATGTATGGGTGGGGTAGGGGAAGGAGAAGAGGAAACTGCCTAGAGTCTCTCCCCTCAACCCCTACACACTTACTCCGTCATGCAAAAGCATCTCTTGCTCAACCATCTGCCAGAAAAGGAAGAAAAAGCACCAGTATGGGGTATAAGAACACCTGGGATCTACTTCTAATTTTAGGGTGAACTTGTTTAAATGTAAGCTCTCCACTCCACCTGTAAAAGAGGAGGCTTGGAAGAATAAATTCTGGGTTTTTAGCTACGTTTTACATCTTTGGATAGTGCTAATATTTAGTAAAATATTCGCCTTCATAATACTAATTAATGTATTTTCAACTTCAGTCTACTTGGAACAAGGCTTATAAAATCTAGAGCCAGAAGATAAAAATAATAAAGATTGTCATGTAATCCAGGCATAAAATACATAAAATAACTTTTGGTATGCATCAACCAGACACTCAATTCCTCTTCTCAGTTGTCTACTTGACCTGGAGGGCTAGAGACCTGAATTACTATGTTTTCACTGCCACAATAAAAGTTGGTATTGTATTCCAAATACTGAATGTTCTTGTTACACATAATTAGAGGATTTCATAGGTGCCTGCTCAGATTTATGAGTTCAAGAAGTGTAATAAACAACATTGCAGAAATATGGAAGCTGCCTTAGGACCCTACATTTATACTCTACCAGTAAATTGTAAAGGAGAAATCAAGTATGTCCCTGTTTTTAAATAAGAAATCTTCACCCTTTTGAAGTTTTCTTTCTAAAATGATGATTTACAATTTGGATGAAAAAGTGTCTGATATATACTCATTTTCATGACCTGACTAAAAGAGTAACAGTTTATTAAAGAGATGATCAATATGGAAAAATAATTTTATTTTTAAGAAAACCAGTATAAATAAATCCCTGTTTGTGTATTTTAACAAACTGGTATGTTAAGCTTTTCTACAAGAGATGTCATAACCAATCCAACGGATTTTAGTTCTTAAAATTTTATCAGAAGTTACCATCATATTTTTATTCATCCTCTGACCCAACAGAGAAAGAGAAAGTTAAAATGGAATCAAAGGAAAAATTACATCTTGATATACAACTCACATATTCTGATCAGATTTACAAATCCAGCTAAGTGTTTAATCAATATAGAGCACTTTAAAATGATGTCAGTTATAGAATGCTCTCACCTGAAAGTGGTACTTAAGCTAACTTCTTGTTAAAAAAATCCTAAATTTAAAAAACCTACCTTGTTTCCTTTCAGCATTTATTTCTCTAAATTAAACATAGTGCTCAAGACATTACATCAAATCTAACCTGCTTTAGCTTTTATTGAAGAGGCTGCTTAAAATAAAAGAATAAATATTCAAAAATAGCTGCCTAAGTGTTAACAGACAGATTTGTAGAAATTTGAATGGACAATTCAAGGACTTCTGTCCTTGCATTGAGAAGCGCATATTTCACGTGGACTTATAGGAGGTAAGCAACAGCAGCTAGGATTATCTCAGCCAGTTTCCAGGTACAAGGCACTGAATCAGAAGTCTCCAGTTTTCTCTATGTGGATGTGTAGAAATTAGGCCTATTTAGTTCAGAAATAGAAAACAGAAGATATTTGGTCTATGTCAATAAGATCATGAAGGGTACAAGTAGAGTAAAAATAAAACAGGCCATTAAACATTGGACTATCATGTTCTCTCTCTCCCATTTTCTTCATGTGGGAGGCAACCAAATTTTTGGTAGCCTTGCATCGGCAAGGCAGATTAAAAAAAAAAAACAAATTGGACTATCAGCTGTAAGGTCACTCCTTGAAGATGAAAGTGGTCGATTAGGGTGACTAGAAGGAAGCTCAGCTTTGAGTAGTCAATAGCAATTATACCAGGCTGATGAGTTTAATAAAGAAAAAAGTATAGATTGATTCCAAAATGGCGGCAGAGTGAGTGGAAGCTACACAGACCATTTCCCAGGACCAAACTGGAATTACAACTAAAATAAAGACAAATCATCAGGAATAAGCAACAGAAAAGCGGCTTGCGAGGACAATACAACCAGGAACACTGAATCGATCCTGGTAGAATTTCGGAGGCGCGAGAGGGGGGCTGGGAGCCCATGGACAGCAGTGGTCTTAGCTGTGAGCAGTACCCTTAGGGTTAAAGCCCAAGCCAGGGCCACAGCAAAGAGGGCCAGGACAGAGCACTAAAATAGCAACAGTCACTCACCTTGGGCTCTGGCAGAGGGAGGGCTGACTGGACAGAAACTGTGTGGGGACACTCGGGAGTTGGAGGGCACTCAGAGCTTTTGCTGAGTTGCAGCCACGCAGGACGGTGGACATCTTACTCCTTCCCAGGGCTCTGGGGAGAGGCAGCAGCCCCTCCCTCAGAGATTCAGCTCCACCCAGGTGGTGCATTGAAACACAAATTGAGGCTCATTAACTACCAGCATCTGTCCCATCCTCGGGAAATCACCTTACACTGAACACCTGAGGAAGGTTTTCATTCAACTGAGAACCCAAGGCTCTTCAAGTAACCACGACTAATAGCCTCTAGGCAAAAAGCTAGATGATAACTGAACCTTTCTTGTGCTTGCAAATCTACTCAGGAAAGTAAGACTAGACAGTGGTGTTTAACATGGGTCCTCCCAGGCTCATCCAAACCTAGTAGAAGGAGCCACAAACAGCAGAACACCAACATCCACAGGGAAAATTTGGCAGGCTCCAAAACCCACTGAGATAGCCAAAATGGTGAAACAAAAAACAAATCCCAAATGAAAGAACAAGAGACCTCTACTGAAGATGAGATAAATGAAATGGAGTTAAGCAAGTTAACAGAGCTAGAATTCAGAGCCATGATCTTGAGGAAGCTCAATAGCATTAGTAAAGACATCAACACCATGAGTAAAGGCATAGAAACATTGAAAATCAACTAATTGGAAATCAAGAAGCACCAAGAAGAAATAAAGAATGACATAGCAGAAATAAAGAACACATTGGAAGGACTAAACAGCAGAGTAGAAGAAGCTGAGGACCGGATCAGTGACTTAGAAGACAGGGTAGAAAAAATCAACCAATCAGAAAAAACAAAAGGAAAAACAATGAAAAACAGGAAGACAGCTTAAGAGAACTGTGGGACAACTGGAAACGTAATAACATTTGCATCATAGTAGTCCCCGAAGAAGAAAAAAACAAGCAAGGGTTAGAGCATGTATTTGAAGAAATAGTGACAGAAAACTTCCCTAATTTGGTGAAGGAAGAAGGCATTAAAGTTCAAGAAGCACAGAGAGCCCCAAGTAAGAAGAACCCAAACAGGCCCACACCAAGACACACAGTTATTAAAATGCCAAAAATTAAAGACAAAGAGAGAATCCTAAAGTCAGCAAGAGATAAGCAACAGGTTACCTACAAAGGAACCCCCATAAGGCTATCAGCTGACTTCTCAACAGAAAAACTACAAGCCAGAAGGGAATGGCATGAAGTATTCAAGGTCATGAAACACAAGGATCTGAATCCAAGACTACTCTACCCAACAAGGCTATCATTCAAAATAGAAGGTCAAATGAAGAGCTTCCCAGAAAAAAAAAGACTAAGGGAATACACGAGCACCAACCAGCATTGCAAGAAATGTTAAAAGGACTGCTGTAATTAGTAGAAGGAAAATATAACCACACTGAAAAAAAAATGGCAATAAATACTCACATATATGTTGTTTACAAGAGACCCACCTCACAACAAAAGACTCACATAGGTTGAAAAGTGAAGGAATGGAAAAAAATCATCCAAGCAAATGGAAAGGAAAAAAAGTTGGGGTAGCAATACTCATATCTGATAAAATAGATTTCAAAATGAAGGCCATAACTAGAGACAAAGAAGGTCACTACATAATATTGAAAGGATCTATCCAACAGGAAGATATAACCTTGGTAAACATATATACACCCAATATAGGAGCACCAAATATATTAAAAATGTTCTGGAGGACTTCAAAGGAGAAATCAACAGCAATAATATCATAGCAGGGGACTTCAACACCCCACTGATATCACTGGATAGATGCTCTAGACAAAAAAATAACACGGAGAGACTCTAAAAGAAGCACTAGACCAAATGGATTTAATAGATACCTACAGAGAATTAAACCACAAAACTATAGAATTCACATTCTTCTCAAGTGCACATGGAACATTCTCAAAGACAGACCACATGTTAGGACAAAAACTAAGTCTCTACAAGTTCAAGAAGATTGAAATCATATCAAGCATCTTCTCAGATCACAATGGCATGAAACTAGAAATCAATTGCAACAAGAACATGCAAAAACATTAGAACACACGAAGGCTAAATAGCATGTTATTAAACAATGAATGGGTTACCAAGGAGATCAAGGAAGAAATTAAAAACATCCTGGAAACCAATGAAAATGAACACACAACAACACAGAAGCTATGGGATGCAGCAAAAGCAGTTCTGAGAGGGTAGTTCATAGCAATACAGGCCTACCTCAAGAAACAAGAAAAATTTCTAATTGACTAACCTCACAACTTAAAGAACTAAAAAGCAAACAAAGAGAACACCCCAGAGGAAGTAGAAGGAAAGAAATAGTAAAGATCAGAGCAGAAATAAATGACATTGAGACTAGAAAAACAATTCAAAGGATCAATGAAACAAAGAGCTGGTTTTTTGAAAAGATAAACAAGATTGATGGACCCTTAGCTAGACTCACCAAGAAACAAAAAGAGAGAACCCAAATACACAAAATCAGAAATGAAAGAGGAGAAGTAACAACTGACACCACAGAAATACAAAGGATGGTTAACAAATACTATGAACATTTATATGGCAACAAATTCGACAATCCAAGCAAAATGGACAAATTTCTAGAAATACATAGTCTCCCAAAACTGGACCGGGAAGAGACAGAAAACTTGAACAGACCAATAACAACGAAGGAAATTGAAGATATAATCAAGACCCTCCCAGCAAACAAAAGCCCAGGCCTGGACAGCTTCACAGGGGAGTTTTACCAAACATTCAAAGAAAAACTAACACCCATTCTCCTCAAACTGTTTCTAAAAATTCAAGAAGAAGGAAGACTTCCAAACTCGTTTTATGAAGCCAGCATAATTCTAATTCCAAAACCAGAAAAAGACACTACAAAGAAAGAAAACTACAGGCCAATATCCCTGATAACATAGATGCCAAAATCCTGAACAAAATACTAGCAAATCGAATCTAGCAATACATCAAAAAATTATTCACCATGACCAAGTGGGATTCATCCCAGGGATGCAAGGCTGGTTCAATATTCGCAAATCAATAAATATGATACACCACATAAACAAAATGAAAGATTAAAACCACATGATCATATCAATAGATGCTGAAAAAGCATTTGACAAAATCCAGCACCCATTTTTGATAAAAACGCTCAGCAATTTGGGAATAGAGGGATCATATTTTGACATAAGGCCATATATGAAACACCTACAGCCAATATCATACTCAATGAGCAAAAACTAAAAAACATTTCCCTTAAAACAGGAACAAGACAAGGATGCCCACTTTCGCCACTCTTATTTAACATAGTACTGGAAGTCTCAGCCACAGCAATTAGACATGAAGAAAAAAAAAAAAAAGGGATCCAAATTGGAAAGGAGGAAGTGAAACTGTCATTATTCGCAGATGACATGATATTATACATAGAAAATCCTAAAGTCTCCATCAAAAGTCTACTAGACTTAATAAATGAATTTGGCAAAGTAGCAGGATACAAAATTAACATCAAGTAATCAACACCATTCTTATACACCAATGATGAACTCACAGAAAGAGAAACTAAAAAAACAATCCCATTTACCAATGTGGCAAAAAAAAAAAAAAAAAAAAAAAAAACCCTTAAAAGATACCTAGGAATAAACTTAACCAAAGAAGTAAAGGCCCTATTTGCAGAAAAGTACAGGACACTGAAAAAAGAAATAGACAAAGATGTAAAAATGTGGAAGCACATACCTTGTTCATGGATTGGAAGAATTAACATCATTAAAATGTCCATATTACCCAAAGCAATCTACAGATTCAATGCAATCCCCATCAAAATACCAGTGACATATTTCACAGAACTAGAACAAATACTTCAAAAGTTTATATGGAACCATAAAAGACCCCGAATAGCCACAGCAATCTTGAAAAAGAAGGACAAAGTAGGTGGGATCACAATACCGAATATCAGGTTATACTACAAAGCTACTGTAATCAAAACAGCCTGGTACTGGCACAAGAACAGGCATATAGACCAGTGGAACAGAATAGAGAATCTGGAAATTGACCCAAGATATTATACTCAATTAATATTTGACAAAGTAGGCAAGAGCATACAATGGAGTAAAGACAGCCTCTTTAATAAATGGTGTTGGGAAAATTGCACAGCTACATGCCAAAAAATGAAACTAGACCATCAGCTTACACCATACACAAGAATAAACTCAAAATGGATAAAAGATTTAAATGTGACCCATGAATTCATAAAAATCCTAGAAGAAAATTTAGGCAACAGAATTTCGGACATCATACGCAAAAGAATCTTCACTGGTACATCACCTAAGGCAAGAGAAACAAAGGAAAAATGAACACATGGGACTACATCAAACTCAAAAGCTTCTGCACAGCAAAAGAAACAACCATCAAAATGGAAAGGCAACCCACTGTATGGGAGAGCATAATTGCCAATGATACATCAGATAAGGGATTAATCTCCAAAATATATAGAGTGCTCATACAACTCAATAAAGGAAGACAAAGAACCCAATTAAAAAATGGGCAGAGGAACGAAATAGACACCTCTCCAAATAGGACATAAAAATGGCTAAGAGACATATGAAGAAATACTCAGCATCACTAATCATCAGAGAGATACAAACTAACACAACAATGAGGTATCACCTCACACCTGTCAGAATGGCCGCCATCAACAAATCATCAAACAACAAGTGTTGGCGAGGGTGTGGATAAAAGGGGACTCTAGTACACTGCTGGTGGGAATGAAGACTGGTGCAGCCACTATGCAATACACTATGGTGTTACCACAGAAAATTAAAAATTGAATTGCCATTTGACCCAGTGATCCCACTTCTTGGAATATATCCTAACAAGCCAGAAACACCAATCAGAAAGAATATATGTACCCTCATGTTCATAGCAGCATTATTTACAATAGCCAAGATCTGGAAACAGCCCAAGTGTCCATCAGTAGATAAATGGATAAAAAAGTTTGGTACATATACACAATGGAATACTATGCAACTGTAAGGAAGAAAGATCTCTTATCCTTTGGGACGACATGGAGGGACCTCGAGAGTATTATCCTAAGTGAAACAAGCCAAGCAGAGAAAGACAAATATCATATGATCTCACTTATTTCTGGAATATAATGAACATAACAGTCTGAGGAACAAGGTAGACCCTTGTTCAGGCAAGGAACAAGAGACGTGGAAGTAGGGTAGAGACTGACAACCCTCAGAAGAGAGGGTGAAGGAGGAGGGAAGAGATAAACCACAGAACTTATATGCATGTACACATAACTGATGGACATGGACAACAAAACTGGGGATGAGGTGGATGGGGATGGGGAGGAGGGTGTCAATGGGAAAAAAGGAGAAACATCTGTAACAAAAATAAATGAATGAAACAAAATGAAAAAAAATGTATAGTTTCTACAAACATTTAGATTAATTTATGGATGATTCATCCATACATAGTTATTAGTTATTATTGTGTTAATTTATGGGATTAAATGAAATTTGAAAGTATTACAGATGCCCCCCATCCTTTTCCCCCCATTGACCCCCTCCTCCCCATTCCCACCCTTACCCCACCTTCACCACACTATTGTCTGTGTTCATTGGAGATTTATATATATATATATATTTTTTTTTTTCCTTTGGTTTATCTCTTCCTGCCTACCTTTCCTCTGAGGTTTTTCAGTCTATTCCTTGTCTCCATGGCTCTGAATCTATTTTGTTTATCAGTTTTTGTTCATTCGATTCCATGTATAAGTAAGATCATGTGGTACTTGTCTTTCTCTGACTGGCTTATTTTGCTTAGCATAATACTCTCCAGCTCCCTCCATGCTGTCTCAAAGGGTAAGAGGTCCTTTTTTTTTTTTTAATTGATTTATTTTTAGTACAGATGTTTCTCTTTTGTTCCTCCATTGACACCCTCCTCCCAATCCCTCCCCCCCAGGTCCTTCTTTTTTATATCTACATAGAATTGCATTGGCTGATATATTAATATTTTAAATCAAGAGCAGTAGTTATGCCAGGTGTTTGATGTGTGAGTTTTTCACTTAATCCTCACAAAAGCTCTGTGAGCAAGTATTTCTACCTTTAGTTTACAAATTATGAGGAAAAGACCAAAAGGTTAAGCACATTGTTCTAAGTCACACTGTGAGTGATGGAGCTGGGATGTGAACACAGTTTGACCTGATTCCAGAGCCTATGAGCTTTCTTCTAAGCTAGGCTGTCTCTTAAAGACCAAAAACAGCTCAGATACACAAAATATTTCTTGAGATCACTGTCAGGTTCATAATTGTCTACTGTCATTCTAATGCTGCAATAACTAAAACTTGAAAACCTTGTTGGCATAAACTAATAAACATTTATTGTTGTACACTAATCAGTGAGTCAACTGAGAAGCTGTGCTGAGTTTGGCCAATCTAACCTAGTCTTGCTTGCCTGTCTGTAGTCAGTTAGCGGGTTGGCTTGGGACTGGTTGGTCTAGAATGTTCTCAGCTAGGATGATGTATCTCTCTTCCACATTGTCATTTGTCCTCCAGTAAGCTAGCTTGGGCTTGCTTTCATGACAAAGACAGAATGGGAGCAGGCAGGACTGCTGGAGACCTTGGCCCAGGAGTGGCACACTCATACCTCCACAATATTTTATTGGCCAATGCAAGTTAAAAAGCCAGTCCAGATTCAATGGATGACAAAATAGATCCCACCTCTTGATAGAAGATCTTTAAAATCACATTGCAAAGGGCTGTATAGGGGGAGTAAAGAAAAGCATTTTTGAAGTCAATCTACCAAAACAATGCAGAAATAGAAAAAAAAAAAAAAAAAGTAGTGTAAACCAGGATTGATTTCTCACCATTTATTTATTCATTCAACAAATATAAATTGATCCTTCCCATGGTTCAGGCACCTTAGATGTACTGAGAATTCTAAGGGTGAATAAAATAGATAAAAATTCCTCCCTGAATAAAATTTACAGTCTAATGAGGGAGACAGGCAGTATACAAAAAAAATAATGAAAATAATTGGTATACATATTAGTGTGCTAGGGCTGTCATAAAAAGTGTTACAGAAATGTATTTTCTCACATTCTGAAACCTAAAAGTCCACGGTCAACGTGTAACCATGCTTGGTTTCTCCTGAGGCCTCTCTTCCTGGCTTTCAGATCACCCTATTCTCGATGTTTGCTCATGTGGTGTTTTCTTCATGCTTGCACTTCCCTGGTGTCTCTTCCTTTTTTCTCATGATACCAGTCAGGTTAGATTGGATTAGACCTCCACTCTTGCTGACCTCATTTAACCTTATTGGCCTCGTTAAAGGCCCATCTCCAAATATGTTGTTAATTAGGTCTTCAACACATACATTTTGAGGGGTTACAATCCAGTCCATTAACAGTATATCAGAAAATAAAAATAGTAAAACAACAAAAAAGCAGGAAGCAAGATATAAACTGTTTGATGGGATGAGGGGTAGGGGGTAAAATTTTAAATAGAATAGGCAGGATTGTCCTCACTGAGAGCATGACATTTGAAGAGTGGAGATGGTCATGTGAAAATCAGGGGAAAAACATATCAGGCAGAGGGAATAATAATTGAAAGAGCCCCCAGGCAGCACCTGCCAAGTTTGTGTAGGGCCTGTCTGGATAGGACTCACAATGGAGAGAGAATTAGTGTGTGAATGGGAAGAGGTAAAGTGGTCCAGATCACACAGACCAGAGTGAGCACATTGGCTTTTACTCCGAGATTCATTGAGAAATTACTGGAGGTTTATGAACAGAAGATTAGCATAATCTGACTCACATTTTTAACAGGATCTTCTGACTGCTTTAAAAACACTGTTGAGAATAAACTACGAGGTAACTTAGGAGGTATAATGAAGTCTTGGCATGAACTAAAATGGTACCAGTGAGGTTGGAAAACTGGCTGAATTCTAGTTATATTTAGATACTAGAGCCTACAAGATAAGCTGACAGGTCAAGTATGGGCTGTGATAGAAAGAGATGTCAAAGGTGGTGCTAAGATTTTTGGCCTGAGTAACTTGGACGAGTGAAATTGTCATTAACAAAAGATCAGGAAGACTATGACAAGAGAGCCCTAGGAGGAATAATTTTTATTTGCTTGTTTATTTGTTTATTTTATTTAATTGATTAAGAAGAAGAATAGCAAGAGCTCAATTTTGGACATTTAACTTTAAGATGGCTCTGTAAGGGGTCCCCCAAACTATCTAAGCTTCAAACATTCATGGGAAGAACTCACAGGATGCAGAATATAGTTATACTTGTGGCTAACTTTACTATAGCAAAAGGATACAAAGCAAATTCAGCAAAAGGAAAAGACACAAAAGGGAGTTTGGAGGAAACAAGGCATAAGTTCTGAGACTCTTCTCCCAGTGGAAACACACAGGATGGGGTTAATTACTCCAGTAACAAGTTGTGGCAATACACGCAAAGTGCTATGTATGAGAAAAGTTCTTCCCAGAGCCCCACATTTTTATTGGAGATTGGTCATGTAGGCACCTTGTGACTATATACACCAAAATCCCAGACTTCCAGAAAGAAAGCACACATTCAATATAAACCACATTCTTTGCATAACTTAGACACAGTGGGTCACTCTTCTCAATTAACTGTTTACTGGGAATACTCTGAGGGTCAAGTGCCCAGAAGCCAACCAACAGCCAACCTTGTAAGCAAACATTTCTAAAGATAGCATTCTCATGCTTGCTGTATTACTCCATGGTAAGACATCTTTTCTGCCCTTTGGACTCCTTAGTGTAGACCTCAAGTAGGCAGAGGTCTGTATAGAGCTTGAGTTCAGAGGAAAATTCTGGGCTAAAGATACAAATTTAGAAATTATCAGCATAAAAAATGGTATTTAAAGTAATGAGACTTTAAGGTCCCCTAGAGAATAAAACAATAGAGGTCCATGAACTGGGTCTTGGCTCTCTAACATTTAGCAGTCAGAAAAAAAAGAAGGAACAGGTGGAAAGAGGAGGGGAAAAAACACAGAAAACTGAGAATGAATGAGTAGAAGTAGAAAGGTAAGAAGAGAAGCAGGAGCAGAAGCCATTCTGAAAGCAATATGAAAAAAGTTTAATAAATTGTAATTCAAGTAAAATCAGTGAGAAATTATGATTGGATTGTATTTTGATGTTTATACATAATGAACATTTCTTATTCTGACATATTTTGGACATAATTAACCCATACCTTTGGCTTTTTACTGCCCTACAGGTCCCTATACAAAGACTTCTGGGAACAGCAGCTGCATTGCTGAGCAGTGCTGCATCTTTCAAGGGGGTGGCACCCATGACCACAGGATTTGGCCTAATTAGACAGTGAAAACTGGATGTGGGAGGAAAAATGGTGCTGAAGTGAATTAAAGCTACACAGATCATCTCCCAGGACGAAATTTGAATTACAACTAAAATAAAAACAAATCATCAGGAAAAACCAATTGAAAAGCAGATGCAGAGAACCCATATAGCCAGGGACAGAAGGAGAACACCAAATGGATCCTGGTAGGAACTAGGGAGGCACCTGAGAGTGAGCAGGGAGCACATGGTCAGCATGGAGGGCTGTATTAGTTGTGAGTGCTTCTCACTGAGAAAGAGGGGGCTTTAAAAAGCACCAAATCATCTACAGCCACTCACCTTTGGATCCAGCAGAGGGAAGGCAGATTGGACTGGAACTGTGTGGAGAGAGTCCGGGGCTCCTGGCTCAGGAGAGAGCTGGAGAAGCGGACACCAAGAGTTTTGTGCTGAATCGCTCCCTTGCAGGACAGTAGCCTTCCTACTCAAAGACCCCTTCCCAGAGAGAAGTAACAGCCCCACCCTCAGGAATTCAACATCACCAGTCCAGGCAAGAGAAATGCAAATTGAGGCTCAATAACATGTAGAGTCTGACAGCAAATAAGTGCTCAACCTGCTGGAAATCCTCTTATACCTGAGGGATTTTTCATTCAGCTGAGGGCTACAAATCCAGGCTCATCAAGTAACTGAGACTAATAGACTCCAGGCAAAAAGCTAGAGGATAACTGAACCTTTCATTGGCTTGCAAATCTACCCAGAAAAGTAAGAAATGACACTGATGTTTCACATGGGTCCTCCCACACTCATCCAAACCCAGTAGAGGGAGCCACAACCAGCAGAACATCAACACCTACAGGGAAAATTTGGCAGGCTCCAAACCCCACTGAAACAACCAAAAATGTGAAATAAAGAAACAAATCCCAAATGAAAGAACAAGATAATTGTGTGGGACAAGAAATACATGGCATAGAATTAAGCAAGAGTTCAGAGTAATAGTCACGAGGAAGCTCAACAGCATGAGTAAAGATATAGGAACATTGAAAACCAACAAATTGGAAATGAAGAATGACATAGCTGAAATAAAGAGTACATTGGAAAAAATAACCAGCAGAGTAGAGGAAGCCGAGGACCGGATCAGTGAATTAGAAGACAGGGTGGAAATAATCACCCAATCAGAGAACCTAAATAAATAAATAAATAAATAAATAAATAAATAAATAACAGAAAGATAGATTAAGAAAACTGTGGGACAATATGAAATGATAGTATCTGCATCATAGGAGTGCCAGAAGAAGAAGAACAAAATGAGCATGGGTTAGAGACTATATTTGAAGAAATAGTGACAGAAAACTTCCCTAACTTGGTGAAGGAAAAAGGCATACAAGTTCAAGAAGCACAGAGAGCCCCAAGTAAGAAAAACCCAAATAGGCCCACACCAAGACATATAATAACTAAAATGCCAAAAATTAAAGATAAAGACATAATCTTAAAGGCAGCAAGAGATAAGCAACAGGTTACCAAAAAAGGAACCCCCATAAGGCTATCAGCTGACTTATTAACTTAGAAACACTACAGACCAGAAGGGAATGGCATGAAGTAATCAAAGTAATGAAAAACAAGGATCTGAATCCAAGACACCTCTATCCAGCAAGGCTATCATTCAAACTAGAAGGTGAAATAGTTTCCCAGACCCCCAAAAAAGGCTAAGGGACTATATTAGTACCAAACCAACACTCCAAGAAATGTTAAAAGGACTGCTGTAATAAGCAGAAGAAATAGGAAGAGAAACATAACCATAATAAACAAAAATGGCAATAAATAAGTACATATCAATAATAACCTTAAATGTGAATGGATTAAACACTCTGATCAAAAGACACAGAGCAGCTGAATGGATAAGAAAGCATGGCTCATATATATGTTGTTTACAAGAGACCCACCTCACAACAAAAAAATCACATAGGTTGAAAGTGAAGGGATGGAAAAAACTTTTCCAAGCAAATAGAAAGGAAAAACAAAAAAACTGGGGTAGCAATACTTCCATCCGATAAATTGACTTCAAAATGAAGGCCCTAACTAGAAACAAAGAAGGCCACTACATAATACTGAAAAGATCTATCCAAAAAGAGGATATAACCTTTGTAAACATATATGCACCCAACAAAGGTGCACCAAAATACATTTAAAAACTTCTGGAGGACTTCAAAGGTGAAATCAACAGCAATACAATCAGAGCAGGGGACTTCAACTCCCCTCTGACATCACTGGATAGATCCTCTAGACAAAAACTTAACAAGAAAAGAGAGTCTCTGAATGATGCACTAAATCAAATGGATTTAGTAGATATCTAAAGAGAGTTACACCCCAAAACAGCAGAATTCATATTCTTCTCAAGTGCACATGGGACATTCTCAAAGATAGACCACATGTTAGGACATAAACTAAATCTCTACAAGTTCAAGAAGATTGAAATAATATCAAGCATCTTCTCAGATTGCAATGTTATGAAACTAGAAATCAATCACAACAAAAACATTAAAACACAAGGAAGCTAAATAGGATGTTATTAAACAATGAATAGATTACCCAGGAGATTAAGGAAGAAATTAAAAACTTCCTGGAAACCAATGAAAATGAACATAGTACAACACAAAATCTATGGGACACAGTGAAAGCAGTCCTGACAAGGAAGTTCAGAGCACTACAGGCCTACCTTAAGAAACAAGAAACATTTCTAATTGATTTACTAACCCTACAACTTAATTAACTAGAAAGTAAATGACAAGAAAAACCCAGAGCAAGGAGAAGGAAAGAAATAGTAAAGGTCACAGCAGAAATAAATGACTTAGAAACTAAAGAAAAAGAAATTCAAAAGATCAATAAAACAAAGAGCTGGTTCTTTGTAAAGATACACAAGATTGATGGACCCTTAGCCAGACTAACCAAGAAACAAAAAGAGAAGACCCCAATAAAATTAGAAACAAGAGAGAAGTAACAAAAGTAACAACTGACACCACAGAAATACAAAAGATCGTTTAAAAGTACGTCAACAAATTGGACAATCTAGGTGAAATGGACAAATTTCTAGAATCACACAGTCTCTCAAAACTGAACTGGGAAGCGATAGAAAACATGAACAGACCAATATAAACTAAGGTAATTGAAGATGTAATCAAGAAACTCCCAGCAAACAAAAGCCCAAGCCTGGATGGCTTCACAGCAGAGTTTTACCGAACAGTCGAAGATCTAGCACATATTCTCCTAAAACTATTCCAAAAAATCCAAGAAGAAGGAAGACATCCAAACTCATTTTATGAGGTCAACATCATTCTAATTCCAAAACCAGATAAAGACACTATAAAGAAAGAAAACTACAGGCCAATATCCTTGATGAACATAGATGCCAAAATCCTTACCAAAATATTAGCAAATTGGATCCAGCAATACCTCAAAAAAATTAGTCACCATGTTCAAGTGGGATTCATCCTAGGTATGCAAGGCTGGTACAATATTCACATATCAATATATGTGATACACCACATAAACAAAATGAAAGATAAAAACTATATGATCATATCAATAGATGCTGAAAAGCATTCAACAAACTCCAGCACCCATTTTTTGTAAAAATGCTCAGCAGTGTGGGAATGGAGGGACCATATCTCAACATAATAAAGTTGATATGTGAAAAACCTATGGCCAACATCATACTCAATGGGCAAAAACTAAAAGCATTTATCTTAAGAAAAGGAACAAGACACGGATGCCCACGTTCACCCTTTTTATTTAACAGTTTTGAAAATCTTAGCCACAGCAATTAGACATGAAGAAAAAATAAAAGGGATCCAAATTGGAAAGGAGGAAGTGAAACTGTCATTATTTGCAGATGATATGATATTGTACATAGAAAACCCTAAAGACTCCATCAATAATCTACTAGAGCTAAAAAAATGAATTTGGCAAAGTAGTAGGATACAAAATTAACATCAAGTAATCAACACCATTCTTATACACTAATAATGAACTCACAGAAAGAGAAACTAAAAAAACAATCCCATTTACCATTGCAGCATAATAACTCAGATACCTAGGAATAAACTTAACCAAAGAAGTAAAGGACCTGTTCTCAGAAAACTACAGGACATTGAAAAAAGAAATAGAGATATAAAAAAGTGGAGGCATATACCTTGTTCATGGATTGAAAAAGTTAATATCATTAAAATGTTCATACTACTCAAAGCAATTTATAGATTCAATGTAATCCCCATCAAAATACCAACGACATATTTCACAGAACTAGAAAAAAATACTCCAAAAGTTTGCATGGAACCAAAAAGATCCCAAATAGCCATAGCAATCTTGAAAAAGAAGAAGAAAGTAGAAAGGATCACAATACCAGATATCAGGTTATACTATAAAGCTATTGTAATCAAAACAGCTTGGTACTGGCACAACAACAGGCACATAGATTAATGGAACAGAACAGAGTACCCAGAAACAGAGTACCATAGACCCAAGACGTTATGTTCAATTAATATTTGACAAAAGTGGCAAGAGCATACAGTGGAGTAATGACAGCCTCTTTAATAAATGGTGTTGGGATAATTGGACAGCTACATGCAAAGAAATGAAGCTAGGCCACCAACTTACACCATACACAAGAATAAAATGAATAAAAGACGTAAAAGTGACTCGTGAATCCATAAAAATTCTAGAAGAAAATGTAGGCAACAAAATTTCAGACATCACATGCAGGAGAATTTTCACTGATACAGCACCTAAGGCTAGAGAAAAAAAAAATTAATGCATGGGGCTATATCAAACTAAAAAGCAAAAGAAACAGGCATCAAAATGGAAAAGGAACCCACTATGGGAAAGAATAATTGCTAATATTATATCAGATAAGGAGTCACTCTCCATAATATATATATAGTATATATACAACTCAACAAAAGAAAGTCAAAGAATCCAATTTAAAAAAAGGGCAGAGGATCTAAATAGACACCTCTCCAAACAGGACATACAAATGGCCAAGAGACATGAAAAAATGCTCAACATCACTAACTATCAGAGAGATGCAAATTAAAATGACTATGAGGTATCACCTCACACCTATCAGTGTGGCTGCCACCAACAAATCATCAAACAAGTGCTGGTGAGGGTGTGAAGAAAAGGGGACTCTAGTACACTTCTGTTTGGAATGCAGACTGGTGCAGCCACTATGGAAAACAATATGGTGTTTCCTCAAAAAGTTAAAAATTGATCTGCCATTTGATCCTTTGATCCCACTTCTGGGAATATTTCCTAAGAAGCCTGAAACACCAATCAGAAAGAATATATGTACCCCGATGTTCATCGCAGCACTATCTAAAATCGCTAAGATCTGGAAACAGCCCAAGTGTCCATTAATAGATGAGTGGATAAAAAAACTGTGGTACATATATACAATGGAATACTATGTAGGTATAGGAAAGAAAGATCTCTCATCCTTTGAGATGACACAGAAGGACCTGTAGAGTATTATGCTAAGGGAAATAAGTCAATTAGAGAAAGACAAATATCACATGATCTCACTTATTTGTGGAATATAATGAACAAAATAGACCCAGAGACATAGAAGTAGGGTAAAGGCTGACAAACCTTAGAAGAGGTGAATGGGGGTGGGGGGAGGAAAGAGATAAACCAAAAGACTTACATGAATATATGGGTAACCAGTGTACATAGACAACAGTGCTGAGGGGAGCAGTGGGATCAGGAAGAGGGTGTCAATGAGGGAAAAAAGAGAAACATCTGTAACAAAAATAAACTAATAAAATAAAAAATAAAATGAGTCCGGCTGGTGTGGCTCAGTGACTGAGCATCAACCCTTGCCCCAAGAGGTCGCCAGTTCGATTCCCGGTCAGGATACATGCCCGAGTTGTGGGCCTGATCCCCAGTGGAGAGCATGCAGGAGGCAGCCAGTCGATGTTCTCTCTCATCGATATTTCTATCTCTCTCTTCCTCTCACTTCCTCACTCTCTAAAAATCAATAAAGGAAAGAAAAAAAAAAAAGAAATGTAAAAAACAAAAGCCTTCTGGCAGTCAATCGTCCATGGAAATAAAGAGAACAAGCACAATCCCAGTTCCGCTACCACTGTTCCCATCAAACAGCCTTCACAGAGCACTTAGCAAAGACAGTGACAGAGAAGCAAATCTTGAGGCCATGCAGGACCAAGTGGGAGGAGAACTATATGCAAGTGAGAGAATAGTCCCACCAGATGGAGAAGGAAGAACCAAGATACAAGCTATTAAATGACCTAATACTGTATATATAAATTGCTTAGCCTGGTGCCTGGCACTGAAAATGCTCTTGTACTTATCATCATCATCAAAAACAAAGCCATCAGTATTATGCTGCACTGATCTAGTTACAGCAATTCTTTCTTTTTTTTTAATCCTCACTGGAGGACATTTTTGCATTTATCTTCAGATAGAGCAGAAGGGAGAGAGGGGTGAAGAGAGAGAGAGAGAGAGAGAGAGAGAGAAAGAGAGAGAGAGAGAGAGAGAGAGAGAGAGAGAGAAAGAGAGAGAGAGAGAGAAACATCAATGTGAGAGAGATACATCAACTGGCTGCCACTCACATGACCTAAACCGGGATGGGGACAAACTGCAACCGAGGTACGTGCCCTTAGGGGGAACTGAATCCGGGACTCTCCGGTCCGAGGGCCGATGCTCTAACCGCTGAGTCAAACCAGCCAGGGCTAGTTACAGCAATTCTTACAAAAATAGAAATGAATCACAATATGATTTAGAATTTTAAGATTTTCAAGAACCAGATAGACCTTCTTATTCTAAACCAAATCCCCTATAACATTCTTCCCCCAAATACCCTACACTTATTCTTATACCCCTGAAATTACCTATAATGGTTCCTTTTACAGAAATGAAATTCCAGCCCTGGTCAGGTAGCTCAGTTGGTGAGAGTGTCGTCCTGATACACCAAGGTTATGGATTCAATCCCCAGTCAGGGCACATACAAGAATCAACCAATGAATGTATAAATAAGTAGAACAACAAATCTAGGTTTCTTTCTCTCTCTCAAATCAATAATTAAAAGTTTTCAAAAAAATAAAAAATAAAATTCAATTTTTTTTCTATTTCTTGCCCATTTTTAAAGTATAAGCTCTATTTGTACATTGAACTGAGTATGACTGTTCTTTGGACATTCTAAAATAACGTGAGTGCTTGCTTAAATGCTGTACCCCAGACATCTTACTAATCCATTTATCAATTGGAATTCTGCGAATGCTTAATTGGTGCTCAATTAATGGTAAGTATTAGGATGATAAATGAAATAACTAACTGAAGAATCAGAATCATTTTTTGAAAATTTTTTTCTCTTTCTCTGTCTCCCTCTCTTTCCTACCCTCTCTCATTCTTCTCCTTCTCTTCCTTCTTCTTCTTCTCGTCCTCGTCCTCCTCCTCGTCCTCCTCCTCCTCCTCCTCCTCCTCCTCCTCCTCCTTCTTCTTCCTCTCTCTCTCTCTCTCTCTCTCTCTCGTTATTGTAAGGATTTATCCAGCACTAACCTTGGGCATTCAAGCAGTCAGGTAGACCAAGAATCACTATAGCCTTGGCCTTGTGGCTCAGTTGGTTGGAGTGTCATCCTGTACACAAAATGGTTGTGGGTTCAGTTCCTAGTCAGAGCACATACCTAGGTTGTGGGTTCAATCCCTGGGAGGCAACCAATGAATGTTTCTCTCTCACATTGATGTTTCTTTTTCTCTCTCTCTCTAAAATCAATAAACATATGCTCAGGTGAGGATAAAAAAAAGAATCACTATAAATATATTTTAGAACAATCATTTTGAAACTGTAAATTCCAACTTAGTGCATTATAACATTTTTATGATTCATTAATGTAATAGAATGTAAGAGTTTACACCTGGTTATGTTACCAGAGGGAAGTGTACCTTGTCTCCCCCTGCTGCTTTTGAGAGTGGGTTGTTGGGGTACCATTGGAATAAGCATTTCTGGAGGCCTCCGTGGGAGAATGAGATATGGTAGAAAGCTTTATTTCTGTGGAATTAGACCCCTGAATTTCCAAAGTCCCATTTCCCTTAGACCAGTCATTACAGAAGTGTAGCTAGGGTTTCAGTAGAGCTAAATTCAGAGCCAGCGTCCAGAGTTTCCCTTCCATGTTGGAGCCAGGTCCAGTTCAGCATCAGGCTAGTTTAGCTTGTTTTTCCCCACTGCAGTCCATTAGCCCATTGCCTGTGGGGTCTGCATGGCCATGGGCCATAGAGGCAAATGCAAGAGAGTAGGAACAAAAGAGCCCCACAAGCCAAGAGTGCAACAAGAGAGGGAATTTCTTTGTTTAGGGGAATATATATTCCAAAATTTTACACCCTTGCAGTGGCCACGCCCATTCTGGCCAACCATCTCTGTCCCTAGGTGTGATTGACAAGCAAGTACCTTCTCTAGTCACCCTAACTTTACCGGGCATGTGTCTATCTTTCATTTGTTGGACCCCTTCCTTTTCTGGGGAGCGCAAAAACGTAGCTTCCTGGTGAAGCTACCCAAATGATATTCCTATAATGTCTGGCCTTCCCTTTGCTCCTTTCCCATTATTAAAAACTAGCTAATTACAACAGTATCAGTTAATCCAGAAGAGAAATTTTTAAAAATACCACAGTGCATTTTGTGTAGTAAGAGTAAAAACTGTTTACTGAAGTTCTGTTTTGGTGTGTGTGTGTGTGTGTGTGTGTGTGTGTGTGTGAGCTTGTGTGTACTGAGCAGCAAGGAAAAATATATTTTCCGCTTGGTCATGGTCCAAAATATTCAAGAAACACACTCTAGAGAAATTGCAACAAATGACCATTTTGTAATATAGAAGACCATTGTCTTTAAATCAGTCTAATCTGAAGCCACAAGGAAATAATAAGCATACAGAATCAACGCACCTTCTGTGATTTCCACACAGGCTCCAGGAGCTGCAGAAGGCCTCACTGTAGCAGGCTTCATCCAGCTGATGCTATAACACGGGGATATGCAGATATTGCCAAATGCTTAATTGCTTCATTTTATTATTTAGATTGGAGATGGTGAATATTTTCAATCCATAACATTAGGCTTAGCATTTTTTTTCAGTCCTCAGTGGATCTTCACAATTTTTAGCAACATTTGGGGACATCTTGGGCATGATTATTACATTGCCTGGCTGGAAACACAATTTGAGATTTGGAAAGAGACATATGCCAAATCAAATTTCCTAACAGGAGGCTCACTGGACATAAATTTTGCAAATCAGATTTTATGCAATATCAAGCAGACAAAAGAGCTCCCAGGAAGTCAGAGACAGGTTATAGTATATGGGAAATATCATGGAATTCCAGACCAAATGTCCAGGTATTCCTCCAAGGACTTGCTTCCTGGAAGTGCCTGAGATCCGTCTGGCTTCCAAGTTTACAAACTGAAGTCCATGTCCAAATGAGGACTGTTGTCATGTTTCATGTGGTTGATGCAGTGTTTTATAAATTGGAGATAATATTTAAAAATTGAGTGATTTCACATAGAATCTATATTCCTAGCTTCTCTTGAAAAAACTCAGAATGTATGGCAAGCGGACTGCTATTCCATTACGGCAGTAAGTAGCTGGGTCTGTGAGGAATCTGCCTTCTTTGAACAGGCAACCCTTCTCCAGCCGCTCACTGAAAGCATGTGCACCATCTGCTTCAGTCACTTGCTTTACCTGCCTGGTCCCATGAACATTTCACTTTGCTGTCTCTAATCTACAAACATGTATCGAATTAGAGCAGACCATTTGGAAACAGAGATGGGTACTGTCAGAGGGGTGAAGCCTGGGAGCTAATTAAGTCAACAGTTTTAAATTCACCCTGTTTCATGTCCTAAGCATGTTCTATCCTATTCATGAGGGTGCTCAGTAAGTGATTGTTGGTGACTGTTTTATAGTTTGTTAGAGTGTTAGGGCCTGGGAACCCGACTTGTTGATAGAGGCCATGGTTCAGGCCATGACCTCAGAACTGGCTGCATAGGCGCAGACCATGTTACTGTTATATAAGATGATACAGCCAAAGCTTAGCACGCATGCACCATGCACTGTCTTGCGCGCTGCCCCGTGCTGAGTATCCCACCACACAAGTCTGTAAAGCCACCAGCTGTATTGAATAAAGCTGCTGCACTGGCAGCCCATGCCGATGCCACTACTGAAAATAAAGCTGCTGCTGCCGTTTGTTGACCCTCCTGATGTCAGCTCCATGTGCTTTCTTTACCTTGGGTATCTCACTGCCGAAACCCCCTTGAAACCCCTGGTCTCTGACACTTGGCGTAGCCTGCAGGATAAGGTGGGTACCCCAAAGACCCCTAGTGAGGAGCAGCCCCTGTTGGATGGGATGTGGCCCCCAGCATCCCTCTAGTACCCGGTGGCAGTGTACCTGATGGCCTGGACACTGCCAGAAGATTGGAACGCTGTGTGTCCCCAGCCTGAAGAGGTGCAGAAGGCTTTGGTGCAACAGAAGTGGTGAGCCCTCATAGGATGCAGAGAACAAGAGGGGCCCCAGGTGGCTGAGGAGTGGGCTGAGCCAGGACAGCAGCCACAGAAGGAGGTGTCGCTGCGGCTGGAGGGGGGCTCGGTGTCGAGGAGGTGGCGGACAGTGAGGATGGGGAGGTGGAGTCCGGGCAGGGCCTGAAGAGACACCGAGCCACAGTCAATGGGGAGGAGGCAGCCAGCTCGACCCCTGACTGTCCTGACACCACCTGAGGTGACCCCCCCACCTCGGCCTCAAATGAGGCCCTGAGGGAGCAGGCCCTGGACAGGGCAGCAGAAGCCCGGTCCAATAGGGTGGGTGACGCAGCTGAGGACAGCGACTTGGTCAAGCCCTCCTTCAGCAACCCTGAGGACTGTGGACTATCGGGAACTGAATAAGACATTGACTGTGAGAGCCAGGAACAGTTTGCCTTTACTGGGGAAGAAGGCAATGGACGGTGCAAGTATTACCCCAAGGCTATTTACATGTACACTTGTTCCATTATGTTGATGATGTAATGTTGACTTCTGAGTCCCTTGCAGAGCTAGAAGCCAGAGCACGCAGCCTTCAGGAAGCCCTGGCGGGCTGAGGGTGGGCCGTCAATGAGGACAAAGTCCAAGGGCCTGGATACCAGTCAAGTTCTTGGGTGTTGTCTGATCAGGTAAGACAAAGGTTATGCCTGAGGCAATTATAGATAAACTACAGGCCTATCCCCAATCAGAAACAGTGAAACAGTAGCAGACTTTTCTGGGACTGCTAGGGTTCTGGCGAACTTTTATACCCCATTTAGCCATGCTGATGAACCCCCCCCACTGCCTGGCCCAGAAGGGGGAGACCTGGGACTGGTCTCCTGCGGTGGAGCAAGGGTTTCTGGCCACGAAACGGGCGGTGGCCCAGGCGTAGATGCGCCACACCTTGCTGGGACCTAGACAGTTTAGGGCAGAACGGGAAGAGCCCTCTGCAGAAGCGGAGGAAAGCCTCAGCCCTTTAGGGGAGGGAAAGCCTCCCCTCCATCAGATGCTTGGTATCCTGATGGTTCTTGCTGAGGCCAACCACCAACGTGGGCAGTGGTGGCCCTGCAACTGGCAACGGATACCTTTTGGTAGGACACAGGAGCGGACGTTTGGTATGATACAGGAGCCGGAGTGGGCCGAACTGAGAGCTATGTGGACAGTATTAATGAAAGAGTCTGGCCCTCTGCATGTGTGCACCGATAGTTGGGTGGTGTACAGAGGCCTAACTTTATGGCTGCCTCAATGGGCAGCCCAAGAATGGCTCATAGGCCATCGACCCTTGTGGGGGTAGGATGTGGGGCAGGACCTGTGGGAACGGGGCCTGAAAGAAGGAGCGGTGATGTACCATGTAGCAGGGCACAAGCCCTTGCAGGCCCCTGGAAATGATGCAGCCGATGCGTTGGTACTTGTGCGAGCCCTTCTAGGCTCTCCGGAACCGGCTGCAGTAACTGCCTGGCTACATAAGAAATTGGGTCGTGTTGGTGCCTGGACCATGGGCTTGGTGGCCCAGTGCTGGGGCTTGCCTGTAACTAGAGCTAAAGCCCTGCAAGCTGTGTGTGAGTGTCCATGGTGTGCTGAACACCATCCAAAGCAGAGATGGTTACCGCTGAAACTGGGTCAAATTCCCCGAGGAGCCCAACCCTTACAAAATTGGCAGGTAGATTACATTGAACTATTACCTGAGGACCAAGGAGAGCAGTATGTGTTAACCTCTATTGACACTGCTACAGGACTTGTGTTTGCCTTCCCTGTGGCCAAGGCAGATCAGCCTCACACCCTCCAAGCTCTGGAGTGGTTGGCGGCACCTATGGGAGGCCCCTTGTTATAGCCAGTGATAGAGGAACTCATTTTACAGGCCACTTGGTACAAGCCAGGGCGTGGGACAATGCCATCAACTGGCAGTTACATGTCCCTTATAGACCCCAGGCTGCAGGTATGATAGAGAGATTCAATGGGCTCTTAAAGGAAAAGTTACAAGCCCTAACACCGCATTGGAAGTGCTGGAAAAGACACCTGCCCATAGCGGTGAGACTATTTAGTGAACAGCCGCGGAAAACAGGTAAAGTCCCTCTGGACAGAGTCACCGAGGGTACTACTTGCATACTACGGTGTCACCTGGAAAGGAACCTGACTTAAAGCCCTCCCTGAGTGGAGGTGCCATGATTTCACCTGCTCCCACAGCGGTGGCTCCCGGATGCACAGAGCAATGGGCGTGGCCTTGGCAAGTGGAAACCTGTGCGGCCCCTTGGGTAGCTCTGCTAGAACCCTGGGGTCAAGGTTTGGAAAAGGGCCTCTCACTCACACCCTGGTTAGGACGCTGGCCTCTGACAGTAGGGGCCACATTGCTTCCTGAGGTGAAAGGTTCCCTCTTGCGGGGTGCACCAGCCATTTCCCTGTGGCCGTACCTTTATATTTAGTAAACATGGAAGAGGAGCCCATGCCCCCTATGCCCAGACTACAGGTGTGGTACCACCGGCCGGGAGGGGCCCTCTACAAGCTACAATCCTATCGCAGGATGAGCAGGTAGCATGCATCTTACCAGAGGGTCGTGATCTGCCAATGATGGTTTCATTATCTGCTTTGTCTTACCACCCAGGCTGACCACTGGGAACAGTTTGCTGTCCTGGGTGCATACCTTTGCCAAGGTGCACAGTGTGTCACATTGCTGGGTCTGTACTGAGCTCCATCTGACACTTCAGAGGGCCTTCCCTGGTGAGTAGCTCCAGTTACCATTGAGAATTGGACGGCCCTCCGCAATTGGAACCGCACTGGCACTGAGTGGAATGCAAATGAAACTACGCAAATGCATAAAGTGGTGTTACAGAACAGGATGCCCTTAGATCTCCTGACTGCAGTCCAAGGAGGAACGTGTGCCCCTTTGCATGTTGAATGCTGTGTTTATATCCCAGACCACCAGCAGCAGACACAGGAAGCCTTGAAAGAAATGGACGCTGAAGTTTCAGCGATACAGGCTCTTCAGGAAGACCCCCTGACACAATGGTGGGCCCAGCTGGGGAATTCCTGGAGACGGGCCCTGCTGAGTCCGGCGGGCCTCGCTGGAGGTCTGTGGTTCTGTGCTGCAGCCCGTATTGCTGCTGTGGGCTCTGGGCGCAGGGAAATGCTTTATGGGTCAAGTCCTGACACCCCAGCCTCTAGGGGGTGGAGTGTTAGGGCCTGGAAGCCTGGCCTGTTGTTGATAGAGGCCGCGGCTCAGGACATGACCCCAGAACTGGCTGTGCAGGTGCAGACCACGTTACCGTTATATAAGCATGATACGACAAAAGCTTAGGATGCATACACCACGCACTGTCTCATGCACCTGCCTCGTGCTGAGTATCCTGCCACACAAGTCTATAAAAGCTGCTAGCTGTATTGAATAAAGCTGCTGTGCCAGTAGCCAATGCCGATGCCAATGCCACTACTGAGAGGAAAGATGCCGCTGCCAATTGTTGACCCCTCCTGATGTCGGCCCCACGTGCTTTCTTTACCTTGGGTATCTCACCGCTGAAACTCCCCTTGAAACCCCTAGTCTCTGACACAGTTAAGCACAGGGGATAGTTCACAGCAATAAAAATCAGAAAGCCAAGTACTCTGGTAAAGAGGAACTTTGTTAAATATCATAATAATATCAAAATATGATAGATCCCTTTCCATAAAAATATATCTATCACTGATGAACTTAAATTTTCACATCACATTTCTATAAATTAAAAAAAGATCCAGATGTATAATTTTTTTAGGTGTCACAGACCAAAGATACTCAAGGAGCCCAAGTTACAATGTTAAAAGAATGTCTTCATATTTAATGGCCCTCAAATGCCCCGTTGGCCCTTCTGAACTGGAAGCTTTTATTCATGCCCAACAGCCCAGCAGTCACTTCCTTTGTTCCCACGTTCAGTTCAAGTCTACCTCATTCACATTGCTTTCTAGTCCTGAAGCCTCAGCTGACTCACTCTTCTTTGAATTATGGTAGCTCTTCCTGCCTTTTCCACTCTTGGGGGAGGAGTGAAGAGGGGACACTTACTATATACAATCTTTTTCAGATGTTTTTTTCTGCACTGATTCATCAAATGAATATTAATTTGACAATTGCAAGACAGTGCATAATGACTGTCAAGGTTATAAATTGTATAAAATCCAGTCCTCACCTGCAACTGTATACATCACCTTTATTCCCACAGTTACCAGTTCAAAATTGAGCACATAATAGGTCCTAAGAAAATGCCTATGAAATAAATTATTAAATGCAGAAAGTGAATGAGGAAATGAGCATATGAGTAAATAAACAGATGGACTGGTGAACCATGCATTTCTGTGTCCTTTGGATTGATCATGCACTCAGTTTTTTGACATTTTACATTTGCACCATGATGTGCCGGGCCACATTTCCAACCATGAGTTGCTCCAAATCTGAAAATGCTGCCCTAGGCTGCTTTATTTCTGTGGCTTCCATGGCAACACGAGTAAATCCAGAACAAGAAGAGAGAGGCATCAGAATTAGGAATCCACATACTGTTTCTGGGTCCAGAACCTGCTATCAATGGACATGATTTGACCATAGGTTCCGTGTGGATAACTAACTGATCCACTTTAACACATTGTTGACCAGCAATTTTACGCAGAAGTTATCTCATGTCACTGGCTATTTTTTCATAATTGAGTATGAAAGTGAAACCATATAAATAAACTTCAGTATACTTTATTTATACATAATGAATTTAAATGAAACTTTGTACATTGTATTTTATACATATATATTTTAGTAATTTTTTTTTTTTTGGTGTGGTATACTGTATAGCAATCACCTACGTGTAATGGTACACAACAGGTCTTGCAAATATATCTGGTTTCGCTGTGCTTTCATCTAGGGATAACTCCTGCTTAGGCACATATAAAGACTGAAATTTTGAAAGAATGTAATCCAAAAGAGGCCTAATTTTATACAGTCTGTCTTCATTAGATTTATTTTGTGAATTATCACTAAGATGGAAAAATGTAAGAATTTGCTCAAACCTCATTCTGCTCATAGTTTTAGGAAATATTAGAGCTTCAACCAAAGGGTCCATTGACCAGTAATCCCTCCAATGTGATTTTTTCATTTGTCCCATCACTATCAACAAACCAAGGAACTTCTTTACGAGTTAACTCATGAGCAGTCAACAACGTTTGGGCATGAAAACATGAGTAAACTCGTGAGCAGTCAACAACTAAGAGTCAGTTTCCTCATCTGCAGAGTAACAAGGGTAGATTAGATCCAATCTCAGAATCCATCCAGCGGTTACTTATTATGATACTAATTAGACTTGGAGAGCAATAGGCATTGGCTTTCTCTGACATTCAAAGCAACAAAAAGAAATAATTAATCCTAATTTACAACAAAAACAAAGAAAATAAAATTTTCACCACCATGTTTTGTTCTGGTTGTTGTTGTTTTGAGTTTTCCCCTATATTTTGTTTTGATCCATGGTATTGATAAATATCAGAAAAAGTCATTTTGCCTAAATATATAAATATAAAGTGACAAAGTTATTGTCTTTTTTTTTTTCATGTCCCCTAATCTGATCAATCAGGATAGGAGCTTGCTGCTTTTAGAATTAAATGTGGTGGACTTGACTTAGAATGTTTTTTAAAAATGAGATGGACTCTTATATTTATATATTTGTTTAATCCACACCTTTTTCAGAGGAAGGTAACAGCAGTTCTAGAAATCATCCTAGATGACACTCATTCCTTCATAAGAGGAATAAAGTAAGAATTCTTAAATATTAGCATGTTTCAGAATCACTTGGAGGAATTGTTAATACAAGAATTATTGAGCTCCATCTTGCGAAGTTTTTATTTAATATTTCTAGAGACCCGATAATTTCATTTATAACAAGTTCCCAGGTGAGGCTGATGCTGGTGATCAAGGGAAACCACTTGAAAACTGCTTTTTATAAGATAATGCCTCCCTATCAAGTTAGTATTTGTAGCCCTGAGAAAGACAAAATCAGAACCCATCAGCGAAAATTACCAAAATATAACTAAAAGATTTTTTAGAATTTAACTTTTCCAATAATAGAAAACCCTAGCTTTCATACAGTGGGTGTATCCCAGTGTAACCAAAACCCAAGTTCACCACCCTAAAAGCCAAACTGATGAAACAGATGCTGGTGATAAAGGAAAGAGGTTTATTCAAGTGTTGAACACTTGAGAAGATAGGGGACTCTTGTCACCCAGCTCCTCATGTCTCATTGCAGGCAGAGGTTTTTATAAGGAGGGAGAGGGAAAGCAGAACAAAGAAATCAAGGGGAGGGGGTTGAAAAATTCTCCATGTGCAGACCAGCACAGTCTATTCTAATAAAGATATTGAAACTGGTTAAGTGATGGCCTGGTGTGTGTTATCCTGGTCTTCATTATCCTGGTTCTATGTCATCTGGTTTCTATGGTTGAAGTTCAGCAAATAATCCCAGAACTGGGATGGCTAAAATTTGGAGTCTGAATTTTCTGAAATTAGTTCCTAAGATTCTTATACAAATATGCTGTTTATCTAAAAGTTGCATATTAGTCAGAATCAGCATTTACAGTAATAATGTTAAAAGAGTGGTAGGGTTAGTTACAATTCTCCACTGTCACACTAGCACCTGGAGAAAACATAGTCACCACTTAGGAATCCTAAAAATGGGAAGTCAAATTAAAAGACCTCTGAAGTTCTTACATCTCTAAGCTGCTACAAAATTTTGAACAAATCAATGAATGAATGAGCAAATAAGACTCAGAATCAGTGTGTTTTATAAAGTGCTTAATGCAGCAAATAGATACTCTTTTCCATACTTCCCTTTAATTAATTTGAGTTGGGTCTTTTTTGCAGTTGTTTTTAATGTACTTCAAACACTGAGCCTCTATGTTCTTGACATTCACATATTTTAAATGATGAGACAGCAAGAGAACTATATTTGGAAAAAGATTGCTTTTATCCATCCATCACACACTTCAGATAAGCAGGGAATTTTAAAGGGTCTTCACTCTCTCTAAGCTGTATCCTGACTGACAGAGAATAAAAAATTTAAATGAGAGAAAATCAATTATTCATCTGCATTCTTTCTTCACAGACACTTCTGTGCAATTACACTATGCTAGTGTTTGCTTGAATTTCAACAATACACATCATACTAATAGATTTTGCTTCATTAAAATATAATTGTAAAGTTATTTTACTCTTTACCTTCTGGAAAATATTTTTTATGCCAAGAAAAGAGTCAAGTTGAATCACAATATAACTCTCTTTTGAAATATTTCTATCATTTTATATTTGCAGAAAATATAAGCCTTGTCAAGAAAGCATTTTACAAGCTATCTCTAGCAATGAGGGACTGGCAGATTTTTAAATACCTATGTTACAGATTCAATAAATGTTTCTTCAGGACCACTTGTCTGCTTCAAGCATTAATTTATTGATTTTTCTCACCAAATATTTATTGTCACACCTCATGTGTATTTCAAGGAAGAGAGAGCAGGTAAAGGAAGAGCATGGGTGGATTACAGGTTCTGACACAGATCCAGGAATTCCCCAGTTGCCTTCTTTGCATTTTCTGTTCACCTGGCTACAAGGACAGGAGTTAGTCTAAAGGATAAAGTGAGGTTCAAATCATTGTTTGGACAATATAATATGCAATTGTTATTCCATTTTAATACACTGGATAAATTAATTAGAGTCAGTAGCAGGAAGGCAAACCAATGAATATGTGAGACACCAGAGGGGATTGTGATGTCACGAAGCCATGCAAACAATGCAGTGATAAGAAAAAGCAGGAGGAGAAGCTTTCTTTCTTTTTTTTAATCCTTATCTGAGGATATTTTTCCATTTATTTTCAGATAGAGTGGGAGGGAGAGAGAGAGAGAGAGAGAGAAACATTGATGTGAGAGAGACCCCCACCAGGGGCCGGGGTATGTGTCCACATACCGAGGTATATGTCCTTAACCAGAATTGGACTGACATTCTAACCACTGATCCAAACCAACAAGGGCAGGGGGAAAAGAGCTTTCAAAAAACTGCTTCTGAGTCTAAGATTTGAGACTTAATTTATTATATGTAGATGCATATATATGTATGATTGTGTGTATGTATATATATATATATTGCCAAACTTTTCAAAGTAACTTACATATCATATACTTTACTCCTAAGTATAAAAACTAGTAATTCCCTACCTAACTATAATACTGTTATCATACCTAATTAAATGAACAACAATGACCTAATATCATCTGATATCCTTTCCCCAACTCTCAAGATCTGGGAACTTTTAATGGCAGAAGTCCTATCAATAAGTGATATAGAAGATATTTCCTTAAAGCTTATTTAATAAATTTGGTTTAAAATTGGTTGATAATAGTTGGATACAATGACATATTCCAGTCTGTCTGAGACATTTTTACCTTACTTCTTTTATTCTAAATTGTATTTCAAAATTAATTTATTAAAAACAAAGGTGGATATTTTTAGCAATCATTTACATTTTTTCCCATAAAGTGTTAGATTTTTTATAAAAATAAACATAAAGAGATATATATTTTTACCAGGCTGGTATGGCTCAGTGGTTGAGCATCATCCCATGCACCAAGAGGTCACCAGTTTGATTCCAGGTCAGGGCACATGCCCAGGTTGTGGACCTGATCCCCAGTGGGGGGCATGCAGGAGGCGGCCAATTGATGTTCTCTCTCATCAATGTCTTTATCTTTCTCCTTCTCCCTTCCTCTCTCTCTAAAATCAATAAAGAAAAATTATTTTTTAAAAAAGAGATAAATATATTTTATTTTTTGTTGATAATGATAATATGGTATTACCAAGCTTTTATTGGAACAGTACAGTACAAGTTCCCAATAGAACCTACAATCAACAATTTTAGAAAAATTCCCTCATCTTGAAAGAATATACCTACAAGCTTATGCATAACTAAACAGAGGAATAAAGTTGATAAAGAGAAAAAGGTAGAAGGCAGAAAAATAGACTAAGAAAACAATTGGAAACATGTAATGACAATGAGAATATGAGGAAATCGACTTCACTACCACTGAAAATGTTGAGGATATAGGAAAATAGTGAAAATTCAGAAAGCAGTTCATTCAAAATGAACACAATACAATATACAGATGACGTATTGTGGAATTGCATATCTGAAACCTGTATAATTTTATTAACTAATGTCACTCCAATAAATTCAATAAAAATTTAAAAAAATGAAATGAAATATACAAATATTTCTGGGTTATTATTTAAAATAATTTTGCTGGGCAATCAAGTACAAGGAAAGTGTGATAACTAGTAACATATAACCTACTGAAAGGTTTACAATCTTTACTTTTACACAAAATACATTGTCAATTATTTTTCTTTATGTTCATTTCCTATAGACAACGCAAGATTTGAAACCATCTTAAATACCATTGTACCTCTCACGTAACCTGGTAGCATAGTGTCTTCCATATAGCAGGGACTCAATAAATCTGTTTTGTCTCTCTGTTTGATGAGAATAGAAAGCTTAATTTGTTTTAATTCTTGAGATACCAAATCCAGGCTACTAATAAGATATCCTAGGAGCCCTTGAAAGCATTAACTTTTTGAGAATTTTTGACCTGTAAAAGCAAATGAAATTCTTATCTTTAAGGAAAGAGGACTAGGTGGTAAATACATGCTCACAGTAGCCCGAGATTGCAACGAATGTCCTTAGTCTAAACAATGACAAAAAGTACATTAGCCATGAGATCAAGATGCCTAATCAATTTGCAAGCACATGGAAGGGCTCACAATGATGGGTAATAGCCAGCACGACTTTGTGATCAACAAATCATGTTAGACCAATTCAATTGCCTCCTGTGACACACTGGCAGACCTTGTATGCAGGAGGAAGGGACAGACATAAAATATTTTGACTTCAGTGAGGCTTCTGACTCTGTTCCACCTGACATGCTCATCAACAAGGTAGGAAAATATGGCTTGCTGTCAGAGACGGATTAAATTGATTAGCGAGGTGGCTAATTGGGAAGAGAAGGAGAGTCAGAGACTGTGTAACACAAATACTTGGCTGGTTTGGGTCTTGATAAATTCAAGGGCAAATGAATATAGCAGGCAGAGCAAAATACAGTTAGATGGCAGAACTCTTGCCTGTAAATAGAATAGCTCACCTCTTTCAATGGCATTTGTTCTAACTCTGGGCATTATGCAAGTGCATGAATGAGTGGACACTATGTTATTGTACTCACAGGAAAGTCATTATTTTAGATTAAAACTTTGTGACTCTAAAATATACTATTCAAATGCAAAAAATACCTAGATATAATCTTTTTTTTTTTTTTTTTACTTTTTTTATCCTCACCCGAGGACATTTTTGCATTTATCTTCAGATAGAGTGGGGGGGGGGGAGAGAGAGAGAAACATCGATGTGAGAGAGACACATTGAGTGGTTGCCACCCACACGACCCCAACCAGGGCCGGGGACAAATTGCAACCGAGGTACATGCCCTTAGCAGGAACCGAACCCAGGTCTCTCTGGTCTACAGGCCGACGCTCTAACCACTGAGCCAAACCAGCCAGGGAGATATAATCATTTTCTATTAAGCTATTAAGAATACATAGCCATAAAGAATAAATTCGACAGATGCCCCAAGTATGGCAGATTGAATGAGAGCAGGAAAATGAGATGGCTAATTTTTTCAAGGGGAAAAAATAGGAGAGAGAGCTTGGAGGATGTTAGATGGCTAAAGGCAAAAGCAATAGAGGCTTCTAATTATCTGGACTGTAGTCAGATTTGACCTGAAATTAATTTCTTCCACTTAACATAATGCTCAAAATCTAACCCTTAACTCAGTATTTAGGGCAGGTCAAACAATTTTTGAACTAATCCAATCAAACAGAAAAATTACCATAGAAATTTGGTCAGAAATTGAAGAGTCATTTATTATAAGAAATCAGCTAACAAGTAAGTACTCACCAAACACCCATTATGTGTCATCTCTGCTGGACACAGCCTCTGCCCTCAAAGATCTGGGACACAAAAGGAAAAGGTAACACATCTGTGGTTTCTTTCCTCAATTTGAGCCTTTCTTGCTTTAAATGTATCCTAGTGCCCTTTCTCTAAAAACGTTCACTTGATTTTATCATGTGTGATGATTTCAAAATATGTCCAAAAATTCTCTGAAAGTTCTCCTGTAAAAAGGTAGAGACTAATTCCTTTCCCTATAAATGTGCGTTGTGTTTAGAGATTGCTTCTACCAATGTGGCAGAAATCTTGATGTGTCACATTGGACAACAGATCATAATAGGCACAAGAAATATTGATACACTTGGAAAAAATACAATTAAGAACTATTTATTGAAACATAGCATAAGTTACAAAAAAAACAAGCCACAGAAGGTGAGAAGATATTTTTAACCACATCACCAAAATACACAAGGAACTACACGTTGACAAGAAAAAAATTAGACAAATTAATAAAAACAGTAGGCTGAAGACTTAATTGGATATTTTTTTTTTACAAAAGAAAAAATTCAAATGACCAATAAACAGATTAAAATCACACCAACTTCTTTAGAAAACAGGAAATTGCAAATAGAGACTATAGCAATCTACAACTATATACCCATCAAATTGGCTAAAATAAAAAATATGAGAAAGCCCAGTGTTGGTGATGATGTAAAACATTATCTGCTAAAGTTAAAAACATCACACTATGACTCAGCAATGTCACTCCTGAATAAATATACAACAGAAAACAGACAGATAGGCACCAGATACATGTTCAATAGCTTTAATAACAGTGTTGCCGGTGGAAGTCTTCCATGGAGTCTCCAGAAAAGCATTTCAGGGTCTCACTTAAAGGAGGATGTGAGCAATAGTGACAAGATTTATTGGAGCGAAAACAAAAGACTACCCCCAGGTGCCCGATGTCTCATCCATGACCAGATGACTCAGCTCCATCTTGCTTCTGAAGAAGTCCCACCTCTGGGGCCTCAGACAGCACCTATGCCTGTCAGGCCCAGGAGGGCCAAGACCCAGAGGTTCAGAACTTCTCTGTGTCTCATGTCCCCATCTGTATATCCTCCACCAAGGCATGGTGGCCCTCAGGCCATGACTGGCACTGTGCTTGGGCCACGTGGCTGCCAGGCCCGCAAGGCTGCCACAGAGAGAGACACGGAAACAATCTCTGGGTCTTTGTTAAGCTTTGATTATATTTCTTTGGGCTTGGGAGAGAGCAGGCTTTCTTTCAAACGAACCAATCTTTTTCCTAATTCTTCGTGGGCTATCCAATTCCTTTCCTGGATCTTCAGGGGTTCCATTCCCTTATCCTGTTTGATCCTTTCCCCAGATTTTCCCAGGCTAGACTCCTCCATTCTTTGGTCTACATTTTGGCTCCTGCTGCACATTCCTCAGCAGAGGCATTTCCCCTTTACTGCTTCTCCCTCCAAGGGGAGTCTGTGTTTCCCTGGGAGGTTGGTGGGTGCCTGCTCCAGGATTAAGTCCCTTCTTCTGGGCAGTGCAGCTCTGCCCTGGAGAATCTGGAAGCTGTAGTTCCAGACTTATCAGGCTCGATGCCTGATTCCATTTGTTCCCTTCCTGTCATAATAACTAACTAACTACTGAAATAACAGCATAGACTTAGTAGCCAAAACCTAGGGAAAACTTATTTCAGCAACAGAATATGTAATGTTTACAAAATACAACAATGAAAATAATCAAACTAAAGCAATGTGAATCAATTTGGATGAATTACATAAACATGAAACTGAGTGAAAAAAACACAGCACAAAAGAATATAGATATTGTGTAATGTCATACATTGTTTATGTTAGGTCCACAAAATACAAACTAAACAGTAGTGTCAAGGGATGCATATATTGGTACTAAAATTATAAAGCAGAGCATGAAAGTGATTACCATAAAATTCAGCACAGTGGTTGCTCTTAGCAGGTAGAGAGAGTTGGAGATATTCTAGAACGAACATACCAAGAGCTTCTAGAATGCTGGCAATGTTTTATTTCTTGACCTGAGTTGCAATTCACAGGTTTCACTTTATAATTCACCCCAATACATTGTTTATTTATGTTTATTTTCCTGTGGAAGCTAATGAATAAAATAAACTGATGAACAAAATAGATCCAGAGACGTGAAAACAGGAAACAGACTGATGAATCTCAGAGGAAGGGGGGAGGAGTGGGAAGAGATAAACCAAAGAACTTATATGCACATATGCATAACCAATGGATACAGGCAATAGTGCCGTGAAGGTGGGGTGGGGGTCAGCAGGCAGGAGGGTGTTGATGGGGGGAAAAAGGAGGACATCTGTAATACTTTAATACTTTCAACAATAAAAAATAAATTAAAAAAAATAAAAGATTTACAGAAAAATAACACATTTACACAGGTCCACAAACTAGCTTCAGTTTCCACAACTCTATAGTAATTGTCCCCTGGATTTTTTTCACAAGAATCACACTAAATGGTTGAAAAGACATTTATACTTTGTTTTTTCCTGCATCATCCAGTTTGCAAATATTCATTAAACAAATTCTACTTGAGCGTTTATTATGTGACAGGCAGTTCTAGGCATTTAGATTTACAGCAGTGAAACAAAATTAAAATAAAAAATGCTGTTCTCACTTATGGAACATATATTCTTGTTTAAGTATAAAATAAATAATTGTTTTAGCTATTATGATTATAGGAATAAAGTGAATCTAGCCTCAGGAAAGGCTGCATCCAGGGATTCAAATAGCAATGTGATTCTCAATCTCCAGCTGTCTACATCTCACTTGGCTTAAAGTTATAATTTAATGTATTTCCTCAGACCCTTTCATAAATTGGGCGGCATAACCATAATTAACTTTGTAAGCACATTCCTTCAACTTTCACTCTAAGAAGAAAGAAAGCCATGTCTCCCAGTATCTATTTTTAAAAATCTAGGGAAGAGTTCTGAGTGACCACGTCAGGATCACTGTTTCACCCACGAGCCAATCACTGAGGAGACAAATAATGGTGGGCTATGATGGGCCACGCCTGGATTTTATAGACCATCTTATGGCCCGAGAAACCTGGTATTATAATTGTTAGCTCCACTGGAATGGGATGAAGTAGGTGTGAGAAATTTCCAAACAGCAGTGCTGAAATTAGAACTGTAAGTAGTGTTGAATCAACTAAACAGTTGATGTACTTTCCAATAACTAGACATAATACAGCTCACACTATGATTAGAACAGTCACAGAAGCAAAATAAAACATGAAGCATTACAGGATCACAGAGAAAGGAATAGTTATTTCTAAGTGAAAAACCAAGGAAAGCTTCTCTGACCTGTCCCTACCTTCCCTCACCCCAGAGAACCGGATCTCAAATTCACCCTGAGGAATGACGCTGATCATTTTATTCAGAATTACAGAAACATAGACCTGAGAGGGCTCTTAAAGTCATGCTGGCTATCCCAGCACATTTTGAAAAGAATGAATGATAGCGAAATCCACGACATTAGTATGATGTGCTGGAGAGGCTCTGTCTTGGGAAGTAGTCTCAGGGTTTAATAGTCCTTATCTGTTCTGCTTGGATTGAAGACTACTTTCCTTAACCAAACTGAGGTAATGTGAGTTTATAAAACAGTCAATAAAGAACAATGATGCAACCAGAGAGCAAAAATTGAAGAACGGAGAAGGGCTGTGAGTTTAAGCTCTGTATCTCTAAATCAACATTTCAGAAAGCCTTTTCTTGCTCTTCAGAATGATTAAATGAATGTCTAACAGTGAGGTCTTGCTCTCCCTTCTGATGGTGTACCCTGAAATTTGGAGCTTTATCATTGGCATTTGGGTTTATGGTATTAAGGAATCATTACAAAATGTGGTTATGTTCTTCAGACCATGTATTTGAACTTCTGTTTATTCACCATATTCTAGTATCACTCATCTATGAGAATAAACTTAAAATAGGCCTAATATATGTACCCCTATGTTCACTGCAGCATTTTTCACAGTAGCCGCAATTTGGAATCAGCCCAAGTGACCCATCAGTAAATAGTAGATAAAAAAGCTGTGGTACATTTACACAACGGAATACTACTGGGCCATAACAAAGAAGGAAATCTTACCTTTTGTGACAGCATGGATGGACCTGGAGAGCATTATGCTAAGTGAAATAAGCCATTGAAAGAAAGGCAAGTACTGTATATTTTACTTATATGTAGAATCTAATGAACAAAATAAACTAACAAAATAGAAACAGACTCATAGATACAGAGAACAAACTGACAGTTGTTATAGGGAAGAGGATGGGGAGTCTAGGTGAAAAAGATGAAGAGATTAAACAACAACAACAAAAAAAAACTCATAGACACAGACAACAGTATGGTGATTACCAGAAGGAAAGTGGGGTGGGGGAGGTAGAAGAAGGTAAAGGGGGGATAAATTGTGATGGAAGGAGACTTGACTTGGGGTGGTGAACACACAATATAATATACAGATGATGCATTATAGAATTGTATGCTGGAAACCTATATAATTTTATTAACCAATGTTACCCCAATAAATTCAATTTCAAATAAACTAAAATAAAATAAGCCCTTGTCCTTTCTCTCCTCCCACTCCAGAAGGATTCTCTACAGTCAATTACACTGATGTGACAGGACTTTAAAATGTCCACACCCTGACACCAGCCCTCGCCTTAGGACCCTTAAAGGTGACTAGCCCACCCTTCTTCATAATTTTGCATTGTGCTGTACACATCTCCCTCTCAACTCTACAGCCAGATCAAAGTCCCTTTAGAGTAAGAGACTGTGCTTCCCCATCTTTGTATTCCTTGAATTCATTACGTAATCTTGGACTCATAACATAACACTTTATGCAAAGTAAACATTTGATAATGGTTTATCAAAGTAAACATTTGAAAACTGATCATTTTCAAAAACTCATATTAAATTCAAAGTGATTCTGCCATCATTTATCTTTCCAATATTCATATGAATCAGAGGAAATATTTACAGATCTAGTGATAACTACATTTTGAGATCAGATGACCAGAACTGAGGTATAAAAGAGAGTGTGTTATGGTTAGTTATGGGAATACAGGCACATAGTAATTAAAAGCATAGAGTCCACGATCAGACATCTGAGTACAAACCTTAGCAAAGTCTTTAAATTCTCTGACCTTCAGGTTATAAAATGAATAAACTTGCATGTAGATATGTTTTCAATAAACAACAATGTGTGTGTATGTGTCAGCTGTATTTTGAGCTCCTGGTTATCCTATGAGATAGAAGCTTTATCTCCACTAGATTGAGGTCTCTGTTCTTTCCATAGGATTACCTCTAATTTGGGGAACCATTTACATAGTTCCAAGGTATGAGATCAGGCAGGAGCACCTGCTCCACAGATAAGCACTGAAATAGCTGGGCCTTCCCCATCAGGTCCCTGCTTACAAACTCCCAGTTCCCATCCCCATAGATCTGAATTCTACTGGCTCTCTGCTAGTTCTTGTGTTGCTGGGAAAGAAATCATGTGAGATTGTCTGTGGCCCCGCCTGTCAGAGGCCCTCTCTCTGGGACCCACCAAACTCTGCTGTCTGTACCTCTCCTGCTCTGCCTTCTCCTCAATCTGAAATATTTTCTCAATGCTGTGTGTGAGACAAGTCTCGCTTTTCTCCAAGCCCATTTCTCCTAAATATTTTGCCTTTACTGTAAGTCCTCTCAGATCCCCTGGAAGGCCTAGATACTGAAAACTAAAACCAGGAAAACACCTTTTTCTTCTTTGTACGTTGCCCTTTGCTCCTGGGGTTAGTGGAGTTGAAGGAGGGAAGCAAGGCCACAGGGAGAACGAAACACAGGAAAAACACTCGGAGGAAGATCCATCCAACAAATGACATTATTGTTCAACAGCAGGTGGGGTGACCAGAGTTCTTCAGATACTTTAAATCTTTAGCAATTTTTCTGGATAATTCCCCATATTCCTTGAAAAAGGGTTTCCCAAATTGGAAATCTTATTTATTTATTTATTTTAAACTTATCTTTATTGTTGAATGTATTACAGATGTCCCTCTTTTTCCCCCCTTGAACCCCTCCTCCTCAATCCTGCTCCTTTCCTGCTTTCTTCACACTATTGTCTGTGTCTATTGGTTATGCATATATGCATATAAGTTCTTTGGTTTCTCTCTTCCAGCCCCACCTCCTTCCTTCCCTTTGAGGTTCATCAGTCTAACAACCAATTTGTACTTCCTAATCCCTTCATCTTTTTTACCCAACTCCTCTCTCATCTGTCAACCAACAAAAAGTTCTCTGTATCTATGAGTCTGTTTCTGTTGTGCTTGCTCATTTTGTTTGTAGATTCAATTGTTGATAGATACATATTTATTGCCATTTTATTGTTCATATTTTTTATCTTCTTCTTCAAGAAGACAAATCAACATTTCATATAATACTGGTTTGGTGGTTATGAACTCCTTTAGCTTTTTCTTTATATGGCCATGGATTCTAAATGATAGCTTTGAGGGATAGAGTAATCTTGGTTGCAGGTCCTTGTTTTTCATCACTTTAAATATTTATTGTCACTCCCTTCTGGCCTGCAAAGTTTCTTTTGAGAAATCAGCTGACAGCCTTATGGGAGCTCTGTTTTAAGTAACTAACTGCTTTTCTGTTGCTGCTTTTAAAATTCTTGCTTTGTCTTTAACCTGATTGCATTTTGATGATGATGTATCTTGGTGTGGACCTCTTTGGGTTGGTTGATCTTGTTTGGGACTTTCTGTGCTACCTGGACTAGTATGTCTGTTGCCTTCACCAAGTTAGGGAAGTTTTCTGTCATTATTTTTTCAAATAGGTTTTCAATTTCTTGCCATCTTCTCCTTCTGGCACTCCCATGATGTGAATGTTGGTATGTTTGAAGTTGTCCCATAGGCTCCTTATATAATCCTCATTTTTTTGGACTCTTTTTTCTTTTTGCTGTTCTGATTGGGTGTTTTTTGTTTCCTTATATTCCAAATCGATGGTTTTCTTTTTGGTTTCACTCACTCTACTGTTGATTCCCTGTAAATTATTCTTTATTTCAGTTAGTGCATCCTTCATTTCTGACTGGTCCTTTATTTTGCTCTTAAGGTCTTCACTAAGTTTATTGAGCATCTTTATCAACAGTGTTTTGAATTCTGCATCTGTTAGATTGCTTATCTCCATTTCATTTAGTTCTTTTCCTGGAGTTTTGTTCTGTTCTTTCATTTGGGATATGTTTCTTTGTCTCCTCATTTTGGCTGCCTCTCTGTGTTTGTTTCTATGTATTAGGTAGAGTTGCTATGTCTCTTAGGTTTCCTAGGGTGGCCTGTTGTAGTAGGTGTCCTGTAGGGTCCAGTGGCACAGCCTCCCTGATCACTACCTCGAGGTGCACGTCTTGTGTAGACTTCACACCCTTCTGTTGTAATTGAGTCTTGATTGCTGTTGCCACATAAATGGGAGGGTTTTACTCAGGCTGATCAGCTGCAAGGACCGGCTGTGCCCACTAACTACTGACCTCTGACTACCTTGGATGATCAGCTGCGCAGACACTCACCACACAGAGCAAGACTTACTTCAGCAGTGCTCTGGTACCCACTGAGTCCATTCTTTGAGTGTGTCACTTGTGGAGGTGGTTGTGTGGTGGTGCTCTGACATGGTCTGAAGCTGTCCACTCAGTGTGCTGGCTCTGGGGAAAGGTCAGCCACTGCCTGTGTTCTACCCAGGGCCACCAGGCATAAGCTACAAAGTGATCTTCAGATGGCTGCTTCTTGTGCTGGGCTTGGAGGTGCCCAGGTGAAGCCAAACTGTGAATCAAGACTGGCTGTTTCTAGTGTCAGGCCTGGGGCCACTTAGCAAGAAGTATGGGACTCACTATGGCCAGATGCTGCTTGTTTGAGAGAATTTAGGAAAATCTGAAGTAGGAGCCAAATAGGCCAATCCTATGGTAAAGCCACTGGAAACAGCTTGGGTGGGCCTGAAAGTTGGGTGGAACAGGGCCTCAGGGAATCACCAGGGCAGGGCAAACAGTGTGAACCAAGTTACTGGAGTCCCAGATATGGCAGCTGTCTGCCTGCCCTGTGGGGGAAGGGCTCACCAAAGGAACAATGACCTCTACCAGCACATCTGTCCAGGAAAAAGCTGCCTCTCCATTCCTCACCCTGATGCCAAACAACTCAGTTCTTCCCTGTATGTCTCTGGTGCCTTTCAAGCTGCCTCCCCCATGCTGGAGCCTGGAAGGTGTGAGTCTGAGTAAGTCCATGTGTGGGCCCTTTAAGAGGAGCTGCCTGGGACTCCAGTATCCTCAGCCTCCCTCAGCCTCAGCTCCCGCTGGGTTTTACAGCCAGAAGTGATGGGGACTTCTCTTCCTGGCACTGGAACCCTGAGCTGGGCACCTGGTGTGGGACAGGGACCCCTCACTACTCAGGGAGGGCCTTCACACCTGAGGTATCCCTCCTGATTTTTATCTGCCACATGTGGGTGTGGGACCAGACTGTCCATGCCTCCACCCCTCCTACAAGTCTTGATGTGGCTGCGTCTTTAATTTTGTAGTTGTAGGACTTCCATTCAGCTTGATGTCAGGTGGTTCTGAAGGATGTTTGTTCTGTATTTAGTTGTAATTTTGATGTGGTTGTGGGAGGAGGCGACACCACATTCACCTATGCCGCCATCTTGGAAACCATATTTATACAAGATTAGTGCCCAATAGTAGTCACAATTGTTATAGTCAGAGAACATGGGTGTTTTGGAAAGAGGAAGTGGACAGTGTGCAGAGTGTGTGCTCCATACACCTCTATCTCTCTTCCACTCTATATTTCTTCTTTCATTTGGGCATGTGTTCTCTTGTCCTCCACAGAGATTCATACAGGTCTTCCTCCTCAGATGGAACCACATGTCCTAGGTAACACTGCTCCCTCCTTTATCATAAATTTCATTTCCTCCAGGATTTAGCTCATAGTCATATCCATACTCAAAGCTTTAGTGACTCAACACTTCAAAGCATACTTGCATTTTAAAGGACACTAAAGGAGTCTGGACCCCAGGTCCAGAGCAGTGTGGCTGGGAGAGGCAAGGGTAATCGTGCTGGGCACCAGGCCCACCTCACTTGTCCTGGTGGGGTTCCCAGGGTAAAGGGAACAGTGATGCTGATGTTGATGATGGTCTCAAAGGGTCCCAGACATCAAAAACAGCCTCCAACTCCACTCAGAAGGTGTCTGTAAGAGACAGGCTGATTGTTATAGAGGTCGCAGCATGTAAAGCTGACTTACCTTGTACATGTCAAGGTCATTTTCCTGATCCAAATGAGCTTCACTGTTTTCAGCAAACTGCAACCCCAGGTGAGGGTTACTACCAGGGTGAAGAACTTCAGTTTGAAATGGGTGTTCCTGATGCATACAACGTGGTGCCTCCCAAAGTGAAATGCTTGGCCAGGATCTGGCACCCATCCTCACAGAGACAGGGGAAATAGATGTGAGTGGGGACTAGCTGAGCTCCCATGAGGACATCTAAGGATGTTGTTTGGAGATTTGACTCTGTTGACTGATCTTTTGACTTTGATGACCCAGTGGATCTTGAGGCTGCAGAGCATCACTTGAGGGCCAGGAGGACTTCAGAATGAAGTGGAAGACTCCTTTAAGTGCATGTGAGATGAGAAGAGGAAAGGACTGCAGGGCCCAGGACTGTGTTAGAAGTTTGCCTCCATCTTACACCAGAGGGCGCCCTCCACTCCCTTAGTCCAACCGAGGTGTCCAGAGGCCTGTGATGTCCTGAGGAGCACCGTGTTCAAATTGACCATTGCAGATGGAGAGCTCCACATAAATACAGCAAGAACATGTGTTAGGGTTCAAAAGAGTTGTCTGCTTAAATTAACATGCTTGCTTACATTTCTATTACTAAATTTATTGGGGTGACATTGGTTAATCAGATTATATAGGTTTTAAGTGCACATTTCTATGATACAACATGATCAGTATAATTGCATTATGTGCCCACCACCCAAAGTCAAAATTGAAACTACTTTATAGGCTGTTGAGGAGATTCTTGAGAAGTTGTAATGAACTCAGAATTGAAGCTAGAGCTTGCTTCTCCTCACTCCCTTCCAAATCTCTTCCCTGCACAGGTAATGTTAATGATGTGCTCTGCTAATGATGTGCTTGGTGTAGCTCAAAGATTGGCCACAGGAAACACACTACAAATTGTGATTGTATGCAGATTCTCTTAGCTCCTTCCACCAGTGGTGACCTTGCCTAGGTCCTTGTGAAGTTCCCCAGGATGCAGTCATTCACTGTAGATCTCTTACTGAAATGTGTATTTTATTTAATGTAAATATATTTTGGAACAGATTTGTAGTTTGTAAAAGCTAATGTTTTAATTAATTTTTTTCTATTCTCATTTAGTTTGTATTTTCATTGTATAGATCGGATACAGAGATGTTGAGTCAAACCACTGTTGAAGAGAAATACAAAGAAAAGATGAAAGACAAAAACAGAGAAATAAAGGAAAGAATCCATAGTAGTTACTAGCATGTAGTTATGCTTTTTGATGGTTAAAGACCCCTCTCACAGCCTCTCAAATATGGAGCACTTAACAACTACAGCATACACCTTCTTTTTAAGGACATCCATTGCAAAAATGACCAACTTTGGGACATAAAGCAAGTATCAACAAATTTTGATGGAATTAAATTCTATAAACTATATGAACAACCATATTAGAATTAAATTAGGTATCAATAAAAAAATGTAACTAGCAAAACACTATTTATTTTGGAAATAAAAAAACCCTAGCTATATCTGTATCTCAAAAATGTAAAAAAAAGAGAGCCCTGGCTGGTTTGGCTCAACAGTAAGAGCATCGGCCCATGGACCACAGAAGCCTGGGTTCGGTTCCCACTAAGGGCATGTACCATGGTTGCAGTTTGTCTCCAGCCCTGGTTGGGGTCATGTAGGTGGCAACCACTCAATGTGTCTCTCTCACATCAATGTTTCTCTCTCTCTCTTTCTCCCTCTCTCTCCCTCCTGCTCTATCTGAAGATAAATGCAAAAAACAAAAACAAAAAAACAAAAATGTCCTCAGTAAGGATAAAAAAAAGTAAAATAGAAAAGATGGTGGCGGGCAGGACTGGAGCGAGGGTGAGTATGTGAGAGTGTGAGAGAGAGAGTGTGAGTAAAGGTGAGTGTGGATGACCAACCTTAAGCAGTGCAGAGACACGGGACAGAAAGTTCCTGTGCTGTGGACGGAAAGCAGCTGGCTACTGCGGTAAGCGGCACATCAGCAAACTTTCCCTTGTGTGGCTGGGAGGCCCCGCCATTTTAGAAGATCCTGGGTCTTCCCTGGAGGAGGAAACAGGGAGTGGCTAGGGCCGAGTGATCTGAGTCCACCAGAGCACCTTTCACCATTGGTCCAGTGGACTCAGCTGTGTCAACTTGGTCAGTGCATAGTAGCAATGCTATTGAGGTACCTACTGCAGTAGCCAAAATTGGCGGGAGCCAGAGCCCCACCCGCAACAGCAGCAGCAGCTTGCCCAGGGTCACAGTGGCACTAACACCGGCTTGGAAGCCCGGCACCTCCCCCCCCACAGCAACAGTGAGTGGGAGTAGAACCCCCACCCCCTAAAGGCATTAGCAGCTCAGATTGGCAGCTGAAACCCACCCCCAGTGGCATCAGCAAAGGCTGATCAGGAGCAGTGCCCCAGCCCAAGCAGCAGGGCTAGGGAAGCTGAGACCTGCCCCTGACAACTGCAGCAGTGGAGTGGGAGTGGAGCCCCTCCCCCAGCTGCAGCAAAGTCCCAGGGGTGGAGCATCCTCAGCCTCCAACAGCAGTAAAGGATTGGGACCTGAGAGCACCACCTGGCAACAGCAGCAGCAGTAGCAGTGTGAACCGGGAGCTGACACTTGCCCCCAGCAGCGACTGATCAGGAGCTGAGCCCCACTAGGCAGCAGGGTACCCCAACAGCACACCAGTGGGACCCATGCACCCCAGAAGCATACCAGAGGGACCCACAAACTCCAGAAGCATACCAGCAGGATCCACACACCCCAGGCAACAGCAACACATATCAGCAGCTGAGACCTATCCCCAGCAGCATCAGCAGAAGCTGATCAGGAACAGTGCCACAGCCCAAGCAGCAGAAAGTCTCAGGCAGCTGAGACCTGCACATCAGACCAATACCAGCCACCAGGTGTCAATCCTCCAGGACCCACAGCAGGCAAGAGGTGCCATACACCAAAATAGGCTGGGAGGCACAGCAGTCTTAGCTGATACACACCAACCTGCCTACACACCCCAACATCCCTCACTGGGCTTAGAACTAACAGATTGCTAAAATGGTGAGACAAAAAAATAACACCTAAGTGAAAAAAATAGAGGAATCACCAGAAAAGGAACTAGAAGAAAGCAACTTGTCAGATAAAGAATTCAAAGCAATGATTATAAGGGTGCTCAAACAATTTGGTGAGAACTACAAGCAACTTAATAAGAATTATGAAGAGCTCACTGGGAAGTATTTCAGCTTAAAAAAAGAGGTAGAAGCTATGCATAAAAATCAAGAGGAAATAAAGAATGACAGCTGTTATGAAAAATACCTTAGAAAAGTTCAATAGTAGATTAGAAGAAGCTGAAGACCGAATCAGTGACTTAGAAGACAGGTAGAAAAAAAAAAACACCCAAATAGAGCAGCAAACAGAGGAAAAAATTAAAAAGCAGGAAGAGAGTTTAAGGGAGCTGTGGGACAATACAAAACGTAACAACATTCGCATTATAGGTGTACTGGAAGGAGAAGAATCAGTGAAAGAAATAGAGAACCTGTCTGAAAAAATAATGACGGAAAACTTCCCTAAACTGGTAAAGGAAAAGTCACACAAGTCCAGGAAACACAGAGAGTCCCAAGCAAGATGAACCCCAAAAGACCTACAGCTAGACACATCATAATAAAAATGGCAAACATTAAAGACAAAGAAAGAATCTTAAAATAAGCAAGAGAGAGACAGAAAGTTACCTACAATGGAGCTGCTCCTGTTAGACTGACAACTGATTTCTCAATAAAAACACTTCAGGCCACAAGGGAGTGGCATGAAGTGTAAAAAGTAATGCAAAGCAAGGGTCTGAATCCAAGACTACTCTATCCAACAAGGCTATCATTCAAAATTGAAGGAGAAATAAAGAGCTTCACAGATTAAAAAAAAAAAAAGCTAAAGGAATTTACCACCACCAAACCTGCACTGCAATAAATGCCGAAGGGACTGTTGTAAGAAGAAGAAACAGAGAGAGACAAAGAGAAACTCAGGCATAAAATTAAAATGGCAACTAATAACTATCTATCAATAATAACCTTAAATGTAAATGGCTTAAATGCTCCAATCAAAAGATATAGGGTAGCTGATTGGATAAAAAAGCATGACCAGTATATATGTTGTCTACAAGAGACCCACCTCACAACAAAAGACTCACACTGGAAGAAAGTGAAGGGATGGAAAAAAATTTTCCAAGCAAATGGAAATGAAAAACAAAAAACAAAAAACAAAAACAAAAGCTGGTGTAGCAATACTCATATCTGACAAGATAGACTTCAAAACAAGGGTCATAATAAGAGACAAAGGTCACTACATAATATTAAAAGGATCAATCCAATAAGAGGATATAAACCTGGTAAACATATACGCACCAAATATGGGAGCCACAAAATATATTTAAAAACTTCTGGAGAACTTCAAGGGAGAGATCAATAGCAATACAATCATAGTGGGTGACTTTAACACCCCACTGACACCACTGGATAGATCTTCCAGACAAAAGCTTAACAAGGACATAGAGTCCTTAAGTGATGACCTAGATTATTTGGACTTAATTGATATTTACACAACATTTCACCCCAAAGCTGCAGAATATACATTCTTTTCAAGTGCACACAGGACATTCTAGAAGATAGACTACATGTTAGGACACAAAGTAAGTCTCTACAAATTCAAAAAGATTGAAATCATATCAAGCAACTTCTCAGATCACAATGGCATGAAACTAGAACTCAATTAAAACAAAAACACACAAAAATATTCAAACACTTGGAGGAGAAATAGCATGTTATTAAACAATGAATGGGTTACCAACTAGATCAAGAGAGAAATTAAAAACTTCCTGGAAACAAATGAAAACGAACACACAAAAACACAAAATCTATGGGACGCAGCGAAAGCAGTCCTGAGAGGGAAGTTCATAGCACTACAGGCCTACCTAAAGAAACAAGAAAAATTCCTAATTGACTCTGCAATTCTACCACTTAAAAAACTAGAAAGAAAACTAAAAGAAAACCCCAGAGCAAGTAGAAGGAAAGAAATAATAAAGTTCAGAGCAGAAATAAGCGAGATAGAGATGGAAAAAAAAAAAAAAAAACAGTTCAAAAGATCAATGAAACAAAAAGCTGTTTCTTTGAAAAGATAAACAAGATAGATGAACCTTAAGCTAGACTCACCAAGAAACAAAAAGAGAGGACCCATATAAACAAAATCAGAAACGAAAGAGAAGTAACAGCTGACACCACAGAAATACAAAGGATCATTGAAACATACTATGAACAATTATACGCCAAATAATTGGACAATCTAGGCAAAATGGACAAATTTCTACAAACACAAGTCCCCAAAACTGAATTGGAAAGAGATAGAAAACTTGAACAGACCAATAACAACAAAGGAAATTGAAGATGTAATTAAGAAACTCCCAGCAAACAAAAGTCCAGGCCCAGATGGCTTCATGGGGGAGTTTTACCAAACATTCAAAGATCTAATACTCATTCTCCTCAAACTATTCCAAAAAATCCAAGAAGACGGGAGACTTCCAAACTCATTTTATGAGGCTAGCATAATCCTAATTCCAAAACCAGATAAAGACACTACAAAGAAAGGAAAGTACAGGCCAATATCCCTGATGAACACAGATGCCAAAATCCTTAACAAAATATTAGCAAAACATATCCAGTAATACATCAAAAAAAATTATTGACAATGACCAAGTGAGATTCATCCCAGGGATGTAAGGATGGTACAATAATTTCAAATAAATAAATGTGATACACCACATAAACAAAATGAAAGATAAAAACCATATGATCATATCAATAGATGCTGAAAAAGCATTCAACAAAATACAGCACCCATTTCTGATAAAAACGCTCAGCAATGTGAGAATAGAGGGATCATATCTCAACATAATAAAGGTCATATATGAAAAAACTACAGACAACATATTACTCAATGGGCTAAAACTAAAAACATTTTCCTTAAGAAAGAGAACAAGACAAAGATGTCCACTTTTGCCACTATAACATAGAACTGGAAGTTTTATCCACAGCAATCAGACATAAAGAAAAAATAAAAGGGATCCAAATTGGAAAGGAGGAAGCGAAACTGTCATTATTTGCAGATGACATGATATTGTACATAGAAAACCCTAAAGACTCCATCAAAAATCTACTAGACTTAATAAATGAATTTGGCAAGGTAGCATGATACAAAATTAATGTCAAGAAATCAATGGCATTCTTATACACCAATAATGAACTCACAGAAAGAGAAACTAAAAAAAAAAAAAATCCCATTTACCATCGTGGCAAAAAAATTAAGATACCTAGGAATAAACTTAACCAAAGAAGTAAAATATCTCTTCACAGAAAACTACAGGTCATTTAAAAAGGAAATAAAGGAAGCTATAAAAAAAATGGAAGCATATACCATGTTCATGGATTGGAAGAATTAATATCATTAAAATGTCCATACTAACCAAAGCTATCTATAGATTCAATGCAATCCCCAACAAAATACCAAAAATATACTTCACAGAACTAGAACAAATACTCCAAAAGTTTATATGTAACAAAGAAAGGCCCCAAATAACCACAGCAATCTTGAAAAAGAAGAACAGAGTAGGAGGGATCACAATACCAGATATCAGGTTATATTACAAAGCCATTGTAATCAAAACAGCCTGGTACTGGCACAAGAACAGGCGCACAGATCAATGGAACAGAACAGAGAACCTAGAAATTGACCCAAGACAATATACTCAATTAATATTTGACAAAGATGGCAAGAGAATACAGTGGAGTCAAGACAGCCTCTTCAATAAATGATGTTGGGAAAATTGCACAGCTACTTGCAAAAAAATGAAGTCAGACCACTAACTTACCCCAAACACAAGAATAAACTCTAAATGGATAAAAGACTTAATTGTGACTCGTGAATCCATAAAAATCCTAGAAGAAAATGCAGGCAACAAAATTTCAGATATCATATGCAACAAAATTTTCACTGATAGAATATCTTAGGCAAGAGAAACAAAGGAAACAGTAAATACATGGGACTACATCAAACTAAAAAGCTTCAGCACAACAAAAGAAACAATCATCAAAATGGAAAGGGAGCCCACTCTATGGGAGAGCATAATTGCCAATGATACATCAGATAAGGTTTAATTTCCAAAATATATAGAGTACTCATACAACTCAACGAAAGGAAGACAAAGAACCCAATTAAAAAATAGGCAGAGGGTCCTGGCCGGTTTGGCTCAGCAGTTAGATCGTTAGCCCACGGACCAAAGAGTCCCAGGTTCAGTTCCCACACGTACCTAGGTTGCAGTTTGTCCCCAGCCCCAGCTGGGGTTATGTGGGTGGCAACCACTTGATGTGTCTCTCTCACATCGATGTTTCTCTCTCTCTCTCTTCCTCCCTCTCTCCCTCCTCCCGCTCAATAAAAAAAAAAAAAAAAAAAGGGAAGAGGACCTAAAGAGATCATTCTCCAAACAAGATATACAAATGGCCAAGAGATATATGAAAAAATGCTCAATGTCACTAATCATCAGAGAGATGCAAATTAAAACAACAATGAGGTATCACCTCACACTTGTCAGAATGGCTGCCATAAACAAATCATCTGACAACAAGTGTTGGTGAAGGTGTGGAGAAAAGGTGACCCTAGTACACTGCTGGTAGGAATGCAGACTGGTACAGCCACTGTGGAAAACACTATAGTTTTACCTCAAAAAATTAAAAATTGACCCAATGATACCACTTCTATGACTATACCCTAAGAAGCCTGAAACACCAATCAGAAAGAATATATGTACCCCTATGTTCCTAGCAGCACTATTTACAATTGCTAAGATCTGGAAACAGCCCAAGTGTCCATCAATAGATGAGTGGATAAAAAAGATGTGGTACATTTACAGAATGGAATACTATGCAGCTGTAAGAAAGAAAGATCTCTTATCCTTTGCAACGACATGGAGGGACCTGGAAAATATCATCCTAAGTGAAACAAGTCAAGCAGAGAAAGACAAATATCACATGATCTCACTTATTTCTGGAATATAGTGAACTAAACAAACTGATGAACAAAATAAACCCAGAGTCATAGAAATAGGGTATAGACTGACAATCCTCAGAAGAGGGGGTGGGGGGGAGGGAAGAGATAATCCAGAGAACTTATATGTATGTATGCATAACCAATGGACACATCCAACAAAGCTGGGGACGGGGTGGGCGGGAGATGGGGAGGAAGGTGTCAATAGGGGAAAAAGGAGAAACATATGTAACAAAAATAAATTAATTTTAAAAATTTAAAATATGTTTGTATTGAATAGTAACAAAACACTATATTGCAAAACATGTGAGACAGATAAAGCAGAAATTATACACAAATGTACAGACCTAATACATGTATTGGGAAATAAATATGTGTGCCCTGGCCAGTTTGGCTCAGCGGTTAGTGCATCGGCCCACGGACCAGAGAGTCTCGGGCTTGGTTCCCGCTAAGGGCATGTACCTTGGTTGTAGTTTGTCCCTGACCCCAACCAGGGTCATGTGGGTGGCAACCACTCTATGTGTCTCTCTCACATCAATGTTTCTCTCTCTCTCTTCCTCCCTCTCTCCCTCCCACTCTATCTGAAGATACATGCAAAAATGTCCTCGGGTGAGGATTAAAAAAAAAAATCTGTGAAAATTGACAAGCATCCATCTGACCCAGATCCTTCTTCAGAGAAGAATTTGCTGCTGAGCTCTGGGTAGAACAGTTAGCAGACAATCTTTATTTGTTATCTCTTTCAGAGTCTTCCTCAGCTTCAGACAGCTGCCTACCCTAAGTCCATGCCCACATCTAATAACTGGATGAAGAAGATGTTTAACAGCCCAGCCCAATGCAGAAAACCCAATGCAAAACTATTCCTGATGGGCAATATTTGCTCCAGACCTCCCCAAAAAGTTGGCTCAGGCTTAAAGAGCCTGCGTCACAGGTCAGATTTTCCTTGTACTTTAAATCTCCTTCTCCCATCTCGAACTGCAAACTTCATCTTGGTGTATGGACCACGAGAATTCAATCTGTGATACCATCTCAAAAAATAAAGAGTTCAGCACAATATACCAGTGAAAGTTATAAAAGATAAAAATAAAAATATGACTAGAAGTTGCTGAAAAAAATTCAGTAAAGATTATTAATAGTCTTTTGAAAATTAACAAAATTTATAAATCACAGGTAAAAGTTATCAGAGAGAGAGAGAGAGAAAAAGCACAATTAGCCAATACACAGGATGGAGAACAGACATCACCCAGATGCTAGAGACATTAAATAAATAATAAAATTAATGATGCCAATATATGTTTTTTAATTAATCTACTTATCTTTGTTACACATGTTTCTCCTTTTTCCCCCAGACACCTTCCTCCCTATCCCATCCTCTCCCCCTAAGGATTGTTGTCTATGTCCATTGGTTACATATACATGCATATAAGTTCTTTGGTTGATCTCATCCCTCCCCTACCGTCCCCCTCCTATGAAGTTTGTCAGTCTGAACCATACTCCTTTCTATGTCTCTGGATCTATTTTGTTCATCAGTTTTTCTTTTTGTTCATTATAGTCCACAAATTAGTGAGATCATGTGATATTTGTCTTTCTCTGATTGGCTTATTTCTCTTAGCATAATACACTCCAGGTCCCTCAATGTCCTCTCAAATGATAAGAGAGCTTTCTTTCTTACAGCTGCATAGTATTCCACTGTGTATATGTACCACTGCTTTTTCATCCACTCATCTATTGATGGACATATAGGCTGCTTTCAGATCTTAGCAATTGTAAATAGTGCTGTTATGAAAAAGGGGGTACATATATTCTTTCTGATTAGTGCTTCAGGCTTCTTAGGATATATTCCTAGAAGTGGGATCACTGGGTCAAATGGTAATTCAATTTTTAATTTTTGGGGGAAACGCCATAGTGTTTTCCATAGTGGCTGCACCAGTCTGAATTCCCACCAGCAGTGTACTAGAGTCCCCTTTTCTGCACACCCTCACCAGCACTTGTTGTTTGATGATTTGTTGATGGCAGCCATTCTGGCAGGTGTGAGGTGATACCTCATTGTTGTTTTAATTTGCATCTCTCTGATGATCAGTGATGTTGAGCATTTTTTCATATGTCTCTTGGCCATTTGTATGTCCTTTTTGGAGAGGTGTCAATTTAGGTCTTCTGCCCATTTTATAATTGGGTTCTTTGTCTTCCTTTTGTTGAGTTGTATAAGCACTCTATATATTTGGAAATTAACTTATCTGATGTATCCTTAGCAATTATGCTCTCCCATAAAATGGGTTCCCTTTCCACTTTGGTGGTTGTTTCTTTTGCTGTGCAGAAGCTTTTTAGTTTGATGTAGTCCCATGTATTAATTTTTTCCTTTGTTTCTCTTGCTTTAGACATTATATCAGTGAAAATTCTGCTGCGTGTGATGTCTGAAATTGTGTTGCCTACATTTTCTTCTGGTATTGTTATGAATTCACAGATCACTTTTAAGTATTTTATCCATTTTGAATTTATTCTTGTGTATGATGTAATTTGGTGGCCTAGTTTCATTTCTTTGCATGTAGTTGTCCAATTTTCCCAACACCATTTATTGAAGAGGCTGTCTTGAATCCACTCTATGCTCTTGCCACCTTTGTCAAATATTAATTCAGCATATTGTCTTGGGTCAATTTCTGGGTTCTCTGTTCTGTTCCATTAATCTATATGACTGTTCTTGTGCAAGTACCAGGCTGTTTTGATTACAATGGCCAATGGCTTTGTAGTATAACCTGATATCCAGTATTGTGATCCCTCCTACTTTCTTCTTCTGTTTCAAGATTACTGTGGCTATTCGATGTCTTTTTTGATTCCATATAAACTTTTGAAGTTTTTGTTCTAGTTCCACGTAATATATCATTGGCATTTTAATGGGGATTGCATTGAACCTATAGATTGCTTTGGGTAGTATAGATATTTTAATGATATTAACTCATCCAATCTATGAACGAGGTATATGCCTCCACTTTTTTATATCTTTCGGTTTCTTTTTTCAATATCCTGTAGTTTTTTTAGAACAGGTCCCTTACTTTTTTGGTTAAGTTTATTCCTAGGTATCTAAGTTGTTTTGCTGCAATGGTAAATGGGATTGTTTTTTAGTTTCTCTTTCTGTGAGTTCATTATTGGTGTATAGGAATGCCATCAATTTCTTGATGTTAATTTTGTATCCTGCTACTTTGCCAAATTCATTTACTAACTCTAGTAGATTTTTGATGGAGTCTTAGGGTTTTCTATGTACAGTATCCTGTCATCTGCAAATAAGTTTCACTTTCTCCTTTCCAAGTTTCACTTTCTCCTTTTATTTTTTCTTCATGTCTAATTGCTGTGGCTAAGACTTCCAGTATTATGTTAAATAAAAGTGGTGAAAGTGGGCATCCCTGTCTTGTTCCTGTTCTTAAGAGAAATGCTTTTAGTTTTTGTCCATTGAGTATGATGTTGGCCATAGGTTTTTCACATATGGCCTTTATTACGTCAAGATGTGGTCCCTCTATTTCCACATTGCTGAGCGTTTTTATCAGAAATGGGTGCTGGATTTTGTTGAATGCTTTTCAGCATCTATTAATATGATCATATGGTTTTTATTTTTCATTTTGTTTATGTGATGTATCACATTTATTGATTTGCGAATATTGTACCAGCCTTGCATCCCTGGGATAAAATCCCACTTGGTCATTGTGAATAATTTTTTTGATGTATTGCTGGATCTGATTTGTTAATATTTTGTTAAGGATTTGGCATTTATGTTTATCAGGGATATTGGCCTCTAGTTTTCTTTCTTTGTAGTGTCTTTATCTGGTTTTGGAATTAGAATTATTCTGGCCTCATAAAATGAGTTAGAAGTCTTCCTTCTTCTTGGACTTTTTGTAATAGTTTGAGGAGAATATTGGATCTTCCTTGACTGTTAAAACTCCACTGTGAAGCCGATGAGGGCTGGGATGGGAGTTTCTTGATTACATCTTCAATTACCTTAGTTTTTATTGGTCTGTTCAAGTTTTTTGTCTCTTTCCAGTTCAGTTTTGAGAGACTGTGTGATTCTAGAAATTTCTTAGTTTCACCTAGATGGTCGAATTTGTTGGGGTAATTTTAAACAATCCTTTGAATTTCTGTGGTGTCAGTTGTTACTTCTCCTGTTTTATTTCTAATTCACTGATCTGATCCTCAGCCTACTTTACTTTGCTGGTTATTCCTTCCAATGTGTTCTTTATTTCTGCTATGTCTTTCTTTATTTCCAATTGGTTAGTTTTTAATGTTTCTATGTTTTTACTCATGGTGTTGAGCTCTTTACTCATGCTGTTGAGCTTCCTCATTATCATCACTCTGAACTCTACCTTTGATAACTTGCTTAACTGTATTTCATTTGTCTCATCATTGGTAGAGTTCTCTTGTTCTTTCATTTGGGATTTGTTTTTTGTTTTTTGTTTTTGTTTTGTTTTTCACCCTTTTGGCTATCTCAGTGCATTTTGGAGCCTGCCAAATTTTCTCTGTGAGTGTTGGTGTTCCGCTGTTTGTGGCCCCCTCTACTGGGTTTGGATGAGTATAGGAGGACCCATGTTAAACACTACTGTCAAGTCTTACTTTTCTGGGTAGATTTGCAAGCCCACAAAATGTTCAGTTATCCTCTAGCTTTTTGCCTGGAGGCTATTAGTCTCAGTTACTTGATGAGCCTTGGGTGGTAGCCCTCAACTGAATGAAAAAATCCCTCAGGTGTTCAGGGTAAGAGTATTTCCAGAGGGTGGGGCAAATGTTTCCTGGTTGTTAATGAGCCTCAATTTGCATTCCTCTGGCCTGGCTGGGTGGTGTTAAATTCCTGAGGGAGGGGCTGTAGCTTCTCCCAGGAGCTCTGGGGCTCTTTGAGTAAGATGGCTACTGTTCTGAGAGGGAGTGATTCAGCATAAAACTCCCAGTGCCCTCCAAATCTGGAGTCTCTCCACACTGTTCCAGTCCAGTCTGCCATCCCTCTGCCAGAGCCCAAGGTGAGTGGCTGTAGCTAATTTAGTGCTCTGTCCTGGCCCACTGTGCTGTGGAGCTGGCTTGGGATTTTAACTCCAAGGCAGCTGCTCACAGCTAAGACAGCTGCTGTCCGTGGGCACCCAGTCCACCCTCTTGCACCTCTGCAGTTCCTACCAGGCTCGATTTGGTGTCCCTTTTCTGTCCCTGGGTATATTGGACTTCTCCAGCTGTTTTTCTGTTGGTTTTTCCCAATGATTTGTCTTTATTTTTGTTGTAATTCCAGTTTGGTTCTGGGAGATGGTCTGTGTGACTTCCATACACTATGCTGCCACTTGAGAATTCCTCTAATGCCAATATTTCTTGTACACAGTCCAAGAAAAATATAACTTATCCAAACAAAATCAAGAAGGTGCTTAAAATCTTAGTGGCTCCATAGCCAATGAAGTGAGTCAGTCATTTATAAAATTTCCAATAAATAATCAAAGCCCAAATAAATGATTCACCATAAAATTTTACCAATTATTTAAAAAATAATTTAAATATCACATAGTAATATAGAAAAGGAGTAAAAGTTTTAGAAAGTGAAGAAACATTTCTCAAGTCATTTTACGGGGCCAGCATAGATTTGCTGTAACAAGGAAGCATGAAGACATAAGAACATAAGGACAGCATTACTGGAACAGTGGAAAAGAAAGTTGTAGATAACTTTACTCATTAACATGCATGCAAATATCTCTTTTTTTAGAAAAATTCTCACCTGAGGCTATTTTTCTATTTATCTTCAGATAGAGTGGGAGAGAGAGGGTGAGAAACATCGACATGAGAGGGATTCATTGACAGGTTGCCTCCCACATGATCCGACCAGGACCAGGGATGAACCTCAACTGAAGTATGTGCCCTTGACTGGATTCGAACCCACAACTCATCAGCCTGTGGGCCGATGCTCTAACCGCTGAGCCAAATCAGCTAGAGTGCAAATATCTTTTTAAAAATATGTTTTCATTGATTTTTTAGAGAGAGAAGGGAGAGTGAGAGACATAGAAATATTAATTCAAGAGAGAAACATCTATCAGCTGCCTCCTGCATGCCCCTGACTGGGGATAGAACCCACAACCCGGGTATGTGCCTTGACCAGGAATGATACTGAGACTTCTCAGTCCATGGGCCAATGCTCAATCCACTGAACCATACCAGCTGGATGAATGCAAATATCTTAAAATGTTAACAAAGCACCCTAGTGGAAAGAAAATGCAGGGTTTATAATGCAAGTTTTTGTTTTTAACATTAGAAAATAAATGTACTAACCACATTAACAGATTACAGAATTGTTATATAATTATCTCAATGGTTTCAGAGAAAAGGCTCTGTAAAGTTCAACATTCATTCATGAAAAAGAAAAAAAATAATATTTGAAAAAAAACTAATCCAAATAAAAGTATATACAGAAAACTTTGGCATCGTGTTAGAAATCTAAACCAATATAATAAGATTTTGTAGTATATATATTAAATAAATGGATAGACATATTATTTTCATAAACTGAAACACCATTAAAATGTCAATTATATTCAAATTGATTTACAGATTTAATTTAATGCCATACAATATCCTAGCAAGATTATTTTTACAAAATTTAAAAATTATATTCTAAAATAAATTGAAATGCAAAGTAGTCAGTGATAATCAAGATACTCTAGAAGAATAAAAATGGGTTGAGAGTGTTTTCTCTCTTATTAGGATTTTTTTTAAACCATGGTAATACAATTTGTATGAACAAATAAAACAATATAATAAAGACCAGAGCTATAAATATTTGTAAAAAGATACTTGATATATGACAGAGATGAAATTGCAGATAAATGGGAAAAAGACAATGAATAATTCTGACAAAATTGCATATTTAACTCTTTTCTTACTTTATACATAACCATCAGGTCCAGGTAGATTGAAAATCTAAATGCAAAATGTGAAATTATAAGTATTTTATAAAGTTCTTCAGAAGTTCTCATTTAAAACATAGTTTCTTAAACAAGGTGTAAAAAAACTATCCCTAAAGGAAAGTACTTTCAACTGCATTATAATTAAAAACTTATGTTCACAAAGATAAAAAGACAAGTCCAGATTGGTAGAAGGTATTTGCAGCAAAAACAATTTTAAAAAAAAGTATTCAGGATATATAAAGAATTTCTATAAATCAATAAGAACTAGACCATTCATTTTTTAAATAAACAAATGAGTTGAATAGTCACTTATATAAATGAAGTCTAAATAACCAATATACATGAAAAGTATAGTGTCATGTATAATCAGGGAAATGAGAATTAAAACTATAATTAAATATCACTGCACTCTCACTAGCTGGGAAAAGGGTAGAGAGTCTGATGCAATCAAATGTTGGTGAAAAATGCTGGGAAAGGAACACACCAAATGTGGTTGACAGGATGTGAAACATTTGGCATTATCTAGTAAATGAAAGATATATGGCTTATGACCCATTTCCAGAAATATACCCCATAGAAGCTCTTACACATGTGTATCAACATACTTGTACAACACATTAGTAGAAACATTATTTGTAAATAGCACTGGATTAGAAACAGTCTAAATGACCACTTAGAGAAGAACGGATAAGTGAATTGTAGTATAGTCATACAACAGACTGCTATACAACAGTAAATGAACTACAGCTGCACCCAACATTATCAATAAATCTTATTAACATAATATTGAGTAAAAGAATTTATAGATATAGATATTTGACCCTTGAATAACACAGGTTTAACTGCTGTGTGGGTCCTCTTATGTGCAGATTTTTTCAATAAGTACCTCAAAAATTTTGGGGGGAAATTTGCAACAATTTAAAAAAAACTTGCAAACAAACTACATAGCCTCTAAATATAAAAACAATTAAGAAAAAGTTAAGTATGTCATGAATGCATAATGTGTATATAGTAGTTTATTTTATCACTTGCAACCATAACATATACACAAATTTATAATAAAAAATTAAAATATGGAGCCATTTTTTGTGGCGAGAAATACAAACAAATGCAGAGATGCAGTATTAAATCACGACTGCATAAAATTAACTGTAGTGATATTGTATTAATAAATTATAAACAAAAATACTGTAGTAACACTGTAGCAATTTTGTAACTCCCTCCTGTTGCTATTTCGGTGAACTCAAGTGTTGCTAGTATGTGCTTAAAATGCGGTATGGTACTAATATCTCCATGGGAGCAGTTGTCTCTCTAGTAAATTGTGTATTACAGTAAAAAGTTATCTCTTGTGGTTCTTGCACATTTTTCATGTTTAGTGCAATGCCGTAAACCTTGAATAACACCATGGGACACATACCAAGTGACACTAGTGATGCTGGACGTGCTGCCAAGAAGCAAAGTTGAATCGCTTGATAGGCATTATAGGTTGAGATCTGCAGCTGTGGTTGCTTGCCGTCTCAAGATAAATGAATCTAGCATAAGGACTATTATTAAAAGGGGGACATTTGTGAAGCCATCGCTATAGCTACGCTAGAGTTTTTGTGAAATACTTTTTAATCTCCTATTGAAAATACAGTTTTTATATGGTTGCAGGATTGTTATTAGTCATACCTCTAGGATCTAACATAATTCAAGAAAAAGTGAAGTCATTATATGACAACTTAAAGCAAAAGAAAGGTGGAGGATCTAAAGCTGGAAATTTTAATGCCAGCAAAGGATGGTTTGATAATTGAGAAAGAAGTTTGGCTTAAAGAAATGCCAAGATAACAGGAGAAGATTCTGCCACCAAGAGACAGCAGAGTTCCCAGACACCATTAAGAAAATCATTAAGGAGAAAGGTATCTGCCTGAACAGGTTTGTCAGAAAAAAAGAAAAAGAAACGAAACGAAACAAAAAGAAAAGAAAAGAAAAGAAAAGAAAAGAAAAGAAAAAAGAAAAGAAAAGAAAAAAGAAAAGAAAAGAAAAGAAAAGAAAAGAAAAGAAAAGAAAAGAAAAGAAAAGAAAAGAAAAGAAAAGAAAAGAAAAGAAAAGAAAAGAAAAAAAGGCCTTGTTCTGGGGGTGGGGGGGTGAGGGAAATGCCACAAAAGACATTCAATAGTAAGGAAGAGAAGTGAGCACCAGAATTTAAGGCAGGGAGGGATAGGTTAAGTGTACTGTCTTGTGCAGATGCAGTCTGGTATATGATCAGAACTGTCTTCATCTATAAAGCTGCTAAACCCAGAGCCCTGCAGGGACGAGATAAACACCAGCTGCCAGTCTTTGGTTGCACAAGAAGACCTGGACAAAGGGAGCCTCTTTTCAGATTGTTTGCTTCAATGCTTTGTCTCTGAAGTCAGGAAGTGCCTTGCCAGTGAGGGGCTGTCTTTTACAGTTTTTGATATTGGACAATGCCCCTGTCCACCCAGAACCAAATGAGTGCAACACCAAAGGCGCCAAAGTGGTCTCCTTGCCCCCAAGCACAGCCTCTCTAATTCAGCCTCTAGATCAGGGGACCATAAGGAACTTTAAGGCTCATCATTACACATGGTACTCTATAGAAGGATCATCAACACTATGAAAGAGAACCCTAATAGAGAGAACATAATGAAAATCTGGATGGATTACACCATTGAAGATGCCATCATTGTCATAGAAAAAGATATGAAAATCACCAAGCCCAAAACAATAAATTTCTGCTTGGAAAAAAACACACAACTGTGTTGAGATGTTGTACATGATGACAGAACCAAAACACACACACACACACACACACACACACACACACACACACATACAAAAAAAAAACAAAAACAAAACGATGAAAGAGACTGTGGATAGAGCAAAAAAGATGGAGGATGAAGGGTTTCAGGATATAGATCTTTGAGAGCTAACAGACACCACAGGAAAGGAATGTACAGAAGCAGCTTGATGGAGATGTGTGCTTCAACACCAGTTCCAGACCATGGGGAAGAAGACGTAGAAGAAGCGGTGCCAGGAAACAGACAGACATTCTGACAGAAGGCTGTCCATTATTTGACTGCTTCTGACTTTTAGAACATGGACCTTTCTATGATATGGGCACTGAAACTAAAGCAAACAGTGAAAAAGGATTGGTCCTGTGTGGGAACATTTTTAGAAAAAGGAAAAAGTTCAGGCAGAGATTAAGATGTATTCTTGTAAAGTTGCACCAAGTGCCTGCCTCTCTGGCCTTCCCTTCTGTCTGCCACCCCTGAGTCTATAAGACCAACCATCATCCTCCTCCTCCTCCTCAGCCTACTCAATGAGAAGAAGACAAGGATGAAGACATTTATCATGATCCACTTCCACTTACTGAATAGTAAGTAATCATCATGCCCCACACTTAATAATCACCCATGTGTATGTGTGTCTTCACATGAAAATCAAATAACTACAGCAAGAACTGTATGAGATATCATGTCATTATCACCTAAGTATTCATTGTACAGAACATCATATGCAAGACTTGTATTGAACTGGATAGCCTACCCTTACACAGGCATAATATGAGTGATACTATAAAATTAATAATGGGTTAGTTTTCTTACTGTTTTGCTTTCAAGTAATTATATTACCATACAGTATGCCTCTCTGGTAATTGGAGAAACTGGATATCAGCTTATGATCATAGTTAAGTGTTTTTTTGATTGTTTTTGTTTTTTGTTACATTTTTTTCCTTTATTGATTTTAGAGAGAGAGGAAGTGAGAGAAAGAGAGAGATAGAAACATCGATGAAAGAGGACATCGATTGGTCGCCTCCTGGATGCCCCCCACTGGGGATCAGGCCCACAACCTGGGCATGTGTCCTGACCAGGAATCGAACTGGCAACCTCTTGGTACATGGGTCGATGCTCAACCACTGAGCCACACCAGCTGGACGTGTTAAGTGTTTTTTTAATGTAACTTTTTCTACTGTTATTAATATGACTGTAATATTGTATGCCATAAAAATTTTAGAATGATTCATTCATTAGTGGATAGGTTAGACTACCGTGAAGCAATTGTATTGATTACACCAGGCAAACATAGAGCAATCATATTACTGCTTCTTTTTTATCAGGCATGAATTGTTATACCTTTAAATAAATATGAATTTCTTTTGTACATTATCTTTTCATTTTTGATGTCTAATGTTAATAACATGTATAACATCTACAGTATTTTGGATTATATAAGACAATATTGATGTAGGAGCTGACAGGCAGATAAGTGATTCATCTTGTAAACATACCATGTAAACTTACAGTATTGATAAATGCAGTACAGTACTATAAATATGTTTTCCTTCCTTATGCTTTTTAAATAACATTTTCTGTTCTGTAGCTTTTTTATTGTAAAAATATAGCATATGATACATATACAAAATATGTGTGAATAAACTGTGTACGTTGAAAGTAAAGTTTCTGGTCAACAGTAGGCTATTAGTAGTTAAGTTTTGGGGGAGTCAAAAACTATGTGCCAATTTTCAACTACACAGGGGATTGGTGCCCTTAACTCTCAATTATTCAAGGGTTAACAGTAAATACAGTATGATTCTATTTTTATAAAAGGGGAATAATAAACTATATTATTTAGTCATATATAGAAATGATTATATGACTTTTCTGTATTATATTTCACAGCTTTAAAAATCAGTAACAATAAAACGAATGAAAGATAAAGAAATACAAGCAATGATTGCAACAACTTTTTAAGTTGTTTACCTTTAAAAAAGGAGAAATATATCAAATCATTATGTCATACATCTTATTTTTTTAACTACAGTTTGCTTTCAATATTACTTTGTATTCACTTGTATAGCATAGTGGTTAGACAATCATATATTATGTCATACATATTAAACTTACACAATGTTATGTGTAAATTATATCTCAATAAACTAATAAACAAAAACAAACAAATAACACGCAGAGGATAAAAATACTCATCCTCACGTCAAAATAACAAAAGCACTTAAACAATAAAAAGAAGCATAACTATTGCAGAAAGTGGACTCAAAGGAACTATTTTTTAAGATAAATATGTGATTATATTTAAATGTTTATTAGCAGGTGCCAATATTAGAACAGACATTAAAGATATAAGAGAGTAAGTGGATAAATAACAACAGCAAGTGATCCATAAGAAAGCAAAAGGCATGGAATCAGAACACAGACGTAAAAGAAGAGAAGAGAAGAATGGATGCAGATGAATGCAATTTTGTAAACGACAGGCCAGTCATCTGATGGCTGCATTTTCTCTATGAGATACGGAGAACTTACTCCAAAAACTAGCCTTCTTGGCTACAGGAAGCTAGCTGACAGTACTTTTCCTCTCTCCTGCTCCAACTTGCTGTGTTGAAACCTCTTGTTGCTGCAAAGCCAAGAGCAGCAACTGTGCAGATGATGCCCAGTGCAGATACCAGTGTGCCCACCAATGCCAGTACTGTGGGCATTCCAGCACTGCCGAGAGCTCTGGACTGTCTCCCGCAGGTGTCAAAGCTGCATACACCAAACTGTGGGAGATTGTCAAACTGCAATCTGCATGGATTTTAACTTCCCCTGGTTGTTTAATTAAGCTCATCATATCCAACCCATGAAAACAGATCCAGAGAGTCCCAAGTTTTGACAATACCCTGTACATACATTTTTTTTTTTACTTTTACCTTTCCCATTTTATTTATTTTTATTAAATTTATTGGGGTGGCAAAGGTTAATAAAATTATATAGGTTTCATGTATACAATTCTATAATAAATTATCTATATATTGTATTGTGTGCTCACCACTCAAAGTCAAGTCTCCTTCCATCACCATTTATCCCCCTTAACCCTCTTCTACCTCCCCCAACCCCCTTTTTCTTCATACTTCAGTTCTTTCTTTGCAATTTATTTGTTGCAGGGATCTCCAAGCAGTGTTTGTCAAAACACAACGTGTAGTTTCTGATCCAGCAGAACATAAGGGGGGCTGCAATTCAACATTGTTAACAACCTTCCAGGTGACCTCAGTGCTGCTGGTCCCCAACCGCATTGTAAATAGCGAGATCCTAGAAACTTCATAGTAAAAAGCCTAGATGGCCCAACATATCTATTCACATAACATTTCAAAACATGCCTGAATTATAGATAAATACAGGTTTATGCTGGGACACTCTGAAGACTACCCAGCCAAGTGAATGATTAGCACACCTGTCAGTCAAAACTAATTGAGCGCCTTCTGTGTATCCAACTATGTGGGCTACAGATAATTAATGGGTATTGCCTCTGCCTTTGTTGAATTTATTTTTAACTCAGTGAGAGGCAGGAAGATACTAGAAAAGTACCAAGAATACCAAGACACTCAGACTAAAATGGAGTATGTATTCAATTAGACGCAGACCTGTGGAACTAGACAAGTTCTTTCTCTCTTTCACTCACTGACATGTTATCAAATTCCTTGCATTTCTTGAATAAATTTCATGGCCTAGAAATCACAGCCATTCTCTATGTATTAGTTTCTCCTATGGATAGTTAGCAAAAGAAAAAGTTATCCTGTGAGTAAGCCATGGTATTAAATACAACATATAGAGAGAGTTTATATCCTTCATTGACATGGTGATTCTTTACCCCTTAGTACAATGGAAAGTCATTTTCACTTATTCAAAAGTACTTTTTCTTTTAAGAGTAAACACAAGACACTTCCAAGTTGAAAAGACAAACAGCTGGTAGTATTTAATTTAGGATTTACTCTATCTCATTTTGGAAAATCAAAAGGTGCTCACAAAGAACTTGGAAAATTTAATGAAAATAGACTTCCTGAGAAAAGTTTGAAATTTTGGATATGGAGGAAGAATCCTACAGGTATACAATGATCAACATGTAGATCACAAAGTAACCAAATTCTAGTTCAACTGAGACTGCCCTTTCACAACATGAAAATGAAACAGCTTAAATACGCGGGAAAAAAACTGTTAACTGGAAATTTCTTTATTTGTTCATTTATGTGGGAAGGTCACATTTTTATTTTCAGATATAAAAGGGTTCAACAAGTCTAATAGCCAAATATCCTTTCTGAGAAAATTATTGGAAGATGTAGACCAGCCAATGAAAAAGTTACTCAAAATTAAATTCAAGGATGAAGGTGTGCTTTTGTTGTGATTTTAAAAGGAGGAGCTATGATCACTGAAACAAGTTAACCAATGACTTTACAAGACATAAATAAAACAGAATAATAAAAAATACAAATAGACTTCTGGTCAAGATGGCGGCGTAGGTAGACGCAGTATCGCGTCCTCCCACAACCACATCAAAGTTACAACTAAACTACAGAACAACCATCATTCAAAACCACCTGAAATCAAGCTGAACGGAAGTCCTACAGCTACGAAATTAAAGAAGAAGCCGCATCGAGACTGGTAGGAGGGCGGAGGCATGACGGGCTGGTCCCACACCCACGTGTGGCGGTTAAAAATTAGGAGGGCACCTCGGCTGCAAAGGTCCTCCCTGAGGACTGAGGGGTCTCCGTCCCATACCAGGTGCCCAGCTGAGGGCTCCAGTGCCAGGAAGAGAAGCCCCCAGAACTTCTGGCTGGAGAAAACAGCGGGAACTGAGGCTGAGGCGGCTGGAGCCCCCGGCAGCTCCTCTTAAAGGGCCCGCGCACAGACTTACTCAGACTTGCTCCCTCCGGGCTCCAGCGCGGGGGAGGCAGCTTGAGGGGCACCAGAATCATGTGGGGAAGAACTGAGCTGTTAGGCATTGGCGCGAGGGCTGGAGAGGCAGCTTTCTCCTGGACAGACCTGGACAAACGTGCTATCAGAGGCTTTTGTTCCTTTGGTGAGCCCTTCCCTGGGCCGGCAGACGCCGCCATTTCTGGGACTCCAGCAACCTGGCTCACACTGTTGGCCCCGCCCTGGTGATTCCCTGAGGCCCCGCCCCACCCAACTTCCAGGCCCACCCAAGCTGTTGCCAGTTGCTTTACCATAGGATTGGCCTGTCTTGGATCCTGCTTCAGCTTTTCCTAAATTCTTTCAAACAAGCAGCATCTGGTCTCAGCTAGCCCCGTACCTCTCGCTAAGTAATACATAGAAACAAATGCAGGGAAGCAGCCACAATGAGGAGACAAAGAAACAGGTCCCAAATGAAAGAACAGACAAAACTCCAGGAAAAGAACTAAGTGAAATGGAGTCAAGCAACCTAATGGATGCAGAGTTCAAAATACTGCTTATAAGGATGCTCAATGGACTTAGTGAGAACCATGGTGAACTTAGTGAGGGCCTCAAGAGCATAAAAAGGGACCAGTCAGAAATGATGGATACACAGTTAGAAATGAAGGAGGCACTAACTGAAATAAAGAATAGCTTAGGACTTCCGGTCAAGATGGCGACCTAGGTGGACGCGGAACCGCGTCCTCCCACAACCACATCAAAGTTACAACTAAATCACAGAATAACTATCACTTAAAGACCGCATGAAATCAAGCTGAAGGGAAGCCCTGCAACTACGAAATTGAAAAAGCAGCAGAATGGAGACGGCATACTGCCCTCCAAGACCCTCCTTGTTGCCTGAAAGGAAACATGATCCTGCAGCCAGGGACGCCTGCAGAAGCTGAGCGACCCCCCCACCACGGAGGAACCCAGGAGCAGGGGAGCCAGGAGATGCCCCCACCGCGGGGGAACCCAAGTGGAGCGGGGGAGCCAGGAGACGCCCCCACCGCGGGGGAGCCCAGGCGGAACGGGGGTGACGGGAGGCGCCCCCACCGCGGGGGAGCCCAGGCGGAACGGGGGTGATGGGAGACGCCCCCACCGCGGGGGGAGCCCAGGCGGAACGGGGGTGACGGGAGACGCCCCCCACCGCGGGGGATCCCAGGTGGAGCGGGGGAGCCAGGAGACGCCCCCACCGCGGGGGAGCCCAGGCGGAGCGGGGGAGCCAGGAGACGCCCCCACCGCGGGGGATCCCAGGTGGAGCGGGGGAGCCAGGAGACGCCCCCACCGCGGGGGTGCCGGGCGAACCCCCCACCGCGGGGGAACCCAGGTGGAGCGGGGGAGCCAGGAGACGCCCCCACCGCGGGGGAGCCCAGGCGGAGCGGGGGTGCCGGGTGACCCCCCCCACCGCGGGGGAACCCAGGCGGAACGGGGGTGCCGGGAGACGCCTCCACCGCGGGGGAACCCAGGTGGAGCGGGGGTGCCGCGACCCCGCCACCATGGGGGAACCCAGGCGGAACGGGGGTGCCGGGAGACGCCTCCACCGCGGGGGAACCCAGGTGGAGCGGGGGTGCCGCGACCCCGCCACCACGGGGGAGCCCAGGCGGAGCGGGGGTGCCGGGCGACCCCCCCACCGCGGGGGAACCCAGGTGGAACGGGGGTGCCGGGAGACGCCCCCACCGTGGGGGAGCCCAGGCAGAGTGGGGGAGCCCGGCGACCCCCCCACCAATGGAGGAAGCAGGCAACACACAGGAGAACTGAGCAAACTGAACAACGAAATTGACCCAGAGACATGGAGGGTGGAGTACGGGATGATGGGCCTCAGAGGAGGGGGGGAGGCGGGGGAAAGAGATAAATCACAGAGCCTATGTGCATGGGTGCATAACCAATGGACATGGACAACAGGAATGGGGAGGAGGAGAGGGGTAGGGGGAGGGTGTCAATGTGGGGAAAAAAAGGAAAAACATCTGTAACAAAAACAAATTAATAATAAAATAAATTATAAAAAAAAAATAAAATAAAAAATACAAATATCTTTTTTTCTTTGTTTTTATTATTGACGCTATTACAGATGTCCTCATTCCCCTCTCCCTTTGCCCACCTTCACCCAGCTCCCACCTCTCTTTCCACTGGCTTTCACCACACTGTTCTGTGTCCATGGGTTATGCATATATGTTCTTTAATTAATCCCTTCACCTTCATTCAGGAAAAAAAAATGATAATAAAGGGTTATTATCAGCATAGAAACACGGTACTTTGGGTATAATAAACTCAAAACCTAAATTTATAAAGCAAAAAAGAAATACAAATAATAATTCAGATCCAAAAATTCAAGTTAATTAAACAAAAACTAAGAAATACATGAATGAGAGAATAGTTAAAAAATGCTAGTAACTTTCTTTACTCAATAAGTAATTTTTAGCATTGACTATGAGCCACATATATTGTTGGATGCTCATTTTACAAAAGGTGGTTTAACCGTTAAACTTCAAAATTTAGAAAAATGTAAGTGAAAATACGTTTTCTTTGGTATCCTTTTCTTTTCTTTATAAAGTATTTTTTTCAATTTTCATTAATTTATTTTTGTTACAGATATTTCTCCTTTTTCTCCCTAGACAACCTCCTCCCCATCCCATCCACCCACCCCTCACCATCAGCATTGTTGTCTATGTTCATTGGTTACTCATACATGCATATAAATTCTTTGGTTTATCTCATCCATCCACCCCGCCCCCCTCCTCTGAGGTCTGTCAGTCTGAACCACAATTCTATGTCTCTGGGTCTATTTTCTTCATCAGTTTATTTTGTTCATTATATTCCATAAATAAGTGAGATCATGTGGTATTTATCTTTCTCTGATTGGCTTATTTCACTTAGCATAATGCTCTCCAGGTCCCTCCATGTCGTCTCAACTGATAAGAGATCTTTCTTTCTTACAGCTGCATAGTGTTCCACTGTGTATGTGTACCACAGCTTTTTTATCCACTCAGGTATTGATGGACACTCAGGCTATTTTCAGATCTTAGCTATTGTAAATAGTGCTGCTATGAACATAGGGGTAAATATATTCTTTCTGATTGGTGTTTCAGGCTTCTTAGAATATATTCGTATAGGGGGATCACTGGGTCAAATGGCAGATTAATTTTTAATTTTTTGAGGCAACACTATAGTGTTTTCCATAGTGGCTGCACCAGTCTGCATTCCCACCAGCAGTGTACTAGAGTCCCCCTTTTCTCCACATCCTCACTAGCACTTGTTGTTTGATGATTTGTTGATGGCAGCCATTCTGTTAGGTGTGAGGTGATACCTCATAGTTGTTTCAATTTGCATCTCTCTGATGATTAGTGACGTTGAGCATTTTTTCATGTTTCTTGGCCATTTGTATGTCTTGTTTGGAGAGGTGTCTCTTTAGGTCCTCTGCCCATTTTTAAATTGGGTTCTTTCTCTTCCTTCTGTTAAGTTGTATGAATGCTCTAAATATTTTGAAAATTAACCTCTTTTTCTGATGTATTGTTGGTGATTATGCTCTCCCATATAGTGGGTTCCCTTTACACTTTGATGGTTGTTTCTTTTGCTGTGCAGAAGCTTTTTAGTTTGATGTAGTCCCATATGTTCATTTTTTCCTGTTTCTCGTGCCTTAGGCATTATATCAGTGAAAATTCTGCTGCGTATGATGTCTGAAATTTTGTTGCCTGCATTTTCTTCTAGGATTTTTATGGATTCACGAGTCACATTTAAGTCTTTTATCCATTTTGAGTTTACTCTTGTGTATGGTGTAATTTAGTGGTCTAGCTTCATTTCTTGCATGTAGCTGTCCAATTTTCCCAACACCATTTATTGAAGAGGCTGTCTTGACTCCACTGTATGCTCGTGCCATCTTTGTCAAATATGAATTGAGTACAATGTCTTGGGTCAATTTCTGGGTACTCTGTTCTGTTCCATTGATCTATTTGTCTTTTCTTGTGCCAGTACCAGGCTCTTTTGATTACAATGGCTTTGTAGTGTAACCTGATAACCCGGTATCGTGATCCCTCCTACTTTGTCCTTCTTTTTCAAGATTGCTGTGGCTATTTGGGGTCTTTTTTGGTTCCATAAGAACTTTTGAAGTTCTTGTTCTGGTTCTGTGAAATATGTCATTGGTATTTTGATGGGGATTGCATTGAATCTGTAGAATGCTTTGGGTAGGATGGACATTTTAATTATGTTAATTCTTCCAATTCCTGAACACGGTATGTGCTTCTACTTTTATATATCTTCCTCTATTTCTTTTTTCAATGTCCTGTACTTTCTGCAAATAGGTCTTTTACTTTTTTGGTTAAGTTTATTCCTAGGTATCTTAATTTTTTTGCCACGATGGTAAATGGGATTGTTTTTTAGTTTCTCTTTCTGTGAGTTCATTGTTGATGTGTAAGAATGCCGTCGATTTCTTGATGTTAATTTTGTATCCTGCTACTTTGCCAAATTCATTTATTAAGTCTAGTAGATTTTTGATGGAGTCTTTAGGGTTTTCTATGTACAATATTATATCATCTGCAAATAATGACAGTTTCACTTCCTCCTTTCCAATTTGGATCCCTTTTATTTTTTCTTCATGTCTGATTGCTGTGGCTAAGACTTCCAGTACTATGTTAAATAAGAGTGGTAAAAGTGGGCTTCCCTGTCTTCTTCCTGATCTTAAGGGAAATGCTTTTAGTTTTTGCCCATTGAGTATGATGTTGGCTGTAGGTTTTTCATATATGGCCTTTATTATGTCAAGATATGATCCCTCTATTTCCACATTGCTGAGCATTTTTACCAGAAATGGGTGCTGGATTTTGTCAAATGCTTTTTCAGCGTCTATTAATATGATCATATATATTTTTTTATCTTTCATTTTGTTTATGTGGTGTATCACATTTATTGATTTGCGAATAGTATAACAGCCTTGCATCCCTGTGATGCATCCCACTTGGTCATAGTGAATAATGTTTTTAATCTATTGCTGGATCCGATTTGCTAATATTTTGTTAAGGATTTTGGCATCTGTGTTCATCAGGGACATTGGCCTGTAATTTTCTTTCTTTGTAGTGTCTTTATCTGGTTTTGGAATTAGAATTATGTTGGTCTCATAAAACGAGTTTAAGAAGTCTTCCTTCTTCTTATATTTATTGGAATAGTTTGAAGAGAATGGGTGTTATATCTTCTTTGAATGCTTGATAAAACTCTCCTGTGAAGCTATTCAGGCCCAGACTTTTGTTTGCTGGGAGTTTCTTGATTACATTTTCAGTTTCCTTAGTTGTTGTTGGTCTGTTCAAGTTTTCTATCTCTTCCTGGTTTAGTTTTGGGAGACTATTTCTAGAAATTTGTCCATTTTGCTTTGATTGTCCAATTTTTTCACGTATAATTGTTCATAGTATTTGTAAATGATCCTTTGCATTTCTGTGGTTTCAGTTGTTACTTCTCCTCTTTCATTTCTGATTTTGTTTATTTGGGTCCTCTTTTTTTGTTTTTTTGTTGAGTCTGCTAAGGGTCTATCAATCTGATTTATCTCTTCAAAGAACAAGCTTTTTGTTTCATTGATCTTGTGAATTGTTTTTTTGGTCTCTATGTCATTAATTTCTGCTCTGATCTTTACTATTTGTTTCCTTACTTACTCGGGTTTTCTTTTTGTTTGCTTTCTAGTTCTTTTAGTTGTGAGGTTATATAGTCAATTAGAAAATTTTCTTATTTCTTTAGGTAAGCCTGTAGTGCTATGAACTTCCTCCTCAGGACAGCTTTCCCTGAGTCCCATAAATTTTGTACTGTATTGTGCTTATTTTCATTTGTTTCCAGGAAGTTTTTCATTTCTTCCTTGATCTCTTTGGCAATCAATTCATTGTTTAATAACATGCTATTTAGCCTCTAAGTGTTTGAATGTTTTTGTGTGATTTTGTTTTAACTGAGTTGTAGTTTCATGCCATTGTGATCTGGGAAGATGCTTTGATATGATTTCAATCTCCTTGAACTTGTAGAGACTTAGTTTGTGTCCTAACATGTGGTCTATCTTTGAGACTGTCCCATGTGCACTTGAGAAGAATGTGAATTCTGCAGTTTTGTGGTGTAATTCTCTGTAGATATCTATTAAATGCATTTGATCTAGAGCACCATTTAGAGTCTCTGTTCCCTTGTTAATTTTTTGTCTAGAGCATCTATCCAGTGATGTCAGTGGGGTGTTGAAGTCCCCTGCTGATTGTATTGCTGTTGATTTCTCCTTTGAAGTCTTCCAGAAAATTTTTAATATATTTTGGTGCTCCTATGTTGGGTGCATATATGTTTATCAAGGTTATATCTTCCTGTTGGATAGATCCTTTCACTATTATGTAGTGCCCTTCTTTGTCTCTAGTTATGGTCTTTATTTTGAAATCTATTTCATCAGATATGAGTATTGCTACCCCAGCTTTTTTTATTTTCCATTTGCTTGGAAGGTTTTTTTTCCATCCCTTAACTTTCAACCTATGTGAGTGTTTTGTTGTGAGGTGGGTCTCTTGTAAACAATATATATATGAGTCATGCTTTCTTATCCAATCCGCTACTCTGTGTCTTTTGATCAGAGCATTTAGTCCATTTACATTTAAGGTGATTATTGATATGTACTTATTTATTGCCATTTTTGTTTATTATGGTTATGTTTCTCTTCCTATTTCTTCTGTTTATTACAGCAGGTTTTTGTTTGTTTGTTTGTTTGTTTTTGTTTTTGTTTTTTGTTTTTTTTTTAACATTACTTGCAGTGCTGGTTTGGTGCTAATATATTCCCTTAGCTTTTCTTTGTCTGGAAAGCTTTTTATTTCACCTTCTATTTTGAATGATAGCCTTGCTGGATAGAGTAGTCTTGGATTCAGATCCTTGTTTTTCATGAAATGATTACTTCATGCCATTCTCTTCTGGTCTGTAATGTTTCTGTTGAGAAGTCAGGGGATAGCCTTATGAGGGTTCCTTTGTAAGTAACCTGTTGCTTTTCTCTTGCTTCCTTTAGGATTCTCTCTTTGTCTGCAATTTTTGGCATTTTAATTATTATGTGTCTTGGTATGTGTTCTTCTTACTTGGGGTTCTTTGTGTTTCTGGAACTTGAATGCCTTTTTCCTTCACCAAGTTAGGGAAGTTTTCTGTCACTATTTCTTCAAATATATTCTCTAAACCTTGCTCATTTTCTTCTTCCTCTGGAACTCCTATGGTTTGAAAGTTGTTACATTTTCAGTTGTCCCACAGTTCTCTTAAGCTGTCTTCCTGTTTTTATTATTATTATTATTATTGTTTTCTGATTGGGTGATTTTTTTCTACCCTGTCTTCTAATTTACTGATCTGGTCCTCAGCTTCCTCTACTCTACTGGTTATTTCTTCCAATGTGTTCTTTATTTCTGCTATGTCATTCTTCATTTCCAATTGATTGGTTTTCAATGTTTCTATATCTTTACTCATGGTGCTGAGCTCTTTACTAATGCTGCTGAGCTTCCTCAGGATCATGGCTCTGAACTCGACCTCTGATAACTTGTTTAACTGCATTTCATTTATCTCATCTTCAGTAGAATTCTCTTATTGTTTCATCTGGGATTTGTTTCTTTGTCTTCCCATTTTGGCTATCTCAGTGGGTTTTGGAGTCTGATAAATTTTCCCTGTGGGTGTTGGTGTTCCACTGTTTGTGGCTCTCTCTACTGGGTTTGGATGAGTTTGGGAGGACCCACGTTAAACACCACTGTCAAGTCTTAGTTCCCTGGGTAGATTTACAAGTCCAGGAAAGGTTCAGTTATCCTCTAGCCTTTTGCCTGGAGGCTATTAGTCTCAGTTACTTGATAAGCCTTGGGTTGTAGCCCTCAGCTGAATGAAAAAAAAATCCCTCAGGTGATCAGGGTAAGAGGATTTTCAGAGGGTGGGGCAGATGCTGGCTATTAATGAGTCCCAATTTGAATTTCTCTGGCCTAGCTGGGTGGAGTTAAATTTCTGAGGGAGGTGCTGTTGCTTCTCCCCAGTGCTCTGGGAAGGGGCTCTTTGAGGGAGCCCCTGTGAGGGAGTGATTCAGCACAAAACTCCCAATGCCCTCCCAGCTCTCCAAGCTCCCCAGTGTCCACACAGTTCCAATATAGTCTGCCCTCCCTCTGCTGGAGTTTAAGGTGCGTGACTGTAGCTAATTTAGTGCTCTGTCCCAGCCCTCTGTGCGGTGGAACTGGCTTCAGATTTTAACCCCCAGGGAGCTGCTCACAGCTAAAAGAGCTGCTGTCCATGGGCTCCCAGCCCACCCTCTCATGACTCCACAGATTCTACCAAGCTCAATTCAGTGTCCTTTCTTCCTGTCCCTGGTTATATGGGTCCTCTCCAGCTGCTTTTCTGTTGCTTTTTCCTGATGATTTGTCTTTATTTTAGTTGTAATTCCAGTTTGGTCCTGGGAGATGGTCTGTGTAGCTTCCATTCACTTTGCCACCATTTTGGAATTCTCACAAATAAAAATATTGGTTGGCTCATTTTGCTCACAGTTTTGGAGGCTGGACATTGAAGAGCAGGATACCAGCATGGTGAAGACCCTCTTCTGGGCCACAGATTGCCAACTTCTGGATGGGTCCTCACATCTATAAAGTTATTTTTCAAACTTAAAAAAAAAATCAGTAATACAGAAATGTTTTAATAAAAAATATCGCATCATCCTAACTCACCCTGATCTCAACACCTAAAAGCAATTAATTTTAAATGATTTCTTTGTTTTCGTGGTTTTTAGCCTACATATTTTCAATGTAAATGTTGCTTGAATTTCTGATATTTGATATTATTTGTTAACTCCACTCTGAGAAAGAGAAAAATTGAGCTAATTCACAGGATGTTCTAAAGTCCTACCCCCCTTTTCCTTGAGGCTTTAATTTCCCTTCAGTGTTTTCCAGCTTGTGGTCTGTGCTCACAGATGAGGAAGAAGGTGGACTGGCATTCAGCACACACTCGTGAGTCTGCAGGAATAGCTTTTCACAGTGGGATTGTGGAAAGTGAGTCATTTGGTCCTTGGGACATACCAGGTTTGACTGCTCTCTGAATACCAGGTATGAGTGAGGGAAACCGATTCTCTATATTGACCTTCAAACCCACTGCGGTCAAGCCACATCTCACTTCTCTCTGCCTCCCAGCTGTCAAACCCAGGTACTTCCTCAGAATTCTGCCAGACAAAAAGACACTTTCCTCTGAGGCAAACTGCTACATGTATTTAATCTGCACCTCTCTCCACATCATCATCAGAGAACATTCTTTCATTTGTTTTCTGTCTTCCAGCAATTTAGTGAGTTCTCTCACAAGCAATAGACCTTCTTGACCTTCTGGTTCTATGCCTCTTTTGATCTTTACTATAATTTTTATGGCAGTGGCATAAGGAAAAAAGAAAAGTATGTATTTTTAATACACTATCTTGAACTGGAATCCTAAGTATATTTTTAAAATAAAAAACATAGTCCAGCTGGAGTGACTCAGTTGGTTGAGCATCATCCTGTGCACCAAAGTGTTGTTGGTTTGATTTCCGGTCAGGGCACATGCCTGGGTTGCGGGTTCAATTCCTGGTCAGGGAGAGTATAGAAAGCAACTGATCTCTCTCTCTCTCCCCCTCCCTCTCTCCCTTCCTCTTTCCCTCTCTCTAAACATGTCCTTAGGTGAGGATTAAAAAAAAATAAAACATAAAAGTGTAATATAAATTAGGATATTTTCCAAATGTTTAGAGGAAAACAAAACACAGAAAATATAGTCCATATAGAAAAATACATACAATAAAAGAACCACCTTTTCTTATTTCACATGTGTACAAACATAGAAAAGATGGATTTATCAGACTGGTATACCCTGATTCCATTCACTCTTCTAATCACATAACTCAAATCCTTCATCTTAACTCCAACATGAGACCGTGTCCTGTTTAGAGTTGGTTAGAGCATGTAAGTGCCAAGTTTCCTCTACATTTATGTCTTTTTGAAAAGCAGCCACCTGACATTCTGATTTTAGACATCAGGTTTCTGAGAACACTTCATTTAAATCTATTCCTAGGATATAGACTCATTCAAGGTGTGTTAACAAAACCAGGTGCGTGTGATTCCAAGGCTCAGAGCTAGACTCGTGGGCCATATTAGATGCTCAGTGTCTTCTGCCTCCAACTTTCCACAAAAACTTCCTTTGTGTGGAATAAATTGGTAAAATCATCATGGTTTTTAAATTTTTTTTTGTTCCTTTGTGTATTTTTCATATCCTCCAGAATACATATATACAATGTTTATAATTTAAGAGAAATAAGCATTATTTTTAAATGGCAGGCACTGAATTAGAATCAAACCACATGCTGCTTATATAATGTTTTTATGTAAGTAATGCCCTGCATAATTGTTTTTGTTCTACTGAAAAAAACTCTTCAGCAAAAACAAGTTGAAAATGTCCCATAACTACCAGACCTGTCCTTTTTATCCCTTTTCCAGTGTTCCTAAATAATTTGAAAACTTAACGATTTTAATAATCAGATTGGTAAATTAATTTTGAATTATTATACTGAACAGAAAATAAACTCTTCTCATTCTCATTAGTAATGGTGATAGTTATGTAAGATAAATTTTAAAAATAGAAAATCACTTTCTAAAAATTCAGAAAGAGAAGAAATTGTCAGTTATAAAAAAATGAGCAAGAAAATCAATAACCAGGGCTCCCCAGCTTCCATTTTCCAAATTAAGTCCCATTATTACTTTTTTAATGTGACTCCCTAAATCAAGCCGCATTCTGATTATTTTCTCTGGTCATTTTATTGTTGATTTTCAGATTCTAGATAAACTCCCTATGGGCTATAGCTAATTAATTAAATATAAAGCTTGGGAGGCCCTCAGTGATCTGACAAGAAGGGAATCAGGTTGAAATGAGGAATGTAAAAAAAAAAAAAAAAAAAAACAAGAAGAAAAAAATGCAAGTTAACATTTTATAAATGATCCTGCCACCTTTTTATTTGGCCCCTGCTATTTGAAAAACACTCCATATATATTATGTTAAAAAACTTGTACTTCCAGGAAGATGGAATAGATATACTTTGCCCTAGTCTTCTCACTAAGTAGAACTAAAACCTGGATATTTTATATAAAATAAACATAAGGTACTGGGAGAATAAGGCTGGCCACCTAGGGACTTTGGGACACAAAGAACTCAGTGGTGAGTTCTCTGAGTTTCCTTCTGGTCTCTTATATCCAAGAATTGGAGCTGAGAAAGTCAGGAACCCCAAAATACCCACACACTCAGATAAAAATGCATCAGTGAACAACAGTCTCTAGTCAAATCACAAGGCAAAGGGCAGCCTATCAGGACAGTAAAATTTTAGACAATAAACACACACACACACACACACACACACACACACACACACACACACACACACACACCAGCAAAGGCTGAATGGGGAGCACAGGCACAAGACACTAACAAAACCCTCCAATATCCCCAAGGGTTATGGCAGGAAAATCCAGCTGGAGCCTGGACTCTATGCCCAGCAGGGGGAGTAAGTTATTCCCTCCATGGTGTCAGTGCAGACCTGTGGGGAGTCTGAACTTCCACCTCCACTTAGTAGTGAGGAGGTGGCTTCAGCAGAGACCTACTGGAGAATCAGATCCTTCACCATCATCTAGCAGTGACAGAGCCACCCCACTGACCAGACACTGGAGACTACGGGAGCACCAGAACTCTTAGCCCCACCCAGGAGTAACAAAGAAAGATGAAAACAGAAAAGGAACCTGAACGTCTACCTCCACCTGGCAGGGAGGAGGTAGCAGCACTCCCTTCTCATGACAGAGTACAGTCAAAGAAAGAAGCTAAAACCAAAGGTTTAAATAAAATCCAGAGTCTCATAGCAAAAGATGAAAATGGTCAGATTTCAACTGAAAATCACTTATCACAGTGAAAATGAGGAAGATCTCAGACTGAATGACCAAGGAAATCAATGGATGAAAACACTGAGATGATGGAGATGTTGGAATTATCTGGCAAAGGTTTTAAGCAACCCTAATTTTTTTTTGCAATTTTTATTAATTTATTTTTGTTACAGATGTTTCTCCTTTCTCCCCCCTAGACACACTCCTCCCAATCCTGCCCCACCCTAGCATTGTTGTCTATGTCCATTGGGTACACATACATGCATGTAAGTTCTTTGGTTTATCTCATCCATCCCCCCGCCTCCCTCCTCTGAAGTTTGTCAGTCTGAACCGTACTCCTTTCTATGTCTCTGGGTCTATTTTGTTCATCAGCTTATTTTTTTGTTCATTATATTCCACAAATAAGTGAGATTATGTGGTATTTGTTTTTCTCTGATTGGCTTATTTCCTTAGCATAATGCTCTCTAGGTCCCTCCATGTCATCTCAAAGGATAAGAGATCTTTCTTTCTTACAACTGCATAGTGTTCCATTGTGTATATGTACCACAGCTTTTTTATCCACTCGTCTGTTGATGGACACTTGGGCTGTTTCCAGATCTTAGCAATTGTAAATAGTGCTGCTGTGATCATAGGGGTACATATATATTTTCTGATTGGTGTTTCAGGCTTCTTAGGATATATTCCTAGAAGTTAAGCAGCCATGATTTAAAAAACAAACTAACAAAAACTTCAATGGGCTATTATAAACATGCTTCAAACAAATGAAAAAGATAGAAAACATCAGCAAAGAAATAGAAAGTCTCCACAAAGAAATAGGAGACATAAAGAAGGCCAAAATGGAAATTTTAGATTTGAAAAATACAATAACTGAAGAGAAAATGTAAATGCTCTTGAGTATAGTGATAACTTTTTAGATAAAATGCGAAAGGTATAATCCATAAAAGAAATTATTAACAAGTTGTACGTCATGAAAATAAAAAACTTCTATTCTTGCCTGGCCCGTGTGGCTCAGTGGATTGAGCATTGTCCCAGGGACTGAGAGGTCTGGGTTTGATTCCCTGTCAGGGCACATGCCAGGTTGTGGAATTGATCCCCAGTAGAGGGAATGCAAGAGGCAGCCAATTGATGCTTCTCTCTCATATTGATGTTTCTATCTCTCTCTCTCCATTCCTCTCTCTCTAAAAAATCAATAAGAACATTAAAAAAAAAAAAAAACTTCTACTCTGTGAAAAACAATGTCAAGAGAATCAAAAGACAAGCCAGAGACTGTGAGAAAATATTTGCAAAACAAAATCTGATAAAAGATTGTAATTCAAAAGATACAAAGAACCCTTAAAAGCTCAACAATAAGAAAACAAACAGCTCAATCATAAAATAGGCAAAATACACATCTATTAGAATAGCCAAAGTCCAGAACGCAGACACCACCAAGTACTAACAAAGATGTGGAGCAACAGAACATCTTGTGTGTTGCTGGTGGGAACACAAAATAATACATTCACTTTGGAAGACAGTATGGCAGTTTTTTACAAAATTAAACATGTCCTTATCATATAGTCTAGCAATTGTGCCCCTTGGTGTTTACCCAAAGGAATTGAAAACTTATGTCCACACAAACACCTGAACACAGATGTTTATAGGATCTTTGTTAATAATTTCTTAAACTTAGAAGCCAGTAAGATGTCCTCAAGTAGGTGAATGGATAAATAAATTGTGATACATCCAGATAATGGAATATCATTCAGTGCTAAAAAGAAATGAGCTACCAAGCCATGAAAAGTTGTGGAAGAAACGTGTATACAAATTACTAAGTAAAAGAAGCCAATCTGAAAAGGTATCATACCATAAGGCTTCAGTTGAATGACATTCTGGAAATGATAAAACCATAAAGAAAGTGGTTGCCTGGAGTTAGAAGAATAAAAAGATGCATAGGCAGACCACGGAGGATTGGGGGGGGGGAGAGGGGCGGCGCACAAAACTTGTGTACAAAAGTGTAGTGGTGGATACTTGTCGTTATACATATGTCCAAACTCATACAATGTGCAACACCACTGTAATGTAAACTGTGGACATTTATAAGGATGTGTCAATGTATGTTCATAGAGTATAACAATGAACACTCCTGTGGGGATGCTGAAAGCAGGGGAGGCTGTGCATGTGGGGGGACAGAGGATATATGGAAACTACACTTTTCACTTAATTATTCTGTGAACCAGAAACTGCTAAAAAGTTATTAATAATAAAAAATAAAAATAAATGTGTATTTATCCACGCAAAAAGTAGGAATCAACGTCTTATGTTTATAGCTCTTATATAACTAAAGCACCTACACATTTTTAATTAAAAGATACAATAACTGAAGGAAAAATGCTGAGGGCATGGGCTTAACAGAATGGAGGAGACAGGAGAAACAATCAACCAATGAGCTGGAAGATAGAACAGTAAAAACTACTCGATATAAACAATGGAAACAAAACTGGGGACAGGGCGGGGAGGGAGGGGGAGGAGGGTGTCAATGGGGGAAAAAGGAGAAACATCTGTAATAAAAGTAAATTAATAAAATTAAAAAAATAAAAATAAACAATGGAAAAAGCCTGAATACAAAATGACAGAGCCTGAGACCTCTGGGGCTATAACAAAAAATCTAACATGTATGTAATCTGAGTCCTTAAAGGATAATTTTTAAATAAAATAGAATTTTAAAAGAACTTGAAGAAATAATGGTGGAAAACTTTGCAGATTTAGACATAAAGCCACAGAATCAAGACACTGAGCAAACCCCAAAGAAATCCAAACCAAGATGTATCATAATTTATCTTCTAAAAAGTAAAGACAAAGAGAACAATATTGATACCAGCCAGAGAAAAATAACACGTTACACAGGAAAATTAATTCCATAAGAGAATCTCTTATCAGAAACTATGGAGATAAGAAGAAAGTAGGTAAACATTTTTCAAGTGCTGAAAAAAAAGGAACTATTAAGACAAAATCTTTCCCAGTGAAAATATCCTTCAGGAATAAAGAAAAAATCAGGATGTTATCAGATGAAGGTAAACTAAGAGAATTTGTCCCCAACAGCATACTCTAAAAAAAAAAAAAAAAAAAAAAAACAGCTAGAAGTATTCTAAATAAAAAATAGCTCAGCAGGTGTGGCTCAGTGGATTGAGCGTTGTCCCATGGACTGAGAGGTCCCAGTTTGATTCCCAGTCAGGACACATGTCCAGGTTGCGGGCTTGGTACCCAGTAGGGGGTGTGCAGGTGTCAACTGATCTCACATAGATGTTTCTATCTCTCTCCCTTCCCCTCTCTCTAAAAAAATCAATTAAAACATTTTTTAATAAAAAACAAACAAATGAAAAACAATGAAAGAAGGAAACTTGGAAGGAAAGATAAAATAACATGCTAAGCCAAAATATAAATACAAAAGTTTTTGTTCTCTTGGCCATTTGTGTTTCCTGTTTGGAGAGGTGTCTCTGTAGGTCCTCTTCCCATTTTTTAAATTGGGTTCTTTGTCTTCCTTTTGTTGAGTTGTATGAGCACTCTATATATTTTGGAAATTAACCCCTTATCTGATGTATCATTGGCAACTATGCTATCCCATATAGTGGGTTCCCTTTCCAATTTGATGGTTGTTTCTTTTGCTGTGCAGAAGCTTTTTTGTTTGATATAGTCCCATGTGTTCATTTTTTCCTTTGTTTCTCTTGCCTTAGGCATTGTATCAGTGAAAATTCTATTGTGTATGATGTCTAAAATGTTGTTGCCTACATTTATTCTAGTATTTTTATGGATTCACGAGCCACATTTAAGTCTTTTATCCATTTTGAGTTTATTCTTGTGTATGATGTAAGTTGGTGGTCCGGCTTCATTTTTTTGCATGTAGCTGTCCAATTTTCCCAGCACCATTTATTGAAGAGACTATCTTGACTCCACTGTATGCCCTTGCTCGTTTGTCAAATATTAATTGAGCATATTGTCTTGGGTCAATTTTGGGGTTCTCTGTTCTGTTCCATTGTTCTATATGCCTGTTCTTGTGCCAGTACCAGGCTGTTTTGTTACAGTGGCTTTGTAGTGTAACCTGATATCCGGTATTGTGATCCCACCTATTTTGTTCTTCTTTTCCAAGATTGCTGTGGCTATTCAGGGTCTTTTTTGGTTCCATATAAATTTTGGAGTATTTGATCTAGTGCTGTGAAATATGTTGTTGGTATTTTGATGGGGATTGCATTGAATCTATAGATTGCTTTGGGTAGTATGGACATTTTAATGATGTTAATTCTAATCCATGAACACGGTATATCCTTCCACTTTTTTATATCTTTATTTCTTTTTTCAATGTCCTGTATTTTTCTGCAAATAGGTTCTTTACTTCTTTGGTTAAATTCATTCCTAAGTATCTTAATTTTTTTTGCCACTATGGTAAATGGGATTGTTTTTTTAGTTTCTCTTTCTGTGAATTCATCATTGGTATATAAGAATGCCATCGATTTCTTGACATTAATTTTATATGCTGCTACTTTGCCAAATTCATTTATTAAATCTAGTAGATTTGGGATGGAGTCTTTAGTGTTTTCTATGTACAATATCATGTCATCGGCAAATAATGACAGTTTCACTTCCTCCTTTCCAATTTGGATTCCTTTTATTTTTTCTTCATGTCTAATTGGTGTGGCTAAGACTTCCAGTACTATGTTAAATAAGAGTGGTGAAAGGGGCATCCCTGTCTTGTTCCTGATCCTAAGGGAAATGCTTTTAATTTTTGCCCATTGAGTATGATGTTGGCTGTAATTTTTTCATATATGGCCTTTATTATGTCAATATATGATCCCTCTATTCCCACAATGCTAAGCATTTTTATCAGAAATTCATGCTAGATTTTTGTCCAATGCTTTTTCAACATCTATTAATAAGAGTATATGATTTTTATCTTTCATTTTGTTTATGTGGTGTATCACATGTATTGATTTGCAAATATTGTACCATCCTTGCATCACTGGGATGAATCCCACTTGGTCATAATGAGTGATTTTTGTGATGTATTGCTGGATCCGATTTGCTAATATTTTGTTAAGGATTTTGACATCTGTGTTCATCAGGGATATTGGCCTGTAGTTTTCTTTCTTTGTAGTGTCTTTATTTGGTTTTGGAATTAGGATTATGCTGGCCTCATAAAATGAGTTTGGAAGTCTTCTGTCTTCTTGGATTTTTTGGAATAGTTGAGGAGAATGAGTGTTAGATCTTCTTTGAATGTTCAGTAAAACTCCCCTGTGAAGCTGTCGGGGACTGAGCTTTTGTTTGCTGGGAGTTTCTTGATTACATCTTCAATTTCCATAATTGTTATTGGTCTGTTAAAGTTTTCTGTCTCTTCCTGGTTCAGTTTTGGGAGACTGTGTGTTTCTAGAAATTTGTCCATTTCACCTAGGTTGTCCAACTTATTGGCATATAATTATTCATGGTATGTTTTGATGATCCTTTGTTTTTCTGTGATGTCAGTTGTTACTTCTCCTCTTTCATTTTTGATTTTGTTTATTTGAGTCCTCCTTTTTTGTTTCTTGATGAGTCTGGCTAAGAGTCCATCAATCTTGTTTATCTTTTAAAAGAACCAGCTCTTTGTTTCATTGATCTTTTGAATTGTTTTTTTATTTCTATGTCATTTATTTCTTCTCTGACCTTTACCATTTCTTTCTTTCTACTTGCTCTGGGTTTTTCCTTTTGTTTACTTTCTAGTTCTTTAAGTTGTAGGATTAGAAAGTCAATTAGAAATTTTTCTTATATCTTGTTGTAGGCCTGTAGTGCTATGAACTTCCCTCTCAGGACTACTTTCACTGCGTTCCATAGATTTTGTGTTTTTGTGTTTGTTTTCATTGGTTTCCAGGAAGTTTTTATTTTCTTCTTTGATCTCCTTGGTAACCCATTTGTTGTTAATAACATGCTATTTAGCCTCTAAATGTTTGAATGTTTTTGTTGTGATTGATTTCTAGTTTCATGCCATTGTGATCTGAGAATATGCTTGATATGATTTTAATCTTCTTGAACTTGTACAGACTTAGTTTGTGTCCTAACATGTGGTCTATCTTTGAGACTATCTCATGTGCACTTGAGAAGAATGTGAATTCTGCAGTTTTAGGGTATAATTCTCTGTAGATATCTATTAAATGCATTTGAACTACTGCATCATTTATAGTCTCTGTTTCCTTGTTAATTTTTTCTCTGGAAGATCTATCTAGTGATGTCAGAGGGGAGTTGAAGTTCTCTGCTATGATTGTATTGCTGTTGATTTCTCCTTTGAAGTCCTCCAGAAATTTTTAATATATTTTTGTGCTCCTATGTTGGGTGCATATAAGTTTACCAAAGTTATATCCTCCTGTTTGATAGATCTTTTCAATATTATGTAGTGGCCTTCTTTGTCTCTATTTATGGCCTTCATTTTGAAGTCTATTTTATCAAATATGAGTAATGCTACCCCAGCTTTGTTTTCCTTTCCGTTTGATTGGAAAATTTTTTCCATCCCTTCACTTTCAACTTATGTGAGTGTTTTGTTGTGAGGTGGGTCTCTTGTAAACAACATATATATGAGCCATGATTTCTTATCCATTCAGCCACTCTGTGTCTGTTGTTCGGAGTGTTTAATCCATTCACATTTAAGGTTATTATTGATATGTACTAATTTATTGCCATTTTTGTTTATTATGGTTATGTTTCTCTTCCTATTTCTTCTGCTTATTACAGCAGTCCTTTTAACATTTCTTGCAGTGCTGGTTTGGTGCTAATATATTCCTTTAGCTTTTTTTGTTTGTTTGTTTTGGTCTAGGATGCTCTTTATTTCACCTTCTATTTTGAATGATAGCCTTGCTGTATAAAAGTGCCTTGGATTCAGATCCTTGTTTTTCATTACCTTGATTATTACTCCATGCCATTCCCTTCTGTTCTGTACTGTTTCTGTTGAGAAGTCAGCTAATAGCCTTATGGGGGGGGGGGTTCTTTTAGGTAACCTGTTGCTTATCTGTTGCTGCCTTTAGGATTCTCTCTTTGTCTTTAATTTTTGGCATTTTAATTTCTATGTGTCTTGGTGTGAACCTGTTTGCGTTCTTCTCACTTGGGGCTCTCTGTGCTTCTTGAACTTGTATGCCCTTTTCCTTCATCAAGCCAGGGAAGTTTTTTCTCACTATTTCTTCAATTATATTCTCTAACCCTTGCTCATTTTCTTCTTCTTTTGGCACTCCTATGATGTGGATACTGTTATTTTTCATATTGTCCCACAGTTCTCTTTTGCTGTCTTCCTGTTTTTTAATTGTTTTTTTTTTTTTTTTTCTTTTTGGTTGTCTGATTGGGTAATTTTTTCTACCCTTTTTTTCTAATTCACTAATTTATTCCTCAGCTTCCTCTACTCTACTGGTTATTCCTTCCAATATGTTCTTTATTTCTGCTATGTCATTCTTCATTTACAATTGGTTGGTTTTCAATGTTTCTATATCTTTACTCATGCTATTGAGCTTCCTCATGATTATTACTTTGAACTCTACCTCTGAAATCTCACTTAATTCTATGTCATTTATTTCTTTTTTTTTTTTTCAGAATTATCTTGTTCTTTCATTTGGGATTTGTTTCTTTGTTCATCATTTTGGCCATCTCAGTGGGTTTTGGAGCCTACGAAATTTTCCCTGTGGGTGTTGGTGTTCCACTTGTTGTGGCTCCCTCTACTGGGCTTGTATGAGTATGGGAGGACCCATGTTAAACACCAGTGTCAAGTCTTACTTTCTTGGGTGATTTTTGAGCCAAGGAAAGGTTCAATTATCCTCTAGTTTTTTGCCTGGAAGCTATTAGTCTCAGTTACTTGATGAGACTGAGACGGGGCACTTGCTTCCTCATTAAATTGAGATATTAATGAGCCTCAATTTGCATTTCTCTGGCCTGGCCTGATGATGTTTAATTCCTGCAGGAGGGGCTGTTGTTTCTCTCCAGGGCTCTGGAATGGGCTTTTTGAATAAGATGGCTACTGTCCTGTGAGGAAGTGATTCAGTACAGATCTCCCAGTGTCCACCCATCCCGAGCCAGGAGCCCTGGACTATTTCCATTCAGTTCCAGTCCAGTCCACCCTCCTTCTGCTGGAGCCCAAGGTGAGTGGCTGTAGCTGGTTTGGTGCTTTTTAAAAACCCCAGCTTTCTTAGCAGGAAATGAACACCACTAATACAGCTCTCTGCTGCTGTGCATGGGCTACCAGCCTTCCTCCATGCGCCTCCACAATTCCTGCCAGGCTCGATTTGGCATCCCTGGTTGTACTGGTTCTGTCCTGCTGCTCTTCAGTTGGCTTTTCTGAATGATTTGTCTTCATTTTTGTTGTAATTCCAGTTTGGTACTGGAAGATGGACTGTGCAGCTTCCATTCACTCTGCTGCCATTTTTCCAATCCTGATTATATCTATTGATACAGAAAAAGCATTTGAAAAAATCCAACATTGATTTATTATAATAAGAAAAGAAATAGAGAAGAACTTTCTCAATAATAAGCACCTACAAAATAACCTACAACTAGCTTTGCATATAATGGTGAAAGACTGAATACTTTCCCCCTTAGATCAGGAAAAAAGCAAGGATATCTGTTCTTACCACTCTTATTCAACAAAGTGCTAAAAGTTCTAGCCAGGGAAATAAGGCAAGAAAAGAAAAGAAAGGCACACATATTGGAAATGAAATTAAACTGTGCCTATTTGCAGATAAATAATTCCTTACCTAGAAAATCCCAAGGTATTTTCTTCCCCAAACCTCCTAGAACTAGTAAGTGAGTTGAGCAAGATCACAGGATACAATATCAACACGAAGGAATCAATTTCATTTCCATGCAGGAATAATGAATATGTAGGAAAAAAATTTAAAAGATAACACCATTTATAATAATTCAAAAGAGAAGTACTTAAATGTAAATCTAACAAAACACACCCAAGATTTAGAGGTTAAAAACTACACAAGGCTAATGAAATAAGTCAAAGATCTAAATAGAGAAAAATGTTTCAATAAATTTAAGACATCAATTCTCCCCAAATCAATATATAAGTTTAATCCCTTCACTTTATTCATCCAGCAACCCAACTTCCCTCCCCTCTGACAGCTTTCAGTCTGTTTCTATTTTCTTTGTCTCTTTTGTTCATTAAATTCTACATATAAGTAAAATCATATGGTACTTGTCTTTCTCTGATTGGCTTATTTAAATTTCTAAAACAAATTTGACAAAAAAGTGACAATAACCAGTCTACTTGATTTTGAACTTTCTATATAGTTCCAGTAGTCAATCCAGTGGTATTGATGGAGGGATAGACACATATCAATTGAATGGAATAGAGAACTCAGAAATAGACCCACACAAATATGCCCCACTGATTTTTGGCAAAGATACAAAAGTAATATAATGGAGGAAGGATAGTTCAAAAAATGGTGCTGGAACAATTGGACATCCAAAGCAAAAATATGAACCTCAACTTAAATCTCACAGATAATAAAAACTAACTCAAAGTAGATCATAGATTTATATATAAAATGCAAAACTATAAAACTTTTCAGGAAAACATCTTCAGGAATTAGGGCTAGTTATTAGACTCCATACCAAAATCTCAATCAGTAAAAAGAAAAAGTTAATAAATTGGGCTTCATCAAAATAAAAAATTAAAATAATTTTTGCTCTTTGATAGATCCTATTAAGAGGATGGAAAGACAAACTGCAGACTGGGAGAAAATAATTTTTCAAACCACATATCTGACAAAGGATTAGAATATATAAAAAGAACTCTCAAAACTCAACAGAAATGCTAACAATCTAATTAGAAAAGAAGCAAAAGACATGAAGAGACATTTCATCACAAAGGATCTACAGATGGAAAATAACCACATGAGATGTTCAGCACCATTAACCATATGCTAAATGCAAATTAAAACCACAATGAGCTCTCACCATATACCTATCAGAATGGTTAAAATAAAAATTAGTGACAACACTAAATGCTAGTGAAGATGTGAAGAAATGGAATCACTCATACTTTCTTGGTGAAATGCAAAATTATACCACCACTATGAAATGAGTTTGGCAGTTTCTTAAAGGGTGAGAAAAACAACACTAAACAGGCAACTACCATATAACCCAGCAATTGTACACTTGGGTATTTATCCCAGAGACATGAAGACTTATGCTCATGCAAAACCTGTACAAAGATGTTCATAGCCAAACCTGAAATCACTCGGATGTCCTTCAGTGGATGAAAAGTTAAGCATTTGTACCATGGAATACATACTGAGCAGTAAAAAAGGAATGAACTATCGATTGTGCAACAATCTGGAAGAATCTTCAGAGAATTACACTGAGCAAAAAGAATCTAATTCCAAATGTTAAATACTGCATAATTCCATATACATTACATTTTTAAACCACATAATTATAGATATGGAGAGCAAAGTATTGACTGTCCATAATTCCAAAGGAGGGGATTGGAGGGAGAGGGAAGTGGGTGTGGCTATAAAATGGCAACAGGAGACCCTTGTGGTGATGAAAATATTCTGTATTTTGACTGTAACAGTCTCAACATCCTGGTGGTGACGTTGTACTATCAGTTAGATAGTACAATAGTATCAGACAAACAACAAAGCTGGTATTGAATACAGACACATTTTGTTTCCATGGAGCAGGCTATTTCTCCTAACTTATTTGCCTCCTTAGAGGTGAAAATATTTGATATGCACCTTAAAGTATAGGTAGTGCTTTGGCTCAGAAAACAGAATTAAAGAGAACCTCCCTAAAAGAGAAAACAACATGAATTAAGCAGACCTTTTGGACCAATTTCACTAGAGAAAGAATTAGAGAAAGATGGATGGGAAATGCCTTGGGTGCTGGGTGATGTCAGAGTGAGGAGTCCATGCGTGGTGAGGTAATGAGTTAGCCTTCTCCTATTAGGAGCGAGGGACTTAAAGTTGTTAAGCAGGGAATGGCCTGATAGAAATAGTATTTTAGAAGTGGTAGCCTGGTATGTTATTTTTTGGTGTCTATCACAGTGTACTTTTGATCTTTCATAAGACTGTTCCTGGAGAAACTGTGGAGCAAGAATGTTCACCACTTCAGAGTGGCATGAGATACCAGGACTCAGAGAGCTTATCACACACACACAAAATTGGAGGCAGAATTAAGGAGGCTGCTCTCTACAACCAATCCTGCGTAATGCTGCCAAAGCCACGTCTCTAAAATAAAAATAGGATCCCATTGCCCACCATGTAAAACCCTGCAACAGTCCCACATAGATAATGAAACAAAATTTAAACTGTCAGAGCTTACAGGGTGTGGGTAACCTAATACCTCTGGGCCCCATCACCATTGCTCTGGAACACCACCTCTGTCCCCTGCTCTCTGTCTGGACAGGACTGTCCTCTACCTGCAGTGTGTCACTGCAGCCCTAAGGCACGAAAATACCTATGAGGCAGGAAGAAGATGGGAAGTCCTTCTCATTTCTCTGTAGCTCCTGTTCTCCAAAGAGGAAGCTTTTTATTCTTGACAGATTTCTGCCTGAAAGTCAAGTTGCTGACCTCAGTTTAAGGTTTAGAAAGCATTTTTCTCCCATTTTCTCTCTCAGTACCCCTATTGTGTCCATATTTTTCCTTCTCCTTGCTCTTTGCTCTCCCTTCTTTCTCCTCCTCCATCTCTCCCTCTCTCCTGTCATCAGGTTTATTTAATACCCCTTCTCTTTTTAAAACAACTTATTTCCCTTTGATGCTGGAGGATGAGTGGGCAAGGTCCCTCCAACACTCATGGGCATGAGATTCTTGGGGTACTGCTGAAATAAGCATTTTCAGAAGCCCCCATGGGAGAATGAATGGTTTCTATTGACGTGGAGTTACCCTTCTGGGACTATACTGTCCCAGTTTCCTTAACCCAGTCCTGGAAAAGGGGAAGCTATCGGTTTAGTAAGCCTGGAAATAGGGCCAGAGTCCATTCTATGGTGTAGCTGGGTCCAGATCAGGATCAGGCTGAATTTAGTCCATCAGTCCATTATATCGGGGTCCACAGGATTGTAGGCAATATGGGAGAATGCAGGGCATGGGAGCTCCACAAACTGGGAGTCTGGCAAGGCAGCAAGAGAGAGAGAGCTTTTCTTTGTCTAGGAGATTAAATATTCAGCTTCTGAGAACTTGCAGTTGCCACACCTATTCTGGCCACTGACTTGCTCCCAGGTGTGACAGGCCGGCACCCTCCCATGGCACTCAGACCTTACGGGGCATGCGTCTAAACTGCCTTTGTGCAGTCCTTCTCCCCATCAATTGGCAGGGAATAGATCTGGAGTGTTAAATTATCTAGTCTCCCCTTTACTGCTTTCCTGTTAAATAATAACCAGGTTATGGCAATCGTATCCCCTTCCCCCGCCACTGCTCAGTAAGTATTCTTCAGGCTATTATACATTTTTACTCCGGGCTCCCCACCATGCTCACATTCTGAAAGCTTATGGGACCACCCAGTACTGCCACTGCCAAGTTATAATAAAGCACAAAACAAACAAACATCCAGTCCAGTTTTCGAAGTGTAGATTCATGGAGAACCGTAAACCAGTATTTTCTAATCTTTCATTCTTTGCTTTGAGATAATCTTAAATTTGCAGTTATAGATGAGATTTCACCCCTTTTACCTCATTTGCTATATGAATGATATGATCATGAATCTTTGCATTATAATTACTTTGCAGTTGTTTAAATGAGATGCTTTTCCTACCTATATATTTACAAACATATTCAGGCTTCCTCTTCAGGAAGATTTTATGACCTTCAACTCAACTATACTCATAACTTTAGTGATAGTTTGTCAAAGCTGCTCTCCACTGGGTTGATTACCAATGCTTATTGATATACAAAGCACATAAAATTTCTGTACTCTTGGCTTCAGCAAGAAAAATACTACTGCATGATGCACTGTTTTGTGCCCTCGTAGAACTACTTTTACTGAACCACATGCTAACAGCATGCACTGGTGAGACTGAGAAACTGGTGTCTTTTTGAAAACGTTGGCAATGACTAAATGTTGGCAATGACAGCCTCAAGTCAGTGGCTCATCTCAGGAATCATGAGTTGTAGGTCACTGGGAACTCAAAACCAGAAATAGCAGGCTTTATTTACTTAGTTTTTATTTTATGAAAACCGTGATTTTTGCAGCAGCTTGTGTTTCCTTTGTGTGGTTGCTGGTAAATTTATGAACAAATTGGAGGCTCATCGGCTGCACTTGAATAGTGCCTTAGGATATTCAATTTGTGTCATCAAAACTTCTCTCTGTTTATCCTATTTCCATGATTTCATTTTCCCTTTGCTGCTATTCCCTCACCTTCCTTTTCAAAATGTATCCCATTGCATGCATGCAGATAGAAAGACAGATGTAGATACATTGCCTCAGATCACTTTCTGGAATGATGTGGAGGCTTGAATAAATCAATAATGTTGTTCATAACAGCATCAGTAAGACTCACTCTAATAGTATGATTTTTCTCATGCTTTCTTTAGAGTTCATACTGAACCTCTGAAAAACTGCTCAAGGCACTATTCACTTCATTGTTAGGTTGTTCCAGGTAAGGTATGATCTCTGCTCCAAAAAGCCTACATACCAATTTAAAGAAAAAAAGTATGCAGTGTTTAAAGACCTAGAAACCGACCCAAGACGATGTAGTAATTTAAGTCACACATTTTACAGTACAATTGTAGGATCTATGGATATTAGAGAAGATGGTGTCAGTGTGTAGAGCTGGAGTAGCAGATGGTTCCATGCAAATGAGATAAAATGAACTTTGTAGAGTGGCTGGAATTTGCATTCCAATGATCTTCCTTCTGTAGTTTGTTTTATTTTGTTTCTCTCTCTCTTTTCCTTTCTTCTTTTTTTTTTTTTTTTTGTTTACTCAATTTCTAATCTGAAAACCTTCAAGTTTGGGGGAGTTGCAGTGATTAGAACTTCTGTAACCTGTCACTGGCACCTCAGGAAACCACCATGCAAATCATCAGAGAAAGAAATCAGCCTGGGCCAAAAGTGACAATGATTTGACCCACTTCCCCTAGTATAAAGCCTTATTCCAGAGTCATCCTCTGAATTACGTGTGGTCATTTGCTTATAACATAAATCTCCTCTTACTGCCCCCGCCCCTTTTGTTTTCCAGTCCTTGCTGGGTGGGGTGAGCAGGACCTTGGCTAGGGTAAGAAATGTCCAGAAAGTAATGCTGTGCAGGAAGAAATAAGAGTGACTAAGGTATTAAGCTTGTGGAAACAGGAGGAATTACAGAGAGAACCAAAACTCCAAGTCTAAACAGCTGCCTGGGAGAAGGGCTTGGGTAGCCTTCAACAGAATTAAGGGTCAGGAGTAGCAAAGGTTCCATAATCATAGGCTGTCAACACCAATAGCAAGCAACACCAATTTAGCTTATATGGTGAGCCCTTTGCTCTCTCCCTCCATGAATGATAGCTGCTCTCAGTGCACTTGACAGCAGCTTCAGCCAGGAATTCCCAAACACTGCAATCCTTCACCAATATGCTGAGACTGGCCCCTCCTGGAGAGTCACTGCCCTGGGGACCTGGGAAGTCTGACCCCATGAGGCAGCCATAAGTTAGCAAGGGAGACAGCTCATCTGGAGGTGCTGCTGCTTTCCACTCTGGGGCCTCATGCATTCATTCTACCCAGACAGCAGCCCTTGTCCTGCATTAGAACGCCTCTGAGAGCACAAATCTTAGTGGGCATCAACTACAGATACAGAGCATTAGAGAGGAGGGTCTGAGCTGCAGGCTGAAGCAAAGCCTTAGCAAACTCAACCCTCCCAGTGTTGACAAAGATCACCAGCTACAATAAATAAGTAAACAAACAAACAAACAAATAAATAAATCCATGCAAATTACTATGCCTGGATCATTAAATATGTTCTCTCTCTTTTTTTTTTTGAACCTTTTTTTTTAATTTTTAATTTTTTTTATTAATTTCTTTTTGGTACAGATGTTTCTCCTTTTTTTCCCATTGACTCCCTCCTCCCAATCCCCCCCCCCCGCCCCATCTCCAGTATTGTTGTCTGTGTTCATGGTAATGCATACATGCGTATAAGTTCTGTGGTTTATCTCTTCTCTCCCTCCTGACCCCCTCTTCAGAGGTTTGTCAGTCTGTACCCTACTTCTATGTCTCTGGGTTTATTTTGTTCATCAGCTTGTTTTGTTCATTATATTCCACAAATAAGTGAGATCATGTGATATTTGTCTTTCTCTGCTTGGCTTGTTTCGCTTAGCACAATACTCTCCAGGTCCCTCCATGTCGTCTCAAAGGATAAGAGATCTTTCTTTTCTTACAGTTCCTTATACATAATATTCCATTGTATATATGTAGCACAGCTTTTTTTATCCACTCATCTATTGATGGAGACTTGGGCTGTTTCCAGATCTTAGTAATTGTAAATAGTGCTGCTATGAACATAGGGGTACATATATTCTTTCTGATTGGTATTTCAGGCTTCTTAGGGTATATTCCTAAAAGTGAGATCATTGGGTTAAATGGCAGTTCAATTTTTAACTTTTTGAGGTATCACCATACTGTTTTCCATAGTGGCTGCACCAGTCTGCATTCCCACCAGCAGTGTACTAGGGTCCCCTTTTCTCCACACCCTCGCCAGCACTTGTTGTTTGATGATTTATTGATGGCAGCCATTCTGACAGATGTGAGGTGATTCCTCATTGTTGTTTTAATTTGCATCTCTCTGATGATTAATGACGTTGAGCATTTTTTCATATGTCTCTTGGCCATTTGTATGTCTTGTTTGGAGAGGTTTCTCTTTAGGTCCTCTGCACATTTTTTAATTGGATTCTTTTGTCTTCCTTTTGTTGAGTTGTATGAGTACTCTATATATTTTGGAAATTAACCCCTTATCTGATGTATCGTTGGCAATTATGCTGTCCCATAAATATGTTTTCTTTAAAAAAATTTAAATTAATTTTAATTTAATTTAATTTTTGCATCACTTTTATCCCCTCTATGTCCTCTTCCACCTCCATCCACCACACCCCCCACCTCCTCCAATCACCACACTGTTGTCCATGTCCATGACCAGAAGGTATTTACTTTAGCAGTTCCTTCTGCATAATGAAATTGTAAGAATCACTTCAGTCGTTTTTAATTTTGTTACAATTACAGTTTACATTCTATTTTATTTTCTATTAGTTTCAGGTGTACAGCATAGTGGTTAGATAACCATATACTTTATGCAGTGCTCCCCCCAATATTTCTGGTAATCACCTGTCACCACACATAGTTATTATACTGTACTTTACATTTCCATGACTATTTTGTACCTACCAATCTGTACTCTCTATTCCTTCACCTTTCTTACTGATTCTCCCAACATTCCTCCCTTCTGACAACCATTAGTCTGCTCTCTGTAGTTATGAGTCATTGTGTTTGCTTATTTCTATTGTTCTTTAAATTCCACATATAAGTGACATCATATGGTATTTCTCTTTCGATGTCTGACTTATTTCACTTAGTATAAAACCCTCTAGGTCCATCCATGTTGTCACAAATATTAAGATTTTATTCTTTTTGTGGCCGAGTAATATTTCATTGTACATATGTACCACCGTTCTTTTATATGCTGGTCAATTGACGGACATTTGGGTTGCTTTCATAGCTTGGCTATTGTAAATAACACTGCAATGAACATAAGGATGTATATATTCTTTCAAATTAGTGTTTTAGGTTTCTTCAGCTATATACCCAGAAGGCTATATACTGCCAGATCACAAGGCAGTTCCATTTTTAATTTTTTGAGGTAACTCCATACTATTTTCATAGTGTCTGCACCAATCTGCATTCCCATCAACAGTGCACAAGGGTTCCCTTTTCTCCACATTTTCACCAACACTTGTTTGTTAATTTATTGATGAAGGCTATTCTGACAGGTGTGAGGTGATATCTCATTGTAGTTTTAATTTTCATCTCTCTGATGATGAATGACACTGAGCATCTTTTCATATGACTATTGGCCATTTGTATGTCCTCTTTGGAGAAGTGTCTATTCAGGTCCTTTGCACATTTTAATTGGATTGCTTATTTTTTTGGATGTTGAGTTGTATGTATTCTTTACAAATTTTGAATATTAACCCTTTATAAATTGTATCATTGGCAAATATGTTCGCCCATTCAGTGGATTGTCTTTTGATTGTTGATGGTTTCCATTGCTTTGCAAAAACTTTTTAGTTCTATGTAGTCCCATTTGTTTATTTTGTTTGTTTGTTTCCCTTGCCTGAGGAGCTACATCAGAAAAAAATATTGCTACAAGAAATGTCCGAGATTTCATTGCCTCTGTTTTCTTTTGAGTTTTATTGTTTCAAGTCTTACATTTAAGTCTTTAATTCATTTTTAGTTTTTTCTTGTGTATGTTGTAAGAAGGTGGTCTAATTTCATTTTTGCCTGTATCTGTCCAATTTTCCAAACACCATTTATTGAATAGTCTGTCTTTACCACATTGTAAATTCTTGCCCACTTGGTCAAATATTAATTGACCATAAAGGAAGCATGGGTTTATTTCTGGGTTCTCTATTCTGTTCCATTAATCTATGTCTGTTTTTATGCTAGTACCATACCGTTTTGATTAGTAGCAGAGTTTGATACCAAGTAACATGATACCTCCAAATTTGTTCTTCTTTCTCAATATTGTTGAGGCTATTTGAGGTCTTCTGTGGTTTCATATAAATTTTTGGATTATTTGTTCCAGTTCTGTGAAATATACCAATGATATTTTACAGAAATTGCGCTGAATCTATAGATTGCTTTGGGTAGTACAGACATTTTAATGATATTAATTCTTTCTATTCATGAACACAATATATTCTTCCATGTATTTGCATCTTCTTTTATTTCTTCCTTCAGCATCATAATTATTCAAGTATTGGTCTTTTACCTCCTTGGTTAAATTTATTCCTAGGTCCTAGGTATTCTTTTTATTCTATTGTAAATGAGATTGTTTTCTTAGTATCCCTTTGTGATAGTTCATTATTGGTGTACAAAAATGCAACCAATTTCTGAATATTTACTTTGTATTCTGCTACTTTACTGAATTCATTTATCAGTTTTAGTAGTTTTTTTGTGAAATCTTTAGGATTATTTGTATACAGTATCTTGTCATCAGCAAATAATAACAGTTTTACTTCTTCCTTTCTAATTTGGATGCTTTTTATTTCTTTTTCTTGTCTGATTGCTGTGTCTAAGACTTCCCATTCTATGTTGAATAACAATGGTGAAAATGGATAACCCTGTCTTGTTCCTGATTTTAAGGAAAATGTTTTTAGTTCTTCCCTGTTGATTATGATGTTGGCCCTCAGTTTGTCATGTTGGGTCTTTATTATGTTGAAATATAATCTCTTTATTCCCACATTGCTGAGAGTTATTATCATAAATGTGTGCTGGATTATATCAAATGCTTTTTCTGCAACTATTGATATGATCGTATGATTTTTTATTCTTCATTTTATCTATATGGTGTATCATATTAACTAACTTGAGAATATTGCACAAACTTTGCATCCCAGATATAAATTCCACTTGATCATTGTCCATTATCTTTGTAATGTATTGCTGGATTCATTTTGCTAATATTTTGTTGAAAAATTTTGCATCAATGTTCATGAGGAATATTGACCTATAATTTTCTTTTGTTAATAGTGTCTTCATCTTATTTTGGAATTAGGATAATGCTGACCTGATAAAATGAGCTTTGGAGTCTTCCCTCCTCTTGAATTGTTTGCAATAGTTTGAGACAAATAGGTATTAGTTCTTCTTTGAATATTTAATAAAATTCACCTGTGAAGCCATCTGGTGCAGGACTTTTTTTTTTTTTTAGAGAAAGAAAGAGAGAGAGAGACAGAGAGAGAGAGACAGAAACATGAATGAGAGAGAAATATTGATTGGCTGCCTCCCACACACCCCCTACTGGGATCGAGCCTGCATCCCAGGAATGTGCCCTGACCAGGAATCAAACCAGTGACCTCCTGGTGCATGGGAGGACACGCATCCAACTGAGCCACACTGGCCAGGCAGAAATTTTGTTTGATGGAAGTTTTATGACTATTCCTTTGATTTCATTAGTTGTAAATGGTCTGTTTAGGTTCTTTGTTTCTTCTTGACTCCGTTTTAGAAGATTGTATATTTCTAGGAATTTGGGATTCTCTGAACTTCCATTTTGTCCAATTGCTCAACTTGTTGGCATATAGTTATTAATAATATTTTATTATAATCCTTTGTATTTCTATGGTGTCAGTTGTTACTTCTCTCTCATTTCTGATTTTATTTTTGGGGTGTTCTCTCTTTTTGTCTGGATGAGTCTAGTTGAAGATTTATCAACCTTGTTTATCTTTTCAAAGAACCATCTCTTGGTTTCATTGATCTTTTGTATTACTTTTTAGACTCCTTTCATTTATTTCTGCTCTGATCTTTATCATTTCTTTCCTTCTACTCACTTTGGGCTTTGTTTGTCGTCATTTTTCTAGTTTCTTTATGTGTAAAGTTAGATTATTTATTTGACATTTTTCTTCTTTCGTGAGGTAGGCCTATAATGCTATGAATTTCCCTCCTTGGATTGCTTTCACTGGGTCTCATAGATTTTGAGTTGTTGTGTTCTCATTTTTATTTGTTTCAAGGTATCTTTTTATTTATTCTTTGATCTCATCTTTACCCATTTATTGTTTAGTAACATGTTATTTAGTCTCCATGTCTTTGTGTGTCTTTCAATTTTTTTCTTGTGATTGATGTCTAGTTTCATACCATTATGATCAGAGAAGATGCTTGATATGATATCAACCTTCTTATTTTATGGGTACTTGTTTTGTGTCCTAATATATGGTCTATCCTAGAGAACGTTCCATGTGCACTTTAAAAACGAATGTATATTCTGCTGCTTTGGAGTAAAATGCTCTGCATATGGCAATTAAATCCATTCGAGGTATTGTGTCATTCGAGGCCATTGTCACCTTGTTGATTTTCTGTCTGGAAGATCTATCCATTGATGTCAGTGGCATGTTAAAATCCCCTACAATGACTGGATTACAGTTGATCTCTCCCTTTATGCCCATCAAAATTTGCTTTACATATTTAGCTGTTCCTATGTTGGGTGCATAAATGTTTACAAGGGTTATATATCCCCTGTTGGGATTGTTTCCTTTTTTCATTATGAGTGTCCTTATATAAAGCCTGTATATAAAGTCTACTTTGTCAAATATAAGTATTGCTACCACATCTTCTTTTTGTTTCCAATTACATGAAATATATTTTTCCATCTCTTTACTTTCAGTCTGTGTGTGTCTTTGGTTCTGAGACAGCATATATATGGGTCTTGTTTTCTTATCCATTCAGCTTCCCTATGTCTTTTTATTGGAGCATTTAAGACATTCACATATAAAGTGGTTATTGATAGTTATGTATTTATTGCCCTTTTTTCTTTATAACCATGCCTGCCCCCCCCCCCTACTTTTTTTTCTTTCTTCTTCTTAAAGAAGACCCTTTCAATTTTTTGCAATACTGGTTTGGTGGTAGTGAACTCCTTTAGCTTCTTCTTGTCTGGGAAGTTCTTTATTTTTCCTTCAATTTTAAATGATAGTCTTGCTAGGTAGAGTAGTCTTTGTTGTAGGTTGCTGTTTTACATCACTTTGAATATTTCATGCCAATCCTTTCTGCCTGAAATGTTTCTGTTGAGGAATCTTATGAGAGTTCCCTGGTAGGTAACTAAACGTCTTTCTTTCACTGCTTTTACAATGATCTCTTTGTCTTTAACTTTGCATTTTTATTATAATGATCTTGGTGTGGGCATCTCTGGTTTCATCTTGTTTAAGACTCTCTGAACTTCCTGGAATTCTGTGTTGTTGCTTTTTAATTTTCTTTCACCAAGTTAGGAAAGTTTTCAGTCATTATTTATTCAAATAGATTCTCAATCTCCTGCTCGCTTTCTTCTCGTTCTGATACCCCTATGATGCAGATGTTATTACACTTTATTTTGTCCCGAAGGTTCCTTAAACTATCCTCATTTTTGTTTTGTTTTCTTTATACTTTCTAATAGGGTTTTCTTTCTTTTTTTTTTTTTTTTTTTTTTTTTTTTTTTTTTTTTGCTATCTTGTCTTCTAAATTACGGATTCAGTCCTTTGCTTCATCTAACCTACTGCTGATTCCTTCTAGTGTATTCTTCATTTAAGATATTGTATCTTCATTTACAAGTGGTTCTTTTATATGGTTTTGATGTTGTTTTTTAATACTGTTGAAGTTCTTACTAAGTTCCTTGAACAGCCTTATAACTATTGTTTTGAATTATATATCCGGTAGATGCTTGCCTCCATTTCATTTATTCTGTTTTCTAGGGATTCCTCCTGTTCCTTCATTTGGGGCATGTTTCTTTCTATCCCTATTTTGGCTGTCTCTCTTTGTTTCTTTCTGTGTATTAGGTAGATCTGCTATGTCTCCAAGTCTTGGTAGGGTGGCCTGTTGGACCCTGAGGCACAGTCTCCCTGATCACCTGAGCTGGGCACTCTAGAAATGTCTCCTGTAGCTTATGTGAGCCCTCCTGTTTTAGTTGAGTCTTAATTCCTCTTGGCCTATCTGTGCATGGGTTTCACCCTCAGGCTGGCTGACTGTGAGGATTGCCCTGACCATAGTGCATGAGTGTTTTGCAGGTGTTGACCACATAAGCATAACTTGCCTTAGCAGGGTCTGGTGCCTGCTGAAATGTCCCTTTGGATGACCTATTTATGGAGCTAATTGGTTCCTGCTCTGATGTTGTCTGAAGCCCATCACTATGTGTGCTTTTTCTGGGTCCTCTTGGAAGGCACTCCAGTGTAGGTCATATCAGATGCTACCTTTGACTGGGCTTGGGCAACCTGTTTGGAACTACAAAGCCATCCACAGTGTGTGGCTGCCTCTAATAGGCCTTGGTGTACACAGGAAGGACCAAACTACACATCAATGTCAGCTTTTACCAACACTGAGCTTGGGGTGGGACAGCAAAAGACCCAAGGCACCCCATGATCTACCTGCTGGATGCCTTCAGACCTTTGTGGTGGGATGGGGTTTTGGGGAGTTGTCAGGTGAGGAATGCAAATTTTATCAGTCCCAAACAAACCAAGATTTGGTCATGTAAATAGAGGGTTCTAAACCTGGTCAGGCATGTGAGGGAAAAACAGTCCATGTCCCAGAGCCTCACAACTCAATCTCTGAGAAATTCTAAGTCTTCCCAGACCTCTACACCATGGGCCCAGGAAGCTGGTTTTTCTTCAGGGTGTGAGCTTGGCAGGACAGGGCAACAGGGAATCACAAGGGTAGGGCTACTGCATTCCCCCAGGCTGATGTACTTTGGAGGAGAGTGCTTGATCCAAGAAAGATGGTGTCTGTAGGCAGTGCCAGAGAGTGACTCAGCACAGGGTTCCTGGCGACTGTCCCATCAGTTCTCTGGAGAGCCATACAACCCAGTCTCTCCTCCCACAATGTTAGTTCACTCTGAGCCACCCTTCCTCTGCCAGAGAACATGATGGTTGGCTGTTAAGATTTTGTGCATTGGCCCTTTCAGAGGGCTCCTGGGTCTCTAGCAGACTCTCCTTGGCAAACAGAATCTTATCTGATTTTCACAGCCAGATGTTATGTGGGTGCCTCTTCCTGGCTCTGGTGCTCTGGGCTGGGGAGCCTGGCATGGGGTTAAGACCTCATGCTCCTCAGGCCAACTTTTTCAGCTGAGATATCCTTCCAGAACCTCAATCACCTTTAGGAGCAGGGACCAGCTTTTTTTGTGTGTGTGTGTGTGTGTGTGTGTGTGTGTGTGTGTGAGTGTGTCTCTGCCCTTCCTACCAGTCTGGGTGTGGCTTTTTCTGTAAATCCTTGGTTATGAGACTTATTTTCAGCTGGTCTTCAGTTGGTTATTCCAGTTTTTAGCTCTATATTTTAGTTGTAATTCAAGTTTGGTCCTGGGAGGAGGTGAGTGTAGCTTCCACCTACTCCTTCGCCATCTTCAATCCTACTTCAGTCCTTTGAAAAATATAGATTCCTGCCTCCTTTCTCGACTTGTCAGTCAGACTCTCCAGCAAAAAGTCATGGAAATTTTTACTTTTTTTTCCAGTTAGAGTTTATATTCAATATTATTTTGTATTAGTTTCAGATGTATAGCATAGTGTTCAGAAAATTATATACTTTACAAAGTAGTCTCCCCCCAATACTTCAAGTACCCACCTGGCACCCTACATAGTTATTACAATATTATAGACTATATTCCCTGTACTGTGCTTTACATCCCCATGATTATTTTGTGAGTGCCAATTTTTACTTCTTATTCCCTTTACCTTTTCCACCCAACTCCCCAACTCCTCTCCCCTCTAGCAACGATCAGTCTGATCTCTGTATTTATGAGTCTGTTTCCATTTTGTTCATTTGCATTAAATATGTTCTTTAGATTAATGCTGCCAAACCAAATCAGAAAGGCATTAAGTAACTCTGCAGGGAGGTGACATGCTGGGAGGAAATCAAACTAAAAAACAGAATAGCCTGGTAAAGGATCAGCCTCTGCTCCAGTCTAGGGATCTATTTTTCCTTGTAACTGTAAGAAGGTGACAGTTACCATCCAAGCAGAGACAAAGGATGGTCTGCAGCTGCCAGTCCCCTTTCTTCTACCCTTCTTCTTGATAGCTTCTTTGCCATCCAAGGCATCCCTTGACCAGGGGACAGTATCAGCCAGCAGTTCAGGGTGTCCAGGGTTAATTCCCTTGCATGGGAAGCTGGGCAGATCCACAAACATGGCTTTTGGAGACTGCATGGGGTCAAACTTGCCAGAGGCAACCATGACAAGCCTGAAAAATACAGGTACCCTGGGAAGATTAATCATTTGATAGCCTTTAAAACAGTATTTTTTCAACATTTATTATTATTATTTCAATATTTGTTCAACATTTACTTAGTAAAGGAGGAAAAATGGTTTTCTTTTACACAAATTTAATTTGAGAATATAAATTAGATTCTACCCAGGAAAAATTTCAGAACATAAGAAACAAACAAACAAAATCTTCCTTTATTTTATTTCTACCTAAAAATTTCACAAACCTTTTTCTGCTTTTCTGTAATTATTGTGTTTTTTTCCTTTTATAAATCCTCAAGTAATGAAACTATTCATAGTTTAAAATTATATAACAAAGTAAATCACCTAGCCCTAGTAAATAATACAACAGTGTTTAGAATTTCAAGTAATTTTAACTGACCCTGATTACAGAAGACTGTCAGTTGGCAGGCTACATATTTCTGGCACTAGCTGAATTTAAGAATTTGAGCAAAAGCACATGAAAACAACGCAGTTGATGGCACGCAATTAAAATTAACATTCATGTAGAATCAAGGCTGTAGTCAGACCATATACACCAAAGTTATTTGCAAGTCAAATTAACTTGGAACAGAGAACATAAACTTGACAGAAAAAGTAGTTCTGTAGAGAAAAACTAAGAAAATAAAGCAAGTATGTAAAGCAAGCCTAAGATGGGAATTCCCAGACCCCATGAAAGGTGGGAGGAACACCCTCAACTACTGACTTGCCTGTTCCTCTATAGCCTGTTCTATTCTTAAAACAATCACCTCCTTCACCTTGGACTATAGTAGTTCCCCCTTATCTGAGGTTTCACTTGTCAAGGTTTCGGTTACTGCAGTCAACCACAGTCCAAAAATATTTAATGGAAGATTTCAGAAATAAACAATTCATAAGTTTTAAATTGAGCTCCCTTCTGAGAGTATGATGAAATCTCACCTCACCCTGCTCTGTCCTGCACAGGATATGACTCATCCCTTTGTCTAGCATCTTTCCACTGTATACTCTGGCCAGCCGTTAGTCCCGTAGTAGACGTCTGGGTTATCAAATCGATAACCCAGGCGACTTGTGCTCAAGAAACCCTTATCTCACTTAATGATGACCTCAAAGCCATTCACATAAATTTCATTGCAGTATATTGTTATAATCATTCTATTTTATTATTATGATCAACCTTTTACTGTACCTAATTTATAAACATTATCATGTGTATATATGTATAGAAAAAACATAATATATATATATATATATATATATATATATATATATATATATATATAGGGTTTAGTACTCTCTGCAGTTTCAGGCACCCGCTGGGGGTCTTGAAATGCAGTCTCTGTGGTTAAGGCATGGGCAGGGGGATTATCATAGTTTGAGTAGGATTCAATTACTTACAACCAGTGAACAATGTTAAGACCAGTTTGAGGTGTGTGTGTGGCGGGGTGGGGCAGATCTTGGAGAAGAAAGCTAGGGACAGCGTTGTCAGATAAATCTCCTAAGTCTTTGGAACACATCAGTCAAAGTGGTAACACAGAGACAATTATTAATCCCCTACAAGCATCGTGTGCTGGTTGGTAATCAGAGAAAGGTGCAGCCCCTTCCAGCCAGTGCGGCCGGAGCCCTGGCACTCTACCTAACAGCAATCGGTATAAAAGGAAGAGTTTGCTCCAGGTGTTTCTGAGGTAGAGCAGAGGACTTTCGAGAGTAGGGCTCCAAGAGTATGCCATGACCGAAGTGGAAGCCCCGCTGCCAGATGGTGTGCCAAGGCTGCACATCATTTATGAGCTTCCAGAATAGTGCTCTGAGGAGATGAATGGGGAAGGCGGTTCACTTCTGGTGGGGTGCTCAGTCTTCCTTGACTGGCTGTTACATTCAGGTAATAAGGGAAAGATGAAAAAACTACTTGGAAACTAAACCCCAGCCACTGCACTGTATCAAAACCCTGTAAATGTCAGATCTAAATCCTACGTCTTCATGAGCACTAATCACACTGTCCTCCAGGGCATTAATGTCAAATTCCATAAGGAAACAGACAAAACCGTTGGCAAATATGCGGATTAAATACATTCAGCGTGGTCAAAGAAGAAGTGGTCTCGGTGGAGAGGAAAAGAAGGCATACTGCAGTCCTGACAGCAGTCTTCAGAAGGTTCAGAGATGCTCTGGGAGGGTGGGACTGCTGCCCATTCCCCACTGAGTTCCACAGGCGCGGTGCTGTGCTAAGTCAGAGGGAAAAGTTATAACCTCATTTAGGCATTAGAAATGGGATCACTGGTATTTTGTCATGTTCAGCCTCTTACCCAAAATACAAACAAAACTTTGGTAGTTTTTCAATGTGAGAAAAATAGCTGTAGTGTGTTATCAAATCCTGTGAGAGACCAAAGCTTCAGATTAATCAATAATACAAGCTGACTCTGTCTTAGTGAATTAGGCCCAAGAACTAGAAATCTTTCGGAAAGTCAAAGAATGATTCCACTGTACCGAAGCTGAGGTTCTTTCCACTGACTCTGGCCCTACTGAGAAAAAGCATTAGTGATGTAGAAGGTATTTTCTGTGTCCTGTATTATTGTTTTTCTCTTGATCTGAATATATGTAACTCTTGGGGCAGGCGGAGGGGTAGGGAACGAGATTATTAAGCTTTACACATAAAAGGTATACCTTCAGAAACATGAAAGTTCATTTTCAATACAGCACCTTATAAACTAAACAGCCCCCCAACCTCAACCTTTAACAAGCTACCTGCCTTTAATATTTGGAAACCAAAATTACTTTCTATTTTAATTGATGAAAGCAAGCTTTAACTTATAAATGGATTTTTTCCAGATTTCTTTATAAACCATAGATGTTTATAATGGAAGTCCACTTGGTTCTCCATAAAGCTAATTGTGGCTCAATAATCCCTTTCAGACAGCAGCAAGCATTGTTCTCCTCAGTTCCTGTATAATTAATACCAAGATACAAATATATTCCTATTTCAGGGGGCAAAAGTGAGTAAGAGAAAAAGAGAGATGATACTAGTGTAAATGAATTTTCTAATACATTTCCCCACTAGAGAGAAAGATAAATTAAATGTGCAATAAAAATTTAATAGCTAACGGTGACTGCCCTATAGGAACCCTGATAGAAATAAGCATAATGGCATAATAAATTTTCTTGTGTGAGGAATGCTTATTTTGAGCTTTAAGCTTTGACAATTCTTGTAAATCTTATTCATTTGTTAACAATTAATAACATTAAATTGCTCCACATCTCCCTAGATAAACATCAGCAATCTTTCAAATCATTGTTGAAGAAGTGCTTTAGCTCATGCACACCACTGCAGCATTTTCTAAAATTTCTAAGAGAGGTATAAGAGCATTATTCGAAGGAGACCTAATAGCAAGTTAATGTTTACTGCTGATATAAATGATTCAACAAACATTTGTTAAACCCACTTTGTGCAGAACAGAGACAGCTATCTGTCCATCAAAATCCGTGGTGCCTTCTCTCAAGTATGGACTTGTGTCTGGGAAGTGGCTGCTCAGGAAAGGACTACATCCCTCCAGAGACTAGATCCTACATGACTCCAGTGGAAATGAGGTTTGTATTTGTGAACCAAGTTTTAAGAATGGAATGTGGCTCCTCTAGACTTCTTCACCTTCTGCAAGCTTGAGGTAAGAGACAACAAAATCTTGGGGAGAGAGAAACTAAATGCCAAAAAAAAAAAAAAAAAAAGGCTGGCCCTGCCCTGGCTGGTGTGGCTTAGTTGGTTGAGCATCATCCCATGCACCATTCAATTCTTGGTCAGGGCACATCACCCAGGTTTTGGGTTCAGTCCCTGGTCAGGGTACATACGGGAGGCAACCAATCAATGTTTCTCTCACACATTGATGTTTTTTTCTCTTTCTCTAAAAAAAAAAAAAAATTCAATAAAAACACACACACAAAAAAAGCTGGCCCTGGATTCACTTATTTTTTAACAAGAATACCAAGCTTGGTGAAATGAATAAGACATAAGATATCAAGTAGATTGCATTATGTCATTCTATACCTGTGGGTCTATTTGGTATAGCATTTTGGCCCAGCCTAATACAACAGTGTCCTTGTAGACTTTATGAGGCCCATGAAGAAATAGAATGCACTGCCCTTCTTACAAAAGGTAACTTTACTCTAAAGAAACAGAGTAATGCAAAAAAGTAAAACACTACAAATATGTACTATAATGTTCTAAGAGATACCAGGGGCAGTAGAAAAGTAACAAATAATTGGCATCCGCACTAAAGGCTATGACCCCAAAGGAAAAAACGTAAACATTTATTTAAAATATATCCATACAAAAATTGTGGTTTCTGGTGGTGAGAGCTACAGTCTGAGATATATTGCTGATAATAATAAAATCATTTATAATGGGATTTGCTCTTCTGCGAAATTCTTCCCTTGGACAAATAAACCTAAAGCTCCTGGTATCTGCAACTCTTCTTAGATGTGTTGCAGTCCTTGTTTCACTGGTTTCAGGACCTTTGATTTGCCTGTAGCTGTAAGCTTAGTTTTATTTATTTTTTCTGCAATGTCTACCTTTGACCTGACTAGACAACTTATACCCTTATTTTTGTAGTTTCCTAAAAACAACACCTTGTAATTAATTTATGTCCAGGATGTAAAAGGATTTCTGTCATTATTCAGGAAGTAAACTTATCAATTCTAGCTAAAGAGATTCAGCTCGAATTCCAGCAGAAGTCAAAAAAGTTCCAGAAATAAACAATGTATTCATATTTTTAAAACAACTATGCATTGAGTGTTACTATTTATTAGACACTGGGGGTGCAATGATGAGCAAAGCAATATGCCCATGCCCTTTTGGCACTTATATTCTAATGAGGCTTCTTGTGAAGGATGATGATGTCATACACAGAAAGAACTGGATGTATTAATATTAAGCGTATAAGCCTGAAGATGACTCAATAGTAAAAAGAAAACTATCTTCAAAGATTTAAAGGTCTTTCCTTATAAAACAGAGACTAGGTTATTCTTCATGACTTCTGTCTACTGATGACCACCAAACAACTAGAACTGTATACAACAATTAGGAACTAAAAAAGTATATTTTGAATGAATAAATGAATATCAGTCTGTCTGAAACTTAACCCAGTTCCAAGCCCTTCTGTCATTTGTAGCAGTGAGGAATGGTGGTTAACTCTGTCACCCATTTGCTGTGAACCTTTGAAAAACATCAGTTAATTTCTCTGAAAGCCAAGACTATTGGGTAAAAGCTATGAGGAAACTCAAGACAATTGGGTTCCATATAAAGAAGCTATTTCCAAAGATCGGAGTCCTCAAACACAAATGCTCTCACTTTTCGAAAGGAATAATTTACTGGAGGTTTTCATGAATAGCAGACTTGGATGATAGAAGTTTTCAGTGGAGACAATTAGATGCTGGAGGTTCTTAGGCAACTGCTCAAAATATGAGCTTTGCAATGGAAGCTTGCGGTGGCTGGAAACAAGCAAAACAAAGACTGTAGACAGCTGGGAGACAGGACAAGTGAAAGAGCCAGACAAGGAGCCAGGACCCCTTCAGTAATCCACAGGTTGGGGCTAGAACATTAGACAAGGTTAATAAACTTAACTAAAGGGGAGGGACCTAACTAGAAGCTTTGTCCTATGGAGTAGGCCACCCAGGGAAACCATGTGCTTGGGACACACAGACACCAAGGACTCAACCCTAAGGTCTAAAACAAAGCCTGTTTGAACATGCAAACTCAGTGGGATTTGGTGGGGGGGATTAGGGGAGTAGGAAACCAAAGCTCTCGTCAGTCCTGGTTGAACTTCTTGACCCTGAGTCTGGGAATTTGACTCATTTCCTATTAGACAGAAGTAGTAAGGAATGAAGGGTCTTTACACATGCTTATTAGTTCTGTGACTTTGGGAAGGCTACTCTGATCTTTGAGTTCAACAGTAAGGTGACAATAATGACATGGAACTAGTAGGGTTGCTGTGAAAATTAAGTAGAAGGACTGGATCTGAGCACAGTTTGCTTCTTGAACTATGCTGACTGAGTAACCAATGTGTTTCTCCACTTTTCCTTTTAGTCTTTAAGTTATATAATTCCTTCTGCCTGAGAAGCTTCAAATTCTTTTCATTTTCATTTCCAGTTGGGAAACTTTAATTCATCTTCTGAGGAAATCAAATGGCATTTATTGATCCATGAAACTGGAATGTGTCATTAGCTCATATCAAAGTGCATCTCTTTAAACTGCAATAAAGAAAAACTCTCCTTCAGAATTACAGTCACCCAGTTTGAGCATTTTGTTGTTGTTTTTTCTTTCTTTTTTTTTTTATTAATTTGTTTTTGTTACAGATGTTTCTCCTTTATCTCCCATTGACACCCTCCTCCCCATCCCCAGCATTACTGTCCATGTCCATCAGTTATGTGTACATGCATATTAGTTCTGTTGTTTATCTCTTCCTTCCCCCCCTCCACCTCCTCTTCTGAGGGTTGTCAGTCTGTACTGTACTTCCACGTCTCTGGGTCTACCCTGTTCCTCAGATTGTTATGTTCATTGTATTCCACAAATAAGTGAGATCATGTGCTATTTGCCTTTCTCTGCTTGGCTTGTTTCACTTAGGATAATACTCTCCAGGTCCCTCCATGTCGTCTCAAAGGATAAGAGATCTTTCTTTCTTACAGCTGCATAGTACTCCATTGTGTATGTGTACCACAGTTTTTTATCCATTCGTCTACTGATGGACACTTGGGTTGTTTCCAGATCTTAGCTATTGTAAATAGTGCTGCTATGAACATCAGGGTACATATATTCTTTCTGGTTGGTGTTTCAGATTTCTTAGGATATATTCCTAGAAGTGAGATCACTGGGTCAAATGGCAGTTCAATTTTTAACTTTTTGAGGTAACACCATAGTGTTTTCCACAGTGGCTGCACCAGTCTGCATTCCCACCAGCAGTGTACTAGAGTCCCCTTTTCTCCACACCCTCACCAGCACTTGTTTGATGATTTGTTGATGGCAACCATTCTGACAGGTGTGAGGTGATACCTCATAGTTGTTTTAATTTGCATCTCTCTGATGATTAATGACATTGAGCATTTTGTCATATGTCTCTTGGCCATTTGTATATCCTGTTTGGAGAAGTGTCTATTTAGGTCCTCTGCCCATTTTTTAATTGGGTTCTTTGTCTTCCTTTTGTTGACTTGTATGAGCACTCTATATATTTTGGAAATTAATCCCTTATCTGATGCATCATTGGCGATTATGATCTCCCATATAGTGGGATCCCTTTTCGTTTTGATGGTTGTTTCTTTTGCTGTGCAAAAGCTTTTTAGTTTGATGTAGTCCCATGTGTTCATTTTTTCCTTTGTTTCTCTTGCCTTAGGTGTTGTATCAGTGAGGATTCTGCTGCATATGATGTCTGAAATTTTGTTGCCTGCATTTTCTTCTAGAAGTTTTATGGATTCACGAGTCACATTTAAGTCTTTTATCCATTTTGAGTTTATTCTTGTGTATGGTGTAAGTGGTAGTCTAGCCTCATAGGAAACCCTAAAGACTCCATCAAAAATCTACTAGACTTAATCAATGAATTTGGTAAAGTAGCAGGATACAGAATTAACGTCAAGAAATCGACGGCATTCTTATACACCAATGATGAAATCACAGAAAGAGAAACTGAAAAAAAATCCCATTTACCATCGCAGCAAAAAAATTAAGATACCTAGGGATAAACTTCACCAAAGAAGTAAAGGACCTCTACACAGAAAACTATAGGTCATTGAAAAAAGAAATAGAGGAAGATGTAAAAAAAGTGGAAACATATACCTTGTTCATGGATTGGAAGAATTAACATCATTAAAATGTCCTTACTACCCAAAGCAATCTATAGATTCAATGCAATCTCCATCAAAATACCAACGACATATTTCACAGAACTAGAACAAACACCCAAATGTTCATATGGAACCAAAAAAGACCCCAAATAGCCACAGCAATCTTGAAAAAGAAGAACAAAGTAGGAGGGATCACAGTACCAGATATCAGGTTATACTACAAAGCCACTGTAATCAAAACAGCCTGGTACTGGCACAAGAACAGGCAGATAGATCAATGGAACAGAATAGAGAACCCATAAATTGACCCAAGGCAATATGCTCAATTAATATTTGACAACGGTGGCAAGAGCATACAGTGGAGTCAAGACAGTCTCTTCAATAAATGGTGTTGGGAAAATTGGACAGCTACTTGCAAAACAATGAAGCTAGACCACCAATTTATACGAGTTTGACCATTTTGTAAGCCCACCTATTTTTTTCTCCCTTCCTGTTAGTATTACCCTAAATTAAGATCTAATGCACTCTGAAAGTTCATTCATATTTGGAAGGTCTTCTCTAAGCTGCATCTGAATACCTAGAGTCAATGTAGCACTCTGTGAAGGACAAACACATACTTTTACATTAATTTCAGAATATGGCAGAAAGGCTGAGAGTGTCATGTGTTCCTTCCTTCAGCCAGAAAATCTCTCATTAAACAAGCACATTTCCCTCCTAAGAGTCACCAGGCTAACATCAAATAAAAGTATGTTGACATTACAATAATCACAGCAGAACCAACTCTGCCATTTAGTTTTCAAGCTCCTTTCAAATCAAACAAAATATGGCCCAGACAAATCTCTCCCAAACAATTCATTCCCATGAGAATAAGTAAAAGGTCCTAATGCATTTTCAATTACAAACAATGTTCCCTATGTTTAGATTTATATCTAAGTCCAAAAATTCAAGATGATCTGACATCTCTCCTCCCTAGGACAGTTTTGTTTTTCAAAAAATCTTGTCCTCAAAGATTCTTACCCATCTTTCAGAAACAGGCTCTTTAGTTGAGATATTTCCAGCCACATAAATGTTTATTTTCATACTTGAAAACTGTCTGATTTGCTTTGTCAGTGCATGGCTTTGCTTTTTAAATGGTCTATCTAGGGTGCATACAAAATCAAACAATCATGTTGTCATTCAATATTAGAAAAATTAATGCTTATACTAATCTTTTAAGCCACTTAAAGATCAAAATCATGCCTTATAATTCTTCAAAGTCTACTAGATCTGATTTTATGTTTATCTATATGATTTGATTTCATAATAATCCTCTGATATCTGAGTAAGTCATTTGTACTGATTGAATTGCCTATTATAAAGCATTATAAAAGTGGCCTAACTCATTTGGGTCAAATTGAAGGAGGGGGTGCTTTCCAGATAGGCTTAGAAACCTCCACAATAGATGATCATCAAAAAGACTAACAAACCAAATATAGATAAAGGAAGTGGACATCAAGAGCACAGAGAACAAAGAATAGAAATTAAACACATTTGGAGATTGAAGAAATGGTTTCAGAAGAGAATTCTGCAGGGCACCAGTATGCATCTTAAGAACTTACTTTGGACTTACAGAGGCTTGCAGAAATGGGTAGATGTGGTGTCCAAATGACCATCATCATTACTATTAATTTTTCTTGTTACTCCCTTCCTTTTACTGATATATCTCCTAAGGCAAAGGAAACAAAGGAAAAAGTAAACAAATGTGACTACTTCACACTAAAAAGTTTTTTGCACAGAAAAGGAAACCACCAACAATGAAAAGACAACCCACTGAATAGGAAAATGTCTTCACCAATGACACATCTGATAAGGAGTTAATATCCAAAATTTATAAAGAACTTATAAAACTCAACACCAAAAAAATTCAATTAAAAAAATAATGGGAAAAGGACCTGAATAGACACTTCTCCAAAGAAGACATACAGATGGCCAATGGACATATGAAAAGACGCTCAACATCACTAATCATCAGAGAAATGCAAATTAAAATCACAATGAGATATCACCTCACATCTATCAGAATAACTATCATCAATAAGTCAACAAACAACAAGTGTTGGCAAGGATGTGGATAAACAGGAACCGTTGTATACTATTGATGGTATGCAGATTGGTGCAGCCACTGTGGAAAACAGTATGGGGTTTTCTCAAAAAATTAAAAAAATAGGCCCTGGCCAAAGACCCTCAGTGGTAGAGCGTGAGCCCATGGACCAGAGTCGCGGGTTTAATTACAGTCAAGGGCACGTACCTCAGTTTCGGTTCATCCCCGGCCCTGGCTGGGGTCGTGCGGGAGGCAACCAGTCAATGTGTCCCTCTCATGTAGATGTTTCTCTCTCTCCCTGTGTCTCCCTCTCTCTCTACCTGAAGATAAATAGAAAAATATCCTCGGGTGAGGATTTAAAAAAAATTTTTTTTAATGTAGCTGCCTTATGACCCAGTGCTTCCACTTCTGGGAATATATCTGAGAAACCTGAAACATTAATTCAAAAGAATATATGTACCCTTACGTTTATTGCAGTGTTATTCACAATAGCCAAGATTTGGAAGCAGCCCAAGTGTCCATCAATAGATGAATGGATAAAAAGGCTGTGGTACATTTACACAATGGAATAGTTAGCAGTAAAAAAGAAGGAAATCTTACCCTTTACGACAGCTGTCATAAAGGATGGACCTGGAGAGCATTATGCTAAGTGAAATAAGCCAGTCAGAGAAAGACAAGTACCATATGATTTCATTTATACGTGGAATCTATAATAATAAACAAAATAAACCAACAAACAAAATAGTAACAGACTCTTAGAGACAGAGAACAGACTGACAGCTGTCAGAGGGAAAGGGAATTTGGGGGCTGGGCAGAAAGGTGAAGGGATTAAGCAAAAAAAAAACCCAATAACTCATAGACACAGACAACAGTACGGTGATTACTAGAGGGAAAGGGGGGGATAAATGATGATGAAAAGACACTTGACTTGGGGTGGTGAATGCACAATACAATATACAAGTGATGTATTATAGAATTGTACACCTGAAACATATACAATTTTTTAACCAATGTCACCCCAATAAAATAAATTCAATGAAAAATATAATACTTACTGTATATGTGTGTTTCTGGGATCTGTGGCTAAACAATAGATGCCCATAAAATAGACTAACAAACCAAATATTGATCATGAAAGTGGACATCATAGAGCAGAGGACTCCTGCTTGACAAGGAGCCCAAAGACTCAGACTGAAGTCTTGGCACCAATGCTGCTGGCAGAGAAGAACTGTCAGTGACCTCACATCTCTGGAGTAGCTTCCCTTTCTTTATCTATAAAATAAGGCAAATAGATTAGGTTAACATTTGTCCAATTTTTTTTTTTCTATAATGTCTCACCTGCCTCACCTGAAGTGCTTACTGGAAAGTGAAACTTCCTGGACCCATCCCAGACTTGAATTCATAATCTCTAGGGAAGGGACTCAGAATACTTCACTTGAGCAAATCCCCTAGTGATGGAAATGTACTAATGCTTAAGAACCTCTTGTTCAAGGTCGTTTCTGAGGTTAGGTCTATCTTTGATATCACATGACAACAAAGGCAGAGCCACATGTCTGTCCACCCAACTGACTACATGAATAAGGTGAATTCAAGAAATTTGGCCCAAGTAGGTTAGGGCATCTTCATAATGCTTTATGTCAGGCAACTTAGTTGTAAAACAGAAATACTCTGATGTCAGTGAAGGAGCTCAGCATTTTAAGTCAAAATAATCTAAGTTCAAATCCTGCCTCAGTTATGCCAACTTACTTCCTGGAATTCCTGAACTTCCATGTCCCCATTTGTCAAGTATGTATTGTGATAACAATGCTATATATTAAGTAGTATGATTATAATAGTTTCTGTAAAAGAGAGCTTAGGAGTGGCAATATGGTTGGAAATGCAGCATGAGCAATGACACAGGGGATTGGCACTGAGATTTCATTTGCCTCGTAAGGTCCATTTGAGGTGCCTTTGGAAAAGGTGGGGGTGGAAACTGGTGGAGATCTACTACCATTACTCATATGACTATTATGATAATTAATAGAAAATATGGATTTTGCATAGCAGAATGTCTGACATTAAAAAATCAATGAATAACTTATCATCAAGTTGAGCTATATAAAATTGCTGGTGTTCGACTCTTTTTTGACTGTCAAAAATGGCAATTCCATATGGTTTCAACATGATATAATTTAATATTGAAATCCCAGGATGACACACTCTGTCCATTTCTCCCAAGTTATTCAGATCCTTTTCAAGTAAGAAAAAAGTGAGGGAGGTATTACTGACATTATAATCATCTTTTTTCTTTCATACCAATTTTTTTTTCTTGTAATGAAAATTCAAAAGGCTTCACCTCAAGTCACACTACAATCATTTTTCTGAGTAATGGTATGATAAAAAAGTAAGGCAGCAGGTGGGAGTTTTGATAGAAAACACCCAGGAGGAAGTCAGATTAGGAATTTCTATGCCTTGTTCTATTATTATAACAAGCTGTCCTTCTTGTACAGCACACCCTGTTTCCGTGCCTTTAATTATGACCGGAAACTCTCCCGATCAGATGTTAAATTGGCTCATAGACTTCATTCAGTACTTAAAAAGTCACAGAATCTCTGTCAGTTGGTAATGGATAGCTCTCTATTTCCTTCCCTTAGAGCCTGTCTTATAAACAAGAACTAGTCACATGGAGTATAAAAATAATTAATGTACCTAACTAAGTACTACGTTACTTGCTAGGTGAGGTATCAATCTAATTTAATTTGCTAATTTCACATTCATGTTTTATCTAATAGCTAAAATGATCAATAAATCATTTTGACTTTCATATGTCTATACCTTATGTTTTTAAATGTTGTGGGTGTGTATATCTTTATTGAAATTTATTTTCTGTCGGGTCTCATAGAGTATCTGGAGAGCTTTCTTAAAAAAAGAATGTAAAGACAAGTTTTCTGAGTGATAACCATTCCCATAGAGTGTCTTACCCAGCAAACATAACATTTTGCCACTACCTAAGTCCACATATTCAGGATGTCACATAAGAATATGAGAACCAAAGCAGAGAAATATAAGCCCAAATATTTTATTAGAACCTTGGAATCACAAAGAGCCCAGTTTTAGCTAAATGCAGCCACGATAACTAGTACTGGTCTATACTGACACATTAATTCAAGCATTCTATCTCTAGAGTGACAAAGGAAAGCACAGAAGAAAATATTATTTTAAAAGTAAAAGTGGTGACGGTTTTCTTGTATATTTCATGTTTATTTTGTTGTTGTTCTGTTTAATTGAAATAGGATGAGGGGAAGAGAGAATTTTTCAGCTACATTTTTCTCTACCTACATCCCTGACTTGATCTCTAGGTCAGAACTTAGAAACTCCTATGAGACTCAATTTCTGTGTTTCTCAGAGTCTGATGTAAGTGAGGAAAGAATGTTGAACTGAGAACTGAAAAAAGAAAGAAAGAAAAAAAAAAAGAACAATGGACTTGGAACCATAATCAGTGCTCTTAAATTTTCTTTGATTTGATTCAGCTTGATGTATCTAAGCAACATGATGTGGTGAAGAGAATGAGAGAAAACAAACAAACAACCTCAGTTCCGGTTTCAGCTTCTAACACGAGACCAAGAAAGTGAGAAAGAACAAACCTTGAAATGAGAGACAGAAGCATATTCTATCCAGGCTAACTCTGAGCAAAAACCATAAAGACTACAAGGTGGAATTCTTGGCACCCTCAGAAACTGAAAGGAAGATGCATTGAGGGTGGTCTCATGGAGATCACGGGGCTCAGGTTTGTCACTGGTGAAACAGTAGTTCAGGGGGCTAGAGAACTGGTGAGTAACCTACACACAGAGGGACAAATCCAGCCACACACATTTGTTTTTGTTTTGTTTTTCTCATTTCTATTGAGCTATAATTGACAAATAACATTGTAAGATATTAAGCTATATAATAGCATGATTTGGTATATACATACATTGTGAAAGTATCCCTACCATTGAGTTCACACGTTCATCACCAAACATATTTATCTTTTTTATATTTTGGTGAGAACACTTCAGTTTTACTCTCTCAGCAAATTTCAATTATATAATACAATACTATCAATTCTAATCACCACCATCTTATATATTAGATCCTTAGATCTTATTTATCTTATAAGTAAAAGTTTGTACTCATTCAATAACCTCTCCCTATTTCTCCCACTTCCCAACCTCTGGAAACCACCATTCTACTCTCTGCTTCTGTGAATCCAACTATTTTTATTTTATTTTAGATTTCATATATAAGTAATATGTGCAGCATTTGTCTTTCTCTGACTTATTTTATTAAGCATATGCCATCCAGGCTCATCCATATTATCACAATGGCAGAATTTCCTTCTTTTCAAAGGCTGAATAATATTCAATTGTATATATTATTATATACTATATATTAATATGTGATATATATGCATATCTGTTCACATTTTTTTAATCCATTGATTTCCATACCCTGGCTACTATGAATAATGCTGTTGTGAACATGGGAGTTTAAATATCCCTTCAAGATAATGATTTTGTTTCCTTTGGCTATACACCCAGAAGTGGGATTGATGGAAAATATGGTAATTTCATTTTTTAATTCTTGAGGACCCTCCACACTGTTTTTCACAGGGACTGTACCAGATTACGTTTTTATCAGCAGTCACCAAGTGTTCCTTTCTGTCACATCCCCACCAGTATTTGTTTTCTCTTCTTTTTGATAATAGACATCCTAACAAATGTGAGAAGATATCTCATTGTAGTTTTAGTTTGCATCTCCCTGCTTATTAGTAACATCTAGTACCTTTTCATTTACCTGTTGGTCATTTGTATGTCTCTTTGGAGACATACAAATCATTTTAAACCATTTTAAACCAATGGTTTTTAAACATACAAAACCATTTTAAAATCAGATTTTTGTTTTGTTTTGTTTTCGGCTACTGAGTTATATGAATTCTTTGTACATTTAGGATATTAACCCATTATGGATGTGTGGTTTTTAAAGATTTTCTCCCATTCTATAGGTTGCTTTTCAATTTTTTTACGGTCTCCTTTGCTGTGCAGAACCTTTTAAGGTTGATGTAGTTCCACTGTTTATTTTGCTATTGTTGCCTTTGTTTTTTCATATCAAATCCAAAAATCATCACCAAGACCAAAGTCAAGGAACTTAGACCCTATTAAGGGTATTTTTCCCTTGGGAATTTTATGGTTTCAAGTCTTATATTTAAGTATTTGATCCATTTGAAGTTTATTTTTGCATATAGTATATGATATGGATCAAATTTTATTCTTTAGCATGTGGGTATCCATTTTTCCCAACACCATTTGTTAAAGATACTGTCCTTTCTCCATTGTATATCCTTGGCTCCTTTGTCAAAAATTGACCACATATATATGGATTTATTTCTGGGGTCTCTGTTGTGTTCCATTAATCTGTCTGTTTTTATACCAATACCATACTGTTTTGATTACTATACCTTTGTAATGTAGTTTGAAATCAGGACGTGTAATGCTGTCAGCTTTGTTCTTCTTTCTCAAGATTGCTTTGTCTAGTCAGGTGTGTGTGTGTGTGTGTGTGTGTGTGTGTGTGTGTGTGCTTCCATATCAGTTTTAGGATTGTCTTTTTCCATTTCTATGAAAAATGCTGTTGGAATTTTGGTAGTGATTGTGTTGAGTCTGTAGATTGCTTTGGGTAGTATAGACATTTGAAAAATACTAATTAATTCAATCCAGAATATCAGATTTTTTTTCCATTTATTTGTGTCTTCTTTCCTTCATCACTTTTTTTTTTTTAGATTTCAATATACTGAACTTATGCTTCCTTCTTTAAATTTATTCCAAGTATTTTCTTATTTTTGATGTTATTGTAAATGAGATTGTTTTCTTAATTTCTCTTTCCAATAGTTCATTGATAGTGTATGAAAACGCAACTGATTTTTATATAATGATTTTGTATCTTGCAACTTTATTGAAATTGTTTTGGGTGGAGACTTTAAGGATTTTACATATAACATCATGTCATGTATAAGTAGAGATAATTTTACTTCCTCTTTTCTGATTTGGATGCCTTTTATTTCTTTTTCATGCCTAATTGCTCTGGTTATGATGTCCACTGCTATGCTGAATAACAGTGGTGAAAGTAAGCATCCTTGTCTTGTTTCTGATCTTAGAAAAAAAACTTTTAAGTTTTCATTTCTGAGCATAATGTTAGGTGTGGACTTCTTACATGCAAGCTTTGTAGTACATTCCTTCTTTACCCAATTTATCAAGAGGTTTTATCATTAAAAGATGTTGAATATTTTCAAGTGATTTTTGAGATGATCACATGACTTTTACCCTTTATTTTGGTAATGTGATATCACATTTTAGCAGCTATACATAAGATAAACTAAACAGGAAATCTTCAGAAAAAAATTACCTTAGGAATGCATAATAGAGTAGACTGTAAATGGACCAACTCAGGTAAAACCTAGAATTCCCTTATATCCCATTCCAGTTCAAAGATTGCCACTTCTCTATAAAAGTGAACCATTTATCAATATTTTTTAAAGGTAACCATTTAGATTTTCCTAGTCCAAGCATTTTCCCTTCCATAACTTGTTTTTTTTTTTTTTTTCTTTCTACTTTTCTCCACTTAACTTATCGAGTATAGATCTGCCAGTTGGAATCAATTCTTACAGCTTGATAAGGAGACATCTGTTGCTGACGCTGGATTCACTGCTCAGCAAGCAGCCTGCAAGTTAATAATGGGGTCCTATCACCAAATAATAACTGTTACTTTCCTCCTAATGTCCCTAATACATTATTAAATGTTGCACTTACAGCCCCATATATGCAATACACTTCTGTAAAAGGTCATCTGCAAATACAGTACTATTTTTTTCTTTTTGCAAGTACAGCACTTTAAAATATGCCACAAGATTACATGCCAAACCATTCATTATCCAGCACAAGGCCTACATCAGACAAGTCTCATTTAAAATTTAGCCACTCTCTCTTAAAAAAAGGCAAAGACATTTTCTTTGGTACATGTTCCTTCATAGCAGAAAACATCCTTTCTTATTTTTCTAAATGATTTGAATATTTCCTGGGGTCAGAAACACAAACCAAATGCTGAAGCAGGCGAGGTTCACCTTCAATGGGTTCCATTGCTCTTTTCTGGAACCTGAAAGATACCAAGGGTCACCACACTTCTTTCTGACTATCCAGAAAACCCTGCTCTAATTTCACTTTAGCTTTCTCATCTCAACAGCATTTTATGCTCTAGACCTTACCCAATTGCTGCTTTCCTCAAAAAGTTGACATGTCAAGAAAGCTCCAGGTTAAGATGGTGAATTAGAAACAGAAATCTAACTTTACACCCACTGTAATAGTCAGCTTGAGCTGCTATAACAAAATATCATAGATTCGATGATTTAACAGTAAAAGTTCATTTTCACAGTTGTGGAGGCTGGGTAGTCCAAGGTCAAGGTTACAGAAGATTCAGTTCCTGGTGCAGGTTCTCTATCTGGCTTGTAGTCAGCCACCTTCTCACTGTATCCATACATGGTAGAGAAAAAAGAAAGCTCTGATCTCTCTTCTTCTTCTTGTAACAACACTAATCCTTCATAAGACCCCAACCTAATGGCTGCTTCTCAACCCAATTATCTCCCAAAGGCCCCACCTTCAAATATCATCACATGAGGACTAGGGCCTCAACATACAAATGTGTATGCATGTATGCATAACCAATGGACATAGACAACAATGCTTGGGAGGTGGGTAGGATGGGGAGGAGGATGTCTGGGGGGAAAACGGAGGAACAGCTGTAACAAAATTCAATTAATTAATAAAAAAACAAACATACAAATGTAAAAGGGATACAAACATTTAGCCTAGAATATTCTGCTTCTGGACCCCCCAAATTCATGTCCTCACATGCAAAATACATTCATTTCATTCCAACAGCTCCAAAGTCTTAACTACCATCAGTTCTAAAGTCTGAAGTCCAGTGTTTCATCTAAATATCATCTAAATTTCACACAGATAAGACCCAAGATGTGATTCATCCTGAGGCAAAATTCCCTTCCAGCTATAAATTAAATATAACTTGTAAAATCAGACAAGTTATGTGATTCTAAGATATAATGGTTGGACAACTCCATTCTAAAAGGGAGAAGTTGGAAGAGAGAAAGAGGTGATGTACCAACCAAGTTCAAATTTAGCAAGACAAATATGGTAGATCTTAAGGCTTGAGAACAACCTTGTTTGGTTCAATAATCTGCCTTCCAGAGACATTGGGGCTATGGTCCCACCTCTGTCACTCTGCTGAGTGAGAATCACACCCCAAGGCTTCGGATAACCACTGGCCTATTGAAAACAAGGCAATGTTCTCCCATTTTGACACCTAGGGGTCATTTGTGATGTTCTCTGAATTGCCTTTTGGGTCATTTTTTTCCTTGTCTTGAAGAACTGGGCATGTTCACAGCAAAATAACTCTATGGCCTGGTCCTATAGGATCTAATAAATCTGATAACCTTCTTTAATTTTGTTCCATCTTCATCTCCCTTAGTTCAAACTGACAGTGTTTGGATGATTAGATTCATGGTTCACACACATAATAATCTCCTTATCAAATGGTTGCTCTGCCACACTCTTAGCATTCCCTTCAGAACAAGCTTTATCATTTATTGTAATATGTATAAGCTGAGGTCCGGCCAGGGTAGCTCAGTGGATTGAGCGTTCACCCATGGACTAAGAAGTGCGAATTCAATTTCCGGTCAGGGCACATGCCTGGGTTTCGGGCTCAATCCCCAGTAGGAGGTGTGCAGGAGACAGCTGATGGCTATCTCTCTCTCACATCCATGTTTATCTCTCTCTCCCTCTCACTCTTAAAAAGTCAATAAAAACATATTTTAAAAAATATATGTATAAGCTGAGAATCTTCCAAATCTTAATTCTGATTCCTGTTCATTTAACAATTCCATCTTCAATTCATTTTTCTCTTCTCAAATTTTACCATAAGCAGTCAGGAGAAACCAAGATACTTCTTCAACACTTTGCTTAGATATTGGAGCTAAACATCCAATTTCATCACTCACAAGGTTATTTGCCTCTTTATAATATGGATATTTTTTCTCTGTTTTCCAATGTTTCTCATTTACCTCTGAGCTAGAAATAACTTCTATATTTCTAGCATGCACCTCAAAATTCCTCCAGCCTCTACCCATTACCCAGTTCTAAATCTGCTTCCACATATTTAGGTATTTGTTAAAATATTACCTCACTTTTCAGTACTTGTCTGCTTGAGCTGTTATAAGAACTATGAATCTAATCATCCACACTGTCAGTTTGAACTCACAGAGATGAAGATGGAACAAAATGAAGGAAGGCTATCAGATTTCTTAGATCCATACTTGGTGCCTTAAACAACATACATGTATTTGTCACAGCTGTGGAGGCTGAGAAGTCCAAGATCAAGGTTCTGGCAGGTTCAGCTTCTGGTGAGAGCTCTCTTCCTAGCTTGCAGATGACCACCGACTTTTGTGTCCTCACGTGGCAAAGAGACAGAGAGCCCTGGTCTCTCTTCCTCTTTTTATAGGAACACTAACTCCATAATGGGGACCCCACCATAATGCCCTACCTAAATCTAAATGCCCTACCTCATCTAAATCTAATTATTTCACAAAGCCCTACCTCCAAACATCATTATGTTAAGGATTAGGTGTCCAACATATGGATTTTGAGGGGGACAAAAACATTTAGTCTATAACACCTTCACCAAACCTCTCTAAATTTAAAAATTAAAGATAAAAAGGTATGAAACCACAAAGACAAAGAGGACAGGAGAAGAGACAAGAGCAAAAATATTTTGGAAAATGGAAAGCAGACCAATGAAAGATAAAATCCCAAGCTTACAGTGAAGAAAGTAAGAAACCAACCTAATTTATACCAGACAATTCTCTAAAGGCCTAGAAATTGACAATATCAGGTATCTATAAAATTGGGAGTAAAAAAGGGAACTCTAAAAATAAGTAAGATTTGAGCAAATTGGCTCAAAAAGTAATCATATTTCTAGATCTCTTTCCCAGCTTTGGTTTGTGATTGTCCCTCTACAAAGTAGACATTTAGAGATTTTTTTTCCCTAAGAAGAAGATGAAAGAAGGTGTGGTGGTTAATTTTTTGTGTGTCAACTTCATTAAGCTATAGTGCCAAGGTTTTGAGTCAAATACCAGTCTAGCTATTACTACGAAAATTGTTTTTAAATGTGATTAACATGTAAGTCAATAGACTTTGAGTGAACATATTGTTTTCCATAATGTGGGTGGACCTTATTCAATCAGTTAAAGACCTTAAGATCAAAGACAGATTTCCTGAGAAGAAATTCTCCTCAAGATTTCAACATACAAAACCTGCCTATATTTCCAGACTACTGTTCTGCAGAATCGAGACTCCAGACTGCAACATCAATTTTTATCCAAGTTTTACCATCCTACAGATTCTCTCGGGTGTCTGAACTGGAGAGTGCCTGCCATGGTCACAGTGAAGGTGATCAAGGGCATGTCACTAAAACATGGGGATTAAAGGAAGGTATGCGTGATGAATGCTGAGCATTGAGTCTTTTAGCCTATGGACCCCATTCTACTCCTGACGTACAACCAGATTCCTATTTTCTGGGCAGGGAATGGGAAGATTCATCTCTGAAGAATATGAACAGCCCCAAAGGAAAAAATATCTAAAACCAACATTTGGGGGTCCCTTTCCAAATAGCTCATCCAGATCACCCTAGTGAAGGTCCCAAACTATAGGATTAAGCTGCATTTTCAGAGAATCTGAGCAGAGTTTTAGATCCTCATCCTTAATCACACGCAGACAACCCTGGATTACTTGTCACCTGAGGAAATTCTAACCTAAAAATAAATAAATAAATAAATAAAGATGACACAATCAAACAAAAAATTTGAACTATTGAGGGATGATGGAAAAACTTGTTGAGATAAGAAAACAAAACAGTTTTTAATATCAATTAAGTAATAATATAAGGTATTCTACCCATGAAGCAAGAACAGGATATTTTAAGAAAGAAAATTCAGAGAACAAATTAAAGCAACTCTTATAAATAAAAAGTATGCTAGAAATCAAAAGCTTCAGAGAGGGGTAACATATACACTTAAAGAAATCTCCAGAAAATAGAACATAAACAAAGAGAAAAACCAAGATAAGATAACTAACAAAGATAAGAAAACTGAAGTTTCAATCCCGAATATTGAGTTGAAATTGTAAGAGTCCCTGGAGGAAAAAAGAAAGAAAGGGTACAAGGGTGAATCATGAATAAAGTAGTTAAGGAACATGTCCCAAAACTATAGGACATTTTTCAGTTTGAAAGGTCCCATGGAAATCTAGCAAAATGGATAAAAATAGGCCAAGGCATAACATTGTAAAAATTAATTCACTCTATTGGTATGACCCCCTCCTCCCTCTATTACTGGTGTATTAAATTACAAATATGATGCAGATTACAACCTGCTGAATGAGGAGGCACAAACCACCCACACATCTGCTGGTAGCTCCCTCAGCATCCCAGTGAGAAGTATGGGGAAGTGAGAACCTTGGAGTTGTTTTGATTGAAGGGTCAGTTTCAATAAATTCACACAAAGGAAGTAAAGTCACAAGATTAATTACTTACAGATCCTGGAAAAGGCAGGAGTGGGGGAGGGGTGCACACTGAGCTGGGGGAAGGGCAGTCCTATGTCCCAAGTCACAGGTGAGCAAGAGATAGAAAGCAGAGTAGCAAGTACCTATTACTTATAAGGTGATTGGGGTGCAGGTCACTAATTTTTCACAGACTCAACTCTATGTCATTATTTTAAAGGTGCCCTGGGAAAAGCAAAACAGGATTTTTGGCAGGAATCCTGAGCTCAGGACCTTGTCTAAATATCCAGACTCTGGGTGTGAATAGGTATGTGTATACTGTAAAATGCAGAGGCAGCAACTCAGAATAGCTGTTGTCTTCAATTGGAGACATTAGAGGATATTTAATTCTACCAGTTACAAAGAAAGGAGTCTCTAGATTTCTAAAAAGCAACATTGTAAAGGTATCAATGTTTTCAAAATTCTGGAAAAATAATAATTCCCAACATAGAATTCAATACCCAGGCAAACTACCAATCAAGAAAAATAATATGATGAAACATTTTCAAATTGATGAGATCTCAAACTATTAACCTCCTGTACATTTCTTTTGCAAAAAAAACTACTAGAAGATATTGTTCACCAAAATGAGGGTGTAAACTATGAAAGACTATTATGAGAGATACAACAATAAAAAAAGAGGCAAAGGAAAATAGCAGGATGATGATTAAGTGGGTATAACTGCTGTGTACCAAATGTAGAGAACAACCAATCCACATCGAGCAAGTTTAAAAATTTGTGACTGGAACAGAGCAGGACCTAATATTCATAGCCAGCTTTTCCTCCAGAGTGAAGTGTGAGGCATACTGAAATTAAAGGAATAGTCACTTTTTTTGGTAATTTTTTTCTTTGTTGATTTTAGAGACAGGAAGGGCAAGGGAGAGAGAGAGAGACAGAAACATCGATGAGAGAGAACATCAATTGGCCGCCTCCTGCATGCCCCCCACTGGGGATTTGGTCCACAACCTAGGCATGTGCCCTGACCGGGAATCAAACCAGCAACCTCTTGGTGCATGAGTTGATGCTCAACCACTGAGCCACACTGGCTGGGCAGGAATAGTCATTTTTATTGGTGACATTCATCATGGTGACACTGTATGGCTAAGGTAAAATGACAAGACAATAAAAATATATATTCTAATCAGAAATGCTTACACCAAAGCCTGGTGTCTCTGTTTAATCAGTGTCTTGGAAAGAGCTATCTCCTTCCCATAAACTAAAATGCAGAAGAAAACACAAAGCTGCCTAAATAAAGGTAATTCTCCTATGTACATACTTGTTTATATACTTATGAAATATTTCTGAAGAATTCCTTACAAGCTTTATCCCCAGGGAAAGAAACTGGGTGGCTAGAGAGGATAAGTTGACTGGAGACTTAATTTTCACAAATTATTCCTTTGATCCCTTTAAAAATTATAATATGTTCTTGTATTATCTTCTGAAAGAATGACTAAAATAAAACATTTCCTACAAATTATTATAAGTACACACACTTTTGACTCAGCAATTTTACTTGTAGGAATGTATCCAACAAATAAACCTATATATGTGCAAGATGATATGAGTAGGAAATTACTCATTGAAACATTGCTTATAATGTTTCAACAATGTGGCAACAATACAAATAGCCATTGATAGCGATACAGTAAAATATATAAAAACATTACATGAAAGAAACAAGACCAGACGTATAAGTAATCTCAATAAATGTCAATGACTTAAACACTAATTTCCAACAAACATATGACAAGATGCTCAATGACAGTAATCATTGGTAAAATATAGATGAAATGTCATGAGAGACATTTTTATATCCAGTAGGTTAACAAAGTCTTGATAATATCAAGTGTTGGTTGTGACACAGGGAAACTGGAACTGTCAATATTTTGTCAGAATCTATATATCCCTACATTTCCAACCAGGTTATCTGCTACTCTTCAACATGGGCTATTGAAAAAGCCCCACTTATCCTCCCATCTATCTCCCAGAAACTAATGGTCACCCTTTCAAGAAACCACCCTGGTCCGTACAAGGAAGCATCCTCACTATGTGTTCCCTACTGCTCCACTGTGGGGTATGGTCACACTCTATGCCACACTGACAGCCAGAATCCCAATCCCTGCTGACTTGTCTACTTTCTTGATCCTCTGGTATGGGACCTTTTAGTTTCTCCTTATCTTTTTCATTAGTGAAATCTATTGTATTTTATCCACTAAGTTTTGGGTTTTACCTGTCCACCTTCAAAGTTTGCGCTCCTAGGACTTGGATTTCACACCTCGTGCTTATTGCAGCATGATAATCAAATAGGAAGACAACATGGTTTGTGGGAGATAGAGTGAGAAAGAGAAAGAAGGCAAGGATGTAACACACATTGAGTATTAACTAAATTACTGCAACTATGTAAAACTTACTTTTTAATTCTTAAGGTAACTTTGAAAGGAAGACTTATTTTCCCATTTTACAGGTGAGGAAACTGGTCCTGATCTTTCCTTTTGCTTTGTTCTTCTTTTTTAATTGTGTGTGTGTGTGTGTGTGTGTGTGTGTGTGTGTGTGTGTTAATTGAGTGTGAGGAAACCAAGGAGGGTTCTGAGCAAAGGCAACACTCCTCAGTCAGAACTTCAAGAGAAAATACTTAAAAACCAGTTAAACACTTCTGTGGTTAGATATCTACATAACTAATCCCCACTCTCCTCCCCTTCTTACCTTCATAACCTTTTCTCTTCCAGCTCTTCCAATCCTAGATTCACCCAGCAGCCCTGGCCATCTTGGTTTCCTCACGCACTCCAGGGATGCTCCTTTCTCAGGAAATTTGCACTTGCTACTTCCCCTGCTTGGAATGCCTTTCCTCCCAGTGGCTGGCTCCCTCTCTTTCTTCAGATCTTTGTCAAACATCTCAATATAACCCACTCCACTTAACTAGAAACTACCCATCATAGTCTCCCTATCCCTCTTGTCTCTTTATCTTTCTTCATTGCACTCACCACCATGTGATAGAGTTAAATGTTTTATTTACTTGTGTACTCTGTCTTTCCCCTAGAAATGTAAATTCCAGAAGGCAGAGACTTTTGTCTGTTTACTACCAGTACCTACTCCATTTCCTGGCACATGGTAAGTGTGCAATCAATATTTACCAAATGAAATAAAACAAATGAATAAAGTTGAGTTCGACAAAGTTAATCCAAGTTTTAACTGCAAGAGAAAAAGCCTTTAGTATTTCAATGGGTATTTTCTTTTCATTACTTTTTAAAGTATGTTTTTATTGATTTTCTTTTTGCTTTTTTTTAGAGAGAGAGGAAGGGAGAGAGAGAGAGAAACATCGATGTGAGAGAAATACATCGATCGGCTGCCTCCCGTATGCCCCTCACTGAGGACCAAGACCAAAACCTGGGTATTTGCCCTGACCGGGAATCGAACCCGGATCTCTCAGTCCATGGACGACGCTTAATCCACTGAGCCACTGGCTGGGCTTCCATGGGTATTTTCAATCACCAGGAATAGAATCTAGCATGCACAATTTCCCAAACGTATGTGTACATACAACCCTCAGCCCTCTTTACATGGAGCCGAGACTTATGCTTAAATGGAAATGGGGTTGTAAGGACAGGTTTTGATGAGAAGAAAAAGGGGGAGGATACTAGAATCTAATGTGTCTCAAGGAAAGTGAGAGAGAGCAATTTCATTCCTTCGTTCATTTATTTTTTCAGAAAATATCTATGATGTATATCTGATGGGCCACAATTCCTTCCAGACACAGGGACAAGGCAGAAACCAAAAGCAACTGGGGTCCCAGCTCCCACAGAGTTCACATCCTCTACTAACCTCTCTGACTTTGCTGAATGTTTTTAATGTTATAAAATCTCAGAGAAAGACTGTTCCAAGACAATGTCACTCATTGGTCCTTGGGCTGATGCTCTAACCACTGAGCCAAACCAGCCAGGGCTCAACTGCACTTTTTTATCATATTTTCCTTTGTAGCAAGGGAGATGATCATAATGCAGAAGGAAGGGGCTGGATAGAACACTAATAGGCAGGAGGTTGCTTTATCATCTCCAATAGCATAAATAAATAAATAAATAAATAAATAAATAAATAAATAAATAAATAAATGTATCTTTAAAATGGTCCTGTCTTACTGATAAACAGAATAGGGCAACAATGCATTATTGTGGCTAAAATCTCACTCTGAAAATTACTTGTCATGGCAGCAGGCAGGTGTCAACCCTGAACCAGCAGCCTGAAGCAGATAGATTGTTTCAAGTATCTAATTTCCACACCCAATGAGCCCTGTTTATAGGAAATCCATAGGTGGTGGCAGTGGCAAATGGTGGCTGTGAAATGTTGGAAGCCAGTGAATTTACATTCTCCCTCAAAGCACAGAACAGGATAGTAGTTTTCTGTAAATATTTACAGAACTTAAAAAAAAGAAGAGCAGGAGGAAGAGAGGGACTCATGAAACTTCCTCTTTTGTCTTAGCTCCTGAGATGTGCCTTTCTTTCCAAATTGTCCTCTCTCTGTCTAGTTCAGACAATGCTGAATGGAGGCATGGACCTTCTTGTGGTACATTGTCTAACTGCATCTTCCTCCTCCCACTGTGCCTCTTACAGTGCTTTGGAGGTGTTATACATATGACCAGCAAATGCCCTCAAGAACTCCTTAGATTCAATGGAAAGTGCTATTTCATAAAGTAAGTTTCATATCAAATGTATGGTAAAATTGTGTACAAAGCTCTCCGCTAAACAAGAAATTCAATTACCCTACATTTGAGTAATCCCTCTTCTTTGTGTCTTCTCCCAACATTTTTAGACCAGCTGTCTAGAGCATTTCTAGGGAGGCCAAAGAAATAGATGTCTGCCCCACCCAGATAGATGCCTTTGGTTTGATAAAACCGAGAAGGAGGTAGGCATTGTGATTGGTGCAGTCTCATCCTCTAATTTACCCTGCAGGAGTGTGTGCCTCACCAACATAGTCCTACATTACCCCTTTCTACCTCTCCTGTCCTGAACAGGGCTGATATGACTCTAGATCAATCTCCCTCTTTTCCATCCCAGTTTTCATCTTCTATGCTCACCAACCCCTACATATTCTGTTTGTGACTTTTTAGGACAATTTTAAACCAAGAAACTTGACTTTCCCCCAAGTATGGACCTGTATGGTAGAGTTTTAGGTGTCAAGAGCATTTTTGTGTTGTACTGATGATGGGTTTCTTTTTAAACCAGTGAGGGTAAGGCATAAAGCCATGACCCTGGCACTAAAACGGTCACACTGTGTGCAATCATCCTCTCTAAGCAAACATGGCTCTTAGTATGACTCTCAGTCCTGAAGAAAATTGACACCCACCCACCTTACACTTTCACTGAGATTGTCAATCTCTCCAGAGTCTGACTACAGTGAAAAATGTCCATTCCCTGCACCGATTCTTTCCCTAAAAATCACATCTCCTTTTCCATGCAGATTAAAGATAGAGAAGAATTTGATTTAATTGCAATCTTTTACTTTATTTTATTTTATATTTTAGTTGTGCACACATTGATTGAGTTGGTTTGTTTTCAAAATAATGCTTGCTGAATCCCAGAAATGAACAGGGACTTGGGCATGCAGCTATGCATCACTTTGATTACTTGTTTGGCAAAGTTCAGTTTACAAAGCCAAGCTCAGAAAGTATTTTCTTTTCGTTTAATTGAAAGAACACATAAGGAAAGGTTTTCCAGAGTCTGCTGCCTGTATGTATCTTCAGAAAATCTAGAGCCGTGTTTTTCCCCCAAAGACTCTGGTGACAGATAAGAGAACCTATAATCATCAACGTTTTAAATTCTAGCCTTGTGAGATTTTCTGACCAGCCTCTTTTCAATCTTTGTTCAAAGACCATCTGTCTTCAGTTCAATAGTTTAAACACTAATGACCAAATTAGTAAACATTTATTTTGTAAATTGGCAAAGGGGAAGGCAGAAACAGGCTGAACCTTTCACTAATATTTAGTTTACATTGATAGAAAATGGCATCAGATGAATTGGAGCCAGAGAGCTTTTTTCTAATAGACACATAACATTTATTAATGAGTGGTTGAGGATTGTTTTGTTTAAAAAAATGAAAAATGTATTAAAATAGCATTTTTGAATGTTCAGTATCATTGCCCTTTACCTCATGAAGCATTAAGGTGATGATAAAATCTTTGCAACAAAGTTAGTATATCTGCTATTGTAGATATTAAATATACTGCAGTATTTGCAAGATACTTTGGGAATAAATGTATTTGGGCTCTTCTAGAAGGTTATCTTTGAGTGAGAAGTGTGGAGAGTCAAGGGTAGAATAATTTAAGTTTTCATAAAATTTGGAATCAGAACTAAAGGTTCTGACACCCCTATTCCAATGTGGGATTTCCTCCCACCCCCAACACATCCAAGCAATTCTCAGACACCGGCTGTGTGTCCTGCAATTAAACTCAATTCTGACACTATCTACCTAGAGATAGCATCATATTCCACAGCTGAAGCACTCAGTCCCACAAGGCTGCCCTTCATTTCTGATGCCAATAACAAGCCCAGGTTGTTACCTATGCTTCTGTCAGACTGGCTATATATTAGAGGTTCCCATTGAAAGGTTAAAGTCAGTAGTTCGTAGTGTGAGGGCATGCTAAATAGCGATCACAGATGGTGAATTTTAAAAAAATTGGATTTATTTAAAGAAAAGGGGATGGGGGATGGGAGGTGTGGATATCCAAAGGGAAGGGCTACATATCACTGAGTCATGGGGTATTGGGTCGATGACAGCAGCAATTAGGAGCTGGAGTTTCATCCTTATATATATCCACTGGCTGGAAGCTTTTGTCAGTCAGTGGGTTTTGGGGTCTTGGTTGGTGGGTTTGGGCAGGGGGGGTGGGTCTACGGGAATGCGGATGTGCCATTGGATGCTTCTTTGGCAGTTTTAGTTCCTTATATGGTTTGATTCCTGGTGTCCAGCATTTCTTGTCCTGCCAGCTCTTAGGTGGTGGGAAGTTGGTCTTTGTTTTCCTGTGGCAGGGAAGCTTGGAAAATGGCCATTAGGAATTACATTGCCCTGTAAGTCCTAACACCCCTGACCCCCTCCTTGTGTTCCATTAATTTGCTACAGCTCCTCACAGAACTCAGAGAAACATTTATTTACTCACTAGATTACTAGTTTATTACAAAGGATATTAAAGAATACAAATAAACCTAGTGAAGAAATACATAGGTCAAGTTCCTGAACAAAACAGCTTATATCCCCATGGAGTTTGGGGCCTGGCACAGTAGGACTTGGAAGCGTTCTGGTTCCCCAATCTAGAAGTTCTTTGAGACTCTCCTTTTGGGTTTTTTGGAGGCTTCATTACATAGGCATGAGTGACTAAACCATTGGCCATTGGTGATTGACTCAGCCTTCAGCCCTTTTTCCAGGAAAGCAGGGGTTGAAAGTTCCAACCTTCTTCTCATGGTTGGTTCCCCTGCAACCAGCCTCCTCCATCCGTATGTGCTTCCCAAAAGTCAACTCATTAACATAAACCTGGTTGTGGTGGAAAGGGGTTGTTATTAATAACAAGACACCCATTTACCTAATGGCTCTTAAATGTCTTCAGGAATTGACAAGAGACCAATATAACAAAAGATACTTTCACTATCCTTATCAGTCAGAATCTTCCAAGAGTTTGGGTAGCTGTGAGTTGGGAATCATGAATGAAGACCAAATATATAATATGAGAAATGTATGTTGGTAATTTGAATGACCAAAATATGTTTCTTATAGATCACAGCATCACAAGGACTCTGTGGAAAATGATTTCTTTTGACTTTTAGCAACAGTAGAGGTAAAAAAAAAAAAAAAAGTTAGATGAACACAGTTGATATATCCATCATACTTCTATTTATACTTTTATTCTCCAAGAGTATTATTTATATTCTTGAGTTTCGTGACTTCAGAGAATTCCAAAAGCCTGACTTCTTGTAAATTGCAACAACCATAATATTTATCATGAATATTAATTTATAACTATTTCTATTTGGACTTCATACTTATAGAAGACAAGATGAGAAGTTGAGTAAGGCTTGGGCTGACTCTCATGGTTCTCTGTATAAAGAGTTACAGCTATTCCTCAGAGGGCTCTATGAGGATGCTAGCACTTGAAAAATATAGGATTTAAAGGCTTCCATTTAAATAGGCTTTAATCAGAAGCTCAGACCACCAGGTAGGGACAATCAGGAATCACATTTTGAGCAAGGGTGCAGCTTAGATCAAGACAGAAAGCAGATGCCCAGCAGGGAGGCCAGCATGCCCACCAAGACCAGCTTGAAGGGGCCAGTCAGCATAAGGACTCAACAAGGCTGTCCCCACTGATCTGAGGGTTATAACCAGGCATCCCATATAATGATTTTAAAAATAAGGTCGGACCCAGGCCAGTGTGACTCATTTGGTTGTGTCATCCCATGCACCAAAAGTCATCGGTTCAATTCCCGGTCAGGGCACGTACCCGGGTTACAGGTTTGATCCCAGGTTGGGGTACATATGAGAGACAATAGGTCAATGTTACTTTCTCTCTCTCTTCATCTCTCTCTAAAGTAAATTTTAAAAATATGTAAAGAAAATAAGGGTAGGTAACTGGACCAAACATGAAAAGCCAGTTTCTTATTCGATATATGTGTCCAACATTCTGTTAGGTTTTAAGGATATAATCGTGTATAAAACAGACTTGCTTCTTCCTTAACTGAGTTTATAATCCAGAAGGAAGGCATACTTTAAAGAAATTCACCCCATATATAAACTATAAACTAATAAACAGCCTTAGTCTCAAGTGCTAGGAAGGGAAAATACAAGAAACAGTTTGGAATCAGGAAAGAGTGTCTGAGGAGACAGCTTTTAACTGAGACATGAAGAGGAGAAGAAATCTCTGGGTCCAGGGGTCTGATAGAAGTCCCACATAGCCAGAGTATAGTAAGGAGGAAGACAGTGATGGACCTGAGACCAGGGACCTACAGGGCACTGTAGACCATGGCAGGATTTTGGATTTTATGCCAAGTGGAGTAGAAAGCCATTGAAAGATTTCAACCAGGGAAATAAATCATGTAGACTGGCATTTGTTTAAAAAGTTCACCTTGGCTTCCTAAATTGAAGCAGGGAGAGAGCGGAGGCAAAGACAGTCGCTAGGAGGTTTCTGCAGTGGTCAGATGAGAGTTGATGGTGGGTTGGGCTTATGTCGAGCAGTGTGGATAGAGAGAAGCCAGCAGAAATTCTTTCCAGCTGCCCTTTGCTGAGACAGAAAAGCAAAGCCCACCCCCCACTTTCGGTCCCCAGGTGAGAATCTACTGCAATTGCTGTTACCCAGTGTTATCTGATGGACCCATTGATATCAGAGAAAAGAACGTAAAACCATCCTAACAGTCACCTGGATTAACAATCCTTGGAAAGCTTTTTATAACCAAGATTCACTTGAAAATTCTATTTTGTTAGGTTGAAAGATTGCTTATGGTGAGCAAAGCAAAAGCATTGCCTGCTGCTAATTCTTTTGGCAGGAAATGTCTAAAATACTAAAGCCAGACACTCAGTAGAACTGACCTAATCCCAGGAAAAGCAGTATTTCTTCGTTGCAAATCTGCAAGAAACTCATTCATTATTAATGTCACCATGGGCACCAAAGGCTTTGAAATGAATGCTGGAGCTACTGGCCTACTCTCAGCCAGGCACAACAACCTCACACTCCTTTCTCCCAGCCCAGGAGCAGTTAATTCCAGGGGAAGAAGCTTTGTCAGCAATTTGCCCTCAAGACTATCCTCCGAGCACTAGTAGAAGTTTTGAGTGCAGAAACCAAATCATTTCAGAGGGGATGTGGGATTTGCTCTCAGCACAATTTAGAAAACCACAAGTTTTGTAGAAACAGAGCCTGAAAAGGAAATGAGCACTTCTGAGCAGGACTGCAGGGCCCACCCCGTGTCATTTAAATATAACCCCAAAGTTCCTGATTCATTACCTGTAGGTGCTCCAAAAGGCAGAAAACACTTAGGTCCTCAATTTCTGTCCCCAGTTCTTGACCAGACACGGCTTTATGTATAATTAGATCACATTAAGTATTTCGGTTGAATGCTGAGAGGCTGACAAAGTGGAACTGGGGTGGGAAGGAAGGTGGGCAGAGCCGTGCACGCTGTGCATTTGGTAAATTACAGACTAGAGGGTGCACAAGTGGGGAAGCAGGGACACAGCACCCTTCTCCTCTTGCCAGTGTGCTTGGCAATAACTACTTTTAATAAGCTCCCATGCCCAGTCTGCTAAGTCTTCCTTCTGCCACAGGGAATATTTATTCCTATAAAATTGGGTAAGAGGCTCTTCCTTTATTGATTCCTTGTATTGGCTGAATAACATCCATTCATTCGTTATTGATTCAGCAAATATTTGAATGCCAGACACTGAGCTTTTTAAACAAGTTACTAAACCTCTCTGAGGAACAGAGGTCTCATTTTTATAGGGAGGTTCATAGCCAAATTATAAGGTGATTTTGATGATTAAATTAAAGAATGTTTTTAAAAGTGAAAAGCAGTGTCCGGCAATTAGAAGCTGCTCCATTTTTCCTTCTTTCCTCTTGCCTTGAGCCTGCACCTGTCAGTTCTCCAGTGTGGCCCTGAAGGTCTTGTTGTTGAATTGTGCCCACCTCAGAAAAACAGGCAGCTGCACAGCCGTTGGAGCTGCCGATGGAGATTCTATAGGGAATATTCTAGAGCCATCGCTGTGCTGTGGAAAAACAAACAAAAAAAAGGCAGGAAACCCTTGCAGTTATTTGTAGTTTCTGAAGGACATGGAATTCAACTGGCCTGGTAACATACCTCCACAATGGTAGGGTGCATTTACTTCCCCTTCTCTCTGCGGATGCCTGGGTGATTTCCAAGTATAGCCTTTGGGAGATCAGGCGAATCTTGTTTTCACCTGGTGGGCCCCAAAATTTGGCGTTTTCTGGGCTCTCACAGGAAAGAGCATCTTTGGCTGACCTCTGGATTTTCATGAAGGCACAGAGCTCTGCTCAGCCATAGCAAAGTCTCAAGAGCAACTTGTCATTTGAAAAGGCACCACAAAATATCAGCCACATAGCAACTGAAAAAAATAAAATATTCATCAGAGGACATTACTAGGAAGGAAACAGCATAGTTAATTTCATGAAAACTTCATTGCTGTTGAGAAACAAAATCAATTGCATAATTGCATAACGGTGTTATGATGCAGCCTCAAAGCCAACATAAAATAACTGAGGAAAAAATAAAAATAAAACAAACCCATGCCATACATGTACAGAATGCATGACTGAAAGTTGATGGGAAAATAATGAATAATAAGGTTTAAGCTGTGCAAATGCTTAGCTGGAGTCCCCTCATTTACTTAGGAAGACAAAACTTATGTTTTGCTATTGTTAAAGCTAATAGTCACATCGTGTTTGAATATATTTGATGAGAGTATGAGTGCAGTAGGGAGGAAAAAAACCTAAGAGCAAAAGCTGGCAAAATTAGAATGGAGTTAATTTTGTTAGCTTCAGTTGCAAAATTGCAGACTCCGCCCTGGCCGGTTTGGCTCAGCGGTTAGAGCATTGGCCTGCAGACCAGAGAGTCCTGGGTTTGGTTCCTGCTAAGGGCACGTACCTTGGTTTTGGTTTGTCCCCACCCCGGATGTTTCTCTCTCTCTCTTCCTCCCCCCCCTCCCTCCTGCTCTATTTGAAGATAAATGCAAAAATGTCCTTGGGTGAGGATAAAAAAAAAATTGCAGACTCTGTAGCCTATATTTTCATAATTGGGGAGCCCGGTAAGTCCATCTTTTATTCTATCTCACTATAGGGATCATTGAGAAAAATTCCACCCTATAAGGGGCTGCATTACAGAGAGAAGGGCCTGAAAGGAGTGACCAAAACTAAAGAAGTAACTACCATTTATTGAGCACCTACTCTCTGCCAGGCACTTCACACATACTACCTACCTCCTTTGAGCCACTTGTGTAAATGAATTTGAAGGGCACAAGGTGAACAAGCAGGGGGAATTTTCAGCCAGAGGTTTGTGACCCTACATCTGTGAAAAATGGCTGCATGGTAGTAGGTAAGTCATGTAATCTTTCTGTGCCTCAGTTACCTTATCTGGAAAATAATCCTTGCTGGGCCTACCTCAGATGGACCAAATAAGAGGGTGGATATAAAACAAATGTACCACCAATGCCAAGAGTTTTTTCTATTGGTTTTTCTTATTTTGCTTTTAGAAGTCTTTGAACTTAAAATACTGATTAACAGAATAAGTGAATTCTCTAAACCCATTGAGAGGTGGTCTCAAGCTTACTGCACCTATTTTTGCAGAACTGGGGGATGAATTCCCCCTGCTTTGGTGATTGATGTGACCTTGCAGAGCTCCTGTCATTCATACCTTGCTCTAATTATGATACCCCTGAAATGAAGGGCAGGTTAAGCAAGTGGTTTTGTTATTTTTTCCCTGGAATTTTGGAGACTCTCTAGGTGTTTAAAGAGATTGAATTTATGGGATAACCTCCCATTTACTTCTCAAACTCCAGCAACACCCAAGTACTCTCATGTCTTTATATTTCAGAAATCGACAGTAGCCAAACTATCCCTCAACACATTCCCTCTTCCATGACATTCATGTCCACTTCCCCCTCTTGTTTTAAGCACTCCACAGGTACATCTCTGTGAATCCCTACATGTATTTGTCAACTAGAGGTAGAGAGAGGGATCTGTTTAGGTAATTCAGAGTATATGACATAAATGACATTGTTCCTAACTTTTCATAGAATCTGAGCCTTTTAGATTTATAATGGACCTTACCAATTACCTAATTTGACATGTTGCATGTGTAGATAAACAAATTTGGTTCAAGGAGGCTCAAAAACTTGCCTGATATTTGGACCTGGAAAGTTGATCACTTGCCTGTTTTATTTTCCTTTCAAAATCATGAGTCCTCCACCTGAGTGACAAGGAGCATGGCAAAGAAGTGCCTGACTGGGCAGCAGAGAACACTGGTGGAAGACCCTGAAATACCTAGTGTCAAAAATCCAGAGACAGGAATATCCCCTGGGTATAAAGGATGCTTCCTATCTTCCCAAATAGACTCGATGACAAACGGAAAATGAAATGCATGTGAACGTAATGACAATTGTATGTACTTAAGCTAACAACCAAAGACACGTGATCTAAAGCACAGGGAGTCAGAATTAACTGGGGAACTAGGAACAGTGTCTGAACAGGTACAAAGACATGCTGATGTTTAGATACGTAGCCAAAATCGAGGTTTAAGCATTGTTCCTTATTGAATCCCTATGACATGATTTCATGTTGAAAAACTAAAATCTGTAAATAAAAGAAGAATTTAACAAAACATAAAGAATTCCAAACACAACCACTATACCTATTTTCAGTAACATCTAATTTATGACGTTTTATTTTTAATAAAAGATTTTTATCGCATTGAATTACTCATTTAAATGGTTACAAAATCAAATAATACAGAAAAGCTTAGGATAAAAACCAAGACTCTACCTGACCTCTCCCCACTTCTCCTTTTCTTATACTTGAGTCAACTACTTGATCTTTCTCAGCTGTTTGATTTTCTTGTTATTAGCAATTTTCATATCACTAATAGGCTTAGACCAATATTTCTTGATTTATCAGTTAATTAATCAGTTCTGTAATTGGCTATGTTTTGTGTTTTTGTTGTCATTAGTCAAACAATTAGATATTGGGTTAAACAAAATTAAACAGGCTTCCTATCCACAGAGCTTTTTATGACTTATGGGGCCACTAAAGTATTAAAAGTTATCTGATAAACACTGTTTTCTCTAGGTAGTGGGTAAGGGGTCTTATTTATGTATGTATGTATTTATTTATTATTTTATTTTCCTCTCTGTGCTTTAATTTTTTTCCCCAAGTTTCCTGTGTAGAATTTTTTTTTTTTACTTCTAAAATTTAGGGAAACATTTGTTAATAAAACTTAAATAGAGAGACATCTAGTTAGAAATGGTGAAATAAAGACATGTCTACCACCAACCAAAAACAACACAATGAGAGAAAGAGACTGGTGGAAAGGGGTGAGGAAGAGGACCAGAGAGAGAATCTCATCTCATTGAAATTATGAAATATCCAGAAACCATAATATGTTCAATGTTTATTAAATATATGAAATATGAAGACAAAACATGTACCTTTATGTCCTTACATGACAGAAAATTTCCATAGTAGGGAATAAGGCTTGGAAGAGCCCAAAGTCTCTTATTTAGGACAGTGAGGGCAACGGTTCGAGAGGCTATTGATACATCACCGAATGTTTGCTTCTCTGAGGGTTAGGGGAGAGGGGCAAAGGAGGAAATCAGCAGGCATGTTATCTCTCAAGAGACCACTTTCTGGTGTGACTGGGTAGGTTTTTTTTTTTTTCTTTGCCTCTTATAATCTCACACACACACACAAAAAAAAAAAAAACACTAAGATGAGAGAGGGAGAGAGAGAGAGACAGAGAGAGGAGAGAGACTTGTGACATACAGGAAGGAGCTGTTTGGCATGGAGATTTCCTACTTCCTTAGAAAATAAAAATTAAAATGAGTTACTTCTCATCAGAGAGATGCAAATTAAAACAACTATGAGGTTTCACCTCACACCTGTCAGAATGGTCGCCATCAACAAATCATCAAACAACAAGTGTTGACGAGGGTGTGGAGAAAAGGGGACTCTAGTACACTGCTGGTGGGAATGCAGACTGGTGAAGCCACTGTGGAAAACACTATGGTGTTACCTCAAAAAGTTAAAAATTGAACTGCCATTTGACCCAGTGATCCCACTTCTAGGAATATACCCTAAGAAACCTGAAACACCAACCAGAAAGAATATATGTACCCCTATGTTCATAGCAGCACTATTTACAATAGCTAAGATTTGGAAACAGCCCCAGTGTCCATCAGTAGACGAGTGGATAAAAAAGCTGTGGTACATGTACACAATAGAATACTATGCAGCTGTAAGAAAGAAAGATCTCTTATCCTTTGAGACGACATGGAGGGACCTGGAGAGTATTATCCTAAGCGAAACAAGCCAAGCAGAGAAAGACAAATATCACATGATCTCACTTATTTGTGGAATATAATGAACATAACAGTCTGAGGAACAGGGTAGTCCCAGAGATGTGGATGTAGGGTACAGACTGACAACCCTCAGAAGAGGGGGTGGGGGAGAGGGAAGAGATAAACCACAGAACTTATATGCATGTACAAATAACTGATGGACATGGACAACAATGCTGGGGATGGGGTGAGGGGGATGGGGAGGAGGGTGTCAGTGGGGGAAAAAGGAGAAACATCTGTAACAAAAACAAATTAATAAAAAATTAATAAAAAATAAAATAAAATAAAATGAGTTACTTCTCTCATTAGTAAAATATAAAAAACAACACAAAATGTTGACAAAAATGCAGAGCATTGGGAACGCTCAGTTGCTGTTGGGAAAGAAAAACGCTGCAGCCACTTTGGAAGGACGTTTTGCAGTTTCCTGTAGATATAAACATGGTTTCCACACACAGTTCAGCATCTGTGTTCCTACTTGTTTACCCAAATGATTTGAAAACAAACATGCCTGTACAGAAATATGCATACAAAAGTTTATGACAGTTCAATTCATAATTACCCAAAACTGGAAATAACCAAGATGCCCTTCAATGGGTGAATGTATAAAGGAACTTTAAAATATCATTCAGTGGAATACTATTTAGTGATAAAAAGAAACTACTAAGTTACAAAGACATAGAGGAACCTTAAATGCATATTGCTAAATGAAAGAAGCCAGACCTTAAACGGCTTCATAGTGTAAGATTACAGTTATATGACATTCTTGAAAGGGCAAAACTATAGAGACAGTAGAAAGGTCAGCTTTTTCTATGTATTCAAAGGGAGGGAAGAAAGGATGAATATGTGAAGCACAAGATATTTGTACAGTAGTGAAACTATTTTGTATATTATTTTAATGGTGGTACATGACATTATGCATTTATCAAAACCCACAGAACTTTACAACACAAAATATTCAACTTTAATGTATACAAACTTTAAAACTTCATTTAGGAAGTTGGGAGATCCCAAGAAACAATGCAGATTCTGACAAGAGAATCTAATTGTATTAAAAATATGGAAACACTCTCACTGAAGAAGATTAGAAGAATGTATTGAATTAAGTAACTTTGGAAATGAGTAGAATCTGCAAGACTAAAGGCAAAAGAAACTACATTAGCACTGTATTCCAGTTGATAAAATTGTTTCTCACGAGTTATGGGTTAACAATTCTGATGCTGCTATATATGTCCACTGAAAATGAACAATTAGCCCGGCCAGTGTGGCTCAGTTGGTTGAGTGTTATCCCATGCACCAAGGTTTGATTCCTGCTCAGAGCACATGCCCTGGTTTTGGGCTCAAACCCCAGTAGGGGGCATGCAGGAGACAGCGAATTGATGTTTCTTTCTCATTTGATGTTTCTCTCTCCCTCTCGGTCTCCCTTCCTCTCTTTCTAAAAAATAAAAATAAAAACACATTAAAAAGAAAAAAGAAAAGAAAGAAAATGAACAATTGACTAAATAGATTGTGGATGGTTGCAGACCAGCAAGGGTAAATAGCTAGAATGATCCAAGTGGTAATGGATTAGAGTTGGAGACCTCCGCAATAACACGTTTAACTTAATATAGACACAGTTCATTATGTAGAAATACAGAAATATTTATAGGTATATGGATAAGTATGGGTTAGTATACACACATATATTTTTGCTCTTTCAGGTGAAAGGGCCTAAAAGAAATGACCCCACAGTAGCATAGAGCACATTTAGCGCCCAGATCTTGGTGTCTAATACCATTTTCTAAAAAGAAACCAAGGCTTATTGGAGAAACGACTGATTCCAGGACTAAGGCAGGAAATATACAAGATGAATCTGGATCATCGTGCAGCCTAGAAAGTAAGGAAGTGCACAAACAACAAATACACACAAAACACAAACACACTTAGGGGGTACATGAAGGGGGCACAAAACACAAATGAAAACGGTTCCAAAAATCAATGCTAGAACAATTTAAGTATCAATGAAAATGGCACTTTATTTCTATCAACTTTCTCTCCAAATCCATAACCTCAATCTAATCACAAGGAAAACATCAGAAAATTTCAATAGAGGGGCACCCTACAGCGTACCTCACCAAGATTCTTCAAAACTGTCAAGGTTGTTACAAACAAGGAAAGTATAAAACGCTGTCACTGCTAAGAGGAGCCTAAAGAGGTATGACAATTAAATGTGATATGGCATCCCAGATGAGATCCCAGAATGGAAAACGAACACTAGGTAAAAACTAAAGAAATATGAATAAACTAGGGAATTCAGTTAATAACGACGTATCAGTACTGGTTTATTAATGATAACAAATGTACTATTCTAAGATATTAATATAAGAGGAACTGAGGGGGTAGCATTTGGGAACTCTCAGTACTATTTCTGTAAATCTAAAACCACTCAAAAAATTGTCTATTGACTAAAAAAAAGTGAAATATGGGACAGATCTGAGCCTGAATCTAAATAAGAAACCCAGCCAGACCCATTAAAGGAGGCTGAACTTGCATCCAGCCTAAATTAGGTGACTCGGAAAGCTAAAAGCGGAATTCTGGAATTCCTAAAATAGAGGGCTTGCATCCTCAACTTTGCTAAATATTGTCAAATTGCTCCCCCAAATGAGTCTACTACTTAAACTCCTACCAAATGCATAAGCGTTTATTTCTCCCATTTTTGCTACCACTTGGCAACACAAACACTTTTATTTTTACTAATCTAAATAGTGAAGTATTTTACTTCTCTAAATTTGCATGTCACTGACTCCTAGTAAAGGTCGGCGTCTTTTATCAATAAATACTCCAGCCTTGGACAGTGTGGCCTAATTGGTTGTGCATTGTCTCATGCAGGGAAAGGTTGCCAGTTCGATTCCCAGTCAGGGCACATGCCCGGATTACGGGCTGGATCCCTGGTCGAGGTGTGCAGGAGGCAGTTGATTGATGTTTGCCTCTCACATCAATGTTTCTCTCTCTCTCCCTCACCCTTCTTCTCTCTCTAAAAATCAATAAACTCTTCTTTTAAAAATAATAAACAAATAAATACTCCAGTACGCATTTCAACAGGTAAGGACATTTTAAAAACATGGCCCCAATAACATCATCATGAAAATAACAATAATTCCTTATAGCATCTTAATATCTACTCCAAGTTCAATGTTTCCTCATTATTTAAAATATATTTTTTAGTTAATTTGTTTGAATCAATATCCAAACAAGGTCCACACACTGCATTTAGATTATGTGTATCATAAATCATAATACATAACAATCCTCCCTTTTTGTGCTATTTATTATATGAAATATGTGGATTTGGCTAATTAAACTCTCCATGTTATTTAATATGACTTCTACTCTTCACCTATATTTTTATAAACTAGGAGTTAGATGTAGAGGCCTGATCAGATATAAGTTATTTCTTTTGTCAACAATATTTTGTTTCCTATTGCCCTCCATCAAAAAAAAGAATGTCTTGTTTGTCCCTTTTACTGATGAAAGGTTAATTAGTGAATTCAGGTCTGATACATCTCACATAAAGTTTCACATCTAATGTTTCTTAACTAATGGTTTTAGCAACCATTGATGACTATCAGATCCATTGAGGTTTGTAAATGTGGTTTTCTATTTCTATAATTTCTTCTGATTTTTTTAGCTATAATTTTTTTCATTTTAATAACATATTTTAACTCTACATCAAAATGTTATTTTTTCAACATAAAATCTAATAGAGCTTATTAATGAGCTATTTTACATTTTTTATATCGTTTTCAAAATTTGTTGTGTACTTTAATCTTACAGTATGGTGAAGATGAATATGTGTGTGGGGGGGGGAATGGGAGCAGAGTAGAAGGTGTCAATGGGGTAAAAGGGAGGGCCAGCTGTAAACAAAATGAGTTAATAAAAAGATAAATAAATATATATATACTATATGTTATAAATAAAAATATATGAGCTATAACTTTTTAAATAATATTTCCTCACCAATTATTTTCCTGCTCTGCAGTACAGTTCATATAGGAAAGATAACTTAGTGTCTCATTTGAAATACAGACCATTTGACTATGGGAGATATTGCAACCACATTTTCTGCTGGTGGATGAGGGGAGCGGACTGAGGAAGTATAGCATGGGGATTTCTCCAGCACGCAATTCCTTTTCCAGTGTAATTAGGTGAGCACCAAATGCCTCATGCCAACTCTCCTCATATGCCCCTCTGAGTCATCCTATTAAAAGCCCTTACCGGGGCTTTTTCTGAAGAATAGCAAACGGGCTGAGTAGGATCCAGTGTAGCAGGAAGATGAGGGTAACGTTGCTGTCTCCTTTGGTGTTATTGATTGGCTTTGATTGTAGTCAAAGCTGCTTTATGTAGTGAAGGGCTAGAAGCAACTTGTGACAGCCCAGTTGGTGGTTTCACTTGGCATGATGTTTTTTTTCTCTCTGTATCTCTCAGGACATGTTAGAATGGATAAAATAGACATGCAATAATCTTTACAAACCATGCCAAAGCTTATGTTAGTATCTTTTTTCCCCTTAAGATATTTGCTTCTGTATAATACCAAGAACAGCACCACTGAAGAAATCCTTTTGAGTTTGGAAAAGCACACATTTCCTTTATTGTCATTCATAGGAAATGTTTTATTTATCAGTCTCTTGTTATGTACTTCTACTATGCCAAGTGCTTGAAAAGACACAATTTAATGTTGACTTCCCCCAAACCCTGCAAGGTTATTTTATAATTTATTAAAGTGTCCATAATCATTCAGAGCATTAAGTGATAGGACTGATATTGTCATCTAGATCTGTACTATTCCAAGGTCTGTATTTGTCCTTTCCCAACACCACCAGAAACATTGAACACAGTCTATCTCCAAGGTGCTGGAGAAACAGAGTGGAGAAACAGGTCCCTGACCTGTACTACCTCTCTACTTGCCACTCAAAGTGTGTGGTCTGAGATCCAGCAGCAAGGACATCACCTGGGAGCTGCTTAGGTATAAAGAATCTATGATTTCACCCCAAACATACTGAATCAGAATGTGTATTTAAAGAAGATTTTCTGGGTTTTCACATGTACATAAATATTATGTTTCAGATCCACTGACAAAGAATTTTCAATCTAGTTGTGGAAAAAGTGCACAAACATTTAAAAAGAAAACTAGCCACAGAGTAGCCAGAGATGAGTAGATAGGGCGTGCCTAAGACACTGCACTGTGGGGATACACAAGGGCTAGAAAGGGTGCAGCACGGATCCAGGGAAGACTGTTTTGAACTCAAGTTGGGTCATGCAAAGTTAGCATGGGGAAATTGTTCTGAGCAGAAAGAGTATAATAACAGTGAAGGCCTGGAGAAGACATTTATACAATGTATGAGAAACAGGGTTGACTCTGTCCCTTATGACCACTCTGTAGACTCTCTAGGGAAGGGCAGAGGCTGTGGTTTCATCCCTGTTCTCCTACCATCTTACCCGGAGTCTAACACTTTGTTGATATAAATAAATATTTATTGTATGCAAGGCACTTCTTACAAGTTACACTTCCGTAATGAATTATTTTATATGTAGTTAAACTTCATATAAGTGATAATTGTTGATATTTTCTAGATGAGTATGTTTGGGATGGTGTTACCTTAAGGAGACAGGTTCAACCAGTGCCATCTAACATCTGGGTTAGGGCCCTGGCCAGTTTGGCTCAGCTACAGAGCATGGACCCATGGACCAAAGAGTTGGGGGTTGGATTCCAGTCAAGGGCACGTACCTTGGTTGTGGTTGGTCCCCAGCCCTGGTTGGGAGTCATGCAGGAGGCAACCAATCAATGTGTTTCTCTCGCATCGATGTTTCTCTCTCTCTCACACTCTATCTGAAGATAAAATGGAAAAAAAGTATCCTCAGGTGAAGATTACAAAAAATAATAATAAAATCTGGATTGGTTGTGTACATAACACAGTGATGGAGTTCAAAACAATGTATGTACAGAATTAATTTTTGTACATTTTGTGCAGAGATCAGAAAACTACATAAGCATCTTCTTTTATGAATGGATATATTATGGCCTGTATTTAAGCATATTTCCTTAGAATAAAGCCATAAAATGGAATTGCTTAATAAAAGGGATATAAACATTTTAAAGTTTAGAATGACACTGCCAAATTGTTTTTCAACAATTAGATATCCATCCGCAATACCCTGATCTGTAAAAACTCTTAGAAAAAAGAAGATACAGAGGAGTGGGTTAACGGACAAAAAACAAATAATTGTTTCTGTTTTATTATCATCTTCCAGGAAAAGTAATAGTCACTTTACATATTGTATCTCTAATCCTCACCATGGCCTTTAAAACTACAGCTGAGAGGGATTTAATAGCTGGCCCCAAAGTCATGTAGCTATTACATGTTGGGGTCAAATTTGAACCCAGATTTCTAAGTCGCTAAGATCTGAACTCTCCCACTGCACATCTGTTTTGGCTATCTGATGCTCCCTAACAGCTCACTCCAAAACCAGTGTCGTAAAACAAACACTTTTATTGTGTCTCACAATTGGGTTAGGAATGCGGGCAGGGCTTAGATGGGCAATTCCCTTTCTCCACGTGGTGTTAGCTAGGGCAGTTGAGGTGGAAGCGAAATATCTACTCGCAATACAGAGCTGGCTGTCGTCGGAAGCTCATCAAGGGCTGCCCATTCAGGGCCTTAGGTTTTTTCTACGTGGGATTCTGCACAAAGCTAATTGAGTTTTCTCAACAAATGGCAAATGGGCTCCACAAGTAAGTATCCCAAGAGATGGAAAATAGAAGCTTATCATCTCTTAAGACCTGGGTCCTAAAACTGGCACGGAATTGTTTCTATCATATTGAGTGGAGGAAGGGAGAAGAATATATTCACCAACTCATTGTTCCGAGCATTCGCTGAGTCCACCCAGGTTTAAAGGGAAGATATTGATATATAGACATAGACCCCAACACAAGTATAAACAATTAGCAGACATCTTTAATATATCACATTTCCTAAATAGAATACTAAAAAAGCATGTATTCAAGTTATGCATAGTATGTAATGATTCCAGAATAGTTCACATACACTAATGTCTCAAAGAAGAATGTTGTTTTCCCTTATAAGACCTTTCTTTCTGTTCTATTTTCTGCAACCATGTGCATGAATTATTATGAATAAAATAAAGACATTTTCTTAAGATTTTCCTGTGAAGTTTCTGTTCATTTTAGAGACAAGAAGTGGTCAGAGAGAATGCTGAATTATGGAGAGGGTGTGCATGTACCTTTAGTTTCCTCTCTTTTGCTAGATGACCTGGCTTGCTAAGTCACCAGCAGGAAATTTGATGAGTGGCAGTTCTCTGGATTCAAGACACGGTTTCCAAGATGATAGCAGGTAGATAAATGCAGCTCCTTCTTCAATGAAGCACTGCAAAATGGGGTACTTCAGGAGAGGACTACTGAAGAGAGCCCCCATGTTCCCAATTACAGGGCAAAACTATCCTGGGCTCCTCAGTGTGCTTAATCTAGTTAGAATCCAAAAGACGCTTCCATTACGCGAATCCATGCAAATCTCACTCTAAGCCAACATAAGTGTGTCTGGTTCTCTGGCAACTTGCTGATATATTTCCATTTCATTAACAATTTCCCTTCCTCTCACATCTGTGCTGAGACCCCACACTGATGATGAGCTGAGTGCACTGATTTGAGTAGTTAACCAGAGAACCACATAGTTTGTTTCCCCAGTTTAAGCAAATATGGAAATCTAACATAATTCCCATGTATCCACCTAATTTAATACCCACTCTCTTTATCTAAATAAATCTCCATTGGAGACTCTCCCAGACATCCACGCTCCTTCTTCTACCCCTATCTGGTGAAGTCTCAGGGTCCCGACACAACAACAGCCACAGAGTGAATGGATGGCGAGGTATAAAATTTGCCTCATTTACAGTGCAACAGAAATTTATTTTATGAACCTATCTCTATGTGAATGGCAAACACATGCAGGATGGGTGTATGAGAGGTATGCCTGACAAGCATGTCACACTCTAGAGTCTAGACCCAGACCCATAATTTAAGGGTTATCTGGTGTTCCCGATATTCTCAAAGAAAATGCTGTGTTCTGGATAATATATGCCCATTTGAAAATTGTATTCATAGAGGAACTGCTAGATGCTCTGTGGAAAGATGTGCTGATGTGAAGTACATGTTCCTTGTCGCCAGGGCACTGCCAGCGCTGCCAGTGTAGACCTGGATTCGGATGCTGGAGATGGTGCTAAGAACACATGGTGAGTTGGAAAGCCAGAGATCAACCTCAGTTGCTCAGGTTTTAAAAGTTTCCATTTATTCCAGATTCTAAATCCTTCTCACCTTGCCTACATGCACTCCACATGGAGACACTAAATAAGATGGAAAACATCCTTTAATTCTTTCTACTCTGCATGGTATGCTAAAACTAGGGTAAATGCTAACCAAGTTCTCACTTCATCGTGAAGTTATGAAAGTGTATGCTACCAGGTATCTTTGCAACAACAGCAACTGTGACATAGGGTATCTTAACGATGCTCTTTTGAGCTACTTCATATTTTCTGAAAGATGGTTTCTGTGGAGAGCAGTAACTGTTTTATAGTGTAATTCAGCAAAGAATAAAGAACTAATTCAGGTTTTAATTTAGCTACAAACTTAAAGCACTGAAACTCATCAGTCAAGGATCTCATGTAACATTACACCTAAATATGCACAGAGAGAGGTTCTTTACCCCCACTAAATGTTCAGAAAGTAACAATATATTACTTTACAATATATACTATATAATAGTAACATAATTCTTATGATGGAAATGATAACAACTAATGAAAAATGAAAACAGAAATACCTATGTTTGTAATAGGATATATCTGATTAAAAAGTAGTGTGGTGTAATGAAATGAGCGCATACACATTCCCTTTGACCTAGTACCACTATTTTTTTTAGAATACATCTTTTTCTAGAAAACAAAGCTTGAGGCAAAATGTACATATAATGTTTTATCCAGGGCATGGTCCCAAGGAAGCTAGAGCAGAGGAAAAAGGAAGTAGATAAGGCAGGAGGAAAAGCAAATGCAAAGTGGTGTATCATAAATTTGGCCAGCGCACAGCCTTTGCGGTGAGCATACCTGGTTGCTTAAGACACAGCACATCTCCTGAGAGGGCTTATGGAAATACTACATCTGGTAATAGCCCATTGAGTGGAGGAAGGCAGAAGAATATTTTCACCAACTCATAATGTCCCCTTTGATGTATGCTCCACTCTGGGGGCTATAAGTATATCGTTGGCACTAGGCCAACTAAAAGGTCACCCAGCAGTATCCAGCAGAAAACTATGGCCAAGCAAATCTGATGAGGAACATCAACTTAATCCAGCACAACTATAAGGAAATACTTGGACATCTGCTTAATGGACATGAATGTTGTCTTATTTTTATCAAGAAAATTGAAAAGAGACTGAATATCCACTGTTAGGGAAATGGTTAAATGTATTATGGTATAACTATACAATGGGTGGATTAAAAAGAATAAAACACGGCTGTATCTACTTACCCAAAAATACAGGGCTCATTAAATGGTAAAAAAAAGTCACATAATTATATATAGATCATAGTCCACTTTAATAAAAACAGAAAAAACTCTATACGTTTATATCTAAAAATGGGTATAAATAGGAAAATCGTTAGCAAGATATGCATTAAAATGGTAGTGACTACATCTGGAGAGTGAGCATGCAGAGAGTCCTCTGAAGTGGGATTTCACAATTATTCTAGTTATTCTTTTATAGTTTTACATGTTTAAGTAATAAATAAGTTAAAGAAGGAAGAGAGAAGGATGGAGGAGGGTAGAACATGAGAATGGGATCCAGACTTCACTACTAAATTCTGGTGGGGTGACCAGCTGTCTCAGATAAGCCATGTGTTTCTGAGTTCCAATCCTACTATTTTATGGTGATTTTTACAAGCTTTTATTTTCTAAAAGTTTTTATAATGTGTTTCAATATTAGAATGATATACATGTTAGAAGTAAATCTACTATTAAGATGAAACAAAGTTTGAATGACTTTTGTTGAAGACTGCAAACCAAAGAATGCTCCCCCCTGCCCCAATCATCCTGAAGAGAAGGTCCAGACAGCATATGAGTGAAAGAAAAAGTGCCAGACAAATCAAACCAGCTCAGCTGAATGTGGTCTCAGGGAGCGAGGGTAAGGAATGGCAAGGTAAGCAGAAGAGCAGAATGAGCTAATAACCTCTGAAAGGATGTAAATGATGCCTTACAAATGCATCTTAAGTGACAGCAATGAGAAAACCTACAACCATCCTCAGCCTAATAGGCAGTGGAGGGCAATAAGAGCTCCCTTGGATAGTGAGGAACTGGTCACATTTTTTTCCAATGCCTTTTAGCTAGACAAATACAAGAAATAAATCTCTGCAATTGGTAAATAAAAGATCTTATTCTGAAGTAGCTCAGACTAAATGTGATCATTTAAGTCAATGGAGTTAGTGGTGCCAACCTATTCCAAATTGTTGTCTCTTGTGTCTTCAAGTCATTAATTTTTTCAAAGGTCATTGAATTTCAAAGCAGAGATAAACCTTAAAGGCTATCTTACAAACTTATTTTTGAAGTGGAAAACAGACACAAGCACAGAGAGTGGCGGAATGTAGTGTCACACGATAGGGGTGGGTGTGAGAAGACGTGCGTAGGTCATAGCTCTTCCCTGATGACCTGTGTTACCTTGAGGAAGTTGCTTACCTTCCCTGGAGCTCTGCCACCTCCTCTGTAAAGTGGACACTTTAAAATATGGTCTACCTCTGAATTCCCTGCCAAACTGATTCTGTTGTGACTTATTTCTCTTAAGGACATAGAACATCTTTTGTTATAGATAAGTAAACATACCCTTCCATTTTACCCTTCCATGGGTTAACTGGGGCTTACAAATATCAAATTACCTAAGTTCTCGTAGCAAGAGTCTGCCTGAAGAGGTTTGAGAAATTACATGCCTTCAAGAAGTAGTTTGTTTATTTTTAAAGTGTTATATGTGTGTGTTTTTTTAATTAAAATGTAGGAAAAAATCACCTGAAATCTTATCACTTAGAAACAACACAGTACAAATTTGGGTGAAAATGCATCTGTAAATAACTCCCTTTCTCAGTGTGTTTCTAATACCTCTCTCTCCCATTGGAGGAGATGGGTGTCAAGCAAACTCTTATTATAATTCTTTCTTTGCCAAACATACTACTGGTACCCAGAGTTTGAATATTGCTGAGATATATGAAGAAACATGCTATAAATAGAGCCTCCTACAGGGGAAGTTGTAAAGCTCCAACCCTTTTTATTCAGATTGAAAGATATGGAAATTTATTGGATTAATCCAGTAAGACGAACAGGACCAGTGTAAAGAAATTTCCAAAAAGACAGGGAAAAACAAGACCTCAGTGGGCATTTCCAGGCACCAAAGAAGAAATAGGGCCTGTGGTTGGTGATTGATGGACACTGAAGCTCACCAAAGCTGGCTTGCTCCTGAGGGGCTGTGGTGGCCCAGGTGGAGAAGCTGTCTAGAGCTGAGTCCGTGGGAATAGTCCTCCCTGCCTCATCAGAGGACCGCTTGTGCTTTCTTGAAGGATCAATAAGAATGATCATTATTAAATATTTATCTTTCAATGTTTTGTTCATTATCTCATTAAGACCACTTCCTAGAAGTGGAAATGTTGGATCAAAAAGGATTCAAATTTTCTCTTTTTGGTGCCTTCTGCCAAACAGCCCTTGAGAAATATTGTACTAATTTGTACTCTACTAACAGTGTATGAAAGTGTTCATTTCTCAATATTCTATTTACATGTTGTGCTACCAATCTCTTTTTATATGTAAATTTAGTTAAAGGGGGAAGCTGCTGTTGTTTCTATAGAATATAAAATAAAATATTGAACATGGTCTCCATGTTTATTGGGCATTTTTATTTATTCTGTTGTGAATTATGTGTTTACATCCTTTGCCCATTTTTAATGTGGATAGTAATCTTTTTCTCAATACCATATAGGAGTGTTGTTTTTTCTTAAAAAAGACAGACTGCCATGTGCAGCGACTCATTTGGGTGTGTCTGGAGTCTTGGCAGCTTGACCACCCTACGTTCTCCTACAAATGGACCTTGAGAGCTTGTTTGGAGGTTCTAGCAGGGGAGCAGCTACTCGTATACCCTTGACCGAAGACCAGTCCTGTCCTCTGGGGGGAAGGTTGGCCTCTTCCATCGAGTGTGCAGCTTTGGGAGGGATGCACATGGATCGGTGAGGGAGAAGGGGGACACCCGCCTAGCCAGCCAGATCAGCCGAATCAACCCTGGCGATCAATGGGGTGACAGATGTCACAGCCAGATCATCCTTTCATCCCATATAGGATTTTTATTTATTTTTTTATACTCACCCGAGGACATTTTTTCATTTATCTTCAGATAGAGCGAGAGAGAGAGAGGAAGGAAGAGAGAGAGAGAAACATGGATGCAAAAGAGATACATCGACTGGCTGCCACCCACACAACCCCAACCAGGGCCGAGGACAAACTGCATCCGAGGTACGTGCCCTTAGCAGGAATCAAACCCAGGTGTCTCTGGTCCGTCGGCCAACGCTCTAACCGCTGAGCCAAACTGGACAGGGCCCATATAGTAGTTTTAAAAAAAATATTTTGGAGATATTGATCCTGACCTATATTGCAAGCACTTTCCCCACATTTTCTTTCTTTAAACTTTGTTTCATGACATTTTTTCCGTACGAAAGTTTACCATTTTAAGAAGTCAAATCTATCATCCTTTTCTTTTGTGGTTTCTAGTTAGGATTTATACTTTAAAAGCTCCTCTTCATCCTCAAAATATACAAAACATCTACATTTTTATCTAGTATATATATGGTGCAGTTTCTACATTTAAGCTATTGATTCATTTAGAGATATTTTAAAGCCTCAGCTTCTTTCAATGTCTAGCCACTTATTCCAACATTAATTATTGAATAAATAGTTATTAAATCATCCATTTTTCTTCACTCACTTAAAATCAAACTCTCAAATGTTCTTTGAACATTTTCTAGAATCTGTGTTTTGTTTCACTTGTCTGTCAGTTCATTACGACCCCAGTACCACATGGTTTGATTACTAATAGTTTAAATATGTTTTTTGTTTGTTTGTTTGTTTGTCCTTTGTTTTTTATCAATTTATTTTTGTTACAGAAGTTTCTCCTTTTTCCCCTACTGACACTCTCCTCCCCATCCCCCCTACCCCAACCCCAGCTTTGTTGTCTATGCCCATCAGTTATGCATACATGTATATAAATTCTGTGGTTTATCTCTCCCTCTGCCCCTTCTGAGGATTGTCAGTCTGTACCCTACTTCTATGACTCAGGGTCTATTTTGTTCATCAGTTTGTTTAGTTCATTATGTTCCAGAAATAAGTGAGATCATGTGATATTTGTCTTTCTCTGCTTGGCTTGTTTCGCTTAGGATAATACTCTCCAGGTCCCTCCATGTCGTCTCAAAGGATAAGAGATCTCTCTTTCTTACAGCTGCATAGTATTCCATTGTGTATATGTACCACAGCTTTTTTATCCACTCATCTACTGATGGACACTTGGGCTGTTTCCAGATCTTACCTATTGTAAATAGTGCTGCTATGAATATAGGGATACATATATTCTTTCTTATTGATGTTTCAGGCTTCTTATTGTATATTCCTAGAAGTGGGATCACTAGGTCAAATGGCAGTTCAATTTTTAATTTTATGAGGTAACACCATAATATTTTCCATAGTGGCTGCACCAGTCTGCATTCCCACCAGCAGTGTACTAGGGTCCCCTTTTCTCCACACCCTCGCCAGTACTTGCTGTTTGATGATTTGTTGATGGCAGCCATTCGGACAGGTGTGAGGTGATACCTTAGAGTTGTTTTAATTTGCATCTCTCTGATGATTAGTGATGTTGAGCATTTCTTCATATGTCTCTTGGCCATTTGTATGTCCTTTTAGGAGGGGTGTCTATTTAGGTCCTCTGCCCATTTTTTAATTGGGGTCTTTGTCTTCCTTTTGTTGAGTTGTGTGAGTACTCTATATATTTTGGAAATTAACTCCTTATCTGATGTATCATTGGCATTTATGCTCTCCCATATAGTGGGTTCCCTTTCCATTTTGATGGTTGTTGTTTTTTTTTTGCTGTGCAGAAGCTTTTTAGTTTGATGTAGTCCCATGTGTTCATTTTTCCCTTTGTTTCTCTTGCCTTAGGCATTGTATCAGTAAAAATTCTGCTGTGTGTGAAGTCTGAAATTTTGTTGCTTACATTTTCTTCTAGGATTTTTATGGAATCACGAATCACATTTAAGTCTTTTATCCATTTTGAGTTTATTCTTGTGTATGGTGTAAGTTGGTAGTCTAGCTTCATTTTTTTGCATGTGGCTGTCCATTTTCCCAACACCATTTATTGAAGAGGCTGTCTTGACTCCACTGTATGTTCTTGCCACCGTTGTCAAATATTAATTGAGCATATTGTCTTGGGTCAATTTATGAGTTCTCTGTTCTGTTCCATTGATCTATGTGCCTGTTCTTGTGCCAATACCAGGCTGTTTTGATTACAGTGGCTTTGTACTATAACTTGATGTCTGGTAATGTGATCCCTCCTACTTTGTTCTTCTTTTTCAAGATTGCTGTGGCTATTTGGGGCCTTTCTTTGTTACATATAAACTTTTGGAGTATTTGTTCTAGTTCCGTGAAGTATATCATTGATATTTTGATGGGGATTTCATTGAATCTATATATAGCTTTGTGTAGTATGGACATTTTAATGATGTTAATTCTTCCAATCCATGAACAAGGTATATGCTTCCATTTTTTTATATCTTCCTCCATTTCTTTTTTCAATGACCTGTAGTTTTCTGTGAAGAGATCCTTTACCTCTTTGGTTAAGTTTATTCCTAGGTATCTTAATTTTTTTGCCTCAATGGTAAATGGAATTGTTTTTTTAGTTTCTCTTTCTGTGAGTTCATCATTGGTGTATAAGAATGCCGTTGATTTCTTGACGTTAATTTTGTATCCTGCTACTTTGCCAAATTCATTTATTAAGTCTAGTAGATTTTTGATGGAGTCTTTATGGTTTTCTATGTACAATATCATGTCATCTTCAAATAATGACAGTTTCACTTCCTCCTTTCCAATTTGGATCCTTTTTATTTTTTCTTCATGTCTAATTGCTGTGGCTAAAACTTCCAATACTATGTTAAATAAGGGTGGTGAAAGTGGACATCCCTCTCTTGTTCCTGTTCTTAACAAAAATGTTTTTATTTTTTGTCCATTGAGTATGATGTTGACTGTAGGTTTTTCATATATGCCCTTTATTATATTGAGAAACAGTCCCTCTATTCCCACATGGCTGAGCGTTTTTATCAGAAATGGGTGCTGGATTTTGTCGAATGCTTTTTCAGCATCTATTAATATGATCATATGGTTTTTATCTTTCATTTTGTTTATGTGGTGTATCACATATTTTGATTTACGAATATTGTACCATCCTTGCATCCCTGGGATGAATCCCACTTGGTCATGGTGGATAATTTTTCTAATGTATTGCTGGATCCGATTTGCTAATATTTTGTTAAGGATTTTGGCATCTGTGTTCATCAAGGACATTGGCCTGTAGTTTTCTTTCTTTGTAGTATCTTTATCCCGTTTTAGAATTAGGATTATGCTGGCCTCATAAAATGAGATTGGAAGTGTTCTATCTTCTTGGATTTTCTGTAATAGTTTGAGAAAAATGGGTATTAGATCTTCTTTGAATGTTCAGTAAACTCCCCCGCAAAGCCATCCAGGCCTGGGCTTTTGTTTGCTGGGAGTTTCTTAATTACATCTTCAATTTCCTTTGTTGTTATTGGTCTGTTCAAGTTTTCTATCTCTTTCCGGTTCAGTTTTGGGAAGCTGTGTGTTTCTAGAAATTTGTCCATTTCTCCTAGATTGTCCAATTTGTTGGCGTATAATTGTTCACAGTTTTTTTCAATGATCCTTTGTATTTCTGCAGTGTCAGCTGTTACTTCTCCTCTTTTGTTTCTGATTTTATTTATTTGGGTCCTCTCTTTTTGTTTCTTGGTGAGTCTGGCTAAAGGTCCATTGATCTTGATTATCTTTTCAAAGAACCAGCTTTTTGTTTCATTGATCTTTTGAACTGTTTTTTTTCATCTCTATGTTGTTTATTTCTGCTCTGACCTTTAATGTTTCTTTCCTTCTATTTGCTCTGGGTTTTTCTTTTTGTTTTCTTCTAGATCTTTAAGTTGTAGGGTTAGAGAGTCAATTAGGAATTTTTCTTGTTTTTTGAAGTAGGCCTGTAGTGCTATGAACTTCCCTCTCAGAACTGCTTTAGCTGTGTCCCATAGATTTTGTGTGTTCATTTTTCTATTGTGTGTTCATTTTCATTGGTTTCCAGGAAGTTTTTAATTTCTTCCTTGATCTCATTGGTAACCCATTCATTGTTTAATAACATGCTATTTAGCCTCCAAGTGTTTGAATGTTTTGTGTGTTTTTGTAGCAGTTGAGTTCTAGTTTCATGCCATTGTGGTCTGAGAAAATGCTTGATATGATTTCAATCTTTTTGAATTTGTAGAGACTTACTTTGTGTCCTAACATGTGGTCTATCTTTGAGAATGTTCCATGCACTCTTGAGAAGAATGCATATTCTGCAACTTTGGGGTGAAATGTTATGTAAATATCAATTAAGTCCAAATGATCTAGGTCGTCATTTAAGGACTCTATGTCCTTGTTAATTTTTTTGTCTGGAAGATCTATCTAGTGGTGTCAGTGACATGTTAAAATCACCCACTAAGATTGCCTTGCTATTGATCTCTCCCTTGAAGTCCTCCAGAAGTTTTTTAATATATTTTGGAGCTCCCATTTTTGGTGTGTATATGTTTACCTGGGTTATATCCTCTTGTTCGATTGATCCTCTTAATATTATGTAGTGACCTTCTCTGTCTCTTATTATGGCTCTTGTTTTGAAGTCTATCTTGTCAGATATGAGAATTGCTTTGTTTTCATTTCCATTTGCTTGGTAAATTTTTTTTCATCCCTTCACTTTCATCCTGTGTGAGTCTTTTGTTGTGAGGTGGATCTCTTGTAGACAGCGTATATATGGGCCATGTTTTCTTATCCAATCAGCTACCCTATGTCTTTTGATTGGAGCATTTAAGCCATTTACATTTAAGGTAATTATTGATAGAGAGTTATTAGTTGCCATTTTTATTTTATGCCTGTCTTCCTCTTTCTCTCTCTCTGTTTCTTCTTCTTCTTCCAACAGTCCCTTCAGCATTTCTTACAGTGATGGTTTGGTGGTGGTGAATTCCTTTAGTTTTTGTTTTGTTTTTTTATCTGTGAAGCTCTTTATTTCTCCTTCAATTTTGAATGATAGCCTTGCTGGATAGAATAGTCTTGGATTCAGACCCTTGCTTTGCATTACTTTATACACTTCATGCAACTCCCTTCTGGCCTGCAGCCTCTCTATTGAGAAATCAGCTGATAGTCTAATGGGAGCTCCCTTGTAGGTAACTTTCTGTCTCTCTCTCTTCTTTTTTTAAGATTCTTTCTTTGTCAAAGAAAAAAAAATGACCAAAAATAAATAAAGAAAATAAAAAAGAAAAAATCATTTAAAAAAAGAAAAAAAAATTTCTTTCTTTGTCTTTAATGTTTGCCATTTTTATTATGATGTGTCTAGCTGTGGATTTTCTGGGGTTCATCTTTCTTGGGACTCTCTGTGTTTCCTGGACTTGTGTGACTTTTTCCTTCACCAGTTTAGGGAAGTTTTCTGTCATTATTTCTTCAAACAGGTTCTCTATTGTTTTCTCTGATTCTTCTCCTTCCAGTATCCCTATAATGCGAATGTTGTTATGTTTTGTACTGTCCCACAGCTCCCTTAAACTCTCCTCCTGCTTTTAAAACTTTTTTTCCATTTGCTGCTCTATTTGGGTGTTTTTCTCTACCTTGTCTTCTAAGTCACTGATTCGGTCTTCAGCTTCTCCTAATCTACCATTGAACCCTTCTAAGGTATTTTTCATAACAGCTATGTCATTCTTTATTTCCTCTTGATTTTTATGTATAGCTTCTACTTCTTTTTTTAAGCTGAAGTAGTTCCCAGTGAGCTGTTCATAATTCTTATTAAGTTGCTTGTAGTTCTCACCAAATTGTTTGAGCACCCTTATAATCATTGCTTTGAATTCTTTATCTGACAAGTTGCTTTCTTCTAGTTCCTGTAGTTCCTTTTCTGGTGATTCCTCTTTTTTTTTCATTTGGGTGTTGTTTCTTTGTCTCATCCTTTTAGCAATCTGGTAGTTCTAAGCCTGGTGACTGATGTTGGAATGTGTAGGCAGGTCAGTGTGTATCAATTAAGGCTGCTGTACCTCCCAGCCTGTTTTGGTGTATGGCTCCTCTTGTCTGCTGTGGGTCCTGGAGGGTTGACACCTGGCAGCTGGAATTGGTCTGTCGTGCAGGTCTCGGCTCCCCAAGACTCGCTGCTGCTTGGGCTGGGGCACCACTCTTGATCAGCTTCTGCTGATGCTGCTGGGGATGGGTCTTAGCTGCCGATATGTGTTGCTGCTGCCTGGGGTGCGTGGGTCTATCTGGTGCCCTGCTGAGGTGTGTGCAACCCGCTGGTATGTTGCTGGGGTGTGTGGGGTTCCACTAGTACAGTGTTGGCGTGCGTGGGTTCCACTGGCACACTGCTTGGGTTCGTGGGTCCCTCTGGTACACTGCTGAGGTATGTGGGTCCAGCTGGTGTCCTGCTGGGATTCGTGGGTTTCATTGGTATGCTGCTGGGGTTCGTGAGTTCCACTGGTGCACTTCTGGGATTCCTCTGGTACTCTGCAAGGGTGCGTGCATCCCATTGGTGTGCTTTTGGGAACTCTTCTGCCTGGTGGGGCTCAGCTCCTGATCAGTTACTGCTGGGAGTGAGTGTCAGCTCCCAGTTCGCACTGCTGCTGCCAGGGGGTGCTCTCAGGTCCCAATCCTTTACTGCTGTCCGGCACTGAGGATGCTGCACACCTGGAATTTTGCTGCTGATGGGGGGAGGGGCTGCACTCCAACTCCGCTGATGCAGTTATCAGGGGTTGGTCTCAGCTGCCCTAGCCCTGCTGCTTGGTCTGGGGCACCGCTCTTACTCAACCTTTGCTGATGCCGCTGGGGGTGGGTTTCAGCTGCCAATCTGAGCTGCTAATGCCTGTTGGGGGTGGGACTCTACTCCCGCCCAGTCACTGTTGCTGTGGGGGAAGGTGCCAGGCTCCCAAGCTGGTGCTAGTGTCGCCACAAGCCTGGGCAGGCTGTTACGCTGCCACAGGCCTGGAGCCTGGGGGAGCCTGGAGCCTGGGCTGGCCTCCGCGCCACTGGGGGCCTGGAGCCTGGAGACTGGGCGGGCCTCTGCACCACTGGGGGCCTGGAGCCTGGAGCCTGGGCTGGCCACCGCACAGCCGGGGTCTGAAGACTGTGGGCCTCAGCGCCGCTGCTGCTGTTGGGGGTGGGGCTCCGGCTCCCAGCCAGTTTCGGCTACTGTGTGCCAACAGTAGCCTGTGCCAACACAGCTGAGTCTACTGGACAGATGGTACAGGGCGTTCTAGTGGACTCAGGTCGCTGGGCCCCAGCCGCTCCCCATTTCCTCCTCCCAGGGAAGACCCAGGATCCTCCAAAATGGCGGGGCCTCCCAGCCGCTTTGGGGAAAGTCCGCTGGCCTGCCGCTGACCATGTAGCCTTCTGCTTTCCTCCACAGCACAGGAACCTTCTGCCCCGTGTCTCTGCACTGCTCAAGGTTGGTCGTCCACGTCACACTCACTCACACACTCTCTCATACTCTCACTCACCCTCGCTCCGGTCCTGCCCGTCGCCATCCTTTCCCCTTTTTCTTATTATGGTCCCAGTAGATATGTTTTAATACCAATGAGTCATTTGAATATGTTCAAGAAATTTTAACAAATCCTATGAGATTCAGAGATATGAAATGAACCCGGGAGAGTAGAAGACTGTTGATGTGAACTGATGTAGAAAACACCCAAGTGAACATAGGTCCATATAAACAAAGCTGTCCAGAGATACAGAATTTCTTTCTCAGGAAGTTTGGGGAGGAATCTCAAAAATATATATTTGGAAATCAATAAATGAAATTGGTGTAAACCTGCCTATGTTATAAGACCCATCAGGCAAACCTTATCAAAACCCTTCCATAATTTATCACTATCTATAGGTTTCTGATAGGTGTAAAATAAAATCTTATTTTAAGAGCATCATCTTTTTTCTCAAGTGCCTTATCAATATAGGCCTTTTCTAGAACTTCTTGAAAAGAGTCTATTTTTTCCCCTTCATTCTTCACAATCTGTGCTCTGCCTTATATTGCAAAGATCCTGGAACTTCTAACAACTCAGGCACTCGGTTTTTAGGAGATGCTAACCCATATGCTCAATACTGAGTGAGAAGCATCAGTTTTAAAAGCTACCAATTGCCCCAAGTGTGGAAACACATGAGGGAGATTTCTGAAAATAAATGGGGGTAATTGTAGCCTTGAGCAAAGAATAGGAAAGAGGTCCTAGAAAGGTGGTCTTCACCTTGAAAAAAATGAAAGAACAGACAGACATGTTAGTACCTTAATCTGTAGGTTATAAATATGGGCAAGAAAAAAGAAATAAACTAGGAGAGAGGTCTCTGTATGGCTGCAACTAGGACAGGGCTGCACTCTTGGTGACGCTAGGACTGAATCTTGGCCACAGTTTTGATCCTATCAGTCAGCCAATTAATGTGGGACAATAAACTTTGAATCCAGTGGTTAATCATGAGGTCTAATGTTAAGCTGTGAAATCAGAACACATCAGCAGTATCCTGAGAATCATTGCTACCAGGACAAATCCAGAACATAGAAGAATCCTTAGTTCATCATGTCACTAGAAATAAACAAATGTTATTCATACTAAATATCACAAAAAATCTTATATCATCTTTTTTAAATTTTATAGCTAGCTCTAATTTTATCCACTCTAAATTGGATAAAAATGTTTCCCAGTTAAGCATTCAGTTCAACATGTTAGAGAATAGAATATAATCTAGTGATGTGAGTTAGGAATAGGTTGCCCTCTACTCAGGTAGAGAAAAAAAATTTCCAATTTTCTAGCAGAATTTTTAGGGCCATTCATTCATTTATTCATTCATTCAATAAATATGCATTGAGAACCAACAGAGTGCCAGGCATTGTTCTAGGAACTGGGGATAGAATAGTGAATAGACAGGTAAGGTACTTGCCTTTGCAGAGCTTATATGTACTGTAGAAGTACAACAATAAATAAATCAATGAATAAAATATCAGATTTGGAAAAAATTTTCAAAGAAAGGTGCTAAGGTAGTGTGTGTCAGGGAAGACCTCTGAGAGGAGATGGGACTTTGAACTGAGAACTCAGAGAAGTGAGGGAGCACAACTTTCCAAGGTTTAGAATAGGAGCACTCCAGGTAGAAGGAGCAAGGTGGCCAGAATTGTTGTAGAGAATGTAGACAGTGGTGAGGGATAAGGTGGTAGAGAGGGCAAGATTCAAATCAGACAAGATCTTGTAGAATGATAAGGGGTTGGATTTAATTTCTGGAAGTAATTGGGAGCCATTGAAGAGTCAGAGCAGGGAAATTAAAAAATTAGATTTGCCCTGGCCAGTGTTGCTCAGTGGTTAGAGGATTGGCCCACACACCAAAGGGTCTCAGGTTCGATTCCCGGCACATACCTCAGCTTCCATTTCAATCTCTGGCCCCAATCGGGGTTGTGTGGAAGGCAAACAATCAAGGTGTCTCTCTCAAATCAATGTCTCTCTCCCTCTCCCTCTCTCTCTCTCTCTCTCTCTCTCTCTCTCTCTCTCTCTCTCTCCCCCTCTCTCCTTCCCTCTTCTCTAAAAATCAGTGGAAAAAATATCTTCTGGTGATTATTAACAACAAAAACATTGATTTACACCTTTAATTGATCACTTTTGCTGTTGACTTGAGCAATGATTCTAGAAAAACAATAACAAATAATCTTCTTCAGTGATTCAGAAGAGAGATAATGGCAGGTAGGGTTAGATTGATAGAAGTCAAATTGCAGAAAAGTGGGCAGACTTAGGAAGCAAACTCAGCAGGCATGCTAATGCATTAGATTTCTAGGTCATTACGGTCTAGATTCTAGTACTGATCTTAGGTGAATCCTTAGTCTACCTGATCCACACTGGCATCATTTGTTTTATTCTGTAGAATAAAAGTTGCATAATAGTTTTACCTTTATTATTTTTAAAATGTAATAAATCCTTTGGCAAGAATATTTTTGCTCAGTTTTTCAGATATAACAGTTCTTTTATTTCTTTAAGTACATATATTTTTACTAAGTGCTCAAATCTTTTCAAATAATTATCATTCTATATTGGCCAATATACATAAATCCTCAGTTTTAAAAAAAAATGGATAAAATATTGAGCCTTCTTTTGAAGTGATATTTTGCCATATATAGATGTCATTTCAATAAACAAATCACCTTCTGTTATCACTGATATAAAAAATATAAAAAAACAAAAACGTAAAATCCATGCCTCTGTGAAGGTGTCTCTTGAGAATGTCATGTGCATAGGGCAAGTCAATTGAATAGAGAAAGAGGTCAATTAAAATATGATACACATTTTTGAATTTTTAGTTCCATCACAAAACTTTCCTACTTACACACACTATGATAAATTCTATAAATGATAGTTATAAACCAATGGGCACCATCAGATATACTGTGATGCTATGAAGTATGCCAGCCATTTACAGATCCAGATTTGACATTATTTTTATTGACTTTAGTGAAAACGATGACACACCTAAAGGGAAAGGAGACCATTTTCCAATCTCCAAAGACATCAAACAATGAAATTAGCAGTGTGCGATCCATCTTTGGGCCCTATATTTCACACCAGTGGGAAGGTACATTATCTTCGCACGGCAGCCACTGCAACAGGCAATAAAGAAGTATCACTGCATTGAGAACGTACATTCTCTAGGCAGCTGTTGCTTATTTGTGCTTAAATAATCCAGGGGAAAAGGAAGAGCACAAAACCAGAACACTGGGGGCCAAATCAGAGAGTACACTTGATTGTACCTCAACCCTATAACACCCAAAGTGCTTGACTAGAAATTCTTGACTAGCCTCATGTTTAAAAAGAGAAATTATCCCAATAAATTTACGCCATCCTAAAATCATTTGAAGTCAGCTAAAATGATCTGGATATAGTTAGAGGGCATTATTTTAAAGTTATGCTGGAGGCAAAATGATGATGGCAAAGGCCACACATATAAGAAATGATGTTCTGATCTTTTCACACTGATACTAGTTCTAGTAGTTTTATTTTTTTTAAATGATCACATTCATATACTAAATCCATTTTCAATTATTTCATTAGGAAAGAAAACAAAATTTCATTTTATGTATATTTTTCCTTTGAGTGCTTATCCCCCCAAAGGCAGTAATATTGTAAAATATTTATTCCATTAGTTTTAGGTAATTGAAATGCCAAGAGCTAAGTGCTTAATCTCTGCCGGCAGGGAGAGCTGCCTGCTGTCACTTTTTATTAAGTCTTTTTCTGCTGCTTTTTGCATAGTCAATGACAGTGTCTGAAACCAGGAAAAGATATAGAGTAGCATTTAAACAGCAACCTGTGATAAGGTACTGTTTACATTCAGGATAATATGAAAATGTCCACTCTAAAGTGGCAAAGATTTTTCTTCAGGTTAACTAATTAAAATGCTTATTAGCTGCCTTCATTGTTCTGACAGGCTCGGGGATTTCTAAACGTTATTAACTTCTTAAGTACCTTATTCCCTAAAGAGCTTGTGTCTGCTAAAATCTGGACAGGTGGATTTTGGCAGCACTTGATATTTATCTTCCCATGCCGACAATAGCACAAAAATGATGCAAAGCCTTCGTCCTTCATATCTTCAGGGCCTGGAAAAGGCCTTCAGTAACTTCCCTCATCATGTTTATGGCACCTTCTCAAATCTGCCTGGTTAATGTACAGCCTTCCCAGCTGGACTCGGATCAGTGACTTATCATCATAGTGAATGGACAGAAAACAAATCTGTCTTTAGTGACACTAACTGAAAAGGAAAAGGTGTATTTTTGCTGCAAGGAGTGGTGAGCACATAAGCAGAGCTTACAAGCCTCCTATTACCCGAGACACCACGTGGTCAGAAGTAAACCCCTGGGAAACCTGAATCTTTAGTCATAAAATATGAAGACTTTGCATTTTTTATTTAAACTATGATTAGCTTGTGTTTTCTGCCATATATGAGTGTTTATTATTCTCAATGTCATAACTTGAGCCTGAAATGTATAGCCATCACTAATTTTTAAAGCCTCTCACCAGTGCTCCACGGAACAGGGAAAAGTGCGTGGACTTTAGAGTCAAAATTACTGGTCTTCTCTATGTATCAGCTGTGTGACCTGAGTCAGAATACTTCGCCTCTCTAGGCTTCAGTTTTCTCAGCTACAAAGTAAGGGTGGTATCTTACATGGAATTATTGTCAGGATTGGGAGAGATGAAATGCAGTGTAGACAAGTGGTTCAACCATGGACTCAGGAGTTGAACCCTGGCGTTAATTCTTGGCTCTACTATTTACTAAGTTCATCGCCTTGAACAAGGTATGTGACCTGTCTAAGCCTGTATTTTCTTATTTGTAACAAATAATCATAATCATAGCACCCACTGCCTCAGATGAGAGACTTACTAATGCAACAACTATGGTTTTATGTTTCTCATCCTCCAGGAACTAGGGACAGAGCAAGGAAATTAAAAAGACAACAATCTCTGCCCCCGAGGAACTTATACTCTAGTAAGGAACGATTGGAGACAAATAAAATGAATGATTAACTTATATATATTACTTGAGAAAAAATAAATTCTATGGAGAAAAATAAAACAGGAAAGTAGTAAGTAGATGGAAGAAGTTTACTTTAGTGTCTGGAACATGATAAGCACCAAAAATAGGCTGTCATTTCTCAGTGTATAGTAAACATTTCCCAAAATGTTACCATCTATCCTTTTTCCTTTCCTACATCTGAGTTCCCCCAAATTTTAATGTTTGAAGAAGAAGTAGCAGCCAAAACCGACATCGACAGGAATGAGTCTTTTCAGGGCTTCTTGGCAGCAGCTTACACCCATACAACGGCCATTTTAAAACATAAGAACAAGAAATAGTCTTTCATCTCAATTCATGATGAGGCTTAAAATGCAAATGTCCCATTGAGGTACCATTCTTGGTGAGAGTGAGTTGCTGCAGGCGAATAAATTGTAAACAAATCAATACACTTAAGGCTTATTAGTTGTTCCCTATTTTGAGTGTAGAAAGAGAAGAGAAATTAGCTATAGCAGAGTTACTCATCTAACCCTAAAGAGCAAGACTTTTTAGAAACTGATGGGCTGTGAACTCTCCAGGGTCCATGTGAAAAGAACAGTACATATCCATCAGGGTAATGCTGAGAGAAGATAAGAGTTTGTAGAGAGCTTTAATGAAAGAGAGGTAGCTTCTGGAATAGAAAGAACTGCTTTCATAAAAGACTTCGGGAAATTTACAGGAGAAAGGATTCCTGGGGCCAAGAGGACAAAGTTGTAAGCAAACATTGTCCTTATCCTGTGGAGAGCCCAGCGCAATGAGAATCAGCTGTGGTATAATCCGGCTGGCTCTGCTGGCCCAGGAGTGGGTCTCTTCACAGGAATTCAGCCAGAGCTCCATAGTAAAGAACTGGTGGGTACAGAGCACCCACAGGAAACCAGAAATAACTGGGAGGATATTCACTGGGAAGAACTGTATTATGAGAAAGGAAACTGACTTGAGATAATATTAGGAACTTCCCATGACTACTTTTGTGAGTAGAAGTTGGTGTACTTTTTTTTAAAGTCAATCTTAGGCCCAGCTGGTGAGGCTCAGTGGTTGAGCATCGACCCATGCACCAAGAGGTCACTGGTTCAATTCCCAGTCAGGGTATATGTCCAGATTGTGGGCCCGATCCCCAGTGGGGGGCATGCAGGAGGAGGCCAACTGATGCTCTCATTGATGATTCTATCTCTCTCTCCTTTCCTCTCTCTCTCAAATCAATAAAGAAAAGAAAAAAGAGAGAGAGAGACTGGTCCTCTTTTTAAAAAAAGTCAATCTTGGTATTTCATAGCTAGGTCTTCATTTTTTTTTTTTAATTAAACTGCTTTAAAAATTATGAAAGTCCTTCTGTGTGGCAATGACTTATGAAGTTCTCAGCTGAATTCAGATAAAATAAAACTCTCCGTAGCTGTCTTCTTTAAACCATAACCAGACTTACTTGTTTCTTAAAGGACAACCCCCACCCTTTACACACATACACACAGTCTTTGTCTCATGGGGTACAAGGGCTAGGTTTCCCCATGTACATGGAAATGGAAACTAAGATTGCCCACTCAGTGCTAATGGCTTAAGTTAGTGTTGGTGGGAGAATGCAGCTTCCCCATTACTTCCATGAACTGGCAGCTACATTATCATACTCTGCTGTTCTTTCTTTATCCCCTCACTCATTCTTCATCCCTCCAGGTGATTAGTGTTTGGTGAGTTGGGATGCATAGCTGAGGCCCTTTCTCCCTGTCTTTTTGAAACAAGATGCATTCCTTTCTGTTCTGATTGTAAAGAAAGGCCTGCCTGGTCCAGTGCTTGTGTGGAAATCTGCCTAATTCTTGGGTTTGGTTTTAGGAGTTCATTTGACTTACACAAAGCTCTTCCTCTCCCTCTCTTTCTTTCTTAGGAGCCTGCCTACCTATGGAGGGCATGTGTTCGCAATTGCTCTTTTCCAGGCAAAAGATCACAAGACCAGGTCCTATCTGGCATTGCCAGAGGAAATAAATTCAAACTCCAGCTTCTGGGACATTGAGCAAGGAGTTTGGGAAATGAACATCAAGAAAAGAAGACAAGTAGATTCTGAAATTATGCAGGAAAACAAAGGACCTGGGAGAGGCTAAAGTATTTCTAAAGAGATTAACAAATTTAGAGACTCATACTACTTAATTTCAATACTCACTATCAGGCTACAGTCATCACAAAAGGATGCTATGGGCATAAGGACAGATATATCGATCAATATGACAGAATAGTGTTCCCAGAAATAGACCCACACATATCTGGGCAATTGATTTTGACAAAAGTGCAAAGTAAATCAATGGGAAGAAAGCAGTCTTTTTAACAAATGGTGATAGAATAGTTGAACATCCAAAAGACCCAGAGAAAGGGCAGTGGTGGGGTGGGATGGGGGAGAAAGGAAAAGAAAACAGAAGAAAAATGTAGAAAAAAATAATAGAAATATTTGTCACCTTGGGTTAGGCAAAAGTTTTATCAGGCCACAAAAAGCATGAACTACGCGTGCGCGCGCGCGCTCGCTTGCGCGCGCACACACACACACACACACACACACACACAAATATTCACCAAAATTAAAATACCTGCTGTTCCAATGACTCTCATAAGAAAATGAAAACAAAAATAAAAATAAGCTATAGAAGAGGAGAAAATATTTACAAAATTCCTATCTGAAAAACAACATGCATCCAAAATATATAAGTAATTCTTAAAATTTAGTAAGAGAAGAAACAATCCAGTAAAAAATAAATAAATAAATAAGCAAATGGTTTGAACAAATATTTTACCAAAGAAAAGAAATGGATGACAAATAAGTATATGAAAAGATGCTTAATATCTTTAAACATGAGGGCAGTGTGAATTAAAACCACAATGAGCTACAACTACATATCTATTAAAATAACTGAGAAAAAATGACATCAATTACTAGTTCAGAGCAATGAGAATGCTCTTACTTTGCTGATAGAAATGCAAATGGCACAGTGTATTTGGAAAACAGTTAAGCAGTGGCTTACAAAATTAAACATATACATTTTCCATAAGTCTCAGTGTTGTCCTACTCCAAGGCAAATGAATTACCCAAGGTAAATGAAAACATATGTTGACACAAAGATCTACATGTGAATGTTGATAACACCTTTACTCAGTTGCCCAAAACTGAACACAAGTCAAATGCACATCAGTAGGCGGGGGTATAAACAACTTGTACATTCAATAATGAAATACTACTCAGCAGTAAAAAAGGTACAACTTACTGATGAGATAAAAATATGAATAAATCTCAAAAATATTATGATACTAAGTGAAAGAAGTTATATACAGAAAACTATGTACTATGTACTCCCATTTATATGACACGCTATAAAAACAAAACTATAGGAATAGAAATTAGATCAGTAATTGCCAAGATTTGGGGGTTGGGGGAAGGGAGTCATTATAAAGGAGCATTAGGGAACTTTTCTGGGTTCCATATTAAGATTGTGGTGGTGACTACATAACTGTATATATTTGTCAAAATACAGAACTGTACATTCAAAAGGGTAAATTTTACTGGATATATTTACTAGATATATAAATTTTACTGGAACTTACCTTTAAAATAAAAAAAAAGTGAATTTAGAAGAGAAAATAAATGAAGGTTATCATGACTTCCAGTGTCAGGATGCAGGTTGTTTAAGTTCTGCTGAATGTTTACTAAACTATAAAGGGTTTTAACCTCATTCATTTGTAAAGTTTATTCTGGGTTATGAGGCTGTATTTTTATTGTTGGGCAATTTCAGTGGTGGCTGGAACCTCTTGTATTGGCTTGAAGAAAATATTGTTTCATCTCTTCCCACCTTCATGTTTATGGATCTCATGTCCAGTGACTTGAAAGTGGCCATGGAAATTGACAAACACTATAAACCAGATTTGGAGTGGGGCTCGATCTCCAGAGAGCTGGTTGTTAAACATTTACCAGCACACCACTGAGTATTTGGCTTTTTGCTGTTGTTACCTTGTCACCTCTGCCAAGGTCAAGAGCCAGGGGCCTTGGAATTTCCACCTTACTGGGGGTCTGTAGTTAAGGTGGCTTGGACCACAGTTGAGGACAATTTTGAGGGAAAAACGAGGCTTTAAACTAGAGAGTTTGCCTTTCCTGGGTAGCTCAGTTGGATAGAGTGTTGTCCCCAATACACCAAGGTTGTGGGTTCAATTCCCCATCAGGGTACATAAAAGAATCAACCAATGAATGCATCAATAAATGGAAAACAAATCAATATTTCCCTCCCTCTCTCTCTCTCTCAAATCAATAAATAAAAATTTAAAAATAAACTAGAGGGCTTGGCAAAGATCTTACTAAAAATGTAGGAACAGTTTGGCCTCAGGAAAGCCACAATGTGGAATGCCAGACCTCAGCAAAGACACCAGCCAGAAGTGAGTACAGAGAGGTGCCAGTCCAAGCACTGGTTGCAAAGCTGATCTCCACAGATGCCGGTCCTGCAGAATCTAGCAAAAAAATCTGTGTATTGGGTGTTTAGCAGGTTCTATTAGCTCTGGATTTAGCTGCCATAGCTTCTCCTGAGCTACACTGACTCGATTTTTACTACAGAGTCACATATAAGATAAAAATCTAATGATAGAGAAGAATCTATTCCAATCCAAGCCATTTACATGCTATGGTGCAAATGATATTTGCTGCTGTTAAAATGCAAGGAAGTCACACTCTGTCTCACAGAGTATTATTTCTAAGGTTCTAAGTTAATATTGTTAGTACTAGACAGAACGAGAAAAAAATATTTAAAGTGACGTAAGCCTAAACAATAAAATACTTAGATATAAATCTAACAAAATATGTACGAGATCTATATGAAGAAAATTCAAAACACTAATGAATGAACTCAAGAATTATATAAATGGGGAGATATTCCATGTTCATAGATAGGAAAAAAATCAATGTTGTTGAGATGCCAGTTCTTTCAACATCATCTATAGAGTCAATGCAATTCCAATAAAAATCCCAGCAAGTTTCTTTATAGAAATTGAGACACTTACTCTATGTGAAGAGTCAAAAGATCCAGAATAGTCAACACAATATTGAAGAAGAATTAAACTGGAGAATTAACAGTGCCCAACTTAAAGACTTACTATAGAGCTGTGGTCATAAAGACGGTGTAGTACTGGCAAAGAAAAGACAAATAGATCAATGGAACAAAATAGAGAGCAGAGAAAGAGACCCCCCGCCCAAATACAGTTAACTTATCATTGACAAAGAAGCAAAGACAGCCTCTTCAACAAATGATATTGGGAAAATTGGACATCCACATGCAAAAAAAAAAAAAAAAAAAAAAAAATGAATCTAGAAACAAACCTTACACCCTTCATAAAAATTAATTCAAAATGGGTCATAGACCTAAATGTAAAACACAAAACCATAAAATTTCTAGAAAATAACACAGCTCATGAAACAAATAATTGATAAGCTGGCATTCATTTAAATTAAAAACTTCTGCTTTGTTAGAGACAATATCAAGAAAGTGAGAAGACAGATCACAGGCCGAGAGAAAATATTTGGAAAAGACACATCTGATTAAAATAAAACCAAAACCTGTTATCCAAAATACATAAAAAAAAACTCTTAAAATACAGCAATAACAAAATGAACAACCCAATTAAAAAATGGACAATAAAACCTTAAGATGCACCTCCCCAAAGAAGATACATAGATGTCAAATAAGCATGTGAAAACATGTTCCACATTATATGTCATCAGGAAAATGCAAATTAAAATAACAATGAGATACTACTCCATACCGATTGGAATGGTCAAAATCCAGAATGCTGGCCACACAAAATGCTACCAAGGATATGGAGCAACAGGAACTCTCGTATATTACTGGTGGGAATGCAAAATGGCATAGCCACTTTGGAAGACAATTTGGTGGCTTTTTACAAAACTACACATATTCTTACTATATGATCCAGTAATTATACTCTTTGATTTTTACCCACAGGGACTGAAAATTTGTGTCCACACAAACACATGAACATGGATGTTTATAGCAGCATTGTTAATAGTTGCCAAAACTTGGAAGCAACAAGAGGTTCTTCAGTAGCTGAGTGAATAAATAACATGTGGCCCCTATACACCATGGAATATTATGCAGCACTAAAAAGAAATGAGCTGTCAAGTCATGGAAAGATATGGAGGAATCTTAAATGCATAATATTAAGTGAAAGAAGCCTATCTATAAAGACTACATGCTGTAGGATTTCAATTATATGACATTCTTGAAAAGGCAAGACTATAGAGATAATAAAAAAGATCACTGGTTGCCAGAGGTCGAGGAGGGAGATGAGTAGGCAAAGCACAGAGGAATTTTTAGGGCAGTAAAAATACTCTTTACAATATTGTAATGACAGATATATGTCATTATACATTTCTTTAAACCTATAGAATGTACAACACCAAGAGGAAACCTTAAAGTAAACTATGGGCTTTGGATGATTATGATGTGTGTGAAGGTTCATCCTTGGTAAAATATGTACCATTCTGGCGATTGATGTTGATAATGGGGGAGGCTATTACATGTGTGGGGGCAGGAAATACGGGGATAATCTCTCTACCTTTCTCTCAATTTTGTGGTAAACCTATAGCTATTCTAAAAACAAATTAAGTCTGCCCTAGTTGGTTTGGCTCAGTGGACAGAGCATTGGCCCCTGGACCCAAGGGTCGTGGGTTTGATTCCCACTCCCAGACCTGGTTGGGGCAGCATGTGCCATGTGCATGAGGCAATCAATCGATGTGTCTCTCTCACATTGATATTTCTTTCTCTCTCCTCCTTCCTCCCTCCCTTCCTTCCACTCTCTCTAAAAGTCAATGGAAAAAAACATCTTCTGGTGAGGATTAACAAAAATAAAAATAAAAACAAATTAAGTCTTTTAAAAAAGTAAAAAACAAACTTAAAGAGAAAGAAAGAAATGTCAGGTAAGACCCAGTGATTGTGTGCACCACCAGGGCAAATTTCTAAACTGAATAAAGTGGGGGAGGACACGGGATAATAGGTGGATTTCTTCTGGATGTGGTAGAAGCACATTACCCAAATTAACGTCCTACTTGAAGATTTTCTCCCCGTTGAGTTTAGTTTACAGGTAGTAGCCTCCAGAAACTGGCAAAAATTAAGTGACTTCCTGATAAAGTTAAAACCTAGATAGTCTTCATCAATAAGATGGTCATAAAATTTATTTTCCAAGCAGGGCAATTTTCAGAGTGAAAGTGGTTGCTATTGATCATTACTTTGGAATAAAAGGCATAACATTGGAACTGTCTAGAGAAATTTGGATTTATGGTTGCCCTTGTGAGTAACCACTGAGTCTCTGGATTTGAGCAGCACCAAGTACTGTGTTCTGGAAACAAAAGTCTGCCTGGAACCACTGTTATCAGGGCTGGGACGGGCGTGCTTTCTCCATGTGGTGATGCCAGTGCGAGTAATTATCAGTGTCTTAGTCATGTGGAGTCTTTTTAAAGTGAGATTCATCAGAGATTTGGCATTGTAGTCCTAATTCAACTTCTCAGCTCCTGAAGAGATTATAATGATTCTAGTAAACACTGAGGAAAGTACCTTAAATCTACTCAAAAGACCACATTTAGCTAAAAGTGAAAAGAGAAGAACTTTGATTTCACTAGACATTTACTTCACTAAAGCAATCACATTTGATTTCTTACCTTATTCCTTTGCACTTGAGCTCGCAGAAAAATTTAATTTTTGTGCTCATTTCTCCCCAGGAATTTGATAATGAGAGGGTGTTTATATTCAATTTGGGGCATTTCTATGTTCTTGACATTTTGTTATTGGGAGCATCTTAATGCTGTCATTTAATTTTACTGTAGTATCTCTGGTGGGCTATACTGGAAAATATGGCTAGACATAATTTGGAACAGGAATGAATGTTCAGCCTTGAGCACAGAGTGGCCTCCAAGTTCATTTAATTAATATGCTCATCTGCCTTATTTCAGAGATTTCTGGGGCAAAACCCACGTTGCTCCACCAGGGATCCCAGAAGCTACCCAGAAAACAGTGGTGAGGGGTGACAATATGATTTTGAAGCTAGAGCAGACAATTTTAGACAATTACCACCTCTCTAGCAGTGAGAGTGTCCATATCCCTGGTCTTTCCCTTCCACAGGAAAAAATATATATATATGTTAGCATCACACACCTGGTTTCTCTCCACTTCCTTTCCTTGTTCTTCTTTAAGAGAGACAGAAAAACTGTTGGAGAGAGTCTTTTAACTATGCATCTCAACTGGGACAAACTAGTCCATCCACACTCCTGCACACAGGAGATGTAGACTCTCTCCTTCCCTGTCTACCCAGACAGTGGGAACCAGTGGCCTAGGGGGCACACGTGCTCTTCAGACTTCGACTGCCCACTGCTAAGCTCTCCACTGCTAAAAAGTTAGCAAACACATTTTGTTTCTCCATCTGACTTATTTCTCAGGTGGCTCAGAAACTTAGTCAAGGAAAACTGGTACTATTTATTGGATTCTTCTAAGAACCCCAGCAAACAGCTCACAGGAGCAGAGCTCCTAGCAGAGTATCTGGACACTCAATCAATATTGTTGAAAAGATGAGGAGAGCTCAGATGTACAAATCACATCGAAGAGGCAATGGTCCCCAAGTCAGAGCAATTCTTGACTAAAGATATTGACATGTGTAAAGAATGGTGTCAATCATATGGGGGTGGGGTTTAATTTGTTAAAGAACGTAGATTTTTTTAAAAAAGAAAAAAAGACTGGGAAGTTAGTTCTAACCTAAGCCCTGGCAGGAGAGAGGAAGTTGGCCTACAGTATTTTAGAGATTTTGGTGTACAAGAGAGGTCCTCAAATACTGTTTCTTGCTTTGTTTTTTGTTTTTTTTACTAATACAAAGAAGTAATGTTTGTTACAGAATTATTGGAAACCCAGATAATAAAAACAAAAAGAATCAATGCCCTGAAATATAAAAATCCATAGAGAATCTTTACTAATGTGTATATCTTTATACTTATTATTTTGCAGTTAAATACATATGATTGTATAGAATTTTTATCAAAATAGGATCATAAATTCTATTTTGTCCTTTCACCAGACTTACTGTGATAATCTTCATATATCAATGAATGTACTATCATATTTTAAAATGAATGTAAACATTATATGATATAGATATATAATATATTTCATTGATCCTCTTTTTTTAATTGATTTGAGGGGGGGTGGAAAGAGAGCGAGAGAGAACATAGATTTGTTGTTCCACTTGTTTATGCGTTCGTTGGTTATTTCTTGTATGTGTACTGACTGGAGATAGATAGAACATGCAACCTTGGTGTATCAGGATGACACTCTAACCAACGGAGCAACCCTGCCAGAGCTCATCCTCTATCTTTAACATACATGTAGTTGTTTCTCATTTTTCCCTATTAAAGCAACATTACAAAGACCATAATCGTGCATACTCATTATGCACACATATCTGTGCAGGTGATTGACTTTTCCCAGGACAGATTGTCACTACGTACCAGCAGAGTTTTGGAGTCTCTCAGTAATAATCGATGTGACAGCATTTTCTTCAGCATTTTTGGATACATTGTCTTCACTGAGTTTCATAAAACCCCCATGAGATATTATTTATTCAGTTTTACAGAAGATGATGCAAGTTCGGTTTAGTTAACTGGTCACATATCTAGTAGGGGGAGGAACTGAAGTTGCAACTGGTCTTTTTACAAAGCTGGACAAAACCACATGGTAGAATTCCACTATGGCTTCAGTCCATGTTAAGTTTTTTTCCAGCTAATTTGTTCCCTTTGGTGCTACTAAAAACAAGATTTGCTCCCCAATTTATTTTCTAGTTAATGATTATTGTTATAGAGTAAAGCAGTTATTGAAATCTTTTGAACTCATTATTTCCAATAGCCAATTTCAGATGATTGTATTAGGCTTTTCAGACAGTCATTCATCTCATTATACCTCTTATAAGTAATAACTTCATCCTTTCCAATTTTTGTACTTCTTTTATTTGCTGTTGTTTTTATTTCTATTTTCAAAACCTATCATTTCCAAAACTATGCCTAATAGTAAGGATGGCAGTAGGTATTGTTTTATTTCATCTGACCTCATCCAATCTAGATTGTCTTTGGTAAAGTGGAAATTGTGTTCCCTTGAGTTCAATTCCCCAACCCTTCATCTTAAGAAAGGATACCTCGCCCTGGCCAGTTTTGCTCAGCGGTTAGAGTGTCGGCCTGCGGTCCGGAGAGACCCGGGTTTGGTTCCCGCTAAGGGCATGTACCTAGATTGCAGTTTGTCCCCAGCCCTGGTTGGTCGTGCGGGTGGCAGCCACTCGATGTGGCCCTTTCACGTCGATGTTTATCTCTCTCTCTCTCCCTCCTACTCTATCTGAACAAAAAAAAAAAAAAAAAGAAAGGATACCTCTATTCCTAAAGACTCAGATTTGGTTTTTTAAATTATAATGTTAAACTTTATCAAATGCATACTTGACAATAATGAAAATTATGTTTTCCTCATTAATTTACTAATCTCATGAACTATATTAATGGATTTCCTAATGCTGTTCACACTTGCTTTCCTAGATTAAATTCTACTTTGTCATGGGGAATTATTGATTGAAGAGGTCGTTGGATTTGTATTTCTCATATGTTACTTAAGATCATTGCTTCTCCCAGCCGGTGTGGCTCAGTGGTTGAGCATCGACCCATGCACCAAGAGGTCGCCGGTTCGATTCCTGGTCAGGGCACATACCCAGGTTGTGGGCCAAATCCCCAGTGGGGAGCATGCAGGAGGTGGCCAATTGATGTTCTCTTTCATCGATGTTTCTATCTCTCTCTCCCTCTCCCTTCCTCGCTCTCTAAAAGAAAAAAAAATCAATAAAGAATAAAAAAGATCTTTGCTTCATGTAAAAGTGAGAAATTAGAGTTTTTTGTTTGTTTTATTCTGTACCGTCTCTATCAAGTATTGGCTACCAGGTTTACACTATCCATGTAAAAGTAAATGAAATTATGGCAAGGGTCTTCTTTCCCTGCACTCTGTAAAATTGAAATAATATCAAATAATGTCAGCATCGTCTCTCTTGAAGGACCATAAAATATTGGTGAAACTATCCAGGTTGATACCTTTCCTGGGGCTAATTCTTCTGACTATCTTCAGATTTATTTTTAAATTATTGATAAATATATTGACACCTTCTATCTTTTTATGTACCAATTTTTGTAATTTGTCAAAAAATTGCATGTTTTAAGGAGACTTTGAAGCTTAATAGCCTAGAATTTTACGAAGTATTTTCTGTTTAATTGACTTAATTTGTTTTTATTTGTCATGACTAATTTTGCATGTTTGTTCATTTTTTACCTTATTTTATTGGACTTTGAAACTTAATAGCCTAGAATTGTACAAAGTATTTTTGTATAATTGATTTAATTTGCTTATATTTGTCATTGCTAATTTTGAATATTTGTTTATTTTTTATCTAATTAGGTACATAATCTTTTGTCTATATTATTGTTTTACAAAATAAGCTCTTAGAATTTAATATAAACTGTCCTCCCTTTTCTAACTTATAAAATTGTCCTTTAATCTTGAAGAAGTCTTTTTACTTATTTCTTTGTATTTGTTTTTCTGTTCTTTTCCATTTCTTTTGACAGCTACTTTCCTTTTAATTAAAGAATGTCTGGGTGTTTTTTTTAAACATACATAAGTGCTATAGTCCTAAATTTTTGCATGCCCATACATCCTTTTTGTTGCTTTTAAGTGAATGACAGCTTGACTAAGGATAGAATTGGGGAGTATGACCTTTTCCACCAATCCGCTGCAATCACTGCTTCATTATCTTCCAGCAACTAACATTACAGAGAAGTCTAAGGGTCATTCAGATTTTCCTCTTTCTTATAAATCTGTTTAATTGTTGGTTAGTTGATTATTGTTATTGTTTTAATACCATTATGCATTTAGAATTCTTTCTTCATCTTTGAAAATCAACACTTTCGTACTTAAGTTTCCCTTGTATCCCTGAACCCTTTCCTTACAGTCCATCCATTCTTTTCCACCAGGTTGGTTATTGTTATTCTGCACACTCCTAGTGTAGAGACAAAAGCTGCTTTCTAAGCCTGTTGGGAGCTGGAAGTTCAATCAAGAGCAGTGGTGAAGTCCCCTGGATAAATGTCACTCTGTGGACACCCTGGGTCATTAGCTAGTCAGTCAGTATCACATTCTGAGGACAAATTTGCCAGAACAATTCTAATATTATGACAATTAGTAACATTCACCCATTATTCCTTCTTAAAAAAACTTCAAGTATCAGAAAACAAGAGAAAGACAATTAGATGATTCCAGACTCAGCCTCACAGTCGAATCTTTACACAAGATTCTAGGTACGAGCATAAACACTGATAGCATTTTTCTTGTTTCTTTTTTTTTATTTATTGTTATTGTTGAGAGTATTACAGATGGCCCTCCTTGTGTTTCCTTTATTTATGTTCACATCATCACACATCCAGGGAAATGGTATTAGGGACCCAGCTGCATGGCTTCTTGTCCTTCTGGCCAAGTTTCAGTTACTTTCATGGCACTTGTCCTATATTTTTTTATACATTTTTCGGGTAGATCAGAGAATAAAGCCATTATGTGTGTGCATGTGTGTGTGAATAAGAAAAGCTAGTAGAGAAAGAAAACATTTTCCCAGGAGGGGGAAAAAAAATGGCCCTTTAATGTGTTGATATGGAGAAGGAACCTGCCAAGAAGGATTCCTTGTGGTCAACTGGGCTCAAATTCATAATCACAGTCTAGTAGCCTCTGCTGGCAGAGGCCTCTTATACACTCTGCATTTCAGGGGAAAAGCTGCAGAGTGAGCTGCCAAGCCTCTGGCACTGCTTTTCTGATGGCTGAGCTGACCATAAGAAGTGCCTGAATCAAATTTCCACCAGTGGGCCATGATCTTCTCTATCTTATTGGAACTATGTAGCTACATTCTCATTTGCATCTTTATCAACCAATCAGAGTAGCCCCATAGTGACCAACCAACATGTATGATTCTGACCAATCAGGATGGTGTTATTTGGCCCAATCAAATGGTGTAAATGTGTACTCCTCATTTTCATAAAAATGGACCAATCAAGGACCAGGTCAGACTCCTTCTTTATATAAGCAGGCCTCCTCTTTGGCTCACGGGAGCACCCTTTTGGTTTCCTCCAGAGGAGGCCGTGTTTCCATTTTACAAACTCTTCACCTGAATAAAGTCTCTCTTTTTACTGCACCCCAGATTGCATACTTCTGTTGGCATTGGATTGCTGGCAGCAACTTTATGTTGAAAAATGATAGGAAATAAATGTGTCTTTCCTGAACATTTAGTCATCCATGCCTTAATCACAGTAAGAAACTAGAGGAAAAAAAATAATAAACTAGAGACAACAGTGGTTAGGAAATTGAGAAGAGATACAGAATGGAAGCAATCTTGGTGTAAGTGTGTGTGTGTGTGTGTGCACGTGCGCGCGTGTGAACACATGGGCAGGTAGACAATCTGATCTGATTGTAATCATATCAAGCATTTTTGGTGATGAGAAATGATGAAAGATAGTTAAATCTGATAGAATCAATATTTTTCAGGGACTAGGTATACAACACCAAAATTCAGTAATGGGGACTAGTGGTACCATGTGGAAAACTGTTATTTCAAGAGTTAATTAATATTCAGTTTGCTCCTCCTAAAAATTGCCTTAAATACCCCCCAAATGAAGAAATACTTCCTACATTATCCTATTTAATACCTATCCTCCTCAATACCACCATTTCTAAGGAGAGGGATTCTCGATAACTTCAAGGATACATAATTTAGATATGTGAGGATTGAGAGGACCAGTAATTCCCTCAAAATATTTTGTATTGTTCTGCAACAACGAAGAAACAGGAAAAACTCCCATGGGGGGTAAAAGTCCATGATGATGGTCTGGAGGGTGAAAAACAAGACTAATCTTAAATGAGTCATTAATGTGTGCAAGTTCATACATTTCATATGCACTGCTCTTTCACATGTATCTCATTAATACTCCATATCAATTCTACGAGTACATGCTGCTATCTTAATGTTAGAGATAGAAATCAGCAATCAAATAAATTATTTACAGCCACACAATAAATAGCAGAATTCTTCTCTTTAAATAGCAGAGGATAGCTTCTTGCTTAAAATAAAGAGATTATAATCTCAGGTTCAATTCTTAATTGCTAGAATTATTAGAATAAAATTATAAAACTAAATTGTGACTCACAAATCTACTTCTAGATTAAATGTTCCACATATATTAATTCAATTATTATTTTTTAATCTTTCAAAACCATAACAATCCCGGCCGGTGTGGCTCAGCGGTTGAGCATCGACCCATGTACTAAGAGGTCGCTGGTTTGATTCCTGGTCAGGACACATGCCCAGGTTGTGGGCCAAATCCCCAGTGGGGGGCATGGAGGAGGCGGCCAAAGGATGTTCTCTCTCATCGATGTTTCTATCTCTCTCTCTCCCTCTCTCTTCCTCTCTCTCCAAAGAAAATCAATAAAAGAAAAAAAAACCATAACAATAATATTCTACATTTCCAATTAACATTACACACAACACACACACACACACACACACACACACACACACAAACATATTCCTGTCTTATTTTTTTCATTATTAATTTATTTTAGTTACAGATGTTTCTCAATTTTCCCCATTGACACCCTCCTCCCCATCCCCCCCACCCCATCCCCAGCTTTGTTGTCCATGTCCATCAATTATGTGTACATGCATATAAATTCTGTGGTTTATCTCTTCCCTCCCCTCCACCTCCTCTTCTAAGGTTTGTCAGTCTGTACCCTACTTCCATGTCTCTGGGTCTACCCTGTTCCTCAGACTGTTATGTTCATTATATTCCACAAATAAGTGAGATCATGTGATATTTGTCTTTCTCTGCTTGGCTTGTTTCACTTAGGATAATACTCTCGAGGACCCTCCATGTCGTCTCAAAGGATAAGAGATCTTTCTTTCTTACAGCTGCATAGTACTCCATTGTGTATATGTACCACAGCTTTTTATCCACTCATCTACTGATGGACACTTGGACTGTTTCCAGATCTTAGCTATTGTAAATAGTGCTGCTATGAACATAGGGCTACATATATTCTTTCTGATTGGTGTTCCAGGCTTCTTATGATATATTCCTAGAAGAGGAATCACTGGGTCAAATGGCAATTCAATTTTTAATTATTTGAGGTAACATCACAGTGTTTTCCATAGTGGCTGCACCAGTCTGCATTCCCACCAGCAGTGTACTAGAGTCCCCTTTTCTCCACACCCTCGCCAACACTTGTTGTTTGATGATTTGTTGATGGCAGCCATTCTGACAGGTGTGAAGTGATACCTCATAGTTGTTTTAATTTGCATCTCTCTGATGATTAGTGATGTTGAGCATTTCTTCATATAACTCTTAGCCATTTGTATGTCCTGTTTGGAGAGGTGTCTATTTAGTTCCTCTGCCCATTTTTCAATTGGAGTCTTTGTCTTCCTTTTGTTGAGTTGTATGAGCACTCTATATATTGTGGAGATTAACCCCTTATCTGATGTATCATTGGCAATTATGCTCTTCCATACAGTGGGTTCCCTTTCCAATTTGATGGTTGTTTCTTTTGCAGTGCAGAAGCTTTTTAGTTTGTTGTAGTTCCATGTGTTCATCTTTTCCTCTGTTTCTGTTGCCTTAGGTGATGTATCAGTGAATATTCTGCTGCGTATGATGTCCGAAACTTTGTTGCCTACATTTTCATCTAGGATTTTTATGGATTCACGAGTCACATTTAAGTCTTTTATCCATTTTGAGTTTATTCTTGTGTATGGTATAAGTTGGTGGTCTAGTTTCATTTATTTGCATGTAGCTGTGCAATTTTCCCAACACTATTTATTAAAGAGGCTGTCTTTACTCCATTGTATGCTTTTACCACCTTTGTCAAATATTAATTGAGTATAATGTCTTGGATCAATTTCCAGATTCTCTGTTCTGTTCCACTGGTTTATATGCCTGTTCTTGTGCCAGTACCAGGCTATTTTGATTACAGTAGCTTTGTAGTATAAGCTGATATCCGGTATTGTGATCCCACCTACTTTGTCCTTCTTTTTCAAGATTGCTGTGGCTATTCGGGGTCTTTTTTTGTTCCATATGAACTTTTGAAGTATTTGTTCTAGTTCTGTGAAACATGTCATTGGTATTTTGATGGGGATTGCATTGAATCTATAGATTGCTTTGGGTAATATGGACATTTTAATGATGTTAATTCTTCCAATCCATGAACAAGGTATATGCTTCCACTTTTTTATATCTTCCTCTATTTCTTTTTTCATGTCCTGTAATTTTCTGCAAATAGGTCCTTTACTTCTTTGGTTAAGTTTATTCCTAGGTATCTTAATTTTTTTTGCCTTGATGGTAAATGGGATTGTATTTTTAGTTTCTCTTTCTGTGAGTTCATCATTGATGTATAAGAATGCTGTCGATTTCTTGACGTTAATTTTGTATCCTGCTACTTTGCCAAATTCATTTATTAAGTCTAATAGATTTTTGATGGAGGCTTTGGGGTTTTCTATGTACAATATCATGTCATCTGTGAATAATGACAGTTTCACTTCCTCCTTTCCAATTTGGATTCCTTTTATTTTTTCTTCACGTCTGATTGTTGTGGCTAAGACTTCTAGTACTATGTTAAATAAGAGTGGCAAAAGTGGGTATCCCTGGCTTGTTCCTGTTTTTAAGGGAAATGATTGTAGTTTTTGCCCATTGAATATGATGTTGACTGTAGGTCTTTCATATATGGCCTTTATTGTGTCAAGATATGATCCCTCTATTCCCACATTGCTGAGTATTTTTAGCAGAAAGGGGTGCTGGATTTTGTTGAATGCTTTTTCAACATCTATTGATATGATCATGTGGTTTTTATCTTTCATTTTGTTTATGTGGTGTATCACATTTATTGATTTGTGAATATTGTACCGTCCTTGCATGCCTGGGATGAAACCCACTTAGTCATGATGAATAATTTTTTTGATGTATTGCTGGATCCGATTTACTAGTATTTTGTTAAGGATTTTGGCATGTGTGTTCATCAGGGATATTGGCCTGTAGTTTTCTTTCTTTGTAGTGTCTTTTTCTGGTTTTGGAATTAGGATTATGCTGGCCTCATAAAATGAGTTTGAAAGCATTCTTTCTTCTTGAAGTTTTTGGAATAGTTTGAGGAGAATGGGTGTTAGTCCTTCTTTGAATGTTCGGTAAAACTCCCTCGTGAAGCCATCCAGGCCTGGGCTTTTGTTTGCTGGGAGGGTCTTGATTACATCTTCAATTTCCTTCGTTGTTATTGGTCTGTTCAAGTTTTCTATCTCTTCCCAGTCCAGTTTTGGGAGACTATGTGTTTCTAGAAATTTGTCCATTTTGCTTAGATTGTCGAGTTTGTTGCCATATAAATGTTCATAGTATTTGTTAATGATCCTTTGTATTTCTGTGGTGTCAGTTGTTACTTCTCTTCTTTCGTTTCTGATTTTGTGTATTTGGGTTCTCTCTCTTTGTTTCTTGGTGAGTCTAGCTAAGGGTCCATCAATCTTGTTTATCTTTTCAAACAACCAGCTCTTTGTTTCATTGATCCTTTGAATTGTTTTTTTGATCTCTATGTCATTTATTTCTGCTCTTATCTTTACTATTTCCTTCCCTTTACTTGCTCTGGGTTTTTCTTTTTGTTTGCTTTCTAGTTCTTTAAGTTGTGAGGTTAGATAGTCTATAAGAAATTTTTCTTGTTTCTTGAGGTAGGCCTGTAGTGCTATGAACTTCCCTCTCAGAACTGCTTTTGCTGCATCCCACAGATTTTGTGTTGTTGTTTGTTCATTTTCATTGGTTTCCAGGAAGTTTTTAATTTCTTCCTTGATCTCCTCTGTAACCCATTCATTGTTTAATAATATGTATTTAGCCTCCATGTGTTCAAATGTCTTTGCATGTTCTTGTTGCAATTGATATCTTGTTTCATGCCATTGTGATCCAAGAAGATGTTTGATATGATTTGAATCTTCTTGAACTTGTAGAGACTTTGTTTGTGTCCTAACATGTGGTCTATCTTTGAGAATGTCTCATGTGCAGTTGAGAAGAATGTGAATTCTGTAGTTTTGTGGTGTGGTTCTCTGTAGATATCTGTTAAGTCCCTTTGGTCTAGTGCTTCATTTAGAGTCTCTATTTCCTTGTTAAATTTTTGTTTAAAGGATCTATCCAGTGATGTCAGCAGGGTGTTGAAGTCCCCTGCTATGATTGTATTGCTGTCGATTTCTCCTTTGAAGTCCTCCAGAAGATTTTTAATGTGTTTTGGTGCTCCTATATTGGGTGCATATATGTTTACCAAGGTTATATCTTCCTATTGGATAGACCCTTTCAATATTATGTAATAACCTCCTTTGTCCCTAGTTATGGCCTTTATTTTGAAATCTATTTTATCAGATAGGAGTATTGATACCCCAGCTTTTTTTTTCCTTTCCTTTTGCTTGGAAGATTTTTTCCATCCCTTCACTTTCAACCTATGTGAGTCTTTTGTTGTGAGGTGGGTCTCTTGTAAACAACATATATATGGGTCATGCTTTCTTATCCAATCCGCTACTCTGTGTCTTTTTATCGGAGCATTCAGTCCATTTGCATTTAAAGTGATTATTGATATGTACTTATTTATTGCCATTTTTGTTTAGTTTGGTTCTATTTTCTTTCCTATTTCTTCTACTAATTACAGCAGTCCTTTTAACATTTCTTGCAGTGCTGGTTTGGTGCTAATGTATTCCCTTAGCTTTCTTTTTTCTTTTTTTTTTCTTTTTTTTTTTGTCTGAGAAGCTCTTTATTTGACCTTCTATTTTGAATGATAGCCTTACTGGGTAGAGTAGTCTTGAATTCAGATCCTTATTTTTCATGACCTTGATTACTTCATGCCATTCCCTTCTGGCCTGTAGTGTTTGTTTTGAGAAGTCAGCTGATAGCCTTATGGGGCTTCCTTTGTAGGTAACCTGTTGCTTAGCTCTTGCTGCCTTTAGGATTCTCTCTTGGTCTTTAATTTTTGGCATTTTAATTACTATGTGTCTTGGTGTGGGCCTGTTTGGGTTCTTCTTACTTGGGGCTCTCTGTGCTTCTTGAACTTTAATGCCTTCTTTCTTCACCAAGTTAGGGAAGTTTTCTGTCACTATTTTTTCAAATATATTTTCTAACCCTTGCTCATTTTCTTCTTCGGGGACTCCTATGATGTGAATATTATTACGTTTCCAGTTGTTCTACAGTTCTCTTAAGCTGTCTTCCTGTTTTGTAATTGTTTTTTCCTTTTGGTTTTCTGTTTGGTTGATTTTTTCTACCCTGTCTTCTAATTCACTGATCCAGTCCTCAGCTTCCTCTACTCTGCTGTTTAGTCCTTCCAATGTGTTCTTTATTTCTGCTATGTTATTCTTCATTTCTTCTTGGTGCTTCTTGATTTCCAATTGGTTGATTTTCAATGTTTCTATGTCTTTACTTATGGTTTTGATGTCCTTAGTCATGCTGTTGATCTTCCTCAAGATCATGTCTCTGAATTCTAGCTCTGTTAACTTGCTTAACTCTATTTCATTTATCTCATCTTCAGTAGAGGTCTCTTGTTCTTTCATTTAGGATTTGTTTCTTTGTTTCACCATTTTGGCTATCTCAGTGGGTTTTGGAGCCTGCCAAATTTTCCCTGTTGATGTTGGTGTTCTGCTGTTTGTGGCTCCCTCTACTGTGTTTGGATGAGCATGGGAGGACCCACCTTAAACACCACTCTCAAGTCTTACTTTCCTGAGCAGATTTTCAAGCCCAGGAATGGTTCAGTTATCCTCTAGCTTTTTGCCTAGAGGCTATTAGTCTCAGTTACTTGAAGAGCCTTGGGTTCTAAGTTGAATGAAAACTTCCCTCAGGTGTTCAGTGTAAGAGGATTTCCCGAGGGTGGGCAGATGCTGGTAGTTAATGAGCCTCAATTTGCATTTCAATAGCCCACCTGGGTGGGGTTGAATCTCTGAAGGAGGGGCTGCTGCCTCTCCCTGGAGCCCTGGGAAGGAGTAAGATGGCCACTGTCCTGTGTGGCAGCAACTCAGCAAAAACTCTGAGCGCCCTTCAAATCCCGAGTGTCCCCACACAGTTCCAGTCCAGTCTTCCCCCTGTCTGCCGGAGCCCAAGGTGAGTGGCTGTGGCTATTTTAGCGCTCTGTCCTGGCCCTCTGTGCGGTGGAGCGGACTTCGTAATTTAACCCCGAGGGTGCTACTCACGGCTAAGACCGCTGCTGTCGGTGGGTTCCCAGATCCCCTCTTGTGCTTCCGCAATCCTACCTGGATCGATTCAGTGTCCCTGGTTATGTGGTCTTCGCAAGCTGCTTTTCTGTTGCTTTTTCCTGATGATTTGTCTTTATTTTATTTGTAATTCCAGTTTGGTCCTGGGAGATGGTCTGTGTAGCTTCCATTCACTCTGCCGCCATTTTGGAATCTCCCTGTCTTATTTTTATTTAATCTCTATTAAAGTTATAAAACATGATTTAAATTTTTAAAAAGAAATATATTGAGGTTTTCTAGTGTTTACTGCTGATTCCTAGTTCTGGTCTTGCATATCTAATTTGCTGGCTTTGTACAGGATTTGTGCTTTGTCATCTGAGACCACCAGCATCTGAAATTACTGAAGGTTAGATGAAACTAATACATGCCACTAACCATGTGATTATTAAGCTTAGAAGTAAATCTTCTGGCCCTAGTCTTGCCTCCAGATGACTCCAGCCCCATCAAACATTTTGACTGCAACTTTATAAGATCCTGAGCGAGAATCATACAGCTAAACCTTTTTCAGATTGTAGTCACATGTGATAATAAAGATTTTCTTGTTGTTTAAGCCACTAAGACTTGAGGTAATTTGTTGCACAACAATAGGTAATATATGTCTAATGATTTTGATTGAAAACTGGATACTGTAGATAATTACTTGTAGCAACTCTGGATTCTGCCATTTTCTTCTGAAAATTATCAGACTTTTGCAATTAGGCAGTTTAAGTTGCCTGGAATGTAACTGCAAACATTATTTTCCCCTAGGGTATTCAGCTGTTTGTTTCCTATTCTCATGCCCTCCCACAGGAACTCCTTTGCCTATGAAATTTGGCAGTCAGCCAAAGATTTGAATAGAAATAGAGTTGACCCTGTAGTTTCCTTCCTTTTAAAATTTTCCTGAATTTCTAGTTTCTCTGTCAGACTTTAGTTCTAAATTCTGACTCTTCAATATTTCTGCCTGCCAAGCTGTGCATGATTGCGAAATTAAGAAAAGCATGAAATTCACAGATTTATCTTTCAAGAGTAGATTTATCTCTGGTCTATGCTTGCCTTTCTGCCATGCTTCCTGGAAGACTTCCCCAACTCCTTGATTGGTTAACTGTCAATCGCAGATTTGGGCATTTTATGCTCTAAATTTGGGTCTAATTTCTTCAGTAGTGCTTGTGTTTCCAGGATGTCTCCTTAAAATGCCCAGCTTTATTCCTTTAGTCTTTAAGCACATTTAGCCATTGAGGGTGTGGTCCAGGAAAGCCACTGCTTTTCCACAACCATGGCCAGGGGGGATAGATGGTGCCCTTGGTCAAGGAAGCCAGCAGCTCATAATTCTTAGTGTTTTCTTTCTATTCTTTCTGTCACACAGCTTTGTTTTTTTCCTTTCTTGAGACTAGATTCTCCTCCAGTTTTTCTCTGTTTTGAGGTGCTCTTCAGCGTTTCTTTTTTTATTTTGTCCAGTTTTATAACTGTGATCTGCCAGGGGTTTATACAACCACTTCAATATTCCACTATTGACAAAAGTGATCCCAAATGTCTGTTTTCAAACCTTTCTTTTGATTTTAAATGTGGCATCTTAAGAAATTACAGGAGACTAAAATGTTTTAATCTTTGAATTTAGTGATTTTAGTTATCTCAAGAAGACAGCAATCAGTAAGATATATTACAAACCTTCAAGAATTAAGAACAGAGGACAGATTAATGGATAATTTTGATTTAGACTTAGTATCTATATAAATTTATGCTGCCAAGAGCCTTCTTCAAAGGGCTTAATATTATAGTGGGTACTTGTATTAGTTATCTACTGCTGTATAACAAATTACCACAAACTCAACAACTTAAATCAGCACCCATTTATTGGCTTATAGTTCTAAAGACCAGAAGTCCAGCAAAGCACTACTGGGCTTCTCTGTTCGGAGTATCATGGGCTGAGATCAAATTGCCAGAGTAAGCTCATCTAGAAGATCTGGAGAGCAATGGCTTTCAAACTCAGAGTTAGCAGAATTCAGTTCCTTACAGCTGTAGGGCTGAGGTCCCTATTGCTTTGCTGGCTGTTGGCAAGAAGACTTTCTCAGCTCCTTTATACAACCTACATTGCTTCTCACATGTTCCTTCCATTTTCAAGCCAGCAACAGTTCATCCAATTCCCTTCGTACTTCAAATCTCCCTGATTTCCTCTTCTGTCACCAACCAGAGAAAACATGCACTTTCAAAAGAGTTCACATAACTGCATCAGGTTCACCTGGATAGTCTTCCTGTCTTAAAGTCAACTGTGCCATATAATCATGTTAGTAACCGCTCAGTATAACCATGGAATCTTGGGATCCATCTTAAGAATTCTGTCTACTGCAGTCTCATCATAAAAATGTCTCTTTTGCCCTGGCCAGTTTGGCTTAGCAGTTAGAGCATTGGCCCTTGGACCAATGAGTCATGGGTTTGATTCCGGCCAAGGGCACATAACTTGGTTGCAGTTTGTCCCTGGCCCTGGTCGGAATCATGCAGGAGGCAACCAGTTGATGTGTCTCTCTCACGTTGATATATCTCTCTCTCCCTCCCACTCTATCTGAAGATAAATAGAAAAATATCCTCGGGTGAGGATTTTTTTTAAAAGTCTCTTTTACTGTATCTAGATGCCACCCAAACACTTGGGGGCACTAGGGAAACACAGAACATCTTCACAAATTACCCACTCTGCACTGTACCTGTCAAATTCAATTATTAGTCAACAGCCAGTGTGTCCTACTTTGTAATCAGCAAACCAACAGAATAAAATGAGACCAGATCCTTCCATCAAACAAATTACAGATGCTTGCCTATTTTTTCTACACCCCTAGGAATGGTATAGTATTTATGCGTGAGTGCTCATACATTGCATTTGGGAACTGGAGCATGTAATTTGCACTCCAAACTGTGGAGAGAAGTAACCAATTTACACATGAAAAATGATTTATATGCAACACTCACTACAGCTTCATTTATAATAATGAAAACAGTGTTTAAAAACACTAGAGTGCAAAGCAAATTCTAGCACATCTGCAAGATACTCATTTATGTATTCTTTCAGCCTTTCAACAAATATATTTATAGTTTACCTGCCACGTGCCAGGTACTGTTAGGTACCTAGATATACAATGATGCAAAAGAGACCTGGTTCTTAGTCTTATATGAAATTTATAATATAGTTGGGGAGGGAAGACATTAATTAAATCATTACACAAACTAATGTAAAATTGCAACCTCTGAAGCGTGTAGCCTTTTAAAATAATGATTTTAACTTAAAAGTTGTCACACACAAAAAGGAGAAATCTGCCTATGATATCACATTAAGATAAATAAGAAATATCTATAATTGTATTCATACAATGTTATTAATAATATAACATAAACTTTGCAAAGAGAAAAAAATGGAAAGACACAAACCAAATGTTAACATTGGTTATCTTATTTATATTTATATCTACTTCCTAAATTATATAATTTGCATATATTACTTTTATAAATAGAAAAATTAAATTCTATTACAATAATTTAAAAAATCATTTTTATTCTCTCTACTCCTGTAATCAGATGTTTAAAGTTTGCATGGTCTGGGCCATATTTTCATATCTTTTTATTTTTAATTTTGTGGTTTAGACTGAACTAATTAAAAACAAATATAAATGTGAAACTACCCAGTAAGACCCTAAGCAAAGAACCCAGCTAACCCATGTTCAAACTCCTAACACATGGAGACGAATAAATGTGTGTTGTTTCAAGCTGCTAAATTTTTATGTCAGTCAGCAATAGAGAACTAATACAACTATCTTACTCTGCTTTTTGCCTCTAGCATAACCTCTTTGTTTCAATAAGTAGTGACTCAAGTTTCTACCCAGGCTGAGGGACTGGGAGCTTGAGCCAGTGATTTCTGTGAGGAATTGAAGTCTTCACGCATAAAGGGGCACTTGGAAGCTTCAGGTCCAATTGGGATGGCTATGTAGCAAGAACTGAATCCCCAGTAAAGTCTAACAAAGACAAAACAAATGGAGTGAACAGGTTCAACAGGTTCAGTTGCTGCTTCTTAGAGACATCCCACAAAGCAAGAAGAAGTAAACCTTCGTTGGTGGTATCAATAGACGAAAGGGGTTGATTAATGCATCAAATTAAGGATTTCTTCTCCTGACTCTCCCTGCCTTCCTTTGTGCCATTTTAATGTCCCTAACCTGAGAGATCCAAGGATAGGCCAGCAGGAAGGCTACCCAGTCCCTCCTCCCCATAACCAGCATGGACTCCCATGATTTGGGTTCAAACATTAACATCAGGTTGTAACGTTGGGGACCTCTCCAGGCTTCAATTCCAACCAATGGGCATGGTGATACAGAGGTCTGGAGATTTATGACTGCCGTTTCCAAAAGGATCCAGTTTAACATTCATTTTTTACTGTGAAGGTAGATGTTGTAATAGATACTTAAACTCTTGTAAAAAATATATTTTTTTATTATAGCATAGTTGACATACAATATTATATAGTTTCAAGAGTACAACATAATGATTCAACATTTATATGTTATGAAACGATCACCATGATAAGCCTAGTAATCTTCTGTCGTCATACAAAGTTAATACAATATTCTTGACTATATATATGGAAGTTTGTACCTGTTAATCTCCTTCACTTTTTTTTTACCCAGCCCCCAACCCCCTCCCCTCTGGCAACCATCATTCTGTTCTTTGTTTCTATGAGTCTGTTTCTATTTTGTTTCGTTTGTTCACTTCTTTTGTTTCTTTAGATTCTACATATAAGTGAAATCATACAACATTTATCTTTCTCTGTCTGACTTATTTCACTGAGCGTAATATTCTCTAGGTATATCCAAGTTATGGCAAATAGTAAGATTTCATTAATTTTATGGCTGAGTAATATTCTATTATATATATATATATATATATATATATATATATATATATATATATATACACATTCATTTATTGATGGTCACTTAGCTTGCTTTCATATCTTGACTATTGTAAATGATGCTGCAGTGAACATAGGTGTGCATATATCTTTTCAAATTAATGTTCTTGTTTTCTTCAGATAAGTACCCAAAAGTAGAATTATTGAGTCATATGGTGGTCTATGTTTAATATTTTGAGGGACCCCATACTGTTTTCCACAGTGGTTGTGCCAATTCACAATCTCACCACAGTGCACAATTGTTCCCTTGTTTCACAGCTTCACCAACACTTTCTTGTTGACTTTCTGATAGGAGCCATTCTGACAGGTGTGAGGTAATATCTCATTGTAGTTTTGATTTGCATTTCTTATAATTAGTGGTATTCAGCATCTTCTCATGTGTCCATTGTTGATCTGTATGTCTTCTTTGGTTTTGGAGAAAAGTCTGTTAAGGTCCTCTGCCCAATTTTTAAATTAAATTGTTTTTTTGTTTTTTATTGAGTGGTGTGAGTTCTTTATACATTTATATATTTTGGATATTAACCCTTTTGCAAAAATGTTCTCCTATTCAGTAGTTAGTCTTTTTGTTTTGTTGATGGTTTCCTTCATTGTGCAAAAACCTTTTAGTTTGATGTAGTCCTATTTATTTTGTTTTTGTTTTGTTTGTTTTTGTTTTTGTTTTTGTTGCCCTTGCCCAAGGAAACTTTCCAAGAAAATATTGCTAAGAGTGATGTCAAAGAGTTTACTGCCTATGTTTTCTTCTAGGAGCTTCATGATTTCAGGTCTCATTTTGAAGTCTTCTATTTTTATGTAAATAAGAGCTTTGAACAAGATGTCTCCTAGTAATGACGTTCTAAACCATTCTGGTGGGTGAATGATGCAGCACATTCCAGTTGATTTCAGGACAACCAAAAACATCTTATAATTCCAAGATATCTTCAGCCTTGCGGGCCAACACTTACAATTCATTTATGGAGCTGTAATTCTTTGGTGTACAGGTCTGTGCTTGTTAGAACACAGGAACTTTTAGAAGAGATTCCTCACTTTAGTGTTATCAATCCACAGACAGCAACAGACTTCACACCCTGCCTTGTGAGCAGATGTGACCATAAAAGGAATAAGAAATGCGTAAATACAGAGGCTCTGAAGAGTCAATATAGGGCAGCAACTATTTGCAGAATGGTAACTGAAGGTACTGGACGCTAAAGGCAAATATTTCCTTTGTTAGAAGCACATGGGGGCTGAGCAGTCTTTTTTTAAATTCCACTGAAATGAGGTAATCATATTTCAATAGAAATTTCCATTTACCTTATCTCTCTCCAGCTCAAAATTCACCATTGTTCCTCACTTCACCCACAGAATAACTAATCTCAAAGTTACATATGGAACATGAAATTAGTGAGAAGCATCTTCACGTAAGTGAAGAGGCACTGATAAAACAGAAACCATACTTAGCACCTGGGGAAATTTACCAAACCTTGGAAATGGAAGAAGTAGCCAAAAGATTAGCAAGCACTTTCTTTAAAACACAGACACGCAGCTCCAACCACAGGACAAAGGAGCTGCTCCCCAGAACAAGTGTGGGGCAAAGGCCCGCACCTCACCTGAAGCATGGGCACTGGCGTGCTTCTTCTACTGCAGCCATCTGCTCTTCAACGCCCAGCTGCTCCTGGGTTACAGACCTCCTCAGAAACCAGATGGCCTCAGGAATCTGCCACCATGACGAGAACAGTTCTAATCATCTCCCTTCCACCATCCTTCTCATGACCTGTGTACTACTCCCCTTGGCCCTGAAATCCAAATGGGCCATCCTCTTTTATAAACAGCAGAATTTGTTCTCTCCGAGGAAGAATAAACCATCAAACATAAGCTTGTGGGGAAGGAGGAAGGATGGGTGTAGTAGAGTAATTCTACATGAAGGCAGCCCAGGAAAACCTCTGGCACCACTTTCTAGAAAAAAGGAAAAACCACAGGTTTAATCTCTGACCAAAATTGTGCTGCACAGATTCTACGTGGTGAATGTCACCTCAGAACCGGGTAAAAGGGAACCTTGCAAAATACTGAGACATGCATTCCCTCCATCAGTCATCGAGACACAAGCATTGTATGTGCCATGCACTGTGCTAGTTGCTGAACATCCAGAGATAAATGGGAGTTGGCAGTATAGGGAGGGGGACCATCCACCAGCAAGCATCACACTGTGTAAAGATACTACAACAGATACAAAGTGCAGTGTCTGCACAGCAAGGAATGCAAAGCAGCAATAGTCCCCTACCCTGGAACTCTGGGGTGGCAATTCAAACCTCTAGGGTTACATGTAATGGAATGCAAACCTTTCTCAGAAGCAGCTAATGGTCACATGCCTCCTAATATGTGACTTAGCTCTTAGTCTTAGCAGCAGCTACTTTTGATTGATTGGTTGATGGATGCAAAGTCCTTTCAGTGAGGTTGTTAAATCAGTATATTGAAATGTGCCAGTTTAAGTTAAATATACACAAACATCATATCCCAAATACTACACAATGAAACTTCAGAGAGGAAGAAAAGATAGGTTTCAGTGGAGCCTTGGCATGAGCCCAGGGAGCAGCCCCCAGGGGAAAGATAAGAAAGAAGGCTGTCAAGTTCTCAATGGCAGCAACTTCAACTGCAAAGTCTTTTTACATTTATGGGGATTTGATTATCCAGAGAGATAAGACAGAAACGGGTAAGAGAAATCAAAGTGAAATAAAACTCTCAATATAGCCAGAGAAATAGAGTTATTTGGGAAAAAAACAAACAAACAAACAAAGATCATTCAGCCAGTTGTTTTTTATTAAAAATAAAATCCTCAAAGCCAAGATTCCAAGTTGGTATTGAGTCCTTCATAACAAAGATGAAAAATTTAAACACCAAAGGTGCTGAACTAAACTCTATGTTTTAAAAATAATAATAATAAAGCATTGATTTAAGCTATAGAAGAGTAATTTATAAATATAGGACTGTTTTGGGAGAAACTTGTAAACTGAAGGTAAGACTTACTGCAGACCGTATTTTATCATTTAAAAAAATAATATAAATCCTCAAATTATTTAACGTTGAATTAGTTGACATTGCATTTTCAACTAAGGAATTCCAATCCTGATAACTGTACTAAAATGAGTAAACCTAAAATTAATGATGAAACAAATAACATGATGCTAGGGAGATATAACTGATTAAGCAATAGCACATTCCTCCCGACTATGAATATCATAGCCACACACACACGAACATACACACATGCAAACATGAGTGCACACATGTTCAAACACCAGAACATAAATAGAGAAATGGTCTTAGTCACTTGGTCCACTGACCACTTTAGCCTAGTTTATAAAAAGAAAAAAGAGAGCAAGAGTGAGTGAGAGAGAGAGAGAGAGAGAGAGAGAGAGAGAGAGAGAGAAACTTCACAGTTAGAATGCTGGTGATTATTTTGGGATTCCTTGGTTGGCACAAGACAGTTTGTAATCATGTACAGACAGATGCTGTGCCACAGGCTGATTAAAATTGACAGCTGCCCAAGCCATTGATAATGGCCCTGCTTATTTAGAGAAAGCTGTCCTCCATTGCCTGGTTAGGAAAATAAACCTTAGATTAACAGTGTCCATTTTTCATTTCATTGTCTCTACACACACCTAGTTCATAGCTTACCCAATGTATAAATGTAAGTCATCCAGCCTCTAACTCAGGGAAAGAAGTGGGAAAGCCAGGGGATTAGGCAGGTCCAATTTATCACCTAGAAAATAAACAGACCCCGCTCCTGCAGTGGTGGGAAGATAGCAGCTGGGTTGTAACTAAGCACCCCAGCAGTGGTGTTGAGCAGGAACCAGCCAATAAAAACTTGACCTTGAGGAGCAGAGAAGCAGAAGACAGATGATAGGGCCAGAGAGGTGTTTTGTTCTTTGTAAAATGAGAAGAGGCTATATAACTTCTTGTGTTTCTCTGGTTCTCCACTTTACAAGGCACAGTGCCAAACTCATCACATTTGATCCTCATGACCTTGTTAGTGACTTCAAAGGATGCTATTATTCAACTTTATCATTTCACAAGATTCATGCATGCATCTTTGTTCTTGAACAGTCTGTTAGCAATATTATCAATCTCTAGTGAAGCTTGGCTATCACAATTCATAGTGCTAAGGAGGAACGTTTAAAAAAATACCAGGGTAACAATCTCTTAAGCATATGTAGCATGACTCTAAGGTACTGAAACTGAAAATGTTTACTAACTTCTATTGCCGATTAGCAGAGACCAAACCAACACTACTTACAATCCAGTCTGCCTATTCTGAGAACATTTCATGGTTGCCAATATCTTTGAAACATTTTTATTGGAGGAAAACCCATGAGACATTCACGTTTCCATCTTTATAGACACTTTTTCAATTGAATTTATTGGGATGACACTAGTTAATAAAAGTATATGTTTCAAGAGAACAATTCTATAGCACACCATCTATATATTGTACTGTGTGTTCATCACCCCAAGTCATCCCTTTCTGTCACCATTTATCCCCTCTTTACCTTCTTCTACCTCCCCAATCCCCCCTTCCCTCTTGTAATCACCATACTGTTGTCTATGAGTTTTTTGTTTTTTGTTTTTTTGGCTTAATCTCTTTGTCATTTTCACCCAGCCACCCAAAACGCCTCCCATCTGACAGCTGTCAGTCTGTTTTCTATATCTATGAGTCTGTTTCTATTTAGTTCATTTGTTTATTTTGTTCATAAGATTTCACATATAAGTGAAATCACATAGTATTTGTCTTTCTCTGACTGGCTTATTTCACTTAGCATAATACTCTCTAGGTCTATGCATGCTGTAAGATTTCCTTCTTTTTACAGATGAGTAGTAGTATTCCATTGTGCAAATCTACAACTTTTTTATCCACTTATCTACTACTGGGCACCTGGGCTGCTTCAAAATCTTGGCTATCATAAATAACACTGCAATGAATATACAGGTGCATATATTCTTTCAAATTAGTGTTTTGGCTTTTTTTTTTTTTTCTCAGATATATTCCCAGAAGTAAAATCACTGGGTCATAAGGAAGTTCCTTTTTTAATTTTTTTGGGAAACTCCATACTGTTCTCCACAGTGGCTGTACCAGTTTGCATTCCTACCAACAGTGCATGAGGGTTCCCTTTTCTCAACAACCTTGCCAACACTTGTTGTTTGTTAATTTATTGATGATAGCCATTCTGACATATTTGAGGTGACAGCTCATTGTGGTTTTACTTTGCATTTCTCTGATGATTAGTGATGTTGAGCATCTTTTCATATATCTATTGGCCATCTCTATGTCCTCTTTGGAGAAGTGTCTATTCTGATAATTTGCAGATTTTTTTCTTAAATATGTCTTATTGATTTTTTAAAGAAAGAGGAAGGGAGAGAGAGATAGGAACGTCGATGTGAGGGAAAAACTTCAATCAGCTGCCTCCTGCACGCCCCCTATTGGGATTGAGCCTGCAACCTGGGCATGTGCCCTGACCAGGAACAGAACTGGGACCTCTCAGTCCAAGAGACAATGCTCAATCCACTAAGCCACACTAGCTGGGCTGCCCATTTTTTAATTGAATTGGTTGTGGGGGTTTTTGTTTTTGTTTTTTGTTGGGCTTTTTTTTTTTTGGCATTGAGTTTTATAAGTTCTTTATAAATTTTGGGTATTAACCCCTTATCAGATATACCATTCAGTAGTTGTCTTTTCATTTTGTTGATGGTTTCCTTTGCTTTTCAAAAACTTTTTAGTTTGATGTAGCCCCATTTATTTATTTATTTATTTATTTATTTTGTCTCCCTTACCTGAGGAGATATATCAGAAAAAATATTGCTATAAGAAATGTTCAAGATGTTACTATCTATGTTTTCTTTTAGAACTTTTATGGTTTTGAGTCTAACATTTAACTCTTTAATCCATTTTGAGTTTATTCTTGTGTATAGTGTAAGAAGGTGGTCTAATTTCATTATTCTCGTGTGTCTGTCCAATTTTCCCAATATCATTTATGGAATAGACTGTCTTTACCATACTAAATGTTCTTGCATCCTTTGTCAAATATTAATTGACCATAAAGGCATAGGTTTATTTCTGAGCTCTCTATTCTGTTCTATTGATCTATATTTCTGTTTTATGCCAGAACCATGCTGTTTTGTTTTGTTTTGTTTTGTTTTAAATCCTCACTTGAAGATATTTTTCCATTTATCTTCAGATAAAGTGGGAGGGAGAGAGAGAGAGAGAGAGAGAGAGAGAGAGAGAGAGAGAGAGAGAGAGAGAAGTGCAACCGAGGTACATGCCCTTGACCAGATTCAAACCTGTGATTCTTTGGTCCATGGGCGGACACTCTAACTACTGAGCCAAACTGGCCAGGAGGAACCATGCTGTTTTGATTACTGTGGCTTTGTAGTGTACTTTGATGTAACATAGTGTAATTTTTTTTTTAATTTTTTTTATTCCTCACCTGAGAATATTTTTCCATTTATCATTAGATAGAGTGGGAAGGAGGGAGAGAGAGAGAGATACAGAGAGAAACAGCAACATGATAGAGCCACATTGACTGGTTGCCTCCCGCATGACCCGACCAGGGCTGGGGATGAACTGTAACCAAGGTACGTGTCATTGACCGGAACTGAACCCATGACTCTTTTGTCTGTGGGCCGACATTCTAACCACTGAGCCAGACCGGCCAGGGTCATAGTGTGATTCTTTTAACTTTGTTCTTTTTTCTAAAGATTGATGTGACTATTCTAGGTCTTTTATAGTTCCATATAAATTTTTAGAATATTTTTTCTAGTCCTGTGAAATATGCCATTGGTATCTTGATAGAGATTGCATTAAATCTAAAGATTGCTTTTGGGTCCAGCCAGTGTGGCTCAGTGGTTGAGCATCAACCCAGGCACCAAGAGGCTGCCAGTTCAACTCCCGGTCAGGACACATGTCCAGGTTGTGGGCCTGATCCCCAGTGGGGGGCATGCAGGAGGTGACCAATCGATGTTCTCTTTCATCAATGTTTCTATCTCTCCCTCTCTCTCCCTCTCCCTTCCTCTCTCTAAAAAACCAATAAAGAAAAAAAAATTTTTTTTAAAAAGATTGCTTTGGGTAGTTATGGGCATTTTAATGACGTGAATTCTTCCTATCCATAAACACGATATATGCTCCCACTTATTTGTATCTTCTTCATTTTCTTTCTTCAGTGTCTTGTAATTTTTTGAGTACAAGTCTTTTACATCATTGGTAAAATTTATTCCTAGGGCCCTGGCCAGACAGCTCAGTTGGGAGGAGCATCATCCTATGCACCAAAAGGTTGCAGGTTCGATCCCTGGTCAGGGCACATGTGCAAGGCAACCTATCAATGTTTCTTCACATCAATGTTTTTCTCTCTCTCTCTCTCTCCCTTCCTCTCTTTCTAAAAATCAGGAAAAACATATCCTTGGGTGAGGATTAAAAACAAATTTATTTCTAGATATTTCATTTTTTTTTTTTATTAAATTGTAAATGGGTTTTCTTAGTTTCTTTTTCTGACAGTTCATTATTAGTGTATAAAAATGCAACTGATTTCTGGATTTTTATTTTTTATCCTGCTACTTTGCTGAATTTATTTATCAATTCTAGTGGTTTTTCTGGTGGAATCTTTAGGGTTCTTTATGTACACTATTATGTCATCTGAAAATAGTGACAGTTTTACTTTTTTCCTTTCCAATTTAGAAGCCTATTATTTCTTCTTCATGTCTGTGGCTAGGACGTCCAGTATTATACTGAATAAGAGTGGTGAAAATGGACATCCCTGTCTTGTTTCTAATCTGAAGGGAAAGACTTTTAGTTTTTGCCCATTGAGTATGATGTTGGCTATGAGTTTGTCATATATGGCCTTTAGTATGTTGAGGTAAGTTCCCTCTATTCCCAATTTGCTGAGAGTTTTTATCATAAAGGGGTGCTGGATTTTATCATGCTTTTTCTGCATCTATTGATATAATAATGTGATTTTTATTTTTTCTTTTGCTTATGTGGTATATCATGTATATTGTTTTGTGAATATTGTACCAACCTTGCATCCCCAGAATAAATCCTACTTGATCATGGTATATGACCTCTTAAAAATGTTTTTAATGTACTGCTGGATTTGATTGTTAATATTTTGTTGAGAATTTTAGCATCTATGTTTGTCAGGGATATTGGCCTATATTTTTCTTTCTTTGTAGTGTCTTTATCTGGTTTTAAAATTAGGATAATGCTGGCCTCATAAAATGAGCTTTTGAGTCTTCCCACCTCTTGAATTTTTTAGATTAGTTTGAGAAGGATGGGTGTTAGTTCTTCTATGAATGTTTGGTAAAATTCATTAGTGAAGCCATCCAATTTCAGACTTTTATTTGTTGGGAAATTTTTTATTACTGCTTTAATTTCATGAGTTGTAATTGGTCTATTCAGATTTTCTGATTCTTCCTGATTCAGTTTTGGAAGATTATATGTTTCTAGAAATTTATCCATTTCATCCAAATTGTCTAATTTGTTGCCATATAGTTGTTCATATTATTTTCTTATAATTTTTTGTGTTTCTGTGGTGTCAGTTGTTATTTAACTTCTTTTATTTAAAATTCAAGTTCACTCTCTTTTTTTCTTGATGAGTCTGGTTAAAGGTTTGCCAATCCTGTTTATCTTTTGAAGAACCAGCTCATAGTTTCATTGATCTTTTTTATTTATTTATTTATTTTAGATTTTATTTCATTTCGTTCTGTTCTGACCTTTATCATTTTCTTCCATCTACTCACTTATGGCTTTTTTTTTTTCTAGTTTCTTTAAATCTAAAGTTAGATTTTTTTTTATTTGAGATTTTTCTAGAAAGGTAGGACTGTAATGTTATGAATTTTCCTCTGAGGACTGCTTTTACTGTGTCCCCTGGATTTTGGTTGTTGTGTTCTTATTTTCATTTGTTTTAAAATATTTTTTGCTTTCTTCCTTGATCTTGTTGTTAACCCATTCATTGTTTAATAACATTATTTAGACTCCATGTTTTTGTGTGTTTTTTCAGTTTTTTTTCCTCTCATGATTTATTTCTAGTTTCATATTATCATGGTCAGAGAAGATGCTTGGTATGATTTCAATATCTTTAAATCTACTGAGACTTGTTTTGTATCCTAATATGTGGTCTATCCTAGAAAATGTTCCATATGGTCTTGAAAACAATGTATATTCTGCTGTTTTGGGGTGAAATGCTTGAAAGATGTCTATTAAATTAATCTTATCTGCTATTTCCTTATTGATTTTCTATCTGGAAGATCTATTCACTGATGTCAATGAGGTGTTAAAATCCCCTACTATGATTGTATTACTGTCAAATTCAACCTTTATGCCCATCAAGATCTGCTTTATATAATTAGTTGCTCCTATGTTGGGTGCATAAGTATTTATAAGAATTATAGCCTCATATTAGATTGTTCCTTTTGCCTTTATATAGTGTCCTTCCTTATCTCTTATTATAGCCTTTGTATTAAAGTCTATTTTGTCAAATATAAATATTGCTATGCCAGCTTTTCTTTTTTAATTTTCATTTGCATGAAATATATTTTTTCATCCTTTTACTTTTAATCTGTGTATATCTTTTGTTCTTAGGTGGTTCTCTTGTAGACAGCATATATGTGTGTCTTGCTTTCTTATCCATTCAGCTATTCCATGTTGTTTTATTGGAGTATTTAAACCATTTACATTTAAAGTGATTATTGATGGGTATGTATGTGTTGCCATTTTATTTTTTGTATCTATCTTCCTTGTTTCTTTCCTCCTCCTCCTCCTCCTCTTCTTCAAGAAGACCCTTTAGTATTTCTTGCAATGAATGTGGAAACAAACTCTTTTAGCATTTTATTGTCTGGGAAACTCTTTATCTCTCCTTCAGTTTTAAATGCTAGCCTTGCTGAGTAAAAAAGTCTAGGTTGTAGGTCCTTAATTTTCATCACTTTGAATATTTCATGCCAATTCCTTCTGGCCTGAAATGTTTCTTTTGGGAAATCAGCTGACAATCTCATAGGGTCTCCTTTGTAGGTAACTAACTGTCTTTCTCTTGCTGCTTTTATGATTTTCTCTTTGTCTTTAACCTTTGCCATTTTAATTATGATGTGTCTTGGCTTTGGCCTCTTTGAGTTCATCTTGTTTGGCACTTTTTGCATTTCCTGGGCTTGTGTGACTTTTTCCTTCACCAAGTGAGGGAAGTTTTCAGGTTTTTTAAAAATATGTTTTTATTGTTGTTGTTTTTTAGAGGGAGAGATAGAAATATCAATGTGAGAGAGAAAAATCAATCAGTTGCCTCCTGCACTCCCCCTACTGGGAATCAAGCCCACAACCTGGGCATGTGCTCTGACTGGGAATAGAAATGGGACCTCTTAGTCCATGGGATGATGCTCAATCCACTGATCTACACTGGCCAGGTAAAAGTTTTCAGTTCTATTCCTTCAAATAGATTCCAATCACTTGTTTTTTCTCTTCTCCTTATGGTACTCCCTGAGGTGGGTATTGTTACACTTCATGTTGTCCCAAAGGTCTGTTAAGCTAGCCTTAATTTTTTTAATTATTTTTTTTCATTTTGCTGTCCTGATTGGGTGTTTTCTGTTACCCTGCCTTCCAAATTGTTGATTCAATTCTCTGCTTGATCCAACCTACTGTTTATTCCTTCTAGTGTATTCTTTATTTCAGATATTGTAGTATTTCTGACTGTTTTTTTTATTATTTCTATGTCCTTTTTTATGCCATTGTAATTCTCACTAAATTACTTGAACATCTTTATAACCTCTTTTTTTTAACTCTACATCTGATAAATTGCTTGCTTCTATTTCATCTAGCTCTTTTCTGGTGATTTCCATTGTTCTTTCAGTTTAGGTATGTTTCTCTGTCACCCCATTTTGGCTGCCTCTGTGTTTGTTTCTATGTATTAGGTAGATCTGCTGTGTCTCCCAGTCTTGGTTGAGTGGCTTTATATAGTAGGCTTCTTGTGGGATCCAGTGATGCAGTCTCCTTGATCACCTGAGTTAGGTGCTCCTTGAATGTCTCTTGTGTGGGTTATATGAGCCTTTCCTTTGTAACTGAGTCTTGATTGCCATTGGCCCATCTGTGCATAGGTTCAACCTTTAGGCTGGCTGACTATAAGGATTGACCTCCAAAATTGTGTAAAAGCTGCTGTGTAGGTGCTGACTACTCAAAGCAGAATTTGGCTCAGCAAGTTCTGGTGCCTGATGGGACCTCCCTTTTTATATGACACTTATGAAGCTATTTGGATCCCACTCTGATGTTGGCTGAAGCTGGCCACTGGATGTTTTGCTTCTGAAGCCTCTTAAAAGGGACTTTGGTACAGGTGAATGCCAGTCACTGCCTGTCACTAGCCCTGGGCAACCTGTTTGAAGGTACAAAGTGATCCACAGTTTGTGGCTGCCTCTGCTGGACCTTGTTGTGCACAGAAAGGACCAAGCTGTGCACCAAGGCTAGCTTCCACCAGCACTGAGTCTAGGGCCAGGTTAGCAAAAGATTCAAGGTAGCTGAAGATTTGCCTCTGCCTGCCTCCATCTGCCAGCTGCCTGATAGGCTTAGTCACTAAAAAATCCTCTTGTGATACTCAAGTTTTATAAGGAAGATTCTCAGTTAGTCACCAGGTAGAGGCAGATGGTGTTCACCAGATTGATACATATTCCATCTCAGTGCCAGTGTTGAGTCTGAGGCCACTCAGCAAAAGTCCCAGTGTGTACCAAGTATAGTTGCCACCCACCAGATACCCGCAGACCTTTGTGGTGGGGCAGAGAGTCTCAGGAAGTAATCAGGGTAAGGTCAGCAGAGTTTGTAAGGCCCAAATAGATCAAGATTTGGCCTGTGAAGGGTAGGCTCTGCACTGGTTGAGCATGAGAGGAAAAAACAGCCCCTGTCAGTTCCAGATTTAGTCCTGGGCCCAACCTTAGTACAGTGGGGCTGCTGGGAGTTGAGAGGGTACTACTAGTGGATCTCCTGTGAGGGGAAGCACCAGTCAGGCTTAAGAGAAGGAGGAAGGAATGGCTCCCTGCCCCAGGGCCACACAACTCAATCACTGATACCCCTTCCGTTGGACTGGACCTCTACACCCTTGCCCAGGAAGCTGACTCCTCAGCAGGTGTTAGCTCTGCAGGGTGGGATAACAGGGAGTCCAGAGGGTGGGGTTATTGCTTTCCCCAGGCTGATGCCATATGGAGGGGAGTGTTCCACCCAAGAAAGATGGCATCTGAGGTATGGGAGAAGGACTCAGCACAGGGATCCTGGTGGTTGTCCCTTCAGCTCTCTCCCTATAGTCACAAACTCCACATTCTCCTCATGCAGCTCTAGTCCACCAGAGCCCAGGGTGAGTGGCTATGAATGAGAATTTGTGCTTTAGCCCTTTAATAGGATGCTTGTGGCTCTAGTAGGTTCCTGTCTCTCCCTGGCAGTCAGAGCCCCTGCTGATTTTCACAGCCAGATTTTACGTGGGCACTTCTTCCCAGATCTGGGCTAGAGAGAATCTACACTTCTCAGGGGAAACTTTTGAAGCTGAGATATACTTCCCTGATCTCAGCTGCCACCCATGGGTGTGTGGCCAGCCCATTTCATATCTCTGCTCTTCCTAGTAGTCCCAATGTGGCTTCTTCTGTAAATCCTTGGTTATAAGACTTCTCTTCAGCTAGCCTTCAGTTTGTTATTCATGTTGATTGTTCTGTATTTTAGTTGTAATTCCAATTTTGTCCTGGGACATGAGTGTAGCTTTCTTATACTCCACTGCCATCTTGTATCTCAGTCATATTTTTTTATTATTATTAAAAGCTTCCCAGGCTGGTCTCTCAAGTTACTGACAAGGCTTATACCAATGTGAGTTTGGCTATTTCAATAAATCTTATCCCTCAGAAAGAAAAGAGTTGTCACCCCTGAAGATATTCAAAAGAATACAATATTGAGTCTATAGGCAATTCCAGAAGGGAAGCTCCCCAAGCAGGAAGGTGATTCCCATTTGTATCTACAGAGTCTTCACAGCAGCTGTCACATGAGCCGACAATCAGGGCAGGCTCCATGGCTGTGCAAGTGCTGCAGTCATGCTTAGAAGGACCCTGGACTCATTCAAATGCTCTGTAGTTGCTATCTTGAAATTCTTGACAACTTAACAATGACCCTGCATTTTCATTTTTAACTAGGCCACACAAATTAGGTAGTCATTGTTATCACCCAATAACTAGTTGTTAAACCAAACTGAACTATTGTGGGTCTGGATTCTGCATATAGAAAATAACAAAGATGAAAGAACAAAAACACTGGGTTTGAGCAGTATTCCCAATATGTACTAATTTTCTGGTCTGTGGCAAGGTAAATAATCCTTCATATGTATGTACATATCCTGTATTATCTGTCTTGTACTTTTTTTTTTAGGATTCCAATAATATCTATAAAGCAAATGGCACAAAGTAGACACTTAAAGTTGCATATTTTTATTACTATTATCATTATCTTTATGGCATTGAATAGGTTTGGGACCATTGGATCTGATATATAAAGAAAAAATACATAGAGAAGGTGCCTGTTAGTACTCAATAATAAACAACAAAGAAAGTAAGTTGGCCAAAATGTTTATAGCTTCAGAAGTCAGTATCCTAAAGAACAGGATTTTAGTAAAAATATAAGACATGTATTTATAACACCATTGTAGTGTTCCAACAGGGTCAGGGACATAAAAGTGCTTTAAATATGTAAAGCATTAAATGTAAATACTTCACAGTATCTAAGTTCAATCATATTTTAATTACTTTTTTATTATCTTGCTTAATTAATGTGTACTTTAAAAAGCTTTAATTCCCCAGCGGTGGGGGGGGGGGGCCCCCACGGGGCCAAAAAAAATAAAAATAAATAAAAAAAATAAAAAGCTTTATTCCAAGACTTCTGGTCAAGATAGTGACTAAACTACAGAACATTACAACTAAACTACAGAACAACCATCATTCAGAACCGCCTGACATCAGGTTGAATGTAAGTCCTACAACTACAGAATTAAAGAATAAGCCACATTGAGACTGGTAGGGGGGCAGAGGTACAGACAGGCTGGTCCCACACCCACTTGTGATGGATAAAAGTCAAGAGGGACACCTTGGCTGTGAAGGTCCTCCCTGAGGAGTGAGGGGGTCCCCATCCCACACCAGGCTCCCAGCTCAGGGTTCCATTACCAGGAAGAGAAGTCTCCATCACTTCTGGCTGTAAAACCAGCAGGAACTGAGGCTCAAGGAGGCTGAAGCTGCTGAAGCCTCAGACAGTTCCTCTTAAAGGGCTTGCACACAGACTTACTCGGACTCGCTCCTTCTGGGCTCCAGCGTTAGGGAGGCAGCTTGAAAGGCATCAGAGACATATGGGGAAGAACTGAATTGTTCGGCATTGGGACAAGAGTTGGAGGGGTAGCTTTTTCCTGGCCAGACTTTCTGTGAGAGGCTATTGTTCCTTTGGTGAGCCCTTTCCTGGGGCAGCAGATGACCACCATGTCCGGGACAGCAGCAACCTGGCTCACACTGTTGGCCCCACCCTGGTGATTCCCTGAGACCCTGCCCCACCCAACCTTCAGGCCCACCCAAACTGCTTCCAGTGGCTTTACCATAGGATTGGCCTATCTTAGATCCTGCTTCAGATTTCCCTAAAATTTCTCAAACAAGCAGCAACTGGTCTCAGTGAGCCCCATACCTCTCATTAAGTGGCCCTAGGCCCGACACTAGAAGCAGCCAAGCTTGGTTCACAACTTGGCTTTTTCTGGGCACCTCTAAGCCCAGCACAAGAAGCAGCCATCTGAAGATCACTTTGTAACATATGCCAGATTGTCCCAGGTAGAACAGAGGTACAGGCTGCCCTTGCCCCAGAGCCAGCACACCCAGTGGACAGCTTCAGACCACATCAAAGCACCACCACCCAACCACCTCCACAAGTAACATACTCAATGAGTGGACTCAGTGGGTACCAGAGCCCTGCTGAAATAGGTCTTGCTCTGTGTGGTGGGCCCCTATACCGCTAATCTTCCAAGGGAGTCAGAGGCCAGTGGTCAGTGGGCACAACCAGTCCTTGCAGCTGATCAGCCTGATTAAATCTCTCCCATTGATGTGCCAACAGCAATCAAGACTCAATTACAACAGAAGAGTGTACAGTCCACATGAGGTGTGCACCTTGAGGGCCCAGCTGGGGTGATCAGGGAGGCTGTACCACTGGACCCTACAGAACACCTACAACAATAGGCCACCCTATGAAGCCTAGGTGACATAGCAACTCTACCTAATACATAGAAACAAACACAAGGAAGCAGCCAAAATGAGGAGACAAAGAAACATGTCCCAAATGAAAGAACAGAACAAAATTCCAGGAAAAGAATTAACAAAATGGAGATAAGCAATCAATCATATGCAAAGTTCAAAACAATGGCTATAAGGATGCTCAAGGACCTTAGTGAGACCTTCAATGAACTTAAGGAGAACTCCAAGGAACTTAGTGAGAACATCAACAACATCAAAAAGGACCAGTCAGAAATGAAGGATGCACTAACTGAAATAAAGAATAATTTACAGAGAATCCATAGTAGAGTAGGTAAAGCCAAGAAGCAAACCATCAATTTGGAATATAAGGAAGCAAAAAACACCCAATCAATAGCAAAAAGAAAAGAGAATCCAAAAAAATGAGTGTAGTGTAAGGAGCCTCTGGGATAACTTCAAGCATGCCAACATTCACATCATGGAGGTGCCAGAAGGAGAAGAGAGAGAGCAAGAAATTGAAACCTAATTGAAAAAATAATGAGAGAAAACTTCCCTAACTTGGTGAAGGAAATAGCCAGAGAGTCCCAAACAAGATGAACCCAAAGAGGTCCACACCAAGACACATCATCATCAAAATGCCAAAAGTTAAAGACAAAGAGACACTCTTAAGAGCAGCAAGAAAAAAGCAGTTAGTTACCTACAATGGAGCTCCCATAAGACTATCAGCCAATTTTTCAAAAGAAATTTCGCAGGCCACAAAGGAGTAGCAAGAGATATTCAAGGTGATGAAAAGCAACAACCTACAACCAAGATTACTCTATCCTGCAAAGCTATCATTTAGAATCCATGGACATATCAAGAGTTCTCAGACAAGAGAAAGCTAAAGGAGTTCATCACCACTAAATCAGTATTATATAAAATGTTGAAGGGTCTTCTTGAAGGAGAAGAAGAACAAAAATATGAAAAATAAAATGGCAATGAATACATATCTATCAACAATTAAATCTACAACTCAATCTGAAAAAAAGATGGTGGCAGGCAGGACTGGAGCAAAGGTGTGTGAGAGTGTGAGCGAGTGTGAGAGAGAGAGAGTGAGAGGATGTGAGTGTGGACGAGCAACCTCAAGCAATGCAGAAATGTGGGGCAAAGGATTCTGTGCTGTGGATGGGGAGCAGCCAGCAACCACAGTAAAGCAGCTTGTCAGGGCACTTCTTCCTGCGTGGCTAAAAGGCCCTGCCATTTTGGAAGATCCCTGGTTGTCACTGGGAAGAGACAGTGGAGAACAGCTAGGGCCGAGTGACCTGAGTCCACCGGTGTGCCTTGCACCATCAGACTAGTGGAGCCCACTGTGTCAATGCGGAGGCACTATCAAGGTGCCTGCTGTGGTAGCCGCCACCAAATGGGAGCGGAGCACCATCCCCCACAGCAGCAGGCTGATCAGAGCCAAGCACCACCCCCAACAACAGCAGCACCAGCTTGGGAGCTCAGCAACTTCCCCCACCGCAGCTGAGGCTCAGGAGCTGAGACACACCCCAGCAGCAGAGACTCGGGAGTGGACATCCATCCCCAGGCACATATCGGCAGCTGAGACCCATCCCCAGCAGCATCAGCAGAGGCTGATCAGGAGCTGTGTCCCAGCCCAAGCAGCAGCAAGGCTCGGGCAGCCAAGACCTGCCCCTGACAACTGCAGCAGCAGATTTGGAGATGTAATCAAGAAACTCCCTGCAAACAAAAGCCCAGGCACAGACGGCTTCATGGGGGAATCTTACTGAACATTCAAAGAAGATCTAACACCCATTCTCCTCAAACTATTCCAAAAAATCCAAGAAGACAGAACACTTCCAAACTCATTTTATGAGACCAGCATAATCCTAATTCCAAAACCAAATAAAGACACTACAAAGAAAGAAGACTACAGGCCAATATCCCTGATGAACACACATGCCAAAATCTTAAACAAAATATTAACAAATCGGATTCAGCAATACATCAAAAAAATTATTCATCATGACCAAGTGGGATTCATACCAGGCATGCAAGGATGGTACAATAGCCCTGGCCGGTTTGGCTCAGCGGTTAGAGCGTCGGCCTGCGGTACAGAGGGACCCGGGTTTGGTTCCCGCTAAGGGCATGTACTTCGGTTGCAGTTTGTCCCCGGCCCTGGTTGGTCGTGTGGGTGGCAGCCACTCGATGTGTCACCTTCGCATCGATGTCTCTCTCTCTCTCTCTCTTCCTCTCTCTCCCTCCCACTCTATTTGCAAATCAATAAATGTGATATACCACATAAACAAAATGAAAGATAAAAACCACATAGTCTTATCAATAGATGCTGAAAAAGCATTTGACAAAATCTAGCACCCATTTCTGATAAAAATGCTCAGCAGTGTGGGAATAGAGGGATCATATCTTGACATCATAAAGGGCATATATGAAAAACCTACAGCCAATATCATACTCAATGGACAAAAACTAAAAACATTTCCCTTAAGAACAGGAACAAGACACGGATGCCCACTTTCACCACTCTTATTTAACATAGTACTGGAAGTCTTAGCCACAGCAATTAGACATGAAGAAAGAATAAAAGGGATCCAAATTGGAAAGGAGGAAGTGAAAATGTCATTATTTGCATATGATATGATATTGTACATAGAAAACCCTAAAGACTCCATCAATAATCTACTAGATTTAATAAATGAATTTGGCAAAGTAGCAGGATACAAAATTAACATCAAGAAATCGATGGCATTCTTATACACCAATGATGAACTCAGAGAAAGAGAAACTAAAAAAAAAGAAAATCCCATTTACCATTGCGGCAAAAAAATTAAGATGCCTAAGAATAAACTTAACCCAAGAAGTAAAGGACCTGTTCTCAGAAAACTACATTGAAAAAAGAAATAGAGGAAGATAGAAAAAAGGGGAACCACATACCTTGTTCATGGATTGGGAGAATTAACATTATTAAAATGTCCATACTACCAAAAGCAATCTATAGATTCAATGCAATCCCCATCAAAATACCAACTACATGTTTCACAGAACTAAAACAAATACTCCAAAAGTTTATATGGAACCAAAAAGGACCCCCAATAGCCACAGCAATCTTGAAAAAGAAGAACAAAGTAAGAAGGATCACAATACCAGATATCAGGTTATACTACAAAGCCATTGTAATCAAAACAGCCTGATACTGGCACAAGAACAGGCATATAGATCACATATAGAGGACCCAGAAATTGACCGAAGACATTATGCTCAATTAATATTTGACAACGGTGGCAAGAGAATACAATGGAGTAAAGACAACATCTTTAATAAATGGTGCTGGGAAAATTGGACAGCTACATGGTAAAAAATGAAGCTAGACCACCAACATACATCACACACAAGAATAAACTCAAAATGGATAAAAGAGTTAAATGTGACTCGTGAATCCATAAAAATACTAGAAGAAAATGTAAGCAACAAAATTTCAGACATCACACACAGCAGAATTTTCACTGATACAATGCCTAAGGCAAGAGAAACAAAAGAAAAATGAACACATGGGACTACATCAAACTGAAAAGCTTCTGTACAACAAAAGAAATAACCGTCAAAATGGAAAGGGAACCCACTATATGGGAGAACATAATTGCCAATGATACATCAGATAAGGGGTTAATCTCCAAAATATATAGAGTGCTCATACAACTCAACAAAAGAAGACAAAGAACCCAATTAAAAAATGGACAGAGAACCTAAAGAGACACCTCTCCAAACAAGACATACAAATTGGCCAAGAGACATATGAAAAAATGCTCAACGTCACTAATCATCAGAGAGATGCAAATTAAAACAACTATGAGGTATCACCTCACACCTGTCAGAATCGCTGCCATCAACAAATCATCAAACAACAAGTGCTGGAGAGGGTGTGGAGAAAAGGGGACCCTAGTACACTGCTGGTGGGAATGCAGACTTGTGCAGCCACTATGGAAAACAATATGGTGTTACTTCAAAAAATTAAAAATTGAACTGCCATTTGACCCAGTGATCCCACTTCTATGAATATACCCTAAGAAGCCTGAAATACCGATCAGGAAGAATATATGTACCCCCATGTTCATAGCAGTACTATTTACAATTGCTAAGATTTGGAAACAGCCCAAGTGTCCATCAATAGATGAGTGGATAAAAAAGCTGTGGTACATATACACAATGGAGTACTATGCAGCTATAAGAAAGAAAGATCTCTTTCTTGGAGGGACCTGGAAAGTATTATCCTAAGCAAAACAAGCCAATCAGAGAAAGATAAATATCACATGATCTCACTTATTTGTGGAATATAATGAACAAAACAAGCTGTTGAACAAAATAGACCCAGAGACATAGAAGTAGGGTACAGACTGACAAACCTCAGAAGATGGGGATGGGGGGAGGGAAGAGATGAACCACAGAACTTATATGCATGTATGCATAACTGTGGACATAGACAACAATGCTAGATGTGTGCAGGGGTGTGGGGCGGGATCAGGAGGAGGGTGTCAATGGGGGAAAAGGGAGAAACATCTGTAACAAAAATAAATTTTAAAAAAAAATTGAATCTACAAACAAATGAGCAAGCAGAATAGAAACAGACTCTAAGATACAGAGAACTTTTTGTTGCTTACCAAATGGGAGGGGGATGGATGAGGAGATGAAGGAATTAAGAAGTACAAATTGGTTGTTAGACTGATGAACCTCCAAGGTAAGGGGGAAGGGAGGGCAGGAAGAGATAAGCCAAAGAACTTCTATGCATATATGCATAACCAGTGGACACAAACAATAGGGTGGGGAAAGCAGGAGGGGTCAGGATTGGGAGGGAGGGGGTCAATTGGGGGGAAAAGGGGGAAACATCTGTAATTCATTCAACAATAAAGATAAGTTTAAAAGAAAAGCTTTATTCCATGTAATCATTATTTCTAGTGTACTATTAATTATAGTTTGTGATCATTTCTCTAAAATGTTGGCTATCAGACCCTTGTTCTAGGGAAGAAAAGGTCTTATAAGAACTGTAAGAAAAGAAATAAAGCATATGTTCTCAGGACAGTATTTCACTGTGAGAATATACTCTTTTGGGGTTGAGTACTTTAAAAAGCCCCTTAGGGTGCAAGGTAAAAAGAAATCTCTCCCCATTTTCTGGCAAGAGGCCATGCTTGTGACAGGTCTGCTAACTACCCAGGGTTTTTTAGCTGAGTGGTAAAGTTGGGTAAGCAGAGCATGTTAGCTACATTTCTTGACACAATAGGAGAGGATTTCTTTGGTTTCCATGGAAGTTGAAAAGTAGGCTGGAAAGAATATCTTTGATAGGAGTGATCTGACAAGCAATTTTACATAGTAGAATGTAGCGGGAATCCTCTTCCCCATCATACAACTGGATCTTCAGTAAAACACAGTTTTGAGTACATGAAACACTGTATTATTATTATTATTTTCCATATGAACAACTGCAAACCTACTTTCGCCCCACCCTGTATCTATCTTATTAATTGTTGTTTTAAAATTGTTTGGGGAAGGTGCAGCAACAACTTGTGAGGAGCACAGCAGAGGCAATGTTAAGTCTGGGGTGTCCAGGAGGTGGACTATCCGACATCAGATTATATTATTTCCATGGGAAATTCAGAATGATTATTACTTTAATACTGGTTTTTATGAGAATGTGATCAGATATGAATATAAGAGCTCTCCCATTTAAAATAACAGTAACAATGATAATGTCTTTAATATCTCATTTATGTAGCATTTTTGTATAAAAATCTTTCTCTTTAACTGCTGTAAGGGAAGACAGGAGAAATGAGGGAACCAGAAAAATAAATGATAACTGATCTAAGTGTTGTCAACGGGTACTTAGTAATGTTAGCCACCTCCTTCTATGTTCACCTTAAATCACAAGAATAGAAGACTAAAATCTTCATTTCCTAGACTCTCTTAAATCTAGGAATGTGGATAAAATATAGGCTCTGAGAGTGAGATAAGCTTATATGAGATTTGGAAGGCAAACTAAATCTAAATAATATAATGACATATTAGATCACCCATATTAATAAATCTCTAGATTTAAAGTCAGTGGTTTAATTTGTAATTGGAATGATCTCTCTCCAAACTGCCTTGTAAAAGGAAGAAACACAACTTATTTTTTGCTAGCTTAATTTGTTAAATTCTATTAACATTAGAAAACATCCACTAGGCAACAGGACTGCTTATTCAATTTATGAAAATTTTACCACATGGGGTATGCAACTCCAAATTTTAAAATACTCAATCATCATCCATAAAACATTAAGACAGTTAAATTCAATAGAAATTCCTTACAAAGCAACTTAAACCAGGTTTGCCCTGTGGCTAAAGGTCAACATGTGGACATCTTAACAAAGTAGAGAATCCAAGTAAATCCTACCCACCCTCAGCCAAGACATACCCAAGTCATGTTGCTTGTTCTGTTTCCTTTTTCAGACCATTTATCTCTTTTGCGATTCCCACTCTACCCTCACTCACCTACCCACATTTCTAACATCCTTAGGAACCCAGATAAAATATTACCTCCTCCAGGGAGATTTCCCTGACCCACTCACATAATTTTTTCTTCATCTGTCATTTTATAATTCCCATACCTCTTCCATATCCCATTTTTTCTGACATGGCACATTTATTTCTATTGACTTTTTGCTGATATAAAAAGACAGTTGTAGTTCCCTGAAATCAGACGGCAAACTCAAGGTGTGAAAGGTTGAATTTTTTATTTTGATTTTTTGGTGTTGGCTTGTTTTGTCATTGCTTCATCTCCAACACCTAGCAGAGTACTTAGTATGTGGCAGGCTCTCAATAAATATTTCCTAAAACAATAAATTCTGTGGTCAACAGATATTGGTCCACTGAAAATCCATGTTCCCCTGTCCATTATGGAATTGTTCACTAAAGTTCTCAGCCCCCTTGCATCCTGAGGTGGCCACATGTCTATTTCCTACCAGTAGAACGTAAACAGAAGTGTGGTGTAGTAGTAGCAGGACCCTTTCCCTTCCAATGGCAGGAAACAAAGAGGTTCTTGATAGATAGGGAGCCACAAGGAGAAATGGGCCTAGATTCCCACGTTCCCAGGTGGGAAAACAAAGCACTCATTCATCAGGAAAATCCATACTGCACACTTACATGAGTGAGAAATAAAAATGTATCTTATTCTCCACGCCAAGATCGGCACATGCTGTTTATAGAAGTTTTGTTCATAATAACTAAAAACTGGAGGCAATCCAAGTGTTCATTAACCACTAAATGGATAAATATATTTCATTCAATGGAATACTACTCAGCAATAAAAAGAAACGCACTAGTGATATATGGAACAACAGGGAGAAATCTCAAAAAGCATTATGCCTACTAAAAGAGAGGACACAAAAAAGCTATATAACAAATGAGTCCATTAGCATAACATTAATGAGGATAGTATTAACTTTAATATAATGTTATTTAAAAGGCAAAATCTTAGGAGCAAAAGTTACAGCAGTAGTTGTCAGTTTCTGGAAGTGGAGGAGAGTAACTGTAAAGGGTCACAAGGGAACTTTCTGAGGTGATGGAAATGTTCTATATCTTAATTGTAATGGTGACTACATAGCTGTAAACATTTGTCAAAGTTCATTGAACTGTACACTTGAAAAGAATGGATTTTACTATTTATAAAACATTCCTAAAGAGACCTGATTTTTAAAAAGAAATCTGTGTTGAGACATTGAAATCTTGGAGTTTATCTGATATAAGCCAAACGTGTTAGTGTGACACTAGCTAATACATGCATGAAGGAAGAAGGAAGCCAAACACCATGCCAGAGGCTGCTTCTGCATGTTCCCAAAGCCCTGCAGGTTGCTCAGCTCATGATCGGTGCTCAGGAAAAATGTATCAAAATCAATTTGATTTCTCTCCCACAATTTTTACATTCTGCAGTTTGCCTGCAATCATTTATACATCCATTCACCCATTGCCTCTTATCACTGCATCCCATGAAGCAAAAGCTGCCAAGCCATGAACTCTGCAAACATGTTTTCAAATACTTTTCATGTAAGCAATCAGGCATTGGCCTATTTTATTCATGAGACAATTTTTCTTTCCAGCTGCTGGAGCCACTTAAACATTTAATATCCATAAAACTGCTTTAATTTTTAAGAACACAAATGAGGATTCCATTGCACTGAATACGCAATAATTTGGTGTCATAGCAACAAGCCTCATTGTGCCATTCAGAATTCACTCTTTGAGGGTAGTTTTTAAACAAATCATCTGACCTTCTTGGTTATCTTTCTTACTCACAGATTTAGATTCCTAGGCTTCCAACACTCATTGCCCTTCCACCTTGAAACCATCCTTTCCTACCTTGGGAGGAGTTAACACCCCTACCATTTCATTAAATCTATATCCCAAAGTTAACCAGAATAAATGAAAATAGCCTGGAAAAAAATTTAAGGGAAGAAGCAGATTCTCTCCTTAGCATGATTTTCTAGAAATTATTGTCCAAGAATGTGCAGAGTTAGACTAGTAAAGAATCAGCCAGTTGTGCACTGATATCCCAACTCACATACCTAATAGTTCTGTGAATTGGGCCAGTAATTTAAGTTTGCTGAGCCTAGTTTTTCTCATCTATAAAAATGACATGAGAAACTACCTGACAACAATGGGTTAAGGATTTTATATATTATCCCTTCCAAAAGCTTCTGCATTGAGCAATAAGACCCAATAGAGAGGCTATGCTTAATCAAAAAGTGTGATTTTTTAAAATTTATTGTTGACACTATTACAGATGTCCCTCACCACCTCCCAACTTTACCCACCTCCATCCCTCCCCTGCCCCCCCTTCCTCTGGCCATCACCACACTGTTGTCTGTGTCCATGTGCTATGCATATATGCTTTTTGGCTAATCCTTTCGCCTTCTTTCATCCAGTCCCCACCCCTGTCCCCTCTGACCTGTCAGTCTGTTCCTTGTATCCATGCCTCTGGTTCTATTTTGTTCATTAGTTTGTTTTGTTCCTTGGATTCCACACATAAGTGAAATCATATGGTCTTTGTTTCTCTCTGTCTGGCTTATTTCATTTAGTATAATAATCTCTAGGTTCATCCATGCTGTCGCAAAAGGTAAGAGTTCTTTCTTTTCTTACAGCTGCATGGTATTCCGTTGTTTAAAAGAAAACTATCAAGGTGCTAAAACATTAGGCCACTCTGGGGTCTCAGAGTTAAGAGTAGTCTAGATATGAAACCCCTTCCAAATCTGAAACAATTTGTTGTGATATTAGGAGAGACATGAATGAAAAAGAAGCCCCATTAGTCAGGAACACTATTTTTTTTTTCATGGTGGCCCCAGCCTAGTACATGGTAAGTGATCAGAGTCACTAAATGTTGAATGAAAATGGGGATTCTAAACTCGCATCACCATAACAGTTGTTACCATACCATGGGCCTTGCTTTCCTTCTATATAAAGAGTTTCTCTGAAATGGCACTTCTATGTCTGAAATACAATAGCTTACAGCTCCTAAAAGTAAGCAGGGCCTCCAGAGGTCACCTAGTCTAAGACTGTTCCTGCTGTCACTGTTTTCACCCCTGGCAGGAGGGCCCCTAAACCTTCCAGGATGGATTGTTGTCCACCTTTTTAATGTACATGTAGATGTACATGACATTAGGTGATTCTTCTATCTCCCCTCATGTACTATTAACAATTCCCCACATTATAAAAAATCTGCAGTATCTTACTAACTGAAATGTCAAATTGACAAGCCAAGATTATAGTTACTCTAAGAACAGGGTCAAATACCTCAGAAAGAGCAATTTGTATTCTGGGGTCAGCCATGGTCCTAGAGATCTTTCCCAGTGCCTTGACATTATCAGAGGTCGGTGGAAGTAAAATCTGTGTCTCAAGACAGATTTTTACACTGGTCAGACAATTAATGAGAGAGGCTATTAAAGCTAATCTATGGTTGTTAGCAATTGAAAAGGAGCTCCCTGAAAAATGGGCTAAGAAAAAAAGACATTAAAATAAAGAAACCAAATTTGGTGATGGCATTTTTCCCCTCTTTGGATGGATGATGGACAGATAATGTGAACAAATGATGGGTGAATCAGTAATGTGGACAAATGGCAGAGAGATAAAGCTGCTTCTGTAGCACAGTGACATTCCTGGGAACTTTGTCTGACTCGAAGGAGTACAACTGCTTGTGGGTTCATTAAGTACTCAGTCATTTATAGGACTAGAGCAATGTAACTTGTGAGTTTAAAAAGTTTAATGCTAATTAAACAAAAGATACTCTCCTCACCATTCCCTATAACAATATTCCTTCCTTATGTCCTTATGACAAAGATGGTTAATGGAAAGCTTGGTTAAAGTTGCTAAAATTTGACAGTGGAATGATATTAGGATAGTTGGCATGATTTAGGAGGTGAAATGCAGGGGATAGGATAGGGAGCAGACAGGGAGAGAAAAATAGGGATTTTAGTCATGCTGGGATAGGCTTTGCTGGGAGACAAACTCCATAACTACACATCAAAATTTTAATTTCTATGTTTTATTCCCACAAAAGTCTGTTTCAGGACTGGGAACTTTTCCAGGGCATCCAGCAACTTGGTGATCTTGGATCTGATGGCTCTGCCATTTTAACATAAGGATTCTTCAGTCACCAGGACAGGAAAACAAGAAGTAGATATCTAGCCATTGCCGAGCTGAGCACCAGACAGAACAGCCTTGAAGAGAACAAGACACCCTACGCCCTGGCCCCTAAGCCATCTAATTGAGGAACTGTCCTTTCCCTAGATTCGAAAACATCACCAGAAAGGATCCTACAGGCCTAACTCCACCTGCAGTGCTGAAAATTAGATCAGCCTATATGAACATTTTATATGTTGATATTTAAATTTCAAAAGAAAAGAGAAGACACAGACCATTATTGGAGCCCATTGTGAGTCCAGAGGGAAAGGGCAACAGACACTGGGGACAGTGTTGGAAGTATGAATCATTATGCTGATTCCTAGAATGACTGAGATCCCTGACAGACCCTGACCCCTATTCACCTGGAGTGCTTCCCCACGGAGTTGAGTTGCTATTCTGATGTCCCCCTGTAGCCAGACCTCACAGCTGGTGCCCTTCGTCCCTATAAAACCCAGCCACTTCAGGCTCCAGTGCCAGTGTGGAGGCATGAAGGGTGTGAAGGATGCATGAAGACCCCAAATCACAGTGCATGCTGAGCAATTCTGTAAACCCAACCTTACAGTTTACCTAGTAAGTGCTTAGCCCAGAGCCAGCACGTACTGCTCCTGAAATGATACCTCACATGTAAAGCTCTCATTTTACATAAGCTAACCCTTAATCCTCTTAACAACATAGGATCTGGAACCAGGCAGTCTAGCTCACTACACAGCTGATCCAGAACATCCAACCCCCTGCCAAATGATGTAGATCATCTCAGACAGGAGTCTCACCTTCCATCCCAGAAACCACTCCCCGCCAGTGACTGTGGAAGTGTTCCTGAGCCCCCGTCTCTGTGGCTAGATGCCTGTCTCTAACTGGGAAGGCTCCTTAATGTTGACCATTTGTTTCATTTTTATTTTTATTTGTTTGTAAATGCTTCTGTGTTGGGGGTCCCCAAGTCCATCCCTCCCGTTCAACAATTTCCTATGAGAACTTCTCACAGTACTCAGCATAGAGTTGTACTCATGACTATGTTTTAATATAGTGGAAGGATACAAAGCAAAATCAGCAAAGGGAAAGGTGCATGGGATGAAGTACAAAGGAGACATGACACAAGCTTCCAAGAGTCCTCTCCGTCACACAGGACACACTAAATTCTTCCAGCATCGAATTACAAAAACACATGTGAAATGTTGTCTACCAGGGAAATAGTTAGAACCTCTGTGCACAGAGCTTTCATTGGGGGCTGGTCAAGTAGACACCCTCCACCTAGCATGTATCAAATTCCAGATTCCCAAAAGGAAAGCACATCCTTTGCACAAATAGTTTAAGCACAGTGACCTATTCTTATCAGTTCTGAAAATGATAGAAACCCTCTTGAAATTCAGGTTTCCAGATGCCAGCCATGGGCCAACCCTGCAAGCAGACCTTTCTGAGGGTAAGAGAATTGCTATGTTAACTCTTTTCTGCACACTTTCATATCCACCAGGTACTATACTAATAAATGAGCCACAAAGATTTAATTTTTATGTATCCACTATGTGTCAGCCACAGTTCCAAATGCTGGATATACAATAAAAGAAATTTTTAAAGTCAGACAGAGCCCTCCCCTCATAGAGGCCTCACTGTCGAGTGAGGGAAATAGACTGCACAGAAACTATAATAAATATATCATAGAAAGTCTCATGTCCGATAGCAAAGAAAGCTCTGAAGAAAATCAAATCAGGGTGGGGAAAGGGAGAGGACAGAAAAGGTATTCCAGAGAAAGTAGTCGGGAAAGGCCTTGGTTACATGGGTACATTTAAGAAGAGACCTGAGTCATGTGATGAGAACAAATCATGTGATGCTCAGAGCTTTCCAAGTAAAGGGGGAAGTGACTGCATAGTACCTGAGATGGAAATGTGCTCGGTGTGTGTGAGCAAAGAGACCAATATGGCTGGAGAATGGTAGTGAATAAAATTCAAGAGATAGAATAATATCCGAAGACTTCACCTTGGCCAATAATTTCCTCTATGACCTACCTGTTCCTGTGTAACTGTGACTGGATGCCAATGGAATGTTTAGCAAGGAGGTGGCATGGTCTAGTGTGTTGTAAAAAGTGAGTAAGTTGCCTGGCTGGTGTGGCTCAGTGGTTGAGCGTTGACTCATGCACCAAGAGGTCACCAGTTTGATTCCTGGTCAGGGCACATGCCCAGGTTGTGGGCCAAATCCCCAGTGGGGGGCATGCAGGAGATGGCCAATCGATGTTCTCTCTCATCGAGGTTTCTATCTCTCTCTCCCTCTCTCTCTAAAATCAATTTAAAAAAAAGAGTGAATAAGTTAAGTCATGCTTTTTGCCTAGAAGGGGCTCTTGGTCTACTAGGCCAAACAGTTCTGTCAGTTATGATGGCAGTATATAATGGGTTACCACTGAAAGGGAGGGATGGAAAGGAACAAAGTTGAGGACTAATGCTATCTAACTTTAGGATTTATAAAAATGAAAACAGTGTAGCATTGACATAAAGACAGACAAATGAATCAATGAAATAGAATGGTCTAGAATTAGACCAATGCATATACAGACAACTGAATTTTGACAAAAGTCAAACTGAGTTTGACAAAGGCAGTTCAGTGGAGAAAGCACAGTCTAGTCAGCAAGCGGTGCTCAAACAACTGAATGTCCATAATAAAAACATTAACTTTGATCCATACCTCACATCATATACAAAAGTTGATTTGAAATTAATTGTGGACCTGAATATAAAACTTGAAAGTGTAATATGTCTAGAAAAAATATAGAGAAAATAGTTGTGGCCTTGAATTCGGCAAAGATTTCTTAGGTACATAACCAAAATCATGATCCATAAAAGAACAAATTGATATATTTGACTTCATCCAAATTTAAAACTTCTCTCTTCAAAAAACTCTGTGAGGAAAATTAAAAGACAAACTACAGACTGTGAGAAAAAACTTAAAAAGTAAAAAAATATATCTGTGATAACATATCAAGAATATATAAGTAACTCTTAAAACTTAGTAAGAATATAAATAATCCAATTTTAATCATAGGCAAAAAGTTTAAACAGAAATTTTACTAAAAAATTTATATGGATAGCAAATAAACCCATGAAAAGATGTTAAATATCATAACCACAATGAAATACCACTATATACCTATCATAATATCTCAAATTTAAAGTAAATAATTATTCTAAGCTATAGCAAGGATGCGGAATGACAGGAGGTCTCATGCACCGCTAGTGGGGATGTAAAATGTTACAATCACTTTGGAAAACTGTTTTTCACAGTTTCTTAAAAACATGAACGTATACCTTCCATATGATTCAGCCATTTCAGTTCTAGGTATTTATAAAAGAGAAATGAAAGTATATATTTATATAAAGACTTATATATGAATGTTCATAGAAGCTTTATTTGGAAGAGACCTAACTGGAAACAGCCCAAATGTTCACCAGTAAGTGAATTGATAAACAAATTGTGGTATGACCCATACAATGGAATATTACAAAGCAATAAAAAATGAACTCTTGATACATGCAAGAACATGGCTGTTTCTCAAAAAAGAAGCCAGAAATATAAGGTACATACTGAATAATTCAATTTTGTATAAAACTCTAGAAACTAAAAACTAATTTTTAGTGACAGAAAGTAGATAAGTGAATGCCTGTGGGCAGGGGTAGAGAAAGGATGGTGGGAGATATTATAAAAGGGCATGAGGACATTTTTGAAGTGATAGATATGTTCATTATTTGGTCAGGATGATGGTTTCACAGATCAATTTATCTATACATAGATATAGATAGATACAGATAGATATAGATAGAGATAGATAGAGATAGATAGAGATAGAGATAGAGATAGAGATAGGTAGACAGAGATAGAGATAGAGATAGAGATAGAGATAGAGATAGAGATAGAGATAGATAAGTAGACAGAGATAGAGATAGAGATAGAGATAGAGATAGAGATAGAGATAGAGATAGAGATAGAGATAGAGATATATAGATACAGATATATAGATGGCAAAATTTATCAAATTGTACATCTCAAATTTGTACAGCTTATTGTATGGCAATTATACCGCAATAAAGCTGTTAAAAAGGAGAAGGAAGCCCTGGCCACTGTGGCTCAGTTGGTTGAAACATCGTCTCATATACCAGAAGGTGGCAAGTTTGATTCTTGGTCAGGGTACATACCCAGGTTATGGGTTCAGTCCCCAGTTGGGGTGCATATGGGAGGCAACCAACCAGTGTTTCTCTTTCACATTGATGTTTCTCTCTCTCTCTCTCTCTCTCTCTCTCTCTCTCTCCCCCCTCTCTCTTTAAAAATCAATAAAAAATAAAATTTAAAAAAAAAGAGAGAAGGAAAGAGAGGAGGAGGACGTAGTGGAAAGTATATCTGGTACAAGAGGAAGAGACAGGACAGAACTCTGAAAATTTTCCTACCTGTTATCTAATTCCTGACTCTTACCTCGGCATAGTACCACTACCCCATGTTGAAATCTTCTGAAACACACCCTGTTCCACCTGCTCCAAACTCTAGAAACTAATTTCAGTGTCCAAATACCAATCATCCTAGATGTAGCTCAATCAGCTGGCCACAGGGTCCCTTTCTCAATATCTAGTAAGAAAGTGTAGTTTAAATAAGCATGAGACTGCATATAAAAAATGCTTACTATCAATTGTCATTAGGGAAATGCAAACTTAAACAATGAGATACCATCACATGCTTATTAGACTGGGTAAAATCTTAAAAATTGGTGATTCCAAGTGTTGACCAGGATACAGAACAACAAGAACTCTCTTTTATTTCTTGTGGAAATGCAAAATGGTACAGCCAATTTGGAAGGTAGTTTTTTTAGCTTCTTACAAAGCTAAACATAGTTTTACTATATATGATCCAGCATTTTCACTTCTTGGTATTTATCCAACCAATTTGAAAACATATCCACACACAAACAAAAATAGCACACAAATGCTTATTGCAGTTTTATCATAATTTCTCAGAACTGGAAGCAACCAAGATGTCCTGCTATATAGGTGGAGGGTTGAACAAACTATGGTACATCTGGAAAAAGAAATGCTAGTTAACAATAAAAAAAAAAAAAAGAGAGAGAGAATGTGAGCTTTCAAGTCACACAAATATATGGATAAATTTTAAGTGCAGACTGCTAAGAGAAAGAAGCCAGTCTGAAAGACTACTTTTGATTCAATTTATATGGCATTCTAGGAAAGGCAAAATTATAGGGATGATAAATATATCTGTGGTTGTCGGTGGATTGTGACAGTGGTGGGTGGGTTGGAGGATAGAGTTGACTAGATGAAGCACAGAACATTGTTTAGGATGATGAGACTATTCTCCATGATATTACAATTCTGGATACATGATAATGCATTTATCAAAACCCACAGAACTTTAAAGAACAAAGAGTGAACCTTAGTGTATGTAAGTAAAAAATGCTAATAACTTAGTATATTTGACAATCTGAGGATAAAAATGTAGATGTGATTTTAAAAAATATCTAACTGTATTACACATATATGAATCAATCTGATAAAAGGAGATGGAGGGAAAAAGTGGTGACCTAAATAAATTTCGAAATGAGTGGAGTATGTAAGACTAAAGGCCAAAGGAATTGCCTACACCGTACTCTAGTTAATAAATTTATTTTTCATGGAAGTATAGGGTAACAATTCTGAAACCACCACACATGTATGCTGGAACTGAACAATTAAGGAAATGTATGGAGAATCGTGGGAGACAGTTTTCTCACCATTGCAGTAGGAGGTTACAAATAAGCAAGGAGAGAAGGCTAAAGTAATCCATGTAATAATAGGTTAGAGTGGAAGACATTAGTACAGATTCATGTTTAGCTTACTATACATACAGATGGTTATATACAAATACATTTATAGATATGTGTATATAAACAGGTTAGTCTGCACACATGTACGTCTTTGCTCTCTCAGCTGAGAGGACCTAGATATAATACAATCCCAGTAGCAACTGAGCACATCCAGATTTTGGTTTTGTAATATCTGAAGTTGGTCCAATAAAAGGACTAAGGTCCTTGGAGAAAAGGCTGATTCTAGGACAGGATCAGGATATATACAAGATGAGCCTGGAACATCTTGAAGTGGCAGAAAGTAAGACAATACTAAAAAAAATTAAAAATTAAAAAAATAATAATAAAAGTATGTCAAAAGTAGAGCCAACTGAAAGAGCAACAAAATAAAGTACTTAATTGTAACCCAAAGTATAAAAAATACCCATAAGTGATTATATAAATTATGGAGAAAATAGACAAATCACATGCAGATTAATTCCAAATAATTTATGTAAATTATTTGCTCTTAAGGGCATGGAATGTAACTCCCACTCTTTATGTCTGAGAATTTTTACTTTAAGTAAGCAGTGACTTCCTTCCAAAGAGTACAGTTTAGGAAGGAGGGAAACAACTGGGCAGTAGAGAAACCTGGCAATCGATCATTGCCGCAGCCATGAGTTCAAGGTCAACATCAACAGTACTAAGTCATGATAACATGTACCCTGGATATGAGGTGAAGAGAATGGTATGTTACCTCTCTGGTTTGCTTCCCCAAACCCCCAAATCTCAATATAATTGTGAGAAAAACATCAGAAAAATCCCAATTGAGGGACATTCTATAAAATACCTGACCAGTACCCTCAAGGTCATCAAAACTGTCAAGTTCATCAAAAACAAGGAAGACAAGGACAGTAGTCTGAGAAACTGTCACAGCCAAAAAGAACCTAAGGAGTTATGGCAACTAAAATGTAAATGTGGTATCCTGGATTGGATCCTGGGACCAAAAAAAAGGAACATTTGGTAAAACTAAGGAAATCTGAATAAACATGGGCTTTATAATAATGCATTCACAATGGTTCATTAATTGTGACAAATGTACTCTATTAAGTAAAGCATAAATAATAGAGGAAACTGGGGTATGGGGTATATGGGAACTTTGTACTATCTTCACAGTTTTTCTGGAATTCTCAAACAATTATAAAGTAAAAAACAGAAAAATTTACTTTAAAAAATCATGTGACTTGGAGTCAGGTAGAGTTGGGTCTACTCTCCCATTCATGAGATTTTAAGGAAGGTTATTTCACATCTCTGGGCCTTGGTTTTCACAACATTCATGTAAATGTAACCATATCCACTCTACCTCATGTAAAGTGTCTCTGCATAGCAGACCTCCCCCCAATTCATGCTCTGTCTCGTCTCTCCCTGTACAAGTAGACAATCACAAAGCACCAGGTGGGGAATTTGAAGTCCATATTTATTTTGTTCATTTCCAGTTAGCATGTGGCCTCTCTTCAGAACCCAGGTAGGATGGGTGTCTCCTTCTTGTGGGAAAATCTAACAATAGAGAGGCAAAGAACATCAGAAACATGTTTATTAGATTCTTTTGGACTGAGTCCTCCCGCTTGCATAAAGGCTACCTTACAAACAGACAGGGCCATGTTCCCCCACCCTCCAAAAACAACCACGTGGTCTTCCCTCGCCCATCATTCTTCAGTCCCCACTCTCACCTCTGGAATTTCTGGCCATGCATTCCCCAGCCTGCTCTTCCATTTTGACCTAAAGTCAAAGGCCTCATGTAGCATGAGGCTATTTGCATCATCTTAGTAGGCTCGAGGCACATGGCATGATTAAGGCAACAGTTGGCCAATCTTTTCTTCCTCCCCCATCCTTGTTGGGGTTTTTCCTTTCCTTTATCAGTCTTCCAATATTTAGTCACAGTTAGCATCCAAACAGAACCCAACATGGAATTTTTGTTTGAAAAAATTGTAACAAGAAGGAGAGTTAATAAAGTGAATGGAGAGACAGTTTCTTTATTTTATTGTATGCTTTTAACAATACTAAGGTAGTGCCTAGTATGTGAATTATAAATATAAATTCATTTAATTGCTATTTTACAGATAGCATTAAAACCTTATAAATATTAATTCAGCTAACCTTCACTTAATCCCTGTGGGTTATTACTATTTGCATTTTTACAGGTGAGGAAACTAAAACACAAAAAGTTGCAAGAACTTGCACAGGGCCAGAGAGCTAACACAAGGCAGCACAGAGCTGGGTTCAAACTCACACAATCCTTCTCCCTGGTCCAGAGGCTATATAAGCAAGAGACAAACACTTCGCATTTCTTATTTCATCTCATTCTCACAGCAATCCTTTATGGTTTCTATTTTCAAACACACACACACACACACACACACACACACACACACACACACAATCTAATAGGCAGACCTTGAAAAAGTTAAATGTTTTGCCTAGGAAAAGAATGAGAGAGGAGACAGATTTTCAGGAATGCAGGATGCATCAAAATAAAGGAAAGAGTTCTGTTATTTTTTTAAAAAGGCAGAATCTCCCACACAATGTCCTCATACCCAACCCTACCCTGGTGCCCCCACCACCTGGCCCCCTTGCCAAGCCATGCAGCCCTGGATTGTCCATCAGTGCCTCGCCCCACCCTCACTCCCACCCACCTTTCAAATAAATAAGACAGGACAGAAACACCTTCCTGTTATTCCCTGGACAAAATTCAGGCTTTTTCTACAGTTTCCAGGTTCTTTGAACAATAACAACACTTCTGAGGCTTTAGGCCAGCTCCCTACCAAATTCCCTCTTTAAATAGTTATGGCTCCCCACCTCCACCAAGAGGGACACCGTGGTTTCCACCCCTACAGAAATGATTGGCATTTCTAATCCAGCAACCATCCCAGCAACTAACTAGGAAGAGGAATCATTACAAAAACTTGAATAGAACAATGCACCGCAGAAGCTATATGGCTGCTCTCTTGTCCTTTAGCATTGCTGAGGTTCACTCAATTTGCATTTTTAAAGATAGCTTTTCCTCAAACTTGATGTGTTCCATACTTCTTAGACCTTCGGGGAATCTCAGTAACAGGAACAGCTCCTGCAGGTAGTGTTTTTCTTCGTTGTGGGACTTTACACCCTCCCCGTGTCCTTCCTCTCCGCACCTCATCTCCTTGATTCCCCCACCCATCCTTCCATCACCTTCTTGATTCCTGGTCAACCACAGATATCTCTGAGAGGCTCACAGCATGGGCTAGATTGGAAGTAAATTGTTTAATAGAAAAAGCATAAAACAGGTGGTCACAAGAACAAAGGCCTGGTCCCAGGGCTACTAACAACCTTGTCTGTGGCTTTAGACCAGTTAACTGACCTTTCCGGGCAGAAGGTCTATCATCAGGGATATCAGCATCGCCCAGCCCTACTCTACCTCCTTTGCCCCAAGAAACACAAAGCAGTTCTCAACTGAACAATACTGACTCCATAGCAGGCATTTGGAAAAGTCGGCAGGCATTTTGGGAGTTGTCACAACATCCAGTGAATATTACTGACATTTTAGTGTAAGGGGACCAAGGATGCGATGCTGGCAACAGTCCCATATAATGAAGAATCCCCCAAAATATTGCTAATAGCGATCTACAAATCCCTGTTGGAGCACCTAAAGGCAAAATGTCAAAGGGCTATACGAATTTAATATGCTAGCACTAAGTGGTTAAGCTGTCGTTTAATTTTCTACTTTATTCAACGGCATTTTATAACTGAAAAACCGTGTGTGTGTGTGTGTGTGTGTGTGTGTGTGTGCGTGCGCACTTCGACAGACTAGAAAAAGCACTCACTAAACTGTGCATCTGGAGAGCCAGGTGCTACTTCTAGCTCTACTATTGACCCATTGCATGACCCGGAGAAGCACTTCCCATGGGTCACACAGAGTCTCCTGATCCCTGCATGAAATGTTTGTTCTGGTTAATTTCTAAGGTACCATGAAGCTCAACATTTCCCTGACTCTAAGGCCCGTGAAAACCTCATTATTCTTTCTGTACTTTAATAAGCAAATGTGACCAGTGTAGATAGATTAAATAAAGGAGTTGAAGATTGATGGGGGTTGCCCTGGGTTTTTCCTGTAAAGGTTAAGTCCAGTGGAATGACAGCAGTGATGGAGAGGCGTCAGCAGGAGGTAATGAAGGCAAATGCCAAGGCTGCTGTGTGCTTTGACTGTGGTGTTTCAGATAACTCAGAGGCAGAGCCGAGTAAAAGCTGAGGCGTATCGTCTTCTCTCAGGGACATAACCGGAGTCTGAGCACAGAGGTACCTGGTTGGGAAGGAAATCTGCATACAGCCATTAATTTATTCTATGAGCATTTTGGCACACACACTATGTGGCAAGCCCTGGATAGGAAGAGTAATAGAAAAAGAAGGCATAGCCCCAGTCCTCAAAATGCTCACAGTTAGTTAGAAGGAAACAAATAAATTTTAAAAACATGGCAAATGGGCCTTGGCTGGTGTGGCTCAGTTGGTTGAGCATTGTCCTGTGCACTGAAGGGTCGCAGGTTCAATTCACTGTCAGAGCACATGCCTAGATGAGATGTGTGCAGGAGGCAGGCATTCGATCTTCCTCTCTCACATCAATGTTTCTCTCTCTCTCCCTTTCCCTTCCTCTCTCTCTAATAAAAACATATATTTTTTTTTGAAAATGGCAAATGCATACAAGTTAGAGTGAGTACATAAAAGAGAGGAACCTTATCTCAAGAAATATACCTTCACAGGCCCTTGATGGACATGGGGTCACTAGTCAGGGAGGTGGAGTGGAGGCTGGAGTGAAGGGTGGAAACACCCTTTGAGGCAAGTGTGACAATGCACAGAGTAAGAGATAGCAAGCCATGCTGGGGAGAAGACACACAAGTGAGTTTGTCTTGAGGTCAGGGTGGGTGTTAAAAACACAAGAGATCAAACTAGAGGCATAAGCATGTTCAGCTGTGTGGTTTGGACTTTATCTGGTAGGCCACATGGATCATTCAGGAAATTTCTAGTGGGGTGTATCATAAGCACTTTGCATTGGTGAAATGAGAAAACAAAAGTTTAGAAAATCAAGGCTATGGAAAGAAACAGAAAATGCTTTTCTAAGCCTAAAACCATAAATTGCTGTGAGAAAAGGAAAAGGCGAGTATGCACAGGAAGAATTTAAAAATAACAAGGTTCAAAATGAAATTAGCACAAAAACTTTCATATCAACTTGCTCTTGGACTCCAGTGAAATGAAAGTGATAGAAAGACAAACACAACAAGAATGGGAGGGAGACCATCAGCAAACACGACAGGTTAACACATTTCTAAAGGCAGACAGAGAATGCAAAACGCTGAATGGGCAGATACAACCAGAAGCCCAGAAAAAGCAGGAAGAGGCTGTAACCAAGAGAAAGGGACCAACTGCCCCCGCAAAAAGCCCATGAAAATTCCAGACACTGAATTTGTCCTTGAATTCATTACAAGGACAATGGAGAAAATGAGGGAGAAAGAGTACCCAAAGAGGAGATTCTGACTGAAACTCTATCCACCAGCCACTGTATTAGTCCATAGTCCACATTTTCTATCCCCTTGCCTATCCCCCCACCACACACACACACAGTGTCCTAACTGTGCTTCCTACCTAACATTATATTCCCATGAGAAACACCAACGACCATTAAAAGGACAAGGGAACGCCTCTCTAAAAAACAGAATGAACTACCCAAAGGGAAAGTGAGTACCTAGGGTAGATTTCACCACCCTGAGTAGAACTCTGTTTTTTCAGCATTTGAAGGGCCCTGGTATAAAGGCCAGCTTTTTTTTTTTTTTAATTTTTTTTTCTTTATTGATTTTGGAAAGAGAGGAAGGGAGAGGGAGAGAGAGACAGAAACATCGATGAGAAAGAACATCGACTGGCCGCCTCCTGCATGCCCCCCACTGAGGATTTGGCCCACAACATGGGTATGTGCCCTGATCTGGAATCAAACCAGTGACCTCTTGATGCATGGGTCAACACTCAACCACTGAGCCATACCGGCTGGGCTAAAGGCCAGCCTTTGATAAGCTCCCCTTGACGTAAAGATGTCCCAGCTAAGGGAGGCCATTTGGCTCAGTTCTAGCTAATGGCGTAGAAGAGGAAATCTAATGGGGTTCTCCTAAAAAATAATGAGCTTCCTAATAAAAGTCTCAAATGCAAGACAAGACTCTTTTTCTTCCTGCCTGGCCCATACCCATGATAATGGAGAAGCAGCATATCTAGTGACCACAGATAACAAGCAAAGTGAGGAAATAAAAATGAACTAAACAGAAAAATTGAAAACTAGAAAGAGATGAGATCATTTTTAACTTGTTTACCTGCTAAATGAGACCTAGAACAGCCTATGTTCAGTCTTCTTTTGAAGTGAGATAATAAATATCTAAATTGTTGAGGCCACTTTAGTCAGGTGTTCTATTATTTATAGACAGACACATCTTAACCATGTATAGAGGTAACATCGAACCTAAAAGAAGAATGTTTATAAGGGATATTCTTTAGGAAGTGACACTTTGTAGTGACAGAAGAGACAGATTTAGCCTTTCAGCACTAAAACAATGTTTTAAAACAATATATATATATATATATATATATATATATATATATATATATATATATATATATTGCTTTGATAAAAAGAAGCAGACTCACTAGCGACATCCTAATAAGTATCAAAAACCTATTTGTTTTGTTAAATACATTACTTTTTAAATTTCCTGAATTATTTCATTTTTAACTGTTTGGTAATGTTTTCTATTAAAGGAGAAGCCAGATGTGTCCATAGGATTTAATCACAGACCTGATGTGCCTGTAACTCTGAAGGATGTTAGAGCTGTATGATCCCTCTCCCTCCTCATCTGGCCACAGCAAGTATAGGAAATTCAACATTCACAGAGCTGACTGCAAGTTGTTTCACTGATGAAAGCTTGTGACCTTCAGATGTTCTTTTTACACAGAGATGGGAAGTAGAACTATGTAACCACTAAGACTGGCTGTCAATCTCAATGTGTACCAGGATCTCCTGGGAGCTCGCTAAAGCTAAAAATGCAGTGTTCTGGCCCTGGCCGGTTTTGCTCAGTGGTTAGAGCATTGGCCCATGGACCCAAGAGTTGTGGGTTCAATTCTGGTCAAGGGCATGTACCTTGGTTGCAGTTCGATCCCTGGCCCTGGTCATGCAAGAGGCAACCAATCAATGTGTCTCTCTCACACTGATGTTTCCCTCTCTCTCTCCCTCTCTCCTTCCCTCCCACTCTATCTGAAAATCAGTGGAAAAATATCCTCCAGTGAGGATAAAAAAAACCCAAGGTTCTAAAGCCCAATTTCAAAGATTCTGTTTCAGACAGGATATGCATTTTTAGAAAGTCCCCAAATAATTCAGATGCAGGTGCCGCATGGACTACACTAAACACCATGTGGTTTGATAAGCAGCATGCTAAGAGGTCAGTGGGGAAAGCAGTTGCCATCACATAGACTGAGCTGACCATTCTCCCACGCACCCAGCAATCCATCTATTCATTCATTCATGCAACAACTGTTTGCTGAACACATACCATGTGCTTATCACTGAGCACACAAAGCTAATTAAGACAGCAGTCTTGCCTTGCAGACCTAGAGCACAGCTGAAGGAAAACACATTAACAGAACTCCCCTTGGATTCTTTTTGTTTTAGCTTTATTAAGGTATAATTGACAAATAAAATGATGATATTTAAAGTGTACATTGTGATGATTTGGTACACATATACAGGGTTTGGCAAAAGTAGGTTTACAATTGTGAGTATGCGAAACAGAGTTTATTCTTATATTATTTATTAACTGTATTATTTTCCATATGAACAACTGTAAACCTACTTTTGTCCCACCCTGTACCTTGTGAAAGGATTCCCCTACCTGGTGAATTAACACATCCATCTCCTTGCTTCTATTTATTTCTTTAGGTGAGAACATTTAAGTCTACTCTCTTAGCAAATTTCAGGTATACAACACAGTGTTATCAACCATAGTCATCATGCTGTACATTAGATCCTCAGAATGTATTTATCTTATAGCTGAAAGTTTGTACCATTTCACCAACCTCTCCACTTTTACCCCACCTCCCAGCCCCTGGCAACCAATTTTCTAATATCTGTTTCTATGCGTTTGACTTTTTTTTTTTTTTATTCCACACATAACTGATGCCAAGAAGCATTTGTTGTTCTCTGTCTGGCTTATTTCACTCAGCACAGTGCCCTCAGGGTCCACCCATATTGTCACAAACAGCAAGATTTCCTTCTTTTCTCATGGCTGAACAATATTTCATCATATGTCATGTATAGATATATGTATATACATCTCACATCTTCTTTATGCATTCATCTTTGGCAGACACTTAGGTGTTTTCCATATTTAGGCTATAGTAAACAAAGGTACAATGAACATGATATTGCAGATATCTCTTCAATGTCCTGTTTTCATTTCCTTCAAATAAATACCCAACTTTTTGAGGAACTTCTGTATTGTTTTCCATAGGGACTGCACCAATTTACAAATCCACCAACACTGTACAGGGTTCCCTTTTCTCCACATCCTCATCATCACTTCTTATCTCTTGTCTTGAGAATACATTTTTAAGCATTTTGGAAACAGAGCAAACATTTTGCTGTTCAGAGCAGAACACCTGAGAGATGGCACTTCAGAAATATTTCCTCTAACACTAGAGAGACTGAAATCAAGACAGACCATGGAAAAAGCCTCGACCCAGTCCCTTCTAGGACAAAGAATCCTGCTCTTGAGCTTTATCCTCCATTTATCCTACACACACATACACCACACATACCACATACACATACACACCACACATACCACATACACATACACACCACACATACCACATACACATACACACCACACATACCACATACACATACACACCACACATACCACATGCACACACATACCACACATACCACATACACATACACACCATACATACCACATACACATACACACCACACATACCACATGCACACACATACCACACATACCACATACACATACACACCATACATACCACATACACATACACACCACACATACCACATGCACACACATACCACACATACCACATACATATACACACCACACATACCACATACACATACACACCACACATACCACATCCACACACACCACACATACCACATACACACACATACCACACATACCACATACACATACATACCACACATGCCACATACCACACACACACACCACACATACCACACACACACACACCACACATACCACACACACACACACCACACATACCATATATACACACACACACCACACATACCACATACACATACACACCACACATACCACATACACATACATACCACACATGCCACATACCACACACACACACCACACATACCACACACACACACACCACACATACCATATACACACACACACACCACACATACCACATACACACACACCACACACACACATATGTACACCCCACACCACACACACACCACACCACAAATACACACCACACACATACCACACACAGACACACCACACACACCCCCCACATACCACATACACATACACACCACACACACCCACACCACACACACACACACCACACACATACACACACACCACACATACCACACACATCATACCACACACTCACACACACCATACCACACACACACACCACACATATACCACACACACACACCACACCACACACATACCACACACACACCATACCACACACACAGATACATACACACACACCCCACATACATACCACACACACACACACACACACACACACACACACACCCCACATACACAATTTTTTCTAAGGTTAGTTAGTTTTCTTCATATAATTTATGTGTATAAACATTTTGGGGGGAGTCAGGTAGTGCTTAGATATAGGAAACAAACGACCAGTTCATTTTTAATAAATCTTGCTATTTTAACATGTTAAACATCTCAGAGATTCAAATCACACAAGCTTCACTACAAAGCTATTATTGTTATCAGGGAAATTGGGGTGCCCTCTTCCCCACTAGGTGCTAGGGGTGGGGTCCTTACAATATCTCAAGAAAAATAATTTTCTGAGATTCACACAGTAGTAGGATGAGTGATTTTTATTTGTGTGGATTTACATCCCTCGGTTTCCACAGTCCCATTCCAGTCATAGAAGAATTGCAGCTGGGGTTTCAGTAGAGCTAGAAGCAAAGCCAGTGTCTGGAGTTGCCTTTCTATGTTGGAGCCGGGTCCAGTACAGCATCAGACTAGCTGCAGTCCATTAGTCCATGTGTGTGGGGTCCACCGAGTGAATGCCAGGAAGCAGGAGTGAGAGTCCCACAAGCTAGGAGTCAAGCACAATATACCAAGAGGAACCAAGAAAGTGACCTCCATTGTTTAGGGGATTAAATATCCAAAATTTCATGCCCTTGCAGTGGCCACACCCATTCTGGCTAATGACCAGTGACCTGTGTCACTGATAGGCAAGTACCTTCCTGACATCACCTCAACTTCACTGGGCATGCATCTGTCCCCCTCCCTGTCCAGTCCCTTCCCCAGGGATCTGCAGGGAATAGGCTGTGGCTCCCTGGGAGTGTAAAGAATTCACTTCCTGGTGAAGCTGCCCAGATGACATGCCTGTAGCATTTGTCCTTCCCTATGCTGTTATTACTATGTTAATTACAACAAATCATGGGCTGTCATTGTGACAACCCATGATACTGAATGAATGCTACTTTGGTTTCTTTATATCATATGTATAAACTGAGTCAGTTTGAAATATTTTAACCTTAGCCAGATGTCTAGACATTCTAGTGTGAGGCAGACAGACAGTCAGATACGTTGGCATAATGTAGCAAAACCCTTGGTTTCTTCATAAGCAGAAACTAAGTTTATATTGGGTCCTAAACAGAAGCAAATATGCTTATGCTCCTGATTACACTTCAGTGTTAATTTTCCTTTTAATTCTTCGAACCAAGTCTCACATTTAAGAATTTATTCATCCCCTGCCTTTCATAAATCAGATCCATAAAGCAATAAACAAAGTTCAGATGATGGAGCATCATAGTTTTAATTAAAAGCATCTTTCTCAGTCCGTGTCAGGCTGTCCTTGTGGAACCAGCAGTTTCGAAAAGGCACTTCTCCAGTTTAAGAAAGGGTCCTTTGGACTACCAGAAGAGTACTACTGGTTCTTAGAACACATTGATTTTTTCAAGTACTAAACAATTTATTGAGTGTCAACTGTATTCCAAACACTTCCTCATTTCAATATTCCCATTATTCCACCTGTACTGTAAGAGATTTGACAGGTCAAAAACTACACATTAGTACAGGTAACTCTTAAAAATGATAGGAACTGACAAACACAAAGCAAATGTGGCATGATCTTTTTATATTATTCGTTATGGTAGAATCTATCAAACCGTATACCTCCAGACCCACCCCCACTCAGTCACATCGTCACTTTATAAAGTAACACCTAACAGACAATATCACTCTCATTGCTATCCTCCAACAGTAGTATGATAAAGGGGTTTTGTTTTTCAGATTCCAGCCCAGTTCCACTAGATCACACTTTTATTATCTTTTCATTTCTGGAAAATATATGCACAATATCCTCTTTAAGTTACAGGTGAGCCCGACTGGAGTGGCTCAGTGGATTGAGCATCATCCCATGGACTGAGAAGACCCAGTTCGGTTCCCAGTCAGAGCACATGCCTGGGTTGTGGGCTCGATCCCCAGTAGGAGGCGTGCAAGAGGCAGCCGATCAATGTTTCTCTCTCACATCGATGTTTCTATTTCTCTCTCCCTTCCTCTCTCTTTAAAAAATCAATAAAAACATATTTTTAAAAACCTAAGTTACAGATGAGAGTGAGTTTCTCACTATAAAAATACTATCATTTAAGAGGTAACTTTTTTAAAGAAAATAGCCTCATGAATCACCACATTGAATTAAGCAGAAGTCATACAGAAAGTCAATCCCAAAGAGCACTGGTTACATTTAGGCTAGTGAGAAATAATGACTGGAGATGACACTGAAGGAGTAATAGTGAACGTAGTTTCCAAAGTATTTGTTCCTCTAAGTCTGTTTGAGACATCAGCTTAAAGAATCAGGTCGGGGGTGGGAGGTGGGGGAATCATTACTCTTGAAGTTGCTTGACAATCAGCTTTTCCTAAACTAATCTCTCTGCAATATTAATCCTAAGGTGTTCAGTGATTTCAAGAAGTTCTCTGACCAAAGATAATTGAGGGGATTTTGTACTGCAGTCTCTTCTCTGAGATTCCCAATGAACCTCAGTACCACCAAGATTTACAAATCCTGCTGTAGAAAGCCTTTGCATTGTGCTTAAACGACAGTTCTCTAGGATTATGTTACCAGGTAGCATATTAGTTTATGGAGTCAGGAGGGTTAAAACCTTGGGAAAGTGTTCTGATCTCCATTCAGATGCTCTAAACATCTGAACAATGAGCTGAATTTTTCACTTTTGGATAATATTTAATCCCTATGCAAACAGGTCAGGGCAATGCTAAAAATAAACAGCAAGAGATACATATACTAATGCTGGCAAAAACGTTCTGTATATTGTTCTTTGGTAAAACATTATTGGTGTTTATGAAATTCCTTTGGAAGTAGAAAGAAAATACACAAGTATTTCTTGTTATGTTTTCACTCACTTCCCCAAGATTTCACCCATTCCCCACCCCACCACCCCTCTTTCCGGGAATTCTCAGAAAGAGAATTGACAGCTTGGAGAACAGAGCGTTGTAAATCCTACTAAAACAAAGTGGGAGTAAAACCTCCCAAGAAGTAATTCATCGCTGCTGGAGAAGTTTCATGTTCAGTGGAAGGAGACCAAGAGTAATTGCTGTGGAAGCCCAGTGGACTTCCAAACTGCTTAACATTTTTTTTCAGTGTGATAAGACTTTTCTACAGTGTCTAAGCTTTCAAACCTGAATAGAGTTTTTAAGATCAAGCAAGAACGAGCATGCCTTTCTACCACAAAAATTAAAATTTTATAAATTTCCTCAAGCTAGATTAGTGCTGTGGCCCATCACTTGGCTGTGGCCAAATCTAATTTAGTCCATTAGAGTCCCACTTCCTGCCAGACTGTTCAGTCAGGATCTTAACAGAAGGATACCAGGATGGGAGTATTCATGGACTCGAAGATTGAAACAAATCTGTTCTAAGCTCAATGGTGCCTCTAAGTTGCTTTGTGTTGAGGTGGTCACTATAACTCTTGAGGCCTTAATTTCTACACCTGAGAAGTGTGTAAGGGAATGGTTATCGAATGATTATGCACTGTTATACAGTAAATGTGTTCTTAACTGTCTTGCACATAATCCGCTTGTGGGATAAATGTATGCTCTCTATTAGCTCCAGAAAAAGTATATCTATATTTCTACAGCAAGCCATAGCATACCAAGAACATCCAGGAACTCAAGCCCCTTGCTTGGTTATATGCTAGTTCCACTTGTTTATAAGCCTAGTTATACTAGTTGTGATTATGACAACAATTACAGCCTTCAATTTTCACTTTACACTAGTGAGTGGAAAAACAGAGTTGTTTCTCAAAAACTAAGTTAAATATTTAAATCTCCACAAGAAAATCAAGATGAGATCTTAAAACTATTATTGAAATAGGTGTAAGAACTGTATAAGTTTTGGTGTAAAACATAAAAATTCAGAAGAATACTTTACTGAAATATCTTCAAGTTCTAGATTTACTTTCTTAATTTCTATTTAAAATAGTTGAACTTATAAGAAGTTGCAAAAATAGTAGAGCATTCCCAGGTTCCTTTCACTCAGCTCCCCAATAATAATAACTTACATAATTGAAGCACATTGTCAAAACCAGAAAATTGATATTGGTACAATATTATTAACTCTAGATTCACTGTATAATCCAAATTGTAAATAATGAAAGATGCATTATAGGTATTGTAAATGCAATAAATATGAAGTTGAATTCCAATCAACAAATCCCTGGCCATATAATCAAAAGATTATCCATATGTCAAAAAAGTATTAGAACTGAAAGTTTCATAGCAAGTGACAGGTAATTTTTATGTTGAAAAAAGGCATGATATCTATTCAGAGAAAAAATTTAGAGTAGTCTACTTAATTTGTGACATATGGAAGGAAGATAACAAACAACAAATGCTTAGTAGAGATTATATGTTTGAAAGTGAAATTATTGATGATACAGAAATTATGCTATACATGACAGAAACAAATGGATCTAAAGATGAGGAAGATAGAGGAGAATAAGAGATACAGGATCAATATTGCAGAAAAAAAAAGTGTTAATACAGTAAATAAAGAAACACAGGAGTTAGTTTTTACAATGAACAACCTGAGTTGATGTTATCATATTTTTTTAGGCTTAAATAAAAAGAATTTATTTTTTCAAGTATTGGATTATACTATATATAAAAATTAGATTACTTTTTCTATAGAATGTAAAATTCTGTATTTTATTATATTAATACACTTTTATATATTTATCATAAAACTGTGTGTTTGGCTATATATGTAATTTTTATATTCTCTCTTTTTGAACTACAACTATCAGTTCCCAATTATATCAGATAAGATGGGGTCATCTACTCTATAATATTATAATGTAGACTTTTCTCTGTGGGGGGCTAGGAAAGGAAGAAGTAGTGGGGGAAAGAGTATATCATCTCAGAATTCTCCAGAAGAAACTATGCTAATAATCTGGGTCAGGAAAAGCAAAATTATCCACTTTGGACTTATGTGGTAACCTAGATAGATTCCTCCCATAGAATTCAGTTGGATGTTCTTAGTTGAAAAAGACTATTTGAAAGAGGAAAAAAGAATTAGTTTGGGGAAACTGGGATTTGACTGTGAATAAGGTAATATATCAAAGAACAAGTGCTTATAGTCTTAGGAAAACAAGATGGCTCCCATAGGCCTCATCTGTGAACAGACAGACGCTCAGGTGGGACAGCATGCCGAGCATCCCTGGCATTATCCCTGACCATCTGATTATCTTGACACAAAGAACTCTCTGCTGCTTTTACTGAAAATAGTTCTTTGGAAATAGTCCTGTTATTTTCCCACTTAAATTTCACTGAAGTTCTTTTGGAAATACTAGCCCATCTAAGCTGAGCTAGAAAGAAAAGAGTGAAAAAAAAAGAGTTTTTGTTCAAGAAGGATAATGTTATAGGTTGAATTGTGTCCCCCCAAAAGATATGTTGAGGTCCCAAACCCCAGTATCTACAAATGTGACCTCATTTGGAAGTAGCATCTTTGCAGATGTAATCAAGTTAAGATGAGGTCATTAGGATGGGTCCTAATTCAGTATGATGGTGTCCTAATAAGAAGAAAACACCGTGAAGAGAGACAGACAGAAAGACAATCATGTAAAGACAGAGGCAAGATTAAAGTGATGTTCCCACAAGCCAAAGGATACCTGGGGCGACCAGAAGCTACAAGACATAAGGAAAGATCTTTCCCTAAAGGCTTAAATGGAGCTGGCCCTGACAACTTGATTTGGACTTCTAGCCTCCAGATATGTGAGACAATAAATTTCTATTCTTTTAAGCCATCCAGTTTGTGGTATAGTATTCACCCCCTTACCTATGGGGAAACATGTCAAGACCCCCAGTGGATGTCTACAAATATGAATAGTAATAAACCCTATATATACTATACTTTTCCTACACATACATACCTATGATTCAATTTAATTTATAAATTAGTCCCAGTGATTAGCCATAACTAATAAAATAGAACGATTATAGCAATATAATGTAATAAAAATTATGAGAATGTAGTATCTCTCGCTCTCAAAATACCCTACTGCACAGTGCTCACCCTTCTCATGAAGATGTGAGATGATAAAATGCCTACATGATGAGATGAAGTGAAGTGAAATGACGCAGCCATGGTGATGTAATGTTACACTACTATTGACCTTCTGAGCATACATAACAAGCATTTTATGGCTTCTTTTTGGCATAGCCAAATTGCCAGCATCACTACTACTCTTGCACTTTGGGGCCAAGATTAAGTGAAATAAAGCTTACTTGAACACAATCACATTGATACCACAACAGTCAATCTGAAAACCCAAGTGGCACCCTGGCCGGTTTGGCTAAGCGGTTAGAGTGTTGGCCTGCAGTCCAGAGAGACCCAGGTTCGGTTCCCGCTAAGGGCATGTACCTCGGTTGCAGTTTGTCCCTGGCCCTGGTTGGGTCGTGTGGGAGGCAGCCACTTGATGTGTCCCTTTCATGTCGATGTTTCTCTCTCTCTCTCTCCCCCTCTCTCTTCCTCCCACTCTATCCCACTCTATCTGAACAAAAAAATGGAAAAATGTCCTCAGGTGAGGACCAAAATAAATAAATAAATAAATAAAATAAAAACACAAGTGGCTACAAAGTCACTAATGGGCAGGGAGCGTATACAATGTGGAGATGCTGGACAAAGGGATGATTCATGTCCTGGGTGGGATAAAGTGAGATTTCATCACACTACTCAGAAGAGCATGCAATTTAAATCATATGAATTATTTATTTCTGGAACTTTCCATTTGATATTTTCAGACCACAGCTGACCATGGGTAACTAAAACTGCGGAAAGTGAAACCACGGATAAGGGAGAACCATTATACAGTTGGCCCTTGAATAACTAGCGAGTTTGTAGTGCTGAGCCCCATGTAGTTGAAAATCCTTGTACAACTTAAGTCAGCCCTCCACATACACAGATTCCAAACCACAGATCGAAAATACAGTTGATATAAGGGACCTGTGCAGTTCAAACCCACGTTGTTCAAGGGACAGCTGTAATTTGCATAAGGCTTAAGGACCATGAGCATAGAAAGAGCATACAAGACAAGTGCCTGGCCAGCTCCCAGAAAACATCTGGCATGTCCCTCCTGATCAAAAGCAATCCCTCACCCTAGAGGTAATCAATATCCTAACTTTTACAACAATTATTTTCTGGCTTTTATTTATGGTTTTATTGGCTCTGTATGCTTTGCATCTCTAAGAATTATACTTTAGTTTTGCCATTTCTTCCCAAACTCTCAACATAGGGCATTTCTTACCTTTTGCTCAACATAGTGAGGTCCCTGCATGTTCTGGTATATAGCTATAGTTCCTCCACTTTTATAACTCTATAGAGTAATCCATCCTATGACTCAGCACACTGTATTTGTTCATTCTACTAATGAGGGACATTTCTTTTTCAATTTATGGCTATTAAGAACATTCTATCGCTAGGAACATTCTTACACATCCAGCTTTGTGCTCATTTGCAGGAGTTTCTCTAGGGATGAAATTACTCACAGCATGTCTATTTTCAACTTGACTAAATAAGGTCAACAGCTGTACTAATTTACACTCCTACCAGCAGTGTATGGGACTTACTCTTGCCCCAAATGCCACCAACACTTGGTATCGTTAGACTTTTTGGTATTTGCAAATATGGTGGCTCAGTAGTGCCTTGTTTTACAAATGAAGAAAATGCCAAACCCATCTCTTTTGAAAAACTCATGGCCATGCTGGTGGCTGGAAAATGCCACAAGCTCTATCATAACCACATCCACCTCAGCTCAGGGAAAATTCTGATCCCAACCTCACTTGAACGCCCTCAGTTACTGTTTCTATACAATTTTCCTCTTCTCTCTCTCCTTCTCAGTCTCCATCCCTTTCTCCCAACTTTCATGATAGTCAGGCTGTTTCTGAACTATTTATGTTGGCTCTTTTCTCTTCCTCATGATACTTTATCCAGAACTGACCCTCCACGCACCAGGGGAACTATGCTCCAGTCCCTGCATCCTTTCTAAGCCCACAGGACAGGCTGAGACAACAGCAATCCCCAAACCTCTACTTGCTAAGGGAGGAAGTGACTTCACAAAAATTAAGTCCCAAGGCAGAGACACAGAGCTTCCGAAGCCAAACAAGATTTCAGACCTCCCAATTTCCCAGCCAGTGTCCTTTCTACCATATGACATTTGTGCAAGAAGCTGAAATCTATGGATGTGGTGTCATCTCTGTCCCACTGAATTCCAGATTGGTGCTAAAATTACCAGACTGAGAATGTGTTTCGAGAACTGAATTGAGGGTTTAAATATCACAAGGCACCAAGGCAACGTGCTGTCCCAGGGAGAGTGAATGCTGACTGCTGAGGCCCTCTTACAGAAGCGCTCATCTCCAGCCTGCCCGTTGGGAAGGCACCGTGTTTGTACCCTTCTGCACCAACGCCTCATTTTCAAAAGATTTAGTTGGCATTTCCATGCATGTGAAATAACCTCAAATTAAAATGTTGTTGTTTTTCCTTTAGTGTAACAGTTGCCATTTTTATGCCACAAAACTGTTTCTGTATGGGCCACAAGATCAAGAAGGAAAAAAATGATCAGCAGGAAAAAACTTCTAAAATAATGAGCTCAAAATTAGCACTGTTTAGGTTAAAAACAAACAAGTAAAAAGGAAACAACATTTTTTTTTTAAGCCTGGCAGTAGAAAGGGCACTAGGTTTGCAGATGGAAAAGCAGCGGTAGAGCCCAGGCACTAATTCTCTGTGCAGCCTCAGCAAGTCACTCGACCTCCCAGCTCTGGTTCCACATCTGTGAAATGGGCACAACAGGAGCATTCCCTTCAACCAGCTGTGCTGTGGATTAAAGTGACAGGGTGGGTGAAGCAACTCTGGGACTGTGGGGTGCTATACCCATTAGGTTTGCAGGTGGCCTCATTTTCATCATCTACCTGAAGAATCATTCTTGAAGCATCAGGAGCAGTAATTCCTCAAATTCCAAGAAAAGAACATAAGAACAAGTCTGTACTAAGTACAAATTATTTCAGTCAGAAAATAAGAATTTAGTAACAAAATAAAACAAAACAAAAAAATGAAACTGCCATTTGACCTAGTGATCCCACTTCTAGGAATATACCCTAAGAATCCTGAAACACCAATCAGAAAGAATATATGCACCCCTATGTTCCTAGCAGCACTATTCACCATATCTAAGATCTGGAAACAGCCCGAGTGCCCATCAGTAGATGAATGGATATAAAAGCTGTGGAACATTTATACAATGGAATAGTTTGCAGCAGTAAAAAAGAAGGATCTATGACCCTTGAGAGAGCATGGGGGGAGGGAGATCTGGAGAGTATTATGCTAAATGAAATAAACCAGTCAGAGAAAGACAAATGTCACATGATCTCACTTATCTGTGGACTCTAATGAACAAAATAATCTGATGAATAAAATAGAACCAGAGGCATGGAAACATGGAACACACTGAGGAATCTCAGGGGGGAGCGGGGAGGGTGTAGGGAAGAGATTAACCAAAGAATCTGTAGGCGTATATGCATTGCCCATGGGTACAGATATTAGGGTGGTGAAGGCCTGGGGCGGAGCGGGAACCAGTGGAGAGCAGCAATGGGGAAAAATGGGGGACATCTGCAATACTCTCAACAATAAATATTAAAAAATAAATAAATAAAAAAGAAAAGGTGTGAAGAGACAACTCAGAACAGAGTCACCAAAAGAGGCGGAACATCTCCGGAACTGCAGCGCCTCCGCAGGGAACCACTGGTACCCTGAGCAGGGCAAACAGGCTTTCCCTGCGGCAGGGTGACTCGTACAGCAATTTCCTGTCGTCACCTCTAGCTCAAGAATTCCGGGATCTACCATTTTATAAAACACTGCGTCATGCATATCTTTGAGTCTATCATAAATATATTTTTTTCAGACGTTATGGAAATGGTTCTGGAGCCAGCTTCTGCCACGGCGCCTGTGGGCCTGGGTATGTCCTCTGACACTTCGCACCTCATGCCTCCATCAGCCAAATGGAGATGGTGCCTGTACAGCCTAATGTGTGTGGTTTCTGTGACAATTTGGAGATCATGTGTGTGGAAGCGCTCTGTGAAAATGCAAAGCCCATGAGTGTGATTGGGTGAGGGGGTATTTTTGTTCATTTGCAAAAATATCCAACTCCTGAGACTTTTGATTCCCCTAAAGACTCCATGTGAAACATGAAATGTCCCCTCTCTGTTCTGATGGTAAAGAAATCATCACCTTCAATTACATTAGAATTCCAAGGCCTATCTTATGATGAAAAAGTCTCTGTAGTCTGCATTTGAGTAGTTTTATACTGTTGTATTTCTGCACCAAATAACTCTCAAGCTTTTATTAACTGTTCTACTGAGCCCTATTTATCAGAGCGGCAGGTGTATTACCTGATAATACAATAAGCTCTGGTGGATGCATGAGTTGTTTTAGTTTTTTATGCCCACAATCAGTTCCCAGAGCATAATAAAACAAAAGGCTTATTTCTCCCCCAACCCCCTTCAGTTTTCTCCTAGTAGTGAATCTGTAAATTATCAACTTTCAGTAATAACTGTGGCCATTTTTAAGATATATAAAATATACTCTCATCTAACAAGGGGCATGATACATAAAAATAAAGTATTCTTTAAATTTGGTGACATGATGAAAGATGGGTGTAAGCATGCATTTTAAAGTTAGCAACAGGCATGACCCAGGGAAACAGCCAAAAAGACCTCATTTAGATGTCGTAAAGTGGATACTACACGTCATTTTTCTAAAATGCAGTTGCAGGCATCTTCTTACCTTCTCCCGAGCTTTGCAATTCCCCAAATTGTCAAAGCTGAGAAAAGAAAGCACCTTAGCATTCAGAGATGGAGGGATAAAAGTGAAACTGAGGGTGCATCTGTGCTGTGTGAGGGTGCAGAGCTGTGGCATCACTTCAGGGGCAGCTAAACCTCCACCTCCAGACCCTCCTGCCCATCCACAACACTCGCCTCCCTGTCCTTCTTCTAGGGGGTCTCATGACTTTTGTAGGCTGTACCCAAGTTGTTCCCTACACAAGTTCTTTAATATTTGATAATAAAATTAAAAATAATTTTAACACATTGTATTTAATAAATAGCAATTATAGTTAAGTCTCCGTGCTAAATACTGTAAATCAAAAATCTCTACCTAAATCCTTAAGTGCCTTGCTTTAAACAGGTAAGTGTAGTCTACATAACTGAGATCTCATTGGAGATGAAGACCCTCTACTGAACAAGCAAAAGGAGTTTGACATAAAAGAATACATACTCTGTGATTCCATCTAGGTAAAATTCTAGACAGGTCAAGATTAACCCATAGTGACAGGAAGCAGATTAATGATTGCCTGGGGCTGGGAGTCAGGAACGTGGCAGGTGAATGAGAAGGGGAGGGGAGACTTTGGAGTAATGGATGTGTTCATACCTTGACTACAGCAGTGCTGACAAAACGCTACACCTTTGTCAAACCTCATCGAAATGCTCTCTTAAAAATAACCCATTTTCTTGTATATTAAATTACACCTCAAGAAATATAAAAGAAAGAAATGCCCCATCTCAGCTTCACCTTAGACCTACTGAATCAGCATTTGAACTAAATACCCAGGTAATCTGAGTATCACTGAAGTTGGAGACTCAAAGGCTAAGAGAGCTGGTTCTCACTTTCTCTGCACATTGGAATCTCCTGGGAAACTTGGAACATTACTGATGCCTGGGTCCCACCTCCAGAGATCGTGATTGATTTGGTATGTGGTGTAGTCTCAGTAATGAGATTTTTAAATGCTAACCATATGTGAACCATTCACTTAGGGCAGCAGTTCTCAAAGTGGGATCCTCAGACCAGCAATATCTGCCGCATGCCCTGAAAACTTGTTGGAAGTGCAAATCCAACAAAATCCCACAGCTACTGGATGAGAAACCCTGGGGTGAGGCCCAGCAATGTGTTTTCACAAACTCTTCAGATGATTCTGATGCACACTAAAAATTTGAGACTCACTGATCTAGACCTAGGAAGATTATTTTAAAAGCCAATTCCTCCATCTCCAACTCCTCTCCATGAATCTCAGTCAGCATCTCCCAGGGGGTCTCTGAAAATCACCTGCATTTGAAAATCACTGCTGTGGGTTTTATAGAAGAGATTAGCTTGCTACAGATCCTAGAGTATGACATTAAATTATCCCATGTATAGATTCCTTCCTAATCACTACCCCAGTGCTTGTTGGAAGAGAGAGGAGGAAGATAAATGGGAAAAATACTATTTTGATATATTAACCAAGAGTTTTTTAAAATCTCTATTTCTAAGTACACCTGGCTCTCTTCCCCCAGTTAAGGCACTCAGAATTAATACATCAGAAATTAATACCTACAGAAAGTGAAGGAGGGAAAAAAATGGAGTTTGGAGTTGGCCCATTAGAATTTCAAAATTAAATGTAAATAAACAGAGCTCAGAGCACAAATATTAGATTTCCAAATGAGATACATGATGAATCAGAGGAGGGCTTAGAGTCACAAAGACTAAATAAAGATTCTCCTAGTAGGAAAAGAGACAAAAAACAAAGAGTGCATTTACCCAACTATGGGTCCCTGAGAAAGGGAGTTCAATGATCTGTCTTGATCACCACCCCAGACAGAGCTGGAGGCTTGATAGAAGCTCTTGGAGGCTTAGAAGATCCACAGTAGAGGGGGTCTGTGCTCCTTTCTCTGTTTAAGCTTCAGGGAGGCTGGCAACTTACCAGAGCATGGTGACTGCTTGCTGGGCCTGGGTAGATGTGGCTGAGAGTCTCACGAAGTTTCCTAAAACCCAGCATGATGATAGACAACAAGACCAGACTTGAGGGGTCTTAAAGAAGGATATGAAAGAAGGGGCAACAAGAACCTATGCGAATTGACAAACTTAAGACCAAACAGGACAGTGGACATCTCAGAAGATGCCAGTGTGGGAAAATGCCAACAAGGATCTAGTGATCACCTCCAGATCTTAGACGCAGGGGCATCCCCAAGTTAACTGAGACTAAATCTCTGTCACCTGGTATGACAGAGGTTTTTTAATATAAATTGTAGCATCACAGAAAAATTCAGCAAATTCTAGAAAAGTTCTCCTGAGTTGGGCACCCGAGATTATTTCCTTTTATGTAATGAATGACCCTGACTTCAAGGAAAGTTTGTTTTTCAGCTTGTGAACAGAAGACGGCATGTGAAAAACCAGTAACAAGAAAATTTTAAAAAGTAAAATCAAGGAAATATGCAAGAGGTATCACCAGGTGATGGAAAGTTGTCAAATGAGTGGTCATGTAAGTAGTGAATGCTGACAGAATTTTGTGAACTCCAAAGCAAAATGGAAATATTGGCTAACATTCCAGGTAGAGGAATTGTGTAACAGTCCAAGTATGTAGTGAGAACTAGCAAGTACACCAGCCCACAAGAGGGGACTGAAACACTATTCTTCAAAACAAAGGCTAAAATGAAATAGCTGCAATATTGAGCAGACTTAAATTTAGACCCAATTAATATATGTTGATCTCCTATAAATACTCAGCATATGGCTTTTTGTCATGTGGAAGAAATTTACTCATTATATTTTGCAAGACCAATTGAAATGTACCTAATTGAACAGAGTAGTGACCATGGATTCGAATGCCACTTGCCTAAGGATATATTGTGTCTCTTACTGGATTATACGTTGGTCAAGAACAGAGATCGTATCTTTAATTCCTCTTCTTGCTGCTTGTTTCATTCTTAAATAATGGTATATGGTGCTTAGGTTTGTCCTTCTAGAACTGCTGAAATTTAAACATGCAATATTACTTTTCCCTTTACTAATAGGTATTAAGCAACTACTCTGGGGTCAAGCCTTGGGCAAGTTGTTTAACCACAGACTGCATTATTGAGTAAATGTTCTTCAACAGGCTCTGTGCTAGGCTTCAAAACTCATTTGAGTCTAAAATGTAAGCATAGAGAATAGGTGCCAGACATCTTGATAAGCCCCCATGACCTGTATTTAAACCAACCAGCTTATCTGGGCAACAATTTCCTTAAAAAACAGAACAGGCAATAAAGGTAGTCAAGGGTTTGGAGTTATAGCGCAATCATGAATGGTAATAGAAAGCTCTGAGTAGCAGAAGTCCTAATGTCTATTATTATTCCCCCTCCCCCACACATCCTATGTCCCAGCCACATTGACCTCAGAACACACCTTGACATCTCAGCAATTGCTCACCATGCATTCAGAGTTTTCTATATGCCAGCACTTTTCCCCCAAAATCCACTCATCAAAAATTCTGTCCATTCTTCAGAACACTGAGTCTTAACCTCCCCCAACAAGACCTTCATGATTAGATGTCACAAATGCTCTCTCCTTTATTTGAGCATTTTTTTCTCTTAAATCACTCATTTTGCATTGTCTTGTATTATAATTATTTGTACACTGAATGAAAAATCCCCCCAGTCAGAGTATAGGCAACAAGTTACCAAAAAAAAAAAAATGTTATTTATGCCTTTTTGTCACATAAAAGGGCCTTGCTCATTGTATTTTGAAATATTGAATGAATTGTAACTAAACAGAGCAGTGACTATCAATTCTTATTAACACCTGCAAAAAGGTGTATTCTGTTTCCCCAACTAAATTGTGCATTCTTCAAGAATAGTGACTATGTTTTCAATTTCCCTTCTAGCCCTCACTCCACACACACAAAACAAGTGCCTACTTTAAGACATTATATAAAAGAAGCAAATTGTGGAACTCAACTGACCTTAAAAAATAAGCAAGAAATATGTTTCATGACCTTGTCAGCAGGGGACAATTGCTTTCAGAGATTACACACAATAGGGAACATGGAAAATGTACATATTCTTCTGTGATATTAATTTTAAAAAGTGTCGGACATCACATTTCTGTAATGTTGACCAATGCAGAAAGTAGCATTGGTGACTTTTTTAAAAAACTATAAAGATATTCCACCAGCCCCGCTGGTGTGGCTCAGTGGTTGAGCATCAACTCATGTACCAAGAGGTCGCTGGTTTGATTCCCAGTCAGGGCACATGCCCAGGTTGTGGGCCCAATTCCCAGTGTGGGGCATGCAGGAGACAACCAATCGATGTTCTCTCTCATCGATGATTCTCTCTCTCTGCCCCTCTCCCTTCCTCTCAAAAATCAATAAAGAAAAAATATTTAAAAAAAAAGATATTCCACCATTTGCCATGAATATAAAAAGTGATGTGTGATTTTTCAATTTCTTATTAGCCTGACTTAAAAACATTGACATAGGAAACAATTTGAAAATTTATAATTGGGATGCATACTTAGAATTAGTATAACTGAAAATAAATTTATAAAGGATTGTTCATGGCAGCCAAAAGCCAGCCAAAAACCAGGGCTGAAACTAATCACTCTTGTCGTTCTGAAAGTTCCACTGATACCTGTAGACTTTGAAAAATCCACTTTGAATAGTTCTACAAAGACAGTACTATATTGACTGGTTTTACCTTAATATTCTTCAAGGAAAGAGAATAAGAATCACAGAATAAAATATCAATGAAAATGATTAACCAAGTAGGTTGAGGAAAAGAGCCTTAGGCTGGAGCTCAGAGGGTCTGTGTTCACATCCTGTTGTTTCCACTTAGTTATGTCAGAGTGACAAAATAAAGCGATGAATAAAATAGAACCAGAGGCATGGAAACATGGAACAGACTGAGGAATCTCAGAGGGAAGAGGGGAGGGGTGGCGGGAAGAGATTAACCAAAAAATATATAAGCATATATACATTGCCCATGGACACAGACAATAGGGTGGTGAAGGCCTAGGGTGGGGTGGGAACCAGGTGGAGGGGAGCAGTGGGGGAAAAAAGGAGGGATATCTGTAATACTCTCAACAATAAAGATTAAAAAATTAAAAAGCACTTTACCTCACTGAATCTCAGTCTCCCCATTTCTAAAACAGGAATAGTAATAATAATAATTTACCTTCCTTACAGTTTGCTGTTATGATCAAATAAAATAATGTTTGAGAAATCACACTACAAACTATACAATGTAAAACATTAGAATTTAAAAATATAAATGCAAATAATGAAGACTGCAACCATAGTCTTTAAACAAAAGAAAATGTCCCATTTGTTCTGACAAAGTATTTTCTTCTTTTCAATGCATAAGGAAAGTCTTAAATCATATTAAAAATTAAATCACATTCAGATTGATACAAATTACATAATTTAATTAAATGAAATTTAGTTGAAAACAGAGCTGTTCTGGAAAATCATAAATACATATAAGTGGATACATGTAGCCATGGAGATGTTGAAGTCTGGAGAGAGAAAACATGGGTAGGTGGGACACTTTTGTCCTTTCTTTAAATGTTTATCAATAGATAACACTCAAGCCCCACTTCTTCCATGAAGGTTCCCCCAACTACCTGCAGTACCACTTTGACCTTCCCTCTGAAGGAATTGACACATACTCTTTCTACTCTTGCTTAGTTTTGCCTCCTGAAATAAACTGTTCCATCCTTTTGAGCCAGGACCACGGCTTGTCCTTCTGCATGACTCATAGCACCTGGCAGAGCTAGGAACAGAGACCATGGTCAGCTTGTTGATTAATATGTCATCTTATATCATCTTATATAAAGCTCTATCTAGTCCCCTAACACTTAGCCCTGTGTCTTGACAGAGAAGCAATCAGAAGGGGTAAAGGCTTGATTTGCGGAAGGATCCAACAAAGAAAAATCCTGACTACATAATCTGTTTTTCTTCTGTGTTACTTCTGTGGAAGTCTTTAACAATCAATCAGCCATTAATCAATCCCTAATTATGGGAGCATAATCTCACTAGGAGACCCAGGCAAGGCCCAGACCTCATCTCTGTCACTACTAGCTGTGGGCAAGAGGGAAAAGCTCACTGCTCCCAGACCTTGGAGCCCCACATATACAATAAAGCAGTTGGATCAGATGGTTTCCAAGAACCCCTTGCTATTCTAAACTCAATAAAATATGACAATGAAAGAGAGGGCTTGCTGGATCCTGGCTAGTGAGTCAGTAAATACACTTGGATCATGAGAGACAACTGGATTACATTGGTAAATGGTGGCAGATCTCGGTGGAAAACCAAAAAAGAGATTTTGCCTCCCACTGGGGCTGCTTTTTCTTCCAAAAATGTGACTGTGGTTGGAAATCAGGCAGTCAGAGAAGCACAGATGACTACACAGTTCTCTCATCACAGACAGGAACACAGCCTGGGATGCCTGCAAACTGTACATTCATAGTAATAGGCTTCATGAGAAACAAAAATTACATCAAATTGCTCTTCAATAAGAATTTCACCTTTATGAACAAATACAGCCTGGGGTATTCTCAGAGTTCAGGGAAGGGCAGAAATGAGGTTGCACTTGCAAAATCTCCTAGCAATGCATAAATGAGTTAGGCTATAAATGAACACTACATTTGCTTCAACCCTAAGAGCTTCTATAAAGCATAAAAGCTTTTAACTCCCTGTGAATAATACTTTCCCATAAAAATCTGTCTTCCTGAGCTCTATTTCTATAATTTCTATATCTATAATTTGGGGCCTTGTTGTTATTTTAAGATATAGTGAAAAATTGTTTCAAAGAAATAGTTCTTACAAGCACATCTGCATGCTAAGACAGTTAACTGCATCATGTTTTCTCAACAAAAACTTTAATTATCCATTTATCAATCACATATTCACCTTAATTTCTCCTTACCACCCCTCTCTCCCTTCTGCTGTCCAATTCCCATCCATCCTCCAGACACAGATCTGGGAAGTTTGCCTTGCTTATTTACTCCAGGCTGCTGATCTCCCCTTCCCTAACCCATTCAGATGTAGGTGGCACCAGATAATTTAGCAGGACTATATATTTGGGATTTCATTGCCTTGTAATAATTTCATAAAATTCAACAGAAGTTGCTTCAACTAGATTATGCTTTCTTCAAGATTTTATTTTGTTTTTAATTTATCTTTATTGTTGAATGTATTACAAATGTTCCTCATTTTTCCCCCATTGACCCCCTCCTCCCCATTCCTGTCCCCCTCCTGCCTTTTCCCACATTGTTGTCTGTGTCCATTGGTTATGCATATATACATATAAGTTCTTTGGTTTATTTATTCCCACCCCCCAACCCCCCTTCCCTTTGAGGTTTGTCAGTCTAACAACCAATTTGTACTTCTTAATCCCTTCACCTTTTTCACCCATCTCCCCAGCCCCCACCCATCTGGTACCCAAAAAAGTTCTCTGTATCTATGAGAATGTCTCTGTTCTGCTTGTTCATTTTGTTTGTAGATTCAATTGTTGATAGATATGTATTTATTGCCATTTTGTTTGTTCATATTTTTTTATCTTTTTCTTCAAGAAGACCCTTCAACATTTCATATAATAATGGTTTGGTGGTGATGAACTCCTTTAGCTTTTCTTTGTCTGGGAAACTCTTTATAGGGCCATCGATTCTAAATGACAGCTTTGCAGGATAGAGTAATCTTGGTTGTAGGTTCTTGCTTTTCATCACTCTGAATATTTCTTGCCACTCCCTTCTGGCCTGCAAAGTTTCTTTTGAGAAATCAGCTGACAGTTTTATGGGAACTCCCTTGTAGGTAAGTAACTGTTTTTCTCTTGCTGCTTTTAAGATTCTCTCTTTGTCTTGAACCTTTTGCATTTTGATGATGATGTGTCTTGGTGTGGGCCTTTTGGGGTTCATCTTGTTTGGGACTCTCTGTGCTTCCTGGACTTGTATGTCTGTTTCCTTCACCAAGTTAGGGAAGTTTTCTGCCATTATTGTTTCAAATAGGTTTTCGATTCCTTGTTCTCTCTCTTTTCCTTCTGGCACCCCCAAGATGCGAATGTTGGCATGCTTGAAGTTGTCCCAGAGGCTCCTTACACTATCCTCATTTTTTTGGATTCTTTTTTCTTTTTGCTGTTCTGGTTGGGTGTTTTTTGCTTCCTTATATTCCAAATGGATGGTTTGCTTCTTGGCTTTACCTACTCTACTATTGCATCTGTGTAAACTATTCTTTATTTCAGTTAGTGCATCCTTCATTTCAGACTGGTCCTTTTTTATGCTCTTGAGTTCATCACTAAGTCCATTGAGCATCCTTATAAGCAGTATTTTGAACTCTGGATCTGTTAGGTTGCTTAACTCCATTTCACTTAGTTCTTTTCCTGGAGTTTTGTTCTGTTCTTTCATTTGGGACCCGTTTCTTTGTCTCCTCATTTTGGCTGCCTCCCTGTGTTTGTTTCTATGTATTACTTAGCGAGAGGTGTGGGGCTAGCTGAAACCAGATACTGCTTGTTTGAAAGAATTTAGGGAAAGCTGAAGCAGGCTCCAAGACAGGCCAATCCTATGGTAAAGCAACTGGCAACAGCTTGGGTGGGCCTGAAAGTTAGGTGGGGAGGGGCCTCAGGGAATCACCAGGGCAGGGCCAACAGTGTGAGCCAGGTTGCCGGAGTCCCAGATATGGCAGCATCTGCCAGCCCAGGGAAGGGTTCACCAAAGGAACAAAAGCCTCTGATAGCACGTCTGTCCAGGAGAAAGCTGCCTCTCCAGCCCTTGCTCAAATGCCAAACAGCTCAGTTCTTCCCCCATATGATTCTGGTGCCTTTCAAGCTGCCTCCCCCACGCTGGAGCCTGGAGGGAGCGAGTCCGAGTAAGTCCGTGCGCAGGCCCTTTAAGAGGAGCTGCCGGGGCTCCAGCCGCCTCAGCCTCAGTTCCCGCTGGTTTTACAGCCAGAAGTGATGGGGACTTCTCTTCCTGGCACTGGAACCCTGAGCTGGGCGCCTGGTGTGGGACGGGAACCCCTCAGTCCTCAGGGAGGACCTTTCCAGCCGAGGTGTCCTCCTAATTTTTATCCGCCACACGTGGGTGTGGGACCAGCCCCTCGCGCCTCCACCCTCCTACCAGTCTCCATGCGGCTTCTTTAATTTCATAGTTGTAGGATTTCCATTCAGCTTGATTTTAGGCGGTTTTGAATGATGGTTGTTCTGTAGTTTAGTTGTAACTTTGATGTGGTTGTGGGAGAACGAGATACCGCGTTTACCTATGCCGCCATCTTGACCGGAAGTCCGATTTCTTCAAGACTTTAAAAGGATGACTTCTTATATATGAATCCATGGTAGATGCTTAATAACATCTGTGGAAGAAAAGAAGGAGAGGAAAAGGGAGGAAGAGAAGTAATCCACAAATATTTTTTGTTTGGCTGATTATATTCAAGAATACCTGGCAGGACATTGTGGAGCAGTGCACAAATAAAGAAATTGTTTTAGTAAAATAAGAGCTGGACCCTGAAGAGATGTGGTGGGATGTAGCATTTAAAAGTGAGAGCTCCAGCCTGGCCAGTGTGGCTCAGTGGTTGAGCATCGACCCATGCACCAAGAGGTCAGCGGTTCGATTCTCAGTAAGGGCACATGCCCAGGTTGGGCCTGATCCACAGTGGAGGGCAAGCAGGAGGCAGCCAATCGATGTTCTCTCTCATCGATATTTCTATCTTTCTCTCCCTCTCCCTTCCTCTCTCTCTAAAATCAATAAAGGAAATAATAATAATAATAATAATAATAATAATAATAATAAAGTGAGAGCTCCACAGTAAGAATCCTAGATTTCAGTCTGGCCACCCACCTTCCTGGCATGTTATCTGCATTGTGCCTCAGATTCTATAAAGTCAATGATATAGGGATAATAGCTGTGTGGTAGGCAGTTAGACAGGCATGGGCAGAGTTAGGAATGATGAGCCAGATGCCGAGGGTAACCAGGGCAGAGAGCCCCAGGTGCCTGGCAAGAGGCAAAACTACAAGCCCTTGTAGGACCACTCTCTAAGCATAAACCCCTGGAGATGAAATCTGTATTTCAACTGAAGGCCCAGAAAAGAAGCCAAACCCAATGGAGCAACGGCATCGCTGACATCAGGACCAGCTGCATTGACTGATGATCCCTTACCCCTGGTGCTGACCAATCAGCGGAGACCACGACCCTGAGGAGACACACCTGGAAAACTGATGAATATTCTATTGAAGTGGAAGAGGGTATATGAGAGATAAATGGTGATGGGGAAAAAGATAATAAAATAAATTCCATAAAAAAACAAAAAAGAGATCCTCTCCTGAGACGTCCAGATAAAAACTCTCAGGACAAGGACCCAGCTCAGCTGTCTCTATGGAGCATGCAGGTGCCTTTCCCAACCCCCTACTTTCCACAGGGCATCCCCCCCTGCCCCCGCCCCAGCACATCCAAACCTTTCTTCCCTCTTTCCTTTCTCAAGGTGTGTATCTCTCTCTCTTTCTCCTAAGCTCCAATGGCCCTTCTACTACTCCTGTAACTTTCTAAATAAACTTTTCTTTCTAATTTGAGTTCCTTGGCTCTGAATTCTTTCAAGACAAACTCAAGTACAGGGGTTACTGTACCAAGCTCTGGCCTAACTCATCACTAACACCTGGTGCCGTTTTTCCAGCCGCACATACTTCAAAGGATGTAGTGAAGATTAAATAAGCTGACACATAGAAAGTGCTTAGTTAACATATGCCTATTGCGTAATAAGCATTCCATAAATGCTACTGTTACTGTCATTTTGGTTTGGATTAATAGCAATTCTCCTACTGATACGGAACTCATATTCAGCTATTTTTGCTATAGACAGACCAATTGAAAAATAGAAACACTATGTTTATAACTAAAAAGAAAGAAAATAATAACGATAGTTGGGCTTTGAAATTAACACAAGAACTGTTGAAAAAATGAGCTTGATGCATTAGAAAGAGATTTTTGGGTGTGGAAAAAAAGGAGATTGATAAACAAGCTTAGTGTCCAAGGACTGTGTGAAAGTGAAGGGCCTTAGGAAATCATCATAGTTAGCCCAGACTAAGCTTAAAAGGAAAAGCTAAAAAGAAAAGCCAATTCTCTCTTTCAAGCCAAACAGAGCTGTACTTTACATCTACATTAATGAACTGTACTAAAGATGCATTAGTCAGGACATATAAGGTTATGTGGAAGCAACAAACATCCCCCAAGTCTCAGGGTCTTAAAACAACAAGCGTTTATATCACTCACATTCTACATATCTACACTGCTTGACAGGGGTGCGGACGACTCAGCTCATCATAATTACTCAGGGACTCGGGCTCCCAGAAGTTCCAGCACCTGACACCACCATGTCAAAGCAATGCTTCTGGCTTCTCACAGCAGATAAAGAAAGAATGAGGCCTAGGCACTATCACTAGATGGCTGTACTACAGAAGTAGACCGTTATTCTCATTCACATTTCATTGGCCCATGCCTAATTTCAAGAATTATGTACTCAGGAGGAAACAAGTAGAAATTTGGTTGAGCCCTAGAATAGTCTAGTACTAATAAAGTATGTACTGCAGATTTCTCATGCTCCGAATAGCTGAGTGATTGAGTAGGAATAGAATGGGATGGGATGGGATGGGATGGGATGGGATGGGATGGGATGGGATGGGATGGGATGGGATGGGATGGGATGGGATGGGATGGGATGGGATAGAATATCATCCACTTTTATTGACATGGAGCACCAGTACATGACAGACACAGATACCCTGGTACTTAATAAATGGTAGCTATATCTCTTTTGCTCAGGCCCGTGGAACCGGCAGGATGGACATGTGGCATGGCCTTCGTACTGCCAGGAAGCTCTGGAGCCACCAACAAGATCAAAAGTGGCATGAACAACAGGACAAGAAAGCCCATTTGGGCGCAGCCCTGAAGGCCAACACTTTTGGAAGTGTTTCCCACACAAAGGGAATTATGCTGGAAAAAAACAGGGGTTGAAGCCAAACAGCCAAATTCTGCCACCCTGAAGTGTGTCAGGGTCCAGCTGATCAAACAGGGAACAGACTGCCAAACCTCAGAGGGAAGGGGGTGGGGGTGGGGATTGGGAAGAGATAAACCAAAGAACTTATATGCATATATGCATAACCAATGGACACAAAAAAAGTGTGGTGAGGGACGGGAGTGGGGAAGAAGGTGTCAATGGGGGGAAAAAAGGAGGACATCTGTAATATTTTCAACAATAACTATAAATTTTAAAAAAAGAATAGCAAAAAAAAAAAAATCACAACCTTTGTGCCCAATAATGATTGTTTGAATTTTATTGAGGAAGATGATGAAGTCCTGGTTATTGGACTTGGTCACAAGGTCATGCTGCTGGCGACATTCCTGGAGTTTACTTTAAGGATGTCAAAGTGGTCAGTCTTCCTCTTTTGGCCTTATACAAAGGCAAGAAGGAAAGACCAAGATCATAATTTTTGATGGTAAAAACACAGTAGTAATAAATTTTCATATGCCTAAATAAAAAATAAATAAATAATTGGTAGCCATCATCATCATCATTGTCATCATTATTATTCTAATTTCACTATCTTGCAAGGTAATGTTATTCACTCCACAGATAAATAAAACTGAGACTCAAAGAGATTAAGAAACTTACTCAAAGTCATACTAACTATAAGATATTGATCTATTACCTATCTTTCTATTAGACCATTCTATCTCGCCTAAATTATTTAGTGTGTCTCTAAGCCTATCTTTCCAAATATATTCCCACTCATCCCCTTGCTGCAACTTACAACTTACCCAAATTGCTCAGTCATGCTTCACAGTGCTCCTCTTTGCTTCTGTTCACATCATTCCCTGCACTTGAAAAGGCCTCTTCCTCCCTTTCATGCATCTAAGTTGCACTGACCCTTCAAAATGTGCTCAAAAAACCACTTCTTCCATGAAACATTTCCCCATCCCCTTTAACAATGTTTTTCCCCCTTCTGATTTGCTGTAATTCCTTACTATTGCCTATCCCAGCAGTGCATTTATATCTTACTTCTCCCACCTCACTCTGAGCATCTGCATCTTCTGAATGTACATGAGTTTTACCATACACGGTATGAGGCGCAGGGAATGCTGTGGAACCTTATATTCTTGAAATTGTACTCTGATCAGATTCTGACACCTCACCCCACCCTCATGACCAGTCTGGTAAGAAATTCAATAGTGGTCATTATTCAGACCCTTCTTCCCTCAAGCCCTGTGAATGTCTCAGACATGAGAAAATCGTTCCTGGAAGGCTTTTGGTAACATGTGCATAGTCTCGTAAAGGCCAGCTCTGTTTAGGATATCTGCGAGTCCTAAACCTATCCTTATGGAAGACAAACCTTCCTGCCTAACCTGTCAGCATCCAAGCTCCTGCCTCTTCTCCAGGTTCCTGATAAGGAAGTGACTGTGGGACCAAAGGCCATGCAGAATTCTCTAGCTTTTGATGAAATCACTTCCATTCCCTTGTACTACTTTGCGCTCTCTCACTTCCCTTACCTCTTACACAATTCCCTTATTTCATCTTTCAGAATATTAAACCCAAGAAAAAACACTTGGAAGGCAATTTCCACTGCCTGCCCTGCAACCAAACCCCCCTAAGACATAGAAGGTCAAAATACTGCATGTTTCTTTAAATGTGGACAGAAAAATACATAAGAACAGAATTTCAATAAATTGTCTAATTACACAAGCTAATAGACACCCTAGTGTTGATCTGCACAAAGGAGGCTATCTCCACTTGATTTAAGGCATGGATGATAGGGAGATAATCCAGGAAGTACAACAGGGTAGTTCAGTGAGATGAACCAGTATGAAAGCTGTTAATACACTTACTGATACAGCTTGCAATGTTATCGTGTGCACTACTGTACAACAACACAGGTAACTGGCCCTATAGACAGAGAAATTTTAAATGGCAGAATTCTATTAAATGGGACCCAATCAATAAAAGTGAGCTTTGAAGGGGTGTTTAAAAATATGACTGAAATAAATAAATGGTTGACAGTTGCATCAATAAAATATATATTGACTTGTTTTATTTAAAATAAAACTTTTTGGGGTGTCTGGGGGGGAAGGAGAAACATCTGTAACAAAAATAAATTAATAAAAATTTAAATAAATAAATAAAAATAAAACACAATAAAACCTTTGATATATGAGCTTACATATATAATGTATTTGCCATTAACTCTGCATTTCCAAGGATGTTCTATTTTGATATTTTCTTGGCCTTGAGTTCATAGACTTGAAGAGATCTCTGAAATGCCTGGAATTTTATGCAAATTTATGTTGCTGCATCTATATGTATTTCTGAGGAAGGAGTCGTAGATTCACAGGCGTAGTTAGTTCATAAAATATAGTGTCTAACATATATATACACACATTTCTAAACACCCTCATCATTTTTTCCTATTTTCTAAATAAGTTAAAAAATTAAATTAGAAAATTACCAAGCAGCCTTAAAACTGACACAGGATTTTGAAGTTCTCCGTTTAAGAACCACCTATGAAACTACTTCACTTTACAACCTTAGTCCAAATGAGAATTCCTAGTCACTGGAGTTCTAACATAAAGGAAAGCATAGTACAGAATTCTAAGTAAGAGCTGTGGCAATACGCAAGAAGGAGGCATAAAGAAGGCTTGAGCTGGAACGGGTGTAAAAGCCTCTACAAGTTAAGGTCACTTCACCCCTCTAAATAAGAGGAAATTCTTCAGAGATGGTGGAGAAATGAAACTTCACCAGCTATTGGCAACTTACTGTATGGTTGATAGAGTAATTTCCAACATCTGAAACAAAATTGAGGCAATGTGAAAGGTTGACAAAATGTTCACACCTCTTCAAAGAAAGAAAGTTGAAAGGTGGTGGTTAAAATGGAGTCTGCTCCTAACTAAGGGAAGCATTTCTCCTTCAGTGGAAATGGTGAAAAGTGGGAGCAGTTCCTAGTCCAACTGACTCCCACTCTCTGCATTAGAGAGAACATGTAACTCCTTGGATTCAGGTCTCTCCAATCCTCAGTTTATTTTCTGCAGGAACATATATAATGAGGACTATTAAAGTGTCAGCTTCCTGAGGACGGGCATCATAATAGTGACTAAGACATTATCTCATGGAATCCTCAGAATAACCAAGGGGATACTGCAATTATACCATTTTACAGATGAGGAAGCTGAAGCAGAGATGTTAACTAATTTGCCCAAGGTTAAATAGTAGAGATGGATTTTCAACTCATGCAGACTGTTTACTGAGTAAACACCCTCTGCTTACTACTCAAGACTGCTTCCTATCCCTGTCTCCTTCAATGATACATTCCCAACACCAAGTACTATGATTTTCAAGTAGTAAGTGTTCAGATATTAGTCAAGTGAATGAGCGAGGCCCACATATGGTCTTACTGGCACTCTAGCTCTAACTTCTCAATGGCCATGTGAGAAGGCCATTCTTCTAAGAAAAAACATGAGTTTGCATACACACATTTAGATGTGTTCTCAAACTTGAATACTCTCAGATTCTTCCAGTTGTTAGTAACCAGCACATTGTAACACCACAGTTGAGAGAATGGAGACAGGTTCCTCTGTACAATGACTCCCCAAAACTGGCTACCAGAGAAGGATCCATCCCAGATGATGTAACAGGATCTGCTGATTCTCCACCAGCAACCTTTCTCCAAGTCACAGAATATTGGGAGCATGGCTGCCCACCTAGGTCTACATTTCCAGCGCTCTCTTGCACCATGTGTGGCCACGTCACTAACTTCTTACTGGTAATACATAAGCAGAGGTATGATGTGTCATTTGTAGGCCTTGTCCTTGAAACCTTGCACCTGGGCTCCTCCACACTGCCACCTCATAAGACCGAAGCTCAAGCAACTAAGGAGGAGAACGCCTTCCAGCCTCCCTAATCTCAGACCTTACCAGAAATGCAGAATCCTGGCCCCATCTTAGAATCAGAAACTGCATTTAATGGGTTCTGCAAATGATCCATTTTTATGCTGGAGTTTTAGGAGTATTGAACTAGGAGATGCCAGAGAAACCAGATGAAAAGAAGCCTGTGGACTCCTCAGAATGATCTCTGGGTTCAGAGCTGCCCAGCAACCTGGCACATCCACTGCAGACTGTTCCATGAGAAAAAACAATTTCTATTTTTTTAAGCCACAGAATTACTGTATTATTGAGTCTCTCTGTGGGAGCAGCACCCTTACCCTGACTAACAGTGAGGAAATAGTCTACTTTTAGAGAACAGCAGGGAAAACCTTTGAGGAAAGTATAAGGACAAGTGCCAAAGTGATCTTAATCCTTTACTTCTGACAATGCATTTGAAGAACATTATTATAAGCGTGTCTTGAATGTACAACCCAGATGTCAGACGGTTCTTTACCCCTTCCAGATCTGGTTGAGATTGACTCAAACTTCAATGCTAAGACTTAATAGAAGCTGAGAACTTTCTCTTTAGCTTCTGTGAATTCCTGGGGAATTTCTTCTCCCCATTTCCCTTAGCCTTTGGGTATCTGTACTACTGCACACAGCTTTGGTTTCATCCCCTATGAACCTAGATTGGAAGCCCAGCTCCTCTCTCAATTACCAATAAAAAGCCTCCTTCTCCATGGATCCCATGAGTTTAGAAACATTATTAAATATTTGGGATATTACATAGAGAAATCCTCTGTGGCCTTAATCATCTCCCTGGATCCCCCAAATTGCTTCCCATTTGCTCCCTTACCTCCCCTTGGTATGATAGAGAACATTTCAACCAAGGGGGTGAGGATGGAGGGGAAGGAGTAAAATATCAGAATGTCAGGAAGGAGAAATCCACTAAAGTTTGGAAATTACTTTGTTGTCACCAAGCAGCTAAGCCATTTCTTCTGCTTTCCCATAGTCTGTAGTCTTCCATCTCAGACTCCCTTCCTTTATCAGCCTCATCTTATGTCCAAGGAGCTGTGGCATATCTTGTCCTGAATTGATGTATGCACACAGTCATTTGACCACATTTTATTATGCATCTACTACATATAGCACTTTCCTAGGCAACAGAGGATATTTGGGTCAGACTACATGAACTCTGACTTCAAGGATTTAATTGTCTATTGGGGAAATGGCTCAGAAATTGATGATTATGAAACCCTGCAGTTACAGTCTGATTGTAATCTGTACCGGGTGCAGAGTGGGTGAAGGGAGCTGCATCTTGGTGTCCTGAGAGGGGTGAGGGAAGCTCAGGCCAACACATGAGGCAGGCGATGGCAATCAGGAGACCATTCCAAAGACTACAACTGTATATGCACAAGTCTGGAGAGTATGATGTCCTCAAGACTGACTAGTAATATTCAAGTGTGTATGGTGGGGGAAGGTGTGGATGGGGTGGAAGAAGGGTGACAAATGAAGTTGGGCAGGTAGACAGGGCCAGATCACTAAAGGTTTTTATACATACAAAAGATTGAACTTGATGCTTATCAGTTTTTTGTGCCATAGATCCCTTGAAGTCTGATAAAATCAATGGACAACTTTTCAGAAAAGTGTTTTTATATGTATAAAGTACAATACATAAGATCACAAAGGGGCTTAATTACCTTATGATTCAATTCTACCTTGTTGAGCACCCCAAGATAAGAACATCTGAAGACGATGAAGTACCAGAAAGCAGGGAGGTGACATGATCTGATTTGCATTTCAGAAAGAGCACTCAGAAGCTGAGTGGGTGGTTTGGAGGGAGATGAGACTAGAAGTTGGAAGACTAGTCTGGCAGCTGTTAGAGTAACCCAAGTGAGAAGGTCTTGGTGAAAGGGAGGTCACATCACTATCGTTATTCGTAGTATTAGTTACACCATCCTTCTAAAGCAGTGGTTCTTACCTCTACAAAGCCCAACACCTTTATTAATATTGAATATTTTATAAAACCCATTTACCATCCTTAGACAAAATTTAATGATAATATAACCTATGTACACACCTTTCTTACACCTTTAGGAACAAATAAATGTAAAGTAACATTGAGAACAAACATGTATTTCAAAACACCACTGCTCAGGCACAATGAGACTAGCAGATGCAATGAAGTTGTCAGCACCCATTCCCAGGTCACTGTGAGAGCAGCAGCTCCAGTGGCTGACCAGTGCAAATGTGCTAAGTTAGGAACTTCAGCTCCTCAGTGACCATCACCACTGTAATGTGTTTCCCAGAACAGTGAATACCTCAAATTCCAAAATAAGACAAAGTGAAACCTTTTGTCCTTTTACACAGCAGCTACATTTCTGGAAAAGTCTGTGTCTACTCAAAACCATGAAAAAATGCTTTGTGTTTCCAAGCATAACAAAATTAGGTTCCAGGTTCAGATCACTGTAACCAGATTTGTCATCTGTATGGATGACTGGTAGGGCACAGGAAAGACTCATGGGTTGGGGATAAATTTATTGATGTGCATCCCTGTTTCATGATTGCAGGTGTCTGACATCCCTGGGCCTAGTCCATTTTCATTGTAAAGTCCCAAAGTTGTGAAATACTGTACTAAGCAATACCATTCCTGTTGAGAATCATGAGTATAAGGTAGGCAGGATAGAAAATAGCAAGCAAAGCAATCCCATTTTGTATTGCAACAAAAAATTAAGATCTAGGAATAAACTTAACCAAGGAGGTAAAAGACCTATTCTCAGAAAACTACAGGACATTGAAAAAAGAAATAGAGGAAGATATAAAAAAGTGGAATCATATACCTTGTTCATGGTTTGGAAGAATCAATATCACTAAAATGTCCATACTACCCAAAGCAATCTATCGATTCAATGCATCCCTGTCAAAATACCAACAGCATATTTCACAGATCTATAACAAATACTCCAAAAGTTCATCTGGAACCAAAAAAGACCCTGAATAGCCACAACAATCTTGAAAAAGAAGAACAAAGTTGGAGGGATCACAATTCTAGATATCAGATTATACTTCCAAGCCATTATAATCAAAACAGCCTGGTACTGGCACAAGAACACACATATAGATCAATGGAACAGAACAGAGAACCCAGAAATCAACCCAAGACATTATATTCAATTAATATTTGACAAAGGAAGCAAGAGCATACAATGGAGTAAAGACAGTCTCTTCAATAAATGGTGTTGGGAAAATTGGACAGCTACATGCAAAAAAATGACACTAGACCACCAACTTATACCATACACAAGAATAAACTCAAATGGATAAATACTTAAATGTAACTTGTGAAACTATAAAAATCCTAGAAGGAAATATAGGCAGCAAAATCACAGACATCAAATGCAGCAGAGGGCAAGAGAAACAAAGAAAAAAATTAATAAATTGGACTACATCAAACTAAAAAGCTTCTGCACAGCAAAATAAATCAGCATCAAAATGAAAAGGGAACCCACTGTATGGGACAAGATATTTGCCAATGATACATCAGATAAGAAGTTAATATCCAAAATACATAAAATACTCATACAACTCAACAAAAGGAAGACAAACAATCCAATTGAAAATGGGCAGAAGTCTGGCCCATGTGGCTCAGTGGATTGAGCATCGTCCCATGGACTGAGAGGCCCCAGTTCAATTCCCGGTCAGGCCACATGCCCAGGTTGTGGGCTCAGTCCTCAGTGGGGTGGGGGGGCATGCAGGAGGCAGCTGTTAAATGATTGTCTTTCACACGGATGTTTCTATCTCTTGCTCCCTTCCTCTCTCTCTAAAAACATCAATAAAAAAGTAGGAGGAGGGCCAAGGAAAAAAATATTTAAAAAAAAATGGGCAGAAGACCTGAATAGACACTTCTCCAAATAGGACATACAAATGGCCAAGAGACATATGAAAAAATGCTCAACATTACTAATCATGAAAGAGAGGTGAATCAAAATGACTACAAGGTACCACCTCACAACTGTCAGAATATCTACCATCAACAAATCATCAAACAACAAGTGCTGGGGAGGTTGTGGAGAGAAGCGGATTCTAGTACGCTGCTGGCGGGAATGCAGACTGGTGCAGCCACTACGGAAAACAATATGACGTTTCCTCAAGAAATTAAAAATTGAACTACCATTTGACTCAGTGATCCCACTTCTAGGAATATATCCCAAGAAGCCTGAAACACCAATCAGAAAAAATATATGTACCCCTATGTTCATAGCAGCAATATTTACAATAGCTAAGATCTGGAAACAGCCCAAGTGTCCATCAGTACATGAGTGGATAAAAAAGCTGTGGTACATATACACAATGGAACACTATGCAGCTGTAAGAAAGAAAGATCTCTTATCATTTGAGACGTCATGGAGGGACCTGGAAAGTATTATGATAAGCGAAATAAGCCAGTCAGAGAAAGACAAATACCACATGATCTCACTTATTTGTGGAATACAATGAACATAAGAAGCTGATGAACAAAATAGATCCAGAGACATGGAAGTAGGGAACAGATGGACAAACCTCAGAGGGAAGGGGTTTGGGGGGTAGGGGGTGGGAAGAGATAAACCAAAGAACTTACATGCATATATGCACAACCAATGGACACAGATAACAGTGTGGTGAAAGCAGTGGGGGGACAGGAGTGAGGAGGAGGAGGTCAATAAGGGGAAAAAGGAGGACATCTGCAATACTTTCAACAATAAGGATGAATTAAAAATCAAATAAAATAAATTTTAAGTAACATAAAATAAAATAGCAAGCTAGCACAGGGCTCGTGCATGTGCACGTAAGAATGGAATGGGATGGAGAACAACTAAGAGAAACTGCCAAGTTCATAACATTTCTCAGGTCTGTTTCTAAAAAGGGAAAGATGAAGAGTCCTTATAAATTTTCTCTTCATCAATATCCAGATTTGTTTAGTACCTGAGGCTTCAGAGAAAAAAAAAAAAAGGGCATTTGATGCACCAACTTCTTCAACTGCACCAAAGGGGGAAATTACCCTTCAACCCCTGAAGCCATTTACTAATGACCTGCAGCATGAGATTGGCTGACTTTTCTCATTAGTGCATGTCTACACTGCAAATGTTATTGCCAGTCAGCTGATTATAAAAGCATAAAGAGAAAGTAATTAGCACAATCATTTTACATAGAGTAAATTTTAGTGCAGCCGGTTTGTCAGAGATGCAATTTCATGGGATTACAGCCATGCATTAATGGAGTTATGGGAAACTGTTAATTTGTTATTTGAAATGAAGTCCTTATTTCTGGCCAGTTAGCTCAGTTAGTACCTGATGCAAAGGAGGCCAAGGGCATGGGTTTGCCTCCTCTGCTGTCCACTTTGACTTTGTAATCTTGCACAACTGCTGACTCTCACTCCTAGCCAGCCAACTCATGTGGGAGGCTGTTTATCCCAAGCAAAATAATTTCCAGGGTTTCATGAGTATAGATGGCTCAGGAAAAATTGCTGGAATTTAAATTCAAAATGCATGTACCAAAAGAGCAATATGAGGGCTCCTGCAGTTATGGAACCATTCAGTATTTTGGGTGGTAGATACACAAACCTACCCATGTGATAAAATTCTATAGAGCTAAATATACACACATACATGTACATGCACACACTCACACACACACACACACACACATACAAATGAGTACAAGTAACAACTAGGGAAATCTGAATAAGACTGGAGAATTGCATCAAAGTAAATCCCTCAGTTGTGATATTATATGCAAGATTTTTGCAAAATGTTACATTGAGGGGAAACTGAGTAAAGGGTACAAGGGACTTTGCTATACTATTGCTTATAACTGCACACCTACAGCTATACCAATAAATTTTTTTCTTAAAAAAATTTAAGTTGGTGCATGTTTGGTGATGACTAAACAAATTTCCCAAGACAATTCCTAATTCAGGAAGACTTTCAATGGTTCCCGAATACTGCACCTGTGTGCTCTATGAACACAGGTCCCCTGATTTGGAAACCAGTCATCTGTTCTGTTTAAAAAAATGGAGGCTGGGCAGTCAAACTTGCCCTTCTCTAATCCTGTCAATTTGGTTCATATTAGATATTGTTAAAGTCTCATGGGCGAGTTAATGGTGAAGTCCTAGTATTTAGATTTTCATGTAAAAAAAAAAATAGGAACTAGTGTTTTTTTAGCTTCTTTTAAATATCAGTGATCTCAAGTACACAATCATATCAAATTTTCATCTCAAAATGAAGTTACTTCTCAATGCAATCTTATGAGATAGCCACACAAGATGTATGAGTGCCATGTTTAGCCTTAGGCTACAAGTTTTCCATCCCTGATAATTACAGGTGAGACTTAAGATCACTTTGAAATGGACTACAAAATGAGCCTATAGAGTTCCATTCTTAAAAAATCTCTCAGAGGAAAATCCACAACCACATATCTAGGATGGCATGGACTCCCATCTAAGTCTGTGCCATGAGCTCTTCTGCGAAGGGCTCCTTGACCAATTTGGTTAAGGGAATGCTTCATTTCATACCTGTCTCTCCATCTCTATAATGGGTTGAATAGTCGTCCCTCCCCCCAGAAAAAACTCGTGTCCACCCAGAATCTCAGAATGTGACCTTACTTGGAAAGAGGATCTTAGCAGATATAAGTACTTACGTTAAAATGAGATCATACTGGATTAGGGTGGGCCCTAAATCTAATGACTGGTGTTCTTTCAAGAAGAGGAGAGGACACACAGAGACATATATAGGGGAGAAGTCCATGTGAGGACAGAGGCAAAGACTGGGGTGATACAGCTGTAAGCCAAGGACACCAAAGGCTGCAATCAAGCCCCGGAAGCTAGGAAAGAGACATGGAACAGATTCTTCCTCAGAGCCTCTTTGAGGACCCAGCCCTGTCAGCCCCTTGATTTCAGAATTCTGACCTCTTGAACTGTGAGAGAATACATTTGTGTTGTTTTAAGCCACCCAGTTTGTGGTGACTTGTTACGGAAGCTCTAGGAAATGAATAAAACCTCCCATCTCAGTGATCTATAAGCTCTATTAGGAGGCTGAAAGTGTTGAGAAGTCCTGAAATACTCAAAATTTATTTAATTATGGAAGCATTTCCTCACATATAACACCTATTAGTTTTTCACGGAACATATCATAAAATGCTATTTTACACAATTTCACATTTCAATGTGTGTATGAATCACTTGAAGATTTAAAAAAATTTTTTCTTTATTGAGTTTAGAGAGAGAGACAGAGAGAGGGAGAGAGAGATAGAAACATCGATGAGAAATAACATCGATTGGCCACCTCTTGCATGTCCCCCATTGGGGATCGGGCCCACAACCTGGGCATGTGTCCTGACCGGGAATCAAACCAGCGACCTCTTGGTGCATCGGTCAACACTCAACCACTGAGCCACACCGGCCAGGCATGGATCACTTGAAGATTTTATTAAAATGAAGATTCCGATCCAGCAGTTCTGAGGTGCGGCCTGAGATTCTGCATTGCTAATAAGCTCTCAGAGGCTGCTGATGCTGCTTGTCCTTGGACCACACTTGGAGCGCGGGTTATACAGCAGGACACAAGGGACCAGCATGGGTCATCTTCCAGGGTCTTTTCCAGTTCAAAGGACAGTGACCTAGCCATGTGTGGTAGCTTGAATTTTGTTCCCAGCTCTTATCCTAATAGGGAAATGTGCAGTGCCTCCAAACACAGTGGGTTGGAGAAACTTCCCTGCCTCACTGAGGTCAGCTGAGCCATGTACCTTGCTTTGAGCCAAAGAATATTCATGAATGAAGAACACACCCCAGAAATATTAGTTGATGAGGCCTCAGAATAAAGACGTGTGAAAAAGACTTACACCCAGCCAGAAGCCTGGAGTCCAGCCTGGCCCAGCTAAGCCCAGCCTAAATCAGCCATACCGCAGGCCACCTGTGGACTGATGAGAGCAGAATAAATGTTTACTGATGTAAGCTACTGAGATTTTGAGATTGTTGGTTATATAGCAAAAACTGACAAATACACCATCTTGGTCTTCTATCCGTCCACCCATAACTATGAATGCAAACATTTATCTATAAGCTAAGAGGTATTTATTCACTGCCAACCACCTACCCAGGACAAGGAGGTAGAAGATATGATTCCTACTCAGAGAACTAGCAGTCTAGCTTATTGGAAAAGTGGCTTACAGATGAAAGAATACATTGCAGTGTAAAATCATACAAGATTAAGAATAATATAAGTTTGGCGTATTCAAGGTAGGCTGGAGTTGTCAGGGAAAGCTATGGATAGACTCTGGGTAGGTAAGGAGAAGAAGAGATTCATTTTAAGGAGATGAAGATGTCTTCTGGAAAATAGGTTCTAATGGAATAAAATGCCAGAAGCTATCAAAGTATTGATTGCAAAATTCAAACCACCTTTTCTGACCATTGTGGGAAAGTTCACTTACATTATTATACCGTGCAGGCCATTTGTGACCATTTGGAAGAGAAAGAACATTCTTCCTGTACATTATTCAGTCCTGGCACGATAACAATTGGAGGCGCAATGAGGAGCCCGCCAGCGGCTGGCTTCTAGTAGCCATGACAAAGCGAAGGCCGTGAGGCCAGTGAGCTGCTGGCAGGAGTCAAAGCACATTATTTGCCCAGTGGAGCTGACAGAGGGTGAGAAATATTAGAGCAGGAAAAAAAGTGCTTTGCACCAAATTACTTTTTATTCCTCACTTAATAAAAACTTCCTGGGTTGTCTTCAGTTATCACGGCTGTGTCCATGATTCATAGATCATAAATGCATGCATAGAGCAATTTTTCTGATGATGTGCTGGGGATTAGGGAAACTTCAGAGGGAAGAGCAAGTCTGTGCAGAGTGACTAATACCCAGCGCCAGGGGTTTGCACACCTCTAGGACTTCCACCACAGTCCACAGGTAAACTAGGGAATGGCTTCCACATCCAGTGGCTCCCATAATAAGGATTATAATTATTGTAAAGATACACTTTATAAATGTTGCCCCTGTATCCTCGTTCTATAGGTTGGGAAACTGAGACCCAAGGAAAAGTGATTTTCCTGACTTAATCAGTGTGGACCAGAACAAGAGTCTCAGGCTCAGATCTCCCTGGCCATTGTTTTCCAACTTGCAGCAAGAGGTCTCAGAGTGATGGAAGGAGCTGAAGATTTCCTATTTTTCCAGCCCTGTCAGGAGTCTGCAGAAGCATCTTGGAGACAGTTCATCATGAGGAAGAAGTACAGGGCACACGGAAGCCCAGCCATGGTTCAAGGGAAGGGGGTTCAAGTGGAGCAGGGTCTGTGCTCCCCAGATTGCCCTCTGATCCCACATCAATGCCTCCTCCTCTTTAAAACTGGACCTAGGAAGAAAAGATATAACAATAATCTAACAGCTGACATGTATTAAACACTGAACATGAATTATCTCATCCAACCTCACCAAACCACATTTTACAGAGGAAGAAACTGGAACTAAGATGTTAAGTAACTTGCTTAACTTGATGAGCATTTGTGGTGGAGGTAGGATTTGACGGTGAAGTTTTGACTCCAGGGCTCTTCTTGCTTACAGCCTCTGTTACCTGTTGCTCTACCACTGAAGCACACCTCTGTGCCACAGGTTAAAACTTCCACATGCGAGCATGGCCACAGACATTCTCCTCTCTCCAGCCCACCCAAGAAAATTCTATAATTGACAAATCAATTCCCTTACCCAACCTTTTGGCCTCAGAAAGAAAGGTAATCTTACTTTGTAGGATTTGAGAATGGACAGGGTCTCTCTGGATCTGGAGAAACAAAAATAAAGGAAGTACTAAACCTTATAGTGAGCTACAAAATAAAATAAAAAATAGTAAAGAAAGGAGAGGGATGAGAGGAGGTAAGGGCAGAAGCGAGTGGTGAATAGAAGCGCCAGGCAGTGCAGGATGCAGAGAACTGGGCAGTGGGTATGAGAAATGCTGCTGGGGATTAATCTTCTTCAGCAGACAAGAGTAAAACATGGAGTTCCTCTTATATCATAGTGTGGTTATTGAATTGTGCTTCAGTAAATGTGGCACCATTCCAGAACTAAATAAAAATTTGAATGCTCCACAAATCTGAGACCAAAGTGTACAATTTCAATAGATTCATATCTGTTAAGAAACAGATTTCAGAAAGCATCCCCATGTCCAAATTTGGTACTTTAACCCTGCAAAGGATAAAAGCATCCTCAGGGGACCTGCAAATCCAACATCTAGAGCAAGCAAGGAGAAAATGGCAGTAAAAGAAAGGTCACCAAGGACACTGCCCCCAACACATAGTCAGCACCATCTGGGGACTTCCTGAACCAGCTGGAAGTTCTGTTCAGATGTATTTGCAGCAATTCTAGTGAAGACAAAGGCAGAGAAATGTTGTTGGCTCTGTTCTCATTATCTTAACTACCCCTAGTTTGGAGAAACTTGAGAAAAAATAGATTATATATTCTATCTCCATTGAAAAGTTTAGAAAAATAGAAAGCAGGCATTGGCAATAGATGATATATATTAACTTCAAGGACATGCAGCCAAAACAGGTCTGTCCACTAGAAAGATTTCAGTCTGGCTTCTGAAACAACAAGTGATCCTGAGAAATGGTTAGGAGATGACAGAAGAAGCCATGCATGCTACCAGGGAGCACACAGAGGAAGGGTGTGCAGACTTCTGAACACCCAGCTTCTCTGTTGCTTAGCAACCCCTCTCAAAGAGATTGAGCCATGAGTCTTTCAGACTCTGTAGTGAGCTCTTTGTTGAAAGTAACAAAATTGTATCTGAGTCACCAAAAAGTTACTTTGCCTTTCAGAAGTGACAAGCTCACCACCAGAGGTAGTCAGTCACCAAGGTAAACTGAAGTTCAACTATAAGCGGCCCTGGGTGGGTTGAGGGCGGAGGGGCTAAAGAAACAGGAGACAGCCCTCATCTATCTCCAAGAGTTCCCTACTCAGATGTGTATTTTTTTTTGTATTAATTTATTTTTGTTACAGATGTTTCTCCTTTTTCCCCCATTGACACCATCCTCCCCACCCCACCCCCCCACCCCCAGAATTGTTGTCTATGTCCATGGTTACCCATATATTTTGTGGTTTATCTCTTCCCTCCCCCCCCCCATCCCCTAGTTCTGAGGTTTGTCAGTCTATACCTTACTTCTATGTCTCTGGGTCTATTTTGTTCATCAGCTTGTTTTGTTCATTTTTTCCCACAAATAAGTGAGATGATGTGATATTTGTCTTTCTCTGATTGGCTTGTTTCGCTTAGGATAATAGTTTCCAGGTCCTCCCGTGTCGTCTCAAAGGATAAGAGATCTTCCTTTCTTACAGCTGCATAGTATTCCATTGTGTATATGTACCACAGCTTTTTTATCCACTCATCTATTGGTGGACACTTGGGCTGTTTCCAGATCTTAGCTATTGTAAATAGTGCTGCTATGAATATAGGGGTACATATATTCTTTCTGATTGGTGTTTCGGGCTTCTTAGGATATAGTCCTAGAAGTGGGATCACTGGCTCAAATGGCAGTTCAATTTTTAATTTTTTGAGAAAACACCATATTGTTTTCCATGGTGGCTGCACCAGTCTGCATTCCACCAGAAGTGTACTAGAGTCCGCTTCTCTCCACAACCTCCCCAGCACTTGTTTGATGATTTGTTGATGGCGGCCATTCTGACAGGTGTGAGGTGATACCTCATAGTTGTTTTAATTGGCATCTCTCTGATAATTTGTGACTTTGAGCATTTTTTCATATGTCTCTTGGCCATTTGTATGTCCTGTTTGGAGAGGTGTCTATTTAGGCCCTCTGCCCATTTTTTAATTGGGTTCTTTGTCTTCCTTTTGTTGAGTTGTATGAGTACTCTATATATTTTGGAAATTAACCCCTTATCTGATGTACCATTGGCAATTATGCTCTCCCATATAGTGGGTTCCCTTTCCATTTTGATGGTTGTTTCTTTTGCTGTGCAGAAGCTTTTTAGTTTGATGTAGTCCCATGTGTTCATTTTTCCCTTTGTTTCTCTTGCCTTAGGCATTGTATCAGTGAAAATTCTGCTGTGTGTGATGTCTGAAGTTTTGTTGCCTACATTTTCTTCTAGAATTTATATAGATTCACAAGCCACATTTAAGTCTTTTATCCATTTTGAGTTTATTCTTGTGTATGCTGTAAGTTGGTGGTCTCGCTTCATTTTTTTGCAAGTAGCTGTCCAATGTTCCCAACATCATTTATTGAAGAGACTATCATGACTCCACTGTATGCTCTTCCACCTTTGTTAAATATTAATTGAGCATAATGACTTGGTCAATTTCTGGGTTCTCTATTTCATGCCATTGATCTATATGCTTGTTCTTGTGCCAGTACCAGGCTGTTTTGATTACAGTAGCTTTGTAGTATAACCTGATATCCGGTATTGTGATCCCTCCTACTTTGTTTATTTTTCAAGATTGCTGTGGCTATTCCGGTTTGTTGTTGTTGTTGTTCCATATAAACTTTTGGAGTATTTGTTCTAGTTCTGTGAAATATGTCATTGGTATTTTGATGGGGATTGTATTGAGTCTATAGATTGCTTTGGGTATTATGGACATTTTAATTATGTTAATTCTTCCAATCTATGAACAAGGTATATGCTTCCACTTTTTTATATCTTCCTCTGTTTCTTTTTTCAATGACCTGTAGTTTTCTGAGAACAGGTCCTTTACTTCTTTGGCTAAGTTTATTCCTGGGTATCTTAATTTTTTTTGCCACAATGGTAAATGGGATTGTTTTTTTAGTTTCTCTTTCTCTGAGTTCATCATTGGTGTATAAGAATGCCGTTGATTTTTTATGTTAATTTTGTATCCTGCTACTTTGCCAAATTCATTTATTAAGTCTAGTAGATTGTTCATGGACTCTTTAGGGTTTTCTATGTACAATATCATATCATCTGCAAATAATGACAGTTTCACTTCCTCCTTTCCAATTTGGATCCCTTTTATTCTTTCTTGATGTGTAATTGCTGTGGCTAAGACTTCCAGTACTGTGTTAAATAAGAGTGGTGAAAGTGAGCATCCCTGTCTTGTTCCTGTTCTTAAGGGAAATATTTTAGTTTTTGCCCATTGAGTATGATGTTCGCTGTAGGTTTTTCATATATGGCTTTTATTATGTCAAGATATGATCTCTATATTCCCACATTGCTGAGTGTTTTTATCAGAAATGGGTGCTGGATTTTGTCAAATGCTTTTTACCATATTTTGATTAGATCATATGGTTTTTATCTTTCGTTTGTTTATGAGGTGTATCACATTTATTGATTTGCAAATATTGTACCATCCTTGAATTCCTGGGATGAATCCCACTTGGTCATGATGAATAATTTGTTTGATGTATTGCTGGATCCAATTTGCTAATATTTTGTTAAGGATTTTGGCATGTGTGTTCATCAGGAATAGTGGCCTGTAGTTTTCTTTCTTTGTCATGTCTTTATCCTGATTTGGAATTAGGATTATGGTGGCCTCATAAAATGAATTTGGAAGTCTTTTGTTCTTGGATTTTTTGGAATAGTTTGAGGAGAATGTGTGTTAGATCTTCTTTAAATGTTCAGTGAAACTCCACTGTCAAGCTGTCCAGGCCTGGGCTTTTGTTTCCTGGGAGATTCTCGATTACATCTTCAATTTCCTTAGTTGTTATTGGTCTGTTCAAGATTTCTGTCTCTTTCTAGTTCAGTTTTGTGGGACTGTGTGTTTCTAGAAATTTGTCTATTTCACCTAGATTGTCCAATTTGTTGGCATATAATTGTTCATAGTATGTTGATGATCCTTTGTATTTCTGTAATGTCAGTTGTTAATTCTCCTCTTTCATTTCTGATTTTGCTTATTTGGGCCCTCTCTTTTTGTTTCTTGGTGAGTCTGGCTAAGGGTCCATTAAACTTGTTTATCCCAAAGAATCATCTCTTTGTTTCATTGATCTTTTTAATTTTTTTCTAAGTCTCTATGTCGTTTATTTCTGCTCTGAACTTTACTATTTCTTTCCTTCTACTTGCTCTGGGTTTTTCTTTTTGTTTACTTTTTAGTTCTTTAAGTTGTAGGGTTAGAAAGTCAATTAGGATTTTTTCTTGTTTCTTGAGGTAGGCCTGTAGTGCTATGAACTTCCCTCTCAGAACTGCTTTCACTGCATCCCATAGATTTTGTGTTGTTGTGTGTTCATTTTCATTGGTTTCCAGGAGGTTTTTAATTTCTCCCTTGATCTCCTTGGTAACCCATTCATTGTTTAACAACATGCTATTTAGCTTCCATGTGTTTGAATTTTTTAGCTGTAATTTATTTCTAGTGTCATGCCACTATGATCTGAGAAGATGTTTGATATGATTTCAATTTTCCTGAACTTGTAGAGACTTACTTTGTGTTCTAACATGTGGTCTATCTTTGAGAATGCCCTGCGTCCACTTGAGAAGAATGTATATTCTGCAGCTTTGGAGTGAAACATTCTGTAAATATCAATTAAGTCCAACTGATCTAATTCGTCATTTAAGGACTCTGTGTCCTTGTTAATTTTTTGTCCAGAAGATCTATCCAGTAGTGTCAGTGGTGTGTTAAAGCCACCCACTGTGATTGTATTGCTATTGATCTCTCTCTTGAAGTCCTCCAGAAGTTTTTAATATATTTTGGTGCTCCTGTATTTTGGTGCATATATGTTTACCAGGGTTATGTCCTCTTGTTGGATTGACCCCTTTAACATTATGTATTGACCTTCTTTGTCTCTTATTATAGCCCTTGTTTTGGAGTCTATCTTATCCAATATGAGTATTGCTACACCAGCGTTTTTTTTCATTTCCATTTGCTTGGAAAATTTTTTTACATCCCTTTACTTTCATCTTCTGTGAGTCTTTTGTTGTGAGGTGGGTCTCTTGTAGACAGCATATATATATATATATATATATATATATATATATATATATATATGTTGAGTTTTCTTATCTAATCAACTACTTTATGTCTTTGATTGGAGCATTTAAGCTTTTTATATTTAAGGTTATTATTGATAGATACTTATTAGTTGCCATTATTTTATTCCCGTGTTCCTCTTTCTCTCTCTCTCTCTCTCTCTCTCTCTCTCTCTCTCTCTCTCTCTCTTTCTCTCTCTCTCTCTCTCTCTCTCTCTCTCTCTCTCTATATATATATATATATATATATATATATATATATATATATATATTTCTTCTTCTCACAGCAGTCTTTTAGCGTTTCTTGCAATATTGGTTTGGTGGTGGTAAATTCGTTTAGCTTTTTTTTTGTCTGTGAAGCTCTTTATTTCACCTTCAATTTTGAATGATAACCTTGCTGGATAGAGTAGTCTTGGACTTTCATTACTTTGTATACTTTATGCCATTCCCTTCTGGCCTACAGGGTTTCAATCTAGAAATCAGCTGACAGTCTAATTGGAGCTCCCTTATAGGTAACTTTCTGTCTCTCCCTTGCTTCCTTTAAGATTCTTTGTCTTTAATGTCTGCCATTTTAATTATGATGTGTCTAGCTGTGGTCTTTTTGGGTTCATCTTGCTTGGGCCTCTCTATGTTTCCTGGACTTGTGTGACTTTTTCCTTCATCAAATTAGGGAAGTTTTCTGTCATTATTTATTCAAACAGTTTCTCTATTCCTTTCTCTGATTCTTCTCCTTCTGGTACCCTTATGACGTGAATGTTGTTATGTTTTGTATTGTCTCAAAGCAGTCTGGTAGTTCAAGGCCCAGTGAGGGATATTGGAATGTGTAGGCAGGTCGGTGTGTATAAAATAAGGCTGCTGTGCCTCCCAGATTGTTTTGGTGTGTGGTGCCTCTTGCTTGCTGTGGGACCTGGAGGATTGACAACTGGTGGCTGGTATTGGTCTGTCATGGTAGGCGCTCCTGGGGTGTGTGGGTCCAGCTGGTGTGTTGCTGGGGTGCGTTGCTTCTGCTGTTGTGCTGCTGGGGTGTGTGGATCCTGCTGGTGCATTGCTGGAGTGTTCTGCTGCCTGGTAGGGCTCAGCTCCTGATCAGTGCTGCTGATGCTGCTGGGGGAGTGCCAGCTCCTGGTTTGTGCAGCTACTGCTGCTGCTGTTGCCAGCGGGGGAGGGGGAGATCTCACCTCTCAATCCTCAGCTGCTGTTGGGGGTTGAGGATGCTCAGCCTGGTACTTTGCTGCTGCTGGGGGAGGGGCTCCACTACACATCTGCTGCAGTTGTCAGGGGTGGGTCTCACCTGCCCAAGCCTTGCTGCTGCTTGGATTGGGGCACCGCTCCTGATCAGCCTCTGCTGATGCTGCTGGGGATGTGTCTCAGCTGCTGATCTGTGCTGCTGCTGCCTGGGGATAGATGTCCACTCCAGAGCCTCAGCTGCTATTGGGGGTGGGGCTCTAGTCCCACCCAGTCACTGCTGCTGTGGAGGAAGGTCCTGGGCTCCCAAGCTGGCACTATTGCTGCTGGGGGTGTATCTCGGTTCCCAAGCTTCAGCTGCCGTTGGGGATGGGGTTCCACTCCTGCCCAGTCACTGCTGCTGTGGGAGATGGTGTTCAGCTCTGATCAGGCTGCTGCTGTGTGGGATGGTGCTTGGCTTCAATCAGACTGCTGCTGTGGAAAATGGTGCTCAGCTCCCAGCCAGTTGCAGCTACTGCAGCAGGCACCTTGAAAGCGCCGTTACTGTGTGCTGGTCTGCGTTGACACTGTGGGGTCCACTGGTCTGATGGTGCAAGGTGCACTGGTGGACTCAGATTGCTTGGCCCTAAGCCGCTCCCTGCTGCCTCCTCCCAGAGGAGACCAGGGATCTTCCAAAATGGTGGGGACTTCTAGCCATGCAGAGAGAAGTGCCCTGACAAGCTGCTTACAGTATAGGAACCCTCTGCCCCATGTTTCTGAGCTGCTCGAGGCTGCTCATTCATACTCACTTCCATTCACACTCTCTCTCACACTCGCTCACACTCTCACAAACTCACCCTCGCTCCAGTCCTGCCCACTGCCATCTTCTGACTCAGATTTGTATTTACTGAAAAGAAATACATCTACCTCTCAGTGTATTTTTAATTAAGTTATGTGTTCTGGAAATGCAAAGGATTATTTTATTTATTTGCTTTTGTGCATATGTGTTCTCATATCTATTTTAATGTAAAGAAAGTCAGCCTTTCTCTGTAATAGAACACCTAAAGCAAAGGAAGAACAGTAGACAACTAGCATCCCAGGATTAGGGTATAACAAAATATTGTGTGGCCCAATCAGGCTATTGAAGACACTCACTGCTATGTGAAGATGCTCACTATGGAAAGAGGAAGTAATTTCAGTATAGAGCACTCAGCATTTACAAGGAAACAGCTGATATATTCACCTGCGCGGTCCTAAGACAGGAGTTAAGGCAACCTGAAGTAGAGCCTTTCCAACTAAACCTCAGTGGCCAGGTAGGCCAAGAAGGCTCTAGAAATAAGATTACTTCTAGACAGAGGCAAGTCCAGACTGGATTCAAGGAGACAGTCTGTGTGTGAGTAGGTTTCAGAGCATATCAATGATACTGTACGAGTCTCAGTCCCATGTCTTTGGCTGAGAATGAGGACAGAGCACCTGGTGTAAAATGAAGCAGCATCACTGATCAGAGCTGGTGCCTCTGGAGGCAGATCAGCCTTTCTCCACGGCTGCACTGAGAAGCAGCACAGCAGGTTGCCCCTGCTGAGGCCCTCACCCACATACATGAGGCAGCTGCTCAGACAATAGTGTCTCCCCACTTGGGGGTGAGAGGGAGATTGACATTCCACTTGGGACAGTGTTAGCCCAAACCATCCTAGAGTTCTAGAAAAAAATCAAGGGAAGGATGGCATCCCAAACTGAAACTTCACCGTGTGCTAATCTGACCTGTCATAATTCAAGACGTTTTTAACTTAGCCAATAGGGAGTGACATAACCAAGATGGCCGAGTAAGACATCCCAGCTTCCACCCCCACATAGCACAATGATAGTTATCGATGAATGAAAACAGCTCTGAGATGGCTCAGAAATCCATTTAAAACATTTTGGTAACACAGTGGAACAAAAATCTGAAAAAAAAAAACAGCAAAAAGGGTGGGAGGAACCATTTCGTGTTGCATCATCCCATCCCCCAGGCCAGCACCGGTAGGCACCAAGAGGGAATTTTATGGCCCAACAGAGTTCCCCTCACTGGAAAAAGGCAAGCAGGCGGAGGAGCAGCCAGCTTCCCCAGCCTCTCAGAGCACTGCAGGAAGGGTCCATTTTGATTTCACTCCACACAGAGACCAGCAAAGCTGAAATGTCTGGAGACAGCTACAAACAAGGAAGAAGGGCAGGGACTACCAATATCAGCTGTGGTGGGTGCTACCATGTTCCCAGTGGCCAGCTGTGCGAAGAACCCCAGCACCTTTCACCACTGAGGAAACCAACAGCCAACACAGCCACCTCCAATAACTCCCTACACAGCTTTCTCTCCTGAGGACTCCACAAGTTTTTGCATTTGCAGACTCCAGCTTCCTGAGTCCGTCTCCTCATCCATTACCCCACCCCGACCTGACCTGCCCTAGTCATTGCCTACGAAGCACCCAGTCCCAGGATCTAGCAGAGCCATCCTGACTGCAGCCAGCCCAGCCTCTGTAGCTGGATGCATACACAATGCAGGTGTTGTTATCAACCTCCACCACCATGCATGTGGAAGAAGCCACAATAGATGGAAAGATATCCCATCTTCATGTTCATGTTCATGGACTGGCAGAATTAATATTGTTAAAATGTCCAGTCCACACAACACAATCTGGAGTCAATGCAATCCCTATCAAAGTTCCAATGGCATTTTTCACAAAAATATATTTTTAAAAATCCAAAATTTGTATGGAACTACAGAAGACCCTGAATAGCTAAAACAATCTTGAGCAAGAAGAACAAAATTGGAGACATCATATTTCCTGATTTCAAAATATATTACAAAGCTATAGTAATCAAACCAGTATGGTATTCACATAAAAACAAACACATAGATCAATGCAACAGAATAGAGATCCCAGAAATAAACCCACAAATATAGGTCAACTAATTTTCAACAAAGATGCCAAGAATATAAAATGGGGAAATGATACTCTCTTCAATAAATGATGTTGGAAAAACTGGATTCCTATATGCAAAGAATAAAATTGGACCCTTACCTTACACTATATACAAAAATCAACTAAAAATAGATTAGAGACTTAAACATAAAACCTAAAACTGTAAAACTCCTAGAACACAGGGGGAAAGCATTTTGACATTGGTCGTGGCAAAAATTTTTTGAATATGACACCAAAAGCAAGGCAAGGTAAGCAAAAATAAACAAGTGGAACTACATCCAAATAAAAAGTTTCTGAACCGAAAAAAAAAAAATCAACAAAATGAAAAGGCTATCTATGGAATGGAAGAAAATATTTGCAGACCAAATATCTGATAAGGGATTAGTATTCAAAAAAAAAAAAGGGAACTTATACCACTCATTATTAATAAAACCAAATAACCCAATTAAACAAGGACCTGAATAGATATTTTTCCCAAAGCAGGCATACAAATGCCTGGCAGGTATACAAAACACGCTCAGCATCATTAGGAAAATGCAAATAAAAACCACAATAAGATATCACTTCACACCTGTTAGGATGGCTATTATCAAAAAGACAAAAGATAGGTGTTGGCTAGGCTGTGGAAAAGGGAATCCTTGTGTACTCCTGGAGAAAACATAAATTGGTACAGCCATGGAAAACAGTAAAAGTATAGAACTACCATATGAACCAGCAATCCCACTTCAGGGTATATATCCAAAGGAAATAAAATCACTATCTCGAAGAGATAGCACTACCATGTTCATTGCAGTACTATTCACAGTAGCCAAGATGTGGAAACAACCTAACTGCCTGTCAATAGATCAATGGATAAAGAAGATGATGGAGAGAGAGGGAGATAATGGAATACTATTCAGCCTTCAAAAAGAAGGAAGTCCTGCCATTTGTGACAATATAGACAAACCTAGAGGACAATATGCTGAGTGAAATAAACCAGCCACAGAAAGACAAATATTGTATGATCTCACTTATATGTGGAATCTAAAAAAAAGTTGAACTTATAGTAACAGAGTAAAATAGTGGTTATCAGAGGTTGTGGGGTGTGAGAAAAGAGAAGATATTGATTAAAGAGTACAAACTTTCAGTTATAAGATGAGTAATTTTTAAGACATGTGTAAGGCATGGTGACTACAATTAATAATAACATTATATATTGTACACTTGAAATTTTCTTTTTTAAAATTTTTTTTTTCTTTATTGATTTTAGAGTGAAAGGAAGGGAGAGGGGAGAGAGAGAGAAATATCGATGAGAGAGAACATCGATTGGCCGCCTCCTGCATGTCCCTCACTGGGGATTTGGCCCACAACCTGGGCATATGCCCTGACTGGGAATCAAACTGGCGACCTCTTGGTGCATGGGTCGATGTTCAACCACTGAGCCATACTGGCCGGACTCACTTGAAATTTTCTAAGAGAATACATCTTAAGTGTTCTCAGAACACACACACACACACACACACACACACACACACACACACACACACAATGGTAACTATGAGAGGTGATGGATATGTTAATTTGTTTAGTTGTGGTAATCATTTCACAATGTACACATATATCAAAACATCCACACTATACACTTTAAATATATACAATTTTTATTTGTTAAAAATAAATTAAAAAATTTAAATAAATTTTTTTTTAAAGAAAGGAGTATGTGTACCCAGAGTGCTGTGGGGCAATTCAGTATCATATGTCTCTCCTTAGGGCCTGATGCAGGCCAACACCCTGCCTCCATTCACCTGACCAGTGCTATGTGTGCTGTTCTGTTCAGATATTCTGAGATGACATTGAACATATTTGTTTTTCAAGCATGGCTGTACATTTTGCTTTTAAGTAAACACATGCCTGGAAAACATCAGTTAGCATCACAAGGAGGAATCAGCAAAAGGCACTGACTGTTTACATTCAAGGGGCGTCTACCATGCACACTGAGAAAGGCAGGTATTACTTTTAGAGATGCATGCTGAAGGATTTAGGGATGAAATGCAAGATGGGAATCACATTAAGAAATGGGAAGAAAGCCCTAGCCGGTTTGGCTCAGCGGTTAGAGCATCGGCCTGCGGACCAAAGAGTCCCGGGTTCGGTTCCTGCTAAGGGCATGTACCTGGGTTGCAGTTTGTCCCGGGCCCTGGTTGGGGTCATGTGGGTGGCAACCAGTCAATGTATCTCTCTCATATCGATGTTTCTCTCTCTCTCTTCCTCCCTCTCTCCCTCCCCCTCTGTCTGAAGATAAATGCAAAAATGTCCTCGAGCGAGGATAAAAAAAAAGAAATGGAAAGAAAAAAATAAAACAAGTTTGACAAAATGCTATCAGTGAATCTCAGTGGTAATGAGCTTGTAAGTGTTTATTATACATTTCTTTTGCAAATATTTGAAAATTTACACAATAAAACATTTTTTAAAAACAATGTGGATGCAAAAAAAAGAGAGAGGCAATAGAATTGTCAGTAGTTTCTTCATGCTTCCCCTTCTTAAAAGCCAGTCAGAACAGGACTAGTTATAGATGGCTGAAATCCTATAGCTTCATAAATAGCATATCTAATTATTTAACATATTAAATTTGTTTGAATTGCAGGTGCAGATGGTAGAGCTGACTATATTCTTCCATTCATGGCATATTATCAATAGTCTATACAAGGCTCCCTACCTGTTTAGTTAATGCACTTATCACCCCCCCATTCCTCTCCCCCACCTCCACATGGCCCACTCCTCTCACTTGTTAATGTATAAGTCTTTGTATGTGCTATTACAATACATATCATATATATGTGTATATTACAAACATACTCAGTCCTAAAAAATCAACCTGGATTATTATGAATTAGATTATGATTTTTAAAATCATCAATACTGAAAAAGGGATGTTCCATTTATATGGATGAAATTATAAAAAATGGCAGTAACAGCCCAGCCGGTGTGGCTCAGTAGACTGAGCATTGTCCCATGGACTGTGAGGTCCCGGTTGGATTCCTGGTCAGGGCATATGCCCAGGTTGTAGGCTCAGTCCCCAGTAGGGGTCATGCAGGAGGCAGCCAATAGATGTTCTTCTCTCACATTGATGATGTTTCTATCTCTCTCTCCCTTCCTCTCTCTCTAAAAAAATCAATAAGAACATATTTTTTTAAATGGCAATAACTATATACAATATATTGTAATTTGGCATAAAATATGTCTGTGTCTGAAGTACTATGTTTTTATCACTAATAATGATAAAATATCTAGTTAGTACTATTTTTCCAAGTTCTTAAAGAATATACAGATTTATGAAATGTATTTGTATGATACTTAGATCAAATGTTTTCCTTACCTCCAATTAAAATAAAAGTAAGGCAAAGCAAAAAATAAAAGTTTTTGCATTTTTAGTTACCTTTGCTTTGTACCTCAGCAAGTATCATCTGAGAACCTGAGATTCACTGGTCAGTTCATATACAATGTTAGTCTAGCTGCCAATTACACTTTAAACTCTACTTGCATGGGCATTACCATCACATATGCTATCTCTAAATAAAAGGTGACATATATCCAGCAGAAGTTCATTAAGTATGGAGGGGGCTGGAAGAACACAATCAGATAACACAGCCAAGACTGAAAATTATGCTAATTCTGGACCATCGTTGAGGATAAGATAAACTTGTTTTACAAGAATTCCTATAATGAAGAATATGGAGAATAAAATGAATAATGCTTATAAGTTCACGTTTTGAGGGTCTTGATTGAACATTTGTAGTGATTTTTATTACTGTTTATTTTGCAAATAAATATTTTTACCATGTTCACTTTGTCTAGAAATGTTTTCTGAGAATATTAGTGCATTATAGCAAAAGGACATGACTTGGATTTTTGTCTAACTTATTGAAATGTGCCTCTTTCTTTTCCTTTAATTCTTAAAAGAAAATTAGTTTTAAGTGTTTTTTAATTACCTATCTTCTTTCAAGAAACTAAGCATCATATAAATTAGGAGACAGGTGCACTATGCAAAGTATTGACATATAGGCCATCCCCAACTTATAATTGGAGTTGTCAAAGTTTCTTAATAAGTCAGGTGTTGAGATTCAGAGTGTATTGCTTTTACCACAAAGGTTTGTTACAAAGAGTGGTGAGTTTTCTAGATCCAATAAAATTTTTTCTACCCCATTAACACTGATGACATTGTTTTCCCAGAACAACTATCATCCACAGATCCCAAGAAACCACTGAGATATTCACAAGGGGTCCCCAAGGTCAAAACTATTTTCACAATCACATTGAGACATTATTTACCTTTTTGCTGTGTTGACATTTGTGCTGATTGTCCCAAAACAATGGTAGATAACACCATCAATGCCTTAGACCAAACTAAGGAGTAGCTTTCGTATCCTTCACCACTACTCACACAGGGTAAAAAAAAAAAAAAAAAAAAAACTATCAGTCTCACTTAAGGATGTCCATGATGAAGCAGTAAGCATAATTTATTTTATTAAGTCACAATTTTGAGGACACATCTTTTTAATATTCTGTGTAACAAAACCAGAACTACGCATAAAGCCCTTGTGCTGCCTACCAAAGTAAGAGAGTTGTTCCCAGGGGAAAAGTGACTGATTGTTCAAGTTGCTAGTAAATGAGTCACTTTTTTCATGAAATGACAGTTTCTTAAAAAGAAAACTAGCAGATTGTGGTTACTCAGACTTGGGTATCCAGCAGATATTCTCTGAAAACTGAATCAAGTGAGCTCAGCACTTCCAGAAAAATAACTAGTATATTTGTTGCTGATGATTAAATTTGAGGTTGAAAATAAAAATTAGAATCTTGGAAAACTTGCATCCATCACCGTGAGCCTGACAGCTTCCAAAAATGTATAGATTGATATGGTTTCAGATACCACATTGCAACTAATCTTTGAGAAATTACCATTCATTAAAATTTGGCACAATATCAAAGAAAAATATCCACAATTATTTGAAAAAGGTTATTAGAATATTTCTGTTTCCAACTGTGTATCTATGCGAGGCCAGATTTTTTGCATATAATCCAATCAAATCACAGAAACAGAGAAACAGAAAATACAGGTATCTTTGATAAAGCTAGATATTAAAATTTTCCTCAAAAGTAAAATAATGCCATTTCTTTCACTACATGTATTTTAGAAAATAGTGATTTTACTTAAAATTGGTTTTTATGTCACATGTAATGGGCTTGTTATTTTTAATGAGTTACTATGTTAAATTTTTGGTTTTGTTACTAACACAGTAAATTTCATGTAGCCTACATAAATAAAAACTATTCAGTATACTTAATAATTTTTAAAGTTTAAAGGGTTCCTACAGTGGAAACATTTGAGAACAGTGGCTCTAGAAAAACAATGTTAAGTTCCATCTGGTAATGCTGGGGAAAAAAAGTTTCTTCTGCTCTGTACCAGAGATGTGTCCCCTCCCATCCAACTCACTTATTCTAGGAAGCTTCTTCATCAATTGCTGGGCAAACACAACTCATACAGGAGAGGGGGAAAGCATAACAGTATGAATGGGGGAGGGTTCCTACAGAAAGGAGGAGCTTCCCAAAACTGCTTGTATAAATATAAATTAAAGGGGGTGTGGCTGCAATAGGGACTTAAGATTTCCATGGGTCATAAAAGAGATCAGGAAATCAACACCAGGGCTTAAGTTATGTACAACTTCTTTCAAAGATTTTGGATGGGAGAGATATGCCCATTTTATTTACAGGTAGGTATAACCCTAGCATCTAACACAGTGTTAAGCACACAGTAGCTTCTTGATCTATAGATAGATAGATGATAGATAGATGATAGAGAGATAGATAGATAGATAGATAGATAGATAGATAGATAGATAGATGATAAATGATAGATAGATATAGATATAGATGATATAGATATAGATATAGATATAGATATAGATATAGATATAGATATAGATATAGATTTTTTTGGATAGTGAATGGATAGATGGATAAGTGGATAGACAGAGGGATGGATGGATGAACAGATGGATGAATGGGTGGATGGACAGATGGATGGAGACTCTTCCTAGAAGAGATAAAGGCTAAGAATTAGAAGCATTTTAGCAACTTGAGAACAGGCACAATATCCAGCATCAATGAAATATTTACACATTAAAAAGGCAATTAACCTTTCAAAGAAGCAACTGACTAAATGCAAGAATGTGTTTATACATCTAACCTGTGTTTAATGATTATGAATAAATACAGTATTTAAATACTAGGGGCCAGAAGGAAAGAAATGATGAATGGAATAAAGTCAGGTGAATCAAAGAAGGTTTTCTTGGAAGTATTGATATTTTGAGCTGGATCTTGACCCTAGACATGTGTTGTCAGAGAGGAAGTGGTAGAGCCCTCCAGGTAGAAGAAACACATGCCTCTATTGGAACCAACAATGTCTTGAGTAGGGAGATCATACAGAGAAGTGGAAGGTTTGAGACCATGCAGGAAGAATCTTACTTATATTGCCTCCAAAGAAAACTGAACTTTCCAGTGTGTGACTCTCCTCTTAATTTATTCCCCTTTCAAAAGCATTCGTAATTATAAAATGTTGGATTTATCTGCTCCTTTATTGTCTTCTACACTCAACACAGGAATGATGATACAACCTCCCAAGAAAATCAAATAATTTTACACAACTAGAAAGCACTTGGTTCTTAGCAGCATTTCATCCATGAGCATATCTGACTTTTGGGAATTTGATTCAGGTCAAATCAGCATGCATCTACTGAACACCTGCTGTGTACAAGGAACCACACTATACACTAGAAATACAAGGATGAATAAGTCGCAGTCCCTGCCTTCAAGGAGCTCACAGTCTTTAGAGAATGCAAACATGTATGTGAGTGACACCATGTGCTGAGCCGTACAATGGAACCACAAGCCAGGGCCTCCTTTCAGGTCAGCACTCCTCAAAAATTCAGCTTCCTATTTATTCTTCATGAGTTAACTTGCAGCTCTCTTCATCCCTGTTGAGACCATCTGAAGAGTCCATAAAAGTTTATCACAAATAATCTTAATAAACAATATCTATTTATTAGACAAGAGACTGCTCTAGTAAATGTCGTTCTGAGGAACTGAGAGTCAGTGAGTCCTGAGCGTGTCAAGCTTGGAGCAGTTGCTAGAATTAGTCAAACAAGGGAGAGAGAGAGAGAACTCATAATCTTTGTCAGTAACCCTGACATGGAGGAAAACACTGTCCTTTCCCACCTCAGCAAGTATGTACATGAACACCTCTGTTTAACACTGAAAGAAATAATCTACTATTGTTAGGATAGTTCTGGACTACTAGACCTCCCTGTCTCCCCACCTAATATGGGATCCGATGAGACCTGAGGACTAGTCATCCAAGCCCAGAGCACCTGGGCATTTGGTGAGGGTTGGGGTGGGGGGGGGGCACCATGCTCTTGGCCAGGAGAGTTCTAAGAATTGTCTTGCTCCACGTGTTTGTCCAGCCTGTCTACTCTGCATGTGAACTGAAGAAGCAGTGACCTTCAAACAAGAAACAGCAACAGAGAGAGGTCTAGCCAAAGAAGTAACTTATTTGATACATGCAAAAACAAAGATTCTGCTTGTGGCCAGTGGAAGAAGTGGATGGGATTCAAACAGAGTCCAGAAGACCAAAAAACAGTCAAGCATGCACAATGATCTGTTCAATGAAAGGGGTTCTCCAAGATGACAGGATGCAATGGTGAACAGATTGACCTCATGGACTTGGTATATAAAAAAGACAAACATAACTGTAAGTACAAAAAAATACAGGGAAATATGGGGGTGCTGTGGTAACATACAAAGGCTTTCACCTGGTTTGGGGGATTAAGAAAAACTCTTTTGAGGAAGAGTCTTAGATGAAGGGCAAATACTGTTAACTAACAAGAGAGCATTGACAACCTGTCCCTCACAGAGACCAGTTCCAGACACCAGCCGAAACACACAGGCCTGGAAGTGGAGTTCATTTAAAGAATCAGCTTAACCGCTGACCTGCTGACATGCTTCATCCAAACTGAACCTCTCTGAAAACTGGTCAGAGACAGACAACAGCCTTACCTGGCTGAGCTCCAGGGAGCCACTGGGGGAGGCTTGAGGATATCACATCATACAAGCAGGCCTACAGGAAGACAATCCCAGAAGGGTCTGAATGGATATCAGGGATTCCACAGGGATTACAACCTATATATGGGGAAGTGGGGGATGGGGTATGTTTTTGAGATTTAAAATTTGTGAGAATAAAAATGTTCTCCCTAAAAAACAAAAAGCAGTAAGAATTAACTCAATCAAGAAGTGTATGTAGTAGAATTTGGGTACAGGCTGACAAACCTCAGAAGAGGGGATGGGGATGGGGAGGGAAGAGATAAACCACAGAACTTATATGCATGTGTGCATAACCATGGACATAGACAGCAATGCTGGGGGCAGGATCAGGAGGAGGGTGTCAGTGGGGGGAAAAGGAGAAACATCTGTAACAAAAATAAATTAATAAAAATAAAAGTTTATGTAGAAAAAAAATGCAACTCATGAGAAGTTGTAATGATGTTTTTTTCTTAACACTAGTAACCTGAAATCAGTTACACACATACACACACACACACACACACAGACACACACAGAGTATCTAAATAAAAAATTAATTTCTGACCTACAGTAAAAAAAACAAAAAAAACTGGCATAAATAAAAAATATAGTTTTAAATGCAATAGTGTTTGGGTTAAAGAAAGGGTGGTGGGAAAGGAGAGGAGAGCTGTTCCAAGTGTGAATGTTTGCCCTTTACCCCTGTAGATGTAGCCTCCATCCTTCACTGTCTGTTCATTCACTGCCCTGGAGGCTGACTTTTGATGGACTGACTCAGTTTCCTTCCTGGCCTTCCAGCTTCCTCTTGGAAGGCTTTGGCAGGGACTGAAAGACAAGAGGGTGAGTTTCAGGTATTTATCTTAGGACCCTAGACTCTGGGCCATATCACCTTCAGGGTGGTCGTTGTCCTGATAACTGCCCCACCCCTTGCCTCATACCCCTTCAGGCCTAGGGTTAGTGTCGAGTCCCCTCTGCCCTAGCTGGCATGACTTTACTACCCCTTGCTAGCACCTCTTCAGCTGCTTGCACTTTTACAAAATGTTCTTCCCTTCAACCCTCCTCAGTGCCCTCATTTGAGTATGCCAGAGCCTGAGTGGGACACTGGAGGACTTTATAGCAAACTTCACCAGATTCTTGGTAGCTAGAAGCACTTGAGGCCAAGAGAAGGCCAAGACAAGGGCAAGGAGAAGACAGCAGAAGCAGCCACTTTCCCGTGTCCTGGAGCAGAGGTACTATCCAGAGAGCAGAGTCTAAGAGTTTAAGGCTGAGGTGGGGATGGGGGTGATCTGATTCTTTAGATAAAAAGAGGAATGAAGGGGAGAGCCATCATAATGAAAATAACAACCCAATCAAGCTACCATTCATTAGGAGCTTACCATGTGCCCAGCACTGTGTTTAACATGCTACTTGCTTTACCTCACATGGCTTCATAAAAGCCCATTTTCCTGATAAGAAAATAGACTTAGGCAGGTTACTTTACTTGGCCATGGTGGGAGAACCTGAATGTAATGGCAAGCCTGTCTGCCACAAGACCTGAGGCCTGAACCACACCATTCCTGATATCATTGCACCTATAGCGGAGACTCTGAGAAGCTGTGTCCAACTGCCCTGTGATGAGAAGGAACAGGGCTAGCCCTGGCCAGTGTGGCTCATTTGGTTGGAGTGTCATCCATACACTGAAAGGTTGTGGGTTTGATATCCGGTCAGGGCACATACTTAGGTTTCGGGTTTGGCCCTGATTGGGGCACATAGGGGAGACAACAGGTCGATGTTTCTCTCACATAGATGTTCCTCTCTCTCTTTCTCACTCTCTAAATCAATAAGCATGTCTTCGGGAGAAGACTTAAAATAAAAGAAAAAGAAAAGGAAAGGAACAGGGCTAAATGCCCTGTAAACACTGTGTCAGCCGGAAAGTCTATGGCTGAGCTTTAACATAATCTGCTTAGATGATCGTGTCCATGTTTGCATAGTTTGTCACCATTCTGTTTTCTAAGCTTTGTTTTGTTTTAATCTTTCTGTTTTCCTGAAACTTTCTTGTACCATAAACAACAATCCCCAAAACAAAAACCACAACGAAACCTTATCTCAGTTGAAATAAAAAGGAAGGGATTATTTCCACACATAGGCCAAGGATTCTAGGAACCCAGAGAAACCCCAGAGACCCACCTTAGTGACAGCAGCAAGAGAGGAACCCTCTGAAATCCTCTGAGCATGAAGAGACCCAAAAGCAGGACTTTGGAAGAAAAGTTCAAACTTGAAAATGCATTATGGGGAAAGAGCACAGCTAATGTTGCTGATGTTTTTCTGACAGGATTGACGACAGAATGTGGGCCCCACTGAAAATAAGAACGCAAGGCCTCTTGTTCAAAAATTGCTAAGAATTTCAAGATGGCAACAGCAGGGAATTAAACAAAACATGGGACCCTCCTGAGCCCGAGGCCCTTTATAACTGCACAGGTCACAGGCCCATGAAGCTGACCTTGTTTCCAAAGGGAAATCAGCTTTTGCTGATCAAGTACACACACACACACACACACGCGCACACACACACACACACAATCATCAAATAAAACTTTAGAGGAAGTATGATTGGCACAAGCCAAAAATCACAGGGAATATAATAATGCTTCCGTGCCATGTGTACGGACAGGAAGCAGCAGCCCATACGTCAATCCAAAAGCCCATGACCATCATCCTTGGATCTAAAGTTGCTCTGTCAGAGCAAGGACTGACCTCCCCCAAGTCACCCACCAGGGCCTCTTGGGGAAACCGTTCTCCCCACTCATTGATTGGTCTCAGGGCCAACACAGCTGTGGTTCCCAGGAAACAATGCAGACCCTGCTGGAGCCACACACATCCCTACAAAACAATCATTTAAATGACCTGTTGTCTAAAAAGTCAATTAACAAAAGAAAACAATGTTAATCAACAAATTCTAGCATTTAGAACCTGCTTCAAATTTGCCTAAATGTTGATAAATTGCTATTAATTTTGCACAGTAAAGGCTAAGTCATCATTTGTTTCCATCGGCTAATGCAAAATGAGTTTAATCTCTAACTATTAATGGAAAGTGTTCATTTATAACTGAGGAACATTTAAGCTTTCTAGATATTACTGTCACTAATGTAAATTTATCAGAAGTGTGGCAACAAAGTCAAATCCCAGACCAATAGAAATCTTCACTAATTAGAAAATCAGATCTGGCTGAATACCAGGTTTGGGCCAGAGACCACTAACATTCCCCAGTGCAGTCTACATACTGTACATTACTTCATTGTATAGATAGTCAAATTAAGTCATTTATCTTCAAGACTTTCACTTCTTGTAATAGGCATTTATTGTTTTGTTCCCTTCCCCTTTTTCAAAAGTAATGGTTCACCAAATTTCTTTTGGGGGCTTCACTTCTTCCTCATTGCATACAATCCTGGTGGGGCTGTAAATTATGGTTCCTCTCTTTCCCCAAAGCCTGATAATTGATCTGAGGTTGGATAATCAGATAAACTGTCCCAGCACTTTAAATCTTAATAGAAGGAAAAAATAATGTTTGAATTTCATTCATTCCAGCAGTAGGGCCCTGTAAAGACAATTAACTTATTTTCGATTCATGAGCCCCCCCTCCCAAATCTACCTCAATTCCTACCCTTTCCCAAACCTTTTTCTCTGGGTTTTCTTGCATCTCTATGACTCAGCCAATATCCTTGCATTAAATTATTTTTCTGTTAAAATTAGCCAGAGTCTCTGATGCTTTGCAACTAGAAATATACATTTAAACCAGGACTTCAGCTTCCCTGGTGTCCTGAGGAATGATTTAGCTCCCAATGGCATAGGGATCGAGCTCACAAAGTTTAGCATCTCATTGGAGAAAATTTCAAAGCACTTATAAATATGATGGAAGAACTGGCAAAGCAACAGGCTAATGTGTTTAAATCGATATAATATAATCTATGTTTATGGTATGGGTATATATTAGAATGTATACTAAGGAAGACCCAGAGAATCTGATTTTAAGGCAATTATCAGGAAGAATAAATTAAGGGGTGAAAGGGCCCTGGCCGGTTAGAGCTTGGCCCGCGGACCAGAGAGTCCCGGGTTCGGTTTCCGTTAAGGGTATGTACCTTGGTTGCAGTTTGTCCCTGGCCCCAGGTGGGGTCATGTGGGTGACAACCACTCGATGTGTCTCTCTCACATTGATGTTTCTCTCTCTCTCTTCCTCCCTCTCTCCCTCCCGCTCTATCTGAGGATAAATGCAAAAGTGTCCCCGGGTGAGGATTAAAAAAAAGGGGGGGGGGCGGTGAAAGGACTTGGTTTAACATGATGAAAGAAATGAATGCTCTATCCAAATGAAATATACTTGACAACTGCCAAAAATCATTTGCAATTAGCATTATAGAATCGACTGAACACAAAGAAAAAAACAGACTTTGACATGGTAGAACTTTTACACCACCAGTGTGCTAGCGATCAATTTGGCTGCAACACGCCTGGTTAGGTGCACTATGGCTTTTATCAGCAAGAGGTATCCTGGGACATGAAATGTGTGACTTATAAAGAGCCCTGGCCGGTTTGGCTCAGCGGTTAGAGCTTCGGCCTGCGGTCCAGAGAGACCCGGGTTCGGTTCCCGCTAAGGGCACGTACCTCAGTTGCAGTTTGTCCCCGGCCCTGGTTGGTCGTGCGGGTGGCAGCCACTCGATGTGTCCCTTTCACGTCGATGTTTCTCTCTCTCTCCCTCCCTCTCTCTCCCTCCCACTCTATCTGAACAAAAAATGAAAAAATGTCCTCGGGTGAGGATAAAAAAAAAAAAAAAAAAAAAAAAAACCATGGGAAACTTCCATAGCAACATTCTAGCATTTCTCATTTGCATATAAATATGGATGTTTCAAAAATATTTAAATTCAACATCTATTCTCCCTACTCTGGGAATATTAATATAATCTCTGTGAATAGCAATAACTATTTGAAATCTTTCTTTAAAAAAGACCCTCAACCTGCATTTTTTAATATAAAAAAAAAACTGGATATATTGACTATGATTTTGCAAAAGGATATAAAAACATCAACTTTGGGTAGCAACAGTTCGTGTATTCCACTCTCCATCCTAATGGACTAAGGACAAATTCAGGCTTGGTTTACACACCTATATTCTGACAACGACTTCTTTACTTGGACACTAGACCTGCCAAAATCCTTCTGTCATTCCCAGCTTCCCTTACTCTTCCCAATGCTATGGCTTCAGTGATGTCAAAGCTAAGCCTGAAAAGTGGTAACAGTTATAATACTGTTATTTCTCATTCAAAAGAAAGAAGACTGGGATACAGAGGGCTTTACCAATCCGTGCAGATCAGCCCACACCCAGTGAAGTAGCCATTACTGCTGCTAATCATGTATGTCCAGCTCTCTGCCTCCAAAGCCCAGGGGCTTCCTGGCACTTCCTGGCTCCCTTGTGCTGGGTGAGACCACATGACTAGTCCTGGACAATGACTTGTAAGAAGAAGCATGTGTCACTTCCAGGCTAGAGCATTAAATTGCCAGTGAAACATCCACCAGAGCTTTTTCCTTCTGACACAGAGACCAGCAACATCCCACATACTGGCTGTCTTGGAGTGAGGGTCTAGAGTGAGGAGATGTGGGGAGGAGTACCCAGCTGACCTGTAATGGAGATAGAGCACTCATGAGAAATTGGACTTTGCACTAAACGCCTCTAAGATTCAGGAGGTTTCTGCAGCACAGTGTCGCTTAATATGACAGATACAAGGTATTAAATGTCAATGTCAGCACCCGGCTAGCTCAGTCAGTAGAGCATGAGACTCTTCAAATGTCAATGTCATCACCAATGCATTTTTAAGGAGCACCTTCAAAGAGCAAAACCAAGCTCTCAATTATGTCTAATAGGTATTCAGCTTATCTGGCATGATGACAGCAAACATCTCAGTGACGAACTGAACCTTGAACACATCACACTGGTAGAATGTTGGTACATTCCATCAGCTCCCTGCTTAATTCCACAAGCACTTTCAGAGCATTTAGTATATGCTCAAAAGTATGTCGAATTCTAGGAAGAACATAGACTCTATGGCATAGCTATAGGAGACTTATTGACAAAGTCACAGCTTATGGAAAGTAAAATAAGGACTTGGAAATTTCCGCTGAATTAGGCCACCAGCAGATAATTGTTGACCTCAGTAAGAAGCACATGTTCCACTTGGGTGTACAGGTTGTGGAGACGGTATCTGAGCAGGTTTCTGTTCCCTTCTCTGTCACACTTGCCCCTGCCGGTTCATAATCCCAAGGCACCTAATCATTGACCCTGAGCTTTACTTGTGCTTATTGTTGGATGTGAGATCCTTAAGGGGCTTGAATATAGATAAAAACTTTGCCAAAAGCTTATTTCTATGAGCTGGACTAGTCTTGTTATAATGATGTGCACTGTAAAGTCAAAACTTGTTCTAAAATGTGGTTCACATGCACATGCGCATACACACACAAACACAATTAATTATTAAAGGAATTGTGGATTAAACTCCTAAGTGAGTGGTAAAAAAAAAAAAAAAAAACACTAAGGAAAGGAGATTCAAGAAGAGGCAGAGATTAGGGAAGGCTTGAAGGATGGCCACGTTTGAACTCAGAGCATTTGACAGACATGACTATGCTGGCTATGGACATTTTTGGACCACTCTCCTTAGTTTCTCAATGTGCTGATCTATTTAGTTACCGAGTGATAAACAGTGAATGAGGCCTTTATTTTAGAGTAAAGCAATCCCTTCTTCCTGAGGGGGAAAATGTAAGTGACCTTGGACAACACTCTAAACTCAATTGATCATCAACTTCTTAGTCTATAAAATACAGGACTGGGATTCGATGATTGGTGCACCCCTAACATCTTGGTGACTTTCTGATGACTATATGCTATGATCATCTAGCCATCTGTTTTTTTCAAATTTGCCACAGAGAGGGGGGGAAAGACAGAGAGAGAGAGAGGGAGAGACCTCCCATTACAATTGGCATTCTATATCTATTCTTCTTTTGGCCAAATGAAGAAAGAGAGAATAAAAAGTAACCACCACATTTAAAGGAAAGAGTTATCAGTCATTCTTGTATATTGCAGCTGCTTGAAAAGCCATAAGGCAAAGGCATTTATATGGAAGATAAGCTCATTGTGTTGAACAAATTAATGCTGGATTGTGAATTAAATGGCATGTCTTCGGACAGCTAATTAGCTTTGTGCTGCTCAATTAAGTTTTGAAAGGACATGTTGTGTTGCTTGATAGAATACAGAATATACTTCAAGGCTATTGTTGCTCTGGATAATTTTAATTTCAAACCCAATGAGAACAAGCAAGAAAGAATCAAGGGCTTTGTAAACCTCCAAACAATTCAGACTTCCCAAAGAGCTTAAATTTCTGACCATAAACAGCAAAAAAAAAGTTTATTTTTAACCACATCTGGAAATTTCAACAAGCTAACAAACTTAAAATTATTTTTTTTAAAATAATATTTTAAAATATTATGAACTTTATTTTTAAAATAAAATGAACTTTATTTTTTATAGCATGGAGCATGTTTTTATTTACATTGAAAAAAATATTTTTAAAGTAAGGATGAAGACTAAATTCAAATGCCTTCTAGATTGTGTATACATTTATTCTACAAAGTAGAATCACAAATATCTCTTATTCCAAGAGGGAAAGTATTGCTATTGGAAATGCTAAGGTTTTTGGATAAGAGGATGTTAAATAGAACTCATTTCAGACTTTAACTCTGTTACTGACCCTGGGAAAATTATTTAACTTCTTTGTCTGGATTTTCTCACCTACAAAATGGGTTTATAATTCTTACTTTGTAGGGTTATGATGAAGACTCCAATAATCAAAGTACAGTGTCAGCCCCCCATTAAACCCAATATTTCTCCATTTATTTCCCCTGCCTATTTTGGCTGTGAACTGACCTAAATCTACATGCAGATTTTCTGTAATACCAAGATCCTCCAATAATTAGAAACATATCTGCTATTGAAGACATATTGCCACCAGCTGCTATGCTAAAGAAAAAAGGTTTCAGATGGAATTTTGCCACTCATACAAATATAGTAGGGAAACACAAAAACAATCCTGTGACCTGCTTCTATAAGCCTAAGGATTTCCCTGCTTCTGTCCTAGAGCAATCTGTCAAGCCCTGAAATGAAAAGTGGAGCTCTCAGCAAACTCACAGTGCTCCGGAAGCAGGATCTTCTAATCTTGTCAGATCAGATGATAGCACCCAGGGAGGTTGGAAAGAACAAAACCAGAACAAATCCAGACCTAGAACACTGTTGCATGTGTATGTAAAGGGTTAAGACATATATATACAATCTCCACCACCACAACCACCACCACCATCACCATCACCACCACCACCATCACCATCATCACCACCACCACCACCACCACCACCACCACCACAACCATCACCACCATCACCACCACCACCACCACCACCACCACCATCACCATCACCATCACCATCACCATCACCACCATCACCATCACCACCACCACCACCACCACCACCATCACCATCACCACCACCACCACCACCACCATCACCACCATCACCATCACCACCACCATCACTACCATCACCACCATCACCATCACCATCACCACCATCACCACCACCACCACCACCACCACCATCACCACCACCACCACCACCACCACCACCACCATCACCACCACCACCACCACCATCACCACCACCACCACCACCACCACCATCACCATCACCATCACCATCACCATCACCACCACCACCACCACCATCACTGCCACCACCACCATCACCACAACCACCACCACCACCACCAAGATTTGCAGGACTCTGGCCTAAGTGTTTCTTGCTAGACCCAAAACTAAGAAATGTGCTCTCCTTGACTTCCTTTTTTTTTTTTTTCAGATAGAGTGTGAGGGGAAAAGAGAGGGGGAGAGAGAAACACCTATGTGAGAGAGACACATCGATTGGTTGCCTCCTGCACATGCCCCAACCAGGGCCAGGGATTGAACCACACTAAACTTGAACCCACAGACTGTACTTTCCCAAATATTCCATCCACTTCTGAGAACTGAATATTTACCTTGCTCCACAGAACACATTCTTGTTTTCTTGCGTCTTTTTCTCCTAACTTGGAAGCCTATAGCCCCATAAGCTCTGCTCACTGCCGGAACATGGGGAAGTTTCCCATTCAGACATCCTCCGTGGCTAGCAGTGAGTAAAACATCTCTCTGGCTCCACCTATGCAGTTTTATTTCAGGGATCTTTCACAAACAATCTGTTTGTTACTGGGTTTGCCAGATTCTTATACTTTCCAGCCAATCATATTGCTGAAACACTAACCATCTTCCCAGTAAAAATTTCCTTCTAGCATTCCCTGGGCAAATGAAAGTCCCCAATGCAGGTCAGAAATAACAATATTTGAAGCATTTGAAGAACCCATCTCTAGAAAATAGATTTCTGATAAGATCTCTTCAGATGTTAACCAAACAGGTACAGCCCACTGTTTATACCAAATGGCCTTAAAGTATGTAACAAATAAGAAAACAGCATTTTCAAGTTTTTCTAATCATACCTCATTTTGTGACATCAATTTTTAACATTTTTCTGATGCATAGAAATGTGATATGGCAAACAATAGGAGACAGACAGCATCTGAGCATACAGTCCAGTTTGAGTAAAAACTATAAATTTATTTAAAACATAAATATTTAACACAAGCCAACTGAATCTGTTAGTTTAATTTTCACTTGACTAGAAAGGACTATAGTGATACATCCAGATGAGGGAACGGTACTCAACAAGAAATAAAAATGAGCTATCAAATCATGAAAAGACATAGAAGAATCTTAAATTCATATTATGAAGTGACATTATGCAAAAAGCAAAACTATAGAGACAATAAAAAGATCAGTGGTTGCCAGGGGCATGGTGAAGGGAGAGATGAACAGGCAGAGCACAGAGGACTTTTAGGACAGTGAAAATACTCTGTATATTATAATAATGGATACATCTTATTATATATTTATCCAAACCTATAGAATGTACAACACCAAGAGTGAATCCTAAGATAAAGTATGGACTTTGGGTGATTATAATGAGTCAATGCAGGTTCATCCTTGAGTTAAAAAAAAAAAGTACCATTCTGGTAAGTAATGTTAATCAGGAAGGGAGAGTATGCCTGTGTGGGGCCTACTACTATGGGCCAGCAGGCCACAGGTTACATTCTGGGGATTCTAAGAGGGAGACAGGGCCCTGGTCTTCAGGGAACACACAGCCTAATGCTCAAGGAACCACAGATAATGTCCTAATCATATAAGATTCAATTTTGTAATGTCACTGACAAGTAGTGATCCAGCTGTGAATTGAATATATTGCAGGGACCAAAAGTTTCTCTGGCATCCATTTCCTCAGGGACAAACTAATGGGCTAGTTAATTTTTTTTTTAAATTTAGAATCTGGTAGAGATATAAAATATTGTCTTTCCTTTATTTGCACTTTTATACCATATTTTTGTCTTTAGACTAAGGCATCATAGTTGGAATTTCAGACATAGCGGCAGCAAACTAATCAGAAAGTTATTTCTTGATTGGGGTGGAAAAGAGACCTGTCTGTGCCTTTTCAATCACATACCATTACTGGTTGCCTTTCCCCTGTAAATGATTCACCCTGCTTCTAAAGAATGAATAATCATAAAGAATAAGACATTTTTCTTATAAAATTTCACAAAAATAACCATCTCTGCCCTCACATCATTTCCTTTCCTTCATTCTATTATAATTTATGAAAATGATGTAGAACTTTAGACTTGAGTGAATACTACAAAATCTTATCTACCATTAGTTTTACATGTTTAAGGTTTCTTCCATCAGAGCAAATCATAATTCTTTGGAAGCAAAAATAAGCCTTGAAAAAGATATGAATCTGCAAGCTCCCATTTTTAGAGAAGTTGGTTTTATCAGTATGTTTCCCAGGTAGAAAACTTCCTAAAGTAAACTTTGGGGAAATTGGTACAGGCAGTGGCCATCAAATTCCAATTCTCAACACTCAAGGTCAACGTTTATTATTACCAGATGCCAGGGACTGTGCTGGGTGCTTTCCCACACATTAAGCCATCAGTCCAGGGAACCTAACTTGGTGTAATCTAATTTTTGATGGTGTCAAGAATAAAGCACGAGGCTATTACAAAGCCCAGGTCCATGGAATAATCCTTAACAAGAAGCTACTTCAAGTTGCTTACCTCCCTCTGACTAGCAGGTGCTTGCCACCAATGGTACCCAGCAAATGACTACTGAACTAAGCAAATGCCATATAAAGTCTGAGACCTACTGCTGCCACAGCATCTCAAGGCCTTCAGACTAAGGTTGATTAGAAGGCAGTACATGCTCTCCCTCAACATTCTGTCCTGGTGATTGATGATACGAGAGATGATTAAAGATTCTCAAACTTGTAGTCTTTAATATATGGTAGCTATCCCTTCAAATAAACCACACGTAAGTAATAAGTTAAGGATGTCATTCAAAAATTACAAAGGAAGTCAAAAGCTATTTACTAAGAGTCATCAGAACTGTGACTTATTCTCATTATCAGAAATGTAATACCAGATTGTATTTCCAACTTGATTTTGGAATGAGTCTTTTGTTTTAATGATGGCTTAGTCTTAATAAATATAATAATATTTGGTGAGAAAACATCTAAATCTGCTTGAAGAATATAAATTTCACTCTGTATTTTCATATTGGCATCCATGGTCATGTCTATAATCCCAAAGAAAAAGAAATAAGCTGATTCAGACAAAAAGGACAACCAATCAGCTCCTAAGTAAGTCTAATTGACTCTGGACATTTTCTTGATTTGTAGGTCAAATCGAATAACATCTCAACTATATTATTTGCTTTTGTAGAAAAAGACTCTTTTCTACACAGAATTTCAAGTTGTTTTAATAAAAAAAAAAATTAAGAAGTCTCATGATAGCAATGATTCCCAATGCAGTAGAGAGATAAAACATTAGAAAATAGAATTTCTGCTCATTGGGAGCAGAAAAAGAGGACAGGTGAGTAACCTTATTAACTCAGTCAATATTCCTATCAGGACAACATCTTTGAGAAGATTTCTCTGGTTTAATATTAGAGTGGCATTTCATTATTTCTCATTATTTATTTTTGTTTCTTGATATATATTTTTGAGAGCCTACTATGTACCAAATGCTGGGAACACCATAGTGACCCAAACCAGGTGAGGTCACTCCCATCAGGGAACAACATGTCAGTAGAGGAGACAGTCATAACCAATCACCACAATCCAGCATGTACAACTACCACAAAGGTGATGGAGGGCAGACCCACAGCTGGGGGTTTGACCTAGCCAAAGAAGTCAAGGAGGATCTCTGGGAGGAAGTGATCGTTATGTGGAAATAAAACCAATAAAGATTGCACCAGGCAGAAGGAATCATAGATGCAGTCCCTGTCACTGCATGGACCGCGAGGGACAAAAACAACCGGGAGAAAGAGCCTGGTGTAAGAGGAAGTGGACAGAGGGCAGGAACCAGACCATTACTTTGCTGGTCTGCTTAAGAGTTTTGTCTTCATCTTATCAGCGGTGGAAAGCCATGAAGCCTTATACTGAGGGAGGTGTCAGAAACAGCCTTGAGTTTTGGGGCATTTGTTTGTTAATCCTAACCCAAGGATATCTTTTCCATTAATTTTTAGAAAGAGTGGAGGGAGGGAACAGGAGAGAGAGAGAGAGAGAAACATCAATGTGAGAGAGACACATCAATTGGTTGCCTCCCGTACGACCCTGACTGGGACCAAGGATCAGACCTTCAACCCAGATACATGACCTTGACTGGGAATTGAACCTGAGACACTTTGGTCCATGGGCCAATGCTCTAACCACTGAGTCAATCCAGCCAAGGCCAGTCTTGAGTTTTTAAAGATGGATTCAGGCAAAAGAACAGAGTAGTGGGATCAGAGGGTCTGTTAGTGGGTCAGTTAGGAGGCTCAGAGCCTGTGCAGAAGATGACAATAGCTTAGACTAGAGGGTAGCAGTAGTGTGGAATGGATAGATTTGAGAGAATTTCTCCTGTCTACTTCTATTGCCAAACTTGTGTCCTCTACCCCTCCATTCTAAATAGCTTTACTTCTGTCTAAATTGACTTTTTTGTCTGCTTAATGCTCCCCTCTGCCATACCAGCCTTTAGAGTTATGCTTTAGTATAAGAACTAATGTGTATTTGTGTTATGTGTTGGTTCCCACTTCCATGATGCTTTTCTTTGCACCATAAAATTCTTCCAATCCAATCTGTTCTACAATATACTATGTAGGCATACACACAGAGGTCACAGAACTGCCCCAGTGGCCCCGAGAACATAACTGGAGACTACCTGGGGAGGAGGAAGGGTCCTCCCTCACCCCATCCCCAAGCCTCAACCTTAAATGCAAAGCCAGTATGGGAACAGCAGTCAGGAGAAAGTGAAGGCTGAAGGAACAGATTTCATGTCTCTGTGCTGAGTTTTCTCCATAACACCTGTTGCCATGTCACCGACATCCATCTCGTAAACCACCTTTGGTATGACCTGGATATGTTGTTCGAACATTTCCTGGATTCTCAGACAGACTTTTAACATAATGCCCTTAATACTATGAGATAACGCATAACCTAATAATGATAATACAAATATAAAATATTTTTAAAAGTCTTTTATCTGCATTACCTCTTTTGACATGATAACCCCATGAGGTAGCAAGACTGGAATTTAATCAACCAACTCTTTTAGACAACAGTATCACTAGCAGTTGCTGGTCTGACTAGCTGGGAGGGCAAATGTGGCCTTCCTAAGAGCCTTGGTCATCTCAAGTTCAGGTCTCTGAAGCTTGGAGTACATGCCATTTCCCTTACTGACTCTTCCTCTGGAGAATGCTTGGTTTCTGATGATACTTAAGAAAATTTCATTTTAACCATTTGACTTAAACAATGATCTGAGACTGGAAATAATCTTCACAGCGTTTGAGTAAACAACCAGTTTCTGCTAATACCCAGAAATTATTCCCACTGTATTTCTCCATTTGGGCTACTTACCACAAGGGAGATGTCCTCTTGCACTAATTGTGGAGGCAAACATTATGGTGGGTGGTATAAAGCTGGCTTTCACACTTTCTACACTTTCTCTGACTGACCAAATTGATAACAGAAGCAAAGAATCTTACAAAGGCCCTTAGCAGACACCCAGTCCACTCCCTTGGCCTCCTGGCATATACCACTGTATGTGTACGTATATCTGTCCAAAATGTTACATCTAAGTTGTGCTTCGGGGGATCCAAAGGTCCATGCCATCAACACTATTGATCAAAATATTTCAGGGATCTTCTCTTGGAAACTGTCTTTAGAGTCAGTTTATAAGCTATAGCAAAAAGTAGTGACTTTGCCTTAAAGAAGTTATGGTTCCTTTTGACCCAGAACAACTCCAGACTGGAGTCCAAATACAATGGTATTTGTCAATAAGCAAATCCACCCTCAAGGAATAAAGATTTGCTACCACTGAGAAGTATCAAGCAATGTGGCAGCAGGTGTTGCCAACCGCAGGACACCAAAAGGTAACAGCAGTGTTGTTCGTTAGGGCCTCTAAGTAACATTGTCAATGAGGTCGTGGTCACTTGTATGTAGAAGTTCTAGTGTCTCTTACTTCCAAAAAACAACTGCTGTCATGTTATAATCATATTTTGGACCTCATTTTATTTCTGCACATTTCCAGGGTTGTTAAATTTTCTAGGCTCACTCAAAAATGTGTGCATCAAATAGCAAGCTCTGTGAGGTCTGGAATGGTGTCTTACCCAGTTACACAAGGAGTAGTGACAGACATTCTGAAACACCAAAAAGAACTGTAAGGACAATGATGAAATTACTGTCTAACAATTTTAGTGTCTGTGTTTATTAACATGTGGGACATGACCATGGATTACAGAAATTGATTTAAGTGTAAAAATCAAAATATGTGTGAGTTTTCCAAGTGCCCATCAGTAGATGAGTAAATAAAAAAGCTATACATCTACACAATGGAATACTACTCAGCCGCAAACAAGAAGGAAATCTTACCTTTTTTGGCAATATGGATGGACCTGGAGAAGATCGTGCTAACTGAAATAAGCCAGTCCAAGAAAGATGTACCATCTGATTTCACTTATATATGGAATCTAATGAACAAAATAAACAAACAAAATAGAAACATACTCATAGAGACAGAGAACAAACTGATAGCTATCAGAGGGGAGGGGTGTTGTGCGGCTGGGTGAAAAAGATGAAGGGATTAAGAAAAAAAAAATCATAGGTATAGACAATAGTATGGTGATTACCAGAGGGAAAAGGGAGTGAGGAAAGGTAGATGAGGGTAAAGGGGCATAAATGGTAATGGAAGGAGATTTGACTTGGTGTGTCAAATACAGATGATGTGTTATAGAATTATACACCTGAAACCTATATACTTTTATTAACCAATGTCACCCAATAAATTCAATAAAAAAATAATTTAAAAATAAAATAAAATTGTCCTCTGGCAATTAGCCCAGTATCTGGGTGGAGGATGGAATGCTAGGACTTACAGAAATTGTTTATCTTACCTTGGAAACCATGATTTTAAGTCTTATTGTAAAAGTAAGAAACATAAATACAAACAAAAGTAGAATACACCTTTAGAATATTTCAGAGAACACGTCTCTTCTAAGTTCATCCCACCTCAGCAAAAATGTATCTTTGGGTCCAGTCATTTTATTTTATTTTTTCCAATTTTTATTAATTTATTTATGTTACAGATGTTTCTCCTTTTTCCCCCCTAGATAACCTCCTCCCCATCCCGTGCCCCCCCACCCCCCTAGCATTGTTGTCTATGTCCAGTGGTTATGCACACACGCATATAAGTTCTTTGGTTCATCGCATCCATACCCCCCCACCCCACTCCCCTGAGGTTTGTCAGTCTGAACCATCCTCCTTTCTATGTCTTGAGTCTATTTCGTTCATCAGCCCACCTTGTTCATTATATTCCACAAATAAGTGAGATCATGTGGTATTTGTCTTTCTCTGATTGGCTTATTTCGCTTAGCATAATACTCTCAAGGTCCCTCCATGTTGTCTCAAAGGATAAGAGATCTCTCTTTCTTACAGCTGCATAGTATTCCATTGTATATATGTACCACAGCTTCTTTATCCACTCATCTATTGATGGACACTTGGGCTGCTTCCAGATTTTAGCAATTCTGAATAGTGCTTCTATGAACATAGGGGTACATATACTTTTTCTGATTGGTGTTTTAAGCTTCTTAGGATATATTCTTAGAAGTGGGATCACTGGGTCAAATCACAGTTCAATTTTTAATTTTTTGAGGAAATACCATACTGTTTTCGACAGTGGCTACACCAGTCTGCATTCCCACCAGCAGTATACTAGAGTCCCCTTTTCTCCACACCCTCACCAGCACTTGTTGTTTGATGATTTGTTGATGGTAGCCATTCTGGCAGGTGTGAGGTGATACCTCATTGTTGTTTTAATTTGCATCTCTCTGATGATTAGTGATTTTTTCATATGTCTCTTGGCCATTTGTATGTCCTTTTTGGAGAGGTGTCTCTTTAGATCCTCTGCCCATTTTTCAATTGGGTTTTTTGTCTTCCTTTTGTTGAGTTGTATGAGTACTCTATATATTTTGGAAATTAACCCCTTATTTGATGTATCACTGGCAATTATGCTCTCCCATACAGTGGGTTCCTTTTCCATTTTCATAGTTGTTTCTTTTGCTGTGCAGAAGCTTTTTAGTTTAATGTAGTCCCACATGTTCATTTTTTCCTTTGTTTCTGTTGCCTTATGTGATGTATCAGTGAAAATTCTTCAGCGTATGATGTCTGAAATTTTGTTGCCTACATTTTCTTCTAGGATTTTTATGGATTCATGAGTCACATTTAAGTCTTTTATCCATTTTGAGTTTATTCTTGTGTATGGTGTAAGTTGATGGTCTAGTTTCATTTTTTTGCAAGTAGCTGTCCAATTTTCCCAGCACCATTTATTAAAGAGATTGTCTTTACTCCATTGTATCCTCTTGCCATCTTTGTCAAATATTAATTGGATATAATGTCTTGGGTCAATTTCCGGGTTCTCTGTTCTGTTCCATTGATCTATATGCCTGTTCTTGCACCAGTACCAGCCTGTTTTGATTACAGTGGCTTTGTAGTATAACCTGATATCCAGTATTGTGATCCTACCTACTTTGTCCTTCTTTTTCAATATTGCTGTGGCTATTCGGGGTCTTTTTTTTTTTTTTTTTTTTTGGTTCCATATAAGCTTTTGAAGTACTTGTTCTAGTTCTGTGAAATATGTCGTTGGTATTTTGATGGGGATTGCATTGAATCTATAGATTGCTTTGGATAGTATGGACATTTTAATGATGTTAATTATTCCAATCCATGAACAAGGTATGTGCTTCTACTTCTTTATATCTTCCTCTATTTCTTTTTTCAACATCCTGTAGTTTTCTGCAAATAAGTCCTTTACCTCTTTGGTTAAGTTTAGTCCTAGAGCTCTTCCGGTCAAGATGGCAGCACAGGTAAACACGGTATTGCGTCCTCCCACACCCACATCAAAGTTACAACTAAACTGCAGAACAACCGTCATTCAAAACTGCCTGAAATCAAGCTGAATGGAAGTCCTACAACTACGAAATTAAAGAAGAAGCCACATCGAGACTGGTAGGAGGGGCGGAGGCGCGACGGGCTGGTCCCACACCCACGTGTGGCGGATAAAAATTAGGAGGATACCTCAGCTGGGAAGGTCCTCCCTGAGGACTGAGGAGTCCCTGTCCCACACCAGGTGCCCAGCTCAGGGTTCCAGTGCCAGGAGAGAAGTCTCCATCACTTCTGGCTGTAAAAGCTAGTGGGAACTGAGGCTGAGGTTGCTGGAGCCCCAGGCAGCTCCTCTTAAAGGGCCCACACATGGACTTACTTGGACTCGCACCCTTCAGGCTCCAGTGTGGGGGAGGCAGCTTGAAAGGCACCAGAGACATATGGGGAAGAACTTAGTTGATTGGCATTGGGGCAAGGGCTGGAGAGGCAGCTTTCTGCTGGACAGACTTGCTGTCAGAGGCCTTTGTTCCTTTGGTGAGCCCTTCCTTGGGGCAGCAGACAGCCGCCATATCAGGGACTCCAGCCACTTGGCTCACACTGTTGGCCCCACCCTGGTGATTCCCTGAAGCCACGCCCCACCCAACTTTCAGGCCCGCCCAAGCTGTTGCCAGTTGCTTTATCATAGGATTGGCCTTTCTTGGATCCTGCTTCAGGTTTTCCTAAATTCTTTCAAACAAAGAGCATCTGGTCTCATACCTCTCGTTAAGTGGCCCCAGGCTGGGCCTTGGTTCACAACTTGGCTTTTCCTGGGCACCTCCAAGCCCAGCACAAGAAGCAGCCATCAGCAGATCACTTTGTAGCTTATGCCTGGTGGCCCCAGGTAGAACACAGGCAGTGGCTGACCTGGCCCCAGAGCCAGCACACCCAGTGGACAGCTTCAGAACACTGCAAAGTACCACCACCCAACCACCTCCACAAGCAACACACTCAAGGAACGGACTCAGTGGGTACCAGAGCCTTGCTGAATTAAGTGTTGGTCTGTGTGGTGGGCCCCTACACAGCTGATCATCCAAGGGAGTCAGAGGTCGGTGGATAGTGGGCACAACCAGTCCTCATAGCTAATCAGCCTGAGTAAAACCCTCTCATTGATGTGCCAACAGCAATCAAGACTCAGTTACAATAGAAGGGTGTAAATCCACATGAGGAGTGCACCTCGAGGGCCCAGCTGGGAGATCAGAGAGGCTGTGCCACTGGACCCTACAAGACACCTACTACAACAGGCCACCCTAGGAAGCGAAGAAAACATAGCAACTCTACCTAATACATAGAAACAAACACAGGGAGGCAGCCAAAATGAGAAGACAAAGAAACAGGCCCCAAATGAAAGAACAGAATAAAACTCCAGGAAAAGAACTAAGTGAAGTGGAGATAAGCAACCTAACAGATGCAGAGTTCAAAATACTGCTTATAAGGATGCTCAATGAACTTAGTGAGAACTTCAATGAACTTAGTGAGGGTCTCAAGAGCATAAAAAAGGACCAGTCAGAAATGAAGGATGCATAGTCAGAAATGAAGGAGGCACTAACTGAAATAAAGAATAATTTACAAAGATTCAATAGTAGAGTTGGTAAAGCCAAGAAGCAAACCATCGATTTGGAATATAAGGAAGCAAAAAACACCCAATCAGAACAGCAAAAAGAAAAAAGAATGCAAAAAATTGAGGATAATGTAAGGAACCTCTGGGACAACTAACTTCAAGTGTACCCACATTCGCATCTTTGGGGTGCCAGAAGGAGAAGAGAGAGAACAAGAAATCGAAAACCTATTTGAAACAATAATGGCAGAAAACTTCCCTAACGTGGTGAAAGAAACAGACATACAAGTCCAGGAAGCACAGAGAGTCCCAAACAAGATGAACCCCAAGAGGCCCACACCAAGACACATCATCATCAAAATGCAAAAGGTTCAAGACAGAGAAAGAACCTTAAAAGCAGCAAGAGAAAATTAGTTACTTATCTACAAGGGAGCTCCCAGAAGACTGTCAGCTGATTTCTCAAAAGAAACTTTGCAGGCCAGAAGGGAGTGGCAAGAAATATTCAGAGTGATGAAAAGCAAGAACCTACAACCAAGATTACTCTATCCTGCAAAGCTGTCATTTAGAATCCATGGACATATCAAGAGTTCCCAGACAAGAAAAAGCTAAAGGAGTTCATCATCACTAAATCAGTATTATATGAAATGTTGAAGGGTCTTCTTGAAGAAAAAGATTAAAACAATGAACAAACAAAATGGCAATAAATACGTATCTATCAACAATTGAATATACAAACAAAATGAACAAGCAGAACAGAAACATTCTCATAGATACAGAGAATATTTTGTTGGTTGTCAGATGGGAGGGGGTTTGGGGGAATGGGTGAAAAAGGTGAAGGAATTAAGAAGTACAAATTGGTTGTTAGACTGACAAACCTCAAAGGGAAAGGGGGTAGGGGTGGGAATAAATAAACCAAAGAACTTATATGCATATATGCATAACCAATGGACACAGACAATAGTGTGGGGAAAGGCAGGAGGGGGGCGGGATTGGAGAGGAGAGGGTCAATAGGGGGAAAAGGAGGAACATCTGTAATATATTCAACAATAAAGATGTTAAAAAAAAAAAAAGTTTATTCCTAGGTATCTTAATTTTTTGCCTCAATGGTAAATGGGATTTTTTTTAGTTTCTCTTTCTGTGAGTTCATTATTGGTATATAACAATGCCGTCGATTTCCTGATGTTAATTTTGTATCCTGCTACCTTGTCAAATTTGTTTATTAAATCTAGCAGGTTTTTTATGGAGTCTTTAGGGTTTTCTATGAATAATATCATGTCATCTGTGAATAATGACAGTTTTACTTCCTCCTTTCCAATTTGGATCCCTTTTATTCTTTCTTCATGTCTAATTGCTGTGGCTAAGAACTTCCTGTACAATGTTAAATAAGAGTGGCAAAAGTGGGCATCCCTGTCTTGTTCCTGTAATAAAGGGAAATGCTTTTAGTTTTTACCCATTGAGTATGATGTTCACTGCAGGTATTTCATATATAGCTTTTATTATGTCAAGACATGATCCCTCTATTCCCACATTGCTGAGTGTTTTTATCAGAAATGGGTGCTGGATTTTGTCGAATGCTTTTTCACTGTCTATTGATATAATCATATGGTTTTTATCTTTCATTTTGGATTCTTTTTTCTTTTTGCTGTTCTGATTGGGCGTTTTTTGCTTCCTTATATTCCAAATCCATGGTTTGCTTCTTGGCTTTACCTACTCTACTATTGATTCTGTGTAAATTATTCTTTATTTCAGTTAGTGCCTCCTTCATTTCTAACTGTGCTTCCAGGATTTCTGACTGGTCCTTTTTTATGCTCTCGAGGCCCTCACAAAGTTCACTGAGGTTCTCTCTAAGTCCACTGAGGTTCTCTAAGTCCACTAAGTCCATTGAGCATCCTTATAAACAGTGTTTTGAACTCAGCATCTGTTAGGTTGCTTAACTCCATTTCACTTAGTTCTTTTCCTGGAGTTTTGTTCTGTTCTTTCATTTGGGACCTGTTTCTTTGTCTCCTCATTTTGGCTGCCTTCCTGTGTTTGTTTCTATGTATTACTTAGCGAGAGGTGTGGGGCTAGCTGAGACCAGATGCTGCTTGTTTGAAAGAATTTAGGAAAAGCTGAAGCAGGCTCTAAGACAGGCCAATCCTATGGTAAAGCAACTGGCAACAGCTTGGGTGGGCCTGAAAGTTAGGTGGGGCGGGGCCTCAGGGAATCACCAGGGCGGGGCCAACAGTGTGAACCAGGTTGCTGGAGTCTCAGATATGGCAGCCTCTGCCGGCCCAGGGAAGGGCTCACCAATGGAACAAAAGCCTCTGATAGCACGTCTGTCCAGGTCTGTCCAGGAGAAAGCTGCCTCTCCAGCCCTCGCTCCAATGCCAAACAGCTCAGTTCTTCCCCATATGACTCTGGCACCTTTCAAGCTGCCTGCCCCACGCTGGAGCCTGGAGGGAGCGAGTCCAAGTAAGTCTGTGCGAGGGCCCTTTAAGAGGAGCTGCTGGGGGCTCCAGCCGCCTCAGCCTCAGTTCCCACTGGTTTTTCCAGCCAGAAGTTATGGGGACTTCTCTTCCTGGCACTGGAACCCTGAGCTGGGCGCCTGGTGTGGGACGGGGACCCCTCAGTCCTCAGGGAGGACCTTCCCAGACGAGGTGTCCCTCCTAATTTTTATCCGCCACACGTGGGTGTGGGACCAGCCCGTCGCGCCTCCGCCCCTCCTACCAGTCTCGATATGGCTTCTTCTTTAATTTCGTAGTTGTAGGACTTCCGTTCAGCTTGATTTTAGGTGGTTTTGAATGACGGTTGTTCTGCAGTTTAGTTGTAACTTTGATGTGGTTGTGGGAGGATGCGATACCGCGTTTACCTACGCCGCCATCTTGACCGGAAGTCTTATTTCATTTTGTTTATGAGGTGTATCACATTTATTGATTTGTGAATATTGTACCAGCCTTGCATCCCTGGCATGAATCCCACTTGGTCATGGTGAATAATTTTTTTAATGTATTGCTGGATCTGATTTGCTAGTATTTTGTTCAGGATTTTGGCATCTATGTTCATCAGGGATATTGGCCTGTAGTTTTGTTTCTTTGTAGTGTCTTTTTCTGGTTTTGGAATTAGAATTATGCTGGCCTCATAAAATGAGTTTGAAAGCATTCCTTCTTCTTGAATTTTTTGGAATAGTTTGAGGAGAATGGATGTTAGTTCTTCTTTGTTTTGTTTTTGTTTTTTGTTTTTTGTGTTTTTTTTGGTATGTGCCCCTAGCGAGAACCAAACCCGGGACTCTCTGGTCCGCAGGCTGAGCTCCAACCGCTGAGCCAAACCGGCCAGGGCGTGTTATTTCTTCTTTGAAAGTTCAGTAAAACTCCCCCATGAAGCCTCCGGGCCAGGGCTCTTGTTTGCTGGGAGAGTCTTGATTACATCTTCAATTTCCTTAGTTGTTATTGGTCTGTTCAATTTTCTATCTCTTCCTGGTTCAGTTTTGGGAGTCTATGTGTTTCTAGAAATTTGTCCATTCTGCTTAGATTGTCCAATTTGTTGCCTATAATTCTTCATAGTATTTGTTAACAATCCTTTGTCTTTCTGTGGTGTCAGATGTTACTTCTCCTCTTTCATTTCTGATTTTGTTTATTTGGGTCCTCTCTCTTTGTTTCTTGGTGAGTCTAGCTAAGGGTCCATCAATCTTATTTATCTTTTTGAAGAACCAGGTCTTTGTTTCATTGATCTTTTGAATTGTTTTTTTGGTCTCTATGTCATTTATTACTGCTCTGATCTTTATTATTTCCTTTCTTCTACTTGCTCTGGGGTTTTCTTTTTGTTTGCTTTCTAGTTCTTTAAGTTGTGAAGTTAGATAGTCAATTAGGAATTTTTCTTGTTTCTTGAGGTAGGCCTGGAGTGATATAAACTACCCGCTCAGAACTGCTTTCATGGCATCCCATTGGTTTTGTGTTGTTGTGTGTTCATTTTCATTGGTTTCCAGGAAGTTTTGAATTTCTTCCTTGATCTCCTTGGTAACCCATTCATTGTTTAATAACATGCTATTTAGCCTCCATGTGTTCAAATGTCTTTGCATGTTCTTGTTGCAATTGATTTCTAGTTTCATGCCATTGTGATTTGAGAAGATGCTTGATATGATTTCAATCTTCTTGAACATGTAGAGACTTCGTTTGTGTCCTAACATGTGGTCTATCTTTGAGAATGTCCCATGTGCACTTGAGAAGAATGTGAATTCTGTAGTTTTGGGGTGTAATTCTCTGTAAATATCTATTAAATCCATTTGGTCTAGTGCTTCATTTAGAGACTCTGTTTCCTTGTTAATTTTTTGTCTAGAGGATCTATCCAGTGATGTCAGTGGGGTGTTGAAGTCCCTTGTTATGATTGTATTTCTGTCAATTTCTCCTTTGAAGGCCTCCAGAAGATTTTTAATATATTTTGGTGCTTCCTATATTGGGTGCATATATGTTTACCAAGGTTATATCTTCCTGTTGGATAGATCCTTTCAATATTATGTAGTGGCCTTCTTTGTCTCTAGTTATGGCCTTCACTTTGAAATCTATTTTGTCAGATATGAGTATTGCTACCCCAGCTTTTTTTTTTCCTTTCTGTTTGCTTGGAAGATTTTTTTCTATCCCTTCCTTTCAACCTATGTGAGTCTTTTGTTGTGAGGTGGGTCTCTTATAAACAACATACATATATGAGTCATGCTTTCTTATCCAATCAGCTACTTTGTGTCTTTTGATTGGAGCATTCAGTCCATTTACATTTATAGTTATTATTTATACGTATTTATTTATTGCCATTTTTGTTTATTGGGGTTATATTTTTCTTCCTGTTTCTTCTATTAATTACAGCAGTCCTTTAACATTTCTTGCAGTGCTTGTTTGGTGCTAATATATTCCCTTAGCCTTTTTTTGTCTGTGAAGCTCTTTAGTTTACCTTCTATTTTGAATGATAGCCTTGCTGGATAGAGTAGTCTTGGATTCAGATCCTTGTTTTTTCATGACCTTGATTACTTCATTCCATTCCCTTCTGGCCTATAGTGTTTCTGTTGAGAAGTCAGCTGATAGCCTTATGGGGCTTCCTTTGTAGGTAACCTGTTGCTTATCTCTTGCTGCCTTTAGGATTCTCTCTTTGTCTTTAATTTTTGGCATTTTAATTACTATGTGTCTTGGTGTGGGCCTGTTTGGGTTTTTCTTACTTGGGGCTCTCTGTGCTTCTTGAGCTTGAATGCCTTCTTCCTTCACCAAGTTAGGGAAGTTTTCTGTCACTATTTCTTCAAATATATTCTCTAACCCCTGCTCATTTTCTTTTTCTTCGGGGACTCCTATGATGCGAATATTATTACGTTTCCAGTTGTCCCACAGTTCCCTTAAGCTATCTTCTTGTTTTTTAATTGTTTTTTCCTTTTGGTTTTCTGATTGGTTGATTTTTTCTACCCTGTCTTCTAATTCACTGATCCAGTCCTCAGCTTCCTGTACTCTGCTGTTTAGTCATTCCAATGTGTTCTTTATTTCTGCTATGTCATTCTTCATTTCCACTTGGTTGGTTTTCAATGTTTCAATTATTTTTACTCATGGTGTTGATCCTTACTCATGCTGTTGAGCTTCCTCAATATCATGGCTCTAAACTCTACCTCTGATAACTTGCTTAACTGCATTTTATTTATCTCATCTTCAGTAAAGTTCCCTTGTTCTTTCATTTGGGATTTATTTCTTTGTTTCACCATTTTGGCTATCTCAGTGCGTTTTGGAGCCTGCCAAATTTTCCCTGTGGGTTTTGGTGTTCTGCTGTTTGTGACTTTCTCTACTGGGTTTGGATGAGTGCGGGAGGACCCACATTAAACACTACTGTCAAGTCTTACTTTCTTGGGTAGATTTGCAAGCCCAGGAAAAGTTAAATTATCCTCTAGCTTTTTTCCTGTAGGCTATTAGTCTCAGTTACTTGATGAGCCTTGGGTTGTAGCTCTCAGTTGAATGAAAAACTCCCTCAGGTATTCAGCATAAGAGGATTCCAGAGAGTGGGGCAGATGCTGGTTGTTAATTAGCCTCAATTTGCATTTCTCTGGCCCAGCTGGGTGAAATTAAATCTGTGAGGGAAGGGCTGCTGCTTCTCCCCATGGCTGTGGGAAGGGGCTCCCCTGCAATATGGCTACTGTCCTGTGTGACCATGACTCAGAAAAATCTCTGAGCACCCTCCAAATCTCAAGTGTCCCCACACAGTTCCAGTCCAGTCCTCCGTCCCTCTGCTGGAGCCCAAGGTGAGTGGCTGTAGCTAATTTAGTGCTCTGACCCGGCCCTCTGTGCTGTGGAGCCAGCTTGGGATTTTAACCCTGATGGAGCTGCTCACATCTAAAACAGCTGCTGTCCATGGGCTCCCAGCCCACACTCTCGTACCTCTGCAGACCTACCAGGCTCGATTCAGTGTCCTTTTCCTGTCCCTGGTTATATGGGTCCTTTCCAGCTGCATTTCTGTTGCTTTTTCCCAATGATTTGTCTTTATTTAATTGTAATTCCAGTTTGGTCCTGGGAGATGGTCTGTGTAGCTTCCATTCACTCCACCACCATTTTGGAATCTTCCTGTCCTTTTACTTTTAAAGAATTTTAAAGATAATAAACAAGAAAGATAATAAAAAATAAAAATATATTTACCATAGAAATATTTATGGTTGACAAAGTGAAAACAATATTCCATTATATAAATCAAAAGGGTGATTAAATTATTATCTAAATGTAGGTATGATATTATGTCACTACTAGAAATCAGGTTTTGGTTCAAAAATTTAATGACAAGGGGAAAGTACATCAAAAGCAAGAATCATGTCAATAGTCTTTTAAATGCAATAGAGAGGCCAAGCAGGACCAACGCATTAACTGGATTTGGCTGTTGGGCCAGTGGTGACCATAAAAGAAGCCAGACTGGGGTGACTTGAGGAATGAATGAAAGCTGTGGTAATGGAAATCATGACCAGGGTCTTCTCTGTCAAGATTTGGTTTGGAAAATTCACCCCCATTAAGCCCTAAGAAGCAGAAGGCCCAAGACTCAAGTATCTTTTCATCATAAGGAGTCACCCTCCTCCTCAGAGCCCACTATGGAATTTTACTGTCCAGGGGTGACTGAGTAAAACACAGAGAAGTTGATGCCCCTGAAAGGAGTTCAGTATAAAAGTTTCATTACCTACATTGTCTGAGAGGGTGGGGCATGCTACACCACACAGGACACATGAGGAAGCGCCAGGATTGGTCAGGAGCCTGATGGGGTGAGTGGAAAACTTGGCCCAGAGCCTTTGTTGTGTTTTCCACAAGAAACAGTTTGAGATTGGCTAAGTTCATTACTATCAGCAGGTTCTAAGTTATAGAGGCAGTCACTAGTGGTCTGGAGCCTGGCCTTGGCTGATGAGGGTAGAGGAATCTTGCCACTGGAGTATAGAGCCAGCTAGAGGAGGTGGTAGCAGCATGGGGTCTTGAATGGTTAGCTTACAAATGAAAGGCACACTCCTGTGGGGAGCCCTCAGACAGCTCTAAGAGTTGACTAGCCCTGGGAGGCACAGTCTCTCCCCAGTTAGAGAAACCACAAATGCCATAGCATCAAGAATACAGACAATGAGAAAAGGTAGTCTATGCAACTTCTATAAAGAGCTGCTGCCCCTAAAGGCTCTGGACCACAGAACAAAGCACTGCTTTATCCTAGGCATGTTCATCTCCTTTTAAGAAATGATCAGACTAAACCTGCTGGCCTTCTTCATGACACTGTGTTCCAATCCTTTACATAATATATGCAACTCTGATATAATTTCTGTCCCCCTGCCTCATTGATTTCTCCCCTGGATTTCAAATGGAACCATTATTTTATTCATCCTTGTGTCCACCACAGTGCCTTCCTTGCACTTCATAGAATGTGCACCTTTGCAAAGGGGACAGTTTGGACCACAACCATCCCTGCTGACAAGTGGATTATAGAACATCTGGTACGAGAACTCTGCAAAAGAGGGTGGGCATCAAGGGAGTGCCTATACTCCTAAACCTGCAAAATATGTTGGACATGTATATACAGGAATGTGTGTATTATTCCCAACTGAGGTACCAAAGCTTTCAATACACCCTGTCACCCCACACAGAGTTAAAAGCCTGTGCTTAAAATTATTTTCTCAGGTTGCCAGATTGCCTAGATCGATTTTAGGGAATGAGATGATGGGAAGATTATAGGGTGGGGAGAAGGGCACACAGGGTACAGTCATAGGAAGGGTGTTCTTCCTGAATAAACTCACCCCAGGAATTTGTGAATGGGCATTAAAACCCTTCAAAACTGGGATACTGAAGCCACATCTCTAGCAACTATATTTGTCTAACAGTTGAGACCTGCAGCCACTGTTTGGGAACAGATGAGACAGGAGAACACCATGTGTGATTAGGTCAACATAGAGCTATCCGCATTTGGAGGCTTGTTAAGCAATTTCACATTCTTCTGGAGTTAAGCCAACTGATGGGCTGTGACATGAGATAATCGGTGTCACTCATGTGTGAAGGTCCCATAAGAGATGACAGGAAGACTGTGCAGAAACAGGCATTCCAGGGCCTCTGTGTGTGAGCAGACAAAATAAATGCACGTAATAACATGGTGCCCATTTGCAGAACAACGGCTTGTTTCGGCAAGCTGACAGTAATAAGAATTTTCCTGAAGTGTTGCTCTTAGCGATTTGGACAGAAAGAAATGAACTCCATTTCTTTCTGAACGTCACTGATAGGTAAAGTATGTAAAATCTATTTTGTTTGGGAAACAATGGATATTTGGAGATAACTTGAAATGTGTGAGTGTATATTTTTAGTGACTTTCAGGTTTAAGAGCATGAAAGGTGAAACAGGTAGCATGGAAAGTGTCTATAATTTTTTCTTACACCTTTACTCCACCTGCATCCACCCTCTTCCACTTTCCTATGTCAAACCAAGTCCTGACTGAGAAGGCCCGTCCTGATTTCCATTTCCACAGCTCTCATTCATTCCTCAACCCACCCTAATCTGGCTTCTTTTAAACTGCTTGGGCCAAGGTCACCACTGGCCTACTAGCAGCAAATCCAGTAAACATGTTGATCCTAGTTGGCATCTTCATTGCATTTAAGACTACTGACATGGTTTTTGCTTTGGGGAACTTGAACTGGAGTTCTCCTATCACCACAAAATCAAAGATTCACTTCAGGTTTGTGGGGGACCACGGGCAAGAAGGCAAAAATAACTTCCAGCTCCAGCAGCCTGAAGGGGAACCCAGTGGAAGGGGCAGGAGGCTGCGTGCAGACTGAAAACTGGATTCCCCTGGCAGCACTGGTCTGTGGGGCAGGTACTGCAGGTGTCCAGGAAAACAGGACAAAGCAATCATCATGCAAAAATGTTAAATGCTGCATTTTTGCACACACGTTTTTAATTTCTTTCAAAGTACTTTCAATCCTTCTATGTAAAAGGAACATGACTTCCCTGATACAGTCTGGTCTATACACTTAGGTGAAGCCAATACCAGGCTAGAGTCGTCTATTGCACGTACTACGCGGCCAAAAGTTGCTGGATTGTGTTTTGAAGTCATGAAAATGTTTCTGAGTCAAATAGCCATGCACTATTGACACATACCTATCTCTGAACGTGCTGTTACCACCCCCCTTTTCCGCATTCCCTGAGTCACTCCTACTTCTCCCCTTTAAGTAGCCTTCCCTGTCCCACCCTCCCACCTGGACACTAACCATCACATTTCCCTCTGCCTCACACTGCATGGAGCTTAGGAAAGATCACTAGCATGGAGCTGCATGGAGCTGAGTTTGTATTGCTTGGTCGACTGTGAAATCATTGACAATGAAGACAGTATGTCTTATTCATCTCTGGGGCCTAATGCAATGTCTGGCAATGAGTAGAAACTCAATAAATTTTTATAGAGTGAATGAACAGAATACTAGTATTACTAGCCAACAATAGCACCAATTTGAGTCCATAAAAGTTGTAAAAAAAAAAAAAATGCTGAACTGTTGAATGCAATGCAATATGCTGCAAGGGAAATTATTGACCTTTTAGGAACCAAGGATCATAATGCTATACACTTAAAATATGCTCAATACAGAAAAAATGTAAGTCCTAGGATTCGTTTCATGCCACTTGCACTGACGGTACAGATCTGCTATTTGTCTTCGTCTGGCTTCACAACAGTAGGCTGCAAGAACAGTATTTAAAAGGGTGTCATATTCTCTCTTTGAATATTTAGTAAAAGTGTAACAAAACTGAAATGCTGGAGTCTACAGGAAACATTGTATGCTTTTGCTGTTTATCCCACCTTAAGGTAAAAATACTGTTTAAAAAGCATGACTTCAGTTTCAATCTCTCCAATAATGCTCAGTGCTATGTGGTACAGATGCCCTGTCATTCTGGAAAATGAGCACTTTCTTTGCAATATGAGAAATTCTAGATATTTTATAAAACATCTATCTGCCAGAAACAGAGGAACCAGGCAATCCATATGTTTTGAGATGAGCCATAAGCATTGGTCTTGGGAAGGAGAGAGGGGAATGTGTAGCCAGAGTGGGCACCCAGGAGGGAGAGAGAGATAGGTAGATAGATGATAGATAGAGAGATAGATGATAGATTAGATAGATAGATAGATAGATAGATAGATAGATAGATAGATGATAGATAGATGATAGATAGATAGATAGATAGATAGATAGATAGATAGATAGATAATAGATAATAAATAAAATTGGTGTCAGTAAGTTATCTAAGTGCTTCCAATATCTTTCTCTCTCTCTCTCTCTCTCTCTCTCTCTCTCTCTCTCTCTCTCTCATCCCCTAGCCTAGTACAGGGCAGGGTGGGGTGAGGATCAATGGAGAGTCTTCTGTTCTTTCTTTCTTCACTAAGATTCTCCAAAATTATTTCTCTTTTCTTTTTACCTTCCCAACAAACCCCGTAAGTTTTCCTGCGCAATTAAGCTTTTGAAAAACCAAGACAGAAGGACTATTGGGCTACTTGTACCTTATACCTTACCATGGAACTCTCCCGCATCCATGAAGTGCCAAACCAGTTACCTACATCAAGGGAAGTACAAAAAAGAAGACATACACCTATTAATATATCAATCAGCATCAGAAGCCACGGACATAAATGTCTGCGTGTGTCTTGTATTATGAAGGAAAGCACATAATCCAGAGGCTTGGTTATGACATTTGTGAGGTTGATAGCAGTGAAGATGCTCTCCACGCTTCTGAAGGCCTGCTTGACGCAGAGCAGCTGCTGGACTCCAGGTAAGCATATGGAATGTTAGCCCCGAGTTCTCTTAGGGCTTGTGCTGAGTGAAGCAGACAGCCTGGCAGTTCCGCCAGCATGATTAGGACCAAAGCTCTCACCCTGTCTGCAGATGGTAATCAATCCAATTTGCTCACCTCCTGAAGTTCTCTGCCCCCTGCCACTGCTCCTCGGGAAGTGGAAATGGAGCCCCCTCATGAGTCACAGACATGATGGATTCTTCAGCAACTGGCAGTGACAGGAACAGGCTCACGGCCGGGTGTAAGCAAGGAACAAGCCACTGGAGCCGCAGCCCAGCACCATTACGGTCTCTCCTTTGGAGAATAATAACACAACAACTCCACGATCTCACCTTGATTTGTGAAAGAAATGTCAATCGTGGGGGAGGAAGCTGTTCAAATCCATCTGTTTTTTCTTTACAAACTGCCAGATGATTTAATCATCTTTCTCGATAAGTTTAGAAGAGCTGACCTTTAGAAAGCCTCCTGCAAGCATGAATATTTAAAAACAAAATGTTTTCCAAGCACCAAAGAGCTAAATGTTATCCATTCATATTTTTCTCTGCTCTATGGAAATTGCTACAATTCCAGGTTAAATGTCTGGACCAAAGCTGTATCTCTGTGAGACCATTCAAGGGCCCCCTGTATGCCCTGATCTCCAGTTGGTGCTTTTGCGAACCCTAGCTTGTGCAACCGTACAGGTAGGAATTATCTTCACCTAATAGATGACTTATCTGAAGCTCAGAGAGGTTAAGCAGCTTTGCCAGGGTCACACAGCTTGTGAGATCCCACTAGGCAAGAGTTACGTGTACCTGCTATACTTATAATGCCTAATCTAATGCATGCAGGAGACTCTTGATGAAATTGTGAAGCAGGCTATTTTCCTTGTCTCTTTCTTATCTTTGCAGATGCTCTGCCCCAACAAACTTTGGCAGCCATCTCCCCATGGAGGTAAGAACATGCCCAGCTTCATAGAACTGGATATGCCTCTGGCTGAAGCTTTGATTTACCAGTTTAAAGTAAGCAGACTGGCCTTGGAGCCAATGTCCCTACTTTATTTGGGTCCCTTCCAGGTGCAGGTTCCCTTATATCCTCATTTCACCTCCAATACCATTAAAATATAAAAGTGCTTTATTGTCAATTTACCATAACCCATGTATTTGGAAGTTGGTGGTGGAAGGGCTTTTGAGATTTTCTAATCCTACTCTGACATTTTTTTACAGATGGGAAAAGTAAAACCCAGAGAGAGCCAGAAGCTCAGCTGAGGCCACCATCAATGTGGCCCTTCTCCCCAGCCCAGCCCGTTGGCCTGAGGTCATGCCGTGCTGATTTTCCATGGATGTGAAAGCCATCTGCTCCCCCTTATCTCTAAACTTGGAATAAGGCTAAGACTTTGTGCATTTGAAAGGAATTTCTGGCATCAGCCATCCAGTAGAAGTGTTTGCCTCGACAATCACATGATCAGGACTCTTGTGTTGTTGTTGCCAAGTCAATAGGGGGCACAGGTGGAGAGGCAGGGGGCAAGCAGGAGGGGCAGAAACAGCCAAGGGCCCTTTTCCACATATCCCCAGGCCTGCACCCCACCTTGGGTAGCTGGGCCAGCCCTATTGCTGGAGTATCTGAGTGGAAGGTTTTACGTCCCAATGTCAGCCCAGCAGCAGCAGCAGCCCATGACCCCATTCATTATCAGGTCCCCGACCAACCATACCACTAATCCCAACCTTCAACCTGCCTAAAAACCTGTCAGCCCTATGCCTCCATCCTTAGCAGGTATGTGGATGGCCTGCTTGAGAAGGGAGAAGCAGGAATGAGAGAAGGTAGCTTAGAGCACAGCAGCAGTCACAGTCCAGGGCCAGAGGAAGAGAGGTCTAAGGGAACTGAACTATATAAGACTCTGGGGGGTTTGCTTGCAATGTGTATGAGTGTGAAAGTGTGTGTGTGTGTGTGAGTTGTGAGTGTGTGTGTGTGTGCTCTCTCCATGATATTTATATACATGTGTATCTATCTGTGCTTGTGTCTGTATGTGAGGGTGGTGTATGTGCCCATGTGTACGTGTGTGTGAGGAGGGTGAGACAAAGTGGCATGGAAAAGAGCTCTCAGCCCTAATGCCATTATAGGTGGAAAATCATTAACAATAATGAGAAGAGAAATTCCTCTCAAAGCAGGGTGATGGGAAACGGTGGGGGAGAAAGGCAGACTCCTAACTTGGAGCGCATCAGCTCACACTCCTGTCGAGGGCAGACTGCTGCAGAGCCCCTCCTAAGGTCCGTGTGCTGACACTGGCGGGTCTGCTCTGGCTCTGGCACACAGTGAGGCTGCGGAGGGGCCGAGCAACGAGGAATACCTCTCCCCCTTTCCCCTCAGGCCTGAAGAAAGAAGAAATCTACTCATTTAAACGTTTTTAAATTCTTATACTATGTGTCTCTTAATGGTTTTAGAAACTTACTAAACAAACGCTCAGGAAAACAATGTAATCTGCTGCTTTTTATAAATGGTTTAAACTCACAGCAACTGTTGGTGGCCATCTGAGATCCAGGAGCCTGACTGGTGCAGATATGGGCAAGTCTAGCAACTCTGAGGAGGCCAGCAGGAGAAAACCCTTCAGAGAACTCAAGTTCTTAACAGTTACTGCTAACTATGCTAGGAAAGGGAGAACACTCTTTCAATTATCAAATGTCCGCTCTAATCCCCACTTATGAGCACTGGAAGTAAAACGATGCAATAATGACACAATCTACAGAAAACTGATAAATGCATTCACGATACGACTGACTTATTGAGCCAGCCCAGCCACAGTCTGCATTCACACCTAATGGAGGCTGTACGGATGGTTCCCTGTGCCTCAACAATCACAGGGACTTGTTACAAAACACTGATTAGGCAACAGATAAGGCAAACATTTTGGAAACTCTAAAATATCTCTGATTTGTTGGAGATCTCTCCAAAATGATTGATGATCTGTTCAGGAAGCCTATTAAAGAATCATATAATGGTATATCAGAAAGAACCTTTACAATTGAGGCCATTTCAGGGATGGGAAGAGGTTAAGCATTGCGCTGAGGACACGCATTGGCAGATCTGGAATGAAACCAAATGCCCTGATTTCCAGTCTTTTCCGGAACCCCCCAGAGCCTCACCTATTAACAAGGTATAATCATGTGGGCCATTAACCTCTATTAGCTCCCACTTAAAAGCTAAGCCAATCAATATGTTACTGTCACCAACAAGGCGATCACTTGGTAGCAGTTACTCTTGATCAGAAAATTAATGAGTTGGGTAATATAGAAAGAAATGTACAAACCTTCTACTCTTGAGCAAAATCTGTATAAGAAAAGCTAGGTGAGAATCCGAGGGTCTGAGTGATGGTGTTTACCCAAGGAGGATGCTTGTGGTAGAACTGTGTGTTTCTTCTCCAGTGAGGTCATTCAAGGTCCTTATATACCCTAAGTCGTATGAGAAAAATTGCCTAGAAATGCAGAAGATTGTAAAATTAAGGATTTGAGAAAAATTAAGGAAGCAGGAAATAATAGAAATAGAAAAGCAACATGGAACAGAAGATTTGGAATAAAAGACCAATATATTCTCAAGTCATGAGAAGTATATAGGTTAATGAAATACTTTAGATGACAGATTTTTTGAAAACTGTGAATTCACTCCCCAAATAAGTTCACATGTACATATATACATAAAGTACTGTATATAATTTCATAATATACAAAGACCCTTTGAAAGTTCCTCATTGGTTCCCAGAATATAGCACCCTGTACTAGATTGAAAAATTTCAACCAATTATATATTCTCCAAAGTCCTGAAATTGTTTCACCCTTGAATTGCTCAAAAATTTTTATCTAAATACACTGCTGGTGAGAAGCTTCATCTACCTGAGATGAAACTTAATGTTTCGATGTGTCCTCCAAACTATCAATGTATCTCATTGTACATATTTGTAAACAATCCCATGATGTTTTAGGTCTTTGGATTCTCTGTTTCCTGAGCTCAGGCAGCTTCCTTTCATATATAGGTCTGTGCATATATATTTGAATGCGTGGGTGTGTGTGTATGTTCATGATGCAATATGCAAGATATAGTTTTCTGAGGATCAGTTTTCTTATCTGTAATTTGAGAAGACCCATATCTGTCATAATTATCTGAGAGTTGCTAAGAAAATAAAATGAGATCATGGATAGAGATATTCTTCTAAAACTTTATAAAGAGTCATAATATGTGTGACATTGTCATTATTTGTGCCATCATATTGTTATTATGTGCAATACTTAAATGCAATTTGGAAGCCCCCAGTATCATTTCAGGAAGTTAATTTGAAATGTTTGTTTACCTATAAAATAAAGATGCTATAACTTTTCAATATATTAATCATGTTGGCAATAGCCTCTGCTCCACGAGAAGAAGTTGTTCACAGCCTGGGCCTATATTCCCAAAAAGACAAGAATCTGACTGGAGAGCTCAGGTTATTAATTACACGAGGTACTTAATATTTACTTCCTTGAAAGAAGTATTTCATTAGGTCAGGAGAGGCAATCACTTCTAGAAGGGTTGATGGGCAAGACTCCACAGAGAGGTGGGACTTTTGACATCAGTTCCACAGAAATGCATGTGGGGGCAGAGAGAGAACCCACCTGCCAGCATTAAAAAGAAACAGAGAAAGTGAGAGTCTTTGCATTTTATTTTACAGATGGCATCTCCTTCCTCCCCTACTTCCAGGCAGAGATTTAATTATTGTAGAAAGTTAATTTGCAAAGTCCTTTAAGACCTCCAGCCATCAGGTGCTACAAGGAAGATATGCCTACTGTATCTATTTTGGTGCTGTGGGTAATGCATCATTAGATTCGATCCACATGGCAATCATTTCACGCTACCAAGTTCTGTTCTATTAATTCTTTGCTCAAACCTTCATTTGCCTTACCACTGCTATAATTTAATATGTACAACCAGAGTTGGAGATTGTTTCTTGAGTAAGCTAAAATCCACTATTTGTAAAAATGTACCCCAGCAAGGTTCAGCCTCTTCCTGCAGGCCCTTCGGGATGGCTTCCTTTCTGCGCCTGTGCAGCCTGGCTCCTTCTCAACGCTGATCCCATTAGCTCGAGAAGCCACAGCTGCCTGAGGACTGTCCTGCTGAGGGTACTGCATGCCCAGCAGCCCGCACCTTCCTGCTCTCTACCTTAGCTGAAAGAACTAAATGTGGCAGGAAAAACCTGTTAATGTATGAGTGTCAACAGCCTGTCTCCTTGTCACCAGTAAGGAGAACCTGGCTTTGCTTTCCTGCATCAAAAAGTAAGAATCACCTAGCCGGTGTGGCTCAGTGGATTGAGCGTTGTCCCATGGACTGAGAGGTCTCAGTTCAATCACTGGTCAGGGCACATGCCCAGGTAGGGAGCTCTATTCTCAGTGGGGTGTGTGCAGGAGGCAGCCAATAGATGTTTCTATCTCATATAGATGTTTCTATCTCTCTCTCCCTTCCTCTGTAAAAAAAAGAAAAAAAAGAAAACATTTTTTTAAATAATAAATAAATTAACCTACTTATAAAGTTTGCTCATTGATCTTGCTCCTAAATTCTATAAATGCATAGAATAATAAACTAATTTTTTAAAAAAAGAAAGAATCTAGCTGGATTTTCTGAGTTGGAGAGAAACAGGAAAGAGCAAGAAATATAAAGAAACAACAAAGTCTTCAAGACATGGAAAGAGTTACTGAGTTGGGGGCAGGAGGGAAAGAAACCCATCTTTGCACAGGAGTCAGAGAGAGAAAGGGAACAGGACTTTGAAAATGTGGTTCTGTGCATTGAAGCCAATCCCTCTTTGGCATTTTCTAAAGACTGAAGCCAAGATTCAAATTGCTTTTCAAGTATGATTAGAGGCTGGACTAGAATATCATTGACTGAGATGCTGAAAAGAAGATGAGCCTTAGGGGGCTTACAAAGCAGACTTTTTGTGAAGCTAAAGATTCACAATGCATTTCCATTCCACATCTGAGCAGCAGAGCAGTTATCAGGCCCTCATGGTTCCTCATCATGGACAGGATTAGACTGGCCTGAACACAGTGTAATCTTCCGCTCCTCATCCGGCCAATCTGTATGTCTTTCTCATGCAGAAAATTGGCACATCAAACCAAAAAAAAATTAGACTAGAACTCAAGAGTCTCTGGAATCTCTTTACTTTACACCACTTCCCAAACAAGAACCTCTCTCTTTTCTCATCACCTCTTCCTAACCATTTCTAACAAGTTGAAATCTTTGTATTTGTCCCAACATACCCCTTCCAAAAAGCTATCCTGCACATTCATCATTTTTCCTTCAGTCCAGCCTGCTCCATGAGGCCTGCCCACATGACTTCAGTACACAATAATTTTTTTAAATATTTTTTATTGATTTTGGGGGGGATCAAGCCTGTAACCAGGGCATGTGCCTTGACCAGGAATCGAACTAGGACCTCTCAGTCCATGGGACGATGCTCAATCCACTGAGCCACACTGGCTGGGCAGTGCACAATAATTTTTACTCTTTCTAAAAGCTGGACTCAAGTAGTTATTAAGTGATTAATTGTTATGTTGGTTGAAAGGCAGTAAGAATAATAGGCAGGGAGATGTAGAAGGTCAGGATGATTCTACAGAGAGTCCCAAAACAGTATCAATAAAATATAACAGCTAATTGAATGTGATAGTTAGACAGGACCCCTTACTCCTGGTACTTGCGGCAGAATAATGGCCCATCAAAAGTGTCCATGTCTTAATCCCTGGAACCTGGGAATATGCTACTTTATATGGCAAAGAGGAATTAAACTTCCAGATGGAATTGGGTTGCTAATCAGCTGACCTTGAAGTGAGAAGATGAACCTGGATTGTCTGGGTAGGCACAATATAAACACAAGGGTCTGCATAAGTAGAATAGGGAGGCAGAAGGGACACCTGTAGAGATGGACTCATGAGAAGGACTAAACTTGCTGTTTATGGATGTGAAGATGGAGGAAGAGGCCAAGAGCCAAGAAATGTGGGCATCCTCTGGAAACAAGGACGCAGATTCTCCTCTGGAGCCTCCAGAAGGAACGCAGCCTTCTTGAACATCTTGATTTTAGCCCCTTAGACTTCTGATCCTGAATGCTAAGACAGCAAATGTGTGTTGCACTAAGCCACTAAGGTTGTGGTAATTTGTCACAGCAGCATGGGAAACTAACACAGCACCCTCATCCCATCATCCTGCCTTCTCCAAACCCCAGCCCCAAACCATGAACTGATCCGTCAGCAACCTGGAACAAGGAAGGCCACGCTCACGTTCTCACAGGAAAGCCTTATTGTCCAAGGGGAGCTAGCAGAGTTCTGTGGGGTCAATAAGTCAGCACACTTGGGTTTTATAGGGCTCTGTTGGCAAGCTAGGGAACTTAATTGTCACTGTTCTTGTGAGAAAATAAACTCTAATGCCAAATAGCCAACATTCTAATTAATACTTGGAATGCCTCATATTGGTAAATTGGATACTGCCTGTGATCTGTGCTGATGGTTAAATGAGAGCCGTCAGTTTCAGATTCCAGACATGCCAGAGACCAAATTATTATTCATTTTTACAAGTTTAAAATCCTGGCATGTGATCTGGTCCAGAAAAACAATCTGCTTTAGCAGAGGCCCGCATACTGCATGAACCTTGGACCAAGACAGAACAGTTCCTCAAAACGGAGCTGAGAAAATGCATCCCTGACTCCTGACTCCTTCATTGAGATGCCCAACCCAGTGAGTCACACTGCTCCAAAACACATCTAGGGCTGTTTTGTAAAGAGCACATTGAACCACTCCTGGAAACGCACCCTCAGATTCATATAAGCTGGAATGTAATTCTAGACCCACGTTTCATCAGACAACAGGGGTTGGTATATAATAAGGCACCTGCGATATACTGATGACATTTGGTGTCCAAATCAAATCACGAAATATATATTAACAAATATGCTTTATTATCTTCTCTTACAAGTAACATGAAGCGATGTCTCAGTTTTCCTCAGCTAGTCCCAGCTTTCACTTGCTTCCTTTTAATTATTAATAATTTCCCTTTCCACTCTCAGAACTGTGCCAGTTTGATGACAAATTATATGGTCACCATACATATAAGAGACTCAATCATAATTTTCTCATATGTTTTCTTAAGTCGGAGTACACTCCTTGCATGCTTGAGTTGACTCCATGGGGGAAGAACATGGAAAAAAAAAAAGAGGGTTTTAACTGAGAAGTAGGTAATTTGGTAGATGACTAAAAGAAATAGATGATTGTAAATTACACACACACACACACTAGCAACACAATGCAACTAAGTGGCAAAGCTGTTCCTGGTTGTATCTGTGTGTGCGTGCATGTGTGTGTGTGTGTGTGTGTGTGTGTGTGTAATAATTCATTCCCCAGTCCTTGCATTTCTAAACCCCAGCCCTAAGCCATGCATTTTATCATCAAATGAGGCAGAGGAAATTCTTGCTCACTATTAGTAAGAAATTTAAGCATATTTTCCCAGAAAAACATTGTTGTTCAAGCTATAGACCTCCATGGGCTCACTAACACAAATATATGCGTTAAAAAATTGTATATTATATAAATATATAGCAATCTCATACAACTCAGATATATAATTTATGAAACAATATGGCTAGGTAGCAAAGCTTTAAGCTAAAAAGTGTTGAGTATTACAAGGGTGTCAGCTCTCACCATTTCTATTCAAAATGTACTGAAGTTCTAGCTAAGACTATTAGGCAAGAAATAGAAATAAAAGACTTTCATATTAGAAAACAGACTTTCATATCTGTTTTTGCAGATGACATTGTTTTGTATATAGAAAATGCTAAGGAATCCGCAAAATAAAAAACTAATAGAGGTAATAAATGAGTTCAGCAAGGTTAGAGGATACAAGATCAATGTACAAAAATCTATTGTATTTTATACACTAGCAATGAACAACCCAAAAATAAAATTAAAAATTTTTTATGCAATTTCCAATAGCATCAAAAAGTCCAAAACTTTCATATTTAAAACTACAAAACATAATTTAAAAAATTAAGGAACACCTAAACAAATGGAAACACACCTGATGTCATGGATTGGAAGATGCTATCTCTAAGGCAGCGATACTCACCAAACTGATCTGCAGACAACCCCCATCAAAAGCACAGCTGCTTTTTTGCCAAGCTGGTCTTCAAGTTGATATAGAAATGCAACAAGCCCAGAATAGCCAAAGCAGACCATATTGAAAGAGACCAATATGGAGGTCTCACACTTTCTAAATTCAAAACTTATGACAAAGCTACAGTAATCAACACTACTTGAAACTAAAACAATGATAGACAAATTAATAGAAGAAATAGAATTCAGAATCCGGAAATCAACACATACATTTATGGTCAATTGATTTTCAACAAGCATGCCAAGACAATTCAATAGAGGAAAATATCTGCTCACAAATAGGGCTGGGACAATTGAATATGCAAATGCAAAAGAATAAATCTAGACCCCTACCTCACACCATATATAAAAAACTATACACACTATATAAAAGTGCATCAAAATGGATCAAAGATCTACATTTAAAAGCTAAAACTATAAAACACTTTTTAAAAATAGTAGTAAATCTTTGTTACTTTAGATTAGACAACTTAGACATGATACCAAAAGCACAAGTAACAAAAGAAAAAAATAGATAAATTTATGTCATAAAAAAAAATTTATGCTCAAAGGACACTGTAAGGAAAATGAAAAGACAACCCACAGAATGGGAGAAAAATATTGTGAATCACATATCTGATAAGAGTCTAGTATACAGAAAATATAAAGAACTATTGTGGCTCAACAATAAAAAGACAACCCCATTATAAACTGGGCAAATGATTTATTAGACATTTCTCCAAAGAAGATGTAAAAATGGCCAAAAAACATGAAAAGATTCTCAGCATGATTAGTTACCAGGGAATTGCAAACCAAAATCACAATGAGATACCCAATCATTCACTAGAATGCTTATAATCATAATGAGACAATAACAAGTGTTAGCAAGGATGTGAAGTATCTGAAACCCTCATACATTATTGGTAGATATGTAAAATGGTACAACCACTGGGCAAACAGTTTGGCAATTCTTCAAAAAGTTAAACATGGAATTACCATATGATACAACAATTGCTCTCCTAGAGAACTGAAAGCATATGTCCATACAAAAACTTGTACATTAATGTTTGTAGCAGCACTATTCATAATGGACAAAAAATGGAAACAACTGAAATACCCATCAATAAGTAAACAAAATGTGGTGTATTCATACAATGGCGTATTATTCAGCCATAAAAAAGTATGAAGTACAGATACGTGTTACAGCATGGATGAACCTTGAAAACATTATGCTAAGTGGCAGATGTCAGTCACAAAAGTTCACATATTGTATGATTCCACTTATATGACATGTCTAGGATAGACATCAATAGGATAGAAATCAATAGAGACAGAAAATAGATTAGTGGTTCCCAGGAGCTGTGGGGTAGGAAGAAATAAGAAGTGACTGCTAACAGATACAGAGTTTCTCTTTGGGGTGATGGAAATGTTCAAGAATGAGAGAGAGGTGACATGGCACAGCTCTGTGGATATACTCAACCGCTGAAATTTTATGATTTCTAAATTATATCTTAATTGTTTTACATAGAAAAGTAAGAATAATCGTAGTACCTCTCTCTAAGGTTGCTATGAACATTAAAAATAAGGAAAAACACATTAAGCAATTAGCATAGTGCCAGACCCGAGATGATAGCAGCTGTGGTTGTGGTGTCATCTTGGGGACTATCTTGTGCTCACAGGTTTAAGGTCTAAATTCAAACCCAAGAGTGACCCACCTGCACACTGCTTTATTTGCTCCCATTCTCCTTCTCCCTCGCACCTACACCACTGTCCCAGCCTTCCTGGAACTGGCCCTGGGTCCAAACTCTCCTATTCAGTTCATTCCAAATACTTATGTCTGACTCAGTAATCTCCTCCAGCCTTTCTCCTGCTTGACTGGCGACCCTCAAATGTGTCAGAATTGTCCCAGGTGGCTACGTCCTCTGACATGCACCAGCACAGAGACGGATCAACACCCACCCACACAACAGGACAGTAACCTCTGTCAACCTGTGAGGAGAGGGGATAATTCTGCATACTAGGAGCCTATGTCAACATTTTAATGAAATAATAACAGATTTTTTTTTTTATTTGCACTCATTTGCAATTTTACCGCTGACAGACAAGCTTCTGGGAGACGGTGATTCATCAGCCAGCCATCCCATTGCGGGCAGGGAAGAACAAATCACCACGCTGCACACATCATAAAAATGGAAATGGAGCAGGCTGTTCATTAATGCAGATTAGTTTTAAGTTTGAAATGGCTTTTCTCTACCGAGATTAATACACACACAAGAAATTCTCAGTGGGCCTTGGGTCCCTGGTAATATATAGTCCTTATTACCTTGCTGACTAATGAGCCTTCCAATTCCGGAGGAGCAAGTTCTGATCGCCCATGTTCCCTGCAGATGGAAGGCGGAGCAGAGCTGCCTGGAACTGGATTCCCAGACTCTCGCCTTATCTCTGCCATCCCTCAACTGGTTTATTCTCACCAAAATTAAAGAAGGATTTTGTACTCAGGCTCTCTTCAGATACTTTTCAACCAAGCACCTGACTGATCAAAGACTTCATGGCTGCCCTGGCCGGTTTGGCTTAGATGTTAGAGCGTTGGCCCGCGGACCAGAGAGTCCTCGGTTCGGTTCCACTAAGGGCACGTACCTCGGTTGCAGTTTGTCCCCTGCCCGATTGGGGTCGTGTGGGTGGCAACCACTCCATGTGTCTCTCTCACGTTGATGTTTCTCTCTCTCTCTTCCTCCCTCTCTCCCTCCCGCTCTGTCTGAAGATAAATGCAAAAATGTCCTTGGGGTGAGGATAAAAAAAAAAAAAAAGACTTCATGGCTGAAGACGGCCTCAGCATTGCCCCTCAGTATCAGAATAGAAATCTGTGCTACAAAGAGCCTTCTATTCCATAACCAAAATAGAGCTGACTTTGATAAGGAACCAAACCCAGAGTACAGGCCAGCTCTGAGCAGGCACAAATGCAGTAGCCTGCCTCTCTCATTCCTCTTTTCTCCACTCTTTTTTTCCCCCCTCTTTTTCTTCTTTTTTCTCCTCCTTCCCCTCTCTTCCCCTACCTCTCACCCTCCTTCCTCTCTTCCCTGAATATTTGGTCATAATTCCTCCCTGAATGTGCAGCTGTGCTTATTCTTTCTCTCAGAATTTGCACAATAAAAATTCAAATATTGCACAAAACAAGATGCGTGCCTTTAATGACCCGAACCACATCAACGAAGGCAATCATTTATGGATATGTCTTAAATAGTAAGCCCTAAACTTGGGTCTCCAAACTTTTTGAATGTGCCCCCATATAAGTAAATGTTTTTTTTTAATTATTTTTATTAATTTGTTTTTGTTACAGACGTTTCTCCTTTTTCCCCCATTGACACACTCCTCCCCATACCCCCCCGCCCCATCCCCAATGTTGTTGTCTATGTCCATTGGTTATGCATACATACATATAAATTCTGTGGTTTATCTCTCCCCCCCCAAAAAACCGCCTCTTCTGCGGTTTGTCAGTCTATACCCCACCTTTATGTCTCTTGGTCAATTTTGTTCATCAGTTTGTTCAGTTCATTATATTCCACAAATAAGTGAGATCATGTGATATTTGTCTTTCTCTGATTGGCTTGTTTTGCTTAGGATAATACTTTCCAGGTCCCTCCATGTCGTCTCAAAGGATAAGAGATCTTTCTTTCTTACAGTTGCATAGTACTCCATTGTGTATATGTACCAAAACATTTTTATCCATTCGTCTACTGATGGACACTTGGGTTGTTTCCAGATCTTAGCTATTGTAAATAGTGCTGCTATCAACATATTAATAGGCATATATATATATATATATATATATATATATATATATATGCTTTCTGATTGGTGTTTCAGGCTTCTTAGGGTATATTTCAAAAGTGGGATCACTGGGTCAAATGGCAATTCAATTTTTAATTTTTGAGGTAACACCATAGTGTTTTCCATAGTGGCTGCACCAGTCTGCATTCCCACCAGCAGTGTACTAGATTCCCCTTTTCTCCACACCCTAACCAGCACCTGCTGTTTGATGATTTGTTGATGGCGGCCATTCTGACAGGTGTAAAGTGATACCTCATAGCTGTTTTCATTTGCATCTCTATTATGATTAGTGACGTTGAACTTTTTTTCATATGTCTCTTGGTCTTTATTATGTCCTGTTTGGAGATGTGTGTATTTAGGTCCTCTGCCCATTTTTTAATTAGATTATTTGTCTTCCTTTTGTTGAATTGTATGAGTATTCAATATATTTTGGAAATTAACCCCTTATCTGATGCATCATTGGCAATTATGATCTCCCATATAGTGGGATCCCTTTCCATTTTGATGGTTGTTTCTTTTGCTGTGCAGAAGCTTTTTAGTTTGATGTAGTCTCATGTGTTCATTTTTTCCTTTGTTTCTCTTGCCTTAGGTGTTGTATCAGTGAAAATTCTGCTGTGTATGATGTCTGAAATTTTGTTGCCTACATTTCATTCTAGAATTTTTATGGATTCATGAGTTACATTTAAGTCTTTTATCCATTTTGACTTTATTCTTGTGTATGGGGTAAGTTGGTGGTCTAGCTTCATTTTTTTGCAAGTAGCCATCCAATTTTACCAACACCATTTATTGAAGAGACTGTCATGACTCCACTGTACGCTCTTCCACCTTTGTTAAATATTAATTGAGCATATTGTCTTGGATCAATTTCTGGGTTCTCTGTTCTGTTCCATTGATCTATATGCCTGTTCTTGTGCCAGTACCAGGCTGTTTTGATTACAGTGGATTTGTAGTATAACCTGATATCTGGTAATGTGATCCCTCCTACTTTGTTCTTCTTTTTCAAGATTGCTGTGGCTATTCGGGGTCTTTTTTGGTTCCATATAAACTTTTGGAATGTTTGTTCTAGTTCTGTGAAATATGTTGTTGGTATTTTGATGGGGATTGCAATGAATCTATAGATTGCTTTGAGAAGTATGGACATTTTAATTATGTTAATTCTTCCAATCCATGAATATGGTATACGCTTCCACTTTTTTATATCTTTCTCTATTTCTTTTTTCAATGAACTGTAGTTTTCTGTGAAGAGCTTCTTTACTTCTTTGGTTAAGTTTATTCCTAGGTATCTTAATTTTTTGCTGTGATGGTAAATGGGATTGTTTTTTTAGTTCCTCTTTCTGTGAGTTCATCGTTGGTGTACAAGAATGCCATTGATTTCTTGACATAATTTTGTATCCTCCTACTTTGCCAAATTCATTTATTAACTCTAGTAGATTTTTGATGGAGTCTTTAGAGTTTTCTATGTACAATATCATGTCATCTGCAAATAATGACAGTTTCACTTCCTCCTTTCCAATTTGGATTCTTTTTATTTTTTCTTCATGTCTAATCGCTGTGGCTAAGACTTCCAGTACTATGTTAAATAAGAGTGGTGAAAGTGGGCTTCCCTGTCTTGTTCCCGTTCTTGAGGGAAATGCTTTTAGTTTTTGCCCATTGAGTATGATGTTGGCTGTAGGTTTTTCATATATGGCCTTTGTTATGTTGAGATATCATCCCTCTATTTCCACATTGCTGAGCATTTTTATCAGAAATGGGTGCTGGATTTTGTTGAATGCTTTTTCAGCGTCTATTGATATGATCATATGGTTTTTATCTTTCATTTTGTTTTTGTGGTGTATCACATTTATTGATTTGTGAATATTGTACCATCCTTGCATCCCTGGGATGAATCCCACTTGGTCATGATGAATAATTTTTTTATATATATTGCTGGATTCGATTTGCTAATATTTTGTTAAGGATTTTGGCATGTGTGTTCATCAGGCATATTGGCCTGTAGTTTTCTTTCTTTGTAGTGTCTTTATCCGGTTTTGGAATTAGGATTATGCTAGCCTCATAAAATGAGTTCATAAGTGTTTCGTACTCTTGGATTTTTTAGAATAGTTTGAGGAGAATGGGTATTAGATCCTCGTTGAATGTTCAGTAAAACTCCCTTGTGAAGCCATCCAAGCCTGGTCTTTTGTTTGTTGGGAGATTCTGAATTACATCTTCATTTTCCTTTGTTGTTATTGGTCTGTTCAAGTTTTCTATCTCTTCCTGGGTCAGTTTTGGGAGACTATGTGTTTCTAGAAATGTGTCTATTTCTCCTAGATTGTCCAATTTGTTGGCATATAATTGTTCATAGTATGTTTCAATGACTTTGTATTTCTGTGGTGTCAGTTGTTACTTCTCTTTCGTTTCTGATTTTGTTTATTTGGTTCCTCTCTTTTTGTTTCTTGGTGAGTCTGGCTAAAGGTCCATCAATCTTGTTTATCTTTTCAAAGAACCAGCTTTTTGTTTCATTGATCTTTTGAATTGTTTTTTAGTCTCTATGTTGTTTATTTCTCCTCTGACCTTCACTATTTCCTTCCTCTTACTAGCTCTGGGTTTTTCTTTTTGTTTACTTTCTAGTTCTTTAAGTTGTAGGGTTAGAAAGTCAATTTGGAATTTTTCTTGTTTCTTGAGGTAGGCCTATAGTGTTATGAACTTCCCTCTCAGGACTGCTTTCGCTGTATCTCATAGATTTTGTGTTGTTGTGTGTTCGTTTTCATTGGTTTCTGGGAAGTTTTTAATATATTCCTTGATCTCATTAGTAACCCATTCGTTGTTTAATAAAATGCTATTTAGCCTCCAAGTGTTTGAATGTTTTTGTGTGTTTTTATTGTAATTGAGTTCTAGTTTCATGCCACTGTGATCTGAGAAGATGCTTGATATGATTTTAATCTTCTTGAATTTGTAGAGACTTACTTTGTGTCCTAACATGTGGTCTATCTTTGAGAATGCCCCATGTGCACTTGAGAAGAATGTATATTCTGCAGCTTTGGGGTGAAATGTTCTGTAAATATCAATGAAGTCCAACTGATCTAGTTTGTCTTGTAAGGACTCTATATCCTTGTTAATTTTTTGTCTACAAGATCTAACCAGTGGTATCAGTGGCATGTTAAAGTCACCCACTATGATTGTGTTGCTATTGATCTCTCCCTTGAAGTCCTCTAGAAGTTTTTTAATATATTTTGGTGCTCCCGTGTTTGGTGTGTATATGTTTACCAGGGTTATATCCTCTTGTTGGATTGACCCTTTTAATATTATGTAGTGACCTTCTCTGTCTCTTATTATGGCCCTTGTTTTGAAGTCTATCTTGTCAGATATGAGTATTGCTACACCAGCTTCTTTTTCATTTCCATTTGCTTGGTAAATATTTTTCCATCCCTTCACTTTCATCCTGTGTGAGTCTTTTGTTGTGAGGTGGATCTCTTGTAGACAGCATATATATGGCTCATGTTCTCTTATCCAATCAGCTACCCTATGTCTTTTGATTGGAGCATTTAAGCCATTTACATTTAAGGTAATTATTGATAGATAGTTATTACTTGGCATTTTAATTTTATGCATGTGTTCCCCTCTCTCTCTCTCTCTCTCTCTCTCTCTCTCTCTCTCTCTCTCTCTGTGTCTCTCTCTGTTTCTTTTTCTTCTTACAACAGTCCCTTCAGCATTTCTTGCAGTGCTGGTTTGGTGGTGGTAAATTCCTTTAGCTTTTTTTTATCCTTGAAGCTCTTTATTTCTCCTTCAATTTTGAATGATAGCCTTGCTGGATAGAGTAGTCTTGGATTCAGACCCTTGCCTTTATTTACTGTGTACACTTCATGCCACTCCCTTCTGGCCTGCAGCTTTTCTAATGGGAAATCAGCTGTCAGTCTAATGGGAGCTCCCTTGTAGGTAACTTTCTGTCTCTCTCTTGCTTCCTTTAAGATTCTTTCTTTGTCTTTAATGTTTGCCATTTTTATTATGATGTGTCTAGCTGTGGGTTTTCTGGGGTTCATCTTGCTTGGGACTCTCTGTGTTTCCTGGACTTGTGTGACTTTTTCCTCCACCAGTTTAAGGAAGTTTTCTGTCATTATTTCTTCAAACAGGTTCTCTATTCCTTTCTCTGATTCTTCTCCTTTGGTATCCCTATAATGTGAATGTTGTTATGTTTTGTACTGTCCCACAGCTCCCTTAAACTCTCCTCCTGCTTTTTAAACTTTTTTTCCATTTGCTGCTCTATTTGGGTGTTTTTCTCTACCTTGTCTTCTAAGTCACTGATTCGGTCTTCAGCTTCTTCTAATCTACTCTTGAACCCTTCTAAGGTATTTTTCATAACAGCTATGTCATTCTTTATTTCCTCTTGATTTTTATGCATAGCTTCTACCTCTTTTTTTAGGCTGAAGTAGTTCCCAGTGAGCTCGTCATAATTCTTATTAAGTTGCTTGTAGTTCTCACCAAATTGTTTGAGCACCCTTAAAATCATTGCTTTGAATTCTTTACCTGACAATTTGCTGTCTTCCATTTCCTGTAGTTCCTTTTCTGGTGATTCCTCTCTTTCTTTTGGGTGCTGTTTCTTTGTCTCCCCATTTTAGCCATCTGGTAGCTCTAGACCCGGTGAGGGATGTTTGGATATGTAGGCAGCTCATCGTATATCAAATAAGGCTGCTGTGCTTCCCAGACTGTTCTGTTGGGTGTCACCTCTTGCCTGCTGTGGATCCTGGAGGATTGACTACTGGGGGCTGGTATTGGTGTGTCCTGGTAGGTGCTGCTGCTAGATCACATGGGCCCCTCTGAAGCTGTGTTCCCTGCTGGTCAGTGGTGCCACCTGTAGCTGTATCACTCAGTCCCTGCTGGAGCCCTGTCTCCCAACTGATCTTGTGGGCAGCTGGGTCACACAGGCCCTGTTGGAACCCCTGCTCCCCGCTGATCCCATGGGGAGCTGGATCATACAGTCCCCTCTGGAGACCTGGTTCCATGCCTATACTGTGGGCAGTTGGGTCACACAGGCCTCTCTGGAGCCCCAGCTCCCCACCGCTCTTGTGGACAGCTGGGTTGCACAGGTCCCTCTAGATCCCCAGCTCCCCACTGCTTCTGTGGGCCGCTGGGTGGCACAAGTCCCTCTGGAGCCCCGGCTCCCCACCACTTTTGTGGGCTGCTGGGTTGCACAGGTCCCTCTGGAGCCCCAGCTCCCCAGTGCTCTAGTGGGCCACTGGGTCGCACAGGTCCTTCTGGAGCCTGGCTCCCCATAGCTCTTGTGGGCTGCTGGGTTGCACAAGTCCCTCTGGAGCCCCGGCTTCCCACCACTTTTGTGGGCCACTGGGTCACAGGTCCCTCTGGAGCCCTGGCTCCCCACTGCTCTTGTGGGCCACTGGGTCGCACAGGCCCCTGTGAAGTTCCAGGTCCTGTCATGGCGGCTGGGGAGCAGCGCTGCCCAGTGGGGCTCAGCTCCTGCTCAGCCTTTGCTGTAGTTTTTGGGGATGGGTCTCAGCTGCTGATCTGTGCTTCTATTGTCTGGGGATGGATGTCTGCTCCCCTGCCTCTGTTGCTGGGGGGTATATCTTGACACTGATCAGGCTGCTACTGTGGGGGATGGTGCTGGGCTCCCAGCTGTTTGCGGTTTCCACAGCAGGCACCTTGACAGCTCTGCTACTGTGCACTGGTCTGTGTTGACACAGGGCGTCCACCGGTCCAGGGTGCCAGGTGCACTGGTGGGCTCAGGTTGCTCAGCCCTAGCCGTTCCCACTGCCTCCTCCCAGGGAATACCCAGGATCTTCCAAAATGGTGGGACTTCCCCGTGGCACAGGGAGAAGTGCCCTGAAGAGCCTCTTACCTCAGTAGCCGGCTGCTCCCGTCCACAGCACAGGAACCTGCTGCTCCGCGTCTCTGCACAGCATGAGTTTGGTGGTCCACCTTCACGTCCACTCACTCTCTCTCACACACTAGCTCAGTCTCTCATGCACTCACCCTCCCTCCTGTCCTGCCCACCGCTATCTTCTCAAGAAGGTGTAAATGGTTTTTAAATGTACCTCCAATACGTATATAAACTCTGTACATGTATGTATGTATGTATATATATACAGATATATTTATAAATTATGTACATGTACCACTACTATATACCATATAAAGTACAGTATAAAACATTCAAAAAATGAAAGGATAAAATTAAAATAAGGGTCAGCAAACTTGTTCTTAAAGTACCAGATAGTAAATATTTTAGGCTTTGCAGTTCATATGATTTTAAGCAGGCCAACTACTTAACTCTGCCATTGCAGCATGAGTGCATCCACTAACAATTTGTAGGCACCAGGGCATGGCTGTATTCCAATGAAAATTTATTCACAAAGACAAGTGGTGAACTGGATTCAACCCATTGGCCATAGACTTTCATTAATTCACTCGGTTGCTACGACAGAATATAACTTGCTCTGTTATTTCTATATACTGAGACAAAGCATAAAAAACACAGGTAGGTTTAGGTATAATGCTGAGCTCTGGGCTGAACTCACTTCCAGATATATAATTTACTCTACGAGTTATATTTCTGACGAACTCAGCAGTTCAAATGCATGCTTCAACAAAATGTCAAGCCATTCTATATCTTAGATCCTTGGGGTTTTGGGCAAATAATCAAAGATATAGATGTTAAATTAGAAAATCTCAAGGGACTATTGAATAATAATAAAAAAAATAAAACCCCAAATAAAATTCTAAAATGTACATGTATTGAGTTGGCTAAACAAATCTTGTCACCTTGATCTTTAAAAGTGTTATTGCCACCCTGGCCAGTTTGGCTCAGTGGTGGAGCATCGGTCTGTGGATCAAAGAGTCTCAGGTTTGATTCCGGTCAAGGGCACATAACTCAGCTGTGGTTCAGTCCCCAGCCCTGGTCAGGGTCATGCAGGAGGCAATCAATTGATGTGTCTCTCTCACATCGATGTTTCTCTCTCTCTCTCTCTCTCTCTCTCTCTCTCTCTCTCTCTCTCTCTCTCTCTCCTTCCCTCCTCTCTCTTCTTCTCTCCCTCCCACTCTATCTGAAGACAAAAATGAAACAATGTATCCTTGGGTGAGGATTTAAAAAAAAAAAAGAAAAGCAAATGTTATTGCCAATGTTATTTTGCTGATCCCAATATGTCTCCCTATAAAGAGGGATCTGAAAATTTTTGACAAATTATTGAAATATCAGCATTAAATCCAGTTGAAATAAGAAAAAGAGGGCTGAAAAATGTAACAGTTTTAGGGTATCTTGCTTCACTGGCATAGGAAAATTTAACACTGCACTGGCATGTGTAGAATGCCAGCGCAATCAACCTCTCAATGCAGAGCCCTCTCCATGATGCCCTAGTAATAACTCTACCAAACACAGTGGAAGAGTTACTTTAATCATTTTAGTCAAATTGAATGTGTCAAGGAGAAATACTGGCAGCACTAATTCAAAATCATGCCTTCAGTCCCAGCAATTTTGAGTGAGGCAGAGAAAAGAGATTGAATGACCCAAGAAAAAGATTCAAGCAATCAGGGAACCTGGGTTCTGATGCAGTTTCAATGCAACCAGTTTCAATATTTTGACCTCAGTCTTCATATTAATATTGCAATAATACATGACTTACAAAGCTATTAGGAGACTAAAATGAAATATGCATGTAAAAGTATTGCATAGTATGTGCGGCATACAAGAAGTGCTCAAAAAATACCTTTCTCCTTCTTTCTCCCTTATGTAATTATGTACCTCAATATTAACATCTCTAAGACACACAAAAAAATATGCTGCCAAATTCACATGAAAACTATGAGGATTCAAGAAATAATTAAAGAAAAAAATGCCTTATGAAATGGAAAATTCTTAGCTCATGAAACATATGGGTATAATTAAAATTAACCCAAAGTATCTTGATATAGAGCTACCTCTTAATTCTCCACACAGGACATCTTTTGGTCACCTGAAGAAAAAGGAATCTACATTTCCCCCTCAAATTTGTGCCAGATTGATGCTAAAAATCTCTCTCCTGAGCAGGTGCTTTCTGTGTCTATTGACAAAAGCTCTTCCTTTTGTCATTTAAGGCACCATAGAAGAAAAACATTATGCCCCAAAGACCACTTTTCTCTAATTATATCAACACCGGTCCAGGCACACTCAAACAAAACTCAAGGTAATTAAAGAAAACAAAGGAAAAAAGCAATTCCTTCTTCTCCTTCCCCAATATCCCAGGATATCACCACCAGCCTCCAAAGTATTCCCATGTTTTACCTGGAAGTTGTTCTAGATGTTCATCCCTGTAGCAAAACTGATTATCAAGTGTAACCTAAAATCTCATTATCACCTATTTCAGTCATGGATAAATTTACCAAATATTTCTGGGTTTTTACTCTTCAAGGTACATCGTAGGATTGAACTTCTTAAGCCCTCTCCCTGGTGGCTGGGTGTGGCCATGTGAGCAGTTCTGGCCAAGGAGTGGCAACTGAAACTCCCACATGCATTCTGAGGCGAGGGAACTGAAATGGGAGACTTTCAGCTCTTTTTCTCCACTAATATGGGGAGCTACAGCATTCAAGATGGTGGTTGCTCTCCTTCCAGGGTGAAGATCTATAACCAAGGCCCACAACTACTTCATGATAGACATATGGCATGAACATAAAATAAACCTCTCTTGTTTTAAGTCACTAAGACTCCAAGATAATTTGTTAATGGAGCATAATAGAGCATATCCTGACAGGTACACCAACAAAACTGGTTACTGACTTTCCCTTAAATGTAGATTTGAACTCAACCATGAGCAGTAATTAATATACAAACAATCAGTTAATAAATTAACCATAAAAAAGAGAACATTTTTGAAGAAATGAAACATGTAAAAACACAGAAATGATTAACACTAAGTAGTCTAAAACATGGCACAGTACCAAGGCAGGCAGGCCAGAGTGAGACAGTATTAGAAATTCTTCTGAGTATATAATTACCTGAGACTATAATATATCTATAGTTAATGATTAATATCCTTATAATTGCAAATATTTAATGAGAACTTAGTATATATTAAGCATTGTGCTAAATACTTTACATCAAATATGTTATCTCATTTAATCCTTATAATAACCTTATGAGGTCAAAAGCGATCCCAATTTTGCATGGGCAATGAAGAAAGCAATAAAAACATAAGTTATTTGCAGTATACTTACAAGGCTGTCTAAAGCCAAACTAATCTCTCCACAGAAATTATAATAGATATAAACAGATAGATAATTACATAAATCTATCATTGTTTATGAAAACAACAGAAAAAAACACCAAAATGTATTATCTCTAGAGGGTGAGATTGATAGAGTTTTGTTGATAATATTCTCTGTGTTTTGAAAGTCTCTGCAGAAGCCTACATTTGGAATGCTTGTAATCAGAAAAAATAAGAAATGCTACATTAGCTCTTGGAAGCACCTCCAAACCCAGGGCCAACTCTCCTAATGGAGGCAAACAAGAAGATGAACATTTATGTACTGACAACTTCATGTTCATTATTTCATTTAAGCTTCCCAACAGGCCTATTATATAGATATCTACCTTTTCAACCAGATGGGAAAAACTGAGGTTTATGGAGGTTTATGAAATAGCCCCACAATCACATGGTTGGAAAGTGGCAGAATTTTAAACGCGAGCCTTCTGACTTCTACAACCTGGACAGTTTTTTCTATTTCTCAAGTGGTAGAAATATTTCAACAATTATTAAAGTGGTATTTACCTTCCAAGTCTCAGACATGATTGGTGAAGGAAACATCTGTGTTTTGAGGACTGTGCCCATGCTGGGGAGAAATGAAAGTCCTCTCTTTTTAAAGTCAAGGCCTCCAACCTACTAGATACACGACTTCTCTCCACGAAGCACAAGAAAGTTTCAGAACTTGAAGAAATGTGAGAGCTGAGCTCAGGCATCAAGTAATGAGCCTTAACAAGGAAATCAGGTCACTGCCCGCAGGAGCAGAGAAGACCAAGGAACAGCAGTCACCGCTGCAGATCGCAGCCCCACGCAGGCCGCCCAGGGCTCCGCTGCCTTCCCAAGGATTCCTGCAGAAAAGCAGTGTCTTCGCGTCGCGGGCCACCGGGGCCCAGAGCGGAGCATACCTGCTGCGATTCGCATCGGATGGCTGCACGGCGGGCTCAGTGGATTGGGGACGGATGCTTAGGGGCTAATGTGGCTGTTTCACTCTAGTTATCTTTCCGCGAAGAGAAAGTCCACATTGAAAGTGCAATGCTAATCTCTTCCAGTTGTCTCACAAATGCCTGTGCTGGACTCAGCGAGGCTCCAGCGAGCCTGGCGGAGAGCCAGAGAACAGTCGATCCTTGAACAAGGTGGGTTTGAACTACGCAGGTCCACTTGTACCCTCTGTTTGTGTTTCGCATTTCTTTTGCTTTTCAATAAATATAGCTGTTCCCTTGTATCTGCAGGTTTTGAGGATTCAACCAACTGTGGCTGGAAAACGTTATTTTTACATTCCCAACCGCAGTTTCCCAACCCCGGGTCAAAAGCACTGTTTTCGATCTGTGGTTTGTTGAATGCCCAGATGCAAAGGGCCAACTAAAGGCAAAAGGTACAGATGGATTTTTTTTTTTACTGTGGGTGGGTTCAGTGCCCCTACCTCTCCCCGCTCCCTGTTGTTCAGTGGTCAACTGCACTTGTTTTATTTTATTTTTTTATCCTCACCAGAAGACAGCTTTTTTGATTTTAGAAAGAGAGGAAGGGAAAGAAAGAGACAAACATCGGTGTGGGAGAGAAACATCAATCAGTTGCCTCAATTCACACCCCAACATCTGTTTGCACCACAACCAGGATGGAAAAGCAAACTAGATATGTGCCTTGACGGGGAATCAAACCTGCAACATTTTTGTGTATAGGATGACCGTTCCAACCAACTGAGCACCCCTGTACACCGACCCCCCTTTCCCCACCCCCACCACCCCTCCCAGGGCTCAACTGTACTTTTTTTTTTTTTTTATAATCTTCACCAGAGGATATTTTGACATTTATCTTCAGATAGAGTGGGAGGGGGCAGAGAGAGAGAGAGAAACATTGATGTAAGAGAGACACACTAATGGGTTGCCTCCCTCACGACCCCGACCAGAGCTGGGGACTGAACCACAACTGAGGTACATGCCCTTGACCGGAATCAAACCCTCAACTCTTTGGTCCATGAGCCGAGGCTCTAACAGCTGAGCCAAACAGGCCAGGGTTCAACTTTACTTTTGATAGTCCATCTTTTACAGCTGTGACTTTAAAATATTGAGATTTGCCCTGGCCAGTTTGGCTCAGCAGTTAGAGCGTCAGCTCATGGACCAAAGAGTCTCCGATTCGATTCCGGTCAAGGGCATGTACCTCTGTTGCAGTTCAATCCCTGGCCCCAGCTGGGGTCGTGCAGGAGGCAACCCCTTGGTGTGTCTCACTCACATGGATGTTTCTCTCCCTCTCTCTCTCCCTCCCTCCCACTCTGTCTGAAAAGTCAATGGAAAAGTGTCCTCAGGTGAGGATTAAAAAATAAATAAATAAAATACTGAGACTTTTTGAAACATTCTGTAAACCCATGTAATCAGTATGTCACTGACTCCAATAACACACCGATAACTTCTCATCCTTCCCAAATCCACTATATGACAATAAAGAAACTGAAAAGGAAAAGAATTCGTGGCAGTTCAGGAGCAGGGAGAGGTGGACCACTGGCTAATCAGAAACGTGTACAGCCTTCCAGAAGTGAAAAAAGGGATGGGATTGTACCTGACGATAAATAGGTGGAAGAAGCCACATCCCAGAATATGCTGAAGAGAAAAGCCCATGGTGATGAAAGTTAATCTTCCCTTTAGATCTATAGTTTTCCATGACTTAGAGTATTAGTTTGCTATTGCTGCTGTAACAAATGAACATACAAAACAATTGATCCTAGGGAAAAGAGAGAAGGGGGTGGGGGAGGAGGAGAGTTAACAGTCTTAATTAGTATTCTCACAAAAACTTTAAAGTATTACATTAATAAAACAAGAATAGTCTACTATGAAAATGGAACAATTAAAAAAAAGTTCTTGGAAAATAAAACAATTATTTGAAAGATAAAGAATAAAATAGAAAACCTGGAAAAAGTTGAGAAAAACTTCCAAATCAAAAGGTAAAAAGACAAGGATAGAAAATATGAATGAAATAGAAGACAAACCCAGAAGCCCAACATCCAGCTAACAACAGTTTTAGAAAGAAAAAGAAAAAAGATTAAGATCATAATCAACAGAAAATAATTAAGATCATAAATAATCAATAAAATAAAAGAAGAAAATGTTCTTCTGAAGAGAGGTATAACTCTCCTTTTGAGAGTGCCAGATCACTACTCACAAAATTATATAACACCGCAATGAGAGACAAGACTCAAAATTTTCCCAAGAGATTAAAAAAAAGATTCCAGGTACCGGGAATGCAAATCAGTTCTCAATGGCAACATTACCTAGAAGACAATGAGCCATGATTTCAGAGCTCAGTGAAAAATTATAATATTGAATCCAAAAACTGAATCTTTACACAAACCTATCCCTTATGAACAAGGGAAAAATCAGCACATTTTCTGACAAGTTTGCTCCAGAGAGGCATTCAGCAAGTTGCAGCCTTAAAGTGAGGTATTTGGGAGGTACTGTCACAAATACAGAGATAGGACGGAAGGAGGACACTGCAGCTAGCTCACTCAACACCCATTCCTGCCGCCTTTTTGTGCCTGGGTGCTACAGGGCCATAGAGCAGAAGCAGCATTGCCCTCACTGTCCCGTGCTAGATGCCGCAGGTGGAGAGAGGCTGGATCCGGAGGCAGCTGAGGTACAGCTTCTGCTCCAGGCTTCCTAACGTCCTAGGTACTGAGCACCAAGCTACAGAGCAAAAGGGTTTCTGTCAGAACTTCCCTCGTGTGCTTGGGGGTTCCTCTGGCCAAATAACTTATTCCCGGCTCTGTCACATCTTCTCTAAAGGACATAGAAATTATGCAAACCACCTATTACCCTGACGTGAATCACTTTCTATTGAAATAAGTTATCATGAATTCAATTGTCTGCCTTTGGGGATGAGGAATAAGAAGCAGAAGGATACAATAAGGGGTTATTGCTGTCATTGTAAAAGCTTCTGAAAAAAATAAAATAAATAAAAGCTTCTATATTATTCTGTATTTTTTGCTATGTATATGTATTACTTTAAATAGAAAGTTTAATTTTTTAATGTAGTAATGGGCAAAAGAAATGAGGGGTTTTGTGTGTAATTCACAAAATAGCAAATCCAAACGGGCCACACATATATGCACAGTTCTCCAATTCACTGCTTACCAAGGAAATGCAAACTGAAGTTATGCTATACCCATCAAACCGGCACAAATTAGAAGGACCATACCTATTGCAGGTTGAGATGTGGAGAAACTGCTTTAGGGTGGAAGTGTGAAATGTTATAGACTTCTGGGAAAGCAATCTGGCAACACCAATTAAAATACAGATTAACATGGAAAATATATGTGTACTCTTCAATCCAGCAAACTCAGCCCTAGAAATCTATGCCATAGCAAGAAATAAAACCACCAGAACTTAAAAACTGTTACAGTACTGTTTCTAGAAGTAAATATTGGTGTTTAAAAAAAAAAAATCATATAACCAATAGTGGTAAAAGATTGAATACATTAGGGTTCATCCACACCACACCTTTTCAAAGGATGAATATTACCTAGTCCCATTGATATAAAGGAATTTCCATAAGATGTTGAATAAAAAATAGCAAGCTCAAAAAAAGTGTGAAGACTCCCCAAATACAGTATATATTTTCCCAACTCCCTGCTTTTGCTCACACTGACATCAACCTTTTATCTCTGGCTAGCAAATCTTTCCCAAGTTGAGTTTAAATTAGCTTGATCTTCTTGGAAAAGCAGAACACAATATTATTCAAATATAGCAGGTATAACCATTTGACCCAGCAAGCTTATAGCTCTGAATTTACAATTAAGAATTTTGTAAATGTCTTACTGGAACATGAGGCATATATAAAAAATTTTATAATAGCAAAAAAACAAAAAAAAAGTAAACAGTTCAAATATTCATCACAAGAGGGTTAATCAAATGATTTATGATTTATGTGCTTCATGGAATATTATACAGCTATTTAAAATGATGGTAAAGGTCATATTGATTGATTTAAAAATATCTGGGACATACTGCATAAATGATAGAGTTCAGTTACAGAAAGATATATTATGATTCAATAATATAAAATTAGGTGTATTTATCTGTGAATATATTCATACTTATTAATTGAGAGGCTGATGTTGAAAGAAATTCCCAAAACATTCTAACAGTGATTATCTTTGAACTTGTGAGATTTAAGCTAGTTTTAGTTTTTTCCATTTTTTTATTTTTGTTAATATTTTAATTTTTACCCAGTTATTTGTTATGTTTTATAAACACGATGGTGTTATATTTTTATTTTTTAAAAATTGAATCTACAGCTCTGTAAGTTCCAACTTTTGAAATGTCAAATTATCTTCACTAGATTTAATAAAATGAGAGTAACTGGCATTTATTGAGCATTTACAATATCCCAGCACCATCCTAAGTATTTATATATATATTAACTTACTCGTCTTCACAAAAAAATTATTATCCAAATTTTACAGTGAAGAAAGTGAAGCACAGAGAGGTTATTTACTTTAGAAAACCAAACTGTAATATTTTAGAAAAGTTTTTATTGGTTTTGAAGAAATAACATTCAATATCACTCACCCCACTATCTATAAGAGTCAATTAATCAGGGCCTCTTATTCAGTCTCTCCTCTCCTAAGTAATCTGTTTTTCAGCATGAAGGTTTAGCTTTTCCTCTGTTCTTAACTATGTGCTCTCTCCCCACTGTATTTTCTGCCACCTTTTAAAACTCAGCTATGGTGAAGGCTTTCTTCTTGCAGGGGTCATGTTTATTTACATGCATTGGTATCTGTGTAGTGATAAAAATCACCCTCTGCAGGACTTCCTTCGAGCTGCAACACCCAGAAGACAAGGTGAATGTAATAAATTGCTCTAAGTTTTACTGCTTAAAGTGTTGTCATACCAGAAAAAAAATGCTCAGCAAACACAGCAAGCCAATACCCGTGAACTTCACATTTCAGAGCACGTAATGAAAGAAATGTAATTACTATGGTTAATTGGTTCCTGGTAAAATGTCACTGAGAATGAGAACTCATTAATTTATCATTTCAATCACTGGAGACACCAGGTGCTCTTACTCAGGGTCTGCTCTGTGGTATCGGTCCTGAATCTTTCTCAGGGTCACTGCCCTCTTCTAAGGAGAAAATGTAAATACCAATTTGTATATTATGACTTGGAATGCATTCTCTACAGTTTTTGTAAAAAAAAAAAAAAAGTATACAAATTATCCAGCCAGGTAAATTACATGATTCAAGGACATCCATGGGAGATTTCTGTCTAAAAACCTGACCTTTATTCACAAAGCAGGTGTATGAGTTTGATAATGCAGACAAAAAAAAATACTCTCTCTGGCTTCATTATTAATGTTATTTTGAATTTTTTTTTTTAATGGTGAAAGGAAAGCTGTTGCATTGGGATCATCTCACAGGTCATGTTTCCACATCAGAGAATGAAATCAGCCTTAGAGATTTAAACAGTTTAGTAACAAGTCCTCAATGTATTCCACTGATTTTTAATATCATTTTTGCTCTCATTCACCCCAGTATTCATATAACTCCCAAACCTCTAAACAATGGAAGAGATGAGAATAAGAATAATGGTGATGAAAGTAATAAAGGAAGAGAAGGAGGAAGCAGGGTGGGGGGGAGAGGAAAAGAAGGAGGGGATGGCGGTGATGGTGATGAAGGTGTCAGGGAGACGATGGGTCCCTTTTTGCAGGAGCCACAAGTGCACACTTCTAGGTTCTTAACCAACCTGGGTACATTAAAGAGACAGTTATTGAAACTAAAAAGAAAAACTACATTTCTACATTAGGCATTTTTTTATTTTACTTTTTTGTTTAGTTTTCATTTTTAGTAACCAGCATTATATCATTTTCCATAAGAGATACTTCTAAAATTTCCGTACTTGTGGGAGGGATATTTTAGCCAAACATGTTTGTGGGAAGGGATTTTCTCACTAGAAAAGTGAAATTGTCTCTTGCCCAGAAGAGAGAGAAGAAGGCCAGCTGCCTCAGAGCTCAGGAACAAGCTGTTGAAAGCGAATAAACCAAAACACAGTTTTCTATGAAGATTTTTCAGATAAAGACAATGATGAAATTATTGACCAAGTAGCTAAAAAAAAAAAAAAGGCTCTATGCTGAAAACTTCCTTCCTGGAAAGCATTTGTGTACACTTTTCACATAAATCAGTATTTATTAACATGGAAAATTGATCTTGAAATGTTAAGTGAAAAAAATCAGGTTACAAAATAGAATGTACAATATGATCATCACTTTGTTCAGAGATATGACATCAATATACAGTTAACTCTCAGTTGTAGAACTATAAATGATTTTGTGTTCTGAGACTATTTTTCTTTTCTGTAATTTTTCAAAACATTTTTTGCAATGAGCATGCAATACTTTTTGTGATGAGAAAAACATATTTTTATGCCTATGCAAAGAAAAGGATTTTTTTTTCTGGCTGTGGCTGGAATGCTAAAACTGTAAATGGAATGCTTATGTGGAGAAGGCAGTGAAACCTGAAAATACAGTCCTGACCTCTCTGCTAGGGCTGAACATACAGCAGCAAAGGAGCTCTCAAGGAAATAAAAAAGAAGAAGAAGAAAGAACATGAAGTGGTGAAGAAGAAGCATTACTAAGGGTCAGGGAAACGGGTCTGAAGGAGATAGAGTTCATTTCAGCTCAACAAATACTTATTCATCACCTGCTCTCTTCCAAGTTCACAGCAAGAAAGAGAATCAGAGCATGCGTGCCACCAATAGTCCAACAGGAAAGAGAGAAATGGGAGCATATGATGTCAATGCAACGGGAAGAATGCTCTGCAGAGGTGAGCCCTGGCTTTCACAGAATCCCAGAGAAGAGGCCTGGAAGAGGTGAGTGAGGGTAGGTTCTCAGGGACATGGATGTAAAAGGAAACTAAAGGAGAGGAACAGGAGCAAGGGTGTGGTCCAGGAAAAAGGAACACCACTGACAAACACACATCAGTGAATGGCACAGTGTGTCTGTGGGGCCTGGGTGTGTAAACAGTGCTAGAGTAATCAGCAGGGCAGATGAGGCCATGGGTTGGGAGGCCCCAGCCCCGAATGTCAGACTAGAAATGCTGGAATTTGACCTGTAGGGCTGAAAACCCATGTATGGATTATAAGTGAACCCGGTGAACCCGGTGCTGAAACAGATCCAGGCAAAAGGGGAAAGGTCTGTGTTTAGTCTTTCGCAGGCAAACAAGGGAGGCACCCATGGTCTTACGGGAGTCGTGACAAAGAGTGGACAGTGTGTCTTGCTTAAGTCACCATGTGGGGAGGGTAGTTCTTTTTCATAAGTCATTTCAGAAACACAGAAGGGTAGAGGCATTTCTAACCATTATTATGTCCTGGAAGAGATCAGGCACAGCCCGGGTTAGTTTCCTAGGGCTGCCATAACAGAGTACCACAAACCCGGTGGCTTAAAACAACAGAAATGTATCGTCTCCCAGCTCTGGAGTCTAGAAGCCTGAAATCAAGATGTTGGTTGGGCCATGCTTTCTAAAGACTGAGGGAAAGAATCTGTTCCGTGCCTTTTCTCTTAGCATCCAGTGTCGCAGGCGATCCTTGCCTTCCCTGGCTCCCAGCTGCGAAGGCCACAGTCTCTGCCTCTGTGGTCACATGGCCTTCTCCTCCCAGTGTGTCTCTACCTGGACGTTTTCTTATAAGGACACCAGTCATTTTGGATTAAAACCTACCCTAATGATCTCATCTTACACTGATTGCATCAACAAAAAACCTATTTCCCAATAAGGTTGCATTCCCAAATACTGGGGATTAGGACTTCAGAGTATCTTTTGGAGGGACACAGTTCAACCCATAATACAGACCCTTCAACTTCCCATTCTTTTCCTCATGAATGATTACAGCTGTTTCTTCCCCCTGAAACTAGTTAGCCACAGGGGGAAAATGTCTGTGCAGATGATTGACAGAGGTGTCTCTGTTTATAAAACAAGCCCAACTATAAACCACCCCATTCGCAATGTGCTTACCCCCTATGACATCTAAGGCAAAGCCACTCTGCTGAGGTGCTCTGGTCTTCGGTCTGGGTGCTCTCCCTACTGCAACAGTATGGATGACATCAATCTCCTTACTTATTTGGGTTTTGTCTTTGATAGTGGGTAGGGCATCGTGGTCAAATTCTCTCATGTATTTTGAATAACAACTAGCAGGGGCCATGGCAGCAAGAGCAGACGGTTGCTTGGCAGCACATGCTATAGAGACATCCTGGTGCACAGCCCAGATGCCTCTACAGGACCACTGCACTCACACTCTCCTTGCTGAGAACGTCCAGTACTGACAGCTCTCGGGGACAGTGATGGAAGTCTCTGGCTGGAAATGCCTTAGCTTATTCACTGTTGTTTTCTCTACAGACTAGACAGATGGAACAGGGTAATGTATATGGTTTCTCACTTCTAACTATAGGTACTTTCCTTCCCCACCCTCCAGAAAATACAAAAATGGATCCAGCCCTGGCGTTGCCTTTCCTGTGTGCTTTTATGTTGCAGGGAGTAGCAGTTGATAGGCACCCAGGAGATAACACTCCGTTCCCCAATCCTGACTTGTGTGTGCAAGACCCATGGCTCACTAAAGTGATTAGGTTGAATGGTCCCAGAGCAATGGGGTGGGTTAGGCAGGGCATATGAAAGCAGCCATATCAAAATCAACTGATATCTCTTTCCAAAGAACCTAGAAAGGGGACAGGCTTTGCAGCCCCTTAAGAAGAGATACCAGAGTTAGATCAGGAATGCTGGAGAGACAGACCATTAAGAGAGGTGGGCTTGGGAACAGTAGTCAAAGACAGAGTGCCAGCGCTTCACAGGGAAGCAGTGAAGCCACCCACCTTCAAACAGACCACGTGAGTTTGAACCGTGAGGATCTTAGTCATCATGACGATGGGCTAAGGACCACAGGTCCTTCCACCATCCCCACTCCCCTTATCCGTGTGCATCTGTGAGCAGCCTTCCCAACAGGACCGAGCTCTAATTTCTCACCCTCTGGACTAGAGAGTTAAAGCTCAAAGTCAGAATAAATTTCATTTATAAAAACAAGGTATTTCTTACCCTCCAAGAGTATGGACCAAATTTTTAATTGCTATAGTGAACTAGACTACTTAATTTAAGTAACTCCATTCTGACCAGCAATTGATACACATACACACCCTGACTCATCTAAACACCATGGCCTTAGGGAACCAGAATCATAAAGATAAAGGGATTAGTAATAGCCTTGGGAAACCCAGAAAAACCATAAAAATACTGTGATTAATGATTGCCCTGAGCTTTGTAACGGCTCCTCATACCCCTATCTGTATCAGTTTCCCCCTTAATGACGCCAAGGCAGCGTCAAGAGGATGTGGTTTTGGTCTTTATAAACGGATTGCAAGAATGTTTGCTGCTGTTGATTTGGGGAGACTGTGCCCCTCGCAGCCCGCCAGTGAATAAAGTGCTCCTTTCATTTACAATTCAGCTGTGCATCTCTGATTATCTTGCTGACACGTTACAACAATAGAAGCAAATGCCAGCCAGCCAGACAACAGTATATGAATAAGACAGCTACCAATTGCTGGCTTGAGCAGCTGTGTGTCCCCAAGCTCCAGCTCAGAGATCATAAAGCTCTCTGGAAATCCACATTTCTGGGGAATGTAAAGGGTCACTGCTCCCAATCCTCTGCAAAGAAAATGCCTCCTCTCTTCTAGTTTGTCATTTGTTTTGCAAGCATGAAATTAAACTGCCATCTCTGGGTCCAAGCTAACATAAGTCCAGTTACACAAGTACAGGTGCAGTGGGTCTTTCCTGCCCCATGGTAAGCGGAAAGCAGGAGGGAAGCACCCCTCCTTTCAGAAATCCCCCTCAGTGGAACCTCTGAGAATATTATGAGAAGACAGACTCTCAAACCCTATGGCAACAACAAACCAACTAGCATGTGGCAGGGAGAAGTGCTGGCTGGCTGGATGGATGCTGGAAAGACTCAGGGAAGAAGGAAAAGAGTGAGCCTCTTCCCAGGAAACCTGTTTGAATAGTAAAATATTTCTCTCTATTGGTTTTAACTCCTCCTGCTGCCTTCCTCTCAAAAGTGTTGAAGTCCTATCTCAAGGTGTTCACAGTGTGTTTCTATCTTCCTCACATCCTTGTCACCTGCTGTCCCCTCCCCTACAGTCAGGCCAAGTCACTGAGACTCCGAACACTTCCAGCTCACCCCACCCCATGATTCCTCTCTGCCTGAAATCCCCATTCTGGTCCCCACCTCTCCGTGACCAGCTTATTGGTCCTGTGCGGGTCCAAGGGGAAATGCCCTTCAGTCATCTCCTTCGTTTACCTGGACAGCATCTTAGCACAACTCCCATAGCTTTCTGGTCACTCAGTTATAAGAGGCTCATTTGAATCATTTAGACTCACTTTTCAGGAACTGCCAAGTCCTGCCCAATACAAATAAAATCCAAGATCACATGCCATGTAAAGCCTTTTCCCTTCTCCCAGTTCAGGCTGACCTATAGCTTAGACAGAGAAAGAGCCCTCCTGTTTCTTCATTTCCCCTCCCCATGCCCCATCTTTCTCTACCTGGCCTTCCTTCCTTCTCAAGAGCTGGGGTCCAGAAGGAGGGATGAGAGAAGGGAACATGTACATAACTAGCACTGTTCCCCTTCACTAGTAACACCGTTGATGTGGAGGTGTTCCACATTGGGGCTACATGTAGGTTTGGGGGTGATCCCAGGGGACCTCCATGCTGCATAATTTCTGGAAAAGAGAATGAGCTCTTTGCTGACTTCCTGTAACCTCCCTCTCCTCACCTCTTGCCTCCTCCTCCACCCTATAGCTTTGCAAGGCTGAGAAGCCTCTGCTGGCCGGCCACTCTCCGATCTATGTTCTACTGCATCCACTCACTCCACAGGAAACTGACCATGCTTGGCAGGCCAAGCGCTGGAAACACAGGCAGCCCCACAGTCCTAACATCACAGGCTTCTCCTACCTTCCCCCACCTTCCAAAGCTCCCTGCAAGATGTAGGTACCAGTGTTTATGCTCACCATGCCCTCTCACTTCCAGGCACTTGTGCCAAGTTCTCCCAAGGACTTCCTCCTGATGCTCTGTGCGAGAGGCAGCCCCAGAGCGGGTCCATGGCTTCAACTGCTCAGCAGCAAACCCACAAGTGGGCTGCCAGGCTTTCTTCTCTCTCATCTTAAGAGAGGGTGGGGGACAACCCAACCCTCCTCCACATGGAAGGGAGATAAAACACCCACCACTTTCACTCAGCAGACCACTACTCCCATTATAATCTTCTGCTTTTATAAACTGGTGAGAGGGTGGGGGAGCACAGAACGGGGATGGACAGTGAGGATCAAAGGGTGTTCTGGCCACCCCTAAGTAAGCCCTGTTTAGGTTTTGCAGCTTGTTGGCAAGCTCTTAATATTTAAGACTGTGGGAGTAATTAGGTCATGTTGTTTTCTGCTTTGAGGCTTCTGTAGAAAATCTGAAACAAAAGGAAAAGTTTTGTATGTGATTCTGCTACATGGGGGAATGCTCCTGGTCCTTCAAAGCCGCACCCCGGTTCCCAGCCCCTCCATGAAGCCTTTCTGTTCTGACAACAGTGGCCCTCACCGAGAGCTCCTTTTCTGGAACATCCAGTGCCCTTAATGTCAGAACAACACATTCTGATGAGTAAATATATTCTGTCTCATGTTGGTCTCTTCTTCCCCAATCACGCAGCAGACTGTTTGAAGATAGAGACTACGCTTTATACTTATTTTGTATCCCCTATGGCTTTTACCACTTTGCTGCCAACATAAAGGTGCTCAATACATATTTGATGTGCCTGGAATTGCATTTTCAATCAGACACACGCTGCATGGAGAGAGCCTCGATATGGTTAGGGGTGCGGTGCACGGAGCAGAAAGAGAGATTGCACACAAAGTTTCTTTCTGATATTTAGGTGTTGTAAAATTGAAGAGGGACTTTGCAAAGATAACATATGCTGCTGTTCCTTGGAGTTGGATGATGTTTATACATCTCTGGAGATAACCTGGGCTCAGGATCCAATGTATAGAATCTGCATAGGCAGCCTCTCCTCCCCGCCCCTCCATGGGGCACTAAGAATCTGAAAGGGGAATGATGGAAGAAGCAAGGATTTGGGTTCCTTTTCTACCTTGGCTTAAATGTCCTCCTACTCAGAAGGTTTGGTGGCCAGACAGGAATGGCAGGGACTCAGATATGGCAGGAAATCCCTGTGGAAACAGGTACTGTGAGTTAGATGGACATGACCCCCTTACCCTTTCCTCTTTTCTTCTCTCTCTCTCTCTCTCTCTCTCTCTCTCTCTCTCTCTCTCTCTCTCACACACACACACACACACACACACACACACACACGTGCACACAGAAGCATGCACAGGCACAGTGCATCAGGAAGGAGTTCGTTGCCCAAATGTAGGTAAACAACAGGGGTTGAGCTAGTTCCTAGTTCCTAGTTCCTCTCTTCCTTACCTTTGCACAAGTTTTCCATAACAGTAATATGTCTATCTAGGAAAATAGACACATCTAATGTGTCTATTTCTCTAAGAAAAGAGAAACACAATATCTTGGACCCCACCAGATAACAAATTCAGAAATGTTTCCATTAAAATTAACATCCAAAATGGTGTGACTGCAGCCCCACAGGCTAGAGCAGGAAATCCAAACGTAATTCATACCACCCCTACCCTTTCTTATATGGTTATGGAATCCTAAGGTGTGTGCTGTTATTGGCTTCTAAAGCTGCTGGTGTAGGGGTCCTTAGCCTCATCGACATCCTGCCTCCTCCCTTGAATGTGGACATCAGTACCAAGGCCCTCATCTGCATTTCATCTGCTCTCCTGTTCTTCCATATCTGCAAGGTGACAGCGACCCAGACCTTACAGGAGCTGGAGGTCCTCCTTGCACTGCCAGTCAGGTTTCTCCACTAACACCCTCCAAAACTTCTCTCAGGAGCTCAAAAATCATTTGGGGGTGATAATAATATAGCAAAAAAGTGAAATTAATCTATCTCCAGTGTGGGTCATTCATACTTGACTCATCATTCTTAGGTAGCAGCTAAAAGAAGTAGGGCCAGAGGAAGGGCATTGGGAGCTTCCTCCAGCACCCTTTGAATCCAGTTAGCAACCTCCAATCCTATAAAAAAAAGGGGGGGGAGGCTCTAAGAGGCAAATTTTAACTGTAGGCAGTGGAAATATTTGGGGCACATGAGTTGTATCTCTGCTTGGTCCTATGTCTAATGGCATTGTATTCTCAATGTAATAATTATTTTTATGTGACAAGGAGTTGGAGAAAGGGATGCTGACCAAAGGAGTCCATATATTCCCCATAGCTCGAATTACTACAATGAATTGCTGCATTACTCACCTTTGCACTGAGCATTGATCACCAAAACAAAAACTGCAGAGCCAAGGAGTTAGGAGAGGATGTGCTGCTTCAACCAGCCCCTGTGCCAAGTGCATACAGCAGCCATGAAGGTCTGCAAAGCTCCTCTTTCCCATCTGCTTTTAAACCATTGGTACAGTGGCTTGTGAGGGAAAGTCACAGCAGAGATTGAGACAGAGCTGGACCCTTAGTCATCTGTGAGGGCCATCTGTCTGCACAGGGCTTGCAGATCCTCCTCTGTCTGGGTCCATTCAGCTTGCCTGTAAAGGCTCATGCCTGATTTTGCCAAACTCTTGGAAACACTTGGCTTAGTGCTTAGAGCATCAATCAGCCTTTGGACTGAGGATTATGGGTTTGATTCCTGGTCAAGGAAATGTACCTGGGTTGCAAGTTTGATCCCTGATCCTGATCTGGGTCATGCGGGAGGCAGCCAGTCGATGTGTCTCTCTCACTTTGATGTTTCTTTCTCTCTCTCCCTCTCTCCCTTCCACTCTATCTAGAAAATCAATGGAAAAATATCCTTGGGTGAGGGTTGAAAAGTAAAATAAAATAAAATAAAACCTAAAATGTTAAAAAAAAAACCCATACAATAGAATATAATATATCTATGAAAGGTATTAATAACATTACTTATTTTATGTCACAGAAAGAGGTAAATTATTAAGGTAAAGACAAGCTTCCAAGAGATATATAAGATATATAAATATGATCTCATTTGTCTGTGTATATGTTTTAACAAAATATATAATATTCTATTTTCCACAATCTTATGGAAGACAGGCTCAAATTTGAATCTTTCTTTAAAATTTATCTTTATTGTTGAAAGTATTACAGATGTCCCCTTTTCCCCCACTGACCCTCTCCTCCCCCCTCCAATCCCCCTCCTGCCTTCCCCACACTATTGTCTGTGTCCACTGGTTATGCATATATGCATATAAGTTCTTTGGTTTATCTCTCCCCCACCTCTTCCCTCTGAGGTTCATCGGTCTAACAACCAATTTGTACTTCGTAATCCTTTTACCTTTTCACCCATCCCCTCAACACCTCTCCCATCTGGTGACCAACAAAAAGTTCTATGTATCTATGAATCTGTTTCTGTTCTGCTGGTTCATTTGGTGTAGATTCAATTGTTTATAGATATGTATTTAATGCCACTTTATTGTTCATATTTTTTATCTTCTTTTTCAAGAAGACCCTTCAACATTTCATATAATACTGGTTTGGTGGTGATGAATTCCTTTATCTTTTTCTTGTCTGGAAAGTTCTTATATGTCCATCGATTCTAATTGATAGCTTTGCAGGATAGAGTAACCTTGGTTATGAGTTCTTGTGTTTCACCACCTTGATGCGGTTATTATAATTGTCATGATTTTGCAGTTTTAAAAGTATAATTTATCACTGCAAGTTGTCTGGCTGAGCTGGAGCTTTCAGCACTGTTTGGGTGGACAGCACCCTTTCCCCTGTTTTCCCCACTGCCTCATGGTCCTGGTATGTATCTGCCCCTTTTCCATTCATATTCCACAGTCCTTTGCCTGCATCCAGTCTGAAATCTGATTGTTATTTTCTAATGAGAAAACAGGGAAAAGATTGAGGAGAAAGAGAAGAAGAGATACTTTGGAAATAAAGATTGTCTGGTGGATGCCCCCACATTATCTCTCAGACTGAAACTGAGGCTCTATTTCTTGGAAAGTAAGCCCAGCTGCTAGAGAACTGAAAGTAACAGGACTCTTTCTGGGGTTCTGAACACCAGCATAATAGAAAATCTGTGACCCAGCCTCAAGGGAAGCTTCTCTCTCATCACCAGCACACAAAGCTCAGCCCTAGGAAGACTACTACCCTTGAACACTAAAAGAAGCACTCTTGGCAGGGTTATTAGTGTTCTCACATAGGTATCAGCAGCAGAATCTTTACATGACCCCGTGGAAGAAACTGATCAATAAGAATCATTGCAGTAGGAGAAACATCTGTAACAAAAACAAATTAATAATAAATTTATGTATATGGTAAAAAAAATAAAAAATAAAAATCTAAATTTAAAAAAAATCATTGCAGGAAATGACAAGTCTAACCACTGTGTCACGGAGCCTTTGAATTTAATGTTTTGTGGGTACACTGGAGAAGTATCCTCAAGGCCATGTGGTACAAAACAAATGCTCACATGTACAGAAGAGAAGACCCTGCTTGAGCAAGAGGAGAGCAGTGTTGACGTGGGCTGATGAGAATGACATTTGTACCACAATTACTGTCCTTATCTTCAGTTCTGAGCTCTCCTCTGTATGCAGGCTGTTGACAACTGGGAGGGGTGACCAAGCTGAGAGACCATCAAAGGCACTTAGGACCTCCAACCTGAAAAAGAGAAGACCTGGTAGTTTTCTGTAAATATTTAAAGGACTATCAGGTGGAAGATTAATTTAACTTTTCACTAATTCCAGAGAATAAATGGGATTTTTGGAAGAATTTATGGGGAGATATTTTTCAGTTCAAGATAAAAAAAAAAGTTCTGATAATTTTGGCTGTCAAATAAAGAAATAGGTTTCCCATTGCCAGATGTGTTGAAGCCATAAGAAATAGCTCTATGCTGGTGATGATCCAGATGTGATTACACATTACCTGGGAGATAGATTGGATGACTGTTCCACTGTTTCCAATGCTGAAATTTAAAATCTGAATGTCAGAGTCATTATTCCCAGTTCTGTAGGAATCGAACTCAGGGTTTTGTTTTCCTATCTACAGAAGCCATTGATTACATTGAAAGATTCACTGATCCTTAAAAATGTCTTCACACAAATTAAGCATAATGAAGAATAGGATGTTATCATAAAGACAGCACTACCCAGGCAATAATCTGGGTTCTGCTCCAGAGAGCTCTCAATAGTTACTGTGTGAACTTGAGAAAATCATGTGGGCATCAGTTTCCTCATCTTTAAAATGGGTATAGCTGACCCTAGTGCAGAAGATGGTGGTGGGCAGGACCGGAGGGGGGGTGAGTATATGAGAGATTGAGGTAGTGTGTGAGAGAGTGTGAGTGGGCGTGAAGGTGGATGAGCAACCTCGAGCAGTGCAGAGACACAGAGCAGAAGATTCCTGTGCTGTGGATGGATGGGAGCAGCCAGCTACTGTGGTAAGCAACTCTTCAGAGTGCTCCTCCCTGTGCCTCAGGGAGGTCCCACCAATTTGGAAGATCCTGGGTCTTCCCTGGGAGGAGGCAGTGGGAGCAGCTAGGGCCCAGCGACCTGAGCCCACCAGTGCACCTGGCACCATCAGACCAGTGCTCAACACAGATCAGTGCACAGTAGTGGAGCTGCCAAGGTGCCGGTTGCAGAAGCCGCAAACGACTGGGAGCCCAGCACCATCCCCTGCAGTGGCAGCCTGATCAGAGTCAAGATATACCCCCAGCAACAGAGGCTGGGGAGCAGACATCCATCCCCAGGCAACAGAAGCACAGATCAGCAGCTGAGACCCATCCCCAAAAACTACAGCAAAGGCTGAGCAGGAGCTAAGCCCCAGGGCTCAACAGCACTCCCCAGCTGCCAGCAAAGGTACCTGGGGCTGCACAGAGGCCTGTGTGACCCAGCGGCCCACAAGAGCTGTGGGAAGCCTGGGCTCCAGAGGGACCTGTGCGATCCAGCCACCTGCAGGACCTGTGGGGTGCTGGGGAACCAGAGAGGCCTGCGCCACCCAGCGACTCACAAGATAGGCATGGAGCCGGGTCTCCAAAGGAACTGTGCAATCAAGCCACCTGCAGGACCTCCGGGGTGCTGGGGAACCGGAGAGGCCTGTGCAACCCACTGCCCACAAGATCGGCATGAAGCCAGGGCTCCAGTGAGGCCTGTGCAACACAGCTGCTCACCTTATGGACAGGGAGCACAGCTCCAACAGGGCCTGAGCTATACAGCTACAGGTGGCACCAGGGACCAGTTGGGAACACAGTTCCAGAGGGGCCCACATGATCCAGCAACAGCACCTACCAGGACACACCAATACCAGCCCCCACTAGTCAATCCTCCAGGATCCACAGCAGGCAAGAGGCGACATGCAAAAAACAGTCTGGGAGGCACAGTAGCCTTATTTGATATACGATGAGCTGCCTACACATCCAAACATCCCTCACCGGGTCTAGAGCTACCAGACGGCTAAAATAGGAAAACAAAGAAACAACACCCAAAAGAAAGAAAAAGAGGAATCACCAGAAAAGGAACTACAGGAAATGGAAGACAGCAACTTGTCAGAAAAAGAATTCAAAGCAATGATTTTAAGGGTGCTCAAACAATTTGGTGAGAACTACAAGCAACTTAATAAGAATTATGAAGAGCTCACTGGGAACTACTTCAGCCTAAAAAAAAGAGGTAGAAGCTATGCATAAAAATCAAGAGGAAATAAAGAATGACATAGCTGTTATGAAAAATAACTTAGAAGGGTTCAATAGTAGATTAGAAGAAGCTGAAGACTGAATCAGTGACTTAGAAGACAAGGTAGAGAAAAAAAATAGAGCAGCAAAGGGAAAAAAAATTAAAAAACAGGAGGAAAGTTTAAGGGAGCTGTGGGACAATACAAAACGTAACAACATTTGTATGATAGGGATACCAGAAGGAGAAGAATCAGAGAAAGGAAGAGAAAACCTGTTTGAAGAAATAATGACAGAAAATTTTCCTAAACAGGTGAAGGAAAAAGTCACACAAGTCCAGGAAACAAACAGAGTCCCAAGCAATATGAACCCCAGAAGACCCACAGCTAGACACATCATAATAGAAATGGCAAACATTAAAGACAAAGAAAGAATCTTAAAGGAAGAAAGAGAGAGACAGAAAGTTACCTACAAGGGAGCTCCCTTGTAGGGACTGTCAGCTGATTTTTCAATAGAAACGCTGCAGGCCAGAAGGGAGTGGCATGAAGTGTACAAAGTAATGCAAGGCAAGGGTCTGAATCCAAGACTACTCTATCCAGCAAGGCTATCTTTCAAAATTGAAGGAGAAATAAAAAGCTTGACGGATTTAAAAAAAAAAAAAAAAAAAAAAGCTAAAGGAATTTACCACCAACAAACCAGCACTGCAAGAAATGCTGAAGGGACTGTTGTAAGAAGAAAAGGAAACGGGGGGGGGGGGAACACAGGCATAAAATTAATATGACAACTAATAACTATCTATCAATAATTAGCTTAAATGTAAATGGCTTAAATGCTCCAATCAAAAGACATAGGGTAGCTGATTGGAAAAGAAAACACGACCCATATATATGCTGTCTACAAGAGACCCACCTCACAGCAAAAGACTCACACAGGATGAAAGTGAAGGGATGGAAAAAAATTTACCAAGCAAATGGAAATGAAAAAAAAAAGCTGGTGTAACAATACTCATATCTGAGAAGATAGACTTCAAAACAAGGGCCATAATAAGAGACAGAGAAGGTCACTACATAATATTAAAAGGATCAATCCAACAGAGGATATAACCCTGGTAAACATATATGCACCAAATATGAGAATACCAAAATATATTTAAAACCTTCTGGAGGACTTCAAGGAAGAGATCAATAGCAACACAATTATAGTGGGTGGCTTTAACACGTCACTGACACCACTGGATAGATCTTCTAGACAAAAAATTAACAAAGACATAGAGTCCTTACAAGACAAACTAGATCAGTTGGACTTCATTTATATTTACAGAACATTTCACCCCAAAGCTGCAGAATATACATTCTTCTCAAGTGCACATGGGGCATTCTCAAAGATAGACCACATGTTAGGACACAAAGCAAGTCACTACGAATTCAAGAAAATTGAAATCATGTCAAGCATCTTCTCAGATCACAGTGGCATGAAACTAGAACTTAATTACAATAAAAACACACAAAAACATTCAAACACTTGGTGGCTAAATAGCATGTTATTAAACAACAAATGGATGACTAACGAGATCAAGGAAGAAATTAAAAACTTCCTGGAAACCAATGAAAATGAACACAAAACAACACAAAATCTATGGGACACAGCGAAAGCAGTCCTGAGAGGGAAGTTCATTGCAATACAGGCCTACTTCAAGAAACAAGAAAAATTCCTAATTGACTTTCTAACCCTACAACTTAAAGAACTAGAAAGTAAACAAAAAGAAAAACCCAGAGCTAGTAGGAGGAAGGAAATAGTAAAGGTCAGAGCAGAAATAAATGACATAGAGACTAAAAAATAATTCAAAAGATCAATGAAACAAAAAGCTGGTTCTTTGAAAAGATAAACAAGATCGATGGACTTTTAGCCATACTTACCAAGAAACAAAAAGAGAGAAAACAAATAAACAAAATCAGAAACGAAAGAGGAGAAGTAACAACTGACACCACAGAAATACAAAGTCATCGAAACATACTATGAACAATTATACGCCAACAAATTGGACAATCTAGGAGAAATGGATAAATTTCAAGAAACACACAGCCTCCGAAAACTGAACCAGGAAGAGATAGAAAACTTGAACAGACCAATAACAACAAAGGAAATAGAAGATTTAATTAAGAAACTTCCAGCAAACAAAAGCCCATGCCCAGATGACTTCACGGGGGAGTTTTACCGAACATTCAAAGAAGATCTAATACCCATTCTCCTCAAACTATTCCAAAAAGTCCAAGACGACGGAACACTTCCAAACTCATTTTATGACGCCAGCATAATCGTAATTCCAAAACCGGATAAAGACACTACAAAGAAAGAAAACTACAGGCCAACATCCCTGATGAACACAGATGCCAAAATCCTTAACAAAATATTAGCAAATCAGATCCAGCAACACATCAAAAAATTATTTATCATGACCAAGTGGGTTTCATCCCAGGTATGCAAGGATGGTACAATATTCGCAAATCAATAAATGTGATACACCACATAAACAAAATGAAAGATAAAACCATATGATCATATCAATAGATACTGAAAAAGCATTCAACAAAATCCAGCACCAATTTCTGATAAAAATGCTCAGCAATGTGGGATTAGAAGGATCATATCTCAACATAATAAAGGCCATATATGAAAAACCTACAGCCAACATCATACTCAATGGGCAAAAACTAAAAGCATTCCCCTTATACAGGAACAAGACAGGGATGATCACTTTCTCCACTCTTATTTAACATAGTACTGGAAGTCTTAGCCACAACAATTAGACATGAAGAAAAAATAAAGGGGATCCAAATTGGAAAGGAGAAAATGAAACTGTCATTATTTGCACATGACATCATATTGTACATAGAAAACCCTAAAGACTCCATCAAAAATCTACTAGACTTAATAAATGAATTTGGCAAAGTAGCAGGATATAATATTAACATCAAGAAATCGACAGCATTCTTATACACCAATGATGAAAGCACAGACAGAGAAACTAAAAAACAATCCCATTTACCATCGCAGCAAAAAAAATTAAGATACCTAGGAATAAATTTAACCAAAGAAGTAAAAGACCTCTTCACAGAAAACTACAGGTCATTGAAAAAAGAAATAGAGGAAGATATAAAAAAAGTGGAAGCATATACCTTGTTCATGGATTGAAAGAATTAACATCATTAAAATGTCCATACTACCCAAAGCAATCTATAGATTCATTGCAATCCCCATCAAAATACCAACAACATATTTCACAGAACTAGAACAAAATCTTCAAAAGTTAATATGAAACCAAAAAAGACCCTGAATAGCCACAGCAATCTTGAAAAAGAAGAACAAAGTAGGAGGGATCACAGTACAAGATATCAGGTAATATTACAAAGCCACTGTAATCAAAACAGCTTGGTACTGGCACAAGAACAGGCACATAGATCAATGGAACAGAATAGAAATCCCAGAAATTGATCAAGACAATATGCTCAATTAATACTTGCAAAAGTGGCAAGAGCATACAGTGGAGTCAAGACAGTCTCTTCAATAAATGGTGTTGGGAAAATTGGACAGCTACTTGCAAAAAATTGAAGCTAGACCACCAACTTATACCCTACACAAGAATACATTCAAAATGGATAAAAGACCTTAATGTAACTTGTGAATCCATAAAAATTCTAGAAGAAAATGCAGGCAACAAAATTTCAGACATCATATGCAGAAGAATTTTCACTGACACAGTACCTAGGGCAAGAGAAACAAAGAAAACAATGAACACATGGGACTACATCAAACTAAAAAGCTTCTGTACAGCAAAAGAAACAACCATCAAAACAGAAAGAGATCCCACTTATGGGAGACTATAATCACCAATGATGCATTAGGTAAGGGATTAATTTCCAAAATATATAGAGTGCTCATAGAACTCAACAAAAGGAAGACAAAGACCCCAATTAAAAAATGGGCAGAGGACCTAAATAGACACCTCTCCAAACAGGACATACAAATGGCCAAGAGACATATGAAAAAATGCTCAACATCACTAATCATCAGAGAGGTGCAAATTAAAACAACTATGAGGTATCACTTCACACCTGTCAGAATGGCCGTCATCAACAAGTCATCAAACAACAAGTGTTGGTGAAGGTGTGGAGAAAAGGGGTCTCTAGTACACTGCTGGTGCAGCCACTGTGGAAAACACTATGGTGTTACCTCAAAAAGTTAAAAATTGAACTGCCATTTGACCTAGTGATCCCACTTCTAGGAATATACCCTAAGAAACCTAAAACACCAATCAGAAAGAAAATATGTACCCCTATGTTCATAGCAGCAATATTTACAATAGCTAAGATCTGTAAACAACCCAAGTGTCCATCAGTAGATGAGTGGATAAAAAAGCAGTGGTACATGTATACAATGGAATACTATGCAGCTGTAAGAAAGAAAGATCTCTTATCCTTTGAGAAGACATGGAGGGACCTGGAGAGTACTATGCTAAGCGAAACAAGCCAGGCAGAGAAAGGCAAAGATCACATTATCTCACTTATTTGTGGAATATAATGAACTAAACAAACTGATGAACAAAATTGACCCAGAGACATAGAGGTGGTGGGGTACAGACTGACAAGCTTCAGAGGAAGGGGTGTTGGGGGGGAAGAGATAAACCACAGAACTTATATGTATGTATGCATGACCAATGGACATAGACAACAAAGCTGGGGATGGGGCGGGGGAGATGGGGAGGAGGGTGTCAATGGGGGGGAAAGGAGAAACATCCATAAAAAAAAACAAATTAATAAAAAAATAAAAATAAAATAAATAAATAAAATGGGTATAGCTGGTCAGAAGAAAACGTCCTCAGGAATAGATCAAATGAAATTCCAACCATTGGAGCATTCTGACTTTTCCCCAAATTCAGTGTTGGCCCTGGGCCAGTCAGGGAGACAAGCAACAGTTCCCCTCTCCTGTCCTCACTTGCCCCTTCCAGTCATCTCCACACTTCAACCACATCATTCCTCTCAGAATCTTGTACCTTATTGCTGCCACTTTTCCCCTATATCAGAGAAAAACAATCTGGAAAAATTCTGCAGAGAAAGATACTGGAGAATTTAATGTTTATCCTTGGTCAAAAGTTAAGATTTTCTAAAATAATCACCCGTGAGAGAAGACAATGCTGAACCCAGTGATTAGGATCACAAAACCCTTGGCACCCAAATATAGCTTTTTAAATTTGGATAGAGAAATCGTCCAAGCATGGCTCAAGTCACTCAGGTAGATAGCTTAAAAATAAAATGATGTGGAGCCCAGAGGTTTTTTGTTTTGTTTTGTTTTTTGGGTTTTTTTTGTTTTTGTTTTTTTTCCTCTTCACCAAAGGGACTCAGCTCCAAATTGAAGAGTGAATGGGGTGGCACCAGCCATCATCTCCTGTTACATGCAGCTGCAGGAGTCATCCTAAGAAATGTGATTTTCTGGCCTGCTTGGCCAAAGCTGTTATCATCTAAGATATCACTTATGTGAAATAGCCTCTCTCTTAAAACAATAATCAATATTAGATACTTGTCATCTTCCCATTCAAACCCTGTTATACACTAAGATTTGCTAACTGGTGGAATGTGCAGAAGAAAGAAAGCCTTCTGAGATTGTTTCATCACTCACATGAGCCAACTACAGAGGCCTGGGAGAAAGAAAGGACAGTCACTAGGAAGGTCACCCGTGCAGCAGGTAGGGGTGCACTCACTTCCTTCTCCTGCCATTCCTAGAGTGTGTGTATGGGGAGACTATTAGCATAATAACCCACCAAAGTTACGCACAAGGGAAATCAGTATTAGCAACAACAATAACAAAAGTTTTGTTGTTGAGATGTTTCAGACATTTGAAAGGCCAACACTGACCACAGAAGAACTGAGTCTCCACCCTCAATTTCTGGGGCAGTGGACAAAGTTTTGCAGCTTTGACCACCTGGACCAATTTGGAGTAATAGAGCCAGAGAAGATGGAGGGTAGAGACGGAGGGAGGAAGGGACTCCAATGGGATGAAAACCCTAAGGCCCATCCCAAGCCCTTTTTCTGAATGTTTGTGACTGTCTCCTACTAAGATAGTGTCATCTATTCACTGTGGACAGCTGCCCTTACAGGCAGTCAGTGTTAATGCGGGGGTCACACTCACTGTGGAGGAAAAAGAGTCCACTGAGCAAGAAGACTGAGCTGGGTTTAAATGTCAAGTGCACCATTTTCAGGCTGTATGCCCCAAGGCAAGTTCCATCATTTCTTGAACCCTCTCTTTATTTCTTTGTAAAATGGAAGTAACATTGTATGAGGTTTAAGGTACAAAACTAATCATTAAGTGCTTACCAAATTCACCTGACAAATATGTATTGACTGATGTCATTGCAGTTGGTGTCTGCTGTTTGGGACTTCCAGGCTCTATTAATTGTCAAAGTAGTGGTGTTGTGTAGGTGAAATACCAAATACTTCAATTTTCTTAATTTAAAATATATTTTTATTTGAAATATATCTGGAAAGGGACGGGGGGCATTAAATGTTTACTTTAAATAATTTAGAAATTCTTCTTTCCCTCCATAAGAGGAAGAAAATGGCAAGAAACAAAGCAAAGATTCTATTGCAAGAGCCCCACTCTGGATCAGAGACTTTCTGTGTGAATGGAATATGTATATGATGGTGTTAAAATGGACACAGGAACCTCAGCAGTGGAACCTCCATCTATACACAATGAAATCATAGCCTTCTTTGAAACAAAAACTTCAGCTTGGTAGGAATTGAAAAGATTGTATTTCCTGAATGAGAAAAGTTTTAAAAGGTCTCAGCATGTTTAAAGAAGGAAAGGAAACATTTGATGATGAAGTCAGAAGAAAGTATTTAGAGTTTGCTGATCATAATCTCCTCTCCACCCCACCCCCACCTAGTAGGGTGTCAAAATGACCCATTTCATCAGCTGAAAAGTTTTGCATAAAACTCAGTTGTCAATGATTCAAAGATGACATGATTATTACATTTTTTAAGATGTTATTTTCAAAAATATTTTAGTCATTTAATTTTCAGTTTTAATATTAAATTTTCTTACTTTTTATGTAATTTTGTTTCTTTTTTATCTTTTTTTATTTTTTATATTTTTTTATTATTAATTTACTTTTGTTACAGATGTTTCTCCTTTTTTCCCCCATTGACACCCTCCTCCCCCTCCCTCCCGGCCCCGTCCCCATTTTTGTTGTCCATGTCCACTGGTTATGAGTACATGCGTACAAGTTCTGTGTTCATCGCTCCCCTCTCCCACCCCCTCTTCTGGCAAATGTCAGTCTGTACCCCACTTCCATGTCCCTGGGACTACCCTGCTCCTCACACTGTTATGTTCATTATATTCCAGAAATAAGTGAGATTATATATTTGTCTTTCTCTGCTTGGCTTGTTTCACTTAGGATAATAGTTTCCAGGTCCTCCCATGTCGACGCAAAGGATAAGAGATCGTTCTTTCTTACAGCTGCATAGTACTCCATTGTGTATATGTACCACAGCTTTTTTATCCATTCATCTACTGATGGACACTTGGGCTGTTTCCAGATCTTAGCTATTGTAAATAGCGCTGCTATGAACATGGGGGTACATGTATTCTTTCTGATTGGTGTTTCAGGCTTCTTAGGGTATATTCCTAGGAGTGGGATCACTGGGTCAAATGGTAATTCAATTTTTAATTTTTTGAGGTAACACCATAGTGTTTTCCATAGTGGCTGCACCAGTCTGCACTCCCACCAGCAGTGTACTAGAGTCCCCTTTTCTCCACACCCTCGCCAACACTTGTTGTTTGATGCTTTGTTGATGGCAGCTATTCTGACAGGTGTGAGGTGATACCTCATTGTTGTTTTAATTTGCATATCTCTGATGATTAGTGAAGTTGAGCATTTCTTCATATGTCTCTTGGCCGTTTGTATGTCCTGTTTGGAGAGGTGTCTATTTAGTTCCTCTGCCCATTTTTTAATTGGGTTCTTTGTCTTCCTTTTGTTGAGATGTATGAGCACTCTATATATTTTGGAAATTAGTCCCTTATCTGATATATCATAGGCAATTATGCTCTCCCATACAGTGGGTTGCCTTTCCACTTTGGTGGTTGTTTCTTTTGCTGTGCAGAAGCTTTTGAGTTTGATGTAGTCCCATGTGTTCATTTTTTCCTTTGTTTCTGTTGCCTTAGGTGATATATCAGTGAAAATTTTGCTGCGTATGATGTCTGAAATTTTGTTGCCTACATTTTCTTCTAGGATTTTTATGGATTCATGAGTCACATTTAAGTCTTTTATCCATTTTGAGTTTATTCTTGTGTATGGTGTAAGCTGATGATCTAGTTTCATTTTTTTGCATGTAGCTGTTCAATTTTCCCAACACCATTTATTGAAGAGGCTGTCTTTACTCCATTGTATGCTCTTACCACCTTTGTCAAATATTAATTGAGATAATGTCTTGGGTCAATTTCTGGATTCTCTGTTCTGTTCCACTGGTCTATGTGCCTGTTCTTGTGCCAGTACCAGGCTGTTTTGATTACAGTAGCTTTGTAGTATAACCTGATGTCCGGTATTGTGATCCCTCCTACTTTGTCCTTCTTTTTCAAGATTGCTGTAGCTATTCGGGGTCTTTTTTGGTTCCATATGAACTTCTGAAGTATTTGTTCTAGTTCTGTGAAATATGTCGCTGGTATTTTGATGGGGATTGCGTTAAATCTGTAGATTGCTTTGGGTAGTATGGACATTTTAATGATGTTAATTCTTCCAATCCATGAACAAGGTATGTGCTTCCACTTTTTTATATCTTCCTCTATTTCTTTTTTCAATGTCTTGTAGTTTTCTGCAAATAGGTCCTTTACTTCTTTGGTTAAGTTTATTCCTAGGTATCTTAATTTATTTGCCATGATGGTAAATGGGATTTTTTTTTAGTTTCTCTTCCTGTGAGTTCATCATTAGTGTATAAGAATACCGTCAATTTCTTGACGTTAATTTTGTATCCTGCTACTTTGCCAAATTCATTTATTAAGTCTAGTAGATTTTTGATGGAGTCTTTAGGGTTTTCTATGTATAATATCATGTCATCTGCGAATAATGACAGTTTCACTTCCTCCTTTCCACTTTGGATCCCTGTTATTTTTTCTTCACGTCTGATTGCTGTGGCTAAGACTTCCAGTACTATGTTAAATAAGAGTGGTGAAAGTGGGCATCCTTGTCTTGTTCCTGTTCTTAAGGGAAATGCTTTTAGTTTTTGTCCATTGAGTATGATGTTGGCTGTAGGTCTTTCATATATGGCCTTTATAATGTTGAGATATCATCTCTCTATTCCCAAATTGCTGAGGGTTTTTATCAGAAATGGGTGCTAGATTTTGTCAAATGCTTTTTCAGCATCTATTGATATGATCATATGGTTTTTATCTTTCATTTTGTTTATGTGATGTATCACATTTATTGATTTGCATATATTGTACCAGCCTTGCATCCCTGGGATGAATCCCACTTGGTCATGGTGAATCATTTTTTTGATGTATTGCTGGATCCGATTTGCTAGTATTTTGTTAAGGATTTTGGCATCTATGTTCATCAGGGATATTGGCCTGTAGTTTTCTTTCTTTGTAGTGTATTTTTCTGGTTTTGGGATTAGAATTATGCTGGCCTCATAAAACGAGTTTGGAAGTCTTCCTTCTTCTTGAATTTTTTGGAATAGTTTGAGGAGAATGGGTGTTAGTTCTTCTTTGAATGTTCGGTAAAACTCGCCTGTGAAGCCGTCAGGGCCTGGGCTTTTGTTTGCTGGGAGAGTCTTGATTACATCTTCAATTTCCTTCGTTGTTATTGGCCTGTTCAAGTTTTCTATCTCTTTCCGATTCAGTTTTGGGAGACTATGTGTTTCTAGAAATGTGTCCATTTCGCTTAGATTGTCAAATTTGTTGCCATATAAATGTTCATAGTTTTTGCTAATGATCCTTTGTATTTCTGTTGTGTCAGTTGTTACTTCTCCTCTTTCATTTCTGATTTTGTGTATTTGGGTTCTCTCTCTTTGTTTCTTGGTGAGTCTAGCTAAGGGTCCATCAATCTTGTTTATCTTTTCAAAAAACCAGCTCTTTGTTTTATTGATCCTTTGAATTGTTTTTTTGGTCTCCATGTTGTTTATTTCTGCTCTGATCTTTACTATTTCCTTCCTTCTACTTGCTCTAGGGTTTTCTTTTTGTTTGCTTTCCAGTTCTTTAAGTTGTGAGGTTAGGTGTCAATTAGAAATTTTTCTTCTTTCTTTTTTTTTTTTTTTTAACTTATCTTTATTGTTGAATGTATTACAGATGTTCCTCATTTTTCCCCCATTGCCCCCCTCCTCCCCATTCCCGCCCCCCTCCTGCCTTTCCCCACACTGTTGTCTGTGTCTGTTGGTTATGCATATATACATATAAGTTCTTTGGTTTATTTCTTCCCACCCTCCAACCCCCCTTCCCTTTGAGGTTTCTCAGTCTAACAAGCAATTTGTACTTTAATCCCTTCACCTTTTTCACCCATCCCCCCAACCCCCACCCATCTGGTATCTAACAAAAGTTCTCTGTATCTATGAGAATGTTTCTGTTCTGCTTGTTCATTTTGTTTGTAGATTCAATTGTTGATAGATACGTATTTATTGCCATTTGTTTGTTCATATTTTTTTATCTTTTCCTTCAAGAAGACCCTTCAACATGTCATGTAATAATGGTTTGGTGGTGATGAAATCCTTTAGCTTTTCCTTGTCTGGGAAACTCTTTATATGGCCATCGATTCTAAATGACAGCTTTGCAGGATAGAGTAATCTTGGTTGTAGGTTCTTGCTTTTCATCACTCTGAATATTTCTTGCCACTCCCTTCTGGCCTGCAAAGTTTCTTTTGAGAAATCAGCTGACAGTCTTATGGGAACTCCCTTGTAAGTAACTAATTGCTTTTCTCTTGCTGCTTTTAAGATTCTCTCTTTGTCTTTAACCTTTTGCATTTTGATGATGATGTGTCTTGGTGTGGGCCTCTTGGGGTTCATCTTCTTTGGCACTCTCTGTGCTTCCTGGACTTGTATGTCTGTTTCCTTCACCAAGTTAGGGAAGTTTTCTGCCATTATTGTTTCAAATAGGTTTTCGATTTCTTGTTCTCTCTCTTCGCCTTCTGGCACCCCCAAGATGCGAATGTTGGCACGCTTGAAGTTGTCCCAGAGGCTCCTTACACTATCCTCATTTTTTTGGATTCTTTTTTCTTTTTGCTGTTCTGATTGGGTGTTTTTTGCTTCCTTATGTTCCAAATCGATGGTTTGCTTCTTGGCTTTACCTACTCTACTATTGAATCTGTGTAAACTATTCTTTATTTCAGTTAGTGCCTCCTTCATTTCTGACTGGTCCTTTTTTATGCTCTTGAGGCCCTCACTAAGTTCACTGAGGTTCTCACTAAGTCCATTGAGCATCCTTATAAGCAGTATTTTGAACTCAGCATCTGTTAGGTTGCTTAACTCCATTTCACTTAGTTCTTTTCCTGGAGTTTTGTTCTGTTCTTTCATTTGCGACCTGTTTCTTTGTCTCCTCATTTTGGCTGCCTCCCTGTGTTTGCTTCTATGTATTACTTAGCTAGAGGTATGGGACTAGCTGAGACCAGATGCTGCTTGTTTGAAAGAATTTAGGAAAAGCTGAAGCAGGCTCAAACAGGCCAATCCTATGGTCAAGCAACTGGCAACAGCTTGGGTGGGCCTGAAAGTTGGGTGGGGCAGGGCCTCAGGGAATCACCAGGGCGGGGCCAACAGTGTGAGCCAGGTTGCTGGAGTCCCAGATATGGCGGCGTCTGCCAGCCCAGGGAAAGGCTCACCAAAGGAACAAAAGCCTCTGATAGCACGTCTGTCCAGGAGAAAGCTGCCTCTCCAGCCCTTGCTCCAATGCCAAAAAGCTCAGTTCTTCCCCATATGACTCTGGTGCCTTTCAAGCTGCCTCCCGCTTGCTGGAGCCTGGAGGGTGCGAGTCCGAGTAAGTCCGTGTGCGGGCCCTTTAAGAGGAGCTGCCGGGGGCTACAGCCACCTCAGCCTCAGTTCCTGCTGGTTTTTCCAGGCAGAAGTGATGGGGATTCTCTTCCTGGCACTGGAACCCTGAGCTGGGCGCCTGGTGTGGGACGGGGACCCCTCAGTCCTCAGGGAGGACCTTCCCAGCCGAGGTGTCCTCCTGATTTTTATCCGCCACATGTGGGTGTGGGACCAGCCCGTCCGTCTCCGCCCCTCCTACCAGTCTCGATGTGGCTTCTTCTTTAATTTCGTTGTTGTAGGACTTCCATTCAGCTCGATTTCAGGCGGTTTTGAATGATGGTTGTTCTGTAGTTTAGTTGTAACTTTGATGTGGTTGTGGGAGGACGCGATACCGCGTTTACCTACGCCGCCATCTTGACCGGAAGTCTAGAAATTTTTCTTCTTTCTTAAGGTGGGCCTGTAGTGCTATGAACTTCCCTCTCAGAACTGCTTTTGCAATATCCCATAGATTTTGCGTTGTTGTGTGTTCATTTTCATTGGTTTCCAGAAATTTTTTAAATTCTTCCTTGATCTCCATGATAACCCATTCATTGTTCAGTAACATGCTATTTAGCCTCCATGTGTTCATATGTTTTTGCATGTTCTTGTTGCAATTGATTTCTAGTTTCATGCCATTGTGGTCTGAGAAGATGCTTGATATGATTTCAATCTTCTTGAACTTGTAGAGACTTAGTTTGTGCCCTAACATATGGTCTATCTTTGAGAATGTCCCATGTGCACTTGAGAAGAATGTGAATTCTGCAGTTTTGGGGTGTAATTCTCTGTATATTTCTATTAAATCCATTTGATCTAGTGCTTCATTTAGAGTCTCTGTTTCCTTGTTAATATTTTGTCTAGATGATCTATCCAGTGATGTCAATGGGGTGTTGAAGTCTCCTGCTATGATTGTATTGCGGTCGATTTCTCCTTTGAAGTCCTCCAGAAGATTTTTAATATATTTTGGTGCTCCTATATTGGGTGCATATATGTTTACCAAGGTTATATCTTCCTGTTGGATAGACCCTTTCAATATTATGTAGTGGCCTTCTTTGTCTCTAGTTATGGTCTTCAATTTGAAATCTAATTTATCAGATATGAGTATTGCTACCCCAGCTTTTTTTTCCTTTCCGTTTGCTTGGAAGATTTTTTTCCATCCCTTTACTTTCAACCTATGTGAGTCTTTTGTTGTGAGGTGGGTCTCTTGTAAACAACATATGTGTGAATCATGCTTTCTTATCCAGTCAGCTACTCTGTTTCTTTTTATCGGAGCATTCAGTCCATTTACATTTAAGGTGATTATTGATATGTACTTATTTATTGCCATTTTTGTACAGTGTGGTTCTAATTATCTTTCTATTTCTTCTAATAATTATAGCAGTCCTTTTAACATGTCTTGCAGTGCTGGTTTGGTGCTAATATATTCCCTTAGCCTTTTTTTGTCTGGGAAGCTCTTTATTTGACCTTCTATTTTGAATGATAGCCTTGCTGGATAGAGTAGTCTTGGATTCAGATCCTTGTTTTTCATGAACTTGATTACTTCATGCCATTCCCTTCTGGTGTAGTGTTTCTGTTGAGAAGTCAGATGATAGCCTAATGGGGTTTCCTTTGTAGGTAACCTGTTGCTTATCTCTTGCTACCTTTAGGATTCTCTCTTTGTCTTTAATTTTTGGCATTTTAATTATTATGTGTCTTGGTGTGGGCCTGTTTGGGTTCTTCTTACTTGGGGCTCTCTGTGCTTCTTGAACTTGAATGCTTTCTTCCTTCACCAGGTTAGGAAAGTTTTCTGTCACTATTTCTTCAAATATATTCTCTAACCCTTGCTCATTTTCTTCTTCTTTGGGAACTCCAATAATGCGAATGTTATTACGTTTCCAGTTGTCCCACAGTTCTCTTAAGCTATCTTCCTGTTTTTTCATTGTTTTTTCCTTTTGGTTTTCTGATTGATTGATTTTTTCTACTCTGTCTTCTAATTCACTGATCCGGTCCTCTGCTTCCTCTACTCTGCTGGTCAATCCTTCCAATGTGTTCTTTATTTCTGCTATGTCATTCTTCATTTCCACTTGGTTGGTTTTCAGTGTTTCTATATCTTTACTCATGGTGTTGATGTCCTTACTCATGCTGTTTAGTTTCCTCAAGATCATGGCTCGGAACTCTACCTCTGATAATTTGCTTAGCTGCATTTCATTTATCTCATCTTCGGTGGAGTTCTCTTGTTCTTTCATTTGGGATCTGTTTCTTTGTTTCACCATTTTTGCTATCTTAGTGGGTTTTGGAGCCTGCCAAATTTTCCCTGTGGGTGTTGGTGTTCTGCTATTTGTGGCTCCCTGTACTGGGTTTGGATGAGTGTGGAGGGCCCTCCTTCAACACCACTGTCAAGTCTCGCTTTCCTGGGTAGATTTGCAAGGTCAGGAAAGGTTTAGTTATGTTCTAGCTTTTTGCCTGGAGGCTATTAGCCTCAGTTACTTGAAAAGCCTTAGGATCTCTGTTGAATGAGAAACTCCCTCAGATGTTTACAGTGTAAGAGGATTTCCCGAGGGTGGGGCCAATGCTGGTTGTTAATGAGCCTCAATTTGCATTTCTTTACCTCTTTACCTCACCTGGGAATCTCTGAGGGAGGGGCTTCCACAGCTCCGGGAAGGAGCAAACTTGGCTGTTGGTCTGTGCAACTGGGAAGGAGGGGCTGGCCACCACCGTCCTTTGTGGCCACAGCTCAGCACAAACTCTGAGCGCCCTCCAAATCCCAGGTGTCCCCTCAGAGTTCCAGTCCAGTCCACCCTCCCTCTGCCGGAGCCCCAGGTGAGTGGCTGTGGCTATTTAGCACTCTGTCCCGGCCCTCTGCGCTGTGGAGCAGCTGGGGCTCTTAACCCCGAGGGTGGGCGCCGCTGCCGCTGCTCCCAGCTAAGGCCACCGCTCCCAGCTAAGGCCGCTGCTCCCAGCTAAGGCCGCTGCTCACAGCCAAGGCCTCTGCTGTCCGTGGGCTCCCAGCCCGCCACCCTCACACGCCTCCGCAGATCCTACCAGGCTCATTCAGTGTCCCTGGTTGTATGGTCCTCTCCCGCTGCTTTTCTGTTGCTTTTTCCCGACGATTTGTCTTTATTTTAGTTGTAATTCCCGTTTGATCCTAGGAGATCGTCTGTGTAGCTTCCATTCACTCCACCGCCATTTCTTCTCCTTGTTTCTTTTTTAATACAATTTTATTGCATTAATTTTATCTGCAAAAATTAAATTAGAGCCCGGCCAGTGTGGCTCAGTGATTGAGTATCAACCCATGCACCAAGAGGTCGCCAGTTCGATTCCCGGTCAGGGAACATGCCCAGGTTGTGGGCCAAATCCCCAGTGGGGGGCATGCAGGAGGCGGCCAATCGATGTTCTCTTGCATTGATGTTTCTATCTCTCTCTCCCTCTCCCTTCCTCTCTCTCTAAAATCAATAAAGAAATAATTTTTTAATTAAATTAGAATGGAAACATTTATTATTTATATTTTATTATATTTACTTCATGTTTTATAATATAGTCCCACATTTTTTGTATATTTTGAATTCTGAACAATCTGAATTCTGAACATAGTGTTAAAGATATTTAACAAGTACATAAAATAAAGCCTGTGATGCTGGTGTTGATATTTTGCCCTGGAGTTACAGTCATTATTAACTGCCTTTATGAGCCAGGCAGTTAATTATTGGGGGAACAATAATGAGCAAGACCCTTAAGAAGCTTATTCTTTGTCAGACTTTCAAAAATACATATGAATTACTGTCAGATTGAGACTGAAAAGGTTATTATCAGAGTTATCCCAGTGGATGTGCTCTGCAAAGCCATGGGCAGCATGTAGGCCCCGGGTCCCCCTGCTCCCCATTGCAAAAATCCCATATTTGATGTCCTCTGAGAGGGTGTTGAAAAGCACTGGATTCTTCCAAAATCGTCTGTTTTTCTCTTCAATTATTGATATGTAGCTAGCATTGAAATAATAAGGAGATCTTAAGAGGTTAACATTTAGAGGTCTTCTTAAGTTCATAGAAAAGGTTATGCTAGAAATGCCAGACTTGACAATGGAGAGAGACAGAAAAGAGAAAAGAGAAAAGAGATGCTGAATCACCTTGGCAATCAGAGATGAGCATCAGGTGGGCAGTTTTCAAATATTTGGATTTGGATGTTTTCCCCTTGGGAGAGTGACTTTGGTTACATGGTGAAATGGTTTGGGTGGTGAGGGAAAAGGGATGTAGGTGATAGGAGGAAGAGCATGAAGGACAGGGGGAATGGAATCAAAGGCACATTGAAAGAAGTCTTTAAACTATTTTTAACTAAAGCTGCTGATTATTTTTTCCAGTTTGTTTTTTGGTTACAAAAACCCTAACAACAATATTAACAAAGAGCATGTAACATCAAACTTAATGGGCCTCAGCACATTTCTACCTTAGCAGGCTGGAGTCACTCCCTCCCCCATAAGCATTAAGTTTAGTAAAACAACAAAGAAATAAGGCCTAATTATGAGGAGATTTGTCAATATATAAATTAAAGTATTTTAAATACATTTCTATTCCTTTCCAGAAATGACAGTAACATTAATGAGATCCCTGGAGTGTTTCTCAGATCATGTACCAGGTAGAATTAGATAATTTCCTTTAATTAATAGAAAGAATGATTTTAATCAATACATCATAGTGGAGATATAAATAACTACCCTTAGTGAAACTTATTTTCTTTAAGTTTAAACGTTAGTATCTTTAAAACTTATAATTATACATTATTCATTAACTTAGACACATGATATTGTAGGGTGAAATATAAACACTTCCAAATATCATCTACTCTAAATTTGATCAGATCTAAGTTTATGGGATCAATATTAGAACCCTCCTTTAATAAATGTGGTTCAAAAAATTTTACTGATATAATGGAATTAAAGTTATTTTTATATCCCACCAATACAAGGAGATACATTGAAATCTAAGCCCATATAAACAAAAGCTTCTTCTGTTATTCATTCAATAGGCAAATATTTACTGAGCACCTACAATGTGACAGAGACTATTAGGGCTTACATTTTACCTGGAGAAACAGACAATAACAAGTTAGGGATTAAATATATGGTATATCAAATGGCAATAAATTCTATGGAGAATAGTAAAGGAAAGGAAGGAAGGTTTTATTTTTAACATGATGATTAGGAACTAAGACCTTATTCATAAAATGACGTTTAAGCAGAGGCCTAAAGGAGGTGAGGGAGCATGACATATGAAAAGTATCTCACAGACTTTCATCCCTGCAAGTCTAAGGTCGTGAGGGAGAGTGGGCTGGATTCATGTAAGAGAGTCAATGTGGCTGAGGAAGAGAGCACTGGACATTGTCATGCGCTCTCCAGGGTGTCAACAGACATCCTCTAGTAGTTAGCTTCTTCAAGGTGTGCCTCAGCTGCAGAGAGCCACCTTCTCAGGGCAGCACCCAACCAATAGCTAACGAGACAAGTATAAAGATGCAGCTGTTTTGGCCTTAGGAGAAACACTGGCAGGCCATACATGCTCCCAAACTCTTTGTAGGGTTGTCTGCAGTTTTATTGAGCTACTTCACAGTTTGACTTCTTTCTATTTGTCCCATTCTGCTTCAGCCCTCTTCTCTCTACAGGTGTTGAGCCCTACTAAATACAGCCCACTAACTCTGTCTCCAGTGTGTGCTTCTGAAAAACTGCATCTGCCACAGAGAGTGAGCAAGAGGGAGAGCAGCTGGAGATAAGGTCAGAAAGTTGTCTGGGACCTTTGGCTTTTACTGAGTGAGCTGAGGACTCTGGAAAGTTTGGAGCAGAGAGGTGGCTTGTCTGACTTTTCAAAAGGATCCCCATGGCTGTTGTGTTACAGATAGAATGGAGAAAGGGTAGAAGGGAAGGGACAGCACAATCCAGGTGAGAGATGATGATTTGTACCAGCCAGTAGTCATGGGGAGGAAGATTGATAGAAGTGGTGGAACTGGATACAGGGAAGTAGAGTAGATGAAGCAGAGGATCAAATCACCAATTTTGAAGGTAAGGAAGCAGAAAATACCCAATCAGAACAGCAAAAAATAATAATAATAATAATAATAATAATAGTAATAATAATAATCCAAAAAGTAAGGATAGTTTAAGGAGCCTCTGGGACAACTTCAAGCATACCAACATTCATTCATATCACAGGGGTACCGAAAGGACAAGAAATTGAAAACCTAATTGAAAAAATAATGACAGAAAACTTCCCTAACCTGGTGAATGAAATAGACATAAAAGTCCAGGAAATGCAGAGAGTCCCAAACAAAATGAATCCAAAAAGACTCACACCAAGACACATCATCATTTAAATGCCAAAGATTAAAGACAAAGTGAGAATCTTAAAAACAGCAAGAGAAAATGTTAGTTATCTACAAGAAAGCTCCCATTAGACTGTCAGCTAATTTCTCAACAGAAACTTTTCAGGCCAGAAGAAACTGGCACAAAGTATTAAAAGTGATGAAAATCAAGGACCTATAACCAAGATTATACTACACAGCAATGCTATCATTTAGAATCGAAGGACAGATCAAGAGCTTCCCAGACAAGTAAAAGCTAAAGGAGTTTATCACCACTAAGCCAGTATTACAAGAAATGTTAAAGTGTCTTCTTGAAGAAAAAGATAAAAAATATGAATAATAAAATGGCAATAAATATATATCTATCAACAATTACTTTAAATACAAATGGATTAAATGCTCCAATCCAATGACATAGGTGGCTGAATGGATAAGAAAACCAGACCCTTACATATGCTGTCTACAAGAGACTCACTTCAGAATGAAAGACACACACAGACTGAAAGTAAAGGAATGGAGAAATATTTTATGAAAATGGAAACAAACAAAAAAAATCTGGGGTAGCAATACTAATACCAGATAAAAATAGACTTTAAAACAAAGTTTATACAAAGATACAAAAAAGGACCCAACAATTCCACTTTTAGGTATCTGAAGAAACCCAAAACACTGAATTGAAAAGACACATACATCCATATGTTCATTGCAGCATTATTTAAAATAGCCAAGATATGTAAGCAACCTACGTATCCATCAATAAATGAACAGATAAAAAATAAATGGTGCATATATACAATGGAATATGACTCAGCCATAAAAAAGAACGAAATCTCGACACCTGCAACAACATGGATGGACCTAGAGAGTACTGAGTGAAATAAGTCAGACAAAGAAAGACAAATCCCAGATGATTTCACCTATATGTGGAATCTAAAAAACAAATTAAACAAATAAGCAGAACACAAACATACTCATAGATACAGAGAACATTTTTATGGTAGCCAGATGGGAGGGAGGTTTGGGCAATGAGTGAAAAGGTGAAGGGACTAAGTGCAAATTGACAGTTACAAATTGGGGATGTAAGGCACAGCATGAGGAAGAGTCGATGACATTGTAATAGCTATGTACGGTGTCAGATGGGCACTAGTTATTTTGGGATGGTCACTTCGTAAGTTACATAAATGTCTAATCACCAGATTGTACTCCTAAAACTAATATAATATTGTATGTCAACTGTAATTTTAAAATAAAATAAAATTTAAAAAGAGAAGTAACCATAGAATTCTGAAAATAGATGCTAACTGAAAAGTATAAATCATATATGCACATGTTAAGTTTTTGATAGAAATCTTTCGCTTTCTTGTTCTGCTTGCATAGAGTGGACAGGTAAAAGCACATGCAAAAATAGTAAAGGAGTTTTTTTAGTTCAGTGTTTCTTAAACCTAATGTACAGATTAATTACATGGGATCTTGTTAAGCTACAGATTATGATTCACTCGGACCTGGAGTAGGGTCTGGATTTCTGCACTTTTAACAAACTCCCTGGTGTGCTGCTGCTGGCAGTCAACAAACCACATCTCCAGCAGCAATGCTTTAATTAACACTATCTGGTAAGAGAGTGAATTGACCCTGTGTCAGAGAAGAGGACTCTGCAGACACAGCTCAACGGGAGGTCTAAGCACAGGTGCACACTGACAGAGAGGGAAGGCTTTTGAGTATAAACAGAAGAAGGATGCTAAGTGAATAATACCTGTTTAAACCTGAGAAAACCAGGGTGAAAATTATAACATTTTACAGAAGAAAAGATCATTCTGTTAAAATAGAACCTAACCATGCATAGGTCTCCATATTTCTTTAAATTTTACAATCTAATCTGATTTGTACATCCTATTTGAAGGTAATGTTTATACCAGTACTTTATAGCTTACTTCCATGTTTTTGTTTATTTTTTAAAGAATAATTAGACGGAAATGCTTTTTTTATTTTCTTTGGTTCAATTGTCCCAATAGTTCTCAATCCTGACCGCACATCCTAATCTGGAAAGCTATCAAACTGCTATCCCCAGGTCCACTCCTAGAAATTATGATTCCATTATTCTGTGGACTTCTGTAAATTGTAAAGCTCCGCAGGTGATTGTAAAGTGCAGCTCAGGGTAAGAACCACTGAAGACTAGCCCTGCACACCTGAACTTATAAAGTTATAGCAAACATCATAAAAGATTAACCAAATCCTTTGATCTCAAAAACTTCTAAAAATCAAGTCACTTCTCTTTTCCTTTTCCATTTTTCCAAATCAAAGGCTTCAGACAGATTATCTTTAAGCAGGTTTCAAAAGACTCTCACTGAAATTGAAATGTTGATCGTTGCCAGCAGATAGCAAAATGAAACTGATAGGAAGAACTGTTCCCAAAGTGTTAGAATGACCTATTGATCCTATGGTGCTTTAAAATACATAGAAGGAAGAAACGAAGGAAGGAAGGAAAGAAGAAAGGAAAGGAGGGGTGAACAGAGAGGAGGGAGGGAAACAGTAAGCTCCTTTGAGATAATATTCAAATTTTTGTCATTGAGGTGCTTTTGTGTAGAAACAGTTCAAAAGAGTCATTTTTGGAACTCCAATTTTATGTACGATTCTAAAAATGAAAGGGCAAATTAAAAAATAAACTTCAGAGCTCACAATGGTACCATAAACATAGGACATTGGGAGAATCCCACAGAGATAGGTTAGCATGATTTGTTAAATGATAACAACAGTAAGATCAAGGCAAACCAGTAAGATCTCCCTGTAAGTCAGCTCACTTACCGCTATTCTCCAGCCACTGACAGCACCCCAGAATCCACCCCGCCATTTTAGAAAATGTCTCCGCCTGAACCACAGGGAAATTAAGTGAGAGTCAGTAAATGGCTCAGGGCAGATCTATCCCACTAAATGAAAAAAATCAATCAACTTTATGCATGAGGGATGTCACAGTTCCATGACATTGTCTTTGGTTCTTCCACCTGCTAACCAGGAAGATAAGAATTTGCCTTTTGATGATGGATAATTCAATAATCATCTAAAATATAGCTGCTGCTGCTGCTGCTGCTGCTTCTGCGTTTTCTTTGTCTTTGATTTTGTTTGGGTCTCCACAAACCATCAAAGTATGGTATGAGAAAATTACCCGAAACTGATGTTTGGAATTCACTCTAGGTTTCCCAGAAAGGAAACCAGCATGGGCCAGGGGCTCCCCTTCTCCCAGTTCATTTTCCCAAGATTCAGTTTCCCACAACACTGGTGCAGACAGAAAGAGCAACAAGCTGTGGGCCTGAGGTCCTCCGGTTATTGGCTTTCCAGAATACCTCCTAAAAGAAAGGCTTGCACCTGTGTCCAGACTAGCCAGGATCCAAGTGGACTATTTTTCCCTCCACTGGCAAAGTGACTATCCCAATTACCTCTAAAAAGGGGACACAACAGAGGGACATGTTCCTTTCCTGGAACACAAACTCACCATATGCCCAACATAGGAGTATCAGGGGACCCCTGCCTTCTCTTGCCAACGCCGGTGACTTATCTCTTCTAGGCTTTCTCATATGTCCACAGTTAACTGGCAGCTGGATGACCTACAATGGCTTCACTCACACACCTGGAAGTTGGTTGGCTTTTTGAATGGGGTGTCTCAGTTCTCTTCTACATAACCCTTTGTCCTCCACGGAGCTAATATATTAGTGTGCTAGGGTTTCCATAACAAAATACTGCAGACTGGGGGTCTTAAACAACAGATATTTATTTCCTTACAATTCTGGAAACTGGAGTTGAGCTCAAGATATCAGCAGGTTTGGTATCTTCTCAGGGCCTCTTCCCTTGGTTTGTAGATGGCCATCTTCTCCCTCTGTCTGCACACAGTCTTCCCTCTGTGTGTGTGTCCTCATCTACTCTACTTATAAGGACATAAGTCATATTAGACTAGGGCAACCGCCCTCGTTTAACCTTAATTATTTCTTTAAAAACCTATCTCCAAATACAGTCACATTCTGAGGTACTGGACATTAGGACTTCAACATGTGGATCTGGGAGGAGACACAATTCATCTCATAACAGCTTACATGGGCTCATTCACGTGGTGATCTCAGGGTTCTAAGCACTGAAGAAAAAAAAGTCCCATTGATACAAGTGCTTTTCACATCTCTGCTTATGTCACATTTGCTTAAGTCCCATTGGCTGGAGCTAGTCTCTGGGTCAGAGTCAGCACAGAGCAGCAAGACCAAAGGAAGTAGATAGAGGGAGGGAAATAATGTGTGGCTGTTTTTGCAGTCTACTACATGTTGTGATGGAAATAGATCAAAATGTGCCTACTTTTGCTCCTAGAGAACTCTCCCTGGGAGAGTTCAGATATCTCTTTCCAGAAAAAAGATTTCCAGTACAATACAATTCATACTCATGAGCTATGACTTATTACAGTGTCAGTATGAACAAGACATGCAATTTCCTTATCAAATGAGAAAAGCAATCCTCATCCTTCCTTCCCTTCCTTACACAGACCTTATAAGATCAGATGTGAAAACTGTTCGGAAGAAATGTGCTCTGTCAGTCTCCTTCAGTAACATATGTATTATACTGACCAAATTTGAGGTATCAAGCAATGTGGATATTTTGAATCAACTCCAAGTCATGCAGATTGCTGACCTATCCTCAACATTTTTACAAAAATTGCCTTTTAACAAGACTCTTCAGAATGCAGACTAAGCCTTTCAACTGACATTGTGACTGTCACTGCTAAGTCTCTATCAAGCTAAACTCTCTGTCCAATGGTCACTAAAGAGCGTGAGATTTCCACAGTCCATTTGCTCCACTTCAATTTGAGTGGTGTCAGATTCTTCAGAGGTTCCAACAACCGACGAGCACAGAAAATGAGGTTTTGTAATAAATGCTTCATAGGAAAGAACAAGGTCAGACATCTATCTGAATCCATCCCATCCTTTTAAGACACAGCTCTAGCCCTTCCTATTCCATGACACTTTTTCTGATGATTCTTGCTCACAGAAATCTCGCCTCCTGAGCTTCAGTAATGTTTTATTGAATGAACTAGATTTAATAGGAAGTAAGCAAAACCTGATTATTTTTCTCACCTTCCCCCATAAGTTTGATCAGCACAGTTGTCCCTTATCACCTGTTTGGGTAAGAGCTGAAGCAGATTCCTTTTCTTTGGCCACTTTTAGATACAAAAATGTCCAATGGAAATTAATAATAGCAGGACATCAGTCTAGTCAAATCTTATAACTACATAATTTTAACATAGGCAATATAATAGCCAAACTCCTATTGAATTCAACCTTGTCCTGTACCCCATCTGGCACTGGCCTCAGGCTTGCAAGCCTGCAGTGAAAGAGAAGCAGTGGTCACGTGCTCTACCCTGCCTCTCTTCTCTGCTCCACCTCCTTTCCACCCACTAGCTGCCAGCGTAGCTGAGATCTGGAGGTGGTGCTTGTTAGCCATTGCAGATGTACAAAGCAGACTCTTCCTCTCCTGGTGTGCTTTTGCTGGTTTCTGGGAATTTCCACTTTTGACTCCCTTTTTGTTGCCTCCTTCAGTGCTTCCCTTCTGGATAATTACTTCTGATTCCCACTTCTGTTTCCAGGGATCCATCTCTCAGTTAGGGTTGTATTAACCTTCCAGATGATCTTCCCAGGCAGGAACCCAAACAGGAAGACCAAACTATCTCCTTTCTATAAGGTTTACATCTCCCCAGGAAATGTGCTCCTTTACCCCACTCTCAGCAGAAGTTCAGACACTACCATCTCTTTCTTGATTCTTTTGCTGTCCCAGGACTGTTGGCATGCCACAGCCACAGCCATCTGACTTCATTCACTTTAAGTGAGAATCAGATATCAAACTTTGAGTCTCCCACATTCTCAGGAATGCAGCTAGTCTTTCTGAGTAGTTTTCTTGAAACCCCCCTTTATTTGACTTAACATTAATGAAAAGTACTGATGAGGATGAAAGAAATGCACAGAACCCTCTCAGCTCCCTCCAAAGAAAGGTATTCTTTCAAGTCTTCAATCTCTTCCTCCTGTACATGCTAGAAGTGGATAATGTGTTAATGAGAACAGACCAATTTCACAGTCTCTTTACATACTCTGCCCAGGTGGTCTCATCTAGCACATTGCCTTGGGAGTGTGGATCCTTGGCACCAACTGATTTGTTCTCAGCCTTGGAATCCTCACTGAAAATCTAGACAAGAGTAACAGTAACATCTAACACCTTGTTACTCTTCAATATGTATTGTCTTTAACAAAATTGCCTTATTTTACTGAGTACCCTATAAGATTGGCCATATTTAGACCTTGGGAAGATGAGAGTTTGGGGAAGGTGAATAAGTGAAGAAGAGAATAATATAATCTGTATTCTTGAGGTCCTCAAAAACTAGTGAGACTCCTGTAGAAACTTTTTGGAAATATCTATCTGTCCCAATGGCCTGACGCCCCACCTTTTTCAGCCTTGTGGAATAGAGAAGTATCCAAAGTATTCTAAGCAATAGAAACATAGTACACACATAAAAAGGAGTTTAGAGCCCGGCCAGTGTGGCTCAGTTGTTGAGCATCCACTCATGCACCAAGAGGTCACCAGTTCAATTCCTAGTCAGGGCACATGCCCAGGTTGTGGGCTAAATCCCCAGTGGGGGGCATGGAGAAGGCAGCCAATCTATGTTCTCGCTCATTGATTTTTCTATCTTTCTTTTCCTCTCCCTTCTTCTCTCTCTAAAACTAATAAAGAAAAAAAATTTTTTTAAGGAGTTTAGAGCAAGGCAACAGCTTAGAAGTAAATGTAGTTGATTCACAAAGGCATCATGGAAACTCAGTATTTGGCGTAATCCTCAGGATATGAGTAGGATTACACTGGGAAAAATTGGAAATATTTCTGATAGAGAAAATGCTACGTGCAAAGACGAGGAAATGGAGAATTTAAACATTTAGCTGAGGGGCCTAATATGTCGAAAGAAGTACTAAAAAGAAAATCAGCACAGCCAGTGTGGCTCAGTGGTTGGGCGTCGGCCCATGTACCAAGATGTCACTGGTACGATTCCCAGTCAGGGCACATGCCCAGGTTGTGGGCCAACCCCCCCGTGGGGGGCATGCAGGAGGCAGCCAGTTGATGTTCTATCTCATCAATGTTTCTGTCTCTCTCTCCCTCTCCCTTCCTCTCTCTCTAAAAAAATAAAAAATAAAAATCAATAAAAGAAAATGAAATAAATAGATTAAGGGCTAGATTTTAGAGAATCTTGAAAAACATGTAAAAGAAGTTCAGAAATTCTTGAAGACTTTTTAACTGGGGTAACATGATAAGATCTGTGCTACAAAAACAAATTATTATTGTAGCAATTTGGAAAAATTAGAAGGTAAAGGGGTTGGATACAGGGAAAGCAGATAGACAACAATCAACAATTACAATAACCTGGGAAAGGGTAGTAAGAAACCAATCTAGGACCGTGGATATTGGAATAGAAAAGGGAAAAGGCCAGTTTATCATGTTGTTGCTGAAATTAGAGTACATATTGATGGTACCATGGCAGAAATAACCTCAGATCTAAACGGCACAAAACATGATCACGCCCTCATCCCTTTAATGAGTAGCTACCTACTGCCCTGCTACACTGCTATTGTAGAAGCTGGATGCAGGCTGTAGTAGCCATGGGCTGCTTCCTCACTAGTAGAATCATCCCCTTCTTTAGGGCAGCAATTTTCAAACGTTATGCCTCAAGAGGCCCAGTGGTGGTCTTCGCAAGAATTTTTAAAATGTGCAATACCTCACAATTTAGTCAGGGGCACTGACCTTGTTTTTCTTAGATTGTCAAATAAAAAATATGACAACAGCCAACACAACAGTAGCCTTTCAGTGTGAATGAATCAAAATTATACCTACTTTTTGTCAGATCGGCAAAAAATATATTTTTGGTGTGCTGCAGAATTTTAGTTATTAGTTTAAGTGTGCCCTGAGATTAAAAAGGTTGAAAATCGCTGCCGTAGAAAATAGCACTTCAGTTTCCTCTGAGAAATTGGTTCAGGAAGCTCTACTGAATTTCTGTGGCTCTACCTCACTGCAGATGCGATGCAGGCATGTCTTCATCATAGAATGAGGTAAATAAGGCAGTATCCAATGCTGTAGCTCTCAGCCCCAGGACTAGAGAGCCAGGCTCATAAAACCCCCACCTGAAATCACCTGCTGTGTGATTCCCACCCGAAAACAGACTTCCTTGGTGAGGAGGGAGGCTCTGTAGGCATCAAACCGTTGCCGTAAAATTAGTTTTTCAAAGACCCCTCTTACTACAATCTGTACTTGATGGAGTCTATGGTGTTAGACTCTCTGGGATTGAATGTTGGTCATCCCGACCTTGGACAAGGTAATTAACCTCACCATGACTTATCATCTTCATCTGGAAAGTGGGTATGACAATAGTGCCTACCTGATAGGGATGTTTAGGAGGTTAAATACCTTAGGATTTACAAAGTTCTTAGGACATTGTCTGCAGTATAGAGAAGGCTCAAAACATATTAACTAATAGTCCCAGAAGCACTTAAACATGTAGGCTAGTTACTGTCCAAAAAAGTAGCTCAGCGTCTCATTGCACAAGAGCTAAGAGAGTTGTGTTTAACATATTTTTTCCACATTTCTCATAAACAAACCTGTCCATAAAGTATTTTCATGTGTCTAGTTAAGGGTGTACTTTCCAGAAAACTCACCCTAGAGCCTATAAAAATGATGCAGCTAAATTTGAACTCAAATGTTTCACTGGGATTACACTAAGATTCTTTGATGAAGGAAGCCTTTGGCTGGTAACACCTGATCTAAATTTTTTTTATAATAAATAATACAGACCTCTGAGACTAAATCATATACTTTTTGCTGACATATGCAATGTCTGCATCTCTTTTAAGTAAAAATTGACTGTCTCGGGTTTGAATAATACATGTCCATGTGTAGGCACCTTTCCTTCCCCCCACCCATCACCCCTCACCAATCCTGTCTGCCAAGTTCAGATGCAGCCTCAGACCTTTCTCAGCACGAGAAAGACCCTGGGCCACCCCCGGCCCTTTGAAGATAATAGGATATAAGATCCATTTGCCATTTAGGGTGATTTTGTCAGGGTGAGGACCTAAAACTTGTCACTCAACAGAATGGTGACTTTGTCTTTTCAATAACTTTAACCAACATTGCAGAATTTCCATAATACTAAGAATTAGTGCTATAGTCATTTGCTAGGTAATTTGATTACCAATGGACTGGGTATTGAGAGAGCCACTCTAAAGATCAAGTTGACTAAGAGTTTAGTGTCTCTGGGTTTCTCTAAGTTCTTTCCTTATTAGGTCATTAGAAAGCAAAATATTTGGCCCTTCTACTGCACATGTGAAGAATGTAGGATAGATGCCCTGGCTCCAAGTCCCAGGCCCACCACTTATTTGCCATGAGACATAACAATAATACCTGTGCTGCTGACCTCCAGAGGGTTCTTACAATAAGCCAAGGGGATCATTCACATTTGTACGCACCTCAAATGCTTTGATGCCACAATGCAGATCTCCTAACACCCACAGAAATGTCTTTGGTAAGATGTGGCTAAGTGACAGATCCACATAAGAGGCGGCCATTAAAGTGGTGTCATTCACATTTAAAGATAGTGCTCACTAATGACTAAATGTCCCCATTAAAGAATTTTGTGGGTAAGTTCCACCCTGAGTTTAGTCCAAGGAGCATTTATCAAAATTTTGTAGGATTTCTTTTCTCTGACAAGGAAAATTATATAACTTTATTTCACTTTTCAGAGCCAAGATCAATGAAAAACTGTTAAATTAGCACATCGTAAGTGCCTGGGAACATCTATTTTTGATGTTCCTTTCAAAGTATGAGGTCTACTATTATTTTTAATTTGACACTTCTGTGTTACATTGAATTTATATGAGCACTCACATTCATCCACAAGAAGAAGGAATGGAAATTAAGGAGATATCAGAGATGAGTGACGGGATTACAGCCCTGTCATCTACCCTGAAAATTTTCCAGAAGAAAATAAACACCTGTCCTGTAGGTCAGTCAGCCATTTATCTAAAGGTACTTTCCAGGGATCTTGTTCAACACTCAGATTCTCTGATTTCATCTGCACCCAAGGCACTGTAGCAACTTTAAGATTATTCAGGACAAAGCTAACAAACCCAAGAAGCCCACATCAGTCTATAATCCCAGCTGGGGTCCCTCTCCAGATTCCAGCAGGTTCCCCATTGGAGACTAGTGGGAAAGGCTCATTGCCAGTCTTGAGCTGAGGACAGTTAGAGCAGGAGATCCCAAGTTCAAGCCCAGCATGTTTTGTTTTTTTTTTAAAACCAGGGAACTACTCTAAAGTTTTTTGTAACAAAGTTTACAAACATGTATTGTTCACCCACTATGTATGAGTAACATGTTATCAGGAGTACAAACACAACTATAAGATGCAATTCTTAGTCTCAGGAAGTCCATGATGTTGTAGGGAAAGGGGCAAGTGTAGGTATAATAGGGGGTGTCGTGGGATAAAATCTGCATGAAAAGCATAAATCATGACTGAGAAGGTGAGATGAGAGGCAGAGTGGCGGCATGGTTAGCAGCCTGAGCTCAGAAGCTGACACCATTAATACCTGGTTATTGTTAACAGGAAAGAAGTAAATGGGAGATGAGATAATAGGCATGCCATTTATACAGCTTTGCCAGAAAGCTACAATTTAACACTCTCCAAGTCTTTTCCTTGCAGATTAATGGGGAAAGGCACTGGACAAAGGCAGTTTAGATGCATGCCCAGTAAGGTCTGAGTGACATGGGAAGGTGCTTACTTGTCAATCTCACCTGGAGACTCAATCATACCTGGTAATTGACTGGAACAGGCGTGGCCACTGCAAGGGCACAAAATCAGAGATACATAAGCTCCTAAACAAAGAAAGTTCCCTCTCTTGGCTCTTGGCTCTTTTGCACACTGGGCTCCTGGCTCTCCTGTTGCAGGGGAAGTGTTCCCCTGCACTCATCCATGTGGCCCACAGCCACGTGGGCTCCACATAATGGACTGATGGACTGAATCTAGCTTGATGCCTGATGCTACATCAAACTCAGCTTCCCCATGGAACAGAAACTCTGGACACTGGCCTTGCTTCTAGCTTTGCTAAATCCACAGCTGCCCTTTTTCCAGACTGGCTTAAGAGAACTGGGACTTGACAACCCAAGAGATGTAACTCCACATGAATAAAAACCATTCATTCTCCCGTGTGAGTCTTAGACAATTCATTCTCTCAAGATATTGCAAATACCCCACTCCCACTAGTGACAGAGGAATTGGACCCACTCATTTCTCCAGTAACAAACCCGGACCATGACATGGGCACAAATGCCTGCTCTACTGCTTACCAAAAATAGGACCCTGGGCAAGTCACTTACCCTCTCCATGCCTCAGTTCCTTCATCAACTCAGGATAGTAACAGTGCCTACATCACTGTTTTGTTGTGATGACTAAAGGAGTAATTCAGGTAAAACACTTAGAATAGTCCCAGACATATAGTGTGCATGCTACGTTGGGATGAAGAGGTGGGATGAAGAGGTGGCCCTTTCCTTCTCTTTACTGGGGAATCCCAAATGGATAGAAAAGAAAGCTCGTGACCAGTCCACCCTCCTTACTGACCAGACCTCCTAATGATGTTTGCTAGGAAGGAGACACTGAGAGAAAGATTGCTCTAACCTCCACAGGTCAGCCCCCTTTTAATCGCATCACCTAAGAGACCACCACAATCAATTTTCTTAATGCCCTTAAAATTAACTCCAGGGATTTTAAAGAATTAAAGAGAATTGCTGGGTCTCTTTCACTGATTCAGTATAATAGCAAGCTTCTCCCCATTTATTTTTGGGATTCAGCTGCTGTTGAAAATGTTTGATAACTAATGGTTAGTCTCCTTAGTAACCATAATTTTGCCTCAAATATAAGAAAAAAAAGACATCCAATGTGTCCCCAAATAGCATCTAGGGAAATGAAAAATTGAAAATAAAAAGTGGATCCAAAAGACAAATGTTTCTCCTTTCAAACTTTGCCCATGACCAGACCCTTCCTCACCACAGAGAGGAAAGGTCGGACTCCACAGGCCCTTTATGAAGGGCATTTGGAAACACTCTGACCTGGCCTGAAGAAAGACCCCACACTCATAAATATCTGAGCATAGCCATCTAGTTATTAATAATAATAAATTCTCTGATCAAAGACAAATGATAGATAGATAGATGATAGATAGATAGATAGATAGATAGATAGATAGATAGATAGATAGACAGACAGATAGATAATGCTTCTACTTAATGTCAAAAAATTTTCATGTCCCCAAATATTTCCCCCAATCCAAGATTTACCATGTCTGAAATCCCACTATTATCATGCCTTTCAGTTAAGCCCCACCCTTTGCTGGTATTATTTAATAAATTCAAATAGCCTCAAGATTGGTAGTTCCCCTGTGTCCCTAACACCTTGGTCTGCACACAGCCCTCAGACCTCCTTCCTCTGGACTGAAGGAACAGGGAGCTGGGAGCCCAACGTCTGCAGATAACTCCACGATGGTCTATACAGAGAAAGGACCCAGCCAGAGTCCTGACTTTCTACCCTCACCATGTTGTTGAGAGCTGGTCCTCGATCCCTGCCTTGTCCACTATCATCCTCTGACTTAATGGCAAGGTTAGGAAAAGACATCATTCAGTTCTTGCTTTTAGTCTTATAACTGGAATTTCCAAAACTCACTGGTGGGAGTGGGGAGGCAGGTTTCAGTTGGTAGGTCAGGCTTGGCTTGGTTAGCACGCCTTGAATTACTCTGACCTGCTCAGGCTGCAAGGAGAAAAGTAAGTGGGGATGAAAATATTCAAAGAACAGCATTGTCATGGGCATTTCAAAAGCAACACAGCCAGCCAAATCAATCAGGGTAAAAAAACTGGCTGGAAGCCACCCTCCAGTCAGTCCTGCAAGAGAAAACTTAGCGGCATATGTTCCCTTAAATATGGAAAATTGCAATTCATTTCCAAAGTAATCATTTCTAGCGCCTGCCCCAACTTTTTCTGCCTCTCTGAACTTCCTGGATACATTTACAATGTAAAACTCTCTTCCTGTGTGTGCCTTCACACTGCGTTTTATTTGCAATGCAGAATATCACTGTAGCCCTCCCAGTCCTTATAAATTAAGTTTATTTTGAGAGAGGCGGGATGGAGCAGAAGTAGTCCCTGCTGTGACCTAATGTTGTAAGAGTTTATTTCTTTGTTTGTCTTGGGAAACTATATTGATGGGGCAGGCAGGGGGAACAAAAGATAGCTCTACCACCCCCACCCCATGCCAGTTTTTACTCTCATTTTTAAAAAGCAAATGTAACCAAATAATCTCTTTCCAGTTGCATTCAGACCAAATGGGGACACTGGGTAATTGAGAAACAAGATTTCCATCTGCTCTATCAATTGAAAGGCGGAAATTGGAAAGACCAAAAAATAAATAAATAAGTAAATAAATAAATAAAGTTGGAACCAATATTTCCTTGCCTGTGAGCACTGTGGATGGATGGATAATCAAGTGCCTGGAAAGAGCTGGGATCCTTGAATGACTGACAGCCGCAGCTCCAACTCAGCCTTGCAGAGTGTCTGTGTTCCCAAAGCTTTCTGCAGGGCCAGGACAATGCCCTCCATGCCCCATTCCACTGGTTATTATGTCTTCCAGGTCCCATCCTCATTGGCCACCAAGTATGCATATGCATTTATTTATGGAATCAACCAGTATTTGCTGGGCCCCTGCCACCTCTGCCTTTACTTATTCATTTAAATTTCACCATGACCCTATGAAGTAGGTGCGGATAGAGAGCTCATCATTGTGCTGAAATGTTATTAAGTCTCATACTCTATTGATCTTTTCCCATATGTCTGTTTTGTCTTCAAGCTAGATTGGAAGCTTTTCAAGAGCAGGAACCTTGTCTTTCATTGATCACATTCTCCAGACGGGCTTCAAGCAAAGAGCCCTGCATATAACTAAAAATAATAACCCAATTAGGGGGAAAAAGAAGAGGGGTTGATTTTATTTCATTTTCAAACATAGTTATGTGCCCAGTAAAGCAGAACTTTATCACTTATGAATATAACACTTTCAATCACTAGCAAGAAAACAGATTTTCTTGAATCTGAGCCCTTCCTATTTCTAGAGTTGGAAACACCATCTTGGAGCAGATTGTTGCTCTGAGAAGAGGCAATTGAGTAGTCTCACTAACTTACTTAGGTTAAGGCAAGCACCTGTTCATCTGGAAGAATTGCCTAACCATATGCCTTTGTCTTGGCAAGGAGTTCTGCCATTAGAGGTAGAAGTCAGTCCATGATCTTCCCTAGTGGATATTTGCATCTGCTAATTTACCTCTGGGCCTTGGAGACTTCCAAGAGGAAGGGGAAGATGACCCAGGGTTCTGCTTGTTATGGTGTAAAGTTATTGGACAGGGCTATGGACAGAGGTAACAGCTGCCAAGAAACGACATAGAAGAAATGGACCATTCGTGGGGAGCATTACTCAGCTCAGACCTTGCTCTTTAATGGGGAGGGCTGGTGTTGATACTGGGGGACTGCTCCTGGACCTGCCTCCTTCACCAAGGAAGACACATTTTGAAATGGCTGCACAATTTGTTCTACACTGAATTGTGCCCCTCCCCCTCCACTGTGGTTGTACCTAGAGACAGGGTCTTTAGGGAGTAGTTAAGGTTAAATGAGATTATAAAGTAGGGCCATAATCTGATAGTACTGTGGCCTCATAAAGAGGAAGAGACAGTGAAAAGAGAAACAAATAGCAAAAATGCATCTTACTCTTCTCTCTCTCTCTCCCGTTCCATGAAGGGACACAGGGAAAAGGTTGTTGTCTGCAAGCCAGGAAGAGAGCTCTCAACCGGAACCACCCCATCCAGACACTGACCTAGGACTTTCAACCTCAGGAACTATGAGAAAATAAATCTCTGCTGTTTAGGCCACCCAGTCAATGGTATTGTTTGGCAGCCCATGCTGACTACCACAAGTGCTATCATTCCTATTTGGTGGATTAGAAACAACTCAGAAAGGTTAAGTAACTTGCTCAACATAAATCAATAAGTGGCAGAGCCATAATTCCATTACACAGTCTTTGCATTTTACACAGCTGAGAGTCTGATGGAAAACCACATTCACTTTGATCCACACTGTTACAGATAAGGGAGGTAGGCTAATTAGTGAGACACTAATGAGAAATGCATAAGCCATCATAATAACCATTGGTGACTTGGATGTTGAAAGAGCAAGGTCTACCAGAAACCTTTGTTGAATGAATGAATGAATGAATGAATGAATGAATGAATGAATGAATGAATTCTGCCAGGTTGGAGCTAATAAGGTTTCATGGAGGAGGTGATAATTAACAGGCTGGCATTCTTTCCACCACAGCTTGGGCCATCCCTTAGTGAACCGTTTCCTCACTCTCAGATTCCGTGAAGGGTCAGTCTCTCCTTGGCCACACACCACTGGGAGACCTCGGATTTGCAGACTTATCCCTCCTGCTTGTTCCCACAGTGTCTTGTATGGAAATGACAACAGATAAATGTGTGCTGGTTGATTGCTGGCACCTCCCTCTCCCCTCTTCCTGTGTGTACCCTCCTGCAGTGTATACTGAGGCTTCATGAATTCAATAGGAATTTTTGTTTTTATTTTCTCTGCATCTGTGCACGAAGGCTCCATGTTGCCTTGACACTTAGGGTCGTTATGTAGAGGGAGTGAATATTTATGTATTTTACTACTAAAACAAGAGAAGAGCTGAGATAAGCAGGAGATATACCTGTACACAGTAATAGAATTGGACAGGAAACTAGAGAATGGAGACCACCCTATCCCCACACTATTCTGCCCTCAGGGAAAGGAGGAGAGAGTCACCAGGAGGGAGTGCAAGGAGGTGTGACCTTGGAAGAGATCAGGGAGGAGAGACAAGACATTCTGACCTGGGGACCAGGCTGAGAGGAGGGGCAGCTCAGGAATCAGGACCGGGTCCAGAGAGCAGCAGCAGGAGCCTCACCAGAGGGTGGAAGCCAAGCCACCTCCCGAGTCATTCACTGCCACTCAAGGTGCCACATTATCCAAGCTGGAAGCCCTGTCAGCTATCCTTCTTGTGGCACTGGAGCAGGCACTTTCTCTGTCTCAGCCACCTGTATTTTGCCAGTGGATTCTCCGCCAAAGGGCAGAAGGGCACCTACCTGGCTGAGCTCCATCCCTACTGTTTTCTGTGGACTCTCCAGTCATTCACCGTTAAGATAAAGCTAAACCACAGAGCTTACTATGTAAATAAATGTGTACTTATATAATAGTATATATAATGTATACTTATTTATTTAATCCTCACTACAGGTCTACAGCAGATACTATATTATCACAATGTACAGAAAAACCTGTCTGTGGTACAGAGAGGTTTAATAAACTGCCCCAAATCACACAGAGCTGAGCTTCAAACCCAGCAGTCTGGCTCCAGATCCCTGGTTTCAGCCACTATTTGACACTACCTCTCATTGTCCAGGATACATACACGAGGGTGTGGGAGCACAGGGACAGTGGCAGGGGGAGTGGGAGGAATAGGCCTGCAGCACTTCCAAGGCACTGGGCGGAAGGCCCCACCTCCGTTACACGGGATCCACCCTCTGCTCTGTACTGAGCTCTCTAGGTCCCAGGTCCATCTCTCACTGTGGACTTGAACTCCAGGTCCAGAGCCCTGTTTTGTCTTGATACATCCATAGCCCAAGACTTTCATGTACAGAGAGCTGAGTAAATGCTAAAAATATTAAATTTCTAGATGTTGTAAATAAAAGCTTTATGTTTGAGTATGTTTTTTCCCCCTAGAGCACCCTGAAGGATACATTTCTCAAAGAGGCACACGCAGAATAGCGAACTCTTCATATCATAGAGCTCTCCTGTTTGACCCAATACCCGTTTGAATTCTCTAGACCAGCGGTTCTCAACCTGTGGGTCACGACCCCTCTGGGGGTCGAACGACCCTTTCACAGGGGTCGCCTAAGACCATCGGAAAACACATATTTCTGGTGGTCTTAGGAACCGAGACACCACTCCTCTATCTGTCTCCAGGTAGGTCCGCCCACATGCAGATACGCCCACATACAACATGAGGAACTGCATTAAAGGGTCACGGCATTAGGAAGGTCGAGAACCACTGCTCTAGACAGTGTGGAGGAAGACAAGAACTTACCTTCAATGGTGCTTTACACTTTTCATAGAGTTTCTGAAAATACACCACCTCAGTTAATTCTCACCAATTCTGGGAGATAGGTGTTTAAGAGAAGTGTTAGCACTGCTACTACACAGGTTAAGAAACTGAGGCATTAAAGAGGTTAAATGTTGTATCTGAAATCACATACCTACTCAATAGTAAAGCCAGGACTTAAAAGCCAATCCGTGCTTCTCAGTTTCTGGTCTGGCATTCTTTCCTCTATACCTGTGTGCATGTCTTGAATAATGAGTTTCTCCTTCTCAGATTCCACAAGCTTTCTTCCACAAGTACCTTTTCTCAGGCTGTACACCTGCTGGAAAGGATTTGGGAAAGGCAGTTTTATAGAGTCTTACTGGTTAAGCTAGCCATTGCCCTTGCCGGGGACCAGCAGCAGCATCATCACCTGGGAGCTAGTTAGAAATGCAGAACCCGGGGCCCATCAGGACACACTGAGTCTAAATCTGCATGAACACAAAGGTTTGAGAACCACTGCTAGGACAAGGGCAGTCATCAGCAATTAAATATAAAGAAGTTGAATGTTAGGAGTGGGTCTGCGAGAGTTAAATGGGTATCCTCTGAAGTGACTACATTCAGGTATTGACTTGGTAAGCACCCACTGGGACTCGTGCACGACACAAATGTGAAGGATATCGGTACGTGCCTTGGACTTGGACCTGTTGCAAACTGCAAGCAGTAGACACTGGGGATGCATAGGTGAATGTTGTGCACCTGGCAGTCTCTCTCGCACCGGAAACCGAGAGACGCTGACACCCACCTAAAGAGATATACACATGGATTCTCTGCCTGGAAATAGGGTATCGACCAACACCATTGCCTTCTCCATGCTTTCTGATGCTGCACAGGGTACTGTGGGCCTCCACATTCTGAACACACAGTTTCAATTCTGTTTGGCATAGACCAGAAAAGTGACTCTTTGCATTACACATTATTGCTGCCTGAGTTAATTTTATGGAGGTCTGTCACCTTGTCGGTAGACAGAGCGTAGGCTGAATTGGATGCAGCCTCCTCCGCCTACCCCAACTCTTCTTGCCAGCTTTCACGCCAGAGGAAGTCTGAGTCAAACATTATTTTTTATTTTTTATAAATTGTGTCTACAGGATGGTGTTCCGGCTATAACATGCACAGTGTTTTACAGAATCAGCTTTTAAAATTTGTCTGAAAAAGCTAAACATATTGATAGGTTTCCCACACCAAGAGAAGTACCCACTAAACCAATACCTTAAGGGTTCTGTAGTGGGTTGAATAATGTTCCCTCAAAATTCATGTCCATTTGGAATATAACCTTACTTGGAAATGGGGTTTTTGCAGATGTAATTAGTTAAGATAGGTTATATTGGATTAAGGGTGGGCCCTTATGAGGAATATTTGGAGATACACAGACACACACAGAGGGAAGGTGGCAGAGATTGGAGTGATGCAGCCACAAGCCGAGAAACACCAGAAATTGCTGGCAAACAGCAGAAGCCACGAAGCGGCCAGGAAGGATCCTCTCCTCGAGGTTCAGAGAGAGTGCAGCCCTGCAGATGCCTTGATGTCAGACTTCTAGACTTCAGGACTGTGGGCTGATCAAGTTCTGTCTGAAGCATCCAGCTTGCGGCACTCTGTCACACAGCCCTCGGAAACTAATACTAACTCCGCTGACGCTGGAGGGCCTGCCATTTGCCAGGCACTGCTCTGAGCACTTTACAGGTATTTACCCATTAATCCCCAAAGCAACCCTCTGAGGGAGGTACAGTTATTCTCATTTCATATAAGCAATATCAAGTCACTTGTGCACATTTGTTATCCAGCTGATGCTGGTCAAGCCGGTCGTAACCAGGCAGTCCCAATCCAGAGGCCCTACCTGGATGCTCCAACCATGAGCTTCGAGAGGGTGCAGCTGAGATAAACATATGAGCAAGAGTTGGTGTGAACACAGCATCCCGTATTCCTACTCTGGCTGCACTGACCGGGAGCAGAAGTGAGCAGCAGGGGCAAGACCCTCGGGGAGCAGTGGAGGATGAGGAAGCTCAGCCCGCCGCCTGGTGGCAGAAGTGGATGCTATTTGTTTTTTGGGTTTTTTTGTTATTTATTTATTTATTTATTTATTTATTTATTTATTTATTTATTTATTTACCTATTCCTATTGATCTTTATTTTTTTTAACTTATCTTTATTGTTGAATGTATTACAGATGTTCCTCATTTTTCCCCCATTCCCGCCCCCCTCCTGCCTTTCCCCACACTGTTGCCTGTGTCCATTGGTTATGCATATATACATATAAGTTCTTTGGTTTATTTCTTCCCACCACCAACCCCCCTAACCTTTGAGGTTTGTCAGTCTAACAACCAGTTTGTAGGAAACGGAGCTGTTAGGGAGTGCTCCCAGTGAGGAAAAGCTCCAGGGTGCTAACCTAAGCTGAAAAGGACTCAAAGGCTCTGTAGCCAGCATGCCTGAGAGTATCAGCAGGGGCAAAGTTTCAAAGGGAGCTGACAGCACCTCTGGGACAGGCCTGCTCCACGCGGGGACTCAGAAGTAAGTGTACTTGTAGCAGCCGCTGGGAGGACAGTACCAAGGAAAGAGTGATCTTGCTGAGTTCAGATGTTCAATTCATTGAATTTATTCCCCTGAAGTGTATTACAGTGTTTATTATAAACTCTTTCTAAAATTACTGGGTTCACGTACAGCCCGGGTTAGTTGAAAATGTAGGCTGGCTCTCTCAAATCATTTCAATACCTTCCTCTGAAGGAAGCCGTGCTGTTGAGCCACAAACTAGAAAGGGCTGGAATGCCATGTGTTGGCAGACAGTTCTCATTGTAAACACAATGCCTGAGCCTTTAAAAGGATGTACAGAATGAGGGTATCCAACACACAAAGTCCATATCAGGGTTTCTCAGCCTTCTCGCTTGATATTTTGGGCTGGGTAATTCTTTGTTGTGGGGGAGCTGTCCTGTGCATTGTAGGATGGTTAGCAGCATCCCTAGCTTCTCACCCACTAGATGGCCAGAAGCATCCCTGTCCCATTGTGACAACCAAAAATTACCCCAAAGGGAAAAAAATCACCCCATGCCCCATTGAGAATCACTAGTCTCTGTAGCAGAACAAAAACTATGCCACCATCAACTTGGGAAAAACTTTGTGTTTACAAGCTATATTTGGTGTCTAAAGGTAGAGCTGAGATAACACTTCCCTTTCATGTCAGCTCTGGTCACACACCCTAAGCCCAGATTGGACCACCCACCTAAAAATCTTTGCCCTGTTTCTCTCTTTCTTCCTTAGCTTCTCCAACACCACTCTCCTTTGTTCCATTCCCAACCCTTTCCATTCTCTTTTTCTGGCTCTTTTTCCTCCATGTGCCCCTAAAATGTTAATGTTCCACCAGTTTTCCCCTTGACCTTGTGTTCTGCTTTCCTTGCTTAAGTTTCACTCATCCCATAACCTCATTTTTCACCTACATGTTGATAACTGACTTCTAAATCCATATCTTTAGCCTGATCCTTGTCCTAAGCTTTCCTTAAAAAGTACTGAGCTATGCCCTGGCCCATATGGCTCAGCGGGTAGACCGTTGGCCTGCAGACCAAAGAGTGGCAGGATCGATTCCAGTCGAGGGCACGTACCTCGGTTGCAGTTTGGTCCCGGCCCTGGTCGGGGTCATGCAGGAGGCAGCCAATCTATGTGTCTCTCTCACATCGATGTTTCTCTCTCTCTCTCTCTCTCTCTCCCTCTCTCTCTCTCTCTCTCTCTTTTTCTCTCTCTTTCTCTCTCTCTCCCTCCCACTCTATCTGAAGATAAATGGAAAAGTATCCTCAGGTGAGGATCTAAAAAAAAAGTACTGAGCTAAAATTTCAGTATTCCCAACTTGATATCTATACATGCTCTACAAATATTTCAAAATCAAATGATCTAAAACTATGCAAAATATTTATTAAAATTCCAGGCAGCTTTGTCTCACACTACTACCATCCATTGAATCAGAATTCCATCAAAATTCTGAGAGGCGTCTCTTCTGTAAGTCAGTCCCCCACAATTGACTAGTCGCCAAGTACCATTACAGATTCTACTTGTGGCTGCTTCCTCCGGTCTGAACTTGACTCTCCACTCTTGCTGCTGTTGCCCTGGTCCAAGCTCTTTTCCAGGACTGTAAACCTGGGGCTCTCCATCTCTACCTGTTCTCACTGTTGCTAAGGCACCATTCCAAATTGCAGAGAGGATCCAGTCCCCTCTCCCTCTTGTGCTTCTACCCTAATGAGAGGCTCCATGATCTACCAAGGTCCCCAGACCAGAAACCTGAGCCTCACCATTGACACCTCCCTCCCATTTCCCTCTAACCAGTCAGCACAGCCATTATCATTCTACCTAGAGCCCATCACTCCTTTCTTTCTACTTCTGCTACCTTTGTCTTAGCAACCATTCTATCTTACTAAGACTCTCCCTGCCTCCAATATTTGTCCCATCCAATTCATTGTACACGCAGCCACTGGAATGATCTTTAAAAATGGATATCAGCCCTATAATTCAATAATTCCACTTCTGGGTGTTTATCCAAATGAACTGAAAGCAAGATCTCAAAGAGATATTTGCACATTTATATTCATTGGAGCAATATTCACATTAGCCAGGAGGTAGAAGCAACCTGATGTCCATTGACAGATGAATAAAGTAAATTTGATATATATATTCAATGGAATATCATTTCACCTTAAAAAAGAAGGAAATTCTGTCACATGCAACAACATGGATGAAACTTGAGGACACGATGCTAAGTGAAACAAGCCAGTCACAAGACAACACATGCATGATTCCACTTGTATGAGGGATCTAAAGTAGTCAAATCCACAGAAACAGAACGCAGAGTGGTGGCTATCAGGGGTTGGGGAGAGGGGAGTATGAGTTGCTGTGTTGAATGGGTGCAGAGTTTTAGTTTTGCAAGATGTAAAAGTTTTAGAAATCTGTTGCACAATATGCTATATGCTTATATGTGAACAATATGTATATACTTAACACTACCAAACTGTACACTTAAAAATGACGAAGATGGAAAATTTTGTTATAAGATTTTTACCAAGTTTTTAAAAACTTAATAAAAATCTCTTCATATAATTGCCTTGTGTAAGCACTTCCCTGGTTCACTTTCTCTTCTGGCATTTATACAATTTGTCTGCTCTGCTTAGAACCTTCTTCAAAATACCTCTCCTCCCCCTCTCTCCCTGCTCCAGACAAAGCCTCCTGATCCTAGGAGATGACTTCTCTGACCTGCCTCCTTTGTGCTCACACAGCCCCTAACCTTGCCCCACTGGGCCACTCACGTTAAGTGGTCATCGCGCCCTTTCTATGTCTGCTCACCTGAGAAACCATGAAGTCCTCACACACAGGTACTTTCCATCTTTCATCTCTGTGTATCTGGGGATGAACCTGCTGCCCAGCTCACTCATCAGGGCATTCATCAGAAGCCAGGGCTCTAGGGATATTTTTGTTGCATTATATTTTCTCCATCTTATTCCACCTGAAATTAATGTTTTCCTTTTTTCTCCATCTGATTTTTCTGGTTTATATTATCTCCTCAATAAACGTCCCACACTAGCCTGGGCGTGCCTTGACTGACCTCAGGCTTTCCAATTCCATTTTCTTTGTACTTCTCTCTCATAGCTGCTGGACTCTAGTTTTTCATCTGTGTGGCGTTTCCCTCAAACAGTATGCAGAGTGACCCACTGAACCAAAACCATATCTCACTTCAACTGAGACACAGCAAGATACGATAAAGCAGTGGCCAGTTGGAATTATTTGCATGAAGTTTTAAGTTAACTACTCTAAGCCATTGGAGAGCAGATTCATGAACATTCTCCACCCCGCCCCCATTTCAAAATGTAGAATTTATTATTATTCCATTCTGATGAGACCAACAGATGAGGAGACAACCGTCATTGAAAAGATAGTTGGTTACTCACAGGTCCCAGAAGAAAGGGCAAGCCACACAGAAAAGGACCACACAAGGAAGGGACAGGAACAGGCAGGAGGCAGAGGGAGGAGGGAAAGGATGGGTGAGAAACTTTCTCATGGTTTTTGGGGAGAGAATGAGTGAGGCAGGGCAAGCAGACTTAAGACTGGCTAGTTTAAATACTTTCCGTTGGCTCCAGGGCATGGGGGCTGACCCTAGTTCTGTGGTACCTGTCCCTGGAATGGTTAAGGATGGTTAGGGCCTGATAAAGGAGGTGCCTCGGGAGTGGGCTTTGGATTGGTTGGTTTGCATGTGAAAGGTGCAGGGGAGTCCTTGGTTATTGTTAGGAATAGGCTTACCCTGAAAGGGGCAGTCTTTCCCCTCTCAGCAAGTCCCTCAGAGGCCAGAGCATCATAAAACACAGAAAGTTAATACATTCCCAACAGCACAATGAGCACATGAGGTTTGGAGTATGGCTGCAGGGAGGACACAGGCAGGGAAAACAAGGGGAATGCTGCTGCTAACAGCACAGGTTACCCAGACTAGAGCATTCCCTGACTTTTGTAAAGTTGATAAGAAACATTCTTCCAGCTATGGATTAAAAATAATCCCTCATGCCCAGCCAGTGTGGCTCGGTAGATTGAGCACTGTCCCATGGACTGAGAGGTCTCGGTTTGATTCCCAGTCAGGGCACATGCCGGGCTGAGGGCTCAATCCCCAGTAGGGGGCTTGCAGGAGGCAGCTGATCCATGTTTCTCTCTCACATTGATGTTTCTATCACTCTCTCTCTTCCTCTCTCTCTAAAAAAGTTAATAAAAACATATATTTTTTTTTATTTATTTCTCCTAGAAAGAGAGAGGAAGGGAGAGGGAGAGAGAGATAGAAGCATCAATGAGAGAGAACATCGATTGGCCGCCTCCTGCATGCCCCCACCTGGGGATCGGGCCCACAACCTGGGCATGTGCCCTGACAGGGAATCGAACCAGCGACCTCCTGGTGCATGGGTCGACACTCAACCACTGAGCCACACCGGCCGGGCTAAAAACATATATTTTTAAATGCTTACTTTGTGAGAAGTAAACTCCTAGAACATTTACTTTAGATTTCTTATTACCTGAAGTGATAAATATATGCCTTTTCCCATGGAGAATATTTATGAAAACTTTTCTGGGAAATGTGTTTTCACTAAATACAGGGTCTCTGGGGATAGCTCAAGAAAGCAGCCCCCAAATGTGCTGTCAATTGTGACCTGACAGTCTGAATTGCCATATTTTTGTATTGTAACTTACTTCCTTTAATGATATATATATATTCTACTAATGGGGTGAAGGAGATGGAAACTGGCAGCTTTAATGGTCTGTGATATATGTGCTCCCTAACCATTAAATATGAGGCTTTTGCCTGAGACAAGAGGGCGCTTTGTCCGGCCTTCCTCGGGGCATGGCTTCAGCGTGACACTCAGTAGAGGTAACTTTGTGATGACCAGGCCTGGCATGTGAACCCTGTCTCCTTACTGCACATTAAAAATGACTGCACAGCCAGATTTTGACAGTTGACAACTTCTGAACCTTTTTGTGGCACTTTCTTCAAATAGCTTCACACACCCACACATACACCCCAATGTGGGTCCCTCCTTCCTTGTCCCTTTTTCTTCTTTTCTCCGTTGAGGCTCTAATCCTCAGTGCCGACTGAAACTGATTGTCAATTCATAAGATCCCACCGTGGGGTCGTCCTGCTGGAGGAGAGATGCGACTTGCTGTCTGCATGTTAGAGACCTGGACGCTTAAACTAAACTTGACATGGTGATTATACAGTAGGGCACCGACTGTGCCCCTGTCTGGGCGGTGAAGGGGGACCACCACACAGTGCACTCCATCATTGTCCTGTATCCCCCTTTCAGTTCCCAACTGCACAGAACCAGCCAATGGGGGAAAAGGTGAAGCTAGAGTGACAGGTATAGGTTGCCCCGGGCAGTTCCTTTCTGGCCCCTTCCTCTGTATCATATCCCCTTATTACCCAACTCCTCCTCATGCTCACACTGCTCGTCTCCTGGCAGAAATGAGGAGAAAATTCAATCTGATAGTCTTCACTCTCAGGCATGTTAAGTCTCTTTTCTGACTGCAGAATGAAATAGTCAAGTTTCCCTCAAAGAAATTTTAGAAGCGATCCACCAGGTAGAGAAAGAATGGTTTGGCAGATGGGAAGTGGGCCCTTCCTGGAGTCCCAGACATCCCACCACGCTGGCTGCCGTGGTTCCTCTGCCCACACAGAAAGCACCAGCGCCCTCTCTCTGTTGGGAGGAGCACTGGGGAAGGGCCCAGGCTCCCAAGCTCGACAGAACCTCCCAACCGGGTGCATCTGTCATGGCCACTTCCTGTGACATGCTTGTTAGCCCTGAAAAGAGACATGGGCTGTGCTTGTGCCTGAGCCCCATGAGTACCATCTTGGGCTCTACTGCTGTTACCTTAACTTCTCCCCACTCTGCTCCCTCTCCTCTTTTTTCTTACAACAGAAATCTGCAAACCATTCTTCCCCAACCCTATCAACCCTTGACTATTGTTTGGCTTCTAAACATCAGGGCTACAAATTCAAGACAAAAAAATAAGTAGATAAGTATAGAAATTTAATACAACCTCAATTATATTCTCAAAATAAAGGTTTTCTTCAAAATTAATACATATTAATTTTAAAGTTTATCTGAGAGAAAACAAATAAGCATAACAAAAGGGAACAACAAAATAGACTGCTTAATTTAAATGGAATAAATGGCCCAGAATTAGACAATACTACAAAATAAGAATTTTTCCTGGCTGAATAGCTCAGTTAATTAGAGCATTGACCCAATACACTGAGGTAGTGGGTTTGAACCCCGGTCAGGGCACATACAAGAAACAACCAATGAATCCATAAATAAATGAAACATCAAATCAATGTTTCTCTTTCTTTCTTTCTCTCTCAAAGAAATAATTTTTTTAAATAATTTTAAATAAGAAGTTTATATGTAATAAAAATATATAAATCAATGAAAGCAAAGTTAGAAATATTTAATAGTGTTGGTTTTGCTTATTAATATTAATGGAGATATGACTTCAGACACAAGTAATATAATAAATAAAATTAAGAGGTTAAATATAAAACTTCAACCATGAAAATATATAGATACTCATATAATTGATAATTCAGTACATCTGGAAAGTCTGGTGAGAAAAGAATGTCTAAGTATAAATGTGATTAAAGAAATCAGAAAAAACAATGAACAGATTTGATAGAAAAAAATTAAAACACCTACACTCCAAGGAAAATTATTAAGCAAAAGAAAAGGATGGGCTGGGCAAATATGATTATAGAAGTGATGGATAATTTTAGAATATAAAAGTTCATAAAACTACTTCCGGTCAAGATGGCGGAGGTAACCGCGGTATCGCGTCCTCCCACAACCACATCAAAGTTACAACTAAACTACAGAACAACCAGCATTCAGAACCGCCTGAAATCAAGCTGAATGGAAGTCCTACAACTATGAAATTAAAGAAGAAGCCACATGGAGACTGGTAGGAGGGGCGGAGGCGCGACGGGCTGGTCCCACACCCGCATATGCCAGATAAAAATTAGGAGGACACCTCTGCTGGGAAGGTCCTCCCTGAGGACTGAGGGGTCCCCGTCCCACACCAGGCACCCAGCTAAGGGTTCCAGTGTCAGGAAGAGAAGTCCCCATAATTTCTCGCTGGAAAAACCAGCGGGAACTGAGGCTGAGGCGGCTGGAGCCCCAGACAACTCCTCTTAAAGGGCCCGCGTACGGACTTACTGGGACTTGCTCCCTCCCGGCTCCAGCATGTGGGAGGCAGCTTGAAAGGCACCAGAGTCATATGGGGAAGAACTGAGCTGTTTGGCATTGGAACGAGGGCTGGAGAGACAGCTTTCTCCTGGACAGACGTGCTATCAGAGGCTTTTGTTCCTTTGGTGAGCCCTTCCCTGGGCCCACAGACACCGCCATATCTGGGACTCCAGCAACCTGGCTCACACTGTTGGCCCTTCCCCGGTGACTCCCTGAGGCCCCGCCCCACCCAACTCTCAGGCCCACCCAAGCTGTTGCCAGTTGCTTTACCATAGGATTGGCCTGTCTTGGATCCTGCTTCAGCTTTTCCTAAATTCTTTCAAACAAGCAGCATCTGGTCTCAGCTAGCCCCATACCTCTCACTAAGTAATACATAGGAACAAACACAGGGAGGCACCCAAAATGAGGAGACAAAGAAACAGGTCCCAAATGAAAGAACAGAACAAAACTCCAGGAAAAGAACTAAGTGAAATGGAGTTAAGCAACCTAACAGATGCAGAGTTCAAAACACTGCTTATAAGGATGTTCAACGGACTTAGTGAGAACCTCAATGAACTTAGAGAGGGTCTCAAGAGCATAAAAAAGGACCAGTCAGAAATGAAGGATGCACAGTTAGAAATGAAGGAGGCACTAACTGAAATAAAGAATAGTTTACACAGATTCAATAGTAGAGTAGGTAAAGCCAAGAAGCAAACCATTGATTTGGAATATAAGGAAGCAAAAAACACCCAATCAGAACAGCAAAAAGAAAAAAGAATCCAAAAAATGAGGATAGTGTAAGGAGTCTCTGGGACAACTTCAAGCATACCAACATTCGCATCTTGGGGGTGCCAGAAGGAGAAGAGAGAGAACAAGAAATCGAAAACCTATTTGAAACAATAATGGCAGAAAACTTCCCTAACTTGGTGAAGGAAACAGACATACAAGTCCAGGAAGCACAGAGAGTCCCAAACAAGATGAACCCCAAGAGGCCCACACCAAGACACATCATCAAAATGCAAAAGGTTCAAGACAAAGAGAGACTCTTAAAAGCAGCAAGAGAAAAGCAGTTAGTTACCTACAAGGGGGTTCCCATAAGACTGTCAGCTGATTTCTCAAAAGAAACTTTGCAGGCCAGAAGGGAGTGACAAGAAATATTCGGAGTGATGAAAAGCAAGAACCTACAACCAAGATTACTCTATCCTGCAAAGCTATCATTTAGAATCGATGGCCATAGAAAGAGTTTCCCAGACAAGGAAAAGCTAAAGGAGTTCATCACCACCAAACCATTATTATATGAAATGTTGAAGGGTCTTCTTGAAGAAAAAGATAAAAAAAATATGAACAAACAAAATGGCAATAAATACATATCTATCAACAATTGAATCTACAAACAAAATGAACAAGCAGAACAGAAACATTCTTATAGATACAGAGAACTTTTGTTGGTTACCAGATGGGTGGGGGTTAGGGGGATGGGTGAAAAAGGTGAAGGGATTAAGAAGTACAAATTGGTTGTTAGATTGACAAACCTCAAAGGGAAAGGGGGTTAGGGGGTGGGAAGAAATAAACCAAAGAACTTATATGTATATATGCATAACTAATGGACACAGACAACAGTGTGGGGAAAGGCAGGAGGGAGGCAATGGGGAAAAATGAGGAACATCTGTAATACATTCAACAATAAAGATAAGTTAAAAAAAAAAATAAAAGTTCATAAAACTTACAATGAACACATTAAGACCCTGTACATAAACCAGGAAGACAATAAAACCATAAAATTCACAAGCATGAAAGACAAATTCGCTAATTATAAAAATAACGCAAATTAAACAAACTTAAGGTAGACATTTTATATATCAAGTTAAAATAATAGTTTAATGGTAATTTACATTGTTAGTAATGGTGTATGAAAAATATTGTCACCTACATTGCATATAACATTTTAAATTGATGCAGTCCTTTTGAAAAATTACTTGGCAATATATTTCAGGGACCATATGAAACACTATATTGCTTATCTTGATAATTCCACTCTTGTACAAAATGTGGGGAAAGCTATATACATAAAAATGTTTATCACAATATTATTTTAGTAGCAAAAAGACAGAAGTAAACAAATGTCCAATAATAAAAAAATTAATTAATTGATTTTGGAATTGTGTCAATTTATTTATTTATTTTATTAATTTATTTTTGTTACAAATATTTCTCCTTTTTCCCCCATAGACATCCTCCTCCCCATCCTGCCCACCCCCCCCCCAGCATTGTTGTCTATGTCCATTGGTTATGCTTACATGCATAGAAGTTCTTTGGTTTAACTCATCCATTCCCCCCACCCCTCTTCTCTGAGTTTTGTCAGTCTGAACCATACTCAGTTCTATGTCTCTGGATCTATTTTATTCATCAGCTTATTTTGTTTATTATATTCCACAAATAAGTGAGATCATGTGGTATTTGTCTTTCTCTGATTGGCTTATTTTGCTTAGCATAATGCTCTCCAGGTATCTCAAAGGATAAGAGATCTTTCTTTCTTACAGCTGCATAGTATTCCATTGTGTATATGTACCACAGCTTTTTTATCCACTCAGCTATTGATAAACACTTGGGCTGTCTCCAGATCTTAGCAATTGTAAATAGTACTGCTATGAACATAGGGGTACATATATTCTTTCTGATTGGTGGGAATTGTGTCAATTTAAAAATGTCTCTTCAATTACTTTCATTCTTCTGCCAGTAAGACATATTCCTTCCCCCTTGAACCTGGGCTCACCTTTACTACTGATATGTCAATAGCGTGGCTGAAGCAGCACTATGTGAAGGTTATAGGACATTGCAGCTTCTGCCTGGCTTGCTAGAATACTTCCACTGGAGCCCTCAGCCACCACCTAAGAAGTTGTAGCATCCTGAGACAGTCATGTTGTGAGGAACCCCAAACTATCCCAAGTAGAGAGTCCAGATTGAACTGCCTTGAGACCACATAAAGAGAAACAGACTCCAGCCCCCAGCTGCCCTAGCCTGCTCCGTCCCAGGTGCAGCCACCATATGATGGCAAATGCTTGGTCCTAAACCACCCAGACAAGCCTTTCCCAGAGCCCTGACACACAGAAACCATGAAAGATAAGACAATGGTGGTGGTTGTTTTAGGTCACTAAATTCTGAGTGGTTTGTTACAAAGCAAAAAGTATCTAGAATAGAAACCTCTACGAGATAGAACACGAAGCTATCATTGAAAAGCTTAATTAAAAAGACTATCTAGAAACACAGAAAGATTCTTTTACACAATATTTAGTAAAAAAGAAAGACATAAAATATTTGTTCATTATGAGTGTAATCATTAAAAATTCATATTACAAATGACTATAATGAGATAACCGCAACGTTAAGAATTTTGTTATGTTGGGAATATTAGAATGATATTAATGTGCTAACATGCAGTTACAAGGATTGTGTAATTAATTAATGAGAACTACTTGTTTCTCAAAAGAAAAAACCTAAGTGTTCCATTTAAGTTACTGGTTTAGAAAAACAACAACAATTCTAAGACATCGGAAGCACATTAGTACTATGCCCAAAAGCTCACATGTCCTAAGAGTGATTATGAACTGGAATGGAACCCCTGAAGTTCGTAGGTTAAAATGTAAAAGTCGTATCTTCTGTGGTTTCCAAAGTTTGAAGAGAGTTCATAAATCCACAGCCAAATAGGTACTGCAGAGTTCTTTTTATTTGACTGCTCTTATTTTAAAGACAAAAGTTATACAGGTATTTTGTATAAAATACAAACAACATAGAAATATTTGAAATGTCTAAATAAAAACCTGGTTTTAGGGTCATATCTCTTGGGACACGATTAGAGACTACCTTGAAATTCTGTCCACTCACATCACGCCACCTCAAGTTCATCAGGAACATGCGTGGCTCCTTGCAGCTCAGTGAACTATCAACTAAAGGGCACACACACACTGTGGGATGACAGAGTATGACTTCACAGTGCCAAATAAAACAGCTGTTAGGGAAAGGGGACTAGAGAAACAGTGTCAGTCACTGGCCCATTGTAGTTTATCAAATCCCACAGGGCAAGGATTGGGAAGGCCCCTCTCAGGCTGCAGAGTAAGGTGATTAATGGCCCGTGTGGTACGTTGCACGATGTCCTTGAGGAGTGAGGTAGACTATGTAGACTGTGCTCTTCCTGGGGGCTGACAGCCGACTTCCTCCTGGTGCAGGTTTGGAACCAGTGACATTGCTTCAGAGGCTGACTGATTGTAAACTTTTGCAGGTGAAGATTATAGTTACTTGTAGCAACAACTTCTCTCAAAAATATGCTTCTTGTCTCTTTATTTCCCTGCAGTCACACTGTGTGCAAGATCGTCTCCAGACCTAATCTTTACCCCTAAGACTCCAGTCTAGAGGTTGGCAAACTTTTCCTATAAAAAGGCTAGATAGTAAATATTTCGGGCTTAATGGACTCCAAGGCAAAATCAAGAGTGTTATGTACGTACTTACCGAATAAGAGAGAAAACAATGTCCATGTGTTTCTCACCTGTTTAAGGTCAGGGTCATACAAAACAAGCAACGGCTGAGACTTGCCCCACAGACTGCAGTGCACCACACTGCTCTAGTCTGTCACTCACCGGCCTCTGCACCACACCCTTCTCTTTTATCTTCTCAGTGGCCACCTTGAAGGCATCTGAAACCGTAGGCTATAGAGGGAGAGCAACCCCCTATCTGATCTTTGTCACCATTATTATTTTACTTTGCTTATGATGATGCAGGGAAATCTTAATAGAGGATGCTTGAGTAAGGCCTGCAACCAAAAGCTCATGTCCTGCTAAAGCTACCTCTTCGGAGCCAATACTAACCACTTCAGTCTGCAATAGAGATGTACTTGGCATTTCCACTTCTACTAGGTCCCCAGTTACTGAACCCTCAGTTGACTTAGGTTGAAGGACACAGGGAGTGTCCTATTTCAACAAAACCACACTCCCTTCCATCAGTGCCTACAGTCTGCTAACCCTGGTCAAGGCTCCTCTCTCTTATGGTAAGAGCATCAAGATGCAGTCAACACACACCACATAGCAAAATTTTCTCACCAGTTCCTAATACTGTGAATTCAGACTAACCCTGCTCTGCCTCCCAGTGAACCCTGGGAACAGTTTGCATGAAATGTTTTGCCACCACATAGCAAGCTTCCCCAGCTTGCTAACCTGCAATAAATGTGGATTCCCCGACTACCTGACCGCTTCAACTAATCCTGCACCACCTGCCGAGGTCCTGTTACTTGCAGCCTTCCACTTCAGGAACCAAGTTCCATCTTGTAGCCTTTCTTGGCCTTGATCTATGATCCAGGATCTTATGGTCAGCTAGTAAGGAGCAGGATGGAGGAAGAGACAAAGTTAAAATGGGAAACGGGCATGTGCCAGATGTCTTTAAAAGAAGACTCTTAGAAGCTGCCAAATGCATCATTGGCCAGAGGTAGAGACATGGCCGTAGCTAAGAGAAGAGCTAAGAAATGCAGCCTCCATCCCATATACCTAGCCAAAAATGGGGCTTCATCACCTTGGAAGTACAAATGGTAACTAAGGGCTGACTGACAGTCTCTGTCATAGACAGGTACTAGTAAAATTCCCATTTTGAAGATGAGACCACTGAGGCCTAAAGAGTCTAAATGCTATTTGAAAGGAAATAGCGAAAGCAAAATTCCAAACCAAGCTCTCTGGCTCAGAAGTCTGACATTCTTAGCAGGGGCTGCACTAGCTTTTGTGTGGCTTTCCCTCCACACGGCGCCGGTGTCTCTGCAACCTGTATATAAATCGATTCTAGTGAAGGAAACAGCTGTAGGCCTCCTCTCTGATGACTTTTGGAATCATAGCATTTCTTAGTAAAAAATTTCAAGCTAAGTTTAAGAAACCTAAAGGGGGGAAGGAAGCCTGTGAGTCATGAAAGGATGGGTGGGTAAACAAAATGCACTATATCCATACAATGGAATACTATCGGGTCATAAAAAGGAGTGAAGTATTGATCTGTACTCCAGCATGGATGAACCTTGCAAACGTTATGCTAAGTGAAAGGAGACAGTCACGGAGGGCCACATAGAATCTGATTCTAGTTATGTGAAATGGCCCAAATAAGCAAATCCCTATAGACAGAAAGTAGATTAGGCATTGCCAGGGGCTGGAGAAATAGACGATGGAGAGTGCCTGCGAACGGGCATGGGGTGTCTTTGGGGATGATGAAAATACTCTAAAATTGATTGTAGTGATGATTACACAACTCTCACCTTTATCTATTATAAAGCATTGAATGACACACTTTAAGTGGGTGAATTATGCGGTATGTAAATTATATCTCAGTCACGAGTTGCCAAAATAAAAAGCCCGCGGTGACCCTGCCACAGGGAAGTTAACAGTAGGCGGAACCGTGATGTGCGTGTGAGTCCATCACAAGCTGGGACGTAGTTCATGCTGTCAGTCATCCAGTGTGAAAGAGTGCTAGGAATGTTAGGAATCACAAGATTAACAAAAGGAAAAGAAAGGAAAAAAAGGAAAAGGGAGCTATGACAATCAAGGTGTGCAGGATAAACAAACTTTCCTTTTCAACTGGTAAAATATTTTTATCCTTGTTATAAACTCATTAACCATCCTTGACATGTTTTATGATTCAATATAGGGCCAAACAATAGAGGGCTTTTTATTTTGGCAACAAGCTCTATTGAGATATAGCATGCGTGCACCATTTAAGGTGTTAATTCAGTGCTGTTGGTGTATTCTCAGTGCACTGGCTCAGAAAGCCATGTGAGAAATAAGAGCTTTCTCTTGCCATGGTGCCTTGTTCCGGCAACACACGGTGCCCAGTCCTCTCCTCCACTCAGCGCCTGCCCTCTCCTAGGTGAAGATTGATTACTCAGGATCTCAGTACAGAATCTGAGACCTCAGAGGTCCCACTGATCCATCTCCTCTTATTTTACAGGTTAAGTAACTAATCCTAGCGTTCAGTACCTTTTCCAAAGTGATGGATACAATGGGGGCAGATCGCCTGACTCCCCAACTTGTTATACTGGACCCTATACCATGCTCAATCCCAAAACAGCAGAGAGAAATGCTGTGGAAATGTAAAGGGTTAAGAAAATCGCACTTTTAGTGTAAATATTCTCAATATTTAACAGAAACAAATAATATTATTGTGGAACAGAGACAAAAATGTATGTGTAACTATTCACTCTGGCATCTAGGAGGAAGACTTCTTGTAAGCCAGGTCAGCTCTTAGGCTGTCCTGAAGCACAGAGATTCTGGGCAGGGCAAGAGGGAGAATGGAGAGAACAGTTATGTTTACAACTGTCAGGAGGTGGCTTTCAGGGATAGGGCGAAAGGAGGAGGGAAAGGCTTTCGGGAGCAAAGGCTAATAAAAGGAGTATGGTAGGAGAAAAAACTATCTAGCCCTGGCCGGTTTGGCTCAGCGGTTAGAGCATCACCCTGCGGTCCAGAGAGACCCGGGTTCAGTTCCCGCTAAGGGCACGTACCTCAGTTGCAATTTGTCCCCGGCCCTGGTTGGTCGTGCGGGAGGCAGCCACTCGATGTGTCCCTTTCACATCGATGTTTCTCTCTCTCTCTCTCTCTCTCCCTCTCACTCTATCTGAACAAAAAGTAGAAAAATGTCCTCGGGTGAGGATTAAAAAAAAAAAAAACTATCTAAAGAGGCTGATTGTGTATTAGGAACACATTACACATTAGCTTCTTTTCCATTTTAATAACAAATTGAGCCAAGAATTGAAATATTTTTATAAACTTTTGAGCACCCTCTTTCTTCCTAGAACCTAACATCCTATCCAAACTGAATCTTGAGATGTCACAATATATTCAGGTTATAATGATAATGAAATTCATACATCAAAGCTGCCTACATAGTAATTCAGGAGGAGAATACTTTCAGAACTTCTTTTAACATACATACATATTTTTATTTTCATTTACATACTGAGCATAGAATTTAACAACTAGGAGTGAATATTTTGAGAATGGAGAGCAGTTCTTACATAAATTTGTATTTCCAAAGTACCTAACATTGGTTTTGCATAGGTGTGAGAAATATTAATATTTATTAAGTTAACAGTAACTCTCTGAAGTTTCTGATCACTCTCAGAGGTGGAAAAGAAAGAAGGAAAGCAATGCCTTGGGCCTTGTGGCGCAGCTGATAATTATCCCCCAGGATCTATTCTCCTCTTATTGCATAGCAACAGATTTTTAGTTAAGGACCTGGCTGTCTCTCTAATGATTACATTTCCAAGTTTCCTTTGCAGATAAGTATGGTTACATGGCTCAGTTGTGGCCAATAGAATGTAAACAACAGTGACGTGTGCATATTCAGGATGTTACCCTTAAAGAGAAAAAGCTGCCTTCTTTTCCCTTTTTCTACTCTCCATTGGCTGGGATAAGTGTGTAATGGAGGGAGCTAGAGCAGCCTTCCTGACCATGAGGTAAATCTGTGTGCTGAAGATGGCAGAGCAACAAGAAAGAAGGAACTGGGTCCTTACTGTGGTAAAGTTCTAGACTGCCAAACTATACATGTAAGTGACAGAAAAATAAACTTTTGTGTGGAACTCCCAAATTAGCACTTGGATGTGTTCTATTTTAATTCTCGGGGATTATGAGAGGTCTTCTCTCTTTAATTGTTTTTTAAAGAAATTACCATGTTTTGTTACACATCAAGGGGGCTGATATTTCCTAGGGGTTGACGTTTTTCTGAGATCTTCAAAGCAGATAATTGCATACAATTCCAAAAACACCAAAGAGACTTGAGAGAGAGAGAGAGTGAAGAACTTGAGTGATCAGGAAAGTAGACTTGCCTATCTTGCCTATTTGGTAAGCATGGCTGAAAAGATGACAAAGGTGAGTAGAAAGACTTCCTGACCCTGCAGCTAATCTCCATGTGACCTTGGGCAAGCCACTGCTATTCTCCTGCCTCAGCAAACCAGGTATGGCCTGGATGGTCATAGTCACTAACTCCCTCCCAACTATGAAATGGATTATAGTAAAATGAGAGGGACTTTGTTTCCCAACCTTCAGTTACACCAAAATAAGCTGGTCTCTAACTATAGAACTCCAAGTGAAACTGACTCAGGTTCTAACTGGCCTATTCAAGATCTGTCTTTGGAGTTCTATGTGAAGTCTCCTGCTTCACAATTATAAAAGCCAGTTGCAAAAGTCAGGCTCACTTGAATGTCACGAAGGCAAAGTGAGTCCGCTTTAAGAATACGTGTGGAGCTGCAATACCACGAGATGAGAATCTAAGACAGCTCTAGAAACCATCCATCACCCACTCTCTCACAGTGGATTTGCTTCTCTTCTCTCTGCTGACCATTCTCTGCTCTGCTTCATTGTTCTGTCCTCTTACATCAGCTTGCATCCGTCCTCTTATGGCCTTCCCTGTTTCACCCTGTATCACAGCCCATCAGCTGCTGCTTTACTGTTTACTGCCCTGTGTGCTTAGTCTCTGAACAAACTTCACCAGCTCATGTTAGCTTTCTATGACAGGCCATGTCATCAGTCAGTGACCAGTCTGCAGATGGGCTACACTGTGTCACACTGCCATCTCTAAGCCCATCAGTCATAGCCAGGGAGATTCCTTACTGCAACCCATGGCTTCCCTGCAGCAGGGTCCATAGACAGAGCAAGCACCTCATGGGTGTGCCTAATATTCTATAATGGGATGGCCACTGTATACACCCTATTTTGAGTTTTAATAAAATTTCAAGGCAATAGAAAAAATTTTGATTGTAGAGTCTTGGCTCTAGGGGATACATGGACCCTCTCAGCCTCTATTTCTTCATCTACTGGGTGGAGATCATCATTCCTGCCTGCATTATACAGGAATCTCCAGAGAAACGGAATCAATAGGATATATATAGGGAGAGAGATTTATTTTAAAGCATTGTCTCATATGACTGGGGGCTAGCAAGGCTAAAATATGTAGGGCAAGTCAGCAAGCTTGAAACCCAAGTAAGAATTGATGTTGCAATCTCGAGTCTGAATTTTGCAGGGCAGCAAACTAGGAATTCAGGAAGGGTTTTTATGTTGCAGTATTGAAGAGATTTTCTTTTTCTTTGGGAAACCTCAGTCTTTGATCTTAAGGCTTTCAACTGATTAAGTGAAGCCCACCCACATTATGGAGGGTAATCTGCTTTATTTAAAGTCAATTGATGGCCACAGGACCTGCAGGGTGCTGGGGCACTAGAGAGGCCTATACAACACAGCTGCCCACAAGATAGGCGTGGAGCCGGGTCTCCAAAGGGACTGTGCAATCCAGCTCCCCACGGGATCAGCAGAAAGTGGGGCCTGTACAACCCAGCTGCCCACAAGATCAGCGGGGAGCCAGGGCTCCAGTGAGGCCTGTGCAACACAGCTGCCCTTGGTATGGGGAGGGAGCGCGGCTCCAACAAGGCCTGAGCTATACAGCTACAAGTGGCACCAGTGACCAGCTGGGAACACAGTTCCAGAGGGGCCCACGTGCTCCAGCAGTAGCACCTACTAGGACACACCAATACCAGCCCCAGTAGTCAGTCCTCCAGGATCCACAGCAGGCAAGAGGCGACATGCAGCAAAATAGTCTGGGAGGCACAGTAGCCTTATTTGATATGCAGTGAGCTGCCTAAACATCCAAACATCCCTCACCGGGTCTAGAGCCAGCAGACGGCTAAAATGGAGAGACAAAGCAACAACACCCAAAAGAAAGAAAAAGAGGAATCACCAGAAGAGGAACTACAGGAAATGGAAGACAGCAACTTGTCAGAAAAAGAATTCAAAGCAATGATTTTAAGGGTGCTCAAACAATTTGGTGAGAACTACAAGTAATTTAATAAGAATTATGAAAAGCTCACTGGGAACTACTTCAGCTTAAAAAAAAGAGGTAGAAGCTATGCATAAAAATCAAGAGGAAATAAAGGATGACATAGCTGTTATAAAAAATACCTTAGAAAGGTTCAATAGTAGATTAGAAGAAGCTGAAGACCGAATCAGTGACGTAGAAGACAAGGTAGAGAAAAACACTCAAATAGAGCAGCAAATGAAAAAAAAAAAAAATTAAAAAGCAGGAGGAAGTTTAAGGGAGCTGTGGGACAATACAAAACGTAACAATATTCGCATTATAGGGATATCAGAAGGAGAAGAATCAGAGAAAGAAATAGAGAACTTGTTTGAAGAAATAATAACAGAAAACTTCCCTAAACTGGTAAAGAAAAAAGTCACACAAGTCCAGGAAACACAGAGAGTCTCAAGCAAAATGAACCCCAGAAGACCCACAGCTAGACACATCATAATAAAAATGGCAAACACTAAAGACAAAGAAAGAATCTTAAAGGAAGCAAGAGAGAGACAGAAGTTGCCTACAAGGGAGCTCCCATTAGACTGTCAGTTGATTTCTCAATAGAAACGCTGCAGGCCAGAAGGGAGTGGCATGAAGTGTACAAAGTAATACAAGACAAGGGTCTAAATCCAAGACTACTATATCCAGCAAGGCTATCTTTCAAAATTGAAGGAGAAATAAAGAGCTTCATGGGTTTAAAAAAAAAAAAAAAAAAGCTAAAGGAATTTACCACCACCAAATCACCACTGCAAGAAATACTGAAGGGACTGTTGGAAGAAGAAGAAGAAACAGAGAGGGGGGAGGGGAACACAGGCATAAAATTAAAATGGCAACTAATAACTATCTATCAATAATTACCTTAAATGTAAATGGCTTAAATGCTCCAATCAAAAAACATAACGTAGCTGATTGGATAAGAAAACATGGCCCATATATATGCTGTCTACAAGAGATCCACCTCACAACAAAAGACTCACACAGGATGAAAGTGAAGGGATGGAAAAAAATTTTCCAAGCAAATGGAAATGGAAAAAAAGCTGGTGTAGCAATACTCATATCTGATAAGACAGACTTCAAAACAAGGGCCATAATAAGAGACAGAGAAGGTCACTACATAATATTAAAAGGATCAATCCAACAAGAGGATATAACCCTGGTAAACATAAACGCACCAAATACGAGAGCACCAAAATATATTTAAAAACTTCTGGAGGACTTCAAGGGAGAGATCAATAGCAACACGATCAAAGTGGGTGACTTTAACACACCACTGACACCATTGGATAGATCTTCTAGACAAAAAATTAACAAGAACATAGAGTCCTTACAAGATAAACTAGATCAGTTGGACTTCATTGATATTTACAGAACATTTCACCACAAAGCTTCAGAATATACATTTTTCTCAAGTGCACATGGGTCATTCTCAAAGATAGACCACATGTTAGGACACAAACTAATTCTCTACAAAGTCAAGAAGATTGAAATCATATCAAGCATCTTCTCAGATCACAGTGGCATGAAACTAGAACTCAATTATAATAAAAACACACAAAAACATTTAAACACTTGGAAGCTAAATAGCATGTTATTAAACAACAAATGGGTTACTAACGAGATCAAGGAAGAAATTAAAGACTTCCTGGAAACCAATGAAAATGAACACACAATAGAAAAATGAACACACAAAATCTATGGGACACAGCGAAAGCAGTCCTGAGAGGAAAGTTCATAACACTACAGACCTACCTCAAGAAACAAATAAAATTCCTAATTGACTTTCTAACCCTACAACTTAAAGAACTAGAAAGTAAACAAAAGGAAAAACCCAGAGCTAGTAGGAGGAAGGAAATAGTAAAGGTCACAGCAGAAATAAATGACATAGAGACTAAAAAAATTCAAAAGATCAATGAAACAAAAAGCTGGTTCTTTGAAAAGATAAACAAGATCGATGGACCTTTAGCGAGACTCACCAAGAAACAAAAAAAAAAAGAGAGAAACCAGATAAACAAAATCAGAAATAAAAGAAGAGAAGTGACAACTGACACCACAGAAATACAAAGGATCATTGAAACATACTATGCACAATTATACGCTAACAAACTGGACAATCTAGGAGAAAGAGATAAATTTCTAGAAACACACAGCCTCTCAAAACTGAACCAGGAAGAGATAGAAAACTTGACCAGACAAATAACAACAAAGGAAATTGAAGATGTAATTAAGAAACTCCTAGCAAACAAAAGCCCAAGCCCAGATGGCTTCATGGGGGAGTTTTACCGAACATTCCAAGAAGATCTAAAACCCGTTTTCCTCAAACAATTCCAAAAAATCCAAGAAAATGGTAGACTTACAAATTCACTATATGAGGCCAGCATAATCTTAATTCCAACACCAAATAAAGGCACTACAAAGAAAGAAAAGTACAGTCCAATATCCCTGATGAACACAGATGCCAAAATCCTTAACAAAATATTAGCAAATCGGATCCAGCAATACATCAAAAAAATTATTCATCACGACCAAGTGGGATTCATCCAAGGGATGCAAGGATGGTACAATATTCGCAAATCAATAAATGTGATACACCACATAAACAAAATGAAAGATAAAAACCACATGATCATATCAATAGATGCTGAAAAAGCATTCAACAAAATCCAGCACCCATTTCTGATAAAAATGCTCAGCAATGTGGAAATAGAGGGATCATATCTCAACATAATAAAGGCCATATATGAAAACCTACAGCCAACATCATACTCAATGGGCAAAAACTAAAAGCATTCCCCTCAAGAACGGGAACAAGACAGGGATGCCCATTTTCGCCACTCTTATTTAACATAGTACTGGAAGTCTTAGCCACAGCAATTAGACATGAAGAAAAAATAAAGGGGATCCAAATTGGAAAAGAAGAAGTGAAACTGTCATTATTTGCAGATGACATGATATTGTGCACAGAAAATCCTAAAGACTCCATCAAAAATCTACTAGACTTAAGTGAATTTGGCAAAGTAGCAGGATACAAAATTAACGTCAAGAAATCGACGGCATTCTTATACATGAATGATGAAATCACAGACAGAGAAACTAAAAAAAAAATCCCATTTACCATTGCAGAAAAAAAAAAATTAAGATACCTAGGAATTAACTTAACCAAAGAAGTAAAGGACCTCTTCACAGAAAACTACAGTTCATTGAAAAAAGAAATAGAGGAAGATATAAAAAAGTGGAAGCATATACCTTGTTCATGCATTGGAAGAATTAACATCATTAAAATGTCCATACTACCCAAAGCAATCTATAGATTCAATGCAATCTCCATCAAAATACCAACAACATATTTCACAGAACTACAACAAACATTCCAAAAATTTATATGGAACCAAAGAAGACCCCAAATAGCCACAGCAATCTTGAAAAAGAAGAACAAAGTAGGAGGGATCACATTACCAGATATCAGGTTATACTACAAATCCACTGTAATCAAAACAACCTGGTACTGGCACAAGAACAGGCACATAGATCAATGGAACAGAATAGAGAACCCAGAAATTGACCCAAGACAATATGCTCAATTAATATTTGACAAAGTTGGCAAGAGCATACAGTGAAGTCAAGACAGTCTCTTCAATAAATGGTGTTGGGAAAATTGGACAGCTACATGCAAAAAAAAAAATGAAGCTAGACCACCAACTTACACCCTACATGAGAATAAACTCAAAATGGATAAAAGACTTAAATGTAACTCATGAATCCATAAAAATTCTAGAAGAAAATGCAGGCAACAAAATTTCAGACATCATATGCAGAAGAATTTTCACTGATACAACACCTAAGGCAAGAGAAACAAAGGAAACAATGAACACATGGGACTACATCAAACTAAAAAGCTTCTGCAGAGCAAAAGAAACAACCATCAAAACAGAAAGAGATTCCACTATATGGGAGACCATAATCACCAATGATGCATCAGGTAAGGGGTTAATTTCCAAAATATATAAAGTGCTCATACAACTCAACAAAAGGAAGACAAAGAACCCAATTAAAAAATGGGCAGAGGCACCATAAACAAATCATCAAACAACAAGTGTTGGCGAGGGTGTGGAGAAAAGGGGACTCTAGTACACTGCTGGTGGGAATGCAGACTGGTGCAGCCACTGTGGAAAACACTATGGTGTTACCTCAAAAAATTAAAAATTGAATTGCCATTTGACCCAGTGATCCCACTTCTAGGAATATACCCTAAGAAGCCTGAAACACCAATCAGAAAAAATACATGTACCCCCATGTTCATAGCAGCACTATTTACAATAGCTAAGATCTGGAAACAGCCCAAGTGTCCATCAGTGGATGAATGGATAAAAAAGCTGTGGTACATATACACAATGGAGTACTATGCAGCTGTAAGAAAGAAATATCTCTTATCCTTCGAGACGACATGGAGGGACCTCGAGAGTATTATCCTAAGCGAAACAAGCCAAGCAGAGAAAGACAAATATCACATGATCTCACTCATTTGTGGAATATAATGAACATAACAGTCTGAGGAACAGAGTAGACCCAGAGATGTGGAAGTAGGGTATAAACTGACACCCCTCAGAAGAGGGGGTGGGCGGGAGGGAAGAGATAAACCACAGAACTTATGCGCATGTATGCATAAGTGATGGACATGGACAACAAAGCTGGGGACAGGGTGGGGGGATGGGGAGGAGGGTGTCAATGGGGAAAAAAGGAGAAACATCTGTAACAAAAATAAATTAATTAAAAAAAAAAATGGGCAGAGGACCTAAAGAGACACCTCTTCAAACAGGACATACAAATGGCCAAGAGACATATGAAAAAATGCTCAATGTCACTAATCATCAGAGAGATGCAAATTATAACAACTATGAGGTATCACCTCACACCTGTCAGAATGACCACCATCAACAAGTCATCAAACAAGTGTTGGTGAAGGTGTGGAGAAAAGGGGACTCTAGTACACTGCTGGTGGGAATGCAGACTGGTGCAGCCACTGTGGAAAACACTATGGTGTTACCTCAAAAAGTTAAAAATTGAACTGCCATTTGACCCAGTGATCCCACTTCTAGGAATATACCCTTAGAAACCTGAAACACCAATCAGAAAGAAAATATGTATCACTATGTTCATAGCAGCACTATTTACAATAGCTAAGATTTGGAAACAGCCCAAGTGTCCATCAGTAGATGAGTGGATAAAAAAGCAGTGGTACATGTACACAATGGAATACTATGCTGCTGTAAGAAAGAGCTCTTATCCTTTGAGATAACATGGAAAGACCTGGAGAATATTATGCTAAGCGAAACAAGCCAAGCAGAGAAAGACAAATATCACATGATCTCACTTATTTGTGGAATATAATGAACTAAGCAAACTGATAAACAAAATTGACCCAGAGACATAGAGGTGGGGTACAGACTGACAAACCTCAGAGGAGTGTGGGTGGGGGGGAGAGATAAACCACAGAACTTATATGCACATATGCATGACCAATGGACATAGACAACAAAGCTGGGGATGGGACAGGGGGGATGGGGAGGAGGGTGTCAATGGGAGAAAAAGGAGAAACATCTGTAACAAAAATTAATAAAAAAAGAAAAGAAAAGAAATGCAAAACGAACGTTAGAAAAGCTTTGAACATTACAGCCCTGGCCAGTTTGGCTCAGCGGTTAGAGCGTCGGCCTGTGGTCCAGAGAGACGTGGGTTCGGTTCCCGCTAAGGGCGCATACCTCGGTTGCAGTTTGTCCCCAGCCCCGGCTGGGGTCGTGTGGGTGGCAACCAGTTGATGTGTCTCTCTCACATAAATATTTCTCTCTCTCTCTCTCTCTGTCTCTCTCTCTCTTCTCCCCTCTCTCCTCCAGCTCTATCTGAAGATAAATGCAAAAATGTCCTTGGGTGAGGATAAAAAAAAAAAAAAAAAAAGCTTTGAACATTACAGAAACATTTAAAAGTCCTTTTAGATGTTTAAATCCTATAAATTCACTTTTTTAACATAAAATGTAAAGTGTAAAATAGTTGTTTTCATGGAACAAAAAATAAATAAAAATAAAAAATAAATAAAGTCAATTGATGGTAAATTTTAATCATATCTTTAAAAATACCTTTACAACAACATATAGACTAGTGCTACCAAATAACTACTCACCACAGTTCAATCAAGTTGACACACAAAATTAACCACCACACTGCCCTTCCTGATTCACAAGTTGTTAGGAAAACATCATGCTTACATATTTTATTTATTGCTTTATCTCTAGCACACAGTTTGGGGCACACAATAGGCACAAAATAAATACTCAGAGAATGTATGATGTAGTATCACTTTGAAACTATGAACATTTATACATGCTAGGCTCTGACCACTCTGGTTGGGGTATAATGTTGACCCACTGAAGTCTCACTCAGCTACCTAAACTCATTATTAAACTAATACACTAGACCAGAAATTCTACTTTTAGAAATTATTTCCATAAATATATTCACATAGATGCAAACTGACTTAAGGACAAAGTTATTCATTGCAGCATGATTTGTAAAAGCAGAAATTAAAAACCACCTCAATTAATAGAATTTTTAAAATAAGAAAGCTGTGTATGTACTAATGTGGAAAGATCTATAAGATAGATATACCATGAAACAAGAAAAGTAACAGGATAGAATGTTACTAATTATATAAAAGAGAGAAAAGAAGGATATATGAAATGTCCTTATTTATGCATAATATATTCCTGTAAAGGTACATAGGAAATTAATCTTATTGGAGAGTGGCTAAGAAATGGAGGTGGGAATGAGACCTTTTACTGCATACCTACTTACACCTTTGTAATTGGAATCATATATCACTAATACAGAAATTAAATTTTAAAAAGAAAATAAGTTCACCTATAACTTATTTTAGATTTTGGGATTGATGCTTGGCTTGTAATAGATTTTCTTTTGGAGGAAGAAAAGAAAGACAGGGAGCAAAGGGTTCACTTAAAAGGAATTCCAGGAAACTGATCAGAGTCAGAAGCAGCAGGGCAAGTTTTTTGAGAAGACAGCCAGGACACATCAGCCCAAACATAACAAGAGTTCAAAAACACTCAAGTTATTTAGTTGAAGGACAGAATTCCAGTGCTACCATTTTTTTTTTTTGTATGCAGCCCATCAGAGCTGACACAGAAGAGCCAGAGATTGTAGACAATGTTGTAAGAGCTGCATCCTTAGAAAACCCAGTCTGCAAGTTCAGCCAACTTGCAGTCGGCCAGCGGTTGGCCAATCAATCCAGATCAATGCTTCATCCCTTTCAGATCCCTGCTATCTCTTTTTAACACTTCACCAACCTCCTCAAGCCTGGGAGGAAGCAGAAAAAGAAAAATCAAAATAGTTCATCCAGAAATTTGGATTATCAGGCCTTTTTTCTTCTCTTGTCAGTAAAGTGATATTTGTCTAGATCACAATCTCTACCATTTACCAAATGCTGTGGTCCATTTCCTTATAAGTCAGGTTATGTTAAGTTACTCTACAATAATTAACAACCCCAATATCTTAGAAGCTTTTAAAACAATGGCTTATTTCCCAGTCATGCAAAATATACTACAAGTTCTGGTACCTTCCAGAGAGCTGTCCTTGGTGCTGCACCAATGTCTCACTGTCTGCTTTGGCAGGAGCTGAGAGAAGCTGGAGACCACATACCAGTGCTTAGGCATCTCCGCCCAGAAGTGACCTACACTGCTTCCATTCACATTTCATGGAAAGAAGGAGAGAGAGAGAGAGAGAGAGAGAGAGAGAGAGAGAGAGAGAGAAAATTGCATGGAATGTCCATCTTCAGAGGCTGTGGAAGTACAATTTTACTGTTTGTCTAAGGGGAGGAAAGCAGGATGTATTGGTGAACAGTCTTCTGCATCTGCTCTGCTCCTAAAAATAGGAAACCTTGTTACCGTTTGGTTTTTACTTGGATTTTTGAAACTCTAGTGCATGGTTCAGAGTTCTGTCCCAATGCTGGAGGTAAGAGTGCTGAATAAATTAACGTCTGACACAAGTCTGGCCGCCCTTGTCCTGTCTCTCCTCTGACATAAATTACTTTTTGAGAGCTGCCCTCCCCACACCAAGGTGACCCCGAGGTTCTACCAACAGTGCACATTCAATAGGGCTCTATTTTAATGAGCCATTCTCCTTCCTTTCATGACTCTGCCTTGTAAATAATGTCAAGCATCTGTAAAACTAGAGTCTTTTGTGATTTTCTAACCAAGTTTCAGAATGTCTAAGCAGACAAAACCATTAGAAAACACTTTCATTTCAACCACTGCACATTACAAAGAAGAAACTTGAGGCCCAGAAATGGCGTGCCATGCTCAAAATCGGAAACCTAATACATGGGTGTTGTTTTAAGTCACTAAATGTGTGTCACTTGTTACACGGTGATAGAATACAGCCCGGCCAGTGTGGCTCAGTGGTTGAGCAATGACCCGTACACCAAGAGGTCACCGGTTTGATTCCCAGTCAGGGCACAAGCCCAGGTTGTGGGCCTAATCCCCAGTGGGGGGCATGCAGGAGGCAGCCAATTGATGTTCTCTCTCATCAGTGTTTCTATCTCTCCTTCTCCCTTCTTCTCTCTCTAAAATCAGTAAAGAAAAAAATATTAAAAAAATAAAACTAATACAAAGTTATTATCTCAAGAGTAGATATATTTTAACTAGGCCCAAGTTAAGACCTAAAGCACTAAAAGCAGTAAAAAGAGATCTTGACATCCCACAGTCACTACCATATGTAATTCAAAATAAAATGGTAGCTTTTGAAATTACACATAGATTATATGTGTGGTGTAATTAAGTTTCTTAGAGATGTTCAGATTTCAAACATCTTGATCTTTCTATCAAAATAAACATTTTTACTTTCTCTCTTTTTACTAGATAATAATCCACCATTAATTTTTTTTTTATCCTCACCCGAGGACATTTTTGCATTTATCTTCAGATAGAGTGGGAGGGAGAGGGGTAAAGAGAGAGAGAGAAACATCGATGTGAGAGAGACACATCAAGTGGTTGCCACCCACACGACCCCAACCAGGTCTGGGGACAAACTGCAACCGAGGTACATGCCTTTAGCAGGAATCAAACCCGGGTCTCTCTGGTCCACGGGCCGACGCTCTAACTACTGAGCTAAACCGGCCAGGGCCACCATTAATTTTTAAGATAGATGAGGAGCCTTCAATTTATAAAGTAAACATCCAATATGGAATTTCAGAGATCAGGAGAGGAATGGGGCACATGGATGTCACGGAAAGGGACCCTTCTCTCAGCAGCCCAACCCCTTGGGTGACCTGGCTCCTGGCAACAGGGTGTACCAGATGGGCCTTTCCACTCCCCACTGGGTTCTCTCACACCTCTTGCACTGCTCTCGACCGATGCATCCACTGCCACCCCTCCCCCACGCATGTGAGGAACAAAACAACACACGATGGGATTATCAGGTGCCATTAGGACCATTGGTGAAATCACAGTTGAGGTTGACTCTGAGGTAGGAGAACCCAGAGGCCCAGGCTGTCAGGCTCAGTGTATGCCCCTGCCATCACCCCACTACAAACAGATCAAAAGCTACTGAGGCAACTTCCCTGTCCAGGGCAACCGCTGCCACCCCCTTCCCCACAGACACTGTTTACAAAAGGGAGTTTGGGGACTAAGGCAGGGAGAGAACTAGAGGGAGCAGGTGCTCATACCTGGATTAGAGAGCAAATTTCAGGTCTCCACGAGATAGAAACTCAGTTCTACACACCTTGAGCTCAGCAGAAGCCAATGCGGCGGCCCTCAGAGCAGTCCTGTAGACGTTGAGAGCAATGCCTTGGCAGACTGCACTGCGCTGTTTGCAACCTGTGACCCCGAGCAAGTTGCCTAAGTTTTCTAACCTGTTTCTTTACCTGCACAATGGGGATGATAAGAGTAACTCCATCATCGCAGGGTGGGGGCGGTGTTGAGGATTAAACAAATTAAAACATGAAGTGCTTGGCCCAGTGAAGTGCTTGGCAGAAAGGAAGTATTCAAAACTATTACCAAGGCACTCTTTTCAACATTTGGGAAACTCACTCTCACCACGGAGGAAAAACACAACCATTCTCCACCTTCCTTCCAGCAAGACCCTTGATCTTGTTTAACCATAAACAACCCCTTGCTTACAGGATGAAGGCAGGCGCTGCAGCTGAAGTGTACTCTGTGTTTGGAAGAAGCAGCCTTTGACCACACACCAGCCCTGTTTCAACTTCAACCACCGTCGTCACGCCAGCCCCAGGAGCAGCCTCCAGTGCAGCGGGCAGCGGTGGGGGCAACTGATCGTTTTTTCTTAATTTGTATCCATAGGCCATGGCTTCTTTTCAGCAACAGAATCATAGCTCTGATAGTTCTCCATAGGGAGGGGTGTGGTCTCAGCGTGAGAAGAGGTTTTGTCTCTCTCCCATTCCCAGTTTCCCGGGGAGTGAATCTGCGAGGAGGTGAATCTGGTCGGCCAGTCCAGCACAGTTGTGCAAACCTGAGTGCCCAAGCCCCTCTGAGAGAGGAAACCACAGACCCGCCCTGCCCAAGGCAGTTAGCAAGACCCGGGCCAGCATCTTCAGCCACAACGAAAAGCAATGACTCGAAAAAGAGAAAACAGGGACGACAGCACTGTGGCTTTAATTATGCGGGTTTTGTTTAAAGAGGTATCGATAAACTGCTTTGAACCAACATGGAGAGTACAGCAGGAATGGGACCACAGCTCCAACCAACTTCTGAATCCAATTTGCAAAGCTGCATTGTAAGAAATTACTCAAAAGAACTAAATTCACAGTTTGAAAATTACATTCCTCTGGTCAACTTTCTAATTTGTCCTTTGGAGGAACTTTTTCTTCTGCTCAGGATAAAATGAAAATAGAAATAAAGGATTCTAGTGAACTATGGTCCCCACAAGGCAGGTTCAAATGGCCCTAACAAACTCCAAAATCTCAGAGTAAAGTGGTCTGTCAATCAAAGTCACAGGTAGAAAACTCAGATTCCCAGAACCCCCAGGGATGAGATCAGCAGATATAGTCTCTGAGCAACATTAAGTTGGGGGATTTTTTCCTATTTCTTTTTCAACGTAGAATCATCATCTAATGGTCTAAACCTCGTGGTTAGAACCTGGAGAGTCATTTATTCCAAAATGTGCTGGTTCCATTTGTCCACGCAGTGGATAGTAATGTGTTCCTTCCCAAAGGGAGCAGGAGCAAGTAAGGAAATGTAATTTATTTTTATTGCTGAGTTGGGCTTTTTCAAATGATTTTTGCAGAAGGATCTTTAATAGATTTTTCAGACATATTTTATTTGTTGAAAAATTTCCATGCTCTTGCATAATTTCAATTATTCAATGGAAACCATAGTTTGGGGAATTGTTTCCAGCCACTTATTCAGCCCTATGAATGAGCCAGATTCATAACTTGAATTGATTACTTTGTCCCTTTGGAGGTGAGCCCAGATGAACGGGGATCGAGAGAACATGTTTCCAATCCCTTTCCTCCTGCAATCACGTCGAGGACTTTGTTTCCTTGCAGCAGCCTGTGAGCCGCTTGGAGTCAGGCCTTTCAGGCCACTGGGGTCCTAGTGAAAAACTGAAGGAGAGGGAGGGTGTCACTGAGGGCACCGTGTCCCCAGGGGTGCATTCAGCTGCAAGCAAAGAAGGTTTGTTTATTCACAAAACAAGAAATCTAGAGATGGGCAGTCACTGTTCTTCGTTCATGGCATCAGCAATGCCCCCTAGCCAATATCGCAGCGTATTTTTTGAGCAAAGACAACTGCTGCCAATCAAGTCGTCACATCCATGAAGAAGAAGGAAAGGGGAAGGACCGCTTCAGCGTGGTCTGTCTGTTTTCACTAGGAAATCAAAACCTTTTGCAGAAGCCTCTGGCTGATGTCCCCTTATTTTTACTACCACCCTTGGTTCACGCCACCTCTATGTCACCCCACTGCCTTCCAGTTTGCTTCCCACCTTCTTCCCCGGCCTGCATTCTGTCTTTTCTCAATATAGCAAGCAGAGTAAGCACAGTAAAGTCGAAATCACATCATGCCACTCCTCCACTTCGAACTCCAATAGCTTGCAGCACACTCGAGAAAACTCCAAACTTCTCAGAAGGGCTGAGAAGCTACACGATCTGCACACCTGGTTTCCTGTCTGAGCTCACCCCCACTGTACAGTCCTTGCCTGCTCCGCTCCGGCCACACTGGCCCCCACTTTTTATTAAGGCCAGCTGTCCCCCGTCACAGCTTTTGCACTTGCTGTTCCCACTGCCTGGCATGCTTTTCCCATCTGTAACTACATGGTTGGCTTCCTCACCTCCTTCAGCCTTTGCTCACATTTCAGCTTTGCACGGGGACCTTCCCTGACTACCCTATTCATAGTTCCAACTTCCCTTTCCTCATTCCCTTTCATGTTTTATTTGACTGTTTTGCATAGCATTATATAATAGATATACCTATTTCTATTTTTTAATCTGTCTTCCCCAGTACCCAGAACAGTGCCTGGCATGTACCGGATGGCCTCATACCACCTGTTGAGTGATGTGTGGAAGTATGAAAAAATGTTGGGACAGACCTGGCCTGCATGGCTTCTCCTAACAAGCATGTGGTATTCTGGCCTCTAGGGCAAGAGGCTTTGAGGAGAAGGGGGCTAGAAATGTCTCGTGAGTGGTTGACACATCGTGAATGATATGGATCTGCGCACCCTTCTCCATGAAGACAAATTTCCAGTCTTAAATTACTCATGAATGATCATAGCAAAACTGCTCAAATTAATTGTGGGTTTTCCTGTTCACGGAGGATCCTGGAGGTTAGAGTATTAGGGTAGGGGAAAAGAGAAAAAAATTGCAACAGGTCATAAATCTTGAAAGACACTTTATGTGCTATTTCATTCTTTGAATCCCAAAGACAGCCCTGGAGGAAAGCGAAGTTCAGAGGCTTTGAGTAATGTGTCCACAGATCCTCAGCTGGGATGTAATGTGAAGGTTGTTTTCTTCTTCATCCTCACCTGAGGATATGTTTTTATTGATTTTTTTTTTTTTTTTTTTAGAGAAAGAGCGAAACATCAATGTTTGAGAGAAACATTGATCTGTTGCCTCCCGTTAAGTGCCCCGACCAGCAATCAACCCTTCTGTGCACAGGTGATGCTCCAACCAACTGAGCCACACCAGCCAGGGCGTAATGCTAAGGGTTTTACTCCCGTGAAATCGTTTGCCCCCCACAGTAGAGACCTGCACTGTCTGATACAGTAGTTGTCAGTCACATGGGCAATTGAAGTGTGACTAGTCCCACTTGAGAGGTGCTCTAAGGACAAAATACACACCATATTTTCATAACTTAATATCAAAAATGTAAAATATCTTACGAATACTTTTTATATTGATTACATAATGAAATGAGACTGTTCTGGATATACTAGGTTAAATAAAATATACAATGACAAGTAATAACCCCTGTTTGATTTTATGTTTTGAACGTGGCTACTAGTTAAATTACATTGTGGTTCACAGCATATTTCTGTGGTACAGCACTGATAGGGACAAGTCACCACATTACACTGTCATTATTTGTTTTATCTCTACACATCCCAGTAGACGGGGAGCTCAAGGCAGACAGGAAGAGCATCTTCCAGAGCCCAGAGGGAGCCTTTATCCATGGTGAGTATTCCATAAAAGGCTTGTTGAATGAATGAAGCTATGACCAAAAAAAACAAAAGAACAACAACAAAAAACCCTACAACTATTCAGTGATTCTGAAATAACTACTAAATCACTTGAAATTTTATGCTGTGGATTGCTATTGAATTGCCATTAATCTTTTTGATGTGGAGATTACTTTTCATACATATGGTTGGTGTACCCCTCTATTCCCACAGGTTTAAATTAAATGAATATTCCAAAACTACACTGAACCTTATGCAACTCACACTTGTGCATTTATCTGGTGGTGAGTTGGATGGGCTATTCACTTATAAAATGTAGGAAGTGACTGTTGTCCCGTCTCAGAATGTGACTGTTCAGTCAGTTGTTTCATTTATGTCCTTGATTCCCTATGGCTGATCCAAGGACCAGCAGTGTGAGCATCACCTGGGGGCTTGTTAGAAATGCAGAACTTCCATTTGCACCTGAAACTTATTGAATCAGAACAAGATCTCTGGTTAATTTTGTGCACTTAAAATTTGAGAAGCCTGTGCTATGAATTTTTGTTTCTCAGCTCTAAGAAAGAGGGCCACCTGGAAACTTAGCTATCCCTCCTTTTCATTCTCTACAGATTTTTTGCTAAAAATGGTTGAGCATTCAGTTGTGTATGCTATTCTAGGCCCTGAGGTACGAAGATGAACCAGACATATGGCTCTTGGTTCTGAGACTTGTGTCTCCCATTACTGAGCCCTCACTCTGTGTGGATCAGCGGCACACACTGGGCACTGGAGTAGGAGAGAGCTCTGCAGGAGGGGAGGACAGTAGCGAAGGGTCAGAGACAGTGCAAAAAGATTCACCCCATGTCTGGAGTGAATCTAAGGATAGCTGTTTCATGAAGCATGCGTTCTGAGGGCGTCTAGAGGAAAGGAAGCAGCCAACACTGCCTTGTCTCCAAGAAGGAAACTTTCCCAGAATCTTCCCATTTCCATGGATACAAGAATCTGCAAAGCCTCTAGCTAAAGTTCAAGCCACTTTTAAAAAAAATTTTTTTTTCTTATTGATTTTAGAAAGAGAGGAAGGGAGAGGGAGAGAGAGATAGAAACATCAATGAGAAAGAACATAGATTGGCCGCCTCCTGCATGCCCCCCACTGGGGATCAGGCCCACAACCTGGGCATGTGTCTTGACCGGGAATCGAACCAGCAACCTCTTGGTGCATGGGCTGATGCTCAACCACTGAGCCACACCAGCCAGGCTAAAGTTCAAGCCAGCTTAATTCCCTTGGGGTCCTCAGGCTCAGGTTCAAGACAACTTAATTCCCCTTTGTCTGGGTCTCTGGGGAGCATGAGTTACACATACTCTGGGGGATGTGGGTTTTTTTTAGCATCATCTCTGTGTTCCTGGAGAACAAAATCAACTCAGACTTGATCCTAGCAGCAGTCCTCTCTCTGTGGCTGGCAAATTGCAGAGAAACCTCAATGAACTCTCACCAAAACAATCAGAAAATTCAGCTACTGGAATTATTTTCCTCTATTTCTACAAATATGGTTTATTAACTTCATTAATCAAATTTCTTGAGCACTTATGGTGTTTACTATAAAGTCTACTGAATACTACTTCCTAACAAAAGAAACTGATTTGTAAACAAGTAATGGCTTAAAACTCTCCCATGGCTCTCATTACTTCAGATATGGAAATTATTCCACAAATGCTTGTCCTTCCAGGCTCTGTGTGCTTGACAGGCCTCACTCATCTTACTCACCTCCTCCCTGGTCTCTGACTCCAGCCATACCAGCTTCTCCCTCCTCAAGGGCCTTTACGTAGAAAGGCCCACCTCCCACCTCCTCCACCTCTCTTCGCCTAGTAGACTTCTAATGATCCTTCAAATCTCTGCTCAGGGATCACTTTCTCAGGGATCCTTCTGCACTCTCAACAGCCTTTGTGACCTGGGTCCTGCTCTGTGCTCTCTGAGCCTTTCTCCTCCCTTACACTCACTACACTTGCCCCTTAGAGTGAGCACCTCTTTCCTGACTGATACAGACTTCATTCTACAAACTCTGGGAATCTGAAATTTTTTGAGCAAAGGAGAGATGAGATTCAAGTTTGGGGAAGATGAATTGGCAGCTGTGAGCAGAGTATATTAAACAAAAGAAGAGATTGCAGGCACAGGAAAGAGACTAGAATGATTATCTTTTAAATGCCAGGCTGAGGGCCATTTTAAAAATATTATCTTACTTGTTCTTCATCATATATCTATGGGGAAGGCACTAATGTTCCCATTTTTTAGCTGAAGAGACTGAGACCAAAAAGGGTTTAATAACTTGCTCAAGGCCACACAACTGCTATGCCCAAGCCTGCCTGCCTTCAGTAAGAGTTTGTCTCTCGGGGCTTCTATGGTAAAAATTCCTTCATGGAAGATAATGGAAAGGAAAGAAATGACAGAGGTTATAGGGGAAAATCAATAGAATGTGTTGCTGACTGTATGTAAGGACTGAAATATGGAAGAGGACTTCATCCAAGCGACTGAAGTTCTTCCCTGGCCACCTCCTTCTCCTCTGTGTTCCCTCCATCTCAGTCCTTTTCATAGTTTCCAATTCCCAGTCTGTTTGCCTGGCTTCCCCGCCAAGGCCATGTCTGTGGGACTCACTGCTGGCCTCCACAGTGAAGCAGACAGCTGGAAGTGCCAGCAAAGCCTTGCCACATGAACACAAGGCCATGAATGACAAAGGAACGGGTGGTTGGGAGAGTGAGGATGCCAATGACAGACTCACAGAGAGAAGTGCTCGGAACAAAATACCGAGGATCAGTCAGCCAGAGCATGTAGGGCAGCTCCCTGAGGTTCTCCTACAGTGTCTGCCCATGGGGACCTTTATGGCTTAATCCCACTAAAGAACAGGACTTTCCCAGTACGAGTCAGGTGATTGGATAGGGCAGGGTTTCAGGATCCTGAAGAGGAGCCCAGCTTGGTGCATCCAAAGCTAGGTATAAAATCAATAATGCCACAACTGCAAATCTCAAAGAATCCCACTAGTGACTCTTTGGATGGTACCTTTGGCACCTGAACAACAATTTATGCCCCAGCTTGTAAAACTTGGACAACATGAAGGATTGATTTCCCTTGAGAGTCTGTAATGATGCCCTGCAGAGAGAGAAGAGCCATATGCTGGCTCTTAAAATGGAATCTACCTCAAACTTTCTCTGTTTCCCATCTGGGGAAAGAGCCCTGCAAACCTGTGATCACCACTTTGCTACCTCTGGAAGTTTCAAAAACTCCTGCTCACACTTTAGGGGAGTCTCTATGTCTCCTCCACATCTCTCTGCACTGGCTCTAGTCGACATCTCCATTACCTCCTGCACAAACCATGGTCATCTCCTTCTCATCTGCTTCCTGTATTTCTCCCCCGCTCACTATTAGCAGATAAGTTTTTCCAAACACTGGTCAAACTGAGAGTAGAAGCACAACTCCTTTGCAATGGCACTCATGACCCTCCATGCAATGGCTATCACCTCTCTCTCTGGACTGACCCTATACTGAGGCTTTCTTCATGTTCACTGGCCAGCCAAGCCAGTTCATTCTTAGCTCCTCCTAAAAGCTGTCCTCTGTTTCCGGCCATACTGTTACACCCAGCCCTATGCCAACTCACCAAAGACCTTGTCAAAATCATACTGGTCTTCCAGAATTTTCTCAAATGCCACTTCCTCTCTAAAGCTGACCCAATCCTCTCAGTGGGAACTAACCCCTTCCTTTATATATTTCCATAGGCCTGCCTTATTCTTGCTCGTAAAATTTTTCAAAAGATTGTCTGAAATTGGAATTAGTTTCATAAAAATTTGTGAAAGCAGCCCCATTGCATAATGACCTCATTGTGTATGTCACGGTTAAGATCTGCTGGTAAACAGCAATCCACCCGTATTCAGCACATCAGTAGATTGTTCTGGTGTTCTTTGTAACCTAAGAGTTTATGTACTTAATGACCCTAATTAAAACTCTTAACATATCAAAAAAATTGTTTAAAAAACAATAATTAGCTTTAGAAATGTTCACAATTTGTTAACTTTGTCAAGCTTGATAAACACTGCTTTTTTCTGCTTATGTCTTTCAGAAAAAGCTTTGAAATCCTGAGCCATCCCCTCTAGTGAGCAGAAATAGTATTAGTGATCATTATCACACTTCTCTCTTTTCTTCCCTCTCCTCTCTCAAGTGAGAAAGAGAGTCTAGATAGTCTTAAAGGTGGCCAACTCAAGAATTTATTATCCACTGTTTCCTCATCCTTGGATAATTCTCAGCTTACAAAAGTATGCTAGAAACCTCATATTTAGTAACCTTCTCTTAACCTAGTTCCCGCTCAAGAAATGGCACCATCAAAACGTCTCACAGTGGATAGTTTATATTCCCTATCTCTACTTTCTCACAGACTACTCTCTATTTTTTTTTTTTTAGTTAAATGTAAGAGCCAAAAATATAAAATTCTTGAAGTAAAACAGAGAGTTAAATCTTTATGACTTGAGATTCGGCAAAGGATTCTTAGATATGACACCAAAAGCACAAGCAATAACAAGAAGAAAGATAAATTGGATTTTATCAAAATCAAAATTTTTTGTGCTTCAAAGCACATCACCAAGAAACTGTAAAGACAATGCATAGAATGAGAAAAATATTTTCAAATCATATATCTGATAAGAGACTTGTATCTGGAATATATAAAGAATGCTTGTAATTCAATAATAAAAAGACAGATAATCCAACTTAAAAATGGGCAAAGGATCTGAATAAGATTTCCCTGGAGAAGATATACAAATGGCCAATAAGAATCTGAAAAGGTGTTCGACATCATTAGTCATCAGGGAAATGCAAGTCAAAGCAACAGTGCAATATCTCTTCACACTCATTAGGATGACTATAATCAAAGGCTATCTAACCACAGGTGTTGGTGAAGATGGGGAGAAATTAGAACCTTCATACACAGCAGAGGATGTGAAATGGTGCAGTCACTTTGGAAAATAGTTTTACAGTCCTCAATCATCAAATACAGAGCTACAATATGACTCTCTCGTAACTCTCCTAGATATATATCCAAGAAATATTTAAACATACTTCCACACAAAGACTTGTACAGGAATGTTTATGCAGCATTGTAATAGGCAAAGGTGGAAATAACCCAAAGGCCATTAACTGATAAATGGATATAGTATATCCATATAATGGAGTATTATTCAGTCATTAAAAAAAAAGAATAAAGTATTGATACATACCCACAACATGGACAGACCTTGAAAACACTATGCTAAGTGAAAGAAGTCAGTCACAAAAAAACACATATTTCATTATTCCATTCATATGAAATGTCCAGAGTAGGGGAATCTACAGAGACAAAGAGTAGGTCTGTGGTTGCTTATGGTTGGGAGGTTGGTAATGAGGGATAGAGGGTGATAGGCAAAGGGTATAGGGTTTCTTTTTAAGGTGATGAAAATGCTTTAAAATTCACTGTGGTAATGGCTGTATCTATGAATATACTAAAAAGCATTGGATTTCACATTTTGAATGTAATAATTGAATAGTATGTGAATTATATCTAAATAAAGTTGTTAGAAAAAGTTTCAGCCATTGTCCATTGGGTCTATTTGTTAAAACAATTCAGTCCATCCTAACTAATACAACCCATAATTTCACAATCCAGTAATGTTCTTATTTTTATATATATCCTTCATACTTTGTTTTACATAAATATAATTTTTAAAAAGAACAAACCAACTAATATTCTTTAACTGTATTTGTTTGCTTAATTAATTATGACTATCTTGCTATGTCAATAAATATGCTTCTTTTTCATTTAATTTAATATCCAGCATTAAAATTTTTCTGTTTTATTATAGTTTGAAATGTTGGATTTGGTAAACAGCTAAACTTTTTTTTTTTAATTTTTATTTTATCATAATAATGTCAATTGTTTAACTTTTTAAATCTTTTTGTTGTTATATTTTACATTCTGAAAGATTTCCTTTACTTTGTATACCAATCCTTCTATCATATTTTGTATTTCCACTTTCTATCTTTTTCTCTGAATGTTCCTTTTTCATAGTAGCCTGCTCTTTTTTTATGAATATGAAATTTCACATGTCTCTGAAAATATTAATTATAGGTTTTGAAGTTTTGTCTGATCTTTATATTAGCTGCTTTCTCTGAGTTCTTTTGTTTTTTTTCCCCTGTTTGTTAGTTTTGTCCTCTGTCTTTCATCATAGAAGGTTCTTTTAAATATATGTTATTTATTGGATTTTGTTCATGTTTAAAAGGGAGGTACTAAATCATGACTAGAACCTATGCATGTGAGAGTGTAGTATGCTCACTGGTAAGCACACTGCACAGTTGGGGAGTAAGTATCTGACTCCTTTCTTGTTATTCCTCAAATGTCAGTATCTGAAGGTCTTCTATCTCACATTGGACAGTTTCTCCAGGCAGAAGTCCTCCAAACTCCTGACTGGCACACATAGTTGTGACGGTCACATTCTGGTTGCTGGGGAAGGGAAGGGAGTTGGAGATCACCTCGCTCAGTGTGTACAGTTTCCATTGATCCTATTTTATCCCCTTGCCTGACTTCTATCCTTAGCTATGGGGCCATCCCCAAGCCCAGAGCGTCTCGATCCCAATCTCTTCTCAGGGCACCTTTCACTCTTCAACCCACTCTGGTTTTCCATCCTGACCTCTGCCATGAAGAGTCTGCTATCCAAGTCCTCAATGGCCTCCATCTTGTTAACTCCAAAGGGTGTTTTTCTGTCCTCATCTTATTTGGCCCCTCAGGAGAATTTGACACTGTTTTGTATTCCCTCTTTGCAGAAATTATTTATTTATTCCATGACAAGAAATCTCTCTGCTACCTTGCAAACCATTTCCCACAATGTTTTGTAAATGTAAAACAGACATATCACTCTTTTGGCTTAAAAAACACTGAAGTGTCTCATCTTAGTTTGACAGTATCCAGTTTCCTTACCATGACTCATAAGGCTCCACATCTTTTCTGACCATCCTCTCTGCACTCACTCTGCCCCTGATAATCTGCCTTCTTTCTGTGGTTCAAATGTATAGTTTGGTCTCCAAGGGAGTTCTGCACTTACGTTCTTCCCCATTAAGCACTCTTCCCTCAGATCTTCCTGAATCTGACTCCTTCTCATTATTCAATTCTCAGCTCAAACATCACCTCCTCACCCAATCCAGTGATGCATTCCTACCACAATTGCCCCCACTGTACTTACTGCCATCATGACATTTAAAATTATGTGATATTATATTGATTATTTTTTATCCACTTTCTGTCTGAATCTCCTAATGGAAGGCCCACATGGACAGAAGTGTTGTTTATTTTGCTCACAAGTATCATCAGTGGTGCCTGGCACCTAGCAGATCCTTGGTAAGTAAGTGTTCACTGTGTAAATAAGTGAAGTGGCTGCCCAGTCATGTGCTGAGCTCTCCGTGGAAAGTCACTGCAATCCAGCTCAATGAAGGGTCCATTTTCAGCTCAGACTACCACCTAGATGGAACTCTTCCCCACAGAATAGATTTAAATTCTCCTTGACCACTGTAGTTCCCAGAACTACTCATCACTTCAGAGAGCACAGACTTTCTACCTAGAAAGGCAGAGCACATATCTTGCAGAGTCATTTCTCATCAGTAGAAAAGCCTTCACTAGCTAGCAGCAAGATCTTCCAAAGAAATTAGTTAAGAAAAATTCAATACCTTAAGACAGAACCTTGGACAAGTACACAAATGAATACTAAGAAGTTAGTAAAGATAAGTGCAGCATGAGGTTAAGTAGAAGAATGTCCAAAATAGTCTGGTAATAGGTTTTAGCCACTTCTTTGGTATGAAAGAACTAAAAGTTGCCATCAGAATTTGCTGTAAATCTTTCTGTTTTCATATTATATAAATAGGTCTCAATAGAATGGTGATGGACCAGTCACTTTTGTCTTGGTGTTCCATATATATAACACACAAACAGGTGAGCACTAATTGTGATTTCATAAAAATCTGAGCAGCACTCTTCAGCCCTACAATACTCTAAAGAAGTTAACCAAAATAACTAATTAACAATGTGAATTTTTGGCCATAAGGATAGTTATCACATTATCATTTTTTTTTCCTTTATCGATTTTAGAGAGAAAGGAAGTGAGAAGGAGAGAGAGATAGAAGCATCGATGAGAAATAACATCAATTGGCCGCCTCCTGCATGCTCCCCACTGGGGATTTGGCCCACAACCTGGGCGTGTGTCCTGACCGGGAATTGAACCGGTGACCTCTTGTTGCATTTGTCGATGCTCAACCACTGAGCCAACATTATCATTTATAATAGCAAAGTAAATGTCCAACAATCAGAGACTGGCTTCAGCCATTTCAAAAATTAGTCTGTAGATAAATATTTATTGACATTGAGTGAGTAAGTTCATTAGGTTAAAAAAAAAAAGCAGGTTACAAAGTAATATGATCCCCCTGTATTTATATAGTATATGCATGTATAAGAACATATATAAATGTAAGAGACAGTAAAAGGGCAAGAAAGAACATACAGTAACAGATTTTTTAGAGAGAGGAAGGGAAAGAGAGATAGAAACATCCATGTGAGAGAGAAATATCTATCGCCTGCCTCCTGCAAGCCCCCTACTGGGGATCAAGCCCACAACCCGGGCATGTGCCCCTGACCGGGAATCGAACCAGACCTCTCAGTCCATGGGATGATGCTCAATCCACTGATAACACCAGCCTGGCTACACTAACAGATTTTAAAAGCTGTTTCTCTAGGTAGTAATATTATGAAAGGTTGTGTTTTTTTTTTTTTAATATACGCTTTTATTTTCTTTATCCTAATTTAAATTTTTTTCCTAAAATGAATAATTACTACCATTCAATAAAAAGAAAAGCTATAAAATTTTTATCAAAACATTTTTGGTGATCAGAATGGGCACAATCAAGGAAGAAACATCCTTACGTGTTTCTTAACCAATTTATTCCACCTGGACGTGTCATATGTCATGCACACAGACAACGACACAACGCTTTAAGCTCAGAATAAACTGATAGAGCGAAATAGACACCTCCTGTTGGGATCTTTCTTGACCATTTCTTCTGTCTAACCCTTTAACCCAAGGAGGCACTATCCCATGCATGTCCCTTTAGCCTTCTTGTTAGTCTTTGCATGCTTTTCATAGACTCCTGGTCTTAGCTCAGACTGCCATAACAAAAACCATAGACTGGGTGGCTTGAACAGCATAAATTTATTCCTCACTGTTCTGGAGGCTGGAAGTCCAAGATCAAGGTGCCAGCTGATTCAGTTCCTAGTGAGAGCTCTCTTCCTGGCTTGCAGACAGCACCTCTCTGTGTCTCACATGGCCTTTCTGTGGTGCATGCAGGGGGTGGGGAGATCTTTCTCTCTCCCTCTTCTGATGAGGCCACTAATCCCCTCACAAGGGCCCCACCCTCATGACCCAATCCAACACTATCTCTCCAAGGCCCCACCTTCAAATACCACCACTTTGGATTTCAACATATGAATTTAAGGGAACACACTCATTCCATAATAATCCTCTTCTTCTGATTAAATGTGAACGTTTTCCAGGTTTCTGTCCTGATGTCCTACACAGTCTCCATCTTTTACACATCAATGGTTTCTACTTCATCTTTTTTAAATCTCAAATATGTTCCAGAGAGACCCACATTCCAAATCCAGACCTAAATTTCCCCGAGTCTCACAGACCGCTCAAACTCATATACACTAAAGTGTCTACCCTTTTCCAGTCCTGCTCCTTCTAGGACGCTCACCACTGTGGAGGCACAGCACAGCCGCCACCCACCACCTGAGCCAGAAGACTGGGGGGCGGCTCAGACTCTTCCCTTTCTTTCCTAGTGGCCTATCAAGATAGGTCAGGCTACTCGAAAGATGAAAAGATATAGGATACTGGCCTGAAAAGATTTCAAAGCTCTTGTAATATTGATTTGGTGATTTTCCAATAGCCATGAGGAGACATTGCAGCTCAAACCCATCTTTTTTTAGCAAATAAACTCCAAAAGATGACCCAGGGAAAACAAATCCCATTGAAAACAACAGCACTTAGATGTGGTCTCTAATCAGAGGCTCTGAGAGGTGACATGCCCAGGTAGCCATTGGCCTTTGCTGCCATTTTATGTTTCCTCTTCAATCAAATCCCTGGATGCTATAATGCACACTTGCAGAGATTTAAAAGGCACTTTTTTGATTAACGGACTTGATCAGCGTCTGCTCTTGTTTAACTATGCTGTTCTCCTCCACTTTTCACATTCTCACCCACATAGCACTGTTTTCCTTTTATTATAGGAACTGAAGAATGTAGTGGTTTACCAGATAGCAAAGTAATTTATGGAAAAAAAATTTTTAAAAAGAGTATAAATTTTGAAAAAATCTCAGAGCCTGTTGTTATTTTAATTTCAAATAGGCTAGCCCAAACAGTGTGGCTCAGTGAATGAGCGTCGTCCCATGGACTGAGAGGTCCCAGTTCAATTCCTGGTCCGGCACATGCCCTGGTTGTGGGCTTGATCCCCAGTAGGGGGCGTGTAGGAGGCATCTGATCTATGTCTCTCACATCGATGTTTCTATCTTTCTTTCCTTTCCTCTCTCTCTAAAAAATCAATAAAATCATATTTTTAAAAATAAGCTATGCAAATAATTAAATGTCAGGACATACTGACACTATTAAGTTTAGGAGAGTATAGATGATACAACTCCAGGGCCCTGGGAAATATTCAATCAGGTTTACGAGAGCACAGCAGCCTGTCTTGCTTTTAACCTCAATTGGATTAAAAATGAACCAATTTCCAGAAACCTCTACCTGTTACAAATATTTCCATATATGCCATAATTCTTTAAAAAGAAATAAAAAGAAGTATAGATGAATTTGTAAATACATTTAAGTACTAAATCCCTCTTTGGTCTTTTATTTTTCGCAAGCCTCTGCTGCCTCCCACTAGCCTATTTGGAATATTAACTCCCAGAAAAGGAGGGTTAAGAACAGCCAGTATTCAGGCCTAAGGTAATAGATGCTGCTCACCCTACTTTAGAGCAGTTTAATTTGGATATTTGTCTGGACTTTGCTCATGGCTTTGTATACTCGAGTCTCAGGTAGTCACACCAGCATGCCCTGTGTACTGTGTAGAATGTACTACAGTGCAGCTATTTCAGGTTAACAGGAAAGTCAAAAATCCCTTTAAAATGACATTGAACAAAAACACATGGTCAGTACATAAATAGTTATTGTGTAAAGAATTGTGTTATACCTTATAAGTTCTGTGATGAGTAAGACACAGTTATACTGTTGAGGAAAGAAGATAACAGCTTTTTTCTGTTTAAATTCTTATTGGTGATTAAGGGGAATTCCTATTTCCAGAGTACCAAATAACTGGTCATGAGGAAATGGACCAGAATCAAGTTGAATGTCAAAAGTAAATCAGTATGCATACAGAATCGTTGGCCAATAACAACCAATCCTGTGATGACAAAAGCTTGGCACTGACATCATAACATGTGCCTCCACGCCCGAGGCAAACATCGCAAACCAATTACAGTGTCTGACTATCTATTCCACAAATATTTACTGAGTGTCTGCTACCTATCAGCATTCTAATAAGCACAGTGGACACTGCAGTAGACAAGATAAACAAAGTCCCTGCCCTCTTGGAGCTTACATTTTAGTGGAAGAAGGCAATTCACAAGCAAGATAGATCATTTCAGATGATGTGAGGCCTTAGGGAAGGAGATAGAGTGTAGCTCAGTGGATGGGGGAAGGAAGGCACTTTAGCTAGGGTGGTCAAAGTCATCTTAGTAGATGTCACATTTGGGGAGAAACTGGACCAGGGAGAGAGGCCCAGCCGGAGAAGACCAATCAGACGGGCTGCCCCTCAACACAGCCCTCCAGAAAGCCATTACCAGTTAACTGCCGATTGGCTGTGCTGTAGATGAGCCCTGTGCAAAGCATTCATTGTAGCCATGGGAACACATTTAATAACATCAAACAGCACAAGATTCTGAAATAGAGAGTGGAAGAGAGACTTGAAACACTTGGATTCTAGTCTTTCTTTTAACATTTTAGAATCTGGACTTCCTCCTCAGTGAAATAAGAGGGATGGGCCAAATGATCTACAAAATTTATTTTAGAGCCTATGGTCAATAATTCTAACTATAAAGTGAAGTGAGGTTTTAGACAATTGGAGAGATAGGGTAGATTAAGTAGAGAAGTCTTTCTGTAAGTGGGATCATTTGAACAGATAGAAAAGAAATAAGATGTAGCAATAACCTCTTAGAAGCTTCTTGGTGATTTCAGAAGGAGCCACAGTCAGCCCCAGGTTCTGCAAGCAGCTTCAACTGCCAAAATCCAAAGCACTTTCACCTTGAATTCTGAATAAAACGAATTAGTGTTGTCTTCTCAACCATACAGGTATTCAAAATCACCAACAGCCCAATGTCATTTGGTCATCTTGGAACATGAAGGGCTACACAAAGACAAATCATTATGTTGTGGAATAAAGAGTAAAGAGTTATTAGAGATTCATTAGGAAGAATCCACCTTTCACTGCTACCTGCCAGCAAGAGAGACAGACCTTCCAGAAGTGCCATAGGAGAGAATTATAGGCTTGCATGATAATGATGTGTCTGGATCAAGACTCGGGTATTTATTCCAAAAATTCCTGATATTGCTTCACAGTAGCATTAAAAGCAGTTCCCAAGTGCATAAAAATGTCCCCTTTTTTTACAGGCAGCAGTTCGAGTTGGGGTCTTCATGTTACTGTGAAGTGTGAATTTAGATGATCAATGATTGACACTCACTTTGTGAGTACAAAGTGCTTCATAAATACTTAATCTCCAGAGAGACTCCAGCTTAGAGCTTCTGACTCCATTTGGATTTCTGTGTATCCAGGTCACACAGGGTCCCTGCTCGATTTGTAGATACATCAGGTTCCACACTATGCTCCTCACAATTCTCCCTGCTCTCATGGATGCTGACCGGCTCTTGCCATTCAGGCAGACTGAGAAATCAGGACAAGCCAGGAATGGTTTTGAGCAATTGCAAACAGCCCCACCAATGCACTGTTTCTCTATTTTTCCAGAGAAGCAAAGATGACACTACCTTTGTGACTTATGGCAGACCACAGGGATGGGTGGTTTCACAGGAAGATGCTCTCTCCAGAGAAAAGCTCATGCTGTCCACCCAGCCCTTTGGGCCCACCAACTGTTCATCAGCCAAGATGCAGCCTCCCACCCACCAAGCCAGGAGCTAAACAGGAGGATGACCAAAGGCTTCATTCCCTGGGCACACACAAGCAAAGGCAGTGCAGATATCGTCCCTGGTTTCTCCTTCCCTAAAGCAGCAACCTGAAGACACTCGCTCAACACAGCTTGGGCCGCACTCTAGAGCCTTCCGGGCCAGGCTAGTCTTACTGAGCAAAGAATTAATGGTTAGTAATGCAGCAGAGCAGTGACACCAGTTCACCTTCCTAGACCTCCATCTTCCCATTTGTAAAATGAAGGTGTGCGTCTGTCTCTTAAGGTTTTATAAATCACAGTAGCCTGTTTGGCAGATAAGCCTGAGTTCAAATCCCATCTCTGGCACTTACTGCTCTTGTTGCCTGGCCTCAATTTACCTGTCTGTGTAATAAAAAGATACTACCTCAGAAGATAACTCTAAGGATCAAATTAATTAAGCATGTGAATGCAATTGTTAAACTGCGGTGAGTTGTTTTGTCACGTATGCATATATATTATACATGGAGAGAGAGAGAGAGACCTTTTATGTCACCATCCAGCACAGCTCCCTTCCCCATGGAGGTGCTCACTAAACACTGGATTGATTACTTCTTGGATTTAAGCTGAGAACAAAGTTGGACCTGTAGTGCAGCCCAAACCCTGTTTGAATAAAGAGTTTATCTGGACCATCCCTGTTGAAGATGGAGATCCCAGGCTAATCATATCTACCCACTCATGTAATCTGGTTAGAGCATCCAGGCATGCAACATGAAGGATCTAGGTAAAGAGGAAGGAAAATCGGGTACCTAAGGGTGACTTTTGAGTGTATATGTATCAGTTCCATTATCTTAGTTGCTCAAGACAACAAACATATTGTTCTATCTTGTAATTTTGTGGATCAGGAATTCAGGCCACGTTTAGCTGGGCGATGTCTCAGTTCTACATGGCATCAACTGAGGTCAGTCTGTGGTATTTAGATGCTAGGCTGGACTAGAGGGTTCAAGACAGCTTCGTTCATATTCTGGGACTGCCTAGAAGGCTGGGCCCCGCTGGACGTCAACGGGAACACCTACACGCCATGCCAACATGGCAGCCTCGGGCAGTCAGACCTTCACACAGCTCCAGGGCTTCTTCTGACCTAGACTTGGAAGTCATACAGTATGACTTTGACCACATCCTATTGATCCAGTGGTTCTATTGGACCACTAAGGCTGGTTCAGAATCAAGGGAATGAGTAGCAAAGAATTTTCAGCCATCTATAAGCTACCTCAATACTTCAGCCTCAGTTCTGCTTTGCAGAATCAGCTGCAGGTACTAACTCTTCCATCCTCTCACCCTTTCTAATGTCACACCAATATCTCATTATGTAATGAGGAAGTCAAGACTGAGATGTCACCATGACAACAGAGCACCTCAACAGGTAAGTATACTCTGACTTGCCACCATCTTTAAATACCTGCCTGTGTCCAGCCACCTTTCATTAGCTTGGAATCTAGAAAACCAAAAACCCCCTACAGTCTCTGCTCTAAGGAGACAAGTACTACGGACAAGAGGCCGTTTAGAGACTGGTGCTCCCCAGGGTACTCTCTGCCATCTACCACTTTCCTGATGGCAAGCCTGCTGAAATGTGGAGAGGGAATCAATCTTTTTCAAAGAAGACAAAAATCGGGCAGCTGAACAGCTGTGTCCCTTTGTAGTTGATAGCTATTGTACAAGAGGATCCTAAGGCTTCTCGGGGTCCCCAAGCCGTCTCCATTACTAATTAGCATCCAGGATCTTAAAACAATAAAATTTCCGTTTTTCATATGCTGCATTTATTGTGGGTTGCCTGTGTCTTTGACCTGCATTAGAAAGCAGCTTCTATCTGGAACACTACCAGCTGTCACAGCAGAGTTAAAAATGAACACAGTGATTCCTAATGCTTCTGTTCAGAGGTGGCACCTGTCACACTCACGTGTCATTGGTCAAACAATTCAAATGGTCACACTGAATTTAAAGGGATGTGGAATCCTCCCACCACAGGGAGAGGCTCTACTCGGAAGGACACCACACTATCTGGCGAATAGTAACATAATCCACCATAGTCTGTTCTCTGGACACCAAACATGCAACTCCCTCCCCTTCCCACATGAAAGGACATTTGCCCCTCCCCCAAGGAAGACGACCCAAAACTCCCCTCCTGGTGCTGCTCTGAGCTCAAAGGTAGCATCTGTGGACACGCCAAGAGCATCGCTGTGGCAGGCTGGATGTGCTTCCCTTGGGTGGGGTCCCCTAAGAAATTAAGAAACTTGCCCAGCCAGTATGACTCAGTGGTTGAGTGACCCATGCACCAAGAGGTCACCGGTTCGATTCCTGGTCAGGGCACATGCCCAGGTTGTGGGCCAAATCCCCAGTGCGGGGCATGCAGGAGGTGGCCAATCATTGTTCTCTCTCATCGATGTTTCTCTCTCTCTCCTTCTCCCTTTCCCTCTCTCTAAAATCAATAAAGAAAAAAAAATTAAAAAAAAAAAAAGAAATTAGAAAACAAGTAATCTGCTCCCACAAACGAACCCAACATGGAATTAGGAACAAGGACACAATAAACACTTCCGTTCGGAAATGGAATCCTGGGAGCACCAGAGTAATTCTAAAGCCCTCTCAAGACAGATGTTGTGAGCAGCAACTCTTCCTGAGGGAGAGGCACACGCCTTGATTAGCCTCCACTGATTCATGCCCCTGAAGAAACTCCCAGTCTGCTGTGCTCTGAGGTCCTTGGCTCTGTCCACTGGAAGTTCCCTCTTTTCTCATTATCTTCCTTAGCTACAGCTCCAAAGGAATGTGGTCACCTTTGCCGGCTGAGCAGGGCTCTCAGACTCCTTTCTATCTATAAAAGGTTGGGGATGCAAAGGTCATTTTAAGTATCAAGTGGACAGTCTTTTTTACTCCATGTTCGTAGCTTCTTTGCCCATACAATTATCTTAAAATGTTAGTTGGTTTCTTATATGTTTGATTCTAGTCAGCCTCCAGAACCAACCAGGAAAGACAATAATAAAATCACTTTTGCTTCAAGCCCCTTAATTTTGAGTTGGTTTGTTATGTAGCCATAAACAAACTGTGGAAAAAATACATAGACCCAGGCCCTGCCAAGGCCAGTGAATCAGAATTCCTGGCAGAGAAGCCCATAGCTCACTGCTTAACTTCTCCAGGTGATTCTGTTGTAGCTGAGGGCTGAGAAACTGCTGACCTTCTGCAAACAATGTCCTTGAACACAAACAGAGAATTCAACAAAAGGTCACCTTTGATTTCTCTTTACCAGAAACTACTTTTTTTCTCACTACATTCACTTAACAGTCAGATATAACTAAGTAAACAGTGACTAGATGGTAATGGGTTAGAAACTACATCAGAAGAGTCAAGACTAGGGAAAATGGGGAGCTGTTTAATACAGAAAAGAAAAGATGATGGGAACATTTAGTTGTTTCCACATATTTAAATGGATATGAAAAGCTTTGCTTGTTAGAAATGAGTAGTAAACCATTAGATAGAAATCATAAGGATAAAGATTATGCTTGATATTATTTATTACAGTATAATAAGGTTCAGAAAGCAGTATTTTCTTAGCAGCTATTACCAGAAAATATCTAACTGGGCCAGCAATTTGGACTCTTCACAAATAGCCTGGAACTCTCTCATCCTGAGCACACGGTAGGATTGCATGTCCCACACCTTTGAGGTTAAGAATGGCCAAATGACTCACTTTGACCAAAGAAATGGGATTGGAAATGATGTGTATTACTTCCAAAAGCAAATTGGCACATCCCTGTTCTCCCTGAGATATTCAGATAGTGGGCGCGCCGTTAGCCTGATTCCAGAACGAGAATGTAGAGCAGAGCTCCCATGTAGACTGGCCAGACTAAATTTCAGAAAATAATAATAATTTTTTTAGTGTGCATTTTTAGAGACATACATATACCAAAAAGATCATTGATTATTTGAAAATACAGGGGATCCTGTATTTTTCTTTGTTAATTCCCCAAGTGACCTGCATGGTCCATGTGGCATTAGAAAGAAAGAAATCTTTGTTATTTTAAGCCCTAAAGACTTAGACGTTGTTTGTTACAGCCAAATAATTTAGCCTATACTGATTTAACTATTTCCCATCTTTGCTGAGAAATTATTTTGATGAGGCATAGGGTAGCACTAATATTTGGAACAAAGTAGGATGCTTCTCTGCATAATAAAAGAGAGAACTGAGAGCTCTGGGATGTAATTTGAGAAGGAGAAATGGATATAAAACTGTTAAAACACAGCATCAGTCATCTGGGGATTTCGTGTCTATTTGGAAAATAAGATTAGAAAAAATGAGGGCCTAGAGGTCACTGTGGGCTGGGAGTAGGCATGGAAGGACTTCATAGGAAAAGCAGGCTTGCCTGACCGAGGGATGGCCAATCAGTGGGATTTGGACTGCTGAGGAGCGGGCGCAGCAGTGCCCTGTGGGGAGGCGGCAGGGCACTGCACTGTGTGCTCTGCACTGTCACGCCCAGTTTCGCTGGCACGTGTGGGCTCAAGCTTCTGGGCAGGACTGGAGATAAAGCTGCAGGCAGCCAGCTGGGCCCAAGTTCACAGGACTGCTTTGATGCTGAGAGATTGATTGTATTCCACTACACAGGTGTCTGTGACCACTCTGGGCCTCTGGACCCAGACGTGAAGTTAAGTCACTTTAGTGGGGAGTTGACATTTCAACACACAAATCCAAACATTTTTGCTAACTTTGGTTTGAAACATCGGTGTAATAGGAGAGCTCCTTGATAGCAAGGGCCTGGCTGTCTCTATCTTCATGGGCTCCAAGGTCAGCGAAAGGTGGGTGAAATTATATATAGAGAGAATGTAATCAATGAGACAAGGCCCGAGGTATAGTGTGAGACCCCATTAGCCACTACAGCTTTTCTTCCTGGCCACCAGGGGGCAGCATGGCATTTTGAGCTGTAAACTGAGTTTCAGAATCAAGGTAGATGCAGTGATTCTCAAAACCAGTTGGTGCCAGGATGCCAGTCTGTGCCTGATATTTTTCTAGGCCCTCAGCCAAAAAAGAAAGATTGGGGCAAAGTAGTCATGTCCCCCATAAACCTGTATTTATCCAATTTAAAGGAATATCCTTTATTCTGATTGTCTTTCCCTATGACGTTTTGTCATTAAAGCATCCTTTCTTTTATGAAATGGTGGTGACTATATGTGGTAGGGGTTATGGCTGGTTTGTTTACTGTTAATGTTATTTTTTAATCAAATAAATAATGGCAACCTTCTGGTGTTCCAGAATGATTTTAGAAAATTACTTTTTAGGTTTGTGAAATCAAAAGTCAGAGATCCATTAGTGGAGAATGTCAGAGCCAGACAGGACTCATGACCCAAAAAAGGGGGAGGGGGCAAGGGGGAGTAGATAAACTTTACCTTTGAGTCCCAGGGTCTTCTTTCCTCCCACCCACTGCTCCTTCCTTTCTGCTCACCCATGCTCTCTCCTGCCCAGCCCCCACCCCTAGTTGAAACCTATTCTCAGGAAAGCTTCTACTATTAGCAGCTTAGACCTCAGTGGAAATTTAAATCACTTCTCTTCCCTCCCAGGAAAGCCTGCCTTCCCCGTCTTATCTCTGATTGCAGAATACAGGCGTGTGTGGTGAGTCCCAGGGATCTCAGGCATCAGCAGGCAGAGGAAGATGTGAGAGTGAAAAGTCATCCCATCAGGGCAGCAGGCACACCAAGTCCTCAGACAGAGGCCCCAGATGCTCATTCTTCCTTCACCTCTCTGGAGAGTCACAGGTCACACCCATAAGTGCTTATGATATTCTGGCCCTGAAGACAGAGCCTTCTGTCCATTGGACTGGTGCCGCGGGGGCCAGGGACAACACCCCAATTCACCCAGGGCCTGCCGCAGTCACAACCCAGAGGCACTGTCCCTGGTGCACTGCGGAATACAGTCATGTTCTAGCAATGATTACCCCACACAAACCATGTCCCTGTAACAGCAGCATGGTGCCCCCTGTCCTGTGAGACCGGCCATGGAGCAGGGGCACGGTGCTTCTATCACAGGGACACAAAGAAATATGATAGGAAGTGGGAGAGGGTACTGCCAGCAAAATACTCCAAAACGACTGCCAGAGTTTAAAAAAAAAGAGAGAGAGAGATGACAACTTATTTGGAAAACTTGGAAGGCGTCAGGAGCTGGGCTTGGAATAACAGATAGGGTTTTGACAGGAAACAGGAAAGGATGCAGCCTGATCTAAGGGCTTGAGGGGAAAGCACAGGACTGTGGTTAGGGTTCAGGGCCCAGTTCAGTTTGGCCAAAGTATCAGACAGGAAAAACCGAAAATGATGATGAAAGGCAGAGGGCTTGGCAAGCAGGCAGAGGTGGGCTCGTGCCCCTGCCTCACAGACCACTTGGCGGCCTTGACGGACTCCCTACGCCTCGGCTCTTGTTAGGACCGCCAGGCGAGCCCTGCACTGACCCCAGAGTTTAACCTAAGACAAAGGCAAATGTTCAGAAAATTTTCTACCCTCCCTAATCTCTATTTATCATCTCTAGCTGCCAGAGGCCTAACCGCACATCTTGGTTCTCATGTGAAAATAGCATTGTTAATTGTTACCTAGCCAACGCGGACAGGTCGACTGCACCTCGCTGAACAAGCTAACCGCCAATATCCGCTTCTGTTTGCCAGCTTGCTTGCTACCTGGCCAAGCTAGGGGGGCTATTTAAGAGCCTGAAACAAAGGCTGGACCGCAGTTACTCCTGCATGAGCCATGCTGCAGGCGCCTCACCTTTAGTTCAATAAACTTTTCCAAAACCCAATTCGTATCTGAGTGTGGTCAATCTCGCTGGTCACAACATTTGGAGGCCCCAGCGAGATTGCCTCGTAGGTCTCCCCTACCTTTGGGGATCGACCTCCTCAGATATCAGACACGGTGGGTGCCTCCATCCCACCGCTGGATTCGGCACTGCGGTCACCTTCGGCCTAAGGAAGCCCCCTCCTTGAGGATTTTGGTAAGGGATCGATCCCGTTTGTCTTTGTTGTTGATTCCGGAATTTGGTTTGGGGACCTCGCAGGCGGGACACCACGGACTGCAAACCCCTTATTGGGCACAAGACGCTGTCCCCAATATTGGAGAGTTTAGACTCTCATTTGGTGAATGAATGATTTTCGAAGTGTGAGGCCAGCCACCGCGCTTGCTTGTCTCCGTTTTATGTTCAGTGTTCTGTGTTGTCCGTCTTGCTTTGCATCCACAGATTCCACCGAGATGGGACAAGGACCATCAAAGCCACGTACCCCCCTGAGCTGTCTCCTCTCTAACTTTTCTGAATTCTTAAAGAGATCTTGCGACTATGGGAAGCCTGCCAACCTGGGCTTCCTCCGCACCCTTTGTGAACTGGAATGGCCAACCTTCGGCGTCGATTGGCCATCGGAGGGGTCCTTTGACCTGTCCCTCCTGTCCGCCCTTCGGTCGGTAGTTTACGGGGTCCCCCATCCAGATCAGATGGTATATATAGATGTATGGATTGACATTGTCTCTGACAAAGCGTCCTACATTCAGAGATGTTCACAGGATGGGGCTCAGGGCCCTAAAGGAAATGCCATGAGGGCAAAAACAGCAGGGCGGACGATCATGGTAGCCGCCCCAAAACCACTGGGGAAAAGAGAACCATCTGGCCCTAAACCTCCCCAAAAGAATCAGGAACCGAAACCGCGGCGGCTATACCCAGTCCTCCCAGATACCCCTGATGAACCCCTCCCCGAAATTTTTGAACCCCCGCCGTATAATGCGCAGGCCGTCGGACCTGCAGCCCAGGCGCCTATATCACCCCCGGACGCCGAAGCCTTGAGCCCCCCACATACCCGAGGGGGAGCATCATACCAGCCTCCTCAGAGGCCAGCTTCATCTGTCCCTCTATTACCCTTGAGGGTGGTGCCTCCACAGGTGGGAGCACCACGGGCCCCATTCGAATGATGTACGTCCCCTTCTCCACTAGTGACCTTTATAATTGGAAACACCAAAGTCCTCCATTCTCAGAGAATCCCCAGGCCTTGATCTCCCTACTTGAGTCCATATTCCGGACTCATCAACCAACCTGAGATGATTGTCAGCAATTACTGCAAACCCTTTTCACTACTGAAGAACGGGACAGAATTTATAGAGAAGCCGCTAAAGCTCTAACTGGCGAGGGAGACTCCCTGCGCCTCGATGAATTAGAGGAACAACTCCTTAGGAACCCACCCGCTTGGAACCCAAACACGGATGGGGGGCTGCAGAGTTTGCGCACGTATCATCGCAATCTGCTTTGAGGCCTGAGGGGAGCCGCTAGGAAGCCCACCAACCTTACCAAGGTTGCGGCAGTTATTCAAGGCTCTTCAGAGTCTCCAGCGGCCTTTTTAGAGAGCCTACTGGAGGCATACCGAACCTACACTCCCCTCGACCCCGATTCGGAAACCAATCGGAGACTGGTCAATATGGCCTTTGTCTCCCAGTCGGCCCCAGATATTAGAAAGAAATTGCAGAAGATAGAAGGATTCCCAGAGGAGAATAGGGGAAAACTCCTAGAAATAGCTCAGAGAGTCTATCAGAATCGAGAGGACCCTATTCGTGAACAAACCAAGGCCCTCTCGAAAATTTTGCTTGCCGGCCAACCTGCTCCCGACAACCGAGGCAATAATCGCGGGGGGACAAAAACAGAAAAGACCCCAACACAAGGAAGACCTCCCTTAGACAAGAATCAATGTGCCTTTTGCAAAGCTACCGGGCATTGGAAAAAGGACTGCCCAAAGCTTCTAATGAAAAAAGCTAAAGAGCAACAACCCGCCCGTCTCCTACTTGAAACAGAGGAAGACCAGGGCCGTCAGGGTTCCTTTCACCCCAGGAACCCATGATAACCATAGATGTCGAGGGAACTCCTACACTGTTCCTAGTCGACACGGGTGCCACCTTCTCGGTTTTGCAGGCCGCTCCAGGCCCAGTCACCACCTATAAGACCCCTGTCCAAGGGGTTTCGGGAAATACCAAAAGTTACCCCTGGACAAGAGCCCGCATCACCAATCTAGGGAAGGGCACCATCACCCACTCATTCCTAGTGGTACCGGACAGCCCTTACCCCTTGCTGGGAAGGGACTTACTCCAAAAACTCCAGGCCACGATCACCTTCAGGGAAGGCGGGACCTCCCTGACACTAGGGGACCCACGCCCTCCTCCCTCCTCCTCACAGTGCCCCTCTCTGAAGATGGAAGACGATTTGCAGGGGCAGCAGTCACCACGGAAACTGAAACTCTCTGGGCGCAGGCCCTTCCACAGGGAACATCAGCCCAGAAGGCTGAGCTCCTCGCTCTTACGCAGGCCTTGAAACTGAGTGAGGGGAAGAAGGTCAACATCTATACGGACAGTTGGTATGCCTTTGCCACTGCCCACATCCATGGGGCTCTCTATCAAGAAAGGGGGCTCCTAACGTCGGGCGGGAAAGAGATCAAAAACAAGCAGGAGATCCTCAATCTCCTGACGGCTATCTGGCTACCTGAGAAACTAGCCATCATTCACTGCCGTGGGCACGACTGAAAGCCCAGCGCCACCCAGAGGGGTAACAACTTAGCTGATCAGGCTGCCCAACAGATAGCTGAGGCTTCAACAGCCCCCATCGAACTCCTGCCATTAATGCCTCCACCCGAGTTACCCTTGAACCCCCACTATACTCCCGAGGAGATAACTCTTGGGAACTCCCTGGGCTGCACCCAGACGAGGGGAAATTGGAAACAACTACCAGACGGAAGACTTTTATTACCAAAGGCACTTGGAGTTGCCCTTATCCAGGACATCCACGGGGGAACACACCTAGGGGCCACAAAACTCAAGACACTTACCGAAAATACTTCTATATGCCTGACCTAAAGACGGTCGCGGAGTCAGAAGTGGCCCGATGCCCCACCTGTGCTCAGGTGAACCCAGGTCCACCAAGTCAACTACCCCCAGGAACACGACTGAGGGGTCAGGAACCTGGGGAACACTGGGAACTTGATTTTACTGAGGTCTGCACCACTCAGTATGGGTACCGATATCTCCTCGTCTTCATCGACACCTACTCTGGATGGACTGAATATGTAACCAAAAATGAAACTGCCACCACGGTAGCCCGACACCTCCTCACGGGAATCCTCCCCAGATTCGGCCTGCCCTTAATGCTGGGGTCTGACAATGGCCCGGCTTTCATAGCCAAAATATCAAAGATAATAGCAGATGTTCTCAAGATCAAATGGAAATTGCATTGTGCCTACCGACCTCAGAGTTCAGGACAGGTAGAAAAGATGAATTGGACCCTTAAGGAAACTTTAACTAAATTGAAATTAGAAATAAATAATACGTGGCTAAACTTGTTGCCTTTCGCCCTATTAAGGACTAGATGTACCTCTTACCTTAGTCATCTAACCCCTTAAGAAATTATGTACGGGAGGCCCCCTCTCATTATTCCTAAGCTTTGTCTTAACCTATTAGGAGAAATCTCTAACCAGACTCTCCTCAAGTCCCTGCAGGCTGTCCAACTGATCCGGCAGGAAGCTAAGCTCTGGACCGAAGACAGGAGGCCCCCACCGGCCGGAGGACCCACATCATCACCGCCGCCAGCCTCGGACATCGAATCAGAGGACTGGATATGGACAAAACGGTACACTAAGGGGTCTCTCACTCCGCTTTGGGAAGGACCTTACCAGGTAATCCTGAAAACCCCAACCGCCTATAAGGTATTCGGTCGAAAGCACTGGGTACACCACACCCACATCAAGAAGGCAAACCCAAACCAGATACCCAAAAGATGGAGAGTTACCCGGGACGCCAAGGACCCCTTAAAGGTACGATTTTACTCCTCCTCATCGGCACCCTCTGCAGATGCGCAACAGCCACCCCAAAACTGACCAAATCTGTTTGGGTTCTGACCCGAACCCAGGACGGGAAGCTTTTAGCCAAAAACGAAACCTTCTCCACCTCCTCTGTTACCCTAACTGCGGACTTCTCCACATTCTTCGGCGATGATCTATGCCAAAGTGCCTTTGGGAAAAGGCAAAACCAAAAGACTCATAATCCCCATGGACCTTTTGGTAACCCTAGTGGAGGAACCGGGCTACAATCGCCCTGTGACCTCCAGGACCTTAACCACGAGCTCTGGTCTACGGCGCATTATGCATGCCCCGAACGACCAGGCTACCATGAAAGACGTGAACGGGCTAACTGTGGGGGGATTATTGATTTCTATTGCAAGGCTTGGGGTTGCGAAACCCTTGCCCTAGGATGGACACCATGGGGAGGACGGGATCAGGATATCGACCTTTTCAGAGACCCTGCTCCCCACAAGCAGAAGGGAAAGTCAGACCCAAATTGTAAGACTTCAACTTGTAACCCCACAGTCATCACCGTCCTGCTACCACAGAGCACAGCCTGGCTGACAGGACAAACTTGGGGACTCAGACTGTACCTAACAGGCCCTGATCTTGGCACTCTTTTTACTATTCAGAAATTGCCATAGAGCTCACCCCCCAAACAACCTGACAAAGTTGGGGGACTGCCACCCCGACAGCCAATTGGTCCGAATTTCATACTCAATACCCTTCAACCTAACTGGCTTCCCGCCACCAATAGCACCCCCGATCTGCCCCCTACCCCGACGCCTCCAGCTCACACCAGACCTCCCCATGTCTCCCATAACGCCCTATGGGACACACTATACTCAGTCTTCTCTGTACTCAATGTAACTGCTCCCAACACCACCTCTAACTGCTGGCTATGTCTAGACCCAGCACCGCCCTATTATACGGGGATAGCAGCAAACTTCTCAGGAGCCTTGACCCCTATGAATATTACCATTACTGACACCCTCTATCCAGGGCAGGGTCCCCTACAGCCCTGCATCCAGCCTGGGAAATTGACTCTCACAGACTTCGAAGGGCAAGGCACTTGCTACACCTTTGGTAACTACCCCTTAGGTCATTCCCCTTATAAGGGCAATTGCCACACCCATGTTACCATCAGTACCCCAAGACCCGAATGGGCCCTAATCGCCCCAAATGGAACATGGTTTGCCTGCCTCTCTGGAATCCACCAATGTATTATACCTTCTAGCCAACAGGATCTATGTATCTCTACCTATATCATTCCCCAGGTATACCTTTATGCTGGCCCCGCAGGGATGGCCCACTTCCTAAGCCCAGACCAACATAATAGACTCCAGAAGCGAGCCCCCATACTAGTTCCTATCTTAACAACCCTGGGGATTGCAGGCTCCACCGCCATAGGAGCGCAGCCCTCATCAACACTGACATTGGCCTAAGGAACCTGTCAGCCACCTTCTCAAAGACATGCAACTCCTCCAGACACAAGTCACCTATCTCCAATCGGAGATAGACTCCCTCGCAGAAGTAGCTCTCCAGAATCGACGAGGACTAGACCTCCTCTTTCTCAAGCAAGGAGGCCTCTGTGCCGCTCTAGGAGAGGCCTGTTGTTTCTGTGTTAACCACTCTGGCATTATTCGTCAATCAATGCAAAAATTGCAAAACCGGTTAGCAGAGAGAGAGAGAGAAGAAAGCTTATCTCAATCATGGTTCCAGGGGCTCTTTAACTGGTCTCCCTGGTTAACCACCTTAATATCCACCTTAGCTGGTCCCCTAATCCTTTTGCTTCTAGCTCTCACCTGCGGACCCATTGTCCTGAACCAGCTTATAGCGTTCATCCAGCAGCGAATTCAACGGGTTAGGACGCTCGTATTAGCCCAACAGAGGTATGGTGGACATCACCGTATATCCACCACGGCAGCCTAAGACAAATATTTGCCTTACTCCCAAGAGAAGGGGGGAATGTTAGGACCAACAGGCGAGCCCTGCACTGACCCCAGAGTTTAACCTAAGACAAAGGCAAATGTTCAGAAAATTTTCTACCCTCCCTAATCTCTATTTATCCTCTCTAGCTGCCAGAGGCCTAACCACACATCTTGGTTCCCATGTGAAAATAGCATTGTTAATTGTTACCTAGCCAACGCGGACAGGTCGACTGCACCTCGCTGAACAAGCTAACCGCCAATATCCGCTTCTGTTTGCCAGCTTGCTTGCTACCTAGCCAAGCTGGGGGGGCTATTTAAGAGCCCTGAAACAAAGGCTGGTGCCGCAGTTACTCTTGCATGAGCCATACTGCAGGCGCCTCACCTTTAGTTCAATAAACTTCCAAAAACCCAATTCGTATCTGAGTGTGGTCAATCTCGCTGGTCACAACACTCCCTCACCATCAACTGTGGGTAATGGTCCTTAGTCTTCGGAGAATTAAATAAGAGAATGGTTTTGTAATTGGTATTAAATCTTAGTCTACAAACACAAACAGTATAAAAGACAAAAAGTTTAAAAGTGATGTTTACTTTTTGCTTACTCAATTTCTGTTTTAAGCCTCATTCTTCCTGGTGTCAGAAACATCATCTCGTGTAGTTCAGGACTCTGCTGCCAAATCCTGCGCTCAGGTGGGCCCACCCAGGCTCCGTGTCCTCTCTGGGCTGCCACCTGCAGAGACCTCTCTCTGCACCTGCTCCTCAGCTGTGGCCCACACTGACTGCTTCTCCATCATCCTTATTCCCGTCTAGGGTAGTTTTCTAGGGCTGCTGAAACAAAGAACCACAACTGGGTGCTTAAAATAACAGCGATGTACCCTCTCGCGATTCTGGAGGCTGGGTCTGAAATCAAGGTGTCAGCGGGGCCACGCTCCCAGGGAAGAAGCGGCCTTGCCTCTTCCTGGCGCTGGTGGCTGCTGGCAGTTCTTGGCTCCTTGGTATGTGGCTGCCTCATTGCAGTCTCTGCCTCCATTTTCATACGGCCGCCTTCCCTCTGTGTGCAAGGCTGTGTGTCTGAACTTCCTTCTCCTTTAAGGACACTAACCCATTAGATTAAAGTCCCCTAAACCAGTATGACCTCATCTAACCTGATTATATCTGCAAAGCCCCTATTTCCAAATCAGGCCACATTCTGAGGTTCCAGGTGGACATGAATTTGGAAGGGAGAGGGAGCGAGAGATAGGAACATCAATGAGAAAGAACATTGATTGGCTGCCTCCTGCATGCCCCCACTGGGGATTTGGCCCACAACCCAGGCATGTGCCCTGACCGGGAATTGAACCAGTGACCTCTTGGTGTATGGGTGGATGCTCAACCACTGAGCCACACCAGCGAGGCGACCCAGTGTACTTTCAGTGGCACCTGCAAGCCCACAGATTTCCCTGCTGGGTCTGTGCTTCTTTACATATATTTATGTTTTTATTGATTTTTTTAGAAAGAGAGGAAGGGAGAAAGACAGAGAAACATTGATGTGAGAGAGAAACATGGATCAGCTGCCTCCTGCACGCCCCCTGCTAGGGCTCGAGCCTACAACCCGGGCATGTACCCTGACCAGAAATGGAACCAGGACCTCTCAGTCCATGGGAAGACGCTGAGCTACACCAGCCAGGCAGTTCTGTGCTTCTTAAATACACCTGGATCTCTCTGGCCCTCTGCTCTGGGGCGAGGGAACAGCCTGCTGCTCTCTGAGATCTTTACACCCTCCCCGTGTTCTCCCCAGCTAAGAAGTCACAGGCTCCTCACCTGAGACCCCACAAACCCATCCCTCCCCTGGAACTTGGCCAAGGGTGGATGAGAGCAAAATATCCTCCCTGTACACAGGGCTGCCAGCGCCCAGTCTCTCACCACCCCACCCTCTCCTCTCCCCAACCTGGGAAGGCTGTACGGATCTACCACAGGTCCCGATCCACCCGACTCTACAGAGGAAGGCCTAAGCTTCTGAAACTCAAAAGTCACACAGATCCCCCTTTCCTCCAGATCTTTGCCTTTCCTGACACACTTCTCAGCTACTAAATGGAACAAGGGCATCAGGTAAGAAGATGGCAGCAATAAAATGATCGATAGTTTGAAAATATTGTGTGCTGCCCCCATGTCCCAGCTCACTGAACGATGTGAGGGTCTAGCAGTGTCCCCAGTGTGTACCTTCCAGGCAGCCAGGAAGACCGACCACGTGGGTTTGCTTCACTTTCAGTGTTAAAAGTAGGCAAGTCCCAGGCAAGACAGGACACGATGGTCACTCTCCACTAAAGGTTAGTGGCCTTCCCCCAAGGACGCTACTCAACCTGGGGAGATTAGTCTTGGGCCTTAGAACCCAAATTGTTAAACAAATGAGCAGATCTCTCCAACAAAGCCTTTCTTTTACAGCGCATCTGGTTAGAGTTCCCAAGCTCTGCAGCAGCCCTGTGCAGAGGCAAAGGTATTTGGAACTGGTGGGCTAACACAAAGCACCATTGAGGACTGTGCAGCCAGGCCTCCCGGGAGCTCACCTCCACCCGCCTTCTCTGTGACTGCTGCTCACACCTGCAAGGGGCTCCCCCACCAGAAAAAGGACACTTCACGTTCTGTTCCATATTCTTTTTTTTTTTCTTTCAACGTTTTATTTTTTTTAACTCATCTTTGTTGTTGAATGTATTATAGATGTCCCCCTGTTTTTTCCCCATTGACCCCCCTCCTCCCCAATCCTGTCCTCCTCCTGCCTTCCCCACACTATTGTCCGTATACATTGGTTATGCGTATATGCATAGAAGTTCTTTGGTTTATCTCATCCCGCCCTCCCTCCCCTCTTCCCTTTGAGATTCATCAGTTTAACAACCAAATTGTACTTCTTAATTCCTTCGTCTTTTTCTTTTCTTTCTTTTTTTTATTCTCACCCGAGGACACTTTTCCATTTTTTGTTCAGATAGAGTGGGAGGGAGAAAGAGGAAAAGAGAGAGAGAGAGAAACATCGACGTGAAAGGGACACATCAAGTGGCTGCCTCCCGCATGACCAACCAGGGCCGGGGACAAATTGCAACCGAGGTACGTGCCCTTAGCGGGAACCAAACCTGGGTCTCTCTGGACCACAGGCTGACGCTCTAACCGCTGAGCCAAACCAGCCAGGGCATCCTTCATCTTTTTCACCCATCCCTCCAGCCCCCACCCATCTGGCAAGCAACAAAAAGTTCTCTGTATCTATGAGTCTGTTTCTGTTCTGCTTATTCATTTTGTTTATAGATTTGATTGTTGATAGATATGTATTAATTGCCATTTTATTGTTCATATTTTTGTTCCTCTTCTCCTTCAAGAAGACCCTTCAACATTTCATATAATACTGGTTTGGTGGTGATGAACTCCTGTAGCTTTTTCTTGTTGGGAAACTCTTTATGTGTCCATCGATTCTAAATGATAGCTTTGCAGGATAGAATAATCTTGGTTGTAGGTCGTTGCTTTTCATCACCTTGACTATCTCTTGCCACTCATTTCTGGCCTGCAAAGTTTCTTTTGAAAAATTGCTGACAGTCTTACGGGAGTTTCTTTGTAGATAACGGACTGCTTTTCTCTTGCTGCTTTTAAGATTCTCTCTTTGTCTTTAACTTTTGACATTTTGATAATGATGTGTGTTGGTGTGGACCTCTTTGGGTTCATCTTGTTTGGGACTCTCTGTGCTTCCTGGACTTGTGTGTCTGTTTCCTTCACCAAGTTACAAAAGTTTTCTGTCATTATTATTTCAAATAGGTTTTCAATTTCTTGTTCTTCCTTTTCTCCTTCTGGCATCCCTATGATGTGAATGCTGGCATGCTTGAAGTTGTCCCAGAGGCTCCTTACACTATCTTCTTTTTTTTGGATTCTTTTTTTTTTTTTTTTACTGTTCTGATTGGGTGTTTTTTGCTTTGTTACATTCCAAATCGATGGTTTGCTTCTTGGCTTTACCTATTCTACTGTTGATTCCCTGTAAATTATTCTTTATTTCAGTTAGTGCATCCTTCATTTCTGACTGGTCCTTTTTTATGTTGTTGATGTTCTCACTAAGTTCCTTGGAGGTCTCCTTAAGTTCCTTGAAGGTCTCACTAAGTTTCTTGAATGCCTCACTAAGTTACTTGAGCAGCCTTATAACCAGGTTTTGAACTCTGCATCTGATTGGTTGCTTATTTCCACTTTGTTTAGTTCTTTTCCTGGAGTTTTGTTATTTTCTTTCATTTGGGACATGTTTCTTTGTCTCCTCATTTTGGCTCCTTCCCTGTGATTGTTTTTTATGTATTAGGTAGCGTTTCTATGTCTCCTAGGCTTTGTAGGGTGGCCTCTTATTGTAGGTGTCCTGTAGGGTCCAGTGGCACAGCCTCCCTGGTCACCCCAGCTGGGCCCTCAAGGTGCATCCCTAGTGTGGACTGTACACACTTCTGTTGTAATTGAGTCTTGATTGCTGTTGGCACAACAATGGGAAGGTTTTACTCAGCTTCAAGGACTGGCTGTGCCCACTGACCACTGGCCTCTGACTACCTTGGAGGATCAGTGGTGTAGGGGCCCACCACACAGAGCAAGACTTACTTCAGCAGGGCTCTGGTACCCACTGAGTTAATTCACTGAGTGTGTGACTTGTGGTCTGAAGCTGTCCACTGGGTGTGCTGACTCTGGGGCAAGTTCAGCCTCCACCTGTGTTCTACCCAGGGCCACTAGGCATAAGCTAAAAAGTGAACTGTCAATGGTTGCTTCTTGTGCTGGGCTTGGAGGTGTCCAGGCAAAGCCAAACTGTGAACCAAGGTTGACTACTTCTAGTGCCAGGTCTGGGGCCACTTAATGAGAGGTATGGGGCTCACTGAGACCAGATGCTGCTTGTTTGAGAGATTTTAGAAAACTCTGAAATAGGATCCAAGACAGGCCAATTCTATGGTAAATTAGCCTTTGGAAACAGCTTGGGTGGGCCTGAAAGTTGGGTGAGGCAGGGCCTCAGGGAATCACCAGGGCGGGGCAAACAGTGTGAGCCAGGTTGCTAGAGTCCCAGATATAGCAGCCGCCTGCCGCCCCAGGGAAGGGCTCACCAAAGGAACAAAGGCCTCCGCTAGCACATCTGTCTGAGAGAAAGCCGCCTCTCCAGCCCTGTCTAGAGGCCAAACAGCTCAGTTCTTCCCTGTATGTCTCTGGTGCCTTTCAAGCTGCCTCCCCTCTGAGCTTAGAGGGATCGAGTCCGATTAAGTCACTGCACGGGTCCTTTAAGAGGAGCTGCTTGGGGATCCAGCAGCCTCAGCCTCCCTCAGCCTCAGTTCCCGCTGGTTTTACAGCCAGAAGTGATGGGGATTCTCTTCCTGGCACTGGAACCCTGAGCTGGGAGACTAGTGTGGGATGAGGACCCCTCACTCCTCAGGGAGGACCTTCCCAGCGGAGGTGTCCTCCTGATTTTTATCCACCACACATGGGTGTGGGTCCAGCCTGTCTGCGCCTCTGCCCCTCCTACCAGTGTCGATGTGGCTGCTTCTTTAATTTCGTAGTTGTAGGACTTCCATTCAGCTCAGTTTCAGGTGGTTCTGAATGATGGTTGTGCTGTAGTTTAGTTGTAATTTCAATGTGGTTGTGGGAGGAGACGAGACCACGTTTACCTACGCCCCCATCTTGACCCTGTTCCATATTTTTGAAAATAAAAACACTGTGGGCTCCCCTTTCCGTCCCTGCCCCAAGATTCCCTCTTACGGTCTTTCTCTTCCTTTCCCCGGAGCCAGAGTACACATCTCATTCTATAGCTGTCTGTGGGGTGGAAAAGCAATTTGGATTTCCACAACCTGAAACCTAATTTCTGGTAGGAAGCTACCATCTGGTGGATATTTGAGAAACTGCTCACGTCCTGTGTTTGAAAAGGAACATCCGAGGGCAGCTGTCCTAACAGAATGCCAACTTCAAGTCGGAATGAGAGCTCAGCCTTCAAATATGGGCTGATTCCCTCAAACATCTGGCCACAAAACTAATCAGATTCAGCTGGCAGTCTTCTCTGTTCTCTGGCCTCCTTGGTCTAGTTACAATTAATTAAAATAGTTATTCATTATCTATTCTCTCCCTCCCAAAATATCATTCTTGTGCCTCTTTATCCTAGACATTCATCTATGAGAGTTGTATCATTTTTTTTTTTTATCCTACCCCAGGACATTTTTGCATTCATCTTCAGATAGAGCAAGAGAGAGAGAGGGAGGAAGAGAGAGAGAAAAACATCGATGCGAGAGAGACACATCGACTGGTTGCCACCCACACAACCCCAACCAGGGCTGGGGACAAACTGCATCCGAGGTACGTGCCCTTAGCAGGAACCGAACCCAGGACTCTCTGGTCCGCAGGCCGACACTCTAACCGCTGAGCCAAACTGGCCAGGGTGAGAGTTTTATCTTGAGGGATCTGGTTGGACCTCATTCAGAAGCTTCATCTTGTCGAGTCCAACCCTCCACGGACGCAGTTACGCACCGGCCTTGCAGTCCCCTCCCCAGTTTACCACAGCCTGTGCTCTGAGACTGTGCACCCCTAAAGAGGCAGGGGTTCTGCTCTGTTTGTGCAACACGGCCCGGCGGCATGTGTACCCGTGTGGTCATCGCACTCAAGCTCAGTGGTCAGATATTCGCTCCCCTGGGATTTGGGTTTTGGAACCAGTATTCAGAAATCATGACCTAGTGAAGCTAAGTCTGCATGAGGCAGACTCTAGGGCTGAGGGGCGGCTGCCACCAGGCGCATAGGAAAGCAGCCAAGGCTGGCCCGCCCACAGCACACACCACCAAAGGCCCAGCAAGCTGCAGTGACCCTGGGCCTGCCCTCAGGGCATCCCATGCCCCAGGCTGCATGCTGGCCCTGGAACTTCATGAGTCTCACTGTGTCGAACAGTGACGACCCCTGTTCTAGTGACATGGTCTCTGAGGGTTACTTACAGTTAAAGATGCACACGGAGGTTCGGTAGATCCTGAAGCCTGAGCTCTCAGACCCCAGAGGTCCCCTGATGGAGTCAGGGACTTTTCACACCTACAGTGACCCCAGGACTTCACGGAAATGAAAAACCGCTTCCAATCAAATTTCTGAGGGACTTTATACTTTGTATAATACATAGCGTCTGAGAGCAACAGTGAGATAAACCAACTTGCCCCAGGCCTGTTCGACGAGCAGGTTTTCTCTGATCCTCTTCCGTGGTGCACACGGTTGGGGGGAGGAAGTGTGTGGTGGTGGAGGAAGGACACACTCACTCCCCATCAGAACCACTGGGGTCTCAGTGGGATGACAGGGGAGGCAGCCAGAGGGAGAGAGTCCATGGATGTTCCTGGGTCCCCAGGGAAGCAGCTGAGTGGGCAGGGAAAGAACCGGGGGTGGGCAGAGGGGAATGGAGCTGTGACGCAGCCCAAGACTGGCTGTCGCCAGGCAGCCTGGAGGGTAATCGGCTGGTCAAGGTCGCCTGCATTGGGCCAAGATGTCCTGGCCTTTATACCCAGACAAGAGTCAGTCACTGAATATGGGTCACCTGGCAAAGGCCAGGACCCTGGACAAGAGACTCTACAGCTGAAGGCTGTCTGCTGACAGGCCTCCTAGCAGTGGGGTGACAAGTCCTTCCCCGAACGAGTCCCTGATCTGTAAAAACCGGCTGGGCTCCTAAGGTAGTGTTCACCCCCTTGTTAAGGTCTCATTCCCACTAAGACATGGCATCTTTCCTGTTCTCTTCTTCCTCACCCTCGTTCAATGAGAAATCAACACTGGAATTCACCCAGAGTAAATTAAACCATGCCCAAAAGACCCGGCCCTATGTAAGGAATATTAGAAAGTCATCAATATTTGTTCCACTTCTACTTTTGCTCCTTTGCCCCTTCCCTTCATTGTACTATTCTTCCCTTTCTTGGTTTCCTAAGAAGATAAGCAACAGGACAGGCTGGTTCATACTATGGACTGAATGCTGCTAATTATTCCTATCCAGTGCAAACCTCTCTGTTCCTGCTGTGGTCCAGATGTTCATCACAACTGTATTTAGACAATCTTCTACCCGGTCTCTCTTCTCCATTTCTTCTCTAGTTCACCCTGGCCACTGAAGCCACCCACACCAACAAATATCACTGCTGGCATGTACCTCCCATGTTCAGTGTCTCCTCAATCCCTTACAAGCCCAGTCCAAGGACAAGGAGCACTGGACAGGAGTCAAAGACCCCGGGACCGTGTAGCTCAGAAATTAAGAACAGCACAAGCCCTGGAGCCCCACTTCCTGGTGTGAGTCTCAGCTCTACCACTTGCTGGCTCTATGACTTTGGGCATGATACATGTCCTGTTCTGCCTCAGTTTCTCCATCTGCAGGATGGAGGTGAACATGACATCACCCACTGTGCGCAGTAACTAAGGCACTTAGAACAGTGGCTGCCGTGTAGTCAGTGCCCCATAATCCTAGCTATTAGTGGCACTGTTAGGACTATTTCTAGTAGCAGTATTAGTACTATTTTTATTCCTCTCATTCACAATACTATTCCTGTTAGTATTCATTGTGTTATTAGTACTACAGCAGTGGTACTATTAATCACTGAGTGACCTTGACCTTGAACAAACCACTTCATCTCGCTGAGGAGGAGCTTCAGTTTCCTCGTATTCGAATTGGGGGGATGGCTTAGTGTCCTTTCCTGCCCCCCCAAATTTTGTTTCTCTCATTCTCTTTATGTCATTCAAGACCTACCCCTCAACACCCATCACTACACAGTGCAGCAGCCCCCTCATCTGCGGGCATACGCTGCGAGACGCCCAGCGATGCCTGAAACCCCCAGCGGCACCGAACCCCATGTAGCCATGTTCTTCTCAGACATGTCACATACACATAATACATTTCAATGTATAAATTAGGCACAGTAAGAGATTTAAAACAGTAACTAATAATCGAACAATTGTAACATATACTGTAATAAAAGTTCTGTATGGTCTCTCTCTGTACTGGAAGCGCTCTCCGGCTCCCTCTGGCATGTCTGAATTGTCAGCATCCCTACGCTTGTGCTCTGAGGCCATTATTGAGAGAAATAAGGGTGGCATGAACACAAGCACTGCGATACCGCCACAGTCAACCTGATCATCAACATGGCATAATTTAACACGTACGTATAAATTGTTTGTTTTTGGAATTTGTCATTTAATATTTTCAGATATTGGTTGACCGCAGGTAACTGAAACCAAGGATACATGTAGACGGATGTAATTTTCAGCTCACCTTTACATGAGCCTTTGTTTCCACTTCTCCCGAGCCTAGACTTGCTCCTGACCCCCCGTGTTGGCAGTCTTACTAGACAAGGGACAAAATGTAGGAGTGTGATCCGTGAGCGCGGCTACAGTTTGAAATGGCCTTTTCAACGTAGGTGTTCAAGAAGTGTTTATTGACTAGACTGACTCCGAGCACTGAAAGTCTCTGGCCAGTTCCCCGCTGTTTGTCCTCCCTGCCTCTCCCATCTGGAATCACTCCCCTAGCAGAGGGCCAGGAAAGGCACTGGCGGTTTCAATTGCCAGTTTAATCTGCCGCCATCTGTCACAGAGCATGCACGCTCCCAGAGCCAGGCAGGGGAAATTCCCATACAGAAGAGCCCAGGGTCTCGGTGGGAGGGGAGAAGGAAAGTGGAAGCTGGAAGGGGTCACACTCTTGCAGCCTCATTTCTGAACTATCCCCACTCAGTGCTCATGCTTAGAATTGTAGGAATTGATTTCTTAACATTTAGGAAAATTAGTGTCCTTGAGTCATCTGCCAGAAAGATAGCCTCCTAGATATATTGCTTATTCTTTTGTATGTTAACATCCATAGTACCCACCACAAAGAGTTTTGGGGTGAGGCCGTGCTAACAGAAGGAACAAACAAAAAAATCTTAAGATGCACAGGTGTAGGAAAGGGAGGTAGGGAGTGACATTTTTTTCTAGAGGTATCAGTGATGAAATCTGTACTAACGGATAAAGAAATTAACACAATGTGGATGAGTGGAGCAGACTTAGACCAGTGTCCTCTACTTGGAAGGCCAACAAATATATTTACATTAGTTTCAGTCTGCATATCTTTGGGCCTGTTACACTAGCCACACTGAGAATGCTTGCTAGGGTTTTTTTGTTTTTTGTTTTAAGTAACATCCCCTTTAAAAAGTAGCTGGATTTCTAGCAACTTCAACCCTCCAGAACAAGATATCACTGCCTCCCTGTGCTCTCAGAGTGCAGCATCGTTGGCGCCTGAGCAAATCGTATGCTCACAATCATCCTGTTAACTGTGAAGCCCATTCAGTCTTCTGGGAGTCCCTTTTGTGCTGCGGATATAATTCTGAAAATGAACACAAATAAGAAGCACTTCTGGATTCAAAGTCTGGCATGCCCCAGGCTTGCCTTGCCAACCTCCTCAGCCAATGCTAATCCCAATAGTTAATGCTGGGTAATTCCACCCCGATTAATCCGATCAAGGGATGTGTGCCCAGTGTCCCTTGTTAACACGGCATGGTTTGGTTCTTAACCTACGGCTTGCTGCCATCTGCCACAATACAATAGGGCATTATAGTTGGTCTTGGGAGAATGATCTCCACCCCAGCCTTGAGCAGATGGGAAGCCTTCTCTGTATATGCTGGATTGGAATCCAACCTCCTAAACCCTAAAGGGGACATTTGATAAACTACACATATTCAGAGTGAATAGAACAAAAAATCTCTTAAGGAGCCAGGTCATGCTGAGGACAAACCACTAGAGCTGAAACTGCTCCGTTCCCACCCAGGACTGTCTCACCCACCCTCTCCTCCCCTACTGCTTCTGAGAAGAGGACCGACCCATCACTCTTCCAGAGCTAACCCACCCCTCTCACTCTCCATCCCACTGTGTCTTGGCTCTTCTGGAACTTGAGTCAGAAAGCTCTCTCTCCCGGAGCCCACTCACGCTCAGCGCTCCCCAGGGAAACAAACCCACACAACCTGTCCTCCATCCTTTCCTTCCACCTTCCCACCATGGAGCCCTTTTTTACTCCTTTAAGTACCAATTTCCTGAAAAAGCTATTTACAATTACCGAATCTGTCTCAGCTCCCTCTCTTACCCCGTAGCTCCTTGCAACCTGCTTCAGTTCCCATTTCTCTACTGAAGTGGATTCCTCAGAAGCCACCAGTAATCTTCCAATTGGGAGACCTAATAACCTTTTACTCAGTCTTCATCTTGGTCAACTCTGCAGCTCTTGCAATTTCTGCCAGCTATTTTCTTTCTTTTTTCTTAATTTTTTTTTCTTTATTGATTTTAGAGAGAGAGGAAGGGAGAAGGGGAGAGCGACAGAAACATTGATGAGAGAGAACATCATTTGGCCGCATCCTGCATGCCCCCCACTGGGGATCGGGCCCACAACCTGGGCATGTGTCCTGACCAGGAATCGAACTGGCGACTTCTTGGTGCATGGGTCAATGCTCAACCACTGAGCCACACTGGCTGGGCTCTGCCAGCTATTTTCTCAATGTCCTCGGCTCTCCTGGTTCCCAGGACACTCCACTCTCTGCAATGCTCATCCTAATATCATGACCACCTCCTCCTCCCTCCTTGACTCCGTCTGCATGGCATTCTCCAAAGCCCTGTCCTTCGCATATTTCTCTCTTTTAACTTTCCCTTCTCGACAGTTCAGCATTTACCTCTTTGTGACTTGAGAATGCTTAATATTTCCCTTCAGTTCTGAAGACGCTATTGAGCTAGAAATCTCTATTTGCACTGCCTAGTGGGTATTTCCATTGTTACCTTCCATACACCCTCAAAATCAATAGGCACCAAGCTGAACTTGTCATTTTCCATCCTAAACTTACTCAATGCCTGTTTTTGCTATTGGCACCATGCATTTCACCCCCATCATCTCAGTCACCATCCAGGCTAGGCTAGCCGCTTCGTCCTTCCTCCTCCTCCAGGGATGCTGCCTCTGCACTGGCCGCGCCTTTGCTGCTCCCTCCCCCACGCTCCACTCTAGCCCAGGCCCGTGTCTCTTCAGGGGATGCTGAGGCAGGCTAACCTACTATACTATTGATCTGTGTGTTTCCATGTTGCCTCTTTGCTCCTCCATTCCATGAAGTCAGCCAAGCATCTTGTGCACCTGTGCCTCCAGGGAAAGCCTTTCTGGTCTTTATTGGAGAAAGCATACTTAATGCCTTTCAGGGCAACAAGAGGAGAGAAGGGATGCTTTAAGGAAAGAGACCAGGAAAGACTTAAAAAATAAAACAAGTGGAATAATATTCAACAACCAAGAAGTAATCTAAGCAACAGAAAAGGAATACATGTTGACGTAACAACAATGTGGGTGGGTCACACAGGGGCGATGTTGGGTGGAAGAAGGTACGGGATTTTATTCATGTGAAATTCTAGAACAGGCACACCAGTCTATGGGGCTGGAATGCAGAAGGGTGGCTGCCTTGGGGTGGGAGGAGGATTGGCAGGAAGGGGGCACAAAGGAACAGTGTGCTGTCCAAGGTGGGTCCCACCTGGCACCTTGAGCTGGCAAGATAGGCCATCGTGACCCTAAACTAGAATACGCAGGCTGGAACATAAACTTATTTATCTTTATTCATCTTTCTTTTTTAAAAATATGTTTTTACTGATTATTTAGAGAGAGACGAAGAAAGAGAGAGATAGAAACATCAATGTGAGAGAGAAACATCGATCAGCTGCCTCCAGCACGCCCCCTACTGGGGATCAAGCCTGAAACCTGGGCATGTGCCCTGACTGGGAATCAAACCAGGACCTGTCAGTCATGGGATGATGCTCACTCAATTCACTGAGCCACACCAGCCAGGCTTTATTCATCTTTCTCAAATGTATGCCCAGTTTACATTTATGCCAATGGTTAATATTAGAAGTGTTTTGAGTCTTTGTTTAAAAGTTTGGTGATATACCATAGGAACTTGACTCTTGTTTATATCAATTGTTGTGGCAGAAATTCGGTCGGTGGGAAGAGACAGACTGCACGCACTCGGAGGATGAGAAAATGACTGTTTAATGGGCACCGGTGCTGGCCCAGCGGAGTCGCCTCCAAAGGCTGAGCCCCGAGCCCGGGTTCCAGTGCCTTTATACATGATGAGCCTCCGGGTATTTGGGGCTTTCTAGTTCCGCTGTAGTGCAGGCGGTGGGTGGATGTAAGGGAATTACAAAAGCCAGGGCGGGGTCTCTGCACTGCCTAAGGGGCTGCACCTGCTTGCCTTCTCAGATTAGCCTGTGGTAGAATTGGTTTCACTTAAAATCACAGCTTCCAATAACCTATCGATGATGACATTGAGGACTTACCTGCATCTCACCCTCCAGCTGGATGTCTGGCCACCAAAGGGACCTGAGGTGGGGGTCTGCAGCTCGTCGGGGCTGCCACGACAGGAGTGAGCTTCAGAGAACGGTGCACATGATGCCTCCAGGCGGAAGACACGGGGCTCACCACTGTGGGCAGAGCCCGGGCACTGCCAGCAAGGCCTGCCATTCCCGTCTGGCCATAATGAATCCGTAGGATTGGAAACCGGGTTGGCAGCAACAGCTCAGAGAAGAGGACAGCAAACTTCCCAACCCCCAGCCCTCGGGGAGCAGGAGCAGGGACAGGGCAAGGGCAGAGAGGCCGGGCCCTGACATCTCTGCTCCAAGTTGCCCAAGCAGCTTCACCCAAGGTGAGCTTTGCTCAAGGACAGGAGCTTTGAAATGACTTGAGACTGCAGTTTTTGTAACCTTATTAGACCACGAAATGGTGGTTCACAATGAATTTAACAGAGCAGACCAGGGTTCACTTCTTCCCGGTTCCTTCACACCAGTTAGTGAGCCCAGAGGAATGTGGGGGCAGGAACACAGGTAAGGCCCTCGTCACTAGCTCAAAATCTAATATACTGGCATTCACTGGAGGACCAAATACCAGATAACAGAGCCCTGAGACTGCATGTCTGGCCAGCCTGAACTGAGGAGACCAGTGAGGAAAGAGCATGGCTCATTCAGAACGTGGACTTTTATCAAATCACCTCTGGTTACCTACTTCTTCCTATTACTTCCTACTTCTGCTGGTTTTGTGAATACCTGCACCCCTAAGTTTCAAGTAAGGCAAAGTGTTACTTCAGGCATAGGTAGGTCAATGGGACAGATCCCCTTCCAGCCACAGAGAGCCAGGGTCCTGTTTCTCCACTAGTCCTCTGCGTAAAGGCCAGAGCCCACCTGGGATGCAATGAGTAAAGTGAGACTGCTGTTCTATTCAGATCTATTAATGTCTTCAGTGGTTTCCCTGAGCTATATCCTAATTAATGGTTTATGTCACTGTGTGTCGATCGAAGTGGTAGAGGAACAAAAGTAAATATGCAAAGGTTTGAAAAACAAATCAAGTTTGGTGAGGAACTGTGCATTTACTTCCGCCCATTTTCAACTGCAGATGACAGTCCGTGTTTCCTTAGAGTAGAATCTGACGGCTTATCACCTCTTTGAGTTTCTGCACATCTATTTTATCTCTGATGATACTGCTAATGGGAGCCTATTTGCACTCACTGCACATTATGACAAACACATCTATCCACTGACATTTACATAACGGCAGACAAATGGAGCCATGAAGAGCTTCAACTGCGTGCTGCCTCATTGCCAAAGGGTAATTTGCACCTTATTAGGCAGAGGTGGGATTGCGATACAGGGGACACCACAATCTGTTAGGTTTCAAACTTAGGTAAAGGCTCAAGGAAATTGCTAAGACGGGAAGCTTCTGTGATTCAATGTGGAAAGTATTTACCGAGCATGTACTATATGGCCAAGACATTGAAAAAAAATCAGGTGGAATTTTAAGCACAGACTCCACTGTCCAGGAAGATATCATTACTTTATGAAAGAAAAAAATCTACACACAAAACCATTAAAAATGAGAAAACAGGACATAGTTATATGTGTAATGTATATATTATGTATATACATGAAATACATATAATTAATGATAAACTGAGAATCGTCAATATGGAAAAAAATCAATTCAGTTTACTTGGTCTCATATCTATAACATTAAAAAAAACTGTTAAAGAGTAACAACATCTAATAAATTATTAATGCAACTGTCTTCTTGGAGTGTTCCTGATCCTCAGTTAAAATCAGCTTCTCCATCCTTTTGTGCTTTACACTCGGAATGAACTACTGTTCTAGCCCAACAGCTTAAGACTTCAGGAGTGAACCAAGTCTGAGAAAGTCAAGTTTATTGACCATCACTATGAAGGAGACGGACTGCACTTGGAGGAAATGTAAAACTTACAAGATTTGGGGTGTGGACCCTGAGAAGACAGATTCATTAGGTAAACCCCAAGAAGGAATTTATCTGCTGAGATGGACACCACCCCCCACCCCCCACCTCGCCATGGTCAACTGAGGACAAACATTTTATGAATAATAAGAGCCTAGCGGCCACCTGCTGACAGGGACTCCTCACAGCTGTCCCCCAGGAAGAACTCAGACTGAACTCTCGCTCCTGGAACTATGCCCCACTTGTTCAACCACTGCAGGGAAACCCGGGTTTTGTCTTTCTACCAAGGAACTGAGACCTGCCCTGTCCAATCAGAACCACACAATTTGGATGCCCCATTTACATAAAACAAACTTTCGCTATAAAAGGAGGCCTCTCCTTTGTATCGGTGAAACAATTTAGGTGGCTACCTGAATCTGTGTTTCCTGGGCTGCAGCTCCTTCTTTGCTCAAATAAACGTTTCCTTTATTCTTTATTACAGTCGAAAATTAATTTTGGTTTACAGGGGTGAGGGTGAAATTTAAATACATCAGCATTGTGGTGGGCTCAGAGCAAAGCAGGGCTGTGTGGAAAGGGACAAACTCAGGTGGGGACAGCAAATTGACCCTAGGGTCCTGTGTCCTTAGAAACTACAAAGTTTAGATGTGGAATGTTGTGTCCCCAAAACCCCCTTTCTGAGGCTCTGCACGTCATTTGGGAATCGAGGCAATTTTTCTGTGTCAAAGTAAACTATGTTACAGGGGGATATTTCATCTCATTCTTACTGATATACTTTCAAATAGCAAAATTTCTGATAGTCTGTGATTTCAGAGAGCAAAGCTTCTCAGCAAGTAAGAAACCAGTAGTCACTCAGAGGGAGTTATGACATATTATAGCTGCAGCGGGTCCTTGGGAGAAATACTGTTTCCTACTAACTGCAGCTGGCTTTGTGTGTGTCTGATGAAGGGCATGGCATATTTATATTTCCTCAGTCTGAGCTAATTTTTGCTTTCTCACCTCCATCACAACCCAAAACACATACCACACTGCATTTTGGTTAGCAATGTTCAGGGCTATCTCCATGCTAGGCTATAAATACAAAGTGCTCTGTGTCCTACAAATGTCTAGCACAGTCTCTTACGTGGTGGATGCTCAAAAATATTTATTGGACTGAATTTGATTACCAAGAAGTACCATTTCAAGTTCATCAAAGATGAAGGCCCAGGTAGAGCAAAGATTCAGCCAAGCCCAGTGGAGGGTAGGGAGGTTAAGACGACGTCCACGCTAGGAAAACAGATCAGGGCATTCCTGCTCACTGGAAGAAACATGATCGTAACAGGATTTCCACAGGAACCCAATAACTTTCTAAGGAAATAGACCCGGTTAGTCTTCTGTGTAAATCCTGCTTAGGAACAATATACTTTCAAACCTGTGTCCTTCAGATTTTGCTTTTTATGAGTGGTGACAGTAATCAGCCTTTTCTTTGTCTTATTTATTAGGCATACATTAATTGCTTCAAAAGGCAGAGCCTAACAAGTTTTTATTGCTCAAGTAATGCATGTTCAATCATCTCAGCTCAAATATGTCATTATTAAACAATTATACCCATTATAGAGAACATAATGAAACCATTTGGAGTGGAAACTGTTCTTAACCCCGCAGAGCCCCTAAGTAACAGGCTTTTGTATCAGGAACACTTTCCACTTCATCTCACCGTGAAATGTTAACACACTGCAGAGTTCTTTGTGAATTGGTCTGGTGGGTGTAACCCGGAGAACAGAAAGCGGTTGTTCACAAGACCTAAAGACACGACACTAGAATCTCTACATATTTAATAATTCTAAGATAAACTTACTGGGGTTTGGTGAACACAAGACTTCTCACCTAATACAGCAGTTCACTTTGCACCAAAGTGCAACCAAGAGTTCATCAGTCAACATTTAGATTACTAACTGAAAACTAAATCCAGATTACTAAATGAAAACCCTTCTTAAAGAAACTTCCTCACCGAGTGTTACACCGCATCCTGTCAATCACCCACATCGGGGGGACTGGCCCTCATCTCAGGGCAGACACATAACACACATTCAGGGGGAGCAGTGATAACTAATGTCAGCAAGGCCTCTGTGGGTGACATTGCTTTCTTTTCAGTCAATGCGTGGAGCCCCCTCTTGAGAACAAGAGCGACATGGTGCATGCATTAGCCCAGCTGTGCCCTGCTTTGTGTAATTGCAAAGCTCCCTCACTCCAAAGGATCCAAGACTACCTAAAATACGTATGCACTGTAAAAAAATACATGGACATTTACTCCACTTTTCAAAAGGCGGCTTTAAACTCAATCTGAAGGGCCATCCTCTAAACTCACAATAACCTTGGGGGATAGGGAAGATATTCTTAAAGCGTTAGCTCTCTACGCTTGTGCTAAGTCCATTTTGCAGGTTTTAGGAGGATGCTTCACAGAGAATGATTTCTTTGTTCAGTCCATTTCTTTGCTACTTAGGCTAAAATGGCCCAGGCCTGCTTACTTAACGAACTTTAATCCCTTCGTTCCGCTATTGTTGCTCATTGCTGAGATGATAATGGGCCCAAGCAGGAAAGCTGCCTGGGAATGGGCAATGATCCAGCCAAGAATGTAGGTGACCCAGAGCACACAATGTGCAGGTCTCAGAATACCGTAAGTTCTTACTTCTTGTTATAATTTCATGATTTTGATCAGTTTTTAAAAAAGAGATTTTCTGTGGGATATACTAACCAATTCAAATTATCAGAATACAGAATAGAGACAGGTATATCCTAGTTAAATATATTCTGGAATATTAAAATCAAAATTACACTCTTGTCCCACGCTAAAGCTAGAATATCTCAGGATCAGGACACCTAAAATGGTAAAAGCAACTGGCTAGTTTCATGCCTAGATGTAGGATGCCACTCATGGAGTTCTGGATCACATGCTGCAAAGTGGAAATAATTTTTGAGTTTTTTTTCTGGATAAGAAACCTTCATTTATATTATATATATTAATAGGAAAACGTGGGACATAAGTTGACAGGTGCCTCAAATCTGTATGATGAATTAAAGGCAATTATCATGTTCATGTTAACTTAAGGAAATCAGTCTTACATTTCTTTGTAGACTTTTCAATGATCTATATCACTAAAGAGAACTTGTACAAAGTCTTACCTAAAAGAAGCAGAGAGAACACTGACAAGTACCGCTAAAAACTAAACTTTAAGGATGAAAAAAAGCTTACGATGTTATCCAGTCCCTTACCTTTTCTGGCTTTCCTTAATGCTAGGATATAAGTGATTTTGGCTCTGATATTAAATTCTAATATATTTTGCTGTGGCTTGGACATCCTTTTAAAGTTCCAGAAGGCAAAAAAACACAAACAAACATGTCTTCTTTGCTATTATATCCTTAGCAACTTGAAAAGTGTTTAGCATATAAAATGTTCCAAATTGATACCGCTGTATAGATAAATCCCACATGGAATTACTGTCGCAGCTGCCCTGGCCGGTTAGGCTCAGACCAATGAGACACCCGAGTTCGATTCCAGCCAAGGGTACATACCTCGGTTGAGGTTCATCCCCAGCCCTAGTCAGGGTTGTGTGGGAGGCACCAGTCGATGTGTCCCTCTCACGGTCGATGTCTCTCTCTCTCTCTCTCTCTCTCTCTCTCTCTCTCTCTCTCTCTCTCTCTCTCTCTCCCTTCCTCCCTCCCTCTCCGTCCCTCCTACTCTATCTGAAGATAAATGGAAAAATATCCTCGGGTGAGGATTAAAAAAAAAAAATTTACTGCTGCAGCCTAGGAAACATCTTTGTTTTTACTGAAGTCACAGGTTTATTGCTGAAAAATACATCCTTTAAATGGGAGAATGAAATGTGCTATTTCCATAACCCATATCCAATTTGTTTTTGATAGCAGTAAATCTAATTGAAATATATTCATTTATGGATGAGGGGAGAGAAGAGACACCTAGTGGATGGACTGAAAGACTAAACTCAAAACCCACATCTGCCGCTCCATCCCCTGCTAAATGTCTGCAAGTCATGTGTCTTCTTTGTGAAATAAGTCAAAACAAGTAGTTACTTCAATTCCAAGAATATTAGAATGCTAATGAGTACTTAACACCTTTTCATTCATGCTTCCAGTGCCTTAAGGAATAATGTCCAGGTGTACTTTCCATTTTATAAAGGTGAAGAAAGAGAAATAGAAAAAATAGCACAACTCAGATCTAATACTGTACTTTCTTTTTTGAGATATATCCGTGGCAGGTGAATTCACGGACACACAATTCAAATGTAACCCAATGTGAGATTAGCAGATCCTTGTCTTGAGGTTATTAAAATATATGTACATATAAGGGTTGAACCACTTTTTCAATGGACTGTCTTGAAAAAGATAAATTTTGTGTAAACAGAATTTTAATTTGTGCCAAGTATGTGACATTTTAAAAGTAGACATTACTTTCCCTGTGTCCTAAAAACATTCTAATTACTGGATCAAAATAGTGATAGATCAGAAATACCATTTCTACAAGTTTTTTTGATCAAGATAACTTTATTTAACAAGTATTTGAGCATCTGCCCCATGTCAAGAATTGTATTTCATAACATTATCACAAGCTTTACTTTTATTTGTAGCCTCAGTCTCTAAAATCAGTTGAGATACTTTGTCATTCACAAAAATCCAGTTATATCACTAGTAAGTTTAACTTTCACTATCGGTGAGATCTGAAACAGGGTACACAAATTTAGCACCAGTTTGGAGATTCATGGCCCAAATGTGCCACTTGGCCTAGCTCAGGATAGTTTCAAGTTCCAAACTATTGTTCTGTATAGAGTCCTTTTTTTCCAAATCAGCCTCAAACAGACTTACTGAGTTCTAGGCTCTTGCCATGAGCTTGGCACTTCAGCCTGTAATTAAGGTCCTCGTGCATGATTGACAGAAAGATATGTAGGTCATGTAATACCCCTCTCCTCAGTAGCATTATGTTATCAGCTCTCCCAAAAAAATGGGTCAGAGAGACTAAGCAATGTTCCCAAATTTTTAAAATAATTTTAATAAACCATAGGCTATTCAGTATAAACCATAAAAAGACTTATTACCAATTAAGTCCTATTCTGCCACTATTTCTGTGGCCTTTGCCAGCCAAATCCCTTGAAACATCTGTTTTCTCATCTGTAAAATGTAGTTGGACTAGACCAAACTCTGAAAATTCCACAATGTAACTTATGACGAGGGTGTGCATGATTTCAACCTTGACTGCATCCATTCTTCAGTTCTTCCATCAGGGCTTGAGAATGGAAGATACCCCCCAGCTTGCTTACAGTCACATCACGCTCATACCTCCCCCTAATTACTAATTGTTACACCAGCTGTTTCTTTGGTACCTAAATCATCCTCCCCATCTATATACTCCCATCTATCAAATTTTCTTCATATTCCAAGGTCTTGGGAAAGAGAAATCAGTCTGTTCCAGTAAAACTGCCCTATATAACTTAGTCAGCTCATGAATGTATATGACCTCCCAAGTACGCATTATGGCATCAAAAACAAGTCTCAGATTTTCTTACTGCCCAATCCTCTAAGCAGATGAAGAATTTGCCTGGGAAAATTACCATGTACTCTCAGTAAGAGAAAAGATGTATGGCGCCAATTCCTGTATCAACTTTCTACTAAACCTCCAATTTAATATTAGCAATCTACTGCATCATTGACTATTTAATGAAAATGGAGAAAATTTTAAGTCATCATCTCTACATTAATTGGTTTAAAATGGGATTTAGGCGAAAGGAAATCAAAATTGTCAAATAAAATCCAGAGCTGGGCCCAAGCCGGTTTGGCTCAGCAGTTAAGTGTCGGCCCAGCCCAACCAGTGTTGCTCAGTGGTTGAGCGTCGACCCATGCACCAAGAGGTCACCGGTTCCATTCCCTGTCAGGGCACATGCCTAGGTTGTGGGCCCAGTCCCTACTGGGAAACAGCCAATCGATGCTCTCGTTCATCGATGTTTCTATCTCTCCCTCTCTCCCTTCTTTTCTCTTTAAAAATAAAGAGGAAAAAAAAAAAGGGTGTCAGCCCACAGACGGAAGGGTCGCGAGTTCAATTCTGGTCAAGGGCAAGTACCTGGGTTCTAGGTTCGATCCTTGGCCCTGGTTGGGGTGATGCAGGAGGCAACCAATCAATGTGTGTCTCTCATGTCGATGTTTCTCTCTCTCTTCCTCCCTTCCACTCTATCTAAAATCAGTGGAAAAATGTTCTCAGGTGAGAATTAACAACAAAAAAAATCCAGAGCTGGAAATTAGTATAGTGTTTCTACTGTTGATGTTCAATGTTAAAAAACGTTTAAGGGCATTTCCATTAGCAATGTACAATGCTGATTTAGAGCACACCAACATTTACACTGTGGAGATTTCAAAATGGTCAAACACCTAATTAAGGAACTACTGAAGACTTGTATCAAAAAACTTATGATCACTTAATAATCCTCCACTGTTTTATGTAGATTGTTACTGTTTTATTTTTAAGGCAAAAACTAGTGGAACAGAAAAATGTAATAACCCGGTCTTATTTTCTGGATAAAAATGGGTATTTTTAAAGGAACAAAAGTTGTATGCTCAAGTATTTCAAAGTTTAACTTCAAAATGAAAACTGATTTTATTCACTCATTCACTAATCAACCAAACATATTCACTGAACCACTATTATGTGCCAGGCAAAATGAGTAATAACAAATGAGACAAGAATTACTTCCTTCAATTACTGTTGTATGTAACAGTTATTTTAATAATTTCAGTGCACACAAAGTATTTAGCCATAACCACACTTTAACTTTCACCTCACCTAGCTGAGTCTTTTTTCCCTCAGAACCACCATCATCTTTTTTTCTTTTTCATTTAAATTTTATTTTTTAATTAGTTCACGTTCAATATTATTTTGTATTCGTTTCAGGTATACAGCATAGTGGTTAGACAATCACATACTTTACAAAGCAGAAACACCATCCTCTTTATGAAGAGAAACTCTAAGCTTAGTAAGATCTCTCACATCTCTGGGCAAAATGTGTCTTGACTATCACACTAGCCGCTAAGCTCAGGACAGAATGTTTTATCTTCATGCAGTGCTTGAACCACAGTACACAATCAAGAAGTGCCTCTGGGATCGGAGGCCCCAAACTTGATACTACATAGGTAGTATAAATGAGTTGTGATGTTTGAATAAAAGCGAAACTATTTTGGCTCAGTATAATGGTTTCATTTAACGTGTAAGTGACCAAAAGTGATGGAACACTGGAAAACAGCATAGAATAAACATTTGCTAAATCAAAGTAACAAAAATAGTACTTTTCTTCTGGTTTTTAATTTTGTTCAGTTGTCATTTATTCTAAATCATTCATTTCTATTTCTGTTCCTTTTTCCTGCTCCTGTGATAACTGGAACAATGTTAATACAATTTTACATTTAGAGAAGTGGTGTTATTTAATTTCAGCTCCTGAGTTTCAAATGCATCAGCTAAACTGGGCTATGGCATGGAGAGTACTAAAGACAATCACAGACTTTAATTCTTTGTTGTTGTTAGGATTCTATCAAGGTCAAGCAGGTTGTAACAAAAACTCTGGTATGCTGAAAAGTAAATTATGGAAGAGGGATGAACATTTACATAGCACTGAGGAATTATCAACAATTAGCAGAAATTCTTTTTCAGAGGTCTAAATACTTTCCAGACACTCCAACAGATCTAAACACAGATGTGGTTGTATACCTAATTAGAAAAACCAACTACTGCCCTGGCCAGGTGGTTCAGTTGGTTGGAGCGCCACCCAATCCCATATACCAAAAGGTTACAGGTTCGATTCCCAGTTGGGGCACATACCTAGGTTGCGAATTCGATCAAGAGTCGGGGTACATTCGGGAGGCAGCCAATCAATGTTTCTCACTCTCTCTCTCAAAAAACAACAACAACAAAAAAACTAGTAACAAACATATCGAGAATTAAAAATAGTAACAGGATTTGCTATGAAAGTTCCCCATAACTTGATAACAACTCTGTCCTTAGCCAATGTATAGACTAAGTGCTATTACACTGAAATATGTTCTAACACAGGATTCCAATCTGAGTGGGAGAAGGTTTCACTTCCAGAGTCTGCACATATTTTGGATTGTATTTTAGCGAATATATTTAGTGCCCATTAACCTAAGTTGGAATCTGGGTGCTAACAGTTGAATACTTCAGAGGGCTAGCCAAGGTACTCATGCCTGGTGATTATGAACTACAATAGATCAGGGAGCGGGGATCACAGGAGTCAAAGCTGGGCTGTTAAAAAAGAAACACCAGACTTTATTACTGACAGATTAGTCCAGTATTTAAAGGAATGACAACTCTCTTTACAATGGTACAAGTTTTTACACTTCATTTCCTCAAGATTACAAATAATCTGGTGCCATCTTTAGGATTTCTGAAAGTTTCTATTTATACAGATATATTTTCTATGACTTCTCTGTATAAACTAAGTAAAGAATAAAGAACATAATAGCCTACTATCCCTATAATTCATATTATCACTTCCAAAAATATTTCTAGAAATGACCGCAAGAACAATTATTTCAATCTGTTAAAGTAACCTTGAAAATAAACCAAAAAGTTGTATTGGGCAACCTGAATGGAGCTGCGCTACCTTGTGAGAAAGGCAGGCAGGTAAGAGGGTGATTACTTGCAGTATACCAGTTACCAATATTTAAGAATTACGTTGTGAAAACTTGCTTACTATAAGAGTAGGCATCAAGTTAGATAACCATCATCTACTTTATTTCTATCCATTAATATTTCCCAGTGATCAAAGCCTTGACTGTTAAAAAAGACAGCTAGGTAACACTTTCAGAACTCATAAAAATTGCATTGTTAATCCAAATATCACCACTACCTTCTATATAAATTAAATTAAGGTCCAGAAAGTTCAAAGAATTTGTCCAAGATGGCACAAATATGTTTCTCATGTTTAAAAAATAACAAAAAAAAAATCAAACTTGAAAAAGTTGTATCACCAATCTGTAGAATCAGAATAAAAATTTCAACTGCTGGACTGTTTGGTGTTTTTCCAATGTACCATGTCATGCAGCCTGACACCAAATCAGTGTTACAGATCTGAATTCATTTTGGCCAACCTCTACACATAAACAACCAAAGGTACTATAAATTGAAAAAACAATCTACAATGACAAGAGAGCTATAAAAAAATAAGAGCACTGTTTCTATCTTCTTATAGCTTACTCCTATCAAGAGCCTATCATGAGTCTTCGTATTTTCTCAAATAAGCATAAGCTTAAAAGAATTTGACCTTCACATTTTCGTATCAGTTAAGAACATATTTATTTAAGTATGCATGAGATTGTAATCTGCAGCTTTGTAAACATGACTTATTTATTTACTATTCAACCATCCCAGGTGTAAAAGACATTTATGACAATGCTAATGATACTTTATTGAGCCAGGAGCATGAAATCTTTAATGCTTATCAATTTAGCTCTGTATCAAAAGATATCTGCAACAGTATATATAGTAAGCTCCTATATGTGTAAAATAAGGGAGCTATATTCATTTCAATATGCACAGAAAATTACAAGGACACAGACATTTCTAACAGTGTAATGATGAGAAAATGAGACAGACCAGTCTGGTGAAGGCCAAGGACAGGGAGGTGGGGGTGAGTGGAGATGGGCAAAAGGGGGCAGGGAGGAAAGGGGAATACCTGAAATAATGTCAACATTAAAATTTGTTAATAAATAAAAAAATGAGACAGACTAGGGTGGGAAAGAAACCTACTTTCACTATTTACTCTTTAGTACTATTTGAATAGTTTTTTAAATAATGTTTATGAAATATTTTTCAAGTAAAAAAAGATCTTTGATACTGGTACTATAGGACATATAGTTTGTTCTACACTCCACACTCAAAAAATTAAGATTCATATAAATTAGTAATATAATTTTAAATATCCACATTCATTCTAAATAGAAAATAAAGTTTATGCCCCAATTCTATCTTTATATTAAAAACAAACAACAAAAACACTCTTGTTCTTTAACTTTTGGATAGAGACATTACTAATCATATGTGATATTTTCATGGGTAATGAAGTTCAAGTGTTCACTGGTATTACTGCTTAAATTCTAAAAAGCCTGTAAAATCTCCCAATTTTGGCTTCTATAAATAACCGGATAAAATGTGAAGTTCACAAGAAATTTTCTACCATAAACATTATGGAGATTTCAATGAATCCCACTATTACGACAGAAACAGAAATCATATAAAATACATAAGCACAAAGTAGAATGACACTGCTTCTAAAGAAAAACCATTAGAAAAGGTAATTCAGTTTTAATTTATTTTCATCACGTTTTCTTCATGATCCAGATATTTTAAAATGCAAAGAAAATTAACTTTCCATGATATGTCAGGGACTGGCACTAAAAAAATGTTCAGACTGCAAATGAGTTATACAAATATCAAATGGAGATCCAGTTATCAAAATGAAAGCACTCAACATATTAAAAGTTCACAATTATTTGTTTAGAGCACATAAAAAAGTCAGCTTACTAACCAACTGTTGTGATTTTAAAGGACTATTGCAGAGATTTGAAGAAAATAGAGTAGTTAACAAAAGATTAAAGAGCTTGAAACAAGTATTAAAAAGAAAGTTGTGCCTTTATTAGAATGGTGTTAGGCTTTAAATATATGAATTTTGGTAATTCATTTTTTATAAGAAATGACACTACAGAACTGCAACACTGGTCCAACAGTCTTGTCTTTACTTTTCCTTTAAAGCGACAAACAGAATGCAAGCAATCAGAAAGCACTAGCAGGCATCAGTTAATCCAAGATACTAGCTTCTTAGTTCCAAAAGCACTTGCAAAGAAAACCATTGGGGCAGCACGGGGGATGGCAGCAATTCATAATAACTGGAATCCCATGAGCATGTGTGTACGTCAAGTCTCATGAGGCTATTTTTTGAATTTATCCTTTACTTGGTCACGTTTTTGTACTCAAATACTAGTTTTTCTTTGACATTTTTCCTCAAAGTATAAAAAGTATGAAATATAAACAAGCTCTTGCATTGTACACTTAGAAGTGTACAATTCAAGCATTATAGAGCTATCTACATACCGATAAATCCCATCAAATCTTGGATAATTCAATAATATACAAAATATCAGGGCACAGAAAGAACTAAAACCCACTTCTTTTTGTTACACATAAGATTCAAATATTTAATCTAAAGAAAAACACAATGATTTTGGCTCTCCTCTACATTCGCATGTTGATATATTTATTAAAATATTCCTGTATAATTATGTTTGGTCTTATTATTTCAAGTCAGGTTTAAAACCTCAAAACCAGCCATAGAGACAAAACAAGTAATCAGAAAGATTATTTCTTTCCCTCCTCCCTAACCCCAATAACTTGAAGTCAATTTTATGACATAACTCCAAACACTGGATTGTGACGACAAATGCTAGGTCCAATTTCTTCATAATCCTTTTTGGTGTGGCATACTTGGTAGAACTCAGGCTGAAAATAAAAACAAATATTTTCATAAAGGTGAAAAATCTACCACTTTTCAATATGCTTTAAAATAGATCTGTTAAATCTAAAATGTTTATTATTAGTCCATACATAGTATTTGAACAAAGTTTAGAATTTCTAGCAATCATGACTTAAAATCACCTATAAATCTAAATCAGAATTGAAAAGGAACATTTAACTCATGCCCATCTATCTCCTCAACACCTATTTGTCCTAGATTTTGAAATTTTGAGGAATGGAAGGTTGTTTCTCAAATGCCAAGACTATTCTATTGAGACTTTCCCAAACTATATATTGGATCAATAACCTAAAGCAGCAGCATTAATCTGAAGTACAGATAAATCACTCTTAGTCACGCTACAAAAACTTATAGTCAATTTGCTTTCCCCATTCAAGGTCTGATACACACAGACTATTCGATACTCTCAGTTATCTCATTTCTCAAAGGGCAAAGCTACAAAGTCAACTAGGTTATATGGCACAATCGAAGATGACTAAAATCAAGAAAGAAAATACTTTTTATCTCTTATTTTTAAATGGTTTTATTTTATTTAAAATTTTTTTTTCTTTATTGATTTTAGAGAGAGAGGAAGGGAGAGGGAGGGAGAGAGAGAGAAACATCAATGAGAGAGAACATCGATTGGCCGCCCCCTGCACGGCCCCCGCTGGGGACTTGGCCCACAGCCTGGGCATGTGTCCTGACCAGGAATCGAACTGGTGACCTCTTGGTGCAAGTGTTGATGCTCAACCACTGAGCCACACCAGCCCGGCTTTAAATGGTTTTAAATTCAAGGTTGTATAGTTTTCAATAATTCAAAAGCACCTTCATTTTATTTAATACTCAGATAAAGTACCAATATTTAATAGGTGAATGATGTTAAAATATCTTTTAAAGGGGCTTTAAGATGTTTTGGTTTGGGAAGAGGGCTCTTAGAATTCCCTTTACTTAGCTTTCACCATGGTACTTCCTATACAGTAAAACATTACTCTTAACTCAACAATGACCTTTTGATATCTGTATTACCACAGGGTTAAAAGAGTTTTCCCTATAGATAAATTTAAAAACTCTAAATGCTCACTCTAAAAATCTAGGAAGCAAAGAAAAATAAGAACATTAAACCCAAATGACTTGCACTTTTAAAAAATACCATAAACATATAAATCCAATTTCAAAACTTTAAAACATTTTTTAAAATTTCTCTTGCTCTTCTCAATTTTTTAAGTGTTAAAGGATTCTTCTATCTTAAAAAAAAAAAAAAAAAATCAAATTATAAAAGTAAGCCTCATTTCATTTACCGTGGAAGCCAGCATCGATCCTCCAAACCAAACTGCGTATCGCTGCATGTGGTGTGTAATGACTTGTACATCAATAGGTTTTGGCTAAAAAAAAACATAGTAAGATCAGTTCAACCATAAATTAAGTTTCTCTGTATCACTTGCCTTAAATTTACATTTACATACATCAAATGTAATGTTTCACATTATCGAAAATAAATGAATAAAACTTGACTAATCCAAGTTAACTTGTGAACATAGGATTATTACTATGCCCTCAGGCTTAAGATAAAAACTAAACCAATATTGAACTCTAGTTAGTAGGACTATTTCTCACAGTGGTATGAATTAACAATTCTGAAACTACTATAAACATGTATTCTAGGATTGAGCAAAAACATAAATATATTGTAGATAACCAAAGCCAGGCTTCTCACTGTCAGAGGACTTTACAAATATGGAAAGGTAGAAGGCCAGAGTGAATCTTCTACTATTCCTAGAGCTGGCAGTATCAGTATGAATTCAGTTTTTAATTTAGATAGAGAACTAGATACAGATGTTCATGCACACACATACACATACATCCTAGCACTGACCGCCAAGAAGGCTTAAAAGCAGTGACACCCAGTAGCAATATCTAGTGTCCAAAACTTGATTTCTTAATAGCATTCTCTACTAAAATGAACAAGGGTGACTTGGAAAAAGAAAAAGGCTGATTCCTAGATTGCAGAAGAGAATGTACGGGATGAGCCTGGAATATCGTGCTGTGCCAGAAAGAAAGTGTTTGAAGAATACTGGGACCACATCAAAAAAACATAAACGCTACTGGAATGGCTCCCATTGACCAAATCTGAAAAATTTGCGCACCAAAATTAATGATATTAATAATGTTTATATTAAATCCCAATAATATTAATGATACAGCCTATGGAATAATATGAGAAATCAGGAGTTTATACAGATACTACTAAATGGATGAATGAATAAATGAGAAAGGAAAACTCTTCCATAAGTAAAATGAGACAAAAATATAAAAGGAATGATGGAATTTGCAAAATACCATTTGCCAACGACCATAGTAATAACTACTTTAGGAAAGAAATATGGATGTTAAAATCAGTGGTTAAGCCCAGCCAGTGTGGCTCAGTGGTTGAGCATCGACCCATGCACCAAGAGGGTGCCGGTTCGATTCCCGGTCAGGGCACATGCCCAGGTTGTGGGCCCAATCCGCAGTCAGGGGCATACAGAAGGTGGCCAATCGATGTTCTCTCTCATCAATGTTTCTCTCTCTCTCTTCCTCCCCTTTCCTCTCTCTCTAAAGTCAATTACATTTAAAAAATCAAAAAGAAAAAAAAAAATCAGTGGTTAAAATGTTGAGAATCAGGATAGTTACACAGTCTGAAATTATCTCCTCATAAAATTCTTAACAAATGTAAAAGAAAAAAAATAATAACCTTACAGTAGAAAAACCTGGAAGACACAACTTTAACCAAGTGATCTAAATTAACATGGGACAAATCATATCATGTGTCTAGAAATAAATGCACTAAAAGGATACATCATTTCTGTGGTATTACTGCCAAAAGTGCATGGTCTGAACCGATTCACGAGGAAACATCAGACAACCCCAAAACGAGAACCACTGTAAAACAAATGACCTGTACTCTTAAAAAACATTAATGGTTATAATTGACAAAGTAACTGTTCTAGACTGAACGAACATGGTAACTAATTCAAACATGTAAATCCTGGACTGGATCCTAGACCAGAAAAAAATATGTATTTTTTTCCTTTTGCTATAAAAAAAACAATAATAAGAGAACTGGTAAAATCTAAATCAGGTCTATAACTAGATAACATATTGTATTCAAGATGAATTTCCTTATTTTTTAAAAATTGTAATGTCCTACCCTGGGCGGTTTGGCTCTGTGGTTAGAGCATCGGTCCACGGACTAAAGAGTCGTGGGTTCGATTTCAGTCAAGGCCATGTACCTCGGTTGCGGTTCGGTCCCCGGCCCTGGTTGGGGCTGTGCGGGAGGCAACCAATCGATGTGTCTCTCTCCCGTCGATGTTTCTCTCTCTCCCTCCCACTCTGTCTGAAGTTAAATGGAAAAAATATCCTCAGGTGAGGATTAAAAAAAATAAATAAAATTGTAATGTCCTGTTTTTAAGAAATACACACTAAACTATTAGGAGTAATAGGCCACCATATATGCAACTCATTCCCAAACAGTTCAGAAAAAAATGTTTGCATGTGTAGGTATGTGTGTATATTTGTGTATATACATATATTTATAGAAATAGAAAAATAAAGCAAATATAAAATACTAACATTGGGCAATCTAGGTGAACAATATATAGGAATTCCTACAAGTTACTTTGTTTAAAGAAATACTATGCTAAGAAAATACTATGTTAAAAAAGTACTATGCAGCTGTAAGAAAGAAAGATCTCTTATCCTTGAAACAACATGGAGGGACCTGGAGAGTATTATGCTAAGCGAAATAAGCCAATCAGAGAAAGATAAATATCACATGATCTCACTTATTTGTGGAATATAATGAACAAAATAAGCTGATGAACAAAATAGACCCAGAGACTCAGAAGTAAGTATCACACTGACAAACCTCAGAGGAGGGAGGCGAGGAGGAGGGAAGAGATAAACCAAAGAACTTATATACATATATGCATAACCAATGGACATAGACAATACTGTAAGGATAGGGGCAGGATCGGGAGGGTGTCAATGGGGGAAAAGGGAGAAACATCTGTAACAGAAATAAATTAATTAATAAAAATAAATTTTAAAAAAAAGCTATTTGATTGCCATTAAAAATTATAGATTGAAAAGGAATAAAGCCAGATCTAGATACAGATACATAAAGATGTTATGAAGATCTATAAAATGACTATTGAGTAAAATAAAAGGGAAAGAGGCAGAATCCTATATCAAGTTTTCTCTATATCACTAGATGTCAACACAGCGCTGATAAGCAACATGGGGTGGGGGGGGTGGGGGGGAGAGGCATCCTCCTTTCTTATTTAGAAATGTACCAGAAGCTTAGTAAACAGTTTTACTTTACTGAAATATTATATACTCAAAAAACAGCATTTCTTTTTTCATTTCATGTAGCTATAATGAGTAACTACAAATTAAACCAACGATTTTCAACCTGTGTACCACAAGAATTTTCAGAACATGTGATACCTGACTATTTAGTCAGGAGCACTGACCTCTTTTCCCTTAGACTGTCAAATAAAAAATGACAACAATTAGCACAATAGCTGTCTAAATGCATCAAAATTATACCTATTTTTTTTTTTTGTCAGATAGGCAAAAAATGTAATTTCAGTAGTTAGTTTATGTGTGCCATGAGATAAGAAAGGTTGAAAATCGCTGAACTGCTTAAACTTACTTTTTAAATAAACTACAAGGGATAGGTTTAAGATCATCAAAATTTACGCGCTGAAAACAGTCAGTGCCATGCGATTTCGCAAGACGCAGCAAAGTAGAAAGTGTTGTCTTTTACATATAAGTCATCTTGACTGACTATGTCCTCAGATGAATCCCTCATTCTTTGTAATTTTGCAACTGAATAAAATGTGTTTTATTTAGCAACATATCCTCTGAATTGATGCTTTGCTTCAATATTCTACATTTAATAAGATGAAACATAAATCTCTTTCACAGCTACAAGAATTTTTTCCAGAAATGTAGACAATATCCTAGAGGAATCAAATGACCAAGAATATAGATGTGAATCTCTACTATTAACCACTTTCCATTAGAATACCTGACAGGTTCCTCTTATTTTCCTAAATAAAAACAAAAGTTGACAGACATTTCCCATCCCCATTACAATAATCAAGGTACCCTCAACCTTCCCGCCAATAACAGAAAAAAAACCAACCTTCAATCTACCACCACTCAACTCCTCACTTAATTTCAGCCTGGCATCTACAGTTCTTTTCAAATCTCTCTGCAAACGACGTCCGAAGTCCCTGAACATGGTTGACCCTCCAGAGAGGACAATATTCTATATTAATAGAGAAAAATAAATAAATAAGTGTGACTTTTATTTTAAAGGAAAGAATAAAAATTTTATTACATCCTTTTGAAGAGAAGTGTTTTAAATGTAACATTTGACAATGGGCAGAAAATAAGCTTTTAAAAGTATGACCTTGAATAATAAATTAGCTATAAATACTGACCTTGTAGAGAGGACGTCTAACATCAATAGGACAATTCTGAATTACTTCATCTACAACTTCTGAGATAGGTTGAGTAAAGTCTGGATTAGCAAACTGAAAAGTAAATTTGATATATAATAGAGATTAGATCACCAATGACTTAAATATGACAATTAAAATTTTAGTTTTAAAAATGTTATTATTATTATTTTTATCCTCACCCGAGGATATTTTTCCATTGACTTTTTTAGATACAGGGAGAAAGAGAGAGAAAAAAACATCAATGTGAGAGAGACATACTGATTGGTTGCCTCCTGCAGGACCCCAACCTGTACAGGGAATTGAATCTGCAACCCAGGTAAGTGCCCTTGGCTGGGAATCAAACCCGTGACTCTTCAGTCCGCGCAAGTCAACGCTCTAACCACTGAGCCAAACCAGCCAGGGTGAAAACCATTATTATTTTTTAACCTCATTCCATTTCCATAATGATTTAAACTGTCAAATGACTTTCCATCTCATATCTACCTCACTAACCAGGTTGTTAAAAAAAAAAAAAAAAAAGAATACAAAAAGTATGTTATAAAAAAAAAAAAAAAAAAGGGGGAGGGAAGAGATAAACCACAGAACTTATACGCATGTATGCATAACTGATGGACATGGACAACAAAGCTGGGGAAGGGGTAGAGGGATGGGGAGGAGGGTGTCAATGGGGAAAAAAGGAGAAACATTTGTAACAAAAATAAATTAATAAAAAAAAAAAAGAATACAAAAAGTATGTTATAAAACTTACCTACTTCCCCAAATAACCTCTACAACCTAAGAACCTGTCAACAGCTTAAGAGATTTAATCCTCAAAACCTGGACAAAAAATATTAACAATCTGACAGAAAATATGTTCTATAATATCCATTTTAAAAAATGTTATCAATTTGTTAATATAGAACTTGCAAATTCTCTACACTGACTTTTGTTACACCCACACAAGATTAGCCTTCCCATAATACTTTCCCTACCTTTAAGATAGTTTATGTGCTATACCGTGAGCAAGTAAAAGGCAGAAATAGGGTCATTCCTGTGCCATGTCTCTGTGCCCTTCTCACAGTTTTTAATCAAGAATATACAAAAATGAAAAATTTATAGAACCTTTAAATATTCATATAACCTGGATCCACCTACAGAAATTCTGATGTAGAAAGAAATTAAATGCCCAGGTTGTGGGCCCAATCCCCGGTGGGGGGGGGGGGGGGGGATGCAGGAGGTAGCCAATCGATGTTCTCTTTCATCGCTGTTTCTATGTCTCTCTCCCTCTCCGTTCCTCTCTAAAATCAATAAAGAAGACCAAAAAAAAAAAAAAGTTTTTTGATAAAAGGAAAGAAATTAAGTATGGTTTGAATGTATCTTTTGAAAAAGCTCTAGGACTATAGTGTTGTAGAACCTCAGTTGATTCTATTCGTTTTCTCTCACCTCCTTTCTCATCCTCGTTGATCTAAATTTTAAGGACTCCCCTCTTTCTATGACCCCACATAAACCATAAATATTGAAGGTTTCATTTTTCTAAATATGTGAAAAATAGTACCTGTTTAGCCTGTTTTAACACAGGCCACTTTTTTTCTTGAAAAATATAACTCACTGTAGCATTCTAGCATACAAAAGAAAGTTCCTGAGATTAACTCTCCCTGAATAATCTTTTTTTTTTAAATTTTTTTTCTTTATTGATTTTTTTAAAGAGAGAGAAAAGGAGAGGGAGAGAGAGATGGAAACATTGATGAGAGAGAACATCAATTGGCCGCCTCCAGCATGTCCCCCACTGGGGATTGGGCCCACAACCTGGGCATGTGCCGTGACCAGGAATCGAACCGGCGACCTCTCGGTGCATGGGTCGACGCTCAGCCACTGAGCCACACCAGCAGGGCTCCCTGAATAATCTCATAGTTGATTATATTTTTTGCTGAATATTTTAAAACAATTCCATCTGAAAAAATTACCTCTGGATGAAAGAAGATTTCAGGTCCCAAGAATCTCTCATAACCAACATCAATGGAAAATTCTTTCTTTGAGATAGCATTGATTCCAGTATACTGTTTAATCCACTTCGATCCATCTGTGTCATACTTGTTAAATTCTTTTACTAAATCTGGGCAGACATAACTATAGCGCTCCTAGAAAAACAAAGAAACAAGTAATTTACTCCTTGTTTTAGGAAAAGTAAAAAAAGAATGGCATCTTTTCAGTAAACTAGAAAAAAAAAATCTTCAGAAAATAAAATTAGAAAATTAAGCTGAAGAAAATTTTATGTTAGGATATTAATGTATGTGTAGTACAAATAAACAGCTCATCTCCTACACATAATTCCTGGCTTTATATATGAATAGACTATGATTTGACAAATGAAAGCGTCAAGTTCCACTATTTCAAGAAAATGTTCATTAATGTCATGCAACATGTAACACTGTTTCGGTAATTAATGGAGTCTATAGTCTAGAGAAGGGAAAGCATAAAATACACACAGAACTAAAAAATGAGTAATAAGTGATAAATCCACACAAATTAATATAGATCCTTAGGAGGAACAAAACTGATTATGGTCTAAGTAAATAAGCAAAGAAAAAAGGCTGAAAATATAAACTATTCTTTTTCACTATATCACCTGCAAAGCTGAATTGTTGCATGTTTAGTTACACGTCCCAAGTAAAAGTTATCATCTAAAATGCAATTCAAAAATATTATGGGTTATAACATTCTATTTGCAATTTATGGACTCCTGACTGCCAACCTCATTATTTCTTTTTATTAAAGAAAAATACACATTTCACATATTTTTACACACAAGGATTCTACCCAAGATAGATACAAACATTATTATTGATAATCAAAGGACATAAAGGGAAATATTAGAAAACAAAAGATGATTTGGTTATGTTATATTAGGTCTTCTTTCTCCAAATCTTATAAGTAGGAATTACAGAAAAATGAAGATCCTTAAAAGACATTCAAACTGAGCATTGGTATTCTCTAGAATAGATTTAAGTCCTTGGTGTATTTGTTATTTTTGTAACTCCATAGATTTCCCAAAGATGTTAAAACAGTAGTGTTCATATTAACTTTTTACATAATTAATAATGATGTCACCAACTTTGGCAGCCATCTAGTAATTCCTTTACTACCTAGAAAGTAGTAAATTAAATTCATTTTCATTCCTAACCTTTAAAGAGAAAAACCTTATAATCATGCAAATTTAGGCAAGTTATTTTTGCCAGCGCAGTTTTGCTTTTACATATTCAAAACATATGTGTTAGGCCCACTGAAATTTTTTAGGTATGTAAGTATTTTGATATAGTTTGTATGAAACTGATATAATAAAGGTTTATGTAGCATACGAATTATTAAAATACTTTACACAACCTTCACACTCTTCTATTTGCCATAACACTGAAGCCAACTATTCTACAGCCAAATCAATCAATTACATCAAAAAAAAATTGTAACAGAAAACTATTAGAATTAAAATAAGGAATTCAGTGAAGAAATTGAGATGTGAGACTTCTAAAGTGAACAAAGTTATTTTACAAAAGGAAATAATCATGAAAATATGTTAATCAATTGGTATATGATATTAGTCCTCTCAAATGTTGAGATGTGAAAGAAACAGGCCAAGGGTTGATAATACCCCCAAAATTATTTACAAGAAATACAGAGAAAACATATATATAATTAAGGGTAATAATCTATAACTGGCTAGCAAGTTTTTTTAAGTAATGTTCTTAAGAATTTTTCATGTAGTATTATAAATTTGATTTTAATATCTAATTGAATTACACTCCCATCAATCTTTACCTTTACTGCCTTAGCAGTTTCCAAGGATTGCTCTGGAGGGATTCCTACTTCTCGGTCTCTCAGCAATTGCTGAATAAAATATGTTATATCTCGTCCTGCGATGGGAATGTGCTTAATACAGCTGCCAATCACATACCCTTCAGCCTAAATAGGGGGAGAAAAAAGAGTATCAAATTGCCTGTTAATGTTTTCAAAATTAATATAACCTAAATAATTAGCTATAAAAGACCAATCAAAACCTCAGGTTAGTATATTCGTATCTTAAGTATTTCTCTATCCCAGGATAATTCTTCTAGTCTTTATTTCTCAACTATATTCCTCATAGCTACTTATCATAACATTTATAATACTGTACAAGTAACAAGAATGGCCAGCAACTTAGACATATTCTCCCACTGACAGGAGTTTACAACCAAGACTGAAATGAGTCAGTAACATAGAAATAATGGTTTTCAGAAGTAGTACATGTTTTAGATGTGAGACTTCAGATAAGATGATTTTTTTTTTAATTCTCACCTGAGGATATTTTTCCATTTATCTTCAGATGTGGGGGGGGGGGGGGGGGACGAAACATCGATGTGAGAGAGACACATCAACCAGAGCTAGGACCAAACTGCAACCAAAGTACATACCCTTGACTGGAATTGAACCCACGACTCTTTGGTCCATGGGCCAATACTCTAACTGCTTAGCCAAACCAGTTAGGGCGAAATGAGATGATTTTCAAATCTTCTATAATTTCAATAAAATTTAGATTGGCCCTGGCCGTTTTCACAGTGGTTAGAGCGTCTGCCTGCAGACCAGAGTCGCAGGTTCGATTCTGGTCAAGGGCATGTCGTACCTTGGTGGTGGTTCGGTCCCCAGCCCTGGTAGGGGTCGTGCAGGAGGCAACCAATTGATGTGTCTCTCTCACATCGATGTTCTCTCTCTCTCCCACTCTGTCTAAAAATAAATGAAAAAATATTCTCAGGTGAAGATTTAAAAAAGAAAATTTTAGATTGCACTGTAGGAAATTTGATCATTAACTCACAAACTGGCTATCATTTTTCCAAATAAAGTAGGTACCAACTTCACAAGCCCGAGACATTCCATGTACCATAATAATGCCAAATAATTAAGTTCTACAGAATAAGTTCTTAAATTTACTGATAAAATTTGAAGGACAAAAAATAATGTAGCAAAATTATAAATTTTTTCATTAACAAAGAATATTAGAGTCCTCATCTGCCTATGACAGAATAGTACAGATTGAATTCATCCTTTCTCCTTAAAAATAAAACAGGACAAATGATATGAAATTAGGTTTTCAGATATTAGAGAACAGGCAGAATAGGGCAGTGATCCCCAAGAGAAGGGAAAACAAACAAGGTGAGTGCTACAAACACCCCATCTTGCTGTCCAGAGAGAGTTCTTAGGCAACAATAATGAAAGGCATAACCCAGAGTTTGGTGGTCTCATTAAGTTGAAGATACAGAATTTGCAAGTCACAGTACTAAAGTGGAAGAAGCTACACAGATAGAGAGGTCTGGAGATCTGAAGACAGTATCACCGTAGCTGACTAGTAATCATCACATGCATGTCAGAAAAGCATCAAGGCCAGAGAAAGAACCTCTGAAAAAAAAGTAGGCAGAATGATCCCTAACTCATACATAGCTGGGAATATTTTATGTTCCCACTAGCCAGAGTTTAAAGACCACAAACATAGAGCACCTAGTAGAGTTTTCAGAATAATATTATCTCACTACTGGGGACACAGTAGGCCTAGACAAAACATTGTTCTGGACACGCTTAATAATGTTTTAAAGGATCAAACTGATTCCTAGTAACTTAACTATGTCCCAAGAAAAACCGTAAAATATTTGAAGAAGTCCAAAAACCTTGGACATAACAATGTGAATATATAGTACCCAATCAAAAAGTGTAAGCAAGAAAGAAAGCAGGAAAATACAACCCCTGCCCTGGCCGGTTTGGCTCAGCGGTTAGAGCGTTGGCCTGCAGGCTGGACCCGGGTTCGGTTCCCACTAAGGGCATGTACCTCGGTTGCAGTTTGTCCCCGGCCCTGGTTGGTCGTGCGGGTGGCAGCCACTCAATGTGTCCCTTTCACGTCGATGTTTCTCTCTCTCTCTCTTCCTCTCTCTCCCTCCCACTCTATCTGAACAAAAAATGAAAAAATGTCCTCAGGTGAGGATAAAAAAAAAAAAAAAAAAAAAAATACAACCCCTGACCAGCAGAAAAATCAACAGAGAAAGAAACGGAAATGTCAAAGATATAGAATTAGTAGACAAGGATATTAAAACAGCTAATATACTCCATCTGATCAAGAAGATCAATTGAAACATGAGGAACAGAGAAATGGAAGCAGTGAAAAGACTCAAACAGAACTTCGAGGAAAAACAAAATATCTGAAATTAAAAATACATTAAATGTAATTACAGAAGATTAGATAATGAATAAAAATAGTGAACTTGAAGGCAGAAATAGAAACTATCCAAAATGGTACAGGAAAAAAAGGTTAGAAAAAAATGAAGAGTATCAGTTAACTATGAAACAATTTTAAACAGCCTAAATATCCATGTAATTGGAGTTCCCAAAGACAAGGAAGTAAAGAAGGCACAGAAAAGTTATGTGAAGAAACAACGGACAAAAATATCTCAGATATGATGAAAACTATAAGTCCATAGATCCAAGCAGCTCAATGAGAAGAAATGAAGAAAACAACATTTAAATACATCACAATCAAATTGCTGAAATCTAGTGAACCTGAAATATGTATGGAGATAACCTGACAGCAGCCAGACAAGAAACTTTACATATTCAAAGGAACAAACCTGGAATTATAGCAGACATTTTCAGAAACAAAGTTAAGCAAGAAGACAGTAGAGCTACATCTTTATTTTATTTTTATTTATTTTTATTTATTTATTTATTTTTAGTAACCACGAATGATTTTTATTTTTTTATTTTTATTTTTTATTTTTTTTTTTACATCTTTAAAATACTAAAAGGAGGAAAACTGGCAACCTAAAATTCTACACCGAGTGAAACTGTCAAAACTGAAGGCAAAATAAAAACTTTTTCAAAGGATGTACTAATTTGAAAGAATGCATAGCCAAGTAGATCAGCACCATAAGAAATATTAAAAGCATCATTCATACAGAAAGAAATGATGCTAGATGAAAATCTGGACCTTCAAAAAGGAATAAAGAGCACTGAAAATGGTATTTGGGTAAATATAAAAGAATTTTATATGTTTTTCAAAATCTCTTTTAAGGATGACTATTTGTTATAGGCTGACTTATACGTGACCTGCCCTTCCCAAAATTCTTATGTTAAAGTGCCAAACCCCAATAATGTCAGAATGTGTCCGCATCTGGAGATAGTGTATTTAAAGAGGTAATTAAGTTAAAACGAGGTGATTACAATGGGCCTAATCCCCTATGACTACTGTTCTTAAAAGAGAAGGAGATTAGGACACTGACACAGAGAAAACATGTGGTCTACAAGTCAAAGAAAGAGCTCTCAGAAGAAGTCAACCCTGCCAATATCTGGACCTCAAACTTCTTAGCCTCCATATCTGTGAAAAAATTATTGTTTAAGCCACTCAGTCTGTGGTACTTTGTTATGGCTACCCTAGCAAAACTAATATACAACTCACAATGAAACAAATTAATGTACTATTGAGTATATAACATGTAGAAGTAAAATGAGCGACAATAAAGACTAGAAGGATTATAAAATGTTAGAATATTATTTGGAGTTGGATTGTGATTAAGTTAAAGCTGTTTACTATAAGCCCTAGAGCAACAACCATCAAGAAACAAGCAAATGACACTAACAAAAAAGTATAGCATAGCTAACATGTCAATAAAAAATATAAAATAGAATTATTAAAATAACCCATTAATTCAAAAGAAAATAAGAAAATAATGATCAGTATAAATCTGAGCTGTCATTTTGAAGCTATGAGGCACAACAAAAAAAAGCTAATTTGTCATTAAGAAACACAAAGGTTTTGGCAGAAAATGCTCTCTCAGACAATAACCCAATCTAATGGATTTTTCTTAATATGCTTTACTAAATTCAAACCATAAAGCACAATTATATATTGAACTTTTTATTTAAAAAAAATAGTTCCCTAACAGTCATTAATGGTCATATGTTCACAACTAGCTGTCATTTAGTTAATGCACACATCAGTCTGAAATGTGTTAATTAAGGATGAGAGAGACTATCAACTGGCTAATACATACAAAGACACATCAAACTTGAAAACAGAATTCCAAGTTTAAAAATAGAAAGATATATTTTTCTATTCCAGATACTCTAATTCATTTCCTTATTATGAACTAGAAACTATTTCTAATAATTTTCTAATAATTTTCTAATAGTAGCATAAACCCATAGCAAAAGAAACATTGTAGAATTTGTTTATAAAATTTTAACAATAATTTGAGCAAAATACAGCTATAGTTGAACAACTGGCCAAATTATAGCAAATTTTTGAAGTATAATATTTGAAGTTTTTAAAAAGTGGTATTAATTCATATGATTTGACCTTGCCAGATATGTTATTTGATATCCTGGTTCAGTAATTTTAAAATATCCTTACCACAGGAATGACATGAGTGACACCGTCTCCACTGTCTATTACCGTACCGGTCAATGTCCGTTCCCCTACTTGTCTTGAGGTCCAGGATGCAGCTAAGGCAAGAACAGCCTTGAATAAAAAGAAGTGAGACAGGCAAAAAATAACACAAAGACAGAGAGTTAAAAAAATATATATATTTTTTACTGGAGTATTTTATTCCATTTTAAATGTAGTATGTCTGCAAAGAAAATACACAAAATTAATTTACTCTATGAAATCAAATTGTTCACGTCCTACATTTTATTAAGACAAACTTACAGGCTTATATTTGCTTTTAGGGACAAATTTATAAATTTTCCATATTTTAGTGAGAGCCATTTTTCTCCTAAAGCACCAAAATGTGGAAGACTAACATGAAATTATACAGTGCTAAGATTGCCAAGTCTTAAAACTGTGTTTATATGGGATAGCCTGCTACCAACAACAAAGTAGGAGAAGCACACCACCAACCACCCAATCACCAGAGTTATTCAATACATAGAGGGCTATAAATAAGTATCACTCTTATAAGATTAAATCCAGATTTTCCAAGTGCAACACGCATCTGGGTATATGCAACAATTTATCCACAGAAATAGTTCTTGCACACTCCCAAATACTATGATTTAATTAGGAAACAAAATTGATGGGATAACATTTTTCTGTAAAAAAAAATGTGGCATGGGCAATAAAGTGCAATTCTTAAAAAAAAAAAAAAAAAAGGAGTTTGCAAATTAAGAAATTAACACAGCTAGTTCATTTTTTAAAATCTAAATTTCATACAATCCAAGCCTCAAACAAAATAGATAACTAATACTTAAAAACAGCAAAATTGGCTTTTTTTTTTTTTATCTACTTGCAATATAATAGCTGAAAGGGACCTAAAAAGATATCTAGGCCGACCACCTCCAATTTTAACACAGGATCACACCACAATCATTATGGGCTAACAGAACTATACAATAGTTTATATATTCATTAAGCATTTGTGATATGCCAGGTTATCACATTTACTACAGGGCTAAAAAGAAGAGGTGAGTTCTGATCCTGAGGGATGGGACAGAAGCTGTATCATACAGATACACATACAAATTAAGTGCAATAAAATAGTATAGGGATTTATGATATATGGGATACAGAGAGGCACAAAGGAGAAGGTGGTCAAATATACCTAACAGTAAATCAGTCAAAACAGACTGTAAGAAAAGGACACAAGGAATGTTACAAGGATATATGAATATATATATAAAGTTCCTGACATGGAGTAAACACTCAATAAACATTAGTTCCTTTTTTCTGTCCTATAAAAGGCCTTGAATTGACCAAAAACCATTAACTTACTTTAACAATTCTCTCTTGCTGACTAAATAACTCAATTTCCTATAATATGGTTTCTAAATTATCAATTCAGGAGAGAACTATGATATGCTTTGAGGATATATATATATATATATATATATATATATATTACATATATATATAATGTATATACATATTTTTTTTGAGTGAATTAAAAACCAGATTAAAATGTAAAATTCCAGCTTATCTTAATTTACAAACTTACTTACCTGCACAGCAATGTACAAGCCTGGAACATTGAAAGACTCAAACATTATTTCAGCAGTATATTCCCTGTTTTCTGGAGTATTCAGAGGAGGTTCAGTCTATTAAATTGAATAACATTTTAAATAGATAATATCAGATTATTCTGATAACTTTATAGACAATTTTAAATGAGAAATAATTTATTTCGAATACTGTATTTAAATCATTAAACTTAGAGGTAAAGACAGACACAGACCAAAGAAAAACTCTAGAGGACATATGAGAAAATAATGTGGTTATTCAAATTAAAAAAAAAAAAGGAAACTGAATTCCTATATCACACCACTCATAAGAAGTAAACATTGAGAAAGGAAGAAGGGAGGAAGGAAGGGAGGAAACCCAATCAAATTACCTTGTAAACATGACAATGACAGACTTCTAGGCAAACATACTAATGGTATTTGCTAGTGGAAGAATCCTCATCTATACAATGTTTATAGCAGCTGTACCTGGTCTGTCTACAAATTTAGTAAATAAGCCAAGATTCTACAAATTTATGACACAGAGTCCTTAAAAATGTTATGTAAGTTACATAACTGTTAAGCAAGTATAAAATGGAGATGTTTACACAGTTCTCTTCATTTTAAGCTATGTGGCTGCATACAACACTTAGAAACCTGTGAGTTAAGCCTGAGGCAAAAAGGACCCAGAGAACAACACTGGTTATCCTGGACTTCATGTTTCACTTATGTCTCATGATCATTTAATTAATTTAAATCATTAAAGTTGGAAACTGGCTAAGACCTCTGATTCTTATGAGTCTGATATGACAATCCAATCCTTTTTGTTATCTTAAATATGTAAAGTTGAAAAGCAAAACTTTTAAACTTAATACAGAAGAATTATCTTTTTGTCTTTGAGGAAAGGCATGGATTCCTTAAATTTAAAGAGCAAAAATTACCAAGAAAAAAGAATGATAAAACCTGAATTCATTACAAATTAAATCTTTTTTTCAATTTAAAAGACACTATAAGGAAAGTTAAAAAAAAAAACTAAGCAGGAGTAGACTTTTTCATATATAAAACTTTTAATAGCTAAACTGCCTAATGTGTTTGAACTTAAGAGAGTTTTGGAGCTATGTTCATCAGTATGAAAATATTCAGCAATACATACAAAATTAAGCAAACTAAAAAACCAAGGCAATTAAACAATAAACTCTAAGACAAACAGAAGTTCTACATAAAATATAATCAGAAAATTCACAAGGAAAACATAAGTACATAAAAAAGTGCTCAATGTCATTAGTCATCAGGAAAATGTAAATTAAAACCAAAATGAGAAATCTTACACACCCACTAAAATGGCTAAAACTAAAAAGACTGACACACTAAATGCTGGACAGATCGTAGAGCAACCAAATCGCTAACATATTATTGGTGGGTGTGCAAAAAAGTTCTGGAAGAGTTCTGAAAGTTTCCTAAAAAAACTATTATGCACCTACCTATAGCAATTCTGTATCTAGGTATTTACACAAGAGAAATGAAAACCTATGTCCACAAAAAGATCTATAAGAATGCTGCCAATAGCCAAAATATTCTTAATAGTAAAAAACTGGAAACAGCCCAGGTGATCATCAACGGAAAACACGCGGTGAGGCATATTCATATAATGAAATACAACCCAGCAAAAAAAAAGCAACACATTATTGATATCCTCAACAACACCATGGATGGATTTTTAAAATGTCTGCGTCTGGGGAATACGAATCAAGGGTTGGAAAAGGTGAGGAAGGAGAGTGTTATTTTTCTTGTTTTAAATCTTACACCATTTAATTTTTTTTTAAAGCTATGAACATGCAACTACTTTGGTTAAAAAAAAAAAAAAAAAAAGACAAAGTTCAAAAATTAAGTTATATTGTATTTTTGTTGCCAAAAATTACAAATGAAATAATAATCAGACTAGATATAAAAAAGGGAAGTGTCATATTGCCAACATTTTTCTGAACCTTACTATTCCTATCAAAAAGATTATATATTGCCCGGCCAGTGTGGCTCAGAGGTTGAGTGTCGACCCATGCACCAAGAGGTCACCGGTTCGATTCTGTCAGGGCACATGCCCAGGTTGTGGGCCTGATCCCCAGTGGGAGGCATGTAGGAGGCAAACAATCGATGTTCTCTCTCACCGATGTTTCTCTCTCTCTCCCTTCCTCTTTCTCTAAAAATCAATAAAGAAAAAAAAAATTTTAAAGATTACATATTAATTACCAAAAGAATTTCTTAAGTGTCTAAATTGTACTGTTTCAACATATTACCACTCTATTTGATCCCAGAACTGGATAGTCTTAAAGATGATAGAGCTTTCCAACAGAGTCTTTTAGACATATGACAATTTAATAAATAATAAAACATGTGATGAAAACATTCCGAGTTTCTTCAAAAGTTTCCTCAGTGAAATTACAATTTGTACTTACCAAAAGAAAATAATGGTCTTCAGGTTCTGCCCTTAAATATTTAAAGATCACTTGTTCCATAAACCTTTCCATCAAATCCCAATCTTCAACTATACCATGGCGAATTGGCCACTATTAAAACAAAAAATAAAACACAAATTAAATATTATTAACATCAAAATAAGTAAAACTACCCAAAAACTAAAAACCCAGGGAATACTACATCATGAGTGGATATTAGATGAGGACAGCATTTCCTGGTGTGATAAACTGTAGATCTTTCTTAGGAGGTGGCATACATAAGTATTTAGAAATAAATAAAGTTATCTCTACAACATATTTTCAGATGGTTCATTTAAAACTATAATGCAAACATGTCAAAATGTTAAAAATTATAAATCTAGATGGAAGATCATTGTACCAGTCTTTCTGGATTTCTGAAAGTTCTATAATAAGGGAAAAACTTAACCCATGAAAATTATAGTTTATTACAATTTCCTTAATTTTTAATTTATTAGCTCTTTCACAAATATTTGTTGTGTGCCTAATATATAAAACACAGTTGGTAAGTATGTATCAAGAATAATCATAAATCAAGCATTCCAAATTAAAAGAAAAATTGTATATATGTGTACAGAACCATGCTTCTAAAACTGAGCCCCAGGGCACTTCAGCAGATTCACAGAGACAACATCAATACTTTAAATTTACCAGGAAAATACAGTGATACTCAAAATCTGTTCAACATTGCATACATATCTTACTAGTTCAGGGTAGGTTCAATTTTCAACATCAATACTATATTCTTTTCAATACATCACCTCTTTGAGAAACTGTGTTGCCAGTAGTTACAATAAAAATAAGTACCTCCTCCCAAAAACTCATGTAAAATAAGAAATTCAGGTAGCGATGTGCAATCTGATTCCAGGTGAGAGAAGCTGTGAGCTGCCTAACAGGCACATGCATCCTAATAGAACTGTGATTATTTAACAATTAAATTAAAATATTTTCCTTTCAAATAAGTGTCTTTTTTTTTTTTTTTTCAAATGGCTATTTAGTTGCTTAGATCTAGCTACTTAATAAGCCCATTGTTGCCCTGGCCGGTTTGGCTCAGCGGTTAGAGCGTCGGCCTGCAGTCCAGAGAGACCCGGGTTCGGTTCCCGCTAAGAGCATGTACTTCGGTTGCAGTTTGTCCCCGGCCCTGGTTGGTCGTGTGGGTGGCAGCCACTCGATGTGTCACTTTCACATCGGTGTTTCTCTCTCTCTCTGTCTTCCTCTCTCTCCCTCCCACTCTATCTGAACAAAAAATGAAAAAAAGTCCTCAGGTGAGGATAAAAAAAATAAATAAATAAGCCCATTGTTAAATATTAATATTTCTTTTGGTCTAGATGGCACTGTAAACAATCTTACTGAGACACTAAAGGCATTGATAAAATTTGTGAATCTCTGCAATAAAATACAGTTCTACAACACATATAACTAACAAAAGATTAGTATTCGAAATATTTGTCTAATGATTTTATCAGATGTCTCTCAGATACCTAAAACACAACTTGGTAAAAACTAAACTTATCCTCTCCTCCTTACACCACACCTCCCTTAAAGGTGTTTCTCCTCAAATATTCTTGATCTCAAGAGATAAGAAGGAGCAAATGGACTTAACTTTGCCTGGCAAGCCATCTGTTTATCTATTCTATTCATCTTTACTCTCCACAGTGATGATTTCAAATGTTCTCCCCATCACTCAAATTTCACCTCGCACTAGTCCCTGGGAAGCAGAGAAGATATCACCATGTATTTCACAGAGAAAGCAGAAGCCAACAGTCACAAATCCCTTCACCAAATCTGTAATACTGATTCCATACTTACTCATTTTTCTCTCTAACTTTTTCACTTTTTAATACCAGAAGAGAATCTTCCACGTATCAATTAGATCATTTGTGCTCTGGAGCCCATCCCTCTAGCTTTCTCAGAGACCTGGATTATATGTTACTTTAATCTCTTTTTCTAATGGCTCTTTCACAACAGCATTTAAACATCTCTTCCATCTTAAACTCACAACTTGTCTCTTCATTTATCTCTCCCTCCCAATCACAGCCAAACCTCAATGACACTGACATTTTTTTCCTGACCTATCATTCACAATCCAGTCACACTACTTACTCTATTAAAATTATTCTTATTGAGGTTACAAATAACATCCCTATAGCTAATGACAGCAATTAATATATAGGCTCCAGGTGACTTAATATCGTAGCAACATTCCATGCTGTTTATCACTTTCCTGTTTACCTATCCTCTAACCATGCTTTCTCACAGTCTCCTTTGCAAGGTTTTCCTCTTCTATCCAAACCTAAATAGTGCACTGATCAGGCTCTGTCCCAGGCCTCTTCCCTGATATATACTCCTCCCTAAGTAATTTAAGCCCTTCCAGAGGTAAATGATACCTTCCAAATATTTGTATCTTTTTTCTGAGCTCCAAAGCCAAAAATTTGTCTAACAATGTATCAGATGTCTCTTAGATACCTAAAACACAACTTGGTAAAAACTAAACTTATCCCTCACCACATCCCAGTTAAAAGTTTTTTCCTCAAATGTTCTCAATCTCAAGAAATAAGGAGGAACAAAAAAATTATGTAGGAGCTGGGAATTATCCTCAATTACTATGTACAAAGTAGTAATACCAATATCTTGTTAATCATTCCCTGTTACTCCTTAAATATCCACTTTTTTATTCTTGGCCAAAATAAATTTTTTATTATTATTATTTTTTTACACACATCTAATCAGACTTCTAGATTTAACTATCATTTTACAACCCCTCCCGCCCAAGTAAATATAGAAAATAAAGGATCATGTTAAATGACACAAGAAGGATGTAATCATCAGAATCCAGAACATGGGGCATTTAACAAGACAAATAACCAAAAATTTTCCATAGATAAAGGCAAGAAGAAACAGCCCTGGTGGGTGTGGCTCAGTTGGTTGGATCATTGTCCCATACACCAAAAGGCTGTGGGTTCGATTCCAAATCATGGCACATACCTAGATTGCAGGATCACTATCTGGTCAGGGAATAAATGGAAGGCAATCAATCGATGTTCTCTCTTGCATCAATGTTTCTATCTCTCTGTCTCTCTCTGTCTGTCTGTCTCTCTTTCTTCCCCCTCCCCTCTTTCTAAAATCAAGAAGCATATCCTCAGATGAGGATTAAAAAAAATTTTTAAAGGCGAGAAGAAACATACACATAGAAAAGAACCTATAGATAGAAGAGAGTTATCAACCAAATCCAGTAAGTACATAATGCTTGAATATTGATTCAAACAGATTAACTAATAATCAGAAATTTTAGCACTCACTAGATTTTACATGATATTAAGAAACTGCAATTATATTTAGGGGTGATATATTTAAAAAATATTTTTTTAAAGTCCTTATCTTTTTTTGGTTGTTGTTAACCCTCACCGGAGGATATTTTTCCAATGATTTTTAGATAGAGTGGGAGGGAGAAGGAGAGGGAGGGAGGCGGGGGGGGGGGGGGGGGGGAGGGAGGGAGAGAGAACATTGATGTGAGAGTGAGAGACACCCTGATTGGTTGCCTCCCACAAGACCCTGACTGGGGCCAGGGATTGGACTTGCTACCTAGGTACATGCCCTTGATCAGGAATCAAATCTGTGACCCTTGCTGAGCTAATCAGCAGGGTATTAAAGTCCTTATCTTTAAAAGATAAGTATTGTAGGTAAAATAATATCTGGGATTTACTTTGAAATAATCTGAGGGGAAAGGGAGAATCAGATAAAACAAGGTTGGTCACAGGGTGATAATTTCTGAAGCTCTGAGATGGGTACCTGGGGGTTCATTATATTCTTTCCTCTACTTTTATAAAAAGTTTCCCATGATGAAAGTTTTTTTTTTTCCATTTTCAATTACAGTTGATATACATTATATTAGTTTCAAGTGTACATCCCAGTGATTAGACATTACATAACTTATACTAAGTGATCATCCTGATAAATTTCATACCCATCTGATACCATACATAGTTATATTCCCTATGCTGCACTTTACATCCTGATGACTACTGTATAACAACCAATTTGTATTTCTTAATCCCTTCACCTTTTTCACTCATTCCCCCAACCTCCCTCCCTTCTGGCAACCGTCAAAATGTTCTCTGTATCTATGAGTCTGTTTCTGTTGTGCTTAATTTTTTTTTTTTTTTGTAGATTCAATTTTTTGATAGATACGCATCTATTGCCATTTAATATTCGTATTTTTTATCTTTATTTTATTTTTTCTTAAAGAAGACCCTTTAACATGTCTTGTAATACTGGTTTGGTGGTGATGAACTCCTTTAGCTTCTTCTTGTCTGGAAAGCTCTTTATCTGTTCTTCAATTCTAAATATAGCTTTGCTCAGTAGAGTAATCTTGGTTGTAAGTCCTTGTTCTTTTATCACTTTGAGTATTTCTTGCCAATCCCATCTGCAAAGTTGCTGATGTGAAATCAGCTGACAGTCTTATGGGAGCTCCCTTGTAGGCAATTAACTGCTTTCTCTCTTGCTGCTTTTATGATTCTCTGTCTTTAACCTTTTGCATTTTAATTATAATGTGTCTTCGTGTCGGCCTCTTTGGGTTCATCTTGTTTGGGACTCTCTGTGCTTCCTGGATTTGTATGTCTATTTCCTTCACCAAGTTAAAACAGTTTTGTCATTTTTTCAATTCCTTGCACGTTCTCTTCTCCTTCTGGCACCCCCATGATGTGAATGTTGGTACACTTGAAGTTGTCCCAGAGGCTCCTTATAATATCCTCATTAGTTTGGATTCTTTTTTTCTTTTGCTGTTCTGATTGGGTGTTTTCTGCTTCATCTTCCAAATCTCTGATTCGATACTCTGCTTCATCTACTCTGTCAATTCCCTGTAAATTATTCATTTCAGTTGGTGTATCCTTCATTTCTGACTGATCCTTTTTCATGCTGTTGAAGCTCTAAATTCACTGAGCATCCTTATAAGCAGTGTGTTGAACTCGGCATCTAGTAGACTGCTTGTCTCCAATTTATTTAGTTCTTTTTCTGGAGTTTTATTTTGTTTTTTTTCATTTGGGACATGTTTCTTTGTCTCCTCATTTTGGCAGCCTCCCTGTGTTTGTTTCTACGTATTAGGTAGAGCTGCTATGTCTCCCAGGCTTGGTAGTGTGGCCTAATGTAGTAGGTGCTTTCTGTAGGGTCCAGTGGCACAGCCTCCCCGATCACCCAAGCTGGGCACTTGAGGTTGCCCCTGTGTGGCCTGTGTACATCCTCCTCTTGTAGTTGAGCCTTGATTGCTGTTGGAACATCAATAGGAGGGATTTACCCCAAGGCCCATCAGCTGCAAGGACTGGCTACAACCACAGACAACTGACTTCTGACCACTATGGGAGATCAGCCATGCAGGGGCCCACCCCACAGAGCAGGACTTCCTTCAGCAGAGCTCTGGTGCCCACTAAGTTTATCTCTTGAGTCTGTCATTTGTGGAATTGTTTGTGTGGTGATGCTTTGACGTGGTCCGAAGCTATCCACTGGGTGTGCTAGCTCTGGGGCCTCCCAGGAGATGCAGGCCAGTCAGTTGCCCCTGGTGTTCCACCCATGGCCACCTGGCATGAGTAACCTGCAAATGGCTGCTATTTATGCTGGCTAGGTGCCGAGGAGAGGCCAAGCTGTGAACCAAGGCTGGCTGCTGCTAATGGTGGGCCTGGGGTCACTTAGTAAGATGTATGAGCATGCTGGGGACAGGGACTACTTGTTTGAGAGATTTTTAGGAAAATCTAAAGCATGAGCCAAGACAGGCCATTTATATGGAAAAGCCACTGGAAACGGGTAGTCCTGACATTGGGTGGAATGGGGCTTCAGGGAATGGGGAAGTGGGGGGGGGGGGGCGCAGAATTAGCCAGGTTAATGGAGACTCAGATAAGCCGGCTCTGTGGAGGGGGAGGGCTCCTCAAACAAATAATGGCCTCTGCCAGCACTTCTGAGAGATAGCTGCCACCCCAGCTCTCGCCCTGATGCCAGGCAATTCAGTTCCTTCCTGTATGTCTCTGGTACCTTTCAAGCTGCTGCCCTAATGATAGAGCTCAGAGGGAAAGAGTCCGAGTAAGTCGGTGTACGGGCCCTTTAAGAGGAACTGCCTGGAACTCCAGCAGCCTGCTGTCTCCCTCAGCCTCAAGTTATGGGGACTTCTCTTCTTGGCACTGGAACCGTGGGCTGGGACCCCTCAATCCTCAAGGGGGACCTCAGTAACCAAAAATCACCTCCTGATTTTTATCCACCACATGTGAGTATGGGGCCAGCCCCTCTGGCATTTCCACTCCTCCTACTAGTCTCAATGTGGCTTCTTCATTTCCCCTAGTTGTAGGACTTCCAGTCAGCCAGATTTCAGGCGGTTCTAAATGATGGTTGTTCTGTAATTTAGTTGTAATTTTGATGTGATGTGGTTGTGGAAGGAGGCAAGTACCATGTTTACCTATGCTGCCATCTTTACTGGAAGTCCCCATGATGAAAGTTAAATGTTTGTGTGCACACACACAATTTCCATTTCTCTCTATCCCCACTGCCACAACTGTAGTACAAATCACTAATATTCCTTGCCTTAGCTACTACAATAGTCTAGTCTTCCCAGAATGATGCTGTGTCCCCAAATAATAAAAACAGCCGATATATATTGAGTATTCATGATTTACAAAGCACCATAAAAACTGCTTTATATGCATCATCTCATTAAGCCTCCCAACAATCCTATACTATCTCCATTTTACAGATGAAGAAACAAAAACTCAGAAAAGTTAAGTTACTGAATGCTATCACAAAGCTAGAAAATGGCTCAGCCAGAATTCCAGCCCAAGCTGACAGACTTCAATATTTACGCTTTTAATCACCACTTAAACTCATTAATGTTGCCCAAAGGACAGAGTTAAATTCTTTAACATGGCCTAATAACACTTTCAACATTTTATCCTGGCCTACCCATCTAGCCTCCTCACTTCTTTCCACCTCATTCTCTATGCTTCAAGCATATTGGCTGTTCAGTTCCAGGCTCCCTCATCCTTTAAAGCCTTTCTGAATACTGCAGTCTCTGCCTAGAACAACCTTGCCTACACAATTCACCCAACTAACTCCTATTTTATTATTCAAGCCTCAGCTTAAAAGATTCACTCCTCAAAGATTTTCCTGAGCCCACAAACTAGTAAATCCTGAAATACATTCCCTGAGTATCCTATACTTTCCTTTTTGAAACATCTTTAACACTAGTAATTATTTCCTCAGTGTATTCCTTTCCACAACACTATAATAGCCTCAACATCAGGAAAATTTCTTATTTACCACTGTAGTCTCAGCACTTAGCCACATTTTTTTACATATTCATTAATGAATAAATTATGAGAAGAAATGAGGTACAAAGGAGGAAATTTGCAAATGAGGCAAAGTCAGTGTTCAAAAATAAGATAATAAATGTCAGAATAGTGTTTATCTTTTGGTATGGGTAGAGGTGGTGACTATGGGAATAGGCACAAGAAAAAGCATCTGAGTTACTAGATATACTCTATACCCTGAACTTTTACGATTAGAGTCATAAATTTTTTTAACTGTAAAATCAAGTTACCTATTTTACTACATATAAATTATACCTCAATGAAAAGGAGGAGGGGAAAAGAGCAGGATAATAAAGGGAAGAGGAAAAGAGAGTGGCATTTTCAGATGACATAAGCTTACAAAAGGAGAGAAATGGTGTGGGTTTGAATACTGATGGGGAATGTCTCTAAATGTGGAAATGTGGAGGTAAGAGAAAGCCAATCACATTGATGGTTCTGAGATCTAGTGGTTATAGAAAAGTAAAACCGCTAAGTTGTAAGGGGCCACAGGAAAGGAGACATTTTTACTGTGAAGAGGTTGAGGGTATTAGGCCTATAACTGAGTGGAATCCCAAATGGCACAATCATTAAACAAACTAATGTTTTGAAAAAAAATGTTATTTATTTTTACAAGTCATAAAATATACCTTTGTTGCATATGTAGGTTTTTCTATTGCTTCATCACCAATGAAGAAGTCTAGGTCATCAACACCTTTCATCACCCTCCTTTGAGCTTGATCACCCACTTTTGCTGACTCCTTAATAGCAATACCTTTAAAATAAAAATTATTTACACATGTCAAAAAATTTTATTATTTTCAGGTGAAACAAATGTATAAAATACTTCTTCCATTATAAAGTGTTATTAAACAAAACATGATCTGGCATATTTAAATAGTCAAACTGAAGCATATAGGTCACAAGAAACCAATGACAAAATTCATTTCACACAGAGAAATCTCAACCCAAAGACAAGGCCTCAAATGTTAAAAGCCAAAAAAAGAAGTACAGCTCTGGGAATGTTTGTTATATTTTTAAAAACTATGTTAAGATTTATTTTGATTTTATAATCCCACCAAATCAACATGTGTGATGGACAGCCAGAAAGAAAAATTTAAAAACACTAACAAATGAAAATACAAAAACTGCAAGGGGATTTTTTTGGAAAAAAGCTTTCTTCATATTTCTATCCTATTTGCACTATTATGAATTAGTAATTTCAATATAACACTGACATAAGGTTCTGTTAAATTTCAATCATATACAAGAAAAATTTCAAATCATTTAGGTAAAACACACAATAATCCCCTTAAATAACTTCAGAAATTCAGTATCCAATTCTAGACCTAAAACTCATTACATGTTTCTTAATTACGTTATATATTTCTGAATCCTCCAAGTTAAGCTGTCCTTCCCTATTATTATAATTACCTATATATAATACCTATATGTAATATCTATAATATAAATAATAAAATATTAATTCTCTATATACACTTAATCTGGCATTCAACTGTTACACTTGCATTTAATAACAATTATATACTTAATAAGGTGGGTAGAAAATACTGAAGGAAAGAAATTCTAAATCCACAGTCTACTGCTAAATGTTAGAAAGCTTCTTTAACAATTCATTTATAATGTACATAGACATCCAGATAATTCACTATAAATTTCCTGCGGGAAAAAATAACTTGGAACCATATTTACAGCCTTTCCAGATCAAATATCCATGCTCATCAGAGGCATTGACTATATCTACTGATTATAAACACTGCACCTGCAGCATTAAAACTGGTTGGGTGAAAAAACGCCAAAATCAAAAACCTTCTTTCAGAAGGCAAATAAATTTTTAACATGCTGCAACTTCTCATAAGACGATGAAAACTACCAGGTAGGTACTAGAAATATCAGAGAACACTTTATAAAAGTATATGATTGTCTAACCACTATGCTGTACACCTGAAACTAACACAGAATAACACTGAATGTACACTGTAAAAAGAATGAAAACTTAAACTGCATATTCTGGCACAGAGATGAAATAGAGCATGGGCACAATGATGATGAGAACCAGAACCAAAGGTTCAAAAGATCAAGATTATAAGGTTCTCCAACAAAAATTAAACACAGCCACTTAAAAATGTAACCAAATCACATTTTACAGAGATGAAAGTGACACATCAGTAATATGCTCAAGTAACTATTTAATCATAACATAATGTCTTATAAAAGATTATAAATTAAGAGACTGGAAATCAGTAATGGATTGAACTGTGTCCCACAAAAAAGACATGTTGAAGTCCTAACCTCAGAATGTGACCTTATCTGAAAATAGGGTCTTGCCAGTTAAAATGAAGTCCTAATCCAATGACTAGTGTCCTTATGAAAGGAGGAAATTTGAAAACAGCTACAACAAAGAAAAAAGACAACATGAATACACACAGGGGGAAGATAGCCAAGTGGTTGTATATACAAGCCAAGGAATGCCAAGAATGATCAGCAAACACCGGATGCTAGAAGAGGCAAGGTTTCTCCCCTAGAGCTGTCAGCAAGATCATGGCCCTATTGACAACTTGATTTTGGACTTCTAGCCTCCAAAACTGTAAGTTTCTGTTGTTTTAAGCCTCCCAGTTTTTGGTTCTTTGTTAAAGCAGCCTTAGGAAACTAATACAAGCATATACATTGGTCTAACATCACTAAACTCAAATAAAGGGTGGGCAAAAGTAGGTTTACAGTTGTAATACAATAACTAATAAATAAGAGAATAAACTGTGTTCACATACTCACAACTATAAATCTACTTTTGCCAAGCCCTGTATAACTAAAATCAAGTACTAGTCCAGAGAAGTACTTTTATATGAGTCAGCAATAGAGACAATATTTGTCATCAAAAATAACAATCAATAAATTGATATAGTCCGGCCAGTGTGGCTCAGCGGTTGAGCATCGACCCAGGCACCAAGAGGTTGCTGGTTCGATTCCCGGTCAGGACACATGCCCAGGTTTTGGGCCACATCCCCAGTGGGGGCATGCAGGAGGCGGCCAATTAATGTTCTCTCTCATCAATGTTTCTATCTCTCTCTCCCTCTCACTTCCTCTCTCTCTAAAATCAATAAAGGAAAAAATAATAAATAAATTGATATATAAATGTGAGGAAAAGTAAAGAAAAGCAAACTTGTCCAAGACAACAGTACCGCCAAACTAACATCACTGTACTCACATGAATAAGCTATTTCATCAGTGTCACCTAAAATCCATTCTAGATATTAAAGAATTAGACTTAGGTAGCAGACTAATTTCTTACAAAATCAATTCCTAGAAAAGTATACCAATAACCTGTTCATGTCCAATGACTGCCCAAATGAGACTAAAGATCTGCAGTCTTTGACAAGCCTAATAATTTCTACCTATTTCTCAACTTCACTAATTCTAAAACCTCAGCTGCTTTCACTACTCTCTGCATGTTTATTTTTCCATTTCTTTCTTATTTTCATAAATGAATAACAATACACAAAAACATTTAATCATATAAATACTACTGTGCTAAACTACTGATATTCCCAAAATTAAATTCTCTAGGAGTTAGCACTACCAAGCAAAGGTTCAAAAGGTTTGTCATCTAGTAAGCCAAAGTTTTAATTCAGTAGTAGGACAAGCAGATCAGAGGTGTTATTGTATAGCATGAAAAAGATTTATCGTTTGAAAGTCAAAAGTACAAAATTATGCCAAGAACCACATACATAATCCATGCTAACAAATAAAAGCACTAACAAACCAAGTTTGAGAGTATTTTTTTAAAACTACTGAAAATTGATGGTCAATTAAATAAAAATAGGACAGAATAATAACACTGTGTAGTTATAAGATATTAGAGAACAGCTAAAGTCAACATTTCTAAAGATGTGATGGTGTCCTTATTTGGAAACAGGAGCTCTTGCCAGGGATGTCAACAAACACAAAGCCCTGCAAATAGTAATCATATCCACAAACCAAAGGACAGCCTTCACAGATGTGTGATGGGGGATGCGATTCTTAACAGTTAGTTACAAGCACACACTGTTAACAGCAATATCCTTAAAGCAGAAAATTGTTTAATTCCATCATTCTTATCTATAGCAAGAGATATTTGGAAGATTTGGTAAATGAAGCTACAGAGCTGCAAAAATGAGGCCTCACTTAAACTTTGCAAACCATATAAAGGATTAAATATTACAGTGTTTCAGAAATGATTATCTCTTTTACTTTAAGAAAAAGATCTTCAAATCAGTTTATTTGTGGCTTAAAATAAACACTTACAGGAAGGGATGATAAACTGTGGCTCTGTATTTCCAGCATATCCTAGTTTTGTATACCTGCAAAAAAAAAAAAAAAGAATTTTATAAGGATTTCATTTATATCTTAGTAATTATGAATTTAATTCTTAGATTTCTATTTATTATAAAGTGAGGTTCCATGGTAGGTAAATAATACATAAAATTCCATAGCTTCAACTCATTGAAACATCTCTACTTTCAAAATTATACAAACATATTTTATACATAAAATATTTTATTTTTTAATTTTTTCCCTTTATTTATTTTACAGAGAGAGGAAGTAAGAGGGAGAGAGAGAGAGAGAGAAACAACGATGAGAGAGAACATCAACTGGTCGCCTCCTGCATGCCCCCACTGGGGATCTGGCCCACAACCTGGGCATGTGTCCTGACCAGGAATCAAACCAGCGACCTCTAGGTGCACGGGTCGATGCTCAACCACTGAGCCACACCAGCCAGACTACATACCCAATTTCTTTTGAAAAAGAAATTCCACTTCTAGAAACTGATCCTGTAAGGATATTAACACATATGTGAAGTAACACATAACAAGGCCATGTTGTTATACATATAAATGTATCTAGATGTATATATTGGATCATTTTTGCAACAATCTTGCTTATAACAGCAAAAGACTAGAAATAACCTAAATAATCATCAAATGAGAAGCCAGTTAAATATGCTAAATTTATATTTGGAATATTACATAGCTATTAAAAAAGAGACTGAAGCCCTGGCCAGTGTGAATCAGTGGTTAGAGCACTGCCCCCCCCCACCCCCAGCCACACTGAAGGGTTGCAGGTTCGATTCTAGCCCTGGTCAGAGTGCATGCAGAAGGCAACCAATGGATGTGTCTCTCTCACATCAATGTTTCTCTCTCCCCCACTCCCTTCCACACTCTAAAAAAATCAATGGAAAAAAAAATACTCCCACTGAAGATTAAAGAAAAAAAGAGAGTGAAGAAGCTCTATGTACTGATAGAAACACTCTCCAAAATGTATTGTTAACTGAACAAAAGCAAAATACAAAACAATGTTTCAAGTATTCTGTATCAATTTAAAGGTAAAGGAGCAAGGATAAAAACATATAAAATAATAGCTGATTGTATAGGCACAGAATATCTCTAAAAGAGTACAAAAAAATCAAACTGTAGTGGTCCCCAGGGAAGGAAACTGGGGTAGGTGATGGTCAGGGGTGAGAAGGAGAATTTAATAGCATATGTCGTCTCATACCATTTGAATGATAATTCAAAAATAAGTACAATTGTTTAAATGTTTTGCCATAGTGAATTCAGCCTATATTCTTACAACAATAAATAATAAATAATAAGCAGCACATTGGGGGCTACTCAGGAGATAGCTGGACACTTTTGGGCTATGTAGGAAAACCTACTAATTATGAGCAAGCTTTAAAGAAAACTTAACAACAATATTTCATTATTCCATATTCAAACCCACTGCTGACATTCTTGTATTCTAATAATATCTGCAGGAATTTTTTTCTAATATAAAAGAGGGGGAATGTCTTTGGGGAGTATTTTAGCCCCAAAGCTTCATTTAAGAACCTGAGAGTGCCAAATAGACTAAATCATTAAAAATAACAGAAAAACATATACTGTTAAAAATGTGATATTGCTCTTCTAACTAAACTCCTTCAAAGATTCCCCACTGCCCATGTTTTAAATAATAAATAAAAAAACATCTTTGCAAGACATACGAAAGAGCCCCTTTCACATCGGGCCCAACAACCCTGACACCACACACCAGACTCCCTCCCTAGCCATAAACCTGCTGAGTTTCTGAGCAGGCACCAACTCATTTTAGGCCACAGAGCTACTATTAAAAGTGTTCTAACTACAGGAAATGAGCTCCTTTCAATGCTGATTGCAATGTCTAAGCTCTTACTCATCCTGAAGATTTCAGGTTAAATATCACTGCCTCCATATGAAAACTTTCATAACCTCCCAGATAGTTGATATCTCTGCCCTTGTGAATAAAGGTTTTATTTAATAATAATTCCTAAGTCTTGAGACTCCCTCATCTGTAAAATAAGGAAAAGTAACTCAAGACTGTTTAGAGTATTAAACAAGACAAAAAGATAAAGCATTAATCACAGCACCTGGCACAGAGTACAAATTCAATGCCTGTCAACTCTAATTATAATTACTTTTTTCATCCACTCTCTCCAATTTTTCCATTCCTCCAATAATCAGATAAAGGTCACGCAGATACCTGAACTTTTAAATGCTTATACTTATGATATAAATTATCCTTTACCCGTAACCAAAGTCAGTCTGTAGAAGATTTTTCATATTATAGCTCATATCTGATATATTTTTATTACCCTTCCATTGCCAAAATTTTTTATTCTTCCAAATCAGTCTCATATTTATGTGAAACCTTTGTGTGTAGTAACACAAAATTCCTGTAACAGACAGATGTCAGCATGATTGAAGAGCTCACATTCCTCTGGTTTGGAGACGGAAAAATTAGAATTACTCAAATGCACAAAACCAGCATCAACTGATATGAATAATCTGTTCCCATTGAATTACTTGAAAACAACTGTAACCTAGCTGAAATAAGAGTGCAGAATCAGTTAAAACAGTACCCCAAAATGTAGCAGCTACAGTGTCTGAGAGGAGGAAAGCCAACAGTATACTTAGCCCCTCTGATGGACAAATAGAACTGACTGTGCCTTATCAAAATAAAGACGTGTTTAAAACAAGACACTGTCTAAAACTGAGCCACAACACCCGAAAAGTCTACTGTCTGACCAACACTTAGTGAAAGGATTAATACCTAATTACTCCTTCTGCTAATCCCTTCACTTTTAATCCCATTTGTCACCACAGCAGTTCAACTCATTATAATACAATATCCTAAAAAGACAACACACAGAATGTCTTGCTTCCAATTCTATGAGCCCTACAAACAAGTATAGAATAATCTCCCCCAAAACTCACTGCTTAACTCAAAAATCTTCAAACGAGGCTGTACTGCCTAGAAAATTAAGTACAAAATTGTGCCCATTTCTATAAAATGATTAATTGTAAATAATTCCTTAAGTCCCTTCCAGACAAAATATAATGATTCTGATTTCTTCAGCTAAGTATTAAGGTTCTCTATAATAAGCTCCAATTCTATTGTACATGTCTCCCATCACTTGTTTCCATGAACACAACTCAAAGCATACCCATTTTCCCCTACATGACTTCCACATTTCCCCTTCACATATTATCTGTACTTACACTTCACCCTCTCAAAAAAGTTCTCACAACTTAGGACTCCTCCATGAAGTTTTTCCAGATCATTTTAACTATTAGTCATCCTTCCCTTCAATAGACTATCTCTGCCACTGTATACAAGCCTGTATTATTTTTATGTGTGTAAATACCATTTCCCAAATATGATACTGTTTGATTGGCCCAGCCTGTTGAGGGGAGGGCGGGGGGGAAGGTTGTTTGGAGGTTTAATAAAAATTTACAAAAAAGAAAAAGAAACCTCCGTTTAACAAATTCACCATATTAATCAATACTCTACTCTTGGTCAAAGTCAAATTCCCTAGGTTGAGCATATTCAGCAATAAATTACTTTCAAAACAAACACGAAAAAAAGGATCTAATGAACTTATTAATACAGTCAAAGCAAGTAATAAGTATGCTCCTCCCCAAAAAAACAAAACAAAACAAAAAAACTAAAGCAGATCAACTGTATAGATACCTCATTGTATCTAATCATTTCCACCATATTTAAAACTCATAGCAAAATAATTTTCTAAATTGTTGGGGGGGCAGCCAAATATATTTACTAATGTTCAACTGCCTTGAATTTAAAATTTAAATAATATTCCTAAAGAACAAAATTATGTGAAGTCTGAATATAATAGATACAAATCACTAAATTATAGTATTTAATGATTATCAAAGACGTCAATATTTTCACCAAATTTTTTAAAGTATGAGGGGACGGACACATCCTAGTTCACTTAATTTTAAAAGCTACTTAGTCTCTAAAAGTTAATTTGGTTCCTGGCTAAAAGAAAAATGTGGTATATAGAATACAATCAAACAAACAGAGAAAGTCAGAAAGGTAATGGGATTAATGAAAAAACCAACTAATAGACAACAGTATGGTGATTACCAAAGGGAAAGAAAGGTGAGAGGAGGTAGAAGAGGGTACAGGGGTATTATTGGTAATGAAATGAAACTTGACTTGGAGTGCTGAACACACAATACAATGTACAGATGATGTATTTATTATACGATTATAGAATTGTACCCCTGAAATCTATATAATGTCACCCCAATAAGTTCTATTTAAAAATTATTTAAAAAACAAACGAAAAAATAAAGAAAGTCATATACTAAAATCTGGAAAAGACTTGCTGAGTTAGACTGAACCGTCAAAAAGTCACATTTTTTCTGGTGGAGAGAGAGCAAAGTAATAGATGACCAAAATGAGAACTGGACACTCTAAGCACACTCTTATACTATTAGGAAACTTTAAAAATTGTTTGGAAAATTCTAAAAAAAATTCAAAGTTCAGAATCAAAGCTCAGAAAGTGTTTAGAAAATATGTCAGAATAAAAAAATCAGAATAGGACTACAGAACTCTCAGACTTAGAAGACATTTTAATGTTCATATAAAACATTTTAATACTCATATATGAGCAGAGAATAGAAGCATTTAAATAGGGGAAGGATTTGAAGAAACTGAGTCTAAAAGTATGAACTGGAATAGGAAGTACATTTCCAACCCTTTACATATCAATGCATACAAAATATGTTAATATTTGAAGAACACATTCTAATAAACTGAAAGGGTCTTGGGGATAGCTATAAGAGGTTTGCTTAAAAACTTCATTTAAATTTTCTTTATATAAACTTAGAAAAAAATCAAATAATACACTTAAAACTATCAAATAATAACTTTTCAAATATAAACTTCCATTAACCTAACTATATCAGTTTTCATACTTGAAATAGCAAATCTGATTAAGATATTTTATGGTAAACTCTCAAAATTCTTGATAGCCACCATAGAGAAGACATTGTACAAGTAGATGGTAGAAAAGTTTCTCTCACTTTTTCTCTGACTAAAAGGAACTCCTTCCTCAGGAATGAAAACTGATTATTTCATGCAAACAGAAATGAAAAAAAAAGCTGGGGGAGCAATATTTATTCTGACAAAATAGACTTTAAAACAAAGGCTATAGTAAAAGACAAAGAAGGACACTACATAATGGTAAAGGGAGCAATATAACCCTTGTAAATTATGCACCCAACATAGAAGCACCTAAATATATAAAGCATATCTTCATGGGCATAAAGAGAGAGATCAACAGTAATACAGTCATAGTGGGGGATTTTAACACCCCACTGATATCAATGGATAGAGCTTTCTGACAGAAAATCAACAAGAGTACAGCACACTTAAATGACACACTAAATCAGATGGATTTAATTGCCATCTTTAGAGCATTTCACCACAAAGAGCAGAATATACATTCTTTTCAAGTGCACATGGAACACCCTCTAGGACAGACAATATGCTAGGACACAAAATAAGTCTCAATAAAATTAAGAAGACTGAAATCATATCAAGTATCTTCTCTGACTATAATGGTATGAAATGGAAAAACGCACAAAAACATGGAGGCTAAAGAACATGCTACTAAACAATAAATGGGTTAACAGTAAGGTTAAGAAAGAAATCAAAAGCTACCCTGAAACAAATGAAACTGAGAACACAACAACCTAAAATCTAAGAGACACATCGAAAGCAGTAGGAAATTCATAGCATTGCAGGCCTATCTCAAGAAATAAAAAAAATCTCAAACAACCCAACCTTACATCTAAAGAAATTAGAAAAAGAACAACAAACAAAGCCCAAAGTGAGTAGAAGGAAGGAAATAACTAAGACCAGAGCTGAAATAGACAAGACATATGTGTGTGTGTGTGTGTGTGTGTGTGTGTGTGTGTGTATACACATATATACATATACATGCCACAGAAATACAAAGGATTGTAAGAAAATATTACGAAAAACTATATGCCAACAAATTGGACAATCTGGATAAACAAATAAATTCCTAGAAACACACAATCTTCTATAACTGAATCAGAAGAATCAGAGAATCTTACTAGCCAGATTACAACTAATGAAATTGAAGCAGTAATCAACAAACAAAAGTCCTGAACCAGATGGCTTCACAGTTGAATTTTACCAAACATTCAAAAAAGAACTAACACCTATCCTTCTCAAACTATTCCAAAAAATTCAAGAGGAAGTAAGACTCCTAAACTCATTCTACAACGCCAGCATTATCCTAATTTCAAAACCAGAAAAAGACATGACAAAGAAAGAAAATTACAGGCCAATACCCATGATGAACACAGATGCTAAAATCCTCCATAAAATATTAGCAAACCAGTTCCAATAATAAATTGAAAAGATCATACACCATGATCAAGTGGGATTTATTTCGAGGATGCAAGGATGGTATAATATCCACTAATCAATAAACATGATATACCACATAAACAAAATGAAAGACAAAAACCCCATATCAATAAATGCAGAAAAGCATTTGATAAAATCCAGCATACATTTATGATAAAAACTCTCAGCAGAGTGAAAATAGAAGGACATACCTCAACATAATAAAAGGCAATAAACCCACAGCCAACATCATATTCAATGTGCAAAAACTAAAAGTGCTTCCCTTAAGATCAGGAACAAGACAGGGATGTCCACTTTCACCACTTATTCAACCTAGTACTGGAAGTCCTAGTCACAGCAGTAAGACAAAAAAGAAGACATAAAAGGCATCCAAATTGGAAAGGAAGTAAAAGTGTCATTATTTGCAGACAACATGATACTGTATAAAGAGAACCCTACAGATTCCACCACAAAAACTACTAGAACTGATAAATGAATTCAGTACAGTAGCAGAATACAAAAGAGATATCCAGAAATCAGCTACATTTTTATACACTAATAATGAACTATCAGAAAGGGAAATTAAGAAAAAATTCTCACTTACAATTGCATAAAAAAATAAAATACCCAGGAATAAATTTAACCAAGGAAGTAAAAGACCTGTAGTACTCAGAAAATTATAAGACACGAAAGGAAGAAATTGAAGAAGATAAAAATAAGTGGAAGCATACACTGTTATTCATAGCTAGAAATCATTAACATCATTAACATGTCCATACTACCCAAAGCAACTGATAGATTCATTGCAATTCCTATCAAGATAGCAACAGCGTATTTCACAGAACCAGAACAAATATTCCAAAAATTTATATGGAACCGCAGAAGATCCAATAGCCACAGAAATCTTGAGAAAGAAGAATAAAGTTGGAGGTATCACACTACCTTATATCAAACTATAGTGCAAGTCCATAGAATTCAAAACAGCATGGTACTGGCATAAAAACAAGCATATAGATCAATGGAACATACTTTTATGATCAATTAATATTTGACAAAGGAGGCAATAACATACAATGGGGCAAAGATAGTCTATTCAATAAACGGTGCTGGGAAAACTGGACAGACATGAGCAAAGAAAAATGAAAACAGACCACCTTTTACACCATACACAAGAATAAACTAAAAATGGATTAAAGACTTAAATGTTAAGACTCGAAACCATAAAAACTCTAGAAGAAAACAGGCAGCAAAATCTCAGAAATTTCTCATAGCAGTATTTTTTCTGATCTCCTTGGGTAAGGGAAACAAAAAGAAAAAATAAATGGGACATCAACTAAAAAGTTTTTACACAGCAAAGGAAACCATCAACAAAATGAAAAGACAACCCAATGAATGCAAGAAAATATTCACCAATGATACATGTGATAAGGGGTTAATAGTCAAAATTTATAAAGAACTTAATGAAACTCAACAGCAGAAAAAACAAGTAATACAATTAAAAAATGGGCAAAGGACCTGAATAGACACTTCTCCAAAGAGGACACACAGATGGCCAACAGACATATGAAAAGATGTTCAACATCACTAATCATCAGAGAAATGCTAATTAAAACCACAATGAGATATCACTTCACACCTGTCAGGATGGCTATCATCAGTAAATCAACAAACAAGTGTTGGCAAGGATGTGGAGAAAAGGGAACCCTTCGTGCACCGTTGATGGAAAGGCTGACTGGTGCAGCCACCGTGGAAAGTAGTATGGGGTTACCTAAAAAAATTAAAAATGGAACTGCTGCCCAGCCAGTGTGGCTCAGTGGTTGAGCATCAACCCATGCACCCAAGAGTTCACCAGTTCGATTCCTGGTCAGGGCACATGCCCAGGTTGTGGGCCAAATCCTTGGTGGGGGGCATGCAGGAAGCAGCCAATCGATGTTCTCTCTCATCAATGTTTCTCTCTCTCTCTCTAGAATCAATAAAGAAAAAAAAATTTTTTTTAATAAAAATGGAACTGCCTTATGACCCTACAATTCCACTTCTGGGAATATATCTGAAGAAACCCAAAACAGTGATTCAAAAGAATATATGCACCCCTTTGTTTACTGCAACATTATTTACAATGGCCAGGATTTGGAAGCAGCCCAAGTGCCCATCAGGAGATGAGGGTAAGAAAGCTGTGGTACATTCACACAATGGAATACTACTTGGCAGTAAAAAGAAGGAAATCTTACCCTTTGCAATAGCATGGATGGACCTGGAGAGCACTGTGCTAAGTGAGATAAACCAGTCAGAGAAAGGCAAGTACCATATGATTTCACTTATATGTGGAATCTAATGAACAAAATAAACTAACCAACATAAAAACAGATTCATAGATACAGAGAACAGACTGATAGTTGTCAGGGGAGGAGGGTTGGCAGACTGGTTAAAAATGGTGAAAGAATTAAGAGAAAAAAAGCCCTGGCCAGTTTGGCTCAGTGGTTAAGAGTATCGGACCGAGGACCAAAGAGTCGTCAGTTCGGTTCTGGTCAAAGGCTTGGTTGCGGTTTGATCCCTGGCCCTGGTTGAGGTCGTGTGGGAGGCACCAGCTGATGTGTCTCTTTCACATCGATGTTTCTCTCTGTCTCTCTCTCTCCCCCACTCCCTCCTCCCTCCTTCCCTCCCTATCTGAAAAAAATCAATAGAAAAATATCCTTAGGTGAGGATAAAAAAAAAAAAATCGCCTGGCCAATGTGGCTCAGTGGATTGAACATTGTCCCATGCACCAAGAAGTCGCCGGCTCGATTCCTGGTTGGGGGCACATGCCTGGGTTGTGGGCTAGATTGTCAGAAGGGGGAGTGCAGGAGGCAGCCATGTGTCTCTCTCATTGATGTTTCTCTTTCTCTCCCTCTTCCTTTCTCTCTATCTAAAAATCAATAAAAACATATTTAAAAAAAAAACTCATAGACACAGACAACAGTATGGTGATTACCAGAAAGAAATGGGGGGTGGGGGAAGGTTGAAGAGGGTAAAAGGGGGATCAATGGAGATGGAAGAAGACTTGGTATGGGGTGGTGAACACACAATAAAATACAGAGATGATATATTATAGAATTGTACACCTGAAGCCTGTATAATATTAACCAGTGTCACTCCAATAAATTCAATTTAAAAAATAAATTCATAAGTGAAATGTCCATTCCAGCGTTTACTATACTGTGATCATAGACTTTATTTCTAATGCATAAGGAATAAAACTGAATTCACAAGGCTGTCATAAGGAGTCAAGACAACAGTGAATGGCACAAAGTATTCAGTAAACATTTCCTTTCCCATATTGTTTTCCTTTATCCATAGGCTTCCTTTTATTCCTCTATCCATTCCAGTAATTATTCTTTCAAAGACTCTTGGCAATATTTTCCCAAACTCTTTGTTAGTGCACCAGCCCAACTATACACCACTTAAGATGCATATTACAGCAGTCAATACTTCTCATGAAAGAAGCCAATGGTCAAAAATGGCCACACACCATTTATAGGAAATAGCCATAGGCAAATCCACCTAAAGATAGGAAGCAAATTGCTGGTTGCCAAGGGCTGAGGGCAGGGAGCATGGAGAGTTGATGGCTAATAGATACAAGGTTTCTTTTTGGTGTAATAAAAATATTATAAAATTGATTGTGGAGATGGTTACACAACCTTGAGAATGTACTAAAAAATTAATTATACACTTTAAAAGGGTAAATTTTATGGTATATGGGTATCTCAATAGAACTGTTTAAAACAGAATAAAATGCTATACTCAGACTAATAATGCATAAATTTAACTTTTATCAATCTGCTTAATGATCTACACAATCTACTGCAGATCAAATCAATTCCAAACCACTGTGCCCCATCTTAAATCCTTCTGAAATAAGGCAGAATAGAAATAAAAATATAAACTACTTGCTGTCCCACAGCTCCCAATAGGAATACCTTAATTCCAGGTAGAGCAATCCTAACTGACCCCTACTTCAAATACTTTGAAACTCTTTCCTAACTTCCCTTCATCAATAAAATACTTACTGGGAATTACTAAATACTATGCACAAGGCCATTAACTTGGGGGGAGGATGAACAAAAAAGACACACTGCCATCACAGAGCTTTCAATTTAGCTTACATATCTCATACTAACAAAGTCTTCCTTCCTTTCTATCATATCCTATTTATGCTTTTCCAAGGATTTGGTCAAGTTCCCCTCCTTCATAAACCATCCTCCAAACACGACAGCCCTTATTAATCTCCCCAAACAATTGAAGATTAATATATCGTTCTTGATCATTTCACTTATGTTCCATCTCTAGAACTAAACTGTAAGCCAAGTATAACAGCATAATATACCTTTCTGTATATACCATAGTATTCAGCATAGAACTGAGAACACTGTTACAGCGAAATAATTACTTTTAATACACTTATACATAATATAGCTGCCATTAATTATTATATGTCAACTAATAGCTGTTCTATCTTTGTTTACATAATACTGGGAAACTGCAGCTCAAAGAAGCCACTTCAAAGAAATAGTAAAGCTAGATCTGAACTCAAGTATCTATAATCCTCTAAAGTCAATGCTCTTTTGTAGTCTCCCTTAAGCATAAGTAGTTACAACCAAAATAAAACCAGAGAAAGAACAGAGTAGTTTATCATGCTAGCTAAGGGATCTTTGGCAAGTAATTTACACTCTTTGTCACAGTTTCATCTGTGAAAGAGTAACAGTACCTAACTCATAGGATTAGGTATCCAATGAATATATGTAAAGCAATTAGAATAGTGCCTGGCACATAATATGCATTATATAATTGTTGGCTACTATTTTTATCATAATTCACCAGAATAAGGTCATCAAATATACTTTCTACTCTCATAAGTCTGGTTTGTGATAGACTATGATTCATACTACCGACAACATAAATGCCAAAGTTAATGTAGAATTCAAGAATTTCCAGAAGTCCATAATCCAACTCTAACATATCTTTTTAATTTAATTCAACTCAAGAAGCACTATACCATATCAAACATTTCAATACTTTTCCCTACAGTGGACACTCATTTTTTTCCTCCAGAATCAAATCCCCATTCCTATTTTGAGGGACCCACCAATGATTAAGACTTGGCAGGAGGCAAAATCCAGCCCACATCTTATTATAGAAGGAGGGAACTAACATTACCTGCTGTCAGATACTATGTCTGGTCAGTACTTTGAATCTAGACAAGATAAAGAGATGGCTTAGAATTCATATGGTTAGTTAGTATCTAGTTGTAGCATCCTGCAGACCTCCCACAGCATGACTTTGGTGTCAGACTGTTGTTACCTAGCTTCCCTTTTTCTCTGAGCCTGATTCTCCAGCTTTCCCATCAATTTGTGATTTACACAAGAGCCTTTCAAATAATTCCTTTTTTTTTTTTTTTGCTTGTTTTAGCTAGAGTCATTTTGTTGTTTGCATCCAAGATTTCTCACTGATATAGCAACAAGTTAAACATTTCTTACTTCTACACAGTATTCCTATCAATTTTAAATCCTGTTCACTTAGAAAGCAAAAATAAAATAAAATAAATCAAAATTTTGTTTTGCTTTGTTTTTCTTAAATAACGTTCCTGACAACAATGCAATCTGAAACAAGCAAGGCAGGTCCCTTTGAGAGGCATTTTGGAAGCAATAAAATTTTCAAGTAATCTTTTAAATGAATAACAAATTAACCAAGAAAAGGCAAGGGAAAAGTCTAAAAAGGTCTCTCTCCTTTGCTCTGTTACCTCTACCTTTTTTTATTATTACAGAGTAAAATTTTTAAATAAAAACTTTCAAAAAGGAAATATACAAGTTTTTACTAAAACTGTGTGCTTTTTATATAAAATGCATCTAAATCTATCATATACTCCAGAGATAATCTCTTTAGTTCTATTTTAGAAAAATATGCTACATTCTGGCAATTCAATTGTTTCCCTTCATCTATATATTGATTATTTTCAGAGTCAAATACCAAGTATTAAGTCTTCTGAGTCTAATAAAGAAATTTTTAAGTCTTATTAAGTTATTCTTTTGTTTTGTTGTTTTTGTTTTGTTTTTAATTTTTTTTTTTTTTTTTTTGATTTGAGAGAGGAAGGGAGAGGGAAAGAGAGATAGAAACAAGAATGAGAGAGAAACATCAATCGGTTGTCTCCTGCACAGCCCCCCTACTTGGGATCGAGCCCGCAACCTGGGCATATGTCCTGACCAGGAATCGAACCAGCAATCTCTTGGTGCATGGGACTACGCTCAACCAACTATGCCACACTGGCCAGGGTTAAGTTATTCTTAAGTGAAATATTTCAATTCTGTGTTTTATACAGTTATTAGTGAGAGAGGAATGACTTTTTTTAATGTATCAATTATTCATTTTCAAATGACAGCTTCAAAAATTCCTTCATTTTAAAGTTATATGTAATTAAACATCATTTCCTTAACTGAACTGTCCTGAATTAACCAGCAATTGTAAATTTTGTCATGTTAGATACAACATGTGTCCTTGCAATATTCACACGGCTAATAGGTCTGTCATTTATCATGCATGTGTTTTAGGTTAATCAAAGCAATAAATTAGTCACTAAGACTTCCCAATGTATTTCATATCTGTACTAAAAATTAGCAGTTCTAAAAATAGATTTATTATTCTTATATGTACATTTAAATTCAAGCATTCTTCAAAAACTGGATTAACAATTTAACCACCCTTGTTGAATATATCCCAACTGGGGGCAGTATAGCAGTGGACCCTGGAATCAGACTGCCGCAGGGCTCAAATTCTAGATTTACTGTTTGCATCCCCTATTTACTTTAGCATGTTACTTAAGCTCACTATACCTCAGTTTCTTCATCTTTAAAATGATAATATAATAGTACCTACTTCATAGGTTTCTAAAAAGGTTATTGCCCAACCAGTGTGGCTCAGTGGTTGAGTGTAGACCCATGCACCAAGATGTCACGGGTTCGATTCCCGGTCAGGGCACCTGCCCAGGTTATGGGCCCAATCCCCAGTGGGGGGCATGCCGGAGGCAGTCAATCGATGTTCTCTTTCATCGATATTTCTATCTCCCTCTCCCTCTCCCTTCCTCTCTCTCTAAAGTCAATAAAGAAAAAAAAATTTTTTTAAAGGTTATCAACAGCCCTGGCCGGGTGACTCAGTCGGTTGGAGCGTCATCCCATACACCAAAAAAGGTTGTGGGTTTGATTCCCAGTGAGGGCACATACCTAAGTTTCGAGTTTGATCCCTGGTCTGGGCACATAAGGGAGGCAACCAATCGATGCTCCTCTCTCTCAAATCAATAAAAACATATCCTCAGGTGAGAATAAAAAAAAGGTTATAAACAATTATCTCAAAAACAAAACTATTAAAGAGCCTTGAAATGTCTCATTTGTACATATCCCAGGTAAGTAACTGAAATCCAAAAACTAAAATAAATATATTTAAAATTTATATGCCTAAACAATAAAAAAGCATATTTCTTTAAAAAGAGCACTGATTTACGAAAATTTTTTCTAACTTGATTTAAAATGTTATGTTAGGGAACATAAAATTATAGTTTTTATTTTCTCATATAATGTGTTTGTATTACAACAAAAACACTAAAGAACTCTGATGTAGGTGCTGCACCAGGCCTAAACCGAAACTACCTTAACTATAAATTGCATACATTATATCAACTACTAACAAGAAATTACAACTACTATAACCCATGAATATGAACTCCAAAGAAAATTTAAGAGAATCCAATAATGCTATCAACTAATAACTAGGAACACTCCTGAAAGACATTTCTCAAGTCTGGACCGCTATTTCATTTGTAAAGAGTGGTTTAAATTATTTCTCAATTTTTTTTTTCAGCTCCATAATTTAAAGTGAGTCATTCGGCACTTCCCTTAATTCACAGAAGTGTCACAAATACACATTACATGCTATTTTCTGTGGCTCTGAAGTAACTGAATTTTAAAATTGCTTATATAGAAGAAAAGTGCACTGTATTTAATTAGACTAAGCTCTAAAACTTTAAATAAGCAAATACTTGTATTTTATCATAGACCAAATACTATATAGTTTATATTTTTAAATAATTTCAAAACCAACCCTAAACTGTATGTTCTCCTTTTTAAGACTTTTATCCTCCCTGTAGCAACCGCTCATTCACACTAAGTCTTAAAAACATCCTTCCAAAAGGGTAAGAAGCCGTAAAGGAGAGAATGTTTTAAGAGGTTTAAAAAGGTCTCTCTCCTTTGCTCTGTTACCTCTACCTTTTTTTATTATTACAGAGTAAAATTTTTAAATAAAAACTTTCAAAAAGAAAATATACAAGTTCAAAAAGGAAATATTCAGCAGCAGAACAGATGGAGAAAATACTTTTTTGAGGTATGTGTTAGGGGTAGGGAGAAGGGAAAAAGAATATATCTGAACACATAAATCCAAAGCTGTTCCTTTCCTGGTTACAAGGAGTATGTAAGAATGACTTGAGTTTAAATCAACAGTTGGAATGGTTTTGAATAATTTTTAAAAGGAAAATTATTACAATTCCACAAAATGGTCCTTTGGAAAATTTAGGATATTTGTCTTTTTGCTCTGGTATTACTCAATCTTTTATGATATAAAGGCCCACATAAAGATATAAAACAAAAAGCACACAAAGTAGTAATAATCACTATCCTATTTTGAAGAACCAAACTTAAAACTTGAATCCAATAACATCACCTTATCTTGCACTGTTACTAAATAATGCATGTATTTATTAGCGCTTGGTAAGCTATAAAGCACGTTAATGTAGTGTGATTACTTAACTGCTCAGTTCTTGCCTCTTTATGCCAGTGGCTATTACAGATCAGTAGAGTCATAAAAGAGGCTACAAGTTCCAAGAGAATTACAGGTGAGCAATCAAATGCTTTTTTATAGAGGAATTTTGTTTCAGAAAACATATTGCTTGAAGCTACATTTTAACCATTCCACAGTTTTGCCCCTAGTCCAAGCATTTATCAGTTTCCACAAGTTGGAGGAGGGAGAGCATACTGGACAAGGAGGAACACTGGAAGAAAAATTAGCCCTATTTTGAGCAAACTCTTCTCCTAAGGGGAAAAAAATGGGATGAGATAAGAGACTGGCCGTCAACATAGCTGATCTCTCACCACTTCAAGCTAACATGTGTTCACTCATGCTTCTCATTGTGATGTTCAGGAAGCCAGACCACACAGCCAAGATTTCTTTTTAAAGAAGTATTAATGTTCAGACTTTTGTCTTCTTTTTAAATTGTCATTTTATTAGCTTCAATGTATAAATTATAGTGATGATTGCCAAAGCTCCCCCTTCATTCCTGAAGTTCCTGTACTTTTAACTTCCTCTAGAACATTTCCAATTATGGATCATCATTCCAGAATCAGTAACAAATTCCAATTTTACTCAAATTCTTAAAGTCAGCTCCCTTACTGTCCCACTCAAACTCTCACATCTTTTTTTTTTTAATATATTTTTCTTTATTGATTTTTAGAGAGAGAGGAAGAGAGAGAGATAGAAACATCGATGAGAGAAGACATCGATTGGCCGCCTCCTGCATGCCCCTCACTGGGGATCAGGCCCACAACCTGGGCAGGTGCCCTGACCAGGAATCGAACCGGTGACTTCTTGGTGCACGGTTCGACACTCAACCACTGAGCCACACTGGCCAGGCTCAAACTCACAATCTTGAAACCTTCATTGATGCCTATTTACAATCTACTAAAATCAACTGCCAGGTCCTACTTGGACACCTCCATTGTGCAAAGAACTGTGGTAGGCAAAACACTGGAGATAAGAAAACAAGCATGATACTGTGTTCCTTTCCTTAAAAACTTCAATAAAAAGGGAGCTAACTGATAACTGAAATAATTACAATGTATTGAGCTCTTACTATGTGCCAATCACCATGATGAACCACTTTCATTATCTCTAAAAAAATAAAAATAAACTGATACTATGATCTCTAAATAACAGATGGAAAAAAAAAAATACCTGTAGTATCTGGAGTGTACAGCTTCAGGTTATAGTAAATGGTAGAGTTTGAACTGAAAAACAACTACTACAAAGACCTTGCTGACCACAAAAAAAAAAAAAAAAACCACTATACAAAACAACATAATTGCCAAAAGAAAGGCAATCTTTCCCAAATTCTACTTCATTCCCACTGCCAAAACCTTCTCTCAGCCCTCTCTGCAAAGCCAGTGCTTAGAGGGCTGCTGAAAAATCATCTAGGAAGCCTATTTAAATGAATATTTCTAGGCCTAACTCCTTGAGATCCTGAGTCACTGGGTATGGGTGTTTCTGAAGCAGTTTTTTAAACCAGATCCCTAATTCTTGTTCATTCATTCGTTCATTCATTCATTCACTCAACAAAGATTTGAGTTCCTACTCTGTGCCAAGTCCCATAACTGTATCCCAAATACCTCTTTTACATGTGATCCTACTGCATTCCACCCTGAAAATATTCTGAAACCCCTATTTTCAACACTTCGCTCATCTCCTAGAAGATTTTTATTCTTTATCAAGTAAAATTATTTCAAATCAAAGCTTTGCTGACATATAATGAACACCTGGGTACACAGAAAGTCCTCAATAAATGTTAGTACCTTTTCACATTACATAATCTAGTCTGCGTTATGTTATTATGTAGTCGATTCATAAGGTGGGGGGGGGGGGGGGCAACATAGGCCAAGAGTGCTAAAGACAAGAACTGGTTACCCTTTCCCTTTTCTGTTATATATGTTTCCTTCTCCTGTATCCTTTCAAATCCTTAAAAGGAGAGCTCACATCCTACCTTCACTAAACGTTCCTTGACTCTTCATGACTACAATAATCTCTTTCCATACAACCTATAGAATAGCTATTGCTGTCAGAAAGTTAAATATCTTAACGTTTGATTAATGTAGTCTTCCACCAGCCTATAGTTTTTTTAATGATTTTAGCACTTGTCTCATTAAAATTCTTGAGAGCAGATTGTATTATGCATTTTCATTATATTTCCAAGAGTGCCTGGCCTGCTGCTAAGTATACATTAAGACATGATTTGACATACCATTTTCCACCTGTGCAAAGTACTCCTTCAACTAACACAATTGCTTTCTGCCTTTATTAACATCATACATGAATTCTCTCAAAAATACCTAAATGATTCAAAATTATCAAAGGCTCTTCTTCCTCTATGTAAAAACTATTATACAGGGTATGGCAAAAGTAGGTTTACAGTTGTTTGTATGAAAAATACAATAATTAATAAATAATAATGCAAGAAATAAACTCTTGCCCTGGCCAGTTTTGCTCAGTGGTTAGAGCATCAGCCTGCAGACCAAAGAGTTGCAGGTTCGATTTCTGGCCAAGGGCACATACCTTGGTTGCAGTTCATGCCCAGTTCTGGTCGAGAGGCAACCAATCGATGTGTCTCTCTCACATCGATGCTTCTCTCTCTCTCTTCCTCCCTCCCTCCCTCCCACTCTATCTGAAGATAAATGGAAAAATATCCTCAGGTGAGGAGGGAGAAGAGAGAGAGAGAGAGAGAGAGAGAGAGAGAGAGAGAGAGAGAGAAAGAAACTCTTGTGTTTTGCATATTCACAACTGTAAATCTACTTTTGCCCCCCCGTATAGTGGCTCTATCAGTTACCTGCTACAATACCTTTGCAAGTAGTTTAACTTCCCTCAACCTAAAAAATTTTCTTGTCTATAAAATAGGAGATAATACTTTTCATCTTAATGTGAAAAGTAAATGAGATAATATAAAGCATTTAGCACAGTGCTTGACACATAATTCTTGATAAATCTTGGCTGTTACTACCGAACAAATAAAATCTTTTTGTCTTTTTTTTTTTCTCTCTCTTTCTTTTATGAAAGTAAATTTTTTTCTAGAGAATAAATTTAAGCAAAGTTACAAGAAAATAAGTCTAGGAATCCACATATTGGAAAACAATCTTAAGTCTGAAAGATATGCACAGTAAAGCTTCTCCAATTAATTAAATCAAATTCATAATGCTAAGATTTCTTTTTTTTTTTTTCGATTACTTAAAACAAGAATAAATAGTTAACCTTACTAATAAAAATAAACCAAAGTCTATAGTTCTGAAAAAGGGCCAAGTCCCCATGGTGTAATAGAAAAAACACAGGGCTTAAACACAGAAAAACTTAAGTCCAAATAGCAACTCTCACCAGCTGCTAACTACATGACATTAAAAAAGTAATTCAGTCCAGCCTGTGTGGCTCATGCACCAAGAGGTCACTGGTTCCATTCCCAGTCAGGGCACCGCCCAGGTTTCTTGCTGGATCCCCAGTAGGGGGAGTGCAGGAGGCTGCTGATCCAAGTTTCTATTTGCCTCTGCCTCTCCCTCTCCCTCTCCCTCCCTCTCCCTTCCTCTCTCTCTAAAAAATCAATTAAAGAAATATATTTAAAAAATACACTAGGTTAATTTTTTAAAAGTAATTTAAAATGTCTAATCTAGTCCAGCTGGTGTGGCTCAGGGGTTGAATGTCGACCCATGCACCAAGAGTCGCTGGTTCAATTCCCAGTCAGGGCACATGCCCAGGTTGTGGGCCCAAACCCCAATGGGGGGCATGCAGGAGGCGGCCAATCGATGTTCTCTCTCATAGATGTTTCTATCTCTCTCTCCTTCTCACTTCCTCTCTCTCTAATAATAAATAAAGGAAAAAATAAATAAATAAAAATAAAAAGTCTAATCCAGTTTTCTCACTTGTAAAATGAGGTTAAAAAAAAAAAAAATAGTTGTCACCAGATTAAAGAAGATAAGGTAAATAAAATGCCTGGCCAGCAAGTCCTCTACGGTGCATCTTTCCCTTCTGTGCTTAAAAATAAAATTTCTGAACTATATTTTACAATAAGGCTGGAAAGTTCATATACAATATATACTCAATCCAAAATCAATGTTTTAACACAAAATAGTCAGAAAAGAAAAAAAAGGAGAGATGTTAGGAAAATCTAAATAAGACTAACTTCTCAACAGGAACATGTCTGTTACACTTACTTCAAACAGCGTGCAAAATTGACCCATGAAGGAATAAAAATTTTAATGAGCTTTTTTTTGGGAAACAGACATAGGGAATGTTTCTGCCCTTGAAGGTGGCTGGAAAAATAAACAGCATTATAAAATATTATGTACAGAATTCATGTAAGAAACATGAACTTTCTACTTACGTTCTCCCCCATGCACTCAGCCCTTCCTTCCCCTCTGCTCTCAAGGTCATCCCATCTATACTAATTGCTAAAATGTAGTTAAAGGATGAATAAAATAAGTTCTTCATTCACGGACTCTAACAAAATATTTATGCTTACATTTTAAGATTGCTAAAGTGTTGAAGTCAATTAGAGAAATTCCTTAATTCATTCTCGATCTGAATATATTCAATAGTTCTAAAATAAGGCTATATTAACCTGTGCTATCATAATCAATGGAAATAATTTACCAATGCAGTGAATATCAGGAAAAAATAAAAGACATAAAGGGGAAAAAGAAATTTTACAATGCAAAGTTCTGTAACCAAGCCACAACATAATAAAAGTACATAAGAAGCTCCTTTATTTGGCTTGACTGTTTAAGAAATTTGAGTGAAAACAAGCAAAAAATAACAGATTATTTTAACATTTCAAGTGTTACAATGTGTTTAAAACTGTTTTATTTTTCGTAAATGTTTTCCTCACCACTGGCTGTTCTTTGAGTTCTACAATTTAGTTCTTAAGCAACCAGCTCTATCAATGAGAATCTCTGTGGCCAAATTTTATTCTACAGCACTATTCTTTTTTTTTTTTTTTTTCATTTTTTGTTCAGACAGAGTAGGAGGGAGAGAGAGGAAGAGAGAGAGAGAGAGAGAACATCGACGTGAAAGGGCCACATCGAGTGGCTGCCACCCGCACGACCAACCAGGGCCGGGGACAAACTGCAACCGAAGTACATGCCCTTAGCAGGAACCGAACCCGGGTCTCTCCGGACCGCAGGCCAACGCTCTAACCGCTGAGCCAAACCGGCCAGGGCTCTACAGCACTATTCTTATACAGACCAAAAAAGTGTGCAGATAGGGTATCAATATGAAAAAACTATTTCTTTCTAAACTCGTTTCAAAAGGAGTTATTTTTTTATGATCTGTGCTTTAGTGACTCTTTATATGTTGAGATAAAGGATCTTTGCTGAAGGATCTTTAAAGTCTGGGATTAAACTTCATATTTCCTAATTCTTACAGCTTTTCTTATCTAAGACCACCAAGTTTCATAGAAGCCCACTTTTTTCAGTCACCTTTTGCCTAATTTATATAATGAAATGGAATGAGCAATCTGATTAAGGTTTTCATTTTCCACTTACATTAAGTAGGCAACTGCAATTACAGACCTAAGACATGAATGCATTCTCTAACATACAAAGGAAAACAGAAATTATAGGTGCACAATTTCCATCTGGAGACCACAGTTTTCTGAAGCATAAAACTCCCTATTAAGGCCTTACTTAGAAATGCTTGTCCCAGGATCCAATCTCAAGGAGCTATCCACTATGTGCCGCTGAAGGTGTACTATTCTAGGAGTTATGTTAATAGACAACTGAAAGACCAAAAAGCCTTTTGAAGACCAAAATAAATGGATCTCTAATGATGGAATTTCAGATCGTGATAGACGGTAAAAGAAAGTGATGGGCAATGAATGGAGAAGCCTAATCAGTTCCATTCAAATCATTATGAGTGTCCAGTTAACAATCTTTGTGAGGTAAAACTAATGTGATATAGCAAAATGTAACAATGTAGTAATAACTGAAATATTAAAACAAAAATATCCTAAATATAGATTTGAACCCTCCCTACACCTCCTGGTCACTCCTCGGGTGTTTTAAGTTCAAGGTTGCCCTATCAGAAAGGTCACTTAAAGACAGTTAACCTCAATGAAATACCTAGTATACTAACTCAAAAATAACCAAAACTGTATTTCAAAACGGGAAAAATAAAGTGAGAAAAAGTAACATCCTACTTAAGATGTTATTTATTGGGGTGACAATTATCTACACTAATTTTATTGACAACCCAATAATTTATAAAGCATAAAATATTAATTAGGTAGCAGTATTTTTCAGTTTAACAAAACACACTTGAAAATTCCTTCTCACTCAGGCCAAATCTAATTTAAAACCCTAAACATAAAACTATTCACCAATTAGACTAAGGGAGAAAAAAAAAAATACTGGTTCAAGGAAGTGAGACTGGATTACGAAAAAAGTAGCTTTAATAAGCTGTTCACCAAAAAGAAAATACATATAAGTTCCAAGGATAAACTAGGCTAATTTTTCCCAAGGGAAAATATTAATAGATGGCTTGTTTCCCTATGCGTGGCTGGGATTTTGGAAACTGCCACACTAGCATAAAGTTAAGAGAAATTCTGCAGACAGCAAATAGAGGAGCTCCTTTAAGAATAGTTTGCCCAATAATAAAGGGCGGAGGAGAGGGGGTGAAGGCTGGCAATCTACCTCTCCCACCCTCAACCCCAAAACTGGAGTATTTGGGGAATTAAAACAGATGTAATAATAAATCAGCACAGGACACACCCACAATAAGAAAACATTTCCAATACTGTGACATAAAGCAGTCATTCTACACTAAAATATAGGCTGTATTTTCTATGTAACTCCAAAGTGTGGTATAACTCTCTAAAATGCCTGATAATACAAAAGGAAAGACCACTTTTTAACATCATTCCATATATTAGTAAACGACACTACAGATCTATGATAAACAGCTCTTTGAAAAGCAAGCACATTCCCTTATATACCTTCCTTCGAGCTTTAACATACAGTCACAGAATGAATGTACACAACTTAAAATTATTTTCCTGGGTGCTTCCTTTCCTCCTTGCCTGGAGAACAAAAATCTATTTTTTTTAAGTTCACATAAATTGATACCTAGCGCCAGTAACTCGGTCTCTTTGAAATCGGCTTAATTCTGAAAGTTCTAATAAGATGCGTTCAGGTTGGAAACGAAAAACTACCTTATAAGGGTATAAAAGACTGAAAGCAGGAAGCGGCTTTGACAAAACTAAGGAAGTTGCAGCGCGCTTGCTCACTGGGGGACTTTTTTAAGGCAAGAGAAGTAACACATGACATCTTTCTCAAATTAAAATGTGACTTGGTTCGCCGGTTAGAACGCAGGGTGAGATGGAAAAGACCGGGAGCTGCAAGGGAAGAGGAGGTGGGTGGCCAAATGAAAGCCCCGATTTGGGTTCCCATTTTCAGAGCCCGACTCTCCTCTCCACTCCCCCACCCACACCCTGAGCAGTGTTGTCACAGCAATCTTGCAAAACCCACAAGGAGAGCTTCTCTCTTCTCGCTCCTCTGCCCAGCCAGTCCCCTGCTCAAGCCCCTCAACCCCCAACCCACCGGGCAGGAAGGGCGCAGAGAAAGGAGAGCCGCGCGCCCGGGGAGGCGACCCCCGCGCCGCGTCCGCGCGCCCGGGGAGGCGACCGCCGGCACCTCCCGGGCGGCGCTGCCCACCGCGGTGGGGGAAGGGCCGGGAGGGGAGAAAGCCACAGCGCGGGGGGTTCTCGGCCCGCGCACCCGCCCAAGTCCCAGAGGGTGAAGCCAGGGAAGCCGGGAGGCCCTGCCACTCCGAGCCCCACCCCTCGCAACCCGACCGGGCTAGGATTGACACCGCCGGCGGCCGCACCTGGCCGCACCATTCATCTCCCCACCTCCTCCCTCCCCCGCCATTTTCCTTCCTCGGCCTCAGTTTCCCCACCCCCGCTCACAAGCCCCCTCACCCGGTGCCACAGTCCACCACACAGGCCGGCAGCCGTCCCGCCATCTTCCTCCTCGCCTGCTGCTGCCGCTGCCGCCGTCTGCTCCGCACCGGTTGTGGCCAGGGATTGGCGGCGGAAGACAGGCGCTATCTGACCATCCACAGCCGGGCCGCCCTCTCCGTCCGTGGGGGAGCCGGGAAGCTGAAGCAGTAGCGAGAAGGCTGCAAGCTCGGTCAGCGGCTACCACTTCCGCAACCCAGGCGGGCAGGCAGTCCCCGCCCTGCCCCGCCGCGGCCTCCTCCCCCTCCTCTCCCCTCCTCCTCACTCCTGCCCCCACCCTACAACTTCTTCCCCTCACGCCGCCTTTCCCGGGGAAGCCAAGATGGCCGCCGGTGCCGACGCCCAGGCCAGGCCAGGCCCAGGCAGCGAGCGCTCCCCCTTCCGGCTCCGAGCGGGAGGGGCGAGAGAGCATGCGCAGTGACGTGCGGTCGCCGGCGGCCGCCCGGGTCCCTACGGAAGTGAAATCCACTTCGGGTTTTCCTAGAGCGTAGGGGCGGGGGAGTCAGCCCGAGCCTCCAATTCTTCTGAAGCTGAAAGGGGCTTTTACTTTCAATTACTTCCATGCCAGGTTGTGGAAGGGATGGAACCGTGTCCCGCAGCCACGAATATCTTCTGCCGTGCCTGGGGGAAGACGGCCTAATTGAAAACGTCGTCAGCGGCACACAATCATTCTTAAAACTGAGTGGCTGCTTTTCTGGGTGCAAAAGAGCGATATTAGACCGGGGGTGAGCAGTCCGGGGACAGATGAACAAAGGTTTGCACCCTGGCTCTTCTGCCTTTGTGCCAGGCTTTTTATTCATTTACACTTGTGCATTGTTACAGCATTGCACGTTACAGCTGTTCCAACCTGTTTAGCTTGTAGGCCCTCCACAGAGCAGGACTTTGCCCACAAGGAAAGCAAGCTTCTCGGGAATATATTCTACATAATATACATAAATAGGCCTTTATTAAAGCCTTTTGGATGATAGAGATTTCCCTCTGGTTTAAGATTATACTATTCTACTAGCAGGATTATACGAAGGATTAAGGACCAAAATTTTTCATTTAAAAAAAAAGGTTAAAAACTGGAAATCCTTGAAGGATGGTTTTCAAACTTTCGTGTGTATCAGAATTACCTGGAAGGCTTCTTAAAACATTACTGGGCCACATCCCCCGCGTTCTCTGATTAGGTGGTCTGGATTGGGGCCCTGTAATTTGCTTTTCTACCAAGTTTCCGGGTGATGGTCTGGGACCCCACCGGGTGAAACTAGAAGTTTAACAGCTTTCCTCTCCACCAGGCTTATCTTCTGATAATCTTGGTTATATGAGACTGTAATAAAATAATCTTTCCTAAGAAAGGATGTCTAACTCACTCCGGAAGATCACATAGTGTAGTATTGACTGGCCTGGGGAATGGAATGTGGCTTTTTCATTCATTTAATAAAAAAAATATTGCTCACCTACTCTATTATGGATGAGATTATGCTGACCCTGCATATTTAATAGGCACAAAATGTTTACAGTTTGGTGGGAAAACATACAAATTCTGTTAAGAATAATAGCAGAGAGCAAGATGCTATGAGAAATGGGAATGACCAGTGGGAGAAGGGGAGGGAGGTAGAAGATAGGGAAGGCTTCTCTGATAAAGTGGGATTTAAAAGCTGAGGGCTGAAGGATAGGAGTTAGGGAAAAGGAAAAGGGGAGTCCTCCAGGAAGAGGGAACAGCATCAAGGCCTTGAGGCGGCAAAGAGCTTGGCTCCCTCCACAAATAGAAGGACGAAGGACGACCCAAGTGATCAAAGTGAAGTGAGCCAGGGAAATTGCAAAGGTAGGTGAAGTCTGAGAGATTAAGGAAGAAGCAAACAATGCAAGGATTTGTAGACTTTTCTAAGCATCTTAAAGTTTAGCCTCAAAACAACTTGGAAGCCATCAAAGAGATTTAAGCAAGGAAATGTTGTGGCTGCTTTGTAGGGAACGGATTGCACAAGGTAAAAAGTGAAGTGAATAGTTTCTGTCCTACATTGTGTGCTATAGTTCAGTGATAGAAATATGTGAGGAGTAGCATCCAGATAGGATCATCTATGTGCAGAGGACACTCGCTTAGGAGAATCATCATCATCAATTAGTGCCCTGCACATCCACAGCTACTCACAGAAAATAAATAAATAAATAGCCCTGGAGGGAGGCTTTCCTCAGAGATTGTCTTCCAAGAAGACTAACAGAAGTGGTTCTTTTTTCAGATGTGTAGTTGTTTCTTTCCTTACATTTTAGAAGATGCTAAATGGAGATTCTTTGCTGCCTTTTCCGCCATCAGGTATTTAAGGCCATTTGGGAGAGCAGATGCCTGAAGACTGGCTCTGACAGAAGAGAAATGTGGCTTGGCTGGAGTAGAGGAAATGGTTATTTCCAGCATTACAGGTGTAAGTCAGGAGCTAAGGTATCCTACCAAAGGAGTCCCAAGGACAGAGGTTAGGGACTTGAACCAGTCACTGAGGAAAGCCCACACGGGAAGATCTTCAAGATGACAGCCCACATTCTGACCTTCACTGGGTTGTCATGGAAGTAGTTCTGTCAAGGGTCCAGAGAGGTGACATTATGAGTGAAGAAGGCCATGAGGAGAGTATGGCAATCTAGAGAGCCCACATCCTGACAGAAGACAGTAGAAAACGTGCTATGCAGGCCCAGTGTTGCCAGAGCCTCCCTTTTTTTCAAGAAAAGTCAGAAATCTGTATTTTCATCAGTTGGTAACAAATTCTTTGCAGGCTAGAGCTGACCTGTGGGCTGCAAGTTTTAAGCTTGTGATTTGAAAGGCTGTTTCATGTTTACTTGTGCAATGCATTCAAATATGAAGCTCGTGTTGGTGCTACATACTGTATGTCATTTTGCAGGCGTGAGGAAACCTTCCACCACAGTTGCGACTGCCCTTTGTCTGTAAAGGCTGTGACTTGAATCTTTCAACACTTGATAGAAGTGTCATTTGTGCTTGTTCCTCATAATTTGTCCACCCAAACCCTTTACTTGCTTAACAGCCCTTCTACTTCCTGCTTGCACATGCCAAATTGGTCAGCCTCTGCACTGCTGTGGTGGCTCGGCTTTCCTCAGCTGTGCAGAGCCTTCAGAGGCACATCTGAAGGCAAACAGGATGGCCAAAGCATTTCTGGCCACCCTGTTTGCATATGTCCCCTCTGCTCACCCTTCTCCAAATACAGAGAAGCAGAGGATATCAGCCTAGAAGGCACCTTAAAGATTATCTTATTAGATTCGCAAAGGAAAGCCATAGTGGATGGGTGGGTTTTTTTGACTGTCCTACATCCATTACTCCTTAATAGCACCCTAATTCCTTTTAGTTCAGGTCAACCAGGTGCTTCATTTGTGTTGGTTTCCAAGCCTGGTTTCGAACCTTTGAAGCGTATGTGAGCCTTGCAGTATCCTTCCAATAAATCCCCTTTGGTTTAAATTAGTTTCCATTACTTGCATCAAATTTAAGAACCCTAAGGGATACAGAAGCACAGAGAGTTTAAGTGATTTTTTTCTATCTAAGAGAAGCTAGGGAACAGATTCCAGACCAAAACCCAGTTCTGACCCCTTTTCAAGGTTCTTCATTGTAATGCCGCAAGCATTGTTTAATTTTTACTGATATACTGGTTATCAGTTACCATGAGATTTCCTAGGGTAGTCCTATTATTTAAGGTCAACTTAGCAAATGTCTCTGGATCTTAAAATGTCCAAGAAATTCACATGTCACTCAATCTCCATTATTTTAAAATGAGAAATTTTTTAAAAAAATCAACTTAGATACTTGCTGCAAGGGATGACTATTTGCAAGTTAGCAGACCAATAAAATCCACAGGGAGCATTCATTAAGGGCAGATACATAAATGGTCAAAATGTCCATGCAGCCTAGTGGTCAGGAGGGTGGCTGTGAACCCTGCCTTCTCAAGTTGTGTGGTCTTGACAGCTAACAGTGTGTAAAGAGAGCACTGAACTTGGAATCAAGAGACTCAAGTTAAGTATGAGTTCGTTCATCTTTCTTCATCTATAAAATTGGCTGAAAACCCTAACCTATGCGGTGTTATAAACCTTGAATTTTTTTAAAGCATGTTATAAATTACAGAACAATCTTATGGACAGATCAAGAGAAATATGGTATAATTATAAAGTAATGAGTCTTTTACTTATTACTTAACCATACAGACAGACTTAAACATCCAAAAACAGGTCCTCCTCTTCACAGAAGTTACCCCAGGGCCTGTGCCTACTCTTTTAATGCTGCTATTGTGCAAAATTGCTTTGGAAGTTCTCCCTTAGACTTGCCTTTGGAGCCTTAGCACATTCTTTTAAATATCTTCATTGGTGGCAAAACTTGACCCTTTTTTCAGAGCCTAGTCCAGTGAATAAAATGGCTGATCAACTAGGACTATGTGTTTTGATAAAAAGTGTTATGTGACAATCAAGTAATAAAACTGGTTTTCAAAGGTGACCGATGAACTGGGTTTGACCATGGTTCTAAAAAGAAGTTCTAGAAAGATTTTACTCAATGGCCACATGTATTTTCTGGCATAAAAATATTACACTCACTATATGTTTAATCCAATTGAAAATATATTTCATATAGTGATAATAGCTGTACAGTGTTTAAAGTGAGGTGAGATTCCGTGGGATATCACCCTAGTCCCCCCACCACCTGCAAAAAGTGAATGGTTTATTTAAAATATAACTCTCAAAGAAAGATTGAGAAAGAAAATAAAAGTTAGACTCCATATACACACATTACATTACATATAAAAACAAATTCCAGATGAACTACAAACCTTCAATGTAGAATAAAACCCATACTCCTCATTGTGGCCCACTAAGCCCTCGTGGTTTGGTGCCTGCATCCCTTTCCAACTTGTCTCCTCCTTTCCTTGATGCATTAGCGATGTCATCCTTCTTGCTCTTCGTCACACACACCAAGGCCATTTCTACCTACAACCTCTCCCTGTACTTCCCTACTCATCATTAGTTATTCCTGATCAGTTTAAATTTCACCTCCTCAGAGATGCCTCTCCTGACCACTCAGTCTGAAGCAGCCTGCCTCATCCTACCATGCGACTATGTTTCATTCTCTGGTGAAATGCCTGGTTTATTTATTGGTTCATTTGTTTATTGTCTATCTCTCCCCACTAGAAAACATTCCCACTAGAATTTGAAGATGACCTGGCACATAAGTGTTCAACAAATATTAGTTGAATGAATGAGTCTAATAAAAAAAAAACAACTATAAATATATTTGAAGAAAATTTAGGAAAATATTTGTATAATCTCATAGTAGGGGAGACTTTCTTAAATAAAAATAGAAACATTAACTATTAATGGAAAGATTTGGTTACATAAACAAATTTCCATTGGCTAGAGATTTTTAATTTTTTTATTTTTTTAATTTGTTTTCTTTATTGAATTTTTTTAGAGAGAGAGGAAGAGAGAGGGAGAGAGAGATAGAAACATCGATGAGAGAGAACACTGACTGGCTGCCTCCTGCATGCCCCCCACCGGGGATCAGGCCCACAACCTAGGCATGTGTCCTGACCGGGAATCAAACTGGCGACCTCTTGGTGCATGGGTTGACATTCAACCACTGAGCCACACCAGCCGGACTGGCTAGAGATTTTTTAAAATTATAGATTAGAAGAAAATATTTGCATCACATATGACAAAGGTTAATATCTCTAATAGTTTTTTAAAATGATAAGAAGAGGCAAGCAATCGAACAGGAACATTGGCAAAGGGTATTAACACAAACTCCCTACAGAGGAAATTTAAATGGACAATTAACAAAGGAAAAAGGATTTTCATTGTTGACAGTAAGGGAACTATAAATTAGACAATGACAGATACCATTTTTCACCCATCATTCACAACATTTACAAGGAGAAAACATATCCAGTGCTGATAAGTGTATAGGAAAATGGACAATACACTGACTCTGTTCCTGAGAATGTGAATTGCTACAACTCCTACAAAGTTAACCATCGATAGCTATTCAAAGTTAAAATTTGTATATGTTAGTCTTAGAAATCCCATTTGGACGACTCCTTGAAAAAATGAAAGTACTATATATTGGAAGGAGAGACGATTATGATCATTAAGAATAATTTAAAAATTTGAATATTTAAAAATACATCTTTTATTTCAAGTTCCTCTGTGACCAAGTTAGGTTTCTTTTAACTTAGAAGGGGAGACCGGATGTTGAGGGGAACTCCCAATCTCTTCCATGTGTCTGTTTTAACTTGCAGGGATATGTAATAGAAATTGATATTTATTCTGTCTCCTTAAAAACAGCACCTGGATTTTATTCAGCTACATATGTGCCCAACCAAAAGTCTGCATTTCTCAGTCTCATTTTCAGGCAGGTGTGGCTGGGTGATTAAGTGACAGCCAATGAAATACAAGTGGACATAGTTGAGTGGAACTTCTGGAAAATATCTTTAAAGAAGGTTGACTCAGGAAGAGTGCCATTTTGGTTTTGTGTCCAGTTTTCTTCCTGCCTGAAACACAGATAAAGTGATTAGAGTTTCTCAGTCATTATGGATTATTAAGGGTTTTAGAACGAAGCCTGAGAAGCTGTGTCCTAAGGAAAGTGGAGCAGAAAAGTAGGAACTCAGTTCCCTCGTGATCCTCAAGTGCCTTATAAAAGCCCTGGACTACCCACTTCTAGACTTATTTTACATGAGAGAAAAATAAACCCTTAGTGTTTTTAAACCAGTGTAATTTGGCTTTTTTGTTATATGCAGCTGAATCTAATTCTAATTGATAATACCATGATATGTTAACTCCAAAAAGCAAGTTGCTAAATAATATCAGAAGGATATAAACTCAAATGCTTATAGATGACAAACCAGTAATATAGAAAAGTGGATTAGTTAAGGTATAAATAATAGGGAAGAGAAACTGGAAAGCCTGTGCAGCATCATTAATATTATTATCATGTAGGCATGTGGATCCATGGTCTTTCAGTTTTCATGTTAAATTTCTGTGATGTTTTGCCAACAAAACATTTTCCCTGATATATCTAGACTACAGGCTATCCGTTTGTGAACTTTGATTTGTAGTGTGATCTGATATTTGGAAAAATACAAAAAAAGGAATAGAAGAGGGAAAAAGAAAGGAAGGGTGGGCCCTATACATATGTATTTATATGTAGTATAAACAGAGATGGCATGGACAGTTGTACATGAAACAATGGGAAACTTAAGAGGGATGAGATTAAAGGGGAAGATTATTCACTTTTTTAAAAATATGTGTTTATTGATTTTTTTTTTTTTTTTTTTAGAGAGATAGAAACATCGATTGGCTGCCTCCTGCACGCCCATACTGGGGATCAAGCCCGCAACCTGGGTATGTGCCCTGACCAGAAATCAAACCAGGACCTCTCAGTTCATGGGACAATGCTGAATCCACTGAGCCATACCAGCCAGGCAAAATATGTTTTTATTGATTTTTTTAGAAAGAGAGGAAAGGGGAGAGAGAGATAGAACCATCAATATGAGAGAGAGACATTGATCAGCTGCCTCCTGCATACCCCTCACTAGGGATCAAGCCCGAAACCCAGGCTTGTGTCCTGACTGGAATCAAACTGGGACCTCTCAGTCCAAGGGATGACGCTCAATCCACTGAGCCACACAGGCTGGGCAGATTATTCACTTTTTGTTATAACTATATTTTCTGTCTTGTTAAAATAAATAAACATTATTATTATTATTTTTTTTTTATCCTCACCTGAGGACATTTTTGCATTTATCTTCAGATAGAGTGGGAGGGAGAGAGGAAGGAAGAGAGGGAGAGAAACACCAATGTGAGAGAGACACATTGAGTGGTTGCCACCCACACAACCCCAACCAGGGCCGGGGACAAACTGCAACCGAGGCACGTGCTCTTAGTGTGAACCGAACCCAGATCTCTCTGGTCCCAGGGCTGACGCTATAACCGCTGAGCCAAACTGGCCAGGGCTAAACATTATTTTTTTAATTTTAAAAAATCTAGTAGGATAGAAAATTTCCAAGTTATCTGGACTGCAAATCCAATGCCACAACATAATCAAAGAAAGCTTTTAGGATAATTCAGTCTGACCAAATTCACTCTGTCTTAGGAGAGGTCATTAATTTAAGTATTAATATCTAAAACTAGAGACAAAACAGATGTGAGAAGGAAAGCAAACACACTGCAGGATGCAGTGACATTTTTATGTGTAAATAAACTGGAAATCATATATGAACAAATTTGCTGACCAGTTGGATAAAAAAAAAGTTATAGGAAATGATACCTTTGTTTATTTTTTAAAATGAAAGATAAAAAGAAGTGCATTCTTTTTTAATTTATTGGGGTGACATTGGTTAATAAAATTATATAGGTTTCAGGGATACATTTCTACAATCCTTCATCTGTACGTTGTATTGTGTGTTCACCACCCCAAGTCAAGTCTCCTTCCATCACCCTTGATCCCCCTTTACCCTCTTCTACCTCCCTCCACCCTCCTTTTTCTGTGTTAATCACTAAACTGTTGTCTGTGTCTATGAGTTCTTTTTTTCCTTAATTCCTTCACCTTTTTCACGGAGCCCCAAAACCCCCCGCCCCTCTGACAGCTATCAGTCTGTTCTTCTATCTATGAGTCTGTCTCTACTTTCTTTGTTTATTTTGTTCATTAGATTCCACATATGAGTGAAATCATATGGCACTTATCTCTCTCTGACTGGCTTATTTCACTTAGCATAATGCTCTTCAGGTCCACCCATACTGTCACAAGGGGTAAGAATCACTTCCTTTTTTACGTCAGGGTAGTATTCCATTGTATAAATGTACCACAACTTTTTTGTTTCCCTTTATCTATTTTACAGAGAGAGGAAGTGAGAGGGAGAGAGAGAGAAACAACGATGAGAGAGAACATCAATTGGCCACCTCCTGCATGCCCTCCACTGGGGATCAGGCCCACAACCTGGGCATGTGTCCTGACCGGGAATCGAACTGGTGACCTCCTGGTGCATGGGTCGATACTCAACCACTGAGCCACAGCGGCTGGACCTACCACAACTTTTTTATCCACTCATCTACTGATAGACACTTGAGCTGCTTCCAAATCTTGGCTATTGTAAATAGCGCTGCTATGAACATAGGGGTGCATATACTCTTTCAAATTAGTGTTTTGGATTTCCTCAGATATATTCCCAGAAGTGGAATTGCTGGGGCATAAGGCAGTTCCATTTTTTTTTTTTTTTTTTTTTTTTAGGTAACTCCATACTGTTTTCCACAGTGGCTGCACCAGACTGCATTCCGACCAACAGTGCATGAGGGTTCCCTTTTCTCCACATCCTCGCCAAAACTTGTTGCTTGTTGTGCATTCTTAATTCTTCGGAATTACAATGTGGCCCAATGCATACATTGCATTTGGTTTAACATATCATGTCGTTTTTTTTACTAAAACTGGTTCTAGTTTTAGAGCAGCTCAGATTTTTAAATACTGTTTGCTTTTTTCTACTTCTGTCTCAGGCATTGCCATCCTCCTTAAAACAAATGTTTGAAAAATGTTCAGGCTTCTCATCTCAATCTGAAACTGTGTATTTGGTTCCAGTTTAATGAGAAGAAGCTAGATGGTGAATACATTTTTTTCTGACATATCTTTTATTTTCACCCTTTGGTAAATTTGACAACTTGTGACAGTTCTCACATTTCTGGAACGAGTCTCCCAGTTCCAAAAGAAGCTAATAATGAAAATATGATAAATAATAAATTATTTGACTGTTTGGGGTTTTCCAAAGCAAAGTTTATCAAATTTCTCTTCCTGCTCCCTACCTCACTCCCAGGAGCGCCTGATGCATGCCATGTGCCATTGCTACTTTACGCCTGGGGGGTTATGATCCTTTAATAGCAGTCAGTTACTCTAACATTGTGTCCTGGTGTTTTTTAATAGAATAGTAATTTTTCAGAAGGACTTAGCCTTACTCCCCAGTTTAGCAAATGAAGAAACTGGGGTACAGAGCGATCAGTGACTTATTTAAGATTTCACAACAAACTATTGGAATACTTCTACTTAAAGATATCTCTAGAGCAGTGGTTCTCAACCTTCCTAATGCGAGACCCTTTAATACAGTTCCTCATGTTGTATGTGGGCGTATCTGCCTGTGGGCGGACCCACCTGGAGACCGATAGAGGAGCGGTGTCTCGGTTTCTAAGACCATTGAAAATATGTGTTTTCCGATGGTCTTAGGCGACACTTGTGAAAGGGTCGTTCAACCCTCATAGGGATCGTGACCCACAGGTTGAGAACCGCTGCTCTAGAGAGTCATAGAAGATAAAAGCTATATTAAAAATTCACACAATTCTTGTAGAATATAACAAATTTAATGATGTTACAAAATCTGGCATAATGTCCTACTTACTGGCCAAGACACTTTTGGTAGTAAATGAAATAAAGCAAACTGAAACCAGCTTAAGAATAAACAGGAATTTTTTTTTCCTTTAAAGTGAGTGGAGCTCCAAGTGTAAATTCCAAGGGGTAAATTGGGTTCAGGCAAAGCTGGATGCAAAGACTAAAAATGCCATCAGAATCTGCCTTTCTCTGCTGGCTTTGTTTGCCACTGTGTCCACTTCATTCCCTGGCAGCTTTACTCACCCAGTGGCAAAAATAGCGAATGTTCTAACCCCAGTGCAGAGAATACATCTTTCTCAGTGGTCCCAACAAAGGAACTGGGAGTAACTCCCATTAGCTGGCTTGGATCAGGGTCCTTCCTGAGCACCCTGGGTCACATGCCCCACCCCACCACCTCCACCAGTCCCACCAGAAAGAACCACATGGACATAAAGTGCAGGAGGGGTAGTCACAAGGGGGGAAAAATAAGCGTTTATTACCTGAAGAGAGGTAATGCATGTAAGGCAAGTAAAAACAAGTGAAGTTCATTAAAATTTAATTTATGTTGAATCATAAACCTACACAACTAAGTTAATTTCTTGCTCGGTGGTTGTGGGTTCGAGATTTTCATTAAAAAATACTACCAACACTAAATAAGAGGATACTGTAAAAGCCGAAAAAGTAGACATACATTGAAAAATACGGTTGACTTTGCCAAAAAAAAAAAAGGTTCAGTGCATGTGTGTGTTTATATTGTCAGTCCATAAATGAACACAAAAGCAAATGAAAAATAAAAATGTTGGACATCTGCCAAACATTACATCAAATGCTTAATGGTCCCCTCAATCCTGCACTAGGAAAGCAGTCATTATATTTTTGCAGTAACATTTGTTTATTTTGGTTTCTATTTCATCTCAAAGGCTGATGAGCTTGTGCTAGCTACACTTAATAGTATTCTATTGGAAATTATATAATTATTCAGTTCATAAAGAGTAATAGCCTCATACACAGCCAATTTTTATCATAGTGTAACTAGAACTCTGCTCATTCATTTGTCCATTCATTCATTTATATTATGTGCAAGTTATGAATCAGGAACAAGGGTGGACACTAACATTAAAGACATGAGTAATTTGCAGCCCCACCCCTTGAAGAATCAAAGTGCAATAAGGGAAACATGTAAGTAAAAATTAAAGTACACCATGAGAAGGGATTTGCACAGGACTTTAGAAGCAGAGGACCCATAGCTCACTCAGCTGAGATCCAGGGAGGTTTCAAAGAGAAAGGCTTAGGGAATGCTTTCAGAGAGGAAAAGGAGGTGAAAGGGAATTCTGGAGAGCATAATGTGTAGTGACACAGAAGCTTAAAAGAACCCTGAGGTTTTTCAGAAATGGGTTCCAACTGTGGGTGTGGTATAGGGTATATACGGAGAAAGAATCAGTGTGAATATGAGAATGACTGGTGATAGGGTTGACTTTATCTTGCAGTTCCCAAAACCCTGGTCTCCCAACTAGAACCAGGCTGACAGTAAAGAGATATCTGAAGAACTTGTAAACAGTACAGATTGCTCTCACCCCACTTCTGGAAATCTTGGTTCTGGAGGAATCTGTATTGTGTGTGTGTGTTTTTAAAGTTCCCTAAGTGATTCTGGAACACATCCAAGTCTGAGAATCACTGTGTGGAGGCAATGATGATCCAACAGAAGCTACTGGAAAAGAGAAGAACATGTTTTGTAAAGATAACTCGTTGCCACTCAGTGGTTGAGCGTTGACCCATGCACCAAGAAGTCGCTGGTTCAATTCCTGGTTAGGACACATGCCCAGGTTGTGGGCCCGATCCCCAGTGGGGGCATGCAGGAGGCAGCCAATCGATGTTCTCTCTCATCGATGTTTCTATCTCTCTCTCCCTCTCCCTTCCTCTCTCTCTAAAATCAATAAAGAAAAAAAATTAAATAATAATAAAAAAAAAGATAGCTCTTTGCCAGTGGAAAGTGGCAGTAGAACAGGTCAAAACAGGAAAAGGGGAGACCTGGTAGGAAACCATTGTGATGGAATAAATTAAGAAATGGCAAGCAGAGCAGTGCAAGTGCAGAGGAGGTGAATGTTCAGAGTTATTTCTGAGACATGCAATCCACAAGACTAGACAATCTGTTTGATGTGGGAAGGGAAGTGTGTGTGTGTGTGTGTGTGTGTGTGTGTGTGTGTGTACGGGGTAGAATTCTAGTCTGTAAAGTGTGCCCTTGTGAACTGGGAGTGAGAGATTAGTAGGAGGCGTGGCTGTTCATACAGCAGTGTGATGTTAGCTCAAGGTGGTAGACCAGACTGGAACTTGCCATGGGCAGGAGGCCAAGGCCTGGGACTGGGCTATCCAAGATCCAGAGGCTCAGATCTGCCAACCCTGAGGTTGAAAACTTGCTGATGGCTTCTCACCTGGGGACACCTCCCTTCTTTGTGCCACCTGTGTCCCTGCCAGTAGTCATCTCTCATAGCCCATAGAGTAGCCTCTTAGGCTTTCTCTGTAGCTTATAAACTTCCTGAAGCCATAAATTATGTGAGCCTATATGTTCTTAGAGCCTACCCTAGTGTCTGCACTTATTTGATGCTCACATTTCCAGGTGAATGAATTTTATTAATTACCTAGATAATTATAGCTACACTAACCTCATTATATCTGTATAGACTTTGAGCCTCATTTGTGTAAGTGTGATTATATAAATGTGTATTTCTATAGTTCTACATGCTTCCTTTATTACATTCCAAACTGAGCATTTTTATAATGAATAATGGTATGCAAAATACACTGCTTTCTTCCAAACATTAATTATTGCAAGAAGTCTGTGTAATTAGTGAACCAGGCATCTCCTAGAGATATTAGTTTAGATTCCACCAAAAGAGTTTGATTAATAAAAAAAAGATATATTTTTTAAACTTTCAATCTAATTAATTAAAGTCTAAGTATAATTTTCAATTCAGTTATCCAAATAAGCATATATGGATTCAGAGGGATTATTTTTAAGTAAAGTAGCATGATCACTTTAAAGTATCTTTTTCTCATATGATGGAATAAATAAGAGATTGCCATGAAAGGATAGAAACTGTAAGACTAACTTGAAAGTTATATTATTTAGGAGAACAGTTCTTTTACTATAACCTTTTATTCTGTTCATTGATTGGATGATTCCTCTTTTTATTCCTCATTTTCTTTGCCTTCTTCATTGCAATTAAGTGCCCTCTGAGTACTAAGAAAAATATCTTGCTTATAGAGTTTGAAATCAACAGAAAACTCCAATAGTTAACAGCTGTCTTTTATAACCTAAGAAGGAGCAATGACAAGTAGGCAAGCTAATATCCGCAATTTTAAAGTGCAGGTTTCAAGCAGGCATGGGAATTAACTTTAGATAACCAAAAATATATAAAATGGCAAAGATAGTGGCAAAAACCAAGAAAAGCTTTTTTTTTTTTTTTTTGGATTCTACTGCCTACATTTCAAACTAATTTGGAATGAATTCCTACATACAGATAACAAATTGTAACTCTCTAGCCTGTTTGACCCTGTGTTACGTCCCCATGCCGGTTGACTTTCTATCTCCTCTGTGTGGCCTAATTATTGGGAAAATCTGTAATTTCCTATTTCCCCTGATCTCCAGGAAACTGTTTTCATTTTCTCAACTTATAATTGATATGTACGTGCTAATCCGCTATATTGCCTCAACTTCTGTTTAGGACCCTGTATTTTGTACACAATATCCATCCTATTTCAGCGGCCTTGCCCAACCCCTGGTTTGAGTTTCTCTGACCTGCTTTGACCTTTTGCTATCCAAACCAAATATAACACACTGTTCTCACCTTAACGCATTGGTCATTTGCCTACTTGCTTTCAGAACCACTCATTCCTTGCCCTTCACTTACTCTCTTTCGAAGGAAAATGATTTCTGCCAACTCCATTTGCTAAGCTCACTTGTCCATGCCCCAAAGGAATTAGGGCAAAGAAAGATAAAAGGGTAAAGTAGGAGCACTGGCAGAAGAAGAGGAGAGGCCAAGGTGTTTCTTCCCCACTTTGATTCAGGGAGCTTCTCCCACAGTGGCTGCTTCTCCTCGACAATTCCCATTCTAGGTCCAGCCAGGGACTGTGGTTCCAGGGGTCTGTTACTCCGCTCCTCTGTTTGTCTCTCCAACCCTAGGAGTGGAGGGTAAAGGCTTTGGCTACTCTTTAAGGTGCTCCTCCTTCCCCAATTTGGCTTTCTGGTGCTTCCAATCCCTTTGCAACTACTTCCCAGTATTAAATTCCCTCAACTGAACTATCTCACTTGGACTCTAATTTCTGAACAGACCCCCATTTCATACACTGAAGTGACAATACCTGGCAGGTTGTTAGGCAGAGAAAATTGTCATCATCATAGAAAAATTTGTGTTGGTATTGTAAGGCTCACATCCCAAAACATCCAGCAAAAGATATAAGGAATGAAAATGTTGTTGAAAATATATAATACAATGGAAACAGTAATTTAATTTCTTTTTTCTTTATTGATTTTAGAGAGAGGACAAGAGAGGGAGAGAGAGATAGAAACATTGATGAGAGAGAACATCGATTGGCTGCCTCCTGCATGCCCCCCACTGGGGATCAGGCCCACAACCTAGGCATGTGCCCTGACCGGGAACTGAACTGGCAACCTGTTGGTGCATGGATTGATGCTCAACCACTGAGCCACACTGGCCAGGCTCATTTAATTTTTTTAAAGCCACTTTCATTTAGTTATTATCTTCATTCATTAGTGTACTCCCATCAGTAGGGAAACCATGGGAGATGGAGCAGAGTGAACAAAGAATCATGCCCACGCTGAGCCCAAAATAGTTCCAAGTAGATTTGCCTGCACAAAGGAGGAAAAGATGTACTCCAGACTGAGTAACAAAGTATATTTAAGACTGTTAATGTTAAATAAAAAGGAAGATCCCTCTGAGCTCCCCTGATGCTCTCCCCACAAAAACTCTTCCTCTCTGCATTAATTTGATCTTCCCCATAACACAAAAGCTCTTAAGCTTATTTCATGAAAGTGTCTAGGGCAGTTGTCAGTGGCCTATATGGCCTTGGAGTGACTCATCCTTTGACATAGATTTTGAAATCACTCTTTTGCGTTTTGTGAAAGGTGAAGGCTGTGCTTTCATGATCATGGGTAGAATTCAGTTCATCATGTCCAAAGTAATTCCTTTTCTGGTTTTGTTGAGATGGAGCACAGCTAGAAGCTGCCAGAGGGGCTAGTTTTATTCTGCAATGATGCGTGAGTTTCCTGGAGTTGCCAGAACAAAGCACTACACACTGGGTGGCTTAAACAACAGAAATGTATTGTCTCATAGTTCTAAAGGCTAGAAGTCTGAGAGCTGTGGGGGAAGGATCTGGCTTGCAGGAGACTCTTGACCTGACCCCAGACCTCCTGGTTCCACTGAGTGGTGGGTATGAATTTCGGGCCAGAAAAAGTATAGGTACGAGAAATATTCAGTTTTCCTTTCCTATATGTGCCCTTAAATGCCACCAAGTGGCAGAGATTTGATATCAGTTAAGATTTTCTCCTCTCACCATTTCCCACTCATTCCCGAGAATTGTGGCTGATGGGCGCCTCAGGCCTAGATGTCCAGGTTCTGCCTATCCCACTCTCCTCTGGTATCTCACTGCCTTACCTCAGATCGAGGGTACCCGTCATCTCTATCCTCAGTCAGAAGGTATACTTCACAGACCACTTTCCCTGAAACCGTTAAGCCTACCCACCACTAGCTTCCTCACTAGGGCTCCTGGATCCAGACCCTTACTAGTCTCAGGAAGCAGACAAGTCTGGCTCTGACATACATACTGTACACACCTCAAGCCTTGAGTCCCTTCAAGAAATTGGCTTTAAAATATCAAAAGCTTAATCATTTGCCTTCAACAGACTCTTCTTTCAAACTACTCACTATTTATGGTTTCAAAGTCTATTTTAAAATGAAAAAAAAAAAAAAGAGTCAAGAATCAACTTTGGGCTCCCCCCCCCCATTTTTTCCTTAAGACAATGAAGGCAAAATAATGAGTAGCCTGAAGGGTGAGGGTGAGGTGATGGGTAGAGATAATGGGAAAGAACAAATGACAAAAAAGGAAAACATCCAAGTTCAGAATACCGTCCTGCCACATACATTTGTTGTTCTTTTCTCAAGACAGCTTCTCAGATAATTCTCAAACTTAAGGATGTTCAAGAACAGCCCAGGGGAGGTGCACAGGCCCCACTTTACTTGAAGAATACTACTCTGGGCAGATAGAAACAGGCTAACCCACATGGTTACATTAATTTTCACTTGTGAACATGTCCAGATTCAAATAAGTGTTTGCAGTCTTACAAAATAGAAGAACATTTTTAAGGTCCATAAAACCGATATTGGTGGCTCAGTGGTTGGGCGTTGACCCATGCACCAAGAGGTCGCCAGTTGGACCATATGCCCAGATTTTGGGCCTGATCCCCAGTGGGGAGCATGCAGGAGGTGGCCAATCAATGTTCTCTCTCATCGATGTTTCTATCTCTCTCTCCCTCTCCCTTCCTCTCTCTATAAAATCAATAAAGAAAAAAATTTTTTTAAAACTGAAATTGGTTTTTCAACCAAGAGTTGAATAGCAACCCGGCACTGTTTCAATAGCATCGCTCATTGTGACTACAGCTCTATGGCCCTTCCGCTTTGCCTGTGAAGCAGTTCTTTTAGGCACAGGCAGAGTGCTGGGCCATTATTTAGGCAGGACTCACATTGGGTAGAAATCCATCAAAATGACATGATAAATCAGAGAGGAGTGAGTTAAGCAAACTGTACTGTTATGCTGCATCTAAATTGCAAAGGAGAGAAAGGATGGGAAAACTGTAATTAGAGGCATTTTAAGCTCTCTTATAGGAAGAACAGCAACACATTCTATATTTGAAATTGCAGTGTGAACTTGAAGTTCTAAGGTGACAGGGAACAAGGAGAAGGGAAGAATAAAGGGAATAAGTAACAATGTGTACTCAGACTCACAGGGAAAGGGAAAGTATTTGATCTGATACCTCAAGAATCAGAAACAGTTCTAGGAGAAAGAAATAGTAAAATAGCTGTTCTCCTAAGTACAATGACCAATGTAAGATTGAAGAGAAAATGAATGGGAGGTGGTAGGGGAGGGATTGACAGGGCAGAAAGAACTGAAATAGAATCAGATTGAATACTTATGAGAGATAGAATTGAAAAATTGATTTTTTAAGTAAAAATATTTCAATAGGACAAAGTCTCTAGGCATGCCATTAATGTTTAATTTAGATTACACAGCTTTATCATACTCGCTATGTATTTTTTCTAGAAATACTTTAAAAAGTTATACTCAACCTTCTCGGCCACAGTTCAGAGTATGATTATGAGTCTCATATAGACCCAGAGTTTCCTTTCCTGAAGGTTAATTTTGTTCTCTACCTGACCCTGCCAAACTGAGAAAACAAACACAACTCATTTCTTTGGCAAGAAGAAACTCTCTAGTTCTCAAAGGAGAGGCAAAAATACTGATGTTTCAAGTTTCTCTTGTAAAAAGTTTCTTCTTATATAAAGAATCCCTCACAATTATATAGCACTTTATGCTTTGAAAGCCTTTTCAGGTGCATTTCCTCATTTGAATTTCACTGGGTTCTATCATAAAGGGCATTTTCTATATCATGTGTTTTTATGCAGTGCTTTTTCTACTGTCAAAACCAGTAAAACATTAGTTATGGTTAGTAGGTTTCTTATGTGCTAAATATTCTCAACCTTTTAGTTTTCACTTAATTTTTCCTTTCTCTTTTCTTCTGACTAGAGAGCAATTTATGCTGCTGGTCAGTTCTCTTGACTTTCCAAATTTCTAGTCTTTCACTTAGCAAATTAACACAAGACCTGTAAGACATAATAAAAAGCCTGGGTTGGGATGAATATCCGGCCCTCTATGTCACAGCCACTACCAAGTCACTCATGGTAGTGTGAGAGCCACTGTGATCTGTGGAGGCAGTTGAAGGCATCAGGGGCTATTGGCCAAAGTTTTAAAGTCAGACTATACCTGACTTTGAACCCTGGATTTACCACTTTATAGCTGTGTGGCATCCTCCATAAGGTGGTGATATCCATTTAATATCATTTGTGAAGTTTCTAAGTGCTGCAAAGCTCCTGCCATACAGTAGGCATTGAATGAGTGTTCATCCCTCTTCCTTACCTCGTAGGAGGACTGTTGAAGTCACCCACAGCTTATATGACAAGGGATGGTGTTGATCTTCTTGACAGAAGTAGAGATGGGAACTCTCCCCTCAAACAATTACCCAGGGTATTTGGGGACATTATTAAACTCTGACCAGCCTACCAAGTCTGCTGAAATCAGGGCATCTGCTGACACCTGAGTGGGTGACATAATCCCCATTAGGCAAGGTCATGAGGCACGTACATACCATAATCCCAAAGAAGACCCGTATAATCAGCCCTGTAATTATGCAACAACAAATGCAGATGTTGCCAGCCAAACAACATCATTCAGACACTTTATTGCCCTAATATGGGACAGAAACAGTTTGGGTGTTTTTGTTTTAGAAGATCTACCCCCTTTCTCCTTTCCCAAATCTCATCCCTGAAGGGTTCCTAGATGTGTGCCTCTGTCTGGGTCAAGTTCCCAGCTTTCCCACTCAACACTCAGTCTTAGGTCTCTAATTGTCTATATTTTTTATTTAACAGCACATAGGAGGAATTACTGTCTTAGCCTCTTTGGAAAAGCCATGGCTTTTATTCCCTTATAGAAGGAAGTAAACGAAAGCCCCTGTGAACATAACATGACAGATGTTTATTCTCTGCCTAAAGGAAAAGCTGGGAGAACTGGACTGGAAGGTAGGAAGAAGTTGCTTCAATGGGACAACTGATTTCTTTGTGACAGGCAGTGGCTCAACTTCTACAAGCATGTATGGAGTGCATACAAGGGCCAAATGCTGCAGTAGAAGCCAGAGATAGGAGGTGAGCAGAACACAGTCCTTATCCTAAGAACTTCAAAGCCTAGTGGGAAGGATAAATGAAATACAGAGTGCAATACATCATGATCGTGACTGCTGCTAAAAACGACTCAAAATGAAAAGTACTTTCAGGTCATAAAGGGAGACTGGTCAACTGTAACGGGGGAAGGAGTTAAGACAAGGCTTCACATGGGTAATAGTGATGCTAACCAGGGTCTTCTTGTTGGCTCTAGCCAGCAGTGACTTTGTGGAAATGAAACAAAGGGTGGAGTTCATTGGTATTTCTGGTCTGTCCTAATTCTTTCATTTCTTAAATGACCTTTTCAACTTATTCACAAATTTGTATTTTTCAAATGTGTATTTATATATGTGTATGTGTGCACGTGTATATATTACAGTGTGTTTTCTTCCTGCTTCTCTGACATATGTCCAAGTGTTTGAATATGCTCAAAGCTATGTTTCTTCTACATTGTAGACATAAATGGTGATTTCTTCTAAATAAACTGTAACTGGCATCAGTATGCATTTTACATATATGTAACCTTTTTTGACATTAATCCCCAAACTCCCTTCCTTCTTCCTGTCTAAGACTCCCATCTTTATTTTCTGCTCTGTATTTTCCTCACCATGCTTGCTGTATAGTTCACCAGCATCAGCAGCCTGTGACTCAGCAACATGCCCTAGAATCCCTTAGAAGAAACACCTGGAAAGGCCCCGAGTTGTGGGCTTAGTGTGCAGCCCCTGTTCTTACTTTCAAAGCTCCCTGCAATCCTGCAACTTCCAAACAGGTTTGCATTTTGGAAAGTGCTGCTATCTTTACTGGGAGGACATGCTCTATGCCCTGAACTGTTGTCTTGATTGCCCTCAAGAGTATTTTCTGTCAATAGTCTACGTGCTGGAGTTCTCAATTTCAACCTGTCTAAAGCTGTCCCTCTTTGAATGGTCTTGGAGTCGCACTGATCTAAGGAGAAGGGATTTTGCTGCTCATGTTTCAACGGGAGAAGTTTGAAATCTTGTCACTTGGTAAAGATTCCTTAACTGGACCAAAGACACTACCTTTTGTGCAGTTCCAGTAAGTGCCCTCCCTACCTACTGTGACCTTCAGCATTCCACACCCACTCCTGGAGAGTGGGGCAGTCCTGGTGGAAGCTCACCTCACATCCTGCTACTATCAGGCCACAAAAGCACTTTGCAAATATAAAGCACTATACAAACAGTACTGTTGCAATTATGTTGGAAATAGCAATCCATTAAAGAGTAAAGTCTTTCTGCATAGATCATATCCGTCTCTCCTTCCTCTATCACCATTTACATGAACTACTTTGGGACAAAGTTGCTTTGTTCCTTGGAGTCAGCAAGAGGCCACCCATGTGACTGTCAAGGGGTCCAAAGGAAACATTAACTTTTCAGGAATATTCCTTTATTTTAAACTAATATGATGAACATTATTTAATTTTGGGTCCACCTGTAATTGTTTTTTTCTTTATTGATTTTAGAGAGAGAGGAAGGAAGAGGGAGAGAGACAGAAACGTCAATGAGAGAGAACATCAACTGACCACCTTCTGCATGCCCCCCACTAGGGACTGGGGTCACAACCTGGGCATGTGCCCCAACCGGGAATCGAACTGGTGACCTCTTGGTGCGTGGGTTGATGCTCAACCACTGAGCCATACCGGATGGGTTGGGTTCACTTGTGTTTTTATTAGCTATGTTTTTTTCTGCATTTGTAAATGTCTTCAAATTATAAAATTAGGAATCTCCCTTAGCCGAATGGCATGCCTGCTAAAACAATTAACATACAAGAAAGAGGGACACAATTCTGCTGAATCACCTGGGTCCTAAAGATAACTTCTAAATCTCCCACATGTACTTCATTGCAGACTCTCTCAGCCTGCCGGGGGTCATCGCAACGCAATGAACTACAAGCAGACAATGCTTGGAGTGAGGAGGAGCATCTCAAGGGAGCAAATGCTCCAGATCTCTGGAGGCAGCCCAATTTATTTGCAAAGTAGTTCCCTAGATTACATGGTGTTTTAGGTAATTAAGTCCTCGAGATCGCATCTCTGCTCACCATACAGCCAAGCCCATCATATTTCCTGTCTCTTGCTGTTTTCAACGGAGATACATCATACAAATGCATTCACACTTGGGCATATCGCCCATTGTCACTTTCAGGGTGGCTTTCCAAAACCCATATTCATGCATACCTTATCTATTCACATGCATACTTTGATCCTTGGCTGGCCAGGCCGTGAGAATGCATACCTCAAGGTTACATTTTGTTCATCCACTAAACCCCCAACCCTACACCTCATTTCTTTGAAAAAATGTTCATTTTCTAGTTTTTCTTAGAATCCTCTCCCCTGTTTATGTTGAGGATATCCACTGTGCCTATAGGAAAACATTTATCTATGGTGTCACTTTCCATGGTTTTAGTTACCTTCAGTCAACCATGGTCAGAAAATATGAAGTGGAGAATGCCAGAAATGAGCAATTCGTAAGTTCCAAACTGCACATCATTCTGAGTAGTGTGATGAAATCTTGAGAGTCCTGCTCAGTCTTGCCTGGGCGGTAACTCACCCCTTTGTCCCGTGTCTCCCTGCCATGGAGGCTCCCTGCCTGTTAGTCACTTGGTACCTGTCTTGGTTAGCAGATAGACTACTGAGGTGTTGCAGTGGTTGTGTTCAAGTCACCCTTATTTTACCTAATAATGCCACATTCACATAACTTTTATTACAGTATGTTGTTATACTTGTTCTATTTTATTATTGTTATTAGTCTCTTACAGTGCCTAATTTATAAACTAAACTTTATCACAGGTCTGTATGTGTGGGAAAAAAACAGTACATATATATAGGGTTCAGTACTATCTGAAGTTTCAGGCATCCACTGAGGATCTTGGAATATATCCCCTACAGATAAGGGGACTACTGTAGTAGCAATGGAAACAATAGGCGCTGGGTACGGCCATTGAGAATGATAAGTCTGATGACTGAAACTGTGTCATGAAAGCATATCCAATCTTAAAAGTGGCATACTGAATGGTATAATATATTATGATTAAAACTAGGTACCCATTATATACATACTGTGTGCGTGTGTGTGTGTGTGTGTGTGTGTGTGTGTGTGTGTGTCTGTAGGGAGGGATAAAATTGGGAAGGAATATGAAGAAACAAAAATTCACTGTATGGTAATATGAGAATTATGGATAGCAAAAAATCTCTTGTAAAAATTTAGTCTATTTAATAATAAAGAAAAATGAATGTCCTTACATCAATATCGTCATGCCATTGAGCTTTTCTCTGCCTCCCATTCTTTTTTCTTTTTTTTTATCCTCACCGAGGGCATTTTTCCATTTTTTGTTCAGATAGAGTGGGAGGGAGAGAGAGGAAGAGAGAGAGAGAGAGAAACATTGACGTGAAAGGGACACATTGAGTGGCTGCCTCCCGCATGACCAACCAGGGCCAGCGACAAACTGCAACCGAGGTACGTGCCCCTAGCGGGAACCGAACCTGGGTCTCTCTGGACCGCAGGCCAACATTAACCGCTGAGCCAAACTGGCCAGGGCTGCCTCCCATTCTTTTTTTTTTTTTTTTTTTTTTTTATTATTTTTTTTAATCCTCACCTGAGGACATTTTTTCATTTTTTGTTCAGATGGAGTGGGAGGCAGAGAGAGGAAGAGAGAGAGAGAGAAACATCGACGTGAAAGGGACACATCGAGTGGCTGCCACACGCACGACCAACCAGGGCCGGGGACAAACTGCAACTGAAGTACATGCCCTTAGCGGGAACTGAACCCGGGTCTCTCTGGACCGCAGGCCGACGCTCTAACCGCTGAGCCTCCCATTCTTTTAACTGTGTTTTCTTCTGCACCTCTTGCTCCTGCTTCTCTGGCAGGTGCTCAGTGTTTAAATGCTGGATGCTTTGCTTCTTCTGTTAGGCGTTCTAGCTGTGAATGGTAATTTCTTCTGCATAAACTGAAGATGGGCCAGTGTGCAGATCCCTGTCCCTTCTTCCTTAAATTTTATTTCTCTGAAGTGTGATTCATACTGTTAAGCACAATAGGAGCCAGCCTTCTCTCTTGTTCCCTGATACTTTCTTTCTACGCACCCTTTGAATGTAGTAAGAAAACTGCTAGAGAATATCCTCTTCAATGTCAGCCCTTCATTTGTGTGGAGGCCCAATCTTAAATTGGTCTTGGTGCGAAATTAAAAATCACCTTCCTGATTCTCTGCTTTGGTGTATCCCATAATTCCTCTTAAGCCACCATGCTATTATTTTTCACCCTTTAATGGTATATTTTGTGCCTTGTGAATTATGCTCCTGGAACTTCCTTTGCAGTATGATATAACCCAGCTTAGAATTTAGGGATGCTCTGCAATCTAGTAGCTTTCATTTTACTTTTAAAAATGTCATTATTAATATATGATATATATGGATGCCAAAGTATGTGTCAAAAATACATAATGTGTTAGAATAAAAAGCACTGAGTTAATAAGAGGTTTTGATATAATCATAAATGCTAGGGTGGAAGAGAAATAGAGTCAGTAATTAGTATAGGATCCCTAAATGGATTGGCAATGTTTTTTAAAACGAGCAAATATGTTATAATGTTAAGATTTGGTAAAGCTCAGTGGTGAATGCTTGTGTTCTTATATCAGTCTCTATTACTGTCTGTGTGTATGAACTATTTCACAATTTTTTAAAAATGTCATTTTTAAAACTTCTTATTCCATTGTGCTGGTCATTTGGACTTTTTCATTGAAATTACAGAAAACAGCAGTGTGAGAGTTTTGAAAGTGGAAAGGGAGGGGACCCACACAAAGTGGGGAGTAGAGAGATACAGGTTATAGTTAATGGAACAGGAAACAAAGGTGTATATATATTAAGAAAATTATGAAAAGGAACTGAAGTAAGTGCATTACCTAAAATTGCAAGAGAGGAATTAAAAATAGTGAGACATTCATATGAAAGGGGGGAGGGGTAAGTGAGCTAAGCTCTCATCTATCAGAATGGGAAGGAAGTCTACAGATCATCTGTCTGCTTGATAAATAAAGAAGTGGCAATATGACTATATTATTGAGAGATAGGGAAGTAACCACCCAGAAGAACTTTAAAAACTGTAGTTGTTAAAAGTTTAAACTTGGTTGCTTCTCAAGTATGGGTCTAGGGTTTGAGTGGGAGACAAAAGGGTGGGGTAGGGCTGGAATGTAGGAGCAAAACATTCTCAGCTTTTGCAGTAAGCTCTTCAGCACCATTTTATTTTTGTTTGTTTTTTTTTTGTAAACATGCTTTGGTTAAAATTTTTTTTAAAGGTAACACGGTAGTAAAATCATCAGACCCCCAAAATGTCCCTCTTCTAAATAATCTGTTCAAATTACTATTTACTTCTTAAGCTATATCTACTGCTTGTTAATACATTATTTACATCTTCGTCTTTTTTTTTTTTTAAATCCTCACCCAAGGATATTTTTTTCATTTATCTTCAGACAGAATGGGAGGGGGAGAGAGAGAGAGAGAGAGAGGGAGAGAGAGAGACAGAGATCAGTTGGTTGCCTCCTGCATGACCTGGACCAGGGCCAGGGACCGAACTGCAACCAAGGTACAGTACATGCCCTTGACCGGAATCAAACCCGTGACTCTTTGGTCTGTGGGTTGATGCTCTAACCACTGAGCCAAACCGGTCAGGGCACATCTTTATCTTTCAATTGATATTCTAGAATTATCCTTTATTTGGTTTTCTTTATGTTTGTTTTCTTTTATTTTTGTCCTCTGTAAACATTTTAGAAATTTAGATTTCTCTCTACAAAATTTGAAAACTATTAATCTATTTCTGGAAAGTTTGTTTCTGATAGACTATTAAGTTAAACAAGGAAGCCAATTCAACTGGTTCAAGTCATGCCTGTGACAAATACATAGTGACTGAAATACAGCCAGGGCCTCCAGGGCTGGGCAATAGAGAGTTACTGCTAATGGAGCTCTTGGGAGGTGGGGGTTGATGAAAATGTTTTAGACTTAGAGAGAGGTAATGGGTGCACATCTTGGTGAATATACTCTAATGTCTGAACTATATACTTTAAAGGAGTGAATTGTATGGTACATGAAATATATCTCAATAAAAAAAAGTCCATAAAAAATACTACACGAGAATAACCTAAAACGATAGTTATCAAGTGTGGGAGTATTTTTTCTATCTTCTACTTCCCTAAAGTTTTGGTAGTGTGGTATTACTTTCATAATTTCAGAAATAATTTAAAGTAATATCATTATCCTCAGTCTCTGGTACTATCTTCACGTGTCTAATTTTTCCTCCTAATTACATAACACACTTTATTTTATCCTGCCCTCCAAAGTGCATAATTACATATTCACTTTTTTATCTGTTTTTATAGTTTTTGGTTTGGTGTTACTCTCATTCTTGTTTGACTTTTTAAATTTTTTTCATCACCTTGTTGCTGCCAAATCTTTATTTGCAATTTGCTCTTTCTGATCTGTTTTCTTCACTCACTATAACACTTTGCTTTGCTGATTTCCTTGAAAGTTCTTCCTGAATTACATATAAAATGCCTTAACCAAACTGTGACTTTGTTTCAAGGGGAGCTGGACTTTCCTGCCCGGAATCATTCCTCATTTTAATAAAAACTGACAGGGAATCTGGAAGAGGGAAGAAAGGAGGACAGGAGAGAAAGAGGAGGAGAAACATATTCATTGACTTCCTGCTAGGTGCCAGGGTCTGTATATGCATTTTCTCAGTCCTCCCTCAAGCCTGAGAGATACTATTATCATCCTCTTCTTTTTTAAAAAATATGTTTTTATTGCTTTTTTAGAGAGAGAGGAAGGGAGAGAGATAGAAACATTGACGTGAGAGAGAAACATAGATCAGCTGCCTCCTGCACACCCCCTACTGGGGATTGAGCCTGCAACCCAGGCATGTGCCCTGACTGGGAATCGAACTGGACCTCTCAGTCTGTAGGACGACACTGAATCCACTGAACCACACTGGCCGGGCCACCCTCTTCTTTTCAATGCACATTCTGTGGCTCAAATAGACTGAGCAAATTGCTCAAGGTCACACAGCTGGTAAATAGCAGAGGTAAGTATCAGACTGTCTAAATTCAAAACCAGTACTCTTTCCTCTACACTTTTATTTTTAGTTCTGTCAATTCTATTGAGACATGTTGCCAAGATGGCCTCCAAAAGGTTATATTAATTTATACTAATGATGAATGAATTTCCATGTTTATTGGTCATTTGTGTATTTACCATAAACATATATGTATATTAGCCATTATATGTGTATTAGCCATTTGTGTAATTTTTCTTCTCTGAATTTTCTGCTTATTCCATTTTCCTGTTCTCCTACTGTGCTATATGTTGTTTTTGATTCTTATTGACCTATAGCAGTCTATATTATGGCTAATGATTTTTTTTCTTACTCCTTAACTGAGGACATGTGTATTGATTTTAGGGAGAGAAAGGGAGAGAGAGAGAGAGACACACTGATGTGAGAAAGAAACATCGATCAGTTGTCTCACATCTGCGCCCCAACCAGGGACTGACCTGAAACCTAGGTATGTGACCAGGAATCAAACCCTTGACCCCTTGGTGCATGGGATAATACTCCAAAGAGTTACACTGGCCAGGGCATAGCTAATTTTTTATTTTCTGTTATAATTTATTTTCTTGATTGCCATTTACCTCCAACTTTGTTTATAGTACTTTTAAATGTAAAACAATTATAATTGTTTACATTTTAATATTTTTTATGGATTTAATGTTACTCTTAGAAAGAATTTTATCACTCTGAGGTAATTCACATTTCTGTGAATTTTGTTCCTGGTAGTTTCATAATTTTCTTTTTTATTAAAAAATGTTCAGGTCCTTGACTTATCAGGAATTTAGCTTAGAATATAGCATGAGAGGAAATTAATAGTATTTTTTTCTCCTAGCCATTCGTCCCAAATCAATTTATTTTATTTTACATAGTGATCTTGTGGGCTATCTTTGTGGAGCAATACACACACACACACACACATACACACACACACACACACACACACACACACACACACACGAATATCTCTAAATTTTCTAGTCTGTTCCACTGATTTATTACCTATTCTCATACCAGTCTCATATTGTTAATTTTGATATTTAGTAGGACAAATCCCATCTTCCTCTAATACCTTTTAAATAAACAAACAAAAATTTCACAAATCAAGAAGTAAATAAAATACCTTAATAAATGACTTGCTCAAATTCATGTATCACTATAGAGATTGAATTCAGAGAAAAATCTGTCTTTTGAGTCTGGGTCATTTATTCATTTTAGTTAATAAACTTATTGTCTACCTACTATATACCAGAAGCTATTCTAGCTTCTAAGAATCCAGCAATGAAGGAAATTTTTTTAAAAATCTGCCCTCCTAGGGCTAATATATATTCAACATTATTATTCATTTCAAATAGATATATCCTCCATATACCTCTGCTAAAATTTCCAGTTTTGAGAAACAAATCTTAAGTATTACTTCAATATAATTAAAAGAGTTGGAATCTTGCACTTTATATTTCACAGCTTCTTTTTCTTGCATATAAATTTTGTAAACTCTACAGTTTCATTTCTCTTTTTTTAATGCAAAGTAGTCTCTCTTACATCCAAGTTTGGTTTCTAAAAACCTCTTTGGAGAGAATTCATTGTTCAGAAGCTTAAGACTTTGTGAGGAAAATTAGGGAAACCAAGATTATAATTAAACTAGAAAAATATATATTTTCTGTAAACATTTATTAAAATAAAGTAATACATCTAGCATATTATACATCTGAAATTACTAATTAATTTCCATTCAGCATTTCTTCCTTTGGGGGAACTTTTCAGAACTTCTCTGTTATTAAATTTCAGCAAGATGCATGATTATTTTATTTTATAGCACATGATATTCATAGTAAGAATTTTTGCCCCCTTTTCTACTAGTTCTTATCACCGCATTTCAAATTTTATGACTTGGAGTAGTTGATTCCCACTATCTAGTCCAAAAGATCCCAAAGAAAGAGTGTAATTTGATAGGAGTTAAATATAATTATATGTTTGGGCTCTGAAGATGTACAGATTTGGATTCAGAACAAGCTTTGCCACTGAATAGCTGTGTGACCTTGAATAAGTGAGGTAACCTCTCTAAGTTAGGGTTTTCTACATATAAATTGGTGAGAATATGAATAGAGCTTCAAAGATTGTTGAGAAAATTAAATAAGCTTGAACATGTAAAATTAATAGCCCAGTGCTTGTCACATAATACCTGTTAAATAAATGTTAGCCAATACTATTATGAGATGTTTGTCAATATCTTTTCATACAAAGAACAATGGTTCATTTGGGTGATGGAAGTAGGGGTATTGTGAGGATATTTGTGGAAATGAGGACTGTAAGTACCTCCTGCGAATTCAGGGAAATCTATGGATCTGGGCCTGAAGGACACTGGCAGTCACTCAGGAACTAAAGGCATGCAGTGAAGAGTCACTGATCTGAGTCACCTCGTTGCCTTGGCCAGTTCAGGGAGCCTGTAATTGCAGTGACTCAGCATCCCTTCATCTGCACAGCTACCATTCCTTCTTCTAGTCACCAATTTCTCAACTCTCCTATGAATACCTTTTGATTTTGGCTTACCTCGACTTCTGCTTGTTCATAACTGCTTCCTCAACTTTTCTAATAACTCAAAGCTTCAACTTATTCACAATTTGTCAGTTCCATGTCATATTTCTAGGAGATAGTGTCTGCTGGCCTGACAATATCCCTATTTGAATAGAGGCTCTATGCCAACCTCTTCATAAGCCATAAACCCATCTAAAAATTGGTTGCCTTGGGGTTGCATGCTCATTCCTAGTTTTAGTCAGCTTAGGTGGGAGAACTGGGGATTGAGGAGCTACGGAAGGGTAGCAGAGACCATGTGGTATGAAACACGACTACCCTCTTAGTGGGAGCCACAGACTGTGTGGTGACTGGCTTTTCCATAAGCTCCACCTTGGGTAGATTACATCTAATCTATTCAACATAGACACAAAGGAATGTGTACTTTTTTTTCCCTCCATTCATAGTTACTTTATTATTTTGGTTGGTTTCAAATGGTGCAAAGTGGGAAAATTATTGGCTCAGAGGATCCAGAAAATGTTTTAAAAGTAGATGCCCAAACCCAGTCTTTGTTCCCATATTACTTTGTTTCTTGTCTTAAAATTATACCCTATTTCTTTTTTTCCTGATCCCCACAAACTGTGACTCTAACCTTAAGTGATCTAACGCTATCTCAATGACCTGCTTCTGGTTTATATAACACTTGACCCATATGTGTAATGGTTATTTTTAGCTCCTCTAGGCTGCTTTCGAACTCCTTTTACTTCCTTAGATTCTGAACATTTTACTTCCTCTAATCTCAGGACTCATGTTACTTCCCTTTCTATATTCTTCTGCTTTCAATAACTTAGGCCCTCCTAAGTGCTTCTCATTACCTTTGGGCTGTACCTTCATGGATTTCCCTGGAAGTCCTTTCCTCCCACTTCCTCCTTGCCTCTTTGTCATTGAGCTCATGAAGTTTTCTCCCCCATTTACTCAAAACAAGAGAATCTCTGCTAGAGTAAGTAATTTTGATACTCTTTCCTCTACAAAGGTTAATTGTGCCAATCACTGTCCACTTTTTATTCACTTATCTACACCATTTCCTGAAATTTATCTTGTTTTTATCCAATCTCTTCTATTGCTCCTTTATTCCCTTCTTGTCTGATAGACTCAGTTAATTCCCCTGCATAAAAAGGGCAAATGATAGCAGGTACTGCTTGTCTTAATTTGCTAGGACTGCTATAACAAAGCACCATAGACTGGGGACTTAAACAACAGTAATTTATTTTCTCACGATTCTGGAGGTTGGAAGTCTAAGATCAAGGTATCAGCGAGACTGGTTTTCTTTGAGGCCTCTGGCATGTAGATGGCCATCCTCTCACATGGTTTCCCTCTGTGTCTATGTCCTAATTTTCTCTTCTTGTGCAGACACCAGTTGTATTAGATTAGACCCTACTCTAATGACCTCGTTTGAACTTAATTACCTCTTTAAATACCCACCCTATGTCCAAATATAATCACATTCTAAGATATTGGGGGTTAGGACTTCAACATTCTAATGGGGTGGGGGGGCGAGGGCACAATTCAGCCCATAATACTGCCTATACTTTAAAATATGGATCAAACATTTCCTCTTTCTCCATGATGTTTCCTGATCCATAAAGCTCAGAGTGATTTGGTCCTTCTTGAATTTGTGTGGAAGTTACTATCCTGACCCTTTTTCTGGTAATCAGCCATGTGTTCTTTTGTAACATGTCTTGTTTTGCCCTATTAAGTTATTATGTATGATTTGTGTTAATTTTTTATGCTCTGTTTTATTTCCCAAATAGGGTAGATGAAGATGAACTATGCCTCTCACTCTCTGAATGTCCATAATATCTGATCTAGTACTTGGGGTGTCGTTTGTTCTCAATAAGTAAGTTTGACAGTTTAGTCTAGGTTCTCCTAAGTTCAAGCCATCCTAAAGCTTGCCACCAATGAATAGTGTTCAGTTAATTCCTAAAAATGTGTTCTCTTTTGGAAAGGGCCCTGTTGAATCAGACTAACAAGAACCCAATCAAGTATAACCAGGGAAGTGATGGAACATGCTTAAAGTTGTTCCAATAGAGGTCAAAATCAACTTGCATTGCTGGTAAGGTTTGGATGAGGTCAGTTCAGGATCAGGTCCTTAATAAGATGGCAGAGAGCAGATGATGGGGTCCATTTGATTGGCAAGGTGAGTTTGGGGCAAAGACACACCAGGTGTCAAGTTAGGTGTTTGTTGGTAGAGCAGGGAGAAGGGATCAGTCAGTGGATAGCACCTTGGGTGAGTCTGAGAGAGAAACCCTACCTCAATGCTCAGATAATCAAGAAGTAATTTTTACTGAATGCTTCACTGTCAGGCCTCACAGTTGGTACAATGACCCATATACAATATTTTATCTTTCTAAAGGAGAAATAACTCTCCCTGGCCCAAAGAGTGTGGCCTTGCAGAGATCCTTAGTTTCTATTTCATGGAGACTTCTTCCACTGGTGCTTCAAGTCTCCTGCCACTGGGCCTTGATACGTCTCTCCAGTATTACCAAGTGGCCCCCAAAGAGCATGAGGCTAGAGGCCTCTCCCTTCTGGCCACATCTGCATCACTAACCATGCTCCCTCACAAAGCAACACGTGACTTCTGCTTTCCTCATGGGGCCCTTGCCTCTTATTGCCTTATTTTCTTAAATCTGGTCATCTGAAACCATTTCCCATGTTTTTAACTTAGGGTTTATTAAGCACTTACTATATGTGAAGCACTATGGTAAGTACTTTAGAAACATCTTTTTATTACAACCTTCTGAGGTAGTACATTAGTTTTCTATTGCCTATAGTTCTATAACAAATTGTCATAAACTTAGTGGCTTAAAACAACACAGCTTTATTCTCTTACAGTTTCTGTGGTCGGGGGGTCTAGGTACAGGTTACCTGGTCCTCTGCTCAGGATCTCACATACTGAAACCAAGGTGTCAGGAGTTGCAATACATCTGAGATCCTCTTCCAAGTTCACTGCTTGTTGGTGGTCAATTCCTTTCAACAAGATGCCCAAGGTCCTGCCTTCTTGCTAGCTCTCAGTGGGGACAGCTTTTAGCTCTAAGAGGTCACCCTCAGGTTCTTGCCATGTGTCTCTGTCTCATGGTCTGTTTGATTTCTTCCATGGCAGTGGTAGAGTAGGAGAATCTCTCTGAGTCTTCACCTTCTTCCTGATTAGGCTTACCTGAATATGTCAGGCTTACCCAGGATTATTTCTCTTTACTTGACTCCAAGGCAACTGATTAATAACCTAATTTCAGAAGTGGTATTCCATTATATTCATTGATGCCATTCAACACTCAAGAGGAGAGGCATTCACACCATGGGCAGAAATCTTGAGGCCATCTTGGAATTCCACTCAGTACCTGGAGGTACCCCTGTAACTCCCACCTTACAGATGTGAAGCACAGTCACACAGCTCGTAGGTGGCAGAGCTTCAGTAGAATTCTAGGCATTTTGATTTCAAAACCAGTGTCCTGACTCAATGTACTAAACTGCCTTGATTGTTTCAACATCTACCTTCAACATTGTCCTTATCACTATTTCTGCCTGAAAAATTGTATTTCTACCATCTGTCAACATTCAACATAATTTTCATGCCCTTCATGAGGTCCTTTTGATTAACCAACCTTGATGTTGGCCACAACTAACCATCATATCTCTCATGTTTTGCAAACCATCTATCAGTTAAATATTTACAGGACACACTGACTATCAAGATCTAATATTTTGTGTTTATGCTAGAAATATATTGGCTGCTTTCCATAACTGACCAGTGGATGTCAAACTTTGCCTAAAAAACATTTTCATCCCCAGAAAAACCTTAGTTATAATTTATATACTTAGAAATAAAAAACCTGAAAGTACACTTGTTGCCACCCCTCAAAAGAATATAACCAATGCTATGCCCTTAGACCAAGAGATACACTATAACAGAAAGGGTAAAGTGTCTTTTGAGAATCAGACCAGCAGATTGTAGCATCAATGTGACTAAAAACTCCAGATCAAACTAAATGTGTCCAGGAAAGTTGGTCAAGGAGCAGTCTTGTTTTCTGATGCAGGAGTTCTCAAACTTGAGTACATCAGAATCATCTGAGGGCTTATAAAAATACAGATTGCTGAGCCCTGTCCCCAGAGTTTCTGTTCAATAGATCTCTAGTGGGCCCAAGAATTTGCATTCCTAGTGAGTTCCCAGGTGACCAAATCGAGAAACGTTATTCTGGAGGGAAGAACCAATGGGCAGAAAGTATAGGATAGCTAGTTTTAGCTAAAAATCTGAAGAAACCTTTTTACTAAACCATTACTGTCCAACAATGGCCAGGTCTTTCATGAAGAAAGCTTTCCATGACTAGAAATAAGCAGACTTTGGATGGTGGCTCCTGGGGAAATTGTAAAAATAATTGCTGCATACACAATCCACAGAGCCAGGATTGATCTGAGGAGATGGGTAGGGCAGATGGATGTGGACATAGAGTATTACCGGAACACAGCCGTCAGAAAGGGAAGCCTAGGTACTGAGACAAATAGGCTTGGTATTACCTGAAAGAGAGTATTAAATTTCACCAAAAAGAATGAGAAATTAAAGCAGTAACTAGGGAACAAAGATTACACTGGAGGTAGAAATAATAGACCTGCATTATTCTAGAAAGGATTATGGGGCTTGTAACTGAAGGGTAGGTAGAAATGAAAAGTCAAAGTAGAAGGAAGGAAAGAAAGGCATTTCAGGATGATAATTCACAAATGCTGGGCATCCCTAAAGTGGCCCTATTATACAAGTCTGGTCAAACATTTCCATATTTGGAGGATGGGTAGAAAACAGAGAGGTAAAGAGAAATCATTAAACAGATCAGAGTCGTACTAGAATTGCTTCTCAAATCTAGCAGATCGTTGATCACGAAGGAGGAGCTTTTAACAACTCCAGATTTCAGAGCACCAGTGAGTTTAGGGTTTGTGGGAGGGAAACAAGAATCTGATTCCCAAGCATTTTTAGGTTTAGAATCCACTTGCTCTGATGATCTCTATCAACATTAATGTTTGGCCACTATCCCAAAAGTTGTTTTAACAATAGGAGACTTGGGCCTTTGAAGTGTTAATCCTTAAGCAATTCCATCCAGTCTTCTTGATAGAAACAAATTTATATTTATAGGTAAGCCACTGAATGAACCAAAATGCTTCTACTTTTTAAAAATTTATTTATTTTTATTTTTTTAATTAAATTTATTGGGGTTATGAAATGCTTCCACTTCTATCATTTTTCTGCATTGGACTATAATGTGATAATTTTCTTTTATTTTTATTAAAAAATATTTTTAAAGACTCTGCTTTTAGAATACATGATTTGAAAACAATTGAGTAGTAGTGAAAGGAGGGTCAGCCTTAGAAGACAAACAGACCAAGATTTAAATCCTAGTACCACCACTTTTCTCACAGCAACCTTGGATGAGTTGCTTAATTTTTCTCAGTTTTGCTTTCCTTATCAGTTTATGGTAAAAATGATGCCAGGCTTGGATGGAGGTGGTAATGAATTATTTGAGGTCATGTTGTATTGCTAGTCCTTGGCTTTTAGTAGTTGCTCACAAAACATTTGCTGAATGAACTAATAATGTCTAGTACAGCACCTGCTTAGCAAAAGGGAGTTCATGTGATTATTGCTGCCATGCTTCATGCTTATTATTACTACTTTTTTTTTTTTTTTTTTGCATCATGCTCAAATTTTGACAGAAGGTGGCCAGGAGGAACTTTATTTTGACCTATAACTTTCACAGTTTTTGCAAGGAAAATATATTTCTTCAATTAGAAAAAATGGGAACATTTAAAGTAAACTAAAAACCTCCATCACATTAACCTCACTAATGCTTTGCTAGCCAGCTTAGGGTTTTGTTTTGTTTGTTCTCTCTCTCTCTCTCTCTCTCTCTCTCTCTCTCTCTCTCTCTCTCTCTCACACACACACACACACACACACCACTCAATGTTTGATCTAATTAGCATATTTTCCTTTCCAATAAACAAGTTGCCTTGAACTACATAACCTTTCTCTACTGGAGAAATATGTGTGTCTCTTCTTATTCAGCAGTTGCCTCACTCTCTGTCATCTAAACCCCTTATCTTATCATGTTCAGAGCAATTCTGATTAATTTATTTAAGCTTTTTATCTTATCTCAGGAAGGACTCTGGTTACCACATCTCTTTTTCTCAGTGGTGAGCACACAGAGCATAGTGGTATATGAAGCCTGGGCATAGAGAGACCTCTTAACCCTTTGCTGCCCCAAAGCTCCCATTTGACAGCCATCAGTCCAAAATTCCTACCGGGCTGGCAGGACCCACCAGCTGGGCCTCAGCTGACCTAGCATTCTCTTCCAGCCATGTGTACACTCCTCAGCTCTTCCAATGGATGATGAACTCCTTGTGAATGGAGCCTAAGCCTGCACACTGTTTACGTCTTTTTCACCCAACAATGCCTTGGTGGAATAGGAAAGGTTCCTGCTGGATGAATGAAACTGGAGTTTTAATCTTGTTTATAAAAGAAAATTGTTCAGTTATTACTTTTTATCTACAATAAATAGAAGTGGCCAAGAAGCAACTTCCTGTTTTTGTAACAATTTCCAGTTGTTTACTGTTTTTCAAGGTTATCTCCAACTTCTGGTTAAGTTTTAAAATGTGAATGTTTTAACTTCGCTAGGCCATGTACTTAAGCCTATCCTGAGTTCTACTCCGAATGCCTTCCATTTTTCTCCCTATTAATTTTGCGAATAACATCTTTAACTTCTGCTCTTGTAGAATATGCTGATTTTATAGTTTATTTTCAGTGACAACTAAGTCATTGGATGGGAATATTTTATTGGAGAAATGTCAACATCTTTTCATCCAGAGGATATTTTGTTTTATTTTATTTTTGGTATTGCTTAGCAAAGACCACTGGCTTTGGGATTAGATTTGGGTTTGTTTTTTTGTTTTTTTATTAATTTATTTTTGTTACAGATGTTTCTCCTTTTCCCCCCATTGTCACCCTCCTTCCCCTCCCTCTCTGTCCCATCCCCAGTTTTGTTGTCCATGTCCATTGGTTATGAGTACATGCGTACAAGTTCTGTGGTTCATCGCTCCCCTCCCCCAACCCCTCTTCTGGCAATTGTCAGTTTGTACCCTACTTCCACATCTCTGGGACTACCCTGTTCCTCAGACTGTTATGTTTATTATATTCCAGAAATGAGTGAGATCATATGATATATGTCTTTCTCTGCTTGGCTGGTTTCACTTAGGATAATAGTTTCCAGGTCCTCCCATGTCGTCGCAAAGGACAAGAGATCTTTCTTTCTTACAGCTGCATAGAACTCCATTGTGTATATGTACCACAGCTTTTGTATCCATTCGTCTACTGATGGACACTTGGGCTGTTTCCAGATCTTAGCTATTGTAAATAGCGCTGCCATGAACATGGGGGTACATATATTCTTTCTGTTTGGTGTTTCAGGCTTCTTCGGGTATATTCCTAGGAGTGGGATCACTGGGTCAAATGGTAATTCAATTTTTAATTTTTTGAGGTAACACCATAATGTTTTCCATAGTGGCTGCACCAGTCTGCATTCCCACCAGCAGTGTACTAGAGTCTCCTTTTCTCCAACACTTGTTGTTTGATGCTTTGTTGATGGCGGCTATTCTGACAGGTGTGAGGTGATACCTCATTGTTGTTTTAATTTACATCTCTCTGATGATTAGTGATGTTGAACATTTCTTCATATGTCTCTTAGCTATTTGTATGTCCTTTTTGGAGAGGTGTCTATTTAGTTCCTCTGCCCATTTTTTAATTGGGTTTTTTGTTTTCCTTTTGTTGAGATGTATGAGCACTCTATATATTTTGGAAATTAATCCCTTATCTGATATATCATTGGCAATTATGCTCTCCCATACAGTGGGTTGCCTTTCCACTTTGATGGTTGTTTCTTTTGCTGTGCAGAAGCTTTTGAGTTTGATGTAGTCCCATGTGTTCATTTTTTTCCTTTGTTTCTGTTGCCTTAGGTGATATATCAGTGAAAATTCTGCTGCGTACGATGTCTGAAATTTTGTTGCCTACATTTTCTTCTAGGATTTTTATGGATTCATGAGTCACATTTAAAAAGTTCATAGCACTACAGGCCCACCTCAAGAAAGAAGAAAAATTTCTAATTGACTACCTAAGCTCACAACTTAAAGAACTAGAAAGTAAACAAAAAGAAAACCCTAGAGCAAGTAGAAGGAAGGAAATAGTAAAGATCAGAGCAGAAATAAACGACATGGAGACCAAAAAAACAATTCAAAGGATCAATGAAACAAAGAGCAGTTTTTTTGAAAAGATAAACAAGATTGATGGACCCTTAGGTAGACTCACCAAGAAACAAAGAGAGAGAACCCAAATACACAAAATCAGAAATGAAAGAGGAGAAGTAACAACTGACACCACAGAAATACAAAGGATCGTTAAAAAATACTATGAACATTTATATGGCAACAAATTCGACAATCTAAGCGAAATGGACACATTTCTAGAAATACATAGTCTCCCAAAATTGAACCGGGAAGAGATAGAAAACTTGAACAGGCCAATAACAACGAAGGAAATTGAAGATGTAATCAAGACCCTCCCAGCAAACAAAAGCCCAGGCCCTGGTGGCTTCACGGGGGAGTTTTACCGAACATTCAAAGAAGAACTAACACCCATTCTCCTCAAACTATTCCAAAAAAATCAAGAAGAAGGAAGACTTCCAAACTTCTTTTATGAGGCCAGCATAATTCTAATCCCAAAACCAGAAAAAGACACTACAAAGAAAGAAAACTACAGGCCAATATCCCTGATGAACATAGATGCCAAAATCCTTAACAAAATACTAGCAAATCGGATCCAGCAATACATCAAAAAAATTATTCACCCATGACCAAGTGGGATTCATCCCAGGGATGCAAGGCTGGTACAATATTCGCAAATCAATAAATGTGATACATCACATAAACAAAATGAAAGATAAAAATCATATGACCATATCAATAGATGCTGAAAAAGCATTTGACAAAATCCAGCACCCATTTCTGATAAAAACTCTCAGCAATTTGGGAATAGAGGGATCATATCTCAACATTATAAAGGCCATATATGAAAGACCTACAGCCAACATCATATTCAATGGACAAAAACTAAAAGCATTTCCCTTAAGAACAGGAACAAGACAAGGATGCCCACTCTCACCACTCTTATTTAACATAGTACTGGAAGTCTTAGCCACAGCAATCAGACATGAAGAAAAAATAAAAGGGATCCAAATTGGAAAGGAGAAAGTGAAACTGTCATTATTCGCAGATGACATGATATTATACATAGAAAACCCTAAAGACTCCATCAAAAATCTACTAGACTTAATAAATGAATTTGGCAATGTAGCAGGATACAAAATTAACGTCAAGAAATCGATGGCATTCTTATACACCAATGATGAACTCACAGAAAGAGAAACTAAAAAAACAATCCCATTTACCATCGCTGCAAAAAAATTAAGATACCTAGGAATAAACCTAACCAAAGAAGTAAAGGACCTATTTGCAGAAAACTACAGGACATTGAAAAAAGAAATAGAGGAAGATATAAAAAGTGGAAGCACATACCTTGTTCATAGATTGGAAGAATTAACATCATTAAAATGTCCTTACTACCCAAAGCAATCTATAGATTTAATGCAATCCCCATCAAAATACCAACGACATATTTCATAGAACTAGAACAAATGCTTCAGAAGTTCATATGGAACCAAAAAAGACCCCAAATGGCTACAGCAATCTTGAAAAAGAAGGACAAAGTAGGTGGGATCACAATACCAGACATCAGGTTATACTACAAAGCTACTGTAATCAAAACAGCCTGGTACTGGCACAAGAACAGGCATATAGACCAGTGGAACAGAACAGAGAATCCAGAAATTGACCCAAGACATTATGCTCAATTAATATTCGACAAAGGTGGCCAGAGCATACAATGGAGTAAAGACAGCCTCTTTAATAAATGGTGTTGGGAAAATTGGACAGCTACATGCAAAAAAATGGAACTAGACCATCATCTTACACCATACACAAGAATAAACTCAAAATGGATAGATTTGGGTTTGAATCTTGAATCTGCCATTTAGCAATTGTAGAGCAGTGGACTACTTATCTTATCTTTCTAAGCCCTATTTTCTCACTTATAATATTTTTAAAACCTGCCCATATGTAATTATTGTAAAGATTAAATAATTGTAATTATTAAAAGAGAAAATGATGATAAGGACTTAGCCCAATGGCCAGTCCACAGTTAGTGTTTAATGAATAGTATCTATGATTATTATCAAGGTGGATATTGTGGACATTATTCATTCTTTCATTTATTCATTCATTTATCCAGTTATTCTAGTGTACATCTTATAGCAAAGCTATTTCCCTAGGCACTATGAGAAAACAAAAATGATTGAGATACCTTTCCTGCTTTTACTAAATGAACATACGTGTGTGTGTGTGTGTGTGTGTGTGTGTGTGTGTGTGTTTTACTATCTCTAGATACTTAACTATGCAAACTGTGGTGAAATAATTATAAGTTAATGGCAGTATCCTTGCTTTTTATGTTGATCACTCAACCAACAAGTTTTTTATTAAATATTCTCAATACACAATACTCTGAGGAACTCAGAAGTACTGTAGACAAGGGAGTCCAGACAAGAAGTGCTTATGGGGCTATAAATATATGTGTTCCAAAGTACTGTATGTAATTATAGTATCAAGGTACAAACTTGTGGACTACATATCAGCGGTTTCTAGCCTATTCTCAGTCAGGACACACCCAAGGGACTATAATTTATAGGGACACCCTTTCCAGTTAAGTATGGTTGTGCCAACATCTGCTCCATTTCTGTTAACCTCACTCAGCAGGACTGAGTGAGTAAGAGTAGTGTTAAGATAGGGATGCCTCTGAACTCAATCTTTTTGTTCTTAAGTCAACTATCACCAAAATTCACTGCTATTGCGTACAAATGATTTTGTTGAAATGGAGAAACAGAGTCAGATAAGTGTTATAAGCTAAAATGCCTGCAGGGAGTGAGATGAACTGAATCTGTGAACCCATAGGAAGCTGAGGACAAAAACCTTGGTGCACAGGATTGTAAACACCTCCTAAATGGGGCTATAATATAATTTAGAAATGATATACATGTACTTGAAATCCATGAGTTCAATGTTAATAATGCCTTCTTTCTTTTAGGAAAACAGTAATTCTAAGTAGATGTCCTCACAGGAAAACAGTAATTCTAAGTAGATGTCCTCACATTTGTCTTTTTCACCCTGTGGACCATTTTGGTGTGCAGCACTGTGGAGATTGCTGCCTGGACTCTGGGTGCTGTAGAAGTTTGAAGGGGCAAGTATTCTAGGCAGAGAGGCCATGAGATGCAAAGATCCTGAGGTGAGAATGGACAAAAACAAGATGAGCATGAGGTCGGAACCAGATCACATGAGGCTATGGGACCCTGGTGAGGAGTCTGGTTTTATTCAACATGTTAAAAAACAAAATAAAACAAAAAACTTTAAGGGTTTTGAATGGGGGATTAAGTTATTAAATTTTCATTTAATTGGATTTCTTGGGCTGCTGTGTAGAGACTAGACTGAATGGTAAAAGCAGGGAGGCCAGTGAAGCAATGAGAAAGCCAACAACCTAATGTGGCAAGAGGTGACTGCTTTCCTATGGATGAGAGTGATGGAGGAGCAAGATAGGGTTGGAATCGGGATTTATTCTGAAGGTAGACGTAGCAGAACTTGCTGATTAATTATTCTATGTATATAAAAGCATATATTTATATTTTCTACTTCCTCCATTTTTAAAACACAAATAATAGCTTACAAACTATTCTGCATTTTGCTTTTTGTCACTTGGTATTAGACAGAGATTACTGCCTATTAGTCTGGATTAAAAATGCTGGTTACTTTTTTGTTGTTGTTGTTTTTCAATTTGTATTTAAGTTAACATCCACATACTTTTGAAGACAAATAGTTCTTCAAGACTTACTGTGAAACACAACAGGCCCTTGTCTACTCATGTCCTCCTTTCCAGAGGCACCAGTTTTACCTCTTTTATCTGATTTTTTGGTATTCATCTTCATTTTTCTAGGTAACATTCTTGCTTTTTTTTTTTTAACTCATCTTTATTGTTGAATGTATTACAGATGTCCCCCCTTTTTTCCCCTTTAACCCCCCCACCCCAACGCCCCCCTAGCCTTCCCCACACTATTGTCGGTATCCATTGTTTATGCATATGTGCATAGAAGTTCTTTGGTTTATCTCATCCTGCCCTGCCTCTCCCCTTCCCTTTGAGGTTCATCAGTCTAACAACCAATTTGTACTTCTTAATTCCTTCATCTTTTTCACCCATCCCCCCAGCCCCGACCCATCTGGCAAGCAACAAAAAGTTCTCTGTATCTATGAGTCTGTTTCTGTTCTGCTTGCTCATTTTGTTTGTAGATTCAATTGTTGATAGATATGTATTAATTGCCATTTTATTGTTCATATTTTTGTTCTCCTTCAAGAAGACCCTTCAACATTTCATATTATACTGGTTTGATGGTGATGACTTTAGCTTTTTCTTGTCAGGGAAACTCTTGATATGTCCATTGATTCTAAATGATAGCTTTGCAGGATAGAGTAGTCTTGGTTGTAGGTCGTTGCTTTACATTACCTTGAATATCTCTTGCCACTTCTTTCTGGCCTGCAAAGTTTTTTTTGAGAAATCAGCTGACAGTCTTATGGGAGCTCCAGTGTAGGTTACAGACTGCTTTTCTCTTGCTGCTTTTAAGATTCTCTCTTTGTATTTAACCTTTGGCATTTTGATGATGATGTGTCTTGGTGTGGTCCTCTTTGGGTTCATCTTGTTTGGGACTCTGTGCTTCCTGGACTTGTATGTCTGTTTCCTTCACCAAGTTAGGGAAGTTTTCTGTCATTATTGTTTCAAATAGGTTTTCAATTTCTTGTTCTCTCTTCTATTTCTGGCACCCCTATGATGCGAGCGTTGGCACATCTGAAATTGTCCCATAGGCTCCTTACACTATCCTCATTTTTTTAAATTCTTTTTTCTTTTTGCTGTTCTGATTGGGTGTTTTTTGCTTCCTTATATTCCAAATAGATGGTTTGCTTCTTGGCTTTACCTACTCTACTATTGATTCCCTGTAAATTATTCTTTATTTCAGTTAGTGCATCCTTCGTTTCTGACTGGTCCTTTTTTATGTTGTTGATGTTCTCACTAAGTTTCTAAGGGCCCAGCGACCACCAAGCACCTGTCAGACATGTGTGAGGCTATCTAGAACCAATCATCCCCAGCTGAAATGTCAACCGACCACAGATGCATGAATGAGGCTAGCTAAGATCATCAAGAACTATCCAGCAAAATTAAGAGATCAATCAATGGATGTTTTAAGCCACTACATTTTGGGTGTATTTGTCATGCAGTACTAAATAACTGATACAAGCTGCAAGGTAGACTGGTTTGCTCTGGTGTATAACTACTCTCCTGGTGTTATCATTGTAATTAGCCAGTTTATTAATATTAATACAAAGAAAGCCAAAGGGAAGGCCAGACATTATGCCCATGGTCATCTGGTCAGCTTCACCAGGAAGCTACAGCTTCACACTTCCCAGGGAACCACCAGTCCATTCCCTGCATGTCACTGGGGGGAAGGGATCAAACAAAGGCAGAGATGGGCACACGCACAGTGAAGTCAGGGTGATATAGGGAAGGTGCTTGCCTTTCAGTCTAGCCTGGGAAACAATGGGTTAGCTGAGGGGTGGACCCCATTGAAAGCAAGCAAAATTTTGGAAGGTTAAAATCCCCAAAGAGTTTTCTCCTGCCGTGTTCCCTCTCATTTTCTTGCTCCGTGACCCACTCTCACCCATGTGCTCACCTGTTCTCTCTCCATAGCCATGTAGCTTAAGTAGCCACATGGCCCATGGCTGTGCAGACCCCACATGCAATGGGCTGCAGCTGGGAACACAAGCTAAGCTAGGCAGATGCTGGACTGGACTGTGCTTTAATATGGAACAGAAATTCTGGGCAGTGGCCTTAACTCTGGCCCTACTGAAGACAAGATTGAACTTATTCCATGGTGAGATGGACAAAGATGGGAACTTGGAGGGGAAAACTCTTAATTTTACATCATCAGTAAAGTTTTTCACTAAACCACATCCTTCTGTGAGAGCCTGAGGATACTCTTTTCTTCACGGCACCCCAAGAACTCCACTTCCACTGATAATACTGAGACTCTCTTCATCATCATCCTGAAAGATGTCTTTTGCTTTTTTCCTACATTCGATCCCCTGTTTCTAGTAACCTATATCTTCCTCTTGCTTGCTTTCCTCCAATGACTTCCGAGGAAAAGGTATATGAAAAGTAAATTGTTTAAGATGTTGCATGTCTGAAATGTATTTTTTTTAAATATCCTGTATACATGTTATGATTTTTTTATTTGAGTTTCTCATTTTAACTATGAATACCTTAAGCAAAATTATCTATTTTAAAAGTGAAAGCAGACAGAAAAGAAAACAAAGGAAGTCAAATACCAAAAACTGACTATTGAACATTTCTGCTTCTTTTTTTTATTAATTTATTTTTGTTACAGATGTTTCTCCTTTTTTCCCCCATTGACACCCTCCTCCCCATCCCCCCACCACCGTCCCCAGCTTTGTTGTCCATGTCCATAAGTTACGCATACATGCACATAAGTTCTGTGGTTTATCTCTTCCCTCTCTTGCCACCCCTCTTCTGAGGGTTGTCAGTCTGTACCCTACTTTCACATCTCTGAGTCTACCCTGATCCTCAGACTGTTATGTTAATTATATTCCACAAATAAGTGAGATCATGTGATATTTGTCTTTCTCTGCTTGGCTTGTTTCGCTTAGGATAATACTCTCGAGGTCCCTCCATGTCGTCTCAAAGGATAAGAGATCTTTCTTTCTTACAGCTGCATAGTACTCCATTGTGTATATGTACCACGGCTTTTTTATCCATTCACTACTGATGGACACTTGGGCTGTTCCAGATCTTAGCTATTGTAAATAGTGCTGCCATGAACATGGGGGTACATGTAGTCTTTCTGATTGGTGTTTCAGGCTTCCTAGGGTATATTCCAAGAAGTGGGATCACTGGGTCAAATGGTAATTCAATTTTTAATTTTTTGAGGTAACACCATAGTGTTTCCCACAGTGGCTGCACCAGTCTGTATTCCCACCAGCAGTGTACTAGAGTCCCCTTTTCTCCACACCCTGGCCAACACTTGTTGTTTGATGCTTTGTTGATGGCGGCCATTCTGACAGGTGTGAGGTGATACGTCATTGTTGTTTTAATTTGCATCTCTCTGATGATTAGTGATGTTGAGCATTTCTTCATATGTCTCTTGGCCATTTGTATGTCCTGTTTGGAGAGGTGTCTATTTAGTTCCTCTGCCCATTTTTAATTAGGTTCTTTGTCTTCCTTTTGTTGAGTTGTATGAGCACTCTGTATATTTTGGAAATTAACCCCTTATCTGATGTATCATTGGCAATTATGCTCTCCCATACAGTGGGTTCCCTTTCCATTTTGATGGTTGTTTCTCTTACGTGCAGAAGCTTTTTAGTTTGATGTAGTCCCATGTGTTCATTTTTTCCTTTGTTTCTCTTGCCTTAGGACTCAGCAGTTCTCAATCTTCCTAATGCTGCGACCGTTTAATAGAGTTCCTCATGTTGTGGTGACCACCCAACCACAAAATTATTTTCGTTGCTACTTCATAACTGTAATTTTGCTACTGTTATGTCTTAGGCAACCCCTGTGAAAGGGTCGTTCGACCCCCAAAGTGATTGCAACCCACAGGTTGAGAACCGCTGCTTAGGTGATGTATCAGTGAAAATTCTGCTGTGTATGATGTCTGAAATTTTGTTGCCTGCATTTTCTTACAGAATTTTTATGGATTCACAAGTCACATTTAAGTCTTTTATCCATTTTGAGTTTATTCTCGTGTATGGTGTAAGTTTGTGGTCTAGCTTCATTTTTTTGCAAGTAGCTGTCCAATTTTCCCAACACCATTTATTGAAGAGACTGTCTTGACTCCAAGTATGCTCTTGCCACCTTTGTCAAATATTAATTGAGCATATTGTCTTGAGTCAATTTCTGGGTTCTCTATTCTGTTCCATTGATCTGTCTGCCTGTTTTTGTGCCAGTACCAGGCTGTTTTGATTACAGTGGCTTTGTAGTATAACCTGAAATCTGGTAATATGATCCTTCCTACTTTGTTCTTCTTTTTCAAGATTGCTGTGGCTATTCGGGGTCTTTTTTGGTTCCATATAAACTTTTGAAGTGTTTGTTCTAGTTCTGTGAAATATGTCGTTGATATTTTGATGGGGATTACATTGAATCTATAGATTGCTTTGGGTAGTAAGGACATTTTAATGATGTTAATTCTTCCAATCCATGAACAAGGTATATGTTTCTACTTTTTTATATCTTCCTCTATTTCTTTTTTCAATGACCTGTAGTTTTCTGTGAAGAGGTCCTTTACTTCTTTGGTTAAGTTTATCCTTAGGTATCTTAATTTTTTTGCTGCGATGGTAAACGGGATTGTTTTTTTAGTTTCTCTTTCTGTGATTTCATCATTGGTGTATAAGAATGCCATCAATTTCTTGATGTTAATTTTGTATCCTGCTACTTGCCAAATTCATTTATTAAGTCTAGTAGATTTTTGATGGAGTCTTTAGGGTTTTCTATGTACAATATCATGTCATCTGCAAATAATGACAGTTTTACTTCCTCCTTTCCAATTGGACCCCTTTTATTTTTTCTTCATGTCTAATTGCTGTGGCTAAGACTTACAGTACTATGTTAAATAAGAGTGGTGAAAGTGGGCATCTCTGTCTTGTTCCTGTTCTTCAGGGGAATGCTTTTAGTTTTTGCCCATTGAATATGATGTTGGCTGTAGGTCTTTCATATCTGGCCTTTATTATGTTGAGATATGGTCCCTCTATTCTCACACTGCTGAGCGTTTTTATCAGAAATGGGTGCTGAATTTTGTCGAATGCTTTTTCAGCATCTATTGATATGATCATATGGTTTTTATCTTTCATTTTGTTTATGTGATGTATCATATTTATTGGTTTTTGAATATTGTACCATCCTTGCATGCCTGGGATGAAACCCACTAGGCCATGATGAATAATTTTTTTTTATATTGCTAGATCCAATTTGCTAATATTTTGTCAAGGGTTTTAGCATCTGTGTTCATCAGGGATATTGGCCTGTAATATTCTTTCTTTGTAGTGTCTTTATCCAGTTTTGGAATTAGGATTATGCTGGCCTCATAAAATGAGTTTGGAAGTGTTCCATCTTCTTGGATTTTTTGGAATAGTTTGAGGAGAATGGGTATTAGATCTTCTTTGAATGTTCAGTAAAACTCCCCCGTGAAGCCATCTGAGCCTGGGCTTTTGTTTGCTGGGAGTTTCTTAATTACATCTTCAATTTCCTTTGTTGTTATTGGTCTGTTCGAGTTTTCTATATCTTCCTGGTTCAGTTTTGGGAGGCTGTGTGTTTCTAGAAAATTGTCCACTTCTCCTAGGTTGTCCAATTTGTTGGCATATAATTGTTCATAGTACGTTTCGATGTTCCTTTGAATTTCTGTGGTGTCAGTTGTTATTTCTCCTCTTTCATTTCTGATTTTATTTCGTTCCTCTCTTTTTGTTTCTTGGTGAGTCTGGCTAAAGGTCCATCGATCTTGTTTATCTTTTCAAAGAACCAGTTTTTTGTTTCATTGATCTTTTGAATTGTTTTTTTTAGTCTCTATGTCATTTATTTCTGCTCTGACCTTTACTATTTCCTTCCTCCTACTAGCTCTGGGTTTTTCTTTTTGTTTACTTTCTAGTTCTTTAAGTTGTAGGGTTAGAAAGTCAATTAGGAATTTATCTTGTTTTTTAGGTAGGCCTGTAGTGCTATGAATTTCCCTCTAATGACTGCTTTTGTTGTGTCCCATAGATTTTGTGTTGTTGTGTGTCCAGTTTCATTGGTTTCCAGGAAATTTTTAATTTCTTCCTTTATCTCGTTAGTAACCCATTTGTTGTTTAATAGCATGCTATTTAGCCTCCAAGTGTTTGAATGTTTTTGTGTGTTTTTATTGTAATTGAGTTCTAGTTTCATGCCACCATGATCTGAGAAGATGCTTGATATGATTTCAATTTTCTTGAATTTGTAGAGACTTGCTTTGTGTCCTAACATGTGGTCTATCTTTGAGAATGACCCATGTGTACTTGAGAAGAATGTATATTCTGCACCTTTGGGGTGAAATATTCTGTAAATATCAGTGAAGTCCAACTGATCTAGTTTGTTTTTTAAGGACTCTATGTCCTTGTTAGTTTTTTTCCTAGAAGATCTATCCAGTCGTGTCAGTGGCATGTTAAAGTCACCCACTATGATCGTGTTGCTATTGATCTCTCCCTTGAAGTCCTCCAGAAGTTTTTTTAAATATATTTTGTTGCTCCAGTGTTTGGTGCATATATGTTTACCAGGGTTATATCCTCTTGTTGGATTGATCCTTTTAATATTATGTAGTGACCTTCTCTGTCTCTTATCATGGCCCTTGTTTGAAGTCTATCATGTCAGATATGAGTATTGCTACACCAGCTTTTTTTCCATTTCCATTTGCTTGGAAAAATTTTTTCCATCCCTTCACTTTCATCCTGTGTGAGTCTTTTGTTGTAAGGTGGGTCTCTTGTAGACAGCATATATATGGGTCGTGTTTTCTTATCCAATCAGCTACCCTATGTCTTTTGATTGGAGCATTCAAGCCATTTACATTTAAGGTAATTATTGATAGATAGTTATTAGTTGCCATTTTAATTTTATGCCCGTGTTCCTCTCTCTCTCTCTGTTTCTTCTTCTTCTTACATCAGTCCCTTCAGCATTTCTTGCAGTCCTGGTTTGGTGGTGGTAAATTCCTTTAGTTTTTTTGGTGTTTTTTTTTTGTTTGTTTGGTTGGTTTTTTTGTTTGTTTGTTTGTTTGTTTGTTTTTATCTATGAAGCTCTTTATTTCTCCTTCAGTTTTGAATGATAGCCTTGCTGGATAGAGTAGTCTTGGATTCAGACCCTTGCCTTGCATTACTTTGTACACTTCATGCCACTCCCTTTTGGCCTGCATCGTTTCTATTGAAAAATCAGCTGACAGTCTAATGGGAGCTCCCTTGTTGGTAACTTTCTGTCTCTCTCTTGTTTCCTTTAAGATTCTTTCTTTGTCTTTAATGTTTGTCATTTTTATTATGATGTGTCCAGCTGTGGGTCTTCTGGGGTTCATCTTGCTTGGGACTTTGTGTGTTTCCTGGACTTGTGTGACTTTTTTCTTCACCAGTTTAGGGAAGTTTTCTGTCATTATTTCTTCAAACAAGTTTTCTGTCCTTTCTCTGATTCTTCTCCTTCAGGTATCTCTATAATGCGAATGTTGTTATGTTTCATGTTGTCCCACAGCTCCCTTAAACTTTCCTCCTGCTTTAAAAATTTTTTTTCCATTTGCTGCTCTATTTGGGTGTTTTTCTCTACCTTGTCTTCTAAGTCGGTGATTCAGTCTTCAGCTTCTTCTAATCTACTATTGAACCCTTCTAAGGTATTTTTCATAACAGCTATGTCATTCTTTATTTCCTCCTGATTTTTATGCATAGCTTCTACCTCTTTATGAGTAGCTTCTACCTATTTTTTTAAGCTGAAGTAGTTCCCAGTGAGCTCTTCACAATTCTTGTTAAGTTGCTTGTAGTTCTCACCAAATTGAGTGCCCTTAAAATCATTGCCTTGAATTCTTTATCTGATAAGTTGCTGTCTTCCATTTCCTGTAGTTCCTTTTCTGGTGATTCCTCTTTTTCTTTCCTTTGGGTGTTGTTTCTTTGTCTCCTCATTTTAGCCATCTGGTAGCTCTAGACGTGGTGAGGGATGTTTGGATGTTTAGGCAGCTCACTGTATATCAAATAAGGCTACTGTGCCTTCCAGACTGTTTTGCTGTGTGTAGTCTCTTACCTGCTGTGGATTCTGGAGGATTGACTACTGGAGGCTGGTATTGGTGTGTCCTGGTAGGTGCTGCTGCTGGATCACGTAGGCCCCTCTGGAGCTGTGTTCCCAGGTGGTCACTGGTGCCACCTGTAGCTGTATAGCTCACGCACTGTTGGAACTATGCTCCCTGCTTGTACCATGGGCAGCTGTGTTACACAGGTCTCACTGGAGCCCTGGCTCCCCACCGATCTTATGGGCAGCTGGATCTCAGAGTTCCTTTGAAGACCCGGCCCCACGCCTATCTTGTGGGCTGCTGGGTTGCGCAGGCCTTTCTGGTGCCCCAGCACCCCACTGGTCCTGCAGGTGGCTGAATCACACAGTTCCTTTGGAGACCCAACTCCACGCCTATCTTGTGGGTCACTGGGTTGCACAGGCCTCTCTGGTGCCCCAGCACCCCACAGGTCCCGCGGGCGGTTGGATCGCACTGGTCCTCAGCTCCTGCTCAGCCTTTGCTGTAGTTTTTGGGGATGGTTCTCTGCTGCTGGTCTATGCTTCTGTTGCCTGGGGATGGATGTCTGCTCCCTAGCCTCTGTTCCTGGGGGTATATCTCGACTCTGATCGAGCTGCTACTGTGGGGGATGGTGCTGGGCTCTCAGCTGTTTGCGGCTTCTGCAACCAGCACCTTGGCAGCTCCACTACTGTGCACTGGTCTGTGTTGACACAGGGTGTCCACTGGTCCAATGGTGCCAGGTGCACTGGTGGGCTCAGGTTGCTGGGCCCTAGCCACTCCTATTGCCTCCTCCCAGGGAAGACCCGGGATCTTCCAAAATGGTGGGACCTCCCTGTGGCACAGGGAGAAGGACCCTGAAGGGCCGCTTACCATGGTAGCTGGCTGCTCCCGTCCACAGCACAGGAACCTGCTGCTCTGTGTCTCTGCACTGCACGAGTTTGGTCATCCACCTTCACATCCACTCACACTCCCTCACACCCTAGTTCACTCTCTCACACACTCACCCTCCCTCCAGTCCTGCCAGCTGCCATCTTCCTCCAAAATCGTATGGACATTTTAATGATGTTAATTCTTTCTATTCATGAGCATGATATATATTTCCATTTATTTGTATATTCTTCAATATCTTTCTTCAATGTCTTAAATTTTTTCTGAGTATAGGTCTTTTACCTCCTTGTTTAAATTTATTCCCAGGTATTATATTTTGATTTGATGCAATTGTAAATAAGATTGTTTTCTTAGTTTCTCTTTCTGATAGTTTATTATTGGTGTGTAAAACTGCAGTCAATTTCTGAATATTTATTTTGTATCCTGCTACTTTATTGAATTTATTTATCAGTTCTAGTAGTTTTCTGATGGAATCTTTAGGTTCTCTTTATATAGTGCCATGTGATCTGCAAGTATTGACAGTTTTACTTTTTTCCCCTCCTATTTGGGTGGCTTTTATTTCTTCTTCTTGTCTGATTGCTGTGGCTAGGACTTCCAATACTATGTTGAATAGGAGTTATGAAAGTGGACATCCTTGTCTTGTTCCTGATCTTAATGGAAACAATTTTAGTTTTTGCACATTGAGTAGGTTGTTGGGTATGGATTTGTTATATATGGCCTTTATTATGTTGATATATATTCCCTCTATTCCTACTTTGCTGAGAGTTTTTATCATAAATGGATGCTGGATTTTGTCAAAAGCTTTTTGATATAATCATATGATTTTTATCTTTCATATTGCTTATGTGGTGTATCATGTTAATTTATGTGTGGATATTGAACCAGCCTTTTATCCCAGGAATAAATCCCACTTGATCAGGGTGCATGATCTTTTTAATGTATTGCTGAATTCAGTCTGCTAATATTTTGTTGAGAATTTTTGCATCTATGTTCATCAGGGATATATATATATATATATATATATATATATATATATATATATATAAATGTTTTTGTCAGCTTTTGGAATCAGGATGGTGCTGGTCTTATAAAGTAAGCTTGGGAGCTTTCTCTCTTCTAAAATTTTTTGGAATTGTTTGAGAAGGATAAGTGTTAACTCTTCTTTGAATGTTTGGTAAAATTTGCCTGTTAAACCATTTGTTCCAGGACTTTGGTTTTTGGGAATATTTTGATTAGTGCTTCAATTTTATTCGTAGTAATCATTATGTTGAGATTTTCTGTTTTTGTTTTTGTTTTTTTGATTCAGTCTTTGACGACTGTATATTTCTTGGAATTTATTCATTTCTTCCAGATTTTCCATGTTGTTGGCATATAATTGTTTGTAGTATTTTCTTACAATCCTTTGTATTTCTGTGGTATCAGTTGTTACTTCTCTCATTTCTAATTTTAAGTATTTGTCTCTCTTTTTTTCTTGATAAGTTTGGTTAAAGGTTTGTCTATCTTGTTTATCTTTTCAAAGAAGCAGTTCTTGGTTTCACTGATGTTTGTATATTTTTTAGACTCTGTTTTGTGTATTTCTGCTCTGATCTTATTTGCTTCCTTTCATGAACTTTGGGCTTTGTTTGTTGTTCTTTTTCTAATTTCTTTAGGTGTAACATTAAGTTGTTTATTTGAGATTTTTTCTTGTTTCTTAAAGTAAATCTGTACTGTTATGAATTTCCCTCTTAGGATTGACTGATTTCACCGTGACCTATAGATTTTATGTTTTTTTTTTTTTTTTTTTTTTTTTTTTTTTTTTTTTTTTGTGGGAAAAGAGCCAATTTATGAAATTAAATACAGTCTGTGGAGGGAGAGAGAACCAGGTGAGGGCGCCTCCACCCTGGTGGGCCCAGCACAGCTGGAGCTCAGCACGACGTGCATGCGTCCTTGCTTTTCCTCCCCGCTCTGGAGGGAGCTGAAATAGGCCAGGCCCCAGCCTGGCAGCCAGGGTATGAGAGTCTAGGGGGGACAGAAGTCGGAGAAGTAGGGGTGCTGCAGGGCCTCCTCTGCCGAGATGCGCTGGACGGGGTTGCACTTCAGAAGGTTCTGCAGCAGGTCCCTGCCTGTGGCATTGAGCTTGGGTACGACGTTCACCAGGGATGTTGTGGCCGGGTACATTGGGTAGGGCTTATAGTCTGGCAGCTTAGTCATGGCAGGCCACTGCTCCTCGGTCGGTGTCCCCAGCAGTCGGAAGATCCTCTTCAGCTGATCATCTACATCATTGCCGGGGAAGAGAGGCCGACCCGCATTGGCCAGCTCTGCAAAAATACAGCCGGCTGACCACATGTCAATGGACGTGGAGTACAGCTTGGCCCCAAAGAGGACATCCGGTGGGCGGTACCACAGCGTGACCACCTCAGCTGAGTAACAGCGAACAGGGATCCCAAAGGCTCGAGCCAACCCGAAGTCAGCCAATTTCAGCTCCCCATTCCTGTTTATGAGCAGGTTCTGGGGCTTCAGGTCCCTGTGTAGCACGTTTCGGCTGTGACAAAATCCCAGGCCTTTTAGCAGCTGGAAGAGGAATGACTTCACGGTTTCAGGATCTAGGTCACCATTACAGCTGTCAAAATATTTCTTAAGGTCCTGGTCACAGAACTCAAAAACCAAAGTCAGCTTCTTGTCACTATGCAGGACGTCATGAAGCCTGACGATGTTCTTGTGCTTCAGCTCTTTGAGTAGGCAGATTTCCCGAAGGGCAGAACTCGGCACTCCCTCATCATCATCATCCAGCCTCACCCGTTTCAGAGCCACAATCTCATGAGTCTCCCGGTTTTTGGCCTTGAACACTGTTCCGTAGGTGCCTTCCCCAATCTTCTCCAGTTTCTCGTATTTCTGCATCGCGGCAGCCGCGGGGACCCTTGCGGGCCCTCCGTTCTAATACTCTAGCCCCAGATTTTATGTTGTTATATTTTCATTTTCATTTGTCTCAAGGTATCTTGCAATTTTTTTTTCTCATTGTTAACCCATTCCTTGTTTAGTAACATGCTAAATAATGTGTGTGCTTTAGTTTTTTTCTTGTAATTGATTTCTAATATCATACCACTGTGGTGAGAGAAGATGCTTGATATGCTTTCAATCTTTTAAATTTATTGAGAATTGTTTTGTGACCTAACACGTGGGCTATCATAAAAAAGTGTTCCATTTGAATTTGAAAGTAATATATATTCTGCTGCTTTGGGTTGGAATACTCTAGAAATATCAATAAATTCAGCTGGTCTAGTGTGTTATTTAAAATTGCTATTTCCTTGTTGATTTTCTGTCTGGAAGATATACTGATTGATGTCAATGGAGTGTTAAAGTCCCTACTTTGACTGTATTATTATCAGTCTCTCCCTTTATGTTCATCAATATTTGCTTTATATATTTAGGTGCTCTTATATTGGATACATAAATCTTTACAAGGGTTTTATCCTCTTATTGGATTGATCCCTTTATCATTACATAATGTCCTTCTTTGTCACTTATTACAACCTTTGTTGTAAAGTCTATTTTGTGTGATATTAGTATTGCTACCCCAGCTTTTTTTTTTTTTATTTGCATAAAATATCTTTTTCGTACCTTTACTTTCAGTCTGTGTTTCTTTTGATCTGAAGTGGGTCTCTTGTAGACAGCATATTTATGGTGTCTTATCCATTCAGCTACCCAATGTCTTTTGATTGGATCAGTTAATCCTTTTATACTTAAAGTGATTATTAATAGGTACATAGTTATTATCAATTTATTATTTATATCTATGTTCCTTTCTTCTCCTTCTCCTTCTCCTTCTCCTTCTCCTTCTCCTTCTCCTTCTCCTTCTCCTTCTCCTTCTCCTTCTCCTTCTCCTTCTCCTTCTCCTTCTCAGTGAAGTCCCGTTAACATTTGTTGTAATACTGGTTTGGTGGTGATAAATTCCTTTACTTTTTCTTATCTTGGAAGGTCTTTATCTCTTCAATTTTAAATAATAGGCTTGTTGGGTAGAGTAGTCTTAGTTTTAGATCCTTACTTTTTATTACTTTGAATATTTCATGCCAATCCCTTCTGACCTGAAAAGTTTATGCTGAGAGTCAGCTGACAGTCTTATGGGAGATCCCTTGTAAGTAACTGTCTTTCTCTTGCTGCTTTTAATATTCTTTTTATCTTCAACTTTTGCCATTTTAATTATGATGTGTCTTTGTGTGGGCCTCTTTGGGTTCATCTTGTTTGCACTTCCTGGAAATATATGTTTTTCTCCTTCACCAGGTTATAAAACTTTTCAGTCATTATTTTCCCCAGTAGCTTCTCAGTCCCTTGATTGCGCTCCTTTACTTCTGGGACCCCTGTGAGTTAAATGTTGTTACACTTGATGTTGTCCCATGTGTCCCTTAAACTATCATTTTTTTTTTTTTTTCTGCTCTAATTGGGTGTTTTCTGATACCTTGTCTTACAAATTGCTAATTTGATCCTCTGCTTTATTTAACCTGCTATTGATACCTTCTAGTGTATTTTTTATTTCAGTTATTATGCTTTTCATTCTTGGCTTATTCATTTTCATGTCCTTTTTTATGCTGTTGAAGTTGTCACTAAGTTCCTTTTACATCCTTATAACCATTGTTTTGAACTCCGTAGCAGGTACATTGATTGCTTCCATTTCATTTAGTTCTTTTTCTGGAGATTTCTCCTGTTCTTTCATTTGAGGCATATTTTTTTGTCTCCCCATTGTTGTTGCCCCTCTGTTTGTTTCCTCCTCCTCCTCCTCCTCCTCCTCCTCCTCCTTCTTCTTCTCCTTCTTCTTTGTTAATCCTCACCCAAGGATACTTTTCCATTGATTTTTAAATTGAGTAGAAGGTAGGGAAGGGGAGAGAGAGAAAGAGAAACATCAATGTGAGAGAGAAACATTGATTGCTTGCCTCCCTCACAACCCTGACTGGGTCTGGGGATTGAACAAGCAACCCAGGTACGTGCCCTTGACTGGGAATCAAACCCACGACCCTTAGGTCCACAGACCAACCCTCTAAGTGCTGAGCCAAACCAGCCAGGGCCATTTTTTATTTTTGAAATGCTAATCTTCCTTGATCAATTTCTTAATTGTCTTAGTTTCTATCTCCTATTTTCCAGTTCTTTTTCTTTATGCTAGTAAAATTTCTCAACTTTATATTTCAACCTTTCTATCGAAAACTGTTATTTCTGTTATTATTTTAATTTCTAACACCTTCTTTATGTTTTGATTATATGCCATTTATTTATTTATTTGTTCATCTATATTGGGGTAGCATTCTGTTCTTGTTTCAAGGTCACAGTAGCTTCTCTTTGTGAGGTTTTTGATGGTTATCTTACCTTTATTTCTTCAACATTACTTTTTGCTCTTTATTTTCTATCTTCAAGGTTAAAGGCTTTCCTCAGATATCTCAGTCTTTGTATCCAACAGTATTTAAGAGTGAGGCACTAGAACACTGGCTGGAAGCTCTGAGGATATGAGAGACACTGGTCTGATGTGAGCTCCATTGTAGGAGCATCAGAATGGGCTGTTTAATGGGGAAACTTCGAATTTCAGTATCTTTTCAATGTCATGTCTTTCATCATAGACTAGCCATATTTTCTAGAAAAAACTCTTCCAGTGTCTTGCCAGGAAGGTGACAATCTAGCTTTCAGTGTCCTGGACTCAGAACAGAGAAAACCAGATGTGGCATGTTATGTCTCCAAAGCTACATGCATACATTCACTTAATCCCCTATTGTTAGTACAGTTCCATCATCCTCAGCTGCACTGGTATGCTTTCATACACATCATCTGTTTTATCTCATTCTGAAAATGAACTGTCACTCTTTGTCAGTTAAGAAGGGGCATGGATGCTGCATGGATCTGGGGAGGAGTTTAGGGACCCAATTCCTTCTAAAATAGACTTCCTAACATACTCCTTGTTGAATGCACACCACTTTTACCCTCTTTCCACAAAGTACCTGCTGCCATTAGTTTCTAAGTCTTTGGATATTCTGCAAATTGGATTAGTTCTTAGTTTTCTCTACTGCTTGATTAGATTCAATTTTCTTAGCTCTGCTTATTCTATCACTATGTATTCATCTGCTTTTCAGATATCTCTTCTCCAACTCCCTCCATTCATTGAGCTTCAGCCTTAAACTCTTCCTTCACTGGTTGTGTCAGTGGGGTGCCAAGAACGTGCATGTTAAATCTTCTGTCTTTACACAGAACTTGTTTTTCATTTTCTATTTATGTGAAGTGTGTTAATGGCTTCATAATTAAGTCTAGCTTGTAATTTATTTGTGATAGATCTAAAACTGGTTTATGAAAGGTGGCTCCAATTATAATCATCTTAAGGTGATGTTTTCCATCCTGGCTGATGTGGCTCAGTTGGTTGGAGCATCATCCTGTACACCAAAATGTCATGGGTTTGATTTATGGTCAGGACACATACCCAGGTTGCAGGTTTGATCCCTGGTTGGAGTGTGTATGGAAGGAAATCAGTCAGGGTTTCTCTATCTCTCTCTCCCTCTTCCTTTTTCTCTCTCTGAAATCAATAAGAACATTTCCCCAGGTGAGGAAGGAAAAGAAAAGTAATGTTTTCCTCCTTAACAATATAGAACAGAAAATGTTTGGCACTAACCCAATTGAAGGGGGAAACATAATTGTAAGTCAAGTTTAATATGCCTGAAAATATTTTTTCATGCATTTGTATGCCAACAGTTTCATAACAACCTTAATAAGAAAATTCCCAAGCCTGTGCAAACATGTGGGAGCGGTGTAGTCATACATAATCTCACACCAAAATCTGCCAAGGCAGTGCATGTTATGGAATTCATAATTTTAGTTTTCATTCCACATAGTAGTTCAAAGCTGGAAACATATGTGCTTATGAATCTTTGTCAAGTTAATCACTTTTGCCTGTTATACCAAAAGCTTAATACAGACTTCTTAACAATCTATCACTAGAGTAATCTGCTTATTAATCCTATGATAAATCACACACAAGGTAAGTTAATGTTGTTCTGATAATTGCAGTCATTTTTTCCAGAGCTCTGCTTCTCTGCTGCCTTTTGGAGATGACTAGCTTCCTTACCCAGAACCAAGCCAGATAACAATACACTATAACACTGCAAAACAAAACTCCAATGGGAAGGTACACACAGGTTATTCCGTCTCCCCCTGAAATAGCTCCTTCTTCTTTGCCTGAAACCATGATCCACTCTCCCCACCTTTAGAAAATCTTCCCTTGATTCTGCCAATTCCTGAAAGTTGCCTTTGACCTTCCGTGGTCTTTTGTTACTTCTATCTTCTTTGATACCATAGCGGTATTTGCTGAGATGACTTAGACCCTCCTCACTGAAAGATAACTTATAAAACAACTCAAATATAATGAGCCTCAGTAGGAAATCTTGATTTCCCACCTCAAACTCAAACTTCTCTGCATTAATCATATCTTAGTTGGTAATAATAAAAAAAATTAAAGTTATTTAGATATCGTGCTATTGCTTTACATATATTAACTCTTTTCACCATGATAATCATCCTATGAAATACAATTTATTATACTCATTTTTATAAATAAAAAAAAACTAAGTCCAGAGAGTGTATGTAATTTGTGCAAGGTAAAATGCTGGTCAGTGGCAGTTCATGCATGTGAACATTCATCCAGTTACCCAAGCCAGAATCAGCAGTAATTTCTCTCTTTCCTTTTCTTTCTACATTTTTACCATCTTAGGCCAGGCTACCATCATTTCTCACTTGGACCACTGTGCCAGCCTTCCAATTATTTTTATTCATGGTCCTTATAGACTATTTTCCATATAGCTGACATGTGGATTTGAAAAATCCCTAATCACAATGAGGGATTTTTAACAAACTTTTTGCAAAAACAGACTTGGTGTCATCCACATAGTTGTATAGATAAAGATGTATCTTTATTGTGTGGATAACACACTTAACAAACCAAATTTGATGGACATATATGGACCACTGCACACACATATAAAAGATAGAGAATACACATGTTTTTCAACAACATGTAGAACATTTACATGATTTGACTATGTCCTAGGTCACAAAGTGAGTTTCAACCGATGCCAAATAATCATTATCAAATAGGCTACAATCTTTGATCATAATATAATAAAATTTCAAATCAGTAACAAAAAGATGGTCAACTCCTCTGCACTGTTCTCCCCTTCCCCTTCCCCCTGTAAAAGGGAACTATGATTCCCAGGCTCCCTTGAGCTCTGGCATCCAGGTAGTCTCTGCCAATAGGGTCACTGACAGCACTGACCTTAGCCTGGGAGGAAGGAGGGAAAAGGCAAGCTGCTTCCTCCTTCCCACAGACAGCCTCTCTTGGCTCCCAGCTTCTGTTGGGCAGTCCTTACTTTAGCTCTAACTCACTTCAGATGACTCCAGGTTTCAGCTTGGCTAAAGCCACCTCCTTCTACTGTCCCTTCAGACCTAGAAGTGGTAACGGCTTCCTGCCATTGCTAATCTCTGGATTGCCTTAGCATCCCCAGTTGGCTTCTCAATACATCGTCACCATGGAATCAATTCTCTGTGTTATAGTCCCCTCCCATCAGATCTATATATCTATATTTATCCATTTATCATTGTCATGTAAAATTTCTTGGGGCAAGAGCCCAAAGAAAGAGGCCGACAACTCCAGCATTACAGTATGAGTTTATCAAGGGAATTTATACACGAGGCTCATCACGGGTAGCAGCAAGACAACATGGACATCCTCAGAGCTACATGGCAGGCACTAAGCGGTTACATGGACAAAACAGGATGGTTAGGAGTACCAGGCATGACCTGTACCAGGTAAGGGAGGAGTTGCCTACATACTTCTTCAGGGCAGGTCAAGGGCCTATTCCTGAAACCAGCCTGCTTGGGGCCCAGGGGAGAAGTCAGACAGTCTCTGAGGGGTTTAGGGGACACAATCTCTGTTCTGGCCCAGATCTAGCTGCTCTGGCCCAAGGATCAGCTGCATTGAGGCAGGATCAGGCAGCAGCCACATCCTGGAACAGTGTCTCTTCCACAGTCACTTCTCTGTCCTGGCTGATCACTCCGCATGGTTGGAAATGGCTTCTAAATAATTTATGGGTTTATGTTTGGACATGAACAACACCACAAACTACGTATCAACATTTTGGGATGTAGGTAAAGTATTACTTATAGGGAAATTTATATCTCAAAAAGCAAGATCTCAGGTTAACCCACCTACTAGGTTGATTGACTTGTTTGTACTACATTCACTAGTCTATTTAACTCATTTCCTTTCTTTCCCCAATTATCTATAATTCCACGATTTTTGAAGCATCTATAGCTCTGTTACTAACCTCCACTTGCACTACCTTATTAGCCCCTGAAGCAATACTTTTACCCCCATGCCTGCCTCAGGCATTAACTTTATGCTGGTTGGTATATCGCTTGCCCTGGCTTCTCTCCTGAATTCCATTCCCATGTTTACAATGGTGTACTGGACATAGTTTACATTTTCAGAACACCAAATTTAACACGGCTAAAACTGAATTCATCATCCTGCCCCTCACACTCTAGACTTAAGTCTGCTGTTCTTAATCCTCTGCCTGACCCTGTCACTTTCCCAAATACCCATCCTTGAAAATTCAGATACCTTCAGGGTGGAGACCGCCTCTCTCTCTCATAGTGATGGCTTTTGTCCCAAGCTAAAAGCCTGACACATACTAAGTATGCAGTAAATATTGTTTGAATCATCAAAAGCCTCCACCCTCTAATTCCATAAACGTTTCCAATTTTTATAGCTCTGTAATGCCCTCTCAAATCCATTCTCTTACTTCTGTTTTTGTTGTGACTAGTCCTCTTGACCACTTACCTGGAGAGGCACAGGGCAGGCTGAAACTCTGAGAGTTAAATTATAATTAATCTCATAATAGTGGTCAATAAAAGTCATGTTAAAAGGCAAAATGCTTCACCCTGACCAGTGTGGCTTAGTTGGTTGAGTGTCATCCCACGAACTGAGAAGTTACAGGCTCGATCCAGGTGGGGGCTGTGTGGGAGGCAGCTGATCGATGTTTCTCTCTCTCTCATCAATAAAAACATACTTAAAAAAAGCAAAAAAAAAAAAAAAAAAGCCCAGCAGTCTTTTTTTAAAAAGGGCAAAATGCTTCCTAGTCAGCAAGAAGAGTGAGACCTGACTGCAAGATTCTTAAAGCTGTTAACCATAATTGAGGAAGAGTGTGTTGAGCAGATGGAGAGTTGGTATGCAGGAAACCCAGCACAGGCTATAATGCCTCGCCTCAGAGCCTCACCAAGCCCTGCTCAAATGTCTCCCTGTTCCGGGGTTCAGCTTCCTCTGGTGATGTACATAGCCCAGTAGTTACAATATTTTTTGTTGGCTTAAACTTCCCTAGAGCTAAAGCTAACCAATCTCTAAATTTCTGACTATCCCACAACGATTTCTTCAATTATCCAGGCACAGAATGTAAAAATAATCACAGATTCTTGATCCTTTCTATTCCTTGTGTCTACTTGATCTTTTTTTATTCTTACTCTTTCCTTTTTCCTCTCTTTTTTTTATTCCTGCCTCTTCCCTTCCAACCATAATTTATGAGATGCTCATTTAAACACACCCGGATTAGTTCTCCAATTCGATCTCTTCGCTTGTTTTAACACCTCCTGAGAGGCCTACCCATGGTACTAGATTCCTCATCCCTGAGTTGCCTTTTGCTGTGTAAGGACAGAGGACCCAGGGGCAGACAAAGGTTCGCAGCAGCCTTTCTCTCCTGGTATTTAAAATAGGCACCACCTTCCTCAAGGAACCTGGCACTTCCCCTTTTGCCAACATTGTTGTGGGTTTAAGTCAGATGGAGTTCTCTACCCTTTCCTGAACCAAATATGCTCATATTTGTCCCCCAGGCTTTGCACTCAGTGTTGCCAAATCAGAGTCACACTTCAAAGTCCCATTTCCTCCTTAAAACCTTTGCTGATATTCCTGACCCACCCCAATTCCTTCCTTCCCTGGCATTCTTTAGGCCCAAGGACATTTAGGCGGGGTGAATTTGCTATGAAGCTAATGAGGCTTACATTTGAGGGCCCCTTACTTGAACACCCCTCTCCAAAACTATGTACTAATTTTTATTTATAATCTTGTATATATTTTTTTTTTCTTAAAGAAGATCTTCCAAGTTGTAAAAGCCTCGGGTTTTACATAATCTGAATCTGTCCCTGAGTTTAGGCAGTTAATTATATTCTTTCCCTGAAGTGTTTTCTAATTGGTTAATATACAACCAACTCCCTTTCTCAACTTAGAAAGAGCTTCTTGCTGTAGAATGTTGTACAGTGTGTAGTGTGGTAATTAGGAGGGTCGTTGGTGAGGTCCTATATAGACTCCAAACATTACCTCTGCCATTTCAGAGCTGTGTGGCAAGTTTTATTTCTTTACTTTATTGAGTCTCAGTGTCTTCATCTGATAAGTGGTAATGATTATAGTGAAGGCTGCATTATGACTTTCAGAGCCTCAAGGAACTTTTGCCTTAATGGGCCCCTTGACTCCATAAAAAATGTTACAAATTATATTCATGGCTGTATGAGTATAAAGACTAATATCCATGGAAGATTATATTCCTTTATTTTCCCTTTTGACTCTAAAAGAAACTCAAACATTTTCCTGGACTTCTAAAAGTATTGTGTAACCCAGGCATTGTGGCTAGTGAGCCTAATGGATAAGTCAGCCGTGATTACAGTCTCCACTCAGCAGCATTTGGTAAATGATAAATGAGACGATGAATGTGAAACATTTAACAAAGTGCCTGACACATATTAGGTGCTCAGTAGATATTAGCCATTATTATTTTTATTACAAGCCTCTTATGTATCCTTCACAGTGAATAATGAAAATAAATGCTTACCAGAATGATTTGAATAGAGCAAATTTGTGATGTTAAAAGACAAACTGAGGCATATTAAAAATTTTAAGAGTTTATTTTTTTTTTAAATCTATTGGAATCAGGCAGCAGCAAACGGAAACAGATTAGGAGTGCTCCAAGACAGGAGCCAGTGGAAAGACTTTTATAGAGAAGAGGCAAAAACAAGGCAAGGAAATGATTTGATTGGCTATAGCTTAAGTGGTTGCCTTATCTGGGAAAGCCTAGTTGGCTGTTTGTGATTGGTTGTCCTTAGGTTTTGATGTCTTAACCCTGAGGCCTTTCAGACATAGGTTTGGTTTGCTCACATAGATGACTAAGGTACCAAAGCTGCCTCACTCTAATGGCCTCCTTGTTGAATTAATTTAACAGAAACAATGGGAGTTGGAACAATTTTATGGTATATTTTAACAAACCTTTATAGAAATTAAAATCCAAAATTATCAGAGATTTAAAGAACAAAGAGAAAGAGAAGGAGGAGGAAAACCATGTACTTTATTTTATGAAATCATAATTACCTTGCCACCAAGATGGGGCAAGGACAATACAAGAAAAGAAAACTAAAGATGAAAAATTTGTAAGTAAAACATTAGCCAACAGGCCTTTAGTCTGAGCCCCAGTGATAGCTATTTGCCAAGTGGAAATAGAAAGAAGGCAGATGGATTCTTAACTCAGTGAAACTGTTGGGTTCTCCTTAATGCCCAGTTTCCCAGATTATGAAGAATGAGATATACCCCCAAAATACAAAGATAGTTTTTTAATTGGATCATTCTATGACCTGAAGAAGTGCCATTACCATGGATAGTTTGCTGTTCTTGACCATGGGTAGATGGAACATGCCTGAGATGCTGGTCACCATTATAACCTCACCAGGATACTGTACAGTTATTACTATACAGGGTATCTAACTAGGTGACCTGAAGCAACAAGAATTTTGTTAGAACCATTAACTCCAACCCTCTTCTACAGCAGACCTTCAACTAGATTAGCCAGTGCACAATAGGACTGTTATTATTCCTCCTCCTTGGTTACATGCCTTATTATTTATATTTTTATAGTCAACATTTGGCTATAAAATAGAAAGTTCACAAAAGGTGCTTCCAAGGGGTCAGTTGTCAAAATCTCTTTTTGTTTTCATTAATTATTTAATTTTGTGTTCTTTATGCTGTGAATAAAAATGGTTCTTTGTATCAGAAAGATGGCACTTAATATATTTTTGCTTTTCCTGCTTTTCAACAATAATCTGGTTGATAAGTATATTAAGAGCCATTGTATTTGATAAAATATATAACTATATAATTTTCTATTTGCATATAGCAGACAACATTGAATACTCATTATGAATAAGGGCTTTGGATTCAGAAAGGGTTGTATTCAAATCTTGGTTCTAATAGAAAAGGTCTGGAAATAAATACACCCAGTTGTTTGTAGAGGTTACCTCTGGTGCGGGGCACTGGAGAGAGGCCAGGCACCTACTTTTACTTTACACGCCTCCTCTGGATTATGTTGACTTGTTACAATAAGAATGTATAACTTTTTTAAAAATATGTTTTTATTGATCTTTTAGAGAAAGAGGAAGGGAGAGAGAGATAGAAACATTGATGTGAGAGAGAAATATGGATGGGCTGCCTCCTGCATGCTCCCTGTTGGGGATGGAGCCTGCAACCCAGACATGTGCTCTAACTGGGAATTGATCCGGGACCTCTCAGTCCATGGGATGATGCTCAATCCACTGAGCCACTGCAGCCAGGTGCATGTATGACTTTTGTAACTTGAAAAAAAGAGAAGGGAAGAGAGAGAGAACTAATTCTATGACCTTACGGAAACAATTCTGCCTCTCTATACCACAATTTACTCATCCATAATATGGGGAATTTTGAAGACTTGTTATGAGGAACTCATGAGATAATGCATATAAAGCATTTAGTATTCTTCCTGTAAATGCTGGCTATTGTCACCAGGAAAGTGATATCTGGCATCTAGTAAGTGTTCATAAAATGCTTAAGTGGTCAAAAAAACAATTTTTTAAAATGATAGGTATTGTTACTAACTATATTTTAAAATTTTATTTTGCTATATTTTAAAATTTTTTAATTTTAACTATATTTTAAAATTTTATTTTGCTTATTCTTTTTTTTCCTTATTGATTTTAGAGAGAGGGGAAGTGAGAGGGAGAGAGAGATAGAAACATCGATGAGAGAGAACATCAATTGGCCGCCTCCTGCATGCCCCCCACTGGGGATTGGACCCACAACCAGGGCATTGGGCCCACAACCTGGGCATATGTCCTGACCAGGAATCAAATCGGCAACCTCTTAGTGCATGGGTCGACACTCAACCACTGAGCCACACTGGCCGGACTGCTTATTCTTTTTTATGTTTGGCAAGTTTACCTTGTTTTTTTGCTTTGAGTTATTTGACCTTGGTTATTTGTTTTAAAGAAAAAAATAGACCCAAATTGAAAAACATTCTTCAAAATAACTCTTCCAGACTCTTCAAAAGTTTTAATGTCATAGAAGCAAAAAAAAGGTTGAGAAACTATTAATGCTAATTTCCTGATATGAACAATTGAATACTCATTAATATCTGAAATTATTGTTAAAATAATTAGTTACTAAAAATAGGCAGATAGTGGAGAAACACTGTGAATGATTTCTTATAGAATGTAAATTGATACAATTGTCCTGAAGGACAGACAATTTGGCAATATTTTTCAAAAACAGAAATGCACATACCCTTTGACTAGGAAGTTCCACTTCTAAGCAATTATCCTACAAAGATGGTTCCCTATGTGTGAAAAAGATTCAAATAAAATGGTATATTCATTACAAGACTTCATTGTAAGAGCAAAGTTTGGAAACAACATACATGATCATTGTAATGAGATGTTTAAATGAATTATGACACACTTATACAATAGAGTAAAATGAATATAATAGACTACTCTAAATGTACTTTTCTGGAAGGAATTCCAAAAGAAGGGAAGTTAATAGAAAAAAGTAAAGTATAGAACACTGGGCTAAAAAGCACCAAAATCTGGTTCTTGCAAGAACATAGCCCCAAAGTAGACTTCATAATTTAGTATTTAACTTTTGCTTCTATACCAAGAGTCAACAAGGTTTTGCTTGTGATTTGATTTTGTGACCGTAATTTTTCTATTCTCTTTCAACATGATAACCCTAACCCCTCACCATGATTCTTTCAGAGAGAGTCAGGGAGAAACTTCAGCCTCATCTTCACCAGGAACACAGTGACTACCTACAGTACTTGCCCTCCCAAGTGAATCAGCTAGTCAAGTAGGCAGTGAAGAATGGTGACGGCACACCCAGTAATACCCTTTTACAGTTCATTACCACAACACACCCTAGGTGCTTGTATGAGGATTATTCAACAGAAATAAAGAACCAGGGATTCTAGGGCAGAGTCAGACCTAGAAAAGCAATTCTAGCACAAGTTCCTTTCCCCACAGTGGCTTAGCAACCTCATGTCTCTCCAAGGTAGAGAGGAAAATCAAGTCAAACAGGCCTTCCTGGAGACAAGGTGTGAAATACCAGGTGCCATCTTTGTTCCTGGTGATGACACTCAATAAGTATTAGTTGATATGAACTATTATACGTTCTCCCACTTCTTACCTATCAAAAGTTAACTATCTTTTTTTATTTTTTTCCGTCAACAAAAGTTAACTATCATCTTTGAAATATAGATGAAGCAAAAAACCAGCCCATCACTCTTTTATTTCCCCTGCTGGTATTCTTTCATAGACTACTTATTTTACACATTTGTCCCAAGCTTCATCCAAAATACCCCTAGAGAAAAAAGCACTTGGTATAGAGCAAGATGGGCTGATGGTTTGAATTATCCCTCCAGTGAGAAAGAAACTATTCAGAAGAGAAGTCTGTATGAAGTAGTTCCTGTTTGAAAGGGCTCTGGAGTCAGAAATCTTAAATTTGAAACCAGCTCTTAAATGTATAAGCCATGTGGCCTTAAGTAAGTAACTGACCTTCTCTGGTCTCAGTTTCCTCTTTGTTAATTATAGGTGCTAAAAGGAATACATTGAACTGGTGATAAGATTAAAGGTGATAGTGCATATAATGGACCTAGAGCAAGATCTGATGCATGTTCAGTAAGTGTGAGCTATTTTCACATGCTAGGTTATTTCCATGCATACGGACATGAGGGGATGGGAGCCTCCAGAAAGGTATTTTGCTGCCCAGTTTCTCCACTCTGCTTAGAGTGACCTACAATATTCCCTGGGCAGCTCTGCCTGCTCGCCTGCTGGGCCGCTGTCCCATTTCCTCATGTCCTTTGCTGATCTGCCAATCAGCCTGGTAAAGTAATCATCATGGAGATGTTTGTTACTTTGACTTTTCGATTTAGAAAGTGCTGGCTTAAGAAGTGTGGTTTAGTCTGGGAGCCGCTGGGGCCATTCAGCAGCTTTCAGATAACACCTCTTTCCACACAGGTCAGCCCTGCAGGCTGGGCTGTGGCCGTTGTGTGAATTGGTTACCTCACACCAGTGGCTGGTTGGATGGGTGGGTGAGGTCACCCTTTTCATGCTCCAGGGTCCCTTTGCACATTGATGACATCTGTCTTTCCTGTCCTCTCCCTTCCTTCCCAGATCAAAGTGGAATAGTGGTCATTACAGCTTTATTAGGAAGAGTGCCAATAAAGAACTTCAGGAGCTGGGCTTGGCTGGAGAAGAATCACTAGTCAAGATCGATGGTATGTTCTGGGAGCCTTTAGACAGCCGCTGCTTCCATTTGGTGTTTAATATTGATTGCTTACTCATATTTTTGAGCTGCTATATTGTCAATTTTAGAAAGACTGGGGAAAAAGTCCTGTAAATATTTATTTTCTACCACATAATATATTTACTATTTGGCTCCAGATTTTGAGTTTTGTGTTTCTCAAATACATTGGATAAAAAATAAAAATCATCACAACTGCTTTTAGGCCAAACATATATTATTGTGCAACAATATATTATGTATAAGAATATCATACAAATTGTCCTAGAAGAATTTGGCACAACATGGTAATGACACAGTATTAAAAATGAAACTATCAATGAGAAAAGAACCTATAAGTATTCAGAACCTGCAACTATATTATGGTACCTGTCAAGGGGGAATTAAGGTTGTAGGTAGAATTAAGGTTGCCCATGATTTGACTTTCAGATACAGAGATTATCCTGGATTATCTGCGTGGGCCCAGTGTAGTCACAGATCCTTTAAAGTGGAAGAAGGGGACAGAAGAGGAGGTTAGAGAGAAATCTGAAGATGCTGTGCAGAAAGAACCCCTCCTCTTCTCCATTTCTACCTCCAGCTACTGCTCTATTGTTTTCTCTCTCTTCATAGCTCAACATATTTTTTTTCCTTTATTGATTTTAGAGAGATAGAAAGTGGGAGAGAGAGAGAGATAGAAACATTGATAAGAGAGAACATCAATTGGCCGCCTCCTGCATGCTCCCCACTGGAAATTGGGCCCATAACCTGGGCATGTGTCCTGACCAGGAATCGAACTGGTGACCTCTTGGCGCATGGGTTGATGCTCAACCACTGAGCCACACCAGCCGGACATCACTTTTCAACCATGACTTAACCCATGATGCCTGACTTTGCCTTCATGTTCTACTAAAATTGTGTTCCCCAAAGTCACCAATTTCTTCTTTGTAGCTAAATCCAGTGACCATTTTTAGTTCTTCTTTTACACAGCTCTGAGCACTCCTCTGTCCTGAGATACTCTCACCCAAACTTGACTTTTGTGGTCACACATTCTGCTGCTCCTTCTTCCGCCCCTCTGGCTTTTCCTTTTCTGTCACATTTAAGGCCAATGCTTCCTCTGCCTATCCCCTAAATGATATGGATTATGATAAATCCTCCTCTTCTCCCACATTCTCTTTTGAAAACCATCCCAGCCACCACCTCAATGAGAAAGCATACACTGATGACTCCCAAATCGATACCTTCAGCCCAAACTTTGCTCCTGAGTTTCAGATCTTAATATCTGTTTGTCTTTTGGAATGTCCACTTGGTTGTTTCACAAATGCCTTCATCGTAGATGCCAATACTCCTATTTGGGTGCAACTGGTTTATTTTGGAGGGAGGTGATCCCAGGAGCAACTCTAAGGGAATGGGAAGTGAGACAGGGAAGGAAAGCAAGTTAATAGAGAGTGTTAATGAGCAGGTTATCGCTATTGGCAAATGTGGCTCAGTTTCACTGGAGACACTCTGAGACACTGGGTAGAAGATGCCTCAGAAATGATGCATAAATGGACAAGAAAGCTGAGGTATTTATTCATCAATTCCTGTCCCTCACTGTTGATGGTCACTCCTGGGACATTAACTTTCTGGAACTTCAGGTCTGACTACATGTACTCCATAGCTCAACTTATATTGTGGCCAGAGAATGCCTCAGGCAGAGTGATACAGAAGCTGTCTTCACACACAGGGACTATGCAGATGACTTCAATGGTAGGACAAGGGGATGTGAGTGGGTAATCAGCAGTGTCCACTACACACTTCAAATCAACATTGCCCAAATTGAATTCAAGATCTTAACCTCCAAGTCTGCTCTTCCTCCTGGGTCTTCTGTTTCAATCAGTGACCCCCACATGTCAATTTAGTGTCTGAGTCAGAGACTTGAGCAATCTCAGTGCTAGATTTCTCTCTTTCCTACACCATCTATATCATGTCTGTCATCAAGTCTTGTTAATTCTACCTTCTATATTTTTCACGAATCTGCCCATATTGTGCATTCCACAGCCAATACTAATCTCTGGTGACCACAATCTCTCAACTGGATCACTACATAATCCCCCTGCCAATCTTTCTATCTCGTACCTCCAGACTTTGTCTCTCCCAATCTGTCTTCAACATAGCAATCAGAATGGCTTCTAGAAACAAACCTTAGCATGCCACTTCCCTGCTAAAAACCATTCAATGATTATTTCCATGGAAATAGAGGCCACACTTACTAACATGTTTTGCTAGCTTTTCCATGACCTTGCATTTCCTTACCTCTTTAACTTCATGCCTTATCTCTTTCCTATTCAATTGTTCTCTGAAAAATATGTCTCTCTCCCCTACCCAAACACAGGTCCTTCAAATATGCCAACCTCAAGCCTTTGTTCACTCTCTCTTACTGTGGTTAAGACCCACTGTCCCTGAGATCACAGTTACAAGTCATTTACATCTCTGCTATAAGATTCCCATAGCATCCTGTATGTCTTTATTAGGGTATTTCTCACACTGAATTGTAGGATGTTCAACCATATAGAGCCACCTCCCTCTTCCCAGACTGAGAACTCTTATTAGGTGATGGCCTAGGTGATTGGTACACAACACTATCTGGTACATAATAAGAACAATACATATCTGTTGGTGAAAGGAACAAATATATAAATTTGGCTGGCTGTTGCCTCTTTTTTAAATGCCTGAACTCTGAGAGTTCAAAGAAATTTTTATATTTAAATACCACATAGCAAAGAAAGGCCTGTTTTTGAAGTCAGCGGGCCAGGAGAAAAGTAGTATCAATAGACCTACCTCCCACCAGCTGCTGGAGGAAATTGTTACAACTTTGAAGAGTATCCAAAAAGATATGTTTTCCTGGAAAAATCAAACCAATGATCTTTTCAGAGCCCCAACTTTTAGTAACACAGTACAGTCAATCTATTCATCGCCCTGGTAGTGATTTTTTTTTTCTTCTCAAAGCACTCAATTCATTTTCCATTGCTGACATGTAATCCAGAAATAATAGAAGTATAACTCATATCTAAAAAGGGAAAGTACCAACACTCTGAAAGAAAATCTCTGAATTAAGTATTACTAAAAATAATTCTCAGCACATCACAGGGATATGAAAGGCCTTCAGTGGTAGGTGATATTTTTTTCTGTTGTTTATTGCAGATGCGGTCTCCAATAGGAAGGGTTCAGTTTGAGAACACCACTCTGGTACATTTTTTGTAACTACATCCCAGTATTCAAATTTGACATTTTTTTTTTCTAGTTCTATTTTCTAATCAAACCCTACTCGGAGGTGCTAAAGTTTGAACCACTCTTCAAAAACCCTAAACTCCCACTGTGTGGCATATATTCATATATTAACAACTGCTTTGAGATCTCAGATTTCAAGCATTTGGAAAAGTGTCAAAGCAGATGACCAAAACCCTGGTGAACACGTAACAATAAACCTTTACTGTCTTAGCCACTAAGATTTGGGGGCTCTTTGTTTCTATAGAAGTGATAATTTGTTGTCAACCCTCTGACTTTAGAAATGGACACAAGAACTAGGCAGTTGGAGAACAAAATACTTAGTCATATTACTCAGAGGGCCACTTTGGAGAATGCAGCATAGGTACTAGTCAAATTCAAGTTCACTGTAATTTCTTCTCTGAATTAACCCTACCAATCTCAGACCTCAAGTCTCTCCACTACAAGGCCAGATCTGGACATAGCAAGCTTACCTCATGGAGAAACAGAATGAGAGATTCTTGAGAGGCAGGGCAGAGGGTCAGCACAATACAGCACAGGCACCAAGCTAAGCATGCTCAGTACCTTCTCCCCATCACCAGTGAGATGAGGCACTCCCCCAAGGGAAGTACTATATTCCCACACTGTACCTTCTGATCAGAATAACTTATTTACCCTGGGTGGAAAAACTCAAGTTGAAATAATGAAATGTTGGTCCAATTAAACCCAAAAGCAAAAGCTAAAGGGACTTATGGGGTCTTCTTTCACCTCAAATTACTTTTGAAAATGACCAACATTGTAGATACTAAATTCGTGCTATGTGACATCAGTTCTGAGAGGCAAAGAGTGCAGGGCTACCTATCTTCAGGGAGAGCAGAATCCCGCACTGTTCCTGGGATTGTGAGAAGTTGGGTCAAATTCATGAAGTCCCACTGAACGTCATCAATAGGTTCTGCAACTTTAAGTGAAATGACGTACAATGAAACCCATTTTACCATAGGCTATTGCTACAAACAAGAGTCAAGTTCCTACAGCATCTCATCAGTGTTATAATATTGAACTAAATTATGTTTTTCAAGGACCTGCTATAAAACCACATCTAAGATAATAGGTTCATCTGAGCTCTGAGAACAGATCTGAAGGAGAGAGTCCTAAAGGACAAACGGGACAGAGGAATGTGGAAGAAAAAGAGACCGTCCTATACTTTTGACTTAATATTGAAATAGAGCTCTATAAACAGATCAGCCTCGAGGATTATATGATGATAGAAGCATAAACTTTACACCATCTGCCTTGCTCAACTGCTGCTTTTCTCATTTACCAAATGAATGATGTTTAAAACTACTCGTTTAGCTCCAGGATTTTATTGTAGGTTTTATTATAGAAGTGTTATGGAATTTAACTTTAAGTTCGTGACAAAGAGTGACCTGCTGAGGAAATGTGAGCAGTGACACTGAGCAGTTTCACCTAGAGGAGAAGCTCCATGTCGTGACACCTTGGAAAAAACAAGCAACTAATTCTGAGATTGTCTTGTGCGATTTATCAAGTGAGTAACAAACATTTGTTTGAGTTTCAAAACAACAAAAAGCCTTTGGCCTTTGGAAGGAGAGAGGGAAGGACAGAGGAGGGGGGGAGGGGAGAAAGAAAGAAAGGGAGTGTTTCTCCTCCTTTTAACAATTTTATAAACTATATAACAAATTGAGTCATTTTTGGTCAAATGCCTTTTTTTATGTGTAACAGCTAAGAAACCACGAGTTCATCATGTGAAAAGGAAGAGTCTGGCATGACATCTTAAATTATAATTATCTCCTTCCTATGACTCTTGGAGAAAAGATTTTCATATTAGTTTATTTTTGTAAAGCAGTCCACTTCACTGATCCTAAGACATCACTTGGGTGAACTACACAGAAGCTCAGCAACAGCAACTATTGGCGTAGGCCTACATCGTGGGTATTGATATTGATAATTACTCGTTCTTTTGCATAAAACTTGTCTACTATTTGCTCATTTCCATTACAGTTTCTTATTTAGTATATAAGAGCCTGAATCAAATTCCTGAAAAAGTATACTTTGGACTTATTTTCAGATGGCTGTTTTTTGTTGTTGTTGTTTTGTTTTGTTTTATTGGTTCCCCAAACTTAAAATATTCACGTGTCTCTTTACAAAAAAACAAAACAAAAACAAACCAACTACATATTTTCTTAACTACTGGTAGCTTTTTATGAATGTATGTTATTTCTTCCCTGAAGAATACAAGTAGCTTAGTTTTAATGGGTAAAATGTTTTTTAATGCTATATTACTTTATTCTGAAATTTTCAGTTTGCGTATAGTTTATACATTTTATTAAATAAATATTTCAGAGACTTATGATTAGCTTTTAGGAAATTTTAGCCAGAGAAGAAAATAGAAACTTGTGAATACCCCATTAATAAATACCTTTTATCGATGGTTTTAGCTTTAGGTTAGAATTTATGATTTATTTGGCATCTGCTTGTTGGCAAGCATTCTATTTATACTATACATTTTGTTGTGAATTTCTCACATGGTTCTAATATGTGAGTGAGACAGAATTCCACCAGTGAAATGTGTTTTCTGATGCTTTGAAACCTGAATTATGATTTACTCTCTTGGATTGTTTCTGAACTCTGGTCATTCTTCCAAGGTGGATAAGAACAGCAGTGAGCCCCAGAACCCCAGGGGAAAAGATAGGAGTCTATTTTCTGTAGCAAAAGAGATTATAATAATGTCTGCCCACTGTGACTTGTTGATTATAAGAATAAATACAGACAGCTGCTCTTCACAAACCATTTGCTCTATCTGGTGGTCCTAGGGTGATTAATCATCTCAACTGGCCTGGTACTGATGAGGTTACTAGGACATGGGAATTTCAGTGGTAAAACTGGTCAAGTTCCAGGTAAACCAGGATGAGTTGATCACCCTAGGTAGTCCCAAATTCTGAAAGCTTGCAATCCTGGTTTGGACAATTCAGAGGTCTATGACTCCCATAGTAGAATTGTAGATATACAAATACAGCTCAATGGCTCCAGGTTTGCCTCAAAATGACACTGGGAGACCATATCTGTTCACGACCCATGGAGGATTAGGGGCTCTTCTCAAAAGCACAACTTTCGTTTCTTAACTGCTGTCACACTACTAAGGGATTCATTCTTGGTTTTAGAATCTGGCCCTACAGACCGCATGGGTTGTCTTATCCTCCTTAAGGCTTTGATGGGTTTGCTGAAGATAAGAAATAACATTCTCAATCATTTACTATTTAAATAAGATATCTTCTTATTTATTTTTAACATCTTGAGATATCATTCACATAATATACAATTTATTCATTTGAAGAGTACAAATCAATGGTTTTTAGTGTATTCACAGAATTTGACAACTGTCACCACAATCTAAGATTTTAAAATTTTCATCATCCCCTTCCCTGCAAAGAAACTCTATACCTATTAGCAGTAACTCCACACTTCTACCCCCACCAGACCCTGGCAACCACTAATCTATTTCCTGTTTCTATAGATTTGCCTATAAATAAAATCATACAATATATGGTCTTTTGAGTCTGCCATCTTTAATTAGCATAAGTTTTCAATGTTAATTCATGTATCAGTATATGTAATTCCTTTTCATGGCTTAATAATATTCCATTGTATGCATATACCACATTTTGTCCATTGATGGACATTTTGGTTGTGTCTGCTTTTTGGCTATTATGAATAATGGTACTATGAACACTCATGTCAAAGTTTTTGTGCAAACATATGTTTTAAATTCATTTTTTTTAAATTTATTTTTGTTACAGATGTTTCTCCTTTTTTCCCCATTGACACCCTCCTCCACATCCCCCCAAACCGTCCCCAGCTTTGTTGTACATGTCCATTAGTTATGAGTACAGGCGTACAAGTTCTGTGGTTCATCGCTCCCCTCCCCCACCCCCTCTTCTGGCAATTGTCAGTCTGTACCCTACTTCAACGTCTCTGGGACTACCCTGTTCCTCAGACTCTTATGTTCATTATATTCCAGAAATAAGTGAGATCATATGATATTTGTCTTTCTCTGCTTGGCTTGTTTCGCTTAGGATAACAGTTTCCAGGTCCTCCCATGTTGTCTCAAAGGATACGAGATCTTTCTTTTTTACAGCTGCATAGTACACCATTGTGTATATGTACCATAGCTTTTTTATCCATTCGTCTACTGATGGACACTTGGGCTGTTTCCAGATCTTAGCTATTGTAAATAGTGCTGCTATGAACATAGGGGTACATATATTCTTTCTGATTGATGTTTCAGGCTTCTTAGGGTATATTCCTAGAAGTGGGATCACTGGGTCAAATGGCAATTCAATTTTTAATTTTTTGAGGTAACACCATAGTGTTTTCCGTAGTGGCTGCACCAGTCTGCATTCCCACCAGCAGTGTACTAGAGTCCTCTTTTCTCCACACCCTCGCCAACACTTGTTTGATGATTTCTTAATAATCGCCACTCTGACAGGTATGAGGTGATACCACATTGTTGTTTTAATTTCCATCTCTCTGATGATTAGTGATGTTGAGCATTTCTTCATAGGTCTCTTGGCCATTTGTATGTCCTGTTTGGAGAGGTGTCTATTTAGCTCCTCTGCCCATTTTTAAATTGGGTTCTTTGTCTTCCTTTTGTTGAGTTGTATGAGCACTCTATATATTTTGGAATTAATCCCTTATCTTATATATCATTGGCAGTTATGCTCTCCCATACAGTGGGTTGCCTTTCCACTTTGATGGTTTTTTCTTTTTCTGTGCAGAAGCTTTTGAGTTTGATGTAGCCCATGTGTTCATTTTTTCCTTTGTTTCTGTTGCCTTAGGTGATATATCAGTGAAAATTCTGCTGCGTATGATGTCTGAAATTTTGTTGCCTACATTTTCTTCTAGGATTTTTATGGATTCATGAGTCACATTAAATTCTTTTATCCATTTTGAATTTATTCTTGTGTATGGTGTAAGCTGATGGTCTAGTTTCATGTTTCTACATGTAGCTGTCCAGTTTTCCCAACACCATTTATTAAAGAGGCTGTCTTTACTCCATTGTATGCTCTGGCCACCTTTGTCGAATATTAATTGAGCATAATGTCTTGGGTCAATTTCTGGATTCTCTGTTCTGTTCCACTGGTCTATATGCCTGTTCTTGTGCCAGTACCAGGCTGTTTTGATTACAGTAGCTTTGTAGTATAAACTGATGTCTGGTATTGTGATTCCGCCTACTTTACCCTTCTTTTTCAAGATTGCTGTAGCTATTCGAGGTCTTTTTTGGTTCCATATGAACTTTTGAAGTATTTGTTCTAGTTCTGTGAAATATGTCGTTGGTATTTTGATGGGGATTGCGTTAAATCTATAGATTGTTTTGGGTAGTATGGACATTTTAATAATGTTAATTCTTCCAATCCATGAACAAGGTATGTGCTTCCACTTTTTTAAATCTTCCTCTATTTCTTTTTTCAATGTCCTGTAGTTTTCTGCAAATAGGTCCTTTACTTCTTTGGTTAAGTTTATTCCTAGGTATCTTAATATTTTTGCCACGATGGTAAATGGGATTGTTTTTTTAGTTTCTCTTTCTGTGAGTTCATCATTGGTGTATAAGATGCCATCAATTTCTTGACGTTAATTTTGTGTCCTGCTACTTTGCCAAATTCATTTATTAAGTCTAGTAGATTTTTGATGGAGTCTTCAGGGTTTTCTATGTATAATATCATGTCATCTGTGAATAATGACAGTTTCACTTCCTCCTTTCCAATTTGGATCCCTTTTATTTTTTCTTCATGTCTGATTGCTGTGGCTAAGACTTCCAGTACTATGTTAAATAAGAGTGGTGAGAGTGGGCATCCTTGTCTTGTTCCTGTTCTTAAGGGAAATGATTTTAGTTTTTGCCTATTGAGTATGATGTTGGCTGTAGGTCTTTCATATATGGCCTTTATAATGTTGAGATATGATCCCTCTATTCCCAAATTGCTGAGCGTTTTTATCAGAAATGGGTGCTGGATTTTGTCAAATGCTTTTTCAGCATCTATTGATATGATCATATGGTTTTTATCTTTCATTTTGTTTATGTGATGTATCACATTTATTGATTTGCGAATATTGTACCAGCCTTGCATCTCTGGGATGAATCCCACTTAGTCATGGTGAATAATTTTTTTGATGTATTGCTGGATCTGATTTGCTAGTATTTTATTAAGGATTTTGGCATCTATGTTCATCAGGGATATTGGCCTGTAGTTTTCTTTCTTTGTAGTGTCTTTTTCTGGTTTTGGAATTAGAATTATGCTGGCCTCATAAAACGAGTTTGGAAGTCTTCCTTCTTCTTGAATTTTTTGGAATAGTTTGAGGAGAATGGGTGTTAGTTCTTCTTTGAATGTTCGATCAAATTCCCCCGTGAAGATGTCCAGGCCTGGGCTTTTGTTTGCTGGGAGGGTCTTGATTACATCTTCAATTTCCTTCGTTATTATTGGCCTGTTCAAGTTTTCTATGTCTTCCCGGTTCAGTTTTGGGAGACTATGTGTTTCCAGAAATGTGTCCATTTCACTTAGATTGTCGAATTTGTTGGCATATAAATGTTCATAGTATTTATTAACGATCCTTTGTATTTCTGTGTTGTCAGTTGTTACTTCTCCTCTTTCATTTCTGATTTTGTGTATTTGGGTTCTCTCTCTTTGATTTTTTGTGAGTCTAGCTAAGGGTCCATCAATCTTGTTTATCTTTCCAAAAAAACCAGCTCTTTGTTTCATTGATCCTTTGAATTGGTTTTTGGTCTCCATGTCGTTTATTTCTGCTCTCATCTTTACTATTTCCTTCCTTCTACTTGCTCTAGAGTTTTTTTTTTTTTTTTTTTTCTTTGCTTTCTAGTTCTTTAAGTTGTGAGGTTAGGTAGTCAATTAGAAATTTTTCCTCTTTCTTGAGGTGGGCCTGTAGTGCTATGAACTTCCCTCTCAGAACTGCTTTTGCTACATCCCATAGATTTTGTGTTGTTGTGTGTTCATTTTCACTGGTTTCCAGGAAGTTTTTAATTTCTTCCTTGATCTCCATGGTAACCCATTCATTGTTCAGTAACATGCTATTTAGCCTCCATGAGTTCAAATGTCTTTGCATATTCTTGTTGCAATTAATTTCTAGTTTCATGACATTGTGATCTGAGAAGATGCTTGATATGATTTCAATCTTCTTGAACTTGTAGAGACTTAGTTTGTGCCCTAACATATGGTCTATCTTTGAGAATGTCCCATGTGCACTTGAGAAGAATGTGAATTCTGCAGTTTTGGGGTGTAATTTTCTGTATATATCTGTTAAATCCATTTGATCTAGTGCTTCATTTAGAATTTCTGTTTCCTTGTTAATTTTCTGTCTAGATGATCTATCCAGTGATGTCGGTGGGGTGTTGAAGTCTCCTGCTATGATTGTATTGCTGTCGATTTCTCCTTTGAAGTCCTCCAGAAGATTTTTAATATATTTTGGTGCTCCTATATTCGGTGCATATATGTTTACCAAGGTTATATCTTCCTGTTGGATAGATCCTTTCAATATTATGTAGTGGCCTTCTTTGTCTCTAGTTATGGTCTTCAATTTGAAATCTAATTTATCAGATATGAGTATTGCTACCCCAGCTTTTTTTCCCTTTCCGTTTACTTGGAAGCTTTTTTTCCATCCCTTTACTTTCAACCTATGTGAGTCTTTTGTTGTGAGGTGGGTCTCTTGTAAACAACATATATGTGAATCATGCTTTCTTATCCAGTCAGCTACTCTGAGCCTTTTTATCGGAGCATTCAATCCATTTACATTTAAGGTAATTATTGATATGTACTTATTTATTGCCATTTTTGTTCAGTGTGGTTACATTTTTCTTCCTATTTCTTCTACTAATTACAGCAGTCCTTTTAACATGTCTTGCAGTGCTGGTTTGGTGCTAATATATTCCCTTAGCCTTTTTTTTTGTCTGGGAAGCTCTTTATTTGACCTTCTATTTTGAATGATAGCCTTGCTGGATAGAGTAGTCTTACATTCAGATCCTTGTTTTTCATGACCTTGATTCCTTTATGCCATTCCCTTCTGGTCTGTAGTGTTTCTGTTGAGAAGTCAGGTGATAGCCTTATGGGGATTCCTTTGTAGGTAACCTGTTGCTTATCTCTTGCTGCCTTTAGGATTCTCTCTTTGTCTTTAATTTTTGGCATTTTAATTATTATGTGTCTTGGCGTGGGCCTATTGGGTTCTTATTACTTGGGGCTCTCTGTGCTTCTTGAACTTGAATGCCTTCTTCCTTCACCAGGTTAGAAAAGTTTTCTGTCACTATTTCTTCAAATTTATTCTCTAACCCTTGCTCATTTTCTTCTTCTTCGGGGACTCCTATGATGCGAATGTTATTACGTTTCCAGTTGTCCCACAGTTCTCTTAAGCTATTTTCCTGTTTTTCAATTGTTTTTTTTTCCTTTGGTTTTCTGATTGATTGATTTTTTTCTATCCTGTCTTCTAATTCACTGATCCGGTCCTCTGCTTCCTCTACTCTGCTGGTCAGTCCTTCCAATGTGTTCTTTATTTCTGCTATGTCATTCTTTATTTCCACTTGGTTGGTTTTCATGGTGTTGATGTCCTTACTCATGCAGTTTAGTTTCCTCTAGATCATGGCTCCTAACTCTACCTCTGATAATTTGCTTAACTGCATTTCATTCATCTCATCTTTGGTAGAGTTCTCTTGTTCTTTCATTTGGGATCTGTTTCATTGTTTCACCATTTTGGCTATCTCAGTGGGTTTTGGAGCCTGCCAAATTTTCCCTGTGGGTGTTGGTGTTCTGCTATTTTTGGCTCCCTCTACTGGGTTTGGATGAGCATGGAGGTCCCTCCTTAAACACCACTGTCAAGTCTCACTTTCCTGGGTAGATTTGCAAGCTCAGGAAAGGTTCAGTTATGCTCTAGCTTTTTGCCTGGAGGCTATTAGCCTCAGTTACTTGAAAAGCCTTAGGATCTCAGTTGAATGAGAAACTCCCTCAGGTGTTTATAGTGAAAGAGGATTTCCCAAGGGTGGGGCTGATGCTGGTCATTAATGAGCCTCAATTTGCATTTCTTTGCCTCACCTGGGAATCTCTGAGGGGGGGCTGCCACAGCTCCAGGTAGGAGCATACTTGGCTGCTGTTCTTTGTAACCAGGAAGGAGCAGGCTGCCACCACTGTCCTTTGTGGTCACGGCTCAGCACAAACTCTGAGCGCCCTCCAAATCCCAGGTGTCCCCGCAGAGTTCCAGTCCAGTCTGCCCTCCCTCTGCCAGAGCCCCAGGTGGGTGGCTGTAGCTATTTAGCACTCTGTCCCAGCCCTCTGTGCTGTGGAGAAGCTTGGGCTCTTAAACCTGAGGGCGGGCACTGCTGCTGCTCACAGCTAAGGCTGTCCGTGGGCTCCCAGCTCGCCACCCTCACGTGCCTCCGCAGATCCTATCAGGCTCATTCAGTGTTCCTGGTTGTATGGTCCTGTCCTGCTGCTTTTCTGTTGCTTTTTCCCGATGACTTGTCTATTTTACTTGTAATTCCTGTTTGGTCCTGGGAGATCATCTGTGTAGCTTCCCTTCACTCCACCGCCATTTTCTCCTCAGTTTGGACATTTTAATGATGTTAATTCTTCCAATCCATGAACAAGGTATGTGCTTCCACTTTTTAATATATTCCTCTATTTCTTTTTACAATGTCCTGTAGTTTTCTGCAAATATGTCCTTTATTTTTTGGTTAAGTTTATTCCTAGGTATCTTAATTTTTTTGCCACAATGGTAAATGGGAATGTTTTTAGTTTCTCTTTCTGTGAGTTCATCATTGGTGTATAAGAATGCTGTCAATTTCTTGATGTTAATTTTGTATCCTGCTACTTTGCCAAATTCATTTATCAAGTCTAGTAGATTTTTGATGGAGTCTTTAGGGTTTTCTATATACAATATCATGTCGTCTGTGAATAATGACAGTTTCACTTCCTCCTTTCCAATTTGGATCCCTTTTATTTTTTCTTCATGTCTGATTGCTGTGGCAAAACTTCCAGGTCTATGTTAAATAAGAGTGGCAAAAGTGGGCATCCTTGTCTTGTTCCTGTTCTTAAGGGAAATGATTTTAGTTTTTGCCTATTGAGTATGATATTGGCTGTAGGTCTTTCATATATGGCCTTTATTATGTTAAGATATGATCCCTCTATTCTCACATTGCTGAGCATTTTTATCAGAAATGGGTGCTGGATTTTGTCAAATGCTTTTTCAGCATCTATTGATATGATCATGTGGTTTTTATATTTCATTTTGTTTATGTGGTGTATCACATTTATTGATTTGCAAATATTACACCAGCCTTGCATCCCTGGGGTGAATCCCACTTAGTCATGGTGAATAATTTTTTTGATGTATTGCTGGATCTGATTTGCTAGTATTTTATTAAGGATTTTGGCATCTATGTTCATCAGGGATATTGGCCTGTAGTTTTCTTTCTTTGTAGTGTCTTTTTCTGGTTTTGGAATTAGAATTATGCTGGCCTCATAAAACGAGTTTGGAAGTCTTCCTTCTTCTTGAATTTTTTGGAATAGTTTGAGGAGAATGGGTGTTAGTTCTTCTTTGAATGTTCGATCAAATTCCCCCGTGAAGATGTCCAGGCCTGGGCTTTTGTTTGCTGGGAGGGTCTTGATTACATCTTCAATTCCCTTAGTTGTTATTGGTTTGTTCAAGTTTTCTATCTTTTCCTGGTTCAGTTTTGGAAGACTATGTGTTTCTAGAAATTATTCATTTGGCTTAGATTGTCTAATTTGTTGCCGTATATTTGTTCATAGTATTTTTTAATGATCCTTTGTATTTCTGTGTTGTCAGTTGTTACTTCTCCTCTTTCATTTCTGATTTTGTTTATCTTGGTCCTTTCTCTTTGTTTCTTGGTGAGTCTAGCTAAGGGTCTATCAATCTTGTTTATCTTTTCAAAAAACCAGCTCTTTGTTTCATTGATCCTTTGAATTGGTTTTTGGTCTCCATGTCGTTTATTTCTGCTCTCATCTTTACTATTTCCTTCATTCTACTTGCTCTAGGGTTTTTTTTTTTTTCTTTGCTTTCTAGTTCTTTAAGTTGTGAGGTTAGGTAGTCAATTAGAAATTTTTCCTCTTTCTTGAGGTGGGCCTGTAGTGCTATGAACTTCCCTCTCAGAACTGCTTTTGCTACATCCCATAGATTTTGTGTTGTTGTGTGTTCATTTTCATTGGTTTCCAGGAAGTTTTTAATTTCTTCCTTGATCTCCATGGTAACCCATTCATTCATTGTTCAGTAACATGCTATTTAGCCTCCATGAGTTCAAATGTCTTTGCATATTCTTGTTGCAATTAATTTCTAGTTTCATGACATTGTAATCTGAGAAGATGCTTGATATGATTTCAATCTTCTTGAACTTGTAGAGACTTAGTTTGTGCCCTAACATGTGGTATATCTTTGAGAATGTCCCATTTGCCCTTGAGAAGAATATGAATTCTGCAGTTTTGGGGTATAATTCTCTATAGATATCTATTAAATCCATTTGATCTAGTGCTTCATTTAGAGTCTCTGTTTCTTTGTTAATTTTTTGTCTAGAGGATCTATCCAGTGATGTCTGCGGGGTGTTGAATTCCCCTGCTATGATTGTATTACTGTCGATTTCTCCTTTGAAGTCCTCCAGAAGATTTTAAATATATTTTGGTGTTCCTATATTGGATGTATATATGTTTAACAAGGTTATACCTTCCTGTTGGATAGATCCTTTCAATATCATGTAGTGGCCTTCTTTGTCTCCAGTTATGGCCTTCATTTTGAAATCTATTTTATCAAGTATGAGTATTACTACCCCAGCTTTTTTTTCCTTTCCGTTGTTTGAAATATTTTTTTCCATCCCTTCACTTTCAACCTATGTGAGTCTTTTGCTGTGAGGTGGGTCTTGTAAACAATATATATGTGAGTCATGCTTTCTTATCCAATCCACTACTCTGTGTCTTTTTATCAGAGCATTTAATCCATTTACATTTAAGGTGATTATTGATATGTACTTATTTATTGCCATTTTTGTTTAGTGAGGTAATATTTTTTTCCTATTTCTTCTACTAATTACAGCAGTCCTTTTAATATTTCTTGCAGTGCTGGTTTAGTGCTAATATATTCCCTTACCCTTTTTTTGTTTTGTTTTGTTTTGTTCTGGGAACCTTTTTATTTGACCTTCTATTTTGAATGATAGCTTTGCTGGTTAAAGTAGTCTTGGATTCAGATTATTGTTTTTTATGACCTTGATTCCTTCATGCCATTCCCTTCTGGCCTGTAGTGTTTCTGTTGAGAATTCAGCTGTTAGCCTTATGGGGCTTCCTTTGTAGGTAACCTGTTGCTTATCTCTTGCTGCCTTTAGGATTCTCTCTTTGTCTTTAATTTTTGGCATTTTAATTACTATGTGTCTTGGTGTAGGCCTGTTTGGATTCTTCTTACCTGGGGCTCTCTGTGCTTCTTAAACTTGTATGCCTTCTTCCTTCACCAAATTAGGGAAGTTTTCTGTCACTATTTCTTCAAATATATTCTTTAACCCTTGTTCATTTTCTTCTTCTTCAAGGATTCCCATGATGCGAATATTATTACATTTCCATTTGTCCCACAGTGCTCTTAAGCTGTCTTCCTCTTTTTTAATTGGTTTTTTCTTTTGGTTTTCTGATTGGTTGATTTTTTTCTACCTTGTCTTCTAATTCACTGATCTGTCCTCAGCTTCCTCTACTCTGCTGGTTATTCCTTCCAATGTGTTCTTTATTTCTGCTATGTCATTCTTCATTTCTTCTTGGTGCTTTTTCATTCCAGTTGGTTGATTTTCAATGTTTCGATATCTTTACTCATGGTGTTGATGTCCTTACTCATGCTGTTTAGTTTCCTCAAGATCATGGCTCTGAACCCTACTTCTGATAACTTGTTTCGCTACATTTCATTTATCTCATCTTCAGTAGAGTTCCCTTGTTCTTTCATTTGGCATCTGTTTCTTTGTTTCACCATTTTGGCTATCTCAGTGCATTTTAGAGCCTGCCAAATTTTCCCTGTTGGTGCTGGTGTTCTACTCTTTGTGGCTCCCTCTACTGGGTTTGGATGAGCGTGGGAAGACCCACATTAAACACCACTATCAAGTCTTGCTTTCCTGGGTAGATTTGTAAGCCCTGGAAAGGTTCAGTTACCCTCTAGCTTTTTGCCTGTAGGCTATTAGTCTCAGTTACTTGAAGAGCCTTGGGTTCTCAGTTTAATGAAAAACTCTCTCAGGTGTTCAACGTAAATGGATTTTCCAAGGGTGGGGTAAATGCTGGTTGTTATTGAGCCTCAATTTGAATTTCTTTGGCCCAGCTGGGTGGAGTTGAATCTCCAATGGAGGGGCTGCTGCTTCTCCCCAGAGCTCCAGGAAGGAGCATGATGGCCACTGTCCTGTGTGGCCACAACTCAGCAAAAACTCTGAGTGCCCTCCAAATCCCGAGTGTCCCCACACAGTTCTAATCTAGTCTGCCCTCCCTCTGCCAGAGCCCAAGGTGAGTGGCTGTAGCTAATTTAGTGCTCTGTCCTGGCACTGTGGAGCTGGCTGGGAATTTTAACCCCAAAGGCGATGCTCACAGCTAAGACTGCTGCTGTTCATGGGCTCTCAGCCCCCCTCTCACACCTTCGCAGACCTACCAGGCTCGACTCAATGTCCCTGGTTATATGGTCCTCTCCAGCTGCTTTTCTGTTGCTTTTTCCTGACAATTTGTCTTTATTTTAGTTATAATTCCAGTTTGGTCCTGGGAGATCGTCTGTGTAGCTTCCATTCACTCCGCTGCCATTTTGGAATCCTCTGTTTTAAATTCTTTTGAGTACATACTTATAAGTGTAAATGCTGGATCATATGGTTACTCTATATTTAACCTTTTGAGGAACTTTCAGACTGTTTTGCAAAGTGGCTAGACTATTTTACATTTCTACTGGTAATGTATGAGGGTTCTAATTTTTTGACATCCTCACCAAAATGATATTATATTTTTTTCTATTTTAGGAATCTTAGTGGATGTAAAGTGGTACCACATTATGGTTTTGATTTGCATTTCCCTGGTGACTATTGATTTTGAGCATCATTTCACATGGTTATTGATCATTTGTATATCTTTGGAAAACTGTCTATTCAAGCTGACTTCTATTTAGCTAAATCAAATCAAACAAAAGCAAAAATACTACACATAAGGTGAACTAAATTTTTAGTGGCAGGGTGGATAGACTTTTACATCTCCTAAGCACCCCTTTATCTGTCACTTTTCAGATAGATTAATTTTCTGACAATAGCACAGTTGTCACATTACTTACCTCTGGTCCAGGTGCTCTGCAGTGAGGTGATAAACAGATCCAAAATCCTTTACCCAGCAATTCCACTCAACTTTTGTGACAGGTTAGAGTTCCTGCAGAATTGGTAGCATGCCAATCAATCTGACCCTTGACTCCTCACTCATTGGTCAGTTTAGTATGCAATACAATTATTCCTCCAATGACAAATCACCAAGAAAGGGTTGATGAGGTCAGCTGTGGAGTGTGCCAACTCTCTCGGCCTGCCGGGGGTCGTCGCAACACAATGAACTACAAGCAGACACTGCTTGGGGTGAGGGGGAGCATTGCAAGGGAACAAATGCTTCAGATCTCTGGATGCAGCCCGATTTATTTGCAAAGTGTTTCCCTAGGTTACATGGTGTTTTAGGTAATTAAGTCCTTGAGATGGCATCTCTGCTTACCATACAGACAAACCCAGTATATTACCTGTCTCTCCCTGTTTTCAGCACATACATCAAAGGAAATACATCGAAACAAATTCATTCATGCCTGCGCATATTGCCCATTGTCTGGTTCAGGGCAGTGGGTCCAACCCTTTGTCATGCAAACCTCATCTATTCACACATATTCAATACATTCGGTTCAGAAAGGGTGGCGTTCCAACCCTCCAGGCATACCTTACCTATTCACAAGAATACTTTGATCCTTGGATGGCCAGGTCATGAGAATGCATACCTCAAGGTTACATTTTGTTTATCCACCAAACCCCCAACCCTACAGGGTGGACATTAGAAAGCAAGAGAGGCCTGTTATCTCCCATAGGAGAGGCTGATCATTGCAACCTTACTTGTTTACATTTGAAGCTAATAGGAATGGGAATAATTGTGTTACCTGGGAGATATAATATTTTAAGCCAGTCTTGTCCATCAGTTCCTGTGATTTAGTTTATCAACTTAGTTATAAAGCATTATAGGCCACTAAGCAAAATTGTTTGGCTGTGTAGTGAGGAAGTAAAAAAAATGTCCTGGAGTATTGAGTGGTGGATGAGCCCTATTGGGGAAAACTTTAGGGTGCCTAGAGATGGCATAAGAATACCACTACATACCTATTAGAATGGTCAAAATTCAGAATACTGACAAAACCAAGTGCTGGCAAAGATGTGTAGCAACAGGAACTGTCATTCATTGTTGGCACTGTCACTTTGGAAGACAGTTTGGCAGTTTCTTATAAAATTAAACATACACTTGCAATCTGATCCAGAAATCAAGGTCCTTGGTATTTATTCAAAAGTGTTAAAATTTTATATGTACACAAAAACCTCCACTCAGGTGTTTACAGCAGCTCTATTCATAATTACCAAAACTTTGAGCAACCAAGGTGTCCTTTATAGGTGAATGGATAAGTAACTGTGGTACATCCAGACAATAGAATATTATTCAGTGCCAAAAAGAAATGAGCAATCAAATCATAAAAACACATGGAGGAAATTTAAATGCATATTACTAAGCGAAAGAAGACAATCTGAAAAGGCTATATACTGTATGATTCTGATTATATGACATTCTAGAAAAGGCTAGAGTAAAAAGATCACTTGTTGTCAGAGGGGAGGAAGAGATGAACAGGCAGGGCATAGAGGATTTTTTAGGGCAGTGAATCTACCCTTTATGTTACTATAATAGTGAATGTAGGTCATTATAAATTTGTCCAAACACTTACAATGTACAATACCAAGTAAACTATGGACTCTGGGTGACATGTACCACTGGTGGGGAATGTTGATAATGGAGGAAGCTATGCATGTGAACCTAAAACTGCTCTAAAAAGTAGTCTGTTAAAAACAACAAAATCAAAGGCCAAACTCTTGTCCTTGTGAAACTGTCAGGAGCTCAGCTGAGCTGGGAGAGAAAGGAAGAGGTCAGAGTTGCCCTTTAAGGCAATAAAGCCAAAAGTCAAAGCTAAGCCTTCAATCACTGCTGCAACTATACAAGCAAGAATCTAAAACTGGAGAAGTGCAGACTCCCTCCTCGTACATTAACTCACAAAATGGCACACCAGTGAGGGAGAGGTGGATCAGTGCAGCCGTGGGAGTCCTCAGCAGTTTTATGAACTCTGGAGTGGGAGTAGGGAGTGGGGAAGGCTTAGAAGTGGAAAAGTACTGGGTACTGAGTCAGAGTGGAGAAAAATGACTAAGTTTTCTCCCTATCCCACCTCCCCTTCATAAGGAGGTAGGTCTTAGCAGTGGTGCCTGAAGAAGACCTCTGGCCGAGAGACCTCTCCGATAAAGAGACCTAGGAAGGAAGGCCCCAGGGATTGGAGTGTAAATATGAAAAGGAATGTGACTGGCCAGGGGGCTCTAAGTCTGGATTGCACCTCCCTCCAGAGACTGTGACGCCTTGGCTGTGAACCAAGTCTGCTGTGGGGAAGGCAGCTTTCTCCCTAAGGCCTACCTGGTAAAGCCTTTGTAATCACCTAGAGTCCAGCCTGAAAAATCACACAGAAGTTTTTAACGAGGAGCTCGACAACTCACTAACATTCTAGACAATAAACAAGATAAACACATAAAATACATGCTATATTAGATAGTGGTAAATACTAACTAACTAAATTAATACACAAAGCATTTAGGGAGTAAACGAGAGTTTGGGGGTGGGGGTGCAATAGGAATTTTAGACAAGGGAAAGGCAAAGGGGGGCTCACTAAAGAGGTGGCAGTTGGTGAAAGACTAGGAATTGAGAAGAGCAGGTCACACAGAGGGAACAAAAATTACAAATTGGCTGAAGTGGTAGCCAACATGGGAGGAGGCCTATTTTCCTGGATAGAAGTGAGCAAAGGAGAGGAGCAGGGGATATGGTCGTGGGATGAGGAGCTAATGAAGGCCCCCATCCTATAGGGCCTTGTAGCTCTGTAAGGACTCAGGCTTTTTCTCTGAGTAAGATGAGAAGTCATGGGGATTTTCAACATGGGAATAACATGATTTTACCCTAGCTACCCTCTTGAAAACAGATTTAGGAAAGCAGAAGCAGAGATGTTAAAGGCAGAAGCAGGGAGACCGGCTAGGAGGCTACTAGAATTATCTAGGAAAGAGATGATGTTGGTTTGGACCAGGGTGGTGGGACTGGTGGTAGGGTGAAATGGTTAGATTAATTTTATTCCAAACACACATTTTCCCTTCATATTTTAACATGTCTGAAATCAGAATGCATCTTATATTAGGGTGGCATCCTATGATTGCTAGCAGCTGGTGGCAGTCATGATATAGTTGTTTAGTTAGCTAAAAACCATCCCATCTGGTAATTGCCAGCATCCATCCATAGATACAGATATGTTGTGACAAATTCTTATTTTAGGCAATTAAATTTCATGTTTTATATCTTTACTCAGAAACACATCATAAATGGGACTTCTCTCTTAGTAATACCTTACTTGTGGCTTTCATGTTTTTGTACCTCCCTTTGTACTTTCTCTAGATTTCCAGGCTTCTAGTCTCTTGCCTCCAATAAACATTGCAGGCTAGTGCCCAAGTCATGTTCCTGAAAATCAAAGTTGATCATGTTTCTCAGTGTGTATAAGTCTCTGATACTGCATGGTGGCTACAGAATCCATTCCAAACTCTTCAGCTTCATACAAGACACCCACGATCTGCCTCCCACCTATTGCTCCAGCCTATTTCCCAGCACTTCCTACTGAAGCCACACTGAACTCAGTTTCCTGTGTAGTCAGGAGCTTGTCCCAGCTGTACTCCTTTGCACCGTTTCCTCTGCCCCTCTCCCAACTGCTCCTCCTTCAAGCTCCAGCTCAGATGTCACCTCCCTCACATCACTTTTTGACTCTCCAAGCAGACTTAAATATTTGTCTTTTCACAAACTATACTGCAGTGATATGCTGATCATCTGTCCATCTGTCTCCTCCAGGAAGCTGTGAGTTGGGGACCTCATTCATATTTGCCACACAAAATCTCTGAACATAATGTTAGGCACTGAACAAGTATGCAATATTTGTAAGAACCTGTTTTTATTATATTGGATTTGACAAAGCACAGCTCTCTCTTTTGCAAAATGTAGGTAATAATAAAAATACATCACAACGGTATTTTAGGAGTTTTTAGGATTATGTAAAGTAATGCATATACCAGTGCAAAGAACAATGTTTGGTACATAAGTACTCAATAAATGTCTGCTATTCTAAAGATTTGTGTTATATTTTGAGCAATATTACTCTTAAAATTTTTAATTATCATAATATATTTTCTTTATTTTTATTGTTTTATCTTTATTGTTGAGAGTATTACAGATGTTTCCCCTTTATATTTTAAACTCCATCTTAAATGTGTAACATCTATTTTCAAGCCTTAGAATGGGATCTGTCTCACCACAGAAGCTTCTGGTATGTTCAACAAAAAAGAAAATAGCCCGGCCGGTGTGGCTCACTGGATTGAATGCCATCCCATGGACTGAGAGGTCCTGGTTCCACTCCCAGTCAGGGCACATACCCAGTTTCAGGCTCAATCCCCAATAGGGGGTGTGCAGGAGGCAGCCGATTGATGTTTCTCTGTCTCTCTCTCCCTTCCTCTCTCTCAAAAAAATCAACAAAAACATATATTTTTTAAAAAAGCAGTGAAAAGAGGTGGTAACCCCATTTTATCTCTCTCTTGATGACAAGGTGCTGGTATCTTTGATTATTTGAAGATTCTAAATATAGAGCACTGATGACCCAAAAGCTCTTCTCAAATTTCATTTTTTCTAATAGCTGCTGAAGAAACACTCCCAGGAGAATCAACTCAGTGTCAATTTGGGTAGTTTATGCAATTTACAGTCATGTATTGCATTTTATCACATTGACTTTATCTCACAAGAATCTATTCATGTCCAGTCTGCTTTGGTTATGATAAATGCACTGAGGTACTTACTGTCTTTGTAATATGGAAAAAAGCAATGTAATGTAATGGTTAAGTCACTAAAACAGGCATCACTGGGTCTCTGTAAATTCTGACTAAGATGTGTGACTCTGAACAATACTTTAATGGGCACTTCCTTCTTATGACTTAGGGATTTTCCTGATTGCTGAATTGATGCTGATGATTTTTGTTTTGTTTTGTTTTGTTTTTGGTACGTGCCCTTAGCGGGAACCGAACCCAGGACTCTTTGGTCCGCAGGCCGATGCTCCAACTGCTGAGCCAAACCGGCCAGGGCAATGCTGATGATTTTTGAATCATGATTATTAAGTTCCCCTAAGGTTTGTATTTGTTTATTTATTCTCACCCGGTGATATTTTTTCCATTGATCTTTAGAGAGAGTAGAAGGGAGGGAGGGAGGGAGGGAGGGAGAAAAAGAGAGAGAGAGAGAGAGAGAGAGAGAGACATGGATGTGAGAGAGACACATTGATTGATTGCCTCCCACATACACCCAGACTGGGGCCAGGGATCTAACATGCAACCCAGGTAAGTGCCCTTGACTGAGAATCAAACCTGAGAGCCTTCAGTGCGTGGGCCGACACTCTAACACTTGACCACACTGGACAAAGTTCCCCTAAGGTTTTTCAATAAATTCATCTTGATCGTGTATTTTTGCTCTTGATACTTATAATGGCTGCCCCTTTGTTCTTTTTCTTGTTTGGAATGTTGCGAAACTTTAGAATTTATTGGATAAGTGAGAGTCTATACATGCATAATTTTCATGAGATGTAAAGTATATTTGGGGAATATGTTTCTAATCTCCCCCTTCCTCTCTCTCCTTAATGATGACCTTGAATCATGCTTCATGAGAAATAGAAGCAAGCAGGCACTGCTTCATCTTCCTCCCACTGCATCTCTGCAGCCTCTTGAGTCAGGACCTCTGTCTTGCAATCTGCTACTATAGGAGAAAATGTCCCCACTCCTAACTTGGTCAACCCTTCCTTTGTGCTCTGGATCTCATATTCTTTCACCTTGCCATGGACTTTAATCCTACAAATACACTCCTCTCTTCTGCATTATAAATTTCTCCAGATGCTATAGTGATTCCATAGCACCCAGTAGTTTTCCTTTGTAGTAATTGTAGTCAATTAGTCAAATGTATCATTATCTGTTTAATGTCAATCTGGCCCCTTTAGTTTCTAAGATCCCTGAGGCCAGAGATTTTCTGTGTCGTCTAGTATATCCTCAGGGCTCAGCACAGTATTCTGCACATATGAGGAGCACAATAAATGTATTTATTTCCTATCTTTGTACATCTAGGCTGTTTCCTATTTTTCACCATTATATGCAATTCTACAATGAACATTTATGTAGCTAAATTTTTGGCATGTTTTTAATCATGCGCTTAGGTAAATTCCTAGAAGTAGAATCACTGATTTTTATCATGAGATGCTCATTTTCAAGGCTTTTTTTATAGTGTGGTAGTCTGCAAAATAGCCACCATTATCTTCTCCCGCCTTTGTACAAGCAAGCTACTCATCCATCAAAAGGTGATGTCTCCTTCCCTTATCCTTGAAGGACTAGCTTTGACCTTTAGAATGCAGTGAAAGTAAGATTGTCAGATAAAATACAGGATGCCCAGTAAAATTAAAATGTCAAATAAACAGAAAAATTGGACATACTTATACTGGAACATTATTTCTTATCTATCTGACATTCAAATTTAACTGGGCATCCTGTATTTTTATTTGCTAAATCTGGTAACACTGGACATGATGGCACTATACCAGTTCTAGGCCTAGCCTTTGAGAGACCTGGCAGATTCTACTTTGGTCTTCTGGAAACCATGTACCATGCCGTGAAGAACTTTGGATTTGATCCCTGGATGAAGAGAGGTCACTTAGAGAAAACCAGGAGGATGAGAAGTCATTTTGGATGTTCAGCTCCAGCTGAGCTCCCAGTTGTGGGAGTAGAGGGTCTCACAACATATGTCCAGGTAGATTTCAGAACTGCTATAGACCTGTTCTCCCTGCTGTTGAATGGGAGTGTCTATTGTAGCTTTATTGTCCCTTTCTCACAACTGTGTGCCTGGTAGGGGTGGAAGAGTTGGGGAAACTTGGGGAGGGGCAGAAAATATCCAGAGGGGCTGCTTGCACATCTGAACATGATGCAGATCATGAATATTGAACTTTGAGCCTGATGCTTTCATGGATGAGGCTTTGAGTTATCTTGGGAAGTGGTGAGGAGTTTTTGCATGTGGAAAGAATATAAATAATTTGTGGCCAGAGAGTAGACTGTGGTGGATTACCTAGGGCCACAAATTCTATGCTACTCCTCTGATCAAGAGGTTAAGTCTGTTTCCCCTCCCACAGGGACTCTGGGCTGGCCTTGTGACTTGTTTGGGTAAACAGAATGCAGTGGATGTGAAGCTATGTGACATTCAGGAAATGGTGTTCTGGAAAGTCAGCACTTTGAAAAAATATTTTAAAGCCCTGATTTATAAGATTTGCCAATTTCTATTGTGTAAATTCTTCCACTCTGGCTGATTTCAAGCTACCAATGTTATATTACTGACCAAGGAGTTGCGAAAAGATATACATAATCGGTCCTCATTAGCCTGTACAAATGTGCTCCCTCACACCGCTGCTTCTGGATCTAGTTTTTGAGTGGTCTGTCAGCTTCCATTTTTGCTTTCTTGGCATCTAGCTGACATGAAGGATCCTTGTGCTAGGGTCCTGAGTGATGAAAGGCCAAATGGAAAGAAAGGCCACATAGAGGAGAAAGGAAGCCTTAGGCATTCCATCCCTGGCTGAGCTCCCAGCTAAGTGCAGCTGCAGGAGTGGCCCCAGCCAACTAATGACATGGAGCATAAGACCCCCTAGCCAACTCATAGAAATGTGAAGGATAATACATTGTGGATTTAAACCATGACATTTTGGAATGGTTTATTAGTCAGCAATAGGTAACAACACATATATTGCCAAATTGTTATAAAAAAAAGTTGTTTCAAGTTTTACTCCCATTAACTATGATGTGAGATTATCTTATTCTTTGCACATTAGCTCAATATAAACATTATCATCAGCAGGTTGATAAATAAAATTTAAAAGAGGTGTATATTGCAGTTTAATTTGCATTCTCTGAAAATGAGTTTAAATGTTTTTTTCATATGCTTATTGGCCATAAATTGACTATGCCCTCTGCTCATTTTTCTATTGATTTATAGGAGCCTTTTATATTTTAATAACAGTAACAGCAAATGGGGAATATTTTGCAGTATATGTGACTACAGATTTTGCTTGTTCACTCTTTGCAGTAAAAAGTTTAAACTACTTGTATAAAAATAGAGCCTGACTAGGCAATTTTCTGAGTGTTTCTTTTAACATGATCATATCCAGTTTGGGGCTTTTTTTATTTTTAGTATTCCTTAAATTACTCTAATATTTTTTCTGATTTTCCTACTAGTAATTTTCTTAAAATAAAATCTTCAGCTGAAACCCAGTACAAAATACACTCCTTCCAATCCCTTCACCATTCCAATTTGAACAGCACTGGATTAGGCCACTGTAATAAGTTAATTCTTCAGCCATTTTTGTGTTTGGAAAGTCTTTGGATAAACAGGGCAGTTATATTTCATACCAATTTAAATTTTTCAAATTTGAAACAGCAAGATACATAAATGTTATTAGTTTGTATAAATTTCAAATAATGTGAATCTTTCCAAAACTAAAAAGTAATTAAATTGGATTGGATTCTGGAACCAAAAAAGAAGCATTAATAGAAAAACTAGTGAAATTTGAATAAAGTCTTGAGTTCAGTTAATAGTACTCATGTTGGTTTCTTAGTATTAACAATTGTACTATGGAAATGTTAGATGTTAACAATAGGGGAAATTGGATGAGGGTGTATACGGAAACTCTATATTATCTTTGTAAAACTTTTCTGTAAATCTAAAATTTCCAAATAAAGTTTATTCTTTTAAAAAATAATTAAAAATATCTCCTCTATGAAATAGTCTATACTGTTTTAAGTTTATGTATTCTGAGAATGCTATTCCACTTACATAATATTGATTCCTCTGGGGAAATAATCTGTCAAGGATTATGAAAGTCTTGAATTAAATGAGATTTTTAGGATCTTATCCCATGAATACAATTCATTGCCAAGTAAATTATATATGTGCATCCCATTTTAAAATCTGAAATAGGAAAAACTAAAGATTTAAACCTGAATCATAAGCTAAAAGAAATCCCTCCTCCCAATCAAAATAAAAAACAAAACTAAACTAAGATCTCTCTCTTCCAGTCACTGACCTCCGCATTGTGGCAGTGAGACCTTATCACTCTGTGTGACCTTTGGACAATATATGGTTAAAGACCGGACTGTAAGTGTGGAATCCGGAGATGAGGTCTCCAGGTAGGACTTTGTCTGACTCCATGAGGAAAGAATGTAAGTACTTGAATCCCAATCTGGCACAATCATAAATTTTTGTTAAAAATTGAGCTTTTGCCCATGTAGTTTATGTTTTCTTCCATCACAAGTGTCTTTGGAGTGAGGGGTTTTAGTTTGTCATCATTTCACATTTCTCTGTAGGTTTCATTGCAGATAAAATTTATCATTTCATAGGCTTTGCAATTGTAAAAGAAATTCCAATAATTTAAATTTTAGATGTTCCAAGATGTACAGTTTCTATTGTTTTCCTTCCTATTTAGAGTATGCAGAGATAGGCACAAGTAAGAGCACTGTGCCATTGTGACATTCTTTTGAGTCAATAAAGCTATTGTAATAATCATAACGTGCATGTCTTTTTCCATACGAACAACTGTAAACCTACTTTTGCTCATCCCTCTTGAAATCCTGCGATACACTCCCCTGTGTCTCATTTCTTAAAATAGCCTCTCTCTGATATTGAGTGGCCTTTGTATAAACAGTGCAGTTATATTTCACACTAATTTGAATTAGCAAATTTGAAATAGTGAGCAATGAAAAATATTATTAAAGTCTCACTTTATGCATGCATGTTGAAACAATGTGAGTTCCCCACACTAAAAGTGTTTATTGTGCATTAAAGAGTGAGTTTGATATGAGGAATACATTACAATGGCCTAGGTTTATGTGTCCTGAGACTGTTATTTCTTGCATAACATTTATTCTTAACAGAAAAATCTGTCTGGTGTATTATGAATGTATGTGAGGTTTTCAGGAGCTATTCCTAGATGTCTTTACAGTGGCTTGGATGATCCAACTCCCCTGCTGTGAACCTGTTTTATTATTGTTGCTGATGTGATTGCTAATAATAAAAGTGATTGATTGGTTAAGCCTGTGCCAGGTACTGTGTTGAGTACCTGTGTATTCAACAATGTGTATTACTCCATTATCTATGAAGTAGATATTATTTTACTATCATTTTCATTTTGTAAATAAAAAATGTCATACTTGGCACATTTAAGTAACTCATGTCCAAGGGAATATCTTTGGATTTAAGGATGGAACAAAGATTGCTTTCTCTGTCAGTTCCAAGATTTTTGCTAATCAATTTAGTATAAAATATTTACCATATTTCCCCCTGTTGTTTTTGCCATGTAAAAGATAAGCAGGTCTTGCCTGGCCAATGTGGCTTAGTGGATTAAAAATGGTCCCATGGACTGAGAGGTCCCGATTTGATTCCAGGTCAGGGCATGTGCCGGGGTTGCAGACTCGATCCCTGGTGGGGGTCGTGTGCAAGGCTACCAATTGATGTGTCTCTCACATGGATGTTTCTCTCTCTCTCCCCCTCTCTCCCTTCCGCTCTATCTAAAGAGCAATGTAAAAATATCCTCAGGTGAGGATTAAAGAAAAAAAGATAGGCAGGTCTTTGCTTCTGTATCATGGTCTTCCAACTTTAAGTTTTGATCTGCTTCTTGGCTCCTAAAGTAAACCACTTTACCTCCATACTTGTTGAATTCTGAAGAATCTAGTTGAACTTTTTTGTTTGTTTGCTTGTTTTTCCTTGTTTCTTTTAATGTTTGAACTTTTCCATATGAATTGAAATTGCTCAGTCTTTTTCTAAAAGGTGCTACTTCTTTCAACAACAGTGTCTCTAATCATTATTTCCCATCTTCCTTGAAGTGGTTGATATGGTTGATTGTAAAACGAAAACAAATAGCTTTTACATCTGCAAACATTTTTCTAGAATTTTTTTTTTTTTAAGATAAGTCTACTCATCTTGAAGAGAGACAATTTGGCTCCAATTTATCTGAGGCATTTCATGGCCTATGATGTGATTCCTTACCTAAATCTTTCAAATTAGGGAGGCAGACTGTCCCTAGGGCAGGAAAGAAACAATCTCAATGTTTTCCAATCTTTGCATATGGTTAAACACCTGGGATGAAGGAAAGTGAATTGAGCTGGAATTGAGACTTTTATACTCACCCAGTTTTATAGTTTCTATCCAGAAATGTGTAACCATTTTCATAAATGCCTATTAACTAAAAAACTGAAGTCCAGCTTCATTACTATAATAATCTTTGCAGAACCTTCATTATTAATTCATTTTCTGTCATTCAGCTAAAAGTGAGCTTCACAGAGGCAGAAATTTGGACATAAAAGACTGCCTAACACATAGTAGAAATTAAATGTATTTTTAAAGCATGGTTATGGTTCAATAACAGATCTCCTTAAAGTAGCTTCAGATTAATTTACAGAAAGAGGCAGAGAGCAGCAATGTAGAAGGAGCACTGGGGGAGGCGTCTGGGTTCTACTTTCAGCTTTGCTCTCAGCTGGTGAAGTCCCTAAACCGTTTAAGTTTTTCCCACTTTAATTAAACTCTTTGGATAGTGACTTATGCTTTGCTTTACTTTCAGAAGATTCTGATTCACATTTATTACAGATTTAGGTGATAAAATATTGAGATATGGTGCACTTAAACAGTCTATATCTGATGCCATAGATTACACATTAACATATTTCTTAACTAAAATATTAAGGCTTGTAACTTATACTATAGACTTGTAACTATTGCATTTTATGCTGTATCAAATGTTACTTATTAAATAGAATTCAATATCTTTTAAAAAATATTCCCCTAAGGCCTTCTATACTTATGTTTCTACCTAGGTATTCACTTTAAATGATTTCACATTGTTCCTTGACTAATTTAAAGGCTGCTCATTTTAGGGCAGGTTCATTGTTGTTGGAAGGCTATGCCCAGAGGGAGAGACTTGAGTAGATTCACCCTGAAAATCCCAGAGGCCAAGTCTGTGCTTCAGGCTGTGTATCTGGAATTGGAATTATATTTGTCAAGCAGTAAGAGGGGAGACAATGTCCCTATTGGGAGTCAGCATTTTCTTATCTTCCTGACACCTGAAAATGCAGAAGGCAAAAAAGCAAGTTGAGTCCTGCTGTTAGAGATGCACAGAATTGTTGAACTGCTCTGAATTTCTAGGATGAGGTAACTGGGACTCTTGATATCTGGAACTCCAGCTACTGCTATCCAACAAGTGCATTCCTAAGAAAGGCAAACATTTAAAGGCAAAGAGAAAGCGGTCTTTGATAGTTCTTATTTATATATTCTTTATTTATCATCTATTTTGAAGACACTGTATTCTAGATCAATGTTTTCAAAACCTTTTGTAAATATACAAATTGCAAAATACAAGAAATATACTTTCTATCTCAACCCAGTACACATACATATACATATGCAGGCTGTACACACACACACACAAAACTGAAAATGTATCCTAAAAATAATGTCTCTCCGTGGACGTAGGGTACAGACTGACAATTGCCAGAAGAGGGGGTGGGGGAGGGGAGTGATGAACCACAGAACTTGTACGCATGTACTCATAACCAGTGGACATGGACAACAAAACTGGGGACGGGGCAGGGAGGGAGGGGGAGGAGGGTGTCAATGGGGGAAAAAAGGAGAAACATCTGTAACAAAAGTAAACTAATAAATAAAAAAATAAATAAATAAAATAAAAAAAACTAACACTCCCCTCAAAAAGGAAATTAAATCATAAAATAAGACAAAAAATAATAAAGAAATGTATCTCTTGGGACATAAAAAAAATAAAAAAAAAAAAAACAAAATAATGTCTCTCCTAACTATAGTTGAACCAGCTGATATTTTCCTATGTGATTGCATTTTTTAAAAAGTACTGGTTGCCCTGGCCGGTGCAGCTCAGTTGGTTGGAGCATGGTCCTGTACGCCTGAAGTTCATGGGTTAGATTCCTGGTCAGGGCACATACCCAGATCATGGGTTCGATCCCCAGTTGGGGTGCATACAGGAGGCAACCAATCAATGTTTCTCGCTCACATCAATGTTTCTCTCTCACTCTCACGTCCTCTCTTTCTCTCAAATCAATAAAAAATAAAATAAAATGTACTGCTTATGAGTCATAAGTTAGTATCATGACCTTCTAGATTTAAACAACAACAACAAGAGACATATGAAGAAATGCTCAACATCACTAATCATCAGAGAGATGCAAATTAAAACAACAATGACGTATCACCTCACATCTGTCAGAATGGCTGCCATCAACAAATCATCAAACAACAAGTGTTGGCGAGGGTGTGGAGAAAAGGGGACTCTGGTACACTGCTGGTGGGAATGCAGATGGTGCAGCCACCGTGGAAAACACTACGGTGTTACCTCAAAATATTAAAAATTGAATTGCCATTTGACCCAGTGATCCCAGTTCTAGGAATATACCCTAAGAAGCCTGAAACACCAATCAGAAAGAATACATGTACCCCCACGTTCATAGCAGCACTATTTGCAATAGCTAAGATCTGGAAACAGCCCAAGTGTCCATCAGTGGAGGAATTGATAAAAAAGCTGTGGCACATATACACAATGGAGTACTATGCAGCTGTAAGAAAGAAAGATCTCTTATCCTTTGAGACGACATGGAGGGACCTCGAGAGTATTATCCTAAGCGAAACAAGCCAAGAAGAGAAAAACAAATATCACATGATCTCACTCATTTGTGAAATATAATAAACATAACAGTCTGGGGAACAGGGTAGACCCAGAGATGTGAAAGTAGGGTACAGACTGACACCCCTCAGAAGAGGGGGTGGGGGGAGGGAAGAGATAAACCACAGAACTTATATGCATGTATGCGTAACTGATGGACACGGACAACAAAGCTGGGGACGGGGTGGGGGGTAGGGGAGGAGGGTGTCAATGGGGAAAAAAGGAGAAACATCTGTAACAAAAATAAATTAATAATAAAAAGAAACAATAAAGATATGTTAAAAAAAAACAACAACAAAACAAACACCGCTCTACATGCTTTCAGGCCTTGAATAACAGAGAGGCATACAGTTCAGTTCACCAAATAACCAACAGAAAGGCAAACATAATAATGTCCTGAGAGCTGGGACAACCGGATATCCACACATGTAAGAATTATTTTGTGGTAGGTTGTTATTGTTTTGTTAATTACCAACTCAACCACATATGTGTAATAGGTATGTTTTCATTTTCTATTTCTTCTTAAATTAGTTTCAGTAGCATGTGTTTTCCTAGGAATTTAATCATTTTATCTAGGTTTAATCTTTTATTGGCATACAGTTGTTCACAGTATTTCATTTATTTCTGTAATGTCAGTGGTAATATACATTTTCTCATTCTGGATTGGAGTAATTTGAATATTCTTTCTTTCTTGTTCTCTCTAGCTAAAGGTTTGTCCATTTTCTTGAATTTTTCAAATAACCAATATTTCAATTTATGGATTTTCTTCATTTTTTATTTCTATATTATTTCTTCTCCTGTAATCTTTATTCTGCTTGCTTTGATTTTAGTTTGATTACCCCTCTCTCATCTCCTACTTACAGTTTTTTAAAGTAAATGGATAGGCTTTTTATTTGAGATCTTTTTCCTTTTTTAATGTAAGCATTTATCATTATAAATTTCCCTCTAAACATTGTTTTCCTACATCTCATACATTTGTGTATGTTGTGTTTCCATTGTTATTCATGTCAACGTATTTTCTAAATTCTCTTGAGAGTTGTTCTTAGATTCATTGGTTATTTGAGTGTGTTTTAAAATATTCACATATTCATGAATTTTACGTAGTTCCTTATATTATTAATTTCTAATTTTATTACACTGTGTTAAAGTTTCAATCCTCTTGAATTGATGGAGACTTATTCAATGGTCTATATAAGGCCTCTCTCGGAGAATGTTCCTTGTGCGCTTAAGAAGAATGTGTATTCTGTTGTTGTTGTGTGGAATATTCTGTTGATGTCTGTAAGTCCAGCTGCTTTACAGTGTTTTTCAAGTCTTCTATCTCCTGTAGAAATTCTGTCTCATTGTTTTATCCGTTATGGATAGTGGGGTATTAAAGTCTCCAACTATTATTTTTGAATTGTCTGTTTGTCCTTTTAGTTCTGTCCCTTTGGCTTCATATATGTTGGAGTGTGTTTCTTGGAACATGTAAGGTCATAGTTGTTATATCTTTTCTTGATTGACTCTTTTATCATTATAAAATGCCCTCTTCTTCTCTATCACACTTTTTATCTTCAAATCTATTGTGTTTGCTTTTAAGGAGGAGAGAGCCCTGGCTAGCTTGGCTCAGTAGTTAGAGCATTGGACTGTGGACCAAAGAGTCGTGGGTCAATTCCCATCAAGGCCACGTACTTGGTTGCAGTTCCATTCCAGGCACGAGGCAACTAGTCGATATGTCTCTCTCTCTCTACCTCCCTTCCTCCCACTCTATCTGAAAATCAGTGGAAAAATATCCCCAGGTGAAGATTAAAAAAAAAAAGGAGAGCCCTGGCCGGTTTGGCTCAGCAGTTAGAGCATCGGCCCGCGGACCAAGGAGTCAGTCCCAGGTTCGGTTCCCGCTAAGGGCACGTACCTTGGTTGCAGTTTGTCCCCAGCCCCGGTTGAAGTGGCAACCACTCGATGTGTCTCTCTCTCACATTGATGTTTCTCTCTCACTTCCTCCCTCTCTCCCTCCCGCTCTATCAGAAGATAAATGCAAAAATATCCTCAGGCAAGGATAAAAAAAAACAAAAGGAAAGAATTTTCAGCAACCAATACGCCACCATTTTTATTAATGTCATATTGTTTCTTTATTATTTTTTTATATTTTTATTGATTGATTTGAGAGGTAGGGAGGGAGAGAGAGAGAAACATCAATTTGTTGTTCCACTTATTTATGCGTTCATTCATTGGTTGCCTCTTGTATATGCCCTGACCAGAGATTGAACCCACAACTTTGGGGTATTGGGATGATGCTCTAAGCAACTGAGCTACTTGGCCAGGGCTGTTTCTGTATTATTTGTGTAATTCATCCTGAGAATTTCTTTAGTTTTTGTGATAGTACAAATTTTTTTTTTTTTTTTTTTTTTACTGTTGCTAGGTTGTACCTTGGGAACATAATTTCTTACGGAAATCTTTTTCACACATTTTTGTACATAGATTTTTCTGCAAAGATTTTCTTTAGAATAAAACAAAGAACCTAGGTTTGTACTATTAAATGCTACACTTTCTAATTTTTTATATTATTAACTGATACTTATGTGTTAATATAACTTGAACACCTTATATATGCTGTTAAAAATTATTTTGAAAGTGTGTGTTTCAAATTAAAACTTATGTTTATCATACCTTCTGATAAGAGGAGCAAATAAAATTTTGGATGGGAATAACGATCATTCTCATGCAATAATCTTGGTATCTGTACCACTTCTGGTGGTTCGAAATGTGTTCAGAGATCTTGAAAACAAGGCAGATTACTAAGCGGGCGTAGGTAGCACTTGCCTACAGCGTTAGAGTCATGGTGACTGTTCTCATTAACATCCCTGCCATCAGGACCTGTTGGTCAGGTTACTGTCCCCAAGATAGCATTTTATGGGCTCAAAGATTATTCCTGAGCCTTATTCCTATTCTTTCTGATGTCGCCTCAGCCCTTCCAGCACCGTTCTTTCTATACTATAGTACTTTGTTCAAATCCCACAAAGAAGGAACAAAGAACACTGGTTTCAGCTATCCACTTACTAGCAACAACAAAAATAACAAAACAGGAGCTAACATTGTCAAGTGTTTGCCCTGTGTAAACCTCCTTACATGCCTTCTCCCATGTAGTCCTCACAATACACGAGATAGGTGCTATTCTAATTCTCACATTTCAGAAAACTGAAGCATTGATCCCATGGTCGTGGGTGACAGTTTTACCTGTTATTTTTATTCCATAAAATGAGAATGAAAAGAAGAGACAAAGTAAGAAAAAAATCCCTAGGCACAGATATCTTCCTTCTTGGGGTCCTCGTCTGGGCACGAGGCTACTTTTTAGCTCAGGAAACAGAAGCTCAGGAAGTAGGACCTTGAGTGAACTTCAAGAGCAGTCTCATATGATAATTCATTACCACAGAATGTGCAGATGTCAAAGTAGAAGAGTACTCTGGTTCAAGTCCTTCACTGAATGAGTGAAACAAAGTCCCAAGAGGTGCAGGGACTTTTTCAAGACCACATGTCCAGTTTGAAAGAAGCTAGGGTTAGAAGAGTTCAAATCTTAAATGAGTCAAGACAACACTGGATTATTGGTGGTTAATATTATTATAAAATAAAGGAAAACAGAAAATAAAAGGACACTGAAGCAGGGAATAGGAGACATAAGAAACGCAATATATGCCTTTGCCATGGTCTCTTGGACACAGATATGAATTTTGCAGTGTTGTCAAATAGGGCTTCGAATGGGAATAACACATGTGGCTATTAGGCTAGAATAACTGCATGAATACCATGGGGATAGGTAAATTTTTAAAAAATTGTAATGCAGCCTGGCTGGTGTGGCTCAGTGGTTGAGCAATGGCTTAACATAGAAATTTATGTTTTGCACAATAAGGGGTTCCTATTTGGGGATGGCTTTCCAACAATCTTGGTAAGTATAGATAGATGGTGGTAAGAATAAAAAAGATAAATGAAAATGAGGTAAGGTATAATATACTAAAATATTTTTAATAGATTTTCAGATATAAATGAGTTTTGTTTTTTTAAAGCTCCACTAAAAAGTATGTGCCGAGATAGTTAAAAACAAGCAAATAAACACCCTTTTTATCATCTTGCCCTGGTTGCCAGTCTCTGATTGTGTCTCAAAAAATATTTTATTTCTGGCACTTTAAACAAAAGAGGCTCTTAATATACATAAGTAGCCCACTCCACATTTTTCCCAGAAAATACCTACTTCTACTCAAATACTTGTTTGTTGCTGCTGTTGTTAGTTTGGGGTTACTCTCTGTATCTGACTGAATTTTTTTTTTTTTTATGGAATCTTTTTTTTTTTAATTGTTTTTTCTTTATTGATTTGAGAGAGAGAGGCAAGAAAGGGAGAGAGAGAAACATCGATGAGAGAGAACATTGATTGGCCGTCTCCTGTGTGCCCCCCACCGGGTATTTGGCCTACAACCTGGGCATGTGCCCCCAGGGAATCAAACTGGTGACCTCTTGGTGCATGGGTTGACTCTCAAACTCTGTGCCACACCAGCCAGGCCAGACTGAATTCTTTTATAACAGTTGTGTCTTAACTGCCTAGCGGAACTCCTGAAAACACACATTTCTACCTGGACTTGTCTTGAGTGTTACATGGGATAGAATAAATGTATGTATTTTAAATATTTAAAGACTTTCAATGATTATTAATAAGTAGTTATACTCTGAGGAGAAATGTGCAAACAAGAACATATTAACAGGATGAAATTTTTGTTTTTCCCATTTTTATTAATTTATTTTTGTTACAGATGTTTCTCCTTTTCCCCCCTAGACACCCTCCTCCCCACCCCTCCCCCACCCCTCCCCCACTCCCCAGCATTGTTGTCTATGTCCATTGGTTACGCATACATGCATATAAGTTCTTTGGTTTACACAATGAAATCTTTTGACTTAATATTGAACTCAATTAGTTTTATGAGTTGTTTAGAATATTTCATGCTTTGTTAAAAATGCCCTGAAGCTCCTGGGCTTGGCATTCGTGGCTTTCCCATAATAATTCAACCTTCCCTGTCAGTGTGGTCCCTCCTTGTTCTCTTACAAGCTGTAATTATACATCCCTCTCTTTAGTTTAATTGCTTAGACCAGAGCTGGAATACAGCGCCCCCAAAACTATCTGTTGTTATCATCTTCAAGGCACAAATTGAGTCTCATATCCTCAACCTGACCCCATGATTCATTGATGATCTTTTGCTGACTTATAATTTCATTTCTTCCTTTGTTCAACTAGTATTTATTGAATGCCTACTGTGAGACAGACAGTATTATCAGCCTTAGACATACAGCAGAGAACAAAACAAATCCCTGTTCTCAAGGAGCCTATATTTGAGCACAGGACACAGATAATAAAACAAACAAACAAACAAATATATAATATGTCAGGTAGTTAGAAATGCCAGTGAAGGAAAATAAAGCAGGGAAAGGGGAACCAAACATGATGTCATAGTGGGGAGAGGGTGCTATTTTACACACAGGTGGTCAGAGGAGGCCTTATTACGAGGAGACATTAGGGCAGTGTTCAAAGAAGTGTGAGAGACAGGAATTTCAAGATAAAGTATTCTGGCAGAAGGCATGTCAAGGCCTGCATTAGCTATCTGTTGCTGAAAAACAAGCTATTCCAAAACTAAGTGGCTTAAAAGTACAGTAAATATTTATTATCTCAGTTTCTGTGGGCCAAGAATTTGAAAGTGACTTAACTGGTTGGTTTTGGTTCAGGACGTCAGATAGGGCTCTGAAGGCTTGGCATGGGCTGGAGGATCCAATTCTAAAAAGGTTCGCTAACATGATGCTGGTTGTTGGCATGAGGCCTCAGAATCTTTCCACATGGATCTTTCCAAAGGCTTCTTGAATGTCCTCATGACATAGTGGCTGGTTGGCTTCTCCCAGAGCAATCAGTCTAAGATGGGAAAAGGTAGAAGCCACATGTCTTATATGACCTAGCTCAGAAGTCACACATCATTATCTCTGCAAAATCTAATTGTTTCACATGTGGACAGAAAAAAAAAAAGAAGGTTCTATGGAAAGTAACCTCACAGGGTGATCTGATCATAAATTTCTTACTGGGAAGGTCATGGTGAGTAGTCACATCCTAGGCACATAACATTTTAGTAAAAGATTTATCTTTGCCTTAAGCAAGTCCTTTACAGTGTTGCTGTGCATCTAGGTGAACACACCTTTGAAATAAGCACCCCTAGGAGAGCACATAATCTTCACTGTCCTGTAATCCAATCTCTGCTTTGCTTTCTCGAACCTCTATGCATCCTTCCTTAAGTTCTCTCCCTAATTTCAATGAATGGAAGAAGACGCAAAACTGTTATTCTCTGGAGCATTTGAGATCTTGCTCCACAGCATATGTTTTCCGTTTGGCTCAAATAAATTCTTATAAAAATTTTCCATAGGTTTGGATGTTTCTTAAGTCGACACAGATCAACTCTATTTAGTGTAGGAGGGGACTATATAAGGACATAAATACCATGAGATGGGGCTCATTGGAGATCCTCCTGGAGGCTGGCTACCACAGGCTCTGATAAGGAAGAGAGAAACCAAAGAACTTCTATGCATATATGCATAACTAATAGACACAGACAATAGTGTGGGGAAAGCAGGAGGGGGTGGATTTGGGGAGGAGGGGGTCAAGGGGGAAAAAAGAGAGACATCTGTAATACATTTAACAATAAAGGTAAGTTTAAAAAATAATAAATAATTTCTGGAGAGCTAAAAAAAAAAAAAGAAGGATGTGTCTATCATTTTACTTAAAAAAATGTTTTTATATATATATTTTTAGAGAGAGAGAGGAAGGGAGAGAGAGATAGAAACATCAATGTGAGAGAGAAACATTGATTGGCCATTTCTCCCATGTCCCCCACTGGGGATTGAACCCACAACCTGGGCATGTGCCATGTCCGGGAATCAAACTGGGACCTCTCAGTCCATGGGATCTCGCTCAATCCACTGAACCACACCACCTAGATTTATTTTACTATTTATTCAATCCCAGAGGTTTCCCTACTTTGCTTTATCCCACCTCCATAACCTATCACCATTGAATTTCATGTAACCCACTTACGCTTTCTCTTTTGATTGTAATGTATAAGTTAAGGTACAAAACTGCCATTCTCTGGAGCACTATCTCAATCCATTGAGGTTTTGCTTTCTGGTATTTCTTGACACTTTGGTTCAAAACAACATTCTTCAAACAAAAGAAGACAGGGCAGAAAAAATCACCCAGAGAACCAAAAAGAAAAAGCAATTAAAAAACAGGAAGACAGCCTAAGAGAACTGTGGGACAATTGAAATATAACAACATCCACATCATAGGAGTTCCAGAAGAAGAAGAAAATGAGCAAGGGTTAGAGAATATATTTGAAGAAACAGTGACAGAAAACTTCCCTAACTTGGTGAAGGAAAAAGGCATACAAATACAAGAAGCGCAGAGAGCCCCAAGTAAGAAGAACCCAAACAGACACACACCAAGACACATAATAATTAAAATGCCAAAAATTGAAGACAAAGAGAGAATCCTAACAGCAGCAAGAGATAAGCAACAGGTTAACTACAAAGGAACCCCAATAAGGCGCCCAGCTGACTTCTCAACAGAAACACTACAGGCCAGAAGGGAATGGCATGAAGTAATCAAGGTCATGAAAAACAAGTGTCTGAATCTAACACTACTGTATCCAGCAAGGCTATCATTCAAAATAGAAGGTGAAATAAAGAGCTTCCCAGACAAAAAAAAAAAAAAAGGCTAAGGGAATATATTAGCACCAAACCAGCACTGCAAGAAATGTTAAAAGGACTGCTGTAATTAGTAGAAGAAATAGGAAAAAAAATATAACCACACTAAACAAAAATGGCAATAAATAAGTACATTTCAATAATCACCTTAAATGTAAATGGATTAAATGCTCCGATCAAAATACACAGAGTAGATGACTGGATAAGAAAGCATGACTCATATATATATTGTTTACAAGAGACCCGCCTCACAACAAAAGACTCACATAGGTTGAAAATGAAGGGATGGAAAAAAATCTTCCAAGCAAATGGAAAGGAAAAAGAGTTGGGGTAGCAATACTCATATCCAATAAAATAGACTTCAAAATGAAGGCCAGAACTTGAGTCAAAGAAGGCCACTACATAATATTGAAAGGATCTATCCAACAGGAAGATATAACCTTGGTAAACATATATGTACCCAACATAGGAGCTACCTGAGAAGATCAGAAACTCTCATCCCAAAGCTCATCCTAACATAGTACAGGCAGAGATTTTTATAGGGAGAGAGAGGGATAGCAGAACAAAGAGATAAGGAAGAGGGGCTGTGGACATGAAGGCAGTGTCCTTGTGGTCCCAATATGGGTTCTCATGGTCAGCGTCCTTGAGTTGGCCATCTAGTCTTTTGTCAGTGAATTCCTGTGTCTGGGCAGTTGGCATTAGCCAGAGCTTCCAAGGTCAGGCTATTCCTTCGGTTCACATAGGAACTGAAACTGCTAATTCTAGTAAAGCATACTGAGAAAAGAAACTTGTAACATGTAAGCTCTAGTTTCAACAGAACAATATCAGGTTAAAGTAACAAGCTGGGTTTAACATCCACCAAGATTAATATGGGTTGCTTTTTTAGTATATTCTTATTTTAGTTCTATTCTATAGTTAGTTAGACTAATATAAACAGTATAGGGTATTCATTCTTCATTACAACCACTTTGAAGGGGTCTGTTTGCCTGTGTGCATCAAAGTCCAATAAGACATGAACAGAAGTTTGCAGCCAAGAAAGTAAGAATTTATTAAGGAGATAGTGCCATGCCCAGAGTCACAGGAAGCTCATGCACAAAGATCTGGCTTCTCAATGGTTTCCAAGGGATAGATTATAAAAAGGAAACATCATTAATCATCATGACTAAAGGAGTTAGGACTGTGGTCTCTACTGATTGGTTGGTGCTAAGGTAAGGGGTAATTGATAATTGTATCTGGTACTGACATCAGCCATGGAGTGGTTCTGTCTAACTTCACAAGGATATGTTTTGTGGGATTGTCCTGCTTTCCTGGGTCTGGAGCTAAAACAAAACTGAGGCCCACATATTGTCTTTAGTTTGATTGAAAATTCTGTCTCTATAGTCAATAGACCCAAGAACTTGTTCCTAAGACTACTGGATGCTGACCAGAACCTCATTGTCCTGATGGCTTAATGATTAAGCAAGGGAGAGGGAGGTGGGTAAGTCGGAGCGCTGGGTGAGGCCAGTTTGAGTCAAAGGAAAAAAGTAAAAATGAAGGACAGATTAAAGAAAATAAGGTTTCTGTGCAGTTACACAGACATCTACCTAAAAATGACAACTTAAAACAAAATGCAGAACTCTGAGCTCAGCTGGTAAGAGTGTCATCTCGATACTCCAAGGTTAAGGGTTTGCTTCCCAGTGAGAGCACATATAAGAATAAACCAATAAATGCATAAATGAGTGGAACAACAAATCAATGTTTCTCTCTCTCTCTCAAGTCAATAAATAAAAAATTTAAAAATGCAGAACTCTGGCTTACATAAATCCATCCATGTCAAGATGTCTTGTTTGATGGCCATACCCACTCTAGAAGGACATTCTTGGGTCCATGGATGGACCTTGTATCCTGCTGCAATTATATCTTCACTGTATCTATCTGGCCAGTGATAGCAGAAGTTCAAATGTACAGTGGTAAAGGCAGCTGAGAAGGTGGTTTCTGCTTTCATGGGTCATTGCCTGTTCTAGCAAATATTATCCATGTTTGTATTAGTGAAGTTATTGAAATTGAGCTGCCTGGATTCACTAGTGCTGACAACTGACTTACATTTTGGAAGAGGAGGTTTGATGGCTGTTAACTTAAGGCTGGCAAGAACCTTCAGAAATGTTGATGGAAGGGTGATAGGAACAGGTGGCTGGATTGTCTTATTTGACATAAGAGCCAGTGAGTTCTTTGTTGCAGGTTGTGTTCCCAGAGAAAACACTGGGAATCTGAACTTTGCATGTAGGGAGTTTATGGTGGGAGGGAGGGGGCTGCTGTTAGTATAATACCTATGGGTGAGTGAGGAAAACAGGGATAAGCGCAGGGAAAAAATAAATTGCTATCCATTCACAACAAAGAAGCCAACTGTTCTCTTAAGGAGCACTGGACCTATAGATTATCCTGATGGAAACAAGGGCATCTTCATTCCCATCATCCTTCCAGCCATCTTTAGATGAGGGTTGCCTCCAAGGCAGGGAGGGAGCTTGGATGGGGCAGCTCTCTGGTGATTCAGCTGAGAGCCTTCACTACTTCCAGTAGCTAGAGAAAGGAGAGCTGTATTCCTAAGAAGGCAGTGCTGGGGGAAGGGTGAGATGGATCTTGCAGCACACAACCACATCCACCACAGTGTTTTTCATGTTGGAAAGAACAGATAGGAAACGTTTATTTTAAGTTTACAAAACTAGGCAACCCAAGAGACAATGGAGACCTCTAGGCAGTTGATGTACTGGCCACATGTGAAACCTAACATCATTCAGTATTCAGCAATAATTGTGTTGTCCAATAAGCTTATGGCCACCTCAAAAGCAGACACATTGCTCCTACTTTTGTGACTCCAACATAATTGCAATTTAGGTTTTCTCTCTGTACAGATCTCTCTCTAGTAAGCCTCCATTTCAACTGTTTGCTCTTTTCACTTCTTCCAACTGCTCTTCCTTTTGCATTCATATCTTCCTAAGAGAGAATCTATTTGGGTCCATGAGTTGCCCTCCAAAATAGATTGTCCCAGTTGGATTAATTTAGGGGCAGGGCTGCTTCAACCTATAAATGGGTTGCCTTTGGTCAATGAACCAATTTTTGCTTTATTTCAGCTGTGGCCAAATGGCAAAGTAAGTCAAGCTATATGCAAGGACCCACCTAGAGTCATTCTGCTCGGAAGGAACCAGGAGCCTGAGTTTTGAGTGTTTAGACTCTTGTGACACAAGGGCTTCCAACTTCTCTCCTTGAGGGCAAGTTCAGGATAGCAAAATAGAAACAGGTACATCCTTGCACAAAATTAAGGTGTTGAATTAATAAATGCATTTTTTATGATATTTGTGAAGATTATTAATACAGAATAGGGCCTGGATATGGATAAGATAAAATGGACCAATGAAATATTTCACAGAACTAAACAAATACTCCAAAAGTTTATATGGAACCAAAAAGAGCCCCAAATAGCTACAGCAATCTTGAAAAAGAAGAACAAAGTAGGAGGGATCACAATACTGGATATCAGGTTATATATACTACAAAACCACTGTAATCAAAACAGCCTGGTCCTGGCACAAGAACAGGCACATAGATCAATGGAAGAGAATAGAGAACTCAGAAATTGACCCAAGTCTTTATGCTCAATTAATACTTAACAAAGGTGGCAAGAACATACAATGTAGTTAAGACAGCCTCTTCAATAAATGGTGTTGGGAAAATTGGACAGCTACATGCAAAATAATGAAGGTAGACCACCAACTTACACCATACACAAGAATAAACTCAAAATGGATAAAAGATTTAAATGTAACTCATGAATCCATTAAAATCCTAGAAGAAAATGCAGGCAACAAAATTTCAGCAGAATTTTCACTGATACAATGCCTAAGGCAAGAGAAACAATGGAAAAAATGAACACATGGGACTACATCAAACTAAAAAGCTTCTGAACAGCAAAAGAAACAACCATCAAAATGGAAAGGGAACCCACTATATGGGAAAGCATAATTGCCAACAATACATCAGATAAGGGGCTAATTTCCAAAATATATAGAGTATTCATACAACTCAACAAAAGGAAGACAAAGAACCAATTAAAAAATGGGCAGAGGAACTAAATAGACACCTCTCCAAAAAAGACATATAAATGGCCAGGAGACATATGAAAAAATGCTCAACCTCACTAATCATCAGAGTGATGCAAATTAGAATAACTATGAGGTATCACCTCACACCTATCAGAATGGCTGCCATCAATAAATCATCAAACAATACGTGCTGACGAGGGTGTGGAGAAGAGGAGACTCTACTACACTGCTGGTAGGAATGCAGACTGGTGCTGCCACTATGGAAAACAGTATGGTTTTTCCTCAAAAAATTAAAAATGGAACTGCCATTTGACCCAGTGATCCCACTTCTAGGCATATACCCTAAGAAGCCTGAAACACCAATCAGAAACAATATATGTACCCCCATGTTCATAGCAGCACTATTTATAATTGCTAAGATCTGGAAAGAGCCCAAGTGTCCATCAATAGATGAGTGGATAAAAAAGCTGTGGTACATATACACAATGGAATACTATGCAGCTGTAAGAAAGAAAGATCTCTTATCCTTCAAGACAACATGGAGGGACCTGGAAAGTATTATCCTAAGTGAAACAAGCCAATCAGAGAAAGACAAATATCACATGATCTCATTTATTTGTGGAATATAATGAACAAAACAAGCTGAGGAACAAAATAAACCCAGAGACATGGAAGTGGGGTGCAGACTGACAAACCTCAGAAGAGGTGGACGTGGGGGAGGGAAGAGATAAACCATAGAACTTATATGCATGTATGCGTAAACAAGGACATAGACAATAATGCTGAGGCGGGGAGAGGGGGGGAGTGGGATTGGAAGGAGGGTGTCAATGGAGGAAAAAGGAGAAACATCTGTAACTAAAATAGTAAGTAAACATTTAAAAAAAGATAAAATGGAAGCACTGGAAATATCCTCACGAAGAATAACTACACAAAAAATAATTTAAAAAGCAATTGAACATACACATATGACTCTTTTTGAAAGGTACCAGAGTAGCAAAAGGCTTAAAGGTTTAGAATAGCAGAGAAATGATCTATGCCTTAAGAAAAACAATAGGACTCTATTCCCACCTCACCGCTGTTCATTCTGTGCTTGTGATCTCTTAGCTGTTTGTTTGTTACAGATCATACCACTCTTTCTTCATTTATCAATTTTAGACGTTATCTGATTTTTAATGTGGTATATGGGGACTGAGTTCTCTTAGCTCTTCTTTTGATTGGGGAATTATATTAAATTCAACCATCCTTAAAGAGTTTTGAATATTAAGTTACTATTAGCCATTAACACTTTAATATGACAAAATCTTTCAAATTTTTTCATGTTTGACAGCTAACTGAGAACATTTTGGATAAAATTTGGTATGTACACAGAAAAATAACCTTGGTAGAGAGACACACAGTGAAGAGAGACATGAGAGGAAAATGTAGTGACTTCTATTCTTTTATCTGATTGTCTTCATGTTTACCTACAAATTTCTAAATAACCTGTTATAATCTTGGGCATAGTTACAAGCTCATAACTACCCATAAGGGGGGAGGACAGGAAATACAGCCTTTTAGCTGGGTACACTGTCACTGTGAATAAACTATTGGTTGTATTGGAATGAAAGGAGAGAATGTATATTGAGCAAGCGGCCAGTAGTCACTTCCATGTCCATGTAATTTATAATACTTTTTTCTATTTTAAAAAATGATGGCACCTGATTTTCTAAAGAAAAATAGTGGAGAATACTAAAGAGATTGAGAGTGAAGAAGATGCCTTTGTCATCAAAATAGCTCTATATTTTTGTTAAGAAAAACATTTTTTTATGTATGTAGAATACTACATCTAGTAATATGCTTAAAAGAGCTATAAAGTTTTCACAGTGGTGTTAGAAAACATTATATACATTGATGGCCCTGAGAGTCTTACGAGTTTGGACAGAGACTGTAATCTTTATTACATAGATGATGAAATCAAGACACAGAAAGAATAAGTTCTTTTTTTTTTTTTTTTATCCTCACCTGAGGACATTTTTTTTTCATTTTCTGTTCAGATAGAGTGGGAGGGAGAGAGAGAGAGAGAGAGAGAAACATCGACGTGAAAGGGACACACCGAGTGGCATAAGTTCTTTCCCAAGGTCACGTGGCTATGAGTTCTAATTTATTCCCTAGTTTTCTTACTTCGGCATCATATGAGAACATTGTGGGAAGCAGAATCTTCCATGAAGGGCCTTGGTAGTGTTAGAAGTTGGTGCATGCAAACGGCACCAATGTTAAAGTCATTTGGCTTCTCCTCAAGCTGTTCTTTCTTGGAATCACTGCATATTTATCAGGTAAGGCTGGAATCCCCAACCTACTATTTGGGACTCCCATTCACTGTAGTGTAGCAATCAATCTTGGCATCAAATCCTGTTGTACAAGTACCGTGTGGATTTGGGACCCTCCATAAGGCACGATATTAACGTGGTAGTTATTCACATTTGGCCATAAAGTTAGCAACGTAAAGGAGAGTGACCTGGTCTCTGTGTTTTTATTCATAAAGAGATCAACAAGATCAGATTATTTAGGCTGCAGATTGTTCAATAAATAATAGAAATAGTGGATATAAAAATAAGTAGTTACAGAGTTTATTTTAGAGAAATTGAAAATACTATGTGCATTTTACACATCCCGATGTCATGCAATTCCTGCTTTCATTTAGTTATTCATTTGAATTGTGCGTGGATTAAAGACTTTGTGAGTGAGAGGTCTAAAGGAAAGGGGAAAACTAGTCATAGTATTGTGCCTTAAGAAAAGTGTGGTTATTAAAAGATGTTAATTATAAACTGAAAAATATAGTTGACTGTTTTCCTGAAATAATGATATCATAATGATTTAAAAGTAAACTTTTATAATCATATAGTCAAGTGCCCAGTTGAGGTTGTGTTGTACTAGGTATCGAAAGCACTTCCAGACCACTAAAATTATTGACAATATTTCAAATATAAGATATCTGTAAATTCATACTGTACATAAAATTGCACATCAGTAATTTAAGAAAATTAAAATTTCTCCTTCAAATATCAAATACCTGAGTTTCTTCCAGAGTAGTAATTTGTTTATGCTCTCTCAATGTCTAATATCAGTAAAGATACATGAAATACACAGTACCAGAGGTGTTTCTGGTTGGGGGGGGGCTTAATTTTTAAATTTATTTTTTGGATAATTTCAAACATCTATGAATTCCCAGGTACCTATCATCTAGATCTAGCCATGATAAATTTATGGCTTATCATGTTTCATCTAATCCATTATCCCCTCCTCACTCCAATTATTTTGACATAAATCCCAGACATTATACCATTCATCTGTAAATACTTTTGTATGTACTTCTAAAAGATAAAGCATAGCCTTTCAAAAACATAACCACTGTTGTAGCTTACGTATAATCGAGCCCACATTTTTACCACTGCTTCCACTGAGAGGTGGAGCCCAATTCTCTTCACCTTGAATCTCAGCCATAGTGATTTGCTTGACCAGTAGAAGATGGCAGAAGTATCATTCTGGCATTTCCAAGGCTAGGTCTTAAGAAGCCTTGAAGCATCCATCTGGATCTCTTGAGACACATTCTCTGAGAGCCCTGAGCTGCAAAGTAAAGTCTGACAATCCTAAAACAGCCACATTGAAGAGGACACACATAAGTGCTTTGGTCAAAGGTCTCAACTGAGCCCAGCCTTTCTTTCTTCTCTCCATGAAACATAAGAATAAAATTATCTTGGACACTCTAGATTTGCCCATCTGCCAACTGAATACCACCGAGTGATTTCGAGTGGTGCCACATGGAGCAGAAGAATCATACAACTGAGCCTTGCTCACATTCCTGATCCACAGGTTTTAAGTTTGCTGTTTAAGCTACTAGCTAACCTTGGGGTTATTTACTATGCTGCAATAGGAAAAAAGTGGAGCAATCACAAAACCATTGTTACTTCTAAGATAATTAGCAATAATTCCCTAAAATATCAGAGCCAGTGTTCAAATCACAAATAATCTTTATTGTCTCATAAATGTTTTAACATTTTGCTTCATCCTGTGTCTAAGTAAGGCCCATACTTAGGCAATTGATTTTAATATCTCTAAAAGTCTTTCAATTTATGGTTTCCTCTTTGTTTTCTTTTCAAATTATTTGTTTAGAAAACTGGATTATTTGCTTTCACAGTTTCCTACAATCTGAATTTTAGTATTATTTAATATGTTCTGCTATCACCTGTGTTTCCTGCCAGTTAGTAGAGGCTTGATCAGTTTCAGGTTTGATTTGTGGCAAAGCTCTTTCATAGGCGGTGGTGTATACTTCTCTCAGGAGATACATCACATCAGTTTGTTTCTTGTTTTGTGATGTTAGCAGCCATTGACAATCATTGCCTGTATCCATTAATTAATTTGGAGTTGCAAAATGGAAATTGTATCAGTTAGCTATTACTATATAAAAAAGGATCAAAGAATCTCAGCAGCATATAGTAACTATTTATTTAGCTTATTTACCATCACTTGCACTTCATTTTGTTGGTCAAAGCAAGTCGTATGGCCGAATCCAAAGTCAAGAGGAGGCAAAGTAGCTCTACCTCCAGTGGCAGGTGAGGAGTTAGGCTCCAGGCCAAAACCTTACATGTGACCTTCCAGGACTGATCATGGGCAATCCCAAGGCTTTGCCTGGTAGGCCTCATGGGTAGAAGCTGTCCTTCCCATGCCGGACTTAGTACCAGGTACGTTACCAGGTCTCTGGGGGTGCAGTAAAGGACTCATACCTTCCCTGCTGTGACCAGCCATGCTCTTAAACATGTCTTCATTCCTAGCCCAGGTGCCTCTGTTAAGAGTTCTCTTTATTGGGGACCTCAGCTGGGGCACTTCCCAGGCACATCCTCCAAGTTCTCTTTGTTGGGGCCTTAGCTGAGTCATTTTACTCTCCTTTAACTCAGTACTTTTTACTCTGAGCCTTTCCCTTCTCTCCTTCCTCCCGGTTCCTTGGTCCACAATGCAGGAACCCTTTGCTCAGAGCTCCTCTGAAAGGAGATGATCATGCCCACCCACAACACATCTGTTACAGCTGAGTCCAGTGTTGTTCCATGGGGGAAATGGAACAGTGGGGAGCTGGTAGCTTTCTCTTTTGCCTTTTGCCTGCATTGTTGCAGTAAGTGAGTAAGGCTTCATTGTTGCTTTCAATTTGACCATCTTGACACCTGGTGGCTCAACAGGAGGGCATCGCAACGCTCAATCCACTGAGCCACACCAGCTGGGCAACATGCTAATCTTTCAAAATAGTTAGATTCTTAGCATTTAGAAGTTTTAAAACATTTTTTAAAATTGACTTATGAATTTCAAACATATTGGGTATTTCAAAATTTATTGCAATTACTATTCTGATTTTGCCCAGTTTGTCCCATCTTTTGCTAGTAGGAACTTTGTGAAGTTGCTTTTGGATCTTTTTGATATGACCAAGTACTCTCTGATAGCTTCCTTTCTTCTGGTATGACAGGATGCTGCAGACCTGAAATTAGGCATTCAACACTTAATTTTATGATATATAGACAGATCTAGTGATGGAGAGTCAACTTAATTTTTAATGTATCTGAAGAGTTTATTTTTAGTTGTTGAAAGATTAAGTAATTTTGTTACATAGATAATTTATATATGGAATATGAGTTAAAAATTCGAATTGCTTAATATGGTGGTGTGATTGTTTTCACTGTATTTCTGAAGAAAAGCCAAGCCATATTTAGAGAGGGCCGACTTCAGAGGGAATAAGGGAGGAAGATCACCACCATGTGTCATGCCAGCTCCATCCCCTCTGCAATCTAGAAACTGAAGCAACATGACATCTTCTATTGATGCCAGGAACTGAAATTCACCTTTGGCTTTATCCAAACCTTAAAGACACTGCTATATCTCTCGTGTAGCCAAATCTATTTAATTCATCACTCAATTTGATTCAACAGATACTAACTGAGCTCTAGCATTGTGTACAAGCAATCAGATGGGCTCTGTGTGAAATGTAGAAGAAATACATGAGAAAAATAAAATATGTTCCCTGATTATACAGTCAATCTGGAGAGACAAGATCAATGCAGGAAAAATTAGATTATGGTCCCAGATAATATGTAATTATCTTTTCAAACAAAAGGTACTAATACTTATTGCTATAGGATTTCAGAGGAGAGAGAGATTAGTTTAGTATGATCTGAGATGGATTTATGGAGGAGCTGTTCCTGGATCCAAACCCTGAAGAATGAGTGTTATTTCCACGGGCTGAGAAGGAAGGGGTGGAGCAGTTACAAAGGTGAGAGTAAGAAATGACACCAAAGAGAGTGGGGAGGCTAGTCACCTTACAATGGAAAACTCAGGCCAGGACGCTGGGCAGGTACGTTTGAAACACATGGGCCAGAATCAGCCCCTTGCAAGTTTGAATGTTAGGCTGAAGAGATTAGATTTCAGAAACGCAGCCGTGCCCTTCATTTCAGCTGTCAAGGTTTTTGCTGTTAACCAATTGCTAGCATACTTGTTTCTGGAAAAAATCCAAGTGTATGATTTAATTAGGAAAAGAACTATCAGAGATTGAAGTGGTAAAAATAAAATATACAGAGACTTAAGTGAATGGCAAGAAAATGAAGTAGCAAACTCAAAGAGGGGGAGTCCACTCATTTATTTAACAAATGTTTATCGAATACACATATGTGCATGTCATGTACCAGGCACTGAGGACAGAGAAAAGTATTATTCACTAAGAACTTTATTAATGGCCTGAATAATTAAAGAAGAATCAACACCTTGATATAGATGACTTAATAATGTAATCATTAAGAACAGAATTTCAGGCTATATAAGTTTAGTGGAGAAGGTATTTTTTGTCACAAATGCCTTTCCTACCATCTCCAATGATCTCATGTGTTTGGGGATCTACTCCACTACTGATGTACAATGCCAAACCTGAAAAGTGAATGGATCTCCCTCAAACTATTGATCTCTTTCTCCACTCTCTCATATTCCTGGCCTTTATGAGATCCCAGGAGGACAAGGGAGCAGTAAAAGCAAGTCTTCTGAAGAGCTGGGGAAAGGGGCTCCGACAGCATTCCCTGCAGGCCAGCTTCTCTGGAACATGGGGCTTCTTTAAGAAAATGTATCAGGGAGAATTTGTCATACATTATTCCATCAATAAATATCAATTTAGTTCCTTCTATGCTTTAAATACTCGTCTAGATCAGTGATTTTCAACCTTTTTCATCTCATGGCACACAAAAACTAATGACTAAAATTCTGCAGCATACCACAAAATATATTTTTTGCCAATCTGACAAAAAAAAAAAAAGGTATAATTTTGATTCATTCACACTGGACGGCTATTGTTGTGTTGCTGTTGTCATTTTTTTTATTTACCAATCTAAGGGACGAAGAGGTCAGTGCCCCTGACTAAATAGTTAGGTGTTGCACGTTTTAAAAATTCTTGGGGTGCACTGGTTGAAAACAGCTGATCTAGATGCTGGGGGTGCAGCAGTGAACAAGACAGAAAAAGTTCCTGGGGTTGATATTCTGGTGAAAAACAAACAAATGAATAAATATATACTGTATTTTTAGTTAGTGGTAAGTGCTATGATAAAAAAAGTTTATAGCCAGGTAGGAGAATAAAAAGTGGTAAGACTGTGTGTGTGTGAGGGGGCTGGGGGAGGCGAATGGTAGGCCCATTTATTGAGATGGTCAAAGGCTGGGAAAGGAAGAGGTTGGCACTCATTAATTTTAGTTTGGAAGAACTGGAGAAAATCTCTCTGAGGAGATGACTTGGAACACTTCAGGGATAGGGTTCCAGGGGAAGAAGGGAATGCAAAGGCTTTGAGGCAGGAAGGGCTGGGGGTGATGGAGGCACAGCAGAAGGTGGTGTGGCTGGATTATTGTGTGCTAGGTGGTAAATGGTAGAAGAGATAGTTAGGAGCCAGTGTATTTAGGGCGTTGTAGGGCTCAGTAAGAATTTTGGATTATTGTGATGGGAACTGTGATGGTTTTGAGAATGGGAGTGATATAACTTGATTTATATTTTTAGAAGATCATTCTAAATGCAATTTTGGAGAATAGACTGTATAGGGCAAGAGTAGAAGAAGATTCATAAGGAGGCAGTTCTGGTAGTCAAGGTGAGAGGTATGGTAGTTTGGTGTGTGGATGGAGGTTGACAGAAGTGTCTAGGCTCAAGACGTGTTTTGAAGCAGGAGCTGGCAGAACTTGTTGATGTACTTGGGTGTAAAGAAAAGAGGTGAATAAAGGGTAATACTCCTCCACACCCCAGGGTGAACAGTAGGTCCATTTACTGAGATGATGGAAGGATGGGTGAGGAAGAGGTTTGGCACTCATTAAGTATTCATCAAATGATCCAATGAATTAATGTTGCTCCAAATTTGGGGTGATGGGGGTGATGAGTAGTTGGCTTCTTTGCTATTATGAGATGAAAAGAATATATAATGGTTTGAAATCACTCTAGACTAGAGCATGATAGACTTTTTAGAATTTCAGGTATTGATGGTATAGAAACCTTTGAAGAAATACAGACTATTTTGGAGTGCCATGGCAGAAAAAAATAAGCCAGTTGTCTAGCCTGGCCGGTGTGGCTCAGTGGATTGAGTGCTGTGCCATGGACTGAAAGTTTCCGGTTCAATTCCCGGTCAGGGCACATGTCCAGGTTGCAGTCTTGATCCCAAGTAGGGGGCATGCAGAAGGCAGTCGATCGATGTTTCTCTCTCATATTAATGTTTCTCTCTCTCCCCCCCTTCCTCTCTCTCTAAGAAATCAATAAAAACATATTTAAATAAATAAAAAAAAAATAAACTAGTCGTCTGAAAGAATTAGCACTGGCCCGGCTGGTGTAGCTCAGTGGTTGAGCGTTCGACCCATGCACCAAGAGGTCGCCAGTTCAATTACTGGTCAGGACACATGTCCAGGTTGTGGGCCAAATCCCTGGGGGGAGGCATGCAGGAGGCAGCCAATCTATCTTCTCTCTCATCAATGTTTCTATCTCTCTCTCCTTCTCCCTTCCTCTCTCTCTCTCTAAAAATCAAAAAAAAAAAAAAAAGAAAATTAGCACTGGATTAGGGGTCGGGATATTTTCAGGGCTTGTGATGAGGGAGGGGAAAAAAAGAATTAGGCACTTCCCCCCAAGCCCCTGACTTTCACCTTGACCATGTTCCTCCATTGACCTACCAGTTTACAGGTTCAAGGGAAAATGGAAAAGTAGATTTTTTTCTTTTTAAATATTTTATTGACAACCAGGGACATAACCATAAGAGAGGGAAGCACACAGGACTGCAAACTAAAACCCAATAGCCAGCAAGGGCCCTTTGGGCCAGGAACACTGCCTCCTGGGTCCTCACAGTGTCCTATCAGTAGACACACAAGACTGGGCATCCAGGAGAGGGGGCAGTGACTCTGGTGTCCCAGAGAGTGACAGGATATATGATGCCTCACTACAAGAGACAGGGTAAGGAGGTAAAATGGAGAGAGGGTCCATCACTGCCTAAGACCACCTCCTCTTAGAGCCAATACCGGGTGGAGGACTGAACTACCTAGGAATTTGTAATCAGCTGCTGTCTTATTCTTCTGTTTACCACTGTAGGTGAGCCGCTGCTGCTGTGGGGGGATTCCCTCTTTCTGTTCCACACGTTCCTTGATTCGTTCCACCTTGTCCGTGGGTTCAATGTCAATCTCAATCTCCTTTCCAGTCAGCATCTTCACTTTAATTAGCATCTTCTTCCAGTATTGGGTCTGCACACAGATAAATTGCTGCTTCCACCACTGCGGTGGCTGCTGCTGCTCCCCGCACCCTTCCTGTGGGAGGGTAAATTTTTCTTGATAGTGTAGGAAGAAGCCAATGGACACTGTCTCTTCAGCTGAAGCAGGAAGGTAGAAAATCTCTCCACCCAAGTGTTATAGGCTTTTTGCCAAATGTAGCTTTGTCATATGTTGCCTAACAAGAAAAGCACGACACTTCCTTACTTGGCTTAATCGATCTCATACATGAACCTTACTGTAGCTACATAAGAAAATCATATTTATAGCAGTGGCAAATGTGTAATTTCCATTCCAGGAAATTATCTTGCGCTTTTGTTTGCTCTGTATATTCAAGCACCTGCAAAGACAAAGCTAATTTTCTGAAAAATATTTTATATATATAATTTTTAAATTCTTTACTTTTAATAATTTAAAGTTATAGAAAAACTGCCAAGAGTAGTACAATATCCTCTTCCTCTGGATTCTATAATTATTAGCATTCTGTCATATTTGCTTTATCACCATCTCTTCATAGCTATATATACATAACAATGCATAGACACATATTTTTATTAATATTGCTATTTTTGTTGTTGAACCATTTTTAAAACATTTTTTCTTTATTAATTTTAGAAAGAGAATAAGGGAGAGGGAGAGATAGAAACATCGATGAGAGAGAACATCAATTGGCTACCTCCTGCATGCTCCCACTGGGGATTGGGTCCACAACCAGGGCATGTGCCCTGACCGGGAATTGAACTGGTGACCTCTTGGTGCATGGGTCAACGCTCAACCACTGAGCCACACCGCTCGCGCTGCATTACAATTTAAAAAAAATTTACCGCCCTGGCCGGTTTGGCTCAGCGGTTAGAGTGTCAGCCCGCGGACCAGAGAGTCCCAGGTTCGGTTCCCGCTAAGGGCACGTACCTCGGTTGCAGTTTGTCCCCGGCCCCGTTGGGGTCATGTGGGTGCAAACCACTCGATGTGTCTCTCTCACGTTGATGTTTCTCTCTCTCTCTTCCTTCCTCTCTCCCTCCTGCTCTATCTGAAGATAAATGCAAAAAAAATAAAATAAAATTTACCTATCCCCATGGTATTCATGCAGTTATTCTAGCCTAATAGCCACATGTGTTATTCCCATTCTAAGCCCTATTTGACAACACTGCAAAATTCATGTCTGTATCCAAGAGACCATGGCAAAGGCATATATTGTGTTTCTTATGTCTCCTATTCCCTGCTTCAGTGTCCTTTTATTTTCTGTTTTCCTTTATTTTATAATAATATTAACCACCAAAAATCCAGTGTTGTCTTGACTCATTTAAGATTTGAACTCTTCTAACCCTAGCTTCTTTCAAACTGGACATGTGGTCTTGGAAAAGTCCCTGCAGCTCTTGGGACTTTGTTTCACTCATTCAGTAAAGGAATTGAACCAGGGTACTCTTCTACTTTGACATCTGCACATTCTGTGGTAATGAATTATCATATGAGACTGCTCTTGAAGTTCACTCAAGGTCCTACTTCCTGAGCCTCTGTTTCCTGAGCTAAAAAGTAGCCTCGTGCCCAGACAAGGACCCCAAGAAGGAAGATATCTGTGCCTAGGGATTTTTTTCTTACTTTGTCTCTTCTTTTCATTCTCATTTTATGGAATAAAAATAACAGGTAAAACTGTCACCCACGACCATGGGATCAATGTTTCAGTTTTCTGAAATGTGAGAATTAGAATAGCACCTATCTCGTGAATTGTGAGGACTACATGGGAGAAGGCATGTAAGGAGGTTTACACAGGGCAAACACTTCACAATGTTAGCTCCTGTTTTGTTATTTTTGTTGTTGCTAGTAAGTGGATAGCTGAAACCAGTGTTCTTTGTTCCTTCTTTGTGGGATTTGAACAAAGTGCTATAGTATAGAAAGAATGGTGCTGGAAGGGCTGGGGCGACATCAGAAAGAATAGGAATAAGGCTCAGGAATAATCTTTGAGCCCATAAAATGCTGTCTTGGGGACAGTAACCTGACCAACAGGTCCTGATGGCAGGGATGTTAATGAGAACAGTCACCGTGACTCTATGCTGTAGGCAGGTGTTACCTACGCCCGCTTAGTAATCTGCCTTGTTTTCAAGATCTCTGAACACATTTCGAACCACCAGAAATGGTACAGATACCAAGATTATTGCATGAGAATGATCGTTATTCCCATCCAAAATTTTATTTGCTCCTCTTATCAGAAGGTATGATAAATATAGGTTTTAATTTGAAACACATACTTTCAAAATAATTTTTAACAGCATATATAAGATGTTCAAGTTATATTAACACATAAGTATCAGTTAATAATTTAAAAAATTAGAAAGTGTAGCATTTAATAGTATAATCCTAGATTCTTTATTTTATTCTGAAGATAATCTTTGCAGAAAAATCTATGTACAAAAAAATGTGTGAAAAAGATTTCCGTAAGAAATTATATTCCCAAGGTACAACCTAGTAACAGTAAAAAAAAAAAAAATTGTACTATCACAAAAACTAAAGAAATTCTCAGGATGAAATAATAAAGAAACAGCCCTGGCCGAGTAGCTCAGTTGCTTAGAGCATCATCCCAATACCCCAAGGTTGTGGGTTCGATCTCTGGTCAGGGCATATACAAGAGGCAACCAATGAATGAATGCATAAATAAGTGGAACAACAAAATTGATGTTTCTCTCTCTCTCCCTCGCTACCTCTTAAAACAATCAATAAAAATGTTAAAAAAAAATAAAGAAACAATATGAGATGACATTAATAAAAATGGTGGCATATTGGTTGCTGAAAATTCTCTCCTTTTTTTTTTTTATCCTCACCTGAGGACATTTTTACATTTATCTTCAGATAGAGTGGGAGGGAGAGAGGGAGGATGAGAGAGAGAAACATCAATGTGAGAGGGACACACTGAGTGGTTGCCACCCACACGACCTCAACTGGGGCCGGGGACAAACTGCATCTGAGGTACGTGCCCTTAGCAGGAATGAAACCCGGGACTCTCTGGTCCGCAGGCCTATGCTCTAACTGCTGAGCCAAACCGGCCAGGGCTCTCCTTTTTTTTAAAATCTTCACCTGGGGATATTTTTCCACTGATTTTCAGATAGAGTGGGAGGAAGGGAGGTAGAGAGAGAGAGACACATCGACTAGTTGCCTCGTGCCTGGGATGGAACTGCAACCAAGGTACATGGCCTTGACGGGAATTGACCCACGACTCTTTGGTCCACGGTCCAACGCTCTAACTGCTGAGCCAAGCCAGCCAGGGCTCTGTCCTCCTTAAAAGCAAACACAATAGATTTGAGGATAAAAATTGTGATAGAGAAGAAGAGGTCAAGAAAAGATATAACTATGACCTTACATGTTCCAAGAAACACACTCCAACATATATGAAGCCAATGGGACAGAACTAAAAGGACAAACAGACAATTCAAAAATAATAGTTGGAGACTTTAATACCCCACTATCCATAATGGATAAAACAATGAGACAGAATTTCTACAGGAGATAGAAGACTTGAAAAACACTGTAAAGCAGCTGGACTTACAGACATCGACAGAATATTCCACACAACAACAGCAGAATGCACATTCTTCTTAAGCGCACAAGGAACATTCTCCGGGAGAGGCCCTATATAGACCATTGAATAATTCTCCATCAATTCAAGAGGATCAAAACTTTAACACAGTGTAATAAAATTAGAAATTAATAATATAAGGAAATATGTAAAATTCACGAATATGTGAATATTTGAAAACAAACTCAAATAACCAATGAATCAAAGAACAACTCACAAGAGAATTTAGAAAATACGTTGACATGAATAATAATGAAAACACAACATACACAAATGTATGAGATGTAGGAAAGCAATGTCCAGAGGGAAATTTATAATGATAAATGCTTACATTAAAAAAGGAAAAAGATCTCAAATAAAAAGCCTATCTACCTTAAAAAACTGGAAGTAGGAGATAAGAGGCGGGTAATCAAACTAAAATAAAAGTAAATGAAATCAATAAAAACACATTCTCAGGTGAAGATTAGAACGAAAAAAAAACAAACAAACCTCCCCTTGTGATTCTACATTGGTCCCTAGGTTGATAATCATTGTATTGGATTCTGAGAACATCACAGTAAGTAAAACCAGCTGGCTGGACCTATTTCTGTTTGCAGCTTTGAGATGTCTAAATTGACCTAAAACACTTCATTCTAAGCTAGGATTCCCAGAACGTAGACTCTTCCAAGGAATGTTTAGTTTATTGTTCAGCAAATCTGGGAGTAACATATTTCCATTCATTAGACTGAGGTATCGCCACCTCAGGACTACTGACATTTTGGTCTGGGGCTGTTTTTGACACTATTGGCATTCTTTGTTAGGAGGCTGTCCTGTGTACTAAGGATATTTAGCAGCATCTCTTGCTTCTACTCACTAGATACCAGTGGCACATCCCCACTTGTTACAACCAAAAAAAATGTCTCCAAATGTTGCCAAATGTCCTTTGGTGGGGAGTGGTTAAAATCAGCTCATTGATAGCCAGCAGGTAAGACTGAGCTTCTCAGAGATGGGGATCGTTTCTGATTTATCTATTATTGTGCGGCAAGCAGCACACCTGGTACAGAGCAGGTATGTGATGAAAAGCAAGCTAATGAATCAAAGCGCTAGATTTCTGCTACTGTGCTCTGCATCTCCATCATGTCTCACAATGATGTCTCACAGTTATTCCCAGGAATGGAACAGAAAAGGGTTGGGTTAGCGCCATGTAATCTTTATAATGAAACAACATTTCAATCAAAGGTCAAGGCCCTACCCATTATAAAATGCAGACATGCCCTGGCCGGTTTGGCTCAGCGGTTGGAGCGTCAGCCTGCGGACCAGAGAGTCCCGGGTTCAGTTCCCGCTAGGGGCACGTACCAAAAACAAAAATAAAAATGTAGACAGATAAATCCAGCACAGCATGCAATTCGTTTTTTACAAATTATTTCTCATTTATTTAAGGAAAAGGATCATTGGCAGTTTAAGTCCGGCAGGGAAGGTAGAAGGATGAAGACAACTGACGCATCTCACTGAAAATAGAAACAGCCTTTCTGGAATATGCGGAGGGACTGGTTTTCATTCCCCTGGGGGAGTGATCAACTGGGTCAGTGAAGAAAACTGAAGGGTCAGTCAAGCTAAACTGGGAGAGACTCTGTCTTCACTACAATGAATGCACACTGTGAAAGACAAGTTTTAACTGGTTTATTTTTGTCGGGCAAGACAGGCATGGGAAAATTGTATATATGTAAAATCATCGCATTTAAAATACTGTCTTTTGGCGTGGGGTGTTGGTAGAGGGGGAGGCTGTGGATGGGGGGCAGGAAATATATGAGAACTCTGTACTTTCCACTCAATTTTGCTGTGAACCTAAAACCGCTCTTAAAAAATAGTCTATTAAAAAAAATACTATTGCCCTGGCCGGTTTGGCTCAGTGGTTAGAGCGTCGGCCTGCGGTCCAGAGAGACCCGGGTTTGGTTCCCGCTGGGGGCATGTACCTCGGTTGCAGTTTGTCCCTGGCCCTGGTTGGTCGTGCGGGTGGCAGCCGCTCGATGTGTTCCTTTCGCATCGATGTTTCTCTCTCTCTCTCTCTCTTCCTCTCTCTCTCTCCCACTCTATCTGAACAAAAAATGAAAAAAAAAAATACTATCTTAGCCCTGGCCAGTGTGGCTCAGTTGATTGAGCGTCACCCACGCACCAAAAATTCACCAATCCCATTCCCAGTCAGGGCACATGCCTGGATTACAGGCTCAATCCCCAGGAGGGGGCGTGCAGGAGGCAGCCGATCTTTGTGTCTCTCACATCCATGTTTCTATTTCTCTCTCTCTCTCCCCCTCTCCCTCCATCTCTCTAAAATCAATACAAACATATTTTAAAAAAATACTATCTTAACATTTGCTAACCATTAATGCTAAGTGTAGTGGACTCTAACCACATTTTTCAATATTTCCTGTGTTCTTCTCATACTTAATGATCTCAAAAATCATACTGGTTCAGTGATAACAGCTGCTCCAAGGAAACATTAATGCGGCAAACTCCTGGCAGGGGGAGAAGCTGAAGTTAAGATCATTCTAAGATGAGGACTTCCTGAGAGCTTTGACTTCTTGGTCTTCTCAGCCACCCACAAATTTCTGATTTTGAAAGTCCCTAATTTGTATCTTAATTGAACTTTGAAAGCACAATATAGAGGACTTCGGAAGGTGAAGCAGCATTCTAGGTATTTTCAATTTTGCAAGGCATTGCTTTTAAAATCTACCCTAACAATAGCCACATATGCAATAGCTCACTTTAGGAGGCAAATTAAGAATACTATCAACAGGATTTATATTGCTCTACTTCCTGCAAGGGAATTTTTGGTTGCTAAGCCCTGTCAGTAGTTGGTTCTTAACTCACTCCATTTCTCAGCATCGAGCAGCATCTGCCCCATATTAATCATATTCTCTGGCTCACCTGCCCCCAACCTGGAATAGCTAATCACTAGTTTGATATTCTCTACTGGATCTTATAGATAACATACAGAATTCTATATTAATACAGTACAGAATACATCATAAATTATAATACACTGTATTTCTTGTTTGGTCCCTACATTTCTACATGCTCAACCAGTTTTATTCATTCAACAAATATGTGCATGTTCCGAGTACTCTTGGGCATGAAAGATATGCAGACTGTCTCTGCTTTAGGGATATTTAATACTCTTCATCTCAATACCACATTCAATTTATCAGCAAATTCTATTTTCAAAATCTATCTCAAATCTGTCCATTTCTCTACATTTTCATGACTCCTTATCAAATCCAAGACACTGTCATCTCACTTAGGGCTCCCACAATAACCTTCTGATTTCTCCGTTTCCTCATTATTCGCCCTTCTATTCATTCTTCATATGGCAGCCTGAGTAATTAAAAAAAAAAATCACCCAGAATATTGTCAGTTCCTTGTTTAAAATTGATCAATAGCTTCCCTTTGCACTAAGAAGTAAATTCAAACATTTTACCAAGACTCCCAGGACTTTGCATGTTGGCTTCTGCCTACCTCTCCTATCCTATGTAATACTTCTTGCCTACTAAGGCTTTAACCATACCTGGTCTTCTGTTTTAAACCCACCTGTTATTCCCTCCATTGGGCTGCTCTCCCCATAGCTGTTTCCATTACTGGCTCAATCTCAGACTTTAGAACGAAAGTCACCTCCTTAGAGGCCTTCTCTAACAGATCGATTGAAAACTGGCTTCTCCTAGTTACTATCACAGCTCCATGTTTATTTATTTCAGAGTATTTATCACAATCTGTATTTACTTATTTATGTAGTTGTTTGCGTATTTATTGTCTACCTCCCCCCTCTAGAAAATAAGCTCCAAAATATAAGGGCCTTATTTGCTTTGTTTATTGCAGCATCTCCAGTACCTGGAAGTTAAGGTCATTCTAAGATGGTCCAGTGTCTTGAATGGAAGATGGAATGTAGTAGACACTCAGTAAATATTTGCAGAGTCAATGAATGTGTCCCCCACACTGTCTAGCTCTGGTTATACAAGAGAGCATCAGTAAATACTTTTTGATCAATTGCCATAGAAGGGCCTATGCTAGGAATAAATACCTTTGCAGACTTATATGTTTTGAGTTATAGTTCTATAACATTTTGGTCTTCAGAGTTATTAGGAATTACAGTGTTATAAACTTATGGTGTAAAATATTTAGAACAGTAAATAATATATATACAGACATTTGTACAAACATATATTGCAACACTTTCTAAAGGATGTGTTCTGTGTGCAAAAACAACACTTTTAAATATTTAAAAAATAGCATATCATGAATAAACTTCACCTGTTAATATGTCTTTTTTATGAGCTCCAGGAGCAAAACAAGGCCCCTGAAGGCTTGCCTGAAGCAAAGATCCCAGAGTCATCCTAAGATTTCTTAGAAATGTACCTCTAGCCACAGAAACAAGCCACCTTCCTAGGAAGCCATCTCTTACTTGGTTAGGAGATAGTAGAGAGGTGAGATAGTTGTTTCCTATACCCACCAAACTCTTGGGAATAACCCAGGCAAATTAAAGTGATGAGTGGCTAATGGAGAACTGTTAGCCACTGAGGAACAGTTTTCAAGTAGAAAAATCTCCTTTTTCTTAGGGTTCTTAGTGTTAGTAGGTTGAATCTTTTTATGAAGTGTGGCTCAGTTGGTTGGGTGTCGTCCCATGCACTGAGAGGTCACAGATTTGATTCTTGGTCAGGACACATGCCCAAATTGCGGCTCAATCCCCAGGAGAGGGTGAGCAAGAGGCAGTCGACTGATGTTTCTTGAAGACTTTTCTCTCTCGCTCCCTCTCCCTTCCTCTCTCTGTCTAAAAATCAATAAAAACATATTTTAAAAAAAGTCAAATGGGGACTGGGCAAGTTCAGCATCTGTGACATGAACTACTAAGCATAGACAACTCGTATCTAGGTACTTTCTGCTTATACCCTGAATTTTCCCAGGCGTTGGAATGTCTACAAGTTCGTAAAGCAGCTACACCTCTAGTTTCACTGACTTGTACTCCCACCTGCATATGAATGTAATGCTAGATTTTATGCCTCAAAAGATGCATTCTCCCTCCAGTGATTTCTGGAGCTTCTAGTTGCTCACATGTAAGCCTTCTCTTTCTTCCTCTCTCACTCTCAAAATTATTTTTAAACATTAAAAAAAAAATGTTTTTTTTTATTGATTTTTAGAGGGAGAGGAAGGGAGAGGGAGAGAGAGATAGAAACATCGATGAGAGAGAACATCGATTGGCTGCCTCCAGCATGCCCCCCACTGAGGGTTTGGCCCACAACCTGGGCATGTGCCCTGACCAGGAATTGAACTGGTGACCTCTTGGTGCAAGGGTCGATGCTCAACCACTGAGCCACACTGGCCGGGCTTTTTAAACATTTTTAAAGTACTCAATTTAGTGGCACTTAGCACATCCACATTGCCCCCTAAAATGCCCTCTACCCATTAAGCAGTTGCTCCCCATTCTCCCTCCTTCCAGCCCCTGGAATCTACCAATTTATATTCTGTCTCTAGAGATTTGCCTACTTTTTTTTTTTTTTTTTTTAAGAGAGAGAGGAAGGGAGGGAGGGAGGGAGAAAGACACACACACACACACACACACACACACACACACACACACAATTTCTTGTTCCATTTATTTATGCATTCATTGGTTGATTCTTTTATGTGCCCTGACTGGGACTTAAATCTCCAGCCTTGGTGTGTCGGGATGATGCTCTAACCAACTGAGCTACCCGGTCAGGGCAGATTTACCTATTCTGGATATTTCATGTAAATGGAATAACATAATATGTGGCCTTTAGTGTCTGGAGACTTTCACTTAGTATGATGTTTTTGAGGTGCATCCATGTTATAGCATGAATTAGAACCTAACTCCTTTGTATGGCTGAATACCATTACATTGTATATATGTGCCACAATTTGTTTATCCATTCATTTGTTGCTGGACATTTGGGATGCACAATGGTCTGAATGTTTGTTTCCCCCCCGTGCCAAATTTTTATGTTAAAAATGGAATGCCCAATGTGATGGTATTACTAGGTGGGGCCTTTGGGAGGTGCTTAAGTCATGAGGGTGAAACATCATGAATGGATTAGTGTTTTATAAGAGGCTCCAGAGAGATCCCTTGCTCCTTCCACCACCTGAGGACATAGCAAGAAGGTGCTGGCTATGAGCCAGGAGAAGGTTCCTCACCAAAACACCACCATGCTGGTGTCCTGATTTTGGACTTCCCAGCCTTCAGAACTGACAGAAAGAAATGTCTGTTGACTATAAGCCACCCAGTCTGTGGTATTTTGTTATAGCAGCCTGAATGGACTAAGACAGGTTGTTTCCCTTTGGCCATTGTGAAATATGCTGCTATGAACATGTGTGGATGTATGTAAGCCTTTTCTTGCTGGGTAAAGGCATTACATTCTGGGTCACCATAAAGGACTTCCGTCTCTCAGCATTGTTGTTGAACTGCTGGGCACCTCCACTGATGCCCTTGATGGCACCAAGGCTGTTTGGTTTTTATTTCATGTTTTGGGTTGTGTTCTTTTATTAGAATGTTGCTCGTTTCAATTTCTTACAGAATTTTCAAAGGAAGCAGCTCTTTGTTACCTTCTTACCTCTAGTCGTCAGTGAGGCTGAGATGACTAGAAAGAGACTAATACAATGTTTTACTTAGAATTGCTCCTCCTTTCAGAAAATCAAGATTTTCTTACAGGGTCACAATCTTGCTACTGATCGTTTGTTCTGTGTTTAGGGGCCTCTGCTCAAGCAGGAGACAATAGGAAGAATCACATCCAACAACCTGTTACACATATTAAGCCTCAGTGGTATTTTTTCCCTCAAATTTTCTCACTTGGGAGTTAGGCAACCTGGGCCATACATGGTCCACATGGGTTAAGGAAGGGTTCCAGAGACTGTGAGGCTGAGGCTCAGTTGTTCACTTAGTGCCTAGCAGCAGATGGGAGCTCAGGTGTTGGTGCAAATGATAACAGAGGGAAGATCCAAGGTTGTACTGGGTGAGAGGTATCAGGTATTAAGTAGCATGAGCAGAGCAGAGCACAAGCCAAAGATGGAAGATAAAGAGAGCAAGTTAGAAGCTGGGCGGGTAAGACGGTGCTGGGAACTAGATGAGGTTGTCAGTGAACTCCTCACTACCATGCTCAAGGCTGCTGCAATGGCCACGCAGCTCACAGGGAGCTGGTCAGCTTGTGAGGCCACAGGATTGGCATGGATGGTGCCATTCGAAATTCTGGAGGATCAACTGGATGGGCCTTTTACTTTCCTATCTAGTTTCTTGTCAATTATGCCTTCAACAATAAGTTATAAAAGGAAGTAATACTCAAGTGAGACCATTTCAAAATGAGTATCAGTTTGGTGTCCAGCATGGTACAGAATGCTAAGACAATACTAGAGAAGTACATTTAGATTCCTCTCTCTCTAAAGTCAATAAAGAAATAAATAAATAAAGGGTAAAAGTAAAAGTTTGCAAAAGGCAGAAACTGTGGAAATTGTGTGGCTTGCATGACATTTGCTCAGCCTTTTGTTGAGTACGGATAAGGATTATCCACAAGGCAATGGATAACCCAGCAGATGCTGGACGAGATACCAGACCGGTCTTACTGCAAAGTGGACAATGGGCCAGACAAAGTACATTAGCAGGAACTGCCGGAAGCAACCCTGATTCGAGGCTGAACCCTTCTTGGCAATCCCCATGAAAATACCAACGACATATTTCACAGAGCTAGAATAAATACTTCAAAAGTTCATATGGAACCAAAAAAGACCCCGAATAGCCACAGCAATCTTGTAAAAGAAGGACAAAGTAGGCAGGATCACAATACTGGATATCAGGTTTTACTACAAAGCCACTGTAATCAAAACAGCCTGCTACTGGCACAAGAACAGGCATATAGATCAATGGAAAAGAACAGAACCCAGAAATTGACCCAAAACATTAGGCTCAATTAATATTCGACAAAGGTGGCAAGAGCATACAATGAAGAAATAAATGGTGATGTTACAGCTTCTTTAATAAATGGTGTTGGGAAAATTGGACAGCTATGAGCAAAAAAATGAAACTAGACCATCAACTTACACCATAAAAATCCTAAAAGAAAATGGAGGCAACAAAATTTCAGACATCATACGCAGCAGAATTTTCACTGATACATCACCTAAGGCAACAGAAACAAAGGAAAAAATGAACACATGGGACTACATCAAACTAACAAGCTTCTGCACAGCAAAAGAAACAACCAACAAAATGGAAAGGGAGAGCATAATTGCCAATCATACATCAGATAAGGGGTTAATTTCCAAAATATATAGAGTGCTCATACAATTCAACAAAAGGAAGACAAAGAACCCAATTAAAAAATGGGCAGAGGATCTAATGAGACACCTCTCCAAACAGGACATACAAATGGACAAGAGACATATGAAAAAATGCTCAACATCACTAATCATCAGAGAGATGCAAATTAAAACAACTATGAAGTATCACCTCACACCAGCCAGAATGGCTGCCATCAACAAATCATCAAACAATAAGTGCTGGCGAGGGTGTGGAGAAAAGGGGACTCTAGTACACTCCTGGTGGGAATGCAGACTGGTGCAGCCACTATAGAAAACAGTATGGTATTTCCTCAAAAAATTAAAAATTGATCTGCCATTTGACCCAGTGATCCCACTTCTAGGCATATACCCTAAGAAGCCTGAAACACCAATCAGAAACAATATGTGTACCTCTATGTTCATAACAGCACTATTTACAATCGCCAAGATCTGGAAAGAGCCCAAGTGTCCATCAATAGATGAGTGGATAAAAAAGCTGTGGTACATATATACAATAGAATACTATGCAGCTGTAAGAAAGAAAGATCTCTTATCCTTTGAGATGACATGGAGGGACCTCAAGAGTATTATGCTAAGCGAAATAAGCCAATCAGAGAAAGACAAATACCACATGATCTCACTTATTTGTGGAATATAATGAACAAGGTGGGCTGATGAACAAAATATACTGAGAGACATAGAAAGGAGTATGGTTCAGATTGACAAACCTCAGAGTAGGAGGGTGGGAGGGGATGGATGAGGTGAACCAAAGAACTTATATACATGTATGCATAACCAGTGGGACATAGACAACAATGCTAGGGGGGTGGGTGGGCAGGATAGGGAGGAAGGGGTTTGGGGGGGGAGAAGGAGAAACATCTGTAACAAAAATAAATTAATAAAAATTAAAAAAAAATGACTCTCAATTCATTAAATCATGTCTTAGAAGCAAATCAAACCAAATCAAATATTTATTGAACTATGTATCCAGTATTCTGGTAGGTACTAAAGAGAATATGATGATACACAGTAGACTCTTGTGAAAAACTGAATATACAAAAGGACAATGGTCAGAGCATATGTAAAAATAAAACTCTGACCCACAATCTCTGCAGCAATCATTCCAGGAAGACAACCTCAACCTGTGTGACAACTGACCGAAAATGGCTAGGGCTTAACAATAACTACAAACTTCCATAGTACAACTTAAGACCAAACAAAGGCAAATACGCCCCCCTAACCAATCACACAGAATGCCTTGCTTCAGGTTAGCATTCCCCATGCCAACAACCTGCATTAGGGCATACCTGAAGCCTTCCCTTTTTTCTGCTCTAAAGCTTTTCCAGTCTTCTGCCTGTCTATGAGTCATCAAATGCAAGTGATGGTGGCTGACTGCCTTGCTGCAGTAATCTCTGAATAAATATCTTTTTAAAAAAATATGTTTTTGCCTGGCTGGTGCAGCTCAGTGGTTGAGCATTGACCCATGTACCAAGAGGTCGCTAGCTCGATTCCTGGTCGGGGCACATGCCCAGGTTGTGGGCCAAATCCCCAATGTGGGGCATGCAGGAGGTGGCCAATCAATGTTCTTGCTCATCGATGTTTCTATCTCTCTGTCCCTCTCCCTTCCTCACTCTCTAAAAATTAATCAAGAAAAAAATATTTTAAAAAATATGTTTTTATTGATTTTTAATTATTTAATTTTTATTTTTTATTTATCCTCACTCGAGGACATTTTTGCATTTATCTTCAGATAGAGCGAGAGGGAGAGAGAGAGGAAGAGAGAGAGAGAGAGAGAGAAACACCGATGTGAGAAAGATACATCGACTGGCTGCCACCCACACAACCCCAACCGGGGCCGGAGACTAACCGCAACTGAGGTACATGCCCTTAGTGAGAACCAAACCTGGAACTCTCTGGTCTGTGGGCCGATGCTCCAACAGCTGAGCCAAACTGGCCAGGGCTTTATTGATTTTTTAAAGAGAGAGGAACATCCATCAGCTGCCTCCTGCACGCCCCCTACTGGGGATGGAGCCCGCAACCTGGGTGTGTTCCCTGATCAGAAATTGAATGGGGAGCTCTCAGTCCAAGGGAAGATGATCAATTCACTGAGCCACAGCGGCTGGGCTGAATAAATATATTTTGCTTGTTCTCATTTGGGTGTTATTTCTACACTTGAAACTTACAGAATTTTTATAGGTGGTTTTGTTATTGGTTGCAGTGGAGTTCTTGGGGTGCTGTGAGGAAAATAAGTTCCTGAGGCTCCCATGGGAGGATGGGCTTTCATGAAAAGCCCTATTACTGATTACGTAAAATTAAGAAGGTTCCCCTCCAAGTTCCCATCTCGCTCCGCCTCATCATGGAAAAAGTCCAATCTTGTCTTCAGCAGGGCCAGAATTAAGGCCACTCCCCAGAATTTCTGTTCCATATTAAAATCCAGTCCAGTCCAGCATCTGGCTAGCTTAGCTGTGTTCTCTGCTGCAATCCATTGCATGTGGGGTCTGCACAGCCATGGGCCATGCAGCTGCTTAAGGCCACATGGCCATGAGAGAAAGCCCAAGAGCACACGGGCCAGTGTGGGTCAGGGAGCAAGAGGGAGAGAGAAGGAACTCTTTGTCTGAGGATTCTAATCTTCCAAGATTTGCATGTTTGTGATGGGGTCCATTCCCTAGCCAATCCATTGTTCCCCAGGCTAGACTGACAGGTAAACACTTTGCCAACATCACCCTGACTTCACTGTGCATGTGCCCATCTCCCTCTTTGTTTGTTTCCCTCTCCCAGTGATCTGTAGGGAATGGACTGGTGGTTCCCTCTGGAGCATGAAGCTGTAGTTTCCTGGTGAAGCTGCCCAGATGACCATGCTTATAATGTCTGGCCTTGCCTTTGCTCTTTTCCCGTTATTAATATTGACTAGGTAATTATGACCATAACAGTTTCAACTATTAACTAGAGGCCCCAAAGACTCATGACAGTCATTTGTAATTTTACTAGGGCTTGAATTTGAAATGTAGTTTTTAACATTGGTGTACAGAATAGTTAGTTAGCTTGTGACTGCTCTGTATACACATACAACATTGCTTTTATATTCATGTTGTGGCATATGTACTTTACTCGAAAAATTATGTTCTCTATATATCAGGGGAAATTTTTCTTTTATTATTAACTTTAGATGTTTCTCCTTTTTCCCCCATTGACACCCTCCTCCCCATTCCCCTCACCTGCCCGTCCCCAGCTTTGTTGTCTATGTCCATCGGTTATGCATACATGCATATAAGTTCTGTGGTTTATCTCTTCCCTACCCCCAACCCTCTTTTCTGAGGATTGTCAGTCTGTGCCCTACTTCTATGACTCTGGGTCTATTTTGTTCATCAGTTTGTTTAGTTCATTATATTCCAGAAATAAGTAAGATCATGTGATATTTGTCTTCCTCTGCTTGGCTTATTTCGCTTAGGATAATACTTTTGAGGTCCCTCCATGTCGTCTCAAAGGATAAGAGATCTTTCTTTCTTATAGCTGCATAATACTCCATTGTGTACATGTACCACAGCTTTTTATCCACTCATCTACTGATGGAAACTGGGCTGTTTCCAGATCTTAGCTATTGTGAATAGTGCTGCAATGAACATGGGGGTACATATATTCCTTCTGATTGGTGTTCTGATTAGGGTATATTCCTTCTGATTAGGGTATATTCCTAGAAGTGGGATCAATGGGTCAAATGGCAATTCAATTTTTAATTTTCTGAGGTAACACCATAGTGTTTTCCATAGTAGCAGCACCAGTCTGCATTCCCACCGGCAGTGTACTAGAGTCCCCTTTTCTCCACACCCTCACAAGCACTTGTTGTTTGATGATTTGTTGATGGCAGCCATTCTCACAGGTGTGAGGTGATACCTCATTGTTTTAATTTGCATCTCTCTGATGAATAGTGACACTGAGCATTTTTTCATATGTCTCTTGGCCATTTGTATGTCCTGTTGGGAGAAGTATCTCTTTAGATCCTCTGCCCATTTTTTAATTGGGTTCTTTGTCTTCCTTTTGTTGAGTTGTGTGAGTACTCTATATATTTTGGAAATTAACCCCTTATCTTATGTATCATTGGCAGTTATGGTTTCCCATATAGTGGGTTCCTTTCCATTTTGATGGTTGTTTCTTTTGCTGTGCAGAAGCTTTTGAGTTTGATGTAGTCCCATGTGTTCATTTTTTCCTTTGTTTCTGTTGCCTTAGGTGATGTATCAGTGAAAATTCTGCTGCGTATGATGTCTGAAATTTTGTTGCCTGCATTTTCTTTTAGGATTTTTATGGATTCACAAGTCACATTTAAGTCTTCTATCCATTTTGAGTTTATTCTTGTGTATGGTGTAAGTTGGTGGTCTAGTTTCATTTTTTTTGCATGTAGCTGTCCAATTTTCCCAGTACCATTTATTGAAGTGGCTGTCTTGACTCTACTATATGCTCTTGCCACCTTTGTCAAATATTTATTGAGTATATTGTCTTGGGTCAATTTCTGGGTTCTCTGTTCTGTTCCATTGATCTATGTGCCTGTTCTTGTGCCAGTACCAGGCTGTTTTGATTACAGTGGCTTTGTAGTATAACCTGATATCCGGTATTGTGATCCCTCCTACTTTATTCTTCTTTTTCAAGATTGCTGTGCCTATTCGGGGCCTTTTTGGTTCCATATAAACTTCTGGAGTATTTGTTCTAGTTCTGTGAAGTATATCATTGGTATTTTGATGGGAATTGCATTAAATCTATAGATAGCTTTGGGTAGTATGGACATTTTAATCATGTTAATTCTTCTAATCCATGAACATGGTATATGCTTCCATTTTTTTATATCTTCCTCTATTTCTTTTTTCAATGACCTGTAGTTTTCTGTGAAGAGATCCTTTACTTCTTTGGTTAAGTTTATTCCTAGGTATCTTAATTTTTTTGCCTTGATGGTAAATGGGATTGTTTTTTTAGTTTCTCTTTCTATGAGTTCATCGTTGGTGTATAAGAATGCCATCGATTTCTTGACATTAATTTTGTATCCTGCTACTTTTCCAAATTCATTTATTAACTCTAGTAGATTTTTGATGGAGTCTTTAGGGTTTTCTATGTACAATATCATGTCATCTGCAAATAATGACAGTTTCATTTCCTCCTTTCCAATGTGGATCCCTTTTATTTTTTCTTCATGTCTAATTGCTGTGGCTAAGACTTCCAGTGCTATGTTAAATAATAGTAGTAAAAGTGGACAGCCCTGTCTTGTTCCCATTCTTAAGAAAAATGCTTTTAGTTTTTGCCCATTGAGTATGATGTTGGCTGTCCGTTTTTCATATATGGCTTTTATTATGTTGAGATATGATCCCTCTATTACCACATTGCTGAGTGTTTTAATCAGAAATGGGTGCTAGATTTTGTCGAATGCTTTTTCAGCATCTACTGATATGATCATATGGTTTTTATCTTTCATTTTGTTTATGTAGTGTATCATATTTATTGATTTGTGAATATTGTGCCATCCTTGCATCCCTGGGATGAATCCCACCTGGTCATGAAGAATAATTTTTTTGATGTATTGCTGGATCTGATTTGCTAATATTTTGGCATCTGTGTTCATCAGGGATATTGGCCTGTAGTTGTCTTTCTTTGTCGTGTTTTTATATGGTTTTGGAATGAGGATTATGCTGGCCTCATAAAATGAGTTTGGAAGTCTCTGGTCTTCTTGGATTTTTTGTAATAGTTTGAGGAGAATGGGTGTTAGTTTTGCTTTGAATGTTCAGTAAAACTCCCCTGTGAAGCCATTGGGCCTGGGCTTTTGTTTGCTGGGAGAGTCTTAATTACATCTTCAATTTCCTTAGTTGTTATTGGTCTGTTTAAGTTTTCTATCTCTTTCTGGTTCAGTTTTGGGAGACTGTATTTCTAGAAATTTGTCCATTTCGCCTAGATTGTCCAATTTGTTGGCGTATAATTGTTCATAGTATGTTTTGATGATTCTTTGTATTTCTCTGGTGTCAGTCGTTACTTCTCTTTTCACTTCTAATTTTGTTTATTTGGTTTCTCTCCTTTTGTTTCTTGGTGAGTCTGGCTAAAGGTCCATCGATCTTGTTTATCTTTTCAAAGAACCAGCTTTTTGTTTCATTGATCTTTTGAATTTTTTTTTTAGTCTATATGTCGTTTATTTCTGCTCTGACATTTACTATTTCTTTCCTTCTACTTGCTCTGGGTTTTTCTTTTTGTTATCTTTCTTGTTATTTAAGTTGTAGGGTTAGAGAGTCAATTAGGAATTTTTTTGTTTCTTGAGGTAGGCCTGTAGTGCTATGAACTTCCCTCTCAGGACTGCTTTTGCTGCATCCCATAGATTTTGTGTTGTTGTGTGTTCATTTTCATTGGTTTCCAGAAAGATTTTAATTTCTTCCTTGATGTCGTTTGTAACCCATTCATTGTTTAATAACATGCTATTTAGCCTCCAAGTGTTTGTATGTTTTTGTTGTAACTGAGTTCTAGTTTCATGCCACTGTGATCTGAGAAGATGCTTGATATGATTTCAATCTTTTTGAATTCGAAGAGCCTTAATTTGTGTCCTAACGTGTTCTTTCTTTGAGAATGTCCCATGTACACTAGAGAAGAATGTATATTCTGCAGCTTTGGAGTGAAATGTTTGTAAGTATCAATTAAGTCCAACTGATCTAGGTCATCATTTAAGGACTCTATGCCCTTGTTAAGTTTTTGTCTGGAAGATCTATCCAGTGGTGTCAGTGGGGTGTTAAAGTCACCCACTATGATTGTATTGCTATTGATCTCTCCCTTGAAGTCCTCCCGAAGTTTTAAAATATATTTTGGTGCTCCCATATTTGGTGCATATATGTTTACCAGGTTTATATCCTCTTGTTGGATTGATCCTTTTAATATTATGTAGTGACCTTTTTTGTCTCTTATTATGGCCCTTGTCTATCTTGTCAGATATGAGTATTGCTACCCCAGCTTCTTTTTCATTTCCATTTGCTTAGAAATTTTTTTTCCATCCCTTCGCTTTCATCCTGTGTGAGTCTTTTGTTGTGAGGTGGGTCTCTTGTAGACAGCATATACATGTGTTGTGCTTTCTTATCCAATCAGCTACCCTATGTCTTTTGATTGGAGCATTTAAGTCATTTACATTTAAGGTTATTATTGATAGATAGTTATAGTTGCCATTTTAATTTTATGCCTGTGTTCCTCTCTCTCTCTCTCTCTCTCTCTCTCTCTCTCTCTCTCTCTGTTTCTTCTTCTTCTAACATCAGTCCCTTTAGCATTTCTTGCAGTTCTGGTTTGGTGGTAGTAAATTCCTTTAGTTGTATCTGTGAAGCTCTTTATTTCTCCTTCAATTCTGAATGATAGCCTTGCTGGATAGAGTAGTCTTGGATTCAGACCCTTGCCTTGCATTACATTTCATGCCACTCCCTTCTGGCCTGCAGTGTTTTTATTGAGAAATCAGCTGTCAGTCTAATGGGAGCTCCCTTGTAGGTAACTTCCTGTCTCTCTCTCGCTTCCTTTAAGATTCTTTCTTTGTCTTTAATGTTTGCCATTTTTATTATGATGTGTCTCGCTGTGGGTCTTTTGGGGTTCATCTTGCTTGAGACTCTGTGTTTCCTATTCTTATGTGACTTTTTCCTTCACCAGTTTAAGGAAGTTTTCTGTCATTATTTCTTCAAACAGGTTCTCTATTCCTTTCTCTGATTCTTCTCCTTCCGGTACCCCTATAATGCGAATGTTTTTACGTTTTGTATTGTCCCACAGCTCCCTTAAACTGTCCTCTTGCTTTTTAATTTTTTTCCCCATTTGCTGCTCTATTTGGCTGTTTTTTTCTACCTTGTTTTCTAAGTCCCTGATTTGGTCTTCAGCTTCTTCTAACCTACTATTGAACCCTTTCAAGGTATTTTTCATAACAGCTATGTCATTCTTTATTTCCTCTTGATTTTTATGCAAAGCTTCTCTTTTTTTTAAGCTGAATTAGTTCCCAGTGAGCTCTTCATAGTTCTTATTAAGTTGCTTGTAGTTCTCACCAAATTGTTTGAGCACCGTCATAATCATTGCTTTGAATTCTTTATCTGACAAGTTGCTTTCTTCTAGTCCCTGTAGTTCCTTTTCTGGTGATTCCTCTCTTTTTTTCATATGGATGTTGTTTCTTTGTCTCACCATTTTAGCAATCTGTTAGTTCTAAGCCTGGTGAGAGATGTTGGAGTATGTAAGCAGGTTGGTGTGTATCAACTAAGGCTGCTGTGCCTCCCAGCCTGTTTTGGTTTATGGCACCTCTTTCCTGCTATGGGTCCTGGAGGATTAACACCAGGCGACTGGTATTGGCCTGTCGTGCATGTCTCGGCTCTCTGAGACTTGCTGCTTTTTGGGCTGGGGCACTGCTTCTGATCAGCTTCTGCTGATGCTGCTGGGAATGGGTCAACTGCTGATATGTGCTGCTGCTGCCTGGGGTGTGTGGGTTCCGCTGGTATGTTGTTGGGGTGCATGGGGTTCCGCTAGTATGCTGTTGGTGTGCGTAGGTTCCACTGGCATGCTTCTGGGGTTTGTGGGTCCCTCTGGTATGCTTCTGGGGTGCCTGGGTCCTGCTGGTGTCCTGTTGGGGTACCCTGCTACCTGGTGGGGCTCAGCTCCTGATCAGTTGCTGCTGGGGGCAAGTGTTAGCTCCCAGTTTGCACTGCTACTGCTGCTGCTGTTACCAGGGGATGCTCTCAGGTCCCAATCCTTTACTGCTGTTGGGGGCTGAGGATGCTCTGCACCTGGGACTTTCCTGCTGCTGGGGGGAGGGGCTGCACTCCAACTCCTCTGCTGCAGTTGTCAGGGGCAGGTCTCAGCTGCCCCAGCCCTGCTGCTTGGGCTGTGGCTCGCTCCTGATCAGCCTTTGCTGATGTCACTGGGAACAGGATTCAGCTGCCAATCTGAGCTGCTAATGTCTTTTGGGGGTGGGGCTCTACTCCTGTCCAGTCACTGTTGCTGAGGGGGGTGGTGCCAGGCTCCCAAGCTGGTGCTAGTGCCCCCGTGAGCCTGGGCAAGCCACTGCTTCTGTTGCGGGTGGGGCTTTGGCTCCTGGCCTGTTTTGGCTACTGCAGCAGGCACCTCGATAGCACTGCTACTGTGCGCTGAACATGTTGACACAGCTGAGTCCACTGCACCCATTGTGCAAGGTACTCTGGTGGACTCAAGTTGCTCAGCCCTAGATGCTCTGTTTCCTCTTCCCAGGGAACACCTAGGATCTTCCAAAATGGCAGGGCCACCCGGCCACGCAGGGGAAAGTTCGCTGACATGCCACTTACCAAGGTAGCCAGCTGCTTTCCATCCACAGCACAGGAACCTTCTGGCCCGTGTCTCTGTACTGCTTAAGGTTGGTCATCCACACTCACATTCACTCACACTATCTCTCACACTCTGTCACACTCTCACACACTCACCCTCACTCCCGTCCTGCCTGCCGCCATCTCTATTTTTTCAGGGGAATTTTTTTAAAGGTGAAAACTTCATACCTGTTAAAACTTAAGGGTCTACTACTGAGAGATTTCAAAAGGACTTAAAGAGTAATTGAGTTTGAAGATTAAAGAGGAAATTAATGAACATGAAAGATCAACCTTCTAAACCTGTGAGATAGGAAAATATGACTGACAGAAATAAAGATGTGGGAAAGCCTTTGCCAGTGTGGCACCAAAAGGTTGCCATTCGTTTCCCAGTTAGGGCACATGCCCAGGTTGTGGGTTTGGTCCTTGGCTGGGATGTGTACTGGAGGCAACCAGTTGATGTTTCTCCCTCACATAGATGTTTCTCCCTCTGTGTCTTCCTCTCCCTGCATCTCTGTCTCAAATCAATAAAAACATACTTAAAAAAAAATGTGGGAAAGGAATTAGGTTTTTAAAAGTCAAGAAGCAAGAGGATATTCATTCAACAAATATTGACTGCTAGCACTATTCTAGATGTTAAGCGTACAGTGGAGAACAACAATATAGGCAAAAATCCTTGCTCTTGTGGAACTTATATTTGTAGACAGTTGGGATTTGGTAGAGAGAGAAAGGTAAAGATAAGACTTATTCACATTGAGATGAGTTCAAGTTATCAGATCAGAAAGCAGTTTTCAAAGACTTTCAAGTTACTCAGGACTTAGCTTTGGGCAAGATACATGGGGACAAAAGAAAGGAATGCCTGAGGTCAGGATAGTATCACAGCACAGAAATCACACCAAGTCCTGCTGTCCAGCAGAATTTCCCTCAGAGTGATGGGAAAAAATTTTAATGGAAAATGAATCTAGGTTTAGAAACTACTTAAAGATTGTCTAGAATTACTTTATCCATCACAGGAACGTCATAGCACTGTCCTTCAGTAGATACTTTGGAAATAGGTGGTAATAGTGGTAATTTATGTTTACATACATTTAAAAAGTATTATCATTTACATTATTTAAGAAACATGACAATATCAGCATATTTATAGATGGGAAATTGAGGCACAGTAGAAAGAATAATAATCCTCAAGATTACATAACAAATTGTGGTCAGATTAAAAATGCGAACCCAGTATTTCTAACTGGTAGATTCTGGGAGTTATTCATTATGCTATTATTTTTTCAGTTTATATATCATAAATGTAGCAAAATAATTTAAAGCATATTATGAGCCTGACACCTTAAAGAAGTTAAAAGAATAAAGCAGATGCTGAAATAAGTTGATTGTCATACAACCAAATTTTCCCTAAGTAGATGGTTAAGATTTTTCTAGTCCACATGATAGGTTTCTGAATGATTTATCAGAGATGCTTCATGCTGATAATTTATCAGAAACTGATAATTTATTGACAACACAAATGTCCATTGGTATGGTCTTGTCATTTGAATATGCATTCAATTTCAGAAATACAAGATTTAAAAGGTAAGAAATGCATTACACATTGTGACTACAGACTGTAAGAAAATTTAATTTCTTCCCATCATCTGATAAACATGTTACAAATGGTTAAGCTATAGAACCTTTTTGTCTCGTTTTTGTTTTCTAAATACAAATCAGGACGCTGGCCAAGCCTTTTCTCTTGTGGAATATTCAAAAGATGATTAAGAAAAATCTATACTTTAATTATTACTATCATTTGTGGAGTTCTTACTATGTGCCACGAATTATCTAAGCCTTTCACATTTGTAATCCTGGCATATGTATTTAAAAAATAGGTGTGTCAGGTGCTATCATTATGCCCACTTCTCAGATGAGAAACTGAGGGCCAGGGAGGTGACACAGCTTCTAACTTCAAGAGCTGGGATCTAGATTACACACAAAAGCAAAAATCCTCCCAAACCGCTTTGCTTTTAGGTCCTCTACCCCCAGAAAGAAATATCGAGAGTTTCATGGCAGACTTTTGTAAGAAATACCATTGCTAGCTCTTGCTCTAGTGCCAGGTCACGGGACAGCCACTTCCCCGGCCTAAGCTCCGCCCAGCCGCCCCCGCGCGCCCGGTTCCCTTTCTCCTTCCACAGCCCAGCTCCATTTCTTCCTAACACCGCTCTTCCCTGCGTCACCGCCGTGTCTCCTGGCTCCGCGCTGGCGCATCACCCGGGAGACACACCCCCAGGTCCGCCGTGGCGTCGCCGTGACGTAACCCGTGCGCCGTTGCCGTCGGCCGGGGGCGGGGCCGCGGGGCTGGCAGGCCGGCCGGGGGTGGGGCTGGCGCCAGGGTCCAGCTCCGGGCCTCCGCGGCCATCGCTGCCTGCGCCGTTCCTTCCCCTCGCCCGCTCCCGCCCTCCCGGGCCGAGTGGAGCTGGGTGGCGTCGGCAGCCTCGCTCAGAGCGGCACGGCGGCTTCGGGGCCTGGGCTCCAGCGCAGCGCCATGGCAGGCGCCGCGACAGCTCTGTGAGTCCGAGGCCGCGGCCGTGGCGCTGGGCGGCGGCAGGGCCGGGCCGGGTCCGCTCATGGTGCCGCCACGACACCATCGTTGGGCAGGAAGGCCAGGTAGGCAGGCTGGGGAGGGCCTCGAAATCAACCGAGCCCAAACTGGGACCGAGTGCCCAGGAACAGACCCACCTCCAACCTTGGTGGCAGCCGAAGTGCCTGGACCGGAATGGTAACGGTCCGCCGGGCGCAGTGACAGGGAGGCCGCCGGGGCGTGCGAGCGCGGGGCTCACTCGGGCAGCCCGGGAAGCTGCTCGCGCGCCGCCGCTGCGGGGCTTGAACTCGCTCCCCCGGGAGGCGTCACTGGCTTAACACTTTTGTTCCTCCAAAAAAGGGAGGCGGATTCCCTTTAACAGCTGTTTCCTCTCCGCTCTCGTGAATTGCTATTTCGGTCTCAAATATCTAGATCTAATGACAGGGGTGGGTGGAGGAGGGTGGAGGATCCTTTCCCTTTACCACGCGAGTGATTGGAAACGTGCCCCCAAGACTCACAACACATACTTCCTTTCCACCGAACCGCATCCGAGATCGGGCAGAAAAGTCAGCGAGAAACAGGCGCGTGTCTAGACGCTGACCCGCGGGGGTGGATTCCTCTGCAGAGAGTGGGGAGTGGAGTTCTGTGTTTATGGAACACGGAGAAGCTATTTAGCAGTAGTTAGCTATTCTTATATGTGCCGTTTGTGGACTATCGCTTTTTAAATTTTTTTCTGTACCATGTACTTCTCTGATTATAGTTTGAAGTCTACAGAGTAGTGTCAATTATGGTTAACACACTTTAGTATTTTTCTTTCATTTGCGTTCATTTTAAAGACAAAAAAGATTTGATGAATCTTATTCTAAGCTCTTCACCTCCAATTAGGTGCGTTGAGTTCTTCACCTCCATTTAGACTCAGATCTGCCAAGTTTTCAGACATTGCTCTTGAAGATCTCAGGAAGGCCTTTAAAATAAGGTAAATTAAGGAAACTTTTAATTACTGTGTGACTTTCAAACTGAAGGTTACCTAACAAATGTCAGATGTTTCTGTTATACTAATTTTCTCATTTTTATATGGTTATTATTTTTTAAATCCTCTGTGTGTTTTCTAAACAGACTGCAAATGGTGTGTGTATTTATCATGAACCGAATGAACTCTCAGAGCAGTGGTTTCACTCAGCGCAGGCGAATGGCTCTTGGGATTGTTATTCTCCTACTTGTTGATGTGATATGGGTCGCGTCCTCAGAACTTACTTCGGTATGTAGTGCTTGTCTTGGAATGATGTTGCATTATAATAATAATATTCCTGTTAATCTACAGTATCTCTGGTCATTACTATCGCGCATGCTTGCTTAAAGCAGTATTTTGAATATTGTTGAATTATTTATTTATTTTTTTTGATATTGAATTAGAGTTAGTTCAAGTTGAAACAGAAAGGATACTCTGTTGTTTTATACAGTTTTCTTGTATCTTTTAGGGGTTATTTAGAAAGTGAATATATGCATATTTTCTTAATATTTGAAAGTGTTTCTGGTTTTTTTTTTTTTTTTTTCCTAAATTCAGTTTCTTTCTCTAGAAATACTATTTTCTAGGGGAACAACTATCTAGGGTGCAAAACCATTTGTCATCATTTAGCAGAAAGAATGCTTTTGGAAAAATGAATGAAAGTGGTCAGAGTTTTCATGTACAAGTCACTGTTGTGCACATGCACGGTTGCATGCACATTTCTCTGCTGATTAATACATTACTGTGAAGCACAGTGATTGCCTTTAGTTAAGTTTTATTGATGACCTATTGGTAGTAATGTGGTATTTTGAATTCACAAGCTAGTTTTTCTTTCTACTTGTGTAGTTACTTTATTCTGTTTGGTCAATGATCCCTATAAAAAGACAAGCAATTTTATTTTTAGAAATTACTGCATTTAAACTTACATGTTGCAATCTTAAGGCTAATATACAAAAATAAACTAGTATTTATAAAATGACCTTAAATATCAAAAGAAGCAGTTTGATACTTCTTGTCCTCTCACATCATGACTAAGTAAATAGTTGACATTGACATTGTATCTAATAAATAAGTAAATTTTAGTCTTTTTGGAATTAGGCTCTGGAATAAAACAGAACATTTATTTTTAATTGTTCTATAACCTTTCACTCTTCTGTAACCTTTTTTTTTTTTTAGATTAATATTCTGTGTTTTAAATACAAAGAAATCTCTCTTTTAAAAAAATTTTTTTTCTTTATTGATATTAGAGAGAGAGGGGAGGGAGAGGGGGAGAGAGAGAGATAGAAACATCAATGAGAGAGAACATCGATTGGCCGCCTCCTGCATGCCCCCACTGGGGATTGGGCCCACAACCTGGGCATGTGCCCTGACTGGAAATCGAACCTGCGACCTCTTGGTGCATGGGTCAACGCTCAACCACAGAGCCACACAAGCCGAGCCAAAGAAATCTCTTTAATGTTGACAGAGAAATAAGCCTATCTTTAAAATTTTATTTTAGTTTTAAATAAGTAGTTTGGTTTTTTATTTATCAGGCAATAAAATTTATGGCAAAAGAGCACCCGATTAAATTATAATTTAGCAGTCTGTATCTAAGCAAACTAAAAAAAAAAAACAAAAAAAAAAACCCACGAAACTTGTCCCTATTTTTAGAAAAGTAAAATCTGTTAGTAAGAGGATATTTTATAATTTCATTATCCAAGAGAATATGTAATGTGTCTAATTCTTCAGCCAAATATGCTTAACAAACTTTTGAGATTGTGTATTTCAAAAAGCAAATCAATCTTTTTATTATGGAAAATATCTAATATATACAAAGTAGAGAGAGTAGTATAATGAATTCATGTTCCCATCACTTACTTTTAACATTTGTCAAATTTACTTTTAACAGTTGCCCATCTTATTAAGCCCTCCCCAAACATTTTTTCCTGGAGTATTTTAAAGCAAATTCTAGCTACTGTCATTTCACATAAAAATTCTTATACATTCATCTCAAACTGAAAAGGACTTCTAATTTTTTAAAATATAATCACCATGCCATTAGCATATCTAACAAAATTAATTATATTCCTTAAATAGGGATATCCAGTTCATATTTAAATTTCTCTGATTATGTCAAGGACATCTTTTTAGCTTAAGATCTAAACAAAGATCACACATTGCATTTGTTGTAACTTTTAAGCCACTGTTACTCCTTAACTGTATTCCTCCAACCCCCTCCCTTTATCATGCCATTGATTTGTTGGAGAAACTGTATCATTTTTCCTGTAGGATATATCACACTGTCTTAATCTGTTTGGGGTGCTTTAGCAAAACTACCCTAGACAGGGTGGCTAAAACAGCAAACATTTATTTTCACAGTCATGGAGGCTGGAAAGTCCATGGTCAAGATGCAGGTAGATTCCGTGTCTGGTGTGGAGCTGCTTCCTACTTATTAGATGTCAGTCTTCTCACTGTGTCCTCACAAGGCAGAAGGGGTGGGAGAGCTCCCTGGATTCTTTTTTATATGATACTAATCTCATTCATGAGGGCTCTACTCACAGGCCCCACCTCCTAATATCACCACATTGGGGGTTAGTTAGGATTTTAACATGAATTTGGGGAGGGGGACCCAGACATTTAGTCCATAACACACACATTCCGGATTTGATTAATTGCTTCCTTGGGGTATCATTTAACTTGCTCCTCTTTCTCTTTTATTTCCTATAAAATGGTAGATAAGTGTAAAGTCTTGATTTGATTCAGTTTCAGTATTTAAGAAAAAATATCTTGGTGGTACTGGGCACTTCCTTTCGTATCACAGCATTAGGCACATAATGGCTGCAAGTCTTACTTTGGGTAGTGTCAGTTTGAGAACTAGAAAGTTCCTTATCAACCTGTAAGTATTAGTTGAAGATCTTTATTATTATTGCCCAGACAGAGTATTTCATTAAGAGTGGTAAAGTGGTGATTTTTCTAAGGGTCATTCCTTTTGCATTTATTAGCTGGAATTCTTTTCTTTCTTTTTCTTTATTGATTTTAGAGAGAGAGAAAGGGAGAGGGAGAGAGATAGAAACATCGATGAGAGAGAACATTGATTGGCTGCCTCCTGCATACCCCCCACTGGGGATCGGGCCCACAACTTGGGTATGTGCCCTGACTGGGAATAGAACCAGTGGCTTTTTGGTGCATGGGTCAACACTCAACCACTGAGCCACACCGGCCGGGCTAGCTGGAATTCTTTAAGGAGAACTTTTCCACAACTACTGTTTGTTTATCCCGAAACATGGTTTATATAGGAAAGGTTGACTAAATCTTGATTCTTTTCCTTTATTCATTTCAGAGTAATGTTGCCTAGCAATTTCCAGTAGTAAACATTGAGGGTTTTTTCAGTATCATTATACATTCATGGATTTTTGTATATTTGATATTTCAAACAATTGTAGTTTTTTATTTTGAAGCTTAAAATGTCCTACCTTTGACCACTGGGAGCCCCTTCATATTGTCTCTAATACTCTTTTAACATGACCCCATTAATCTTTAACATCCTATCTGCTTTCTGGCACAAGATAACCCAGGCTCATCTGGTATATTTTATGCTCCATACTTGGATGTAATTATTTCTTCATTAACCAACCCATGGGGTTTTTTTATGCAAAATGGTTCAGATCACTATCTGGATTCTAGAGGTGCTCATTCCTCCAGGGTTGCCATTTTTTCTGGGTATTTCAGTGCACATAACTAGAAATTTTTTTTTAGGAAAGAATCATGAGTTCATACTGATTTTTTCAATTTAAACAAAGATTACATGTTTTGTATAATTTCCTAAAAACATTAAATTTCATGTAGTTTTCTTCAGACACTATTCCATTTTATTGCCTTTTACTCTGTTTGGCCTAACTCTTCAGACAGCTTAAGAATAGCTTCTTGCCCAGCCGGTGTGGTTCAGTGGATTGAGCATCATCCCATGGACTGAGAGGTCCCTGTTTGATTCCAGGTCAGGGCACATGCCCAGGTTTCGGGCTTGATCCCTAGTAGGGGGCATGCAGGAGGCAGCCAGTCAATGTATCTCTCTCATATAGATGTTTCTATCTCTCTCTCCCTTCCCCTCTCTCTAAAAAAAAATCAATAAAAACATTTTTTTTAAAAAAAGAATAACTTCTCTTAGGAAACTTCCATACCTTTCAAAATGGTCTCCCTCACTTTGGTACTCCCATGGTTCTTACTTTCTATACCCCTATCGTGGTACCCAGCACATTATGCTGGGTACTTTCTCTCTCCTTTCAGGAAAGCCTGTCTTATTTTTCCTTAGCCTCCAGCATAAATACTGTCACATAGTAGGTTTTCAGTGAATGTTGAACAGAACTTTTTTTGCAAGTTGTTCATGCTTTGTTTGGGTATATTATCTTTTTTTTGCAAGGCAAATATAATATTCAGAAATGAATCTAAAACATTTTATAATCCCTTTAGAGTTTCACCTTCCATATGAACTTCTAGAGTTAAAAATCATGTAATGGCCTTGTTTTATTAGAGATAAGTAGTAAGGTTTAAAGTTGTCTCATAGTTTATGTAACTTTTTTCTCTACAGTATGTTTTTACTCAGTACAACAAACCATTCTTCAGCACCTTTGCAAAAACATCGATGTTTGTTCTGTACCTTTTGGGCTTTATTATTTGGAAGCCGTGGAGACAACAGTGTACAAGAGGATTTCGAGGAAAGAATGCTGCATTTGTAAGTTTTAAATTTTAAGTGTTAGGGGGTATATTTTGTCAGTTTAAAGATGTATTAGTTTCTTGAAGGACATTCCAATTTTAAGTTGTTAAGTGAGTGAACTTAGCATGTTATAAGAAAAACATACTTTTGTCCAAAATTTAAAATGTATTCTTTTAATCACCTTAATATCAGAATATCTTGTGAGAAATCAAAGATACGTAATCACCTTCTTTTCCTTACCTCATGACATCCTCTGAGTTGTTAAAAATTTTTGAACTAACCAAAGTCAATTAATGTGGAAAAGATGGTGAAAGTAAGGAATAAGAAGAATATCTGGATCTTTGATCTTTTGCAGACTGGATGAGTATCATCTAATTGGTTGTAAAGTTGACTGTAAAAGCAAAGTAACTCAAGCTTTATATATTAAAATGAAAATAGCATATTTCAGGGCATGTTTCAAATATTTGGCTAATTAATCAAATTATGTTATTTCAGTTATGTAACGTAACATGCTATTTATAGAAATAAATTGAATTTTTGAGAATGAAGAATTTAAAACTATATCTTATCAATAGTTTATTTCATTCTTTTTCTCTTTTTAAAATTGTGGTAAAGTATACATAACATCAGATTTATTATTTTAACCATTTTTTTCTTTTCTCCTTTTTGTTGTAGGAAATATATATAATAAAATTTCCCATTTGAAACCTTTTTAAATGTATATAGTTCAGTGACATTAAGTGCATTTATTTTGCTGTGCAGCCATCACCACTATCCATCTCCAGAACTTTTTCATCATCCCAAACAGAAACACTGTGCCTACTAAGCAACTCCCATGTCCCTCCTCCCCTCAGCCCCTGGTAACCACTGTTTTACTTTCTGTCTGTTACTCCCTTTCTTTTGTCTACTATTTTTTGTGGGTTAAAATACTATTATTTCTTGTCTTATCTAATGAATACATTCTTGAGAAATGTACTCATTTCAGGGGCTTTTTAGTAACTGTTTTTGAGGTAAAGCCTTTAAGTACATAACTTATATGTGCACAAAAATTTAACTTATGAAAAATATGTATGTATGTATATATGTATATTACTTTTTAAGAGTAATACATATATGTTATAGAAATGCACATACATTGCAGTATTACATGTACGAATGTTATGTCCATATTAATACATGTAAATTGTTGAAAATTTAGAAAATATAGACAGACAAAAAGAATAAAATAATAAATTCTACTGTTCAAGGAATAACGATGAACAGTTTTTGGCATATATCCTGCCATTTTTTTCATTTGTGCATTTTTGTTTTATTTTTTACAAAAAATGAAATTTACTGTTATGTCCTGTTTTATAACTTGCTATTATGAACAACTTTCTAGCCCTGGCCGGTTTGGCTCAGCGGTTAGAGTGTCGGCCTGCGGTCCAGAGAGACCCGGGTTCGGTTCCCGCTAAGGGCACGTACCTCGGTTGCAGTTTGTCCCCGGCCCCGGTTGGGTGGTGCGGGAAGCAACTACTCGATGTGTCCCTTTCACGTCGATGTTTCTCTTCTCTCTTCCTCTCTCTCCCTCCCACTCTATCTGAACAAAAAATGGAAAAACGTCCTCGGTTGAGGATAAAAAAAAAAAAAAAAATTTATGAACAACTTTCTATGTAATTTACTATTATCAGATCATTTTTAATGTTAAGTATTTTTTAATTATAGTAATGATAAATGTTCATTGTTAAAGACAAATTTTAGTAAAAACAAGAATAGTCTATCCACCATCTCACCATTCTAAGGCCTATAAATATTTTATACTTTCTATAGCTATATATTTATGTCAATATATTTAAAATTACAGCAGAAATAAATTTAGTCTTATGCCTAATTTATATCTCTGTTACCAGTATATGAGATTGAGCCCTTACCAAAACCCCAACATTTGCCAACTTGATAAGTGATCAGTGGCATCTTTTTTAATATGCATGGTTTTGTTTACATTTTCATATATTTATTGCACAATGGAATTCTTTTGTCAGTTGTCTATATCTTGTCTATTTTTCTACATTGACTTTCTTATTGATTTACAAGCATTCTTAATAGCGTAGGCTCTGGTGTTTGAATCTTGTTCTGTCACTGCTGATTCTATGACCTTGGGCAAGTTATTTAACTTCCAGACACTGCAGCAGGGATAATGAGAGGGTAGCTGTGGGTATGAATAAAAGCATGCTTATACAGAACTAGCACAGTGGTTCTCAGTGTGGTCCAGTCACAGATCCACTTAGGGAGTTCTTAATGCTATTATCATGATAATACAAAGATGTTATTAGTCTTTTTCACTAACCCACTTATTCTTTCCTTCCCCTACTAATCTGAAATATTATAATAGTATTGTGAAAGGGGCATATGTTTTGGAGTTAGACTAACTTGAGTTTGAATCCTAACTCTGTTGCTTAGATGAAATCTCTCAACCTCAGTTTCTTTAAAATGAAGGTAATACTGTAATACCTACCTCACATGGTTGAATACTTGGCATTAGCTGCTATTATTGTTATTAATAGTTATATTCTTACAGGTCTACTCCGGACTTTTTATTCAAGTTTTTTGAACTGTGACTGACACTAGTCCTTCTTTATAACAGGAGTTTAATTGAATGTTTTGTCCTATTATCTGTAGTTTACAGATGCTGAAGGTTATTTTGCTGCTTGCACAACAGATACAACTATGAATAGTTCTTTGGTAAGTGCTGCTTTTCTTGTCAAGAATGAAGCGGGTGGAGTTCAGCCATGGTGGGAAGGACGGAAACTGCTTTGATAACACCACAGCTGTATTAGAATATATATATCAATATTGGGTGCCTTCCACGATTATTTTAGTTTAGTACCCTCTTTCCTTAGGGATACCTGGGGCCAAAAAGTAAGCAATTCAGCCACCACAGGGGAGAGAGGGAAGGGAAATAGCTAAGGAATGAAAATAGTAAAGGACAGCCCTTTGTCCTTTGTTTCTTACCAACTTTGTTACTTCCTTTTATTATTATTATCACTTAGAAACACATGTATTTGCTTGACACTGCGAACATATTAGCAGATTTTTTCATTTATTCCACAAATTTTTAAGTGTTTAATATGTATCAAGCACTTGTTTTTGACTCTGGAAATATAGCTTATGTTCCAGTGCGTGAGAGCATATATTTGGGATGGAGAAGGAAACAGATAATAAGCAAATAAAGTAATGAATATATTCACTTATTTTAGGCATTTGTAATCTAATTGGAGAGATAGTATATAAAAATCTATCCTTTTTAGCCTAGCCAGTGTGGCTCAGTGGACTGAGTGTGCTTCGATTCCCAGTCGGCACATGCCCAGGTTGCGGGCTCATTCCCCAGTGGGGGGCATGCAGGAGACAGCTGATCGATGTTTCTCTCTCACATTGATGTTTCTCTCTCTCCTTTCTCTCTCTAAAAAATCAATAGAAACATAAAAAAAAAAAAAAAAAAAAAAAAAAAACTATTCTTTTTAGACCATCGCTAAAACATCTTTTTTTAATGTATTGTTAAAAATATGGCATTCTGTCTGAGAAGAATTTTGAAGTTCTAAAATTTAATACCAGTTTATGAATCATTAGTTTGGTGGACCTATTGCCAGTACAGTTTTTTGTTTGTTTATCTGTCTTCTAGAACTACGTTTGTATGCAGGGTAGGTTACCAGGTACTGTGAAGAGTTTATGAAGCTTAGAGAAAATGTCATTTCTTGTCTCTGGGATCTTAAGCATCAACAAGATTATCATCAGTTGTCTCTTTCAGTGTAGAAGTCAGAGCTGATATGACAACCTACTTTCTAATTACTCTTCTACTAATTTTTGCTGTTTAAGATGGATATGTCAAATCATTCTAGGCCAAATGCTGTAATGAAAAGTTCAGTGTAACAAAGAGATTGCATCTATTTCCAGATTCTATTGTCTCTTCATTTACTGAATACTTTTCATTGGCAGAGTTCTATTAGGAATAGAATCAAAGATATAAAACACAATTTTATATTTATTTATGAAACAGCTTAGTTGGAAAAGTGTTCCTTAAATATAGATCATCTGAACAATATTTGCAAAAACGGTTGAGGAATTTAGAACCACTTAAAAATACATACCTTTAGAACATGGTTAAATAAACGTGGCTTTAATTCTGTTGTCTACTGCCCTGGCCGGTTTGGCTCGGCGGTTGGAGCGTCAGCCTGCAGTCCGGAGAGACCCGGGTTCGGTTTCCGTTAAGGGCACGTACCTCGGTTGCAGTTTGTCCCCAGCCCCTGGTTGGGTCGTGTGGGAGGCAGCCACTCGATGTGTCCCTTTCACATCGATGTTTCTCTCTCTCTCTCTCTCTCTCTCTCTTCCTCTCTCTCCCTCCCACTCTGTCTGAACAAGGAATGGAAAAGTGTCCTCGGATTAAAAAAAAAAAAATTCTGTTGTCTACTGCTAAGTTATTATATCTCAGCTTCTAGAAAAGTTTCTTTAAAATACCATTTTATAAGGTTGTTGTAAGGACTACTGAGAAATGTATGTTTAACTGCTCTTGGTACCTGGTACATAGTAAGAAGTGGTAAGTGGTAGCTATTTTTTTCTTATCTATTGATGCTAAAAAAAATTTTCAGGAACTTTTGGTGTTAGTTTAAATCTTAAGTAATAAGAGGAAACAATTTGGCAAATATATATACATAGTATATGGGTGATTATCTATTCATTTTCTCCCTTCCCTTTGGAACTACATGATCACTGAGGACACTTGGTCTTTATTCACTCTTATATCCCCAGGACCTAGAATAGCACCTGACATTGTGGGACTCAATATGTATTTGTTAAAATAATGAAAGAAAAGGAATGGGAAATAATCTGTTAGTTGAGAGAGAGGTCTGCTTTAATGACATTTAAATGTTAAGTATCATAATGTTCCAATGCTGTATTGTTACACTTATAAATTTTAAACTGATTCTTTTCTGTCATTGTACCTGTGTGGATCATTTGAGTTTCCTTTTTAAGTCTTGAAAATGCATTTGGGGAAAATTATGCTGTAAAAACATGGTAGTGAACAGCCATGTTTTGGGTGGTATCTGTGTCTACAAACCATCTACTTAAATTTTAGCCAATATATCAGCTATTATACTTTTTGTTTACATTTATTTCTGTTTCTGTTATGTTCCAGAGTGAACCTCTGTATGTTCCTGTGAAATTTCATGATCTTCCCAGTGAAAAACCTGAGAACACAAGCATTGATACTGAAAAAAGTAAGTAAAACTTAGAATTTCCTATCTTAGGAATGGGTGGAAATCTTAGCTTCATTCAAGCCATCCCAAAACTTAGTGATTTTTTTAGATCACCTGGCAGGTCTTCTGTTCCACGTGGTGTTGGCTTGGCCTGTAGTCTTCCAGAAGTTTGACTGGAAGTTCTAATTAATTCAACTGGAAATTATTTCCAAATACCAGAAATCTCTATGCTTTCAATTTATATCTATCTATCTATATCTATCCATCTATCTATCTATTTATTTAATGAATAATATTTCCTTCAACCATGCCATCAAAGTACTTGATAGCAAATTATAGGCATTTCGCTGGTTCTGTGAATTGAGTAAAGAATACCAGCTTCAACATAAGGCGCAGTATTTATCTATAATGTTCTTTTGCAAGGAATGGACCTATAAAGAAATATTCTGTATGCTTGACTGGAAAATAATTCTTATAAATTGAATATCAATGAGGAAAAATCCAAAGTTTTACTGTAAATGCTAAAATAATAATCATACTATAATCCTGAACTAGGCAGTTAAGTGTGTAAACAGTTGCAGAAATCTTGTTTGAATATTGGTCTTACCTTAAACCTTTAAAACATTTTTATAGATGAAAACATTTATTCTGTTAATTTTTTTGAATGAGCAGAGTTGCCCCAGGTAAAATAACTTCTTTGACTGTTCACGTCTGATCATAGATGATTAAATAATACGCATTTATTAGTAAATTAAGACTTGTGACTTTTGTAGTATGTGAGGAGAAACATTTAATTAATTGTACTATACTTTTTCTTTTAAGCTCCCAAAAAATCTCGTGTAAGGTTCAGTAATATCATGGAGATTCGACAGCTTCCATCAAGCCATGCATTGGAAGCTAAGTTGTCTCGCATGTCATATCCTACTGTGAAAGAACAAGAATCTTTACTCAAAACTGTGGGGAAACTTACTGCAACTCAAGTAGCAAAAATTAGCTTTTTTTTTTGCTTTGTGGTAGGTCTTCTCTTTATTATATGTTTGGAACTTGAATTTTAAGACAGTATACATACCAACTATACTATTGAAGTGTAAGACTATTAGGTTGCTTAATCATGGCTTTAAACTCTGCTATCTGGAATCATTGGGGAATCAGAGTATTGAACTTAATAAATGTTTGTCATACCTCAAATAATTTAATAATACTTTAACACTACAAGTACTCATGTATTCAGAATTGGTCAGTGCCTCATGGTCAGAATAATGAATAGAGTTGCTGTATACTGGGGCTAGTAAATATCCAGATATGAGTTTACTGTATATATTGATTTCTTCAAATAGTGTTTTTACAATTTTATATATTAAATTCATGTAAATATGGTTAAATATTTTAGCAAGTACTCATAGTAAACATTTTTATGGAATTTCTTGTAATATTGTTGATAGCTTCTCTATTATTTTTTTTAGAGAGAGAGGAAGGGAGAGGGAGAGAGAGAGAGAAACATCGATGAGAGAGAACATCTATTGGCCACCTCCTGCATGCCTCTCCCTCCCCCCAGGGGATTGGACCCACAACCTGGGCATGTGCCCTGACCGGGAATCAAACTGGTGACCTCTTGGTGCATGGGTCAATGTTCAACCACTGAACCACACCACTGGGCATAGCTACTCTTATTATTTTAATAAAGAAACTGAAAATGTCTTAATATTTCACAAAGAATAATCATGTACCAAAATATTATTTTGGGATTAGAGACTTATCTGAGTTTGTGAAAACTCTGAAGTTTAGAATATTTATTTATTTATTTATTTATTTATTTTTAATCCTCACCCAAGGATATTTTTTCAAAAATCTTCAGATAGAGTGGGGGGTGGGGGGAGAGAAAGAGAGAGAGAGAGAAACATCGATGTGAGAGGGACACATCGACTGGTTGCCTCTTGCATGACCCTGACTAGGGCCGGGGACGAAGTGCAACTGAGGTACATGCCCTTGGCTGGAATCAAACCCAGGACTTTTTGGTCCATGGGCTGATGCTCTAACCGCTGAGCCAAACCAGCCAGGACTGAAGTTTAGAATTTTAAAAATATATTTCAGTATGCATATAAATAATTGAGAGTAGCCTAATTCAAGTTTACTTAGTTTGAGCCTTTAAGATTTAAATTTATACTGAGCATTTTTACACACTAGATAATGCAGTGCTAATGTTAATGTTATTAGTTTGATTATAAGTTTTTTACAGTTTGCCTCTTGTGCTTACTGCGTAGCCTATTTTTCTCTATCCTTTGCCTGAATAACCTCTGTTTTAGTGATACCTTGATTAATTATATTCAGCAGTACAAATCAAGAAATCTTTGGGAGTTGAAATATGGTAATTATATATATATAATAAAATTTAAAGGCTCATATTTTGATTATGCTGTTTGTTGTGATTTCTTAGTTTAAACGAGTAAGGCAAGACTAAGATTTATTAATTATATGTAACCTAATTTTCAAAGGAAACTTGAAATATAATAAAAAGATCTATATAGTAAAAGTTTAAAAAGGCGTCGGGGAGGAAGATAAGAGCCAGATTAAATGGTTAATATGTGTCTGGGTGGAGGGCAGCATGCAGGAAATTAGCTATAGAATGGGATGACTATATCAGGAACTTTGATTTAAAGGAAGAAAGCTATTTCAGCTGAGCATACAATTCATCTCTAGGCAAATTGGCAAGACAAAAAGGAAAACTTCCGGAGTCACACAGCTTACTGTCTATTAAAAGGAAGTTATCTGTCTTCATTGGATAAAGCAAATTCCTAATTCAAAACTGAGATAATAATGCATTGAGGCACTATTCTGTATGGCACATTTACAGATAGATATGTGCAGATAATAGCCTTTAAAAATATTGTATTAAAATATGCATACCATAATATTTACCATCTTAACTATTATATTTTTAAGTGTACAGTTCTGTGGCATTAAGTACATTCACATTGTTGTGCAACCATCACCACGATCCATCAACAGCACTTTTTTTATCTTACCAAAAAAACCCCTATACCATGAAATGATAATTCCCCTTGCCAACCTCCCCTATCCACTGACAGCCACCTTTCTGCTTTCTGTTTCTGTGAATTTGACTGAGTACCTCATATAAGTGGAATCATACAGTATTTTTTCTTTTGTGACTAGCTTATTTCACTTAGCATAATGTCCTTGTGGCATGTGTCAGAATTTCCTGCCTTTTTAAGTATGAATAATACTACATTTTGTGTGTGTGTGTGTGTGTGTGTGTGTGTGTGTATAAATACCACATTTTGTTTATCTGTTTATCTGTTGATGTACACTGGGTTGCTTCCACCTTTAATAGTCTTTTTACAAAAAGCAACCTTAAATAAGTTACAAGAGCAGAGAGTTATGATAATCTTTAGTAAGGGCATTTCTGTAGAAAGTTAGAGTAATCTAGTCCAGCTCTATAGCTTCTTTGGAAACCTAACTTAATGGAGTGATAAGCTTAGATGAGGTCTAGAGCAGACCTTATCTGCTGTTCAATAGAAACATAACATGAACCTCAAATGCAGGTTACATATATATTTTTAAATATTTTAGTAGCCAAGTTAAAAAATAAACCAGTGAAGCTAATTTTAATACAATAATTTTGTTTAATTCACCATATAGAAAATATTTCAACATATTATTAATACAAAATTATTGAGATCATTTGCATTCTTTTTATACTAAAATCTTTTAAACATATCAATTTCTATTTCATTTCAATTTCAGCTTTTATTTCAATTTCTACTTATTTTAAAAATTAAGTTTATTGGGGTGACATTGGTTAGTAAGATTATTATGATACATGATCTGTATATCATTTTTGTTTGGCCACTACCCAAAGTCAAATCATCTTCCATCACCACGTATTTGATCCCCTTTACCCTTTAGTATCCACCCATCCCCACCTCCCTCTGGTAACCACCATACTGTTGTCTGTGTTTATGTTTCAGTTTTATATTCCATATGAATGAAATCATATGGTTCTCAGCTTTTTCTAACTGACTTATTTTGCTTAGCATAATATTCTTAGGGTCTACCCATGTTGTCACAAATGGCGATATTTCATCTTATGGCTGAGTAGTATTCCATAGTATATATTGAAGGACATTTTGGTTGTTTCCGTGTCTTGGCTACTGTGAATAATGCTGCTATGAACGTACGGGTGCATATATCTTTGTGAATAAGTGTTTTCAAGTTTTTTTGGTAGATACCCAGAAGAGGGATTGCTGGGTCGTATGGTAACTCTATTCTTAATTTTTGAGGAATTGCCATACTGTTTTCCATAGTGGTTGTACCAGTTTGCATTCCCACCAGCAGTGAATGAAGGTTCTTTTTTCTCTACAACCTCTCCAATACTTGTTATTACCTGTCTTGTTGATCATAGCCATTATAACAGTTGTAAGGTAGTATCTCATTGTAGTTTTGATTTGTATTTCCCTAATAGCTAGTGAAGTTGAGCATCTTTTCATATATCTGTTGGACATTTGTATGTCTTCCTGGAAGAGGTGTCTGTTCAGGTCCTCTGCCCATTTCTTTTTTGTTGTTGTTAATCCTCACCCAAAGATATATTTTCATTGATTTTTTTTTAGATAGAGTGGAAGGGAGGGAGGGAGGGGGAGAGAGAGAGAGAGAGAGAGAGAGAGAGAGAGAGAGAGAGAGAGAAAGAGAGAGAAAGAAAGAAATATCAGTGTGAGAGACGCGTTGATTGGTTGCCTCCTGCATGGCCCCAACTGGAGCTGGGGATCAAACCTGCAACCCAAGTATGTGCCCTTGACCAGGAATAGAACCTATGACCCTTTGGTCCATGGGTCAGTGCTCTAACCACTGAGCAAAACTGGCCAGGGCCTCTGCCCATTTCTTAATTGAATTGTTTGGTGTTGAGTTGTATGAGTTCTTTATGTATTTTGGATATTAACTCCTTATTGGAGCTGTTGTTTACAAATATCTCCCATTTGGTTGGTTGCCTTTTTGTTTTGTTGGCGGTTTCTTTTGCTGCGCAGAAGCTTTTCAGTTTGGTATAATCCCATTCATTTATTTTTACTCTTCCCTTACCTTTGAGATCAAATTTATAAAATGTTCTATAAGAGTAGGGTCTATACGTTTAGTACCTGTATTCTATGTAATTTATTGTTTCATATCTTATATTTAGGTCCTAGATCCATTTTGAATTAATTTTTGTACAAGTTTCATTTTTTTTCCCTGTGGCTTTCCAATTTTCCCAGCACCATTTATTGAAGAGGCTTTCTTTTCTCCATTGCGTGTTTTTGGCTCTTTTGTCAAAAATTATTTGGCCTTATACATATAGTTTTATTTCTAGTCTCTCAGTTCTGTTCTATTGGTCCATGTGTCTGTTTTTTGCTGATACCATGCTGTTTTGATTATTGTAGCTCTGTTGTATTCAGGTAGTAATAGCTCCAGCTTCACTCTTTTTTCTATGGATTGCTTTGGCTATCTGGGGTCTTTTGTGGTTCCATACAAATCTGATGATTTTTTTTTTCTATTTCTTTAAAAAATGACCTTGGGCTTTTGATGGTGATTGCATTAAATGTGCATATTGCTTTGAGTAATATGGCCATTTTAGCTATGTTGATTCTTCCAATCCATGAACATGACGTATCTTTCCATTTCATTGTGTCTTTTTCAATCTCTTTTAATAATGCTTTCTAGTTTTCAGTATATAAGTTCTTCACATCCTTTGTTAAGTTTTACCTATTTTATTCTTTTTGTTTCAATAGCAAAAGGAATTTTTTTTTTGGTTTCATTTCTTCTTAAGTTTTATTGTTAGTATATAGGAAAGCAGTAGATTTTTGTACATTGATTTTTGTGTCCAACTTTACTGCCTTTGTTTATTGTTTCTAATAGTTTTTTGGTGGAGTCTTTAGGCTTTTCTGTATACAGAACCATGTCATCTGCAGAGAGAGACACTTTTACCTCTTCATTACCAATTTGGATGCCTTTTATTTCTTTTGCCTGATTGCTCTGGCTAGGACTTCAAGAACTATGTTGAATAAGAATGATGAGACTGGGCACCCTTGTCTTTTTTCCGACTTTAGAGGAAAGGCATTCAGTTTTGTTTTGTTGTTTTTTTTTAATGTCAATAAGATTTTATTTTATTTTATTTTTTTATCTTTTTTTAAAATTTATTTATTTTTGTTACACATGTTTCTCCTTTTCCCCCCATTGACACCCTCCTCTCCCTCCCTCCCCGTCCTGTCCCCAGCTTTGTTGTCCATGTCCTTTGGTTATGCATACAGGCATAAAAGTTCTGAGGTTTATCTCTTCCCCCCATCACCTCCACTTCTGCGGATTGTCAGTCTATACCATACTTCCACATCTCTAGGACTACCCTGTTCTTCAGACTGTTATGTTCATTATATTCCACAAATAAGTGAGATAATTCCACAAATAAGTGAGATAATGTGATATTTGTCTTTCTCTGCTTGGCTTGTATCGCTTAGGATAATACTCTCCAAGTCCCTCCATGTCGACACAAAGGATAAGAGATCTTTCTTTCTTACAGCTGCATAGTACTCCATTGTGTATATGTACCACAGCTTTTTTATCCATTCGTCTACTGATGGACACTTGGGCTGTTTCCAGATCTTAGCTATTGTAAATAGTGCTGCTATGAACATGGGGGTACATATATTATTTCTGATTGGTGTCTGAGGCTTCTTAGGGTATATTCCTAGAAGTGGGATCACTGGGTCAAATAGCAATTCAATTTTTAATTTTTTGAGGTAACACTATAGTGTTTTCCACAGTGGCTGCACCAGTCTGTATTCCCACCAGCAGTGTACTAGAGTCCCCTTTTCTCCACACCCTGGCCAACACTTGTTGTTTGATGCTTTGTTGATGGTGGCCATTCTGACAGGTGTGAGGTGGTACCTCATTATTGTTTTAATTTGCATCTCTCTGATGATTAGTGATGTTGAGCATTTCTTCATATGTCTCTTGGCCATTTGTATGTCCTTTTTGGAGAGGTGTCTATTTAGGTCCTCTGCCCATTTTTAAATTGGGTTCTTTGTCTTCCTTTTGTTGAGCTGTATGAGCACTCTATATATTTTGGAAATTAACCCTTATCTGATGTATCATTGGCAGTTATGCTCTCCCATACAGTGGGTTGCCTTTCCATTTTGATGGTTGTTTCTTCTGCTATGCAGAAGCTTTTGAGTTTGAAGTAGTCCCTTGTGTTCATGTTTTTCTTTGTTTCTGTTGCCTTAGGTGATGTATCAGTAAAAATTCTGCTGCGTATGATGTCCGAAATTTTGTTGCCTACATTTTCTTCTAGGATTTTATGGATTCACGAGTCACATTTAAGTCTTTTATCCATTTTGAGTTTATTCTTGTGTATGGTGTAAGTTGATGGTCTAGTTTCATTTTTTTGCATGTAGCTGTCCAATTTTCCCAGCACCATTTATTAAAGAGGCTGTCTTTACCACATTGTATGCTCTTGCCACCTTTGTCAAATATTAATTGAGCATAATGTTTTGGGTCAATTTCTGGGTTCTCTGTTCTGTTCCATTTATCTTTGTGTCTGTTCTAGTGCCAGTACCAGGCTGTTTTGATTACAGTAGCTTTGTAGTATAACCTGATGTTCGGTATTATGATCCCGCCTACTTTGTCCTTATTTTCAAGTTTGCTGTGGCTATTCGGGGTCTTTTTTGGTTCAATATGAACTTTTGAAGTATTTGTTCTAGTTCTGTGAAGTATGTCGTCGGTATTTTGATGGGGATTGCATTGAATCTATAGATAGCTTTGGGTAGTATGGACATTTTAATGATGTTAATTCTTCTAATCCATAAACAAGGTAAGTGCTTCCACTTTTTTATATCTTCCTCTATTTCTTTTTTCAATGTCCTGTAGTTTTCTGCAAATAGGTCCTTTACTTTGGTTAAATTTATTCATAGGTATCTTAATTTTTTTGCCACGATGGTAAATGGGATTGTTTTTTTAGTTTCTCTTTTTGTGAGTTCATCATTGATGTATAAGAATGCCGTGGATTTCTTGACGTGAATTTTGTATCCTGCTACTTTTCCAAATTCATTTATTAAGTCTAGTAGATTTTTGATGGAGTCTTTAGGGTTTTCTATGTATAATATCATGTCATCTGCAAATAATGACAGTTTCACTTCCTCCTTTCCAATTTGGATCCCTTTTATTTTTTCTTCATGTCTGATTGCTGTGGCTAAGACTTCCAGTACCATGTTAAATAAGAGTGGCGAAAGTGGGCATCCCTGTCTTGTTTCTGTTCTTAAGGGAAATACTTTTAGTTTTTGCCCATTGAGTATGATGTTGCCTGTAGATTTTTCATATATGGCCTTTATTATGTTAAGATATGATCCCTCTATTCCCACATTGCTGAGCATTTTTATCAGAAATAGGTGCTGGATTTTGTCAAATGCTTTTTCAGCATCTACTGATATGATCATATGGTTTTTGTCTTTCATTTTTTTTCTGTGGTGTATCACATTTATTGATTTGTGAATATTATACCAGCCTTCCCTCCCTGGGATGAATCCCACTTGGTCATGGTGATTCATTTTTTTGATGTATTGCTGGATTCCATTTGCTAGTATTTTGTTCAGGATTTTGGCATCTATATGTTCATCAGGGATATTGGCCTATAGTTTTCTTTTTTTGTAATGTCTTTTTCTGGTTTTGGAATTCGAATTATGCTGGCCTCATAAAACGAGTTTGGAAGTCTTCCTTCTTGAATTTTTAGGAATAGTTTGAGGAAAATGGGTGTTAGTTCTTCTTTGAATGTTTGGTAAAACTTCCCCGTGAAGCGGTCCGGGCCTGGGCTTTTGTTTGCTGGGAGAGTCTTTATTACATCTTCAATTTCCTTCGTTGTTATTGGTCTGTTCAAGTTTTCTATCTCTTCCTGGTTCAGTTTTGGGAGACTCTGTGTTTCTAGAAATTTGTCCATTTCGCTTAGATTGTCCAATTTGTTGCCATATAGTTGTTCATAATATTTGTTAACAATCCTTTGTATTTCTGTGGTGTCAGTTACTACTTCTCCTCTTTCATTTCTGATTTTGAGTGTTTGGAATCTCTTTGTTTCTTGGTGAGTCTAGGTAAGGGTCCGTCAATCTTGTTTATCTTTTCAAAAAACCAACTCTTTGTTTCATTGATCCTTTGAATTGTTTTTTTTTTTTGGTCTCCATGTCGTTTATTTCTGCTCTGACCATTACTATTTCCTTCCTTCTATTTGCTCTGGGGTTTTCTTTTTGTTTGCTTTCTAGTTCTTTAAGTTGTGAGGTTAGGTAGTCAATTAGAAATTTTTCTTGTTTTTTGAGGTGGGCCTGTAGCGCTATGAACTTTCCTCTCAGGAGTGCTTTTGCGGAATCCCATAGATTTTGTGTTGTTGTGTGTTCATTTTCATTGGTTTCCAGGAAGTTTTAATTTCTTCCTTGATCTAATTGGTAACCCATTCATAATTCAATAACATGCTATTTAGCCTCCATGTTTTCAAATGTCTTTGCTTATTCTTGTTGTAATTGACTTCTAGTTTCATGCCATTGTGATCCGAGATGATGCTTGATATGATTTCAATCTTCTTGAACTTGTAGAGACTTAGTTTGTGCCCTAACATGTGGTCTATATTTGTAATGTCCCATGTGCCCTGAGAAGAATGTGAATTCTGCAATTTTGGGGTGTAATTCTCTGTAAATATCTATTACGTCCATTTGATCTAGCGCTTCATATAGAGTCTCTGTTTCCTTGTTAATTTTTTGTCTAGATGATCTATCCAGTGATGTCAGCGAGGTGTTGAAGTCCCCTGCTATGATTGTATTGCTGTCGATTTCGCCTTTGAAGTCCTCTAGAAGATTTTTCATATATTTTGGTGCTCCTATATTGGGTGCATATATGTTTACCAAGGTTATATCTTTCTGTTGGATAGATCCTTTCAATATTATGTAGTGGCCTTTTTTGTCTCTAGATATGGCCTTTATTTTTAAATCTAATTTATCAGGTATGAATATTGCTACCCCACCTTTTTTTTCCTTTCTGTTTGCTTAGAAGATTTTTTTCCATCCCTTCACTTTCAACGTATGTGAGTCTTTTGTTGTGAGGTGGGTCTCTTGTAAACAACATATATGTGAATCATGCTTTCTTTTCCAGTCAGCTACTCTGTGTCTTTTTATCGGAGAATTCAAACCATTTACATTTAGGGTGATTATTAATAGGTACTTATTTATTGCCATTTTTGTTTAGTGTGGTTATATTTTTCTTCCTATTTCTTCTACTAGTTACAGCAGTCCCTTTAACATTTCTTGCAGTGCTTGTTTGGTGCTAATATATTCCCTTAGCCTTTTTATTGTCTGGGAAGCTCTTTATTTCACCTTCTATTTTAAATGATAGCCTTGTTGGATAGAGTAGTCTTGGATTCAGATCCTTGTTTTTCATGACCTTGATTACTTCATGCCATTCCCTTCTGGCCTGTAGTGTTTCTGTTCAGAAGTCAGGTGATAGCCTTATTGGGGTTCCTTTGTAGGTAACCTGTTGCTTATCTCTTGCTGCCTTTAGGATTCTCTCTTTGTCTTTAATTTTTGGCATTTTAATTACTATGTGTCTTGGTGTGGGCCTATTTGGGTTCTTCTTACTTGGGGCTCTCTGTGCTTCTTGAACCTGAATGCCTTCTTTCTTCACCAAGTTAGAGATGTTTTCTGTCACTATTTTTTCAAATATATTCTCTAACCCTTGCTCATTTTCTTCTTCTTCGGGAACTCCTATGATGCGAATGTTACTATGTTTCCAGTTGTCCCACAGTTGTCTTCAGCTGTCTTCCTGTTTTTTAATTTTTTTCCTTTTGGTTTTCTGATTTGTTGATTTTTTCTGTCCTGTCTTCTGATTCTCTGATCTGGTCCTCAGCTTCCTCTAGTCTGCTGTTTAGTCCTACCAATGTGTTCTTTATTTCTGCTATGTCATTCTTCATTTCCACTTGGTTGGTTTTCAGTGTTTCTGTATCTTTGCTGATGTAGTTGATGTCCTTACTCATGTTGTTGAGCTTCCTCAAAATCATGGCTCTGAACTCTACCTCTGATAACTTGCTTAACTGCATTTCATTTATCTCATCTTTGGTAGAGTTCTCTTGTTCTTTCATTTGGGATTTATTTCTTTGTTTCACCATTTTGGCTATCTCAGTGGGTTTTGGAGCCTCCCAAATTTTCCCTGTGGGTGTTGGTGTTCTGCTGTTTGTGGCTCTCTCTACTGGATTTGGATGAGTGGGGGAGGGCCAATGTTAAACCCCACTGTCAAGTCTTACTTTCCAGGGGAGATTTGTAAGCCCAGGAAAGGTTCAGTTATCCTCTAGCTTTTTCCCTGGAGTCTATTAGTCTCACTTACTCAGGGCTTTGGAATGTAGCCCTGTGGTTTCTGTATAATAGGATTTCCAGAGGGTGGGACAGATGCTGATTGTTAATGAGCCTCACTTTGCATTTCTTTGGTTCACCTGGAGGGGGCTCAATCTCTGAGGGAGGGGCTCCTCTTTCTCCCCACAGCTCTAGGAAGGAGCAAGCTGGCCACCATTCTGTGTGACCGGGAAGGAGCAAACTGGCCACCGTCCTTTGTGACTGCGACTCAGCAAAAACTCTAAATGCCCTCCAAATCCCGGGTGTCCTTACACAGTTCCAGTCCAGTCTGCCCTCCCTCTGCTGGAGCCCAGGGTGAGTGGCTGTAGCCAATCTAGTGCTCTATCCTGGCCCTCTGCGCTGTTTAGCGGCTTGGGAGTTTAACCCCGAGGGCGCTGCTCACGGCCTAGGCCACTGCTGTTCATGGGCTCCCAGCCCGCCACCCTCTCGTGCCTCCGCAGATCCTACCAGTGTCCTTGGTTATATGGTCCTTTCCCGCTGCTTTTCTGTTGCTTTATTCCGACGATTTGTCTTTATTTTAGTTGTATTTTCCGTTTGGTCCTGGGAGATTGTCTGTGTAGCTTCCATTCACTCTGCCACCGTTTTTTTTCCTAAAGCATTCAGTTTTTCACCATTGAGTGTGATATTGGCTGTTTGTCATATATGGCCTTGATTATGTTGAGGTACTTTCCTTCTGTACCCATTTTATTGAGTGTTTTAATCATAAATGGATGTGACATGCTTTTTCTGCATCTATTGATAAGGTTATATGATTTTTATCCTTTGTTTTGTTAATGTGGAGTATTACATTGATCAATTTGTGTATGTTGAACTATCTTCATGCCCCTTAAATGAACCCTATTTGATTGTGATGTTTTATTTTTTTAATTTTCAAATTTATTTTGTATTTGATTTGCTAGTATTTTGTTTAGGATTTTTGCAGCTGTATTCATCAGAGATATTGGTCTCTAGTTTTTTTAATTTGTGTTACCCTTGCTAGTTTTTGATATCAGGGTTATGTTGGCCTCATAAAATGTGTTAGGAATTACTGTCTTTTCTTCAGTTTTTTTGAAGAGTATGAGAAGGATAGGGTCTTTGAATGTTTGGTAGAATTCACTGGTAAAGCCATCTGGTCCTGGACTTTTATTTTTGAGGAGGTTTTCTGTGGTAGTTTCAGTTTCCTCACTGTTGATTGGTCCATTTAAATTGTCTTAATTCTTGCTGATTCAGACTAGAAAGGTTATATATTTCTAGAAACATATTTCTTCTGGGTTATTGAATTTGGTGGCGTATGGTCTTCCATAGTATTCTAGTATGATTTTTTTTTTCTCTACTATGATCTTTTATATATCTGTGATGTCTGTGGTAACTTCTCTTTCATTTCTGCTTTTGTTTATATGAGTCTTTTCTTTTTTTTTTCCGTAGTGAATCTAACAAGGAGTTTGTCAATTTTATTTTATTTTTTTTCAAAGAATCAACTCTTTGTTGTTTTTAATTTTTGTACAGTCTTTTTGTTTTCTATTTCATTTAGTTCTGCTCTAATTTTTATTATTTTCTTTCTTCTAGTGACTTTAGGTTGATTTTCTTTTTTTTTTTTTTTTGTATTAATGCAGCATAATTATTATAAGATATTGTGCCTGAGAGAAACTAAAACAAAGTAAAATATAGCTAATTTAGGGAACAAAAACTTTAAAAGTTTATGCCTACCTGTTCTTCAAAATACAGTGTAGTTATAATTGAATTTTACTAGGACAGCAAAATTTTTTACTGCTTTCTCTAACAAATACAGATGGATTTACATATGAAGCAATCACAGTTCACAATTTTATTTATTAAGATGAAAACTAATAATACAAAAATGTTATATATGAATATTCTGATAAAATTGAGTTAATTAAATAACATAGTCCACTTATTTTAGGGTATCCTTTTGATTTATTTAGCTATAATAACTAAAATAATTAGAGTGAAAATTGTAGAAAACATGTTAATTAATATGTCTGTTTCTACTTCACACTTGGAAGAAGCCAATTAAATGTACACCTTTATATTTGTAAATCTCTATTTCCAATTTGTAGTTCTGGGTTAAAAATGTATTCTCAATTTATAGATTGAACTAAAAAATCAAATGGCCAATTCCTCCCCATAAATAACATTAACTTTCTAAAAATATAATTCGTTATTATTTTTAAAAATGTATTGTTCCTAAAAATATTGAAGCACATTGTTATTTTTAAAAATATACTGTTGAAAGAATCAAGTACAGATCTTTATTTTATCACACAAACCTTTTAAACCTGATCCTATAATATTTTTTAAACTTATCTTTATTGTTGAATGTATTACAGATGTCCCCACTTTTTTCCCCCATTGACCCTCCCCCTCCTCCCCAATCCTGCCCCACTCCTGCCTTCCCCACACTATTGTTTGTGTCCATTGGTTATGCATATATGCATAGAAGTTCTTTGGTTTATCTCTTCCTGCCTTCCCTCCCCCCTTCCCTTTGAAGTTCATCAGGCTAACAACCAATGTGTACTTAATTCCTTCATCTTTTTCACCCATCCCCCATTTGGCAAGGAACAAAAAGTTCTCTGTATCTATGAGTCTGTTTCTATTCTACTCGCTCATTTTGTTTGTAGATTCAATTGTTGATAGATATGTATTTTTTGCCATTTTATTGTTCATATTTTTGTTCTTCTCCTTCAAGAAGACCCTTCAACTTTTTCTATACTTCTGGTTTGGTGTTGATGAACTCTAATTTTTCCTGTCTGGGAAACTCTTGATATGTCCATTGATTCTAAGTGATAGCTTTACACAATAGAGTAATCTTGGTTGTAGGTAGTTGCTTTTCATCACCTTGAATATCTCTTGCCACTCCTTTCTGGCCTGCAAAGTTTCTTTTGAGAAATCGGCTGACAGTCTTATGGGATCTCCTTTGTAGGTAACTAACTGCTTTTCTCTTGCTGCTTTTAAGATTCTCTCTTTGTCTTTAACCTCAGGCATTTTGATGATGATGTGTCTTGGTGTGGAGCTCTTTGGGTTCATCTTGTTTGGGACTCTCTGTGCTTCCTGGATTTGTATGTCTGTTTCCTTCACCAAGTTAGGCAAGTTTTCTGTCATCATTTTTTCAAATAGGTTTTTAATTTCTTGCTGTCTCTCTTCTCCTTCCGGCACCCCCATGATGCGAATGTTGGCATGCTTGAAGTTGTCCCAGAGGCTCCTTACACTGTCCTCATTTTTTTGGATTCTTTTTTCTTTTTGCTGTTCTGATTGGGTGTTTTTTGCTTCCTTATGTTCCAAATTGAAGGTTTACTTCTTGGCTTCACCTACTCTACTATTGATTCCCTGTAAATTATATGTTATTTCAGTTAGCGCATCCGTCATTTCTGACTGGTCCTTTTTGATGTTGTTGATGTTCTCACTAAGTTCCTTGGAGTTCTCCTTAAGTTCCTTGAAGGTCTCACTCAGTTCCTTGAGCATGCTTATAACTAGTGTTTTGAACTCTGCATCTGATTGATTGCTTATCTCCATTTTATTTAATTATTTTCCTGGAGTTTTGTTTTATTCTTTTACTTGGGACATGTTTCTTTGTCTCCTCATTTTGGCTGCTTCCCTGTGTTTGTTTTTATGTATTAGGTAGAGTTGCTATGTTTCCTAGGCTTCGTAGAGTGTCCTATTATTGTAGGTGTCCTGGAGGGTCCAGAGGCACAGCCTCCCTGATCACTCCAGCTGGGCCTTCCAGGTGCACCCCTAGTGTGGACTGTACACCTTTCTGTTGTAATTGAGTCTTGATTGCTGTTGGCACATCAATGGGAGGGATTTACTCAGGCTGATCAACTGCAAGGACTGGCTGTGCCCACTGACCACTGGCCTCTGACTCCCTTGGATGATCAGCTGTGCAGGGACCAACCACAGAGAGCAAGACTTACTTCAGCAGGGCTCTGGTACCCACTGAGTCCACTCATTGTGTGTGCCACTTGTAGAGGTGATTGGATGGTGGTGCTTCGATGTGGTCTGAAGCTGTCCACTGGGTGTGCTGGCTCTGGGGCAAGGTCAGATTCTGCCTGTGTTCTATCCGGGGCCACCCGGCATAAGTTACAGAGTGATCTTCAGACGGCTGCTTCTTGTGCTGGACTTGGAGGTGCCCAGGAAAAGCCAAGTTGTGAACCAAGGCTGGCTGCTTCTAGTTCCAGGCCTGGGGCCACTTAATGAAAAGTGTGGGACTTGCTGAGACCAGATGCTGCTTGCTTGAGAGAATTTACGAAACTGTGAAGCAGGATCCAAGACAGGCCATTCCTATGGTAAAGCCACTGGAAACAGTTTTGGTGGGCCCGAAAGTTGGGTGGGGCAGGGCCTCAGGGAATCACCAGGGTGGGGCAAACAGTGTGAGCCAGGTTGCTGGAGTCCCAGATATGGCTGCCATCTGCTGCCCCAGAGAAAGGTCACCAAAGGAACAAAGGCCTCCCACGACAAGTCTGTCCAGGAGAAAGCTGCCCCTCCAACTCTTGCCCCAATGTTGAACAATTCAGTTCTCTTCCTATATCTCTGGTGCCTTTCAAGCTGCCTCCCTAATGCTGGAGGTCAGAAGGAGCGAGTCCGAGTAAGTCTGTGCGCGGACCCTTTAAGAGGAACTGCCTGGAACTCCAGCACCCTCAGCCTCCTTTAGCCTCAGTTCCCACTGGTTTTACAGCCAGAAGTTATGGGAACTTCTCTTCCTGGCACTGGAACCCTGAGCTGGGAGCCTGGTGTGGTATGGGGACCCCTTACTCCTCAGGGAGGACCTTCCCAGCTGAGGTGTCCCTTCTGATTTTTATCCGCCACATGTGGGTGTGGGACCAACCATTTGGGCCTTCGCCCCTCCTACCAGTCTCCATGTGGCTTCTTCAATTTCATAGTTGTAGAACTTCCATTCAGCTCGATATCATGCAGTTCTGAATGATGGTTGTGCTGTAGTTTAGTTGTAATTTTGATGTGGTTGTGGGAGGAGGCAATACGGTGTTTACCTATGCCACCATCTTGACTGGAAGTGTTCTTTTTTTAGTTCTTTAAAATGTAATGTTAGGTTGTTTACTTGGGATTTCTCATTTTTTGATAGGCCTGTAATGATATAAACTTCCCTCTTATTGGTGCTTTGTTGCATCCCAGAAGTTTTGATATGTTGTGTTGTCATTCTCATTTGTCTCTATATGCGTTTTTTATCTCACTTTATTTATTCTTTGACCCAGTCATTTTTTAGTAGTATATTGTTTAATCTCCACATATTTATGGGTTTTTTTTTTTAACTTTTTTTTTGCAGTTGATTTCTTTTTTTTAATCCTCACTTGAGGATATGACTTTAGAAAGAGAGGAAAGGAGAGGGAGAGAGATAGAGAAACATTGATTGGTTGCCTCCTGCCTGCACCCCGACTGGGGTTCGAAACTGCAAACTGAGTATGTGCTCTGATTGGGAATCAAACCCACGACCCTTCGGTGTCTGGGATGATTCTCCAACCACTGAGCCACACCGACCAGGGCTGCAGTTGTTTTCTAATTTCAAAACATTGTTGTCAGAGAATATTCTTGGTATCATTTTAGTCTTCTTGAATTTGTTGAGGCTAGTTTTGTGACACAATATATGGTCTATACTTGAGAATGTTCTATGTACACTGGAGAAGAATGTATAATCTGATGTTCTGGGATGAAAGGCTCTATAAATGTCAATTATGTCCATTTGGTCTAATGTGTCATTTAAGGCTGATATTTCTATATTGATTTTCTGTTTGGATGGTCTATCTAGAGTTGTCAATGGAATATTAAGGTTCCCAACTATGATTGTTTTTTGCTCTGTTTCTCCCTTTAATTCTGTTAGTAGTTGCTTTATATATTCCGGTGCTCCCTGATTGGGCACATATGTATTAAGAAATGTTATGTTCTCTTGATGTGGTATCTCATTTATCATTATAAAATGTCCATCTTTGTCTCTTGTTACCTTTGTTATCTTAAAATCTGTTTTTGTCAGATATAAGTGTGGCTATACCTGCTTTTCTGTGGATGCTATTTGCCCAATTGTAGAATCATTTTCCACCCTTTCATTTTCAGTCTAACTTTGTCTTTGCAGCTTAGATGTGTCTCTGGAAGGCAGCATATGGTTGGGTTTTGTTTTTTTGATTCACTGTGCTGCTCTGTCTCTTTTTAGTGATTTCAGTCCATTTACCTTTAGGGTAATTATTAATGTGTGAGGATTTCCTGTAGCCGTTTTATCCTTTGTTTTCTGGTAGCTCTGTGCCTCCATTGGTTCTTTTTCTTTTTGTTTATGCCTGTTCTTTCTGTTTGGTGAAATTCCATATTTCTTTCTTCTGTTTCCTCTTTTTTTAAGCTATATGTCTCAGTTTTGGATTTTTTGTGCATGGTTACCATTGAGTTTATGAAAAAGTTTCATATATACAGTTGTTTTTTTCTTTTCAAAGCATCTGATCTCCATTCACCTTTGCAAATTCAGCCTTCTCTCCCTTTATGTTATTGTCACAAATTGTCCCTGTTTATGCTGCAAGTTTGTTGGTGACCCTACTCATAGTTTTGTGACCTTTTGTTCATTGTTTCAGGTAGAATAACACCCTTTAGTATTTCCTGCAGTAGAGGTCTTCTGGTGATAAATTTTTTCAGCTTCTGTATTTCTGGAAAAGTCTTTATTTCTCCTTTATGGCTAAAGGATAACTTTGCTGGATATATGATTCTTGTCTGATAACTTCTCTCAGTAGTTTGAATATTTGGTTCCACTCTCTTCCAGTTTATAGTTTCTGTTGAGAAGTCCTATGATAACCTAATTGGCTTTCCTTATAGGTTACTTTCTTCTTTTCCCAGGCTGCCCTGAGAATTCTTTCTTTGTCATTAATTCTTGACAGTTGTAATACAGTGTGCCTTGGAGAAGGCTTGTCTGGATTGAGGTAATTAGATGTCCTGTTTGCTTCTTGGAGTCAAGGATCTAGCTCTTTCCATAGGTTTGGGAAGTTCTCATCAACTATTTGATTGAATAGGCTCTCCATTCTTTTCTCCTTCTCTCTTCTTGTGGTATGCCTTATTCTTATATTGTTCTTTCTGATGGAATCAGATAGTTCTTGTAGAGTTCTCTCATTTTTTTATGCTCAAGTCTCTCTCTCCTTCCGTGTTATTTCTAGATTTCTATCTTCGCTATCTCCATTCTTTTCTCCCTCTCTCTTCTTGTGGTATCCCTCATTCTTATATTGTTCTTTCTGATGGAATCAGATAGTTCTTGTAGAGTTCTCTCATTTTTTTATGCTCAAGTCTCTCTCTCCTTCCCTCTATGTTATTTCTAGATTTCTATCTTCGCTGTCACTAATCTTTACCTGCATCTGCTCTGCTCTGTTTCCTATGCTTGCTAGTTCATTCTTGATCTCTTTTATCGAGTTATCTCCGTAATTTCTGTTTGGTTCTTTTAAAAAGTTTCAGTCTCTTTGGTAAAGTACTTGTTTTGTTTATTGATTTGTATTCTGAGCTCATTAAATTGCTTGTCTATATTTTCTTTCATCTTATTGACTTTTCTCAGAAGTGCAGTCTTGAATTCTCTGTTATTTATATCACATATTTCCATGTCTTTAAATTGGTTTTCTGGAGATTTTTCATTTCCTTTCTGAGCTGCCTCACTACTTTTGTTATTCATGATATTTGATGGATTCCTTCTCTGTCTAGGCATCTTTGTATGAGTGGCATTTGTCTAACAGATTAATACAAAGAGTTCTTTTTTGTTTTTTATTATTGAAAGTATTACAGATATCCCCTTTTGTCCCCATTGACCCCCTCCTCCCAGCTCCCACCCACCTTCCTGCTTTCCCCAAACTAATGTCTGTGTCCATTGGTTATGCATATATGCATATAAGTTCTTTGGTTTATCTCTTCCCACCCCTCCCACCCCCTCATCCCGCTGAGGTTTGTTAGTCTGTTCCCTACTTCCATGATTATGGATCTCTTGGTTGACAGCTTATTTTGTTCATTATGTTCTATAAATAAGTGAGGTCATGTGGTACTTGTCTTATTTCACTTAGTATTATGCTAAGTGAAATAAGCCAGTACCACTTGTCATGTGAACTGGCTTATTTCACTTAGCATAATACTCTCTAGGTCCCTCCATGTCATCTCAAAGGGTAAGAGATCTTTCTTTCTTACAGCTGCATAGTATTCCATTGTGCATATGTACCACAGCTTTTTAATCCACTCATTTACTGATGAGCACTTGGGCTGTTTTCAGATCTTAGCTATTGTAAATAGTGCTGCTATGAACATAGGGGAGCATATATTCTTCCTGACTGGTGTTTCAGGCTTCTTAGGATATATTCCAAGAAATGGGATCACTGGGTCAAATGGCAGTTCCATTTTTAATTTTTTGAGGAAACACCATATTGTTTTTCATAGTGGCTGTGCCAGTCTACATTCCCACCAGCAGTGTGCCGGAGTCCCCTTTTCTCCACATGCTTGTCAGCACTTGTTTGAGGATTTGTTGATGGCCGCCATTCTGGCAGGTGTGAGGTGAAATCTCATAGTTGTTTTAATTTGCTTCTCTCTGATGATTAAAGATATTGAGCATTTTTTTATATGTCTCCTGGCCATTTGTATGTCCTGTTTGGAGAAGTGTCTATTCAGATCCTCTGCCCATTTTTTAATTGGAGTGTTTGTCTTCCTTTTGTTGAGTTGTATGAGTGTACTCTATATATTTTGGATATTAACCCCTTATCTGATGTTTCGTTGGCAAATATGTTCTCTCAGAGAGTGGGTTCCCTTTTCATTTTGATGCTGGTTTCTTTTGCTGTGCAGAAGCTTTTTAGTTTGATGTAGCCCCATTTATTAATATTTTCCTTTGATTCTCTTACCCTAGGCGTTGTATCAGTGAAAATTCTGCTGTGTGTGATGTCTGAGATTTTGCTGCCTACATTTTCTTCTAGGATATTTATGGATTCACAAGTCACATTTAAGTCTTTTATCCATTTTGAGTTTATTCTTGTGTATGGTGTAAATTGGTGGTCTAGTTTCATTTTTTTGCATGTTGCTGTCCAGTTTTCCCAACACCATTTATGAAAGACACTGTCTTTACTGCATTGTATGATTTTGCCACCTTTGTCAAATATTAATTGAGCATAATGTCTTGGGTACATATCTGGGTTCTCTATTCTGTTCCATTGATCTATATGCCTGTTCTTGTGCCAGTACCAAGCTGTTTTGATTATGATGACTTTGTAGTATAACTTGATATCTGGTATTGTGATCCCTCCCACTTTGTTCTTTTTCAAAATTGCTGTGGCTATTCAGGGTCTTTTATGGTTCCATATAAACTTTTGGTGTATTTGTTCTAGATCTGTGAAATATGTAGTTGGTACTCTGATAGGGATTGCATTGAATCTGTAGATTGCTTTGGGTAGTATGGGTATTTTAATGATGTTGATTTTTCCTATCCATGAACATGGTATATGTTTCCACTATTTTATATCTTCCTCTATTTCTTTTTTTAATGTTCTGTAGTTTTCTGAGAACAGCACTTTTACCTCCTTGGTTAAATTTATTCCTAGGTATTTTTGTTGTTGTTGTTGCAATGGTAAATAGGATTGTTTTTTTACTTTCCATTTCTGTGTGTTCATTATTGATATATAAGAATGCCATTGATTTCTGGATGTTAATTTTGTATTCTGCTACTTTGCCAAATTCATTTATTAAATCTAGTAGATTTTTGATGGAGTCTTTTCCAAAACCAGATAAAGACACTACAAAGAAAGAAAATTGCAGGCCAATAACTCTGGTGAACATAGATGCCAAAATCCTCAACAAAATATTAGCAAATCAGATCCAGCAATACATTAAAAAAATTATTCACCATGCATGACTAAATGGGATTCATCCCAGGATGCAAGGCTCATACAATGTTCACAAATCAATAAATGTGATATACCACATAAACAAAATGAAAGGTAAAAACCATATGATCATATCAATAGACACTGAAAAAGCATTTTACATAATCCAGCACCCATTTCTGATAAAATCGCTCAGCAAAGTGGGAATAGAGGGATCATATCTCAACATAATAAAGGTCATATATGAAAAACCTATAGCCAACGTCATACTCAATGAGCAAAAACTAAAAGCATTTCCCTTAAGAATAGGAACAAGACAGGGATGCCCACTTTCGCCACTGTTATGTAACATAGTTCTATAAGTCTTAGCTACAGCAATTAGACAGGAAGAAAAAATAGAAGGGATACAAATTGGAAAGGAGGAAGCAAAACTATCATTCACAGATGACATGATACTGTACAAAGAGTTCTTTTTTGTTTGTTTTGTTCAGATAGAGTGGGAGGGAGAGAGGGAAGAGAGAGAGAGAGAAACATCGACATGAAAGGGACACATCGAGTGGCTGCCACCCGCATGACGCAACCAGGGCCAGGGACAAACTGCAACTGAGGTACGTGCCCTTAGTGGGAACCGAACCTGGGTCTCTCTGGACTGCAGGCTGACGCTCTAACCGCTGAGCCAAACCGGCCAGGACCAAAGAGTTCTTTCTGTGCATAGACACTTGGAGAAATGTCTATTCAGATGCTCTGCCCAGACAGCAACATGCAAAAAAATGAAACTCAACCACCAATTTACACCATACACAAGAATAAACTCAAAATGGATAAAAGACTTAAGTTCTTTCTATTATTTTCTAGTAGACAGCACTGAATCACAAGATTTTTAGCTCCCCTGCACTTCTCTGGCTTTTCAGATCTCTGTGGGGTGGTATTCCCTGGGTAGGTGGTTTCCTTCCTTGTGATTTGGTTTCCCAGGTGCCAGGGGACCAACACTTCAGGGTAATGAAATCCCAGTGCTGTTCCCTGCAGCTAGAAGCCGCCATCAGTGTAGCAACAATGTGTGGGTGTAGGGTGGGCTGGAGGATCCCAGGTGGCTTCTTTGTTGTTTTGCTCTCCCAGTAATAGTGACTTTGGGCTTCCACAGGGTCCTCCCTGCGCCCTGACCCCAGAACTGGTCACAGAGAGTACCCTTTGCTCAGAGAAAAAAGCAATTCTGTAGCACCAGTTCTTGGGTTTGCAAATAATGTGCCCTGCAACCCACACCAAGTGCGAGGGGAGGCGAACTCTGGGCCAGTCTCTATGACTTTGGTTCTCTGACTGGAATGGGGACTGCTGGACAATTGCAGCCGCAAGGTTCTGTGTCCTTGCCCAGGTCTCTGGGCTTAGCTGCAGCTCATGCTGCCCACTCCTACAAGAATGCCCACTGAATCTCTTTGCTCCTCCTGGCTACAGGGAGTGCCAGCCACAACCTGACTCCTCCCCTCTCCAGGCTGAGCCCCACTGTGAGCTCCCAGCTCTAGGGCTGTGTTTGTGGCTTGTCTTGGCGTGTCTCCCTTGTCACCTCCCCAGTTCGCTCCCACTTGCCCACCTTTAGATGTGTCAGTGTGCAGATCTCTGGTGTTTGTTCATTGAGTGGGGAATCCTTTGTTGAGTTATAGCTGTTCAAATTGTTGAAACTTCAAGGGGGGAGACTAAGGGGTTCTCTCACACTACCATTCCTCTCAGTTTTAATTTCTAAACATTTTAGTTTAGACTAGATATATTTCGGTTGCTCAGTAGCCACATGTGGCTATTGGCTCATACAGTGGTTTTCAACCTTTTTCATCTCATGGCACACATAAACTAATAACTAAAATTCTATGGCACACCAAAAAATATATTTTTGCCTAACCAAAAAAATAGGTATAATTTTGATTCATTTACACCAGGCGGCTATTGCTATGTTGGCTCTTGTCATTTTTTTATTTGACAATCTAAGGGAAAAGAGGTCAGTGCCCCTGACTAAAATAGTCAGGTATTGCATATTTTAAAAATTCCTGCGGCACACCGGTTGAAAATCACTGGGCTAATGTATTAGACAGTGCAGGTCAAAAGGAGTTAATGATTACTATATTTGCCAATCCTCCTTTAATATCTTTTGTCTCATTAGGGCTTATGGTGTTTTATTTTTTTTCTGTAAAATATAATTTAGGTCATATAAGCTTTACCAAGAATATCTTTTATGGCAACTCAAAAATGAATGACCACTCATGAAATAATTAAGTATTATATAAATTATTTGCAATAGATTAATTATGAGTAAGTGGTTGTCCTTAACTCTGGAGTAATGAAAGGAAACATTATAAAGATAGTTTTTTATTACAGGGTAATTGAGATGGGTCTTTTTTGTGATGAGGGTACTGTGGGTTTGAGAGCCAAAGAATGGAGTTTTGAGAGAAGTGGAGAATGGGAAGGTCTTTCTGGAAAGACTTCATAGCTAATGATAAGTTGTAATGATCTTTGAATGTTTTGTTTTTGTTTTTTTATCTTGCATTGGCAGAGACTAATGAGATTGTTTGGAAAATGAGCACAATATTTAAGTATTAAAGTGGTAAGGAAAGTGGGTCAAGAAAGCTAATTATCACCCAGTGAGCATTATCTATTCTTGCAGAAATTCTCCAAAAGATAATTAAGGCCAGAATCTTTTGCCTCTTTTCTAGCACTTCAACTACAAGTAAATCGTGGCCTCTGTTGTCATATAAGTTTGATATTGCCCGTTTCACCTATTGCCACTTTCTTTTCTTTTCTTTTTTTTTTTTTATCCTCACCTGAGGACATTTTTTCATTTTTTGTTCAGATAGAGTGGGAGGGAGAGAGAGGAAGAGAGAGAGAGAAACATCGACGTGAAAGGGACACATCGAGTGGCTGCCACCCGCACGACCAACCAGGGCCGGGGACAAACTGCAACCGAGGTACATGCCCTTAGCGGGAACCGAACCCGGGTCTCTCTGTACCGCAGGCCGACGCTCTAACCGCTGAGCCAAACCGGCCAGGGCTATTTTCTTATTTAGATAGTCAAGTGAAATTATCTAGTTAGGTGTTGCATGTTTTAAAAATTCTTGTGGTGCATTGGTTGAAAATCACTGATCTAGACAGTCAGAGGACTACAGGTAGAATCAGAATAATTTGCCATAGTTTCATCCTGGCTTTAGCCTTAAGGTACAGTTTAGACTGAATGGAGACTATTAGTCTCTCAGCTATCTACTAGCTTTTAGCAGTGCTCTAAAATCATGTGTCTGTGCTGCTTCATCGAAATGAAATGTAAATGCTAATAACTATGCTACTCACATAACAAGTTCTGAGAGACATTAAGAGATATCCCTCCCTTCATGGAGACAAATCATTCTTCTCTAGAATATGATTATCCAGTCGATGTTTAAGTAACAGAGATGCCAAAAACAGACAAAGAGTTAATTTACTTTGATTCATCAGTCTGCTTCTTAGTATATATGTTAGTGACATGCATATACATATGCCTCAGGAGGCATGCACTAGAATGTTCATAGCAGCATTGTTGTTGTTGTTTTTAATATGTTTTTATTGATTTTAGAGAGGAAAGGAGAGGGAGAGAGAGAGAAACATCAATGAGAGAGAAACATCAATTGGCTGCCTCCTGTACACCCCCTACTGGGGATTGAGCCTGCAACCTGGGTATGTGCCTTGACCGGGAATCAAACCAGTGACCCCTTCGTGCATGGGACAGTGCTCATTCCACTGAGCCACACCTGCTGGGCCATAGTAGCATTGTTTGAAATAGTCAAGAAGTGTCCATCAACAGAAAAATGGATGAATTGTGGTAATATGCATTGGAATATCTGATAACAGTGAGAATAAATGAACTGTGGGTACACACACATGCAAGACATAAACACACACATACCAGGCTTCATCAAAAGAGGTCTTATTTCTTATTTTGTAAATCAAAGTAGGCACAGGGTTGGGAATATAAGAATATCCTGGCCTACATGTGCACAGGGAAGAAAGAAGAAAATAGAATTCTCATAGCTAGAAAACTTCCTTTATTATGATGTCTAAAGTTGTGAGCACTTTTTGTATTGTGTCTCCAAACTGAGAATCAGACAAACAATCACGATTAGCCAATAAATTCACAATTTTCTTGGACATTTTTACATTTCCAAAGTGAATATAGCCTTTTATCTAGCATTGTAGCTAGGTAGCTGATTCCATCCATCCCCATAGGCATCATCTTGTTCATTTCTCATCATGCTGTGTTCGTTTGTACATATTTTATGTTTGAAAAGTTCCCCCAACTTAAATTTGATTTATATAAACTTAATAGAGTGCTAGCAGTGCTTGGATAAAGAAAATTTAAAGTTGATTTGATATGAAATTGTATCCTCATTTTTAACAAGACCTGAATGCTAATTTTTAATCAACTTAACTAAAAGTTAACTATTGTTAACTTTTAAGGGAAAAGACCTTAGGTCTGATTATAAATGTTTGTCCTCTTTTTGGGCCTGTGATTTTTCAATACAAAGCAGAGTTTAAAACCTTTGATGATAACAGTGTTTAGGGGAAGAAAAAAGGGGGGGGGACTGTAAATTGTAATGGCAAATATAAACATGCCATCCATTAGGTTTCACTTTGTTTTCTGTTTCTTTAGTGGTTTTTGGCAAATTTGTCATATCAAGAAGCACTTTCAGACACACAAGTTGCTATCGTTAATATTTTGTCCTCAACTTCTGGTAAGAAATGTATCTTCAAATTCTGTATTATGAATTGAGATCTATTTCTAATATGTATATGTACATATACACACATTTTTATCTTGTTATAAATTGTTTTATTTGTTCTCATTACATTAGTGTATTGTAACTACTTCATCTTTATAGTTTTATGTCATAGCCTTGTGCTGTTTATATTTCTAACAAATAATTTACAGTATTTTTTATACTAATATGCCAGCTCTTTGTATTACAGTTGTCCTATCTTGTACATATTCTTTCCAAAGATCTTTTTCTAGACCCTTTGGCTAAATGTAATTGCTTTTCTTAGAACTGTAATTTGCCCAATGAAAGGTGTTTTTATTTTTAAAATTGAATCACCTTCCAAATCTAGAAGATAACAGAAGTGTTTTGAAGCTGTAAAAATAACTTTAGCACACAAGCTTGATTATGATGAGGTCAGAGTGTTACTCTGAATGCTCAGATTAACTCTCCTATTCATTTAAAAAAATAGGACTATACTTGATCTGTATTTTTGAAATAAACATGGTTTAGTGTAGAGGCTGTTTTGTGTATGATGTTTGAACATTTTAGCCCAGGTAACTGCAGTCTTATTCCTACTTAAAAATGACAAAAATTAGTGTAATAGTTAGGTGTATAATTTACTTATTTAAATAATCAAATTGATAGTAAATAATGTTGACAGTATTTAAGCCAATGTATCTTTTTTCATCTTTTTCTCTCCATAGGACTTTTTACCTTAATCCTTGCTGCAGTGTTTCCAAGTAACAGTGGAGATCGATTTACTCTTTCTAAATTGTTAGCTGTAATATTAAGGTAAGAATCTAGCGTAATAGCTGGTTTACTCTGTTTAAAAATACAATGTTTAAAATTTTTCTGGTAGTGAGAGAGGATAATTTATATTATAGTTGACTGTAGAGGCAAAGAAAGATGAGGATAGAAGAAAGTTTTAAATGGACGTTATACTACTCAGCCCTGTGTCACATTCTAGACTAGTTTTCTAAACCTTCCTGAGGTGGGTAACCTGAGGGAAGGACCCCAAGGCAGCTTTGGTTCCCATTCATGTGACTTCAACCTTACTAAGTATTGTACTGATGCTTACACTTAAGTTAATGTGGCAACTTAATGCTCATAATCTTTCACGTTTCCATTTTCTTTCCTTAAAACAAGTTCCCCTTTTTGTTTGGGTTTTGGTTTTTACTTCTCCCGCTTCTAGAAATCTATCATGCAGTCTTCTCTGATTGTTGCAACCTCAGTCTTTCATTTATTTTCTGTATAAGTTATTTGGCAATTTTGTATTACTGTATAGCATCAATATTGTCAATACTATATTTGAATCTTTTATTTTGACTTAACTTTGTGTATGTCTTATTGTATCTTCCCTATGAGATTGTAAACCCTTCAAGGCCAGAACCTTTGTGTCACCAAAGACCTCACATAGGGCTTTCCTTACCAACAGTACTCAAAAAAGATGTGTTGGTTTGATAAAGCTATTGTTTTTGTGAGAGAAAATGAGAAATCAGAGAATGTAGCAGAATGATTTAACGAAGAGATTAGTATTAGATATCAGAGTTAGGTTTGAATCACAGCTCTGCTCTGTGTCCCTGAGCACTTCCCTGAAATGTTCTGGGAGGACTTCCTAGATCTCAGCTATGTGAGTTTTGTTAAGTACTTCCTCTCTTTGTGCTTAGTTTTCTCATGTGTAAAATGGGAATGGTAATAACAATAATACCTTCCTTATAAGGTAATATTGTGCATTTTGTGTGGACTAAATGAGTTAATACTATAGCTCTTATATGATACTGATAATATTGTTAGATATTGCCCTGGCTGGGTGGCCCATTTGGTTGGAGCATCGTCCCTTACACCAAAAGGTTGCAAGTTCAATTCCTAGTCAGGGCACATACCTAGGCTGCAGGTTCAACCCCCAGGGGTGCGTATAGGAGGCAACTGATCAGTGTTTCTCTCTCACATCAATATTCTTTTCTTCCTCCACCCCCCAAATCAATAAATATATCCTCAAGTGAGGATAAAAAAAAATTGTTAGATATTAATTAAATCATAAATTATTTGACAGTTTTACCCTAAAATTAATTTTGATCACTTATAAATAATTTTTATCTTTATGATTGGTCCTTTTAAGGGATTTATTATTTTGCTCATCAGTAATGACTATTATTCTCATAGCATTGGAGGTGTTGTGCTGGTAAACCTGTCAGGGTCTGAAAAATCTGCTGGAAGAAATACAATAGGTAAGTATCTGATGCTGCATTCTTTCTGCTAGAGTATACAAGAAAATTTTGTCCATATCATCTTCACACACCCACACAGAAGGTGGGCACTAACAGGGTCTCTTAAAAAATCATTTTCTTGGAGATAATCTTAAAAAATTAAAAAATGTGTCACAGAATTCTTATATAGCCTTCACCCAGATTCGCTGTGAACTATGTATATAACTATAGTACAGTTATAAAAGTCAGGAGTTAACATTGATTAGAATTATATTATCTAGTCTGTAGTCCTTTTCCAGCTTCACGATTTTCCCCACTAATGTTCTTTTTCTGATCCAGGATCACTTGTGCATTTTACTTGTCATGTCTCCTTAGTTTCCTTTAATCTAGATGCCCCTCAGTTTTCTTTTTGTCTTTCATAACCTTAACATTTTTGAAGGATACTGTTCAGTTGTTTTGTTGAATGTCCCTCAATTTGGGTTTTTCTGATATTCCTCATGGTTAAATATATGTTGTACCTTTTTGGAAAGAATACCATGAAAGTGATATTATGTTCTGATCAGGACATTGTATCAGAAGACATATTGTTGACTTAACTAGTGATGTTACTAATGATGTTAATCTTAAGGTGGTATCTGCCTGGTTTTTCCCTTGCTTTTGATCCATTGTTTAGATTTACAAAGTTAATCAGAACCCAGCTTAATGGTTTTCCTCTGGACACTTTAGATATTTGAAGTTTATTTAATAGAATAATATTTCTAAACTATTCCTGGTTACTATCCAGTGAGTTGTGTCTTGAATTGCCTCACTTCTTTCTTACCTAGAACAGTTTCGTATGTGTAAAACAATGTACGTATTTGTTGCGTGTGAGAGATTTTGTTGACAGGCTTTCCCATTGCTGTTTTTAAAAAGTTTGGTAATAAACAGATTTAATAAAACATTGGACTTCTGGATGATTAAAATATTGAATATGGTCACTTAGCAGATAACACATTATTTAGCTGTTTTTTAAAAGCTTACTTAAATGTTCTTGAGAATGAGTTACTACATTAAAGAGGATCGATATTTATTATGCATGTACTGTGAGCCCTACATTAACTAAATATTTTGGAACATTAAAAAGTCTAAATTCCGTGTTTGTAGTTTTCAAGGAATTCTTGATTGTAATCAGTAGATGAGATTTACAAAATGAAGCCAAGAGGATAAAATTATACTACATTTAACTATAGTAATATTAATAAATTCAGAGGAGAAAGAGGATGCTTTGTGGCAGAGATGGGAGTTTAACAGGACCTTGAAGGTAGTAGTAGAATATATATTAAAAATGACACATGGCCCTGGCCAGTTTGGCTCAGCAGTTAGAGCGTCGGCCTGCAGACCAAAGAGTCACGGGTTTGAATCCGGTCAAGGGCACGTGCCTTGGTTGCGGTTCGTCCCCGGCCCTGGTCGGGTTGTGTGTGGGAGGTAACCAGTTGGTGTTTCTCTATCACATCGATGTTTCTCTCTGTCTTTCTCTCTCTCCCTCCCTCCCACACTATCTAATGATAAATGGAAAAATATCCTCAGGTAGGAATTAAAAATTTTTAAAAAGACACATGGCAGTTGGGAGAGCAGTATAAGCAACAGCTTAGAGAAGGAAAGAGGCATTGTTAACATTGGACGGTGTCAGGTGGCAAAATTGTTTATGTAGGGGAGATAGGAAGTATGCATCTCAAAATTTAAAAACTAAGTGTTATTTATATGAATTTTAGTATCATAACATAGGTAAATGTTTGGTTAGATCATTGAGGTGAATGTTTTTGCATTTATTTGTTTACACATTAAATGCCTTTCTATACTCCTGGAGGACAAAGATGGGGTGGGCTGTACTTTTCTTATTTGTACACTCATTTCTTGAAATGGGATCTGACACATTGTTAGATTTTATATAAGTGTGGGTTGAATTAGTTGATGAACAAATGCTTTAAATCATTATGTTGATCTTTACAGGTTCCATTTGGTCTCTTGTTGGAGCCCTGCTCTATGCTGTCTATATTGTTATGATTAAGAGAAAAGTAGACAGAGAAGATAAGTTGGATATTCCGATGTTCTTTGGTAAGAATATGTTTAACTTGTGAGGCTATTTACTCTGATTGATTAACTTGGGGTTTTGTTTTTGTTTTTTGGAGGGAATAGGAAAGGCTTCCCCTCCCCCATATGATTCTTTAAAATCATCAGGTTTTAAAGATTATGAAGTCCAATCTCAATGTTTTTCTCTTACCTTGTCCTGCATAGTTGTATACCTATGAGGGATTGTCCATTTCCTCAAAGTGAGGTAAAGAAAGAAATTCCTTTTTAACGCCTTTTTTGCACTAATATCTTCAGCCTGTGAATCAGATATTTTCTTCATTAGTATGACAGAATCATGCTATTATAAGCAAGTGAAAGTATACCTGTTATATTATACATTTTGCCATTTTTGAAGTCGGAAGCATAGGATTGGGGAAACTGCCCCCAAATATATGTTTAATACTCTTCCAGTCTGTGTACTTATTTTCATTAAAAATTCTGGGCCATTTAAGGTTTTTCATTTGCATTTTGTCTTTAAGAATCGGACTCTTTTATGACATAGATTTTTCAAATTATCCCATTATAGTTTCTGGCATCCGTTCTTAATTTTGGTAAATAAAATACCTTATATGATTTTTAAATTCTCTTTTGCCAAAAATCAGCTCAGTAAAAAAACTTGTGTTGTCTGTAGGATATCTGTGGATATCTTTCAAAAGATGTCGGAATACCATAGATAAAGAAGCCTGGTGATGAGGGTTCAAAGTACAGCTTACAGGGAATCAGGAGACCTGGACTATAACTGTTATAACTTCATTTATCTCATACTCATCTGAAAAATGAGGAAATTGGACTAGATGAATAGCTTCCAAGCTGATTTACAAAGGATCCTGGGAAGGTTGGTAGGACATGGAGTTGTATGTGTGGGTCTGCTTCTTGGACTCCTTTGCTGCTTCAACTGGAACAACTCTGCTTTTTGGGGCTTTTTGCATTATCATTTAAGTTGTAGAAAAGATTTTTATGCCAAAAGCAGTTTGACTCTCTTTACCTAAGATTAACAAAAATAAAACGTTTGAAAAGCTACCACACTGAGTGATCACTCAAGTTCCTTTTTAAGTATAGAATTCAATAAAAATACCTTACGTATGTGATCATTTTTAAAATGTCTTAATTTTAGAGTCATAGAAAATTTCATCTGTAATGGAATGAAATGCTAATATTTGTGTGTGTGTGTGTGTGTGTGTGTGTGTGTGTGTGTGTGTGTTTTAAGATTGGCAACTTTTAAGAAAAATTGCTTAATTTAATAGAGTATACATAGATATGTAACTTGATTGGTCTTCTTCATATGTGATGTGATATGGGAAGCAGTACTGATTTGACCTGAGCTTTAGAATAGACAGGATTAGAAAAAGAAGAAGTTACGATTGGCACATGGAGGGTTCCTTAGGCATGGGGAAGTGAGAGCATAGCAGGGAACAGTGAGTAGATCTATGTGGTTGTGCTGAAGGGTTCACTTTAGGGAAGAACAGGAAGATATGTAGACCAGATTCTGGAGGGTCTGGAGCATAAATGAACAATATGTAGGACCAAACATTCTTAATTTATGTGGCATTTCATAGACTTGATAGTTCAGGGACCAGAACATAGATTTGGCTCTTGATACCAAATTTTGGCATTTTAATTACAATTTTTTTAATGTTATGCAAACCTTTTAGATCATGAATCCCTTCTGTATGTATGTCATTTTGTTTGATTTTATTTTTATCACTAGATGTCTTAAATCATCCATCTGGGTTTCACAGATGCAGGGTAGGAGACAAAGATTTAGTGCGGATGATTTATCAGCAGGGGGAATGGGGAGTGCTCTGTAGGGAAAACTGGCAAGGGAAGTGAGAGAAGCAGGATAGAGAGGCAGCTGTGGGAGGCAGTGGGTATTGTCTAGGCATTCCTTAGAGATGTCCTGGCCTTGAGCCATTAGGATTTCATCCACAAGGGCTGGCCTTGTGAGTGCTGTCATTGGCTGCAGAGGGTATAGGGTAAGCAGGGGTGGGAACTTCCTGGGAAAAGCAGACTTATTTGCTGTCCAAGGCAGTTCTTTAGAGAAGGTGGTAGCTTTAAGACTTTAGCAGCAGATAGAGAGTGAGTGCTCCAGTCTTGTTTAGATTTAACTAGGCATCCTAAATATTAGTTTATTATTTAGCAGCCAATATAAAATATGTATCTACTATAATTTAACTTTTTAAAATAAAAGCTCTGTAGTTACCTCATGGATCTCATAGTGGATCCATGATGTTATAAACTCCATAGAAAGTGCAATAAAAATAACTATAAAATTATAATTTTTTTCTTTATAGTCTTTACTACATAGTCTTTGCATGTATTATATATAGTCATATATAAACTTACATTTTTCTAACAATAATAGCAACCTTTATTAACTGTTTGCTTTTTGACAGGTACTGTGCTATATTTTGTTTTATCTAATCTTTCCAATAACCTAATTATATACTATTTTACACTATACACTGGAAAACTGAGACTTAGAAGAGGTTCTGCTCTTGCCTCAGGTTTACACTACTCATGAACGGTAGAGCCGGATCAGAGCCAGGGTGATCAGACTGTGGCACACGCACTTCTAACCACTAAGCATTACAGCCTTCCTTATAAGTAGTCTGCTTAGTTCATATACTGAATAGGTATTTGTGTATGTGTTGTCTCACCTAGTAGCTAATGAGCTCTGGGAAGGTGGGAGCCAAGAATTGTATCCCTTTTTGGACCCTTCCTCCATTCCTAGTATAGCATAGGAGCTTTAAACATAACTGAGTTGAATCAGAGAACAAACTCTGCAATTCCTTAATAATTAATTTAGGTTTGAATATACAAACAGACACACATACACCAGTTATTTCTTTAACTTCTAGGATAATACAGGGTGGGACAAAAGTAGGTTTACAGTTGTTTGTATGGAAAATAATATGGTAATTAATACTAATTCAAGAATAAATTCTGTTTTGTATATTCACAACTATAAACTTACTTTTGCCCCGCCCTGTATATTATTAACCGCTAAACTTAACCCTTGTTTTTGAATTGTTTTAAGTGGTTTATTCTGTAGTGGTTGCTTCCTGCATTGTAGACATTTGAACCTTGAAGACTCAGTGATCACCAATTACTTGATCCAGTTTTTTTCTGTATTGAGTTATCCACAGAACTGACTTCAAAACAAAGAAACAGAAGTTCCAGTTAAGGGAACCTGTTGGAGCCCTTTGTACAAAATCTGTTTTCTAAGTATAGAGTTATAAGTTTGAAAAATTTAAATCACTGAAACTAACTTTTGTCTCTTTATACATGTTTAGGTTTTGTAGGTCTGTTTAATCTGCTGCTCTTATGGCCAGGTTTCTTTTTACTTCATTATACTGGATTTGAGGACTTTGAATTTCCCAATAAAGTAGTATTAATGTGCATTATCATTAATGGCCTTATTGGAACAGTTCTCTCAGAGTTCCTGTGGTTGTGGTATGTACTCTTTATTACCCTATGATTTATTAGTTATCAGTTTATGGACTTTTGGATGGTTCACGCATTTATGTTTGTTTTGTCTTCTGATGGCGCTTCCTGTGCATCTCCTCACCCCACACACTTAACAATTTAATACCGTAACTCTATTAGAGCAAGAGCTTTCGTTTTTATTTTTAACTTATCCATTGTATAGAGTAATGTTTTGCACATAAAAGGAGCTCAGTAAATATTTACTGAATGAATATGAATGATCTAAGTTTGTAAAGTGTTTTTGGAAGTATAGTGTTATGCAAATGAAAGGTGTTATCTAATGGACATCTAAACTTATAAGAAGTATTTCCTAAGTATTAGTGACATGAGTTCTGAGTGAGATTCTGGGGACTTTGCTTGTTTAAGAGCCTTTGCTTATTTTAAAGACTTTGTCTCTTTGGTTGTTCATAGACTTTTTGTTTTGTTTATTCTCAGGACTTTTCATGTGGGTGAGCCACATACGTAAACCCTAAACTCTGATGAGATATGCTAACATACTTTGAAATGTTATAATATCAAATATGTTGATAGGTGATAATGATCCTAAAATAGTTGGAAGACAGTATCATGTATGGAGTTTAAGAAACCTTTCAAATATAGAGCTTGATACTTAATCCTGCTTCCACCTAATAGGAACTTAAAAAGAAACACAAATTGTACTTAAACTGCTAAGTGAATTTTATTATATGACAATTAAGACTACTGACTAGTTTTCCCATGTAAAAGACTGCAACAAAAATAGCCTTTTGTATGAAGTCTTTATGCTCTGCCTATACTTCTTCCTCCTCCCCAGTTAAGGAAATATCTCTTATTTTCTTGCTATCCTCAACACTCACTCTCTTTCATGTAATACTTAAAGATTTGCGTTGTATTAAATTTCTTTGCTAATCTAAAACTTTGATTTCAGAATCCATTGACTCATTCATTTTTCCATCTTTCTTTACATGTATTTTAGGTGCTCACTTTTTTAACCAAAAAGAGTTACATATTTTGCCTTGGCCAGTTTGGTTCAGCGGTTAGAGCGTTGGCCCACAGAGCAGAGGGACCCGGGTTCGGTTCCCGCCAAGGGCACGTACCTCAGTTGCAGTTTGTCCCTGGCCCTGGTTGGGGTTGTGTGGGTGGCAGCCAGTCGATGTGTCTCTCTTACATCGATGTTTCTCTCTCTTCCTCCATCTATCCCTCCCGCTGTATCTGAAGATAAATACAAAAATGTCCTCGGGTGAGGATTTAAAAAAAAAGAGTTGCATATTTTATTTTATACGTTAATATATATCATTTCTCTCTGGTTCTCTTGTCCTGTCACTTCTTTTATTCTGTCATTTTTCGTCTCTCTTTACTCTTGATTCTGAGCAGATAAAACTACTTAGTGGTTGTGTTTTGATTTAACTTAGTGGAATCATAAGGAATTGTTGATCAGCCATTTTTTACTGTAGTTTGATATGGTTCAACCCCAACTGTGTGCTTTAAATAATTACATATTCATTGTATTTTAATACGAGTTCATAGTCTATAGATTTCTAAGTTTAAATTGGAAAATTTCAAAGCAAAGCATTTTTACATATTTGAAAGAAATAATTAAACTTTTATTTGGATATTAGAAGGGATTAGTTTGGTCCTTATTACATTATTATTACATTGAGACTCATAGTAAACATGGACTGTGCCACCTGCATATATTAAAATACTCTTTATTGAGAGCTTGCTTTATTTATTTATTTATTTTAAATCCTCACCCAAGGACATTCTTCCCTTTATCTTCAGGTAGAGTGGGAGGGAAAGAGAGAAACATCGATGTGAGAGAAACACATCAATTGGTTGCCTCCCACATGACCCTGACCAGGGCCGGGGACCGAACCGCAACCAAGGTACATGCCCTTGACCAGAATCGAACCCATGACTCTTCAGTCTGCAGGTCGACGCTCCAACTGCTGAGCCAAACTGGCAAAAGCGAGAGCTTTATTTTTATTAATAAACATATGCAATAGAGTTTCATTATGTTCAGCAGAATTTAATGTAGTAGGCTTTGAGGACAATCAAATATGAGTTGTGACATGTAATCTCTCCATTATATGAGAGTTTGTAGTTTTCTCACTTGGAAACTTTTACATTTAAAATTAAAAAAGTAATATATGCAAAAGTGTATAAAAGGAAATCTCCGTTCTACCCCAAATTTCTATTCCTTTTTCTCAGAAGCAACCACTATCCACTTCTAAACCTTCTATAATATTTTCCATACATACAGAAATGTGTATCAGTCTCTTAATTTTCCCCTCAATTTGTTTTATTTTCAACACACAAATGGGAGCCACGCTATGGATATTGTTCTGTACTTTTACTTCTTTCCACAAGTTGTCTTGTCAGTTTTCACATAATAGCACTTAGATTCAATTCATTTTTTAAAGCCTGTATTTTAAAATACTGTACTCTAATCCATTATGTTACATAATGGATAGAACATGTTTAACCAGTTCCTTATTGAAAGACATTTTAAGTTTCCAGTCTTTTGCTTTGTGAATAATATAGTATTGAATATTCTTACGTATGTCTTTGTATACATATGTTAGAATTCTATAGGATAAATACCTTTAAGTGGAAAAGACTTGAGTCAAACATGTAGACTTTAGATTTTGATAGAGAATTACCAACTCATTCTTCACAGAGGGAACACAGTTTATATTCCCTACTGTGTATTATGAGTGTTCATTATTGAATAGTTAAATTGGACACTGAAAATCATATATTATGATCAAGCTATGTTTATCCTTACCTAGGGTTGATTTTTTAGGACCTCAAGGTTTATTTTTCAGATACACTTCTACACTCAAGTGTTTAAGAGTACTTAAAGTAATAACTCAGTAGCAGTAATGTTAATAAGTAATAAAACAAACATCTCCCTTAAATTCTAGGTGTTTGTAACTCAAAACAACCATAACAAGCCTATCAGACTTTTTATGATTGTACTTTGCATTCTAAATCTCTTAAGAACATATGCTGTGTTAAAAAATATATATATTTAACTCCTAAACCCTTATTTCATAGAGCAGCTTATGAGTAGTGGGACCTACTAGTATTTGAGTTCTCTTTACTGCAACTATAAGAACTAATTGTCCAGCCTCTATTGAATACTTCAAGTGACACTTTCAAGGGATAGCCTCTTTTATTGCAGGGCAGCATTATTTTTATTTTTATTTTTTTTATCCTCACCCGAGGACATTTTTCCATTTTATTTTTTTTTTGTTCAGATAGAATGGGAGGGAGAGAGAGAGAAAAACATCAACGTGAAAGGGACACATCTAGTGGCTGCCTCCCACATGACCCCAGCCAGGGCCAAGGATGAACTGTAACCGAAGTACCTGCCCTTGGCCGGAATCGAACCTGCGACTCATTGGTCCACAGGCCAGTGCTCTAACCGCTGAGCCAAACCGGCCAGGGCAGAACAGCATTATTAATTCTAACATATACTGAGCTAGAATTTGCTTGCCCATAATTTCCATGGGTCTGTAGTACTAATTATATACATTATGGTTTTATCTTGGCCTATAATTCATTGTCTTCTTATATACCCAAATTTTCAGTCTTTATAAATGGCTCATGTATTTGGTATAATGCTTTCTTTTTTTTTCTTCAATTAAACAAAATTATATGTAGATTGATATTTTAAAATTTGAAACTAATATTGATAGTTTAAAGTAAAAATGAAATAATTGATTGTTCAAGGTGAAAATAATACAGGATTTGGTTAGGACAATTGCAAGAAAAATGGAAAACAAGGAAATATCCTGTGGAAATATCTGGAGAGTATTATGCTGAGTGAAATAAGCCAGTCAGAGAAAGACAAGTACCACAAGATTTCACTTATTTGTAGAATATAATGAACAAATAAGCTGACGAACAAAATAGATCCAGAGACATGAGAGTAGGGAATAGGCGGACAAACCTCAGAGGGAAGGGGGCAGGGGGAGATAAACCAAAGAACTTATATGCATATATGCATAACCAATGGACACAGCAGTGTGGTGAAGGTAGGGTGGGGAGGGAGCCAGTGGGGAGGCAGTGGAAGGGAGGGAGCCAAGGGCGGGCGGGAAAGGAGGGATATCTATAATACTTTCAAGAATAAAGATAAATTAAATCTAAACAAAAAAAATCCATGGACACAAACAATAGACAGGTGAAGGCCTAGGGCGGGAGATGGGTGGAGGGGGGCACAGGGGAGGGATGGGGGACATCTGTAACACTCTTAACGATAAAGTAAAATTAAAAACACACACAAAAAAACTCAGTTTTTTTCTTTTTGATTCTAAGCCAAACCAAAAGAGCTAAACACATCTAAAGACTTATTTCTCATGAGGGTGAGATGTTTTTGGTTTGAGGACAGACTCACATGTAGGCTTATCACTTTCTTAAAATCTGTGTTGTGAGGTATTGTCCAACAGTTTTAATAAAGCTGCCTGCTTTGTTAGCTAAGTATCATTATCACAACTCTTTTGACTGTTTTATTAAAAATTTTAAGGAAATGTAAGCTACACATTCAAAGTTGAATATCTGTAAGCAGATCTTGAAAATAATGTAAAATACCTCAAAATTTTTATACTTATATATTTGGATTTTTAATATTTGAAGGTAAACCTTAAGATTTATCTTAGTAACTTATTATTTATTGTGTCTCTGTCCATCCTGAGCTTTTATTTTTGCTTTTGATCTCTCACATCTATATTTTAGGATAGGTAGTCATTGATCATTGTTGGGTTTTTGGTGTGTTTTTTTTGGTCCTTTTACTTTTTTAATATGGAAATGTGTTTTTTGTTTTTGTTTTTTCCTTTTTAGGGGCTGCTTTCTTACCTCATCATTGATAGGCACACTTGCACTAAGCCTTACAATACCTCTATCCATAATAGCTGACATGTGTATGCAAAAGGTAAGGCAAACTCTTTATTAGATATTTAATGTATATTATTAAAAACAGAACTAATGAAAGTTAGTGGATATGACTAAATTACAAGGGATGTCATGAACAATACTTGATGCCTTCTCTCCCAAAATGCTTTACTACATAGAGTTGTACAAAGTACCAAAAGAAATAGGTAGTTACCTCTTGCATTTTTAGCTTTTCAGTATTTTTATCTTCAGTTAAGCACAGTGTCTTCATATGTATTCTCCAGTTTGGGAGCAGATTATGTTCTTTATGTTTTTTGGTAGGTCGTTGGTATGGAGTAGGGGATATATTTTATCATAAAATAGTAGTGTTTTGATTTCTGAGATAAACTCCTTAACACTGCTGATACTACTATAGATATGAGAGGCATATGAGCAGTGTTGTTTCTCAGCAAATGCTCATTTCTATCTGAACTCAGCAGGGTAGGGGCTTTCTCCCTCTTCTATGAAGTCCTGGTCTGGATATGGGGATCTTGTGATAAATAAATATTGGCAATATTGCAAACATTGCAGAAAACAGAATCTGTGTCCCTCCCGGCAGCCCGAGAGAGGAGTTTCTTTAGTGCTCCTAGGGGTTAACAGGAAGAAAAGAGATGTGCCATTGGCTAATGCTAAAAGATGTAATGTAGCCATGGATCACTCACTTCAATATTTGTAAGCTTTTAAGTCATAAAATGGTGTATGTGTGTGTGTGGTGGTGGGGGGGGGGGAGCGTTGGTTTAATATAATTGGAAGAGGACATACTTGAAAGCCCAAAAGTTTATAATGTGTAGAAGTTATAATCAGATTTTGAAAGCTAATTTTCTTTAGATCTTTGTGCACTTTTTAGGATAAAAGCAAAACACTCTCAATGATATCTACTTTATTTTTTTTTCTCTTCAAACTTTATTGTTGAATGTATTACAGAAGTCCCTCCTATTTTCTCTCCTTGACCTCCTCCTCCCCACTCTCGTCCCCCTCCTGCCTTCCCCACACTACTGTCTGTGTCTGTTGGTTATGCATATATGCATATAAGTTCTTTGGTTTATCTCTTCCCACCCTCCCTCCCTCCTTCTCTTTGAGGTTCATCAGTCTAACAACCAATTTGTACTTTTTAATCCCTTCGCCTTTTTCACCCAACTCCCCTCCCATTTGGCAACCAACAAAAAGTTCTCTGTATCTATGAGTCTGTTTCTATTCTGCTTGCTCATTTTGTTTATAGATTCCATTGTTGATAGATATGTATTTATTGCCATTTTATTGTTCATATTTTTTTATCTTCTTCAAGAAGACCCGTCAACATTTTATATAATACTGGTTTGGTGGTGATGAACTTCTTTAGCTTTTCCTTGTCTGGGAAACTCTTTATATGGCCATCAATTCTAAATAATAGCTTTGCAGGATAGAGTAATCTTGGTTGTAGGTCCTTGCTTTTCATCACTTTAAATATTTCTTGCCACTCCCTTCTGGCCTGCAAAGTTTCTTTTGAGAAATCGGCTGACAGCCTTATGAGAGCTCCCTTGTAGGTAAGTAACTAATTTTCTCTTGCTGCTTTTAAGATTCTCTCTTTGAAGAAAGATCTCTTATCCTTTGAGACGACATGGAGGGACCTGGAGAGTATTATCCTAAGTGAAACAAGCCAAGCAGATAAAGACAAATATCACATGATCTCACTTATTTGTGGAATATAATGAACATAACAGTCTGAGAAACAGGGTAGACCCAGAGACGTGGAAGTAGGGTATAGACTGACAACCCTCAGAAGAGGGTGTGGGGGAGGAGGGAAGAGATAAACCACAGAACTTATATGCATGTATGCATAACCAGTGGACATGGACAACAAAGCTGGGGATGGGGTGAGGGAGATGGGGAGGAGGGTGTCAATGGGGAAAAAAGGAGAAACATCTGTAACAAAAATAAATTAATAAAAAAAAAATGATTCTCTCTTTGTCTTTAACCTTTTGCACTTTGATGATGATGTGTCTTAGTGTGGACCTCTTTGGATTCATTTTGGTTGGAACTCTCTGTGCTTCCTGGACATGGAAGTCTGTTTCCTTCACTAAGTTAGGGAAGTTTTCTGTCATCATTTTTTCAAATAGGTTTTCAATTTCTTGCTCTCTCTTTCCTTCTGGCATTCCCATGATGTTGTCCCATAGGCTCCTTATACTATCCTCATTTTTTTGGATTCTTTTTTCTTTTTGTTGTTCTGATTGGGTGTTTTTTGCTTCCTTATATTCCAAATCGATGGTTTGCTTCTTGGCTTCACCTACTCTACTATTGATTCCCTGTAAATTATTCTTTATTTCAGTTAGTTCATCCGTCATTTCTGACTGGTCCTTTATAATGCTCTTGAGGTCCTCATTGAGTTCCTTGACATTCTCACGAAGTTCCTTGAAATTCTAAGTTCATTGAGCGTCCTTATAAGCAGTGTTTTGAACTTTGCATCTGTTAGATTGCTTATCTTCATTTTGTTTAGTTCTTTTCCTGGAGTTTGGTTCTGTCCTTTCATTTGGGACATGTTTCTTTGTCTCTTCATTTTGGCTGCCTCCCTGTATTTGTTTCTATGTATTAGGTAGAGTTGCTATGTCTCCTAAGCTTCGTAGGGTGGCCTATTGTAGTAGGTGTCCTATAGGGTCCAGTGACACAGCCTCCCTGGTCACCCAGCTGGGCCCTCAAGGTGCATCCCTCATGTGACTTTTATACCTTTCTGTTGTAATTGAGGCTTGATTGCTGTTGGCACATCAGTGGAAGTGTTTTAATCAGGCTGATTAGTGCAAGGACTGGCTGTGCCCACTAACCACCAACCTCTGACTACCTTGAAGGATCAGCTGTGCAGTGGCCAACCACAGAGAGCAAGACTTACTTCAGCAGGGCTCTGGTACCCATTGAGTCCATTCCTTGAGTGTGTCACCTGTGGAGGTGGTTGGATGGTAGTGCTTTGATGTGGTGGTCTGAAGCTGTCCACTGGGTGTGCTGGCTCTGGGGCAAGGTCAGCCACTGCCTGTGTTCTACCCAGGGCCACTGGGCATAAGCTACAAAGCGATCTGCCAATGGCTGCTTCTTGTGCTGGGCTTGGAAACAGCTCGATGTCAGGTGGTTCTGAAGGATGTTTGTTTTGTAGTTTAGTTGTAATTTTGATCTCTATTTTTTTTAATTCTCTACTGAATCTTAACTTTGTTTTGTGGTTCAATAAATTCTTGTTTTTGTTTTTTTAATACTCACCCCAGGATATTTTTCTATTGATTTTTAGATAGAGTGGAAAGGAGGGAGGGAGAAAGAGAAAAACATTGATGTGAGAAAGACTTATGGATTGGTTGCCTCCCACATGATCCCAGACAGGGCTGGGGATCAAACCTGCAACCCTTCAGTCCTCCCTCTGATGCTCTGACCCCTGAACCAAACCAGCCAGGGCAATAAATTCTTATTTGTCATGATTAAAAATGGAAATCTCTTTAATTGAGAATTATTTTATGTACCATTTATTTTCAAGGAATATGAATATTATAAAATATATAACACTAAAGTTACACATATTCGATTTTTTTATAGATTTAAATGATATCCAGGTCCTTCTACATCTCAGGGTCATCATAATCTTGAATATCAACGAAAATTGTTGTAGTGAAACTGGGGAAGTGCTGCTTATTAAAGGATTTTGGTAGACCTCTGTGAAATTGAACTTTAATGTACTGATATTTTGAAAACATCAGCTTTTGTAGATTTGAAAAATAAAAATTGAAGGTTAATTTTAAGAAATGTTAAAAAAAATGTCACAGGGGATCGAATTTTATTAAATGATTTTATAATTTGTTTAATCAAATATTTTAAGATGAAGGCAAAAACACAAGAAAAGGGAAAATGTATATATATGTCATTGATTAGAAAAACATAACCAAATGGTCTTTTCTGGATTGTCTTCACATATATTATGTCAACTACTTAAATGAATAGACTGAGTCTTTGGCGGGAATTGAGGGTAGGAAGATACCATTTGGAAAAAGGAGCAGGGTATGCCTTGAGCTGTACTAGAAAAGCATGATAGGAGAAATCTGTTTTCATGGTTTTTTAAATTCTATTAGCCAATCATGTTTCTGAAATTTTAGCATTTATTAACAATATTTATTGTGCTTAAAACAAATGATTATTTTAACCTATGTATAATTGATATTTTGTGTAACAGGAATCATATCTTATGTATTCAGATTTATATTTAGATATATTTAGGAATTAGACTTTTTTATTTATATCGACAATTTTCTTTGTTAATAAATGTCCTCATTTTAAAAAAATTGTCTTCCTAGCTTCTTGGAAATCAAATAGGAAGTTTTTATTATGTGGCAACACACAGCTTCATTAAAAGTGGACTTTCCGCCCGGCCGGTGTGGCTCAGTGGTTGAGCGTTGACCCATGCACCAAGAGGTCACCGGTTCGATTCCCGGTCAGGGCACATGCCCAGGTTGTGAGCCAAATCCCCAGTGGGGAGGAGAGGGGGGCATGCAGGAGGGGGCCAGTCGATGTTCTCTCTCATTGATGTTTCTATCTCTCTCTCCCTCTCCCTTTCTCTCTCTAAAAATCAATAAAGAAAAAAAAATAGACTTTGCCTTTAAAAGTCCTCTAGGGTTTTACCTAATTTTATAAAGTCTGCTTTAATTTAGTTATAAAACAGGGTTTTTAGTTGAATATTCGTGAAATCATTTTATCAACTAGATCTTCATTTTTACTCTTCATGGGTCATAAGTTTTCATAACTTTTCTGGTCTTGGGTCACTTAAGTCATGAAGGCTTTGTATTTTCTCTTACTGACTAACCTTTCCTGGGTGTTCTTAGGCTGACTCAGCCTGTGTGTATGTACCATACAAGCAGGATGTGCATGTTAAAGTTGTCAGTGATTATTCATGTGTTTTGCATTGTGAGTTCCTCATAAAAAACATTCTCACAAACCCCTCTTGCTCTAATGGTGCTATGAAGTGAAATGGTATATGTTTGCCACCAGAGGGAGTCTTGCCTATGATTCGAAACCTAGTTTTTTTCCTACCCTTAAAGAGGGCAAGCAGTTTTTCTCTCTGTTTTAAAGCTTGGAGTTACTATTTTCATCATTATTTTGAAAGCAAACCACCATTGTGTTGTAGCTAAGTCTCAGTAGTAAATCAGTGGAGGCTTCTTTAAGAGTTGTTTTTGATTTTAGTTGAATTTAGGTGGTACTGAGTGAGAAGAATGATTTTTTTTGGTAACTTTATGGCATCTCATTATTTTTAATTTTCTTGACAACCCTGATAAAATGATGGATTGACAGGTCAGATTTGATGATATCTGAGGGCTCTGCACCACTGAGGCTTGGCTTGCTGTTTGTCTTCTCCGTGTCACATTTCTTAGTAAAAGTATTCCTATTTGTAGTTTCTATTTTTCTTAGTCATGATTTCCTTTTTTTTTTTTTAATTTTTTTTTTCTTTATTGATTTTTGGAGAGAGAGAAAGGAAGAAGGAGAGAGAGATAGAAACATCGATGAGAGAGAACATCGATTGGCCTCCTCCTGGACACCCCCTACTGGGTATTGAGCCCACAACCAGGGCATGTGCCTTGACCGGGAATAGAACCGGCAACCTCTTGGTGCATGGGTCGACACTCAACCACTGAGCCACACCGGCCAGGCATGATTTCCTTTTGATTTTTTTTTTTATTTGTTACTAGAGAATCAATCTCTTTTTAAATGTCAAGATTAGAGTTTGTTGCAAATTGTTAATAAAAGGTTTATAAAATTTGCAGTTAAGAGTTTTATCTGTTTGATGTGGTGGGGAGTGAGGGGTGGGGGTGGAGTTGCAAGAGGGCATAGAGGGGATAAATGGTCATGGAAAAAATAAAGAGTTTTATCTTTTTAAGACTGTCTAAAGCAGTGGTTCTCAACCTTCCTAATGCCGCGACCCTTTAATACAGTTCCTCATGTTGAATGTGGGCATATCTGCATGTGGGCAGACCCGCCTGGAGATGGATAGGGGAGCAGTGTCTCGGTTCCTAAGACCATCGGAAATCTGTGTTTTCCAATGGTCTTAGGCGACCCCTGTGAAAGGGTTGTTCGACCCCCAAAGGGGTCGCAACCCACAGGTTGAGAACCACTGGTAAAGAAAAGAACTGTAAGAACACAATTAGAACATAACGTAATTCTTTTTAATGTGAGTTTTTATGATGACTTCAGAAACTGAAGGGAGGGATCAATTTGAGATTAAGCAGTAATCAGTAATGAAGAAATGGGCAATGTGATGTGTAAGACAAAAGCTTAAAGGTTCATAATTCTGTTCTCAGCCATACCATGTCTAATAAGTGAAAAGCATGCCTTCCTGGCTTTCCTTTAGGCTGTTTTCCAAGTGACAAATATTTATCTTGGTAATTTAAGCAAATGGTTAATATGTTGAAGTCTTGAATCCGTATATTTATATTAATGTACTTAGTAATGTGTTGTCAGTACTTAGTGTAATTTTCTTGGTCTTTTAACTTATTCCTGCAACTTTTCATAAATGGAAAACTTAACATTAAAGGGGAAAGTTGTCTTCATGATAATTGTGGGGTTTTTTTTTCTCTCTTATTTTTAGGTGCAGTTTTCTTGGTTATTTTTTGCAGGTGCTATACCTGTATTTGTTTCATTTTTTATTGTAACTCTCCTATGCCATTATAATAATTGGGATCCTGTGATGGTAGGAATCAGAAGAATTTTTGCTTTTATATGCAGAAAACATCGAATTCAGAGGTAGGTTTAGCTATAACATAATTTTAAAAAATAATGTTTGCTAGATAAACTGGGAATCATATCATGCTGGCCTAACTTTTAGAGACTTTTGTGAAGAATTATTGAACGATTACAATTTATATATGTACTATGCCAGGTAAAATTACATTTATTTATTTAGATCCTTTGAGTGATAAGATAGTTTCTTCTTCACAACTACTTATTATAAAAAAAAAATGTTTTTTTGTTGTCTTTTTTGTTGTTGTTAATCCTCACCCAAGGATATTTTTTCCATTGATTTTAGAGAGAGTAGAAGGGAGGGAGGAGGGAGAGAGACAGAGAGAAACATAGATACGTGAGAGACATACCAATTGATTGCTTCCCGCACATGCCCTGACGGGTATGTGCCCTTGACCAGGAATTGAACCCATGACCCGTTGGTGCGTGGGCCAATGCTCTAACCACTGAGCCACACCAACCAGTCCCCCCCTCCCCATGTTTTATTCACAGGTAAAATCAAAGTTCTTACTATTCTGCTATAACAAATTTAAATGTAGAAAACTTTTATTGGTTTGAATAAAATTCATAATAAAATATAACATTGCCTCATTTTCTTTTTCAATTTTTTTAAGAGAGAAAGCTTTCGCATTCTGCTGTAAAAAGAACTTGGGACACGTTGTTAGGAAACTTTGTCCTAGTCTTAATTCTGACCACACAGCTTCAGCCATTTGTATGGAGCATTTTTAAGGGTTCCTTTCAGCTCTAAAGCTTTCTTTAACTATTGCCTTCTTTAAAAGGGTTCCAGAAGACAGTGAACAGTGCGAGAGTCTTATTCCTATGCACAGTGTTTCTCAGGAGGATGGAGCTAGCTAGCTGTTGTCAGTCATCCAGGTTTGTATGCTGGCTAGCCTTAGTGGTGACTAAGGTTCTAATTCTTGTATTGCTTAAATACAGAATTGAATTTCCATAATTAGTTGTTTGAGAGGCAATATAGCTTGGATGCTAATGGAGTCAAACTGCCTGGGTTTCATTTCCAGCTTCTTCATGTGCTAGCTGTGTGACCTTATACAAGGTTCTTAACCTCTCTGTGCCTCATTTTTCTTATTTGTGGAAATAGGATTACAATAGAACCTCCCTCATAAGGTCGTTAGGAGTATTAAACACTTCATAAGTTCGAAGTACGTACAGTATTAGTGCCTGACTCAAACTAAGTGATCCCAAGGTTTAACTACTTTATTCATGCTCAGGGTCATTATTGTACTTAATGATATACTATATAAACATATTTTTTCTTTGAGTATAAAATTCAGAAAAAATGTATCACTCTGGTGTATATTCAGTCTTTTTTTTATGCATATATGTGTTACTATGACTGGCTATGCTTTTCACTTAACAGTGTTTCAAGAAAATTTCTCCAGTTTTTAAAATTTAAGAAATATTATCTTTTTATATTTCTTACATGATAGAAAGAGTACATTATATTTCCTGTTTCACTGAATGAATGCTTGAAATATATCTGACATATATCTTTGTCAGGTACAAAAGTGATTATTTAGAATGAGAGATCACAATAAGTTACTGAAATTCTGGAGATTCAGCCCCTTTCTTCTGAGATGATTTGAGACAGTTTAGATTGGAATGTTTCCTGATTGCAACTGGGGTTCCTCTCCTCACCTAGAACATTGAATAACTCCTGTCAACTTTTTGCAATCACACTGACCTTGAAGCTTAATTAAGCAAATTCTTCATGGTAAATTCACATCTAAACTAAAGCTAATTGTCTTGGTTTTGTTTTTCTGTGATTGGTCATTTTTCCTGATACATGCCTATAGTTCAGAAGAGTTAGAATTCTACAAGACTTCTTATACAAAGCAGCTACCCCTGCTCCTCACCATTTAGCCTGCTTTCATTCTTTCCCATTCTCAGGAATCACTTTAAATCTACATGCTTGTACTTCTGTATCTTGCTTTCTCAGTTTTAGGCACATTTAGTTGATTTCCCACTATGGTAAATGAGGATAGATTACTTTCAAGTGTCCCTCTCCTCTGCTCCCACCCCACTTGCCTATTTGCCAAGCACTGTTTTTGCATAATTTTGGATAGATTATAATCAGTATTCACATTGTTAGAACTGTACAAATGTTGCTTTTACCTGAGCGGTATAGGATTGCGCTTAGCATTTCCCCAATCCAGAGACCCTTTGTTTCTACTTTTTTTAGGGAATAAACCTCAAATTTTCTTCTGGGATAGGGCATAGACACCAACTGTGAAAAATAAGAGGAGGGAATCTAAGTGTCTAACTGCTTTTCCTATAAAATTTGCACCAATCTTCTTGTTTTCAATACTGTGTCTTCACTTTAGAAAGATATCTGGTCATATTTCTCCATTGCAAGCTAAGAATTAGCACTATTTCTTTTTTTTTTTTTTTTTTTTTTTGGTCTCTACTCTTCTTTGTCCATGTGGTTTATTTCTTTAAAAAAATCCCTTTATTGTCTTTTTACTGAGGTTTTAGGGACAGAGTGGAACTAATATGTGTTTATTTGCCATCTTTAAATTTTAAAAAGTACACAGTTATTTAAAGGTTTTTATTGATATAATTTACGCATTTTCCCTCCCTAGTATGTTGTGCATTATTTCTATATTCATGCCCATATCCCCCCCACACAGACTAAGTTTCAATATTTTTGGAAGTGAGAGCTGGATAAAGGGGAGCTAGTGAAGACTAAAGAAAATGGACTACAATAAAGTAGGAAAGGTTGGGCAGGAGTCTGTCTCAGCGGGGGGTAATGGTGAAATACACCATGATTCAACTTACCACATGATTTTTAAGTAGTATTGGATGTCAGCCTTTGACATGGCTATAGAACTCACTTTCATGAGTTCTCAAGACTCACTTCAAGTTCAAATATCCAGTTATATACACTACATATATTGTATTTGATATATATTTCACTGTTAAGATGATTTGCTTTTTGAAATATAAACTATAGAAAATGAAAGCTATGGTAGTTGCTATCTAACGATGATTTTGTGTTTGTTTTTATTTTCAGCTTGACAATGGAACATTATAAAGCGAAGAGACAATCTCTTGCAAGTCTTTGGAGAACAATGTTTCAGTGCCTGAAAAATAACAGTTTCAGTTCTTTGGAACTCTAAAATATATTTTCCTCATATCAGTGTTCTTCATTTTCATAATGAAGTACTTTGCTATGTGGCTATGTACATATCACTACAGTTATAGGAAGTTTCCGTCCACCGTCCATCTAAAGGACCACCTTGCCTTACGCATCTCAAGGAATTCAGCTAATGAAATAATCTGAACTAATCAAGGGATAAAATCTTAATGTCTGGAGACTTTCTCTTCACATACTGTTTGTTAAATGCTGGGCTATATCATGAAAATGTTTTCAAGAAATCATTTAGTATGTAGATCAGTGTTTCTTACAGGTAAAATGCTAAATTAAGTTGCCTATAATAGGTACAGATTATATTTTTGAGTTTTGTAGAATATTGCAAATTAACACAAAAAATGTTTAATTTATGTGACAAGTATATTCATGCAAATTTGGTTAGACTTCAGAAAGAATATTTGAGAAAAGATCTGGTTCACTTACACTACATATACTGTATTATCTTTTCTTAGCATTAGGTGCCTTGTATTTTCAATGTGTGACAAACCATGACAAATTTTTAAAGGGGAAATATTGTAAAATGAAGAATCATGTATTTCTAAAGGCTGTATTGCTGTAAATTTGATTGATAAAGCTCTGCTTAATTTAGAGTTTTGAAGAAATATTCTCTCTTCAATTAAGACATTTTCATAATGGAATGATTTAAATTGAAGTGATAAAGAGTATTAAAATAAAATGTTTATATATATTTGTGTATTATAGATTTATCAGTTGGTTTCAGATTTTTTTTTTCACATATAAATGTGCCAAATTACTATAAAACTGGATGTCTCTTCTTTATATAATTCTAGTTTAAAAAAAAAAAAATTTAATGGATAAAATACCAAAGAAGGAAGGCAAGAAGACATTCTACTTTAAAAATTACATTTGAATTTTTTCTCTACCAAGCTTAAATTAAATATAAAATACTCCTTATGCTAAGCGAAATAAGCCAATCAGAGAAAGACAAATACCACATGATCTCACTTATTTGTGGACTATAATGAACAAGGTGGGCTGATGAACGAAATAGACCCAGAGACATAGAAAGGAGTATGGTTCAGACTGACAAGCCTCAGAGGAGGGGGATGGGGGGATGGATAAGATGAACCAAAGAACTTATATGCATGTGTGCATAACCAATGGACATAGACAACAATGCTAGGGGGGTGGGGGAGCAGGATGGGGAAGAGGGTATCTAGGGGGGAAAGAGGAGAAACATCTGTAACAAAAATAAATTAATAAAAATTGGGAAAAAATAAATAAATATAAGATACTCCTAATTTTAATTCTTAAACTTAGGTCTTGTATATCCTTATTGTGCAACTGCTCCTGGACTCTATTCACTGTAGACATTGGGAATGAACCTATATATGTCTCAGGATTCATCCAGGCTTTAGATTATTACTATTATTTTTTTAACTTATCTTTATTGTTGAATGTATTACAGATGTTCCTCATTTTTCCCCCATTGCCCCCCTCCTCCCCATTCCTGCCCCCCTCCTGCCCTTCCCCACACTGTTGTCTGTGTCCATTGGTTATACATATATACATATAAGTTCTTTGGTTTATTTCTTCCCATCCCCCAACCCCCCTTCCCTTTGAGGTTTGTCAGTCTAACAACCAATTTGTATTTCTTAATCCCTTCACCTTTTTCACCCATCCCCACAGCCCCCACCCATCTGGTATCCAACAAAAGTTCTCTGTATCTATGAGAATGTTTCTGTTCTGCTTGTTCGTTTTGTTTGTAGATTCAATTGTTGTTAGATATGTATTCATTGCCATTTTGTTTGCTCATATTTTGTTATCTTTTTCTTCAAGAAGACCCTTCAACACTTCATATAATAATGGTTTGGTGGTGATGAACTCCTTTAGCTTTTCCTTGTCTGGGAAACTCTTTATATGGCCATCCATTCTAAATGACAGCTTTGCAGGATAGAGTCATCTTGGTTGTAGGTTCTTGCTTTTCATCACTCTGAATATTTCTTGCCACTCCCTTCTGGCCTGCAAAGTTTCTTTTGAGAAATCAGCTGACAGTCTTATGGGAGCTCCCTTGTAGGTAACTAACTTTTTTTCTCTTGCTTCTTTTAAGATTCTCTCTTTGTCTTGAACCTTTTGCATTTTGATGATGATGTGTCTTGGTGTGGGCTTCTTGGGGTTCATCTTGTTTGGGACTCTCTGTGTTTCCTGGACTTGTATGTCTGTTTCCTTCACCAAGTTCGGGAAGTTTTCTGCCATTATTGTTTCAAATAGGTTTTCGATTTCTTGTTCTCTCTCTTCTCCTTCTGGCACCCCCAAGATGCGAATGTTGGCACGCTTAAAGTTGTCCCAGAGGCTCCTTACACTATCCTCATTTCTTTGAATTCTTTTTTCTTTTTGCTGTTCTGATTGGGTGTTTTTTGCTTCCTTATATTCCAAATCAATGGTTTGCTTCTTGGCTTTACCTACTCTACTATTGAATCTGTGTAAATTATTCTTTAGTTCAGTTAGTGCCTCTTTCATTTCTGACTGGTCCTTTTTTATGCTCTTGAGGCCCTCTCTAAGTTCACTGAGGTTCTCACTAAGTCCATTGAGCATCCTTATAAGTAGTGTTTTGAACTCAGCATCTGTTAGGTTGCTTAACTCCATTTCACTTAGTTCTTTTCCTGGAGTTTTGTTCTGTTCTTTCATTTGGGACCTGTTTCTTTGTCTCCTCATTTTGGCTGCCTCCCTGTGTTTGTTTCTATGTATTACTTAACGAGAGGTATAGGGCTAGCTGAGACCAGATGCTGCTTGTTTGAAAGAATTTAGGAAAAGCTGAAGCAGGATCCAAGACAGGCCAATCCTATGGTCAAGCACCTGGCAACAGCTTGGGTGGGCCTGAAAGTTTCGTGGGGCGGGGCCTCAGGGCATCACCAGGGTGGGGCCAACAATGTAAGCCAGGTTGCTGGAGTCCCAGATATGGCGGCGTCTGCAGGCCCAGGGAAGGGCTCACCAAAAAACAAAAGCCTCTGATAGCACGTCTGTCCAGGAGAAAGCTGCCTCCCCAACTCTCGCTCCGATGCCAAACAGCTCAGTTCTTCCCCATATGACTCTGGTGCCTTTCAGGCTCCCTCCCGCACACTGCAGCCTGGAGGGTGCGAGTCTGAGTAAGTCCATGCGTGGGCCCTTTAAGAGGAGCTGCCGGGGGCTCCAGCCGCCTCAGCCTCAGTTCCTGCTGGTTTTTCCAGCCAGAAGTTATGGGGACTCCTCTTCCTGGCACTGGAACCCTGAGCTGGGTGCCTGGTATGGGACAGGGACCCCTCAGTCCTCAGGGAGGATCTTCCCAGCTGAGGTGTCCTAATTTTTATCCGCCACACAGGGGTGTGGGACCAGCCCGTCGCACCTCTGCCCCTCCTACCAGTCTTGATGCAGCTTCTTTAATTTCGTAGTTGTAGGACTTCATTCAGCTTGATTTCACGCGGTTTTGAATGATGGTTGTGCTGTAGTTTAGTTGTAACTTTGATGTGGTTGTGGGAGGACATGATACCGCGTTTACCTACACCGCCATCTTGACCGGAAGTCCTCCAGGCTTTAGATTAATCAGAACCAATTTCCTTTTTAAGTTTTGTAAGAGTAGTTCATTACTCTTCAAAATTTCCTAAATCAATTTTTTAAGAAATTCCCTTTGCTATGTTTACCTTCAGTTTGTCTTATCCACATTCTTAAAAATGCTTTGGTGTTACCATGAGTCCAAAATGTTTAGCCATCTTTCTACTTGTTTTGAGAACTTTTATAATATATTAATTTAAAAGATTGCGTGTGATATTATATTTAAAAATCAGACAACCGTTCTTCTATTTGGTGCCACCAATAATTCTTGTTAAGCTACAAATAATATTGATTTTGTTAGCTTGACACAGGGTTAAGGCATATAAAGAGTGTGGACTTAATGAAGTAACATTTCAATTACTCAAAGACTAATTTTGGTTGAAGTTTATTATCTAGCCACCTCTACTTTTTATTTTTGCTGTTTGACAGTTCACCAATACCTTCAGTAATTCACAGGGTAAATAGTTGAAACGGTGAAAGTGGCATTCAAATTTTAAATTATTTAGGTAGGAAAAGAGGTTGGACTTAGAATTTTTGGTTGTTTGCATGCCCTGTGTTTACATGTCGTGCAGATCATGTGCTGTTGCTCAGGATTCGGAAGGAGTAAGGCCGAGTTAGCTGCTGGATAGGTCTCGAGGAGGACTTCTAGGCAGACAGCTTCTGAAGGGGAAACACCATTGTATTGGCTAACAGGTAAGCATGACTGCTGCTTTGCTCGCCCACCTATTGTCTTTTCTCTCAAGTTTTCGTTATCTGAATGATTTTTATATTTGGTTACTGTAGCCAGAGTAAGCAACTGAGGACTTCTTTCTACACCTTTGTAGTTAAGGGTTCATCTTCTCAAGAAGTAGAGTTGTGATGGATTCCTTGCACTCCTGTGACTTTCCAGGAATCTACGTACCAAGGCCCTAGGATCTCAGCAACCACATTGCAGGCTTTTGGCAACGTTGGGGAGAGATTATGTTATCTTAGAACAGTGTTGGCTCATGTTTATGTTTCTCTGAATCTAGACACAAATAGATTTCTAATACCTCGTTGCAGTCTTCTGCTTTTCTTCCCATACATAATTTAAATCCTATTATTATATAATGTTTCAAATTATGACCTTGATTGAAGGAAGTCTGCTGTTTTATCAGAACATCAGAGTCTCTACTAAAACAAAACTGAAAGATAAGGCAGCCTTAAAATTGCTTAGATGAATGCTTGTTGGAGCTTAGGAAGGCCATTTAGATGTATGTAATGCACCTATATTTATTCCTTTAAATAAATTTTGATTTTTTTAAATTGAAATATTGGCTTTTGTCAGCCTGACTTAATTAATTCTAAATTAAACTGATTTCTCCCTGGCAGCTGACAAATAAAATTCATTGTTGCTATAGACGTGAGCTCACAGGTTAAATGTGAATATTCTCAAAGGTATGAAGCCTTGTTTCAGGAAGAATGCTAATGTTCCCTTTATAATCAGTCATGTACAGCCAATTTGGGGTTGCAAAATATGACTTCAGTGGAAGCCAAGGTTTTTCATAATGCACTATGGTAAGGTTTGTAGTACTAATTCTCCATGTGCTGGATGAAAAAAACAAAATATCTTTAATGATGATAAAGTAGAAGTTAATTAGAAATATTTTTTAAGAATCATACTAGCAAATAAATGAAATTATATTTAAGCATTTCCAGTTGTTATAATCCTGCTTCATTTCTCTTCCCTTTTGAGATATTTATTACTAAATAATATTTTAGGACAAATTCACAGAAATAAGAGATGAATATTACTGACATCTGCAGATTTAACTGATATAACTAACATATATATATATATATATTTTTATCCTTTTTTGCATTTACCTTCAGATAGAGCAGGAGGGAGAGAGGGAGGAAGAGAGAGAGAGAAACATCGATGTGAGAGAGACCCATCGAGTGGCTGCCACCCACACGACCCCAACTGGGGCCAGGGACAAACTGCAACCGAGATATGTGCCCTTAGCGGGAACCGAACCCGGGTCTCTCTGGTCCCCGGGCCGATGCTCTAACCACTGAGCCAAACCAGCCAGGGCATAACTAATATATTGTGTGCTGATCTTTTTAATGGTGACATGGCATGATTAGCTCAGTTTACAGAATTTGAAGTTAGAATTCTTTTTTTTTTATTAATTTATTTTTGTTACAGATGTTTCTCCTTTTTCCCCCATTGACACCCTCCTCCCCATCCCCCCACCCTGTCCCCAGCTTTGTTGTCCATGTCCATCAGTTATGCATACATGCGCATAAGTTCTGTGGTTTATCTCTTCCCTCCCCCCCCACCCCTTCTTCTGAGGGGTGTCAGTCTGTATGAAGTTAGAATTCTATTTTAATATGTTAAGTACCAAAAATTCCATTTAGATAAATTGAGGTACATTTTTACATAGAGTTACAATGGTTAGACCCACATGTTCTTTTCTTTTTTTATAGTATCAGCCTCATGCATCTGTATGTAAATTAATAATACAGTGTTTCATAGTTTGTATACTTTATGTATACAGGAAATTTCCCTTTGTATCTTAAGGGTCTGTAATAAACTGGAACAGAAGAGCAGTTCATTATGGATTAAGAGCAAATAATGACTGTTGGGAATTTACTGTTATATTAACATGAAGCTTTTTTGTTCTCTGCCATTGGCATAAAGATTGCATGATAATTGAAATCTTTATTTTAACTTCAATTTTTATTAGATTACCTTATTTTCATTCTAATATTTTGATTATCTAAAAAATGTGTATCTTAAAACAAAGCATCATTTTAATGCTATTGCTTTTTAAAAATAATCGTTTCCAGTAAAATTTTCTATATGCAATATACATTAGAATGTCAAATGAAATCATTGACATATATTTAAGGAAAATTACATATGAAAAGTAATTAGTTTTCTAGGCATATTTGACAAAATGCTAATTGAGATAGTAAAATATCTTGTGAGAACATTTTGAATATTTGGTAACATGAATGCGATTTTATTTTTGAGTTGGGGATTCGGGGTAGAGACAAGTCAGATGAAGACATTTCTTTAATTATATTTTAAAATTCAAAAAGAAAGATTTCCAAATTGGAACTTTTAAAGTAAAACTTCCAAAGGGACTTTTAACAAGGCACATTGTGAAATTATTTTGTTTTTAATTTAATTTTACATGTGATTTCTTTTTTAAAAACTACAGTTGGCCCTCGTTTATTGCGGTCAGTCAGTTCCAGACTCTACCATGATAAATGAATTTCCACGAAGTAGGATTCTTTATTTATACAGCCGTCCCTTGCCACTTTGCACTCTGACTTTTCACGGCTTCACTCTATCGCGGTTTTTTCAAATACTATATTTGATATTTCAAATACTGTGCTATATTTGATATACTATATTTCAAATATAATATAGTATTTGAAAAAACCATGATAGAGTGCAGCCGCAAAAGTCAAAGCGCAAAGTGGCGAGGGACGACTGTACTTTTAGCACTGGCTGCTTTGGCTCAGCAGTTAGAGCATTGGCCTGCGGACTGAAGGGTCACAGGTTCAATTCCCGGTCAAGGGCACGTACCTAGGTTGCAGCTTTGATCCCCAGCAATAGTGGGGGGGCACATTTGGGAGGCAACCAATCAGTGTGTCTCTCTGTCACTCCCCCTCCTTTCTGTCCTCCCTTCTACTCTATCTAAAAAAAAAACCCAAAACTACTTTTATTAACTTTAACTTAGCCCAGCCAGTGTGGCTCAGTGGTTGAGCATTGACCCATACACCAAGAAGTCACAAGTTCAATTCCTGGTCAGGGCACATGCCCAGGTTGCGGGCTCGATCCCCAGTAGGGGCCATGGAGGAGGCAGCTCATCTCGATGTTTTTATCTCTCCCTCACTCTTCCTCTTTCTCTAAAATCAATAAAAAACATATTTGAAGGGCCTACCGCAGGAGTGTAAGAGAGGCCACGAATTCCCTTTGGAGCTATCTTGGAGCTCGCTTAGACACCATGAGCAAAGTTTACCCTCCCGAGTTAAAAAAAATGTATGGACAGGAAGTTATCGTTGAAATTAAATGGCAGACATGTCCAAGGAATATTGCAGGGATTTGATCCCTTTATGAATCTTGTGATAGATGAATGTGTGGAGATGGCAGTGAGTGGGCAACAGAAGAATATTGGAACGGGGGTAATACAAGGAAATACCATCTTATTAGAAGCCTTGGCATGAGCATGAAGAATGACTGTTCACTAGAGAAATCAAGTGCTTCCACATGTCCCCCATCCACAGCACCTGTTTTACTACAAAATAAAAATGGACACAGACATCAGGTGGGAGAAAGGAGGAGGTGGGTGGGAGTGGGAAGGAGGGGGTCATTGGGGAAAAGGGGGACATCTGTAATACTTTCAAAAAATAAATAAATAAAAATCTAGCTCTGTCCATTTTCCATTGAACTTTTGTTAAACATTTGTATTGGTCAAAAAAACAAACAATTTAATTTGCATTCTTGTATGCTAAGTATTCATTATTTCTCTACTTGGTTTTCCTATATCTAGTTGTAATTATGGCAAGTAATTAAGTCAGTCAAGTAAGAGTATTCATTAATTCCAGTGGGTCCTTGCAAGGTTTGCAAAAGATTTCTGTTTCAAGAGTCTTATTTTTGATACAATGTGAAAATAGTTCTTTGTAATCTTATTACCAACATTTGCTTATTCTGAATAGCCTTCACATTTTCTTATGAAAAATAATTATTGTCAATCCATTAGACTATGTAACTTCCAAAGTAAAATTTTGTTGAGGGCTATCCTTGTCTTAATTATTCTGGTATAAAGTATATATTTATACTTTTGACTTTTGTAGCAGCTTAAGTGTAAAATTATGTACATTTTAATGTACTTGTACATACTTCAAGTAAAGTTTGAGACAACATGCTCAAGATTGGCCTTGACTCTCACTCAAACTTGAGTGTGTATCAGCATCTCCTGGAGGGCGTGCTGGGCCCCACCCAGAGCTTCTAATTCAGTAGGGCTTAGGGAGGCCTGGGAATGTTTGTTTCTAATGAGTTTACAGGTAATGTCTCTGCTGCTGCTCCCAGGACCACACTTTGTGAATCATTACCCTGAGGAAAGAGCACTAACTTTGTGGTTAACTCCCCCCTGTTTCCCATTGGTGGATTTATTTGGGGGGAAGTGTTTCATCCAGGTAGGTTTACATTTCCTTAGCTATAAAATGGAGGTTAGTCCTACCTACCTGGGACTGTGAGAAATGAGATAGTGAAGATGGGAATGCCCAGCTCCACATGCCTGTGTGTTTGATAAATGACTCCCTTGGTCAGTCCTTCCTTCACTACTCAAGTGGGAAGTGAGGTGCTAAGCTCAGGCTTCTGCATTCCTCTCAGCTCTCAAATTCTGTGATTCCAAAAGTTCTCTAGTTCAAGAGGCAATGCCAGACACCCTATGTGTTTTAGGTGCTTTTGGAGAGAGTGTAGTCACAACAGTGATACCGCAGACTATGGTTTCTTTTTTGCTTTTGCTAGGGCTTAGTATCTAGACTTTTTAAGGGCAAGTTTTCAGTTGGATATATAAAGCAGCATTGAAGAAGTTGTATTTCAGCACAGTTGGAATTCATGCCAGCTCTTTGGATGCTGAGTATATCAGACAAATGGGCTAACTTTTCTAAGTGATTGACCTTATTGGAGTCTTCACTACATTGCCTCTTAGAACACATGTTCAAAATATGTTATTTTCATTCTTGATTTTTAGGCAGCATTAAATAAGCTGCAAAACAAATCCAAACTAAAATTGTGAACATTTTTATTTTTATTTTTTAAACTTATCTTTATAGTTGAAAGTATTGCAGATGTCCCCCCTCCCCTTTTCCCCCATTAAGCCCTCCTCCTCATCCTGCCCCCCTCCTGCCTTCCCCACATTCTTGTCTGTGTCCATTAGTTTTGCATATATGTGCATAAATTCTTTGGTTTATCTCTTCCCTCCCCCCTCTCCACTCCCCCCTTCCCTTTGAAGTTCATCAGTCTAACAACCAATTTGTACTTCTTAATCCCTTCACCTTTTTCACTCATCCCCCCAATCCCCCTCCCATCTGGTAACCATCAAAAAGTTCTTTGTATCTATGAGTCTGTTTCTGTCCTGCTTGTTCATTTTGTTTGTAGATTCAATTATTGATATGTATTTTATTGCCATTTTATTGTTCACATTTTTGCTCTTCAAAAAGACTCTTCAACATTTTCTATAATACTGATTTGGTGGTAATGAACTCCTTTAGCTTTTTCTTGTCTGGGAAAATCTTCATATGTCCATTGATTCTATATGATAGTTCTGCAGGATAGGGTAATCTTGGTTGTAGGTCCTTGCTTTTCATCACTTTGAATATTTCTTGCCACTTCCTTCTGACCTGCAAAGTTTCTTTTGAGAAATATACGGACAGTCCTATGGGAGCCCCCTTGTAGGTAACTAACTGCTTTTCTCTTGCTGCTTTTAAGATTTTCTCTTTCTCTTTAATCTTTTGCATTTTGATGATGATGTGTCTTAGTGTGGCCTCTTTGGGTTCATCTTGTTTGGGACTCTCTGTGCTTCCTGGACTTGGATGTCTGTTTCTTTCATCAAGTTAGGGAAGTTTTCTGTCATTTTTTCAAACAGGTCTTCAATTTCTTCCTCTCTCTGTTTTCCTTCTGGCACTCCCATGATGTGAATGTTGGTACACTTGAAGTTGTCACAGAGGCTCCTTACACTGTCCTCATTTTTCTTTTTGCTGTTCTGATCCAGTGTGTTTTGCTTCCTTATATTCCAAATCGATGGTTTGTTTCTCACCTTCACCTACTGTACTAATGATTCCCTGTAAATTATTCTTTATTTCAGTTAGTGCGTCCTTCATTTCTGACTGGCCCTTTTTTATGCTCTTGAGGTCCCCACTAAGTTCATTGAGCATCCTTATAAGCAGTGTTTTGAACTCTGCATCTGTTAGATTGCATATCTTCGTTTCGTTTAGTTCTTTTCCTGGAGTTTTGTTCTGTTCTTTCATTTGGGACATGTTTCTTTGTCTCCTCATTTTGGCTGCCTCCCTGTGTTTGTTTCTATGTATTAGACATAGAGTTGCTATGTCTCCTAGGCTTCATAGGGTAGCCTATTGTAGTAGGTGTCCTGTAGGGTCCAGTGGCACAGCCTCCCTGTTCACCCCAGCGGGGCCCTCAAGGTGCATCCCTCATGTGGACTGTACATCCTTCTGTTGTAATTGAGTCTTGATTGCTGTTGGCACAACAATGGGAAGGTTTTACCCAGCTTCAAGGACTGGCTGTGCCCACTGACCACTGGCCTCTGACTTCCTTAGAGGATCAGCTGTGTAAGGGCCAACCACAGAGAGCAAGACTTACTTCAGCAGGGCTCTGATACCCACTAAGTTCACTCCTTGGGTGTGTCACTTGTGGAAGTGGTTGGGTGGTGGTGTTTCAACATGGTCTGAAGCTGTCCACTGGGTGTGCTGGCTCTGGGGCAAGGTCAGTCAGTCACAGCCTATGTTCTACCTGGGGCCACCCGGCATAAGCTACAAAGTGGTCTGCAGATGGCGGCTTCTTGTGCTGGGCTTGGAGGTGCCCAACAGAGCCAAGCTGGGAACTAAGGCTGGCTGCTTCTAGTTCCAGGCCTGGGGCCACTTAGCGAGAGGTATGGGACTCGCTGAAACCAGATGCTGCTTGTTTGAGAGAATTTAGGAAAATCTGAAGCAGGAACCAAGACTGGCCATTCCTATGGTAAAGCCACTGGAAATAGTTTGGGTGGGCCCAAAAGTTGGGTGGGGCAGGGCCTCAGGGAGTCACCAGGGTCGGGCAAACAGTGTGAGCCAGGTTGCTGGAGTCCCACAAAAGGCGCCCGTCTGCCAAGCCCAGTGGGGGAAGGGCTCACAAAGGAACAACGGCCTCCGCCTGCACGTCTGTCCAGGAGAAAGCTGCCTTTCCAGCTCTGGCACTGATGCCAAACAACTCAGTTCTTCCTCGTGTGACTCTGGTGCCTTTCAAGCTGCCTCCCCAATGCTGGAGCCTGGAGGGAGCAAGTTTGAGTAAATCCGTGGGTGGGCCCTTTAAGAGGAGCTGCCAGGGGCTCCAGAAGCCTCAGCCTCCCTCAGCCTCATTTCCCCCTGGTTTTACAGCGAGAAGTAACGGGGACTTCTCTTCCTGGCACTGGAACCCTGAGCTGGGCGCCTGGTGTGGGACGAGGACCCCTCACTCAGGGAGGACCTTAACAGCCGAGGTTTTCCTCCTGATTTTTATCCACCACATGTGGGTGTGGGACCAGCCCGTCCGCCTACGCCCCTCCTACCAGTCTCAATAGGGCTTCTTCTTTAACTTCGTAGTTGTCGTACTTCCATTCAGGCGGTTCTGAATGATGGCTGTTCTGTAGTTTAGTTGTAATTTTGATGTAACATGATTTTTATAGCATGTAAATACTCAGTGTTTTATTTAAAAAACAAACACTCACTAGCATATTCACTATTGTGAATATGTAATCTTAAAATGTGAGGATGCTAAAGAAATGCCATTAGAGAGTTTCTCATCTTTTAATTCTGTCTTGTTAAAATAACCACCACTAGGGTCCTTTGGCCTTTCCCCCACCATCTAAGTCTGCTGTGCTCTAAATATGGAGAAGAGCTAATGCCATAGGAAGTGTATGTAACTAATTGGCTTGAATAAAATATTTGAATCCATCAAAATGATCTCCTTAAACTATTTATTGACTGCTGAGTGCCTGCAGAATGAGCACGGGGCATGACTGGGATGGGTTCCCCACACATGGGATACTGCATTTGAAATATCTATTTTTAAAAGCCTGAGCAGAAATGAGCTAGAAAAAATGCAGATAGGACACTGAAAATGTTACATCCTTCTATTAATACAACATGATAATAGCAAAAATAATGATAATAAATCAAATGCCAGGATACAGTATAGGGTAAATTTCAACTAGTATAATTTAAGTGAGTCTTAATATTCAGATTAGTGTTAAAGGTTAGGCAGCAAAATCTGTGTGAGACCAGGTATAGACAGGGTAGGGGCAAAAGTAGGTTTACGGTTTGTATGAAAAATAATAAAATAATTAATAAATAATAATACAAGAATAAACTGTGTATGTCTGGCTGGTGTGGTTCAGTGGTTGAGCATTGACCCATGCACCAAGAGGTTGCCAGTTCGATTCCCGGTCAGGGCACATGCCCAGGTTGTGGGCCAAATCCCCAGTGGGAGGGCATGCAGGAGGCGGCCAATCGATGTTCTCTCTCATCGATGTTTCTGTCTCTCTCTCCTTCTCCCTTCCTCTCTCTCTAAAATCAATAAAGAAAAAAAGAAAAAGAATAAAAAGTTGTGTTTTACCTACTCACAACTTTAGTAAACCTACTTTTGCCCTTGTATATTTAGCTTACATTTCTTTTTACTTCTTCCAATTTTTATTAATTTATTTTTGTTACAGATGTTTCTCCTTCCCCCCCCCCCGCCCCTAGACCCCTTCCGCCACATCCTACCCACCCACCCCCCTGGCATTGTTGTGTATGTCTGTCTATTGGTTATGCATATATGCATATAAGTTCTTTGGTTCATCTAATCCTTCCCCACCCCCTGCCCCTCTACTCTGAGGTTTATCAGTCTGAACCATACTCCTTTCTATGTCTCTGTGTCTATTTCATTCATCAGCCCACCTTGTTCATTATAGTCCACAAGTAAGTGAGATCATGTGGTATTTGTCTTTCTCTGGCTTATTTCGCTTAGTATGATACTCTCAAGGTCCCTCCATGTTGTCTCAAAGGATAAGAGATCTTTCTTTCTTACAGCTGCATGGTATTCCATTGTATATATGTACCACAGCTTTTTTATCCACTCATCTATTGATGGACACTTGGGCTCTTTCCAGATCTTAGCTATTGTAAATAGTGCTGCTATGAACATAGGGGTACATATATTCTTTCTGATTGGTGTTTCAGGATTCTTAGGATATATTCCTAGAAGTGGGATCACTGAGTCAAATGGCAATGCAATTTTTAATTTTTTGAGGAAACACCATACTGTTTTCCATAGTGGCTGCACCAGTCTGCATTCCCACCAGCAGTGTACTAGAGTCCCCTTTTCTCCACACTCTCGCCAGCACTTGTTGTTTGATGATTTGTTGATGGCAGCCATTCTGGTAGGTGTGAGGTGATACCTCATAGTTGTTTTAATTTGCATCTCTCTGATGATTAGTGATGTTGAGCATTTCTTCATATGTCTCTTGGCCATTTGTATGTCCTTTTTGGAGGGGTGTCTATTTAGGTCCTCTGCCCATTTTTTAATTGGGGTCTTTGTCTTCCTTATGTTGAGTTGTGTGAGCACTCTATATATTTTGGAAATTAACCCCTTATCTGATGTATGATTGGCAATTATGTTTTCCCTTTACATTTTGATGGTTATTTCTTTTGCTGTGCAGAAGTTTTTAGTTTGATGTAGTCCCATGTGTTCATTCTTCCTTTGTTTCTGTTGCCTTAGGTGATATATCAGTGAAGATTCTGCTGCGTATGATGTCCGAAATTTTGTTGCCTACATTTTCTTCTAGGATTTTTATGGATTCATGAGTCACATTTAATTCTTTTGTCCATTTTGAGTTTATTCTTGTGTATGGTATAAGCTGATGGTCTAGTTTCATTTTTTTGCATGTAGCTGTCCAGTTTTCCCATCACCATTTATTAAAGAGGCTGTCTTTACTGCATTGTACACTTTTGCCACCTTTGTCAAATATTAATTGAGCATAATATCTTGGGTAAATTTCTGGGTTCTCTGTTTTGTTCCATTGATCTATATGCCTGTTCTTGTGCCAGTACCAGGCTGTTTTAATTACAGTAGCTTGTAGTATAACCTGATATCCGGTATTGTGATCCCACCTACTTTGTCCTTCTTTTTCAAGATTGCTGTGGCTATTTGAGGTCTTTTTTGGTTCCATATGAACTTTTGAAGTATTTGTACTAGTTCTGTGAAATATGTCATTGGTATTTTGATGGGGATTGCATTGAATCTATAGATTGCTTTGGGTAGTATGGACATTTTAATTATGTTAATTCTTCCAATCCATGAACAAGGTATGTACTTCCACTTTTCTGTATCTTTCTCTGTTTCTTTTCTCAAAGTCCTGTAGTTTTCTGCAAATAGGTCCTTTACTTCTTTAGTTAAGTTTATTCCTAGGTATCTTAATTTTTTTTCTGCAATGGTAAATGGGATTTTTTTTTAGTTTTTCTTTCTGTGAGTTCATTATTGGTGTATAAGAATGCTGTCAATTTCTTGATGTTAATTTTGTATCCTGCTACTTTGCCAAATTCATTTATTAAGTCTAGTAGATTTTTGAGGGAATCTTTAGTGTTTTCTATGTATAATATCATGTCATCTGCGAATAATGACAGTTTCACTTCTTCCTTTCCAATTTGGATCCCTTTTATTTTTTCTTCATGTCTGATTGCTGTGGCTAAGACTTCCAGTACTATGTTAAATAAGAGGGGTGAAAGTGGGCATCCCTGGCTTGTTCCTTTTTTTTTATCCTCACCCGAGGACATTTTTCCATTTTTTGTTCAGATAAGAGTGGGAGGGAGAGAAAGGAAGAGAGAGAGAGAGAGAAACATTGACGTGAAAGGGACACATCGAGTGGCTGTCTCCCAACCAGGGCCGGGGACAAACTGCAACCGAGGTACGTGCCCTTAGTAGGAACCAAACCCGGGTCTCTCTGGACCACAGGCCGACACTCTATCCACTGCCAAACTGGCCAGGGCATGGCTTGTTCCTTTTTTAAGGAAAATACTTTTAGTTTTTGCCCATTGAGTATGATGTTGGCTGTAGGTCTTTCATATGTGGCTTTATTATGTCGAGATACTATCCCTCTATTCCCATATTGCTGAGCGTTTTTATCAGAAATGGGTCCTGGATTTTGTCAAATGCTTTTTCAGCATCTATTGATATGATCATATGGTTTTTAGCTTTCATTTTTTTATGTGGTGTATCACATTTATTTTTTTGTGAATATTGTATCAGCCTTTCCTCCCTTGGATGAATCCCACTTGGTCATGGTGAATAATTTTTTTAATATATTGCTGGATCCGATTTGCTCGTATTTTGTTCACGATTTTGGCATCTATGTTTATCAGGGATATTGGCCTTTAGTTTTCTTTCTTTGTAGTGTCTTTTCCTGGTTTTGGAATTAGAATTATGCTGGCCTCATAAAACAAGTTTGGAAGTCTACCTTCTTCTTGAATTTTTTGGAATAATTTGAGGAGAATGGTGTTAGTTCTTCTTTGAATGTTCGGTAAAACTCCCCCGTGAAGCCGTCAGGGCCTGGGCTTTTGTTTGCTAGGAGGGTCTTGATTATATCTTCAATTTCCTTCGTTGTTATTGGCCTGTTCAAGTTTTCTATCTCTTCCCAGTTTAGTTTTGGGAGACTATGTGTTTCTAGAAATTTGTCCTTTTCACTTAGATTTTCCTATTTGTTTCCGTATAATTGTTCATAATATTTGTTAACGATCCTTTGTATTTCTGTGGTGTCAGTTACTTCTCCTCTTTCATTTCTGATTTTGTGTTTTGGGTTCTCTCTCTCTGTTTCTTGGTGAATCTAGCTAAGGGTCCATCAATCCTCTTTATCTTTTCGAAAAACCAGCTCTTTGTTTCATCGATCTTTTGAATTGTTTTTTCGGTCTCTATGTTGTTAATTTCTGCTCTGAGATTTACTATTTCCTTCCTTCTACTTGCTGTGGGTTTTTCTTTTTGTTTGCTTTCTAGTTCTTTAAGTTGTGAGGTTAGATATTCAATTAGAAATTTTTCTTGTTTCTTGAAGTAGGCCTGTAGTGCTATGAACTTCCCTCTCAGAACTGCTTTTGCTGCATCCCATAAATTTTGTGTTATTTTGTGTTCATATCCATTGGTTTCCAGGAAGCTTTCAATTTCTTCCTTGATGTCCTTCGTATCCCATTCATTGTTTAATAACATGCTATTTAGCCTCCATGTATTCAAATGTCTTTGCATGTTCCTGTTGCAGTTGAGATCTAGTTTCATGCCATTGTGATCTGAGAAGATGCTTGATATGATTTCAGTTTTCTTGAACATGTAGAGACTTAGTTTGTGTCCTAACATGTGGTCTATCTTTGAGAATGTTCCATGTGCACTTGAGAAGAATGTGAATTCTGCAGTTTTGGGGTGTAATTCTCTGTAGATATCTATTAAATCCATTTGGTCTAGTGCATCATTTAGAGTCTCTGTTTCCTTGTTAATTTTTTTGTCTAGAGGATCTATCCAGTGACATCAGCAGGGTGTTGAAGTCCCCTGCTATGATTATATTGCTGTTGATTTCTTCTTTGAAGTCCTCCAGAAGATTTTTAATATATTTTGGTGCTCCTATATTGGGTGCATATATGTTTACCAAGGTTATATCTTCCTGTTGGATAGATCCTTTCAATATTATTTAGTGGCCTTCTTTGTCTCTAGTTATGGCCTTCATTTTTAAATCTATTTTATCTGATATGAGTATTGCTACCCCAGCGTTTTTTTCCTTTCCGTTTGCTTGGAAGATTTTTTTTCATCCCTTCACTTTCAACCTATGTGAGTGTTTTGTTATGAACACTCTTGTAAACAACAAGAATGTCTCTTGTAAACAACATATATATGAGTCATGCTTTCTTATCCAATCAGCTACTCTGCGTCTTTTGATGGGAGCATTCAGTCCATTTACATTTGAGGCGATTATTGATATGTACTTATTTATTGCCATTTTTGTTTATTGTTGTTATTTTTTCTTCCTATTTCTTCTACTAATTACAGCAGTCCTTTTAACATTTCTTGCAATGCTGGTTTGGTGCTAATATATTCCCTTAGATTTTTTTTGTCTGGGAAGCTCTTTATTTCACTTTCTATTTTGAATGATAGCCTTGTTGGATAGAGTAGTCTTGGATTCAGATCCTTGTTTTTCATGACCTTGATTATTTCATACCATTGCCTTCTGGCCTGTAGTGTTTCTGTTGAGAAGTCAGGTGACAGCCTTATGGGGTTTCCTTTGTAGGTAACCTGTTGCTTATCTCTTGCTGCCTTTAGGATTCTCTCTTTGTCTTTAATTTTTAGCATTTTAATTACTATGTGTCTTGGTGTGGGCCTGTTTGGGTTCTTCTTACTTGGGGCTCTGTGTGCTTCTTGAACTTGAATACCTTCTTCCTTCACCAAATTAGGGAAGTTTTCTGTCACTATTTCTTCTAATATATTCTCTAACCCTTGCTCATTTTCTTCTTCGGGGACTCTTATGATGCGAATGTTGTTACATTTCCAGTTGTCACAGTTCTCTTAAGCTGTCTTCCTGTTTTTTTTTATTGTTTTTTCCTTTTGGTTTTCTGATTGGTTGATTTTTTCTACACTGTCTTCTAATTCACTAATCCAGTCCTCAGCTGCTTCTACTCTTCTGGTTATTCTTTCCAATATGTTCTTTATTTCTGCTATGTCATTTTTCATTTCCACTTGGTTGGTTTTCAGTGTTTCTATATCTTTACTCATGGTGTTGATGTCCTTACTCATGCTATTGAGCTTCCTCAAAATTATGGCTCTGAACTCAACCTCTGATAACTTACTTAACTGAATTTTATTTATCTCATCTTCAGTAGAGTTCCCTTGTTCTTTCATTAGGGATTTGTTTCTTTGTTTCACCATTTTGGCTATTTCAGTGCATTTTGGAGCCTGCCAAATTTTCCCTGTGGGTCTTGGTGTTCTGCTGTTAGTGGCTCCCTCTACTGGGTTTGGATGTGTGTGGGAGGACCCACATTAAACACCACTGTCAAGTCTTACTTTCCTGGGTAGATTTGCAAACCCAGGAAATGTTCAGTTAGCCTCTAGCTTTTTGCCTGGGAGCTGTTAGTCTCAGTTACTTAATGAGCCTTGGGTTATATCCCTCAGATAAATGAAAAACTCCCTCAGGTGTTCAGCGTAAGAGGATTTCCAGAGAGTGGGGCAGATGCTGGTTGTTAATGAGCCTCAATTTGCACTTCTCTGGCCCAGCTGAGTGGGGTTAAATTTCTGAGGGAGGGGCTGCTGCTTCTCCCCAGGGCTCTGGCAATGGGCTCCCTGAGCAAGATGGCCACCATCCTGTGTGGCCGTGACTCAGCAAAAACTGAGCACCCTCCAAATCCGGAGTGTCCCCACACTGTTCCAGTCTAGTCTGCCCCCCCTCTGCCAGAGCCCAAGGTGAGTGGCTGTAGCTAATTTAGTGTTCTGTCCCGGCCCTCTGTGCTATGGAGCCAGCTTGAGATTTTAACCCCGAGGGAGCTGCTCAAAGCTAAAACAGCTGCTGTCCATGGGCTTCTAGCCCACTCTCTCATGCCTCTGCAGACCTACCTGGTTCGATTCAGTGTCCTATTTTCCTGTCTCTGGTTATATGAGTCCTCTCCAGCTGTTTTTGTGTTGCTTTTTCCCAATGATTTGTCTTTATTTTAGTTGTAATTCCAGTTTGGTCCTGGGAGATGATCTGTGTAGCTTCCATTCACTCCACCACCATTTTGGAATCCCTAGCTTGCATTTCTTTATAGTCATCCTGGTAACTTCTTGTGAAGTTTTGTTTTGCTTCTGAGATATTTCCTATATTAAAATTTTATAGTATATTCTTAATCCCTTTTGGCTAGTAAATTAAAACTGATGTCAAATATCAGCATACTGTGATTTGTATTTTTACATAAAATGAGAGTGCATCATTCTGATCAAGTTGCCGCATTGAAGTTTTGTCTGATAGGTCTATATTGAGTAATCAGTACCTATGTGCAAATACTCCCAGGGAAGGAGTAGGTAGTATATAAAAGCGCAAGTAGCAGACCCAGAGGCCCGAGGAAATGAAAGAGTATTTTACAAAGATGAAATGTTTTTGATGAATTAAGGATCTCCTTGGTGATGATAATTTAATGCAGATTTTTACCTCAAATTTGTTATTAAACCTTATAACTTTATTCCTCCATCTATTTAATAAAAAGAATATTTTCAGATCTTGGAATATTTAAAATTTAAACATAAAAGTAATTCTAATTTCTTCTTATGTTACTAATTCTGTTATAATTTTGGGCCAAAACTATCCCAGTTTTGCAGGCAATTTGAAACATTGCTTTTTTTTTTTTTAATCCTCACCCGAGAACATTTTTGCATTTATTTTCAGATAGAACAGGAGGTAGAGAGGGAGGAAGAGAGAGAGAGAGAAACATCGACGGGAGAGACACATTGAGTGGTTGCTACCCACATGACCCCAACCAGGGCCGGGGACAAACCACAACCGAGGTACGTGCCCTTAGCAGAAACCGAACCCGGGCCTCTCTGGCCCGCGGGCTAATGCTCTAACTACTGAGCCAAACTGGCCAGGGTGAAACATTGCTTATTTTTATACCATGTAATTTGGGAAAGATTATTTTATGGACTATGAATAACCTAATGTAAAATATGCATGATTTATTTTAATGCATTATTTGTGTAAAATCATTTGTATATTCTACTTATAGTATGTATTTTCTGTTTCAGTAAAAATACACAAAAAGCTTAGATTCATCTTTGTACCAGCAAGTACTTGACTTCTCAAGTTACCTTTTATTAAAACATTTCCACTAATTCATTCTTTCATGCCTCAATCTCTAAGATCTATCTCAGGTCCTTGGTAAGTTAGGCCTTCCTGAGGAACAACTTGGCTCAGCTTTGAGAGACCACACATACTCAGTGTGTTGCATCATACGCATGGCAAGGTCTAAAGTCAATGTGAAAGGTATCATTTTTGAAAAATCAAATCATTCTTGGGAAGGTTTCACATAGGAGACCACATCCCATCTCACGATAAGGCCCTTCCAATGAGTTTTCCTCTAAGTTGGAACAGCTCACTCTTTTACTGAGTATCATAGCAGTCAGGGTTCCACCAAGAAAAGAAAAACTACTCTCGAGTATTTTAAATAGAGGGAATTTAAAACAATTGATTGCTCTTTTAAAATAGCTGAGAGGGCAAGCAAGAGACTGGGGTAACTGAGAAATTAGCAACAGCAGGAAGCCAGCACTATTCCTACGCTGGTTGCACAAAGGAATGAAATGGGGTAGAGCCTAAGGCCAGGGTCACCCAGAGGAGGCTGAACCGTAGCAGAGAAGAACAGGGTCCTAGAGGTGACGCAGCTGGCAGCAAAGAAGGCAGAGAAGTACTCTGGCTTTTCTTTTCTTTCTGCCATTAACTCCCATTGGCAGGACCTGCCTGGAAGCCAGAGGCCACAGGAGCTTGGAAAGTATAGCCTTTGGGTGTCAACTCCTCTGAGTTAGAGAACAGAAGTCCAGCAGGGTCAGAATTGGCACAAGCACTAAGTAGCTGGCTTGCATTTGGAGGACAGGTCGTGTGGAGAACGCGTATCCTTAAACAGCAGAATCACAGCAGGTGAAGATGTCACAGTACAAGAAATCCTCTGGGAACAAGATTGGTCTGTCCATCTCAAGTCCACCCCAGAAAGAGGATTTGGGGGAAATGCCTGCCCTGGACTCCTATTTTTCATTCACATCCCTCCTCTACTACTTCCCACCTGCCTCCTTTCCCTGTTTCTCCTCCCCTCAAATTGGGCTAGTGGGAAATGTGAGCAACAGGATTGCGTTTTAAAAATCAAACATAAAAATAGAACATGAAAATTTTTTTTAGTGCCTGACTGGAAAGGAGCTAAAGCATTCAGGAAACTACATTTATGGAAGTGTTGGGAAAGAGGAAGTAAGAACAGTCATTTCTTAAAAGACTCATGAAAGACAGAAAATAAAATCTTAAGGAGACAGTGTTCTCAAAATCGTACTCTATTTAAAACTTCATCTACCTAATTACTCTCACAGTTTAGATAAAAAGTTATATCACCATATGACCACCCTAATATACCTGTTTCTGACAACTCAGCCACTGACAAGTTTCACACTTTGTGGATTCTAGTTCTTTGCACTAGACCTGTGTGCTTTCATAAAGGAAGCCATCTGGCCGATGTTTACGCTTTGGTCCCTTCACCAGGATGTTGAGTCCTACCTTGAATTCATTTGTGGGAAATGCTTGAATTCATTTCCCCCTGGATTGAAATGCTAGGGTTCTTCATGGAAGTCAGCGAAGAACCAGATTATTTATACCAACTATCCACTAGATTATTGGCCCAAATTTTCCTTCCGAAGGCCATAAGCCAGTTATTATTAACAAGAAATAAGAGTTAACAAACAAATATGTATTTTTATTTTTTTTAGCTTTATTGAGGTATAATTGACCAAATAAATTGTAATATATTTAAATTGTACAATGTAGTGATTTGATATCCATATTCATTGTGAAAGGATTTCCACCATCAAGTTAATTAACATGTCTATCACTAAACACAGTTACCTTTTTTTTCTTTTTCTCGGTGAGAACTTTTAAGATCAACTCTCATCAAATTTCAATTATACAATAAAGTATTATAAACTACAGTCACCATGCTATACTTTAGACCCTTAGAATTTATTCATCTTATAAATTAAAGTTTATTCCTTTTACCAACTTCTACCCATTTTCCCCACTTCCCAGCCCTTAACTCTTTGTTTCTGAGTTTGACGTTTTTTGTTTTTTTTTTTAGATTCCACATATAAGTGATAGCATACAGTAATTGTCTTTCTTCTATCTGGTTTATTTCACTTAGCATACTGCCCTAGGTGCACCCATGTCACAAATGGCAGGATTTTCCTCTTTTTTACATCTGATGAATATTCCATTACATATATATGTAATCTTTATCCATTCATCCATCAACAGACATTTAGGTTGCTTTCATACCTTGGCTATTGCAAATAATGCTGCAATGAATATGAGAGTACAGATATGTCTTTGAAATAGTGATTTTATTTCTTTAGACATATACCCAGAAGTGGAATTGCTAAATCATTTGATAATCATATTTTTAATTTCCTGAGAAACTTCCTTACTGTTTTCAGTGGCTGTATCAGTTTATATTCCCACCAAGGGTCCTCTGTTTTATACCCACATACACACCAGCTTTTATCTGTTGTCTTTTTGGTAATAGTCATCCTAACAGGGGAGAGGTGATATTTCATTGTGGTTTTAATTTGCATTTCCCTGATGATCAGTGATGTTGAACATTTTTCATACACCTATTGGTCATTTATATGTCTCCTTTGGAAAAATGTTTATTTAGGGCTTTTGCCCGGTTTTTTTTTTTTTTTTTTTTTTTTTTTTGGTACGTGCCCCCAGCAGGAACCGAACCCAGGACTCTCTGGTCCGCAGGTCGATGCTCCAACCGCTGAGCCAAACCGTCCAGGGTGTTTTGCCTGTTTTTAAATTGGGTTATTGTTGGTTTTGTTTTATTTTTGCCATTGAGTTATATAAGTTTCTTATATATTTTGGATATTAACTCTTATTAGATATATGGTTTGCAAATATTTTCTCAGTTGCCCTTACATTTTGTTATTGTTTCCTTTGCGGTGTAGAAGCTTTTTAGTTTGATGTAATACCACTTATTTGTTTTTGCTTTTGTTGCCATTGTTTTTGGTGTCAAACTAAAAAATCATTGTCAAGGAGCTTGCCCCTATGTGTTCTTTTAGAAGTTTTGCAGTTTTAGGTCATGTTCAAGTCTTTAATCAATTTTGAGTTGATTTTTTTTGAGTATTGTATGATAGGGGTCCAATTTCATTCTTTTGCATGTGGCTATCCAGTTTTCCCAATAGCATTTATTGAAGAGACTATCCTTTCCCTATTGTGCATTCTTTTCTAAAAAAATATTTTTTTTCTTTTTTGATTTTAGAGAGAGAGGAAGGGAAAGGGAGAGAGAGATAGAGACATCGATGAGAGAGAACATTGATTGGCTGCCTCCTGCATGTTCCCCACTAGGGATTGGGCCCATATCCTGGACATGTGCCCTGAAGGAGAATTGAACCGGTGACCTCTTGGTGCATGGGTCAATGCTCAACCACTGAGCCACACCAGCCGGGCCCTATTGTGTATTCTTGATGCTTTTGTCAAAAATTAATTGACCATATGTGTATGGGTTTATTTCTGGCCTCTATTCTGTTTCATCGTCTATGTGTCTGTCTTTATGCCAATACATGCTGTTTTGATTACTGTAGCTCCGTAATATTGTTTGAAATCAAGAAATGTGTTGCCTCTAGCTTTGCTCTTCTTGCTCAAGATTGCTTTGGCTATTTGGAGTCTTTTGTGGTCCCTTACAAATTTTAGAATTGCCTTTTCTATTTCTGAAAAGAATGACATTGGAATTTTGGTAGAGATTGCATTAAATCAGTAGATTATGTGGGTTAGTGTGGACAATTAATTCTTCCAATCCATGAATACAGAATGTCTTAAAAAAAAATGTTTTCATTGATATTTTAGAGAGGAAGGGAGAGAGAGATAGAAATATCCATGTGTGAGAGAAATATCAATTGGCTGCCTCCTGCACGCCCTCTACTGGGGATTGAGCCCAAAACCCAGGCATGTGCCCTGATGGGGAATTGAACCAGGACCTCTCAGTCCATGGGATGATGCTCAATCCACTGAGCCAGGCCAGAATATCTTTTGATTTATTTGTTTCTTCTTCAATTTCTGTTGTCATTATCTTACAGTTTTCAGCGTACAGGTCATTCACCTCTTTGGTTAAATTTATTCCTAAGTATTTTAAATTTTGATGCTATTGTAAATGGAATAGTTTTCTTAATTTCTTTGTTCAATATTTTGTCATTAGTGTTTAGAAACACACCTGATTTTTGTCCATTGCTGCCCTGTTTACTATGTTCCTGTGAGACTCCTGCATCTGAGCCCTGGTGGCTGTCAGAGGCAGATGGTTGTGGGCCTGTCCCTGTGTAGCAGCCATAAAAGTCAGGCGCCAGACGTGTGGCCCAGAACCTTTGCTCTTCAGGGAGAAGCTGGGAGTCTGGGGTTCCCTCCTGATTATAAGGTGCTGTACTGGGGGTGGGGTTAATGGTGAAAGTGTGTCTCAGCCTTTCCTACCCGTTTCGGTGTATTTTCTCAGTCATTAAAGTACAGGGCACACGGAGTGTAGGAGTCACTCAATGAGTTCTGGATCTCACTCAGAAGGAATCGACTGATGTGTGGTTGTCTATTTGGTTTGTCCAAAGTGGGAGGGGAAGTTACAAGCCTTCTATCGAACCATCTTGGTGATGTCCTTGGCATGACATTCTTCAGTGGCAAATATCTTCTCCTTTGGGCCACACAGGACTTCCTCTTGTCTGAGCACCCCCATTTGAATCTTGCTGAACACCAAAAATATTTGGTTTTAAATTGGCATTGAAGAGAAACACTTAAAATCAAATCTGGTCACATGGACCCAAACGACCTGCTAAGGAAATCTAAAATATATAACAGATATTGCTTTCATATTAAGGAAACAGCCTGAACAGGTAAGTTCCTATAACTTCAAACAGAAAATAGCAGGTAACCATGCTTTTGATAAATGAGCAGCTACTGTACCATCTCTTAGTGTCTTGAATTCCAGTAAGACCTGAAGCCTAATCAAGATGGTGAGTCATATACATACACACATATATATGACTTTGGTGGGTGCATTTTAAAATTGCTGTAATGAGGGAGCAGTTATCACTTCCTGGAACAGAAAACATTTCTGGTATATACCCAAGAAGAATGCAAATAGTTAGGCCTATGTAGGGAATAATAAATCACATGAGCATAGGAAAAGAAAGAATGTGCTCAGTGAGCAGTGTGAAAATGTGATCAGGTGCTTTAAAACATCAATTATGAAAGTTCTGTAAATGTGATGGAGAGAAAAAGAAGACTGACCTTGACCAACAACATCAGCTGGACCTGAAAAAAATCCCAGAAGTTCAACTAAGTGCATTGAAGCACTTTACCAGTTAAAATAGGGCATAACTATGACACCTTTCCTTTTGGGTGCATTTAATTCAGAACTATAGTATTAGCCCTACTTTCTTGGTTAGTGTTGAGAAACCACTCAATCTTGGATGTATTTATGTGAATCTGAATTTTCAATTCAGATAACTTTCTCTTGACACTTATCTTAGATGGATTATTTAAATGTACCTGCCTGAAACTATTTCTCAGTTCAAGTTCTGCTGAATATTAGTGTCCCATGAGATTAACTTAATGGGTGTCCCATACAAAATAAATAAACTGGGAAACATGCTCACACGTTCCTGTTTCACTTTAGGATCATGTGACACACTTAATATCCTATATAAAGAATGACTCCTTAAAGGGGATGAGGTCCAATTTTCAGTTTTCTTCAAATATATTTGATCACTGATCGCCACCATAAGCCCTTGCTTTTTTGCTAAACATCTATCTATATATGTAGAGACACATTTGTTCTACAAAATATGGTTTAGAAAATGCTGATATTGAAGATGGCAAATGGCTGACAAAAGTTTGGGAATCTTTATGTATTTTTGTGTCATTTTGAGTTTGAGGTAGAAGAAATGTGTCCTTTCCTGAGATAATGAAGAGGCTGAATGGATGACATGTTTTCCCAGCACAGATGGCCGATTTCAGGTGCTCTGGCAAGCAACTTTGCATCCCTAACAAATACAAAGTGTTTTTTACCTTCAGCTTGTGGTAAAATGTCACACATCATGAGGTTGATAAGCAGTTCAAAAATAATATCTCCTATTCCTTTGAAACTAAATCCAGAAAAACCTGAAGAAGCTTTGCAATTACTGCCAAAATGTTTCAGAGGGCGTTAGGTTGCTGGAAGCTGGGAGAGGGGTGGGGAAGGAGATGGATGCTGGTCACCAAGAATAAGGGCTCTATTTGCGATGGGCATTTGTAGCGTAGCACTTTGTTATTAGTAAGTGTATTTTTTGAAATTGGAATTATAATTTGTTGAATTTTAATGATAAGCAAAGTACATTTTCCTGAATGTAGGAATATAAATCAGCTAATTTGAGCCATAATTGTAAAAAGTATTACCCTTAGCATATGGAATGTAACAACAGAAACAATAACTTTATAATACATTATTTTTCTTTGAAGTTTTGCAAGGGAGAAAAAAGTGAAAATCAGGACCTGGGAGGGGGGACAGTTGTTTGTTTATTTGTTTGTTTTTTTGCAGATGATTATAAAACACACACATGTTAATTAAATTTTCAGCTAGATTTTATTCAGCAGAAACCTTAGCTGTTAGAAGTAATTCTACTTGCATCTTAATTTTGCTTTCTCAATCAGTATGTTAAGCATTCTTTCTTTCTTAATTTATATATTTTTTCTGTCAGGAATGGGATTTGAACCCACACCTCCACAGGAGATGTTAACCATTCTTTAAAAACTACCTTTAAATACACCATAAATATATTAAACAGCAGTTCTCTAATTGAGAGCACTAATTCAATTCAGCAAATACTTGTTAGATACCTACTATTTGTACTTCAGTGAATACATTCATGAATAAGATTGTCTTTAATCTCAAGTTTATGATCTTTGTGGGGAGATGATAAGAAAAATATATTTTAAAAAAACACCAAAAATAAGTGAGTTACAACAGTTGCCATTCGAGAGATTGAAAGGGTGTTCCTAACCTTCCAGGGATGAGAAAGACTTTACACAGAAAGTAGCATTCGAGATGGACTTTGAAGGCTGAGGTCAAATTTTGAGAGGTGTGGTTGGCAGGCAGGAAACAGAAAGCAAACACTGAATAGAAACTGAAAAATCTGTGAGTGAGGAAAAGCAAGCCATTCAGTTTGGCAGGAGTTGGAATACTCGTTAGGGAGTAAGGTGAAATAGAGTTACAAAAGCAAATTGTGAAGTACTTTGTATCAGACTGCAGGAACAAAGGACTCTCCAAATCACAATTATGTAACAAGCTATTTTTCATTTATATTTTGTTTCCATTGTGGGTTGCGCGCAGCTCTGCTCCATAGCAAGGTCCAGGCTGAAGATACCATCAGTTCTGGCTGAGGGTAAGAGAATACGGCCTAACTGCAATAGCCCTCACAGTATCTGTTTGAAAGTGGCATGTATTACAAGCAAGTCATAGGGCCAAGCCTGCCATCAGTGGAGTAGGGCTATAAAGGAAGGGACAGCAGGTATTTTGAACAATTTACCAAAAGCTTTGAAAGCCAGTATGAATCTTTTGCACTTAATTCTTTAGATGGCAAATTTCTAGACAAGAACATATGGTTTGGTTAAAAAAAAAAAAAATCAGGGTGGATGTTAGTGTGTGTGTGTGTGTGTGTGTGTGTGTGTGTGTACATAAGAATTCTTAAGGGTAATTGTTATAAATGTAGGTTCCAGGATCCCAGGAGGTCTGATTCAGTGTGCCCAGGAATCTGCACTTTTAGCAAGCTGCCAGTTGAATAGTATGTAGGTGGGGTACAGACGTAATTTTAAGAAACCCTGGATTAAGGAAAAAATGGGGAGTGAGCAGGTGCAGGTGAGATGGGGCAGTGAGCGAGGAAGTGGTAGGTTGTCTGTAGGTGTGAGGTCAAGGTGCAATGTGGACAGAGTAAGTGGCCAATACAGAGGCAGATAGATATACTGGAAGAGGAGAACAGGTAGGACTGGAATTACTGAAGAAGGAAGGACATGGCAGAAATAGCCAGGAAACCATAATGAAAGGAGCAGATCTTTGGAAGTGAGATTAAGAGTATCAAGGGTTCTTAATCTTCACTAAGAAGTAGGAGGCAAGCAAATCATTGAAAACTTGAGGAGAGCAAAGGTAATAATCAGGAAGTCACAGGAAATGCAAAGAGCATAAGGCAGTTATTGAAAAAGTGTTGACTAAAACTTAGCACATAAATCAATTTTTGCACTGGGCCGGCAGGGGGCACTATGGTAGCACATTACGCTGGTTATTTGGGCTCAGCTTGTAATGCTAGCTCTTGTTGAATAGGATTATTAACCCAACCTAAAGTGCAATATTTGGGGAGCTTCATTTATTACTTTTATAGCTGTGCACCTTCATAGAAAGAACTTTCAAGGTTTTTCTTCTAATTATTAAGGCATGTTTTTTGTTGTTGTTTTTTTTTTTTTTTAGTGCCAGTTCCTATAGTCAAAAGAAATTAATTTGTAGAGTTTAAGGGAATTGTTACCCTTTTATTGATTTCAGTTGAGGCATAGAATGGAGATTAAAAGAGAGGAGAAAAGAGAAAAGTGCATCTGTAGCATGACTCCTAGAAGGGACTCTCTGGGTCACAGGCTACAGACTTTGTACATTTTGGTAGATGCTGTCCGGATGTCTTCCAGAAAGACTGGGCCAGTTTACTTCTGCAGCAATGATAGCTCGAGGGTCTTATTTCTTAACACTTCTGAAAACCCACCGTATATGTAAGCTTTTAATACTTACTGCTCTGACAGGGAAAATACGGACTTTTAAGGTAGTTTTAACTTTCTCTTGTGGAAGGATGGGTACTTTTCACATTTAAATCTTATTCTTTTTTTTTTTCTGTGAACTATATTTTCATGTTTTTCCCCCTATGGGTTACTGATCTTTTACTTATTGATTGATAGGAGCTTTTTTTATGGGCTCAATCACAGATGTAGTTAACAATAGAATAAATAAATTGTGCTTTTCCACAGATGAATGATGAATGGCCTTCAAAGCAATCCCCTCCCCCACTCACACACTTCATTCACTAATCACATAGCTTATTGGCATGCATCTAAAAGTACTATTTTAAATCATCTTTGGGTAGTCTGCTGTATGGAATCGTTTGCCTCAAGAGTGCCAAATTTCTTTCATTTTTATAGTTCATTTCAATATGGAGAAAAGCCAAGAGTTAAATGATGACGAATCAGGTGGATGTGGGGGTTGGCACATTTTTACTGGCCTGCAATGACCAAATGTCAAGTTGTGCTTTCAGATTCCCCGTGCTTCAAATGGAGCATTTTCAGAAAATGTCCTGGATGTGCTAGACTCTGATGACTGTCAAGAGTCAATGGGCTCTCGAGTGAGGGTAATCGTAAGAGCCCAACCACTGATATCCCCACTACTGCCAGCCACTCACTCCTTAGTAATCACGTTTGTTTTGTAACAGCTTGAGATATAATAATACACTACACAGTTCACACATTTAGAGTGTAAAATTCAATCGTTTTTAGTGCATTCACAGAATTGTGCGACCATTACCACAGTCAATTTTAGAACTTTTTCTTTCCTCCCAATTTTTATCCACCTCCTTCACTGTTACCCCAACCTCCCCTTCCTCCCCAGCCCTAAACAACCACTAACATCTATTTTCTGTCTCTATATGTTTGCCTATTTGGGATACTTTGTATAAATGGAATCATATAATATGTGGTAGTTTGTGACTGGCTTCTTTCATTTTCCATAAGGATTTTAAGGTTTATCCATGTTGCAGTGTATCTGCATTTTATTTATTTTTTTCTATGGCCAAATAATATTCCATCATATAAATATGCCACATTTTGTTTATCCACTAATCAGTTGATGGACAATTCAGTTGTTTCTTTGGCTATTGTAAATAATACTCCTAAATATTTACATACATGTTTTTGTGCGGATGTATGTTTTCATTCTTCTTGGGTCTATACCTGGAAGTACACTTATGAGGTCAAATGGTAACTTTGTGTTTAATGACTGTTTTCTACGGTGGTTCACCATTTTACAGCTTGACCAACAATGTAGGAATTTTCCAATTTCTCTATATCCCCACCCATACTTGTATTATTCCTTTTTTTTTTAAGCCATCCTGGTACGTAGAAGTGGTAGCTCATTGTGTTTTGTTTTTGTTTTTGTTTTTAGGGTCTATGCTCTAATATTTTTTTATTGTGGTAAAATACGCATAACAAAATTTACCACTGTAACCAAGTTTAAGTGTATAGTTTGGGGCATTAAGTGCATTCACATTGTTATGCATCAGTGTGGCTTTGATTCACATTCCCTGATGACTAAAGATGTTGAGCATCTTTCCTGTGCTTATTGGCCATTTGTATATCTTCCTTGCAGAAATGACTGTGCAAATTTTTAACTCATTTTTAAATTGGATTGTCTTTGTTGTTGGTGGTGACTTGGAATAATTTTTTATATATTCTGGACAAGGGATCCTTATCAGATATAAGTTTGGCAAATAAGTTCTCCCATTCTGTAGGTGGTCTTTCCACTTCTTTTATAGGTTTCTCTTATGCATAGAAGTTTTCAATTTTTATGAAGTTCAATTTATCAATTTTTTTCTTTTGTTGCTTGTGTGTTTGGTATCATATCTAGGAATCCACTGCTGAATGTAAGATCATTAAGAGTTACCCTGTGTGTTCTTCTAAGAGTTTTATAGTTTGATTCTTACATTTAGGTCTTTTTTTTTTTTTTTTCATTTTGAGTTAACTTTTTAAATGGTGTGAGGTAGGGCTACACCCATTTAAAAAATTCCATCTTTTTTTCTTTTTTTTATCCTTACCCGAGGACATTTTTCCATTTTTTGTTCAGATAGAGTGGGAGGGAGAGAGAGGAAGAGAGAGAGAGAGAGAAACATCGACGTGAAAGGGACACATTGAGTGGCTGCCTCCTGCAGGACCAACCAGGGCCAGGGGCAAATTGCAACCGAGGTACGTGCCCCTAGCGGGAACCGAACCTGGGTCTCTCTGGACTGCAGGCCGACACTCTAACCGCTGAGCCAAACCAGCCAGGGCAAAAAAATTCCATCTTAATATAAAGAAAGCAAGCAAACCCTATGAAAAGCAATTTGGCGATATCTATACCCTCCCAATTCCACTTCTAGAAAGTTATCTCAGAAACATGATAAGGATGTATTTAAAAGGGTACTTATTGCACTTGTTTTTTTATGCAAAGCATTTAGAATAACCCAAATGTCTACCAAAAGAAACTATTAAATAAATTGTGTAACAAATGGAATACTATAAGGCCATGAAGAAGAATGAAGCTCTCCATGTGCTGATTTGGAAGGCTCTCCAAAAAAAAAAATGTTTTCTAGTGAAAAAATAACAAGATTTAGGACAGAATAGTTTTATGTGTTAAAACATTGGGACAATAAGTATCTGTATCACATATTTCTTATATAGGTATAAGAGGCTCTGCAAGGATTCATTAGAAATCAAGAATAGTAGATTCCTGCGAGGCAGTGGTCACTGGGTGCAAGGCAACTGAAGGGGAGTTTTCCTATGTACATATGATTTTCTGTGGTTAAAAGATGGAAATATATCACCAAACAATTGAATAAATATTTGTTAAAATTTAAAAGTACCTTCTGGGGGAAAAAAAGTGGGGTTGGGTAACAAAGCCAAACTTTGTTACCCAGTGGGTATTGCACACATTTTTTTCCCAGTTGAAACATAAGTGTTTTCTTTTTTACCCACTGAGTATGATATTGACCGTGGGTTTGTCATATATGGTCTTTATTACATTGAGGTATGTTCCCTCTATTCCCACTTTGTTGAGATATTTTATCATAAATGGGTACTATATTTTATCAAATGCTTTTTTTTTTTTGCATCTATTGATATGATTATGTGGTTTGTATCCTTCATTTTGTTTATGTGATATGTCACATACATTGATTTGTGGACATTGTACCAACCTTACATCCCCAGAATAAATCCCACTTGATCATGGTGTATAATCTTTTTAATATATTGCTGGATCCAGTTTGCTAATATTTTGTTGAGGATTTTAGCATCTATGTTCATCAGGAATATTGAGCAAAAACTAAAAGTGTTTCCTTAAGATCAGGAACAAGACAGGGATGTCTGCTTTCACCACTCTTATTCAACATAGCACTGGAAGTGCTAGCCACAGCAATCAGACAAGAAGAAGAAATGAAAAGCATCCAAATTGGAAAGGAGGAAATAAAACTGTCATTATTCACAGATGACATGATATTTTACATAGAAAACCCTAAAGACTCCACCAAAAAGCTACTAGATCTAATAAGTGAATTTGACAAAGTAGTAGGATACAAGGTTAATATTCAGAAATCGGTGGTATTTCTTTCTTTTTTTTTTTAATTTATTGATTTTAGAGAAGAAGGGAGAGAGAGAAACATAGATTTGTTTTTCTACTTAGTTATGCATTCATTGGTTGATTCTTGTATGTGCTCTGACCAGGGATCAAACCCACAACATTGGAGTATTGGGAGGACAGTCGAACCAACTGAGCTACTCGGCCAAGACTCAGTGGCATTTCTATACACCAATAGTGAACTATCAGAAAGAGAAACTAAGAAAACAATCCCATTTACTATTGCAACAGCAAAAAAATAAGGTACCTAGGAACAAAGTTAACCCTTAGGTAAAAGACCTGTACTCAAAAAACTATAGAACATTGAAGGAAGAAATAGAGGAAGATGCAAACATATACCATGTTCATGGATTGGAAGAATTAACATCATTAAAATGTCCATACTACCCAAAGCAATCCATAGATTCAACACAATTCCTACTAAAATACCAATGGCATATTTCACAGAACTAGAATAAATACTTCAAAAGTTTATATAGAACCAAAAAAGACCCCAAATAGCCTCAGCAATCTTGAGAAAGAGGAACAAAGTTGGAGGGATCACAATACTGGATATCAAACTATACTACAAGGCCATTATAATCAAACCATCCTGGTACTGGCATTAGAACTGGCATATAGGTTAATGGAACAGAACAGAGAGCCCAAAAATCAATCCAAACCTATATGGCCAATTAATATTTGACAAAGAGGCAAGAGTATACGGGAAAATTGGACAAGTACATGCAAAAAAAAAAAAAAAAGGAAACTAGACCACCAAACTTACACCATACACAAGAATAAATTCAAAATGGATAAAAGACTTAAATGCAAGTCACAAAACCATAAAAATCCTAGAAGAAAACATAGGCAGTAAAATCTCAGACATCTCTCATAGCAATATTTTTGCCAATATGTTTCCTAAGGCAAGGAAAATAAAGGAATATGAAAAGGAAACCCACTGTATGAGAGTACATGATACATACATCTGGTAAAGGGGTTAATTTCCAAAATACATAAAAAACTTATACAACTCAACACCAAGAAAACAAACAGTCCAATTAAAAAATGGGCAAAGACACTTCGCCAAAGAGGACATACAGATGACCAATAGACATGTGAAAAAAACTGTCAACATCACTAATTATCAGAGAAATGCATATTAAAACCACAATGAGATATTACTTCATACTTGCCAGAATGGCTATCATCAATAAATCAACAAACAACAAGTACTAGAAGGATATGGAAAAAAGGAAACCCTCGTGCGCTGCTGGTGAGAATGCAGACTGGTGCAGCCACTGTGGAAAACAGTATAGAGTTTCCTCAAAAAATTAAAAATGGAAGTGCCTTTTGACCTAGCAATTCCACTTCTGGTAATATATCCTAAGAAACCTGAAACACCAATTTGAAAAAATATATGCACCCCTATGTTTATAGAAGCATTATTTGCAATAGCCAAGATCTGAAAACAGCCCAAATGCCCATCAGTAGATGAGTGGATAAAAAACTTGTGGTACATTACACAATAGAATGCTACCCGGCTATAAAAAAAGAAGTAAATCTTACCTTTTGTAACAGCATGGATGGACCTGGAAATAAGTGAAATAAGCCAGTCAGAGAAAGACAAGTACCATATGATCTCACTTACGTGTGGAAACTAATGGACAAAATAAACTGACGAACAAAATAAAAACAGAGGCATGGCTACATGGAACAGACTGACAGCTGTCAGGGGGATGGGGGTTTGGATAAAAGAAGGCAAAGGGATTAGCCAAAGGATATATATGCATAACCCATTGAAACAGACAACAGTGTGGTGATGGCCTGAGGGAAGGGGGGAATGGGCTGGGTGGAGGTGGGCAGAGGGGGGTAAAATGGGGACATCTGTAATAGTATCAACAATAAAAATAAAGAAATAAAAGAAACACAAGTGACTACTAACCTACTAAATACAGTCACACCATAGCTAAATGAGGCTAGGGTTGTGGTTTGTGGCCATGAAGCAGAGCAGCAAACTGGTCCCTAGGATGCTGAACTAATGGCCCTGACCTCATTCACACAGTAAAAAGCCAAGGTCACATGGGAAGGTTTGCACATTAAGGATTCTAAAGAGAAAGGCTGTTGAAGGAACATAAAACTGTGTGAGTACATTGTTCACTGTTTTATTACTAATATGGACTTTGACATTAGATTTCTTACATTCTTGCCCCTTGGCAATGTGTAGTAGATGTCCTTGAAAAGAATGACCCTCCCTAGCACATGCATAGCTGTTCTTCAGCCTGGGGAAACCAGACAAAGCTGACCACCTCACCACTGCTGTTTCACCCAGGCTGAATGGAATAGCAGTTTTGGAAAGCTTGCTCTAGTCTTTAAACATTTCTAAAGTTGTCTCTTGGCAGTTTATTCTCAACCCTTTGAAAAACAGTTGTGATTGTAGCCTGTTTTTGCTGAAAGAGAGCTCACGTCTTCAATGTAAAATTGTCTAGTGAAAGTATATTTCCCTTTTCTGACTCCTGTGGTTACCACTGCAACTGCAGCAAAAGTGGGCTCAGACGTGGGAACTTGGGGCAGGAAACCTAAAAACATGCAGTGGTCCTTTTAACCCTGTCAGTGTGTACTAGACCAGAAGACCTGTGCTTACATGCAATTCTGAAGGGCACCCAAACGGGACTGGCATTCTGAAAACAAGTGTCATGGGTTCAAAAAATGGAGGCTCACAGTGTGAAGAAGGAGGTGATTCGAATTCCTTCTGTTTTTATCCTCCTTCGAGTATGAGCCGAAAATATCAGCTCCCTTAGTGGGACACTGAACTGGGCTATTTTAAAAATTAAACTCCATTCTGATCAGTTATTGCTGCAAGTAAACACCCGAGCAGTTTTCTAAAATCCCTGGGACTGACACCCAGAGGAACCATAAAGATAAGGGTTTAACTATGGCCTTGGGAAACTTGGAGGGACCATAAAAAGAAAGAGATTAATGACTGCCCTGACCCCTGCAACAGATTCCCCCTGCCTCTGGAGCAGTCTGTATCAGCCCCGGCACCAATTAAGCGGCACCAAGAAGAATGTAGGTTTTTTGAACGTAGTTTTTTCTGTAGTTTGTGCCTATATAAGCAAAGAACAAAGGAAGCTTGGGCTGTGATTTGGGGAGAGCCCCTACAGCCCGCCGGTGAATAAAGTGCTCCTTACAATTCAGCTGTACATCTCTGGTTATCTTGCTGACATGTTACAACAATACCATGAAGAATCACAGTCCTGAGAGAAGTGGTTGAGGAAGGGGCGGTAGGAGGGGGAGAAGAAAATATCAGCATAATAAAATCAAACTTGAGAAAGCAAAAGAATGCCAGCAGAAAGAAAGAAATTGGTCTTAGAAATATCATATAAATAATATATTATTGGGGGGGTGGGTGGAGGTGGAAGAGGGGAGGGCATAGAGGGGATACATGGTGATGGAAAAAATAAAAATAAATTTAAAAAACTTTAATGAGAAATATGGGGAAAAAAGAATACAATTGTGATATATACATATATATTGCACACAGTCCTTTCCTTTCCTAACTCTGGATAAAGATGTCTTCAAAAAGACAAACTCCAGAACAAAACCGAGTCACCAGAAAAGCTCTCAACAAATTAATGGACTCTTTAAAAGACCTAGGATGAGTGAGTCCAGGTGTAACTAGAAGCTGAAAGGAAAGCTGTCTAGCTAAGCCCGAACATGCTGACCTTCTTGTGGTGGAGGCACTGGGTGCCCTTCATTCCCCTCCATGGGGCAGTGAGGGCAAAGAGATTGGTGGGAGACTTGGAAGTCCCAGCTTGCTACTGTTAGGAATCCCTTTCTCCTCTAATAGTGCAGGAGCTATGAAGGAAAAAGAGTCACGCGAGCCAGCTGGCCGCTTGAAGCTCCATTTTGAAAACTGGGAGTGAGCTCTGGATGGAAGTGAGGCAGACACCCAACGGCGTTGCTCCTGTCCTGTGGTTGGCATGAGGCACCGTGGGCATCACTACCACTTTGCCTGGAAGTAGAGTCAGACCTCCTACATTATTGTTTAAAAAGGGGCCAACCATTAGGCTTTCACATTGTTTTGCTAACTGCATTCCATCCTCTGGGCTTGAAAACTTGGAGGCAAGTAAAAGTCACTAAAATGTAGCCAGTTCTTTCCTGGCAGAGGTAAATTTTCCTTTTCATTTTTGCAGAAGGCTCAAAAGGGAGATTAAAGGAACTCCAGTTTAACCTTCTACTCATTGCTGCTTTTCTCTTATTTTTAATGAGAAACCATCAGCCTCTTTTTAATAATCTCCAAATACATGAGCTCACCTCTGCCAAAGGGATGTCCAATTCGTTGCTGGAAAGCGCTCTGGTTTAACGTGTTTCTTTGTATTTCACTGATGATTGCTCTTGAATAGCTTGGTGTTGCCCCACTGAGCAAAACCAGTTACTCTTTCTCATGATAATCCTCCAGATAGGGAACATGACTCTCATCTTATGTCCACCCCAGGAGCTATTTGCAGTCTCCACATGCCATGCCTTTTCCCAGGACTGTGGCCCCATCTGCATGCTGGTCTTCAAGCCGCAGTCCCCCCTGTGACGGGTGTTGTACCTTGCTGCTGGATTTAATCAGAAGCAGCTTTAACTTTGTCAATCACCTGTTGAAGAATCACCACAAGGCCCCTGTTTTGTTAAAATCAATTCCAAGCCAAGGCTTTTCCCCCAACCAGCCCTAATTGGTCTATGAAACATTGCGTCCCTGTTTCCCAGTAAAGCCATTGTGCTTTGGAAGGGCCAGCCTTAGAAATGGTTCCCTCACTCACTTTGCCCACCTGTGCTTCCAACCTTAGGCTGCCTGGTGCTTTCTTATCTGGAAAGCTTTAAGTTGGCTTCTCCAAAATCATAATTCTGTGTGGCCTTCAAGTTTCAACTTCTCCATAAAGCCTACCCTGGACAAAACTGTTTTAAATGAAGTGACACATGTTTTGAATTCTTTCCAAAAAGAGAAATGTTTCAAGTCAGGTCCCCTGGGAAACAAACTTTAAAATGGAGATTTGTGAACAGGAAGTTTATGGGGAGTATTCTCAGACACAACCCCTAGGAGGAAATAAAAGGTCTGAGCCGGCGGGAGATCACATCCACAGCACAAGGCCAATGTAGAGCAAAGTGGCTTTACTGCATGTGCCTGGGTGCAGGCAGGCTGACTCCTTAAAAGAGCACCGCATGGAAATCTCTTTATTATCTGGCTTTTATAGGCCCAAACTACAGAAACCAAAAAAACTACATTAAAAAATCCCACATTTTCTTGGCACCGCTTAATTGGTGCCGGGGCTGATACAAACTGTCTCAGAGGTAAGGAGAGTCTACTTCAGCAGAGGTCAGGGCCATCATTAATCTCTTTCTTTTATATGATCCCTCCAAGCTTCCCAAGGCCACCATTAACCCCTTATCTTCATGGCTCCTCTGGGTGTCAGTCCCAGGGTTTTTAGAAAACTGCTCGGGTGTTTACGTTCAGGAATAACTGGTCAGAATGGAGTTTAATTTTGTTAAAACATTATTAACCCTTTCAGGAAATAAGAAAAGCAAGATTAGAGGGAAATTTGAACTGTGATGCAGTTTCAATAGAGGCTTCAGTCAAATCTCAGGAGCTGTGGTGGGCCTTCAGAGTTGTCCTCATTGAGGCAGGAGTCAGCCTTTGTACCCCTGTGTGGACCCGTCAGTGGGTGTGGGCTGCCCTGGGAAGGAATATAACTGTGAGCAGACAGCTCCTGCTGAGAATAGTTCCTGGGGATGAACTCTCTTGAGTCCTTAACAGGCAACACTTTCCGCAGCTGAGAAAATGAGTGTATCAGTTCTGAGGCAGAATCCAGCTGGCAGGCCATAGCATCTCCACAACATGCAATTAATAACAGCATAGCTTGCACTGGTCTAGATGCACAGAATTCAGGTGATTCTGATGCACCCTCCTCCCTGGTAAGAACCACTGTTCTAGCCCTTTGGGGTGGCTTGAGGGGCCAAGGGTTGGGATGGTATTCATTAATTAACATAGCAGTGCATATTGAGAGAGGACAGGTGGATATGGGTCAATATAGCTGAAAAGGGTTTAAAATAAAAATGATATTAATATTGCATGCAGTTTGGATATAGTTTTTGTCTTAAATATTAGGAAATTCCTATAATTTTATTGTGAGAAAAAAATGTCTGAATATAGTCCAGTTGCTTCCAGGCTTTGGAGAGTTGATCAGTTTAATTTTATTAGTAGAACTACTGTGTATAGTATATTTATTGGCATATTACAGACAGAAAAATACATAAATACTAAGGGCACAGCTTGATAAACTTTCATTTAGTGAAGAAACAATTATACCCAGCACCGAGGCTGGGAAAGAACTTTACCATACCTGAAAGTCCCATGCACTCCCTTCTAGTCCCTATTCGCTGAGAAGGGTAGCCTCTAGCCTGACTTCACCATGATTAGTCAGCTTGCTCTTGATATTTCTATCAATGGATTGCATAGTGTGTAATAATCTGTGGCTGGCTTCTTTTTCTCAACATTATGTTTGTGAGAGTCAACCATGTTGTTATCTGTAGTTAAGTTCCAGCTACAACCAAGATTGCTCTATCCTGCAAAGCTATCATTTAGAATCCATGGACATATCAAGAGTTTCCCAGACAAGAAAAAGCTAAAGGAGTTCATCACCACCAAACCAGTATTATATGAAATGTTGAAGGGTCTTCTTGAAGGAGAAGAACAAAAATATGAACAATAAAATGGGAATTAATACATATCTATCAACAATCGAATCTACAAACAAAATGAGCAAGCAGAACAGAAACAGACTCATAGATACAGAGCACTTTTTGTTGCTTGCCAGATGGGTCGGGGCTGGGGGGATGGATGAAAAAGATGAAGGAATTAAGAAGTACAAATTGGTTGTTAGACTGATGAACCTCAAAGGGAAGGGGGGAGGGAGGGCAGGATGAGATAAACCAAAGAACTTCTGTGCATATATTCATAACCAATGGACACCAACAATAGTGTGGGGAAGGTAGGAGGGGGGCATGTTTGGGGAGGAGGGGGTAAATGGGGAGAAAAAGGGGGGACATCTGTAATACATTCAACAATAAAGATGAGTTAAAAAAATCCATTCATTCTCATGATCACATAGTCTTCCATTATAGGTGTACCACTATTTATTTATCCCTTCTACTGTACATGGACATTTGGTTGTTTCCAGTTAGGGGTTATTATGAATAGTGAGGCTATAGACATTCTTTTTTTTTTTTTTCCTTTTTCTCCATCACCATTTATCCCCCCTATACTCTCTTCATCCACCTCCACTGCATCCCTCACAATCACCACACTGTTGCCTGTGGGCTATGGACATTCTTGTACCTATGTTTCAGTCAACATGTATATGTACTTCTGTTGGAAATATACCTAGAAATAGAACTGCTGAACTCTACCTATATATATGTTTAGTTTTTATAGGTATTGCCAAACACTCTTCTAAAGTGGTTGTACCAATTTATAATCAACAACCAGTTCTAATTGCTTTATATTCTTAACACCATGTGCTTTTTATCTGTCTCTTTCATTGTATTATTATTATTTTTGTTAATCCTCACCCAAGGATATTTTTCCATTGATTTTTAGAGTGGAAGTGAGGCAGGGGGGAGAGAGTGAAGCATTGCTTGGTTGCCTCTGGAATGACCCCAACCAGGGCCAGGGATTGAACCTGTAACCCAGGTATGTGCCCTTGACCAGGAATCAAATCCGAGACTCTTTGATCTGCAGGCTGACGTTCTAATCACAGAGCCAAACTGGCCAGGGCTGTCTCTTTCATTTTAACTATTCTAGTGGATGATCATGGTTTTAATTTGAGTTCTCCTGATGACTAATGAAGCTGAGCATTCTTTTAATGCTTCTGGGGGATTACCCACAGAAGACTGCTAAAGTCCTTTGCCCATTTTTCTATTGGGTTGTCTAGGAAAAGGCTTCTTTATGTTATGATGTCTTTAATTTATACTTATATATAAATATAGATATATATATATATATATAAATATACTATATATGTTTATATGTAGAGATATGCATGATATAATAAGAGAAAAATAAAGATTATAATGGTTATAATATAGATAAATTATAAAAATAATTATATTTTTACTTGGATTTGTATAAACTTGAAGGATAATATTCTAAAACATGAACCAAATCTTTCTTTGAGTGGGATGATTATGGATAATTTTAACTTTCTACTTTATAGCTGCCCTTATTTGTTTTTGTCTAAATTTGTTTTGATAACAAGCACAGATTACTTTTATAATCTGGAAGAACAATGAAGCTGTTTTCATTTGGAAACAACAATCAAACGCAAAATGAAACCAAAGCTTGTCAGCTTCTTTCCATCTGGGACATTGAGTGGCACTGAAGAAAAGTGTCCTCTCTGGGCACGCTTTGGAAGTCTGTTAGAAGAAGAGAGTGTAAAAATGAAGAACAGCATTTGTCGAATGACAGCCATGTGCTCTCTTGCACCCTGCTGAGCCAGGGAGATGATCCTGCCTGAAGACTGAGCTAATTACTTAAATTGCCTTTCTTTGTGGGAGGGATCCTTTCCAGCGCCATTGACTAGGTTTATCTGGTCTGATTACTGGAGCCCTGCTGGTAGCTGGGATGAGGAAGGCACATTATTACACTGTGCAAATGTAATGTCTTTGTTTACATTTTGCAAGGCAAACAGGGTTACTGCCAGTCTTATGTAGAGGTAAATACAAGTTCTACAAGAGAACAGGGACTGGAAACCAGAAGGCGCCTGCCTTCCTTCCTCCCTTTACATTTTGTTTTGTTAGTCCTACTAAGCCCTAAACCAAAACCAACCTACCCCCTAGGCAGTGGTTCTCAACCTCCCTAATGCCGCTACCCTTTAATACAGTTCCTCATGTTGTGGTGACCCCCAACCATAAAATTATTTTCGTTGCTACTTCATAACTGTAATTTTGCTACTGTTATGTCTTAGGTGACCCCTGTGAAAGGGTCGTTCGACCCCCAAAGGGGTCGCAACCCACAGGTTGAGAACTGCTGCTAGGTACAAAATTGTTTTGAAACAATTTCAAATTTATAGAAAATTTATGAGTATAGTACAAAAATCTGCCTCCCCCCCCCAACAATTTGAGGGTAAATGGCCCACGTGATTCTCCACTACTCCAAATATTTTCCAAGTTCCTACAAAGAAGGGCATTCTCCTACATAACCACAATACAACCCATTAGAACTGGAAAATTAACACTGACACACTAATGCCATCCAAATTCAGGTTTCTTCAATCGTCCCAATAATGTCCTTTATAGCACTGCCTTGTTCATGGGTCAACTGTATTGTCAAATAATAAAGATGGAAAACATGATAACTTTTGCCCTTCTGTCTAACCCCTTAAAATGAATTTTTCAGGGGTAAGATGCACCAAGGAATGTCTTCGTTTTGGTTTGGTTCTGTCGTTATTATGTGTTGTTTTTCAAAGTAGGTAATACATTAATATGATTTTTAAAATGAAGACACTATAAAAAGCCATACAGAGCAAATTTTGTTTCTTACCTCCTTACCTCCCAATAGGTAACTTTTATTATTGTCCTGGTTTTCCTAAGGAAGAACTTTTGAAGGAAGCAGAGGATTTTAGTAAAATTATGGAAAAGTCTGTGGAAATATATAGAGGGGAGTGAAGAAGAAAGTAGAAGGGACGGGGGAGGGGAACAATGGTAGAAGTGCATGGAGAAGATTAAAAGGTGGAGGTGGGACATTTTAGATGGGGCTCGGCTGGCATTCTCTGGGTGCTGTCCCTGTCCTAAAAGGGTTCTCTGGCCCACATCCTTGTGTCCACACTGCTTCCCAGTGCAGGGCCTGACCTTGTTTGCTGGACAGCTACATGGGCCCTCTTCCCACATCTCGGTGCCCCTAAAGAGCACACACAGTCTCTGCCTGTGGCCTCCCTCCCTGTGTGGGGGCCATGTAGGGGGAGGAGAGATGTCTGGGTGACACAACAGCTGATCAGATTTCGAAGAGGTATGGATTTTCAATATAGTCATTAAAACCTCTTGATGGTTATGGTGTCTTCTGAAGATCAAAAGTTTTAAATTTGTGGAAGTGGGCCCAGCCAGTGTGGCTCAGTGGATTGAGTGAGCATCATCCTATGGACTGAGAGGTCCTGGTTCGATTCCTGGTCAAGGCACGTGCCCAGGTTTCAGGCTCGATTCCCAGTAGGGGGCGTGCAGGAGGCAGCCAATCGATGTTTCTCTCTCACATAAGTCTCTCTCTTTCCCTTCCTCTCTCTCTCAGAAAATCAATGAAAACATATAAAAGAATACAATAAATAAATAAATTTGTGGAAGTGGAATTTATCATTATCATTATTTTCTTTTATGGATCATGACTTTGCTGAACCCAAGGCCACAAAGATTTTCTCCTATGTTTTCTTTTTAGACCGTTTATAGTTTTAGCTCTACATTGAAGCATATGGTCCATTTTAGTTAATTTTTGTGTATAGTGTAAGGTAAGGATCTAAATTCATATATTTGCATATTTATATTCAATTGTATTACCACTGTTTGTTGAAAAAAACTATCTTTTCTACAATGGATTGTCTTGGCATCTTTGTTGAAAATAAATCATCCATTAATGTAAGGGTATATTTCTGTAGTCTTATTCTGTTCCATTGATCAATATATCTGTCCTTATACTAATATCACACTTTCTTCATTACTGTAGATCTTCTGCATTTTCATGTATGCAAATCTTTTAAAACCATTGTTTTGAAGTTCTCAGTGTATGACTCATACTAATTTTATTAATATTTCCCTAAGTGTTTTATACTTTTTATCACGATTGCAAGTAGACTCTTTTTCTTAATTTTATTTGTAGATTGGTTGTAGCATATAGAAATTCTACTGATTTTGTGTAAATTTGTCTAGTATCCTGCAACCTTGATAAACTTATTATTTCTAGTAGATATTTTTGTAGATGCCACAAGATTTTCTACATACATCCTCTGTGAATAAGCACAGTTTTACTTCTTCCTCTTAGTCTGGATGCCTTTCCTTATTCTAGCCATTGTTGGGTAAAGGCTTCAGTAACATTTTGAATATAAGTGGTGAGAGTAGACATCCTTGTCTTATTCCTGATCTTAGGGGGGAACTTTCAGTCTTTTACCATTAAGTATAACATAGCTGTTGGGTGTTTTAGAGCTCTTTATCAGGTTAAGGAAGTTCTGTTTTTTATCTACTTTGTGGAGAGTTTTTGTTTTTTTAATCAAATGTTTTTCCTGTATCTGTTGAGATGATCATATGATTTTTGTCCTTTATTCTCTTAGTATGGTACATAATATTAATTTATTTTCAGATGTACAACCATCCTTACTTTCCTGAGGTAATTCCCACTTGGTCATCTTATGGAACTTTAAAAAGTTATATATTTAGTTTGCTAACGTTATTTAAAATTTTTTGTATAAATTTTCATAAGCATCAATAGTTTTTTCTACTTCAGATGTTTGTATCTTACTTTGGTATCTGGGTGATAATACTGGCCTCATGGATGAGTTGGGAAGTGTACACTCCTCCCCTATTATTATGGACTGAATTGTGCTCCTCCCTCAAATTCATAGGTGGAAGTGCTAATCCCCAGTACTTCAGAATGTGACCTTATTTGGAATAGGATCTTTACAGAGATAGTCCACTTAAAATGAGATCGTTAGGGTGAGCCCTAATATAATATGACTGGTGTCCTTATAAGAAGATAAAATTTGGTCACAGACACAGGGAAGACAATGTGAAGAAGGCGTAGGGAGAAAATGGCCATCTACAGGCCAAGGAGAGAGGCCTGGAACAGATCCTTTCTTCACAGCCTCAGAAGGAACCAATTCTGATGACACCTTAATCTCAGACTAGTAGTCTCCAGAAATGTGAGATAATACATTTCTGGTTAAGCCATTCAGTTTGTCAGTTTCGGGTACATTTTTGTGGCAGCCCTAGCAAACTAATATACATATTTTCTAAGGAGTTTGTGTAGGATTGGATTGTTAATACTTTTCTTTAAATATTTGAAAAAATTTATCAATAGAGTCATCTGGGCCGGTGTTTTTTTTTTGTTGTTGTTGTTGTTGTTTGTTTTTTTTTTTATCCTCACCTGAGGATATGTTTATTGATTTTAGAGAGAGAGAAAGGGAGAAAGAGAGAGAGAGAGAGAGAGAAATTGATGTGAGAGAGAAACATCGATTGGTTGCCTCTTGTAAGTGGCTTGACTGGGCATCAAACACAACCTAGGTGTGTGCCTTGACTGGGAATCAAACCCACAAAGTTTTGGTGTATGGGACAACACTCCAACCAACTGAGCCACCTGGCCAGGGAAGGACCTGTTTTTTCTTTGTGAGAAGATTTCTATTAGTAATTTAACATTTTATTTGTCATTGGTCTTTTCAGATTTTAAAATTCTTATTGAATCAGTTTTAGTAATTTTTGTCTTTCTAGGAATTTATTCATTTCATCTAAGTTGTGTAATTTCCTGGAATTAAGTTGTTCAGAACATTCCTTTATAATCCTCTCATTTTGTAGGATCGGTATTATATCCTCTTTTCATTTCTAATTCTGGTAATTTATGTTTTATCTCTCTTTTTTTTTTTGTCAGTGTAGTGAAAGTTTAACCAATTTTATTCATCCTTTTAAATAAAAAACTTTTTATTTTTTATTTATTTTTATTAATTTATTTTTGTACGGATGTTTCTCCTTTTTTCCCCATTGACATCCTCCTCTCCATCCCCCGCAACCCGTCCCCAGCTTTATTGTCCATGTCCATCAGTTATGCTTACATGCATATAAGTTCTGTAGTTTATCTTTTCCATCCCCCCTCTCTGAGGGTTGTCAGTGTGTACCCTACTTCCACGTCTCTGGGTCTACCCTGTTCCTCAGACTGTTATGTTCATTATATTCCACAAATAAGTGAGATCATGTGATATTTGTCTTTCTCTGCTTGGCTTGTTTCACTTAGGATAATACTCTCCAGGTCCCTCCATGTCCTCTCAAAGGATAAGAGATCTTTCTTTCTTACAGCTGCATAGTACTCCATTGTGTACATGTACCACGGCTTTTTTATCCATGCACTACTGATGGACACTTGGGCTGTTTCCAGATCTTAGCTATTGTAAATAGTGCTGCTATGAACATGGGGCTACATGTATTCTTTCTCGTTGGTGTTTCAGGCTTCTTAGGGTATATTCCTAGAAGTGGGATCACTGGGTCAAATGGCAATTCAATTTTTAATTTTTTGAGGTAACACCATAGTGTTTTCAATACTGATTGCACCAGTCTGCATTCCCACCAGCAGTATAGCAGAATCCCTTTTCTCCACACCCTCGCCAACACTTGTTGTTTGATGATTTGTTGATGGCGGCCATTCTGACAGGTGTGAGGTAATACCTCATTGTTGTTTTAATTTGTATCTCTCTGATGATTAATGATGTTGAGCATTTCTTCATATGTCTCTTAGCCATATGTATGTCCATTTTGGAGAGGTGTCTATTTAGTTCCTCTGCCCATTTTTTAATTGGGTTCTTTGTCTTCCTTTTGTTGAGTTGTATGAGCACTCTATATATTTTGGAGATTAACCCCTTATCTGATGTATCATTGGCAATTATGCTCTCCCATACAGTGGGTTCCCTTTCCAATTTGATGGTTTTCTTTTGCTGTGCAGAAGCTTTTTAGTTTGATGTAGTCCCATGTGTTCATTTTTTCCTTTGTTTCTGTTGCCCTAGGTGATGTATCAGTGAAGATTCTGCTGCGTATGATGTCCGAAATTTTGTTGCCTACATTTCCTTCTAGGATTTTTATGGATTCACAAGTCACATTTAAGACTTTTATCCATTTTGAGTTTATTCTTGTGTATGGTGTAAGTTGGTGGTCTAGTTTCATTTTTTTGCATGTAGCTGTCCAATTTTCCCGGCACCATTTAAAAGAGGCGGTCTTTACTCCATTGTATGCTCTCGCCAACTTTGTCAAATATTAATTGAACATAATGTCTTGGGTCAATTTCTGGATTCTCTGCTTTGTTCCACTGGTCTATATGCCTGTTCTTGTGCCAGTACCAGGCTGTTTTGATTACAGTAGCTTTGTAGTATAACCTGATATCCGGTATTGTGATCCCACTTACTTTGTCCTTCTTTTTGAAGATTGCTGTGGCTATTCGGGGTCTTTTTTGGTTCCATATGAACTTTTGAAATATTTGTTCTAGTTCTGTGAAATATGTCGTTGGTATTTTGATGGGGATTGCATTGAATCTATAGATTGCTTTGGGTAATATGGACATTTTAATGATGTTAATTCTTCCAATCCATGAACAAGGTATGTGCTTCACTTTTCTGTATCTTCCTCTATTTCTTTTTTCAAAGTCCTGTAGTTTTCTGCAAATAGGTCCTTTACTTCTTTGGTTAAGTTTATTCCTAGGTATCTTAATTTTTTTGCCACGATGGTAAATGGGTTGTTTTTTTAGTTTCTCTTTCTGTGAGTTCATCACTGGTGTATAAGAATGCTGTCGATTCTTTGACATTAATTTTGTATCCTGCTACTTTGCAAATTCATTTATTAAGTCTAATAGATTTTTAATAGAGTCTTTAGGGTTTTCTATGTATAATATCATGTCATCTGCAAATAATGACAGTTTCACTTCCTCCTTTCCAATTTGAATCCCTTTTATTTTTTCTTCACATCTGATTGCTGTGGCTAAGACTTCCAGTACTATGTTAAATAAGAGTGGCAAAAGTGGGCATCTCTGCCTTGTTCCTGTTCTTAAGGGAAATGTTTTTAGTTTTTGTCCATTGAGTATGATGTTGGCTGTAGGTCTTTCATATATGGCCTTTATTATGTCAAGATATGCTCTATCTATTCCCACATTGCTGAGCGTTTTTATCAGAAATGGGTACTGGATTTTGTCGAATGCTTTTTCAGTGTCTATTGATATGAGCATGTGGTTTTTATATTTCATTTTGTTTATGTGGTGTATCACATTATTGATTTGTGAATATTGAACCAGCCTTGCATCCCTGGGATGAATCCCACTTGGTCATGGTGAATAATTTTTTTGATGTATTGCTGGATCGAATTTGCTAGTATTTTGTTAAAGATTTTGGCATCTTTCTTTATCAGGGATATTTGCCTGTAGTTTTCTTTCTTTGTAATGTCTTTTTCTGGTTTTGGAATTAGAATTATGCTGGCCTCATAAAACGAGTTTGGAAGTCTTTCTTCTTGACTTTTTTGGAATAATTTGAGGAGAATGGGTGTTAGTTCTTCTTTGAATGTTCGGTAAAACTCCCCTGTGAAGCCATCCTGTCCTGGGCTTTTGTTTGCTGGGAGAGTCTTGATTGCATCTTCAATTTCCTTAGTTGTTATTGGTCTGTTCAAGTTTTCGATCTCTTCCAAGTTTAGTTTTGGGAGACTCTGTGTTTCTAGAAATTTGTCCATTTCGCTTAGATTGTCGAATTTGTTGCCATATAAATGTTCATAGTATTTGTTAACGATGCTTTGTATTTCTGTGGTGTCAGTTCTTAATTCTCCTCTTTCATTTCTGATTTTGTGTATTTGGGTTCTCTCTCTTTGTTTCTTGGTGAATCTAGCTAAGGGTCCATCAATCTTCCTTATCTTTTCGAAAACCAGCTCTTTGTTTCATTGATCCTTTGAATTGTTTTTCTGGTCTCTATGTCATTTATTTCTGCTCTGATCTTTACTATTTCCTTCCTTCTACTTGCTCTGGGTTTTTCTTTTTGTTTGCTTTCTAGTTCTTTAAGTTGTGAGGTTAGATAGTCTATTAGAAATTTTTCTTGTTTCTTGAGGTAGGCCTGTTGTGCTGTGAACTTCCCTCTCAGATCTGCTTTTGCTGCATCTCACAGATTTTGTGTTGTTGTGTGTTCATTTTCATTGGTTTCCAGGAAGTTTTTAATTTCTTCCTTGATCTCCTCGGTAACCCATTCATTGTTTAATAACATGCTATTTAGCTTCCATGTGTTCAAATGTCTTTGCATGTTCTTGTTGCAATTGATTTCTAGTTTCATGCCATTGTGACCTGAGAAGATTCTTGATATGATTTCAATTTTCTTGAACTTATAGATACTTAGTTTGTTTCCTAACATGTGGTCTATTTTTGAGAATGACCCATGTGCACTTGAGAAGAATGTGAATTCTTTAGTTTTGGGGTGTAATTCTCTGTAGATATCTATTAAATCCATTTGGTCTAGTGCTTCATTTAGAGTCTCTGTTTTTGTTCATTTTTTGTCTAGAGGATCTATCCAGTGATGTCAGCAGGGTGTTGAAGTCCTCTGCTATGTTTGTATTGCTGTTGATTTCTTCTTTGAAGTCCTCCAGAAGATTTTAAATATATTTTGGTGTTCCTATATTGGGTGCATATATGTTTACCAAGGTTATATCTTCCTGTTGGATAGATCCTTTCAATATTATTTAGTGGCCTTCTTTGTCTCTAGTTATGGCCTTCATTTTTAAATCTATTTTATCTGATATGAGTATTGCTACCCCAGCTTTTTTTTCCTTTCTGTTTGCTTGGAAGATTTTTTTTCATCCCTTCACTTTCAACCTATGTGAGTGTTTTGTTGTGAACACTCTTGTAAACAACAAGAGTGTCTCTTGTAAACAACATATATATGAGTCATGCTTTCTTATCCAATCAGCTACTCTGTGTCTTTTGATGGGAGCATTCAGTCCATTTACATTTGAGGCGATTATTGATATGTACTTATTTATTGCCATTTTTATTTATTGTTGATATATTTTTCTTCCTATTTCTTCTACTAATTACAGCAGTCCTTTTAACATTTCTTGCAGTGCTTGTTTGGTGCTAATATATTCCTTTAGCCTTTTTTGTCTGTGAAGCTCTTTATTTGACCTTCTATTTTGAATGATAGCCTTGCTGGATAGAGTAGCCTTGGATTTAGATCCTTGTTTTTCATGACCTTGATTACTTCATGCCATTCTCTTCTGGCCTGTAGTGTTTCTGTTGAGAAGTGAGCTGATAGCCTTATGGGGGTTCCTTTGTAGGTAACCTGTTGCTTATCTCTTGCTGCCTTTAGGATTCTCTCTTTGCCTTTAATTTTTGGCATTTTAATTACTATGTTTCTTGGTGTGGGCCTGTTTGGGTTCTTCTTACTTGGGGCTCTCTGTGCTTCTTGAACTTGAATGCCTTCTTCCTTCACCAAATTAGGGAACTTTTCTGTCACTATTTCTTCAAATATATTCTCTAACCCTTGCTCATTTTCTTCTTCTTCAGGGACTCCTATGATGCGAATGTTGTTACATTTCCAGTTGTCCCACAGTTCTCTTAAGCTGTCTTCCTGTTTTGTTTTGTTTTTCCTTTTGATTTTCTGATTGGTTGATTTTTTCTACCCTGTCTTCTAATTCACGGATCTGGTCCTCAGCTTCCTCTATGCTGCTGTTTAGTCCTTCCAATGTGTTCTTTATTTCTATGTCATTCTTCATTTCTTCTTGGTGCTTCTTCATTTCAAATTGGTTGATTTTCAGTGTTTCTATGTCTTTACTCATGGTGTTGATGCCCTTACTCATGCTGTTGAGCTTCTTCAAGATCATGGCTCTGAATTCTAGCTCTGTTAACTTGCTTAACTCCATTTCATTTATCTCATCTTTGGTAGAGGTCTCTTGTTCTTTCATTTGGGATCTGTTTCTTTGCTTCACCATTTTGGCTGTCTCAGTGGGTTTTGGAACCTGCCGAATTTTCCCTGTGGATGTTGGTGTTCTGCTGTTTGTGGCTCCCTCTACTGGGTTTGGATGAGCGTGGGAGGACCCATGTTAAACACCACTGTCAAGTCTTACTTTCCTGGGTAGATTTGCAAGCCCAGGAAAGGTTCAGTTAGCCTCTAGCTCTTTGCCTAGAGGCTATTAGTTGTGGTTACTTGAAGAGCCTTGGGTTCTCAGTTGAATGAAAACCTCCCTCCTGAAGGTAGGGCAGATGCTGGTTGTTAAAGAGCCTCAATTTGCATTTCAATGGCCCACCTGTGTGCCATTGAATCTCTGAAGGAGGTTCTGCCACCTCTCCCCAGAGTCCTGGGAAGGAGTAAGATGGCCACCGTCCTGCGTAGCCGCAACTCAGCAAAAGCTCTGAGCGCACACCAAATCTCTAGTGTCCCCACACAGTTCCAGTCCAGTCCGCCCTCCCTCTGCCAGAGCCTAAGGTGAGTGGCTGTGGCTATTTTAGCGCTCTGTCCCGGCCCTCTGCACTGTGGAGCCGGCTTGGGCTTTAACCCCAAGGGCGCTGCTCAAAGGTAAGACTGCTGCTGTCCATGGGCTCCCAGCCCCATTCTCGCACCTCCGCAATCCTACCAGGATCGATTCGGTGTCTCTGGTTATATGGTGCTTGCAAGCTGCTTTTCTGTTGCTTTTTCCTGATGATTTGTCTTTATTTTAGTTGTAATTCCAGTTTGGTCCTGGGAGATGGTCTTTGTAGCTTCCATTCACTCCACTGCCATTTTGGAATCCCTCCAACTTTTGATTTTGTTGATTTTTCTCTCTATTGTTTTTATTTTACTAATTTTCACTCTGATCTTTATTGTTTCCTTCTATGTACTTTTAGTTTGATTTTTTCTTCTTTTCCTATGTTCTTGAGGTACAAGCTTAGATTATTGATTACAGATCCTTCTATTTTAAGCATTTAATGCTATAAATTTCTTCTAAGCATTGCCTTAGCTACACTCACACATTTTTAAATATGTCTTTATTGATTTTTTAGAGGGAGAGGAAGGGAAAGAGAGATAGAAACATTGATGTGAGAGAGAAACATCAGTCGGCTGCCTCCTGCATGCCCCCTACTGGGGATTGAGCCCAAAACCTGGGCACGTGCCCTGACTGGGAATCGAACCCAGACCTCTCAGTCCATGGGACATCACTCAGTCCACTGAGCCACACCAGCCAGATGCACTCACACATTTTAATAGATTTGGTTTTGTTTTCACTCTAAAGTATTTTCTAATTAACCCTGTGATTTCTTCTTTGACTCATGGGTTGTTTAGAAGTATTTTTTTAAAATTTTTGAAGGTTTTCCAAATTTCTTTTTGTTGTGATTTCCAATTTCTTTTGATCATCATTGGAGAATATATTTTGTATGATTTTGGTACTTTTAAATTTGTTGAGGTTTTAAAAAAATTTTTTTTTCTTTATTGATTTTAGAGAGAGAAGAAGGGAGAGAGAGATAGAAACATTGATGAGAGAGAACATTGAATGGCTGCCTCCTGCATGCCCCCCACTGGGGATTGGGCCCACAACTTGGGCATGTGCCCTGACCGGGAATCGAACCCATGACCTCTTGGTGCATGGGTCCACGCTCTATCACTGAGCCACACCAGCAGGGCTTGAGGTTTGTTTTATGATTTAACATCATCTGTGCTGGAAATGTGCACTTGAAACCACTGTGTAACGTGCTATTGTTAGAGGAAGTGTTCCCGTATATATGTTAGTCAGTTAGGCACAGTTGGTTAATAGTTGTTCAAGTCTTCTGTATTCTTGTTCATTTTATTTCTAGTTTAATTGCTGAGAGAACAGACTTGAAACTCTAACTGTAATGACCAACTTGTCTATTTCAATTCTGTTCACGTTATGTATTCAGCACTTAGTTATTAGCTGCTTCTATATTTATAATTGTTGTAAGTTCCTGATATTTTGATCCTTTTATCATTACATGATGTCCCTTTTTCTTTTTTTTTTATTATTTTTTATTAATTTATTTTTGTTACAGATGTTTCTCCTTTTTTCCCCATTGACACCCTCCTCCCCATCCCTCTACCCCTTCCCCAGCTTTGTTGTCCATGTCCATCAGTTATGCATACATGCGTATAAGTTCTGTGGTTTATCTCTTCCCTCCCTCCCCACCCCCTCTTCTGGGGGTTGTCAGTCTGTACCCTACTTTCACATCTCTGGGTCTACCCTGTTCCCCATACTGTTATGTTTATTATATTCCACAAATGAGTGAGATCATGTGATATTTTTCTTTCTCTGCTTGGTTTGTTTCGCTTAGGATAATACTCTCGAGGTCCCTCCATGTCGTCTCAAAGGATAAGAGATCTTTCTTTCTTACAGCTGCATAGTACTCCATTGTGTATATGTACCACAGCTTTTTTATCCATTCATCCACTGATGGGCACTTGGGCTGTTTCCAGATCTTAGCTATTGTGAATAGTGCTGCTATGAACATGGGAGTACATATATTCTTTCTGATTGGTGTTTCAGGTTTCTTAGGGTATATTCCTAGAAGTGGGATCACTGGGTCAAATGGCAATTCAATTTTTAATTTTTTGAGGTAACACCATAGTGTTTTCCACAGTGGCTGCACCAGTCTGCATTCCCACCAGCAGTGGACTAGAGTCCCCTTTTCTCCACACCCTCGCCAACACTTGTTGTTTGACGATTTGTTGATGGCGGCCATTCTGACAGGTGTGAGGTGATACCTCTCATTGTTGTTTTAATTTGCATCTCTCTGATGATTAGTGATGTTGAGCATTTCTTCATATGTCTCTTAGCCATTTGTATGTCCTGTTTGGAGAGGTGTCTATTTAGTTCCTCTGCCCATTTTTTAATTGGGTTCTTTGTCTTCCTTTTGTTGAGTTGTATGAGCACTCTGTATATTTTGGAAATTAACCCCTTATCTGATGTATCATTGGCAATTATGGTCCTTTTTCTCTCTAGTAATATTTCTTGTCTTAAATTCTACTTTTTATGATATTAACATAGGTACTTCAGCTTTTTATGATAACTGTTTGCATTTATATATATATATATATATATATATATATATATATATATATATAGTCCCCATTTGTCTACTTTCAATCTATTAGTGTCTTTGAATCAAAAGTGTTTTTCTTCAAGACAACATATAGGTGTGACTTACTTTTTTATCCAGGTTGACAGAGATTGCCTTTTGATTGAAGTATTTAATCCATTCATTTGTAATTTAATTACTGATGTAAATGGATTTATGTATGCCATTTTGCTTTGTTTTCTGAGTGTCTCATGCCTTTTTGTTTTTCTATTCCTCTTGCTGCCTTCTTTTTGTGTTAAACACATATTTTTAGTATGCCATTTTAATTCCTATGTTGTTTTATTAACTATTTTTAAAAATTAATTTTCTTAGTGGTGCTCTAGGTTATAATATATATCTAAACTTATAGCCTGCTTTAGTTTAATAATGACAATTCTGGTAAAATATAGCAGCTTTTTTCCAATATAGCTCTATTTCTTTGTACCTCTTCTGTGTTAATAATATTGCCATATATATTTTATCTACATAGGTCATAAATCTAACAGTGCAGCATTATAATTATTGCTTTATGAAACCACTTTTAAAAGAAATTCAGAGAGGAAAAGAGCAATACCTATTTATGCAGTCTTTTATGTTTACTCACATATTTATCATTTCCAGTGTTCTTTATTTCTTTCTGTGAATTCAAGTTACTACCTGGTATCAGGATTTTTTTTTTTTCTTGTTTGTTTTTTCCCAGGCTGAAAGTCTTCCTTTAGTATTTCTTATGGGGCAGTTCTGAATGCTACCAATCCTCTCAGTTTTTGTTTATCTTTGAATGATGTTATTTTGTCTTCAGTTTGAGATATAATTTGGCTAGATATATTGATTATACTCTTTTTCTTTTAACTCTTTGAATATGTCATTCTACTGCCTTCAGGCTCCATTTTCTCTGATGGAAAGTCATCTGATGGAAAGATATACAGATTGTTGTTCTCCTGTACATGACAGTCATTTTTCTCCACTGCATTTAAGATTTTCTCAGTGTCTTTGGCTTTTAGCAATTTGACTCTGATGTATGAATTTCTTTGTGTTTATCTTACGTAGGTTTGTTGGACTCCTTGAACCTGCCAATCAACGTTTTTCATCACATTTGGAAAGTTTTTAGAAATTAATATTCCAAATTTTTTTCTTCCCCCTTTTCTCTCTTCTCTCCTTCAGTACTCCCATTACATGTATCTTGACATCTTTATGCTGTCCCAAGTGTCTCTGTGGGCCTGTTCATCTCACATCTGTTCTCAACCCATTTTTCATTTTGTTTGTTACATTTTAACTCTAATTTGTATCTGGTTCTTTTTTGTTGTTGTTGTTAATCTTTACCCAAGGTTATTTTCCCATTGATTTTTAGATAGAGTGGAAGGAAGGGAGAGAGAGAGAAACACCACATCGATTGGTTGCCTTCCACACGACCTCAACCAGGGCTGGGGATTGAACCTGCAACCCAGGTACATGCCCTTGACTGGGAATCAAACCCTCTACCCTTTGGTCTGCAGGCCAACACTCTAACCGCTGAGCCAAACCTGTTAGGGGGTTCTTTTTATTGTTTATATTTCTCTATTAAGTTCCCTATTTTCAATGGTTTTAGCACTTTTCTTTATTTTTTTTTTAATCCTCACCTGAGGATATTTTTCCATTTATCTTCAGATAGAGTGGGAGAGAGGGAGAGAAAGAGAGAGGGGAAAAGAGAAACATCAATGTGAGAGAGACACATTGACTGGTTGCCTCCCGCATGACCCCGACCAGTGCCGGGGACGAACCACAACTGAGGTACATGCCCTTGACTGGAATCAAACCCAGGACTCTTTGGTCCATGGGCCAATGCTCCAACCACTGAGCCAGACTGGCCAGAACAGCACTTTTCTTTAATTTTTAAGATAGTGTTCTTTAATTCTTTGTGCATACTTATAATAGGTGTGTCAGTGTAAGTACATCCAAACCTGTAAAAAATTTTAGAAAAGAGTTTATTAGGTTCCTAGAGAAGAGGAGACCTGCAGTGCATTGTTTCCTCCAGGCCCAAGGTACCTGCCTCAAGGGTTCTTTATTATAGGCACCCAGACAAGTGTATCTGTTTGCTAGGGCCCCTCTTATTGCCGCCCCCCGCCCCATGTTTCCAAGAAGAAATCCTGGTAAAAATGTCCCATAATGTGTCAAGAATTGAACTGCGGGTGGGGAATGGAAGTGTCAAGCAAAGAGTGTGGATGCCCAGATGTGTGCCCATGTGATGTTTCTCTGATATTGTCCCTAATCATGCCAGAGAGACTAGCACTGATGAGAACTTGGCCTGAGTCTTGAGAAGGTAAAAGGGCCCTGACCTGCCTGGCTTTGCACTGCAGCTTTGCAAAGAGCCACCCTAGGCCCCAGCTGGCCACATGCATATGAGCCAGCTCGAGAACACTACTGTAACTACTCAATAAAATCCAAGGTGGGGAAAAAAAAAAAAAAAGGAGTTTATTAGAGCCAAGCAGGATATGCCTGGAAGCAAGATCTCAACACTGAGAAAAATGCCCCCTAGAATGAGAGTTTACCATTTCTTTTACACATTTGAAATTAAGGAAGATCAAATAAAGGTGGGAGAAAACAAGGTGGGGATTAGATTACAGGATAGTTAAGGTTATGTGCTCTCTTGAGGGTAGTTACACTTCAGGGGTCTGAGAAAGAGGATCACTCTGGCATTTCAAAGGTAAATGCACAAAAACAACGACAGGGCTTAATTAAGGCAAAGATAAACCTTTTACTAAAAAAACTATATGCCTGTGCTACCCACCCTGACCTGCCCAGTTAGGAATTTGTGATCTGATCACTCTGTGAGGTTACTTTCTATCACTGGACTGTCAATTTTATCACAGCCCTTTATTGTCCACAGCTGCTTTGATGTCTTTGTCTGCTACTTCCAACATCTGGACACAGTTAGAAAAAGCAGAACTCATTTCTGCTTTTATTCCTGAATATGATCACACTTTTCTAATACTTTGTATGTTTCATAATTTTTGTTAAAAATTGATATTTTAAATACTGCATCATTGAAACACTGTCGGGAGCGGTGTCACTGGAACAGCGACCACCACGGTTTGACATAGTCCCGGGTGAGCTCCATGGTTTGACATAGTCCCTGGAGTTATGAAGGCCTCCATGGTTTGACATAGTCCCTGGAGAAGTGGATTCACTGCGTGGCAGGAATCACAAAGAACAGTGACTGAAGATATAAAGTAATGGGAAAATAAAAATGCAGGATGGCAACTGAAGGAGACTAATCTTTGCTTTCACTATCTGTTAGCTGTTCGTTAGGAATCATTATAGAAGTAACATGTAGATGATTAATGATGTAGATGTTAGAATAGACTGCAGAAAGAAAAGGCAAGTAAGTAATACAGATTTAAGAAAAGAGGGTAAAAACTTAAAAGGATCTTAGATAAGAAGAAAAGTCAGGAGTCTTAGAGGAAGCAAACAGAAACTGAATTAGAGGGTGTAGAGAAGAAGGTAGTTAAATAAGACAATGTCTGGAAGGTTGCTGATAACAAATCATGTTGTGTAAGCAATGATCTTAAAGGTTAAGAGACCGAGAGGCAACAATGAAATGTCTGGGTGAAGGATTAAAATAGTTGTTAGTTAACCATATAATATACCTAAGAGTTGGGTAAACAAAAAAAGAATGTCTGTACTTGCTTGTCTAAAGATTTATGGGAAACAATAAGAAGGAAATTGCTATGTAACCTGAAAATATAAAAATCAAGATTCTGCTAGCCTTAAGCAGCAGAGGTGTTCAAGATCTCTGACTCACGCATCTCTCTCTCTCTCTGACTCTGTCCACGCCTAAGGGATACCCTGGACTGCTGAGGCTGGACCCCTGCAAAACTCTAGACTCTATTCTTACCCCTGAGGTTCGTTCCTTCTTCCCTTCCCTTCCCTTCCCTTCCCTTCCCTTCCCTTCCCTTCCCTTCCCTTCCCTTCCCTTCCCTTCCCTTCCCTTCCCTTCCCTCCCTTCCTCCCTCCCTCCTTCTCTCTCTCTCTCTCTCTCTCTCTCTCTCTCTCTCTCTCTCTCTCTCTCTCTCTGTAACTTTCCTGTACTTAAATTGGAGAATCTCTCTCCTTTGTGGTATGTGGCCACTGATATTTCTGCTCAGTTTTTTTATGCTGATTTCTTTTTTTAGCCTAACTTCCTAGGAGTCACTGCTATGTTTGCATAGCTTAGTGATCAACCAATGATTTAAGCAAAAGTTGTGCCCAAGTTATCTTGAGTTGGTGAAAGTTCTACCCTCTGCTGATGGGTCTGTTTGTGGGCCAGGGAGTGCATACAAAGTTCAGCCAGTTCTCAACCTGCCTCAGCTTTCACTTTACATCAGACCTCCTAAGTCTCTTCTGCACATGTGTGCCGTTTCCCAGCCAGCCAAGAATGTGTGGCGAGTTTATCTAGCCCTTCTATAGATTTCTCATTTCTAGGATATCCCCATAAATTCCTAGCTGGGCTGCCACTTGCCCCAAATGGGACCACAACCTCATGCTAGCACAGCTGCAGGTTTTCCCATTTCCTTTTGTACTGGCTTTGCTATTTTAATTAACAACACTACCAGTCAGAGTTTTGGCTCTCTGCCCCAACTCAAGTCTGCCCCCCTGGCAACAAGGTTGCTGATTTTCTTAGCCAACCCTGCTCTAGTGGTAAAACCCACTGTCATTGCTAACTGAGCTGGGGTGGGGAATCAAATCTCCCTAGGCAAGAAGCCTCAGACTTCTGCTATTCTTATAGGAAGTTTGAGTAGGTTTTCATGAACAAACACTTTTCAGTGCATTGTTTTTTGGGGAGAGGATTTCCAACCTTTTCAGGCCACCATAACTAGAAGTTAATCTCTTATTTGTTTATAGTTTTACATTTTTATGTTTAAATCTTTAATCCTCCTGGAATTTTAAATTTGTTTATAGTTTGAGATAGGGATTTAACTTTATTTTTTCTTCAAATGAATAGCAATTTTTCAAACTTTTGTCTGACTGAACCCATACCTAGTCTCTAATGTTATTTGAGTATGCGTACGTGTATGTTGGTGCAGCTGTGGAGAAAATGGCATGTAAGTCCTCAAAATAAACTGAATCACCTCAGTATGTCAAGATAAGGTATAAGAATCTGTATGTGATAAATGAAATTAATCTGCAGAAAGCTTCTCAGAAATTAGGAATGTTTAGACTGCATTTGGTGCTGTTTCATGTCTGAAATTGACCTACTTATGACTCTTTGTACTTGGCTTTTACATCCGTCTACATCTTTTCCTGTTTAGCTTTCCTTCTGTCTTGGTATTTTTTTTTTGCAATAGTGCAAGGCCCTTAGCATGAGCGAATCCAACAGCTTGTCTCAGCTAGTTGAGCTATGGGTTATTGCTCAAGGAAGAGGAATGAGATGGAACCTCGTCTTGATGCTCAGGTTGCGCTGGGCCTTCTCTACTCTTTGACCAGCATGTTCAGTGTTTCTATTTCAAGTGTTTCTAAGGACCCAGAGCCAGTACTTGGAAATATTATTTTTCTCGAGGGGGAATAGGAGGATGGACTTGTACTTGTACCTTCACTCTTCTTTATTGTGCCATTTTTTTTGTACCAATGGCTTCTACAAGAAGTTCCCCGGCTCACTTCTTTGTCATGATCTTTGCCTCAAAGGGCCATCCTAAAGAGGCTAAAGGCTGCAAAAGAGTGTGTGGCTTTTGAGGCACTTGTCTAATAAGTTCCTGCCTCTATTTATTTATTTACTTTTTAATGACATTGGTCTTGGTTGCTGATGTGGATGAAAATGAGAGGTTGGTGCCACTGTATATTAAGATAGAATAAAGCTCCTTTGGCCTAACACACTGCTTTATTCCCAAAATACCAGGACAAAAATTGTCAAAATCAAGCTATAATAGATGAGATAGCTTAACTGCTTAAGTCTTCCCAGAGGTCATATATATTATGCGATTTATAAGTATGTTGTTACATGATGACACAGACATGATTTCTCAAAATCTCACCAGATTGTTACCTTAGACATCATAGCATAAGGAGCACCAAAATATAGAAATATAACTATTAAGGAGCACCAAAAATATATACATAGAATTAGTCTAGATTTGAGTACTGATTTTATCACCAGCTCTGGTTTTACATTAAGCCTGTCAGATACTTATAACTTATATAAGGAAAATCAACATTTGGCAATGATCTGTCACTACAGGATATTCCGCAGGTCACTGTAGAATAAGGTAAGTCCCTCACCTCCTTCTGTAACAATACCTTGTTGACACTCTTTAGGATATTCTTAAGCATCATGACTCAATATGATGTGTCCTGAATGGAAAATGGGCTTTGTCTCTTAGGCAAGTAGGTTTATCTCCACAGTAATGAGAAACAATAGACATAAAGCACACCATATATAACATATACTCAATAAATGATAGTTATCAATATCATCATAATAATTATTATATGATTATTATTTTTGTGATATGGCTAATTTGAATTGGTTTTTAAGGACATGAAATACCCCTAAAAGAAAGCCTATATTGTCAGGTTTTTGACTCTTATAAGCTAAACCACAGACAGATACTAACACAAAGTCAGCTCATTTGGCACCATTGTACTGAGAGCTCAGCCCTGCCTGGAAGCACAGCTGAGTCTTACCAGCTAGTTGCACTATCATTGGACAAAATGACCTAATGCTGTGAAGTGTTCTGTGGGACACAGTAGGCTTGCTGAGCAAGAGTGTCATGGGTGCTGTATATTTGGGTTGGGAGAACATCTTTGGTTATCTACATGGGCAGCGTTGTAGGGGATAGCACACAGGCTTTGAGGTTTGGACCCAATCCCATCATTTTCTAGCTTGTGAACTTAGCAAGTTGCTTCATTTCTCAGAGAACCAAGTCTCTCATCTGTAAAATAGGGAGGATGATACCTTGCAAGATTTTTCTTAAAATTGAAGATGCCATATAGGAAGTACTTCGTATATTGTAAGTGATGCATAATGCTATTATGTAAACACTTAAGTAGCATCCATTAATGATCCTTATCTGAGAGGTTTTATGTGAGGATTAAAGGGGAAAAATATAACAATACTCATATCCAATAAAATAGACTTCAAAATGAAGGCCATAACTAGAGACAAAGAAGGCCACTACATAATATTGAAAGGATCTATCCAACAGGAAGATATAACCTTGGTAAACATATATGTACCCAACATAGGAGCACCAAAATATATTTTAAAACTTCTGGAGACCTTCAAAGGAGAAATCAACAGCAATATAATCATAGCTGGGGACTTCAACACCACACTGACATCACTGGATAGATCCTCTAGACAAAAAATTAACAAGGAAACAGGGACTCTAAATGATGCACTAGCCCTGGCCGGTTTGGCTCAGCGGTTAGAGCGTCGGCCTGCGGTCCAGAGAGTCCCGGGTTCGGTTCCCGCTAAGGGCATGTACCTCGGTTGCAGTTTGTCCCCGGCCCTGGTTGGGTCGTGCGGGAGGCAGCCACTCGATGTGTCCCTTTCACGTCGATGTTTTTCTCTCTCTCTCTCTTCCTCTCTCTCCCTTCTACTCTATATGTCCTATATGTCCTCGGGTGAGGATAAAAAAATAAAATAAAATAAATAAATGATGCACTAGATCAAATGGATTTAATAGATATCTACAGAGGATTATACCCCAAAAACTGAAGAATTCACATTCTTCTCAAATGCATGTGGGACATTCTTAAAGATAGACCACATGTTAGGAAACAAACTAAGTTTCTACAAGTTCAAGAAGAATGAAATCATATCAAGCTTCTTGTCAGATCACAATGGCATGAAACTAGAAATCAATTACAACAAAAACACACAAAAAAACTTTCAAATACATGGAGGCTAAATAGCATGTTATTAAACAATGAATGGGTTACCAAAGATATCAAGGAAAAAATTAAAAACTGCCTGAAAACCAATGAAAATCTAAGGGACAAAATCTATGGAATGCAGTGAAAGCATTCCTCAGAGGGAAGTTCATAGCACTACAGGCCTAACTCAAGAAATAAGAAACATTTCTAATTGACTATCTAACCTCACAACTTAAAGAACTAGAAAGCAAACAAACAGAAAAACCCAGAGCAAGTAGAAGGAAAGACATAATAAAGATCAGAGCATAAATAAATGACTTAGAGCCAAAAAAAAAAAAAAAAAAAAAAGAACAATGAAACAAAGAGCTGGTTCTTTGAAAAGATAAACAAGATTGATGGACCTTTAGCTAGACTCATCAAAAACAAAGAGAGACTCACCAATAAACAAAATCAGAAATGAAAGAGGAGAAGTAACAACTGACACCACAGAAATACAAAGGATCATTAACAAATACTATGAACAATTATACACCAACAAATTGGACAATCTAGAGGAAGTGGACAAATTTCTAGAAACACATAGTCTCCCAAAACTGAACCGGGAAGAGATAGAAAACTTGAACAGACCAATAACAACTAAGGAAATTGAAGATGTAATCAAGAATCTCCCACCAAACAAAAGCCCAGGCCCAGATGGCTTAATGGAGGAGTTTTACCAAACATTCAAAGAACTAACACTTGTTCTCCTCAAACTATTCCAAAATATTCAAGAAAAAGGAAGACTTCTAAATGCGTTTTATAAGGCCAGCATAATTCTAATTCCAAAACCAAATAAAGACAGTACAAAGAAAGAAAACTACAGGCCAATATCCCTGATGAACATAGAGGCCAAAATTCTCAACAAAATATTAGCAAATCAGATCCAGCAATACATTAAAAAAAAGTATTCACTATGAACAACTGAGATTCATCCCAGGAATGCAAGGCTGGTTCAATATTCACAAATCAATAAATGTGATACACCACATAAACAAAATGAAACATAAAAACCACATAATCATATCAATAGATGCTGAAAAAGCATTCGACAAAATCCAGCACCCATTTATGATAAAAACGCTCGGCAATGTGGGAATAGAGGGATCATATCTCGACATAATAAAGGCCATATATGAAAAACAGCCAACATCATACTCAATGGGCAAAAACTAAAAGCATTTCCCTTAATTACAGGAACAAGACAGGGATGGCACTTTCGCCACTCTTATTTAACATAGTACTGGAAGTCTTAGCCACAGCAATTAGACATGAAGAAAAAATAAAAGGAATCCAAATTGGAAAGGAGGAAGTGAAACTGTCATTATTTGCAGATGACATGATATTGTACATAAAAACCCCTAAAGACTCCATCAATGAATTTGGCAAAGTAGCAGGATAGAAAATTAACATCAAGAAATCGATGGCATTCTTATACCTCAAGAATGAACTCACAGAAAGAGAAACTAAAAAGAATCCCCTTTACCATTGTGGCCAAAAAATTAAGATACCTAGGAATAAATTTAACCAAGGAAGCAAAGGACCTATTTGCACAAAACTACAGGACATTGAAAAAAGAAATAGAGGCAGATATAAAAAAGTGGAAGCATATATCTTGTTCACGGATTGGAAGAATTAACATAATTAAAATTTCCATACTACCCAAAGCAATCTATAGATTCAATGCAATCCCAATTAAAATACCAATGACATATTTCATAGAACTAGAACAAATACTTCAAAAGTTCATATGGAATCAAAAAAGACCCCAAATAGCCACAGCAATAAAAGAAGGACAAAATAGGAGGGATCACAACACCAGATATCAGGTTATACTACAAAGCCATTGTAATCAATACAGCCTGGTACTGGCACAAGAACAGGTGCAATGGAAGAGAACAGAGAACCCAGAAATTGGCCCAAGACATTATGCTCAATTAATATTTGACAAAGGTGGCAAAAGCATAAAATGGAGTAAAAACAGCCTCTTCAATAAATGGTGTTGGGAAAACTGGACAGCCACATGCAAAAAAAAATGAAACTAGACTACCAACTTACACCATACACAAGAAAAAACTCAAAGTGGATAAAAGACTTAAATGTGACTTGTGAATCCATAAAAATCCTAGAAGAAAAGGTAGGCAACAAAATTTCAGACATCACACACAGCAGAATTTTCACTGATACAATACCCAAGGCAAGAGAAACAGAGGAAAAAATTAATACATGGGACTACATTAAACTAAAAAGCTTCTGCACAGCAAAAGAAATAACCATCAAAATGGAAAGGGAACCCACTGTATGGGAGAGCATAATTGTCAACAATAGATTAGATAAGGGATTAATTTCCAAAATATATGTTCATACAACTCAACAAAAGGAAGACAATCCAATTAAAAAATGGGCAGAGGACCTAAATAGACACATCTCCAAAAAGGACATACAAAAGGCCAAGAGACTTATGAAAAAATGTTCAATGTCACTAATCATCAGAGAGATGCAAATTAAAATGACTTTGAGGTATCACCTCACACCTGCCAGAATGGCTGCCATCAACAAATTATCAAACAACAAATGCTAGTGTGGGTGTGGAGAAAAGGGGACTCTAGTACACTGCTGGTGGGAAGGCAGACTGGTGCAGCCATTATGGAAAACAATATGGTGTTTCCTCAAAAAATTAAAAATTGATCTGCCATTTGACCCAGTGATCCCATTTCTAGGAATATATCCTCAGAAACTTGAAATACCAATCAGAAAGAATATATGTACCCCTATGTTCATAGCAGCACTATTTACAATAGCTAAGATCTGGAAACAGCCCAAGTGTCCATCAATAGATGAGTGGATAAAAAAGCTGTGGTACATATACACCATGGAACACATTGCAGCTGTAAGAAAGAGAGATCTCTTATCCTTTGAGATGACATGCAATGACCTGGAGAGCATTATGCTAAGAGAAATAAGCCAATCAGAGAAAGACAAATACCGTATTATCTCACTTATTTGTGGAATATAATGAACAAAAAAGCTGATGGGCGACTTCTGGTCAATCACAGCCCTCCCTGAGAAGTGAGGGGTCCCTGTCCCACACCAGGCACCCAGCTCAAGGTTCCAGTGCCAGGAAGAGAAGTCCCCATCACTTCTATCTGTAAAACCAGTGAGAACTGAGGCTGAGGGAGGCTGAGGCTGCTGGAGCCCCAAGCAGTTCTTCTTAAAGGGCCACGTACGGACTTAACATGAACTCACTCCTTCTGGGCTCCAGCATTAGGGAAGCAGCCTGACAGGCACCAGAGACATACGGGGAACAACTGAGTTATTTGGCATCAGGCGAGGACTAGAGAGGCAGCTTTCTCCTGGACAGACGTGCTGGTGGAGGCCTTTGTTCCTTTGGTGAGTCCTTCCCCCACGATGCCAGCAACTGGGCTCACACTGTTTGCCCTGCCCTGGTGATTACCTGAGGCACTCCCCCCCCCCCCCGCAACTTTCAGGCCCACCCAAGCTGTTTCCAGTGGTTTTACCATAGGATTGGCCTATTTTGGCTCCTGCTTCAGATTTTCCGAAATTCTCTCAAACAAGAAGCATCTGGCCACAGTGAGCCCCATATCTCTCACTAAGTGGCCCCAGGCCTGGCACCAGGAGCAGCTAGTCTTGGTTCACAGCTTGGCTTCACCTGGGCACCTCCAAGCCCAGCACAAGAAGCAACCATTGACAGACCATTTTGTAGCTTATGCCTGGTGGCCCTAGGTAGAACACAGGTGGTGGCTGACCTTGCCCCAGAGCCAGCACAACCAGTGGACAGCTTCAGACCATGTCAAAGCACCACCACCCAACCACCTCCAGAAGTGACACACTCAATGCATGGACTCAGTGGGTACTAGAGCAGCACTGCTGAAGTAAGTTTTGCTCTGTGTGGTGAGCCCCTACACAGCTGATCCTCCAAAGTAGTCAGAGATCAGTGGTTAGTGGGCACAGCCAGTCCTTGAAGCTGATCAGCCTGAGTAAAACCCTCCCATTGATGTGCCAACAGCAATCAAGACTCAATTACAACAGAGGGTATAAAATCCACACTAGGGCCCAGCTGTGGTGATCAGGGAGGCTGTGCCACTGGACCCTACAGGACACCTACTATAATAGGCCACCCTAGGAAGCCTAGGAGACACAGCAACTTACCAAATACATAGAAACAAACACAGGCAGCCAAAATGAAGACACTAAGAAAAATGTTCCAAATGAAACAACAGAACAAAACTCCAGGAAAAGAACTAAATGAAATGGAGATAAGCAATCTAACAGATGCAGAGTTTGAAACACTTCTTATAGGGATGCTCAATGAACTTAGTGAGGCGTTCAAGAGCATAATAAAGGACCAGTCAGAAATGAAGGATGCAGTAAATGAAATAAAGAATAATTTACAGGCAATCAATAGTAAAGTAGGTAATCCAAGAAGCAATCCATCGATTTGGAATATAAGGAAGCAAAAAACACCCAATCAGAACAGCAAAAAGAAAAAAGAATAATAAAAAAAAATGAGCATAGTATAAGGAGCCTGTGGGACATCTTCAGGCGTACTAACATTCACATCATGGGAGTGCCAGAAGGAGAAGAGAGAGAGCAAGATATTGAAAACCTATTTGAAAAAATAATGACAGAAAACTTCCCTAATTTGGTGAAGGAAACAGACATACAAGTCCAGGTAGCACAGAGAGTCCCAAACAAGATGAACCCAAAGAACTCCACACCAAGACACATCATCATCAAAGTGCAAAAGGTTAAAGACAAAGAGAATCTTAAAAGCAGCAAATGAAAAGCAGTTAGTTACCTACAACAGAACTTCCATAAGGGTGTCAGCTGATTTCTCAAAGGAAACTTTGCAGGCCAGAAGGGAGTGGCAAGAAATATTTAAAGTGATGAAAAGCAAGGACCTGCAACCAAGATTTTCTATCCTGCAAAGCTATCATTTAGAATCGATGGCCATATAAAGAGTTTCCCAGACAAGAAAAAGCTAAAGGAGTTCATCACCATCATACCAGTATTATATGATATGTTAACGGGTCTTCCTGAAGAAGAAGATAAAAAATATGAATAATAAAATGGCAATAAATACATATCTATCAACAGTTGAATGTACAAACAAAATGAGCAAACAGAACAGAAACAGACTCATAGATACAGAGAACTTTTTGTTGGTTGCCTCATGTGAGGGGAGTTGGGTGAAAAGATGAAGGGATTAGGAAGTACAAATTGGTTGTTAGACTGAAGAACCTCAAAAGGAAGGGAGGAGGTGAGGCAGGAAGAGAGAAACCAAAGAACTTCTATGCATATATGTATAACCAATAGACACAGACAATAGTGTGGGGAAAGCAGGAGGGAGGCGGGATTGGGCAGGAGGAGGTCAAGGGGGGGAAAGAGAGGGGCATCTGTAATACATTCAGCAATAAAGATACGTTTTAAAAATAATAATAATAAAATAAAATGAAAGATAAATAAATTAATAAATTATGCCAGAGGGAAGGAGCCTGGGGGGCTGGGGCGCTGGGGGGTGGTAGAAAAGAGAGTAAAGGGGGGATTAAGGTGATGGATGAAGACTTGGGGTGGTGGACACAATACAATATAGATGATGTACTGTAGAAATGTACCTCTGAAACCTATATAATTTTATTAACCAATGTCACCACAAGAAATTCAATTAAGAAAAGAAAAAAAAAAAAAAAAGCTGATGAACAGAACAGACCCAGTGACATAGAAAGGAATATGGTTCAGACTGACAAACTTGAGAGGAGGGGGCGCGGGCAAGAGGGATGAGATAAACCAAGGAACATATATGCACATATGCGTAACCAATGGACATGGACAACAATACTTGGGCTATGGGGTGGGTGGGATAGGGAGAAGGGTGTCTGCAGGGGAAAAAGGAGAAACATGTAATAAAAATAAATAAATAAAAATTTAAAAATAAATAAAGATTATAATGGGGCTGGGGAAAAATAAATAAATAAAGGGGGGGATAGATGAAGGACCTAGTACATAACAGACCCCTAATAATTGGTGGACTTTCATGTGAATTCCCAGGAATGCAGGTATTTAGTGGGCTCCTTTAAGTGTAACTCTCATTGTGATGTTGAGAGACATTTTAGTCTTGGCTCTGGTGCTAATTAGCTTTGTGCTCTTGAGCAAAACACTCTGGGCCTCAGTTTCCTCCCTGAAAAATTAGATATTTAGATAAATGAGGAACCAAAATGTCCCTTTTTTATACACTAAAAAAGATACTGCTTTATGCCTTATAAGGAAGGAGTTTTGGAATACTGGGAATATTGCAGAAGCCCAGCTAACACTAACAAATTAGGGTCATTAACTTTGCAAAATGAACAAATTCATTACAATTGAAAATGGCAGCCAAATGCTTTACGCACAGCCAAGTTAATTCACTGAGATATATTTACTGTGCACCTGAATCCTGGAGAAAATTGCACTGTGCTCTTCTGAGATCCTTCAAAGGAGATTTTTGATGGAGTCTTTCATGTTTTGCTTTCTTCTCACATCAAAACATTCAGCATATCTTAAATTTACAAGTAGTCTTTCCTCCTGGTGTTAAGGAAGCAGTGAACACATCACTTCAGCCTTCTTTCTAACAATATTAGAGAGTAGTCTAAACCCACCTGCTGGTTTCATGTCTTTATTTAAAAAAAAAAAATACTTTTTTTTTTTGCTGGTCAAAAGATCAAGTTTGCCTTGAGGGAACCTTTTGTTTTAATTGAAAAGCTATTAATGACATCCTCTTCAAAGCATTTCTTTGAATTAAATATTGGTCAGGGTGGGGTGCTCGTGAATGAGAAAGCTTTTCTGCTTTGGGGATTTGGAAACAAATGGATTAATTTAGATGCCTTACCCAGCAGATACATTTTCCATGATTAATTTATTCATTTTGGTATGCCTAGTGCCTGGCACATAGTAGCTGCTGAAATGTTTGTTGAACAAATAAATGGATAAAATAAATATATTCTCATAGTCTGCAATGACAATAGCATAAACTATCTTGCATGTGTTAGTGGTTCATCCTGTTTTTACTAGAAATTAGCTGGGCAGGGCACCTGGGCTTTGGAAAATTGGGTTTGGAAATAGTTAGGGAAGAGGAGAGACTGGCTTAGCACCTGCTGGGCCTCTTCCTTCAGATGGTAGAGATGTGGATGGAGTAGTGTGGAGAAGAGGTTAACAACCCATTGCTGTGGGCTTCAGCATTCAGTCTCCCCCCTGCGTAAGGCCTGGTGGCCTCCTCCGTTAGTGGTTTGGTATTGGGTACACACATGTTGAAGGAGCTGGGCAGACATGTGTGAGCCCTGCCTGAGCTTTTGGGAAGAAGCAGTGGTTGCAAAAGAGAAGAGTCTGAGACTAAAAATCTTTTATATGACAACACTCTCATTTAGGACTTGATTCTGCTCTGTGCTGGTGACTTTCTTAGAAGGAAAGACACCCCTTCCCTTCTAGGGGACCAGTAGCTTCATTTTATCCCTGACAGTGTGCATTGCTCATGGCAGCACAACAGTACCGGAGTCCAGGTGGCATGAAGTAGAAGCAAGAGTATTGGACTAGAAGTCATGGCTCACCGGTAAGCTGTGTGACTTTAGGCAGATTGTTCAACCTCTCTGGGCCTCAGTCACAACATTTGTGAGGTGAGGAGTTTGAATTAAGCCATCTTTTTTTTTTTAACGCAACGTACACTGTGCCAGGTGCCAAGCACTAGAGGCACGGGATGCAGAGCTGAGTCACATAAAGCCCTGGCTCTCAATCTGGCTGATAAAGCCTGTAAGAGGGGTTAATGCAAAATGCTAGAAGGTAAAGAGAAGGAAAAGACTAATAGTGTTTACTAGGCTTGGGAGATGTAATTGAAGAGGAGAAATTCACCAGAAATTAATTAATTCTGTTACCATTCATTCATTCCACGAATATTGGCTAGGTGTGTACAGTATGCAAGGAATGGCGAATTAGCCATGAAGAAAACAGATAAGATCTTTACCCTCATTCAGTATAATCCAAACTGGCAGGGGAAAGAGAGGTGAGAGGGTAGGGGAGGTTGGAAAGAGCGACTATTTGTATCTAACATTTAGTGAACATTTAGAATTGTCTCATTTCACTCTCCCAATATACCCACAGCCTAGGTTGTATCCCCATTGCACAATGTGTGAACTGAGGCCCACAGGGATGAAACCATTGGCCAAGCTCACACGAATAGGAAATCATAAGAACGCAAACCCACCCAGTGGTTCTCAACCTTCCTAATGCCGCGACCCTTTAATACAGTTCCTCATGTTGTGTTGGCCCCAACCATAAAATTATTTTCGTTGCTACTTCACAACTGTAATTTTGCTACTGTTATGTCTTAGGTGACCCCTGTGAAAGGGTCGTTCGACCCCCAAAGGGGTTGCGACCCACAGGTTGAGAAGTGCTGGTTAGAGCATCAGCATTTATTTGTGATACAATTCTGTGGGAGGGGAGGTTTCACAGGCTACTGAATGGACACTTGTCTACCCAGCATGCCTTCTTCAGTAACAGCTTGCCTATTTTTCCTCAGAGATCTAACCCCTCTCACTCTCAATCCATGCATTTAAAGTAGAGTTGTGGTCCATCCCTCTACAAGCTTCAGAGGCTGGAACCTGACTCAGATGTCCTATCAGAGCACACATCCTTCTGGGCACAGTGACTGGCCCAGGGACCTGCACATGACAAGCTGCCCAAATTGGAATCAACACATGGGCTTTTGCTGGAAATACTGAAAAAGGAGTCTTGCTTTTATGCTTTAGATTGTAAGCCCAGAGGAGCTGATGGTCATTTTTGCCCCCACATGGGGACAGGGCCCTGACAGAATGCAGCTAACGGAGAGGAAAACAGGCCACAGTAACATTTTCCAGACAGCATCTTTTGAGCCCTTGGATCTAATTTGCCTGAAAAGAGGGCTATTCCTGTACTTTTCAGTTCTATGAGCTAATAGATTAGTGTTTTTTTTTTTCTCTTAAGGAGGTCTGGATTATTGTCACTTGCAACCAAGAGTTCTGAAGAATATAGCCTCCAAGAGTGCGTGGGAATTTTTATTTCTCTTTCTCCCCAGTGTGTTCTTCACAGCACTTGCAAAGTCATCAACTGTCTCACATAGACTTTGCTCTGGGAGGTTAACAGGATGTGGTCTTTTGAGTGAGTTTTTGCATTCTACTGTGTTTCAGACCTCTGTCTCAAGGGTCATATATTTCTGCCCACTAAGTGATGCAGGCTTCACACACCCAGGTACAGATGGGGCGTTAACCAACATCCCTTCCTCTGTCTACTCAAGGGCCTCTGCCCCCCAGCTCTGGTTCTTTTCTCACCATGCTGGGACCCCAGACACAGCTCCTTCTGGCTTTGAGGATGTCACAGTGTGACTTCAGGGTGGGATGGAGGTTGAGGTTGACCAGAGGGGACAGCTTCTTTCCTGGTCCTAGTTTCCAGTAATGTCCTCTCCAAGCTCTTCGTCCCAGACTCCCATCCCTAGATAGCCTGCCTGATGCAGCCCTGGATGCTCCAGCCTGAGGAGCAAAGCAGCAGTCCTTCCTGCCTTAACCAGTATAGCTTAGGAGTCTCAACTGTTAAAAAGAAATTATTCTGTCACTTGTAATGGTAATATTCAAGATTATTGCAATGGGGTCAAGTCTGTTGTGATAAGGGTGAGGGATTGAGCTCACCTCTGAATAAAAGAAGAACAAGTGGTGATTTATAACCAATAAGCAGAGTGGTAAGGGTCAGTGGATGGAAATTACTAAGAGGAGACATCAAGGGTGGGGGGATTCTTGCTAAACTGATCTAACAACATTCTTGCTAAAGACAGGCCAAGGACTTAGACACCAAAGATGAGTGATCAGGAACTTGATCAGACATCAAGGATTTGCGGGGGTGGGGGGTGGGGGTGATTTGGCAGGATTCTTTGCTGAGTTTGGTTTAGGCAGGACAAGGACAGGATCCAAAGAACAAGGCTTAGCTGAAAGAGGGTTTAGAATAGCCTAATTAAACTTTGATCAAGGAGAGAGTTTTTATCACACAAATGCTGGGGGAAGTGCTCAGAGTCACAGGCAACAATTGGCGCCTCCTGGAAGTGTTTGGGAGCAGAACATTATGGGACCAGAGAGGAAGAGGACCCTGCAGTAAATGTCAAGGGTGCTCTAATTTATCTTCCTCACTGGTCTCTTAGGAAACCCCCGTTATTAACTTCTTTACCAAGGTCTAAAAGACCTCTATTAAAATGCAAATGAGATTTGCTAAGGCTGTCCCAATGAGCCCTTTACCAACAATTAACACCTTAGCTGCTCCTCCTTTCTTAGGTGAGAATTAGCCCTAGGAGAAGGGGACAAAAGGCAGCTAAATTTTGATGGGAGGAGGTGAGAAAATGACCTCTGCCTAGGGTGAAGCTGGGAATGCAGACAAGGCAGGGAAGCCAGAGTAGCACAAGACAGTAGGTTTCTAAAAAGGAAGGGAATGACTTTTCGGGGGGGATACAGAAGAGAGATGAAGAGGGAAGAACTCAGATCAATTTCACTAGTGTTCACTTTCACTTGGGGTTGAAACTGTCCTATTACTTAATACTGATACAGAAGGTCACCAGGGCTTTCTGGGTGCCTAGCAACAGACAAAACAGGGAACACAAGTATTGTAGGATGGGGCCTCACCCCCAGGGTGATCGTTCCTCCTCTAGCATATCACTGGTCAGGCAGTTGAACTCTCCCCTGACCTTTCCTCCCCTTGCATATCACTAGTAATGTGGTAGAGCCCCTTAGAAGAGGAACAAGGGGGGCCAGAGAATAGCCTCATGTGACTGGCACAGAAGCCCTTGCACCGACCCCTCCCTTAAGCATTAAGCCCTGAGGACAATGAGCTTCTGACCCACATTATATAATCTTAAGAACAATCTTGTTCTTAAGACTGTTGACCACAGAGAAAGAATTTTAGTCAAATTACAGATAGCATCTAGGCCTCAGTTGTGTTTCAGCTCCAGGCCCAGAAAAGCAGAAAAACCAGACCAAGCAGACGCCATGGCTGACCTCAGGACCAGCTGCAATGACTAATGACCCTCTACCCTAGCTCCAACCAATCAGTAGAGACCAAGACCCTGAAAGAATGCACCTGGAAGGCTGATAAATATTCTATTAGATTCTCCCCTGAGACCTCCCCCAAAATCCCACCTTTAGAAAACAAACTTTCGCTTGTATTTGAGTTCTTGGCCCTGAATTCTTTCTTAGCCAAATTCAAGGACCAAGGTCTAACTTCATCGTAATGCCTGGTGGCATTCTCAGTTAACAGTATCAGCCTTTCATCCTGGCCGGTTTGGCTCAGCGGTTGGAGCATCGGCCTGTGGAACAGAGAGTCCTGGGTTCGGTTCCTGCTAGGGGCACGTACCAAAAAACAAACAAACAAACAAACAAACAATAAAACAATATCAGCCTTTCTTAAGGCATGACTGACCAACTCTGGGGTCACAATTTCTTTTCAAAAATACATATTTTCTTTTTAATCCTCACTTGAGGATATTTTTACATTTATCTTCAGACAGAGTGGGAGGGAGAAAGAGAGAGAGAGAGAAACATCGATGTGAGAGAGATACATTGGTTACCACCCACACAACCCCATCCGGGGCTGGGGCCAGGGACAAACCACAACCGAAGTACGTACCCTTGGCCGGAATTGAACCCGGGACTCTTTGGTCTGCAGGCCAACGCTCTAACTGCTGAGCCAAACTGGCCAGGGCCAAAAATACATATTTTCAAGTCCAAGGTACACACGTCTTCTGCCCCCTTCCCCTCAATAGCTGTCCTCTTGGCCCATTCAGGTTAACAAGGCTTGTTTCCTGGCTGCCCAGCCAGCCTACCTAACTTCATAATTTTTAGCTTTAAACAAAAGGTCTTCTGGAGGCCCGCCACATAGAGAGAATCTCTGGCCTGCTAGCCAACTACAGCAGGTGATCTATCACAGACATACCTCACTTTATAAATGATAAATATGAGAAGTGTTCTTTCAGCTTAGAATTATTTTCAGATTCAAATAATGTTTATAAATTTATATTCCCTTTAAGTTTTCTGAGCCTCCTGAGCACTTTCTATGAAGGTGCATGTTACCTAGTGGTGAGTAGTGGAATTGCAGGCTGTATTTTCTTTCTTTTCTTTCTTTCTTTCTTCCTTCCTTCCTTCCTTCCTTCCTTCCTTCCTTCCTTCCTTCCTTCCTTCCTTCCTTTCTTCTTTCTTTCTTTCCTTCCTTCCTTCCTTCCTTCCTTCCTTCCTTCCTTCCTTCCTTCCTTCCTTCCTTCCTTCCTTCCTTCCTTCCTTCCTTTCCCCAAATGTCTTTTTATTTATTCTTTTTAAAAAACTCATCTTCCAGCTTCACCTTTTCAGGAAACAGATGTAAAATCAGGAGTTAAAAAAATTCCCTTGGCAATCAGAAGAGATTACAAAAAACTCATGCACTAAGGTATGTGTACTAATCAATCAACTATGTATTTAATTTCTTCACATCCATTTCAACACATCCATTCAATGACCATCAGCTGCCATGGAGGAGGAAATGCAGGTCTGGGGAGCAGGTGTCTGGGCAGACCCTCAAGTCTTGACACCAGGAGTATGGTCTAGAGGGGGAGGGTGGGCTCCAGGTGGGCATATTCTCTTGGCTCTTTGGACTCTGTTGCCAATAGGGAGAAGCATGGCTGGAAGAAGAACAGACTTAGGCCCTTAAAAGGCCAGAGCCCAGAATGGGGATCCTTTTACCTACTTCCCTTGTCATTCAACCCAGCACCAGAGTCTGATTGAAATAAGACAGCTGTACAGTAAATCCTCTCTTAACATCTTCACGTCTTTGAGAGATTCTGGGGCTCTAAGCAAAATGACATGTAATGAAACCAATCTTACCACAGGCTAAGTGATATAAACAAGAGTTAAGTTTCTAGAGCATCTCATCAATGTGAAATGACATTGAAAGAAACAACTTTATTTGAGGACCTGATGCAGGTGGCTTGAGTTGAATGAGGTACTTACAATACACTAACCACAAACAAGAGTATCTGGCACAAGTAGGCATTCAGTAGGTATTAAATATATACTGTTATTAATGTCGAGAAAACAAACTGAGATTTTGGCTCATATTTTGGATACACTTAAAAAAAAACCTCAGAGATTGCTTGGAAAAAAAGCAAAAGTATTCTTTAAAAACATGTCCAGCACTGTTATCTTCAGATGGTTGTTCCATTGTCATAAGATAGCTTTACTTTTTTTTCCTTTATTGATTTTAGAGAGAGAGGAAGTGAGAGGGAGAGAGAGATAGAAACATTGATGAGAGAGAACATTGACTGGCTGCTACCTGCCTGCCCCCCACTGGGGATCGGGCCCACAACTTGGGCATGTGCCCTGACTGGGAATCAAACTGGCGACCTCTTGGTGCATGGGTCGATGCTCAACCACTGAGCCACACCGGCCGGACATAAGATAGCTTTTTTTTTTTTTTTTTTCACTTTTTGTTCAGACAGAGTGGGAGGGAGAGAGAGGAAGAGAGAGAGAGAGAGAAACATCGGCGTGAAAGGACCACATCGAGTGGCTGCCACCCGCACGACCAACCAGGGCCGGGGACAAACTGCAACGGAGATACATGCCCTTAGCGGGAACCGAACCCGGGTCTCTCCGGACCGCAGGCCGACGCTCTAACCGCTGAGCCAAATTGGCCAGGGCAAGATAGCTTTTAAAAACTCTGTGAACTCTGAGGTTTGGTGGCATACTCATGAACCCCTGTGGTCTGTCACACCATGTCTCTGGATCAGCGTGTATTTCAATCAGCTCATGGTGGACAACACCTTACAATGGGCTCTGTCTTAACAACTTACCAATATTTAGCTTGGTCAGGTGAACACGCTGATGACAGTTCACCAACACTGCTGGAGAAAGGACTCAAAGTATAACCTTTAAGTGGTCGGTCAGTTGTTTACCTTATAAAGGTTGACTATGACTTTGACCTTATCATTCAGTTGTTTGGTCAGGTGTCTATTGTTCTGTTATTCAGACTTGACTTCCGGAGGAATTGTTGGCTTACTTATTATTACTTAAAAAAAAAAATTTTTTTTAAATAAAAAATTTTCTACCCATGTGAAGAAAAAAAAAGAATAAAAAACTTATCTTTATTGTTGAATGTATTACAGATGTCCCCCCTTTTTTCCCAATTGACCCCCTCCTCCCCAATCCCACCCCCCTTCTGCCTTCCCCACACTATTGTCAGTGTCCATTGGTTATGCATATATGCACAGAAGTTCTTTGGTTTATCTCATCCCACCCTCCCTCCCCCCTTCCCTTTGAGGTCCATCAGTCTAACAACCAACTCGTACTTCTTAAACCCTTCATATTTTTCACCCATCCCTCCAGCCCCCACCCATTTGGCAACCAACAAAAAGTTCTCTGTATTTATGAGTCTGTTTCTGTTCTGCTTACTCATTTTGTTTGTAGATTCAATTGTTGATAGATATGTATTAATTGCCATTTTATTGTTCATATTTTTGTTCTTTTCCTTTAAGAAGACCCTTCAACATTTCATATAATACTGGTTTGGTGGTGATGAACTCCTTTAGCTTTTTCTTGTTGGGAAACTCTTGATATGTCCATCAATTCTAAATGATAGCTTTGCAGGATAGAATAATCTTGGTTGTAGGTCATTGCTTTTCATCACCTTGAATATCTCTTGCCACTCCTTTCTGGCCTGCAAAGTTTCTTTTGAGAAATCAGCTGACAGTCTTATGGGAGCTCCTTTGTAGGTAACTAACTGCTTTTCTCTTGCTGCTTTTAAGATTCTCTCTTTGTCTTTAACCTCTGGCATTTTGATGATGATGTGTCTTGGTGTGGAGTTCTTTGGGTTCATCTTGTTTGGGACTCTCTGTGCTTCCTGGACTTGTATGTCTGTTTCCTTCACCAAGTTAGGGAAGTTTCTGTCATTATTTTTTCAAATAGGTTTTCAATTTCTTGCTCACACTTGAACTTGTCCCAGAGGCTCCTTACACTATCCTTGTTTTTTTTTATTCTTTTTTCTTTTTGCTGTTCTGATTGGATGTTTTTGGCTTCCTCCTAGTCCAAATCAATGGTTTGGCTCTTGGCTTTACCTACTCTACTGTTGATTCCCTGTAAATTATTCTTTATTTCAGTTAGTGCATCCTTCCTTTCTGACTGGTTCTTTTTTATGTTGTTGATGTTCTCACTAAGTTCCTTGGAGTTCTCCTTAAGTTCCTTGAAGGTCTCACTAAGTTCCTTGAATGTCTCACTAAGTTCCTTGAGCATCCTTATAACCAGTGTTTTGAACTCTGCATCTGATTGACTGCTTATCTCCATTTTGTTTAGTTCTTTTCCTGGAGTATTTTTCTTTTCTTTCATTTGGGACATGTTTCTTTGTCTCCTCATTTTGGCTGCTTCCCTGTGATTGTTTCTATGTATTAGGTAGAGTTTCTATGTTTTCTAGGCTTTTTAGGGTGGCCTGTTGTTGTAGGTGTCCTGTAGGACCCAGTGGCACAGGCAGGCTGTATTTTTCAAAGCACTTCTTTGTCATTGGCTAGGTTTTGAAAGTCGCTGTTTGCTACTGCATGGCTTATGGAAGAAAAGTAAAGTATATTTCATACATTCCAAGTTAACATTTTTTCTCATCTCAGAACATCTAAATTGATCCTCCAATTGATTCTTAATTCTTCAAAGGCAGAGCAAATGTTTAATGCATAAAGCTGGCATGTTAATTTTATATATCAACTTTATAATAGGGTTACTATGCTCTATATAACATTTTATAGAACATGGGGACCCTTTGGATAATAGATATAGTAGGCTCATTTATGATAGTTTTATAAGGATAGAAGCATAATTTTGTTCTTTTAACATGTAGACATTTATAATTACTTCACCGTATATAGCTGGTCATATCTATAATTTACTTGACATCAATTTTTTGGCCAGAGTGCTACCCTCCCTCTCCCTATCCTCCACACCAGACTCTCCTGCGTCTGGCTGAATCTGTTCTCTGGTGTTAGGGTGAAATCAGGGACATCCTAGATAATTAGCTCAAATTGGATGTGAATATGAATACATTTTAAGCAATGGAAACCAAGCTGTTAATCGTTTTGAGACATCCTTAATATCACAGAGCTTGAATACATTTTTTAAATGCATCTCAACCCTCAGCCTTTGGAATTCACCCTCTCTGCCCAGAGTCTCAGGCAGGGAGAAGGCTGGGGTTAGTCTGGACTGCCACCTTTAGATAGGGAGCACATGCCTCTGCATCTGACCACTTTGCTGTCCCTAGCTTTCTTTTGTTGGTTTGGCTTCCTCTGTTCTTTTTTTTGAAACAGCTGGTGGGTGTGTGCTTGCAAGAAGGAACAAACAAGGAGGCTTGACTGAAACCTTAAAATGAAAATGAACCCATACCCAAACATGGGCCGTTTTCTGTGTGGTCATCTCTGAATTTTGCTTCTGTTTTATTTTCTCATCATATTACTTCAACAGGGATCCATTTCCATAAGACGGGGGCTATAAGAATCTTTTGCTCATCCCTGAATCAAGATGGTCCATGAATTTCTCTGGAAACATGGATGCCATTACTTAAAATATGTTCACCCTGGGGTTTCCTGGCAGCAGTGACAGCTGAAATGGTGGAAGCCCTCTGGAGACTAAATTAGGGACTGATATTCAGCAGTGCAGAAAAATACCAAATAGGTTCTTCTGTTCCTTGAAGATTGGTTTTATACGGAAGATTTTCCTAGTTCCAGAAACCACATGCTAGGCTCTAATTGAGCATAATTATTGCCCTGCGTGCTGCAAAGTGCTGGATTTTAGGCCTCCTACAGAATCCCATTAATTTTTTGATTGGGCTCTAAAAATTGGTGTCCCCCGACAGGGCCAGAAAGAGTTGTGTTTAATCTGTCTGGTCTTCAACTGAAGAAATTGCTGGCTGTCCAGTTGGCTGGTGTTTCCTCCTAACTCTGGGGTCTTGATTGTGATCCAAAGCTTCATTGCCAACACACTTTCTTAGAATTCTGTGGTGGTCCCTGCTTAGCCTTGGAACAGTTCTACACAAGAAAACTGAAGTGGACAATGGAACAATTCATATGAACAATTTAAACACACATCCAAAATACCACCGGAATACAAAGTAAGCCTTTTGTAATTATCTGGTTATTTTAGGTGAGAGGTTTGGAAAAAGCCTATATGATTTAGGCAATTACATTTTCCTTTACATTCAACATGTGTGATGGCTCAAGCTTCAGAAATGCTACCCAGAAGGCTCTCATGCATCCAAGCTTCTGCTTTCCCCCCTGACATATATGGGAGACTACATGAGAATGTGACCATTCACTCCTAAATAGCAACCTCACAGGTATATTTCTTGAAGACAACTTAATCATGCTAAAATTGTGCCAATTGTAAATGTTAAAAAAAAAAATCTTTCTAAAATGTTTGTGTCTGGCATCCTGCCTACCTAAATACAATTGGTGGAGAAGTTAATTTTGCTGGTTAAATTTGTCCAGGCTTCCAGGGCTGCTGTCTTTTTTTTTTTTTTTTTTTAATGCACCAAATACATCTATTGATGCATTAATGTCTTTCACTACTCCATACTGAAAAAAAACTGAAGTTACTTTTGTGGAAGACTCCTCCTGGCAATGCCAATTTCAGAGCAGGCTGACACTGTTTGGTTCACAGTTTAAACACAATGGAAAGCAGGCTGGTGCTGGTGTTAGTGTCTGGAAGTCACGGCCACCTTGGATTATGTTTAATAAAAAAGCAAAGTGCATGCAGAGATTTACAACCATTTTAAAGATTCTCCCCCCTCCCCCTCCCCAATGGTCCTATCATGTGGTTCCAACAATAAACTCAACAGTCTATGACAAACAGGCTCTGGTGAGCTGTGTATAAATACTTTAGATTAGGTACAGTTATACTGAAAGTCAAGTTCGTTTGAAATCTTCAAAAAAATGTTTCTGTTAATCCTCAAATGGTGCTCGTTACAGCGAACATTTCTGCTACAGGCGTGTTGAATTACTAGTTATCCAAGCGCAGCAGCTGCTCCTTACCATTTATAGTTAAGGACTTTAACTGGCTGTCGTCTTCGGCTTTTACTCTTTCTTGACCATTCTCAACAATTCTCTTGGTAGTGATTTTTCTTCCGTTAACCATTTTGGTAGAAGATAGGGATTTGAAGTTGCTCATCCCACCACCACCAAATGCCCCGGAAGAGGACGAAGAGAGGCCCTCATGAACTATTGACCCCAAGGAAGTAAATCCTGTTTCAAAAGAAGAAAACCCGCCTCCGAAGACAGAAATCCGCTGAAGGCAGAGACGAGCTCCCCTGCCCAGGTTCCTGCTCTCACGGGGGCCTTGCCGAGCCCCCCAGAAGTTGTCAAATGGGTCTTCGAAGAACTCCAATGAGAACGGGTCCTTTCCACCAAAACATTCCCTGAACACGCCATTTGGGTTCCGGAATGTAAGGCCGAACTCAAACGGGTTGTCGAAATGACTTCCACCTCCATCATTTAATCCTTCTTTGCCATCTCTGTCGCAGACGGCCCGTTTTTTAGCATCTGAGAGCCCCTCGGACGCCTCCGCTACTTGTTTGCATCTCCTTTCCAGTGCTTTATTCTCAGGGTTTTTATCTGATGCCACTTCAATGCCAGTTTGCAGTACGCCTGTCTCAGGCCCGGCGGGGCACATCTGTGACCTGGAGCCTCAGAGAAGTCAGTCCCCGCGTTCCGCAGGCTGTTGGAAGCGCCCCGCACGGGAGCCGGTGGCCGCGTGGCCTGGGCGCCCGCGCACGGGGCTGGGACAGCGACTGCTCGCGCTTGCCTTGCTCCAGGGCCATTGTCTCCATTGGTAAGTCTCACAGTTCAGGCTGCCTTCGTGGAAAGAAATGAAAACTGGAATGCATGCATACTGTCCCCAGGACTTTTCTTGACAGAGGCATGTTTTAAACAATTAAGCCTAGATATTAGATTTTGTTTACTGTTAGAGCTGTCTCTTTCTACTCTTAATAGAAATGATGCCAAATCTGCAGTTAACCGAGCATCCCTATCTTGCACATTCCAGTGAGTTTAAATGTTAACTGAATTTCAGGTGGTCCAGGAAGGTCAAATGGCTGTGTACTTCCAATGCCTTCCTCCAATGCAGGGAATTTATTCCTGTCACTTCCCAGAACTTCTGGTGAGGTTGGGGAGGAATTCCTTCTTGCTGACTTGCAGGTGTCATGTCTGCTGTGCTATGGATTCAGTGGGGGTACTGAAGCATGGTTTTAATGGAAAAAAACACTCCAAGTTCCAGCTCTGAGTTTGAGATACTGGGAACTCATCTCTGACCCAGCTTCTCTGTCAGAATGACAAGAAAAGATTCCAGTGTATGAAGTTTGTCATGAAGAAGGCTGAGGGCCCCTCTGTTCAGTGGCCAAGCCCAGGCCCTTTGCGATTAAGTTGTGTGTGCTGGAAATATTTTCCTCTAACATGTTGAACACTATGGTGACTTTTATTATAGAGTAGTTAGAACTGTCTCAAAATTCTCCTTTATAGATTCTGTGTTCTGTGCCTTAGGAAAGACTACCCCAAACTAGGATAATTAAAAGAGTAGAAGGGAATAAAATTAATTTGGTTCTGTATGCATTAGTTTTTTATTGCTGTGTAACCACTAACATAGCAGATTTAAAGAACAGAGATTTATTACTCAGTTTCCCTGGATCAAGAGTTCAGGCATGGCTTACCAGGGTCCTCATCTCAGGGTCTCACAGGGCTGTAATCCAGGTGTCAGCTAGGGCTGGGGTCTTATCTGAGGCTCAATGTGCTCTTCCTGCCTACCATGGCAGAATTCACTTCCTTGCAGCTGTGGAACTCATGGTGGCTTAGTTATTCAAGGCCAGCAGGAGAATCTCTGACCTCTAGATGCTCTTCTAGAGGCTTGCCTGATTAGGCCAGACCCACCCAGGGTAATTTCCCTTTTGATTAAATCAAAGTCACTGATTAACATCTGTAATTATATTTGCAAAAATCCCTTTGCCTTTGCCACTTAACAAAACCTCATCACAGGAGTGACATTTCTCCTACTTTGTAGGTCCCACTCACTCTCAAAGGGAGGAGATTATACAGGGTGTGTACACCAGGAGGTGAGAATCTTGGGAGGGGGTCATCTTAGAGTTCTGTCTACCACACTGTATTTTATAGCTTTTAAATGAAAGCTTAGAATTTAGGTCATCTGTATATAGTAGTAAGTACGTACAAGAAGTTCTGCTATAACACAAAACCTCATATTCTGCAAAATCACACACTAAAAATAATAGGGCTTTTGAAAAAAATTAAGTAAGGGAAGGCCACTCAAAGCCTAAGGTACTTTGTAACTAGAGCACTAAAAAGACAACAAGAATCCTAATAAACTTATTAGCATAGTTTAAAAGACAGTTTAAAAACTCAATTAAAAATAATACGTTACAGCAAATACAGACCTCTACCTAACAAAGAAAAAAAAATGAGTATAGTGCAATAGTTGAGGGAGTAAGAAAAGATTGGGACTGCTAAATATAGCAATAATGGAAAGTGTGCAGAGACTGGGGGAACCTTACAACAAGTGTGTTGCTAAACTAAGCCAAGAGGAAAATGTGGGGTGAACAGGAATTATGTGCAGAATTGTCTTCCTTTGCAGATTGTGCATTGAGCTGTTTTAGCACATGTTGTGGTCAGCAAAACTTGAACTTGCGAGGGAACATTGACTATGAAAATGACTTCTACATTATACTGACATGATTTCTTTATTTGTCAATAGTGTTTGAGCTAATTTGTGTTCCAGAAACTCATGTCGTAGCAGGAGACTGTAAATAATTTTAATTGCTCCTCTATTGTTGCAACACTATTTACTGAATAGACTGTCATTTCTCCTCTAGTAATTTTTTAAATGTTGGTTTTTATTTTATTGATGTATATGTGCACATAGTCAAGTAGTTCTTCAAGACTTACTACAAAAATAGCCGTCTCTGAGCATCTGCCACCATTCCCTGCTCCTTGAGGCAGCATTTGAATTCTTCAGTTGATTCTTTAAGAATCTACTGCTATAACTCTAAATAGCATGCTTATATGGCTGTTTCTTGATTTTTTAATTTTTTTCAGTGTTAGCCATTATCATTAACTCTCTACTAGGGAAGATAAAGATTTAGCTCGTGTTCACTCCTCTGCCTTGCCCTATCACACCAAACCACCCATTCTTTCCTCCCCCTAATGTAATTGTACTGTAATTTCTGTCGGAGCCCCGTTCAGGGTATGCACTGATATGGCTGTAATGCTAATCATACCCGATCCAAAGGATAGTTGGGGATTCTTTTTCCTTTTTGGCCTACCATCTTGTATTGCCTAGAGTGAATAATTGATTAAAACATTTTTGTTTAGTTTTCACGTACATATTAATACAATCCTAAACTTTCTCCCAGGTATGTAAATCTCTTTGAATACATTCAAACATTCAAATATATTAGACATTCTATTAATTTAATCTTTTTATTTATTTATTTTTAATATTTTTTCTTTTTTTGGTGGGGGGGGGAGAGAAAAACATCGATGTGAGAGAGACACATCAACTGGTTGCCACCCACACGACCCCAACTGGGGTCGGGCACAAACTGCAACCAAGGTACGTGCCCTTAGCTGGAACCGAACCCGGGCCTCTCTGGTCTGTGGGCTGACACTCTAACCGCTGAGCCAAACAGGCTAGGACTCAAGAGGTTCTGTTGAAACTTTCCTTCATCCTCATCTTGGCTGTGTCAATTGGACTATGTTTTATTTCACCCAGACCCTTGATTGAGAATTTGACTGGCTATAGAATTTTAGGTTGGAAATAACATTTTCTCAGAAGAATGAAAGCTTTGACCCATTATATTCTTGCTTTCAGCAATGCAGTTGAGAAATCCAATGCTATTCTGAATCTTGTATCCAAATCATTTCTATGCAACTAGTTTTTGAAAATTTCTGGAAACTTACAGGATCTTCTCTGACTCTGGTGTTCCAGGATTTTATGTTGCTGATATCTTGCGGTGGTACCATTTTTGATCTCTATACTTGGTGTTTGGTAAGTCCCTTCCATGTAGAAATACATGTCTCTTTCAGTTTCTAGAAAGCTTCTGGGATTGTTTCTTGGATAATTCCCTTCCCTCCATTTTCTTTGTACTCTTATTCTGGGAACTCTCATTATTCAGATATCGGACCTGCTAGATTGGTCTTTTCATTGTCTCTTTGCTCTCTTCTGGAATACTTTGCTCGCTGAGCTTCTTTGCACTCCTTAGCGACTGGTAATGTAGTATGTGTTGGGCTTGACTCCTCAGTAGCCACTGCCCCTTTCCTCATCTGCGTAGTAGCACAGATTGACCCTTGTGATAGGCATTGGTGTTGTTTTCTCATATTTCTGATTCCCTCTCCTTCTGGGCACATGGTCCCCTTGTAGTTGGGTGGGGCAGCATGCTCAGTCCTGGCTAATATGTTGTAAATGAAAATGCTGCGTGTTTTTTAAGCTGGAGAATTGAATCGCCAGTGCTAGACTTTCCAGAACTCTCTTTTCCTCTAGTATGGCGATCAGCACCACTCCAGATACCGGTTGCTTCTTCAGTCTGGGTCCCAGCATGGATGATGCTGAGCAGAGCCCCCAGTGGACCATAATGGACAAGATCAAAACACAAAGATGTCAGGAGTGTTTCTTATCAGAGTGAACCCAACCTGTTCTGAAACAATCTCAGCTCCAAAGGAAGTGCCTGGAATTTCCATCCTGCTTGCCAGTGATTTGTTCATGAATACGGGCCCAAGACAACTAGCATCTGTCTGGTCATCTATTTTCCTAAATTGGCTTCTTCAGACTAAAGGCACACAGTTTATTTGATGGTTGAGGGAAAATAACTCCTCTCTCTCTCTCTCTCCTCCTCCTCCTCCTCCTCCTCTAGTCCATCTATTGAGAACACAGATGTGATGATGAGGAGACTCATCCTTAAAATTAAAAATACAGCTGAGAAACAAAAGGATCTTGGGTCCTTGATGAGCCTGTTAAGCAATTGGATCTACCACCGCTGGAGTCCGCCCCATGCCTTGGACTGTCGTTGTGAAGGGAGCCATTTTGCTTGAGCCATTTCGAGATTGATCTTTTGTTATTTACGGTCCAAAACATTCTAATGACTGTGTGCATAATAATACCACCCTCCAAGTTGATGGAGAGCTAATTAAGATAAAATGCATGTAGTAAACATTCAGTATATTAATTTATTTCTTTATCTTGTGCTTCCTGTGTTTAAAATTAGTCTTGTCCATTAAAGTCATTAAAGGAGAGACATTGTAGATTAAAGTTAGCAAAGTCGTGCAACTCTTTCACACCTAATTCCCGTGAGTGGCTAGGTGTTATTTCTGTACTGTTCATTTATGATTATTTAATTACACTCACCCTGTTCTAAAAGATTTGAGGTAGCTTGCTATTTGATTATCACAGCCTTAGAGTTTGGAAAGATCTGTCTGAAGTCAAACCACAAGGAAATCACTAGAGCAGTAACTGTAGTAAGTATTAAAATTCCCAGGGTGCTGGGAAGTTGACATAAGGCCACCCTCCCAGATCCCAATTTTGTGCTTGATTTGTAAACCCATGTCAAAGATGCCCCCGTGGCAGAGAGGAGAGATGCTGGCCCCAGGTCACAGTCAGATGGAAGTGTGGTATGATGACTGAGAGCGGGACTCAGCAAACTGTACCTCGTGGGCCAAATCCAGCTGGTGCCAGAGAACTAAGAATGGTTTTTATATTTTTAAAGAGTTGCAAAGACAAAAGCAAACAAACACACAAGAAAGACATAATCTGTATGTGGTCACAAAGCCGAAAAGATTTACTCTCCTCCCCTTTACAGAAAAAGTTTGCCGACTCCTGGTTAAGCTCCCAAGCTCGAGAACCAGGCAGACCTGGGTCTGAATCTAATGAGACCCCTGTCAAGTTACCTGACATCTCAGGCCTGTTTGCTCATCTGTAAAATGAGGCTGATGCTTCCAACTTTGCAGACTTTCTGTGAGAACTGAAGGAAATTGGGTTTGCAGAGTGCTCCTCACAGAGTCAGGTAAGTATTTTAAACATAAAGCTTATTGATCTTTCTGATTTTTAGTTGAGCACAGCCCCCTGGTACCTCCTAGAGCAGGCTGCTCCCACCCGGGCCGAGCTGCCCAGGAGTCTGGTCTCCGGTGTGTTGATGGCGCCGGGCCTGTCCCCTCGCTCTGCCCCCGCTGCGGCAGGCAGGCACTCGTTCTCTCGCCCCGAGTCACACTCAGCCACTCCACACTTTCCACACTGTCAGACTCATATATTTTCATTAAGAGTTGATGATAAACTCTAGCACTGGAAGTTTTTCCACGTTTATGATTAATGGCTGTGTGATGGGGAGCTGAGTGGCTCTCCTCGCCAGCTCAGGCAAGAATCTGCTTGGGGCAATTTTGGGGCCTCTCAGCAGCACCTTCCAACCCTTACCAACCTCGCTGCCTGCCCAGAGCCGGTGGAGCGAGCCCTCCCGCAGGGAAGGCTGTGTTGGTGTCCGCCCTGCTCTTTCAGCGCCCTCTGGAGGCGAGTATCCAGGCGGAAGGCAAGTTGTGAGCGTAAACCAGGTCTACAAGTTTGCTCACCTTATTTTTATGCAGTTCAGTGGTAGGATGAAAACTCTGTGGGTTCATTCCTTCTTCCTTCTTTTTTGGGCCGGGGGGGGGGGGGTTGTTTTTTGTTATTGTTCCTTTGTCTCTTCCTTTTAAAAAATGCTGACTGACACTCTGGAGTCTGAGTATCTTGTATCCTTGAAGACAGGGCAGAGAGAAACCCTCCGGAGGTTTGTTCCGGGAGCTGGGAGAAGCCAGAGGGCCGGGATCCCACCACTGGGCAAGGAAGCCTTGTGGGGATGGGCAGCTGTGGCCGGGTCACCATGGCACTGCCGCCTAGTGGAAGCAGGTGTGTCCATACCTGTGAACTCCAGCTCCAAGCCCAGCCTCTCTTTAAAAGTCACCATCTTACGCTAGATCCTGAATGGTTTGGGGGAACGCTTTAGAGAGCTCTGCCTATTCCCGAGTGAGAGACAGAGCCATTTTGACAGGAGGCTGGAGGCACAAGGGAGTCGATGGCACAGAGGATGTCATTGCCACACGCATTTGGGGAGGGAGCCCATCATCAAGACTGGATGGGCCTGGCCGGTGTGGCTCAGTGGTTGAGCGTCGACCCATGCACCAAGAGGTCATCAGTTTGATTCCTCGTCAGGGCACATGCCCAGGTTGTGGGTCAAATCCCCAGTGGGGGGCCTGCAGGAGGCGGCCAATCGATGTTCTCTCTCATCGATGTTTCTCTCTCTCTCCCTTCCTCTCTCTCTAAATCAATAAAGAAAAGACAAAAAGACTATGGGATGGCAATTGGCACTTTCTGTCTGCATGCACAGTAAAAGCTCAGAGAAGCTTAGAGAGGTGAGGAGTTTGGTGACCCTGAGCAGAGGAGGTGACAGCCTGTGAGCCTGGGAGCTGTTCACCTCTCATTTAGGAGGTGATTGTGTCACTGGGGGAGCAGTGCTTGTTCCCTTCCTGTGACACCTCCTTGGCACGGTTCATGTCATGGGGCCCCATCCTCCTCCCTGAATGGGACTGCTTGCATCGCCTTTACCTCCATCTAAAGGTGAAGGAACCCTGGAGGGGGCCAGCCTGGTCAGCCCAGCTGAGGGAATGTATGTCTGGCATTGACCTTTGGCTAATTGATGCAGACTGAGCACAGGCAGCCCAAGGCTATTTAGTGATAGAAACTGACTGGGAGTTGGGGGTCATCAGGGGTATCCCCTTTATCCTTAAACATCAGTTATTTCTCACGGTATTTCAAATGCATTGTTTTCCTTTTTCTTATTAGACTCTCTCTCATTTGTGCGCCAAGTCACATGGCCATAACGTGGCTACAACTTGTCAGAACAGTTGGCAATTTTACTTTCGCCTTTACTTTCCACACACTCAAAGAGAAGGGGAGGATTTACTGCCTGGTCTCCACAGTGGAACCTGGGCACTGCTCCCAGGATGGCAGTGGGCACTGAGTGGAAGAGTCTCTTACGGCTTCATCGAGAAAAAGCATCAGTACAGGGGATGCAGGACAGGCGCAGAGCCCGACAGCCAGCGCTGCCTGGCAGACGGAGCCACTGTCTTGTTCCGGGGAACCTGGGTTTGTTGCTTCCCCCAAAGGTTCCTAGACCCTAATTTCGACCTCACCTTTGCTTTTACCTTGCACATCTTCAGGCTCACCTGGGTTACTCTTCCAGAGTCCTCTCTACTGAGGGGTGAGGACTAATGACAAACAGAAAGGGAAGGAGTTAAAAACATAATTTTTCTCAGCTTGAAAACTGAAAAATCCGTCTCAGTCCTCATATGCGTTCCTCCCCTCTCCCATCCAAATTCCTTTTCCTCCACAGCCTACTGGAAGATAAATGTGCTTTTTCTTGCTCATGTACTCGCTGAGATTTTTATTTTATTTATTTATTTATTTATTTATTTATTATTTTTTTTAACTTATCTTTATTGTTGAATGTATTACAGATGTTCCTCATTTCTCCCCCATTGCCCCCCTCCTCCCCATTCCCGCCCCCCTCCAGCCTTTCCCCACACTGTTGTCTGTATCCATTGGTTATGCATATATACATATAAGGTCTTTGGTTTATTCCGTCCCACCCCCCAACCCCCCTTCCCTTTGAGGTTTGTCAGTCTAACAACCAATTTGTACTTCTTAATCCCTTCACCTTTTTCACCCATTCCCCCAACCCTCCTCCCATCTGGTAACCAACAAAAGTTCTCTGTATCTTTGAGAATGTTTCTGTTCTTCTTGTTCATTTTGTTTGTAGATTCAACTGTTGATAGATATGTATTTATTGCCATTTTGTTTGTCATATTTTTTTATCTTTTTCTTCAAGAAGACCCTTCAACATTTCATATAATAATGGTTTGGTGGTGATGAACTCCTTTAGCTTTTCCTTGTCTGGGAAACTCTTTATGTGGCCATCCATTCTAAATGACAGCTTTGCAGGATAGAGTAATCTTGGTTGTAGGTTCTTGCTTTTCATCACTCTGAATATTTCTTGCCACTCCCTTCTGGCCTGCAAAGTTTCTTTTGAAAAATCAGCTGACAGTCTTATGGGAGCTCCTTTGTAGGTAACAAACTGCTTTTCTCTTGCTGCTTTTAAGATTCTCTCTTTGTCTTGAACCTTTTGCATTTTGATGATGATGTGTCTTGGTGTGGGCCTCTTGGGGTTCATCTTGTTTGGGACTCTCTGTGTTTCCTGGACTTGTATGTCTGTTTCCTTCACCAAGTTAGGGAAGTTTTCTGCCATTATTGTTTCAAATAGGTTTTCGATTTCTTGTTCTCTCTCTTCTCCTTCTGGCACCCCCAAGATGCGAATGTTGGCATGCTTGAAGTTGTCCCAGAGGCTCCTTACACTACCATCATTTTTTTGGATTCTTTTTTCTTTTTGGTGTTCTGATTGGGTGTTTTTTGCTTCCTTATATTCCAAATCGATGGTTTGCTTCTTGGCTTCACCTACTCTACTACTGATTCTGTGTAAATTATTCTTTAGTTCAGTTAGTGCTTCCTTCATTTCTAACTGTGCCTCCTTCATTTCTGACTGGTCCTTTTTTATGCTCTTGAGGCCCTCACTAAGTTCACTGAGGTTATCACTACGTCCATTGAGCATCCTTACAAACAGTGTTTTGAACTCAGCATCTGTTAAGTTGCTTAAGTCCATTTCACTTAGTTCTTTTCCTGGAGTTTTGTTCTGTTCTTTCATTTGGGACCTGTTTCTTTGTCTCCTCATTTTGGCTGCCTCCCTGTGTTTGTTTCTATGTATTACTTTCGCTGAGATTTTTAAATGTTCCTGACACCTGGGGGACAGGATGTCTGATTTGACCTAAAATGTAAATAACTGACAGTTTTGCTTTTGAACACAAAGACAGATGCTCATAAGTGCTCTCCTCTGGTGTTGACATTCCTGGGGCTGCTTCTGTCTTATCGAACAACGATATTAGAATTAAATGAGAGAGTTGCAAAGGGGGACATTTGCTGGACATCTTTGGTCCCTTAGTGGTAACTAGCCTTACCACTTCCTTCTGTGAAATGTAATAATGTTTGTCTTTTTGAGACAGAATGAGATTACGTTCAAACATGGAGCATCACAAACCAAAGAACTTTCTGGAAGGAATGAAGCGAACCACAATCCTAACACTCTTTTCTGGTGTTTCTCGAATGCATTGAAAAGACATCGCATCTCCTGTAGGGCCTGTTAAAGCAAAGATTGCTGGGGCCTGAGCGTTTGAATTTCTAGCAAATTTCCAGGTCTTGCTGATGCTCTGACTCAGGGATCACACTTTGAGAACCAGAGCATGAAAAAGATTGTGGGTTCTCCATCTTAATTTCTTTCCTCAATAAAACCCAAGTGCTTTGTTCTCTTAACTGTTTCAGAAAATATTCCCAGAGAGCCTATCATTTCCTTTCATTAGTGTAAGAAATAATGCAAATACCACATTAAGCACCTGCCTGGCCAACTTTGCAGCTGCTTGCCAGGATGTGGCTGCCCTGAGAGGGCCTGGTGAGGGGACTGGGCTGGCAAAGGAACCCACTAGCCGGATGGCTTCCAGAAGCCTAAGGAAGGGATGTCTGCTGGTTGTCTTCCCAGCCGCTGCTGGGAAGTCCAGGCATTTCCTGACACTTCTCCTTGCCTTGCCCAAAGCAACTTTCTTTGGTATCAATTCCAGGGAAAATAGGACCAGCAGAGGGAGGAGGATTCAGTCTTTGCCGAAGTCTCTGGATTGGAATTTTCCTATCATAAGTGGTTGCTTTAGGTTATGTTCTCCAGAGCTCTCCAGTGGCAAATAAGAAAATACAAAGCGCAAATACTATAACCAAAAAAGAAAAATGTACCAGCTCAGGTAACTGGGAAGGCCGGGGGAAGGCTCCCCAGCTGTCCTCAGATGAGATCTCCGTGTCTGTCAGCTCCACTCTGTCCGTGTTGGCACGGCCGCCTATCACCGAGTGCCCGCTGGAGGGGAGTTGTTACGGGCTGGGGAGAGGGAGCCCATTCACAGTGGGAAAACGGAGAGAAAAAGGAGAGGTAACATTGCCTTTTTTATGCTTATCCCTTCATCATAAATGTTTTTCCTCCTAATTCCTAACCATCTGTAACCAACCTGTAAATCCTTCATCATCCACACCCCATGAAGCCTTCCCTCACGCCCTTAGCAAGCAGTGAGGCCTCTTTCTCTGGGTGCCACCAGCAGCTCCCAGTGGGAGGGGTGTAGTCACGCTAAACATCGGGGCACTGCTGGGGACTCCCCAGACACTTGCTAGCTCTCTGGCTTCTTTGAGCCAGTTACTTCAGCAATCTGTGCCTTAGTTTTCTCATCATAAATGAACACAATGTGTCCACCTCCGAGAGCTATAAAAGGAACAAATCAAACAATATTAGAAGTGCCAGGATGGTGTCTGGCACAGCAAAAGCCCTCAACAAGTGTTTTCCTTTATTCCCTTGTTTCTTCTGTACTGCTGCTTTGTGTTATGGTTCTGGTAACAGAGCCCCGCAGCCCTCTTTTCATAGGCTAGGCCTTTTTTTTTTTTTAATTGATCTGAGAGAGAGAGAGATTTGTTGTTCCACTTATTTATGCATTCATTGGTTGATTTTTCTATGAGCCCTGAGTGGGGATTGAACCCGCAACCTTGGAGTACTGAATAATGCTCTACCAACTGAGCTACCCGGCCAGTTGAGTGGGCCTCTTTGACTACAGAAAATGTCCTGAGCCATAAATTGCAGAACTTCGTGTTGGGTATATTTTACCACAGGCTTAGAAAATAAAGAATTTATGGTCCCATTCTGGTTTGAGAAACACTATCTTAAAAAGGAACCTCTTACTCTATGGAAATCTTTCACTTGATGATTATTACTATTAAAGATAAGTTTTTTTTTTTTAATTGATTTTTTTAGAGAGAGAGAGAATGGAAGGGAGAGGGAGAGAGAGATAGAAACATTGATGAGAGAGAACATCAATTGGCCGCCTCCTGCATGCCCCCCACTGGGGATTTGGCCCACAACCTGGGCATGTGCCCTGACTGGGAATCGAACCGGCGACCTCTTGGTGCATGGGTCAATGCTCAGTCACTGAGCCACACTGGCTGGGCTAAAGAGAAATTTTCTTACTACAAGTGGGAAAGGACATTTTAAAAAGATTATCAATGAAACAAAAACACACAGTAGTGCTCTATCCAGAGGGCCATACACTGTCACTAAGAGAAAGTGCAGATAACAGTGGGAGTGCAAAGCGTTTGCTGGGAAAACAAAAGAAAATCAAACAGACAGTTATGATGTGAAAGGGATTGTTAAGGGCTGTTAGCCTGGAAGACAATAACAGCTGGACCCGAAGGTCCTTTTTTAGAACTCAGAAAAAAGCAAAGGGGGCAGAATCCAGAGCCTTCTCCCATCAGCACCGTTCACTCACATTTGTGAGAGGTCGAATTTCCATATGATGACTTTGAAGCCTCTATGACATGTACATTCATTATTCGTGCGCATTTCCTATCTTCCCAACTAGACAGTATTCATGCGGGCTGGATCCATATCTGATTTAAACCAAAGCAAGACTCTCCCTTGTATTTTGTTTTGGTGATGAATTGTGATTGTGATTCCCAGTCAAGGGCACGTACCTGGGTTGCAAGGTCGATCCCCCCAATGTGGGGGGCAACCAATCGATGTGTCTCGCTCACGTCGATGTTCCTCTCTCTCTCCCTCCCTCCCTTCCACTCTATCTTAAAAAAATCAATGGAAAAATATCCTCGTGTGAGGATTAATAACAACAACAAAAATTACATATTGTCAAAGATTCTTTGCAGAATACGTGTTTCGGATAGGACCTGAGGAGCAAAGATGAAAAGTGGACAAGGGAGACCTGTCAGAAGGAGTTGGCAGAGGGAGTGAAGTTAGGTGGCTGCTCTGAGGGCTGGATCTAGGCACAAGGAAGAATGTGTTATTTGGAGAAGTAGGTGGTATAAACATTCTCTTCCATAGGCAGTCCAGAATATTTTTTATTCTGAATTTGTTAAGAGGCTAGACTTTCCTTAAGGTATAGGCAACAAAGAGGATTGTCAGTATGAGTCTGTTGTTTCCTCTCTTTGGTCTTGGTCAGTAGAATTCAGTGTTTGTCAGGTACTCAGGTGTGTCGGGAACCTGGGGGCTTATAATGCAGTATGGCTTCTGCACCTGTTCTGAGGTGCCTTAAGCCTGCTGTACCCAGTGTCCCTGTAAGTACACTCTGGGAGCAGAGCCCGATGGACATTTTTACTGCCTTAGCTCAGGGTACTGGCAAACTTCTTCTGCAAAGGGCAACACAGTAAATATTCATGGTTGTGACCGTGTAGTTTCTGTCGCAGCTAGTCAGCTCTGCCATTATAGTATGAAATCGGCCGTGCATGCATATCAATGAGGGAGCATGGCTGTGTGCCAGTAAAACTTTATTTATGGACACTGAAATTTGAATTTCATATGACTGTCAGTTACGAAATAGTAAAAAAAAAAATTAAGCATTTAAAAATGTAAAAACCATTCTTGGCTTTGGGACATACAAAACCAGGTTGTGTTTGCCTGGCCAAGTGTGGCTCAGTGAATTGAGGGTCCTCCCATGAACTGAGAGATCCTGGTTCATTTCCTGGCCACAGCACATGCCCAGGTTGCAGGCTCGATCCCCAGTAGGGGGCGTGCAGGAGGCAGCCTATCGATGGCTCTCACTCACATCGATGTTTCTCTCTCTCTTTCCCTTCCTCTCTCTCTCTCTAAAAAATCAATAAAAACATATTAAAAACAAAACAAACAAACAAACAAAAACAGGTTGTGGGCTGAAGTTAGCATGCAGGCGACAGTTCCCTGGCCCTTCTTTTAAAGCACCCCAACTCAGTCTGATGTGCAGCCAACATTGAGAACCCCTAGCCTACAGTCTGAGTTTCTTGAACCATAGACCTAACTTATCATTGTGTTCCCATTTGGTAGGTAGGTGCTTGATAAAGGCTGAATGAATTTATTTTTGTGGATCCCCTGCATCGCCTTGCTGATGGTTGGTAAAGTGAGATAACTAGGGAGCGGGGCAGGTTATGACTGCTGCTGGGATTCAGGGGTGGCAGAGGTGTGGGGGAGCTGTGACGGCCATGAAGGTATGCCATTTGGCCCTCCCTTTAAGGTGACCTGCTGTGGGGAGGGTAGCTGGGGGGTAGCTGGTAGGGAGTCGTCAGCTTCTGTACTTTTGGATTCATGCTGAGATCATGCTCTCCCCTCAGCTGCTCCCAGCTAGTACTGAGCACGATGCAGCCCAGAGCTGGGCTGTTCCTGCCCAGTGCAGGGCCCTTGGAGTGGGGGCCGTCTTTGCCCTGGGGCTCCGCTCCAGCCTGGCTGAGGCTGTCTCAGAACTGCACTGCACTGTGATGCTCCCTCCATCCCACCCTTCCTCCCCTCTCTCTGTTCATAGGTCTCAGACCTGCACTGTGGTCTGAAGGTATCCCAGCTCTATCTGCTTCCTCTCTCCTTTATCTTCATAAGCATTTCCTTCAATAAATCTCAGAGGACCTGGACTGATGCAAGGGACACTCAGGGGACCCTTCGTGAAAAGTCGACAATCTCATTTTCTCTCAAGTTTAGGATTTTCTTTTCTTTTATCATCTCTCTATTTCTCGAAGGAAATGGCTATGCTGATTTTAATGAATTTGATCAAAGAAGCACAGTCAATGTGAAATTTCTTCCTGAGTTCTGTTATTCTTGGCTTGAGACTGGTAATTCCTTGGGGAACTTTTATGTTAAACTCATAGCTTCAATTAACAATTCATGCTCATTCCACTTATTTGTACTAACAGGCGTGGAGTAGTCATATCCTTGAGGCATGTGGGAGCTTGGGAGCTGTGCTGAGTGTGGATCTCAGGACTACCCCAGCCAGGATCAATGAGCAAGGATGAGAGTGGGAGGAGTGGGGCCGAGTGGACTGTCCCCAGCTTTTGCCTGTCTTCACTCTCATTCTGTACAGTCTATTTGAGAAAAGACACTAAAGTTCATCCGTGGGGGCAAATGAGGGACAGCTGACAAACAAAAGCATCAGAACTCCCTGACAAGTACCTGAGGCCTAGACTTCCATCCCGAAAGGGGACTAACAAGGGACACCTGGCCTGAGGGAACTGGGGAGAAGGGCCAGTTGGGAGAAGCAGCTCCACACAGTGGGTAGAGGTGAGCAGCGGCCACAGCTCAGGCCTTGCCCTCCCCAGGCTCGCTCACCTAGATGCAGAGTGACGGACTGGTTCCAGCCTCTGCTTCGCAGGCAGTGAGGGCTGCTAGCAGGGCCCTTGCCAGCTGGGCTCTGGGCCCGGTGGAGCTGGCAGAGGCCATCGGTGAGGACTGCTGTGAGCCAGTCTGGGGAGAGGATTCGGTGGGATCTGCCATTCAGCTGCTGGGACTGACCAAGCCAAGGTGGGTAGGGGTCACTAGCGGCTTTTGGCTTATGCGCTGCACTTGCCTGGAAACCCCAGGAGATGAGAACCACTTCTCACAGTTTCAGTCAAAGTCCTAGGAAAAGTGTTGATTGAGCAACACCTTTGAACTTTGTCCCCAAAACTGTGTCAAAGAGACCCCATGTGAAAGGGGCTTTTTTAGCAAGGAAGTGGGGGTAATGTTTCCAGAAGGGGGAGAGGAAACAACAGCAACCACTCTTCTTTTTGTTAATTCTCACCCAAGGATATTTTTTCCACTTAATTTTAGAGAGAGTGGGAGGCAGGGAAGGGGATAGAGAGAGAAAAACATCTATGTGAGAGACACATTGATTGGCTGCCTCCAGCATGATCCCAACCAGGGCTGGGAATGGAACCTGCAACCCAGGTGCATGCCCTTGACCAGGAATCAAACCCAAGACCCTTCAGTATGTGGGCCGATGCTCTAACCACTGAGCAACACCAGCCAAGCACAACCAGTCTTATTTGCATGTGACAGGCAGCAAGTCAAAGGCGAGGCCTGCTGAGGAGATGTGAAAGCAAGCTTATTTGGAAGGTAACTGTCCAAAGTTCACATAAATAGCCAGGAAAGAGAAGACATGTCAGAAGAGGGCAGAAGAGCTGCCATAAAAGTAATAATATCAAGCTCGTGCTGAATGCTGCATCAGTTACGATGCTTTTACTTAGAATAATGAAAAATATTACTCAACAAGTTTAAACAATAAAAAGGCAGGAAGCAGCCACTGCACAGCTGATCATCCAAGGTAGTCAGTGGGCACAGCCAGTCCTTACAACTGATCAGCCTGAGTAAGTCCCTCCCATTGATATGCCAACAGCAATCAAGACTCAATTACAACAGGCTTCTTAGGGTATATTCCTAGGAGTGGGATCACTGGATCAAATGGTAATTCAATTTTTAATTTTCTGAGGTAACACCATAGTGTTTTCCATAGTGGCTGCACCAGTATGCATTCCCACCAGCAGTGTACTAGAGTCCCCTTTTCTCCACACCCTTGCCAACACTTGTTGTTTGATGCTTTGTTGATGGCAGCTATTCTGACAGGTGTGAGGTGATACCTCATTGTTGTTTTAATTTGCATCTCTCTGATGATTAGTGATATTGAGCATTTCTTCATATGTCTCTTGGCCATTTGTATGTCCTGTTTGGAGAGGTGTCTCTTTAGGTCCTCTGCTCATTACTATGCAGCTGTAAGAAAGAAAGATCTCTTATCCTTTGCGACGACATGGGAGGACCTGGAAACTATTATCCTAAGCGAAACAAGCCAAGCAGAGAAAGACAAATATCGTATGATCTCACTTATTTCAGGAATATAATGAACATAACAGTCTGGGGAACAGGGTGGTTCCAGAGACGTGGATGTAGGGTACAGACTGACAATTGCCAGAAAAGGGGGTGGGGGAGGGGAGCAATGAACCACAGAACTTGTACACATGTACTCATAACCAATGGACATGGACAACAAAACTGGGGACGGGGCAGAGAGGGAGGGGGAGGAGGGTGTCAATGGGGGAAAAAGGAGAAACATCTGTAACAAAAGTAAATTTAAAAAAAAAATACTGAATTACAACAGAAGGGTGTAAAGTCCACACGAGGGGTGCACCTTGAGGACCCAGCTGGGGTGATCAGGGAGGTTGTGCCACTGGACCCTACAGGACACCTACAATAATAGGCCACCCTAGGAAGCCTAAGAGACATAGCAACTCTACCTAATACATAGAAACAAATACAGGGAGGCAGCCAAAATGAGGAGACAAAGAAATATGTCTCAAATGAAAAAACAGAACAGAACTCCAGGAGAAGAACTAAATGAAATGGAGATAAGCAATCTAACAGATGCAGAGTTCAAAACACTGCTTATCAGGATGCTCAATGAACTTAGTGAGAATTTCAAGGAACTTCGTGAGAATGTCAAGGAACTTAATGAGGACCTCAAGAGCATGATAAAGGACCAGTCAGAAATGAAGGATGGTCTAAATGAAATGAAGAATAATTTACAGGGAATCATTAGTAGAGAAGGTGAAGCCAAGAAGCAAACCATTGATTTGGAATATAAGGAAGCAAAAAACACCCAATCAGAACAGCAAAAAGAAAAAAGAATCAAAAAAAAAAAAAAAAAATGAGGATAGTATAAGGAGCCTGTGGGACAATTTCAAGCACACCAACATTCGCATCATGGGAGTTCCAGAAGGAGAAGAGAGAGAGCAAGAAATTGAAAACCTATTTGAAAAAATAATGACAGAAAACTTCCCTAACTTGGTGAAGGAAACAGACATACAAGTCCAGGTAGCACAGAGAGTCCCAAACAAGATGAACCCAAAGAGCTCCACACCAAGACACATCATCATCAAAATGCAAAAGGTTAAAGAGGGAATCTTAAAAGCAGCAAGAGAGCCCTGATTGGTTTGGCTCAGTGGTTAGAGCATCGGCCTGCGGACCAGAGAGTCCTGGGTTTGGTTCCCACTAAGGGCACGTACCTCGGATGCAGTCTGTCCCTGGCCCTGGTTGGGGTTGTGTGGGTGACAGCCAGTTGATGTGTCTCTCTCACATTGATGTTTCTGTCTCTCTCTCTTCCTCCCTCTCTCCTTCCCTCTCTATCTGAAGATAAATGCAAAAATATCCTCGGTTGAGGATTAAAAAAAAAAAAAAGCAGCAAGAGAAAATTAGTTAGTTACCTACAATGGAGCTCCCATAAGACTATCAGCCAATTTCTCAAAAGAAACTTTGCAGTCTAGAAGGGAGTGGCAAGAAATATTTAAAGTGATGAAAAGCAAGGACCTGCAACCAAGATTATCCTACAAAGCTATCATTTAGAATCGATGGCCATATAAAGAGTTTCCCAGACAAGAAAAAGGTAAAGGAGTTCAGCACCACCAAACCAGTATTATATGAAATGTTGATGGGTCTTCTTGAAGAAGAAGATTAAAAAATATGAACAATAAAATGGCAATAAATACATATCTATCAACAATTGAATCTATAAACAAAATGAGCAAGCAGAACAGAAACATTCTCATAGATATAGAGAACATTTTGTTGGTTGCCAGGTGGGAGGGGGTTTGGGGGAATGGGTGAAAAAGATGAAGGGATTAGGAAGTACAAATTGGTTATTAGACTGATGAACCTCAAAGGGAAGGGTGTAGGGCGGGCAAGAAGAGAGAAACCAAAGGACTTCTATGCCTAACCAATAGACACAGACAATAGTGTGGGGAAGGCAGGAGGGGGGTGGGAGTAGGGAAGAGAGGGTTAAGGGGGGAAAAAAGGAGGGAGATCTGTAATACATTCAACAATAAAGATATATTTAGAAAGAAAAAAAAAGTTTAATAAATAAAGGCAGGAAGCAAAGTGGCTCCAGGCTGCTCATGTCGGCAGCCTGATGAGTCTTCCAGGACCAGGATCTCTCCACCTTCCCACTTTCCATCTCAGCATTCTGGCTCCAGCCCCGGCTAGGCTGCCTCAAAGTTGCACGATGGCTACAGCAGCTAAGAGTCATAACCAAATCCAGCCACTTCTCTTCCTTGAGTCCCTCCCCTTTTTAAAATTGTAGTATAATGCACATAACATAAAATTTGCCATCTTAACCAACTATACAGTTCAGTGGTATTAAGTACACTCACATTGTTGTATAACTGTTTTAAGAGAGTAAGACGCTAGGAAAATTCCAAGACAAGTGGAACAGGGAAACTGAGACAGATAGTTAAACAGCAGTTTGCAGCCATCAAGTAAATCCTATCTTCCCTAAACCAGGGACACTCACCAAGGAGAGAAGTGCAAACCGTCCTACTCTGGGAGACAGATAGCAGAAATTTAATTAATGCCATTTGCCAACCATACCCAAGGACAGATGAAGTTAAGAGAATAAATCTTATTTTGGTACATGAGCATAAAGCTGATGAATGTTCTATTGAGATTCTCCCCTAAGACCTCCCCTGAATGCCCAGCCTTTAAGACCCCCCTCAAAACAAAGGTCCAGCATGCCCTCTCCCTCCCAGGAGCACACCTGCGTATCCCTCGCTTCTTCCTGCACAGCCATGCATCTCCTGAAGGGACCCCCTAGGCCTGCAACCAGGGCAGCAATGGGCAGTGGCAGTTCATCCCAGGCAAACTCCCTTTTCTCTGACTTCTTAGTGAGCCAGAGCAAACCAGGCTAGGCTCATTTCCCCAGCCCTTCCTTCTTTCACTACCCCCAGCTTTAATAAACATCCTCTAAAATTCACCTGGACTTGTGCTGTGAAACTTTTCCTGTACGAAGTCAAGAACCCACACACTACCAGCCCGGCCCTAGGCAGACCCACCAAGGGCCAGGTCCCTTTTCTGGTAACAACTATCACCACCATTAATCTCCAGAACTCTTTTCATCTTGCAAAACTAAAACGTGATGCCCGTTAAAATTTCTCCATTCCTGCTGATAGAGAGTAAAATTCAATTGAATACATTTGAAGATCTAATTGTCTTCATTAAGAGATTAATAAATTAGGCAGCATCCTATCTAGCAACTAGAATGTGCTCTGAGAGGCTGTACAAAATAGAAGGTTTTTAATTTTTTTTTCCTTTATTGATTTTAGAGAGAGAGGAACTGAGAGGGAGAGAGAGATAGAAACATCGATGAGAGAGAACATCCATTGGCTGCCTCCTGCATGCCCCCCAGTGGGGATCAGGCCCACACCCTGGGCATGTGCCCTGACCAGGAATCCAACCAGCGACCTCTTGGTGCATGGGTTGACGCTCAACCACCGAGCTACACCGGCCAGACCAAAATAGAAGGTTTTTATAGGCAGAAAGAGTGTGGGACAAGAAAGTTAAAGAGTGGATTATATCAGGCTAGAGTGGAATATCCTTTGGAGGAAGGCAGGAGTTCCTATCAGGTTGATGACCTCACTGGTGCTGACCAGGGAATCCTAGATTGGTCTAACCGTCCACTTCTGGGAGAGGCTGAAACTGCAGTTGGGTTAGGTATTAAGTTTTGGTTTATTGACATAGCTTAACAAAAGTGACTCAATTTGGCTTTAAAAATATATATATATATATATACCTCCTTTCCCCCAGCCTCCGGCAATCACTATTCTACTTTCTGTCTCAATAGTTTCAACTACTCTAGGTAGTCGTATAAGTGGAATCATGCAGTAGTTTTTTTATTCCACCTATTTTTGTATGATCTATGACTTAAGAATGATTTTTGTACATGGTTATATTTTATATAGTTATGTAAGTACCCACATAATATCCTCAATATTGCCTCTTGGCCTGTAAAGCTTAAAATATTTTCATCTTCCCTTTACAGAAAAGCTTGCCAATCCCTGGGGTAGATCATGGTTTGCAACTTATTCTGTAGTGCCAACCTATCTCTGGTAGAGATGAAAGGGTGAGGGGCCCCTCTCATGCCCTACACCAGACTTCAGCTTTGCCCAGAGCAGTTTATTTGCTTTGCATAGTGGCTGATCACATCAGCCTTCATTGGAACCCAGTGGTCCTAGCTAAAACTTTGGAAAACCTCTGGGCTAGATGTTTTCTGAAGTTCCTCACAGATCCAACGTTCCATAGTCCTCCCTTTCCAACAAATTCAATTCCAAGAATTAGAGTCAAAATTCATTTGAAGACTTTTTAGTTATTAATGTTAAAAAAATTGTAAGTAATATAAAAAAATTGAGCAGCCTGGCTGGTGTGGCTCAGTGGACTGAGCGTCATCCCATGGACTGAGAGGTCCTGGTTCGATTCCTGGTCAGGGCACATGCCCGGGTTGCTGGCTTGATCCCCAGTAGGGGGTGTGCAGGAGGTAGCCAATCGATGTTTCTCATGTCGATGTTTCTATCTCTCTCTCCTTTCCTCTCTCTATCTAAAGAATCAATCAATAAAAACATATTTTTAAAAAATGGAACAAATATTTACTTGGTGAAAATAGGAAAACATCTTTTTAAAGTGAAAGGGATCAAGCTATGTCATACCAAAATATGCCACTTTGGCAAAAGAATTATTTTGAGCTGAAGGCATTTGCGTTCCAGAAATCCCTTATCTGCCTAAAGGCAGAGCCTCCCAAAAGAACTTAATTGTCATAAATCCCCTCCCAGTGAGCAACTCTAATCTCTTGTCAGAGAGAAGGGGGGCACTGTACCCAGACAGACATTGTCCCAGAACAATCATATCTCCCACCTATTCTCCTAAGGGCCATTTATCTTCTAAAAAGGTCATTTGTGTTTCTGGAAGTATCTTCTCTCCTCACCCCTCCTAAGAAGTCACTTGTTCTCCCAGAAGTGTTTCTCTGCCTGTCCCTATTCCCTTTTAGGATGATGTTGTGGGGAGGAAAATATGTCCCCTCTGCCCTTCTAAATTCTCAGCTGGAGTCCCTGAAACTGTAGTAGGCAGCTAGGCAGGTATGAGCAGAGAAGGAATGATAGGACAGGTCCTGAAGGTCACCAGGGCAGAGAGCCCTAGGTACCTAGCAACGGGCAAAACTGGCATGAGACCTCACCCCCCTGGGTGGCCTTTCCTCCCTTAGCATATTGCTGGTCATGTGGTTTGGACCCTCCCTGGACCTTTCCTTCCTTAGCATATCGCTGGACATTGCACAACTACTCCCTTAAGCATTAAGCCCTCAGAACAATGAGGTTCTGACAAGGCCTTGGGTCTATTGACAACAGAGACAGAGTTTTGGTCAAACTAGAGATAACATCTTGGCCTCAGTTGTGTATCAGTTTCAGGTCCAGAAAAGCAGCAAGGCCAGGTGAGGCTATGCCATGACTGACACCGGGACCAGCAGAGATGACTAATGACCCCCTGCCCTGACACCGACCAATCAGCAGAGACCACAACCCTGAAAGGACACACCTGAAAGGAAAGCTGATGAATATTCTATTGAGATCCTCCCCTGGGATCTCCAGATAAAAACCATCAACACAAAGGACTCAGCTCTACCCTGTGACTTTCTAAATACAATTTTGTTTATATTTGAATCTTGGCTCTGAATTCTTTCTTAGCCAAAATTGAGGACTGAGGTCTAACATCTGGTGCTGTTCATTGTTAACCAACAAAACACTGTTAACAAGAGAAGAGCATGCACATTTCATTAGTAAAGTTTTCGGTAACATGGGACACTTCATGAGAAAATTAAGACTCAAGGAAGTGGTTAAACCTGAGCATGTCTGGACTTGGTGAGGGGTGGAAAGTCATGGGAAAATGTGGCAGGACAGGAAAGGAGGCGAGATGAGTGCAGTTAGTTGGGGGAAACAGCAAAGCATGTCCTTTCAGAGCTCTCTGCAGTGTCTTAGAGATGAGGCTGTTCATTTCCTCTATTAGGAACCCTCACATGAGGGTTTTATGACCTGCTTCAGGGGAACATCAGAAAGCCTTTTCTCAAGTACCTTCAGGTGGAAATATTTAATATGCCAAGGTGCCATATTTTGGGGTAGCTAATCCTGAACCCCATAAATATATAAACTCAAATCTCACTGCTAATTTGGGTATTCAATTCCCACCCCCCCCCTCGTCTGAGGTTTGTCAGTCTGTACCCTACTTCTATATCTCTGGGTCTATTTTATTAATCACCTTACTTTGTTCATTATATTCCACAAATAAGTGATATCATGTGATACTTGTCTTTCAAATTTGACTGACTTATTTCCCTTAGCATAATGCTCTCCAGGTCCCTCCATGTCATCTCAAAGGATAAGAGATCTTTCTTTCTTACAGCTGCATAGTATTCCATGGTGTATATGTACCACTGCTTTTTTATCCACTCATCTATTGATGGACACTTGGGTTGTTTCCAGATCTTAGCAATTGTAAATAGTGCTGCTATGAAACACTGATTGGTGTTTCAGGCTTCTTAGGATATATTCCTAGAAGTGGGATCATTAGGTCAAATGGTAGATCAATTTTTAATTTTTTGAGGAAACACCATATTGTTTTCCATAGTGGCTGCACCAGTCTGCATTCCCACCAGCAGTGTACTAGAGTCCCCTTTTCTCCACATTCTCGCCAGCACTTGTTGTTTGATGATTTGTTGATGGCAGCCATTCTGGCAGGTGAGAAGTGATACCGCATAGTCATTTTAATTTGCATCTCTCTGATGATTAGTGACGTTGAGAATTTTTTCATATGTCTCTTGGCCATTTGTATGTCCTGTTTGGAGAGGTGTCTATTTAGGCCCTCTGCCCATTTTTTAATTGGATTCTTTGTCTTCCTTTTGTTGAGTTGTTTGAGTACTCTATATATTTTGGAGATTAACCCCTTATCTGATGTATCGTTGGCAATTATGCTCTCCCATATAGTGGGTTCCCTTTCCATTTTGATGCTTGTTTCTTTTGCTGTGCAGAAGCTTTTTAGTTTGATATAGTCCCATTTATTAATTTTTTTCTTCTACTGTTTCTCTTGCCTTAGGCATTGTATCAGTGAAAATTCTGCTGTATGCGATGTCTGAAATTTTGTTGCCTACATTTTCTTTAAGGATTTCATGGATTTACAAGTCATATTTAAGTCTTTCATTCATTTTGAGTTTATTCTTGTGCATGGTATAAGTCAATGATCTAACTTCATTTTTTTTCCATGTAGCTGTCCAGTTTTCCCAGCACATGTATAAAAGAGGCTACAGTCGTCCCTCGCCACTTCACGCTTCGATATTCGTGGCTTCACTCTATCGTGGTTTTTTCAAATATATTCATTAAAAAGTTGATACAGTGCGCGCTCGGTTGTCTGAGTCAATTATACACCCTTGTATTACAATTTAAATTGAAATTACATATGGACTGTAGGCCTATGTATTTGAGCACCCCAGGAATCCTTCAACGCCAGGTGCAACCACTAGAGTCTAGAACGGATTAACCGCGATAAATGAAGGACGACTGTATTTTACTCCAGGTATGCTCTTGCTACCTTTGTCAAAATATTAATTCAGCATAATGTCTTGGTTCAATTTCTGGGTTCTCTGTTCTATTCCATTGATCTATATGCCTATTCTTGTGCCAGTACCAGGCTATTTTGATTACAATGGCTTGGTACTATAGCCTGATATTTGGTATTGTGATCCCTCCTACTTTGTTCTTCTTTTTCAAGATTGCTGTAGCTATTCAGGGTCTTTTTTGGTTCCATATGAACTTTTGAAGTATTTGTTCTAGTTCTGTGAAGTATGTCGTTGATATTTTGATGGGGATTGCATTGAATCTATAGATTGCTTTGGGTAGTATGGACATTTTAATGATGTTAATTCTTCCAATCCATGAACAAGATATATGCTTCCACTTTTTTATATCTTCCTTTATTTCTTTTTTCAATGTCCTGCAGTTTTCTGAGAACAGGTCCTTTACTTCTTTGGTTAAGTTTATTCCTAGGTATCTTAGTTTTTTTGCTACAATGGTAAATGGGATTGTTTTTGTGGTTTCTCTGTCTGTGAGTTCATTATTGGTGTATAAGAATGCTGTAAATTTTTTATGTTAATTTTGTATCCTGCTACTTTGCCAAATTCATTTATTAAAGCTAGTAGATTTTGATGGAGTCTTTAGGGTTTTCTATGTATAATATCATGTCATCTGCAAATAATGACTGTTTCACTTCCTCCTTTCCAATTTGGATCCCTTTTATTTTTCCTTTATATCTAATTGCTGTGGCTAAGACTTCTAGAACTATGTTAAATATGAGTGGTGAAAGTGGGCATCCAAGTCTTGTTCCTGTTCTTAAGGAAAATGCTTTTAGTTTTTGCCCTTTGAGTATGATATTGGCTGTAGGTTTTTCATATATGGCCTTTATTATGTCACGATATGATCCCTCTATTCCTACATTGCTGAGTGTTTTTATCAGAAATGGGTGCTGAATTTTGTTGAATGCTTTTTCAGCATCTATTGATATAATCATATGATTTTTATCTTTCTTTTTTTTTTTTAAGAGAGAGAAATATCAATGTGAAAGAGACACATCGAGTGGTTGCCACCCACATGACCCCAACCAGGGCCAGGGACAAACTGCAACAGAGGTACGTGCCCTTAGTGGGAACCGAACTCGGGTCTCTCTGGTCCGCAGGCTGATGTTCCAACCACTGAGCCAAACCGGCCAGGGCTTTTTCATTTTGTTTATGTGGTGTATCACATTTATTGATTTGTGAATATTGTACCAGCCTTGCATCCCTGGGATGAATTTCAGTTGGTCATGCTGAATAATTTTTTTAATGTATTGCTGGATCCGATTTGTTAATATTTTGTTAAGGATTTTGGCATCTAAGTTCATCAGGGATATTGGCCTGTAGTTTTGTTTGTAGTGTCTTTATCTGGTTTTAGAATTAGAATGATGCTGGCCTCATAAAACGAGTTTGGAAGTCTTCCTTCTTGAATTTTTTGGAATAGTTTGAGGAGAATGGGTGTTAGTTCTTCTTTGGATGTTTGATCAAATTCCCCCATGAAGCTGTCTGGGCCTGAGCTTTTGTTTGCTGGGAGTTTCTTGATTACAACTTCAATTTTCTTAGTTGTTATTGGTCTGTTCAAGTATTCTATCTCTTCCCAGTTCAGTTTTGGGAGACTATGTGTTTCTAGAAATTTGTCCATTTCTCCTAGATTGTCCAATTTGTTGGCATATAATTGTTCATAGTATTCTTTATTGATCCTTTGTATTTCTGTGATGTCAGTTGTTACTTCTGTTTCATTTCTGATTTTGTTCATTTTAGTCCTCTCTTTTTGTTTCTTGATGAGTCTGGCCAAGGGTCCATCAATCTTGTTTATTTTTTGAAAGAACCAGCCCTTTGTTTCATTGATCTTTTGAATTGTTTTTTTAGTTCCTATGTCATTTATTTCTGTTCTGACCTTTACTATTTCTTTCCTTCTACTTGCTCTGGGGTTTTCTTTTTATTTACTTTCTAGTTCTTTAAGTTGTAGGGTTAGAAAGTCAATTCGAAATTTTTCTTGTTTATTGAGGTAGGCCTGTATTGCTATGAACTTCCCTTTCAGGACTACTTTTGCTGCATCCCATAGATTTTGTGTTGCTGTGTGTTCATTTTTATTGGTTTCCAGGAATTTTTAAATTTCTTCCTTGATCTCCTTGGTAACCCATTCATTGTTTAATAACATGCTATTTAGCCTTTATGTGTTCAGATGTCTTTGCATGTTCTTGTTGCAACTGATTTCTAGTTTCATGCCATTGTGATCTGAGAAGATGCTTTATATGATTTCAATCTACTTGAACTTGCAGAGACTTAGTTTGTGTCCTAACATGTGGTCTATCTTTGAGAATGTCCCATGTGCACTTGAGAAGAATGTGAATTCTGTAGTTTTCAGGTGTAATTCTCTGTAGATATCTATTAAATCCATTAGATTTTTGCATCATTTAGAGTCTCTGTTTCCTTGTTAATTTTTTGTCTAGAGGATCTATCCAGTGATATCAGTGGGGTGTTGATGTCCCCTGCTATGATTGTATTGCTGTTGATTTCTCCTTTGAAGTCCTCCAGAAGATTTTTGATATATTTTGGTGCTCCTATATTGGGTGCATATATGTTTCCCAAGGTTATGTCATCCTGTTGGATAGAGCCTTTCAATATTATGTAGTGGCTTTCTTTGTCTCTAGTTATTGCCTTCATTTTGTAGTCTATTTTATCGTATATGAGTATTGCTACCCCAGCATTTTTTCCCTTTCCATTTAGTTGGAACTTTTTTTCTATCCTTTCACTTTCAACCTATGTGAGTCTTTTGTTGTGAGGTGGGTCTCTTGTAGACAACATATATATGAGTCATGCTTTCTTATCCATGAAGCTACTCTGTGTCTTTTGATCAGAGCATTTAATCCATTTACATTGAAGGTTATTATTGATATGCACTTATTTATTGCCATTTTTGTTTATTGTGGTTATGTTTCTTTTCCTATTTCTTCTGCTTATTACAGCAGTCCTTTTAACATTTTTTGGAGTGCTGGTTTGGTGCTAATATATTCCCTTGGCCTTTTTGTGTCTGGGAAGCTCTTTATTTCACCTTCTATTTTGAATAAAAACCTTGCTGGATAGAGTAGTCTTGGATTCAGATCCCTGTTTTTCATTACCTTGATTACTTCATTTCATTCCCTTCTGGCCTGTAGTGTTTCTGTTGAGAAGTCAGGTGATAGCCTTATGGGGGTTCCTTTGTAGGTAACCTGTTGCTTATCTCTTGCTGACTTTAGGATTCTCTCTGTGTCTTTATTTTTGACATTTTAATTCTTATGTGTCTTGGTGGGGGTCTCTTTGGGTTCTTCTTACTTGGAGCTCTCTGTGCTTCTTGAACTTGTATACCTTTTCCCTTCACCATGTTAGGGAAGTTTTATGTCACTATTTATTCAAATATATTCTCTAACCCTTGCTTATTTTTTTCTTCTCCTGGCATTCCTATGAATCAGATGTTGTTACCACAGTTCTCTTAGGCTGTCTTCCTGTTTTTTAATTGTTTTTTCTTTTTGGTTCTCTGATTGGGTGATTTTTTCTACTCTGTCTTCTAATTCACTGATCCATTCCTCAGCTTCCTCTATTCTGCTAGTTATTCTTTCCAATGTTTTCTTTATTTCTGCTATGTCATTTTTCATTTCCAATTGGTTGATTTTCAGTGTTTTTATATCTTTACTCATGCTGTTGAGCTCTTTACTTGTGCTATTGAGCTTCCTCACAATTATTAGTCTGAACTCTACCTCTGATACTTTGCTTAATTCCATTTCATTTATCTCTTCTCTTGTAGAATTCTCTTGTTCTTTCATTTGGAATTTCTTTGGTTCACCATGTTGACTGTCTCACTGGGTTTCAGAGCATGCCAAATTTTCCCTGTGGGTGTTGATGTTCTGCTGGTTGTGGCTACCTCTACTGGGTTTGGATGAGTGTAGGAGGACCCACGTTAAACACCAGTGTCAAGCCTTACTTTCCTGGGTAGATTTGCAAGCCAAGAAAGGTTCAGTTATCCTCTAGCTTTTGCCTGGAGGCTAGTACTCTCAGTTACTTGATGAGTTTCTATTTGTAGCCCTCAGCTGAATGTAAAATCCCTCAGGTGTAAGAGGATTTCCAGTGGGTGGGGCACTTGCTTGCTGCCAGACTCTGTATGTTAATAAACCTCAATTTGCATTTCTCTAACCTGACCTGGTGGTGTTGAATTCCTGAAGGAGTGGCCATTGCTTCTCCCTGGAGCTCTGAGAAGGAGCTCTTTGAGTAAGATGGCTACTGTCCTATGAGGGAATGATTCAGTACAAAACTCCTTGTGTCCTCCCCTCCAGGTCTCTCCTGAGCCAGGAGCCCTGGACTCTTTCCACACGGTTGCAGTCCAGTCCACCCTCCATCTGCTGGAGCCAAGGTGAGTGGCTGTAGCTGATTTGGTATGTTTCATTTTTATTTATTTATTTATATCCTATATATAATTTATTTATATTTTACATTAATTTTTTTTGTTACAGATGTTTCTCCTTTTCCCCCCATCAACACCATCCTCCCATTCCCGCCCCCACCCTCAGCATTGTTCTCTATGTCCATTGGTTATGCTTATATGCATAAGTTCTTTGGTTTATCTCTTCCCTCCTCCTGGCCCCCTTCTCTGAAGTTTGTCAGTCTGAACCCTACTTCTATGTCTCTGGGTCTATTTTGTTAATCACCTTATTTTGTTCATTATATTCCACAAATAAGTGAGATCCTGTGATGCTTGTCTTTCTCTGACTGGCTTATTCCGCTTAGCATAATACTCTCCAAGTCCCTCCCTGTCGTCTCAAAGGATAAGAAATCTTTCTTTCTTACAGCTGCATAGTATTCCATGGTGTATATGTACCACAGCTTTTTTATCCACTCATCTATTGATGGACACTTGGGCTGTTTCCAGATCTTAGCAATTGTAAATAGTGCTGCTATGAACATCGGGGTACATATATTCTTTCTGATTGGTGTTTCAGGCTTCTTAGGATATATTCCTAGAAGTGGGATCACTGGGTCAAATGGCAGATCAATTTTTAATTTTTTGAGGAAATACCATATTGTTTTCCATAGTGGCTGCACCAGTCTGCATTCCCACCAGCAGTGTACTAGAGTCCTCTTTTCTCCACATTCTCGCCAGCACTTGTTGTTTGATGATTTGTTGATGGCAGCCATTCTGGCAGGTGTGAGGTGATACCTCATAGTCATTTTAATTTTCATCTCTCTGACGATTAGTGATGTTGAGCATTTTTTCATAAGTCTTCTGGCCATTTGTATGTCCTGTTTGGAGAGGTGTCTATTGAGATCCTCTGCCCATTTTTTAATTGGATTCTTTGTCTTCCTTTTGTTGAGTTGTTTGAGTACTCTATATATTTTGGAGATTAATCCCTTATCTGATGTATCTATCATAGGCAATTATGCTCTCCCATATAGTGGGTTCCCTTTCCATTTTGATGGTTGTGTTTCTTTTGCTGTGCAGAAGCTTTTTAGTTTGATATAGTCCCATTTATTAATTTTTTTCTTCTACTGTTTCTCTTGCCTTAGGCATTGTATCAGTGAAAATTCTGCTGTATGCGATGTCTGAAATTTTGTTGCCTACATTTTCTTTAAGGATTTCATGGATTTACAAGTCATATTTAAGTCTTTCATTCATTTTGAGTTTATTCTTGTGCATGGTATAAGTCAATGATCTAACTTCATTTTTTTTCCATGTAGCTGTCCAGTTTTCCCAGCACATGTATAAAAGAGGCTACAGTCGTCCCTCGCCACTTCACGCTTCGATATTCGTGGCTTCACTCTATCGTGGTTTTTTCAAATATATTCATTAAAAAGTTGATACAGTGCGCGCTCGGTTGTCTGAGTCAATTATACACCCTTGTATTACAATTTAAATTGAAATTACATATGGACTGTAGGCCTATGTATTTGAGCACCCCAGGAATCCTTCAACGCCAGGTGCAACCACTAGAGTCTAGAACGGATTAACCGCGATAAATGAAGGACGACTGTATTTTACTCCAGGTATGCTCTTGCTACCTTTGTCAAAATATTAATTCAGCATAATGTCTTGGTTCAATTTCTGGGTTCTCTGTTCTATTCCATTGATCTATATGCCTATTCTTGTGCCAGTACCAGGCTATTTTGATTACAATGGCTTGGTACTATAGCCTGATATTTGGTATTGTGATCCCTCCTACTTTGTTCTTCTTTTTCAAGATTGCTGTAGCTATTCAGGGTCTTTTTTGGTTCCATATGAACTTTTGAAGTATTTGTTCTAGTTCTGTGAAGTATGTCGTTGATATTTTGATGGGGATTGCATTGAATCTATAGATTGCTTTGGGTAGTATGGACATTTTAATGATGTTAATTCTTCCAATCCATGAACAAGATATATGCTTCCACTTTTTTATATCTTCCTTTATTTCTTTTTTCAATGTCCTGCAGTTTTCTGAGAACAGGTCCTTTACTTCTTTGGTTAAGTTTATTCCTAGGTATCTTAGTTTTTTTGCTACAATGGTAAATGGGATTGTTTTTGTGGTTTCTCTGTCTGTGAGTTCATTATTGGTGTATAAGAATGCTGTAAATTTTTTATGTTAATTTTGTATCCTGCTACTTTGCCAAATTCATTTATTAAAGCTAGTAGATTTTGATGGAGTCTTTAGGGTTTTCTATGTATAATATCATGTCATCTGCAAATAATGACTGTTTCACTTCCTCCTTTCCAATTTGGATCCCTTTTATTTTTCCTTTATATCTAATTGCTGTGGCTAAGACTTCTAGAACTATGTTAAATATGAGTGGTGAAAGTGGGCATCCAAGTCTTGTTCCTGTTCTTAAGGAAAATGCTTTTAGTTTTTGCCCTTTGAGTATGATATTGGCTGTAGGTTTTTCATATATGGCCTTTATTATGTCACGATATGATCCCTCTATTCCTACATTGCTGAGTGTTTTTATCAGAAATGGGTGCTGAATTTTGTTGAATGCTTTTTCAGCATCTATTGATATAATCATATGATTTTTATCTTTCTTTTTTTTTTTTAAGAGAGAGAAATATCAATGTGAAAGAGACACATCGAGTGGTTGCCACCCACATGACCCCAACCAGGGCCAGGGACAAACTGCAACAGAGGTACGTGCCCTTAGTGGGAACCGAACTCGGGTCTCTCTGGTCCGCAGGCTGATGTTCCAACCACTGAGCCAAACCGGCCAGGGCTTTTTCATTTTGTTTATGTGGTGTATCACATTTATTGATTTGTGAATATTGTACCAGCCTTGCATCCCTGGGATGAATTTCAGTTGGTCATGCTGAATAATTTTTTTAATGTATTGCTGGATCCGATTTGCTAATATTTTGTTAAGGATTTTGGCATCTAAGTTCATCAGGGATATTGGCCTGTAGTTTTCTTTCTTTGTAGTGTCTTTATCTGGTTTTAGAATTAGAATGATGCTGGCCTCATAAAACGAGTTTGGAAGTCTTCCTTCTTGAATTTTTTGGAATAGTTTGAGGAGAATGGGTGTTAGTTCTTCTTTGGATGTTTGATCAAATTCCCCCATGAAGCTGTCTGGGCCTGAGCTTTTGTTTGCTGGGAGTTTCTTGATTACAACTTCAATTTTCTTAGTTGTTATTGGTCTGTTCAAGTATTCTATCTCTTCCCAGTTCAGTTTTGGGAGACTATGTGTTTCTAGAAATTTGTCCATTTCTCCTAGATTGTCCAATTTGTTGGCATATAATTGTTCATAGTATTCTTTATTGATCCTTTGTATTTCTGTGATGTCAGTTGTTACTTCTGTTTCATTTCTGATTTTGTTCATTTTAGTCCTCTCTTTTTGTTTCTTGATGAGTCTGGCCAAGGGTCCATCAATCTTGTTTATTTTTTGAAAGAACCAGCCCTTTGTTTCATTGATCTTTTGAATTGTTTTTTTAGTTCCTATGTCATTTATTTCTGTTCTGACCTTTACTATTTCTTTCCTTCTACTTGCTCTGGGGTTTTCTTTTTATTTACTTTCTAGTTCTTTAAGTTGTAGGGTTAGAAAGTCAATTCGAAATTTTTCTTGTTTATTGAGGTAGGCCTGTATTGCTATGAACTTCCCTTTCAGGACTACTTTTGCTGCATCCCATAGATTTTGTGTTGCTGTGTGTTCATTTTTATTGGTTTCCAGGAATTTTTAAATTTCTTCCTTGATCTCCTTGGTAACCCATTCATTGTTTAATAACATGCTATTTAGCCTTTATGTGTTCAGATGTCTTTGCATGTTCTTGTTGCAACTGATTTCTAGTTTCATGCCATTGTGATCTGAGAAGATGCTTTATATGATTTCAATCTACTTGAACTTGCAGAGACTTAGTTTGTGTCCTAACATGTGGTCTATCTTTGAGAATGTCCCATGTGCACTTGAGAAGAATGTGAATTCTGTAGTTTTCAGGTGTAATTCTCTGTAGATATCTATTAAATCCATTAGATTTTTGCATCATTTAGAGTCTCTGTTTCCTTGTTAATTTTTTGTCTAGAGGATCTATCCAGTGATATCAGTGGGGTGTTGATGTCCCCTGCTATGATTGTATTGCTGTTGATTTCTCCTTTGAAGTCCTCCAGAAGATTTTTGATATATTTTGGTGCTCCTATATTGGGTGCATATATGTTTCCCAAGGTTATGTCATCCTGTTGGATAGAGCCTTTCAATATTATGTAGTGGCTTTCTTTGTCTCTAGTTATTGCCTTCATTTTGTAGTCTATTTTATCGTATATGAGTATTGCTACCCCAGCATTTTTTCCCTTTCCATTTAGTTGGAACTTTTTTTCTATCCTTTCACTTTCAACCTATGTGAGTCTTTTGTTGTGAGGTGGGTCTCTTGTAGACAACATATATATGAGTCATGCTTTCTTATCCATGAAGCTACTCTGTGTCTTTTGATCAGAGCATTTAATCCATTTACATTGAAGGTTATTATTGATATGCACTTATTTATTGCCATTTTTGTTTATTGTGGTTATGTTTCTTTTCCTATTTCTTCTGCTTATTACAGCAGTCCTTTTAACATTTTTTGGAGTGCTGGTTTGGTGCTAATATATTCCCTTGGCCTTTTTGTGTCTGGGAAGCTCTTTATTTCACCTTCTATTTTGAATAAAAACCTTGCTGGATAGAGTAGTCTTGGATTCAGATCCCTGTTTTTCATTACCTTGATTACTTCATTTCATTCCCTTCTGGCCTGTAGTGTTTCTGTTGAGAAGTCAGGTGATAGCCTTATGGGGGTTCCTTTGTAGGTAACCTGTTGCTTATCTCTTGCTGACTTTAGGATTCTCTCTGTGTCTTTATTTTTGACATTTTAATTCTTATGTGTCTTGGTGGGGGTCTCTTTGGGTTCTTCTTACTTGGAGCTCTCTGTGCTTCTTGAACTTGTATACCTTTTCCCTTCACCATGTTAGGGAAGTTTTATGTCACTATTTATTCAAATATATTCTCTAACCCTTGCTTATTTTTTTCTTCTCCTGGCATTCCTATGAATCAGATGTTGTTACCACAGTTCTCTTAGGCTGTCTTCCTGTTTTTTAATTGTTTTTTCTTTTTGGTTCTCTGATTGGGTGATTTTTTCTACTCTGTCTTCTAATTCACTGATCCATTCCTCAGCTTCCTCTATTCTGCTAGTTATTCTTTCCAATGTTTTCTTTATTTCTGCTATGTCATTTTTCATTTCCAATTGGTTGATTTTCAGTGTTTTTATATCTTTACTCATGCTGTTGAGCTCTTTACTTGTGCTATTGAGCTTCCTCACAATTATTAGTCTGAACTCTACCTCTGATACTTTGCTTAATTCCATTTCATTTATCTCTTCTCTTGTAGAATTCTCTTGTTCTTTCATTTGGAATTTCTTTGGTTCACCATGTTGACTGTCTCACTGGGTTTCAGAGCATGCCAAATTTTCCCTGTGGGTGTTGATGTTCTGCTGGTTGTGGCTACCTCTACTGGGTTTGGATGAGTGTAGGAGGACCCACGTTAAACACCAGTGTCAAGCCTTACTTTCCTGGGTAGATTTGCAAGCCAAGAAAGGTTCAGTTATCCTCTAGCTTTTGCCTGGAGGCTAGTACTCTCAGTTACTTGATGAGTTTCTATTTGTAGCCCTCAGCTGAATGTAAAATCCCTCAGGTGTAAGAGGATTTCCAGTGGGTGGGGCACTTGCTTGCTGCCAGACTCTGTATGTTAATAAACCTCAATTTGCATTTCTCTAACCTGACCTGGTGGTGTTGAATTCCTGAAGGAGTGGCCATTGCTTCTCCCTGGAGCTCTGAGAAGGAGCTCTTTGAGTAAGATGGCTACTGTCCTATGAGGGAATGATTCAGTACAAAACTCCTTGTGTCCTCCCCTCCAGGTCTCTCCTGAGCCAGGAGCCCTGGACTCTTTCCACACGGTTGCAGTCCAGTCCACCCTCCATCTGCTGGAGCCAAGGTGAGTGGCTGTAGCTGATTTGGTATGTTTCATTTTTATTTATTTATTTATATCCTATATATAATTTATTTATATTTTACATTAATTTTTTTTGTTACAGATGTTTCTCCTTTTCCCCCCATCAACACCATCCTCCCATTCCCGCCCCCACCCTCAGCATTGTTCTCTATGTCCATTGGTTATGCTTATATGCATAAGTTCTTTGGTTTATCTCTTCCCTCCTCCTGGCCCCCTTCTCTGAAGTTTGTCAGTCTGAACCCTACTTCTATGTCTCTGGGTCTATTTTGTTAATCACCTTATTTTGTTCATTATATTCCACAAATAAGTGAGATCCTGTGATGCTTGTCTTTCTCTGACTGGCTTATTCCGCTTAGCATAATACTCTCCAAGTCCCTCCCTGTCGTCTCAAAGGATAAGAAATCTTTCTTTCTTACAGCTGCATAGTATTCCATGGTGTATATGTACCACAGCTTTTTTATCCACTCATCTATTGATGGACACTTGGGCTGTTTCCAGATCTTAGCAATTGTAAATAGTGCTGCTATGAACATCGGGGTACATATATTCTTTCTGATTGGTGTTTCAGGCTTCTTAGGATATATTCCTAGAAGTGGGATCACTGGGTCAAATGGCAGATCAATTTTTAATTTTTTGAGGAAATACCATATTGTTTTCCATAGTGGCTGCACCAGTCTGCATTCCCACCAGCAGTGTACTAGAGTCCTCTTTTCTCCACATTCTCGCCAGCACTTGTTGTTTGATGATTTGTTGATGGCAGCCATTCTGGCAGGTGTGAGGTGATACCTCATAGTCATTTTAATTTTCATCTCTCTGACGATTAGTGATGTTGAGCATTTTTTCATAAGTCTTCTGGCCATTTGTATGTCCTGTTTGGAGAGGTGTCTATTGAGATCCTCTGCCCATTTTTTAATTGGATTCTTTGTCTTCCTTTTGTTGAGTTGTTTGAGTACTCTATATATTTTGGAGATTAATCCCTTATCTGATGTATCTATCATAGGCAATTATGCTCTCCCATATAGTGGGTTCCCTTTCCATTTTGATGGTTGTGTTTCTTTTGCTGTGCAGAAGCTTTTAATTTTGATATAGTCCCATTTATTAATTTTTTTCTACTGTTTCTCTTGCCTTAGACATTGTAACAGTGAAAATTCTGCTGTGTGTGGTGTCTGAAATTTTGTTGCCTACATTTTCTTTAAGGATTTTTATGGATTCATGAATCACATTTAAGTCTTTCATCCATTTTAATTTTATTCTTGTGTTTGGTGTAAGTCAGTGATCTAGCGTCATTTTTTTTTGCATGTAGCTGTCCAGTTTTCCTAACTCCATTTATTAAAGAGACTGTCTTTACTCCATCGTACACTCTTGCCACCTTTGTCAAATATTAATTGAGCATAATGTCTTGGTTCAATTTCTTGGTTCTCTGTTCTGTTCCATGGATCTATATGCCTGTTCTTGTGCCAGTACCAGGCTGTTTTGATTACAAGGGCTTTGTTACATAACCTGATATCCAGTATTGTGATCCCTCCTACTTTGTGCTTCTTTTTCAAGATTTCTGTGGCTATTTGGGGTCTTTTTTGGTTCCATATATACTTTTTGAGTGTTTGTTCTAGTTCTGTGAAATATGTCACTGGTATTTTAATAGGGATTGCATTGAATCTATAGATTGCTTTGGGTACTATGGACATTTTAATGATGTTAACTCTGATTTGGTACATTTTAAAATACTTGCTTTCTCAGCAGGAACCACTCATAGCTAAAATAGCCCTCAGCTGCTGTCCTTGCACTCCCTGCCTGCCCTCATGTTCCTCTGCAGTTTCTACCAGGCTCAATTTGGCATACTCTTTTTGTCCATGGTTGTACGGGTTCTCTCCAGATGCTTTTTAATTGTTTTTTCCTGATGATTCGTCTTTATTTTAGTTGTATTTCCTGTTTGGTCCTGGGAGACCGTCTGTGTATCTTCCATTTACTCTGCTGCCATTTTTTCCTCTGTGTCTGGTGTCAGTTTAATTCACAGGTCCCTAAACACTGAACTCAAGAGAGCAGAGAAAAAGTTTTCCATCCCATACAAAAGCAAAGCATATGCTAAATATCCTTTGACATATTTTGCAAAACTCCTTACAACAGAAGCATATTTTTAGGAAAATCTTGAAAATCACAAAGTATCCTTTAAAGAGATGGACCCTGGGCTAAAGTTTTGGTGTAGACATGTACTCCCTGCCCACCACCATGGTTGGGTGCTACATCTCTGTGGGGTTCTCTGGGAAGGGCTGGCAGAGTTCAGGAAAGTGAGATTAGGGTTGTGAGAGTGACTATTCTCCTCCCTATTAAGAAGTGAAAAAATTTCACTTTTAAAAAGAAAATGGATTTTCAGATCCCAAGTATTTCTTTTCCCTTACGGGCAAAACTTTTACTTTATGAAGTCTCTTTCATTTTATTTATTCATTTACTTTCCTGAAATTTCTGACTCTTTTAGTAGACTGACAAAGCCCATCGCCATTCATATTTAACTTATCTGCATAATGGTCTCATTTACAATTGATGAATGCATCAAGGGAGCCATCCCTGGGCAGTCCTTTTGACTTCAGTCTGCAGTTGAACAGTTTGTGAGTTGCCAGGTAACGGATGGTGGGAGGGACTCAGGCTTTCAAATACTTGAATGGCCCCAGTTCCACTCTCTTATCAGAACAGTGGCATTATCCTAGAAGCTCCTCACAATAAACTTCTGTACCAAATTAATTAAAGAAATGCTTGATAATTTCATTCCAAGGCATTCCAATGAACGTAATTTTACATAATATACAACTGGCTTTTCCACTTCTAAATGAAACATTCAGACTATTTAGTACTGTTTGCATGAATCAGCAAACCATCAGATCCTCAGGCAGAAAGGACAGACTTTGTCAGGAGGGTAGAGAAGGTCGATATAAAGTATGCTGGTCATTAGACTATTTAAATTGAAGATGGAAGCTATGGGGCCACCTACTATCTTTCTTGAAGAAGGAGCACTTTTGGAAAAGACTATAAGAGTTACTGTAAAAGAAAAATTATTAACTGCATACTTTTTACAATGGTAATTAAGACTTTATTTAAAACAATTGTAATGTGAGTCAACCCTATTGCTGTAGGGGAGAGGGATTGAGCTCAACTCTGAAAAAACAAGGACAGGTGCGATTTATAGCCAAGGAGCAGAATGAGGGGATTGCTGGATGGAAAATAACTAAGAGGAAACATCAAGGGTAGGAGTATTTCTGTTAAATTGGCCCAACAGGATTCTTGCTAAAGACAGGCCAAGGAGAAGGTGGTATCATGGAGGTCGACATCCGCCACAACAAAGACTGAAAGGTTCCACACAAAGACATGTGCCTAATGCTGTTGGTCAAGCTGTACAGGCTTCTGACCAGATCAACCAACTCCACCTTCAACCAACTAGTGCTGAAGAGGTTGTTCATGAGTGCCACCCACCAGCTGCCTCTGTCCCTGTTCTGGATGATCCGGAAGATGAAGCTTCCTGGCCAGGAGGGCAAATCCGCTGTGGTTGTGGGGACTGTCATCCATGATGTGCGTGCTCAGAAGGTGCCCAGACCGAAGGTGTGCACACTTCGTGTGAGCAGCCGCACCCGGAGCCGCATCCTCATGGCGGGGGGCAAGATCCTCACCTTCAATCAGCTGGCCCTGGGCTCCCCCAAGGGCTGTGGCACCGCCCTGTTTTCTGGTCCTCACCGGGGGAGAGGTGCACTGGCATTTCAGCGAGGCCAAGGACCCTCCCAGCCACACCAACACCTACCTACCTTCCAAGGGCGGGAAGTTCAAGCATGTGAGAGGCCGAGGGGCCAGCCCCGGCTACAAAAACTAACCCCAGCCCTACCTTCGTATTAAAAAGATTTTGGATGTTGAAAAAAAAGAGAGAGAGAGAGAGAGAGAGACAGGCCCAGGACTTATAGCTATCAGGATGAAGATAAGGAATTTCATCAACTATCAAAGGTTGGGATGATTTAGCAGGATTCTTGCTAAATAAATCTGGGCTCACCAAGATAGGGCACGAAAGCCAAGGTCAAGGTCTAGACAGGAAGAGGGTTCAGAGGAACCTAACTAAAGTTTGGTCAAGGAAAGTCTTTGCATCCTGGCTGGTTTGGCTCAGCAGTTAGAGCATTGGCCCTCGGACAGTAGAGTCACGGGTTCGATTCCTGGTCAAGGGCATGTACCTCAGTTGTGGGTTCGATCTCTGGCCCTGGTCAGGAGGCAGCCAGTCAATGTGTCTCTCTCACATCGATGATTCTTTCTCTCTCTCTCTCTCCCTCCCTCCCTCCCTCCCTCCCTCCCAGTCTGACGAATATCCTCGGGTGAGGATTGAAAAAAGAAAGAAAAAAAGGGGAAGTCTTTTCCATTGCTCTTGAGCTATTTTGTGACGAGCTATAATAAAAAAGTGGGCTCCAGGGGAAATTGGAAGGTTAGCAGTAGGCCCTGGGAAGAATTTTCAGTAACAGTTTTTGCTTGTGAGAAGACAGGGACCAGTGAAGACTAGAAGCCTCACCTCCTGGGCAGCCTTTCAAACTTGACGGCGCCTCTGCCTGTGTGGACTGGTGTAGGTGACGTCACATCTCTACAAATCCGGGCTCGGAGCCTCAGGTCAGTTATTGTGGGTATTGCCTTCCAGAAGCCCGCCTCCAGTTCCTTGGCCGTCACAGTGCAGCTGGCTGAGTTGTCAGGGTTCCTAGGCCAGCAGGAGGCACACAAAAGCTGCAGGGAAAATTGGGGACCTGACCCCAGGCGTTCCTAATGCTAGCATTTCACAGCGGTGTCCCCGCTTGTCTGGCCCTGTCTTGCCCCTTTGGCTTTGCAGATATCCTATGCCCTGGTTCTCTGTCATTTCTCCAACTACCAGGTTCTTTCTTTCTGAGTCTAGTTTATTCAGTTTGGTCCAGTATTGGACTGCCGATACTTTTATGAATAGATGTCTGAAGCCTGTAAACTCTGAAAATCTGACGAGTTTCCTCTCAGAAGCCCACAAACGCCTATATGCCCTATTCCCACAATTCCCTCATCAATAAGGCACAAGAAGGGCATGAATTTGCCCTGCTGAAATTGGATTGTTACTTGGAGAGAGGCTACGGGGGACAGGTCACGAAGAGTCAAGTGGAAGGCAAGCAAACATGATATCTTTCACCTGGCTCTCCGAATCTGGACTGAAGGGTTGGTGACGCTGCTGTTATGTGAGGCTGTTGTGATGTATGATCCCTATGTTAAGCGGCAGACTAAAAGCCTGCATGGAACTCAGCCTGCCTTGCTCCTTGCGGCCGTCCACGTGGCCTCCAGCAGCAGTGGGGTGGAGCAGCCCTGGGCTCCCGAAATGCGTCAGGGCAGTTTGGAGAAACATTTCACAGCCCTGACCTGTTTTCTTCCAGAACATCCTGCCTGGAGCTTGCCTATCTGCTTCCGGCCCCTGGCTGGACGTTGACCTTCAGGAAGATATGCTCCAGATGACACAAGTGGTTTAAGCTTGATCCCTGTGGATCCCTGCCCTTTCCTTGGGTTTCTCTGTGCCTGTTGTGCATTTCTGAAATCATGTGATGTGTGTACATAGCTCTTTAAACCTCTGGCTCGGATTTCTCTTGGTAGAGATAATTCTCCTTTCTGTTTGGGAATTGCAGTGTTCAGTGCTCTAGCCTTCCGCCCCACCCCCTCTTACCCCCAAACCTTTCAGAGGATGGAAGATGGATCTTCCTCTAAGCAAATGTGGGAGTAGCTCTAGTTCATTTCTGTGAGTGACTCTATCCGATTTGTCACCGTCTGTTTCCTGTAATCTTGACTTGATGCCACTGAAGGTCTGAGTGTCTGGGGAAGGGGTAGGCATGGTACGGGCGTTCCCTGGCTGAGCAGGCTGGAGGGGGAGTAACCTTGTTGCTGGTCCTGGCCTGAGCACCTGCTCACAGTGCAGACTTTAATCACCAAATCTTATCAATTGATTCTACAAAAGGCTTTGATTCACTCCGTTTTGCTTCCTTCTAATTTCTTTGTAAGAATACTGGCTGAATGCTTTAGTCATTCATGAAATTGGCTTCTGACACGGCACTTCTCACTTTCTCTGGCCTCAGTGTCTATGTTCCTTCCAGCTGCCATCTCCTTCAGCTCCTTTCGTAAGTTCAGCATTCTTCACAGTGGTGATCAAAGGGGCATCTTTCACCCTCTTGCTCCATCTTTCAACTTCTCTACTGTGATTGGAGCAAGGAGTCCCTCCTGGGTGGCACAGCCATATCTCCTGTGTAATAATATTAAACTTTCCCATTAACAACTGATCCATGCCCAGTGTTGTGAATGTAAACAAAGATGTGAAGTATCATAAAGAATGAATTGGACCTAGATGGCTACAGTGTAGAATAACTCTCGGTGTCTTCACACAAGGGCATGTACATGCACACAAGGGCGTGTACACGGGAGGGTGAGTATCTGCCACATCTGTGGTTATGCTTCATTTAAGGGTGAGACACAGGTGAAGAAGTGGATTGAAGTTGGTGATGCTTGGGGAAGGCATCCTCAGAAAATGCTCTCACTTATCAGCAACTTCAGAGCTAAAGAAGAAGCAGAATTCAAGGCTCTCAGATGCTGATTTCTTTTCAAACGAGGGTAAGAGTTCCAACACTGTTCAGTAGCGAGGAGCACACATATCAGCAAACACTTGTAATTAGGATCCCAGAAGTCAGCCTACATGGCATACCTGTTGCAAATTTAGAAATGCACGGGTATGTTTGGAAAGTCCAGCATGTTTTATTTGCACAAAGGATGGAAGGGCGTTATGGGAGGGAACTACCCTAAGTGAGAGTGGACAAGCATCAAACTGGGCCTAAACACAATGGGTTAAGGAGGGAGGGAAGGAAGATTTCTCTTGTGTATAATAGCTTTATTGGGATATAATTAACATATGATACAATTCACCCATTTAAAGTGTATAATTCAATGCTTTTTCAGTATACTCACATAATTTATAACCATCACCACAATGAAATTTAAGTTTTTCATCACCCCCCCAAAGAAAACATGTACCCTTTAGCCATCACCCTACAGTCTCCCCAGTCCCGTAGCCCTAGCTAACACTAACTTACTTTCTGTCTTGGGACTTGCCTATTCTGGACATTTCATATAAATGCAGTCAGACAGTGTGTGACCTTTTGTGTCAGGCTTCTTTCCCTTAAGATAAGGTTTTCCAGGTTCATCCATGTTGTAGTTTGAATCAGCACTTCTTTCCTTTTTATGGCTGAATAATATCGTATTGTATGAATATAACACAATTTGTTTACTTATTGGTTGATTTTTTTATTCTACTTTTGGTGGCTATTATAAATAAGCTACTATATACATTCATGTACAAATTTTTGTGTGGACGTGTTATTTCTCTTAGTATATACCTAGGAGCGGAACTGCTCGATCATATGGTAACCGGGAGGAAGGATTTTGAGTAGAGCATGGTACAGGCCCCTCAGATAGTTCTCTGGCTCCCCTCTCAGGTTCATGCAGAGTCCTAGAAAGAAGAATGTCAGATACAATGGCAAAGTCATTCCACTCAATCTCTGCAAGCCGTGGTGAGCACAAGTGCCCTGAACTGTGGACCTGTTTCACAGGTAGAGGTCACTGACTGGGGGACACTGGGACATGAAGAAGTGTCCGAGGACCTAGCACCAGGAGGAATGTGATCAGAAGGCACACGATAGTTGCTCAGGTAGTGTGTCAGGCCAATGTACCCCAGAGAGGCAGCCGGAAGCATGGAGCCCCAAGGGGCTGGCCGGAAGTGAGGAGGAAAGGGAGATGACCTGAACTGTCTCCAAGGGCTAGCTGGATCCAGATGTGAAACAGCCTCGTGGAGTTCCCAAAGGTGGGGGAGGGGTGAGTGGAGATATGTTCTCCTTGGAGCAAGGATAGAGCTTGTAGTTCCCATGAGTGTAGTCCTACAACAGAACTCTGTGTGTGTGTGTGTGTGTGTGTGTGTGTGTGTGTGTGTGTTGGGGGATGTTGCTTAGAGGGATGGCAGCTCCAGGTACAGAACTGGAGCCTGGGTGAAGACTGCAGTGCCTAGAAGAACCATCAGAACCAAAGGGGCCCTGAGAGCCAGGAGAGTGGTTATTTTCATGGTAAATTTGATCATATTCCATCTCCCCCACCTCTATGTTTTGACAATATGTAAGTGCCCCAAACCTTGACATCTTTCTAGGACTGGGGAAAGTCCTCAGAATGATGGAGGCCGAATTTTTCACCAGTCTTGCAGGAAAAGTAATTAGGGATAGAACTTGTTCATTGATAGGAAATGAGAAAATGTGCACTCTCAAGTTTATGGACTGAGACTCCCATTGGCTACCCATCCAAAGAAGGAAACGAATGATGTATTCTGGGGACAGTGAATAGAGCTACTCTGTTGGAGTGGAGTGGAGAGAAAAGATGGGTTGAGGATGTAAAAGCAAACCAGAGCCCTGTGAAGGGCTTTGGATTCCATGAAAAAATTTAGACTTTCTTCTGTAGCCATGAATAGGCATTTGAGCCTTTGTCCTGGGCAGGACCCAGACAGAGGCTCTTCTCCTGATCTTTCCAGGAGTTGGCAACTTGCCAGAGCTCCTGAGTTCTCAATGAGGAGATTTAGACAGTGAGATGACCACTTATTTTGGAATTCAAGTGTTATGGCCAAATAAGAACATAAAAAATGCTCAAAACCAGTAGCTATCAGCAAAATGCATATCAAAGCCACAATGAGTTACCATTTTCTACCCACTAGGATGATTATAATAAAAAAGACAGATGATAACAAATGTTGGCAAGGATATGGAGAAATTGCAACCATCACACATTGTTGGTGGAATGTAACACGTTGCAGCTGCTTATAAAAGTTGGGTAGTTCTTCGCAAAGTTAATCAGACTGACCATCTGACTCAGTAATTTCATTCCTTGTTGACCACCTAACAGAAATGGAAACACATGGTCATCCAAAAACTTGTGCATGCAATGTTTATAGCAGCAGTATTTGTAATAGCCAAAAACTAGAAACAACCCAAGTGTTTATAAACTGATGTATATCTATACAATGGAATATTATTCATTCACAAAAATGAATGAAGTACTGATGCATGCTACAGCATGCAGGGACCTTGAAATATTTATGCTAAATGAAAGAGGCAGACACAAAAGGCCACATACTGCTTGATGCCATCCATGTAAAATGTGCAGAATAGTCAGATCCGTAGACAGAAAGTGGACTTGTGTGTTCCAGTTGCTGAGCGGAGGAGAGAATTGGGGTGACTGCTAAGTTCTTTTCGAAGTGATGGAAATGTTCTGGAATTAGCTAGTTGTGGTGGTTTCACAACCCTGTGAATATACTAAAACCCACTGAATTTTGTACCTTGGAAAATTTACAAACAGTATAAAGGCCAGCAGGGACCTCACAATCCCTGCAGTCCGGATATGTGACAGACAAACCAATTGTCCTGGTTTGTCTGGGACGGAGGAGGTTCCTGGGATGTGGGAGTCACCACTAAAACTAAAAGCGTTCAGCCCTGGCCGGTTTGGCTCAGCGGTTAGAGCGTTGGCCTGCGGTCCAGAGAGACCCGGGTTCGGTTCCTGCTAAGGGCATGTACTTCGGTTGCAGTTTGTCCCCGGCCCTGGTTGGTCGTGCGGGTGGCAGCCACTCGATGTGTCCCTTTCACGTCGATGTTTCTCTCTCTCTCTCTCTCTCCCTCCCACTCTATCTGAACAAAAAATGAAAAAAAATGTCCTCGGGTGAGGATAAAAAAAAAACAAAAAACAAAACTAAGAGCGTCCAGGTAGACCAAAATGACGTGGTCACCCTGTATGGACGGAGGCAGTGCTCAGGGATGACAGTGAAGATAGGCCAAGTTCACATTTAACACAGCAGTTTTCCAGTCGCAGTGCATCTGGCCCTGTCTACCACCTTGTGAAGGAGCTAAAGCGGGTTTTACTTATTTCCTCTCCGTAGACAAGGAACAGAAGTGTCAGTGGGCTTAGAGCTGCAATTTTCAACTGGGGATGCCGCAGGAATTTTTAAAACATGCAATACTGGGCTATTTAGTCAGGAGCACTGACCTCTTTTCCCTTAGACTGTCAAATAAAAAATGACAACAACCAACACAATAGCTGTCTGGTGTGAATGAATCGAAATTATACTTATTTTTTTTTTGTCAGATTGGCAAAATACATATATTTTGTTGTGCTGCAGAATTTTAGCAATTGTGAGTGCCAGGAGATGAAAAGAGTGAAAATCACTGGCTTAGAGGTTTGCCTGAGGTTGTGTGGAAACTAAATGACAGGACTGCAAGTCCAGCCTGGTTCTCATCACTCAGTTCAGGCTCTTTCCCACCTGTGCACAGTCGTTTGTACATGCCGCTGGCACTGCAAAACCTGTGTCTCACTCACCCCGTAGTGCTGGCCATCTGCTTCTGAATTCAGGGTGCTTCCCGCTTCCTTCTCTCCTACCCCCAGAGGCCGCCTCCTGTGGAACGTCACTTGAACAGTGATGGCCCTTAACACCGTGTCCAAGTCCATCTTCTCTGTTCCTCTGAAACCCCGAGAGGCGTGGATTGTGGCTCGGTTATCTCCACTTCTGGTTCTTAGCTTGCCTGGCACGTAATTGGTGCTCATGACCCTCTACTGAAGGGAGCCCAGCTTCTGTTCCAAAGGACCAGGAATGAATATTCCAGATAAGAAAATTACTGTTGCTCATCTCTGTTACCTGACTGTTACCGTGTCTTCAGACTGAAGGCTCCTCCCTTTCTCTCTGTTAGATCTTTCGTAGGCCTCGTTTTCTGAATTGCTTGCTGGTGTCTGCTGCTTCTCAGGCTGCGTTGTGAGCACACTCCAAAGGTCAAGCCAAGCCAAGATTTCTGTGGCGATTGACACGGCGTGGACTTGTCTGCAGCTGGTTACCCGGGACAAAGTACAGTTGTGTCCAAACTGAGTAGATAAGAAAGAGACAGCTTTCTTGGGTTTTAGAAATTCCATGGTTAGCATGACAAAGGGCTTCATATACGCAGGGCCAGGTGCTCCAACAAGTTCTTCTGGAAAGATCTGTGAAGAAGGAGGCACCAGCCCCCTCTCCTGGTTCATCTTCTGAGAAGTTATGTGAACTTCCTGGGCCTCAGAGAATTTCCTTGCCTGACAGATGGGGACAATTACAATCTCTGTATTGTCTTCATAGGGCTTTTGTAATTCAGATTAAATAATGGATTGATGGTTTCTAAACTGAGTTCCATAGAGGCTTAAAATTCTACAGAATTTTCTTGTAAGGGGATGCTACTTTAATCTGTGCAGCTACATGTTTATCTATATTGATATATATCTATATATCTTTATATGAATATCTGTATCTATTTATCTATATTAAAGTGCTGTTTGCATTATTCTTCAATAATATTTGCTGCCCCTTCCTGGAGAAGATTATATTTTACTACCTCAGGGATGCCAGGCTTGGTCACAATACTTCCTTCCTCTGGCCAATGAAATGATAGTAGAAGTGACATGTGTTATTTCTGGGCAGGAGCTTTAAGAGCTAGGATATGGGTTGTCATACTCGCTTCTTCCTCTGTGTGAGGCCAGCAGTGTTCCACACAGTGGTTAATCCGTGCGCCTTGGTCCTCTAACAAAGAGGATATGGAGCAGAGCCTCAGCTGACCCATGATGGGCATAAAACATGAATGAGAAATAAACCCTTTTGGTTGTAAGCCACTGGAATGTTGGGCCATTTGTCACTGTAACATAACATTGCCTATCCTGACTGATACAGGTGTCAAGTAAGATTATTATTTGAAAAATTGATTTTGTTGCTAAAAATGGTTAGAAAAATCAACGTGATAAATGATGGCAGACTGTAAACTCCTTGATATAAGGGGCTTTGTCTTAATATCCTATTGTTCTTTTTTTTATTCTGTGCTCAGTACGGTGCCTGAGACAGTATCTGGGTTACAGTAGGCATTTGGTAAATATCTGTTGAATGAATCCAATGAAAATGGTTTTTAAAAATAAATAGTATCCTCAGGAAAGAGGCTATTGTTATCGTCAGCTTCTGCTGTGCCTGCTCTTTCCTTAGTGAGTCTTGCAAATTGTATTAGTCAAAATCAATATAATCTGCTCTATAGCATTGTAATAATTATTATTCCCTTTGTCTAACAAGAAAATGTATATTTTATATCAAACATTTCAATGTGGAAAGTACAAATAAAAATAGAAGGAGGAAAGCAGATCTGACTTAGCCTATGAATTGCTCTCTATGGTATCAGTTCCCCATGGAACTGAGTCGGAACCAGTTATGGTCTGGTTAACTGCATTGCACCATAGTAGCCAGAAAGAGGCAAACATGGAACTTGAACTTAGTCATGAGGGTAGGTGGGAGCTAGAGGGGTAGACCCGGCTGCAAGGGCTGGTGTAAGGCTGGGAAGAAAAATAGTCCTACAGGCAAACTGCGACAGGCAACGAGTGGTACAGTTCATGAAACAAAAACTGGGGGGCTGTGGGAAGGGTGTGCCCGAAGGCAGGCAGGCACCCACTGGGCCAGTAGACCATTGCTCCAGGATGCCAAGGGAAACAATAGCATTAAGTATCAGGAAAGTCTGTCATCAGTCTTGTCCACAGACTGGGGATAGGTGGGCAAGGGGAGGGAGCTTCTTCCAAAAGTAAGACAGGATTCCAGATCCAGAGAGAGGGAGTGTTGGGAAGGGTACAAGTTTCAGAACTGAGGCAAAGGTAAGGGTTGAGGGTGACATAAACAACAAGGGTGAGTTGATGTCAAATCCTGGAGTGTGGAGTTAGCAGACTGAGACTATAGGTGGTGTTCAGATGGCCCCGGGAGCCTAACTATGGAGGCAGGCAGGCAGAAACCACGAACCAGGGAAACCTCACCCAGATTAACCATTACAGTACAGGAAACAGAGCTGCTGGTCTTTGCAAAACCAGTGGTGCGGCCAATGCAGTGCAGTGGACCTACCTTCCCCCCACAGGACTGTTACAAGTATGGCTTTGAGAAATGTGTGTAAGCACACAGAAACATGTGCACACACACTCAGAGGAATCCAGAGGTTCCCATTAAATTTGTTTTGCTTGCACTATCGAGTGATGAGAGTCAGTGGTATCCCATTAACATACCAGATACCAAATGAAAGTGCCCTCAGACAGCCCTCCAGACAGCCAGTTCTCCCTGGTTGACTAAGTGGTGACTATCTTTAGATGAGTTTTTTTTTTTTTTTTCTTCTTCTCCTTCTTCTTTCAAAAAATGTTTTGGATGGTTCAAAAAGCAGTAACCCAGCATGCACCCATTAAGGGAAAAAGCTGAGAGGGAAAATGAAAGGCCCTTGCTGCCTGGACTGTGCTTCTCATTGACTGTTGTCCATGTTTCATCTCTTCTGTCAAAGTTCTTGTTCACAAAGGCATCGAAAATGCCGTTTCTAGCCTTTGGCATCATAGCATGTGCTCCTCATTAGTGCTGTTTTTCTCTGGTATAATCATGATTTAACACCAATTACTTCCACTGCACATTCTGCTTTGCTTAATCAGACAATGGCACAGAAATGACATGGGGATTTCCCCCACTAATTTATTATTATTATTTTTTTAATCCTCACCCAAGGATATTTTCCCATTGATTTTTAGATAGAGTGGAAGGGAAGGAGGGAGAGAAAGAGAGAGAAAAACATAGATGTGAGAGAGACACATTGACTGGCTGCCTCCCACATGACTCTGACTCGGGCCAGGGATCGAACCTCCAGCCCAGGTATGTGCCCTTGACCAGGAATCGAACCCTCGACCCTTTGGTCCATGGGCCGATGCTCCAACTGTTGAGCCCAACTGGCCAGGGCTCCCTCACTAATTTCAAAAGTATACATGGAAAACTAGCATTTAGCTTTGGGCTCGAAGACTCCCCAGAGCCTGGCAGATCTTTGGACTGGTGCTTACATTTCTTGACTGTAGAAAGGCTCTTACTCTTTAGCGCCAAGTAGGTAAACGCGTGGCCGCCAGGCTGCTTCCAAGCTGCTGAACTGTTTCGCTGGCAGAACATGACTGAGAATTCCAGCTCCTTCTGGAAAAAAAAAAAAAAAAATTGGTCTCAGTCAGCTGGACCTGAGTGCTGGCTGCCCCTTGGTGACAGATAATGGGTCCTCCACAGTCGTCACCTCTCCCTGTTGCCTCTCACCAGTCACGTCATTTGGTTACGCTTACCTGCCTGGCCCTGGAGGAGGCTCAGCTTGTGAGTTCATGAACTAAGCACTTGGCTGAAACTGCTTGATGGATGGTAGACAAATCATTCTGTCAGTTTAAAACCCCATTTGAAAAAATCAGAACTAGGGTTACCATAACTGTCCTCTCCTTCCCTTCTTACCTTCCTTCTAGTTCTTCTGTGTTCTCTGGATCCTTCTTCCCTTGACTGATAACTCCCCATCTTTACACGTGGGGCTCCTGCCTTTCTCTCTGGATCTTCTCCCTGAAATAGCTCAGGCATTCCTCTGGTCAACCAACTGACTTTTGACTGATGACTTCCAGCTCTCTCTAGCCTCTTCTTTTCCTCGAGGTTGCATTCCAGGATTAAACTGGGAGGCTTTACCGTGAGGCAGCTCTGAATCAAATCCTGGGTCAGCAGGGTGACCTTGGGCGAACACGGAGCATCACTGAGCTGGGTACACCATAACTTTTTATGGTGGTTGAGAGTATTACAGATAATTTGTAGGACACGCTTGGCAATTGTTTCCTGAGCCTAAAACCACTGGGCGAAAGCACCTGTTCTTTCTGTACTCTCCTAATGCTTCAATCCCAGCAGCTCTTTATTTAAAAGTGACTTTGTATGATGAGTTGTGAGTGTTGTCTCCTTTTCAGATGCCAGGAATGAGGCCCACTGGGAGGTGGATAGATGCTGGCAGGTCATCCTGGAAAATGGGAGAAGGTAAACTTTGCTGACCAGGCAGACTCCCTCAGAGCTTATGGGAATCTGCAAGTACCAAAAGGGGCAAACTTGCCTGGTGGCACCTTGCGATCCTGCCACATCGAATTGGATCCCTTTGTTTCTGTCATTAGCAGCAGAGAAAGCCACTGATTGCTCTGGAGCTTCCTTATTAACAATTACAGCCAGCAGATAAACAAGGCAGAGGAGAGGAGTGTGTCAGTGGTGACCTGGAGGCTCTCTCCACCAGCTTTCACACTGCTCCCAAAAGCACAGTGTTCCTCTTAATAATGGCTTACAAACACTTTTGGAAAAATTTTATTTTATGTTTTTACATACTTGAATACTTTCCCCCATCCCCAGGAGTTTCCGTTTCAAAGAATTGGGAGAAATTGAGTGCAGGGAAGGGAGAGAAAGGAAAGTCCAATTTGGTACATCTCTGACACTGGGCATGGAGCTTTGCATTCAGTTTCGCTGTATCACTGTGGATTTAGGCTCAGGGTGTGGTGGACGAGCTGGCCAGAGAGGCTGGGTATCATATTGTTATAATGTCACTTGTAGTGGAACGCTGGACAAGAGCCATGTCTCTGCCCGTCTAAGGAGAGAGGAACTGGTTCCTGAAATGGGGCAGCTAGATATCCAATGCTGGGTTTCCTGGAAAATTCACTGGAATTGAGATTTGTGTGAGGAACAAGACCTGTTGGAGAGTAAAGGAAGCTGAATTGGGCAGAGGGAGAAGCTGAACTGTGATACAAAGGCCTCAGCTGATCTCCCAGAGAGCTCTGCAGCTAGGAGAGTCCTTTAGAGTTGCCCCTAAATGAGGCAAGTGCAAGTTATTGGATGTGATCTGTCTCTGGGGAGGAGGCATTGCCATGGGCGTAGAAGCTCTCTTTGGTTGAGGTGAACCCCAGAGAGGTCGTAGCTGTGATCAACCCACCAGCAGTCGACATTCTTGGTAGCTGGGAAATCAGTGCCTTGGTTCTGAGGGGGCCTCGCAGTGCATTGCTGCACCCACTGCAGTGGGACTGGGTAGACTTTCCCAGAATGTTTCTCTGTGTCATCCCTCTGTATCTTCAAGGGGTAAGCCTCACTGATCAGCGAGTCCATCATTTTCATTTATTGGTCTTAAAATTCAAGAACCAGCTAAGATCTCACCTCTCTTCAATTCCTTCTGTAATAACCCATTTAGACTTTATTTATTTATATATTTTGGAATAAGTATCAGCCAAAAGATCTTGGTCGCAAGCAACAGAAACCATTTACAAATAACTTAGGTATAAAAGGAGTTTATAGAAAAGGATGTAATAGAATATACTTAGTCTTTAAAAAGAATGAAACCTTACCAGTTGTGACTACATGGATGGACCTAGAAAGTATTATACTAAGTGAAATAATTCAGACAGAGAAAGACAAATACTATATGATTTCACTTATATGTGGAACCTAAAAAACAAAATAGATGAACAAACAAAACAGAAACAAACTCGTAGACACAGAGAGCAAACTGATGGTTGGCAGGTGGGTAGGGGTTGGGGCTGGGTGAAAAGGATGAAGGGATTAAGAAGTACAAGTTGGAAGTTCAAAATAGTCACAGGGATGTAAAGTCCAGCATAGGGAATATAGTCAATACTATTGTAATAACTATGTATGGTGTCAAATGGGTACTAGAGTTATTGGGCTGATCACTTCATAACTTCTATAAATGCCTAACCACTATACTGTACACCTGAAACTAATACAATATTGAATGTGAAATATAATTGAAAAATTTTAAATATTTTATGAAATAAAAAATAAAACATTACTGAGTTCATACACACACACACACACACACACACACACACACACACACACAGAATTTATGGGCAAGATGGCTGGTAGCTCATAGAATCAACAGAAAGCCACGAGAAATGCCAAGGGAGGAAGGACAACAGAAATAATTCTGATGGGCGACTGAAATGTTATGACCTGCATATCCTCAACCCACCCAGCCATGTTCCCCCACCACCCCTGAAAACAGCCCCGGCACTCAATGTGGTGACCGTTCCTGCTGTATGTGGCTGGCACTGCACATCTAAAGCAGTGGTATCTTTTAAGTGTCTGTCACTCATTTGAGACTCAGAGCCCTTCTGTGAGCTCCCAATTGCTGAACTGAGGCAATGTGCTCACCCCCTCAATGCCAGGAGGTAGGAAGAGAGGCGATCTTTCTGTCATAGCAGGCTGTGCCCTGCCAACCACCAAAGTTCACACTATGAGGGAGTTCAAGGCCTAGGAAGAAGGCTCACGAGGTATGTCAGAAGAAAACCTGACGTTATCCACTGCCCGGTGCCTCTGTACCAAGTGAATCGTAGTGAATCATGTTTGTTCTATTGATGTGAGCTCTTCTACGGGCAGTGTCCCAGGAGGTCCCAAGTCTTTGTCCTCACGTGCCTCTATAGATAGGTAGTGGCTGCTCTGTCCAAAATGTGTATCTATTTCTCTCAAAGAGAAGGTCGAACTCCATTCCTGACATTAAGGTTTGTTGTAGAATATGTGTGAAAAGTTCCTTGGCTCCAAGGAAGATTCATTCAAGCCAACCAAGGGGGAAGGGGCTTACTGCTAGGAAACACCTGAGCAGCTACTGGATCTGGGAAGACAGGCAAGAAACAGGGTGGCTCCACCAGTGGCTTCTGTCTTTCAGGGTGGATCCGCCTTTCTCTTGTGGCCTGCTTGGTCTCTGTTATTTGGCATCCCTTCTTCTCCCCTGGCCTGGCTCATCCCCTGCCTCAGAGATCTGGTTCAGATTCTGAAGGAACTAGCCTGATTGATTTGGTTATTATTCAACCACTGGGCAGAACCTCGTGGATCTTTGGCCAGACTAAGAAAATGAGTCTGAGGCCCACCAGTCTATTCGGTGAGCACAAGGCTTGCACAGGAATCACCTAGAGCTGCTCTCCTGGACACCTCAATTATAATGGGATGTTGGCTATGGCAGGCTCCATGTCTGACATGTTTCAGGGTCCTCTAGTTGTGATTTGACTCTCCTCCGGGGTCTTAGGAAGTCATTCTCACTTTTTAGGAAATAAAGGAACTAGTAGTTAATAAGTGCTATGCTTTTGTGCCTGCTGTTATGTATTATATACCTTATCTAATTGCATCCGTATGTCATTTCTCTGAGGTAGGTATTTCTCCTATTTTATACATGATGAAATGGAGGATCACAGTGATTAGGCAGTAGAGCTGGACTTCAAATCCAGAGTAGTCTTGCTCCAAACCTGTGCTTTATTCCCTACCCCAGGGTATCTCTGTTGACACATTCATGACAAGGCCAAGACATTCCTATCCTAGTTATTGATGGCTTTTTGAAGAAACCTTCCAATTAGGGACTTTTCTACTAGGGAACAGTTTAAAAGTAAAGTAGAATAAGGTAAGGGGGGAGATAAAGGAGTGGAGATAGAGGTGTTCACATGCTGAGCACCGGCTGCTGTAGAAAGCAGTCTTCTTCGACTGCTGGCCGGAAAATAGCCTCGTCATCAAGCAATGGGGTGTTGCCCCTGCACAAAGAAGAGAGAGTAACTTCACACAGCCCGAGGTGGGTACTCCCTGTGAGTGGCTTGCCTTGTTTGTCCAAAACCATTTCACAGGCAATGATAGCTATTGGGAGCCTCTGAACAAAACTTCTCGGCATATGTAAGATAAAAGTTAAGTCCTTTTAGAGGTAGAACTCTAAGCATTTTCTTGTAATGGCTTCATAAAAAGGAAAACTGGACTTGTCAGGAAAATTTAATTAATTAGTGTCTAGCTCTTCTTCAACCATTCACACGCTCTGCAGAAGGGATAATATTGTAGAACCTAGACGGCCGTTGGAAAGGGAAATGGAAATAGGAACTTGTACATGACCCCCCTGAGTCACCTATAGTGTTGGTTCCTATTCAGCTTTCTCCTTCAGCCTTTGACACCAATCATAACTTCAGTATCTCCAGGAATTCTCCTTGATTAAACAAGCCTGACATAGATGATTCTTATCCCCTTCCTTCCCCAACTCCATCCTTTACAAATGCTGTGCATTGTTGGGAAAGGATGGATTGCATTAGAAGATTTAAATAAGGGCAAATGTATTGTGTCATATACAAGTTGAGACCACATTTCGTTACTTTAACATCCATAGTGCTGAAAACTATTGTGTGCATTTTTTTTTGGTTTGTTGACCACCTTGCTCCAGGCACTGCATCAGCCACTTTTACATATGAGAAACATGGCACAGCAGTCAGCTGGGGAAATGTAGCATCTCACCTGGTTCCTGGGGCTCCACTATCCAAGCTGATGGTCCTTCTGCTCCACCTTCCACAACCCCAAGCCTCCCTCATCTCTAGAATTTAAGTTCCACATTGCTGAGGATATTTTCATTCTTTTGATCTTCATTTTACTCTTTCATAAACTTTGTTAAATTATATTTATCTTTCATTGACATATATCTTATAGCATATTTTTGAATTTATTTTTCTTCTTGCTGGAATACTGTCTACAAGAGTCTATTTATTTATTTATTTATTTTATTTTTTATCCTCACTCAAGGACATTTTTGCATTTCAGATAGAGCAGGAGGAAGAGAAGGGGGGAGAGAGAAAAACATCAATGTGAGAGAGATACATGGACTGGCTGCCATCCACACAACCCCAATCGGGGCCGGGGACAAACTGCAACTGAGGTATGTGCCCTTAGCGGGAACTGAATCCGGTCTCTCTGGTCCGTGGGCCGACACTCTAACCGCTGAGCCAAACCGGCCAGGGCTACAAGAGTCTTTAAAAAAAACACAACCATTCTTTGGTTAATCTATTGAGGCCTCAAATGTCTAAGAATATCTTTACTCTGTCCTTGATATAAATGATGTTTTAACTAAATATAAAACCCTAAATTCAATTAGAAAAATGGGCACAAAAAAATGTAGATAGCAAATAAGCACCTGAAAAGATGTTCAATATCACTAGCCATCAGGGAAATGTAAATTAAGACCATGATGAGATATCACTACACAGCTATTAGAATAACGAAAACAAAAAATAATGACAATACCGAGATGGCGGTGGGCAGGACCGGAGTGAGGGTGAGTGTGTGACAGTGTGAGAGAGAGTGTGAGTGAATGTGAGTGTGGATGACCAACCTTGACAGTGCAGAGACACAGGGCAGAAGGTTCCTGTGCTGTGGACGGAAAACAGCTGGCTACTTCGGTAAGCAGCACATCAGCGAACTTTCCCCTGCATGGCCGGGAGGCCCCGCCATTTTGGAAGATCCCGAGTCTTCCCTGGGAGGAGGAGACAGGGAGCGCCTAGGGCCAAGCAACCTGAGTCCACCAGAGCGCCTTGCACCATCAGTCCAGTGGACTCAGGTGTGTCAACAGGTTCAGCGCACAGTAGCAGTGCTATCAAGGTGCCTGCTGCAGTAGCCAAAACTGGCCGGGAGCCAGAGCCCCACCCCCAACATCAGCTGAGGCTCACCCAGGTTCGCGGTGGCACTAGCACAAGCTTGGGAGCCTGGCACTTGCACCCAAAGCAACAGTGACTGGGCAGGAGTAGAGCCCCACCCACAACAGGCATTAGCAGCTCAGATTGGCAGCTGAAACCCATCCCCAGCGGCATCAGCAAAGGCTGATCAGGAGCAGTGCCCCAGCCTAAGCATCAGGGCTAGGGCAGCTGAAACCTGCCCCTGACAACTGCAGCAGCGGAGTTGGAGTGGGGTCCCTCCCGCCAGCAGCAGCAAAGTCCCAGGTGTGGAGCATCCTCAGCCTTCAACAGCAGTAAAGGATTGGGACCTGAGAGCAACCCCTGGCAACAACAGCAAGAGTAGTAGTGCAAACCTGGAGCTGACACTTGCCCTCAGCAGTGACTGATCAGGAGCTGAGCCCGACCAGGCAGCAGAGTACCCCAAAAGAACACCAGTGGGAACAATGCACCCCAGAAGAATACCAGAGGGACCCACAAACCCCAGCAGTGTAAAAGAGGGACCCACAAACCCCAGAATCTCACGAGTGGAACCCATGAACCCCAGTAGCATACCAACGGGACCCACGCACCCCAAGCAGCAGCAACACATATCAGCAGCTGAGACCCATCCCCAGCAGCATCAGCAGAAGCTGATCAGGAGTGTTGCCCCAGCCCAAGCAGCAGTAAGTCTCGGGGAACCGAGACCTGCATGACAGACCAATACCAGCCGCCAGATGTCAGTCCTCCAGGACCTATAGCAGACAAGAAGTGCCATACACCAAAACAGGCTGGGAGGCACAGCAGCCTCAGTTGATACACACCGACCTGCCTACACACTCCAACATTCCTCACCAGACTTAGAACTACCAGATTGCTAAAATGGTGAGACAAAGAAACAACACCCAAATGAAAACAAGAGAGAAATCACCAGAAAAGGAACTACAGGAACTAGAAGAAAGCAACTTGTCAGATAAAGAATTCAAAGCAATGATTATGAGGGTGCTCAAACAATTTGGTGAGAACTACAAGCAACTTAATAAGAATTATGAAGAGCTCACTGGGAACTACTTCAGCTTGAAAAAAGAGGTAGAAGCTATGCATAAAAATTAAGAGGAAATAAAGAATGACAACTGTTATGAAAAATACCTTGAAAGGGTTCAATAGTAGATTAGATGAAGCTGAAGACCAAATCAGCAACTTAGAAGACAAGGTAGAAAAAAACACCCAAATAGAGCAGCAAATGGGGAAAAAAGTTAAAAAGCAGGAGAGTTTAAAGGAGCTGTGGGACAATACAAAATGTAACAACATTCGCATTATAGGGGTACCAGAAGGAGAAGAATCAGAGAAAGGAATAGAGAATCTGTTTGAAGAAATAATGACAGAAAACTTCCCTAAACTGGTGAAGAAAAAGTCACACAAGTCCAGGAAACAGAGTCTCAAGCAAGATGAACCCCAAAAGACCCACAGCTAGACACATTATAATAAAAATGGCAAACATTAAAGACAAAGAAAGAATCTTAAAGGAAGCAAGAGAGAGACAGAAAGTTACCTACAAGGGAGCTCCCATTAGACTGACAGCTGATTTCTGAATAGAAACACTGCAGGCCAGAAGGGAGTGGCAAGAAGTGTGCAAAGTAATGCAAGGCAAGGGTCTGAATCCAAGACTATTCTATCCAGCAAGGCTATCATTCAAAATTGGAGGAGAAATAAAGAGCTTCAGAGATAAAAAAACAAAACAAAACAAAAAAAAAAAAACAACTAAAGGAATTTACCACCACCAAACCAGAACTGCAAGAAATGCTGAAGGGACTGTTGCAAGAAGAAGAAACAGAGAGAGAGAGAGGAACACAGGCATAAAATAAAAATGGCAACTAATAACTATCTATCAATAATAACCTTAAATGTAAATGGCTTAAATGCTCCAATCAAAAGACATAGGGTAGCTGATTGGATAAGAAAACACGACCAATATATATGCTGTCTACAAGAGACCTACCTCACAACAAAAGACTCACACAGGATGAAAGTGAAGGGATGGAAAACAATTTTCCAAGCAAATGGAAATGAAAAGAAAGCTGGTGTAGCAATACTCATATCTGACAAGATAGACTTCAAAATGAGGGCCATAAAAAGAGACAAAGAAGGTCACTACATAATGTTAAAAGGATCAATCCAACAAGAGGATATAACCCTGGTAAACATATATGCACCAAATATGGGAGCACCAAAATATATTTTAAAATTTCTGGAGGACTTCAAGGGAGAGATCAATAGCAATACGATCACAGTGGGTGTCTTTAACACCCCACTGACACCACTGGATAGATCGTCCAGACAAAAACTTAACAAGACATAGAGTCCTTAAATGACAACCTAGATCAGTTGGACTTAATTGATATTTACAGAACATTTCACTCCAAAGCTGCAGAATATACATTCTTCTCAAGTGCACATGGGACATTTGCAAAGATAGACCACATGTTAGGACACAAAGTAAGTCTCTACAAATTCAAAGAGATTGAAATCATATCAAGCATCTTCTCGGATCACAATGGCATGAAACTAGAACTCAATTACAACGAAAACACACAAAAACATGCAAACACTTGGAGGCTAAACAGCATGTTATTAAAGAATGGGTTACCAATGAGATCAAGGAAGATATTAAAAACTTCCTGGAAACCAATGAAAATGAACACACAACAACACAAAATCTATGGGACACAGTGAAAGCAGTCCTGAGAGGAAAGTTCATAGCACTACAGGCCTACCTCAAGAAACAAGAAAAATTCCTAATTGACTCTCTAACCCTACACTTAAAGAACTAGAAAGGAGGAAGTGAAACTATCATTATTTGCAGATGATATGATATTGCACATAGAAAACCCTAAAGACTCCATCAAAAATCTACTAGACTTAATAAATGAATTTGGCAAAGTAGCAGGATACAAAATTAACGTGAAGAAATCTACGGCATTCTTATACACCAACAATGAACTCACAGAAAGAGAAATTTAAAAAAACAATCCCATTTATCATAGTGGCAAAAAAAAAAATTAAGATACCTAGGAATAAACTTAACCAAAGAAGTAAAGGATCTGTTCTCAGAAAACTACAGGTCATTGAAAAAAGAAATAGAGGAAGATATATAAAAATGGAAGCATATACCATGTTCATGGATTGGAAGAATTAACATAATTAAAATGTCCATACTACCCAAAGCTATCTATAGATTCAATGCAATTCCCATCAAAATACCAATGATATACTTCACAGAACTAGAACAAATACTCCAAACGTTTATATGGAACCAAAAAAGCCCGAATAGCCAGAGCAATCTTGAAAAAGAAAAACAAACTAGCAGGATCACAATACCAGATATCAGGTTATACTACAAAGCCATTGTAATCAAAACAGCCTGGTACTGGCACAAGAACAGGCCCATAGATCAATGGAATAGAACAGAGAACCCAGAAATTGACCCAAGACAATATGCTGAATTAATATTTGACAAAGGTGGCAAGAGCATACAGTGGAGTAACACCAGCCTCCTCAATAAATGGTGTTGGGAAAATTGGACAGCTACATGCAAACAAATGAAGCTAGACCACCAACTTACACCATACACAAGAATAAACTCAAAATGGATAAAAGATTTAAATGTGACTCGTGAATCCATAAAAATCCTAGAAGAAAATGTAGGCAACAAAATTTCAGACATCACACACAGCAGAATTTTCACTGATACAAGACCTAAGGCTAGAGAAACAAAGGAAAAAATGAACACATAGGACTACATCAAACTAAAAAGCTTCTGCACAGCAAAAGAAACAACCATCAACATGGAAAGGCAACCCACTATATGGGAGAGCATAATTTCCAATGATACATCAGATAAGGGGTTAGTTTCCAAAATATATAGAGTACTCACACAACTCAACAAAAGGAAGACAAAGAATCCCATTAAAAAATGGGCAGAGGACCTAAAGAGACACCTCTCCAAACAGGACATACAAATGGCCAAGAGACATATGACAAATGCTCAATGTCACTAATCATCAGAGAGATGCAAATTAAAACAACAATGAGGTATCATTTCACACCTGTCAGAATGGCCACCATCAACAAATCATCAAACAAGTGCTGGCGAGGGTGTGGAGAAAAGGAGATTCCAGTACACTGCTGGTGGGAATGCAGACTGGTGCAGCCACTATGGAAAACACTATGGTGTTACCTCAAAAATTATAAATTGATCTGCCATTTGACTCAGTGATCCCACTTCTAGGAATATACCCTAAGAAGCCTGAGACACCAGTCAGAAAGAATATATGTACCCCTATGTTCATAGCAGCACTATTTACAATAGCTAAGATCTGGAAACAGTCCAAGTGTCCATCAGTAGATGAGTGGATAAAAAAGCTGTATTACATATACACAATGGAGTACTATGCAGCTGTAAGAAAGAAAGATCTCTTATCCTTTGAGATGACATGGAGGGACCTGGAAAGGATTATCCTAAGCAAAACAAGCCAAGTGGAGAAATACAAATATCACATGATCTCACTTATTTCTGGAATATAATGAACTAAACAAACTGATGAACAAAATAGACCCAGAGTCATAGAAGTAGGTACAGACTGACAATCCTCAGAAGAAGGGGTGGGGGAGAGGGAAGAAATAAACCACAGAACTTGTATGCATGTATGCATAACTGATGGACATGGAAACAAAGCTGGGGATGGGGTTGGGGGGGATGGGGAGGAGGGTGTCAATGGGGGAAAAGATAAACATCTGTAACAAAAATAAATTAATAAAAAAAAATAATGACAATACCAAGTGTTAGTGAGGATGTGATACATTTTCTCATACATTTGCTGGTCAGCCTGTAAAACAGTACAGACACTCTGGAATACAGTTCAGCAGTTTCCTATAAAGCTAAACATACAGTAACAAATAGCCCAGCCATCTTACTCCTCAGATAAATGAAAATATATGTCCATGTACAATCCTGTACATGAATGTTCATAGCAGCTTTATTTGTAATAGCCCAAACTGGGAGCAATTGAAATGTAAATGATTAAAAAAACTAGTACATCCATACCATGGAACGAAAGGAATGAACTGTTGATGCATGACGACTTGAATAAATCTCAAGGGCTGAGTGAAAAAAAATTCAACAATTTCAAAAGGTTACATGCTATATGATTCCATTTATATAACATTCTCAAAGTGACAAAATACAGAGATGAAGAGCAGATTAGGATTTGCCAGGGGTTAGGGATGGTGAGGGGGCAGAGGGTGGGTGTGACCAGAAGGAAGTAGTGTGATGGAGATTTTTTTTGGTGATGAAATAGTTCTCTGTCAGGATAGCAGTGGTGTTACATGAATTTACACATGATAAAGTAGCATAGAAATTTTTAAAAAGTGATCTACACACACACACTTCTAAAGCCTAAGTTATTTTCTTTCCACATTTTGAAAATATTACTCAGAAGTCTTTTTTTTCTCTAGTGGTATCAATGAGAAGTGTGATACTGTAATAGGCAGTTACACAGACTTGAGCAGAGCAAGGATGGTGGGCCAGGTACAGAAAGTCACCAGGGCAGAAGGCCTGGGTGCCTAGCAACAGGCAGAATTGAGAAAATAAGGACCTCACCCCCCGGCTATTTTTTCCTGCCTTAGCATATTGCTGGTCCTGTGGTTTAGACCCCCACAATTCTCCTCCCTAAAGATAACAATTAGGGCTCAGTTGTATTTCATTCAGATTCAGGCCCAGAAAAGCAGCAAAACCAGACAAATGACACCTTGGCTGCCTCAGGGCCAGCATTGACTAATGACCCCTTGCCCTAGACCAGTGGTTCTCAACCTTCCTAATGCTGCGACCCTTTAATACAGTTCCTCATGTTGTGGTGACCTTCAACCATAAAATTATTTTCGTTGCTACTTCATAACTGTAATTTTGCTACTGTTATGAATTGTAATATAAATATCTGATATGCAGGATGTATTTTCATTGTTACAAATTGAACAGAATTAAAGCATAGTGATTAATCTCAAAAACAATATGTAATTATATATTGTGAAATATTTCTAATTACAAATAAATGAAATTTTATCTTGTAGCATGGTGTAGTATGGGTAACAGTCTTAATATAACAACAGTAAACTACATTGCTACATTTTGCGACAGTATGCGTAAAAAGCCAACGTCAATGTGAAGGTTGAGATTGCTTCTTTCTCATCAGATCGAAATTCTCGGGGCAGTCTTTGCAAGAGCACAACGAAGATCATCTTCCACAACAAGTCTACTTCTGTATTTAGGCTTGATAACCAACAAGCTGGAAAACCCTGTTTCACAAAGATGTGTTGTTGGAAATGGAAGAAGAAGGCGCAACACAGTCCCAGACAGAACAGGATATGACTGCAAACACTTGATCCAGAATTTTGTAACTGGCATTGTAGAGAAATCAGTTCTCACTGCATCACTGTTAATAAGTTCCATGAACTCCTCTTGTGCTGTCTCAGGAACATCTTCAACTTTGACTGTGAACGGGCTTCTGGCAAGTGCAAATGGGGTGTCAGGTAGATTTGGGAAGTACGATGAAATTTCATCTGCAAGCATGTGCAAGTGTTCTTTCACAGAAATTATTGTAATCCTTTTGTCTGGTTCAATGTCATGTTCCTCAAAGAAAGCAGATAAGGTAGGCAACATGTAAATTTTTTTTCATCCAATTTTTTTTGCCAAAGCTGAAGTTTCATTTGGAATGATCGGATCTTTGCAGACAAATCGAGGCATATTGCATTTGGTCCTTGCAGTGATAAATTTAACTCATTCAAGATGGCAAAGATGTCAACCAAGTAAGCTATTTTCTGCAGTTCACTTTTATCACTGAGAAGTGCTTTGAACTGCGGTCTTGCTTTCTGATTAAAAAACGTTTTGAGTTCATCACGAAGCTCAAAAACACATTTTAAAACTTTTCCTGTTGACAATCATCTCACTTCAGTGTGAAATAGCAGAGCATTGTTCGGCGCATCTAACTCATTGCACAGTTGTGAAAACAGTTGACTATTTAAAGAGCTTGCCTTTACAAAATTGACAGAACTTATGACACTTTTCATTATTTCTTGTAACTCTTGTGGTAGCGTATTCATTGCTAATATTTGCTGATGAATCATACAGTGAGTTCTGATGACTTTTGGCGATTCATTCAGTACCAAACGTTGAAATCCAGATCGACATCCTAGCATAGCTGGAGCACCATCTGTGCAAACACCACAAACCTTTTCCTAAGAGATCTTATGCTCTTTCAGAAATGAACCAACTGTGTCAAATACATCACGTGCAGTAGTTGTCGTTTCGAGAGGTTTGCAAAAAAGAAACTCATCTTTAAAGTCGCCATCATTAATATACCTCACATAAACCAGTAACTGTGAACGGTTTGCAATGTCTATAGATTCATCAAGCTGGATGCTAAATATTGGAAGTGGAACAGATTTAATTTCCTGGATTACCTGATCAAGAATATCAGCAGACATGTCATCTATTCTTCTGCGGACAGCGTCGTTAGGTAAGGAAATTGCACTCAATTTTGTAATAAATTCGTCTCCGATCATAACACGAACAATGTCTTTGGCTACTGGCAACAGTAAATCCTCAGCAATGGTGTGAGGTTTCATAGCTCTGGCGATTCTGAGTGCCATCAAATATTAAGCTTCAACGGCTGCTACATTTTGTTTGTGCTACTTGCCACCAGTGTCAAGTCTGGCTTTCTTGAGTCCATCAGCTTTGCTTCTAAAATAGTTGTTATCCTTGCTGGCAAAGCTCGGATGCTTGTTATCAAAATGGCATTTTAGTTTGTTCGGCTTCATAGATTCGGCTGATAGAACTTCACAACAAATAAGACATTGCGGTTTCTCAATTCCTGCTGTAATTATTGAGGTAAAACCATACTTTAAAAAATCCTCACTATATTTTCTTTTCTTAATGTTCTTCTCTACACAATCCATTGTCATGGGATGGTTTGCTAATGAAAATAATATATAACAATAGCTTTAATAATACAAGAGATGATACATGGCATAGTTTAGTCGATACAGTTCATTAAAGTTTCCTATGATTTACCATTCTCTGTGTTGTTGTTTTTAATATACCTGTTACTATCACAAGGGGGCAGTATTCACATCAACCACAGCTGAATATAAAAAGACCGATCAGCATCCAGATTAAGTTCCCATGGTACAGATATATATTTTTTGCAGTAGTTGATGATTTTACAGTACATGATTTTACATTTACCCAGTAATTATAATTCATGAAGTGTTGTTTTACCTCCAACACTGCTGCTTTCAACACAGTAGCTGCTTTTAACAGAGTAGCTGCTTTCTACACAGTAGCTGCTCTCTACACATGTGTGACTGGTCTGCATAAGTACATTATGGCACCAACCCTGTCACATACACCTGTATTTGTATGAGGTGTATGTGTTGGGGTTGGCATGATGGATGTCATCATGCCAGGTACTTATATGTGGGCATATCTGTATGTGGGCGTATCTGCATGTGGGTGGACCTGCCTGGAGACGAATAGAGGAGTGATGTCTTGGTTCCTAAGACAATTGGAAATATGTGTTTTCTGATGGTCTTAGGCAACCCCTGTGAAAGGGTCATTCGACCCCAAAGGGGTCGCGACCCACAGGTTGAGAACAGCTGCCCTAGACCAATCATCAGAGACCTCGATCCTGAAAGAGTACACCTAGAAAGCTGATGAATATTCTATTGAGACCCTCCCATGAGACCTCCCCTAAGATTCCAGACTGTAAGAGAGAGAAAAAGACTCTGAAGGCAAAGGACCCAATGTGTGCACTCTCCTCAGGGGAACATGCCCTCATCATTCCCTTCCCCCTTCTTCCCTCTACGGGACCCCACGAGATTTGCAACCAGGGGAGCAATGGGCAGCGCCTACTCATTACAGGCTAAACCCTGAACCTATCTCCAAGGCCTCTTTTCTCTGACTTCTCAGTGAGCCAAAGCAGCCCAGCCTGGGCTCTCCTGTTGCTTCTTCTATGCTAAGCCCTTCCTTGTTTCCCTGTCCTGAATGTGTTTTTGCTGCAGCCAATAAATTCTTGCTTGTTTTGCTACACTTTGTCTTTTGATTGAAATCTTTCCTTTAAGAAGATAAGAACTGAGGTCTTGAGGTCTCGTCATCTCACTGGTAAAAATATCAAGATGATTTTTGTATCTTTGTAGGTAATCAGCTCTATTTTTTATATTAAATTTCTCTGTGTCTAGGTAGGTATTGAATCATAAAGAATTCATCTAGTGCTTGTCCTGGGTTTCTGGCATGGAGCTTCTTAAATCTTTGGAATTTCCTGAGTGATAGGAGTCTCTCTGTTATGCTAATGAGGTGACTCCTGGTAGGCCCCTAGATAGTGTCAGGATGAAGGCTAGTCAACAGAAAGACCAATCATGTCCTTAGAGAGTTAGAATTTTGAGCCAGCCTGACCTCCAAGGAGGGGAGAGGTCAGTGGAGATTGAGTTCAACCCTGTGGCCAGCGATTTGATCAATCATGTCTACCTAAGGATGTCCCAATAAAAACCCTGGGTACCCAGCTCAGGGGAGCATCCCAGTTGGTGAAAGAATTGCTGTGCCAGGAGGATAAAGTGCCTCAACTCTGCAGGGAAAGAGCATGGAAGCTCTGTTCGCGATCCTCCCAGACCTCATCCTTTGCATTTCTTCATTTGGCTGTTGCTGACCTATATCCTTTATAATAAAATTATAAGCATAGTGCTTTCTTGAGTTCTGTGAGTCATTTTAGCAAATTTCAGACCTGAGGAGATTGTGGAACCCTCACATTTGTAGTCGGTTAGCCAGAAGTAGGGGTGGCCTGGGACCTCCTGAACTTGCAGTTAGTATCTGAAGTGAGAGCAGTCTTGTGGAGGATTGAACTCTTACTTTGTGAGGTTTGCACTGAGTCCAGGTCAGTGCCAGCACTGAATTATGGGATGCTCTGTCAGTGTCAGAACAATGAGATTTTCTTTATAATCTTTTTTGGCATTTATTTGACTTTTTTTATTGTTGAAATTATTATAGATGTCCTCCCTTTTTTCCCTCCATTGACCCCCCTCCTCCCCCCTCCCACCCCTCTCCTGCTTTCCTCAAACTACTGTCTGTGTCCACTGGTTGTGCATATCTGCATATAAGTTCTTGGGTTTATCTCTTCCCCTCCCACCCCCCCCCCCATCCCTCTGAGGTTTATCAGTCTGTTCATTTCTTCCATGTCTCTGGATCTATTTTGATCAACAATTTATTTTATTCCATAAATAAGTGAGGTCATGTGGTACTTACATTTCTCTGACTGGCTTATTTCACTCAGCATAATACTCTTCAGGTCCCTCCATGTCATCTCAAAGGGTAAGAGATCTTTCTTTCTTACAGTTGCATAGTATTCCATTGTGTAAATGTGCCACAGTTTTTTTATCCACTCATCTACTGATGGACACTTGGGCTGTTTACAGATCTTAGCTATTGTAAAAAATCACTGTTCAAAAAAATATGAACATAGGGGGGCATATAGTCTTATTGGTGTTTTGGGTTTCTTTAGATATATTCCTAGAAGTGGAATTGCTTGGTTGCAAGGCAGTTACATTTTTAATTTTTTAGGTAACTCCATATTGCTTTTCACAGTGGCTGCACCGGTCTGCATTCCCACCAATAGTGCACAAGGGTTCCCTTCTCTTTATATCCTTGATAATACTTGTTGTTGGTTGATTTATTGATAATAGCCATTCTGACAGATGTGAGGTGTTATCTCATAGTCGTTTTAATTTGCATCTCTCTGATGATTAGTGACATTAAGCATCTTTTCATATATCTATCAGCCATCTGTATGTCCTCTTTGGAGAGTGTCTACTCAGGTCCTTTGCCCATTTTTTAATTGGATTGTTTGTTTCATGTTGAGTTTTATAAATTCTTTATAAATTTTGGATATTAACTCCTTATAAGATGTATCATTAGCAAATATGTTCTTCTATTCAGTGGGCTGTCTTTTCATTTTGTTGGTGGTTTCCTTTGCTGTGCAAAAACTCTTTAGTTTGATGTAGTCTCATTTGTCTATTTTTTCTTTTGTTTCCCTAGCCTAAGGAGATATATTAGAAAAAATATTGCTATGAGAAATGTTCAAAATTTTACTGCTTATGTTTTCTTCTGGGATTTTTATTATTTTGAATCTAATATTTAAATCTTTAATTCATTTTGAGTTTATTCTTGTGTACGGTGTAAGAAGGTGATCTAGTTTCATTTTTGTACACATATCTGTCCAATTTTCCCAACACCATTTATTGAATAGACTATCTTTAGTCCACTGTATGTTTTTGCCTCCTTTGTCAAATATTAATTGACCATAAAGGCTGAGGATTTATTTCTGGTGTCTCCATTGTGTTCCACTGATCTATATGTCTGTCTTTATGCCAATATCATGCTGTTTTGTTTACTATGGCTTTGTAGTATAATTTAATATCAGGTAGTGCAATTCATGCAACTTTTTTTTTTCCTTAAGATCGCTGTTGCTATTCAGGGTAATTTGTGGTTCCATATATATTTTTGAAACTTTTGTTCTAGTCCTGTGAAATATGCCATTGGTATCTTGATAGGAATTGCATTGAATCTATAGATTGCTTTGGGTAGTATGGACACTTTAATGATGCTAATTCTTCCAATCCATGAACACGGTGTATGTTTCCACTTATTTGTATCTTCCTCAATTTCTTTCTTCAGTGTCTTATACTTTTCTAAGTACAGGTCTTTTACATTCTTGGTTAAATTTATTCCTAGGTATTTTATTCTTTTTGAAGCAATTGTGAATGGGATTGTTTCCTTAGTTTCCCTTTCTGATAGTTCATTGTTGGTGTGTAAAAATGCAACTGATTTTTGGATATGTATTTTGTATGCTGCTACTTTACTGAATTCATTTATCAGTTCTAGTAGTTTTTTTGGTGGAATCTTTAGGTTTCTCTCTACATGATATCATGTCATCTCTATTTTATTTATTTTTAAGATATTTGTTCCTTTAAAAAAATTTTTTTTTCTTTATTGATTTTTAGAGAGAAAGGAAGGGAGAGGGAGAGAGAGATAGAAACATTGATGAGAAAGAACATCAATTGGCCACCTACTGCATGCTCCCCACTGGGGATTAGGCCCACAACCTGGGCATGTACCCTGACTGGGAATTGAACCAGCGACTCTTGGTGCATGGGTTGACGCTGAACCACTGAACCACACCAGCTGGGCTACCATGTCATCCTTAAATAATGACAGTTTTTCTTCTTTCCAATTTGGATGCTTTTTATTTCTTCTTTTTGTCTGATTGCTGTGGCTAGTACTTCCAGTACTATGTTGAATAAGAGTGGTGAAAGCAGACATCCCTGTCTTATTCCCTATTTTAACGGAATAAGACACACTTGTAGTTTTTGCCCAGTGAGTATGATGTTGGCTGTGGGTTTGTCATATATGGCCTTTATTACATTGAGGTATGTTCCCTCTCTTCCCACTTGCTGAGAGTTTTTATCATAAATGGGTGCTGGATTTTATTAAATGCTTTTTCTGCATCTATTGATATGATCATATGGTTTTTATCCTTCAGTTTCTTTATTTGGTGTATCACGTTTCTTATTTTGCCCATATTATAACAACATTGCATTCCTGGAATAAATCCCACTTGATCATGGTGCATGATATTTTTAATGTATTGCTGGATTCAGTTTGCTAATATTTTGTTGAGGATTTTAGCATCTATTTTCATCAAGGATATTGGCCTATAATTTTCTCTTATTATCATGTCTTTATCTGGTTTTGGAATTAGGATAATGCTGGCTTCATAAAATGAGCTTGAGAGTCTTCCCTCCTCTTGAATATTTTGGTATAGTTTGAGAAAGACAGGTGTTAGTTTTTCTTTTCATGTTTGGTAAAATTCATCTGTAAAGCCATCTAGTTCAGGGCTTTTGTTTATTGAGAACTTTTTATTTTTATTTTTTCTGCTTCAATTTCACTAGTTGTAATCTCTCTATTCAGATTCTCTGATTCACCCTGGCCGATTTGGCTCAGCGGTTAGAGCATCAGCCCACGGACCAAAGAGTCATGGGTTCGATTCTGATCAAGGGTATGTACCTCAGTTGAGGTTTGGTCCCAGTCATGGTTGGGGTCATGCAGGAAGCAACCAGTCTATGTGTCTCTCTCGCATTAATGGTTCTCTCTCTCTTTCCTTCCCTCCTAGTCTATCTGAAGATAAATAGAAAAATATCCTCGGATGAAGATTAAAAAACAAACAAACAAACAAAAACCAGATTCTCTGATTCTTCCTGATTTAGTTTTGTATGTTTCTAGGAATTTATCCATTCTGCAGTTGGGAATCCATGGATACAGAGGGCCAACTGTACGCATTGCTCTACACAATTTTATTTATTTATTTATTTATTTATTTATTTATTTATTTATTTATTTATTTATTAAATCCTGACCCCAGGATATTTTTCCATTTATTTTCAGACAGAGTGGGGGGGGGGGGAGAAAGAGAGAGAGAGAAACATTGATGTGAGAGAGACACATCGATTGGTTGCCTCCTGCACAACTCCAACCAGGGCTGGGATGAAACCTCAACCGAGGTATGTGCCATTGACCAGAATCAAACCCATGATTCTTTGGTCCACGGGCCAACGCTCTAACCACTGAGCAAAACTGGCCAGGGTGATCTACACCATTTTATATAGGGATTTGCGCATCCTCAGATTTTGGTTTCGTGTGTGTGTGTGTGTGTGTGTGTGTGTGTGTCCTGGAACAAATCCTCTGAGGATATCAAGGGACAACTTAAGTTTTGGGGGAGTCAAAAGTTATACACAGATTTTTGACTGCGTGAAGTCTCAGTGCCCCCATGTTGTTTAAGAGTCAACTATATATCTCTCTCTATATATATATATTGTGTGTGTGTGTGTGTGTGTGTGTGTGTGTGTGTGTGTCTGTGTGTGTTGGAGTTGCCAGTGGTCACCTTTGGAAAATAAAATCTGCCACACATGGTAGATGTAAGGTTTGAAAGTTGGGTAAATGTAATACTAAAGAGTCTGTTCTCCTTTTCTGGGAGCAATTCACAAACTAGTTGCTGATATTCTCTGTGGTTTCACATATATAGGTTCATCATCCCCAGCAAGCCTGTGAGACTGACAGGCAGCAGCAATAGTGTCTTATGTATTTAAAATAAAATCTTCCTAAATTGCCAGGGCTTTGCATTTGATGGCTCCTCGGTACATGGTATCCAAGTGCCTGTATGCCCAAGTAAGCGATGATGGTAAATCAGACCAGACCAGCCACGCTTCTTGCCTGTCTCCTAGGTGGCACAAACCCACATGTTTCAGCACACTTGAGCTGATGATAATGAGGTGGCCCATGATGGGGTATGCTGGAAGCAACACTGAATATCAAAATTGTCAGAGCACATCTAGACTGACTCTGTGCACATTGCCCAAGAGATCAAAGAAGCCAAACTTACAATGTCTATTCTTGCAGAACACATTACATCTAATACTGATTCCATCTGCCAAGGAATGCTGGATCCAGACTAAATGCAATTTTCATAGTCGAGGACCCCAAGCTACTATTTGCTTCCATTCAAAGCCTTAGCCTCTCTCAAGGGTCTTCATCTAGACTGTTAGATGGGTGAGAGATGAAGTCATAATTGGCTTTGAAGGCTTTTCTCTGAGAGATGGAAACGAGCTGCCACTTGAGTTTTGGATTAGTGTCCCGTGTCCCTTTTCTCCATTCTTTGTTGACTTCTCTCTTTGCAACAATGGGAAATTTGTTTATTGCTCTAAGACAGTCATTGGAAGTAATCATAAGAGAGTTTGTTCTTCTTCATATTTGTCAAACCACAGACATTCCCCAATGGAGAGGAGATGGTTGTAAGAACAAGAGGAAGACATTATAAATAATACAAACTTTCCTTTCATTCCCAACTTGAAGTGGGTTGTGTTTAAAAGTTTGGAACTAAGAACAAACATTATCTCCTAGAATACCAGGTTGGCCAGGCTCATCACAAATGCACATTTCATCTGTAATGGAAGCTGAGGGAGGAAAGTAGACATTACCCAGCAGACAGGTGCTTGAGGCAGCTACCTGAAGCTGGCATTGTCCTCCACAGGTTTTTTTTCCTTTCTGTATTTTTTTTTTTTATCCTCACCTGAGGACATTTTTGCATTTATCTTCAGATAGAGTGGGAAGGAGAGAGGGAGGAAAAGAGAGAGAGAGAAACATCAACATGAGAGAGACACATTGAGTAGTTGCCACCCACACAACCCCAACCGGGGCCGGGGACAAACTGCAACAGAGGTACATGCCCTTAGCAGGAACCGAACCCGGGACTCTCTGGTCCACGGGCCAACGCTCTAACCGCTGAGCCAAACCGGCCAGGGCTTCCTTTCTGTATTTTTGAACCCAGCTAGCAGTTTCCTTATAAGCTGCAAGCTCTAATGGCAAAGGTGATGGGGGTCTGACAGGTTGGAGCAGGGGTGTGGCCAGTGCTAAGTATAGTAATCATTTGTAGGACAAGGCCTGTGTGCCCTTTTGAGAATAAGGAACTGTGCTTTGACTAGCCAACTTCAGTTCAGGAAATTGGTGTGTTTTTCGTCTGTTTGCTTGTCTGGCTTTTTAACACACCAAAGGTTTTCACAGTGAAGCCTATATGTACTTAAGAGGGGGGAGCAGCTGGGAGGGTGCTGCTTGTCCTGAAGCCTGTCAAGTAGCCGATTAGTGATTACCTCCACCAGCACGCACGGGGTGCGAGTGCGACTGAGGTCATGCTTGCAATCCCTCTTAGAGTGGCCCTTCTATTTTAAGCTTAGAAAAAGCATTATGAGGCCACAAAATATGTGTTTATTCTGGTCTGTTGTCACTTGATTGCCACAATTCTGAAAACCACTTGAAGCTCATGTTAAGTGAAGATAAAGAAGTGTGCAGAGTCTCTGTTGTTGAGTAAATTTTCTGTGTTGTGTGATCTGTTTGAAAATAGGGAGTTCTGCTGGATGAAATATCTGGTTATTATAAAGATTCCCTGTGTGTAATACATGCACCCCCAATTTTCAGATACTAGGAATGTTGTCTCGCCTGTGAGGACAGATGCCACCTTTAAGTATCTGTAGCACTTACTGCTGCCACCATTAACTTGGCAATTGCTCTTATGATATCTAACAATTTTCACGCTCCTGGCTTGCCTTGCAGATGAAGCCCCTCAGAGGAGTGGCTGTCTTACTGCCTTATAGTCCTATTCCCCACAGTGCTTTCCAGAAAGGATGTGCTGAACCAGTATCTGCTGATTTAATTTGAGTGGAACTCAGTAAGATGTACTCAGCACTCAAAACAATTCTAGCTCACACAATAATGGTACCTGGAGGGTTTAGAATGTGCTTCAGAACCTTGTAGGGTCCTACGCTCATCAGTATGAACAGCAGCAGCTAATGGACTATGGACATACCCTTAATGATGATTAACTCCTGCCTCGCACTTTCCCTGTGCCTGGCATCGTTCTGAGTGCTTTACCTATGTTATGCCTATTGGTCTTGCAAAGAACACTGAATTGTGTATTGTTATTTATCCTCCAGTTGACACATGAGGAAATTAGGGCCCAGAGAGAGAAGAAAGGTGCCCAAGGTTGCACAGCTCGGGAGCAGCAGGTCCGGATCCAGGCAGTCAGCTGCAGAATTCGGGTTTATACCCACTGCACTTTATTGCTCCTTTGACAAGAGCCAATACATGTTTAGGTACGTGCTACTTGCCAGACACGTTTTATGTAAACTTACTTAATCCTCACAACAAACCCAGGCGATAAGCACTGTTTTCATATGCATTCTGCAGGTGAGGAATCTAAGGAGTGAAGAAGCTGCGTGGAAGGGCCCAGATGGAAACCTGAGGCTTCTGGCTTCTGAGTCTATCGTTTGATCGTCATGCTGTAGCATTCTGCAAGGAGTCAGTGGGTGCATAGGATGTCAGTCCTGGACTGATTTGTGTAGCTTTACATAGCAAGAGGTGATGGATCATAGACTCTTATAAGAAGACATCACTGAATTTCCGTCAAGGCTGAAAACCACTATATTCCTGAACAATCACTGGGGCTGGGGACATGCACCGTTTCTTCCTAACTGGGCTGGGAACATGGTGCCAGGCAAGAGAGATTGTATGCTCTTTGCTTGGAGTATTTTAAGATAAGGAGATCAATGACCAGGGGTATTTGTTTCTTCATAAAGGTTGGATAGGAGAAGTATGGCAAATTGAGACACTTTCCCTGTGCTCTGAGCATGTGCTGTGCAGGGCATGTGCTGTGCAGGGCATGAGATGTGCAAGGCATGAGATGTGCAAGGCATGCAATGTGCAGGGCATGCAACTGGGAGCAGCCCAGGTGGTGGGCACTTTCTGGTCCACACTAGCCTGCAGCACGTATGCATAGGTAGGTCAGGGAGTAACAGGGATGAGTACACAGGACTGGTCTCCCCCTGGATGTCCCTGGACTGAGTGGCTGCTTTGCTCTCAGAGGCCATCCAGCTCCTAGGGATGGAGCCTAACTGGTAACAGGGAGACTCTCCTACAAATGAGGAGCTCATTTCACTGAGCTCAAAATGTCCAAGTTAAAGGAAGAAAGAAGATATGTGCCAGACTAAAACCATAACTCATCAGCTTACCCAAACCAATGGGACACTTTTCCTTTTCTGAATCACTTTTTTTAGATGGAGAAAGGGAACCTAACACATAAAAAGTTTTTAAAAAGGAGAACATGATTTCCCAGAAGAAATCTGGAGCCTCTCAGCAAGGGATCATCTGAGTAAGAATCAAGGTGGCACAGCATGCCATCAGGTCCCTGGGAAGGACCATCAACCCGCTCTATTTGTGAAGCGGAAGCCTCCATAAAGACATGCCATTTTCTCACAGGGCTTCCCTCAGCCCTGTTATTGTGGTTCGGGAAGCTGGATCCTCAGGCTGTTTTCCGAATAACATTCTAGGGGGGAAGGAAGGAAGGAAGGAAGCGGGGGAGGGAGGGGTTTCCAGTTTACATGTTAATGTCACATCAGGGTCCAACTTGTCATTGCTGCTAAGCTTATCTAGATAGTAAGTACTGCAAGAATGTGGAAAATCAGGCTGCAGGCTCCTGGCCATGGGCCAAGTCCTGGGTAGATTAGCACCTGATGGGTGAATTACAGACATGTAAATAGGAATAATAACATTCAACTTGCAGGGCTATTTTGAGCATGGAAAAAGCATGGTTCCCGGTCACAGTAGGTTTTTAACAGTGGGAGCTGTTACTACTGTCACTGTAAGAGTGATCGGGCTGCAGCACTATCATCCCACTGGGTGAAAACCAGGGTTGACTCAGCTGATCTTCCTTTTTATTATTATTTTTTGTTAAAGCCTTAACTCCCAATGTGATGGTTGTTTTTCCTTTTTAAAAAGATGGTTTTACAATATTATGAAACATAACACGAATAAAGTCCATAAGACATAAATAACTGCCTAGTAAAAAATCATAAGGGAAAGCATCATGTAACTACTACACAGGTGAAGAAGTAGAATATTGTCATCCTTCAGAAGTTCCCATCTCCATCTCATGGGTCCTTTCCACAAGAGGTGACCTCCATCCTTTCATGGAAAGGACATCTTTACTTTATAAATGAGCAAATGAATAAGTAAATAAATAGTTTTATTACATATCATCATATAACATATGTATTCTCATATAACATATATTCCAAAATATTATCGCTTTGTCTGTTTTTAAATGTTATGTAAGTGGACTCAGATTCTTTTGTGTCTTGCTTCTTTCACACATCATTATGGTTTAGGATCCAATCACATTGTTTTTGTAGCCATGGACTCTATATGAATATGCTGCATTTCATTTATCTGTTTTCCTATAGATGGACAGTTTGGTGTTTTTTAGGTTAGGGTAATTACTTAAAATGTTGTTATGCACATTCTTATATGGCTCATCAGGGTCATTCTGGTGCTATGAGCTGTAGGTTATATACTTAGGAGAGGAATTGCTGGGTCACAGGATATGTGTATATCTAATTTAGTGGACACTGCCAACCTCTTTTCCAAAGTGGTTGCACCAATTTACTCTTCCATCTGCAATGTATGAGTCACCATTACTCTACAGCTTCACAGACAGATGGTATTGGTCGTCTTTGAATGTTAGTCAGTCTGGTACGTGTGTAGTTTTTCTTAATTGTGGTTTTAGTTTGTATTTTCATGGCTCCTAAAAAGGTCGGGTAGCTTTTCATTGTTTATTGTCCATCTGGACTCCTCTTTTGTGAAGTGCCTGCTTATCTCTTTGACTCATTTTTAAGTTGTTTGTTTGTTTGTTTGTTTATTATTGGTTGTAGAGAGAGAGGAAGGGAGGAGAGGAAACGAGAGAGAGAAAGAGAGATCAATGTGAGAGAGAAGCATGGATTAGCTGCCTCCTGCATGTGCCCTGACCATGGATTGAACCTGAAACCTAGGTATGTGCCCTGACTGGGAACCAAACCCATGACCCTTCAGTCCATGGGATGACGCTCCAACCGACTGAGCCACACTAGCAGAGCTTTTTGGCTCATTTTAAAAATCAGGTTGTCTGTTCTTTTTTTCTTAATGAATTTTATCCAAATGAACACTTGACTGTCACAAGTAGCATTTGTTGAGAAGAGTGGTGTCCTGGCGCTTACAAGAATTGATTGTTAAAATTTCAGGAGTTTTATGAGCAGATTGCTAAAGTGTGGGTGACTTGAAATCAGCCATAGTGGGATTATTTACACCATGGATATCAGTAAATGCTGTAAATCAGAGCACTGTCTCTTCCCCCACACCCCCATCCTGAGAGACAGTCAACTACACCAATGGAAGAGACCATATCTGATACACCGCTCCACAGTGCCATCTCTGTCATCAACCCTGTCTATACACACATGGATTTATTTCTATACTATCTCTTCTGGATCGTTCTTTTCTTTGTCCCTATGTCAAAAACCACACTGCCTTATAAACTGCAGCTTTATCATAAGTCTTGATATCGGGAAGAGCAAATCCTCTCACCTCCTAAGAGTATCTTGCTTATTCTTGGCTCCTGACATTTTTTGGTAAATTTTAGAATCAGCTTGCCTAGTTTTTATGGTATTGGTTGTCTTTAAATGTTAGTCAATCTGGTACATGTGTAGTTGCATTTAATTGTGGTTTTAGTTTGCATTTCCTAGACTACTAAAAAGGTTGGGTAGCTTTTCATTGTTTATTGTCCATCTGGATTCCTGGTTTGTAAAGTGCCTGCTTATCTCTTTGGCTCGTTTTTTAAATTGGGTTGCTCGTCTTTTTTCTTAGAAACTTTGTTTTTTCTCTCAGAAAATCTGTTGAAATTTTAATTGAAGGGATTATAGTGTATCTATAGATCAGTTTTGGGAATAAATGCATATTTTATCCAATTTGAGTTTGTTGTGGAAATTACTTATTACATGTGATAACAATTACATGTATTTTCTGTGAGTTTGTTATTTGTCATTTACCTTTGGCTACTGTTTCTTGCCTTGCAGAACATTTTTATGTTTATGAAATAAAATTTATCAACCTTTTCCCTTATAGCTTCTAGGATTTATAAGATTTAAAGTCCAATTTAATTTTTAAAATTCTCGAATGTTTTACTCTATCATTTAATGATTTCCTTATTCTATCATTTAATGATTTGTAGTATACAGTGTGGAGGTATATATCCAACTTATTTTTTTTAAGATGGCTAACCTATTGTTCCAATGCCAATTGTCGAACAATTCATCCTTCCCTACTGATTTGAAAAGTCACCAGTAACATAAAGAAATTCTTTTAAGTATTGCGTTTATTCTTGGATTTCTTCTTTTGTTTCATTGTCCCATAGAAATATCATGTGAGCTACAAATGCAAGTCACAATCAATTTAAAATATTCTATTAGGCACATTTTAAAAAGTAAAAAGAGAAGTGAAATTACTTTTAATAATATTTTTTATTTAACCCACTATAGCCAAATATTATCATTTCAATATGACACTAATACATAAAAACTGTTACATTTACATTCTTTTTCAAACAAAGGCATTGAAATGTGGTGTGTATTATACTTACAACACATCTCAGTTTTGACTAGCTATATTTCAAGTATACCTAGCCACATGTGGCTTGCAGCTACCATGTGATATGGCTCAGGTCAATACCTTTGTTAAGGCAGGTCCAGAGTAGCCTTAGCAACTAGTTTAGTCCTACTACAAAGGATTGGCCCTTCCAGAACTGGTTCAATGAGATCTCTTCACTCTTTGGTTAGATCTTCAACAATGTCCAAGCCCTGTATGACTTTGGGAATAGTTTGGCTTACAGCCTCCCAACAGTTGGTCTCTCCCCAGTAGTGCACTTTGCCCAGCTCCTGGAGTCTCAGCTCTACATGTCCACCAGTATTCAGCCGAAGACTCAAGAGATCCTTTGTACAGACTCCTGAACTCTTTCTCTGAAGAGCTCCCTCCTTTCCAGCACTCTGCTCTGGGAAGTCCAGCAACAGTTTCCTCCTGACTGCCAACTGGGCAAGATCACTGTGCTTGCTTGGAGTCCCCTTCCTGAACATGGTCTGGAAAGGGCCTGCAGGCGGTCAGTCTGAGTGATGCTAGGGCTCACCCCACTAGTTTCTCTTATCTGAGTGATCACAGTTGTGCTGTGGGGAGTTGGGGGGCAGACAGCCTGGCTGCTACTAGTTATTATTAAGGAGCAGAAGATCCTATTTAAAAAAAAAGCTTTGGGTTTATTTATTGGTTCTACTATTTAGTTCTTTCATAATTACTTTGATCTCTATGAATCTCTTAATGTTTTACTTACTTTTATTCTTTTATAACTTCCTTTATTTTTTTCTTTCTTGTTTATTAGAATAAATAATTAGGGCTATGAACCTTCTGAGGACTTCTTTAGCTATTTCCCACAATTTCTGATATGCAGTATCTTTGTGGTCATTATTCTTGAAATAGTTCTCAATTTTGTTTTTCTCTTTGACTAAGAGTTGTTCCAGAAATTAAAAAATGTTTTGAGATGGTAAAGTTTTATGTTTCAGTTTTCTGCTTCTGTTGTTTTTGGTTATATGCAATGATAAATAAAGTTATCTATACTGTTTATAATTTTTGAAAATTATTGACATTTCCTTTGTAGCTTAATGCATGGTCATTGCGATTTTATCATGAACCTTGGTAAACAAGATGTTATTCACTTTTTAGGGTATAAACTGTTGATTGACTTTAAATAAATAAATGTTAGCAATTTGAGCATACAAAATAAATTTAAATTTACAAAAATATATATGTATATTTTTAATTTTTCTCTTACTTTGAGTGCCAATATAGATTTAATTTTGAGAAGAGATTCAGTGCTAAAAACTATATGAAGGCCTCTAGCCTAAATGACTTTGAAGGTCACCTGGAATGTGTAAAATGTGAATATAAATTTGTGTAGGCCCTAGAGTGACCCCTGAGTAGAGCTGAAATCAAAGGGTATATAAAATATTCTTTCCTCTCACTTTTCATTCCTTTTCTTTCTTTTCTCTATACAATATGCTACTTAAAAAAATCTAGATTACAGACCCATGCCTGGTGTTACACCAGTCTGTTATCAGCAAATGAGAGTACATGAAATAGTTTTTAGTTGGTCTTAGGAAAAGCAAAGGTGAAATGAAAATTCAATTCTTCTGGACCTTTATCCAAAATGCATTTCCCATCTCTACTATATGGAGTGAATTTTAATTAGCTTGATTCTTACTGTTTGGCCACGCATTTGTAATCTTTGTTCACACTTCGGGAAAAATTTCTTTTGATGAAAGAAACTGGACAATAATAGGAATCTTGCCTGAGCAGAACAATTGAAACTATCAAATATATTGTGGGATAACACATGCTGCTGCTGGGGAGAGGACAAGCATCAGGGCTAGTGACTTAAAATAATTCCTCCCCTCCAAAATGCCACTGTTCAGCCTAGTGCAGTCCTGTTCTGCACAGAGATAGCAGCCCAGAGTGGAAAGAGCTTTAGTGCCAGGGGATCTGGATTGAAATCCTGCCTCTGACCCTTTATGGTAGGTCATTTAATTCCCCTGATCCTTAGTTTCCGCATCTGTAAAATGGGTAATAATATCTACCTTACAACCTTCTGAGGATTGAAGGAAATGAACTATGTGGAAGTACATGGCATATAGTAAGAGCTCAGCGAATCACCATGAGGATTTCAAAGGAAGACTATATGGTTGGGCTGAGGAATACTTATGAGGTTTCCTGCTTTTTCCTATTGAAAAGAAGGAAGTAGGCAGGGGCCACTTGGTGTGTGTATGTATGCTGGGTACAGAAGTAGGTGGGCTGGGGGAGGGGGGTGTTTTCCTAGATCACCTTCTTCTCAATAAGCTCTGGGACAGCAAACAACCACAGTAATTTGCAGAGGAGTCCATTCAGGATTCTTATCTGTAGTGATGATGCCCTTAGAGCCCCATAGCTTTGAGGGACAGCTATATGACTCTTGAGGTCCTTTAGCTAAGCACACTGCACCAGTAAGGAAATGACTTGGGAGTTTCCCAGCTAGCAAATAGGTCAAATAACACACATGAGCGTGGAGAAGGGCTCTTGGCAAAACATTATTAGGGTGCCTTGGAGAGGTGTCATAGACTGAGAAGATGTAGTTCTTGGTCGTGGAACTTATACTTTAATAGAGAGAACAAATAGAGAAAATAGTTCCCCCTTGAAATAGTGTCAAAATCAAATATTCCTTGAGGTCCTCAGACCATGTGTCTAGCACTGGGGTCAGAAAATACAGTCCCTCTGTCTTTACGTGCATCATAAACATCCTCACCTGAGAATATTTGTTGTTTTTTTTTTTTTTTTTGGTTAATCCTCACCCAAGGATATTTTTCCATTGATTTTTAGATAGAGTGGACAGGAGGGAGGGTGGGGGAGAGAGAGAGAAATCTCACATCAATTGGTTGCCTCCTGCATGACCCATGACCCCAATAGGGCGGAGGATGGAACCTGCAACCCAGGTACGTGCCCTCAACTGGGACTAGAACCCGAGACCCTTCAGTCCGAGGGCCAACGCTCTAACCGCTGAGCCAAACCGGCCAGGGCATTAAGTCTGTCACTCTTTATGGCCTTGGGGAAGCACCTATTCTCTGAACACCCAGTGTCTTCATCCTTAAAATGGTCACATCACAGGGGTGGTTGGATAATTTAAGGATGTTTTTAGCACAGAGCCAGTGCAAGGCCTTTAGGATGTGTGGGGATAGGGGGTTGGAAGATGGACAATTTGTAACCTTGTGTTAATGCTTGTCGCAACCTAGCCAGCCTAGATGCATTGAGTGCTTCCTTTGCATGTGAATATTTTTTAGCTTCAAAGTCTCTTTCTGCTGTAAAAAGCAAGAGACAAGGCTAGGCTGTATGGTTTGCAGAGACACCATCTCAAGGAAATAATTTACATAAATCCACTTGTAACCTGGGGGAACTAATCTGCAAATAAATGGGACTGCGTCCAAAGATCTGGAGCATTTGCTCCCTTGCAAAGCTCCCCCTCACTCCAAGCAACTTGTGCTTGTAGTTTCATTGCATTGCACCAATCCTGGCAGGCCGAGAGAGGGCAAGGATGGACAGATCGAAGGGATATACTTTCTTCCTTCAAGGCAGTGGTTCTCCACCTGGCGGCCACTTTGCTCTCTCATTAGACATTTGGCAATGTCTGGAAACATTTTGGCTATAACTATGGGGGAGGGGAGATGCATGTGTTAAACATTCTACATTGCATAGGATAACCTCACTCCTCCTCCCCCTACCATTTTCTCTGATTTTGGAATTAGAAGATGAAAATGGGCCCACTAGAGGTTTTCCTCTCTCTCTCTCTGAAGAGAGGGAACATGTCATGATCCTTGATGCCATTTTCACTCTGTGACCCTGTCCAGACTGCCAGGCAGCCTCCTCCTGCTGTCCTTAACGTCCAGGCTGCAGCTCCCTCGGGAGCATGCCAGTCCACCAGCAGCCCCCATCCTCATCCACATACGTGCCCCAGGTCAAAGCCTTCCTGCCACTGCCTGCCTGGAGAGGGGCCTGAGCGGTGGAGTGAAAATGAAAGGCACCCCGCGCTCCTCAGGTCCCTCCACAGGAAGGCAAGGCAGGGCACTGCGCTGAACACCGGGAGACTTTGGGGAAAGGCAGGACTTTTAGGGGGGTCCTATTAGCCTGCTTAGGACCGACTTCCTGAAACAGCAGCTCCAGGCAGCACACACCTCAACCATTCGCTGCAAAAAACCTCAGGACCCAGAAGGCAGAAGCAAGGCACCAGGGAGGCTAGTGCTTGCTGCCTCCTCCAAGGGTGAGCCGGCCAACTGGCCTGTGACGGAGGCGGGAGCCCGGGTCCAGTGGCCGCTAAACAGGCAGTGGCCCAACCTTTGAAGGAACCCCAGAGCAGCTGTGGCGATTGTGGGTAGGGCAGGAAAGGGAAGTTTGTCTTCCCCAGCCACAATCCTGGACTCCAAGCCCAGGAGCGCACTCCAACTTCCCCCAGGCTGCCCTCCTGGGTGGCGGGTCTGGGCAGCAGGCCACTGCTGTCTCAGTGGTGGCTGCGTGGGAGGAGGGGGAGGTGGGGCCACTGCCGCTGGAGCCCGGAGCCAAGATCTGATTTCTGGACCATGCCTATGAGCTGAGTCAAACCTCAGCGCTGGGCTGTGCCTGCAGCCCGGCCGGCCGACTGCTGAGCACAGTCAGCGGTAGTTAATGATTGATTGCTACCAGCCGGCCTCTAGCAGCACCAAGAAGGTGCTCCTGGAGGGTGGATTGGGGCTGGCAAGTGCCAGGCAGCCGGAGGAAAGCCGAGGGCTGCAGGGCAGAGAGCGCCAGGCACAGAGGAGAAGGGCGGGCACGCCGGGGGCTGCGCAGCAGACTCCTTGGCAGGTTAGAACCTCCTTCCTCCGGGCTCTTCCCGCCTCACTCTTACTCACGTCCCCAAACTCCACCCCCAGGCGTCTCCCGGGCCACTGCTAAGTTGGGCTGCTCCAGGAAGTTTCCATGAAAGCACCTGAAATAAGTCCGGGAGAGAGAAAGGCCCCTGACTGCAGCCAAGAACTTTGGGCTCCGCTGAGAGGAGGGAAGTTGAGAAGATCTTTGGACCTGGTGGCGTGGCTTCCTTCCTGATGGCTTCACCTGGAGGTCCCAGCAGTGACTGCTCCCACATTATTGATCACAGCCACATCCCCCAATTTGAGGTGGCCACCTGGATCAAAATCACCCTCATCCTGGTGAACCTGGTCATCTTCGTGGTGGGCATTCTGGGGAACAGCGTCACCATTCGGGTCACCCAGCTGCTGCAGAAGAAAGGCTACTTGCAGAAGGAGGTGACAGATCACATGGTGAGCCTGGCTTGCTCGGACATCTTGGTCTTCCTCATTGGCATGCCCATGGAGTTCTACAGCATCATCTGGAACCCCCTGACCACGCCCAGCTATGCCCTTTCCTGTAAGCTGCACAATTTCCTCTTCGAGACCTGCAGTTACGCGACGCTGCTGCACGTGCTGACGCTCAGCTTCGAGCGCTATGTCGCTATCTGCCACCCGTTCCGGTATAAGGCCGTGTCCGGGCCCTGCCAGGTGAAGCTGCTGATTGGCTTCGTCTGGGTCACCTCTACCCTAGTGGCATTGCCTTTGCTTTTTGCTATGGGAGTTGAGTACCCCCTGGTGCACGTGCATAGTCACCGGGGTCTCTCTTGCAACCGCTCACTCACCCGCCACCACAGGCAACCAGAGACCTCCAACATGTCCATCTGTACCAACCTCTCCAGCCGCTGGACTGTGTTCCAGTCCAGCATCTTCAGCGCTTTCGCGCTCTACCTCGTGGTCCTGGTCGCTGTGGCCTTCATGTGCTGGAACATGATGCAGGTGCTCAGAAGGAGCAAGCAGGGCACACTGGCCGGGAAGGGGCTGCAGACCGAGCTGAGGAAGTCGGAGAGCGAGGAGAGCAGGGCCGCCAGGAGGCAGACTATCCTCTTCCTGAGTGAGTCCTGGTGGAGGGCAGCCTGGCAGCAGCCCCCACCCCACCCCCACCCCGACTCCCTGTGGTCTTAACTGGAAATCTTGTCTTTAGAGTGTAAATCTTGAGGCTGAAGAGGCACTGATCTGAGTCTCTGGATGTTTTGTCTCTGGGTTTGGGAATTAAGATTATGGTGAGAAGAGCACTAGCTCAGGGGTCAGAAGGACTGGGTATATTCCAGAATAGGCCTCTGGGGCCTCCAGCCATTCACGAAATATCTTGGGTAAAATGGGGATGATAATATTGAGAAATGTAAATTAGGTAATGCAGGAGAGGTGAAAGTCCTTTGAGAAGGACCAAGTTCTGCAGAGATAAAAGAACATTCTTTTTTCTCTTCTCACCCGAGGACATTTTTGCATTTATCTTCAGATAGAGCAGGTGGGAGAGAGGGAGAAACATCGATGTGAGAGAGACACATCGACTGGTTGCCACCCACACTACCCCAACCGGGGCCGGGGACAAACTGCAACCGAGGTATGTGCCCCTAGCGGGAACCGAACCCAGGAGTCTCTGGTCCGCAGGCCGATGCTCTAACTGCTGAGCCAAACCGGCCAGGGCGAAAGAGCATTCTTATCTTGTCCCTCTTTACCTTGGAGAACCTTTCTCAGGCAGTTAGATTTTGTCCCCCCCCCCTTTTTTTTTTCTCCTTTGGAGAAGCAAGACTGCCAGGAAAACACACTCTCCAGGAGGCTATTTTATTCTCAGGGGTGATCTACCTTGTCTTGCCTGGGTAGGGCTTGAGTTTCTGGTGTGGTGGGTCTGTTCTCTATCTGAGCAGAGAAGCAGGGCAGGGCCACCCTCCTGTTTGATTCAGAAAATCTGGCTTCACAGATTCCTGGGACTTGATTCATTGTCCAAAACACTGGATTCCCATGCAGAGAAAGCTTTGTTCTCCAAACTTTTGTTGTGATGCAAATATTTAAAGTCAGGCCCTTCAGTCAATAAAGAAGAAGCCCACCATCTGCAGACCCTCAAGCCTTCAAAAGAGGAGCCTGGTGGCTGCCCTCTGTGAGACGGGGCTTTATTGGAGACACATACAGTTTGTGCTAGCAAAGGTTTAAAAAAATAACTTTTAGTGGAAACAAGAAAAAGATGTGGGTGTGTGTGAGTCAAGGGGGAGTTGATGTCACAAACGTGTCTTCTCTGCCCTCTCCCCTCTTCAGTGAGGCACCAGGAGAAGGAATAAATCAAGGTGCTGTTTGTTTTGGTGTGGGAAACTTGAGTAACAGGTTCCAGGACCAGGGGTTAGACATGCAGGAAAATTTGAAGGCAGCTGAAGAGAATGGAAAGAACCTGTCCCGGAGCTGCCTCTGCCTCCTGGTGTCTGTAGCTGACTTGACTGGACTCTGTGCTTGTGTGAAATGAAAGGAGGAGGGAGTGTGCAAGTTTGGAATACCTACTCTGCCCCAGGAGCTGTGTGTGCTAGGTGACTTACATTTCTACTTCATAGAATTGGAGGCTTAGAGAAGAGAAGACCTAATTCAAATGCACGTAATTAAAGCTCCAAATTTTCACCTTGCTGCTCAGGGCAGGGAAAGACTGCAGAGGGGAAAAGAAAGAAAGCAGGACTTGGGCAAGGAAGGGGCTACCTAGATGGAGCTGGTGGTGGTGCTGCCTCCAAGGGCCAGCCTTTCTGGAAGTAAGTGGGTAACTGGGGGGACTCTGAAAGGGCAGCCACCCAACTCAATCTCTCCCATGCACTGGCTGCTGCCCAAAATATTCCAGGAAATATTTGAACATCTGTTGAAAGGCTAGTTCTCCCTTCCCCCAAACACTTTTAGGCATATCTTAAACTTTTATCAGTAGTTTATATTTTGAATAAATCCCGCCCAACCCATTTTTTTTTTTTTTTTTTTTTTTAGTTCAAGGCACTATCTCCTATTCTGATTAAGAATATTAAGGCTACATTTGACCAAGGAAAAATAATTGATTTATCTTTGTTCTCTACTGGACCAATCTCTGTGACTTTTTTATATTTCTCTGAATAGACATATCTTCTCTTCCCAGGGAGTATTGTTCCAAGTTTAAGTCGGTCTCCATTTTGTAGCAGAAAATCAGAATGCTTTTTATTTAGAGATGAATAGGACCTTGAAGATATCTCATGCAGTTAGTAATCGCCTGGAAAGAGTTTGTTCTCGCTGCTGCTCTCATTCCTTCCTTCTGGTTCTCTCCCTCTTTCGTATAACAACTCTGCATTCATCACCCACTGTGTTCCCCACATAAAGACTGTTGAATGGCAATCAGGTGCTCAATGTGCGATAATGTCTTGGGAAAATTTACCCTTTGTATTTAGCCCATTTCCTCTGCAGTAGGTTTTCAAAGCAAATGTACCCTTCTCCAGATGAATTTAAAGAGCTTTTAAAAATAGGAACCTCACTAATTAACTCAAGTCAGGAAATAAATTAATGGACTGAAGAGGAAGAAATCATGGCCTGCATCCATCAGATTAATACAATGCAATTTACTTTGTGGGTTTCATAAGCTATGGGGCATTTATAACCAGAACAAATGAACATATAAATTGTTTACAAATCACTGAATATTTAATATAGTGAGTTAGCTGTCTTTTTAGCATTTCAGTTAACAGATGTATCAAATTAAAACAAATATTTGTTCACTTCAAACATTTTGCATTTAATGTGAAATGTAAATGATGACATAGCACAAGATGTCTTTGGAGCTGTTCAGGCAATAAAAAAACAATTAAGGATTTCCCACCCTTGTTAAAAATGCTAACTTCTGCATAACAGAAGTGAAATTCATAAATCTACCCAAGATGAGGAAGTCTACGTAGAAAATATTAATTTTCCATTCTACATCGTTTGCAGTTGCGTCTCAGTCTAGTGGAGGGGCTGGGTTGGTGAATAATAAAAAAGATTGGGAACTGTGGAAGAGAGAGATGCTGGAATGCCTCCTAGCTCTCAATTAATTTGCAGGAGAAAACAACAATCATGTAAAAGTGTACATTCCTGGAAACATGTGTGTCTCTTCTTGCCTCTTGTCAGCTCAGTGAGAAATGAGTGCTAGATTCACTACCTTCTGCAAGGCTGTGGCCAACATGGCCATGGGAATACTCGTCTGATGCCAGGACAGAGGTTGCTGGTCTGGATTCCTGCTGGCTCTGGAGGAGAGGAACTGGTGTATTTGGCTCTTTACTCCATAGTTGTTGAGGATATGCAAAATGAGCCTTCTTTTCAACAGGCTTTTCCAGACCTTCCATCTTATGTTTCTCAATTCTCTCTCGGAGCTATTCCCAATGCATGGGGCATCGGGCACATAGACATCCATGTTTGTGTCTATTGCGCATGTGGCTTGCTGTTAGATGTCACCCACTCAAAGTAGAATAGCAGAGTAGTTTAAATGAAGTATTCTGTAGTTTTTTGGTAGGATTGTAAATTGGTGCAGACACTGGAAAATAGTATAGAGTTTCCTCAAAAAATTAAAAATAGAACTACCATACAATGCAGCAATTCCACTTCTGGGTATTTATCTGCAGAAAATGAAAAAACTAATTTGAAAGGATATATGCACCCCTATGTTTATTGCAGCATTGTTTACAATAGCTGGGATCTGGAAACAGCCTAGGTGTCCATTGATAAATGAATGGATAAAGAAGATGTGGTTCATATAAACAATACAATATTACTCAGCAATAAAAAAAGAATGAAATCTTGTCATTTGTGACAACACAGATGGACCTAGAGGGTATTGTACTAAGTGAAATAACACAGAGAAAGACAAATACCATATGATTTCACTTATATGTGGAATCTAAAAAAGCAAAACAATGAACAAAACAAAACAAAAGAAAAACAGACATAGAAACAGAGAACAAACTGATGGTTGCCAGAGGGGAGGGGGTTTGAGGGTGGGTCAAAAAGGTAAAGGCAGAACAGAGGTACAAACTTTGAGTTATTAAAGAAAGAAAGAAATGCAAGTGTCTTTGAAGCTGGATAAGGTGAGAAAATAGATTCCCCTCTAGGACCTTCAGAAAGGAATGCAACCCTGCTGACACATTGATATTAGTTCAATAAAACTAATTTTGGACAGCTGACCTCCAGAAGATAATACATTTATGTTGTTTTAAACCACTAAATTTGTGGTAACTTATTATAACAGCAATAGAGAACTAACAACACCAGTCTCTTTAAAGATGAAAATATAAAAGAATATTGGGAATTTTCAGAAGTAAATATTAAGGGCAAATGCTAATGAGCAATAATAATAATAATAATAATAATAATAATGATAATAATAATAGCCATGATTTATTGAACATATACTACGTGCAACATATGCTCGTATCAACTCATCGATGAGTACACCAGAATTAATTCCATTTAGTGGAGTTGGAACAGTTTTAAGAACTTAAATATATGTCCATGGGACAGACAGTAGGTGATAAAACTGAAAAATATCAGTGAGAAAGATATGGGACTATCAGAAGAAAAACTAAGAACTGTGATAAGTCATTGAGTTTTTAAAAATCATCAATAAAAAAAACCTTTAGACTTCCGGTCAAGATGGTGGCGTAGGTCAACGTGGTATCGCCTCCTCCCACAACCACATCAAAATTACAATTAAACTACAGAACAACCTTCATTCAGAACCACCTGAAATCAAGCTAAATGGAAGTCCTATAACTATGAAATTAAAGCAGCAGCCACATGGAGACTGGTAGGAGGGGCACAGGTGCAGATGGGCTGGTCCCACACCCACGTGTGGTGGATAAAAATCAGGAGGGACACTTCGGCTGGGAAGGTCCTCACTGAGGAGTGAGGGGTCCCTGTCCCACACCAGGCTCCCAGCTCAGGGTTCCAGTGCCAGGAAGAGAATCCCCATAACTTCTGTCTGTAAAACCAGTGGGAACTGAGGCTGAGGGAGGCTGAGGCTGCTGGAGCCCCAGGCAGCTCCTCTTAAAGGGCCCACGCATGGACTTACTTGGACTCGCTCCTTCTGAGATCAGCATTAGGGAGGCAGCTTGAAAGGCACCAGAGACATACAGAGAAGAAATAAGCTGTCTGGCCTCAGGATGAGGGCTGGAGAGGCAGCTTTCTCCTGGACAGATGTGCTGGCAGAGGCTGATGTTCCTTTGGTGAGCCCTTCCTCCATGAAGCTGGCAGACGGCAGCCATATCTGGTACTCCAGTAACATGGCTCACACTGTTTGCCCCGCCCTGGTAATTCCCTGAGGCCCTGCTCCACCCAAATTTTGGGACCACCCAAGCTGTTTCTAGTGGCTTTAATATAGGATTGGCCTGTCTTGGATCCTGCTTCAGAGTTTCCTAAATTCTCTCAAACAAGCAGCATCTGGTCACAGTGAGCCCCATACCTCTCATTAAGTGGCCCCAGGTTGGACACTAGAAGCAGCCAGTCTTGGTTCACAACTTGGCTTTTCCTGGGCACCTCCAAGCCCAGCACAAGAAGCAGCCATCAGCAGATCACTTTGTAGCTTATACTGGGTAGCCCCAGATAGAACATAGGCAGAGGCTGACCTTGCCCCAGAGCCAACACACCCAGTGGACAGTTTCAGACCACATTGAAGCACCACCACCAACCACCTCCACAAGTGACACACTCAATGAGTGGACTCAGTGGGTACCAGAGCCCTGCTGAAGTAAGTCTTACTCTGTGTTTTGGGCCCTGCACAGCTGATCCTCCAAGGTAGTCAGAGGCCAGTGGTCAGTAGGCACAGCCAGTCCTTGCAGTTGACCAGCCTGAGTAAATCTCTCCCATTGATGTGCCAACAGCAGTCAAGACTCAATTACAACAGAAGGGTGTACAGTTCACACTAGAGGTGTACCTCAGGGGCCTAGCTGGGGTGATCAGGGAGGCTGTGCCACTGGATCCTATAGGACACCTACAATAATAGGCCACCCTACGAAGCCTAGGAGACATAGCAACTCTACCTAATACATAGAAACAATCACAGGGAAGCAGCCAAAATGAGGAGACAAAGAAACATGTCCCAAATGAAAGAAAAGAACAAAACTCCAGGAAAACAACTAAACAAAATGGAGATAAGCAATCAGTCAGATGCAGAGTTCAAAACACTGGTTATAAGGTTGATGAAGGAACTTAGTGAGACATTCAAGGACTTTTGTGAGACTTTCAAGGAACTTAAGGAGACCTCCAAGGAACTTAGTGAGAACATCAACAACATCAAAAAGGACCAGTCAGAAATGAAGGATGCACTAACTGAAATAATGAATAATTTACAGGGAATCAATACTAGAGTAGGCAAAGCCAAGAAGCAAACTATCGATTTGGAATATAAGGAAGCACAAAACACCCAATCAGAACAGCAAAAAGAAAAAAGAATCCAAAAAAATGAGGACAGTGTAAGGAGCTTTTGGGACAATTCAGGCGTGCCAACATTTGCATTATAGGGGTTCCAGAAGAAGAGAGAGAGCAAGAAATTGAAAACCTATTTGAAAAAATAGTGACAGAAAACTTCTCTAACTTTGTAAAGGAAACAGACATACAAGTCCAGGAAGCACAGAGAGTCCCAAACAAGATGAACCCAAAGAGCTCCACACCAAGACACATCACCATCAAAATACCAAAGGTTAAATAAAGACAAAGAGAGAATCTTTACTTACAAAGGAGCTCCCATAAGACTGTCAGCCTATTTCTCAAAAGAAATTTTGCAGGCCAGAAAGGAGTGGCAAGAGATATTCAAGGTGATGAAAAGCAGCGACCTACAACCAAGATTACTCTATCCTGTGAAGCTATCATTTATAATCAATGGACATATCAAGAGTTTCCCAGACAGGAAAAAGCTAAAGGAGTTCATCACCACTAAACCAGTATTATATGAAATGTTGAAGCGTCTTCTTGAAGAAGAAGAAGAAGAAAAATATGAACAATAAAATGGCAATTAATACATATCTATCAACAATTGAATCTACAAACAAAATGAGTAAGCAGGACAGAAACAGACTCATAGATACAGAGAACTTTTTGTTGCTTGCCAGATTGGGGGGGGGGCTGGAGGGATGGGTGAAAAAGATGAAGGAATTAAGTAGTACAAATTGGTTGTTGGACTGATGAACCTCAAAGGGAAGGGGGGAGGGAGGGTGGGATACGATAAACCAAAGAATTTCTATGCATATGCATAACCAATGGACACTGACAATAGTGTGGGGAAGGTAGGAGAGGGGCAGGATTGGGGAGGTGGGGGTCAATAGGGAAATAAAGGGGCGATATCTGTAATACATTCAACAATAAACATGAGTTTAAAAAAAAACAAAACCTTTAGTTATTGCTGTAGCAATAAAGTTGGGCTACTTGAACAGTCAGAATCCTTGGTTCAAAGCTAGTAAAAAAATCTGTGCAGAATGTTTTGCTATCAGCTTGTGTATGTGTGACACATTAAATTACCTTGGAGTATAAATGCAAAGTAAAAAAAGTTAAATTGATCAAGAATGCTTAATTAAATTTATTAAAATTTCTAGGAAAGTGCTAAAATAATAAAAGAAGTGTACTGTAGTTTAATTGGTAACCTATAAGAGCATAAGAATCAGAGGGACTATGTTACAGCTACCTTGTGGAGGTCTGTAGAGCAGTGATTGGCTTTCAAGTGTATGAAAAAAAGTTTTACAGATACTCATGAAATTACAAAATTGAAGAAACATCAGACAAGATTCAGTACTCTAATAATTCTAGTCTTTTGCATTTTGATTTGCTCTCCTTAGTTGGAGGAAAAGGGAAGAAATTGCATGTCAAGTTGGGTCGCTGCTGGGAGAAAATCTTGAATATGGACATCATCCATCATGTGTATTTGATCTTCACTCTTACACGCTCCCAACTGAGCTGTTTCAGCTGCTCATCATGTCTAGTTTGATGGGAAAAGAATGAGAGTTGTGCTGTAATGGACTACTCTAAAAAGAAGGTTGATGTATATTTATATATTTGTGTGGTGGGCCAGGGAGAAGATCAGAATCACATCCTGTTGGTTTCTAGACCCCACATTTAGAGAGCAAGTCACGTGTGTCTATACTTACACCTACCTGCACGTGAACTTTGGAGCAAGAGAGAGAATGGGGGAGGCCTGAAAGGGGGGAGAGAGAACTGAGATATGACTGTGGGTCCTCTTTATCTGAGGACAATCAGTACCTGAAAAAAACTCTTCAAGTTAGTTCCTTAAAACGGAGTCCAACATTTCATGTGAAAAGAGGTGTGATTGGGACTTCATTGTGAAAACTATGAAAAGAAATTTGTCTTCTATTTTATCAAACAGGTTATAATTACATGCTAATTCTTAGAAAACATTTTTCAGAAGGAAACAAGTGTGGCTTTTTTGAGGGCATAATTTTTCTGACAATCTGATGGCCTTTGTGTTAGATTTTTTTCGGCAAGATTATATCGAGGGCTTTCTCCCAAGGCCTTCTCTTAATCCTGTGCCATTAAAATATATATATATAAATATATATATTTATATATATTTATATATATATATATATTTTTTTTTTTAGAGAGGAAGGGAGGAGAGATAGAAACATCAATCAGTTGCCTCCTGCACGCCCCCTACTGGGGATCGAGCTCACAACCCAGGCATGTGCCCTGACTGGGAATAGGGACCTCTCAGTCTATGGAGTCTATGGGAGGATGCTCAGTTCACTGAGACACACTGGCCGGGCTAATTTTGCACCATTTAAACCACCTCATCGAGTCGCCGGTCCTGTCATCACTTGTCAATTTTTCATTCTTTCAGGGTTGACTGGTCTAGTTCCACCAGACCTCCACATGTCAGTGGCTTGGCATGTGATTCATGTGTTTCTCCAGCTCCCTTTTATTGATTTCATGAAATTCTGTACCCTGAGTGCGGGCCAAACTCCCCAAATAAAATTCATTCAAAAATCAGTCTCTACACCTAGTATTTATCAACTGACTACATGCCAAGTACCAAAAATGACTTTTAGATGGTTTTTTTTCTTGATTAGTTTAAATACTGGTCTTACAGTCATGTGTATGTCATTAATTTTCTTAGCAAAGTATTTTCCTGTGGTATAAAGGGATATGGCAACTCAGTCCCTCAGGGAAAGTTAGTGGCCTTTTTTAGTGTAAGATATTATTTTGACTCAAATGTTTGGCTATTTCAGGAATAAGTTTTGCCTCAGATATTCAGGCTATCACCTCTCTCTATTCTCTTCCTACTCGATTACAGGAGTAGATGTGCCTGTAATCGATGGCATTTCATGCTTATTTTTCTGTTTGTGATATCTGTCATATGTTGCAGTGTCCTGTGATCAGCCTGGCTGACAAATATAATAATGCTGCTTTATTTTTATAATCGGGCTGTCTCAAATGTTTCATTTTTGTGCTAGAGAGATGCATAGTTCTTGTGGAAGGGAATATTGGAATCCCAGTCCCCATTCATTAGCAATCTGTTCATCTGTTTTAGTTGCATGCCTCATGGGGGCTGACAAAGTGTAGCAGGGAAGTAGAGGCCTCGGCTGAGCAAAGCATTCAGCTTATTAATGCTACAACCACTCAGAATAAAAGTCATCTGTGAGCTGAGACAGCACAGAGGAAGAATATTGAATTGGGAGTCAAGGAACTCCATTCTGCCCCAGTAGATAAGGTCCTCTGATCCACCACTTGGATGACACAGTCATCTCTCACCACCTTTTCCTTCTGCCTGGTCTGCAACCCTGGGACCTCTACCTCTACTTCTTGGCTACTTACTGAGCCCTGGAGAGAAGACTGGTCATCATTGCTACTGTAAGTTCTTGTAAACAGATGAGTGTTCAGCCTCACCTGGGCCCTGCTGCTGTCTAGTGGGCACCTTCCTTTGCAAGTGCCTTCAAAGGACTCAAGCTCCTGTAATGCCCTTTCTATTTGGCTTCCAGAAGTCTACTTTCTAGGTGAGGGACCTTGACTTGACGTGTCATCACTGGAGGAATATTTGCATCTACTCTTGCCTTGTCCGGGCTGTTCTTCATCCTGCGGCCACTGAGATCTCACTGATGGCCCCATCCACAACCCCTTCAAATTCAAGCCTGTCAATGGCTTCCCATGGCTCTTATGTCAAGGATCAAACTTAACATAAGGCCCCTTGTGGTCGGCAGCCTCTCCAACTGTGTCAAGTGCACTTCTCTTGTATTAGTCTGCTTGGACTGAGTGGTTTAAACAACAGGTATTTATTTTCTCACAGTTCTGGAAGCTAGAAATCTGAGATTAGGGTTGGTTTCTAGAGAGACATCTTCCTTGGTTAGCAAATAGCAGCTTTCTTCCTGAGTCCTTACATAGCCCTTTCTCTGTGTGCCCTCAAAGAGAGAGAGCACTCTCTGGTATCTCTTCCTTTTCTTATAAGGACACCAGTCCTGTTGGGTTAGGCCCCCACCCTTATGACCTCATTGAACCTAAATTACCTTCCCAAATGCCCTATCTTTAAACAGTGTCACACTGGGTGCTTTAACATATGAGTAGAGGGGGCACAATTCAGTCCATAACACCCTTTAATTACTCTGTACCACTGGTCCCTTCAGTTCGGTCCATGGCCAGACTCTCTCCTACCCTCTGGCCTTAGTACATGCTGCTTTCTCTGCTTGGAATGCTTTTCTGTCCTGCTCCATGCTCTGCTTGCCCTCACCAGCCCCTTCACCAAGTTAACATCTTTAGATCTCCCCTGGTTCATCCTACCTGACTTGATTAAACATCCCTTGAAACAAGACTCACAGTTACAATTTTACATTTAATTATGAGACATGGCCACTGCAAGCCTGCGAAAATTTGGGAATACATAATCCTCTAAACAAAGGAATTCTCTCTGTTGGGTCTTGTGACTCTTGGCTTGTGGGGCTCTCTTGTTCCCGCTTCCTTGCATTCATCCATATGGCCCATGGCCATGTAGACCCCACATGCAATGGACTGATGGACTGCAGTGGGACATATAAACTAAGCTAGCCTCGTGATGTATTGGACTGCTCCAAGATGGAATGAAAACTCAACACCGGCTCTAGTTCTAGCCCTATTAAAGTCAAAGCTATGCTTCTTTTATGGTGGGACTGAGGGAGAGGGGAACTTGGAAACAGAGGGATTTAATTTCATGCAAATAAAAATCACTCGTTCTCCTGTGCAAATCTCTTTTTCTTAGGATATCGCAAGAATTCCACTTCCACAAGCAATAGGTGGGGACGAGGACCTCTCCTCACCAGTAACAGTTCAGATTAACTCCTCATATTTTCTTAGCAGAGAGGCCCCAGCTGCCTCAACATTGCTTAGGATGGGAGGCAGCACCAGAGAGCTGAGCTGGGTCATGGTAGCTCTAACTTATCTCTATTGTGCAATGGCCTGCTCATTCCTCAACAACAATTTCAAGTCCCCACTTCTTCCTGAAGCCTTCCTACACTGATCTTCCTAGGAATGATGATTCATATTAGTCATTTCTCAGATGGGGGCACAGCTGTTGTCTCCCTGACTATCCTTGGAGCTCCCTGAGATCAGGGACCTTGAATGTTCACATTTCTTCAACCTACCCTACTGGGCTGAGGACACAGTAGCTGAGCACTGCTCTGGGGGTTCAGGGATTGAAGTCCCTGACTGGCTGCTGCTCCTGGAAAGGAGGGAAACCACACCAACTCTGATCCTCAGTAAGTCACTTCAGCTCTGGCTGCCTTTCCTCTCCTTTTCTGTAAGCAGGAATCTGAGATGGCTCCCACAATTCCTGAACCAGGGCTTGGTGCACACACACCTGCTCCTACTTACTCAATCAAACAGTGATCGAGGCCCTGGCCTATTTGGCTCAGAGGTTAGACTGGCCCATGGACCAAAGAGTCGTGGGTTTGATTCTCGTCAAGGGCATGTACCTTGGTTGCGGTTAGGGTCCCGGTCAGGGCTGTGCGGGAGGCAACCAATGGATGTGTCTCTCTTGCATCGATGTTTCTCTCTCTCTCCCTCCCACTCTGTGTGAAGATAGGTGGAAAAATATCCTCGGGTGAGGATTTAAAAACAAACAAAAAAACAGTGATCAAGATGTTGCAGTGCGGGGGTTTTTACAGAAGTAACATTGGTACCAAGTCAGTTGACCTTAAAAGGGAGATTTCTTGTGTGGGCTTAATCAAGTCACATGACCTTTTAAATCTGGGTCTAGTGGTCAGAGATCCAGGGAAGTCAGAGATTCAATGCATAAGACAGGTTTCATGGGAGAGAAATTCTCCATTGCTGGCGTTGAAGTATTGAGGGGACCACTGGTAGGGAATGGAGCTTCCAGAGGTGAGAGCCAGCAAGGGGAATGAGGACCTGAACGAGCTGAGAGGTGGATTTCTCCCTAAAGCCTCAACACCTCAAGACCCTGAGCAGAGATCCCATCCATGCTGTGCCTGGAGTTTTGACCTACAGAGCTGTGAGCTAATAAATAGGTTGTTTGAAGCCACTGAATTCGTATTAACGTGTTAACTAGCAATAGAAAACAGATACATTCTCTGAATTCTTAACTAGCAACAGATACATTCTCTGAACTCTGATAAGAGGCTCCACAGTAAATACATTTCCTGCCTTAGTTATATCTTCCAAGGTAGGGTCACTCTCTAGAACCTTCTCTTTGAAGAGTCCTACCTTCCAAGAACTGCACCGATGGGTCAGCCATTCCTTGATCCACCAACCATTTATTAAGCACCTGCTAAGTGCTCAGTGATTAGAAATTTCACCAAGCTCCAGGGCAACATGGAATTTTCACAGGACTTTTAGACTCTTGTTTGGGGACTTAAACATTTGTGGGTTTGTGTCCCATCAGCTGGATTTTGGAATCCTGTATACCTCTGTTTTCAAAGAGGAAGATTATAGCGGATTGAGCTAGCATTCCTCCTCTTGGTAGCTCTTTTTCCTCGTAACCTGGCACTTAGTAGGTGCTGAATAAATGTTTGGTGAATCAGTGAAAGGGCAGCTTTACTGCTTCCCAGAGCTTCCAACCCCAGTGCTGACAGCAAGTCTGAATAAGAGAGATGTCTCGGGCTAACAGGCTTTACCATTTTCTGATGTTAGGGTTTCTGCCAATTGAGAATCTTGACATTTCCTGTTTACACTTACTGTGTGTAAGAGCTATTCTGGCAGCTAGAGGCTTTTTAGACATCTCATCACACTGCTTTACACATCTCAAGGGTGGCGGCAGTTGGAGAGTAGTGGTGCTATCAGAATCTGACAGACAGGGATCAGGAGATAAGGCTGCAGCATCAACTTGCTATTGTACTTGTTAAATGTCTCACTGGTTATGCACCAAAGGCATGCAGCAATGGAGTCAGGCCCAGTTGGTAGTGATGAGGTTCATTGAACTTGTAGAGAAAAGCCATTCTCTTTCTTTAGTGAAGGGGAAAAGCAACTCCAGCTTACCTCAGAAATAAAGCACTGCACACAGGGGATTTGGGCAGAGCTGAAGTCCCTTGGTCTCTGGCTTTATGTGTTAATATTCTTTGGAAGACATGATATACTCAGAAGAAACAAGACTTTCTGGGAAACGTGTGGGCCAACCTTTTATGTACTGTAATTTTTTGTTTGTTAATCTTCACCCAAGGATATTTTCCCATTGACTTTTAGATAGAATGGAAGGGAGGGAGGAAGGGAGAGAAAGAGAGGGAGGGAGGGAGAGAGAGAGAGGGAGGGAGGGAGAGAGAGAGAGAGAGAGAGAGAGAGAGAGAGAGAGAGAGAGAGAGAAATATTGATGTGAGAGAGACACATCAATTGCTTGCCGTTCGCATAATCCTGACCAGGGCCAGGGATCAAACCTGCAACCCAGGTATGTGCCCTTGATCAGGAATCGAATCTGAGACCCTTCAGTCTGTGGACTGATGCTATAACTGATGAGCCAAACCAGCCAGGGGTATGCTGCAATTTTTTTTTTCAGTTTCCTAAACAGGATATTGTTTTTATTTTATTTTATTAATTTATTTTTGTTACCGATGTTTCTCCTTTTTCCCCCATTGACACCCTCTTCCTGATCCCACCGCACCCACCTCACAGCATTGTTGTCCATTGGTTATGCATACATGCATGTAAGTTCTTTGGTTTATACCTTCCCTCCCCACCGCCCCCCTCCTCTGAGATTTGTCAGTCTGAACCCTACTTTTATATCTCTGGGTCTATTTTGTTCATCACCTTATTCTGTTCATTATATTCCACAAATAAGTGAGATCATGTGATACTTGTCTTTCTCTCACTGGCTTATTTCACTTAGCATAATGCTCTCCAGGTCCCTCCATGTCATCTCAAAGGATAAGAGATCTTTCTTTCTTACAGCTGCATAGTATTCCATTGTATATATGTACCACAGCTTTTTTATCCACTCAGCTATTGATGGACACTTGGGCTGTTTCCAGATCTTAGCAATTGTAAATAGTGCTGCTATGAACATAGGGGTACATACATTCTTTCTGATTGGTGTTTCAGGCTTCTTAGGATATATTCCTAGAAGTGAGATTCATGGGTCAAATGGCAATTCAATTTTTAATTTTTTGAGGAAACACCATATTGCATCAGTCTGCTTTCCCACCAACAGTGTACTAGAGTCCCCTTTTCTCCACACCCTCACCAGCACTTGTTGTTTGATGATTTGTTGATGGCAGCCATTCTGGCAGGTGTGAGGTGATACCTCATAGTCGTTTTAATTTGCATCTCTCTGATGATTAGTGACATTGAGCATTTTTTCATATGTCTCTTGGCCATTTGTATGTCCTGTTTGGAGAGGTGTCTATTTAGGTTCTCTGCCCATTTTTAAATTGGGGTCTTTGTCTTCTTTTTGTTGAATTGTATGAGTACTCTATATATTTTGGAAATTGACCCTTTATCTGATGTCTCGATGGCAATTATGCTCTCCCATATAGTGGGTTCCCTTTCCATTTTGATGCTTGTTTCTTTTGCTGTGCAGAAGCTTTTTAGTTTGATGTAGTCCCATGTATTAATTTTTTCCTTTGTTTCTCTTGCCTTAGGCGTTGTATCAGTGAAAATTCTGCTGCGTATGATGTCTGAAATTTTGTTGCCTGCATTTTCTTCTAGGATTTTTATGGATTCATGAGTCACGTTTTAGTCTTTTATCCATTTTGAGTTTTTTCTTGTGTATGGTGTAAACTGGTGGTCTAGTTTCATTTTTTTTGCATGTAGCTGTCCAATTTTCCCAACACCATTTATTAAAGAGGTTGTCTTTACTCCATTGTATGCTCTTGCCACCTTTGTCAAATATTAATTGAGCATAATGTCTTGGGTCAATTTCTGGGTTCCCTGTTCTGTTCTTGTGCCAGTACCAGGCTGCTTTGATTACAATGGCTTTGTAGTATAACCTGATAGCTGGTATTGTGATCCCTCCTATTTTGTCCTTCTTTTTCAAGATTGCTGTGGCTATTCGGGGTCTTTTTTGATTCCATGTAAACTTTTGAAGTATTTGTTCTAGTTTTATGAAATATGTCGTTGGTATTTTAATTGGGATTGCATTGAATCTACAGATTGCTTTGGGTAATATGGACATTTTAATGATGTTAATTCTTCCAATCCATGAACAAGATATATGCTTCCACTTTTTTATATCTTCCTCTATTTCTTTTTTCAATGTCCTGTAGTTTTCTGTGAACAGGTTCTTTACTTCTTTGGTTAAATTTATTCCTAGGTATCTTAATTTTTTTGCTGCAATGGTAAATGGGTTGTTTTTTTAGTTTCTCTTTCTGTGAGTTCATTCTTGGTGTATAAGAATGCCATCATTTTCTTGATGTTAATTTTGTATACTGCTATTTTTCCAAATCCATTTATTAAGTCTAGTAGATTTTTGATGGAGTCTTTAGGGTTTTCTATGTACAATATCATGTCATCTGCAAATAATGACAGCTTCACTTCCTCCTTTCCAATTTGGATCCCTTTTATTTTTTCTTCTTCTCTAATTGCTGTGGCTAAGACTTCCAGTACTATGTTAAATAAGAGTAGTAGAAGTGGGCATCCCTATCTTGTTACTGTTCTTAAAGGAAATGCTTTTAGTTTTTGCCCATTGAGTATAATGTTGGCTGTAGGTTTTTCATATATGGCCTTTATTATGTCGAGATATGATCCCTGTATTCCCACATTGCCGAGCGTTTTTATCAGAAATGGGTGCTGGATTTTGTTGAATGCTTTTCAGCATCTATTGATATGATCATATGTGCTGCAATTTTTAAGGATTAAATATCATGTTAAAATGACAGCTGCATATTTTGTATATTTAAAGGGCCGCTGATGGGTTGTCACTGGTTTTCAATTTGAAGTTTTTTTGACAGGAAGCAAATGGGAGGCCTTGGTGATTGAAGATTGCTTTTCAGAGGATGAAGGACATGTATCTAGAAGCAGACTGTTCTCCTTGGGCCTGAGGTTTTCCTCACGACTGAATCTCTTGAAGGCTTACTTTCTCCAACACGCCTTCCTGGACTAGCTGTACCCTGCTCCAGTCACTCTAGCAGGGCTTTGCACTTTATGTTGGTGCTTTATTCATCAAGTATTTACGAAAGCCTAAAATGTGCCTTTCATTTGGACTGTAGCAATTAAGATGCCGTTTCTCTTCTTCAAGGGGTTTAATATTTCTATAGTTGGGGCATCAAAGTATAGAGATGGAGCCTTCCAGAAGGTAGCCTAAAAAATACCTTTGATGAAGAGTGGGGAGTATTGGCTCTTTATGAGGTAAACTGGTTCTGGGCTCTAGAATTGTGAGTGATGTGGACGACTGGACTTCACCCATCCCGGAGATGTTGTCTGCCATTTCGATATTCACAGTGTGGTCCATGGAGTGACATCAGCATCACCTGGGAAATAGCAAAATGCAGAGCGTTGGGCCACACCCCACACCTGCTGACTTAGAATCTGCACTGTAACAAGTCCCTGTGATTCCTATGCACGTTAAAAATGTGGGGAGCGCTCATCTACAGCCTTTCTTTAGAAGGGGATTCTTTAACATCAAAAGAATAGAAAAGGATGAATTGGAGATGACTAAACTCACCATATATAATAAGAGCTATGAATAACTTGCTGCGTAGCTGTAACAGGTGGGAATTTGTTTCATGACATTTGGGCACAGGAAACTTCACATTGCTTTATTCTTAAAAAGAAACTTAAACCTGGCTCCCAGCCACCATTTACAGAATGGTAAAATTCAGTCTCAGTGAAGTTTGGGGAAGCTTCCCCTTCTCATGTTGTATGAAAATTCAAGGCTTATGAGGTGCCAGAAAATGAGGCATTTGGCCCGTCATTCACATTCAAAGTAATTGTATTGTTCACTGTGTTTCCTGTTGCTCCTTCTGCTCTGGGATCTGGCTGGCAGAGCACCGGGACCAGCCAGCCAAGGGCTAGCCAGTTCCTTACCACTATGAGGGTCCAATTATGTCTATATTCCAGAATTGTTCAAGGTCACCCCCCACACACACTGGGATTTGAACTTGGATCTGCCCCCAAAGTCCATGCAGAGAGATTGGCTCTTAAAAGAGAATATGCTCCAGCTGGGGGCTAGTTGTGGGTGGTAAGGGATGGGGAGGGAACAAACCATGATGCCAAGTCTGGTGTGCATTTATCTTGCCGTTAGGCTTCTGGAAGCTTTCAAGTACCCCTTTTATGTTTGGGGACATTCCTTGTCTTAGAGTCCTGCTTCCTCAAAGTAATGGTGAGAATCCCTTGCTTTCCCAGAATCCCTTGCAGCCTGGGTGCAGCATGTGACCTGGGCTGCGTCCATCATCTGCAGTGGCATGAGATTCTCATCTGAAAGAGAGTGATGGCAAGGCGCAGCAGCCACATGGAGTCTCTTTGGGGACAGGGCTGGTGTGTGACAAAGTGGCATTGAGAGAGAGCAATGACAGGAGAACTAGGGGCTCCGTCCTAGGCCAGGGGTTGGCAGTGTCTCAGCAGTAGGGTGTCCACTGGTACAATCTGGTGGGGTAATCTGATGTGATGATTCTTGGTTGCATACCCAATTTTCTAGCCCTCCCAGGAGTTAAGTGAAAACAAAAACAAAAACAATGATAGCCTCATTTCCAGTTTGAACTGGAATGGGCTCTCTTGTTTGTGCTATGAACTCTGTATGTCAGCAAATAGATAATAGAACAGTGGGACTGGAATGGGGGACCCAGAGAGGTGCAGTGGATAGTGACTCCAGGTTGGAAAGTAGGTTGGGTCAAGTATGGAGCAAGTTGGTAGCGAAGTGAAAGGGTTCGGACCACATATTGGAAGCAGTGGGAGCCATGGAAGGCTTTTGGGAAGGGGAGTGGCTGAAGGAGAGCAAGAAGACTGATGTGGACACCGTGTGGGTTGAGGCAGGGGAAGCACTGTGAGGAGCGCAGGCGCAGTGCGTTCTGAATCAACCACGAAAGGTCATGAAGGGCGGCAGTGTTAACCCTGCCATACGTTGGAATCCGCCAGAGTGTTAAACAGTGCCCCACTCCATTCCCCCAGCTCTTCAGGGGTGGGGCCCTAGCATCTGGATCATTTAAGCTCTGTGTGAGTCCAGTGTGGGGCCAGGACTGAGAGCGGGAAGAGGGAGTTGGGAAGGCAGGCTGGGACTGGCCCCGGCCCGGAGACCTTGGATACCGTGGCTGTGCTGAGGTCACTGGACTGCTAGCCACAGAACCTGATCTTGACGTACTGAGAAGAAAAAAAGAGTTTTCTGCAAGTATAAGGTGTAGCTCACAGAGTCAGAGGGAAGGATAAAACGCCAGACTGTTAGGGATCCAGGGGGAAGAAATTGCTGGACAGCGTGCTTACGCTCCACCATCAGGAGGGAACAGCTTCAGGCTTTCTCCGTCTTGGTTGTCCCTCCATTCGGGGTCAGACTCCTAAGCTCTTACAGGGCTGGTGGAGGTGCGGCCACTCCTTGGTGGAGCTGAGAACAGGGCAGCATGATGGGCAGTGTCAGCAAGGCTGGTCCCCACAGGAGAGTCCATGCTGTGCCCAGGAAAGCAGGTGACAGAGCCAGAAACAGAAGCAACAGACCCCCTGCAGGGGCCTTGTGGAGCCCGGTACTTAGCGCCATTGTTATTGAGTTTCTTCACACCAGGCTGACTTTCTTGTTCTTGTGTGGTTCTCTGTCTGTATCTCCTTTCCCTTGCTGAGTCCTCGGTGATGTTCCCCAGGGGTCAGGTCACCTTCGTGTGTGAACCAGTTAGAGAGGTGGGGAAGGGATCAGCCACAGAGCCTCCCCACCTGAAATGCAGGTTTCAGGAGGCTGGTTAATGCCAAATCCACGGGGCATCCTGCCTGGGAACATGACTCATTCACCCAGGTCACTGACCGGGTATTGGATTGTGGTTTTTCATCATCACAAAATCAGTTTGTGTTTGAACCTTGTCCTGGAGAACGAAGGTCTGTGCTGTGTCTCAGGGTCAGATGAGCCCTGTGCCTCCTTGGGCATTTTCCAGTTTTGTCTTCATATGACAGTAGCCTGAAGTCAGGGCACTTTGTGTCAGATCTCCAATCCTGCATTTGATGTCAAGGATATTTACATGCAAAATAGGGAATAAACGAGGTGCATTCAAAACATTCTTCAAGTAAGAAAACATAGTCATTTGTGAAGAGTTTTGTTTAGAAGATGTTTGAGTTTCATGTTGAAACTCTTACTAATCTTTGATTTTTCTATCAGCTAGATTCTCTCACGGGGGCTGGTAGTTGCAAGTAGGGAAGTAGGGAGGCTGCCCTCCAAAGCAGTTCTCACAGGCTCCTTCTTCTCTTGGTGGTGACTCCTGAGTGGGAGTTACGTGCACCCTGAGCCTTCCCATGGGAGCTGACATGAGCTGGCATGAGAGTAGGTGGAGAGAGTATGACATGTGTGGGCTTCTCAGTGGATGGGGCCACAGGATATAAGCACTCTGTCTTAAGTGGCATGAGTGATGGCCAGAGCAGTGCATCCGTTCCTGTGGCTGCATAACAATGTCCATAAACGTGGTGGCTTAATGGAAATGTATGTACGTTCTCAGTCCTGGAGGCCAGAGGGCTGAAGCCAGTTTCACTGGGCCAGAATCAAGGTGTCAGCAGGGCCACACACCATCAGAAAGCTCTGGGGGAGAATCCCTCCCTTGCCCCTTTCAGTTTCTAGTGGCTGCCGGCACTCCTTGGCTTGTGGCCATGCCACTCCAATCTCCAAGGCCAGCAATTTCAAATCTCTCTGCTGTGTCTTCACAGCATCTTCTTCTGTGTGTGTGTCTAGTCTCTCTTTGCTTCCCTCTTCTGAGGACACATCTGGTGGATTTAGGGCCCACACTGTTAATTCAGGATGATCTATCCGTGTCGAGGTCCTTAGCTTAATCACATGTGTAAAGATGCTTTTTTCTTGTAAGCTAACATTTATAGATTCCAGGGATTAGGACCTGATATTTGGGGTGGCCGTTTTCAGCCTACTACAGGTGTCAAAGAGAGGCCAGTATGATTAAGGTGGTACGTGAGCCTAGTCTCCCGATCACAAAGAAATGCTGTGGCACAGCACAAAAGGCACATGTTCCAGACCCCGTTCTGTCACTCCCAAGTGTGTGTGACCTTGGGCAAAGTGGTTCAAAACTTCAGTTTCATTGTCTCTACGGTGGACATGCTCTGCCCCCGAAGGCTGACGTGAGCTTCAGTGGGACGTACATGGAGGCCTCCAGTGCAGTGCCTGGCCGAAAGTCCTTAATAAAACCTGGTTTCCTACAGTGACCTTGTCGTGTTACAGAAAGGATTCTGGTTTAGGACGCAAGAGAACTTTGTTGTAGTCCTTGCTGGGCCACTGATGTAGCATCTTGAGCCAATCTCAGCTCACTTCTTCGAGGAAGCATGAAGGGGTGCACTTGAGGAGTTTGTCTGAAAAGCCTCCATAGAAATAACAGCAAAGGGGGGCCTGGGTTCTATCTTAAGCACTCCGCGGAGCACAGTTTGTGACCTCTGCTCTTCATTGTGAAGTTGGGTGGACATTCGCATTTCATTCCATCACACATCTTTGTGTGATGCGATGTACTATAGTATAGTATTTGAAAAAATCTCGGTAGAGTGAAGCCGCCAAAGTCGAAGCGCAATTGGGGAGGGACGACTGTAACAATGTTTCAGCTTCCTTCTTACAGAGTGGCAGCCCAGGGAAGGTGATTCTTTTTATTTTGAAACATGGATGTGAGAGAGATATACCAATCGGTTGCCTCCTGCATGCCCCCTACTGGGGATCGAGCCCAAAACCCGGGCATGTGCCCTGACTGGGAATCAAACCAGGACCTCTCAGTCCATGGGCTGATGCTCAATCCACTGAGCCACAGCGGCCCACTGAAGGCGATTCTTGATGGAACACTCTCAGGTGGCCTTAGCTATGTGTTCCTCCCAGATGGAGAGATTTGGGGTTAGAAGCTCCCTGAGGTCCCTCACTCCTGAAATTGTTTGCTTTTGACTTTTAAAAAATTTATCTTGCCTGGCCAGTGTGGCTCAGTGGATTGAGTGTCGTCCCATGACTGAGAGGTCCCGGTTCGATTCCCGGTCAGGGCATACGCCCAGGTTGTGGGCTCGATCCCCAGTGCGGGGCATGCAGGAAGCGGCCAATCGATGTTTTTCTTTCACATCGATGTTTCTGTCTCTTTCTCCCTTCCTCTCTCTCTAAAAAATCAATAAAAACATATTTTTAAAATTATCTTAATGAGGCTTATGTATAGTGAATTCTCTTGTTTTGTGTTTTGCCTTTGACCTTTATTCTATGAGAAATTACCGGAAGAACAGGAGTGCCTCCAGGCCTTGCAGCCCCTTCCAGACAGGAGCTTTTGATAAGTTAACACGATATTTCCTTCATGCACCTGTAAGGCCGTGGCATTTTGGTCGTGGCAATCGATGTATCAAAATGAATTTTGGGGAGAGTGTCATCAAGTTGAGCTTTATTTCCAAAAACACAAAAAACTCTGCCAGGGTGGGGGTGGGGTGGGGAAGGAAGATGACTTTCATTCTGAAATAAACAAGGTTGATGGCTTAGACATTACTGATGTCGTGCTAGTCAGTCTGAGATGTAGGCGCCATGGTAACCAATTGTTCCCAGAATCCATATTCCCGATACCCATTAAAACTGCACTGCTGAAATCATGTTCTCTCCATTTTGCTCATTTTAATAATAACGAGAACGTTAAAATGACATTTATACCGCACTTGTCTGTGAGGCGTTCTGAGCACTTCAGAGACAGTGTCTCATTCATCCTCGTCACAAAGCAGCGCAACGCTGGAAGCAGGTAATATTTGTAAGTGTATTAAGCTTAGGAAAGAGACCCCCAGGCTGGAAGAAATTGCAGTCATATAGGACAGTGTTGCCTTGCGGGCAGTAAAGAGGTGGAAACTCTGGGTCCTGGGTTGGCTCTCTGCCTTGTCCATCTCTCTCTCTGCCTCAGTTTCCTCAGTCAAATGGACAAGCATAGCCCCCATGCTACTGCAGCATTATGTGGGTGACTGCGAGTGCTAATCATAGTAACTAACTTTGGGGGTTTTTTGAGTCCTAAGAGCCTTTTATATATTCTTTCATTAATTCTCATGAAAACCCAGTAAGTGGGTATAGTTACTTAATCTACAAATAAACAAATAGAAATACAGAGGGTTTAAGGAATTTGCCTAAGGTAAGATAGCAATTAAACGGCAAGGGTGGATTTGACCCTGGGGAGATGGGCTACAGATGTTGTGGTGTTGCCATTTCCTTAGAGTGGCTCGAACTTTTACATTGCAACACAGTGCACACATGCACACACGTCTCCATATGCACACACATGTACACACACACACAGCAAGCCAAAGTTTCACTGAACAAGATTCACCCGTCCTTACCTTAGAATGTTAAATGCATTTTAGTCTTTTGTAGTCATCTCATTAATAAAAATGCCAACCTGAGCCACTGAATTGCTTTTATGATCACTAATAATTCGTGACCACAGTTTGAAAAGCTTTGTACTACACCATACTACTAGTTCGGTGCTCAGAGAGATGCAGGGAGTGTGTGTGATGGGGACATGAGGGTATTGGAGGGGATCAGAAAGTGTGAGGGGTGCACATTTGTGACTGAAGGAGCGTTTCTGGGGCTGCGGATGCGGGCCAGCAGCTGCCTCACTCTCCTTTCCTGCCTTGTAACTAATGGTCTGCAGTGTCTCATCAGCCTGCATGTCTGACCTTTACCTCTAAGTCAACCGAGGTGTTTCCTGAGCAGCCGTTATGTGCTGTGCCCGTAGTCCTCAGGCTCTGTCTGGGATGGTGACAGGGAAGCATAAGGCATGTTCTTGACTTCAGGGAAACTGCAAGCCCCCAGGGAAGGAAGACGGGTAGGTGAGGGGAGAACCCGGGCAGCTGAGTGGTGTAAGGAGCCACACAGCCTCAGATTCAAGCCCTGTCGCCGCCTCCTACTAGTGAAGCCTTGGACAACACACTTGACCTTTAAGAGCCTTCTCTCTGGCTGGGACTGCAACCTGAGTGCGATAGTGCTGGTGAGAACGTCGGGTGAAGCCTGCAGTGTGCTGGGGAGGCTAGTGGCTGCTGTCATAAGCAGTATGGCCATATATGGAGAGCCTAGTGTACCAGGGAGCATCAGGGGTGCAAGGAAGGGCTGGTGTACTGCAGCAGTCAGCGAAGCCTTCCTGGAGGAGGCAGCATTTGGGCTTAATCTGAAGGGGCATTTTCAGTTTCTGGCCAGAGGGATCCTGGTTGCAGTCAAGGGGTGGAGGCAAACAGATATGCAAGGTCCAACCAGCCGTGTGTAAACTCTGCTCATGTGGAGTCAGGCCACAGCTCCCGCTCCGACAGGGGGACCCTGAGCTGCCTCCAGGGGTTTTCATGCCCTGCTGGCCTGAGGCCCCTGGCAGACAAACACTCAGTTTGCTGAGGCTAGGGGTCACTGGAAGATACCTGCAATGTAAGAATGTTTTTTACATTATTAAAGAATTATAGGGGGAAAAAAAAAAAAGAAGAAGAAATGAATATTGTGGCAGTGTGTGGCCCTGTAAAGCCTAAAATACTTACTGTCTGGTGCTTTGAGCCGAAGTTGGCTGACCCGTGCCTTGGCCCATGTGCAGAGTCACTGTTTCGTGTCAGAAGGCTTACTTAGTTCTGAATCACCGTCTAGTCACTCTCCCTGCCCTTCGGTCACATCCTGCACCCTGGAGAGGAGGGACAGGAACACGTGGCTGCTCATTCCTCAGTGCGTGGCTCCGAGAACTCCCCTTTCCTCTCAAGGCACATGTGCGTGGCACTGAGTGTGTGTCTGTTCATCTCCTTTGACAGGCGGCCCATCAGTGACTAGCGCCAAATGCCCAAAAGCTGGGCGACAGCCCTGGTACCGATTATAACAACAGCCGTGAGAATATTCCCCCTGACGCAGCTTTCCGGTTTTCCAATATAAATAACCTTGGAGGCCAAACTGCGAATGTGATTTCTCTTCACCCTCTACCTGGTATTTATAACAAGCATGCAATGTGAAATTGGATCTTCATAAGCAGTTAGCCTGGAAAGTCACAATGTAGTCAAGCCCTTCATTTAGTTTTTTAAAAAATCAAGAGAAAACCAAAGGTGAGTGGTTACTTTGTGTGTGTGTGTGTGGGGGGGTTAATAGTATTTTGAAGACAGGCTCTTGTGCAGCTCAAAGGTATTGTGGGGAGAAAGAGCCTCTCGGACGGACAGACGGAGGCAGTGTGCCAAGGGGCTGTGGGCGAGAGGCGGTGAAGGGCAGGTTACCGTAGCTGCGGAAAATGCAGCACTGCCCTGTGCGGCGGTCAGACGGGCTCTCCCGAACGATGGTGGGACTTTCCTACGTGAGTTAGAGGCCTTTGGATAGGTTTGGATAGGTTTGAGACTGACCTTGTCTCTCTCATACAGCAAAATGCTACCACTTGCAAAGAGAACAAGAGGATTGCGAAGGAACATTCTGGTTGAATACCTTCCAGAGAAAAGATAGTTTGGGGAGAAATACTCCAATTTGCTTCAGAAGCTTGTTTGGGGGCCCATTCCTGAAGTGGTCCCATTCCTCTACAGCCTTGGATGGCTCTGAAGAGAGCTGTGATTTTTAAAAACCCGAGGGAACACAGTGTTCATCTGCTCTCCTGGGGCCTCAAGCAGATGTCACAGCGCCTACGTAGCCCAGAGGGGCCAGCATACGTGTTGTTTGCTCGGCCTGACACTTGCGTGTGTGTTCAGAGAGCGTGACCACCACTAGATAGCACAGCCACCTTCAGTTGGCCGGGTGTCCCACTTCCTGTGGTGCTGCACCAGGCTGCTTCGCACATTTGGCCTCAAAGTGATTGGAGTTCAAGAGGTATGGTCTGGGTCTGGGGACTGCACTGAAGTCTGGCACCTACCTCTGCCCTTCCTGCCCCATTGTCTTGTGGCCACAGAGTGCTGGCCACAAAGGTTTGTGGATAGCAGGCAGCTTCCCGAAGCTCAGCTCTGCTTCTGGAAAAACAGCCCCGAGCCCCCCTGTGCTGACAGCAGGTCACAAACCCCAGCCTTCTCCCTGTGAGCTGTGGCGGTCAGGGCAGGCCGTCTTCTGCTTACAAATAGGTTGCATTCCAAAGTTAGTTTTTAAACTTTTGGTTTAGAAACTGGATTTGTTTTCCAGTAGAGACCTCTTCATGTACACATGCAGTTTTTTCAGAGAGCAAATATTTACTAAAGGCCTACCATGGAAGGAACTGAGAATACCAGGAAGCACAAGACTTTGAATGTGATTTCAGTCAGGAGCCATCTGTACTTAACAAACCAATGTAGTCATCAATGCTGTACATTGGAGGGGGCTATGTAGGGGGTTCCAGGAAGGGCCCTAATACATGGAGTGATTAACACAACTGAATTACTCATTTTCTTCTCCTCCTCCTCCTCCTCCTCCTCCTCCTCCTCCTTCTTCCTCCTTCTTCCTCCTCCTCCTCCTCCTCCTCCTCCCATTCCATTAATTTAGCTGTTATGCTAGGTGTTAGGAGGAAAGCAATTTCTTTGAACTAATTTACGGAGGATATTTTTCCATTTATTTATTTATTTATTTATTTATTTATTTATTTATTTATTTGATAGAGTGGAAGGGAGGGAGGGAGAGAGAGAGAGAGAGAGAGAGACATTGATGTGAGAGAGACACATTGATTGACTGCCTCCCTCAGGGCCCTGACCAAGCCAGGGATTGAACCTGCAACCCAGGTACATGCCCTTAACTGGGAACTGAAACCAAAACCCTCTAACCCCTGAGCCAAACTAGCCAGGGCTGTTTAAACTAATTTAAATTTACACGCAACTAGGACTTAGTGTGTGTGGGGTGGAGTGGAGTGGGGGGGGGGGGTAGGGTCAGGGGCTGTCAGTAATCCCTGAAAGGAAATTCAATCTAAGACTCAGATTCTCCAAGGTTTGGCCCTAGGAGGAGATTCTTCAGCAGAGAAATGTCTTACCATGTGCTTTGACTCAGCTTAAGAATTTCACCTGCTTTTTGAGATGATTTTGCTTCCATCCCCATCACACCTCCTTAGTGGTGGAATTATCTTTTATTTGGGTTCCAAAGTCAGCATAAAGGTAGAAAGCCTGTGTAGTCACAATCGCCCTAAAGTCAGAGGGGCAACACATTGGAGACCAAATTACTCTCTTAGTAATCCTAACCACACCTCTTTTTCATTCTGTGATGGAACAGGTCATGATCGTTCAGCTGGGAAGCAGGTGAAGTAGTTGTGTAGAAGAAACAGAAAAATACGAATCTTGAAGCACTAAAATTATGCTCAGAGTGGTGATGGCACATGTACTGAGAGGCAGGTGGTGGCCGCAACCTGTCGAGACAAGTCTAGATCCCCACATCCCGTGTCAGATCCACTTCATGCGATGCGGAAATTCTGTAGTTTGGGCCTCAGGTCTGAGCCCGAGGGTCCCGGTCCCGGGCAGATGCCTTAGAAGTGCATGTCACGAACACACACGCAGACTCCACAAACACACAGAGGCTCTGCCACTCGAATCTGCTTCTCTACCTGTAACTGTAAACATTCGCTCTCTTGACTGGGCTGCGCTGCTCAGGTCCCAGTGAATGCTCCCCCACCTCTCTTGCCAATGCCCTTGAAACAAGAGACAAGCGCTCCTGGTCCCGTGGAAGTTGTTGAGTCACACCACTGCAGATGGCAGTCAGCTGCTGCTGTGCCGTGCAGGGGAGATGTGAGTGGCAGAAGTGCTTAGGTAAGAGGGAAAAACTAATTAATTATCTTGTCAAGTCCTTCTTCTCAGACGGCAGAGATGCGTCAGGTTCTCACTGGTGAGCATCGTTTCCCAGCAGTGCTGCACGCCCATTTTCTCGCCTCTTCTCTGTCCCAAGGTGTGGTTCTGGAGGTACTCACGGACTCCCAACAGTGGCACGTGGTGACTAAGGCACATTGTTCAATATTAAAAATTTCATATTGCTCTGAACTCTGTGTAGGTTTCTGTGAGAATTGACGCTTTGCACTGGCAGCTGGAAAGGCATGGGCTGCTGCAATTAGGGGTAGTCTTATTTAGAAATATTTAATAAGATTTAATTTAGATTAAAAGTAAATTAAAACCAGCTTTATTTAAATAATCCCTATATGAATTGTTGGTATGAATTCAATATAATTAATATTTTCTAGTATTAATAGACAATTTGAATTTTTATATTTACTGTAGTTTAAATTTTTGATAGAAAATATGTTCCACTTTTATAGACTGAATACAATCACATTGTATTTTTTTATTATTTAAATCACTATTCTCAATAGAATACACATTAAACATTTGATTTATAACAACATAATTAGCACTTTTTCTGAAATAAAGGGCAGGTAAATAAATTTCATGAAACAAATGTGTGGTGATTTATGAATTATTTATGTTTTTATTGCATTAATCATTCAACATTGCTGGAGTATGACCAGGACACCCAGCCATGTGTAATGACCAACAGCTTTATTCATCTCTGATATTTTGCAACTTTCAGTTATATAAAAATCATAACTTCAAGCACATTAAAAATTCTGTTGTTACGAAGGTGTATTTGTCAAGGAAGGAGGCTAGAACACATCTTCTTGAATAATTCGGCAGCTTGATTTGTAACTTTTAAATATTTATATGGGCCTCCATATGAATTCTTGTATTGATGTCAAGTCAGAATCACCCAGACTATTCAATTACTCCCGAGTCTCACCAGCAAAGAGTTGAATTCTGGTAGTTACTAATATGTAGGATTATGAGATTTGTTCAAACTCAGCGATGGAATTAGGCTTCTAACCTCATCCATTTGCTGGAGTCTGGATTATACCTATTTATGGAATACAGAGGGTGTTTTGCAGCTGCTTTTTGAAAACTTGTTATGGCTGGTAATTGTTTCAAAGCTGCCGTTGATAAAGTGCCCAGAGCTATCAGCTGAGCGTGCTGTGGAGGGGAGCAGGCTCGGTTCCTCCAGTCTCCTTGGCTTTGCTGTAATTTAGTTCAGAGGAGCAAGGGCCCTTGCAGATTAGAGTAAACTGAGAGCATCAGAAAGGCTCTAGTGAGCAAATGTGGAATCAGTCCTTATTACAGGAAAACACATCTTTGAGCGCGTGGCATTCCGTTGACCGAGAACCTGATGACACACGTGTCTCCTGCCACATCTCTAAGGTCCGTCTAGTTACTCCAGTAACCCCACTCCCCACTGTCCTTTTACAATTGGATGGCAATATTATAATTTTTTAAAATTATAAAATAGTTGTTTAAAACCATTCATGATTCATCCTGACACAACTGTTTAAACATTGTTTTTTCTTTAATGATTTTTTAGAGAGAGAGGAAGGGAGAGGGAGAGAGAGATTAGAAACACCGTTGAGAGAGAACATCCATTGGCCACCTCCTGCATGCCCCGCACTGGGGATTTGGCCCACAATCTGGGGATGTGCCCTGACCTGGAATTGAACCAGCGACCTCTTGGTGCATGGGTCGACGCTCAACCACTGAGCCACACCAGCCGGGCCTGACACAACTGTTTTTATTGTGACATATTAACATACACACACACTATTGCATTATTCCAATCAGCATGTGTCTATATTATTTATATTCTGTTTTTTTTGTTTTAAATGTCATGTCATATATATATTTTTTTGTTCCCATAGTCCCCATAATTTTCATTTTTAGAGTCTGGATAATACAGTGGGATGATTTTAAATGCCTTTTTGTTACATGAAAATTTGAGAGCAAAAGAAAGGACTAGTTTATACCCCTTAGAGAGCTTTGAGTTTTTATTAGTTCTGTGGCATCAAAATCACTCCTTAAAACCCCTGCTGATTTCAATTTGGCAAGAAAATGATTTGGTAATCAAAAGTTTAACTAATTAATGCATATATTGGAGTTAGCATATTTATTTTAGGTCCAATTTTATGATGTAATAGACTTAACCTTGATGTGTGAAGTCCCCATATAATTGATGTATACAGGACGTATGGGCCTCTTTTCTAGATCTATTTTTTTCTTTCATTGTTTTATGAGGCTTTTAAACTGTATACAGAGATTTATCGTTCTTGCTTTTATGACAATTTTTTTGTCCTACCTGTGATTTATTTTTCACTAATTTGTTTTCAGAGAACCACCTTGAAAAGTAACTCTCCAACAAACACTCCTCATGTGGGGAAATGAGGTTTGCTCTGTGATGATGTGCCTTCCAGAAGGAGCTAGGTTAAAAAGTCACCACTGCTGGTATCTGTACCAGGTCCGGGGAGGGGAAGGCCCTGGGTACTGGTGAGAGGTGAAGGACCGTGGTCCAGGACAACCTCAGGAGGTGACGGGAGGTCTGGCGTAGCTCACTACTACAAGCATTCATTCAGTTGCAGGGATCAGCACAGGGAAGTTTGGGGGAGGGATGGCAAGCCAGGTGTGGTGGGGGGTTGCTTTGAGGAAGGGGGCAGTACAGAGTTATAACTCATTCAAGAAGCATGTGGGCAGGTATTGACATAGTGGGGAAGGCACAATTACTGGATGAAAGCAGATTTTTCTTTCTTTTTTTAAAAAAATATTTTTTTCTTTATTGATTTTAGAGGGAGAGGGAGAGAGAGATAGAAACATCGATGAGAAAGAACATCGATTGGCTGCCTCCTGCACGCCCCCCACTAGGGATCGGGCCCACAACCTGGGCATGTGCCCTGACCGGGAATCGAACCGGTGACCTCTTGATGCATGGGTTGACGCTCAACCAGTGAGACACACCTGCTGAGCAGAAAGCAGATTTTTCCATCAAATTTTAAAAAAATCTCTTAATTGGTGTAGAGACCTCTAGACTGGAGCAATATGTACATTTTTCTTGGGAATCTGTATCAAGCGCCCAGCACAAAGCTGGCATGCTGCCAGCAGTCACCCTTTCATTCACTCCACTACTACTGAGCATCCTCTGTGTACTGGGCCTCTGAGACACAAGCAGATTAAGAAATGGCCTCTACCTTCTATTTTCTTCTAGTTTAATGGAATAGATCGACACATAAACCAGATGTTACAATTCAGAGCAAAAAGTGCTAACACAGAGTCGTGGCGAGGTGCCATGGAAACAGTCATTCATTCAGCATGTCTACTAAGTTTCTGTTGTGCACCAGGCATTGTCTAGATGCCAGGGATCCAGGAGAGAAAAATGTGGATAAAAATCCCAGCCCACTGATGCCAGAATTCCCTCAGAGAAATGATTTTGTTGCCTCTGCCTGTACCCTGGAAGACTTCTTGGAGGAGATGCTGCCAAAACTATGTCTAAAGGGAAGTTGGAGTTGGGTAGCAAGAATGAAGGTGGGATGGGGGCAGGAATGGAGTGGGGGGTCAGAAATCGAAGAGGGAGGAATGGGAGTTGGTAATGGAGGTGGGACGGTGCAGAGGAGGAAGACAGTGAAGTAGCATAGAAGATGGGAGGTAAGGTGGGGAGGCAGGCTAGGGGGGCAGGGAAGGAGGTAGGGTCAGGAAGAGAGGGAGGTGGAGTATTGTGGGGTAGCAGGTGGTTTTCTAGGACAGTGTGTGTAACAGGACTGACAAGCAAAGCAACATGGTTAGGCCTGAACTTACATTTCATTTATAAGGAGAAGGATGACCTGATCCTGGTCCCAAGGGGTATATGATGGTGTGGGGCAGACAAGGCGAATGCAGAAAACAGGTAAAGTGCTGCACAGCCTGGTCAAAGGAGGTGTTGAATATTGCAACTCCGGTTGTAAATTGTTCATTGGCACACCAGTAAGCTCCAACCTGCTCTCTGTGCTCAGTCCTTATCCCTGCCTGTCCCTCCAGTCATTTATTAAATATCTGCTAGCACCTCCTAAGTCCTGGGCACAGTTGATCCTGCCCATGCAAAGATAAAGATAATTTAAAGACAAATTCTGTTCTTCCAGGGCCTCATAACTATTAGGAGGGAAAGAAAGTTTGTACAGCCCTGGCCGGTTTGGGTCAGCCGTTAGAGCGTGAGCCTGCAGACCAGAGAGGCCCAGGTTCGGTTCCCGCTAAGGGCACATACCTCACTTGCAGTTCATCCCCAGCCCCGGTTGGGGTTGTGTGGGTGACAACCAGTCGATGTATCTCTCTCACGTTGATGTTTCTCTCTCTCTCTTCCTCTCTCTCTCCCTCCCTCTCTATCTGAAGATAAATGCAAAAATAAAATAAAATAAAATAAAAAGTCGTGTGAGGATAAAAAAAATTTAAAAAAAGGAAGGTTGTACAATACCAAGGAGTTAACAGCTTTTTCAGAAGCAGAAGCCAAACCTGAGTGGAACACGGAGGAGCTGGCTAATGTTTTCAGTAGGGCCTTGTTACTGACAACACGCCATTTTCATTTCCCAATGCTCAGGTATTTCCTTTGTTCTGGATGGTCATTTTCTCTGAAGACCACTTCCCACTCTCTTCCTTATGGAGATCCTCAGCTGCTGGTCTGACTGCAGTCCAGAGCTACAGATTTCTCAGAAGGTTTTATATTATAATAATCAACTGAATATGTGTCCCAATTAGACTGCAGGCTGCCTGAGGATAGGAGACCTCTTGTTCCAAAATATGTTTGCAGAATTGAAGTAGAGAGGAATTCTTTAAAAATTTTAGACTATCAGAGTAAAAAGAGTATGGCTTGGCTTTTTTGGTACAGCTATTAACCCTTTGATTTTCGTTGTTGTTGTTGTTGAAAGTATTACAGAGCCCCCCCCCTTTTTCCCCCACTGATTTGTTTTTGAATGCCTACTCTCCAGATATCACCAACACAATGCAATCTGTCGATAAGACAAAGCCGAGTGTGTTATTTGTGCGATAAGGGAGAACGACACCTCCATAGCTTCGGTGGTGTCCAAGAGCGGGCGGCATCGTTGGAACTTGCTGAGAAGTAGAAGTTTGGTTTAAGGAAGATCTCAATGTTTCAAAGGGGACTTGATTAGCATGGGCAAGGACCCTATTATAACAGTTTAGGATTGGTGGAAACAGAAAGGCAAGGATCTTTGAGGCACAGGATCCAAAGAGTTTTAGGGCATGAACCAACCACCTGTTGATAAATGGAAGAGTTGATGGGTCCTGCAGGAAGTTCCTCTAATGAATAATCAAGTTGCCAGCCTGAGCGAGAGTCTTCTGGAATAGAAGGATCAAGGCTATCATGATGGAATCGTCAAGTCATGCTCGTGTAGACAGTAAGCTGTGTGTAGGGCGGGTAGCTCTGGATCTCACTTGTTCATGAAGCAGGAGGAAATGGAAGGCAAGAAGACCGGAGAGGCTTTCTCTACAGTTTTGTTTGGGAATCTGGATTTTTGCTTAGGCAAAGGAGGCCTCTGTCCCTGAAAATGTGCTCCATGGATGAGATGAGCTTTCTTGACAGATTGCTAGCTGCTGACCCTGTGGGCTTGTCACACGCACGTGGTGTGACTCTCCATCTTCACTCATAGCTGTCGCACCTGCTGCCATTCAGTGGTGCAGTGAGTCCCTCTTCCCTTGTTCTCATGTCCCATCTTTCTGTTGACATTTCTCTTTCTGGAGGGTGTTTACTAATGCAGAGACCACCAGATGAAAATGTCGAGGAACTTCAACATACTTTAGTTCACATTTCATTAGGTCAGAAAACGGCGTGCTCTTCCATTTCGTGCCGACTGCCACCAGCTCACCTCTAAGTGCACAGTGAGAACCATTCCTTTTTTTAATCATGCGGCAAAATCTCACCCAGGGAATCTGAAATTGATTTTTCTCCCCTCTGTCCAGACAGTGCAGCCGCAGGCACCTTTTTGGTACCCTCCATGGTGAAATGGAAGGTAAATCCTTTGTTATGTGGGGTGAAGCAAATTTCAGGAAAAAATAAGTTTACCTCTTCCAGCCAGCTTTCTGCAGACCCCTGCAAGGCTGCTTGCAAAATGCAGCTTTTCAAATCCCACCAGAGATGGTATTAAACTCTCTACTTGCAGCCTGAGTTGAGCACTAAATGGTCAAAATAAGCGATTGAGTTTCTGAGTAATAGCAGGTGGGCAGTGACATAGCAAGAACTGCCATCAGCACACCCAGGGTTTCTGCAAAACGCCTCCCTCTCCAACCGAAGACGTGGCCCAGTGCTCCTCTCCTTAATGGAGCTGTTTGAGTTTCCACTGGGTTATCCTGGGTTCAAGGGCTTCTCATCAGCCCCCTTTTTTGTTGTTATTTTTACTTTGCAAAAACATGCCACTGCAGTTCTCATCATCTTTGTTCCTCAGTTGCACTGAGAGCAAGTGTGTTATTAATGAAGCACCGATCCTTTTTTTTTTTTAAGTGTTTTTCCAGCAGGCCTAGATAATTGGCATTTATTATCATTTTCTGCTGCCTTCTGCCTAGAATATCAAGGACTCTTGGAATTATTTTCCTTTTCCTAGAGGCCCATTTCCCCACCCCCCTATATTCCCTACTTCTCTTCTTTCCCTCAACCTTCTAGCATCCCCTGGTCTAATCTGTGGCTAGCTGACAGTCAGCTTGGAAAAGAGAGGGAATGGCCCAGGTGGAAAGGATCAGTGGTAGAACTTGTCCATCACCTTGCTGCAGGGCTGTGGCATGAAGCTGTCAGCATCCCTATTGACCTGTATCAGTTTCGGTATCCTTTGTTCATGGCCCAGGTCCTGGCATGCTTAAGGAAGGCTCAACGTGACAGCCTCTGGGACCAAGACTTGAAGGAGTGTGATGGAATCAAAGCCGTCTGATGGGTGTCTCGATGGCGCTGCCCAGTCCCTCGGTTGTCACTGTGCCTGCTGAGGCCTCCGCCACTCTCAGCACAGAACTCGTGCAAGGCTGATGGCCGCGGATGTTGTGTTTTCTGTAGCCGTCCCCTTGCAGTAGTGTTTCATAGAATCCCAGAGTAAGTGGGGTTGGCGTCTGTCTTTCTGCTGGCCCCCACTTTGTAATGGGCATTTAATTATAGGAGCTCAGCTGTGAGGTTTGCTGTACCTTCTGTGACACATTAGCCTTGTGAACTTCCATGTTCTCCCCTGCGTTATTGTTGTTACCTGTGCCTGGGATTCGTAGGAGTTCTGCAGGAAGGGATTTATAGAGTACCCAGCACCGTCCAGGCACTTGTCAGCCTCTCTATGGTTGTGTATTCCTCCCTCGCACTTCCTTTGCCTACACCCACTGAAGCCCAGGCAGGCTGCTGGGTGCTGGTAGGTGCCTAGGGAATAGACGCCGAATTGAGTGCCACCGGAGAGGAGAAGAGACAAGACAGCTTCTGCATTGCGTTTGAACTTCTTCCCTCTCTGCCAGCCAGCTGAGCCGACGTAAGATCAATAACAGCCAACCATTTCCTTTTAATTAGTATCTCCAATTCTGAGGCTTCAAAGAATTCCAGCAAACTGTAGAGTTGAGTTTTTAGTTTGCTTATAAAACACTGTGGAACCAATTTGGTGAAAGGTACCCAAGTTTTCCTTAGCCATCTAACTCACTTTGCCGTTTGTGCTTGAGTTGCTCTGGTTTTCAGCCTAGATTTCAGCTTTTCTTAGTGCTCACAGGTAGAGGCCAAACGAAAAGGTAGGTGAGACCATGAGCTGCCCCAGAGGGCTTGGGCAGAGGTGATGACTGAGGTGGAGGTGACCAGGAGGCTGTTTCTCAGAGGGGGGCCCAGGGAGACATGCGAGGTGAACTGAATTTGCCACTATGGAGGGTGTGTGCGTGTGTGTAAGTGCATGTGTGTGTGGGCACGTGTTTGTGCATGCATGTGTGTGTGCAAGCACTGTTTGTGCATGCATGTGCACATGTAAACAGACGTGTGAGCACGTTTGTGCATGCATGTGCATGAGTGAGCGCATATGTGTGCAGGCACATGTTTGTGCATGCATGTGCGTGTGTAAGGACTCAAATGTACAGCAGTGAGTAAAACACTCCGTACATGTGAGGGCAGAAACCAGGCTGCCTCCACATCATTGCTGTTCTATCTCCCTGGAAGGCTCTGCCCTCTGATCTTCCCAAGGCTTACCCATTCTTCTTTTCTGGCCTCTGACACCTTCTCACCACTGCCCTCTGTCCCCATTCTGCTTTATTGTTCTTCAGAGTACTCGCCACTTCTCGGCATCGTATCACATAGCCATTTGTTTATGTCTCCCCCAGTGCATGTCTAAGCCCCGTGAGCAGGGACCTTGTTCATTTTGCTCATTGCCCCATTCTCAGCAATGTTGAGTGAATGAATGAGTGGGTAGGTAAGTATTTTGAGTGCCTGGGGCAGGAAGCAGCTAGATGAAAGGTTATTATAGAGATAGGCTTGTCAGCAGGCTGAGTGGGAGGAACACCATCGAATTAACTCTCCCAGTATCCTCTTCTTCTCCTTCCTTTCCTCTCGTCCCCATGCTATTTCAGTGGTTACACTGTTTTTCTTAGGACTTACATTTGTGCTAGTAAATATATTTACAGCTTTGAATATTTTTTTACCTCTCAGATACAGAAGATAATGAATGGTAGCTTCTTCCTGCCCCCACCCCTGTTAGTTATATCAGATTTACACTGTCAGGGTTTATAACATTTACAGCCCATTGTTTTTTTTATTATAAATCCCCAATTTGTTTTTGTTTTAGTCCTACATTTAAATAGATTCAGTGTTCCTCCCAAGGCCTTTGCTATTGTTTTCTTTTTTTATGAGTTTTTTTTTTTCTTTATTGATTTTAGAGAGAGAGGAAGGGAGAGGGAGAGATAGAAACATCGATGAGAGAGAAAATCGATTGGCCGCCTTCTGCATGCTCCCCCACTGGGGATTTGGCCCACAACCTGGGCATGTGCTCTGATTGGGAATTGAACCAGCAACCAATTTGTGCATGGGTCAATGCTCAACCACTGAGCCACACCAGCTGGGCTCCTTTTTATGAATTAAAAAAAATTTTTATTGAATTTATCTGGGTGACATTGGTTAATAGAATTATATAGGTTTCTGGTGTACTATTCTATGATACATCATCTGTATATTGTATTGTGTGTTCACCACTCAAGTCAAGTCTCCTTCCATCACTATTTACCGCCCGCCCCCCTTTTCCCTCTTCCACCTCCCCCACCCCTTACCCTCTGGCAGTCACCATACTGTTGTCTGTTTGGTAGGAGGAAAGTTCTTCCTTTAATAGTCTCTTCAAGATAGGCTCATGGGAACAAAGTACCTTAAATTATTGCATGTTTAAAGAATGTTGATTCCTAAAAAAAAAAAAAAGAATGTTGATTCTTGCCATTATAGTGAATGCTAGTTTTTTGGATATAAAAATCTTGAGTCACACTTTGTTTTTTTGAAGATTAAGCTACCTAGCTGTCTTCTAGTCACAAATGATGCAATGGTAAAGTCTGAGGCCAGACTTTCACTGCAGCATGAGTGAGGGGTGCCTGGCTGCCCAAAGAGTCTCTCTTTATTGCTGAAGCCTTTTACGTGTATCAGATCATGTTGGTCAAAGTTTTCCTGGAAACTCTGTGACCTTCAATGTAGATGAGTCTTTTTTTATTTGGGGGAAGATTTATTAAATCACATATATGAATACCCTGTTATGTTTTTGTCAGTCTTTTTTTTTTTAATCTTTTCTTCTTTAGTCCCTTTAAGCTCTTATTTATTTCCATTCATTTTTGTCTCACTGTTTTGTTCCTTTCTGTGTTCTTAGGAGTGTCTCTTTTTCCTTATGCTGCTTTTACTTTTGCCTTGATTTCTATAATGATTTTATTTGTTTTTTTTTTATTTTACTTTTTCCTAGATTTCTGCTAGCTTATGTTTCAAAGTCTTCTGTCTTACCATGTTTTCCAAGAGCTCTGATATATCTGCTGTTCGTGTGTGTGTGTGTGTGTGTGAGGTGAATATGTGTGAGTGTGTGATTGTTTCATTAATTTTCAAAACATTCCTGGCAAAGTATTTGGTCATGTTTTTGTATCTACTCCACAGCAATGTTTTTCTGGCAAATAGCCTTTGCCATTACATTTCCTGTTCTTTTTCTTGTAATATTTTTTATAGACCTATACTTCATTATTAGTTATTTAGTTTTGAATTAGTGGAAAATTTTGCCCAGACCATCTATTTATAATTTGTAGGAGGTTTGTATAGGGAAGGGAGCAGTGTTCAAGGAGGAATTTTCCTTCATTCTAGCATTTGTGTGAGTCTTTTCAGCCTTCACCACTTTCTAGCCACTAAGATCAGCAATCATAGGGCTGTTCACAATGCCAGATGTTCCCTCTCCCTTGTCCGGTAGAAAGAGGGCTTTCTGCACATGACATGTCTGTGTGGCCCCTTATTCAACCCATCCTCATTTGCTCCTCAGAATAAAACTTGGCCCAGGCTCAAGCTGACAGCATTTTGCAACCTATTTTCATTGTTCAGAAGAAGGGATTTTGACTCTCTTCCTCTGGGCGTGCTCCTCACCTTGGTGGGTTCTTTCTTGCTCCTTCTGCAATGGCAGCCCTGGGGTGTCCTCTCTGCTCCGTCTGCATTCTGTGTCCCTTGTGTTCAGAGAGCCAGGTCTCCTGGGATCATCGGAGGTAGAATTTGTGTTTGTGTCTCTGGTTTCATGGTTATTGTTGAGAAGGGAAGAATGGATGCTAACTGTGTGTTACCACAGTCAGCAGGGCAGACCTCAGCCCTTTCTGAGCAATTCCTTTCTTCACTAACACAAAGTCTGTTTTTCTACACTTCCGGTTCCCTAAGAATAGCTGTTTTCTCCTCCCTTTCTGGCTCTTTCCCGGTTTCCACGTGAGATCACAGTCTTTGTCCCCAGAAAATCTTACCCTGTCCTCTAGATCCCACTGTGCTTATAGTCCATACTGAGTGTAGTGTCTACTGCTGCCTAGCATCACATCACCTTTCTCTGCACATGTGCACTTACTTCACTAGTTACCTGCAGGGCCTTGGGGGCACAGTCTGGAGTATGTGTACTCTGTGTCCTCGCTAGTACTCACTCAAGTGATCTGTGGGTCAGGTGCTACGTTCATGCTCATGGATTACTCCCTTACCCTTTGCTACGATATTTAGAATTCTTGCATGGTGCCTCATGAACTCTGAGTTTGTGTATTTCCTTCCTGGGTATTCTTCTTACTGAATTAGATAGCTGTGTACTTGGCATGTATTATATATGACGTGTACTCAGTCACAAAGACTTTATAACACATACACTGCCTCTGGTAAAGAACTATGGGTAAGCACTCTCCTTGAATTTAGATGACATTAGTCAATGTCATAAGAAATAACTTTAACTTTTAGTTGTCTTGAGGATTATATAAGTCAGTGCTCCTTTTAAAGCCATGCTCCCTAGTTAGAGCCTTTACCATTATGTGGTGATGTTTCTTGGTCACATTCCAAAGTGTTAGACCTAAAAGTAACAGGGACATGCCAGATCAATGATTCTCTTAGGGGCTCTCAAACCTCCTTCAGCAGAGGCATTTCAAAACCTGGAATTGTCAGTTACATAGTTTGAAAAAACAAATGAACAAACAAACTAACAAAAAACCTCCATGGAATCCTGATAAAACCTCTTAGAAGTGTGCCTCCCCATTTCCACTCCCAGGATTTGGTCTAATGCCTGTGCTTCAGCTGTAGGAAGCAGGCACAGGGCAGGAAGTGACTTGTTCAAGGTAACACATTTCCTGTGTGTTTTTCCCAGCCTGCTTTGTTGCTCTTGCCCTTCAAATGTTAATCCACAAACCACAGATGGATACTTCCTCTGAGGAATGGATCTGATATATCTGAAGGTCATCTCATGTTAAAGTCAGGCTTTTTGTGTGGGCTAGGCTGAGAGGAGGAAGAAGACACTATTTTAGGAAAAATGAAGCCATTGCAGCAGAATGGAAAATGTGCATTTGACACCAATCGATGAACCTGTGCTCAAGCTGAGATGCCCAGATATGATAAAGGGGTAGAAAAGCATCAGTGGTAATTTTGAAACAGAGCAGCCTCTTTGACCTCAGCCAGTTTGAGTCTCAAAGGAATAGACCGTTGCTTCTCCAAATAAGAAAAAAGTGGAGGGCAAGGTTAATTTCCAATTTCTGGGAAGGTATGCTTAAAACATGATCGATTTGAAAACTCTGCCAATAATTTCTTTCTCTGTCTCTTTTTCTTTCTTTCTTACCTTTAACCTCTCTGTTGCTGAAATACTAGTCTTTTAAATGTTATTTAATATCAGTAAGGCACCTATCACTGTAACCCCGGATGCAAAAGAGACACATAACCACAGAGCACAGCCAACTCCTGATAGGGGCTTGTTCTGGGTTAAGGCTTTGGGTGATAGGTCAGCAAAGCCAAGAAGAGGCTGCCAGGGACATCCTGGAACTCGTTGGCCCAGGCTGTGCACGCCTGGCAGGGGAATGGACTGGAGAGAAGGATGGAGCATCTGAGAGGCTTGGCCTATACTGGATTTTGGGGAGGGGAGCTGAGATGACGAGGAGCAGAGTGGGTGCTGACCCTGCCAAGAAAATCCCAGAACCATCTGGCTCCTTTGATGACTCTTGCCATGGAATAATAATGTAGGACCCTTGTGGGCATTTTCTCATTCTACAGATGAAGAAAATGAGATGTTAATAAATGGAGTGGCTTGACTACAGTTACAACAAAGTAGCTCTGGACAGAGCTCAGTCTGGCCTTAACTCTGGGCTCACCTCACAGCCCTTTCCACAGTGTATCAGTGCTCTCCTTGTCTGTTACTGCTAGTCAGTATTTGCTAAGTACTTGCTAAATGCCTAGTGTCATGCTAGAGGTAATGCCACGGGGAAAAATTGTTATGACATTAATTCCACCCTATGAGGAGTTTACTTACAAATATTAGTAAGTACATTTTCGATTTCGAAAGTGACATACTACATTGCAGAAAATTTTGAAAACAGCAAGAACAAGAAACGCTAAAATAATCTCGGCTTGTTAAAACAACTGCTATAATTATTTTGGTCTATGGCCTTCTGGTCATTTTCCTCATACATTTAGCTTTTTAGAAAATCCAGGGGAAACTGTATTGCCCATACAATTTCATTTCTTGCTGTTTTCACATAGTTTTTTGTTGTAAGTAATTTACCCCATAATCACTTCCATGGCAGTAGGATATTTGCAAAGAGCTTAAACACGAAGCATTTACTAACCATAGTATTAAAGTATTTTGTTGTATTAACTCAATAAGTGTCTGTTAAGCTCCTTGCGCTCAGGCTCACCTGGCAGCCGTTGCCCTGGTGATAGTCATGTTGACGTGCCAGGGGATTCGGGATGTTCGGAGCCATGTTAGTGGGAGCCCCACACTCGTATGGGAGCTCCAGGCTTTTTTCTGGTCCCTCTTACATCAGTGGGGCACTTGATGGCACCAACCACAGTCAGGCTGGCTGGGGCCAAGATGCAAGGCAGCTAGGTCATCACAGGTCCACCCACCATTTTCTTCTGTAATTTATCCTCACAGTCATCTCCTCGGTGAGGGAGGGATTCCTACAACTGAGCAGATGAGAGCAGCAGCAGTTTGTAGTCACATACATGCACAGCCAGGGGTAGGGAACACTGCTCACCACCTCGGGCCACGCGGGGCTTGCACTCAGAACAGAAGGAACAACAGGGGCGTGGGCAGCAGACTCCATAGTACAGTCATCTCCCTTTATCCACAGGGCACATGTTCCAAGGCTCCCCAGTGGATGCCCGAAACTGCAAACAGTAGCCAACCCTGTATACACGATGCTTTTTTCCTATACATAAATACCTTTTCCCTTAAAGGAAGTCCTTTACGGTTTCTCTTTGGATTATCAGAATGGCCAGCTTCACTACTCTTGCGCTTGGGGTGATTATTAAATAAAATAAGGGTGATTTAACATAAGCACTCCGATACCACAGCAGGAGCTCTGATAACCGAGACAGCTACTAAGTGACTCAAGGTCAGGGAGCCTGTGCAGATGCTGGGCAAGGCAATGATTCATGTCTCAGGTAGGACAGCGTGAGAGTTCAGCACATACTCAGAATGACACATGATTAAAAACGTTTGAACTGTTTATTTCTGGAATTTTCCATTTAATATTTTTGGACCGTGGTTGACCGTGAGTAACTAAAACCACAGGAAGTGAAACTGCAGATAAGGGGGATGACCGTATCAGGAGAGTGGGGTGCCCCCTGGATTTTGGGGGAGGATGTGATTGGCTCGTTTGAATAATTTCGAAGCTGCCACAAAACTGAGACCCACGCCTCAGACTGCACCTGGTCTGTTTGATAAGGAGGATTGTTTGGTAAGAGAAAGCACCATATTGAGCGGTTATTTTAGGTCTTACACCACAATGACAAAGTCTGCTTCCTTCCCCTTCAGCCCCTGCACTTCCTCCCAACTCTCTCCACCTACGTTTGTTTGTTTGTTTTTTATTTTTTATTGATTTTAGAGAGAGAGCAAGGGAGAGAGAGATAGAAACATCGATGAGAGGGAACATCGATTGGCCGCCTCCTGCATGCCCCCCAGTGGGGATTTGACCCACAACCTGGGCATGTGCCCTGACCGGGAATCGAACTGGCGACCTCTTGGTGCATGGCTGTATGCTCAACCACTGAGCCACACGGGCCAGGCTGTTTTTGTTTTTTATATTTTAGTCTTGCCTGACTTATCTTGTTTTTTTTTTTTTTTTTTTAATAATTAGCCTATGTATTCTTTTTTTTTAAATTTTGTTTTTAATCCTCACCTGAGGATATTTTTACATTTATCTTCAGACAGAGTGGGAGGGAGAGAGAAACATCAATGTGAGAGAGACACATTGATTGGTTGCCACCCGCACAACCTGCACGACCCCAACTGGGGCCGGGGATGAACCGCAACCAAGGCACATGCCCTTGGCCAGGACGCTTTGGTCCACAGGCCGACGCTCTAACCGCTGAGCCAAACTGGCCAGGGCTTGCCTGACTTATCTTTAAGAGGCTATGTAATACGTGGTTAACAATATAGACTCTAAGACAGACAGCTGGGCTTGGCCACATATTAGCTGGCAAATCACCTTACCTCTCTATGCATTGGTCTTCTCACTTATGAAATGGAGATGATATTAAGAAAACTAGTTACCTCATAGGGATATTGTGAGGAACAAAAGTTAATGTATATAAAGCTTTCAGAACAATACCTGACACCTGCTGTGTACGTGCTAATATTATGATTATCTTTACTGGGGTCAGTCTATAAGTTTAGTTGGGTAGTTTATATCAATAATGTTATTGTGCTTTTTTCAGCATTTTTTCCTAGTTTTTTTTTTCCCAAGGCTAAAGTTAGCATAGACTCATTTCCAGAAAAGTACTCTGTTCATTCATTCATTCATTGCTAAATTCATTCATGTGTTCATCTGTTCAGCCAACAGTTATTTAGGAGCCTCTGCGGTGCGCCAGGCACTGTTCCAGGCTTACAACCTATTGTGGGGGTGGCTGGGGACAGAAAGTAGGCAAATAAACAGAAATATAATTATGGCTGGCAATATATGCTCTGAAGGAAGAAAAAGAAATGGAAAGGAGACCATCTGAGGGTCAACTTAGTCCCCTTATGCAAGGCAGCTGGGAGAAGGTAGGGCTTCTCTTTTATTTTGGGGTGGTCTGAGGTCCCCAGAGGACCATAGATTCTCTGTTTCTTCTCTTGTTTGGTGATAGTGACAAGATGTATTGATATTGTCTTCCAAAGGGTATGCATGGTTTCTTTGTCTTCTCTGGTTTCCCTTCCCCCTATTTCCCTCTCACCCTGCCAAGGAGGGTCTTGTCTTATTAACTGAGTTAATGCATCAGTTTTGGTCCAGAATATGGAAAGTAGACAGAGAAAGGCAGGGGCAGAGAGGTAAAAAGAGGAGGAGGACCTACTTTGGGAAGTTGAACTTGGTTTATAAAATAAGAAACTTTGCAGGAACGCAGAGAAAGACTTGAGAAAAACAAGCCCCACTGTTATCAGTTATTTATGGCTGCATAACAAACCACTCCAAAATTTACTGGCTTAAAACAATGATTTATTATTTCTCATGATCCTGTTGGTTGCTACTTAATTGCTGGGCTGGTTTTTGCTAGGGCTCTCTCATTCAGCCACAGGATGGGCAGGGTTGGAGGAATCCAAGTGGTCTCATGTGTCTGGAAGCTGGTGCTAGCTGCAGCCTGGGACACATTATTCTCCTCCAAGAAGCCAGACCAGCTTCCTATATATGGTGGTCTCAGGAAAGCTAAAAACGGTGAAGGCAGAAACTGCAAGGCTTCTTAAGTTCTTGGCCTGGAATTCAGTCACTTCTGCCACAACTTATTGGTCAAAGGAACTCAGAAGGCCAGGCCAGATTCTAGCTGGTGAGATAGATGTTAAATAAAAAATGACATAGTCCTTGTTACTGAGGCCTTGACAAGCATACCTTGTCAAGCGAGCATACCTTTGAGGAGTGACATGTCCAGTGTGAATTCATCAAGTGGATTGATTTTCCTCTCCCTGGTAGAGACCACTAAACCTATATGTAGACACAGGCTTCTGGTGTTGGGTTGTACAGGAAGATTCACAAAGCAGGCCTGAGTCTGCTGATCCTTGGAAAGGCCTGCTTGAAATTTGGTCTTTAGCTGGCATCTGGGAACTTGGATCTCAGGAGAGTTCCCACTCTTCCCTAACTGATGAAGATGGTTTATGTGTCTAGAATACTTATTCAAACAAGATGGTTTATGCTAAACACCTGCTTTCCTTGTGGAAGTCTGGGATTTTGGTGTACACTAGACAGAGTGTGTCCCTGTTACCAATAAGAACCTCGGATGCTCAGTCTCTAATTAGCTCCCCTGGCGGAAACGTGGTACCCATGGTGCTGCATTTTGTTGCTGGAGTAAGAGTGGGCTCTGTGTGACCCTTTGGGGGATGAGCAGAAGGAAGCCAATGTATGGATCCCCCACACTCCGTCTGTGTCTTTCCCCTTCTGATGGAGCTGTGTGTCCTTCCTACATCTTGGTAATAAATCATAGCCATGAGTACAACATGCTGAGTCCCATGAGTTCTAGCAAATTTCCCAATGTTGGAGTGGGCTTGGGGATCCTGGCACATTAATCTTTTTGTCTTATGGATTTTGTCTTCTAAGAATGTGGGAGCCAATTTCCATGTGTCATGGGCAGTACCAGAAAATCACATTGGGATTTTAATGCCCGGACAGGAAGTGATATCACATTTTTCTTGAGTCAGGGGTCCTAGCAGGCCTGGTGGCTATAGACCAGTGTTTGAAATGATGATTAGACTTGCTTATTAGCAGGATTTGTTTGGATTTGTGAGTGTAATTTATTTAATTGGTAATAAGTTGGTGGTAATTAGGAATATGTGAAAGTGATTGGTTTCCTCCGTACAGCATCTTCCACTAAGTGCAAAGGCATTGATTGAGACAAAAATAAAACAAAAAGTGCCACTTTGCCTTGGCCAGAACTGGACGGTCACATGGAATAAATTTGTAAGGACAGATTGCTGGGCCTGTCTCCAACACATCCTCTTTGTCCCCTGCTTCTATACCAGGTGGTGACCCCCCAGTCCACTGGAGTCTAGTGGCTGCTGGCATGTATATCTATGATGGAGGGAAAGTCACCCTGCCTCCCCATACCCCATCTCTAGCTCATTGTGCTGGTGGTGTTGGCAATGAAAGTGGCTGTGAGAGCCACTCCTCTGTCAGCTACACTAGTCTTTTGTGGCAACCATTGCTGTTTCCTGGGGAATGGGAATCCCTGGGTAGCAGAGAACTTGGTGGCTGAGGTGGAGGCACATGAATCTGTCAGCAGGTTTAAGGTAGAGTTTATTCAAGATGCTATGATAGTCACAGCTTTTGAAGGAACGCCACTGAATGTTTGAGAATGAGAAGAGGGTTGTATAAAAAGGAGAGTATAGGACTTAGAATTTAACAGTGATGGGTTCCCTTTCTTACCTTGCCCTTAATAGCTGTGTGCTTCAGGTAGATTAACTAACCTCTCTGATTCTTAATGGCATAAACTCAGAGCAGTTGTGCAAATGGGATGCAATAGTATATATAATGTATCTAAATTGGTGCCTAGCATAAGGTAAATGCTTCTTAAATTTGAGTCCTTCTCTGGTGATGGGAATCTAAGTGATATGTTTTTCTTTTTGCTTAATACGTATAATATTGGCCAAATTTTCTGTAACGAAAAGTATTTTCTTTATTATGAGAAAAAGAAGATTTAAAAAGAAAAGCTTAAAGTTTCAAACCCATTTCCTTGCCATGCCTGACATGTTTCTTGAGCTGCACTTTTCCTGAGTCACTCGTGCTTAGCATTGCTCTTGAACTTGGGTCTCTAAGCAGTCATTGTACATTAACATCAATAAGGGCTTGGAAGAATCCATTTCTTACCCGAGTGACTGAGGAAAGATTTGTCATTGCCATAGGTAAAGTGCCTCAAATATTTTCTCCATTTTTTAGTAATTATAATTTGAATGGATTTTTCATCCAGAATCATTTTCTCTTAGCAGGGTCACCTCGAGGGCATTTAAAAAGAGGGGAAACACCTATTCTTTCTGTAGGATTGTCCTTTTTTCCAACTTTATTTTCCTTGTGATTTAGTTTTTGTTTTCCTTTCAACTAGTAATAAAATGCATTTTTCAGGAAAGGTCAGGGAGGGCTCCATCAAGCTTTGTAAGGCTGAGGACCATTCATGGGGCCAAGTCAACCGAGTTCTGTGGAGTCAGCTAAGAAAATCTCTGGGATGCTGGGCTTCTAGGCTGCTCCTCTCCTGCACGGTAAGTATAAGGAGGGCAGCACACTTCTCAGAAAACTCAACACATAGGCAGAGTGAGCTTAGTGAGAACTCCTACTGTGTGAAAATTAGTTGCTGAGTCTTCTTTGGTATTCTCTTCAAGTCTACAAAACTTTAGATGAAGAATGACTGGTAGAGGATTGCAGAGCTTTTTATTTCACTGAAAACTTTCAGACTGCAGAGAATGGTATCTGAACTCAGGACAGCAGTTGCCCTCCCAGCAAGTTCCTTGAGCCAGCACCACCTGACTTGCTCTATTTTTGTTTTAGGCATGTAGGAGTTCTTCCTCTCATATCAGACTATGAACAAACTCTGCCTGCATGGCAAGGTTGCCCAGTACCTTCATGTTTTGCATTTTTTAATGTCTTGAAAAGTACTTGTCAAAAATGGTGCTTATATATGTTTATTAATTGACAATGATGCCTGAATAGGAGCTGTAGGAGTTGAGTCGCGGAAATACTAAGCAACAGCAAACATGGCGAGAAATCTTCTCCAACCTCTTTTGGAGCCAAGTGGAGCCATTATAGCATCTCAGTCTTTATGGGAACCCCAAGATGAGTGAGTCAGTCCATAGGCGAACATTGAGCACAGTTCTTACTTAGCAGGACATTGGCCACTGTGGGACATTCAGAAGCTTCAGACTGAATCTCTCCATAGTCAAGTTGGTGAGGTATGGACGCTTCCCATGAAACTTTCATAGACAATAAAGGCAATGTATTATTTAGCACTAAGCAGTATGTACTGAAGTCAGTGAAGGCAGGGAATATAGTGGTCCAGAACAGTTAAGAAGGTTTCCTGCAGAAGGCTAGAATAAGGCTGAGATCCAAAGGTCAGGCGTGTCTACATTGATTAACTTTTCATACCCCTTTAATAGTGAATCTGCTTCTACTTCTCTTAAGCCTCAGAGAATTTCCCAGGAGAATTTAGATGATTTATCAAGTAGCCCTGAGCTAATAAAATCTAGCTGTTAAATTCCACCCCTTTCTCACCCAGCCTTATGTATCTTGTATGCCTCCCATTTCTCAAAACCTCAGCTCCTGGCATATTCTCCTTAGATTCCTGTCCTCTAACACTCAGTCTAATGCTTGGCATAATGGGGGATTCCTTTCTTTGCTAAATAAAGCCATTCCTCATGCAAGCCCCACAAAAATGAACAATCTTAAAATTTAAATTCTATCCAACCACCATTTATCAAGTATCTGTGGTTTTTCTATATGTGTATAAGCCAAATGCAGCAATGAATAGTTTCCTACCCTCCAAAGAGTTTACCTTCTAGATTAGAAGGAAAAATAGATATATTACAAGATGGGAGAGAAGCTGTACCAAAAACGAACAAGATTAACCCAGTCGGGGAAGGCTTCATGGAGATAGTCGGAATGGGGCGAGTCCATAAGGAGCCTGTGAAATTCACAAATGTGGAAATGCAGGATGAGGGCAGGAGTGGGGTTGGAGATTCTCTCCAGAGGGCATGTTATGAATGGAGACAGAGGTGACAGGAGTAGTTTGGCTGAGGCTAGGGATAAGAATGGGTGTCGTGGCTGCTAAGACTGGAGTGATAAATGGAGTTTGGAATATGAGCTTGGGGCCCATCCTTGGGGCAGAGAAGATACTGGAAGAACTTTGAGCAGAACAGGGATGTGAACTTTAGACTCCTTGTTCTGGCATGTGTTAGGCATGTGTGTGGAGTGGGAGGGCAGGGAGGCTTGTGAATTGAGGGTGGGAGGTGACTGGCATGGGGAGGACAGGTCTGGGCTCCTCTCTGGTAGTACTCTGGGCAGACTATAATGAACACTGAAAATAGGGTAGTGCCAATGGGCCTGGAAGGGAGGGGTTAGGTGAGAGAGAGAAGTCAGGGAGAACTTTTGCTTGTCTTTCCTCCTCCTCAGGTGAGCTAACACTGTCACTCAGGCAGTCATTTCAGGATTGCAGGAATCTATTGCTTTTGCCCACAAAGAGAATGCTGCTCTTGAGATTTGACAATGAGGGCAAGAGTCTGCCTGGCTGGGAAGTTGTTGACTAAAAGGCCTTGGGAGCATGTTAGGGACCGTGGGTATCTCAGCTGCTCAGTTGTCCCTGTGTCAGGGACTGTGGGTGTCTCAGCAGCTCAGTTGTCCCTGTGCATGTCTCTAGGTGGCGCCCCCTCACCCCATCCCATCGCCCTGCAGATGTGAGGGAAAGAGTAGTCTCCCATTTTTATCTTCCAGCACTTTACAGCCCCTACTGACAGATCCTATTCAAGCTAAAATGAGTGGCTGGGGGCAACTCATACGTACTTTTCCTCTATTTAGTGACTTCCTACACCATAGGGTCCGCATGATTTCTGTTCACTTAATTAAAGGTTATATTGGCAAATTGTTATCCTCAGGAGTGTGGGTGTGCAGGGAGTGCTTTTGGAATACATTACAGGGTAATTCCCTTTGCCCTTTATTGCCTCTGCAGGCCACGTGAAATTGAATAGCAAATAACACATTTTAGAAATAGGCAGAGAGACTGAGGCCTGTGCTTCTTTTGGCTTTAATAAGACAGTGAGCATGTGTATGTAAACAACCCTCTGGTTAAACAGACAAGGTGGAGGAAACAGACCTGAATAACTAATGGGAGAGATTTCTCCACCCCAGACAGCAGCCTTTACTCCCACAGGGAGCGTCTGGATCTGCCTTTGAAACGTCTAGAGGGCCCATTACTGTTAATGGTGCCTCTTCCAAGCACCAGCTAGAGACGAGCCCCACTTACATGCAGACTGGAGGAAAGTCAGTCGATGCCACCTTCCCTGTACAATCTCCCTCTCCAGAGGCAGCTTGCAAATCCCAAAGTTCTTGTGGCATAAGGGAAATGCCAACAGGTAGACACTGTTAGGCAAAGTTGCCCCTTCTCAGAGGGGATGACAAAAGTTTTTAAGGTCAGAGGATGCGAGGTCATTAAGTACTGGGAAGTGATGGGGTGGGTGTGGGCTGCAGGCAAGCAGTGACCACATGAGATGCTGTGGCTTCTCAGAACACTTGGAATACTCACCTTCATCTGGGCAGGGCTCTAGTCGATGCCCCTTGTCTAGGATGCATTTGTTCCTGAGATTGAGGGTCTGGGTATTAATACCTTTGTGCTCCATAATATCTTCACAATTGGTGAGCATTTATTTTTACAGAGGTGAGTTATGGAGCTGCTGTCTTGTTAGCAGTGGGGATTGGAAATGTTGGGGAGGGAGGGGATGAAGGTGGGCAGGTGTAAATATTCAGTTGTGTAGTTAGGGTAGCTCCCTTGAGAAGATGACATTGAAACAAAGTCTTGAGGCCAGGGCGCTAGCAATGAAGATGTCTAGGGAAGACTGTTCAAGGAGGAGTGTGCCTGGGTGATGAAGGAATAGAGAGTGTGACTGGGGCAGAGTGGGCAAGGAGGAGAAGTCAGAGAGGTGGGGTTGGGGACAGATTACAAAGTGCTCTGTTGGCCGCTGTAAGGACTTTTACTCTAAGTGCAATGGTTGAGCAGTGGAGTGATATGAACCAGATTTGAAAATTGACAATCCAGTATAATGAGGCCAATGTATAGATCCAACTATGTAAAGGAAGCATGTGAGGGAGCATAGAGAAGGGACATTTCTTCTAGCACAGGAAGAGAAGACAGGGCAAGGGAAGGCTTCTTGGAGGTGGTGTCAGCATTTAGCCTTAAATGATGAGTTAACCCTTAACCTCCTAACCCCTCACCCCTGAATTTCTTTGTGCACCTGTCACCAAGGTAGCATGAGGAGGGTTTCTCTCCTCTAGATTCTTGAGCTACTGTGGTGGGCCTGCTTGCCTGTGATTTGTCTGGGGTGTGTATCTAAACTCTTTTTGCAGGACTCAATCCATGCCTAATCCTTAGGGCGTTAACCTGACTTGGAATCCAGTTCCTATCTCCTGGCAAAACAGTACCCATGTGGATGTCTCATCCAGCCTGATTTCCTTTCATGCTAATGCTTTATTGAGGGCCAAATCCCATGGTAGTGAGAATGTGGGGCAGGAAGGAAGGAAAGGAGGCAAAGTGGAAATACGGGGGTCTGTTCCCAAGCTGGCTACAGCATCACAAGAAAATATAGGTGCTTTCTTGGTCACAGGAGACATCTCTGGACAGGCCATATGGAACCACTGTGCCTTGGATTAGTCCATCTGAGTGGAAGACGAAGGGAGAAGAATATTTTTCTTGGCACCCTCCTGTCTCCTATTTTTCATTGGTAAAGCTCAAGTAATGAGGATTTCTTTTTTTTTTTCTTTTTTTTTTTTCCTTTTTTCTTTTTTCTAACTGGCTTGCTGGCATGAGGATTCAAAAGTGAGTTGGTGATAGTCATAGCTTCAAGTTCACTGGGACACTTACTATGCCCTTGGATTGATGTGGATCCCTTGGAACTTAGTAGAGTCCAGCATGTGGGAATAGGAGGCACAGATCCAGTGGGTCAGGGGAGTATTGGTGATGGGGCCTGTCCTACTTTTTATCACTTGGTTCTTAGATCAGGTTTTTCTAGCTGTTAGGAAGTTAGTATTATATGTAAGCCATTGGATCAATACCTATACCACCTCTTGAAAGATAGCATCAAGCCCTGCAAGGTTTTTTCTTTTCTTCTTTTTTCAGATTTTTTTTTTTTTTGCTTAATCCCTTCAACTTTTTCACCCAATTCCCAAACCCCCTTCCCTCTGACAGCTGTCAGTCTGTTCTCTGTATCTATGAGTCTGTTTCTATTTTGTTTGTTAGCTTATTTTGTTCAAAAGATTCCACATAGAAGTGAAATCATATGGTACTTATCTTTCTCTGACTGGCTTATTTCACTTAGCGTAATACTCTCCAGGTCCATCCATGCTGTTGTAAAAGGTAGGATTTTCTTCTTCTTCTTCTTCTTTTATAGCTGAGTAGTATTCCTTTGTACCACAGCTTTTTTAATCCACTCATCTACTGATGGGCACTTGGGCTGATTCCAAATCTTGACTATTATAAATTACACTGTAATAAACATAGGGGTGCATATACTCTTTCAAATTAGTGTTTCTGGTTTCTTCACATATATACCCAGAAGTAGAATCGCTGGGTCATAAGGCAGTTCCCTTTTTAATTTTTTGAGGTAACTCAATACTTTTTTCCACAGTGGCTGCACTAATTTGCATTACCACCAGCAGTGCACAAGGGTTCCCTTTTCTCTACATCCTCATCAACACTTGTTTGTTGATTTGTTGATGACAGGCATTTTGACAGGTGTGAGGTGATATCCCATTGTGGTTTTAATTTGCATTTCTCTGATGATTAGTGATGTTGAACATCTTTTCATATATCTGTTGACCATCTGTGTGTCCTCTTTATTCTCCACTTTATCCAACCTAACGTTTATTCCTTTAAGTGTATTCCTCATTTCAGATATTGTAGTCTTCATTTCTGACTGGTTCTTTTTTATGGTTTGTGTGTATTTTTTCATGCTGTTGTAGTTCTCACTAAGTTCCTTGAGCATCCTTATAACCATTTTTTTGAACTATATATCTAATAAATTGCTTGCCTCTGTTTTGTTTAGCTCTTTTTTTGGAGCTTTCTCCTGTTCTTTCTCCTGTATGTTTCTTTGTCTCCCCCTTTTGGCTGTCTCTTCATGTTTGTTTCTATGTATTAGGTAGATCTGCTATGACTTCCAGTCTTGGTAAGGTGGCTTTATGTAGTAGGTATCCTGTGGGACCCAGTGGCACAGTCTCCTTGATCACCTTGATCACCTGAGCTGGGTGCTCCAGAAACGTTCCTTGTGTGGGTTATATGAGCCCTCCTGTTGTAATTGAGTCCTGATTGCTATTAGCCCATTAAGGGCCAACCCTCAGGCTGGCTGACTGTGAGGATCAGTGTATACAAGCATAAAGCAGAACTCACCTAGCAGGATCTGGTGCCTGCCAAGATCTCCCTTACAATATGCCTCTTGTGAAGCTAATTGGATCCTACTCTGGTGTTGTCTGAAACTGGCTACAGGGTGTGCTGGTTCTGGGCTTGTTGGGAGGTACTATGGTGCAAGCCAATGTCAGTCACTGCCTGTGTCTGACCCTGGGCAACCTGTTTGGAGCTACAAAGTGATCCATAGTGTGTGGCTGCCTCTGCTGGGCCTGGGTGTGCGTGGTAAGGACAAAACTATGCACCAAAGCTGGTTTTTACCAGCACTGAACCCACAGGCAGGTCAGCAAAAGTCCCAAGTCACCCTGAGATCCACCTCCCCATGCCTCTTCCTGCTGGCGGTCTGTTAGGCTCAATCTCTGAAAGAGCCTCTGGCAGTACTCAATTTACATCAGGTAGGTTCTCAGTGAGAACCAGATAGGAGCAAGTGGTGTTCAGTAGACTGATACAGGTTCAACCTTGGAGCCAGTGTTGAGTCTGAGGCCACTCAGCCAATGTCCCAGACTATAGCAAGTCTAACTGCAACCTGCTGGGTTCTTGCATACTTTTGCAATGAGGCGGGGTTTCAGGGACTTGTCAGAGTGAGGTCAGCAGCATTTATCAGGCCCAAACAGACCAAGATTTGGCCGTGTGAAGGGAGGACTCTAGTAGTCGAGTGTGTGAGCAAAAAATGGCCCTTGTCCTAGAGCCACACAGCTTAGTCTGTTCCAGCTTCTGCCATCAGCCTGACCTTAACAGGACAGGGCCTCTGGGATATGGGAGTTGGGAGGATGGAACTAGTAGGTCTCCTATGAGGGGGAGGTGCCATTCAGCCTTGAGGAAGGTGGAGGGAGTGGTCCCCACCTCAGAGCCACACAACTCAGTCTGTCTAGGATTCTGCCCAGGCCTTGGCAGGGTGAAGCCACCAGGATTCAGGAGGGTGGGGCCACCTGGAGCCCCAAGAGTAGGGTTGGCAGATCTTTCATGAGGGGGTGGCGCCAGTCAAGTTGATGGGAAAGTGGGAGGAGTGGCACCCGTCTCAAAGCCATATCACTCAGTCATTGCCACCCCCTGAGTCTTCCTGGACTTCTACACCCCGGTGTAGGCAGTTGACTCTTCAGTGTGTAAGTTCCGCAGGGTGGGGCAACAGGGAGTCCAGAGGGTGGGGCTATTGCATTTCCCCAGGCTGATGCCGTCTGGAGGGAGTGCCCCACCCAAGAAAGATGGTATCTGAGGTGTGGGAGAGGGACTCAGCACAGGGGTCCTGGTGGCTGTCTCTTCAGCTCTCTTCCCGGAGCCACAAATCCCAGTCCCCTCTCAAGTGACGGATGTGGGGCAGCTTGTGCCATAGCCTGAGCCTACTGCAAAGTCTTTTCTTCCTCTGGCAGCCTTTTGGTAAATACGCTTGAGGAGTTTTTCTGAGTATGCTAAAAGTTGCATTAAAATCCAAAGAATTCCAGGTACTGTGCCGCTTCCATAGTAGTAGGTGTACAAGGTGCAACAATGTCTCCTTTATTTTAGAGGGATGTCCAGGGATCCCCTAAGCTATGGGAAGCTCTAGAATTGTGACTGATTTGTCAGGCCCCAAGTAGTTTTGAAGTTTATCTCCCACATTCCAACTTGTGTGTATCCTCTTACTGGAATCTCTAAAGTACCTGCTAAAGTACCCACTCCTCAGTGCAATTAGTAGGATATCATCAAAATAGTGGGCCAAAGTGTTATGTTGCAGTATGTCAAGACAGTCTGGAGAATGTCAAGTTCCCTGAGGACTAGAGGATGACAAGAGAAGTTAACAGAGCCCTAAAGCTATTACAGTGAAGGTGTACTGTAGTTAAAATTACTTTTGATTTTGTCTCTAATGGATATCGAAAGAAAAAAAAGCATTCATCAACTCAACAGCAACATACTAAGTACTGGGGTCCATGCTGATCTGTTTTAGTAAAGGTATTACATGTAGCCCATCTGCTGCTATTGGGGCTAGTGCTTGGTTAATTTTACAGTAGCCTAGGGTCCATCTGCCGTGATCCACCTGGATTCAGCAGAGGCCAGTCAGGTGAATTGGGAGATAAGATGTGGACCACTCTTCCTGCCTTTGTAAAGTCTTAATTGTGTCATTAATTATTTCAGTTCCTTTAGGAATACAGTATGGTTTCCAATTTATTATCTTGGCAAAAGAAGGCAGTTTTAGGGGACTGTATTTGGCTGGTATTACCATAATGGCTCTTACTCTATAAGTAAGGGAACAAATGTGAGGGTCCTGTGTATGGTCCTGTGTATCTATCTGAATTACTCATTTGGTGACTGAGGAAGAAACCAGTGTGAATCGGTGGACTCATTAGGCCCACTGTGACTTAGGCTAAAACCGTGCTTGTCACATGGCTTCAGTAAACCTGACTCGGACCAGAGGACCATGTGGCATTTTTAGATCCTTTGGTATTAGCGTCAGCTCAGACCCTATATTTAACAGTTCTTAAGATTTCTGGATTTTCCCCTTTCTCAAAGGCTAAGTTACACTGGAAAATAATCATAAGTCCCTTTGGGGGAAGAGTCAGAGGTATATTTTCTGCATATACTTCTACTGGTGTTGCAGAATTCTTCCTCACGGAGACCTAGCCTCCCCTTCAACCTGCCTGCCTCTACCCCTCATGGCTGCCAGACCAATAACTAGAGCCAGGACTTATCACAGTGTGAGCAGGAATAAATAAGCCCTAGTGTAGGAAGTGATAGACTATACATCAAAAGAATTGTAAGACTGCTCCTATATACTTTGGGTATGGAGCTTTGGGTCTGTGAACTGACCTAAGTCTGGAAAATAAATGAAAAGACTATGGTTTTCCATTGTGGTTGATATCAACCTTCTGTTCACCTTGTATATATATCACTGTGTGTGTGTGTGTGTGTGTGTGTGTGTGTGTGTGTGTGTGTGTGTGTGGTTACACAAATCAAGCAACACCCTAAACTACCAAGCTTACCCCCTGGAACACCATCATCTTATTGCCCAGCACCATCGACTGCTGTCGCTCAAGGCACCCCAAGTGCTACGCCAGCCTTGCTGCACTTCATGGTAACTGTGTTCAAGTCACCTGTCACGTCAAGTGCTGTTTTCTGGCCTTTGCCTTTTCTGGGATCCCCACATCCCTTTTATTTCCGAGATCTTGGTTCCATGGCAGCATATTCATAAAACATCTCAATGATTTTTGTGCCCCTTGATCAGTACAGTTCCTATTGCCTTACTGAAGGAAGTAGCCTTTGAGCTGTCCCAGAGAATTCAATCATATGGCAGAGCCTGAGGTTTTTTTACACAGTAGATCTATTTTAACAGTTCCACCTCTCGGAGTCTCCTGCCCTTCTTCAGAACTATGTCAGGGAAGTTGCAATATCTGCACCTAATTGTAGGCCTTCAGTATGCCCATGTTTCCAGGAGTCTTCTCAGCATTGTGTTAGGATTGGCTCCAGGTGTCCTCAGCTCACTGAATCCCAAGTCTGAGGTGAGTGCTCAATCCTTTCTCCCTCCTTTCACTCTGCCCAGTGGTCCATCACCCTCGAGATTCACTTCTGCGTATATGCAAAGTCCTATAATTCCTTTGGTGTAGAGTCTGTTTTTTCACAGAACAGGGCCCGTATATCTCTGCTCACACTGTGGCATGTCCTGGCCCTGGTCGTTGGTCTAGAGGCCATGAGGAGTAGTGAGGATTGGATCCCGAGGAGAATAAATGCCATTTTGCCATGTACCTGTTTCAGGTGATGTCAGTCCATGGTCTCTAGGCAAGCTGATAGGGGGAGGCGGGAAAGAACGATTTCCTCTGGCAATGGGGAGAGGCTTCTTCTGCTGGCCCAGAGGGTCCAGGATTGCCAGGCTTAAACACAAAGATGTCCTCACCCCAGGTGTCATAGTCTCACTCCCATTAGGGCAACGCAGGGGACAGGTTAAGGCTGCACATTTCATCACCTTTGCAGACATGCCACATATAAAAATCACATCCTGGGTTTGATTTTCAGCACAGTCTGCCCTGCAGTTGTAGGAGATGAGAGTCTCTTTTAAAATGACATTGAAATCTTAACGCTGTTGAATCATGCCGATAGCTGGCAATTAGATGGCCAGATTTAAGTCTTTTGCCAGTCCTCAAATGCCTTCCAAAAGAACTGCTTGACACTACCACCTTTTTAGTTATCATTATCCCTTATCATTTCGGGGATGCAGCTGTTTGACCTTCTAGTGTCTTCCCCTTTACCTGCACCTCATCTAAACCAAGAGCAAGCGAAAGCATTGCTGACTGATGCCACAGTGTGCCAGGGATTACCGCAGTCAGCTCCCAGCAGCAATGGGGTCGTCGTTTTTTCAGACAGGTGGGTGTTGAGAGCTATGAAGAGTAAGATTATACCCTAGTCCCGAGCCAACAACTTAGCCTGACACAGTTTCATGGATGCTGGTAGAAGGCAAAGTCCTTTTTCTTTGACCCAGTAGGGCCATGTCTTCTGTAAGAGATTCATGGAGACTTCTCTACCAACAGTGGGCTTTCCAACTCCAAAGTCTCACGATTTTTTAGTTGAAGATCCCTAGAAAACAAAGTCTGAGGGAAAGTTTGTGCCATAATGTTTTTTTAATTTTGTTTCTTTTATTGATTTTAGAGAGAGAGGAAGGGAGAGGGAGAGAGAGAGATGGAAACATCGATGAGAGAGAACATCGATTGGCCGCCTCCTGCATGCCCCCCACTGGGGATTGGGCCCAGAATCTGGGCACGTGCCCTTACCGGGAATGGAATCAGTGACCTCTTGGTACATGGGTTGACACTCAACCACTGAGCCACACCGGTCAGGCTGTGCCATAATGTTTTATTGAGGAACATAATCCCAAGGCACGGAGAATGTGGGGAAAAGGAAGTGAGGCAGGGATGGAAGGGAAGCATATGATGTTGTACCAAGCTGGCCACAATACCACAAATGAAAACAAACACATGTAAAGGTGTCAATTTCCAGCTGTATAGGACAGGCTGCTCTGCCTGAGAACAGTCATTTGCGGGGAGAAGGAAGGGAGAGGCTAAATCTGCCAGTTTCTGTCCACAGAGGCATTCACTGCCCTCCATTCCCAGCTGTTGCTGCCAGCCTCTTGGGCAGCCTCTGGAGAAGCGAGATTCAATGGCCACATCTGCATCTGGGTGTGGTGGGAAGAACCAACATCTCTCTGGTCCCTTCTCCTCCTGTTCTGCCTTTGGTCCTCCAACCTCCCACTTCAGTGTCCCATGGACACCGTGGGAATGATAATACCTGCATTGCCTATTTTGAAAAATTGCTGTAAGATAGAAAAATTTTTGAAAAAGTATAAGTGCTATAGAAAAGCTAGTTGTTATTTATTTGAAGATTTCTTCTTTTTTTTAAATCTTCACCCGAGGGTATTTTTCTATGTATCTTCAGATAGAGTGGGAGGGAGGGAGAGAGAGGGAGAGAGAGAAACATTGACGTGAGAGACACATCAACTGGTTGCCTCCCGCATGACCCCGACCAGGGCTAGGGACGAACCGCAACCGAGGCACGTGCCTTTGACCGGAATCGAACCCGCGACTCATTGGTCCGCAGGCCGACGCTCTAACCATTGAGCCAAACTGGCCAGAGCTATTTGAAGATTTCTTAACCTTGGATCAGAAGAGGGAGAGGAAGGACTTGAACCGGTCTTTGTAGCACAAGCAGGAGGTAGGTACATAGATGAGGGCCCAGTGCAGGGCTTTTCAGGCAGAGCATTTAGCAGGAGCAAAGGACAGAGATGGTATACAACAGGGTCAGCAAGCACGGCCAAGGGCCAAACCTGGCTCTCCACCTCTTTTCGTAATAAAGTTTTATTGGAACTTAGCCACACCCGTTGGTTTATGCTGTTTTTTTCTACAATGGCAGAATTGACTAGTTGCAGTAGAGACCATATAGCCTATAAAGCTTAAAATATTTACTCTCTGGCCCTTTACAAACCCTGATGGCAAAGAAAATGCCAAATATAATTCAGTGTAGGTAACTAATATGTAAGTTACCTTTTCCCCTTCATCTTCCTCCTTTGTCTCACAAAGAATCAATGGTGTAACGGTTACTTAATAAATACTGATTAGAGTTCTCACTCTTTATAAAGGTATTCGATACCATGATTTATCAAATAGAGAGTTAATCCGAGCATGTTTACAAATTTCAAACGATGACCATAACCTACAAAGAATAGGAGGCAGTTTATTCTGTCCCCTTCGTACTAACCATATTAATAATTGATACACTGTCTCTTACATAATTGGATATAAACCAAGTATTTGAAATCTGACTGTTCTAGAAAATCTGAATTAATTGGAACTCAGTTTAATAATGATTCTTAAAAAACCACAAACAGTGGAACATGAAGACTGTTTCTACAGGCACAGCATGCAAATCTGAAACATTTCCTAGGTCCCTTGAGGAGAGGAGTCATAGCTTATGTGAATTGGAACCCACAATCCCTGGAAAAATGGCTGGCAAATAAAATAAATTTAATAGAGGTCTGCTGAATAAATGAAGTGTCTGGAATCGTGCCTGGCACAGGGTAGGTTCTTGGTAAATGTTTGTTGAATTATCTGGCAACGTTGTCCACTCATTCAAACTATAGAGAATGTTCAGGCCACAGAACATAGGCCGTTGCTAGACCCAGGCTGAAACTCTCTGTAGGACGCACACAGATAGTTTAAAATCTACATGTAATTTGTTTGTCAGTGTCGTCTGACTGTTGGTCGGCCCCCAGTGCTGCATGAGCTCCCCAATCAATGCTATCTAACAAGCACAGCACCGTGGCAAAGAGGAGGCTCAGTTGGGGAGGACCCGTGGCTATTCTGCTTCAAGGCCAATTAACTGGCGCCTGACATCTTCCAGTAAATCTAAATGAAACGCATTCCTGTGAATTCTAATTTCAAGTGAGTTTAATTGAACTTGAGAGGGAAGCTACCATTTAGTGAGTAAAATGAAAATGAAGTAATTGAATATTTATCCAGAATTGTACTTGAAATGTGCTTCATCAAATGTTGTTTCAGACCCAAATGACCAGCTGTATGTGGTTAATATTTGGAAAGAAAGGAGTATTTAAACGTCAGCTTGTAGCCACGAGGAGGTTAAATGTAACAGCCGGCAGGTTGTACAATTACTAGATGGTAGGCTATACTTGGCATTTGAAACATTTTTTTTTTTTTTAAGTTAGAAGTTGATTAATATGGTCAGGAGAATTAGGATGAGTCTGGATGACTGAAAAACAGAAACTGATCTCTTTCCCCATTCCTGTCTTCCCCTCTCCCAACACAAAACATGAGAGCAGCATGATTTATTTGAAATTGTAGACATTTTGACAGGCTTAACCAAATGATTACACATTAAAATATTGAGTCCTTTTGTCAATAACTATTTATTGAAGGGCCGCAGTATTCTAGGCACTGTGGGAGATGGATGATTGGACAGACTCAGGCTATGGCCTTAAGGAACTTGCTGTTCAGTAAGTGAGGTGAGACCAGAGAAAAGCAGTATAGGAAAGGTAAGCCTGATACACACCATAAGAGCAAGCTCTAAGTGCTGAAGGAACATAGAGTTCTGACTGTGGAAACAAAGGACACCTCTTAGAGGAGATGGTATCTGAGCTGTAAATGTCTGCAGGAGGACGAGAAAGCAAGGGGCCTGTTTGGAAGATGATGAGGCATTTGGTGGGGCTGATGGGGAAGCTTTGTGGAATGAGATAATATGAAATAAGAAGGATGTGATGCAGTTGTGGAAGGCCTCGAATGGCTTCATACTGTATTCATTAGGCAGTTTCTAAGAAGGGAAGGGGTTTGACCAGAGATAAGGAATGAAATACAGATGTAATGCTCAACATTACTAATCATCAGAGAAATGCAACTGAAAACCACAGTAACACCTTCTACCCATGAGGATGGCTACTATAAAAAAAAATAGAAAATAACAAGTGTTGATGTGGATGTGGAGAAATTGGAACCATGTGCACTGTTGGTGAGAAAGTAAAATAGTATAAGCAGTATGGAAAACACTATGGCACTTCCTCAAAATACTGAAAATAGAATTACCATATGGTCCAGCAATACCACCACTTCAGGATATATAGCCAACAGAATTGAAAACAGGGCCTTGGAGAGCTATGTCTACACCTATGTTTATAGCATCACCATTCACAATAGCCAGGATGGGGAAGCACCCCAGATATCCATCAATGGATAAACAAAATGTGGTATAAACCTACAGTGGAGTATTATTCAGCTTTAAAAGGGAAAGAAATTCCGTCACATTCTACAGCATGGAAGAACTTGAGCACATTTTGCTAAGTAAAACAAGTCAGTCCCCAAAAGACAAATACTGTATGAATCCACTTATAGGAGGTATCTAAAGTAGTTAAATCCATAGAAACAGAGTAGAATGTCGGTTGTCAGGGACTGGGGGAAAGGAGGGACAGGGAGTTGTTTAATGGGAATAGAATTTGAGATTTACTAGATGAAAAATTTCTGGAGATCTATTTCACAATAATGTGAATGTACATAACATTGCTGAATTGTACACCTAAACATGATTAAGATGGTAAATTTTATATTATATATTTTTAACCACAACAAAAAAGAAGGACTACAGGTGTAGCAGTGTGGTGTGCGTTGGATTGGTGTCAGAAAGGAGAGGAAATGGGAAATCAGTTTAGAGGTCATTGCCTGAGTGGTAACAGGACAGGGAGAGGAATTATCAGGGTAGAATTAGCAAGACTGGACATCTGCCGGATGCTGGGCGCAGGAGCCAGACGGGCCTTGGAGGTTCCCCACCTGGGCTAATAGGACATGATGGAGCCTTTCCCAGAAGGAGTGACTTCTGTGGGGAGGTAAGGAACTTGATGTTGGATTAATTCTGACTGCAGCCTTGTGATGGCTCATGCTGGAGCTGATGTGACTAATCTGTGTTTTAAAGAGTGCTTGGAAGCTCTTTTTTGTTTGTTTTCCATTTTCTCTCATTTGTCTAGGTGTTTGACCTTTGGCTTCTCAGCTGGCCTTGCTCAGTGGTTTATTCCTAGCTCTCCAAATTAAGGATGGGTTGCATATTGTGGACTGTGGATCTCAGATGGATTCTTTCACCAAATCCCTCAATAAGAGGTTGAATGTTCCCAGGAGTTGTGAAAATTAGGGAGGCGTGAGGCTTCCTTTCCTGAAAAAGACTCTTTTTCTCTCTTAAAAATTTTTTTCATTAGACACTTGATTTCTAAGCTGATCAAATGGATGCAACGCCCTTTCGTTTTTTTTCTGTGGCATCTCATTCGTCTAAGCTGGAAGCAGCCTCAGAGTTGTGAGCTTATTTCTTCATTTCAGGCATTTCACAAGGACCAGAGGTTTACAGATGTATTCATGTCGGTGCCTCAGGAGGTCACCACCTCCAGATTCCCGGAGTGGTGGCACAGCAGATTTGTAATTCCAAACTTGTTTGCACAGTCAAGAGCATCCCATTGAGGGTGGAAGAGGAAAGCCATGCAATAGCCTGATTGTGCCCCTGAATGGGTTGGTCAACAAACATAATCACCGATTTGAGAGCATCACAAGGTGTCTTTTTAATGCTTGCTGCACGGCGGTGGGAGTGGGATTTGGGGATATTTTCAAAGGCCAGAATCTGGGATTGTAACGGGATGCAATTGTGTGGGCTTTATTGTGTCACCTAGGTCAGGAAGACTTTTTATTGCTGATATTTGTGGGCAAATGGTTGCAAATGCTGGAGTGAGGCTGAGCTTTGTTTAACACGTGTACAAACTTCAGCCCTGAAAGGCTCAAATTCTGAGAAAATTCACCTCAGGCTTTGGAGAACAGGTTATATTCTGAGACAAGAATTAAAAAAAATTTTTTTGACTGTAGGAAATTGTAAATAACTTTTTTTTTAAACAGCAAATGGAATACATGTTTATTATGGGAAATTTAGAAACTATAGATGAATAAAAATGGCCCAAATTCCCACCGTCCAGGAATAAGAAGGTCACCCTCGTGTCGTCTGTCCAGTGTTGTGGAGAGTGTGTCTGTGCGTTGTGAGTGTGTGCGTATGTTTAGTGCGACCATTGTGTGTATTAGTTTGCAATCTGACTGTTTCAATTAATATATCAGGTATGTCTTTCCATATGACTAAATCTTCTCTTTTATATATATATTTTTAAATGTTGCATATTTTTTATTTTAATACTTCTTCCTGCTGGACGTTTAGATTGATTCCATTTTGCACTATTGGTTTACACATGTTATCCTCGGCTTAATGATTAATAGCATTTCTTTTTTATCTCAAAAGTGTTTCAGTAACAAAGCATATGGCTACCATAATTATTAAGAAAAATGGTGAAAAGAGTGTTAAAGCTTAATGTTTGTACGGTAGCATAAACCCCTTAGAAATAGTCTGTGTCAAAAGGCATATACTCTTAAAGACATTGGATGCATATCAACTAATTGCCCTTCAGAAACTTTATAGAGAACTTATAACTTTGGCTAGTATTAATCTTCTCACTAAATATGTAATGTATGTTTCTAAATATGTACCTTCTGTTGACTTTGTTCAAAGTCATTTTGATCTTTAGTGAGTAGGAAAATAAGCCTAGAGAGTACAGAGTGTGAGGTGTTGGGAGTGGAGGAGGAAGGGTAGAAATTGGAGGTACTTGGAGAATAGAGAGGTTACATATGGAGAATAGAGAGGTTTCGGCTAATTGGTGATCAAAAGACTGTCACAGCCTTGATGTCAGTCACCATTATCATAATAAGGACACCTCCATTTACTGAAGGCTGAACATTTTCAATAAAGTATTTACTTCTCAAAGCAACTCTGCAAATAAATATTTTACTGAAGAGAGAACAGGCTCAGAGATGTTGAAGAAGTACATATACCAGTAAGCTGCAGACCTGGGATTTAAACCCAGATATGTCCACCTCCAATACCCGATTTCCTTCCATTTAGCCGTACTTCCTCTATGGTGCTCTCATTTCCCCTGTATTCTGGATTTCCTCTTTTTAAATCAAACATTAAAGATGGAGAAGGAGAGGGGTAGATAAAGGAATCCCACAGTGTCCACACTACTTGTGCTGGACAGTCGCTGTCCACAGGCCTTTCTAGGCAAACTCAGGAAACCTGTTTGTGTTAAGGGCTAGAGGGATTTCCTTCTAGATCGCGAGCATATAACAACTTTCTTGTTAATTCTTTTTGTTGTTGTTGTTAATTCTTTAGTAGCCTAACCAAGAGGCATGGTGATGAGGAGAAAAAGTCCCGAGGTCATTGTTTCGCTCCCTTCATTGCATAGTTAAGTTTTCTACCTGTTAGAGGACAAATTGAGATTCTCTGCCCCTTTGAGAATCTCCTTTCTAATTAGAGTATTAGATAAAAATGGTAGAGGAGACACAACAGATGTCATCGAAAGAAAAATTCAGGTATGCCCTTGACAACCCCAAGGAAGCACTTACTAGACTCACACTTAACAGGTTGGGGGGTTTGAAGCAGAGCAGCAATTAGATAAGGGGATGGATTTATATATGGAGGAATATAACATTGACTTATTTCATTGCTTTTTGATGGAATATTCTCATGGAAAAGTATCCTCCATTTACAGTCATTATCAAGTAAATATTATGTTAAAGAGGACTGAGTTATGATGTACAGAAAATGGTTGAAATGGACCTTGAAATGGGGCAAAGCTGAAGGGAAACACTGAAATGAAGGTCAGGTTATTATTGGATGCAGTTCCCATCCAATAGCTTTCACTCCACTGCGCAACCTTGGATAAGAATGTGATACACTCATGTCCCAGCCATGGTTGGCCCTCCCCAGCCTTCCTGATAACCTCATCAGGGAGTGTGTCCCTGTGGATTAAAGCTATAATTGCAGAATCTGGGCCAAAGGAGACTGCCTTATTTATTTATTTATTTATTTATTTATTTATTTATGTTTTTATTGATGTTTTTAGAGAGAGAGGAAGGGAGAAAGAGATAGAAACATCAGTATGAGAGAGAAACATTAATTGGCTGCCTCCTGCACGCCCCCTACTGGGGATCGAGCCCACAACCCGGGCATGTGCCCTGACCAGGAATCGAACCGGGACCTCTCAGCCAATGGGAAGACGCCCAATCCACTGAGCCACACCGGCCCAGCAGAGAGTGCCTTATTTAAACCCACAATATTGACTCATGGAGTGACAAAGTCATGGTGAACTTCCCTCTAGACTGGACAATGACTTGCAGACCCTTCTCTCAGTGTTGTTAATTTTCCCTAAACAGGGGTCTGCATTGACCTCCTCCAGTGTCCCAAGTGGGGGCCAGTGCTCAGCCCCTTTTCTTGCCCATTTGCCTCTATTTGCAGATCTTCATATCTGACCTATGTCTTTTTCTCTCTCTTAGCCTTATGGACTTAAGGAATTTTTATTCACTTACCTTGTCCCAGTATTCACAGGTTTAAATATTCAACGTGTTTCTGTTGAATTCCTTATTAACAAGATGTCTCTGGTATGCCTTCCCCTCCCCGAGATCCAGAAATCATGGATAAATCCTTTTCTTTAGAAGTCACTGGGTTTTCTTGGATGAGAGATGGATTGGCGCCCAGGCCTCGGTTTGCACAGGGACACAGTACCTGTCGGGGCAGGTGGGTAGTTCCAGTGACAGCAGGGCTTACTTGGTTCTAGAATGAGGCAGGATCTTTTGTGCATGGCATTCATTCATTTCTATGCCTTTGATATAATGATCATCTTACTAAGTTATCTAGCCCTGAACCAAGAGCGTCTCAATGTTTACTCTCCTAACTTTATTTGAACTCCCAACTTTCTCCTGTTATTAATGTACAACATCCTTATAGAGATTTGACAAGCTATACTATATTATCACATTAATCTATGTATTTGGGTTATCTATTGCTGTATAGCAGACCACCCTACAACTTAGGGCCGTAAAACAACCATGATTGGTTACGTCTCATGATTCTACAACTTGGGAAGCCTTGGCTGGCGATTTGTCTGCCCCATCGTGTTGCCACTTAGCTGCAGTTAGCTAACAGCTGTGCTCAGCTGGAGGCCCAAGAAGGTTTCATTCACATGTCTGGTGCCTCAGGGCTCCTCTGTATGTCTTCTCCTCTTGGCCATCTTGGCCATCTCACAGCATGGCAGTCTCAGGGTAGTTGGATGTCTTAGAGATGAACAGCTTCCAAGAGCACAGAAGTGGACGCTGCCAGCCCTTCGTAAGGTCCAGTATCACTTGTAACCTGATATTGATCAAAGTGATTGGAAAGGTTGGGCCAGATTCAAGGGGAGGGGACAGGCTCTCGGTCTGGATGGGAGGGGCCTGAGGATGAGGAACTGTGTTGGCCATCTTTGTAGACTACAACACAATGTATTGATGTATGCTTCTGCTCAAAATCTTGGGAAACACCAATACTTTTATACCAAACTGTTATCATCTCTTGGGTGCCAGTGAATGTACATTTTCAAAGCTCCGGATTTTATTACCCTAGATTCCTTATTAGTTGTAGTTTCCTATCAGTTGCGGCCAAAACAGTTATAACAATGTCACTTTCTCCTTCTCTTGCTTTAACATAATTGAACCTCATCCACATGTCCTGTAAAAAGAAACATTTACAGTGTGTTTAGTGACTGTTTAATGTAACCTACAGAGTTATTTTACATATAACATTGAGTTCTGCACGAACACCTCGACATGGTGCGTGGCTATGCGGAGTAGCAAAGGAACCAGCTTGTCCCAGTTTGAACATGAATTCTTTCATGTGTAAGCTGTAGAACGTTGAATAAGTTCCTGAAGCTCTTTTTCACTCCATTCCTTTATATATAAAATAAAGGAAATGATTCATATAGAGTTGTTATAAAGATTAAATGTAGTCAAAGCAGCTATGGACACATAAGTACACACAGGATGTGTCAACTGTTGTTGCTATGACACAGGTTGATCAGCACTGGACATTTCGGGCAGGATGTGTGTGGGACAGTGGACCAGCCAAGGCACAGGGTCAGCTCTCGTCCGTCAGTGGAATTCCATGGGTTCTGGCCGAAAGCTGTGTCCCGTCCCTATTACCTCATTGAGCTTGCTGGTGGCTGCAGGCACATATGCAGGAGTCTCGATGGCCCTCTTTGCTAGTTTTGCTGTCATGTAATGATGGAGCACTGCTGTGCCTTTTCCACACTGTGACAGGAGGAGTCCATCTGTATTGCTCAGGCTGCAGCCAGCAGTGCTGGGCTCCTGGTTATATGGCTAGTGTCAGTCTTTCAGTGTTACCCCGGAGCCGACTAATAGGCTGGTACACGTCTCTCAAAAAGATATGTAACCTGCAGCCATTTCTGGCCTTCTTTTACTCCAGGACCGGGTTGCTCTTCAACCTTTTCCCCACTGGATCTCACCAGTGGCTCCAAACTTCACCCAAATTCACCCCTGAGAATCCCAGCCTTGCCTTCTCTCCCAGGGTATATGGCACAAGCCTCAAGGTGTCTGGAGGGCTGCTTCTGGAGCAGGGAGGACACCCTTTCTGTGTGCGTGGCATAGAGATTACTGCAGAATTCTCAGATTGGAGGTGGCTGGGAATGTGCTGTCCTGGGAATCCGAGCAGTACACCAGCGGCCCCCTTGTTAGTTGGTGAATCAGCGTTATGGAGTTTTTCCTGACCTTGATAGGAATATCTTTACTCAGCTCTGTACACTTAACCCCAAGGAACTGGATACATAAGGCAGGCTCTGGATCCTTCCTGGCTTAATGACCCGTCTTCAGTCCCTTAGGCAACTCTCTGAAGCTAAAAGTGTACTTCTTAGTGCAGTTTCACCTTCACTCATGAGCACTGGCGTGTCGCCCTAGCTGCAGGCATGTGGCCAGCTCCAGAGGCCCCTGTGAACATGCCTATGGCCACTCTCAGGATGTTAACACATCCCTGGGGCTACATGTTAAGACGATTCTGAATCTCCCTCAACCAGCTGCTTAGCGGACTAGAAACCCTGATGACAGTTTTTCTGCTTAAAAGAAGTAAGAAAAATACTGGCTAAAGCATTTAAAAATATTTCAAATGGCACTGATGAGCCAGCGAAAATGAGAACATTAGAGGCCACAAACTAAATGAAAGAGAGGTGCTGTGACCCCTTGTAGGCATTTGCCAGATTAGGTGAACTTGACCATTGGTTTGTCTAGCCATGGGAGACAGACAAAAAAAAGCCCCAAATGGGAAGTCCAATTAGTCTGTCCAAAGTGGGAAGGCTAACAGGAGACTCTGATTTCCCCCACCTACATGAAATTAGGACCCAAAGACTCATAGCCTCATAGTAAGGATGGGGTAGAAATAAGGCCTGGGGGAATGGCAAAGAACGTCGGCTGTCTCAACCCTTGATTCTGAATGGAAGGGAAATATTCTCCCGCAAGAGGTCATACACCTGAATGTCCTCATATAGGCCTGTAGCCTGAACTCACACTATATGGGTGGTTTGAAAGCCTCAGGGATAAAATTGACTCACAAGTTGAATTCCAGGTAGGTTGTGCCTCAGGCACCTGACAGAAGGAAACAAATCTCTGGAGAAACACCTGTAACCTAAGCCTCAGGGAATTCTCACAGATAAGGTTCTGGGGGAAAAATGAGCTTATGCTCTGAAAAAAATTGCCAAACACTAAGAGTGAGAGCCTGAATAACGACAGACAGCTGAAGCATACCCACAGTGGTTTTGATCTGGGCCCCAAGGCTAAGGCAACTAGATTCCATTTTATGTAGGCCCCTTGGTTAAGGCGACTAAAAGACTCCATTTTATCACCAATAGACAATTCCTCGATATTCTTCCAATAATAGGTTAATTACCCTTAGACATAAAGGAATTTTGCCTAAGATTATAGTTGCCCCACGAGTTGGGAGGCATTTGCAGTTTCCTGAGTGTAGGTATTTGCAAGTACTTATGCCATGGGTGAATAATGCTAATTTTGACTTCTGTAGTCTCTGTCACTCCCACTATTGTACTGGTTCCCTGAGGGGAGGGGGGCAAAAGGAGGAGGGAGTTTCTGTCTTTAAAATGGGACGAGCAAGGAGAATCGGGGCTGTTGATCTGAGGGGAGACTATGCCCTCCGCAGCCCGCCGGCGAAATAAAGTGCTCCTTTACAATTCGGCTGTGCGTCTCTGGTTATCTCGCTGTCAGGTTATAACAGTTTCAGACATTGGCATTGTAAGACACAGATTATAAAATAATACGTTCAAAGTAATAAAGTGACTTAGAAGGTAAGAAAGGAGCATGGGATTTTAAATGATAAGGCAGATTTGGCAAAGGACCAAATAAAAAATTTTGAGCTGAAAATTATGAGTCAAAATTTAACTATTATTTTTAACAGATTTAATAGCCAATTAGACCTAGGTGAAAAGAAGATTAGTGAGCTGGAATAAATGTAAAGAAATTGTTAACACATAGTACAGTCCAGAGAGGCAGAGATAGAAAAGTGAGAAGCTAAGAGTCGTGGAGGACAGAGTGAGAGTTTCAGAAGGAGAAAAGAGAATATTGGGAAAGAGGCTCCATTGAAAGAGATCATTGCTGAGACTTTGCCAAAACTGACGAACTTAAGCAGATTCAGGAAGCCAAATAAAACTAAGCAAGGTCAAATATTAAAAAATTCAAACCTGGACACATCCCAGTGAAAATGTAATACCAAAGACAAATATAATAAAAGTCGGGGGAAAAAAGGTATATAACTTCCTAAAAATCACCATCTTTATGTCCTAATTGCTCTCCATATAGGCCAGCAGGGAAAATAAATGGTAAGTAGATAGATTTAGATAGATTATTCCCTTCTTCTGGACTTTCTTGGTTGTGTGGTTATAGCCTTAATTTTCCCAGAGGATTTTTTTATGGTCATTTTAGAGAGCGCCATGGACTTCCTTGTGGCTAATCACTTTCACTTGCATGTATAGGGGGGAGGGAAACAACTCTCTGGGGTGTGGGAGAGTGGTGGACAGGAAAAAGGGACGCATTTAATTGACCAATAACCATTACATAAGACACTGTTACTGGGTGGATCAAATCTTTGTCTCTTTTCTTGTATATGTGTACTGCAATGCAAGAAATCCTGCCATGTTAGGAGTGAGATATATATATATATATATATATATATATAGAGAGAGAGAGAGAGAGAGAGAGAGAGAGTTAATTTTTAATAAAAATGTAACCCTGAATTGTAATTCAAAGCTGAAAAGCCAGTTCAGAGGGTAGAAGAGGCTCAGACCCAATTCCCTCTGGCATAGGTTGAACAGCTTGAAGGCGGAGGGAGAGCTCTGATGAGAGTGTGCTGAGTTGTACTTCTCAGCACATGGTCCTCTAGGCTCCTTGCCGACAGCTGCCTATTTACCTCTACCCTCTTCTGCTTTCTGTCCCACTCACTCGGGAAGGCTCGCTGTTCTGCTAAAGCCCAGCTGACTGAGGGTGCAGAGGCCTTCCCTTCAGCTGAGAATAGCCAAAGGAGTGAGAGAAAGAGGAGAGAGTAAGTGGAAGGATGGAGGGGAAGGAGACAGCCTGTTAATATACATCTACTTTTCTTTGCTTCACCCTAGCACTAGGACAGTGGTGAGATGGAAAAGAAGTTGGGGAGGAGGTTATTTCAAGGAAAAACCCACCATGAATGAGATATCCTTTATAATATAAAGAAATAGAGTTTTCAGGCCAAATCCTTCTCCTTGGAGGTCTCTAATCAGAAGCTCTGGATTTAGACTGAGGGGCTTGTTCAATATTTAACATATATTTAATGGACTTCCATTATATTCCAGGCACTATTCCAGACCAGGGGGTGGGGGGTGGGTATAATAGTGAAAAAGATAGACAAATATCCCAATCTTACAGAGCTGACAGTCTAGTCCGGGGACAGGGGGTGGAGGGACAGACCAAAAGCCAGTAGAATGTAGAATTGTCCAGTTGCTGGTAATTGCTGTGAAGAAGAATAGAGCAGGGAAAAGAGAGGTGGGAGGGTGGAGGGTGGGAGGAGGGGAAGGTGGCTATTTTAAGAATGCTCAGGGGAGGCCCCAGAGGCAAGGTCACATGAGCAGAAGCCTGCAAGAGGTGAGGGAGCGTGGGTCTCAAGGTAGTGAGTGGGTGGGTTTGCTTCATACTAGACAGAAGCCCACGTAGCCCCTCGTTAGCTAAGGAGAAGCTGGAGGCCCCAGCTCCAGGGAGGTACTGCTGTGCTGGGGAGGTCCCGAACATCGCCCGGGTGGAGGGAATGGAGGTGAGCAGAGGAATGGCCAGGAGGAAAGGCTCTGTGGAAGTCCATGACCACGTAGACCAGGCCTGAGAGCTGAATTCCTAACTGGTATCAGCTCAAGCGTGAACCACAATCGGAAGGATCTGCTCTAATTTGTGAACCTTGATCCAAGCTGAGCCCCAAATTAATCTTTTTTTCCCCTCTGAGCTGAGCAGTGAACCAAGGATTTTTCAAAGACAGTAGCACTTAGTAGCCAGTGTGAACCAGAACCAAGCCTATTCATTTTCTGAAAGTATTGAACTGCAACAGTATGGGAATATTAGAGTATCTTTCCAACAACACCAGAATTGAACTTATCATCCTCAAGTACCGGTTTGAGATGGAAAAACATCTTTTAGGAGAGACAGTTCTGTGCATGTTAGATGTCTGGTTTGAGCGTCTGCCCTCATCTCCACTGAGTTATCCTGCCCTGTGACCTCGTTTTCCGATTGAAATCTTGGGCTTACTTTTTATGTTTAACTTTTCACTTGTACATTTTGTTTGCCTACTTATTCAACCTGTTTTTGACAATAGGAGCTGCATTTACGTTGTGCAGAGATCTTGGCACAGACAGGTGTTCGGGTGTAGGTGTGGATGTCGGGGGGCAGGGGTGGCTAGTAGCACGAAATGGCTAAGCTGGAAATTAAGTCTGAAAGCCAGTGGAGACCATGGAAGGACTTTAAGCTGGGGGTGGTGAGCTCTGATGGCGTTTTTGAAAGCTCACACTGGGGTAGCAGTGTGGAGAAGGGGCAGGAACGGAGGCAGGGAGATTACTGAGGAAGTGCTTTCAGTCATCTGGTGAGAAGTGACAAAAAGCAGTGGTGATGTATGAACCTGGAAGGAAGTCAGAAACGGTCTGGATTCAAGTCCTGGCTTCACCTTTCCGTGCAGTGTGACCTGAGGCAAGTCACACAACTTCTCTGTGCCTCAGTCCCCTCCCCTGTGGAGTGTGGAGGCTAATAATGCTTGCTACATCATGGGCTTGTAAAATTTGCATGACACATTGTGTGTCGAGTATAGAACTCTTAGCAGAGACACAACAGTGAGAACTCAGTTAATTGTCATTAGTGAACGTGGAGAGAAAGTAATAAATAGGAGGTATATGTAGATAGTAGCATCAACAGGATAGGATATGGGAAGAGTGAGAAGGAGGAGTTAAGGAGGAGTCTGAGGTTTCTGATTGGGGCATTTAAGTGGACAGTGGCCACCTGAGTGTAGGGAATTTGGGAGAGGAACCAGGTTGGAAAGGCTGAGTTTGAACATGTTGAGTGGGAGGTGCCTTGACCCCATAGGCTTGAGTATTAGCAGAGCAGTAAAGGGCACAACATGGGAGTCGTTGCAGAGCCCTTGGGAATATTGACTTCACCAGGGAGAGGAAATAGAGTGAGAAGACAGCATTCAGGGCAGGTTGATATATTTCCATTTATTTATTTATTTTATAACCCAAAAATCTGAATGATCATGTATTTTATTTATTTATTTATTTTTTAAAAATCCTAACCTGAGGATACTTTTTTCCCCCCATTTATCTTGAGATAGAGTGGGAGGGGAGGAGAGAGAGAGAAAAACATCGATGTGAGAGAGACATATCAATTGGTTGCCTCCCGCACAACACTGACCAGGGCCAGGACTGAACCACAACTGATGTATGTGCCATTGACCCTAATCGAAACCATGATTCTTTGGTCCGTGGGCCAATGCTCTAACCACTGAGAAAAACTGTCCAGGGCAGAACAGGTCAATATTTAAGAGGCAAATTGAAGAAGATGCGGCTACAGAACTGAAGGAGAAAGGGTAGCTGAAGAGGTAGGAGGGAAACTAGGAACCAACAGGGGTCATAGAGGCTGTAGGAGGGAATTCCAAGTAGGGGATGATCAATAGTAACAAATACACCAACACGTCCAATAAAAAAGAAGACTGAAAGTGTTTCTAAGGGGCAGTGTGGCCTCACTGGCCCCACGGCTGGTGTGGCTTCTCTAGAGAAGGGTGCGGGAGAGGTCGGTTATGGGAGGCTGTGAGCCGCCGGGAGGTGAGGGGGCGGGAAAACATGGCGGTAGGCAACTCTTTCAAGACTCTTGGTCATGAAGAGGTGAGACAAGATACCAGCCCTCAGAGTAGCTTTCCCTGAATGAGGTTTTAGATTCTCTGGCCAGAGCATTGGATGTTACAGAAGTAGTCCAAGTCTTCACCTGGCTGGTGCCTCCACATCCTTCTGCGGGAGACCTTCCCTTGAACATAACATCTTAGGTACCCCTCTCCCAGTCTCTCTATTGAACTACTATGTCATGAACATGTTTATTGTCTCTCCTTTCTGGTGAAACCCAAGGTCCATGAAGGCAGCAGGCATCTCTCCTGTCTGGTCCTTTTGGTTTCCCCTTCACTGAGCAGTGCCTGGCATGCTGTTGGCACTGATTCCTATATTCACTCTGGGATCTGCTCATCACACAGGGATCCCGTGAGGGGACCCAGAGGAGAAGTTCCAGTTAGATTTTAATTCCAGGCCTGACTTCCCTGACCGGTATAGTTGTTTCATCACACACATGATCTGCTCCCGGTTCCACTCCCCTCTGAGCGTGCTCCTCCCTGCAGTCACCAAAAACTGGTCAAATTTACATCCTGTTTCAGCAGATGATAGACCGTATCCAGGCTCATGTTTTTGTGTGAATTCATTCAACACACTCCTAGCTTCAGCTTAGTTTTCCTCGCTTTATTTTCCATGTTTATGATTTCCACGGTTCCTAATATTTTTCTTATCCTGCATGTATTTTTCTAAGTTTCTTCTGGTACGTTTTGAAGTCAAGTGAGCGTTCACGGTAGTATGGGCAAGGTGGAATGTAACTAGAGGAAGCTGAGTGGAATTCGTTTCTGAGGCTCAGAGGAGTCTGAGATCATGGGTAATGGGAGGGAGTGAACAGCTCTGTTGGGTTTCCAGGAGATTTCAGAGACAAATCACAGAACCTAGGAAAAAAATAATAATATAACAAAGGTAGCTTGCGTATGTCACTATAAATGGTTCAGGGGAGGAGGCATGGGGTATTAGAAAGGACAGATCATCATATGTGGTTGACATGATCTAGACGCTTCATAGAAGACTTGGGACAAATTCAGCCAGAACAGGAATAGGATCTAAGGAGTGCAAGTAAATCTCATCTTCATCAAGAGAGAGAGGTGAGAAGGGCAGTCGCCCCTGAGCCAGGTGGCTGGACATCTGGACCAACCTATGCTGGAAGGAGGCATCAGCTGGAATTAAGACTGCTATGACCTCCTTTTGGAAGCCCCGGGATGGGGTTCTCTAACAAGGTCAGAACTGGACAGAATCTGTTCTCTCTTGCTTGGCTGCCTGACCTGCCTTTCCTGGCCAAGCTTTCTGGATAATGAGCATGCTCATTCCTGCCCATTGCGATCTGCTTTCTTTACTGACCTCAGTATGGGTAGCGAGGCCAGGCTGTGTTGAAATTCTACTTAATGCGCACACAGCACACCTTCCTTGCCGACTCATCACCAGCAATAAATTGAACTTCTTGACAGTTTTAAATTTCCTGCCAAGGAGCAGCTGGTGAGTGCTCTCTGGAGGAGCAGTCTTGGAGAAGTGTTATCAGTATTCCTCTCTCCTCCCTTCCCTTCCCCTCCCATCCTCCCCCTTCCTCTCTCTACATCTCCCCTCCCCTCCCCATGTCTGTTGTCTCATCTTTAAAGACTTTGCTCCTCTTGGGTCCCCAGCCCCTGAAAATTAATTTAGGGATGAGACTTTCTCTGCACAGCCGGCTGAGCTACTCATCACTGTCTTTGAGATTCAAAAAGCAACCTTGTTTTCCAGAGTTCTTTTAATGAGCCACTTCAGCATCAGACTTCCAGTTTCCACCCGTGCCAGACAGCAGCCTGTTGGAAGGCCTGGGAAACCAGTCTCGCTTCTAGAGACTTGCAGCTATCGGGCTGCAGAGCAATACAATGATTCCCCGTTAGTGCCCCATGAGAATGCAGATGGTGGCAGAGTCCGGATGCCGTCTTGCTCGCCATTTTCCACCCCGTCATTTCAGAAAGCAAGGGTAAGGCCTTGCTCAGTGTATTTCCGTCTCCCCTGCCAGACAGGTCAGTGTTGGAGTGCAGTGCTGGAAATTTCCCGTATGGACCCACAGTTCCTTGTTATGCCTCTGGGCACATGAAGACACATGCTAGCCTCCAGCAGGAAAACGTGTTGATCAGAACTCCCTTTGCTGCTGCAGGAGTCACAAGTCCCCAAAAATCAGTTACCTGAAAACAAAGGCAGCAGCCTGAAGAATACCACCGTGGTGATTTCATTAGTGATCACCAACAAGCAATTAATTAAACACTTGTAGAGGTCCTCGGGGAGGAATTTTGAGGTCTTCGCCAAGCTCAGGCATGCCTGCTACCAAACCCTTTTTGCTTTCTCTCCACTTGTCCCCACTCCACCTCTGTTTGAGATTAGAAGTATTTCCACATGCTGTGCAAATATATGCAAATTTGATGTAAGTTCTTGTCAACTCCACTCTGCCTCGTGGGGCTGGGCTGCCAGCCTCCTGCAATCACCACAGTGTGGCCTGCATGTCGTGCCAGGAGCCATGGGCAGCCTGGATGAATCGGATTAGGGAGCTCTGACAGCTCCACGGGGTCCCCGAGTAATGCCAGGGCTCCTAGGGCTCGGAACAGCACACGGTAACGTCAAAGGTAGGAGGGGAAGAACTGACCCGCTGATTTTTTAAATATCTGTTAGGTTTCTGAATTTTACCTTCATTTCTGTGCAGCCATGTTGAAAATGTGCTATTCTGACGGGAACAATTATTTGATGATGTCCTCACTGGTGCATCTGTTTCAAAGCTGATCTTACACGCCAGGGATCACTGCTGAGATTTTGCCAGAGGAACACATCCTGATGTACGAGTGGGCAGATGTGGAGAGACCTGTGTGTAGCTGCACATTCAGAGTGTTGTCATCACAAGGTCAACATCTCACTTGCATATGCATTCCAGATAACCAGTATGTGGCTCCTGAAGTAGACCACCTCAAGCAATGGGAAACTTTTCTTGATTTTCTTGAGGTTGTCATGGGCCTTCCTCCTCTCCTCTGAGGTCTTTCTCTCCCCTCTTCACTTACCTCTATTGCCTGTTCTTTGCAGGCTGAATGTGAGAGAAAGAGTGAGTTCTGCTTAGGGGGGAGAGACCAAAAGAAAAATGTGTGGACAACTGGAAGTGAATTTTAAGAAATGTAACTACTGCCACCTTCAAACAGAACTCATCTTTAGAAAAAAAAAAAATGCATGTTTTTATTGATTTCAGAGAGGGAGGAAGGGAGAGGGAGAGAGAGAAACATCCATGTGAGAGAAACATCTATCAGCTGCCTTCTGCACTCCCCCACCAGGGATCCAGTCTGCAACCGTGGCATGTGACCTGACCAGGAATTGAACCAGCGTCCTTTGGTGCACAGGATGACATTCAACCAACCAAGCCACACAGGCCAGGGCCAGAAATTTCCTAAACCAGCCCCGATGGAGAACAGAGGGTCCTTCACTGGGATCTGGAATCTTACCTTTCTTGCCCATATATCATTAGGCGAACAGTAAAACGATGAATTTGGAGTCCTTTAAGACTTGTATGTAATTGTCATAACTAATTAAGAGTCATAATTATTTCCCACTTTGGAGCACAGCTCTTTCTAACGCTCTGCTTGGTCTGCCACAGTCTGGAGGGCATATGAAGAGCCCTGCTGCCACTCTCCTTGAAGCTGCCTGAGCAGGAGGCAGCTCAGACAAACCTAGCGCCAGCATTTAGTCTGCCCTGATGACTTACTAATGGTTATTGAGAAACTGGCACTCTCTGCAAACATCTGAAAGAGAAAGGGTGATTTGAAGGGCTCAGCAGGAATATAGTAATAAAGATTTCTCTAAACTACACCCTGTGAAATGCACAGCTCTTACCTGGAAAACACCCTGTATTCTGAGTCCCTGAAATATGCTTCCGTTTGCCTTTATCATTAGATCAGCATCATTTAATCTCTCTCTTCAGTTACAGGTGTCAGTTCCGTCAGTCTTTGACGTTAAATGAATGCAAGTTTCTTTAGCAACTGAGAGTCTAAAACCATCACTCATTTCCTCTTGCCACGACATTTTGTGTGTCTCCTGATTGGCAACAAAGTGTCCCTCAGTGGAACTTTGGTTTCTATCACCTGTGAAAGAAAGATCAAGCCTTTCCCAACTGGTGTCAGTTGGGGAACCAACTTCGGTCTTGGTTCCAGACACTCTGGGCAGCAACTGCCTGTCTTCTGGGTGCTCAAATGCTCCTTGGGCTGGAAGCCCTCCAGAGACTCTTAACTTCCCGGCTAGCTTCCAAACGCTCTCCTGCAGGTGACCGTATTGTCCCCGAGAAGAGCCTGTGTCCCGACTGCTCAGAGATCCCCCTCATACTGACTGAAGGAGTCTCATCTTCTCAATGTTAGCTCTCGTAATGGCATTTGATGGGCACATTTTCTTTGTGTTTCTACATCTAATAGAATGCAAGCAATGACTTAAAAGAATTAGTGAACGCTTGGCGACTCCCTGTCACACCCATAAAATTCTAGCACAATCAAAAAATATATATGTAGTTATTGGATTCATTTGTTGAAATGTTTAAAATAATGTTTTCTTGGCATAAAAGGAAAACAGTTGAAGTGCTACACGGGTCCCCCAACGTGAAACTTTTTGTACACTGCCTGCTTGTATTTATAGTGCAATCACCTCAAATACCTCTCCAAATTTGGTGAAATACTGTCCAGCTTTTCCATGGGATAGGCTAATAAATGGGTACGTAAATAGAAAATAATTTTATTTACATGTAGACATGAGATACAAATGAATAACTAAGGGATAATATGACGCAGTACTCAGCAAAATGTGAAAAGGCGTGGGGCAGACCGGAGTGTTCTCCCCCGGGTAACACCTTGAAGGAGATGGAGGAGCAACTGGGAATCTGCAGACAGGACAGAGAAGGACAGACGCATGTGTCACGCTGCTGGCAGGGCATAGGTCTCAGCAGAGATAGGTAACGTTTAGGAGTGCTATTGATACGAGCATTTCACTTGTGTTTTCTCCTCTGATAGATTTTGATGCAGGTGCTGAGGATTGCAAAGGATAAGAACTTGCTCAAAGAGATGGCACAGCTAGAAAGTCCCTGGGTCAGGGTTGGAAGCCCAGCCGTCTGCACTGCAATTCTGACACTATCTGGAATTAGGTCAGATTTCACAGGTGAAAGGCACAGTGCTCCAAAGACCTGCTCTCACTTCAGACCCCAGATAAATGCTTGGAGGTCCCAGGCCAACCACATCTCTGACCAATTGGCTGCAACTTCTGGTGTTCCTATGACCCCGCCTCAGGTTCCATCATTGGCTAGAATAACTCATAGAAATCAGGAAAGTTCTATACAGTGATACAGTTTTATTACAAAGGATACAAATCTGGATCAGACAAAAGAAGTGATGCACGGGGCAAGGTCTGGGAGGGTCCCAAAGGTGATGCCTCAGAATCTGTCATCCTTCTGGGACGGTTAACCAGGAGCCTCCACTGAGCTTTGGGTCCTGAGTTTTTATTGACATTTAATTATGCAGACATGATTGGTTGAATCACTGGCCATATGACTGAATTCAATCTCCCCGCCCCGCCCCTCCCCAGACACACACACACACACACACTTCTTCCCAGTAAGGTCAGGCTGAATCACTGGGCACTAAGCCCCACTCCGCTAATGGTTGGGCAGCCTGGCCAGCCCCCATCCTGAAACTGTCATCTGTCCAACTATCAGAGCCCATCCTAAGCCACCTAATTAGCATAAACTCAGGTGTGGTCTGAAGGACCCACCTTAGATGGAAGCAGACACTCCTATTAGGAGAATCCCACAGGTTTAGAGGCTCTCGGGAACCAGGGACAAAGGCCAGCCAAGTTCCTTATCGTACAACACAGTCTAATTTCAGAGGCTTATCACACGCTAGAAGAGTCTCAGTTCCTTTCTTTCCTGGTCCTCCAGCAAGCCTCTACAGCATGCCTCCTGGCTTCTGCTGGGGGTCTTGCCTGAGCCCCAGCCCTGTGGCTAAGTAAAAGGGCTGCCCTCTGAGAATCGGAGGCTGCAAGTCCAGGGGCCTATCTAGTGTCCTAAGGAGAAAACGTAGATTTCCCCTGCAAAGACAGGAAGCCACCCATTTGGACCGCAAACATTTTTGCACATTAAATGGAACCCACAAGTTACAGGGGCTTTTGCCACAGACCAAGCACTCCATCTTGTTAAGTGCGGTAAAAATCATGTTTATGTGCCACTGGGCTGTCACCTGCTGTCAGCGGCTAGGGGTCCAAGAGAGGCCACAGGTTCACCATTGCACAGACAGAAGTGTTGGTGAAGGAGGACGGGCTCACAGGCGGCCTGGACAGAGGAATGCCCGCTCACACCTTCGGTTCCCACTGCCCACACGTTCACACTCCCTGGGCCAGGGGCCCAGAGCTCCTCGCTTACAGGGGTCAGGCTGCTGGGATTGGCCATTAGAGTCACAGGCTCCTCAGCTTCCCAGCAGAGAGGAGGCAGACATGGGGAGAGGGGCTTCCCAGAAATCCAGAGTGCCTGGCCTGGGCAGGGAGGAGGCAGGAATCAGAAACTTCTGGGGAGGGTCAGAGAGACGAAAAGCCAGAGGGAACTGTTTCCCAAATCTTTCCTGATCACTCCATCTTCTCCTCAGCGCTGTTTATCCCCTGACAGCCAGGGACGCAGGCTGACTCTCACCCCGCTGTGATGAGGTGGCTTTACAAAAAACCCTCAAGCTTTCTGATTGTTAAAATGATATATGTGCACCGTAAAGTGGAGAGAAGTACAGACAGAGAACAATCCGTAACGACGGCCTGTTCTATAACTCAGGATAACCACTTGATTCATTTGGTATTTTTTCATCTAAAATCAATGCCAACCTAACCCCAAACACTACGCACACACTTAAAAACACAGACACATGCTCACATTCCCACATATGTGTGCACACACACACTGGTGCGTGCACGCACGCACGCACGCACACTTGTACACACACACACCTCCATGTATATTTACATTCATGTGTACACATACATTCACACTCACACATGTTCCCTCCTATGTGATTGCTCTTTGTCTCAACTTGGTGACGAAATAGATTAAGACATAGAGATGTGTTTGTAAATAGTATTTGAAGAATTTTATTTACATTGTATTGTAATTATGTTTTCATTCCTTATAATTCTTTGAGAACACGATTTTGGATAGCCATGACCTTGAGCAAGTGTTTTAGCTGCTCTGATTCTCAGGGTTTTGGTCTCTACCTAGGCAGAGCGATCCCTCCCTCACAGAACTGGCGATGGAAGGTCTCGGCAGGATGGAGCTGAGGTGTGGGCCCTCAGTGGGCAGTGTGGCGGGTGCTGTGTCATCATTAGTTCCTTCTCTCTGACTGTCCCCATGGGCTCCGACAGTTCAGCCAGCCCCGCCTTGGCTTATCTGACTGTAGACCTCAGCCCAGATCCTGGGGCATCCTGATGGAAAATGCTGGGCAGAGTCAGAGGAAGGGGGCCTGTGTGGGGCTGGGAGGGGCTCTCAGACGGCTGTTTGCTATGGGTGCAAGGTGGAGCACCTAGGCTGGGTAGGAGAGAGATGTTTTCTAACAAGTAACTTTAATTTGTAAAAATCCATATATCCCCCATGTATGACAGACAGGTCCCATGGGGCCATGGGTGTGGATCAAATGACTAGGCTCATGGTCATGCTGTCTGCACACACAGTCCTGACTGGCTGCTTGAATTCTGACTCCTTGCAAGGTAGCCTCGAAGGTGGCTTAGGCTGATCCACAGTGCTAAACTCTTTTTGTTCTTGGTTTTATTGTGTATACTTTACACAAGTAGATGTGATAAAATGGATAAGGAACATTGATGTTGAAATATATGCAATGAATGAAGGGCAGCAACACGACGATGATTCTTCCAACGTGCTTCAAGATGGTCTCTATCTGACCGTGCGAGTGCGTCAGGGGAGCTCCCCGACCACTCCAAGAGCCATTGTGCAAAACAGAAACGAGAGCAGTGATTATGTCCAATTTGGCTTTTCATTTGCTCAGAGTAAAGAGCTTCTTACCTAAAATGTGTTGTCTGCAGATATGTTTAAAAACACACACACACACACTGAAAAGTAAGCCTCCTTTATCTCATCTTAGGGAAGGAAAACACAAACATTATAAAAATTGATGCATTTCCTTTTATGGTGCATTGTGTAAGAACTCCCCACATCAGTGTGAAAGCGGAACTTGTCTGTTTCGGATGCAGCAGTACATTTAATATGCACTCAGTCCCCAAACCAAGCCTGACATAACATTTTGGAATTTATTGTCAACATAGCACATTTTTCTTACATAATTAATCTAGAGTAAATTAAACTGTGTGCACCACTTGGTAAATGGAAACAAGTACAAACTTAACTATATATTATGAATATAATATAGTAGAATAGAAATATAATTTAAAATAAAATTTATACTATACTGATCTGAAGGAAATATTTTAAACTTAAAATCAGTTCTGTGTGGTATTCTAAACAAACTGACAAAATGGTCTCGAAAATTCTGGAGGCTTTGGTAAGATCATGTATTACTGTCAGCAGGGCTCATGAGCAGAACATGAGGTGCTGAAGGAGGGCCTGGGACTCTTCTGCCAAACGTGTGGCCCGGCCAACCACAGCAGTGATATATGGCGGGGGGGGGGGGGGGGATTAATTTTCCCTAAAGTAGCCCTGGTAGGGTTGGGGGCCAATTGCTGACTTGGCTCTTAACAGCAAGCACAAGGCAATAAATACTCTGTACGTGTATCAGTCAAACAGGTCTTAGAACGAGCTGTGTAACCCTCCCAACCACTCTGTCATTCAGGTACCATTAGTGATGCCATCCCCATTTTACAGATGAGCTATAGCAGTCCAAGCAAAACGATGACTCAAACCCAGCATGTCTGGCTCCAGATGCACAAATCACCATGCCATGTGCTTATCACAAGGCACACAGACTTGTGGTTGACTTCTCATGGTGTGTGGCTTGTCAGATTTCTTCACTCTCGCTTCTGTGGTTCTGCACATCTAAACTTTGCGGGAGCAGCTGAGCTGTCAGTACATTGAAGGCATACAGATATTAGGATAAGTCGTGAACCATTTGCTGGGAGAACAGGCCTAAGTTTCCCGGGGCTGGCTCAGCGCACTCCCCACACCCAGCGTGGGGAAAATGGGAGGGACGCTGGCTGACATACTCGCGCTGAGACAATGGCACCCACGAGGCTGAGGGTGGGGCATGCCCTCTCGACACCTCTAGTTCTTTCCGTGTGGATGTGTTCTGGCTGTTCTGGGTTCCTATGGTTTGTCTTTGTGGAACTAGCTCGGAGCATGGGTTGAAGACTGTGGCTTAGGTTGGAATCTCTACTCTGCTCTTCATCAGCTTCGTGACCTCAGGCATGTAACCTGACCTCCCTGAGCCTTTGTGACCTCATCTGGACTCTGGGGTTATCACAAGCTTTCACCGAACAGGGTTGTTGTAAAGACTGAGTGAAGTTATGATTACAAAGCACCTGCTAGTGCCTGACCCAGAGTAATTACAGAGAACGCTGGTGTACCCTCTGTCCACACACTGAGGTGCGTGCGGGCTCTCTCTAATGTACACATACACGACACACACACACACATTCATCTATGTATGTATCATGCATGCACGCATTTCTTCTTTTCTATCCCCCTGGGTGCCTAGGAAAGTTAGATGTGCCAATTAATATTTTCATCATTCATTGTTATGTAACAAACCACCTTAAATCATAATGGCTTGAAACAACCACCATTTTATTGTCTCTCATGATGCTGTGGGTGGACTGGGCTCAGCTGGGCTGTTCTGCTCCACGTGAAGTCAGCGGGGGCTGCCCTCACCAGGGTTTCAGGGGGGCTTATTCTGTCCAAGGTGGCTCTGCCATGTAGCTGCAGCTGAATGTGGCCTCCATGTGGCCTGTGGCTGGGTTCCAAGAAGAAGCATTTCAGGAGTAAACATTCCAAAGTCCCAGGTGGAAGTTGCAGACTTCCTGTGACTCAGCCTCAGGCGTCAGGCAGCTCTGAGTGGGTTGGTCAAGCAAGTCACTCAGTGCCCTAGAAGCAAGGGGACATGTATTTCACCTCTCCCTTTGGTTGAGGTCCTCTCAGTGCATGTCTGGAGAAAGGGACAGCTTGTATGGGTGTAGGCTCCCCCACACTGAGCTGAGTTTCCTACATCCCTCCCACTTGACCCCTCCTTGACGTGTGGCTCCAGGTCTTTGATACCTACCTGTCCTTCCGGCTCTGTGCCCCTCTGCCTGCCACAGCCCCCTAACCCACAGGGACAGGCCTCGGGCTTTGCAGGCGCCCACAGCATTCACCTCTGTCCCACAGCAGCTCTGCCCAGAGCCTCGCAGGCACGGGTGAGCGGGGACCCTCCCTACTGCGGGAAGACACCATGACCTCTCTCTCTAGGCTGGATTCTAGGTTATTCAATAAATGCCAGAGAAGTTTGGAGAAGTCTTTGATTCTTGACAGTATCTGGTGGTCAAGATAAATGACTGAACTGAAAACATAGAAATCCTATTTTGGTGACAAAAAACCCAAACAACTCTTTCTTTTTTTTTTCCTTAAAATTTTTTTTTAAATGTACTGATTTTAGAGAGAGTGGAAGGGGGAGAGAGAAATAGAAACATTGATGAGAGAGAACATTGATTGGCCACCTCCTGCATGCCCCCCACTGGGGATTTGGCCCACAACCTGGGCATGTGCCCTGACCAGAAATCGAACTGGTGACCTCTTGGTTTATGGGTTGACGCTCAACCACTGAGCCACACCAGCCAGGCAAACAACTCTTTCTTTCTCTTTGAGTTTTTGCTACAACAATTTTAATATTCCAGCTGTATCACCTATGGCCCTTTGCACCCCCAACACTACAGGGCAGAATGGCTACCTCTGGCTGCCTGAAAATTCTTTCAAAGAAATGAAAAATGTAAAATCCAGTGCCCCAAAAACATATTCCATAAATAGGAGCTGGTTGTGGTGGTCAGTATGCCATCAAGATCATTCATTCACTTCTTGGTGGGCAGGAACCAGCTCTGGTTACTCTGATATTAATCTGCCATGTGACTTTGGCAACCCACCATTGAAAGGTGGTATTCTGCTGAGGTCTCTACCACATATGTCCCCAAGGCCCCTTCCAGCCTGCTGCTCCTCATTCTGTGACTGTCACCTGGCCACTGTGACTGCTTGTGGGCAGTGGGTGAGCAAACGCGGGCTGCTCACCAGCTGCCACTGAGCAGAGCTCTTCTTTCATTTATTGACTGACGATCTCTTCCACTAGAATGTAACCTCCCATGTATCTCCAGCAGCTAAAACAGTGCCTGGTGCATAGTGTACACGCAGTAAATGTTTGATAATATTGAGCTACTGTTGACTCCCTCCCACTGGTCCTCCCCACGCACCCGTGTTACCTGTGCCTTTGTTTCTGTTTCCTGCGGCCGGCCCAGCCCACAGATGCTCACTCCTATGCCCACCGCTTGCTCACCAGGCATTCAGGAGGAGTTACAGTTTCAGCATCCTTGGCACTGGATATTCTTTACAGGCCTCCTTAGCTAGATGTGCGCCTTGTGTTGGAGTTGAGATGGAGACTCCAAGGAGGGTGGCCCATTTTTTGGCTAACTCAGTGCTTCTCAGCAGATGGCTTGTCTCTGGGGAACGAGCAGTTCTACACAGACTTTGTTAGCAGGAGGATGCCTGGAATGGGCCAGACTGTGGAATCCTGCCTCAGGCTTTGGTGAGCCTCAGAAGGAGGTATCCATTTCCAGGCAGGAAACTACCTAAAAATGATGGAGGGTGTTTGGGGGAATAGAGAGTACAGATGATCGTCATTTCCTTTTCTGAGTATTTCCCCACTACAAGCATAGAATATAGGATGTCAGTGCTGGAGGCTGGTCCGAGGCCAAGCAGATAGGGAACTCTTCAAACTCCAGTTTGGACGTTCTCCCATCAGTACCTACAGTGACTCCCCAGAAGTAAACCACTGTGGGCTGTGGGTGATTTGCTCTCTGTCTCTGCATGTACCTCTGTCCTCCTCCCTCCATTGCCCTGTGACGGGCCAATGTGATGTAACCCTCACACTCTTCTGGGGCACCTTAGTGCAGCACCTGGCACAGGGGGACACACAGGGAATGTTTGCGGAGTGAATGAGTGGATGAAGAAAAGAGAAGTGAGGGTGGGAGGAAGGCAGGAGAATTATTTTATATGGATGATGGCAGTACTGTGTTAGAAGTCCCTAAATTTTTGCCCTGGCCGGTTTGGCTCAGCGGTTAGAGCGTCGGCCTGCAGTCCATAGAGACCGGGGTTCGGTTCCCGCTAGGGGCGCGTACCTCGGTTGCAATTTGTCACCGGCCCTGGTTGGTCGTGCATGAGGCAGCCACTCGATGTGTCCCTTTCATGTCGATGTCTCTCTCTCTCTCTCTCTCTTCCTCTCAATGTCCTTGGGTGAGGATAAAAAAAAAAAAAAAAAAAAAAAAAAAAAAAAAGCTTTAAAAAAAGAAGTCCCTAAATTTTTGTAATAGCAGAAGATTAAAAAGAACCCAAGTGCCCACATATAGGGGCTGGTTAATTGGCTGCACAATGTGATCAAAGCAGCAGTTTTAAAAATGCTGACACTTTCTATGTACTGATATGAAGACATCTCCAAGACACTAAATGTGAAAAGCAAAGTCACTCTGGTGTGTGTCCTAGGCCACTTTTGTGGGGAAAAAAAAAACAAAACAAAAAACTATATATTTACATTTTAAGCTACAGATGTGGCTCAAATTGTATTAATATCAGACAGTGGTCTGGACCACAGACTTCACTGAAAAGGCAGCCATCGAGGCTGTTTGCACAGGAAACCCATCTCGGGGGGCCTCTCACAGCTCATTAGATGTTAGTCCTCCAGAGGGTAGGGTCACGTAAGCAAAAGAAACGGAAAGAATACACAAGACCTTAGTAAAAATTAGTTACCTTTTTGGGGTGCGCAGAGAAAAGGAGACAATAAAGGAAACTTTTTATACCTATACATAAAGCATGTATGTATATACATCTGTGTATATGTACATATATATACTTACCATATATATGATACATACATATTTTATGCCTTTTATAATTTTTGCACCTGGAAAATGTATTACTCTTTCAAGAAATATGTTTAAGTTCCTCAAGCCAGGGGAGCATTCTAGTTGACTTTCCTATCTAGGTCCCAGTGTACCATGTGACTGGGGTTCTTCCTTGATCATGAGAAAATTGATTTCAAAATAGAATCTGATCCTCTCATTCTAGCCAACTCTGTCTCACTGAGTCATTGCCCTCCGCTGATGCGAGAAGGAAGAGGAGATGGCTTGAAGGAGATGTTTAGATACTAATGTATCATTTTACTTTTTAGTTGGGGTGAGTTATGTTATTGATCTCCAGATCTGTGGGCAGTTTTTACCTTAAAAACGTTCAGTTTTACAAGTAAATGTTTTAAACCATGGAAAGAATTAGTAAACCTCAGTATGGATATCACTTGCCTCACGTTCTGCCAAGATAGCAAGTCAGAAATGGAGCTCTCCTTCGACGCATTCTCTGCCTCCCATCTGTTTCTATGAGTGACGCTTTAGATAAAGAAAGTTAGATATAAAAGTGTGTATGTGCAAACCCTATGTCCATAGGAGCTTTTGAAACATTTATTTGCTATCTTTTGGAGGAATGATAAATCATTACTGCACTATAAATGTATTGGCATAAGTGGCTTATATTCTTAACTTGAGTAACAATTGGTAATTTCCTGAGTCATTATAATCAGGCTTTAACATATTAACTCAGTGACTTGATCAATGTCCTTACTTAGGAAATATGTTATGACCTAGCACATTGCCATCTATTACAATGTTCTTGGTCAATAATCATCATTGTTACAGTAATTACTGAAAGCTGGCTTCTCCTCCTGTGGAGAGCATCGTGAATGCAGAAGTGTGAGGTAGTTCAGGATCAAGGTGCCATCCATAACAGCACATTCAGCTGGATTTATGTCCCTCTCCAATTAGGGGACAATCAAGCTCAAATTAATTTAGCTTGAAGCTACTAATGAGTAACAGCAAAATCAGCTCACTATAAAAATTGTTATTGAATTTTATTTCCTTCAACTCGATGCACCTGGGTGCACAGGGAGATGATACCAGCTTGAGGTCAGGGGGTGAGAGACCTTGGGGTTGTCCGTGGGCTTCATGACTGCTCTGTCCCTTGGTTGACCAACATCTAATGAGTTGTTAGAGGTCCACAGAGATGGGCTTCCTCTGCCAACTCATCCTTGACGGCTGCCTTTTGAGTGAATGGTGTGGTCTAGACAGCCTTGTGATATAAATATAACTTGCGCCACATCAGTAACTTAAAATTTTCCAATAGCCACATTTAAAAAGCTTATAAAAACAGGTGAAATTAACTTTGATGTTTTATTTAACTTAACATACCCAAAATATTATTTCAATGTGTAAAAAATATAAAAATATGAATGAGCTAGTCCACATTCTCTTGGGTCCTGCGCCTTCAATATCTGATTTGTATTTTACATTGGCAGCATTCTTCCATTCGGTCCAGCCTCAGTGGGAATGGCAGTAGCCACGCGTGGCCGTGGCTGCCAGTTGCACAGGGCAGGTCTTCGCTGAATTTCTCCTGTGAAGGAATTCGCACAGGCTTTTACTTCCCTCTTTAGGGTTTGCAGGTTGGGGGTAGGTGGGCATTGGCTCTGGGTGCTCAATGGCAATAAAGAACATGCAAAACAGCCCAGCGTGGCTCAGTGGTTGAGCGTCGACCCATGCACCAAGAGGTCACCAGTTCGAGTCCCAGTCAGGGCACATGCCCAGGTTGTGGGCCCGATCCCCAGTGGGGGGCATGCAGGAGGCGGCCAATTGATGTTCTCTGTCATCGATGTTTCTAACTCTCTCTCTCCTTCTCCCTTCTTCTCTCTCTAAAAATCAATAAAGAAAAAAATTTTTAAAAACATGCAAAACATACAAGCAGGAGAAAATACACTTTCTTTTTACTGTTAGTCTTGCAAGTCACTGGCAAATTTATAAGCTCGATGAATTAGCTTACAGCTCCTGTCACCATCACCTTCACACGAATAAAGGCAGAACAGAACCACAAAAATATCCCGTCTCCTTCTTATCAGAGCTCGGCTTCACCAATTGTGGCCTCATAAAAAAAGAAGGGTTTTCTTATATTATTATTATTATTATTTGTTGTCATGAAACATGCACATTTGTTTGAAGCCTGACTCTCACATTATTGTGCTGATATCACACAGAACACGAAGCATATGGTCAAATATATGTTTGAGGACTAAAGAGCTGCTGAATATTTTATTTCACCGCAATGTTTGTAAAGAAAGCACTGACTTAAATCTAGGGGAGTATTTTAATTGTTTAACATTATAAAATTTTAATAGGAACTAGAAGGCGTAATGCAAGGACACCATTTGCCACTGAGCTTGATTACTGCAAACCAGGAGACGTGCGACGTGAGACAGAGCTCCGTTATTTTCGTCACTTGGAGACCCTCACACTAATGAACTGGGATGTGAGGGGGAGGAGGGAGGGGGAGCGGAGGAGGGGAGCATGGCTGCCCCATCAGTGTTCAGAGCCACGAAGTAGGCTGCTCGGCAGTGCAGGAGGCCCCCTGGCGCTGCGGGGACAGGCTTCCACCGGGCAGTCTCAAACAGCTCTTTCCACTCTCCTTCCTCTCTGAATAGGTAGCTGTCAGATTCCTGACTGGTCTGCCCATTTCCAGCCGTGTCCTCCTCTGGTGCATCCGCCACACAGCCTTCTGAGTACTCTGTCTCAAATGCAGACAGGAGCCCATGCTCGCTGCTGAACACGTCAGTACCCCCCGCTGCCTGCGGGTCAGAGACCATGTATTTCTTGACAGTGGCATACAGGCCATCCCGTGGCCTGGCCCTGCTGACTTCCCTTCCTCTCTCTTTCCCTCCCTGCTGGCCTCCCTTTGACTTTTAATCACTGTCCCTCTGACCAAATGCTTTCTCCCATTCCCCTCCGCAGGCCTCCTCCCCGCCAAGAATTTTAGTGCAGCTCCTTGATAAGACTCTAGTTAGGCTCTACCTCCTCCAGAAAGCAAGTCCAAACCTCCCCCTCTCCACCGCAGGCAGGTCGGATGCCTGCACTCTTCAGTGCTGTGCTGCCCTCAGCAAATTCACATGCATCCCTCCTAGTGCCTGTCTGTGCACCATCTGCCCTCTGAAGGAGACCTCGCCGCTCTCTGTCTGTGAAGCCTTTGCACCAAGCTCAGTGCGTGATACACAGCCCGTGCTCATGCTTGTCTGCTGAGGGGCTGGGCCAGTCCTGTGAGGCAGAGGGTTCTGGGCCTTTCCTCTCTGTTGGCAGATGAGGCCTGATGGCTCAGTCAGCTCTGGGGGAGGGTTAGCTGTTCCCCTCAACAGGGGACTGGTGACAAGGCTGAGATGTCCGCCAATGTCTGCTTTACATGGAGGCCTGGCCGCATACAATGCATGTCAATGAAAATGAATTTGGTTCAGTGTGATGAGGTCTCAGGACCCCACTGGGAATGTAGTGTTTGGGAATGGAGAGGGGTGGAGGGAGCTGGAGAGAGGATGCCTGAGAGGTCAGGAGTTTAATCTGCATCTTGGTGGCAGTGGGAGTCATCGCAGTGTATTAGCAGAGTGGGAGGGTCAGGCCTACTGGATCAAGGCTCCTGGAACCCACCCTCCACTGCCCCCGTGTCTCTGCCAGTCTCTGAAGTGGGGGAGTGCAGAGGACAAGGCGGACATAGGGTCTCATATCCAGTAAGAACTGCTTTATATCACGAGTAAAAGGAACTTGAAAGAACAGTGGCTTAAAGGAGACTGGGGCTTTTGTTTCTCTTATCCAATAAGAATCCTTGGAAGTGGGCCGTTCGGGGCCACCACATCTGTCCTCTGCTGTTCTCAGCACATGGCCTTTGTTCTCGGGGTCACAGGGTGGCTTTGCCTTTCAAGCAGGAACAAGGAGGAAAGGTGCAGTTCAAAGGGCAAAGAGAAACGCTGCCCAGTCCCTTTCCAGGACTCTGCGGGCACCTCGTTGTCTGGGTTGTATGGCATGGGCACAATTGCATGGGCATCATTAGCTGTGAAGGGGTCTGGAAAATGTTGTCCCAACAAAATTGGGGTTCTGCTAATAAAGAAGGAAAGAATGGATACTGGATGGGAAACTGGCCTTAATGCCCTGACTTTCCAGCATCTTCCTTCTCGGTCCACTTTGTCTTCCTCGTCGCACTGAACACACTCTGCATTTGTCTTGCTAACGTGATTACTTGTTTGCTGGCTGTGTCCACCACCAGAACGCAGGCTCTGTGTTGACAGGGGACTGGCTCACCTCTCCTGCGCGGTCCTGCCCATTTTGCAGATGGGTCTCTTGTACCTCCAACCTCCAGATGCAGAATAAAAAGCCCTAACTCAATTCCCCAATGGAGTGTTTGGAAGCATCTCCCAGGAGGTCAAGGACTTTCTGACATTTTGCACACAATTGATTTCACCAGGCTGATTGCCTGTCTCCATCTGTGGGGACTTTCTCTCTTTTTGCTCTTATTGAACAAATTAACCAACATGACACTGGATACTGAGTAGCAATTTGTATAGCAATTTTTTTTTAAATTGGAAGAATTCCATTGTTTGCTCTTTAATTCTTAATTTACATTTTTAATGTACTGTGTCTTCATTTATATGATGGGATTTCCCCTTCTGTGTATGTCTGTAATGGAACAAAGGCTTCTTCCCACCCTCAAATAATTATGAATATTGAAGAGCTACTCACATTATTGTCATTTTGTAATTCGCGCTGAGAACATTCATTCCCGTTTCTCTCTTCTGTGCCAAGTGAACAGTTGCCGGTGTGAAGGTGGCTCTGAGTGCGGACGGGGCTTCTGACCCCCCAGAGCCTTCCTTGTGGCCTGCATGCTGGGGACGTGTTGTCCCTGTCCCTTTGGAGGACACCCTTAGCCTTTCGATCAGCCCTGCAAAGTGATGCAAATACTCACCACATACATCCTCATCTGCCAGAAGCCCCTCCTGTGCCCGTCCTCCTGGCTCCCAGGTTGACCTGTGCTGCACACAGAGTTCTTCCTCCACAATGAGATCACTCATATATTTGTCCAGCGGAGGTTCTGGAGAGGAGAGACGTCATCCTCTCCATTCCTGTCTCCCAAGAGCCTCCGAGAGGGTGGTGGGCATCAATAAATGATCATGAAGAACTGAGTTGTTATAAAAGCCAACTTGCAAATGTACTGTATATGACAGGCACTGTTCTTAGCTGCTTTAAATACATGAGTGCATTCAAGTTTTACAACCACCCCACAAAGCAGGTACGACTTCCCTGATTTATTGGTCGAGGGAGCTAAGCCAGAGAAGACATCTAGTAGCCCACCTCAGGTTACCACGCCAGTACAGGGAGAGCGTGATCTGGCCCACGGCACGTGACAGCAGAGCCCCCTGCCCACACCCCGCACCGCACTGCTTTTGAGCATGAGTGGAAACCACCACTCATCTATTGGCATCAGGGCCAGGAAGTAGAGTCCTCTGTCTGAATTGGGGGCTTCCAAGTGGGGGATAGCAACCCACTAACCCTGGACTCCAGCAACCATCTGAGAATAGAAATAACTGCACATTTCAGGAAGCGGAATTGATGTGGGCCTTTTTTAATGCTCGAGGACCAGCTGATAGATGCCAACTCAGGATGTCGGGGAGAAAAGAATCCTCACGCTTCCCCGAGGCCTATGTCATCGGCTACCTGTAGCCCTGGGAAAAGGAGGCTCTACCCTCCACATGGCACAGGGCCCTCCCTGAAATAGGGCCAATGGGAGAGGACTGGCCTCGGGGGCATGTGGCTCTGCCACCACCTACCCACATGACAAGTCACTCTGAGCGTCGCTGCTCTGTAAAATGCAGGTGCCCCAGGTGCTGGGAGACAGCATGCTCTTGCCAGGAATTTCACAGATCAGATTTATTTTTTTAAGAGAAGGCACTGAAATTAGGTCTTCACCTATTTATTTTGCCAAGTAAGAATATTAAAAAAGGGAAAAGAAAAACTAACCTCTTGCCACCCTCCTTTGATGAAAGCATTTTAACTCCCTGGCATATAAATGGGGTCATCTCAGGGAAAAAGGGACAGTCCATTACATTGAGTTCAGATGGTTAACATAATGATAAAGTCACATTGCTTTAGTTTTGTTCAGTTCGGCTTGGACCTGTGAGAGTACTGTCAGCCATCACCGAGGGCCAGTGTTTGGGAACCAGTAATATAGAAAAAAGAAGTGCCCAGCACTAGCCCTGCGGCCCACAGCTTGTGTGACCTTACACAACCTACTTAGCACCTTTGAGGTTTCGTTTCCTCCTCTATGAATCAGGGCTGCTTTCCAGGGGCTTTGTGAAGCTTAAGGGAGGTGCATGGTGGGTACCCAGCACCTGGAGGAGGAGGTCAGACCACGCTTAGAGTTTTTAGAGCAGTGATTCTCAAGGAGTGATCCCCAACAGGCAACATCAGCATCACCTGGGAACTTACGAGAACTGTAGAATGTTGGGCCCTACCCGGACCTGTTGCATCCGAACTGTGGAGGTGGAGCCAGCAATCTGTTGAAGCAGCCCTCCAGGTGGTCCTGACGCGTGCTCAGGTTCGAGGACTGCTGCTGTAGAGAACGCTGCCATCTGTGTGATGGTGGCCAGCACCGTGGAGGCAGCTGGGCTCTGCCCGAGCTCCCAGCGCACCTGTGCAGAGAGGCACTGAAAGGGTCCTGGGTTTGCCTGGGAATTATCCAGCTCAAGCTACACTGTCCTCACCAATCAATCCACTCCTCCTGGAATGAGGATTTACCTGCATGTGTTAATCATGGGTCACCTGCCTGCCTGTCCCTGTAAGATTTCTCATGGGTAAGCTCCTTACACCAGTGCCCACCTTCCAGCCCAGCAGCGGAGCATTGCTCTGCAGGGGTGCCTCCCCCGCCCCCCAGTCTGGCTGTGTCTGCCTTCTGTGTGCCAGGAGCTGGACAAGCCTCACCCTGCCCTTCGTTGCTGGCTGGCTTCTCTCCCTGTGTCTCTCGTTTCCTCCGCTGGATGGAGCTTGTAGGTAGGTAATGTGGCTAGTCTGCCTGTCTACACACTCTCGCTGTAGTCTGCTGCTACACGAAGCTGTCAGAATCTTTGTCCAAAGGTACAATTTTGACTGGGTCGTGCTCCCAATCAAAATGGTTCCTTCCCAAGGCACCCACAGAATAAATCCAAAGTCTTTAGCCTAGAACACAAGGGCCTCCAAAATCCAGTGCCACCAAAGGAACTTAAAAAAAATAGTAAAATGTAAAGATATAGAAAGCACAGAGAATAGCATAACATACTCCCATTGACACATGTTCATAGGCTGTCAGATGTTTAAATCTGTGTGTGTGTGTGTGTGTGTGTGTGTGTGTGTGTGTGTGAGAAATATTACAGATAGAGTCTCCTTTCCCCTTTCCCCTCACTCCTTAAAACTTTTAGGGCTGCCCTGGCCAGTTTGGCTCAGCGGTTAGAGCGTCGGTCTGTGGTCCAGAGAGACCCGGGTTTGGTTCCCGCTAAGGGCATGTGCTTCGGTTGCAGTTTGTCCCCAGCCCTGGTTGGTCGTGCGGGTGGCAGCCACTCGATGTGTCACTTTCACATTGATGTTTCTCTCTCTCTCTCTTCCTCTCTCTCCCTCCCACTCTATCTGAACAAAAAATGAAAAAAATGTCCTCGGGTGAGGATTAAAAACAAACAAACAAACAAAAAAAACCTTTAGGGCATGTTCTTCTGCCAGGCACCATTGCCTGCAGTTGAGCCAGCTGGCTGCTGGGAGTTCGCCGTGGAAGCTGGTACTGTCTTGTCTCCCTGCCTTTTCCTGGGTGGGCCCCTGACTGGAATGCCCCCATCAGCTGCCCATCTGCGCTTGCTCAGACCCTCCTTGCCCTTCAAGCCCAAGTACAAATGCCACACCTTTCAGAAAGTTCCTGGATCTTCTCTCTTTATGTCTCTCACACTCCCCACTCCCACCCTCAGCCAGGGAAAGCTTCTTTCTAAATCCCCGAATTCAGAGCACAGGGTTGAGGGTTCAGCTCAGCCATCGACTGATGGTGGCATCTTTGACAGACTCAGTGCCCTCATCTGTATACAGGGATAATGTCTGCCGACAGGCTTGCTGAGAGAGTGGGTGTGACAGCGTAAGGGAGTACAAGGCAAGGGCTTTTGCACGTGATCACAGGTGAGAGATCGCTATGTTTAATGCCTCCAGCTTCCTCTCTGGTGCACGTGTCTGAGCTGCCTGAGGGCAGAGCGACCCCTGTTGGGTTCATCTGTGCCGTCCACAGGTCTTGATGCTTTGCACACAGGAGGACGGGCGGGGGGTGGGGTTATAAATATGGAGATTGTTTCTGCCCCAACTCATTGTGAGACGGAGAAGTTGAACGACCCCTTGGCTGTGAGACATGCAACAAGGGCTTTCTCTGTGCCAGGCCCAGTTCTGGCTGGTGGTGGAGCCACAGGGGTTTCAGACATGAGACCAAGGCCAGTTGGAGACACAGGGCCTATGTGTGACAAACGCCCATGTTCCTGCATGTTGCTGACCCATTGTCTGAGGGGCAGCGGGACGGGGAGGCTGACGGTGCTTGAGCGGGGAGGGGCCCTGGGAGCCTCTGAGATAAGTGAGAAAGCAGGCATCAGACATCTCCCAGCATCTGGCCTGAAACAGCCTCTTCAATGATGTTTTGACAAGAGGTCTTGATAGGAAAACTGACCACATATAAGCAAAACAGGTCCACGATCCCAGACCTAAAAGTTCTAAAAACTGGAACCTTTTTAAAACCTGGACCAACCTGATAGGAGGTTATTTATGGCATTTATCAAACTGAGTGTGAAAATTCTTGCCTTTTGCTGCAGAGAGAGAGAGAGAGAGAGAGAGAGAGAAAGAGAGAGAGAGAGCGGTCTCAGGACCCCGTCCAGAGCCTGCAGGGTCATTTGTAGCATCAGTACATGCAACGTACCACCTTTCTAAACCCTGAGAAACTTCGGATTCCTACATAAATCTGGCTGGCCTCCAGGGTTGCAGCCAAGGATCCTGGACCTACACAGACCTCAGCAGGGAGGGATCTTCCCTCTGTCTACCCTGCCCCCTGTAGGCTCCCAGGTAAACGGTTTCCTTCCACCTGGGCAGGGTAGCTGGTATCTTTGAAATGCAGGCAGGGTCCAGCTCAACCTGCAGCCGGAGCCCAGAGCGAGCTTTTCCTGATTTCAGAAGTGTGTTTTTCTTAGTTTTAGAAACACAGCTAGAGGAGCAGGAAGGAGGCCCCAGCGGTGCCCGAGGGGCCCCTGGGCCGCATTAGTTAGCTGCGCCACCCTCGGGCTTCCTCTCCTGCCTCCCCATCATGGGGTGTGAGGAGAATGTCCCGTTTCCTTGGGGTCCTACTAGGTGCTAAAGTCCCAACCAAACGGTGCTCAGGTATTGCTGGATGGCATAGGCTCTGGGTTTTATATCTGGATGCCATCCACACTTCACCAAGGGGACTTTGTGCTTAAACCCAAAGGTTTCACTAATACAGGGTTTTCAAATAATACGCTAGACAATGTGGGAGAATATTTGGGGCCAGAGGAGCTGACCTGCTTACTTAGTGTTGCTTAACCGAACTCACCCCAAACCCAAGTAGGGGCTTGGAGCAGCCGTTTCATTCTGCTCAGGAGTTTGGCAGCGTTTGGTTGGCCGGTGGTCTTCCCGATCCTGCAGACTTAGCTGGGGGCTGGGTTCTGTTTGTCCAAGTGGCCACTGGGCCTGCCCGGACTCAGGTGGGAAGAAAGCAGCAGGATCCCGTGACAGGGACACGTGGGGTGGGAGCTACCTGACCACTCTGGGGAAAGTACAGTCGGCACAGGAGGCCGCCAGGCAGATCAGGTGCCCACGTGGAGGAACTGGAATCCCACCCAGTCCAAAGACCTGTGGTGGAGGGAACTCGTGGCGCAGAGGAGCTAAAACAAGATGTTTAAAACACGTACGTACGGGCAAAGGAAGAGGCTGCTGGTGTTGGGAGGACCCAGACAATCCATGTGCCCACCTCTCACCTGTATCCGACCCACCCTCACCCCCCACACCTCTCGTGCCCCCATCCTCAGGGTGATGAAAACTCTTCTAAGACATGCTGAAAATTTTTCTTCTACTGAAAAATATAAAAGTTATAATTTAGTACCAAGGCCTCCCAAAGCTGCTGGCCAGGGCTCCCGGAGCCTTAGCTGTGAGAGCAGGAGGGCTGCGTGAGCCCCAGGCCCTGGAGGACGGGGGAGGGGAGGAGGCACTCCCGGCAGAGGGAGGTGGTCGGGTAGGAGAAGGCCTAGCTGTCCCCATCTCCCAGGGCACAGAGGGGACACGCATTGCCAGGCCCAGCGTCTGTTGGCTGCTCAGCTTCCCTCCTCCGGCACGCTGTCCCTCCTCCTTCAGCAGACCCCATCTGCTACATGGACCTCAGGATTGCAGATGTTCGTGAGCTAGAGCATCCTGTCCCAGATTGACAGGCGGGGAAGAAAGCCGCCGGGGAGCACTTTTATATCAGCATGTTAAATCAGCGCTCATCTGGACACCTGGGCTTGTGGGCCTGTCATTTTCTCGGCCCCTTCCCGCCACTGCGAGTGTGCTGTTAAAGGCAATCTTGCTGCCAGGCTGTGAAGTGCCCGCTGAGAGCTGCCAATTTCCTGCTGACCAGGGACTGGGGCGCCCACATCCTTTCATCCCGAGTGTGCTGTGAAATCGAAATTGAGTTGGGACTGGATTCTTTTCTCCAGGTGAGCTGTCCTTGGAAGGAAAAGAATCCCTATGAGACCAGGGGATCAGTCTGACTGGTGACACTCCCACACAGGTGCATGGTGGCTTCTCTGAGGTGACCGTCCTGACCTGGCTGCCCTGCCTCTCGGCCTCTCCTCCCCCCGCCCCTTCCGCTCTGTAAACTGGGGTCCGTTAAGGAGACATGGGCTTTTTTTATTTTAATAACAAGCCTTAGCCTGAATTGGGATAATAGGCCTTCTGGAAAATTAAAATCATATTCCAAATTCCTGGAGCAAAAGAAACACATTTTGGATACTCTCGTTTTCCGTTATCCATACCATTGACTCTCTCCGCCATCACTGGGAGCATTCAACATCATTGAGAAGCAAAGGAAAACGATGTGGGTGGGCCAGTTCTGCAGACTGACAACCCAGGGCACAGGGCACGGAGCGGGAGTGTGGGTGACCCCAGAAGGAAACCAGGTCGGGGTGTCAGGGTGATTTCGGGTGTGGTGTGGGCACAGGGCTTGACCTTTCCATCGCACTGATTGCCGTGGCCCTCTGTGAGTGAGGCAGGGGCAGTGGGACAAGTCCTTTTCCTACTCTAGGCTTTTTGGTGTCCTCATCAGCAAAGCGCAGCTAATAGAAATATCTTCCTTGTGGGGTAGATGGGAAGATTCAATGAGCCGATGTGTGCAAAGCACCAAGAGAGTGAAAGGAAGTAGTAAGCGTTCACTGTCGCTACTGCTATGGTGAAGCACAGTGCTGTGAGTCCGAGCCGGGGCATGGTGGGACAGAATGTCTACTGTGCTGCCTGCACTGGGCAACGTTGGATCCTAATCCCAAAGCTACCAGTAGCTAACATGGGACCAAATTCTTGCATTCTCTGAGCCTCAGTTTCCCCTCCTGCAAAACAAGAAGATTGGAGTAAGTAGTTTCTAAGCCCTTCCTGATAGAAGTGTTATGAACCTTCTGTGGACAATGTAAGATCAGGTGGGGTTCCTGCACAGACCTGGAAGGGAAGGCATGGATGCGGACGGGGATGGGAGGGAGAGGTGGAAGCCTGGGCCGCCGGGACTCCAGAGATGTCACATATCTTGGAGTTCTGCATGAGGGGTCTGGGCGAGGTAGCCAGAGCTGGCTGTGGTGTTAGCAGGGTGTGTGGGGGCGGGGTGGGCGGGGGGGGGGGCGGACAGGACAGCTGCCAGGGCCTATCCTCAGCTACACACTGTCACTACAGACTGTACAGTTGTTCCAAGATGCTTTTGACATGAACTTGGTTCATCCGGTCAGGTGGTCTCTTCTCACTGAGCATTGAGTACTCTGTGGGCCCAGGTCCTTCCTCTGACACCCTTAAGCAATTGTACATCTGAGACCCCAGGGCTAGACTGAGAGATAGCCCTTCAGGCAAAAGGTGACGGATGCGCTGGGTCTTGTAGTCCAGGTGGGAGGAGGCCAGAATGGGAATCCCTTGGTCAGAGAGCTCAGTGATGCCAGCTTGGCCTAGAGAGGACTCATGAGATGGGGGAGGTGAGGGGCTTCATGGCTGGAGGGGCCTATGGCTTCTCCAGCCAACTGCCTTGTCACCCAGGTGGGAAAACTGAACCCTGAGTGTGGAGAAAATGCATAAGTCTGCATGTTCCGAGGTGTGTGTGTGAGAGCTGTGGATATAGAAACAACAAAATCAAGGAGCAATGCAGTGTGTTCCTCTCCTCCAAGTCCCTGCCCTGTTGTCCCCATCCCCTGTCCAGGCCTTTCTCTCCATTGAAGCATAAAAACAAAACAAACAAACAAACAAAAAAACCCAGGGACACCAGGGGCCCAGGTGGCCTCATCTACTAGAGAGGCATGGGCTGTGGGTAGAGCCTGTCCCTCAACATTGACCCCCTCGTTCCTTTTGTCTGAGGGGTCACAGGCCACCCAGCTGGACTCTGCACTTTCCAGCCTCCCTCACAGGTCAGTAAGGCAAGTGACTGAGTCCCAGCCGGGCAGATGTGGACAGAAGTGACGCATGCACCCAAGGAGCCCATCCTCGAAAGGAAGCTGCCTGAGCTCGCTTGCCTTTTCCCGCATCATTTTACCTTCCCACGGCTGGACCCCCCGCAGGGCGGTGGAGGCCCAGTCTCCACCTGTGCATGAGATAGTGTCATAGATGGTGAGCCTGGGTGACCACCTGGAGCCGAGCCACTTTAACCTCTGGGTCACCTGTCTGGTCAGATTTTTTCAAGAGAGAAATACAAACCTTCCTATTATTTGGTCTTAGGTTATGTCTTAGCAACGAAATAAATATCTTTAATACAGGGATATTGGGGGATGAGGATGGGTAGCAAGTAGGGAAGAGGAGTCTGTGATGGGTCTGAAACAGCGCTGGTGTTTAAAGTGTAGCGTGGTCCAAAGTCTGGGTCTTAGCCCCTGATCTCTAGCCCGGCAGCCTGGGGCAGGGTGAGGCAGGGGTCATTTCACCTCTGTCGCTGCCCTGCACCTGTGACATGGCAGGGCCTGCCCTCCAGCACGGACGTTCTCTGACTCTCTAACTTTGGATCACGCTAGATTCCACACCAGTCACTTTGCAGTGGCAGCCCTCCACTCCCTTTCCCGGTGAGGTTGGCTAACCAGCCAGGCAGTCGGTGCACGGCAGGGCCGCACCACCCCGCGTGACTGCTCATCTGTCATTGGGGATGTGATCGAAGGGCCTCCATCCATGGAGGCTCCGACTCCACGGTGCCCCACGAGGCCTACAAACACGCTGTGAGAGTCTATTCCTGGATTTAGTCCTTCTAGTCTTTGTAAGTGTCTCACTGAAAAGTAAATCCTTTGTTCACACTTATCATTCACTCTCCAAACACGTATTAATGCTGACAGTGAACATATCTGGCCCTGCTTTAGATGCCGGAGCCCCGGAGATGCATGGCACTCAGGCTGCCCTAAAGCCACGCCAGGAACCACGTGTGAGGTGGGTTTGCATGCGTGTGCTCGTGCATGTGTGCATGTGTGAGTGAGCAGACAGCATTCTGACGATTCTCCAGCCCCCGGGAGCCCACTGCGAGGGTCAGCAGGTCCAAGTGCAGGGCCCACATTTCCAACCAGCTCCCAGGGGATGCAGATGAGGCTGTTCCAGGACCACACTCTGCATAACAGGACAGTGAGACTGTGTGACGACTATTGTCACCCAGCGCTGAGGGCTCACCAGAGAGAGGGAATGGCTGAGTTTTCCCGGCCAGAGGCTGGAGAATTAGGGGAAGGTTTCCCAGAGGTTTCACACTCATGGAGGCCTGGGAGGACGAGTAGGCATCAGCATCAATAATAGGTATGAAAAATAGTTTATCAGACTTCCTACATTTTTTCCCCATCATTATTAACAAGATGCAGCCAAGGGTCGTTTTTGGTTGGGAGTTGGCGGGTAGAGAAAAATGGAAGACATTTATAGCAACAGTTCTCAAGCTTGAGGGTGCTTCAGAGCCCCTGGGGGCTTGTGAAACCTGGACTCTGGGCCCATCCTAGGGTTTGTAATTCAGTGGGTCTGGGCTGGGACCCAGGAATTAGCATTTGTGATAAGTCCCCAGTGGGGCAGCTCTCTGGGGGTAGGGGTGATTACTGGGCATGTCAGGGGGCTGGCAGGGAAACTCAGAGAGAGAAATCCGTCAGGAGGGGTTGCTGGAAGGGGTTTTATTAATTCTGGGCCTGGTATGGACAAGGTGGACTGTGTATCCATCCACCTTGTATTCCTACCATCAGAGCTGAAATCAACCCCCCACCCCTTTCTGAAGCATGCCACCTTCCAGGAGCCTGGCTGTAAAAATGAAGAACCCCTGCCCCCGCCCCCGCACCCCAGTCCACTCCCACAAAGCCTTGGTGGACACTGGCACTTTGGGAGTTCATTGACAGCTTAGGGGGCTCTGGAGCTTGGGCAGAGCCTTCATTTTTAAAGGCTTTAAGATGGGTTTGTTTGCAGGATACAACAGCCTTATCAGAAAGAGAGAGGCATCATATACAAATATCATAGGAAGGGGAGGGAGGAGGAAGGGACTGGCTGACATTTTGTTTGCCCCAGAATCCTCTGAGGAAAAAAAAAAACCCGCTAGTGCTTGAATTAATGTTAATTCAATGAAATATTTTCATAAAGTGATCCTTGGAGCAGCAAGGCGCCGTGTTTCATATTTTTCACTGCCTCTGGCAAGCCACGCTAATGGAGGGTCACTGGGGTTGCAGGATGAGGAATGTCACTAATTGCATTATAAGGGATGTTTGCCCATTAGCTCAGATGGAATTGTCTCCTAACACAGTCCTTTGGGGAGAGTGCTATTTCTGGCGGGGGATGGGAGGACAGGGAATTGAAAAGTAATTGAAATTTGCAAATGGCATTTCCTTGGGCCCTAAACAAAATGGGTTGCATACGTCCAGCAGGGGGCAGCAACGCACAAACATTAATTCTGGTCATGTGAATCCGGAGCTGGGAGATGTCTCTGAAACAGCAAAGCGGTGAGGGCGGCTAAGGCGGCTTAAGGGTGATTTCTAAAGCTGGCTACGCTGGGCCTGTCTCCCCCACCATCCCCCACCAGCAAACCTTTGATTTTTCTCAGTATGCTGAGAAGTCAATAAATGTTTAGGTCTGCTGGGTTTTAATTCTGGAAATATTCTTTTAATCTTTTGGCTGATTTGTGTAATTTAGAATTTCTGCAGTCTGACTGCAAATTTTAAGTAAACTGGGATTAAGAAGTCAGCTCTATTAATATGGTAGTTCAGTTGACAGATATTTAAAACTTGTAATGCAATCCATCTTCTTTCCTGGGTTGGAATTTTATTAGAGCTATCATTGATATGACACCCTCACATCAAGTTGGGTAGCTTACTTGTTGATATCCATTTTAAAGTTGAGGAAATGAGACTGACAAAAATGCAAGAAAACAAATCTCAAAGGATAGTCAGTTTTTTCCCCAATTTAGGGTTAAAAAAAAAAAAAAAGACCCTTAGTTTGTCCATTTTTAAGACTGAGAATGTGGCCCATAACATATTTTCTCAGCAATTTATCAGGTTTGCTTTTAAATGACTTTAACAGTAGATGGCTTTGCCTACCTAGTGGGGCTGGAAAATTCTGTGGCCCAGCCCACTTCTCTTTTAGGAAGCTGCTCTCATCTTGCATGATATTTCCCTTACCACCCTCTACCATTACCCCCACCCCAAGGTTAATTTAATCCTGTCGTTGTTCTTAAATAAAACACCCTAAATCCTCCTCCTCCCTTTCCCCATTGTTCTCACTGTTTAAACCCTTGGAGGGTGTAATAGCCTGGAAAATATTTCCATCATCCTGTCTCCTCTTCAGCCAGCCAGTGTGCTGAAGCGCAGTTTCTCACAGCATTGTTTTCAGTTTAAATAGCATGCAGTGCACAATTGCTAAAGATCTTCTGGAACATTCCACTTGGGGTCCGACCATTAAATAATATTTTGAAAGAAAACTATGTCAATTTTCCATAGGAAGACATGCTATTGCCTCCCAGCACTAATTGGCTATAAATTTAGCTAAAGGTTCATTTGCCCTGTGTGTTGGACCATCTTCTCTGAGCTTAGAGAAGTGTCCTGTATCAGATGTATAATGGATAGATTTTGTGAATAAATATGTATTTATATGTAAGTGCATCATTCCAATGAAGTGAAAAGAATTTAACGATGCAAAGCCAGCAAATACCATTTTTTCTTGTTTCTTACACTATCTGGCCACATGTCAGCTCGTCAATTTACCAACTCTTGCATATATTACTCAACTTTGCTGATCTCGGTTTCCTCAACTGCAAAATAGGGAAAGCAAGATCTACTGTAGAGGTTTGTTCTGAGGATCAAATAAGAGGTGTACAGTGCTTAGCAGAACACAGAGTACGTCCCCAAGACATGCGGTGAGTTCTGCCGTTGTTACTACTGTTGTTACTGCTACAGTTATCATTATACAGTCTAAATCCCATGCCTGGCTATTCATCCAACTTCTTGCCTGCCTAGACATTCTTATTTCTCAACACACATTACTTTGGGACGCCGTCTCTGACCCCCAGACTAGGTCAGATTCCCCTGTGAGTCACTGCCACCGAGTTAGGTGTGTGTATCTCTGTGTGTGTATATCTCCCCATCTAAGCACTCATTCCACATGTAACTAAATGGTGAATTATACATATAAACAGACTAAATCACTGGTGATGTTTCAGTCTTGGATCAGGTGGTGAATGCCTTCAGTAAATGCCATACAAGTTGCATTTATAAAGTTTTGGGGCATATATTAAATATTATATTCAAAAAGGGAACCCAAACCATGGATATTGTAAATAATTGTTTTCTGTCTCTATCCTCAGTTAGAATGTGAGCTTAATGAGGCCAGAGGATGAGTCTGTCTGTTTTCCCTATAGTACTAGGGCTGGAATAGTATCCAGTCATTAATAAGTGGTTGAACAAGCAGATGAATGAATGAATGAATGAACTTGAGTCCTTCATTCTAGTCAACTAGGCTTTTCGCTTTCCCATGAGCATGTCACGTTTAGCCTTTCCCTGTAGCGCCACCCTCAAATCAAGCGCTCTTTTCTTTCAAATCCTACCTAGTCTTCAAGTCTCGGAGCAGATCCAGTCTCCTGTTCTCTCCTAAATCGCCATGGCAAGTGTGCCTTCATATCCCAAACTAGCCTAAGAACATCTCTCAGGCAGAAAGTGGGGTTTTCCCTTCCAGTGGAGCCTAGGTCGCCACACACAGAAATGGACATTCAGCCGCAGTGTCTACCTGTGGGACTATCAGAGGGGGAAATCTTTGGTTCAGGGAAAGGTCTTATCATCTTTGGTGCCCAGAGCATGTCACACGTGGACCCTGTGCATGGTGGGCATTCAGCAGGGGGGTTACTCTGTTGATTAAGACTGTGTGTCACCTGGCCGGTGTGGCTCAGTGGATTGAGTGTCATCCCATGGACTGAGAGGTCTCGATTCTATTCCCAGTCAGGGCACATGCCTGGGTTGTGGGCTCGATCCCCAGTAGGGGGCATGCAGGAGGCAACCAATAGATGTATCTCTCTCACACTGATGTTTCTCTCTCTCCCTTCCTCTCTCTCTAAAAAATCAAAAATAATAATAAAAAAACATAAAAGACTGTGTGTTTACCAAGCTTTGCTCCTCTGTTCATAGAAGTAGTTTTCCTTAAGAGCCCAATGTCTGTTTTACTATTTAACATGACTGAAAAGCACAGGACCATATCACCACCTGTTGTTTTGTCATCTCACTCTGTGGACTATTTTCTTAATTATGAGCTTCAGAATGACTTTTGAAGTCACTTGCCCTAAGAATCTCATGGAACAAATGATCTCTAGAACATGACTTCTTTTTAGTTAACTTACATCTATGCCAGGAAATCAGTGTGTCGTTTTGTGATGCTCACAAACAGCCTGTTGAATAACCCAATTTACATTTTTTAAGGAGGGCTTAGGTCAGAATGAGCTGCCTGCCCCTTCTAAAGTCAGCCTGCCCTTCTTTCTGGAACTGGGGCATCTTCTCCACTCCTGTCTCCCGTCTTCTGCAGGAACCCATGGGAGTTTCTAACAGGTTCTCTGAAGTTTTTCTCCACACGCCCCACATGTAATTTTGCTGATCTGACCCCTGATCACGTGGCCATAGCTTGTTGCTTCCCACTGTCTCCTGCCCTGGCTCTGCCCTGTCCATCTGTCCTCTTCTCATTGCCAGGGAAGATAACAGCCCACTTGTAATTCAACCCTTTGTTTTGTGTTTCCTATTCATTCCCCCACCTTGACCGATCGATGGGTCTGTCCCTTTGTTCTACGGGCTCTGGGTATCATGAGAACCTTCTTCATTGTCTTTTTCTCACAAGCCTCGGTGAATGTTGGACTTTTACCTGGATGCGATCCTTGCAAGACTGACATAGTTTTTAAATGTGTCCTGACTTTCATGTCTCTCGGTCCATCTTTGCCTTTGCCTTTTAAACACCTGAGCTGAACAGAGAGGCTTCTGCATAGCTTTGGTGCTTCCTTTAAAGGTTCCCCCTCTCCTGCTCTTTCTTTCTTCCTGACTGCAGTGTGGTTAGAATTACATTTTGCAAGCAGGAAATTCTAATTACCACACAGTGGCAACTTATCTACACAGTCCTCCAGGTGCTTCAAAGGCAGCTGCTCGGAGGGCGATGATTGTGTCCGCAAACATGGTATTCATTTTCTCTCCAGGTGGGCTTGTGTGGGGGACAGGGGAACAGCTGAGCGGATCTGTTTCCCTGGAAAGAGAAGTAATGAAGGCAGTCAGGAGGGTCAGCCGAGGAGGCATAGCTGCAACTGCTATCGGGCTCGGCTCACTCTCCAAGCATCGGCGGCCCTTGGCCCTTCCCAGTGGACATAGATGGCAGTGGGGTTCACCCTGGGCTTCCTTGCCAACCTTTTGAGTGCTGCTTGCAGATGCCAGCAGTGGCCAATCACTGGCCTCCAGCGCCTGCAGTCGGGGCCATCACTCATTCCTCCATTCACCAGAGTCTCACCCATGCCTGTCACCAGGAGGGCTGTTAGAAGCAGGTCAATTTGAATGCTTTTACCATGGGTATGCCCTGGTGTTGCTAAACTTCACTCACTTTCTCACATACTGGATACACCTCCTTCTTTCCCTCTTTTTTCTACTCTTGGGTCTTCTGTTCTGTTTTTAATTTCTATAAGGCCAGATGCTTCTCTGGGCTTACTTATCGCCAGGATAAGGCTCTCCCAGAGTGAGCAACCCTGCATCTTTGCAAGACCTAAGGCTCCCGATCTAAGAACCTCTTCCTGTTTCCCAGCCTCAGACTCCTTTGTCTCTACCTCTGTACCCACCGTTGTCCTCCCAGATCAAATGGGGGAAGAAGAGGTGGGACATCTGTAATACTCTTGACAGTAAAGATTTTTTTTAAAGTCTCTAATTTTAGGGGAGAGATGCTCCTTAAGTCCTGCACTAGGAACCACTTCCATGGATGTATATTTTTTGTATTATTTCTGCCTCATTGAAGTTAAAACATATGTGTACAGAGCTAGGTGAACATAAATGTGGCCAGAATGATATAATTAGAAAAGCCCCATTTTGCAATCCCTGGCAAAATAATTGATTCAGGCAAGGATCATCAGGGGATGAAACCATTAGTTAAATGTTGATGGGGAACTTGACAAGGGAAGGAGCCAGGCTGTCACCTCCCAAGTTCATTCATTAATGCTAGCATTGCTAAGAGAGGGACAGCCAATCACTGTGTGCCTTCTGAAATGCACAGCATTCAACACCACCTGAGAAGTATCCTTGGTAAAATATGTGGACCCCGGAGTTAATCCAGCTGCAAAGCTAAGTTCCATTTACTAGATTCAGGGAGCAGAGGAACAAGTAAAAAGACACCACAGAGAAGCAGGCTGACGAATTCAGAATGTAAGTCATTCTGTATAGGCCTCTGCAACAGTCAAAGGCATAACAGTTCAGAGCATAACAACGAAGTGTAACCAGATATAATGTGGGTCCTTGTCTGGGCCCTGATGTCAACAGGCCAGTTGTGAGCCAGACAACTGGGGACATTTGGAATTGTTGCTCATTTTGTTACACAGGTTAATTTTGAATCAGGGTGCTGAGTATATGGCAGTTTGTTATACTATCCTGCTATTTTTCAGTATGTTTATTTATTTTTTATATTTATATTGTACTTATTTATACAAATACAAAATGTAGATTTAAAAAATGAAGCCAGCTAGTCAGTTTACTTTCTAAGGGGGGGGAGGGGAGGGTGAATGACATAAAATGACCAAAATGAGTCATCCTGCCTGATTTATAGCCCTCTGGTTTTAATGAATTAGTCTGGTTTCTAAGTTTGGAGAGTGAGGGAGGTGGACATTTTAGCAGAGTGGCTGGCATTTCACAATAAACGTTTATTTTCCGTGCCCTCGGGTTATGATGGCCCCTGCAGACCTCGCCGGTGCTTGCAGACAGACACCACTTGGCCGGAATAAAGGCTCCGAAGACATGGAGGTACCTGGGCCTCCGCTTACTCCCTCCTTCCTCCGAGCTGGACCACTGTAAACCACCCAGCATGATGAGAGTAGGTCTTCCTCTTCAAGGCCTCCCAAGAGGGAAATACATTACCTCCTAGTGACACGAAAGTGAACAGCACTTGCTGTCAGGGGAGTTTCCTTGAGAAACCAGCTGCCCCGGTTATCCTGTCGACAGCGAAGACGAGGAACCCTCTCTCCAAGAGCCCTTTACTTCCCGAACGACTGGCGTTGACCACCTGGCCCTTGCTGTCCCCTCTCTTTTCCTTCTTCCCCAGCCTTTTAATCATCGGGAGGTTCTTCTCTGTGGCTCCCGTTTTCCTTGTCCCTTCAGAGCTGTGGGGCTGCCAGCGTGGAGAAAAAGGTGTGAGTTCCCTGATGGGCTCCCGCCAGCCTCACACCTCTGGCCCTTTCCTGATGACAAGGCTCTGTCCAGCCTCCTGGGAGTCCCAGCCACTCCCAGCCACTCTGCTCGCCTAGACAGTGCAATGCACTGCAAGGCCTCAGTAGTTTGGATCCTATACTCCCAGAATCCACAATGTGGTGAAAACATCCAGAAAGTAAAGAAATTTGTAAACACAAACCCTTATGGCCACGAGAAGGTGGCTTCTTGTCCCCTTCAAAGAGTACGTGCAAATCTGGGAGGAGAGCCAAGGTGGGTCCCAGGTGTGGGGTCAGATGGCCCGGGGAGAGCAGGGCAGCCTGGTGGGTGATGGTGTCTACAGAACAGAGCTTTTCCCACGGGAGCTGAGACTATTGAGGAAGTGAGAGCAGGCGGGGAAGTGGGGGGACAGAGAGAAGAGGAGAATGGGGTGGGAGGGGATGGGGTTAAAACATCAGCCGCCATCCTCTGAGCAGCCAGCATCTGCCAGCCTGCACTGTCCAAACTGCAAACACTGGTCGTCTCCCTCTGTCTCCCCCATGCAGTTAAGTGGCCCTTCTCTGGGCTTACGGTACCATACGAAAACAGGTGCTCCTCGATTTATGACGGGTTACATCTCAATAAACCCACTGTAAGATGGAAATATCCGAAGTCGAAAATGTATTTACTACACCTGACCTACCGAACATTATATGTAAGACTGGCCAGTTTGTACTGAATGTGTATCACTTTCATACTACTGTGAAGTCAAAAAATCCTAAGTCCAAATTGTAAGTAGGGGAACCTCTGTACATCTATGCTGCCCTTGTAACCTTGTAGTGTAGTATTCGATTCTCTGTCTTCCACTTGACCATAGGCCCCCGCGGTCAGGAGCTACCTCTTCGATCTCTGATTACCTGGTACTCAAACGATGTCTGGTTGATGCCAGCATCTCTGCCCTGCAGCTCTGGTCGAATGAGGGCATGTGTGTGGGTCTGTGTGAGCTGGTGATGGAGAGAAAGAGAAAACATCAGTGTATCCTCCTAAAAGCCACCAAATTATTCAGCCAGTTGTCTCGTTCAGAATTCACCACACAGAACAAAACAAGCTAAATCAGGGAATAATAAAACATGTAGCCTGGACATCAGTGAATATCAAGCAGTGTAACAAAGTGAGGTCCTGACAGAGCCACCTTTGCAGATGGTATTCCTTCAGTGGAAGACCAAGGACAACAGCACAAGAAAACCATGCTCATTTTAAAAAGGGAAAACAGCTAGCTAGCTAACACGAAAAGGATGAATGTAGGGAAATGTCCAATCAGTCCATCTGTGGCTCAGCGGTTCGGGAAGAGGGCTGAGGCTGTGGGTACCTACTGAGCAGCAGCACTGATCTGTGGGACTGTCCCCCTGGAAGACACATTTACACTCTGTGCTGCATCTGTGGTTCTCATGGTATGAAGCTGCCAGAACGTTTATTCCAATGCACATTGAAAAGACGGCCCATATTTATGAGCAAATGTAGGTGGATTTGTCCTTTCAAAATTACGCAAGGCATTAGAGTATCAACTGTCATGGCTGGAAAGCAGCCAGCAAATTAGGAGGTCACAGAAAAATTATATGAATTTTTAAGATAATTTATTTCAGTTCACAGTTTACATAGAATGTCAAATCTGAAGGGGACCCCAGGGTGACTCAGTCTGACTCTACTTCATTGTATAGATGAGAAACAAGGCCATAGAAGAAGAATAACTTGCCTAAGATAACAATGTTAGTGGACGTTAGATCTTGAATTTATGGTTGCTGATTCATATATCAGTGGCTGGTCCATTACACCAAGCTACATTTTCATCCAGAATACTTTTATGATGCTGACTAAGCTGGGTTGTTTTGGTGAATTTTGCCAACATTTGTTCTAGATTTTACCAAGAATAATTTTGGAAAGGTGGCTTTCTTAAATCATTAAAATATCTACTATACCAGTTTCCCCTGGGTTTAGTGGCAGAAGAGCACCTACAGTATGTCGTTGTGATAGCTGTGGTTGCAATGTATTGCATCGGTATTATTTAGGATGCTTTTGGCTGCAAGAATCAAAACCTGGTCACATTGCTGGAATGAACATGGGTTCATCTTTATGACATGACAAGAAGTCTGGATTTTGGCTTTGGTTCAGCAGCTCAATGATGTCAGGACTAATGTCCGATTCTCTTGGCCTTTCCCTCGTGGTACCAAGAAGACTGCTGCAGTTCCAGCCATTATGTCTACATTTGATGCCGGAAAAAAGAGGAAGGGGTGGAGCTAACTGTATCTTCCTTTACCAGGGGATAAAACACTTTCCCAGAAATGCCCATGAGGATTTCTGTTGGAATCTCAGTGGCCAGAATTGAGCCATGATGCAGAGAAATTGGAAGAGTGGGGAACAGTGTGGCCCTAATTAGCTAGACCAATCATGGTGTATCCCTGGGACTGAACACATAACCAGGTTTTCTAATGCTAAGGAAGAAAAGGGCAATGGCTATGAATATTCCATATCATCCTAAAACTGTCAAGGTCCCTCACGGGTACACAATACTTTCAGAGCACAAGCTTGATGCAAGGATGGACAGTGGGTTTTTTGTTTTTTATTAGTGTCTGATTCTGTGATCTTTTTATACCTTTAATGAAATATTATTTTAGTACCAAAGGCTTATCTGAGGATAACAAAGCAATTCCATTGTCAGACATTTATGGAGCGCAACACATGGAAAAAAATGTCTGGAACACTTTCCCCCACAGTGTAGTTCAGCTTCTAAACCTAGGTTAAAGGAGAAATTTTATGCAAAGTCCAGTAAAAGTAATTGTTAGGTCCTTAAACCTCATTATATAAAAGCATAATTTTGTTAATGTTGCTTTTGCCTAGGTATCTCGGCACAGCTGTGTGCTGGGTTCTCTTGCAGGCACTTGGGATACATCAACGAACAAATAAAAAATTCTGGACAGAAGCATGGATGAAGAAAATGGGACATATATGTATAATAGAATAATATTCAGCCATAAGAGGAAAGAAATTCTGTAACACGAACATGAATGAACTTTGAGGACATTGTGCTAAGGGAAGTAAACCAGTCACAGGAAGACAAACAGTGCATGATTCCACGCAGATGAGGTATCGAAAATAGTCAGATTCGCAGAGTCACGGAGCAGGGTGGTGTTGCCAGGGGCTGGGAGGAAAGGGAGATGCAGACGTACTAACCAACAGGCATCAAGTTTCAGTGAAGCAAGAGGAATCTGTTTTACACATCTGTGCGGCATTGCACTGGAGTCCGCAATAACCTATTGCTGCTTAGACATTTGATCAGAGGGTAAATCTCATGTTAAGTATTCTTACCACAATAAAATACATTTTAAAAAGAAAAAGAAAAAAACTTTTTGTCCTCATGGAGTTTACATCTATCTGGGAGTGCAGGTTTGGGGGAAGATATGAGTCAGGGTCTCTAGGCAGTGGTGCTCCACCTTCCTAATGCCGCGACCCTTTAACACAGTTCCTCGTGTTGTGGTGACCCCCAACCATAAAATTATTTTTGTTGCTACTTCATAACTGTAATTTTGCTACTGTTGTCTTAGGCGACCCCTGTGAAAGGGTCATTCGACCCCCATAGGGGTCGTGACCCACAGGTTGAGAACCGCTGCTCTAGAGGAACAGAACTAATTGTATATGTTTGTGGGGAGAGAGAGAGGGAGATTTGATTGGCTCACACTATCGTTTGGCCTGTCTCTGGCTGGCAAGCAGGTGAGACTGGATGTCGCAGCTTGAGTCTGAAGGTGGTGTGAAGGCAGAATTCCCTCTCAAACTGAGAGAATCTCACTCTCTTTTCTCTTAAAGTCTTAAAGTTTGCATGAGGTCCAGCACACATTATACAGGGGAATCTGCTTTACTCAAGGTCTGCTGAGTTATTTATTTTTAAAGATGTTTTTATTGATTTTTTTAGAGAGAGAGAGGAAGGGAGAGGGAGAGGGAGAGAAAAAGCAAAGCATCTCTCGGCTGCCTCCTGCACACCCCCTACCAGGGATGGCGCTCACATCCAGGACGTGGGCCCTCACTGGGAATCGAACCAGCAACCTTTCGGTACATGGGATGGCGCCCAACCAACTGAACCACACTGGCCATGGCAAAGCCTGCTGATTAAAATGTTAATCTCATTTTAAAATACCTGCATAGCAACATGTAGGCTGATGTTTGACCAAATATCTGGGGACTATGGCCCATGCAAGTCAACACATACAATTAAGTATCCCTGGCAGCCCGACAATGAACATAATAAATAAGTAAAGCTTGTAATAGTTTAGAAAATAGTAGCTTCTATAAAAAATGGAGCAAGGTAAGTTACCATTTAAAATAAAGCCTTGGGAGGAATGCTTGAATGTATGTAGAAAGACTTCCAATACATTTTGAGTGGATATCAATGCACCTCAAGTGCTCTGCAGAGAAGAAATGGGAAGAAACACAGTCCCTGCCCTCAAGGAGTGTGTCATTGCTGGGTGACATAAATGAGCAGGTGAGGAGACCTCACAGTGCTGAGCGGCAGGTCCCATGGGGCACACAGGGACGCAGGGACAGGCGCCATTGTCCCACTGACTTGATTACCTCTCTAGGGTCAGCCTAGCAGGAGGCTCAGAGAGCTGCACTGATTTAGCTCAGGTTCACAGACCTGGACCTGAACACAGGCCACCAGGCTTTCTTCCTGCATCATTCTCTGGTACAGAAGACCCGGCAGGCTTTGGTATAGGCCCTCTCCGAAAACCCCACACACACTCTTGACCCAGGGAGGGTGAGTCCTTTACACTGCTTGGAGGCAAACAATACAGGCATGGGAGACAGTAACCAGCAGGTGACATCAGGAAGGAGCCTGGGGTCCTTGCAGTGGGCAGTGCATTGGCCACAGAGGACATTGGTGCTGTGGACCCGAAGGCACTCATGGCCACAGCAAAGAGCATACTATTCCGGAGGGCAAGGGACCCTCTAGAGATGAGGCTGCTTCGAATCCTGCTTCCTTCATTCACACAGCTGGAGGGAGGCCTTTCCCTCCTGGCTCAGGGTTAGCAAACTGCTGTGCTTTACTCAGTCCTTGGGAGAGGGACATGGTCAAAATACCAGCCAAATTGAACATCTCTAGGTGGACACGTGAGGAACTGGTGGTAGTTGAGCCCCTGGAAAGAGAATTGGTGGCTGGCCAGGGACCCTGACTTCCATACATTTTGGATTTTGTGCAAGGAATATGGATCACCTTAAAATATTATGTTCCACAGCTGACACCAAAGACTTTTCTAAAGACAGTGAGAGTTCCCTGCAGGCCACATGCCAGGTTACACACGGCATGGGCTCTGAGTCCGACGTTCACTGCTCTGCCCCGTATTAGCTGGGTGACCTCACACATCTGCACCGGGAACCTGGGGCAACCATGAGTTCATGATGAGGAACGAAAGTGGATTTATGGAGACTCCTGAAACCAGCCGTTGGTCTCATCTGTTGGCCCCCGAGGTAGGCTGAAGTTGGTCACTGACATGTGGCCGTGGGCTCCTAGCTGCCTGCACTGACAGCTAAGGTGACATCTGTGGACGCTTCATTACTGATTTTCACAACCACCACCTTACCTCATCAACAACCACCACTTCCTGCTCACTTGGCTTAAAAAGCTGAGGTAGGATATAGCATATTGAGAAAGAGGACAGATTAAAAGGCTGTTCTGAGCCCTGGCCGGTTTGGCTCAGCAGTTAGAGTATCGGCCCATGGACCAAAGAGTCATGCATTCAATTCTGGTCAAGGGCACGTACCTCAGTTGCAGTTTGGTCCCCAGCCCTGGTCGGGGTCTTGCCAGAGGCAACCAATCGATGTGTCTCTTTCTCTATCTCTCCCTCTCACTCTGTCTGAAAATAAAATGGAAAAATATCCTCAGGTGAGGATTTTTTTTTAAAAAGGCTGTACTGGGGTTTAGAGGGGGCTGAAAAGCTTGACTTTGCAGCCTAACTCATATTTTAAAGGATGTGCATGGGTATTTTTCCCCCTTAGACTTGTGATGTCTTAATAATAAGTAACATTACTTTCAAAAAATTTACTTTTAGTGACTCTGTATCTTATCTCCCCCAGAAGCAGTAGATTTCTTTTTAGAAAAGACTCTGTTTTATACAACGTTGTACCATTTGACACCCCCACCCCAGCATGGCTGCCCTCAAGCACTTCTAGTATAGTGTGCATTGGTTATCTATGTAACAAATCACTCGAAAGTACTGCCTTCACCCTCACTGTTTCTGGGAGTCAGTAACCTGAGAGGGGCTTGGTTGGGTGGTTCTGGCCCAGGTCTCCCGTGATCTTGCAGTCCTGTGTCGTCTGCGGCTGCATTTATCTGAAGGCCTGCCTGGGGCTGCAGGACCCACTCACGTGGCTATTGGTGTCTGAGTTCTATTCTCACGGCTCTCAACAGGGCTACTTGACTGTTCTCATAGCATTGTTGCTGGGTCCCCCCAGAATAAGTGACCCAAGAGACAAAGATGGAAGCTGTGATGCCTTTTACGGCCTAGCTTCAGAAGTCACACATTAGCATTTCCGTGTTGGCCACACAGACCACTGGTGGTTCAGTATGGGAGAGACTTAAATACGCCCACAGATGGAAGGAGTCCCCTGGAGGCCATCCTGAAGGCCCACTGTGACACAGAGGTTGTAACAGCACACACAGCTACCCAGTGAGTGCAGGTCATGAATGTGTACAATGCACATGCAATATATTCATGGTAAGAGCCAAACGTGTATTTGCTTTTGGGCAGAGGGCACTCTAGCTCAGTGTCTCAGACTTGGGTGTGCATTAGAATCATCTGCAGGGCTATGTAAAACAAATTGCTGGGCCTCATCTCTGACGTTTCCTATTCAGGAGATCTGGGGTGAGCTGGGAGAATCTGCTCACAAGTTCACAGGTGATTATGATGTTCCTGATCAGGGCCACACTTTGAGAACTATTCCTAAATTTATAGAGAGATGCTAGTGCTCTTTAAGAAAACTGCTTCCAAGCAAACACATCCTTGGTCTCTTAGAGCTGAATACCAAATGGTTAAATTCTATAAGCATATCATCTTAAACATGGGGTTCACTGAATGACACAGAATTGGTGTAAATGTACAAATCAGAAAGTGCAGTGTGTGGACAGTTGTGTGCTGGCAAAATGATTTTCTAAAAAAACAAACAACCAGCCCTGGCCGGTTTGGCTCAGCGGTTAGAACGTCAGCCTGCGGACCAGAGAGTCCCAGGTTCAGTTCCCGCTAGGGGCACGTACCTCAGTTGCAGTTTGTCCCCGGCCCCATGGAGTTGTGTGGGTGGCAGCCAGTCGATGTGTTTCTCTCACATCGATGTTTCTCTCTCTCTCTTCCTCCCTCTCTCCTTCCCACTCTATCTGAAGATAAATGCAAAAATGTCCTCGGTGAGGATAAAACAAACAAACAGGAAAAGCTTTGATTTGTAACTTCTGCAGTTTTCCTTGGCAATGCTCCCACCGTGGCTGCTGATTACCAGATTCCCGAGTGTATCCCGGCTGACTTCCCTGGCTGGTACACACCCGCTCCAGCACACCACTGTCTCTCAGCCAGCTCTCTCCTTGTCATGTGTGATCCCGAGAAAGCTGCAGCCCAGGTGGTGGTGGCCAGGGGATCTAACTGCCAAGCCTTTGTACGCTCAGGCAGCCAAGCCCCAGGCCTCATTTCCTTCCCACCTAGAGCGTTGGAGACTTTCCGAGGTAGCTGAAGTGACAGGGCATAGTGATGCAGGCAGCTCTGTGTGGCCGAGACAAATACAAAATGGGAATTCTTTCGCGTCCTGCCCCTTCAGCCCTTAGCACCCCCACCCTGTGTAGTCCATTCTAATGACTACCCCAGGCCTTCTGTTCTAATCAAGTTCGACCTCGTGGAGACTCCTCCTCATCAGAGCCCTCTCTGAACTTCCCTCCCTTTGAAAACACCCCCTCCCAAAGCTCATTATCTCAGGGTGGGTGACAGAAGCGACTTCCGTGAAACTCACATTTTGAACTGCCAGGATGCCCATTAAGGGTATAATGTCTGAGGGCCTATAGAAACTGCATAGAAAATTCATTTGGTAATTCACCCTTTATGGAGCTAGTGACATTTCTTTACAACCAGGAACTGTTGTTTAGACTTGAAATTGCTATTTAACTTGTAAGCTTCTTGAGGGCACACACATTTGTGTGTGTGTGTGTTCCTCATAGCATCTATCACAGGGCCTTGGGTAAAATAAACACTTAATTAACATTTAATGAGTTCTAAATTGAAATTCTCGCAGTTGCACAAAACATCGTCGTTCTAACGGAGAGCTCCAGTCTCCTTAATACCAGAGAGTGGGTAATTTGGGGATTTCAATTACCATGAGAGATATGTGGAATAAGATTTTTTAGTAGGAAGGCCTTTTGCGGTATCCCATAATGCTTCTTTTTTGTTATGTAAAGGACATATTCTCAGAAAAAAAGAACGCATGCCAATTTAGTGCAATAAAAAAAAAAAAAAAAAAAAAAGCCTGTCTTTGGAGGTAGACAGAACCCGACCCCAGTGGAAGTGCTAGCCTTAACAGCCTTAGTGACTGTCACATTCTGGGCAATTTTCTTAGCCTCTCTGAGCCTCAGTTACCTGGCCTGTAAAATGAGACTAATAATCAGCACTTTGCAGGCCTTTCAAGAAGATGAAATGAGATAATCTGTGGAAAGTGCTAGAATGGAGCCTCCAGAGAAGCAGACACGTTACCCTTCCCGCTTCCTCACTGAGGGAGACTCACCCCCTTCGGCAGGTGCAGGTCCCCGTGGTTCTGACTCTCTCCACGTGTCCTCATTGTTTGGTGGCACGTGCTTTTTTCCCTTTCCTCTGAATCTCTAAATTTTCTGCAATTTCTGAGACAACATCAGTGACACAGAGATGAAAATCCTTTCCCACACGGCGTGACTGGCAGGTCCTAACGAACTGCAGGTGGGAGGGTGGGGAGAGGAGCATTTCAAGTATTAGCATTTCTGGAAATGTTTAGAGGGAAACAGAAGCTATTTCTTCAGGGCCCAGCCTAATTAATAAGGTGACAAACTTGAGATCAAAGGTGGGGTGGATTTCATTGCTTTCTCTCTGCTCTGAGGCTCCTGGGTTCCCAGGTAATTTTAGTAGTATATCAGGTATTAAGCATTAGTGACCTGCCATGAATCCCAGGTCTGGAAAGGACAACTCTGAAAGACAGGGGCAGACCTGGAAGGAGGAAGTAAATATTTAGTAGGGTGCTCAGCAGGTACCCCACAACTACTATGTTTCTTGGTCCAATTTAGCTGTGAAAGGTAGTGTAGTGAAATAGTTCCTCTTCACTAGATCAGACACATTTATTAAGCATCAGCTATGTGCCAAGCCTCAGAAGGGATAGAAAAGAAGGCCAAGGACCTGATCTTCATGCCCAGGAATGTACAGAGTAGATGAAAAGGCCTTTAATGTTTGTAATTTAGTTGACCTTCCTTGATGTATTAGAAAACCTTCCTTGATGTACTCAGATATAAGCAGAGTAAGTTTCCACACTTGGAAAATTAAGCAATGAGTCAACTTCAGATGGTTTGAAATACTGAATTTCTTGATAGCCACTTGGGAAACGAGCCCACCCAAGGTCGGGGCCGGAGATCAGAGCTTTCTGTGGCAAGGGAGATCATTTGAAAGGGTGAGATATGGCTCTTTAAATTTTTACAGAAAACATCCAACGTTTTCCTAAGTTTTGGGATAATATCAGGCAAATGCAAGGTGGAGAGTTGGGGGCTTAAGTCGTGGTCCTGATTATTTTTTAAGCAGGCATGACCGCATGTGCAGAAGAAACTGGTCGCAGGGCACGGGCTAGGCACTGGGCCGCTTTGTTCAGTGAGCGCCAGTCACCTCGCGGAGCCCTGGCCTCACACAGGCACTGCACCGCCTGCTGAGGACGGACGATATGGAAACACGTTTGAGGCAGCAGTCTTCCTGCAGGGTCCTGGGGGAGTCAGAGAGAAGGTAGGATTGACACAGAGGCTTCAAGGAGGAGAGCTGGAGGGAAAGAGCGGGAGACCAGGGTTCTAAGCGGAGTGAAGAGCGCACACATCTCATAGCACAAGAGCGGTCGCTGGAAGAGGCCAGAGCAGTGGCTCTCCGGTGGTGATGTGCATTGGGGTCACCAGGCGGTCCTGTCGCAGGAGGTCTGGGCTGAGACCCGAGACACCACATTTCTGACAGGTTCCTGGCTGCTGGCCTGAGCCCACCCTCTGTGTAAGGATGGGGTGGAGCGTGGAGTGTCGGAGGAAAAATGGGGGTGGGATGAGGAAGGGGTAAAGGGCAAGGGCAAGGGCCTGCCACCTTGGACTGATTGTTGCCCCCCCCCCCCCCCCCGTAGGTTATAGCATCTGCGCTGCTCCCAGCCGAGGCCGGGCACCTGTGTCCCTCAGGCTCTCCCTCTCCCAGGCCCAAGAGCAGTGATACCACATCTTGACTCCTTTCCTGAAGTCTCCCACCCTTGCCTGCCATCCTGGCCTCAGCAGAGTCTTGCCTTCTAATCCACAGAGAAAAGAAAGGCTATCGGATGGAATTTTCTTACACTGTGCCCTTCTCCCCACCCGGAGCTTACCTGCCTCTCCCCTGCTTTTCCTCCACCCTCACTCCTCTTCCCTCTGGCCGGCGTGGCACCCTCCCTGATTTGGAAGCCATCCTCTCTTCCCTTTGGCTTCCTGGGGCCTCCATTCATCCATCGCTCTCCTCTTTCAGGTATCTCCCACCTCTTCCTTCCCAGCTGTTTCTTCTACAATCGACGTGCGCAGGGCTCGCCTTTCTTATCCCCACAGCACTCAGAAGATGGCCTTGACCCCGAATCCCCCCTAGCCACTGTCTGACCTCTCACCGTCCTCTCACAGCTTGGCTCTTTAAAGAGCAAGTCCACACCTGCTGCTGTTTCTCTACTTCTTCTCATCTGTTCTCTGCAAACTGCCACCATTTGACTTCTGCTTTCCCCGCTGCACCGACGCGGCCCGTCTGCAGCCGGCCGTGGCCTTCCGCCTGCCCAGTCCAGGCATTTCATCCCTGGTCCTGTCTGTCCCTCACAGCACTCTCCAGTGTTGGCCTCTGGTGCCCTGAAGCTGTGTCTTCGTGGCTCTCCAGATCCTGTCTCCTGGGTTCTCTTTGTCCCTTCTCAGCCTCATTTCCTGGCTCCTCCTCCTGGGTCCAGTCTTTACCAGTTAACATCTCCCAGGTCTCAACTTTATTCTCTCCTTCTAACCCTGAACAGCCCCCTGGGCATATCACCCCCACCCGGGACTCGAACCACTCTTTCTGTGATGTTGACAGGAATCCGCCCTCCAGCCCTGATCTCTGTCTGGTGGGCATATCTGCACAGATGCTTCCCTTTCCAAACGGATTCTTCCTCTTCTCTCCTGAACCTGCTTCTCCTCCGGAGTCTCATTCCAGGTGAGCCTTATGCCTGGGCCCCTTCTCACTGACCCCAACGTGGGAACTGTGTGCGGCTCCTCTTCCTGCCTCCTGCCCTCAGCAGCGGCCTGTTCTCTGCCCTGCCGTCCGCCACTGCTGAGGGCACAGGGGCTCACTGCGTTCCCAGAGTACCATGTTGGCCTCCCCTGGCCTCTCCGCAGAGGCCTGAGATGGCCCTGGCTCCCCACCCTCACCGTGCATCAGAAACACCTGGCCAGTTTAACAACCCTGACACCTGGGACACGCCCCAAACCAATCACACTAGAATTTTAGGAGGGGGGGACCAAATCCACCCTCCACACTGCCATGGAAGTGTTTTCCTTTAAACTCAGATTATGCTTGGTCCCCTGTTCAAAATTCCTTCAATGACTTCCCATTGCCTTTGGAGCAATTCCTCGGCGTGTTACACAAGCGTCTTTCGGTGTGTCACACGGGACCTTTTGTGCCTGGCCCTGCCTCATGTGGGTATGTGGGGCCATCCAAGCACCGTTCCCAGGCCCCGCCTCCTTGGGCTTTTTCAAAGCTCTCCACCTGTGTGCAGACTCAGCCCTCTGTCCAGAATGAAAGCTGGCCTCCACCCCCATGCCTGGCCAACTCCTCCCTCTGTACCTCAAGATCCTATTCAGGTCATCACTTATAAAATCCTTTGGGACACCTCAGACTAGGTGAAGTAGACTTTCTCTGAGCCTCCTAACATCTAATGCGTCTTCCCCTGCGGCCCCTTTCTCCTGTCTCTACCAGTAGAGTGAGCCACCTGATGGCAGGGGTTGTCCCCTGTGAACACGGCACCAAAACCCAGCCCTCGGCGGACACTCAGTGTATGTACAATGAACTCATCCATCTCTTCCCATGTCCCCTAATAGCAAGCGCATGCAGCTAAACAGAAAAACAGAGTTGAAAGCTCATTGAATTGCTAGGGTAAAAGACTTCAATCCAAAGCGTGTGCTGTTTGGACATTTCTCATCATGACACCATGGGACATAGCGGGTGGAGACGCTGCCCCTCCGGGAAGCGCCGTTATTCCGCAGAGGCCACGCGGAGGTGGTCCTGTCCTCCAACCCTGCTGTTGTGAAGTGGGTCATGCTGCATTATGGCCAGTATTCCCTCTGACCCCACAGCTGAGGTTAAGACAGCAATCGTAGGAAAGAGAGTTCCGACTATAGAAATGCAAACACAAACACACCACTAGGTCAGAACGCAGTGCTTGAAAACAGACCAAGTGCTGAGAGGGGATGATTATATTTACAAATCATTGTTAATTTTTTTTATCCTCAACCGAGGACATTTTTTGCATTTATCTTCAGAAGAGTGGGAGGGAGAGAGGGAGGAAGACAGAGAGAGAAACATCGATGTGAGAGAGACACATCGAGTGGCTGCCACCCACACAACCCCAACCGGGGCCAGGGACAAACTGCAACCGAGGTACGTGCCCTTCGCGGAAACCGAACCCAGGACTCTCTGGTCCGCAGGCTGATGCTCTAACTGCTGAGCCAAACCGGCCAAGGCGAAGCATTGTTAATTTTAACATCAGGACATGTGAAACTGCTCGGGTGCGTGCCTCACAAAGGCAATGAGGTGGACCCGCCTCCCCCCCAATGAGGATGGGGATGAGAATCACCTTGACCTCTAAGCAAGCAGCCAGGGATTCAGGCTCACCCAGACAGCGCCAGTCTGGCCCTTCTTCCCAAGTTCCTTGGGAGATTCAGATTCCTGCCAAGGTTTCAGTGAGGGTGACCCCACCTGGCTGTGGTTAGCCCCCGCCTCCAGCTCAGTGCTTCTCAACCCCAGCCACATAGTAGGACCCTCCCTAGGGGACGTTCAGAAATCCCCACGTGCAGGCCTTACCCCAGGCCAATTAGACGTGTGTCTCTGGGAGTGGGACTCTGGTGTTGGTAGTTTGAAAAGCTCCCAGAAGGTCCTAATGGGTAGCTGGGAGTGGGGGGAGGGGGGTGATGTTCACGCCTCTGGTTTGCTGGTTCTCAAACTCAGTCACCTGGGAGCTTGACCAGTCCCTGACGCCTGGGTCTGGCCTCCAGAGATACTGTTGTAATTAGCGTGGGAAGCAGCTTAGCACGCACACCAGGATTTGCAAAAGCTTGCTGGCGCCCTGGCCGGTGTGTCTCCATGGTTAGAGCATCGGTCCTTGGACCAAAGTGTCATGGGTTCAATCCCGGCCCTGGTCAGGGTCTTTCGGGAGACAACCAATCGAGGTGTCCCTCTCACATTGACATTTCTCTCTCCCTCCCTCCCTATCTAAAAAATAAATTAAAAAAAAAAAAAGGAAATATCCTCGGGTGAGAATTTAAAAAACAAATAAATAAAAGCTCGCTGGCAATTCTAATGGACAGCAAAGTGTCAGAGCCGTGGCTGCAACTAAAAAAAAAAATCCATTTTCATGAGACTCGAGAAACCCAACCTGTCAGGAACACAGTTATCCTCCTGGCTGAACTGAAGTGGCTGAGGTGAGAGTTCCCCTCAGAAAAACAGTTATCTGTTGGAGGGAAAGCAGCAGCCTTATTTTACAGATTAAACTCATTGACGCCGAGGGCCCAGCTGCTCGTACCACCAGCTGAGCATCCCTGAGTTCCCCGACTGCCCAAGTGACCCCAACTGCCCCCAACTGCCCCCACAGGTGTCCATCCCTCTTTGGAAACACTCAGAGAGGCATCGGTAGTAATAAACGGGGATGACTAGTGGACTCGATTATTATACATTTCTGGGTCATTGCTAATGGCATTTCCCTCCCTTCTTCTTTTATCCTGTGTTCAAAATAATTTTCTCTTTATACTTCTCTATTAACAGATGTCAAACATGAATGAGTGCCCTGTCCTGGGTGAGTAGGCTACTGACTACCCCCTCCACTGCATTTCCTCTTTGTGGCTTATGTCAGGTCGGTAGCTACCAGCACCGTCTTGGAAAAGACATCCTGTGTTGTCCAAAAAAGGTTCAGGTGGTACCACTGTCCATCCAGACTCACAGACTTAACACTTTGGGGGGGATACTCTCCAACACTGACATGATTTGTGATGAGGATTCTCACATGAAACTTTTAAAAATAAAAATGAAAATACTCATTGGTTTATTTGGATCTTGAATTTAGAATTGCGGTTCTTAAATTGGACTACATGTTGAATCACCGGAGGAGCTTTAAAAACGATTGATGCTTATGACTGTCCCATAGGTATTCTGGTTTAATGGTGTGAGGATTGAACCCTGGGGCAACAGCATTTGTAGAAGCTTCCCAGGTGATTCCACGGTTCAGCCAAGGTCGGTCGACTGATATTTGTCAATAAGAGAGACTGAGAAAAGAGGGTGAAGGACGCCATAGAGAAACATGTCTCAAGTCACAACCTTCCTCAGGACGCTCCCTAGGAACCAGCAGAGGCCTTTGTCCCGTTGAGATTCTTTATGAGCACATGCGTTGGATGAGTTTCCTAGGAGACAAAAAGCAAGGTGAGGCCACAGAAACATCTCAAAACCAGGAGTGTTTCTTTAGTGTCCTCTCATCGCTCCTGTTATAACCTGGCAGCGAGATAACCAGATACGCACAGCCGAATTGTAAAGGAGCACTTTATTTCGCCGGCGGGCTGCGGAGGGCATAGTTTCCCCTCAGATCAACAGTCCCGATTCTTCTTACTCGTCCCATTTTAAAGACAAAAACTGCCTCCTCCTTTTGCCCCCTCCCCTCAGGGAACCAGTACAATAGTGGGAGTGACAGAGACTACAGAAGTCAAAATTAGCATTATTCACTGACAGGCACAAGTACCTGCAAATACCTATCTATACTCAGGAAACTGCAAATGCCTCCCAACTCATGGGGCAACTATAATCTTGGGCAAAATTCCTTTACGTCTAGGGGTAATTAACCTATTATTGGAAGAATATCAAGGAATGTCTATTGGTGACAAAATGGAGTCTTTTAGCCGCCTTAACCAAGGGGCCTCCATAAAATGGAATCTAGTTGCCTTAGCCTTGGGGCCCACATCACTCCGGGGTATTCTCCTGGGGCTGCTCCCATTGTTCTCACTATGCCCCCCCCTCTTCCACGGCCCCACACCCTTTTCACAGTGCTGGTTGGGTACCTGGATGCAGTAGAAAAATCTCAGTCCTATGGTGAGGATGTGCCTGGGAGGCACGGGGGACAGGGTGTCATGTGGTGTGTGAGATCCGGAAGGAGTTCAGGATAAACAGTGGGGCCCACACTGTTCCCCCCAGGTAGACACTCCCTGGTCACAGTCCAGGCGTTTTTCCTCCCTCGGCTCCCCCCGAAGAGCCTCCCTTTCCATGAACATTCTCCAGTCCGCGTTCCACATCTTTTGAGTCTTGACGATGGAACAGGCCGTGACAGCCACACTCGAGGACCTACCCAGCCCCGTCCTCGTCTGCCTTCTTTCTTGTCGGCAGAGCCCAGAATTTCCTCTGGCCTCTGGCCCAGGTGGTGAAACTTCATTAGTCCAAACTGCGGTTTCCTACCTTGGCTATACATTAAAAACACCTGAGGTGTTATTTGCAAAACACTGATACTTGGGCTCCACTCTCAGAAATTCTGATTTAATTGGTCTGGAGTGGGTATTCAAAGCTTCCAGGTGATTAAAAAGTGCAGCCAGGATCGGGGCTCACTGGTCTAGAATGATCGTGGTATTTCCATTCCCCTTGCTAGTGGCTGATTCAGGATTGGGCAGATGATACCATTTTGGCCAATGAAACGTGAGAACACAGGGCTGGGGGTGGGGGGACTTAGAAAAAGTTTTCTGCACTTTTGGGAAGGGGTGCTCCTTCTTTCTCTCTCATGGTCTTTGGAGTTGTCGGGTACGGATGAGATGCTTGGAGCCGCTGTGGTTATCTTTATCGACTGTGAGTATGCATGCCAGCGGGCCATGTTAAAAAGAACCTAGGTCTTAACAATGTCACTGAGCTGCTAAGTCAGGCAAACTGGGAAGCCTCCCTCTTCCGGGCTTCTTGCTTTGTAAGGCAGCCTGTTCCCATCAACGTGACAGCAGGGCCCGGCCAGAAGCCCAAAGGCCTGACCCCAGGTCGAGGTCAGAGAGGCTTTGAGAGTCAGACCTGCTACACATGCGCAGTGAGGAGTGTGAGCCTTCTCCCACTCTGATGCAGCTTCTCTCTCGGGACGAGAGGAGCCTTCAGGAACCGGTGAGCGCTGTGCAGCCGTGAAGGCCGTGGAGGTATTGCTGGAGTGAGGCAGGTTGGAGCCTGCACCCTGGTTACTGATTGTGACTTGAGTTGGTCCAGCCCTGCGTGCCTCGGTTTTGTCGTGTCTGATGGGGTGAACACGCACCTCCAGGTGTTGCTGCTATAGTTCGTTTAATGGACTTAGCACGGTACCTCGCATGTTGCCAGTGTTTACTGTTAGTAGGAGTTTTTACTGCTTTTGATATATTCCCTCTTTATGCTGCAATGAGCAACAGCTGCAATAATTTAAGACTGTTAGTAGGCCTGCCGACTGTTTTAACAGTTTAGGACGACTGAACAAGCGTTTCCTGTAGTCCCTCCTCCTGGAATCGACTCAAATCCAGCTTGATTTGCTAATGCTGCACGGACGCTGTGTTCCTGTAACAGCTCTATTCCCGCCTGCTTGATGCTTGGGGCCCACAGCTGCCTGCTGCTGCTTATGCAAAGGCAGTGGCTGAGCTGCGGTCCCCTCTCCCCTGAGACTGCATCCTACTTGGGACAGGAGCTGTGAAGGTGAGAGGGGGCTGGGTAGTCTGTCAGGGAGGGAGTTCTCCAGCTTTGGAGCTGAGCTCTGGAATCCAGGGTCACCTAGACTCAGAGTGCTGACCACAGTGGGGTGTCCCACCCTCAGCTACAACCGTCAACCCCATCTCCTGTCCTGGAAATAGGACTGGGGACGCAGGTATCAGACCATAGTTGCTAGTCGGTTCTAAGGGGCTTAACTGAGGCTCCCCTCCCCACCTGGCCTTTTCTTCCTTCCTCCAGGTCGGTGGTCCACCCATGTGTCCGCCCTTCTCTGCGCTTCTCTTGGGCTTGACTTGGCGATGTTATCTCCTTTTCTGCTGTCCTCTGGGCTTGAATGTCCTGCTTCCTGTCCCTTCTATCACTTCGGCCCCTGCTGGGCTTCCGTCCTCTCCTGGAAGCCTGCTGTGGCCACTTCCATGAACACCTCACTTCTCACGATTCCAGAACGTCCCCTGCTGTCCCCCTGATCGCTCAGACAGTCCTCTCCAGTTCGGCTTCACCTCTGCTCCCGTGGCGTTGCCCCACCTGCACGACCTCCCCAGCCCCAAGCAGTATACCGCCCTGCTCGTGTGTGTGTGTGTGTGTGTGTGTGTGTGTGTGTGTGTGTGAGATCCCTGTTTTATTTGGATGGTCCCTCTAATGTCTCTCCTTCAAACCCATATTTAGTTCCAGTATCTTCCCCTCCTGCCTTTCTGGAGGTCTTGCTGTCTCACTTTATCGCCCATCCTTTCTTACCAGAACTTTCAGTCTCTTTCTCACTACTTTATTCTTTTTCATTTATTTTAAAATATGTTCAGGTTTCCCCTTTTTTGTAGAAACGGACACCCTCTGCCGATATTCCCCCTTTTATCTGGGCCTCTCCTTTCCTCCACAGAAAGAGCTGTCCAGACTCTGCCTCCCCTTTCACACCTCTCACCCCTTTAGCCCTCGCAGTGTGGCTTCCCTCACTGCTGACTGCGCCCTCCCCAGGACAGGTGTTTCCCGGGGCAGTGCAGGGGCAGGGATGGCTCTGAGTGTCTGCCCGGGTGAGAATCCAGGGCCCTCACTCAGGAGAGGCTTGACCTGGCTATGTTCCTTAATGCTTTCAGCAGGGGCTGCTCGCCCAGAGCCTAGCAATAACCAGGGCACACAATTGGGGCACGTACCGCGGGCAGGCCTTCCGCCCAGTGCTCTGTGGTCACTGTGGCCTTTGTGAGTGGAAGCACGGATTGTTAGCTGAATGAGTCAATTTTGCCCAAATAATTTTAATCCGTTACTTTACATTCTCACTTCCACATTCACCCCCATGCTGTTCACCAGGTCTCTGGTTTATCTTCCAATGAAGAAATGATTAAACAAAGGCTGTCACCCTCGTGTTCAAATATGAGCCACCTTCTGACTTGACACCTTACACAGCTTGAATCTGTCCTGTGACTGAGCAGGAGAGGTGCCTTAGAAGTATCTGTTCATAGGACAGTCACATCTTAATTTGATATTTAAATTCAGGATGGTTAAATTAGTATCACTCTGCAGTGAAAAGTTGATCATTCTGGTTGTGATCAGCTAAAAAACACATTTAAAAAAAAATTCTGTAACCCAGGCCCTCCTTGGGCAATTTGGGAGAGGAGAGAGAAAATCAGGGGTTAAAAAAATCCATCAAAGGTCCTAGAATGAGGATCTTTGCATAGGAAGGAAGCTACTGTGTAAAAACAAGCAGGCAGACTGAATGGGCAATTACAGGCAAACTGTTGGGCGTCTTAAATGAAGTTTCATTACCCTTGTCCTTGGAACTAAGTGACTGTGAACCGGCTGGGAACTGGGGAGCAGGACCTTCATGTGTGGATGGGAGGGGACTGCTGGAGGCCTACTACGTGCACTGCCTGGGGGGGTGGAGTGGGGACCTCACTTATGCAGTAGGACTAGAGGCCTGGTTTTCAAACAGCTCTAGTCTCTTTGAGAAGATTAAAGAACCCCATAAAAAAGCAGAACATTTGATGCAAGACTCTAATTAAATGCTAAATGGTGGCACAGATGTTAAATACTAGCAGAGCCCAGATGAGAAGATCTCTGAGTCCTGGAGGAGCCTGCAGATCCTAGGGAGGGTGAAGGATTCAAGCTGTGTTGAGGAAATGGCTAAGCCTGTGACCCAGGCTGGACAAGCCCCTCCCTTCCCCAAAAGTGAGAGGCGCTGAGCAGGTGTCTTAGTCGTAAACAGTCCATCTAGGTGTGGGGCCCTCCCAGGGAAATGGTTGGCTAGCTGTACCTCCTTAGCCTCTCTGAGCTGGGACTTCCTCCATACATTTCTGCTTGTGTGCACTTCTTCCCTTCAGCCTTCCTGGGGGCCCTGGGGTGTGGGCTGCTTGGGTGAACCTTTTCAGGTCTTCCAACCCAGGCAGGCTCACACTGACTCTTCCTCCCCTTCCTCCAGCTTCCCCAAGCCCTGCTGGTTGCCCATGTCAGCACCGCTTTCTCTTAACACCCTGGTGGTAAGTCCTTCTCACAGGGCTCTAGGAGAGTTCCTGGGGGCTGGAATTTCAAGGAGAGTCCCCACTGGGTGCTTGGTTTGTTCTTCCTTCTTTTATGACCCGAGGCCTAACTATCTAGATGAAGTCTGGCCACCACAATTGCCCCATAGCTAGTTGTTTTTCCTGAGAGCTTTTATTAGTCAAAACTCTTGGGGTTGGAAGAGAGAGAAGACTCCTCAAGATAAATTTAAAACAGGAGTTCACTTATGGCTGAATCCAGGAGATCTTGGGTGTCGGTAGGAGGCTGCTGTGCTCCATTAATCCTCTGGGGCAGTGGTTCTCAACCTTCCTAATGCCGCAACCCTTTAATACAGGTCCTCATGTTGGATGTGGGCGTATCTGCATGTGGGTGGACCCGCCTGGAGACGGATAGAGGAGCGGTGTCTCGGTTCCTAAGACCATCAGAAATACATGTTTTCCTATGGTCTTAGGCGACCCCCGTGAAAGGGTCGTTCGACCCCTTTAGGGTGAGAACTGCTGTTCTAGGGCAAGCTGTAGCAAGAGTGGCCACCAACAGCAACGGGCTTCACCTGTCCAGCTAGCTATCCCGCCTGAAAGTCCTCTCCCGAAGTCCTAGGGAAGAAATCATAGAACTGATTGTGCCTGGTCTCCCTTGCACCATCGACTCATCCCTGAATCATTTTGGCCGAGGAAATGAGATGCCATCATTTACCAGGACTGGGTCACTGACCAGTGGAGGTGGATTCAGGATGAGGCATTTCCCTAAATGAAAGATGCGTGTCTGTTACCAGAAGAATGAATGCTGATTAGGTCCAAACTTGTGTCCAATATAGGAGAGAAGTGGTGGCCCTTACTCCCGCTGGCCACCAGCTGTTACATCCAATCATTGCTCCCCACTGACAACATGTGAGGCTGTTGCTCTCTCATACTAGCCATTCAGACACGCTCAGAGCTAGGCCCGAGGCTTCCAGATAGGAAGTGCACTCTAGCTAAGGCACAGACACAGATTATGTTGGGAAATTGGAAAATAAGTTTCTTTTCAAAGAATTCAGAAGACTCCCCCAAAAGCCTCTTTCTTCTCCTCTTTCCTCTGGTTCTCCTTCCTGTGTGGCAGAAGCTGACCAGGAAAGCTTTTGTGATCACCCAAGTCAGTGGTTGTTTCTCATTTTGTTGAGTGATACCTTGGATTTCCAAATAAGAAAAGCAATCAGGAAGGTTTCAGAGTGATGCGGAGAGAGGGGCAGGCATTTGCAAGCAGAACATCTGCCCAAGGACAGAGTGCCAATCTCCCAGAAAGGCTGGCAGACAGGGCCTCCAGCAGGCAGAGTGACAAGGTGGTAATCAGAACCAGTTGCCACTTTCCATTGAGGCAGACATGGGAGCCAAGATGGAAGCAATGCCAGGAGGGTAAATTGTTTTTTGCTCTTCCTTTTAACTTCAGGATCCCCTGGGTCCCTCCCATCCGAAGGATTGATTGACAAGCTCAATGGGCGAGGAGAGGATTCCATATCCAAGGCTCTGAGCTGTGTTAGGGGATTCTCTGAAGCTAATTGAATGCGAATGTCAGCTGACAATGATAGAAGGGACAGAGAAAGAAAAGAATTACCTTTAGCCAGGGGACTTTCCAGAGCTGAGAGAAAAACCAAATGGTAAGAAAAGCCTCTTGAACTTCAATTTAGCATCTTTGGAGCCCCAGCAAAAGTGAATGAAATACCAGGTTTTAATTATTTTTCAAAGTATATATTGCTTTTCCACAATCAAGTTCAATACTAGAGAGCTATAAAATTTTAATTGGCATACTATTGTATATTCACTTTTACATGTTAATATTTTTGTTGTGTCATGAACATTATAAACCACTGCCATTTTCAAAGTCATCACAAATGGCTATATAATGTTCCAGGATTAAGGATGTACCATAATGCATTTCAACATTTCTTTCCCTTGGATCAGTTTGGTTGTTTCCAATATTTTATAAGTTGTTCCAGCTTAGGTGTAGGGCTAAGTCTATTCATTCATGCCAGCATGGAATATTATTTTAAAAATCTCTTGTCGATTTGGGAGGCAAAACAGCCTAGCTGTAATTCACACATCTTTGATTACTAATCAGGATAAATATTGTTTTGAATGTTTAGTAGTCACTTGTACTCCAACTTCTGAAAATTGTCTTTATGCTCTTTGCAGATCTTTCTTAATGGTGAAGAGGATGTTTATATTAATATATTTTAAAATGTTTACATCTGGCCCTGGCACGTTTGGCTCAGCGGTTAGAGCATTGGCGGTTAGAGACCAAAGAGTCTCGGGTTCAATTCTGATCAAGGGCACGTACCTCGGTTGCGATTTGGTCCCCGGCCCTGGTCAGGGTTGTGTGGGAGGCAGCCAGTCGATGTGTCTCTGTCTCTCCCTCTCCCTTTCTCTCTCCCCCTCTCTCTCCCTCCCTCCCTCCCTCCCACTCTATCTGAAGATAAATGGAAAAAATATCCTTGGGTGAGGATTAAAAAAAAAAAATGTTTACATCTGAAGGATATTATAATGATTTTTTAGGTTTATTGCTAACATTTTGTTTTGTTCTTTGTATTTAAAACTTTTTTGTAAAAGGTGTATCTGTTATTTAATAAATAAAACTTTATTTTTGAAGGGTAGTGCGCTCCCTTGGCTCCAGGTTTGACAGGATGTGTTCAGTGGGGCCCTCTCTCGCTCCCGTCACCTCTTTGCCCTCCTGAAACCATCCCTTGTTACCAACCTGCAGACTTTCTTCTATGCATTACACATTTATAAATAAATTCTACATCCCTGTTTCCTTTGTGCACAAATAATAAAGTAATATCTGTCCTCGTCTACAACATTTTTCTTATTTTAGAGTTCATTTTCTGTCAGTACACAAAGAGCTTCCTTATTCTTTTTATGGCAGCGTAGTATTCCACTGAATGATTTATGATAATTTTTTTATCTACAGAAATTTTGAAGGGTTTTGTAGTCATAGCTAACAGTCTTTCATTTATAATTTTATACATTAATTTTTATGCTTAAAATTTTTGCTCCACCCTGTAATAATTTAAACACTCATCTGTGTTTTCTTCCGGTGTGGCTCTAAATGAGATTCACATGCAGCTGTGAGAGGTAATACAGAGAGACATCTAGTAGCCTTTACCTAGTTTCTCTCAATGGTAACATCTTGAAAAGCCATAATAAGATTCCACAACTGGGATGTTGACATTGATACAGTGAAGACCTCCTTTCTATCACCTCAAGATGCCCCCGGGTTGCTCCGTAGCCACACCCACTTCCATCCCACTCTCCCTGTCCTCAGTCCCTGGCAGCCGCTAATCTGTCCTCCATTTCTTTGGTGCTGTCATTTCAAGAGTGTTATATAATATTGATAGAATCATACAGTATGTGGCTTTTGAGGATTGGCTTTTTTCACTCAGCATAATTCTCTGGGGATTCATCTAGGATGCTGAGTGTATCAACAGTATGTTTCTTTTCTTCTGGACAGTATTCCATTGTATGGATATATCACAGTTTAGTTAACCATTCACCCATTGAAAGATATCTGAGATTTTTTCCCCAGTTTTTGGCTGCTTGGAATAAAGCTGCTATAAACATTCATGGACAGCTTTTTGTGTGAACATCACTTTCATTTCTCTGAGATAAATGCCCAAGAATTCGATTGCTGTGGTTGTATGGTTTCTTTTTAAAGAAACTATCAAACTGTTTTCCAGAGTGACTCTACCATTTTACATTCCAGCCAGCAACACACAATAATCTAGTTTCCTGCATCCTTACCAATATTTGATGATGTCGTCACTGTTCAGTTTTAGACATACTGATAGGTATGCAGTGGTATCTCATTATGGTTTAATTTGCATTTCCCTAAGGGCTAATGATATTGAGCCTCTTTCATGTATTTATTTGCAATCTGTATATCCTCTTCATATCTTTTGCCCATTTTCTAATTGGATTTTATTTGTACTGTTGTGTTTTAAGAGTTCTTTTTGTATACTACATACTAGGCCTTTATTAGCTATGTGGTTTGAAACTATTTTCTCTCATTTTTTTTTTTTCCTTTTATGGATTGTGTTTTTTTGTGTCAAGACTAAACCTAGCCCTAGATCTTGAAGATTTCCTTTAATTCTTTTCTAAAAATGTTGTAGTTTAGTACTTTACATTTAAGTCTGTGATCTATTTAAGTTAATTTTATATCAGGTGTGAGGTTTATGACAAAGTATTTTGTTTTTTGTTTGTTTGTTTTGGCCTGTGATCTCCAACTCTTCCAGCACCATTTGTCAAAAAGGCTTTATCCTTTGAATTGTTTTTTTGCACCTTTCAATGTGCAAAAGTCAGTTGGGCATATTTGTGTGCGTCTATTTCTGTTCTATTAACTCTCTGTATGACTATACCTTTGTCTTGATTATCATAGCAATGTAAGTCTTAAAGTAAGGTAGATGGATTCCTCCCACTTCTTTTTCAAAGTTATTTTAAGATATTCTACTTCCTTTGCCTCTTATAAATATTAGAATCATCTTGTAAATATCAGCAATTTTCAACCAGTATGCCGCAAGAATTTTAAAACATGCAGTACCTGACTTTTTAGTCAGGAACTGACCTCCTTCCTCTTAGATTGTCAAATAAAAAATGACAACAGCCAACACAATAGGTGTCCAATGTGAATGGCCTGTCTTGAACCATAAACAATATCGTGTAACAGAGATGCATCTTATTGGTCGTGCAGCATAATAAGATTGCATCTGATTGCTTAATTCTTGGTACTACAAATTCTTATATACAAGTATAGGCACCTGATTTTTTTTTTAAGTCACTTTGGAGCAAAAAGGATAGGCAGTTACTTTTATTTTTTTTTTTTGATAAATCAAAATTATACTTTTTTTTTTCTTTCAGATCGGCAAAAAAATTATTTTTTGGTGTGTCCCAGAATTTTAGTTATTAGTTTATGTGTGCCACGAGATGAAAAAGGTTGAAAATCACTGGTCTATATCAACAAAAACTTTTGTGGAGATTTTAAAAAGAATTGCATTAAATCTGTGTATCAGTTTGAGGAGAATTGACATCTGCACTATGCTGAGTTTTCCAATCTGTGAACACAGTATGTGTCTCCATTTATTTAGATCATCTTTTATCAGCACATTGTGTAGTTTTCAGCATGCAAGTTGTATGCGTGTTTTGTTAGATTTCCATCTATTTCTGAGTGATTTTAAATGCTATTATCTTTTAAATTTTGATTTTTCATTATTGTGTGTAGAAGTGTCATTGATTTTTGTGTGTTGCACTTGTATCTTGTGATTTTGCTAAACTCATATTTGTTGTAGACTTTTTTTTTTTTAAATAAATGCTTTGGGATTTTCTACATAAATAATCATGTCATCTGTAAATAGGGACAGTTTTTCTTCTTCATTTCTTCTTCGATCTGTATGCCTTTTATTTCTTTGCCTTGCATTGTTGCCCTGGCTAGAATTTGCAGCACTGTGTTGAGTAAGAGTGGTGAGAACAGACATCCTTCTAAACAGACATTCTAAAATGTTCCCCACTTTAGAGGGAAACTATTCAGTTTTTCACTATTATGTATAATGTTAGCTGTAGGGGTTTTGTTTTATTTTGTTTTGTTTTTGTACATTTTCTTTATCAAGTTAGGAAACTGCTCTCTGTTTCTATTTTTCCAAGAGTTTTTGTTTTTTTAAATCATGAGTAGATTTTGGATTTTGGCAAATGCTTTTTCTGCATAAACTAATGATATGATCATGTGATTTTTCTTCTCTAGCTTGTCAATATGGTGGATTACATTGATTTTTCAAATATTGAATCAGTCTTGCATTCATGGAATAAAACTTACTGGTCATACTGTATAAATTTTAAAAATATATTGCTGAAATCTATTTGCTAATATTTTGTTAAGGATCTTTACATCTATGACTGATATTGGCCTTCAGTTTTCTTTTTTTTTGTTCTGTCTTTGTCTGATTTTGGTATTAGGGTAATAGTAGCATCACAGAATAACCTGGGAAGTGTCCCTTCCCCTATTCTCTGGAAGAGATTGTGTAAATTGCTGTTAATTCTTCTTTAAACATTTGGTAGAATTCTTCAGTGAAACTATCTGAATATATAGATTTCTTTTGGGGGAAGTTTTCAAAATTAAGACTTCAACTTCCTTAATAGTTATAGGGCTATTCAAATAATGTATTTCATCTTGAATGAGTTTTTGTAAAATTTCCTGAGGAATTGGTCTATTTCAACTAACTTGTTAAATGTACTGTGTAATATTGTAGTATTCTCATCATTTCTTTGATGTCTGCAGGGTCTGTAGTAATATCGCATTTCATCTGAGATACTGATAATTTGTCTTCCCTTTTTTTGTTGTTAGTCTTTCTAGAGATTCTTCAACTTGATATTTTCACAGAGCCAGCTCTGTTTCATTTATTTCCTCAATTGTGTTTCTGCTTCCAATTATATGTATTTCTACTTATTATTTATTATTTCCTTCCTTCTGCTTGCCATAGGTTTATTTATTTATTTATTTTTAGGTTTCAGATAGAAGCTTAGATCATTAGAGACATTCCTTTTTTTTAATGTATGTTTTTAGTGCTATAAATTTTCCTCTCAGCACTGCTTTAGTTGTGTCCCACAGATTGATATGTTGTCTTTTCATTTTCATTTAGTTCAATGTATTTTTTTATTTCTCTTAAGACTTCCTCTTTGGTCCATGGATTCTTTAGAAGAGTTAATTAGTTTCCAAGTGTATGGAAAATGTTTTTATCTTTCTGTTACTCATTTCTACTTTGATTTCATTATGGTTGGAAAAACTGCATAATTTAAATTCTTTTAAATTTGTTGAAGTTTGTTTTTTATTGTCCCAGGATACGGGTTATTTTTGGTATATGTTCTGTGGGAACTTGAAAAGAAAGTGTGTTTTGCTATCATTGGGTGGAGTGTTCTGTTGGTTAAAGGTGTTAAGTTCTATATTCTTGATAATTTTCTCTAATTCAATTTGTTAAGAGAGGAGTATTGAAGACTCCAGTTATCATTCTGGATTTGTATATTTTTCCTTTCTATTTTATCAGTTTTTGTTTTGTTTTAAACTGCTGGTCTTTGGCAGACATTTTAATTATATTAAGATGTGGTCTACTACACTTAGTTGACTAAAAACTGAGTTTTCATTGTTGTATTTCTTTTTTTTTTTTTTTAATGTTTTTGTTTGTTTGTTTGATTTGTTAATCCTCACCCGAGGATATTTTTTTAAATTGATTTTTAGAGAGAGTGGAAGGGAGGAAGGGAAGGAGAGAGAGAAACATCAATGTGAGATATAAGAAAGAAAAGACATATCAATTGGTTGCCTCCTGCACAACCCTAACCGGGGACTGAACCTGCAACCCAGATGTGTGCCCTTGACCAGTAATAGAACCCATGACTCTTTGGTGTGCAGGCCAATGCTCTAACCACTGAGCACACCAACCAGGGCTCATTGTTGTATTTCTGAGAGTTTTTATGGAATCTATTGATAAATTATATGGAATCTATTGCTAAATTATATAAATGTTCTCTTTTGATTTATACCTGAATAAGTCTTCTTCAGCATGAAATGTGTTTAATTTTTTAATTGTTGACATTCAAAATTCCAAGAGGAATGAAGTAACTGGGTTTTCTGTGAAGAGACCTAAGGGTTATGTTATATTGGGATAATTGGTTGTAAAATGCCTGAAGTTTCTGTCTGTTACTCAAAGGTTGGCTTAATTAATATTAGGTTAAAAAAAACACACAACTACTTCTGTTAATTCAGAGCTTTAGAAAATTGAGTTTTACCAAAGGCAGTAAAGGAATAAAAATATGAACTTTAGAGGCACAGTTTGGGCTTTGAGTCCTGTAGTTGGTTAGACTGATCCGTGCAACTTTAGGACAATTGTGTAAAGTCTACTGCTTTCCTCATTTATGAAATGGGAGTGAAACTCCTTAGGATTGTTTTAAGGATCCAGTGGGTAACATAGTGCTAGTACTAATTAAATTTTTGTTTTTATTGTCTCGGTTGGGAAAGGGGAGAGCACTAGTGAATTTGGAACTGGCTTTACTTCTAGTCCTGAGAAGTTTTCCCACAATAGGAACAGTTTCCTCTCGGTTGACACAAATGCCTTATCGGTCACAGGGACACTTAACAGGAAAAGTATGGGTGGCTGGGAAATCGTTGATTCTACCAATTCATGGGTCAGAAACATCCTCTTAGAGAGGGGAAGTATGTTTACTTGTGTATTTAATCACACTACTTGGTCATTTGAGGAGAGAATCTGCATATTTCATTAGGTGCACCTTAGTCATGGAGAGGTTCAGCCATGTCCCAAGCCAGATTTTAGAACTAAATACAGTGTGGAGTATTCAAATCCAGCTTTATTCCTTCTGATGAGGCACACTGAAAATTAACAGCAAAACTAACTTCTTTCAAGTGGTGTAAAAATGTAAAAACCCCACCAACATTACTGTCATTGGTTTATAGGGGAATGGACGCAGGGGAAGCCTCGAGTGAGCCTCAGAGGTAGAACCATCCTTGTGAAGACTCACCGAGTATCTTAGTTTTGCAGTGACTTTCTGTCTTCCAGTTTCATTTTGTTAAATCATTTTGATTTAAACAGGAAACCAGAGCAAGAAAGGGCAGTTGGCGGGAGACCTTCAATCTTCTATTAGGTATTTCTTTCCATTTGACACAGTACGCAGTTGGGAATCTTCATAAGGAACATAGTGACTTGTATTTTTTTTAGGGGGAGAACAATCTTGGTTAAATTTAGCAAAACATCCAATAGGTCCAGGGTTTCCAGGAGCCATGAGATGGCTTTGTAATAAGGTCTTACAGATATGTTTAAATATTACATGGGGACAAAACAATTTCCTTTGGCTAGTGACCTTATCTTTTCTCATGCTCCTTTCCTACATCTCTCTATTGTTCTCCACATCAAAGGTCAAGACACTAGAATCAGGTGTCTACGAAAGAAAGACATTGACCCCCCAGGTCCCAAGGCTTGACTCCCAGTATTCATGGAAAATGCAGTTGGATCACTAGGCAGTGAGGCCCGTAGGCCCCTGGGCAACACAGATCAACTCTCAAAGCAATTGGAGGGAGGTGAAAATATTTAAAGAATCCAAACTGTTTTTCATAGCTGCCCTCTTCAGGGAAAGAATTATTACCACTGAGAAGCTTGTAAGTGGCTAATGAAGTATGGTGGTCCCAGGGCCCATCTTCCTGTGGGAGTGATTCATTTTTAAAGCTAGTTATCCAAATAAGAATATATGCGGTGTGAACTCCAGTTTTACTGAGTTCTTATACGACTGTGACATTATGTACTGCAAGGCTTTTAAAAACAAAAGGATTCAAGTAAGCTAAGGCCAACAGCTCAGTGGTTGGCAGACAAACTGCTGATGGGCTTTGCTCGCTGCTGGAGTCACCTGGCAGATGTCTGAGCAGGTGACAAAGTGACAGTTGTGCTGGAAATAGGCCAACTGTCCCATTGTCAGGCTTGTTAGACCCCATCTTCAGGTGACCTGACTTGCTGTGAGTCAAAGCTACAGATGACGCATGAGGAGGAAGAGGGGTGAGGAGGACGGTGGTGTGGCCCCTGCTGCAGTCCCCTCAGAGGACCGTCCTGCTTGAGGAAGAAAATGCAGGAAAGAGGCTGTGCTATACAGTCTGAATAAAATCACATCCCTGCCTCAGTGAGAGAGACTTAGTGCTAAACATCCTGGTGAGCTATGGTGTATTGATTCACGATTCTATAAAGATGAAACTGCACGATATAATTCTTAGGTGATTTTGCAACTCGCTTTTTAGGCAGACTTTATTTCAATCCTGCCTGAAGCCTAGTCTTGTCTTAGAACCGCTCACGGGAGCCAGTGTTTGCTGGCTCTGTGCTCCAGCTCAGGCTAGAGCCGGGGAAGAACGAGGGAGACCAAGTGGAGCACCTGCCAGCCCACTCAGAGCCTCACAGAGCCCAGGGCATGGCAGTTAAGGTCAAGGTGGCGGGGCATCTCTGAGGCCGGAGAGTCCAGCTGGCTAGGACTCCCTATGGGAGGTGGTGTGTGGTGGTGGTGATGATATGGCGTGCTGACATGCCTCCCAGACTCTGGCTAGCTGGGCTGGGTTCCCACACCTCTCTCTGACCTCGCTACCTAAAGCAGTGAGGTTTAGGTAGTGAGGATTTCAACTGTGGGTTGTAATCCATTAGTGAGTTGTGAAACCGATTTAATGCTTTCCAACGAGCATTGGAAAAAAGTGAAATTGAGTAGAGGCTGAGAATTCTTCACAAGTGGTACACACTGTTTCCTCAAGTGTACTCCAGGTGTGCCAGATGTTTGTTTACTGGGTAAAAATATAAAATGTATTCCTTAACTTGGGTCAAAAAGTTTTCAAGCTATTGAACTTTCTTCCTAGAAATCACTACTTCCTACATGAGATTCTCCCAGCATACATACATCCCTCAACAAGAGGTGTTTCCAATCCCAAGGGCACATTGAATCTGCCTTAAAAGAAAGGCTGGTGTGGCTTAGTTGGTGGGAGCACCATCTGTGTACACTGAAAGGTGGTGGGTTCGATTCTTGGTCAGGGCGCATATGGGAGACAGCTGATTGATCTATGTGTGCATAGATGTTTCTCTCTCAGTCTCTCTCCTCCCCCTTTCCTCTCTCTATAAAATATCAATGGAAACATCTTCTCAAGTGAAGATTAAAAAAGAAGAGAGAGAGGGAGAGCCCACTGTACGAGTATTAGCTAACCAGTCAATTAAAGTTGTGCCCCGTGGTGGCCTCTGCATTCAGAAGGGCTGAATGCTTCTGAGGAAAAGAATGGTGTGTGGGGTGGGGAGAGGGTTTGGAAACATTTTAGTTCTCACTGAGTGTAACAAATGCCCCCAAAATGTAGTGATTAATTAAGAATAGCTCATTTTATTATGCTGATGAATTGTGTGGGTTAGGAATCAGGACAGGGCACAGCAGGAGTGGCTGGTCTCCGTTCCTTAATGTCTGAGGCCTCCAACAGGAAGACTTGGTGGCCGGAGGTGCCCTGACCCTGGGGGCTGTCTTCACTCGTGTCTAGCAGTTCATGCACCAGGTCAGGGAGACCTCAGCTGAGGGGCTGAAGCACCAGAATGCCTCCCACTGGCAGGGGAAGACCACGTGGCCCTTTCTGACCCAGACTTGAGGGCACTGTGGTCTGATGGACCAGCCATCGAGGGAGAGGATGTGGCCCCCACCCTTCCAGGCAGAGAGTGACAAAGAATTTGTGGGGACGTTTTTAAAATACCACAGGTAGGTTTGGTTTTTTTCTTGGGGTGGCGGGGGCAGGTGTTTATTTTAGTTTCCTTTGAAGGAAAGGCTGTACTTGAATATGAAGGGATAGTTACCATCAGGCCAAGGGAGGAAGGTGGATGGCCTCAGTGCAGAAGGAAAGGGGAGGCCCTGGGGCAGAGAACAATTTGTTTTCAAAATGTTCGAGGGAAGAAATCCCCTGAAAGTCCTGAGTGTTCCTCTCTGGGGCAAGCAAACCGTCAGAAAGCATTTAGCTAATTACTAGCCAAACCAGTGAAGAACATCCCCTGCTGAGCCAGAGGTGCACAGGGACACCCGGGGCTTGTCTCCCTTCACAGAGAAGCCTGGAGATGTTCTCGGGAGGGAGGTGGGCCTGGGGTATTCTGCCCCATTCTCAGGGAAGCCCGGTGGTCTGGTTCTGCCCCAGGAAGGGAGGCTGGCCAAGTTCATGGTGACATTTCTAAAGGGAAGATAAAAGGCCTGGGGACTGGCCCACCTCTGCAGGCTTCTAAGAAAGTATGCCCTGCTTTGCAAAGTAGACAGGCTCCACGGCAGACGAGGCTTTCAGAGGTAGCTGAGTCAGAACCGGGGTGCCTATTACGTGATTACCGAATGGTACTTGCTCTCCCACACTGAAATTATCCTCTTGATCTAGCTGCATTCATTTGGATAATCTGCAAAATCAAAATCCTGTTTATTTATGACTTTTGACAGTGGGAGAGAGAATTCTGGAGACTCTGATTGCCGGTGATCTCAGAAACCTCAAAGCCTGGGTTTGGGGGAGGGGTGGCCATTGAGGAGGCCCAGACCATTCATACACCACCCCCACTCAAGGACTCAACACAGAAATACAGCAATGTTTTTGCACTGCTTGGGCATCTTGGCACTCTGAGGTACCGGGAGCTCCTACATAAATAAGTGAAAAACCCGGGTCTCCTGGTCTTCCAGACAAACTACACAGATTTGGGGTAATCCCCACTGCTCTTCCCCAGCTACTTAGGGGCTCTCTTCCTTGGGCCCTTGGGAAGGAGTCGCAGGTTCCCTGCCCTCAGCCAGGCTCACTGGGGTTCTCTGTCCCTGGGCCGTCCCCTAAGTCCCTTTGCCCCCCTCCCTTCTTGGAACTTTTGGGCTCTCCTCTGGCCCTTGAAGGAGAGTCACCTCTGGCTCTCGGGGTCCCTGGCCCTCAGCCTCTGTCTGACTGAGGCAGAACCCCCGGGCCACCTGAACCAGTGAGGGAATCTATTTTCCTCTAGGGCTCCTCTGGGGCTCGGAGTGATTGATGCGAGTTGCACTCCAACACATTTTCCAGACTCCCCTGGAGTTGGCGGTCTCTGCGCTGCTCTGTCTGAGGATCCGGTCCAGGGCTGCTGGGCTGCATCCCGGTGGCTTATCTGCTCCACAGGAGGGCTCCTGTCACCTCCTGTACCTGCTCTGGGCACACTTGCCCGTGGCTGGAGCTGGACAGGCAGGACGCACAGGGTGAAGGCCCTGTTCGCTCTGGACTTGGAAGCGCATTTCCCTGGCACTCTTACGCCATACAAGGTGGTGGCTCCTGGGGTGGGGGAGAGGGGCAGAAGAGAGAGAAATCAACCCACAGTAATCAGGCTCTTGGTAGATTTTATTTTTTTTTAAATGTCCCTCTCAGAGCTACCAATTCTGCAAAACTTCATTAACAGGCCCATTAGTGCTCTCTGACTGCCGGCTGCTGCCCCTGGTGGGAAGCCCGAGCCTCCACGGTGAGGGGTGAGGCGAATCGGGCGGAGAGAGAGCGCACATGTTAATAACCTGCTGCAGCATTTGGGGTTCCTCAAAGACGGACAGTCAAGTGTCTGCTGTCTCAGCCAACACTTACTAAAAAAAAAAAAAAAAAAGGAGGGGAGGGCGCAATCAAAAAATAAAGCTGTCCACTTGCAACATTTATAATCAGTATTTATAGACGAGAGCAGTCTGCTGGTGATTCCAACTGCGCTGCGCCAGACGCAGACCCAGGGCCCTGCATTATTCAGTGAGCCCACTGCAGAACCGGCTGCCGGGGAAGAGCATGCTGGCTTACAAGGCTTGCTCCTGGCCTGCCTCCTCCGTGGGAGGAGCTTCACATACCATCTGCTGTCCGCAGTGTTTGGTGACACTCCTACGGATTCACCCAGCTGAGGCACCATAAGGGCTTCCCTGGAGATCCTGTGCGGCACTGCACCATTTAGCAACTTTTGCTCCTGCCTTCTTAGATATCAGTCTGATTGCTTCCACGGCCAAGCTGCTGGAATTGCCTTGACAAACATCACGTTCTGTGTTTGAACCACATATATGGGCTTCAGGTTTATAATTAGAGAAATTTTCGGGGAATTGATTCAGGCATTTGTTTCGTGGAACAGAGTGTAGGGTCTTGGAATGCATGTGGTACTGGCTGAAATGGTAGATCTGGGACCAGCGCATGGGATTCTTGATTCGTTCTGTTTCCTCTACCTGGTTTAAAATGACCTTCACCAGGATTTCCAGCTCCTTCAGGAAACAACAGTTTGTTTGGCTCTTTAGACTATCTTTCAAGGAGGACAGGAAATATCTGATCTTATTAACTGCTTGTGGTGGAAACTGGGATTTTAAAATCTGGGCATCTCTCAAATTATGTTAAGAGGAAGTTTGTACACTGAATCTGGTTTTCTGCTTGGCAGTATTAAAAGATTGAAGGTATACCCCACAGTTTAAAAACGTGCAAGCTCTCCAGTGGGAACTACATTTAACAGCTTTGGTTCGGGAGGGATTAGGATGCCCCAAGGCAATTCTAATCCAGGTTGATCACTGGCATTTCACCAGCATTGTACCTGCTGAAGTGGAAACTGTCAGGTGTTTCGATGAAGTTGTGCTGTCCTTTTAAACAAAATTCTCTCCGAACAGAAAACAGCATGGAAACCAAGGGTCTGCAGCACATCAGGAGACCTGTGGTCCCCTGGCCGTTCTTCCGTTGTTTTTAGCTAACTCTCTGTTTAGGCCAAGAACCAAGATGCTGTTGTAAAGGGCTGCCTCTCACAGCTGGGCCAATGCTAGGGTTAAGGGCCTTCATAAAAGCATAAGTGTTGTATGTCATTTGGCCTTGAACTACCATGAAATAATTGAGAAAATGAGAACGTCTTTGCTTTCTTGTTTAGGTTTGTCTTTAACAAATGTTAAAATGTTATTTTCTTCTGGCTGTGCAGTTTCTGGTGATGGAACACAGAGGCAGGTTGTTATGAGCATAAAGACGTGTGACAAAAGTAATGACTAAAAACGAGCTTCCGTGAGGTTCATGAGTTTCATGCTAGCAGTACTAAGGTCTGTCACCCAGGGACTCGGTTTGCGTGCAGCTCAGGAAGCATGGGATCTGGCATCCTACTGTAGGCTTCAGTTTAGCCCAGGGAAGTAGATCTTGTGGCTGGAGGTGATGGGAGATGGAGGAGGAGAGAAGAGCGGAGGTGATGAAGAGGAATGGATGGTGGAGTTCATGAAGGCACAGAGTGGCTCGCAATCTTAGGAAGAAAGGCCTTCGGGGACTGGCCTGGCTCCTGTCTGAACCCCTCTTGTAGGGAGGTCTCCTTGCACACTTGCCTTTTCCCTCCTCTGCGTTCAGTGGGGGGGGGGTGAATTCTCTGGTGGGAGGAAAGGGTGGCTAAGGGAAGACTGCTTCGCTCCTCTCGACAATTCTGACGTTAAGTGTATGGGTTTTCCACACCAAGCGGTTCTCCAGGTCTCTGTGGACACTAACTGGGTGTCCTCAACTTAATTCAATTCTGACATTAACTACCCAGAGTTAGCACAAACCCCACAGGTTAAAGGCTCATTCCCACAAGACACCTCCCCACCCACCCACTCTGGATGAACTTGCAAGTAGTGGGTTCCCAGTTACTCACACTTACGTCCACCTCAGGAGTTCCCATCACCACCTCCTCAGGTTTGATAATTTACTGTAACAGTTCAGAGAACTTAGGGAAACACTTCCCTTACGTTTACCGGTTTATTATAAAGGATATTCAGATGCTGCAAATTAACAGCCAGATGAAGAGGTACATAGGGGAAGGTGTGCAAGGGTCCCGAGCCAAGGAGCGTCAGTCCCTGTGAAATGTGCCACCCTCCAGGCACGTGGACATGTCCACCAGCGCGGATGCTGTCTGATCCTCATTGTTTAGGGTTTTTATGGGGGTTCCGTTACATAGGCATGATTGATTATATCATTGGTCATTGGTGATTAAGCCCTTCTAACCTTCCAGAGGTGGGTTGGAGGTGGGGAGGGGCCTGAATGTTCTAAACCTCTAATGACATGGTTGGTTCCTCTGGCAACTAGCCTCCATCCTCCAAGAGTCCCTTCATTAGCATAACTAGGGTATGGTTGAAAGGGGCTTATTGTGAATAACAAAAGACTTTCCACTTGCCCCTGACACTCAGGACATTAATTATAAGGATTTTAGAAGCTCTGTGCCAGAAACCTGGAGGATAACAAATATATATTTCTTATTATATCACAATATCAAAGTGGCCAAGGGTCTTATTTCAGTTATTATTGCTGCCAGACAAATTACCCCAAATTTACTGGCTTAAACCAGCTACCGATTTATGATGTTCATTGTTTCTGTGGGTCAGGACAGGGCATAGTGGGAATGTTTTGTCCCTGCTCCATGATGTCTGGGACCTCAACTAGAAAAACGTGGAGGTTGGGGGCCGCCTTGACAGCTGGGGGCTGGAGTTATCTAGAGGCTGCTACACTCGGTGGTTTGGGGCCTGAGCTACTGCGACAAGGGACAATACTATTGCCACTTGGCACCTTCATAGTATGGCGGCTTCCAAGGAGTCAGACTTAAATCTTTTCACATTGAGGTTCACTGCACCTGGCCTGAGTGTCCAGTGAACAAGGCAGAGACTCCCTCATGTTCGGCTGCTGCAGAGGTCACAGACTGTCATGACCACCATACATTGGTAGAAGTCCCAAGCCCACCCACATTGAAGGAGATTGGACGCTACCTCTTGATGGGATGTGACAAACTCACATTATAGAAGAGCACCTGGGATGGGAGACACAACCTTTGGAAGACAAAATCAGCCACAGGTAGGAAGACAGAGGAACCATGTAAATAAGACCCAAGGGCAGAGCTGGCACTTCTTGCCCCAGGCTCACCTTGGAACACCTATGACTTAGACTCTGTTTATGCAATGCCAAAGCAACTGATTGGTCAAGCTGATTAAAATGTTTAAAATCCATCAGATTAGTCATTTGGGGTTGCATAAGCCAAAGAAAATTGACTGACCCAGAGCTTTTCATCTTGCCTGTGACGATGTTGTGTTAGGTAAGTCCAAGTGGGGAATCACGCCAGTGTCTGCAACAGAATCTTAGTGGGGCCTTTCTGGCAAGCGATGCGCCCCTCTGCCCCTCTGCTTCCTTGGTTACTAACCCGTTACCTGGCAACCAAGTTTCTTCCACATCAGCTTTGGAGCCAGGAGGCTCAGCCTTCCCTCCCCAGGCTCTCATCTCCCATGGATCACTGGGGACTGGATGCATAATGAGATTTTAATTGTCCCATAGTATCTGATCTTTTCTGTGTGCATATCTTCTAGGCAGAGATGTAATTTCAATTAATTTTGCTTATCTGATAAAATTTTCATATCCTTTAAGCTAATTTCACTGAACTAATAGGTGCCACGCTCCTCTCTGATTCTAGCCTGGATGTTTTATGCAGAGCAGAGCTCTCCTGCTCGCTCCATCACCTCAAAGAGTGCCTGGGCTGTGTAGTACGAGGGGCAAGTGGCTTCTATTCCTGGGTAGAGCTAGTTGTGGGACCTTTTGTTTGTTTTTTTAACTTGAAGAGCTTTACCCAAACCCCATTTGCTTTTGTATTTATCAGATCAGGATATCAGTATTTCCTAAACTAAAGGTGCCCCATTGCCTTGTGTCAGAACCATAAAGATTAAAATCACACTTGACTTGAAAGAGTTCCCTTTCTCCTTGCTTCTGCAGGATAGGGGGCAGCTGTATCTCAGAAATGAGTTTGGGTTTTGGTTTTATTACGGGAGTGAGAAGGTGGGAGGCATGGTAACTTAGTGTGTGGTGGGAGAGGACGGATGTCATTTCTCAGCAATCTCTACACCTGCGCCGGCTCCTGCTAACATCCACTTGAACCACAGATATGCCCTTGCAAAAACTAAGCTGCTCCCATTTTTTTTTCTCCCATATAATAGAACTAAACGACAGACTGAGTTTATCGTTTTCCTTTGACATGGTACTGAGTTTCGTCAAAACCAAGTAAAATTTTGAAGCTGTTGAGGAACAGGAAGTCAATCAAAAATACTGAAAGGGAATGCTTAAAAAAGCACACATTGGTTTTCATTCTAGCAAACAAGGTTATCTATTTCTTATCAGATCAAGAAGAGAAATTCAGGGAATAGGAATGAAAAGGAAAGGACTATGTAGACAGAAAGAGAAAATAGAACTAGAGAGGTTGAAAATACTCACAGGTGTGAGTGTGCGCGCCCGGAGGACCAGCCCTAGGTTCCAGTCCAAACTGCCACTGGTTAGCTGTGTGACATTAGACAAGCACATTCAGCTCCTGTTCTTACATGGGCGGAATGAAGAGTGAGCTAGGACCTACGGCCCATTGATGTCACCAATCTTTGATGCAAAGCCATGTGAGTGGGTATTGCATTGGGACTGCAAGGGCAGACACTGAGTTAGGGACATGCCAGGGGTCAAGAGATTGTAGAAAGTGAAACTTGCTTTGATGTCACCCAAGTTCAAGCGCCGTCTCGCACTCTTCAACACAAGGAGAGTGTCTTCATCTCTCAGGGATGACCTCATATGAAACACCTAGAGAGACAGATGTATAAAAACTCCAGGGCCAAATGGATTATAATGCAAGTGTAGAATGAAAAACACATCTCTTATGTAGACCCAGTGTTTGTATTCACAGATCAACACATTCACAGTAGATAAGCATGCTGCAGGAAAATGAAACTGTGCTCATTCATTCACCTTTTGAAAGACATCTTGGTTGTTTCTATTTTGGGACAATTATGAATAAAATTGCTATAAACATTCATATACAAGCTTTTATGAGAACGTAGATTTTCAATTCATTTGGGTAAATAGCTAGGGGTGGAATTGCTGGGTCATATGGTAGGTGTATGCCCATGCCAACGTGTGATTGGTCTATAGTCAAATCGTCTTCCAAAGTAACTGCACCGTTTTGCATTCCCACTAGCAATGAATGAGAACCTAAATTGTGCTCATAAGTTTACTTGCTGAACAGGGACTCAATTGTGCAATAAATCTTTGTTGAGGCTTCACTAAATGCCAAGGGATATTAGAGATTGAGAGCAAAATAGACAAAAATTTCTATCATCGTGGAGTTTATTGTCTAATTAGGGGAGGTAAGAAAATAAACAAATATTGCAAATATTACATATATAGCATGCCAAATGGGGATTAGTGCTAAAGACAAAATTGAAACACGAGAGTGCAATTTTAAGTAGGGTTGTCAGCGAGGGGTCATGGAGAAAGTGATGTTTGAGTGAAGACCAGAAGGAGGTGAGGGCGTGAACTATGTGGGATCCAGGGAGAGCGTTTCAGGGAGAGGTCGTGTGCAGTGGGGCTCACGGGGGAGCAGCCAGGGACGAGGGTGGTAGGAAATGCAGCAGAGAGAAGAGGAGTGGTGAGGGGACCAGATCCTAGAGTCCCATGGTGAAGACTTAGTATTTTTCTTGCAGTTGGATGGAGAGCCGTTGGAGGGAGGGGGCTGAGGAGTGATTTGCTCTGACTACGGTTTTAAAAGGCTTCCTCTGGATGTGGTTTTGAGAACAGCAGACACTAAGGGACAAGAGTGAAACAAGTAGGATGGCTAGTTTACTGGCTTTCAGTAATAAGTGAGAGGCTTTGGCGCAGGCCACGCGGGAGGAGTGGAGATGGGCCTGTGGTCAGATTCTGCAGCTACTCTGGGCTCCTTGGCAACCTGGAGTGGGGATGGAAGGAGACTAGCAGGATCAAGGTACCTGGAGTTGGGCCCAACTTCATAGAGGGCACAGTCCTCTACAAACTGTCCTCACTTCAGACATCACCTGAAAACTCAGGGGTGCCCCGGCTGCCCTCACTTCGACCAGCTGGCTATGCTTTGGGGGTTCCCACAACCACTCTTAGGCTTGATAGCTCACTAAAGAGACCCACAGAACTCACTGAAAGCTTTACACTCACGATTACAGTTTTATAACAGCAAGAGGACAGAAATGAGTTGCCCTGGGTGAAGTCTGCATGGATTCCAAATGGAAAAGTCCCCCTCAGGGACACAGGGCTGTCTCAGCACACACGTACAACAGTACGCAGTGTCACCGACCAGGGAACTTCCCTGCGCTCAGGGTCCAGAGTGTCTGTTGGGGTTTCTTTATGTAGGTGTGAGTGATCGGATCACTGCCCACATGACTCGTTTCTAGCTCTCCTCCCCTCTCTCTGGGGGCCAGGCTGGTATCACGGGTCTCAGAGTCCTGACCCTCCAATCACATGGCTGGTCTTTCCAGTGTGCCCAGTGCCATCCTGAGTCACAAAGATACTCTTATCACTGCAGGAATTCCAAGGGTTTATAGGTTAACTCCCAGGAGTTGAGAACAAAAAAACAGCCAAATTCTTTATTACTTACAGGATAACATCCAAGTTTTTTTTACCTGAACAAGGGGAAGAACGGGGTTACCATTAACCGAGATGGTTGGAGAATGAGAATCATAGGAAGCAGATGGGATCTGCAGTAGAGATATACTTGAGACTTGGAATCCTGGGACTTTGTGGCATTAAAGGATGGACACTCCCCATCTGGTTCTTTGGGGAGGGGGGACAGTTCTGTCCTTTACCCCAACCATCCCTTTAGGCTAGGAAGCTGTCCCTCCCATTTCACTCAGATCACCTTGATCAGATATCTGGGTGTCCCCAACGCCTTTACAGGTCATCTCTGGATTGATTCTTATAGGATTGGCAAATCACAGGCAGCATGGGTGAGTCGTATTGGTTTAGCAAGCAGATGACCTTCTGCCACTTGCTACCATGTCATTGGGGAATACTTCACACTTAGCGTGTTGCCTGCAAACTGCCCATAACCAGGGGCACAGGGATCCGGGACCTGGCAAGTCATTCGGTCCTCTGGGGTGGTTTGGCACACTTTACAGTAGCACTTGCCTCCTGGGTTGGTTTGAGTATTACACAGGTACTGTTTGTAAAGCATTTGGTGCGCTGGCCATAGTGCATGGCCACAGTGAAGGCTGGACAAGGGGTGGTTGTCGTGGTTGCTCAGAGTGGAACTGACTTGCTTTGAGGTCTGAACGGAGTCAGCACTGGCCGGTGGGCAGCCGCTCCTGCAGCACAGACCTCGGGCAGTTGGCCCCCAGCTAAGGTCCCTAAAGACTTCAGTCGGGTTCTTTCAAGTGGGAGGTGAATTTCCTTTCTGTTTCGTCGGAGCTGCAGCCTGCAGGTCTCTGTCCTGGACCTCTGGGTGACTGTAGGTGAAGGTGTGTGGAAGACCTGGGGGAACAGAACACCCCCACTGACACCCCCCCCCCACACACACACACACTAAAAATTACTCCGAGTGTATCTCCTAACTATGAGTTCAAGTCCTTAGGCACAAAAGTGGCTCATGCCACTTTTATGAACTAATTCTTTATGTGTGGGGAGAGTGGGGAACCAGTTTAGTACCCAGAAGCATTTACCCCTCATTATGGCCCGGTTACCACAGTGTGCCGTTTTTTGTTGTGATCAAAGCAGATTTCTGTTCCTACTGAGACCCTGAGCACGAGGAGCAGCCCAGCCCCTCCGGTTTTGCTGCAGAGGCTAAACCACTGAAACAGGTTTCTAATGAAAACGCGAAGGAAACCTTCCTTATAACTGTGCTCAGGGCTCCCTTGGCAGCCTCTTCCCTTTGACTGTTTTCAGGAAAGGAAAAAAATGGAGCTGCTGTTGAGTTCATTTTAGGGAGCCTTAGTGAACTTGGGGCTTTTCAAAGCAGCCAAATGGTCTCCCAGCCGCCTGCTCCCCACACACAGCGCAAGAAGAGCGTCTTCAGGCTGGAGAATAATTGCATGCGGGAAGGAGAAAGGCGGAGTGGGGCTTAATGAAAAACCTGGGCATATTGCCCCCCCTGAGATTTTATTTAAATTGATTGCAAAGTGCTGTTGACTGGCATTTTGGAGACTGGTTGTATGAGTTTGCTCAATTTCTTAGTTTTTGTTATGAAAATTCTCTCCCTCTTCTCTTCTCTGTGTTGCCTGAGTCTTGGGGCTTTGTTCTCCTTAAGCTTTCTCTTTTCTTCCTCTGTCCCCCTCCCTGTTTTGTAAAGAAAGCCTCCAGCACATAGTAAGCGCTCAATGAATATTGCTAGCTTTCCTTCCCTGCCATCTGGATCTTTGTTTAGTTTATTGGTTTTCTCTCTTATTGTTCCTTTATCTTGTTCCCTTCCTCCCTCCCCCCAATTATCTGAATTATCTCCATCAATCTGGTACCACCCCTACCTCCTTCTGCTTCCTGACATGGGTCTCTGACCCCCCCCCCCCCACACACACACACACTTTTTATTCTAATCCCAGTCTCCCCTCTTCTCCTTTTTGCCTCTCATGGTCTCCACCTCTGTGTTTTCAGTGTCCCTTTGCCTCCGTGCTTCTTAACCTTGGCTTGGAACATTCTAATCACTGGAGAAACATTTAAAAAAAAAATCCTAATGACCAGGCTGGATCCTAGACCAGTTAAATCAGGGTTTATGGAAATGAAACTCAGGCATCAGGATATTTTGAAAGCTCCCCGGTGATTCTCATGCACAGCCCAGGCTGAGAAGCGCTGTCTTGCTTCTGATTGGAACATGTGTGTTGTACAAAGTCAGCTTTATATTGCTGTGGCTTATTAAGGATGTCTCCAGGTGCTTTACTTGATATGCTTCAATCTTGCAGTTGGTGAAATGCATTTCCTCTCCTGCTAGTTTCCAGGGTGGGTCCTGCAGGCTTTGCCCTTTCTTCAAGGTTGCCAAGAGCCCAGGTCAGAAACGAAGGAGAGGTGAGACCAGGCTTTGGTCAGGATGGGAATAGCAGAGAGGCTTGGAAAGGGGCCCAAGAGACACTGTACTCCTGGCCTCGTCTAATGCTATTCCAAATGCGGAGAAACAGTAGAGGCCCAATCGTGGACTGGAGCCTCTAGTTTCTGGACACTTGAGTGGAAAATTGGCTTGGGTGGGGGGTCAGGCCTTGTCGAACAAGATAAATGTCCTTTTGGAATGCCAGCTGCCCTGTCTTGGCCAAGGTGTGTCTGCATCTGTGTGTGTGTGTGTGTGTGTGTGTGTGTGTGTGTGTGTGTGTGGCTGTGGCTTCAAATAGACAGTTAAGAGCATTTACTTCACTTTACGGACACTCCAGAAGAAAAGTCAAGCATTTGTTCAGTGGACTCCAAAATCACTGGCACTTTGTCAGGGAGAGAAGAAGGGAGCAGAGTCCAGAAAAACTCTGGGAAACCCTGCCAGGTAGGCTGATATTCCAGGGGTTTTACCAGGCTGAGTGTGTGGACCTTGCAAGATTCTCTAAAGGGATGGGCATTTGGTGTATCATTTTCCCTGCTGGATGAGTTCATTGATGGTTTATAGATCAGTGAGTAGTATCTGGTAACTATAGGGGAACTCAAGTCCAAAAGATAATATGAATATGATTGTGGAACTTTCTCTACCAGGTTTCATGGGTGGGGAGTTCCAAATACTATGGATCCACTAGGCAGAAATGTTCTCAAATTCAAAATGCAGGAAAGAGACCACCTGCCCCATGGTGGCTCAACGGAAGGGCTCCCACCCCGTGCCTGCAACCCCGCACCCACGCACAGGGAGCCGCTTTGGTTCCTTTGACTTTGTCTTCTGTGCTGACAATGCTGAGCCCACACAGTTGAGCCCACACGGCCCAGCTGAGCTCAGCTACCTCACCAGTGGCTGTGCCTGAGGCTGACCAGCAGCAAGTTGGGGCAGCAAACAGCTCGGGGCAGCCTTGCCAAGGGCTTGGCAGCCTGCTTTGCTGCCCCCTGGCCTCCAGCTCAAAGGCAGAGCTGGGGACAGTGCCTTTGGAGGTTGAGAATTTACTCTCTTTGCAGAATAGGACCTTATCTTACTAGTTTCTAGGCACCAGCTAATGCCTTCAGATCGATTTAAGGTCTACATTACTTAAGGCATTTATTAGCGTGTGTTTATTTGAATAGTTTTGCCTGAGGGTGCCATGGTGAAGCCTAGTGAATTATCAAGGGAGGTTTTAAAAAAAGATAATGATCCCCCAACCCTCAGTTTCATTTGGTTGGTCTGGGGTGGTGGGTTTTTTTAAAGCAATTGGTTGCTGTTGTTTTTAAAGGTGAATTGGGGATGGCCAGGCTGATGTGGCTCAGTGGATTGAGCATTGTCCCATGGACTGAGAGGTCCCGATTCCATTCCCAGTCAGGGCACATGCCCAGGTTGCGGGTTCGATCCCCAGTAGGGGGCGTGCAGGAGGCAGCCGATCGATGTTTCTCTCTCACATCGATGTTTCTATCTCTCTCTTCTTTCCTCTCCCTCTCTAAAAAATCAATAATAAAAAAAATATATATATATATTTAAAAAGGTGAATCAGGGATGAGGACACAGATATGGTAGAATGCACGTGGGGAGGGCAGAGGACACTGAGTTCTGACGTTCCAGGGTTCACGTTTGCATTCTCGAGTTCTGGATGGACAACTGTGGAAAGATCAGGCTGCTCCTTTGTAAAGTGAGGGGTAGGCTTGATAGACAACTTCAGTGAACATCAGAATCTTCAGGGAGCCTGGACATTATGCTGAAGCTCAGAACCCAGCTCTAGGTGGACTCAAGTTGCCTTTCATGGTGGGGAGAAGGGGTAGATAGGCATCAACAGAGAGCTGATCTACGTCAGTATTTGAGAACCATTGCATAGGCAATCTTGGGTCCCTGGAAGCTAGAAAGTCTAGGGCCCAGTGATTTTATATAATCAGCACCTTGCTTATGTAGGGGACACAGACATACATCTAGCAGGGTTCCTGTCCTCAAAGAACTGGTCTATAATTCCCACAGGTGGGGCCATGGAGGGCATCTGAGCATGGAGAGAACAAGGGATGGGCAGCTAGAAAACGATGTGGACGTGAAATGAAAACCACTCCAAGGTCAGTTCGTAAGGAGGCCGGAAGGTTGAGGGGTGACCCCACACCATTGTTGTGACTGCGCGAGACGGTTCACGTGGAACATGATGAGATCTCTGTTTCTGATGAGAGCTCTTGAGGGTCTGGTTGTAGTGGGAGTGGAGGAAGTGGCTCCTGCTTGGGTGGGTGGGGGGGGGGGACGCCTGTCTTGAGAGGACTGTATTTTTAACAGGCTTCCAAAGGAGCTTGTGGGTTTTCTTCCCTATGGGACCTTAGAAGTAAAACTTTTTAAAAAGTAGAGGGAAATATCTCTTTCCTTCATTTGTCAGGGTGCTTCTGCTGACCTGTAATCAGAAGAATCTAGGAAATGTTCGGTTTGACATGTTTTTTCCAGGAGAAGGGATGGCTAGGTTGTTTTTCTACCCCGTGCTCCCCTTGGTCTGCCTTTGCAACACGTTTTATGAGGCAGCTGACGAAGGCCGGATAGAGGTGGTGTCTGTGGATAGGGAGAGGATTGTTCTCTGCATGGGATGAAAGCTTCTCTTCTATTCTGTTTGGATTCTAGTCTCAGCATCATAAACTAAACTGTGGAATTGTGAGCAAATCACTCTCCCTCCTGGAGGTCTCGGTGTCCACATCTGGAGAAAATGAGGGAGTTGTGTTAGGCAGTCCCTGAGGTCCCTTCTAGCTCTGATATCTCCTGACTCAGACAAGAGTGAGCTGATTGCTTATAGGGAACATGAATAATGAATGCACTATCATTGGATAAACATGGGAGCGAGGTGGGAGTGGGGGCATTGTGAATCGCCCCGCCCATCTGGATTTCTAGTGGGTTCAGGGCTGCAGAGCCAGCATGTATGTCTGTGCAAGTTGGGCCCATTCAAGAGCTGAAGTGAGGTTGGAATCAGCTCCAATTCCCCTTGCCAAACTGGGCATACTCTGCTGGCAATCTCACCAAGGAGGTGACATTTGAGGTCACTCCTAATGACACCATAGGTCCATCCATGGATGAAGTATGAGCAGAAGATGCTTCTTAGATACTGGGTGGGTCTGTCCTTGACTGCTGTCCATCAATCCATATCAACTCTCCATTCATGGCCGAGTCTTCCCAAACAGGGGCCATCCACACCTGTCTACTCTTTGGAGACTCCTGCTGTCTCAACTAAATAGAAGTCCTGTCAACAGGTGATGACAGAGGGTGTGACTTTGCATGCGTGTGTGTGTGTAATGGATTATTGAGATCCACTGAAGTCAGCTATTCATCAAAAGCTGGAAATGTTGACATTCTTTTCAACAAACTGTTTTTTCACCATTAGCCTCCCAAGCAGTCCAGGCCACTGATTCATGGCTGGGGTCAGAGAAAACACTGGTGTTTAGGCCTGGTTTTTAAACAATGCTTTATAGTGATGGTAGAGTGCTGGGCATGGGAGGGGGGGAGACAGAGACAGACATGCACACACTTGAAGATATGCGCATGTATGTGTACGTGTGTGTTGTCGTGAGTGTGTAGGTTTGAATAATTTTACTTCAAAACTCAGCCAAGACTTACCACCTTTTAGAACCTCTTTCCTAACCAAGCCATACTGAGAGTTTGCATTCATCCTCTCCCTACTGCGTGAACTTCATAGCACTTGTAATATTACTCTGTTCCACGTGTGTGTGAAATAACATATCACATAGGAGAAGTCAGGTCAGGGCACAGTCCTGGGGCTGTCAGTTCTGTTGACCAGGCAAATGGTTTCATCATTTGTGGTACTGCCCTCTTCTCTCTTTACTTGTTAAGCAGCCCATATCTGGGCACCATGTAGATAATTCAGCCTTTGCCAGAATTATTTAAAAATATGTAATAAATAAGGTGAGCTCTTCGTTTGAACTACTGTAACTCTAAGAACTGCCAATCAGAAGCTCTGGCTGTTGTTGAGGGCAATTCATTATCACCAACGAAACCTTTCTTTGCATTCTGAACTATGAAAACATAAGACACTCAGGCCTTGGCATCACAGGAAGCTGAGCTCACAGTCCTGGGGAGAGGACACAACCCCCACACACAAAGATCCAGTTAAACCCAGCATACAGCTCCGAGCTTGGAGCTGCAGACATAAAGATGAATATAACTCATCTCTTGAGAGGTCTGCAGTTTGATGGCAGAGATAGACTTTTGAACAGCTATCCATAAATCAGAAGGGTAAATGTCTTTTATGTACAAGGTTATGTATAAAGTTTTGTGAACACATAGAGAAAGGACCAAGTCTATCTGGGCTGCTTAAGGAAGGCCTCTCAGAGAAAGGGTAATTTGCATTGGATTCTGCAGGATGACTAGGAGCCTGCTCAGCAGAGAAGCAGTGGAAGACAATTTTAGGCAAAGTGAACTAAAAGTAGATAAGACCTATACAAATGCATGGTGTTTGGAAAGTGGAAAGCAGTTTAATGTGGCTGAAGCTGAGGATAAATGTTTGGGTAGAATGTTGAGGAGAAAAAAACAGAATTGTATGATAATAATAAACATTTATTGATTAGTTACCAGGTATCAGCACTTTACATGTTATTTATTTAAGTGCTTTACATGTTATTCATTTAATCTTTAAAACATACATGTGATGTAGGTACTATTTGCCTCATTGGACTTTTGGGGAAGTTGAGGTACAGAATGAGGATTTAAAAAAGAAATTTTCCCAAGGTCACATGATTAGTAAATGATACAAGGCAGCCTGACACCAGACCTTGTGCCCTTGATTAACTATGCTATTAGTTGGTGAATATTGTAGGAGTCCTGAGGGTTCAATGGACAGAGTTAGGGAGACATGGCTCTGGGGAGAAGTCATCAGAAAGAAGTAATGAAGAGAAGCTAGGTGGGGTAGGAAAATGTCCCAAGCAAGGGAGAATGCTGTGATCAAGACACAATGCAGGAACGAATATGGTCTAGGGCCATTGGCCTGGCCCATTGGTCTGGTCAGTGACGCAGTTCTTGGCACAACCTAAACGAACATCTCATTGGAGGTCCCCAGAGCATCTCTGCTCTCTAGAAAGGCCCAGGAAACTCGGGTCTACTCAGTTTCTCTCTGAGTCCTTTCCTTCTCACTAGGTGGACGCAGTGAGTCTTACAGAGGGAGACGGATGCCTGCAGGAAATCCACAGGCCAGCCTTCCCCGCTGCTATGCGAGGATTTTAAACCGTGTCGTCTACCAAGCGTTCCTGGGTGTGGACTGGTGGTATTTGGCAGTAGGATTTAATAAATCCGGCAGGACCTGGCTCCCCATTATGCATCCCTGTTTGGTATTCAGCCGCTGAGCAGCAGAAAGATCCAGCTGCACACGTTTAAGTAAGGGAGACATAAGGACAGGGGAGCAGAGGCCAAAGGGAGAGTGCTCCCCCAGTGAAATTGAATTTTGTTGGAGTTAAATTGAGATGCTGACTTGTCTTTTTACAAATATATTCATGGGCTCGGCTGCCACTTTCATTTAGTGGGCTTGTCATCTGAGCTGTGGCAGGCTAGGCGGGCCGTGGCCTCCCTGGCCTGGGAAGGCAAAGCCTACCCCAAGGAGCTGGGGGTCTTATGGGGGGGTGAGATGTGAGAACAAGCCAGAGGACGCTCTTGTCTACAGCCTGCTGCTTCCTCTGCGGGCTGACCCCTAACCTGGCCAAGCAACTGCAAATCCAACATTATCACCCGACACAGGAAGAATATGTGTTCTAGTCCCACAGATGAAGGGCGAAGGCCTTGCTAAGTCCCATCAATAGCTGTGTGGACGGGGGTGAGTTATTGGACCCTCTGTGCCTCAGTTCCCTTATTTGTGTAATGGGCTTACACACAGCATTGATCTGAGACTCACACAGATCAGCTCACTGAAATAAAACATGCCAGGTGCCCGTCTGGTAATATGTCTTCAATAAGGTAATATGTCTTTAATAATATGCCAGGGTGACTAGGAAGGCACTCGGATTTCATGATAACTTGTATACCACCATTTCTGCAATTTCACCCTTTGGAATGCATTCCTCACCCTTAGGCATTGCCTCTTTGAGGCTTCTTTTTAAAGTCACCTTGGCTTGTGAGTCAGTTACAGTAAGGATGCGGGGGAGGACCCCTTAGTGTGCATGGTGGGGACCTGAGCTAGGAAGGGCGGGGGAGGTCAGTGTGGACGGGGAAGGTGAGACAACCTTTACAATTCTGTGGCGACAAGGCCCTCCTTGTGTAGTAGCATCAAAGGTGGGGGTCACCAGGTTAGGAAGATGAGAACAAGAGCTAGCAGGGGCTCCTGTGTCGGTTTGTAAGATTTTCTGTCGAGATGACATTGAGAATTTGGTGAACTGAAGGTATAGTTTTAGTCCTTAAGGAACGGTCTTTAAGGAAAAGACTCACGTGATGAGTTTAGGGGTGGTCTGGGGACTGTGTGGGGTCTTTAGGGATGATCTGGGGAATGAGTGTGGGGGAAGGAGGCAGCAATGCTTTCTGCTGTCGTTTTTAGTGATAAGTACTTCTTTCTGTTCCAAGGGTGGCTGTTAGTGGCGATGGTACACAAGGGATGACTTGAACAATGTCAAGTTGAAGAAGGCAGCTGGCAGAGTTGAGATCTTAGGACTTAGTTCTGGAGTGATGGCCAAGAAAACTCAAGGCCTGGTTCTCTAGACCTGTGCTTTGTGACCTTGGACAAGTATCTTCTGTCTCCGGACCTCTGTTCTTCTGTAATACAGGAGCCAAATGCGAGCCACGGGCCTCTTCTTGGGGCCCGAGGGCAGCAGAGGGCACAGTGTGCCTCCAGAGGGACAGGTACTTCCTGTCTCGTCTAACCTCAAGCTGAAGCTCTCTCTGTTGCCTCACTCACTTTTCCCCAGGCATCTGGCCTCAGAAAGCATTTGAGTTTGTGACCCCAAAATAGACAGAGGGAGATGATCCCCGAGACTCTTTTGTGCTCTGCTATGTTAGTGCTCTAACTCCTCACTACACATACCCTCGCTCTTAACTTGGGGTTCTTAATCTGGTGTCCTTTGAGCCATAAGGATTCATGGATCAGGATTCAAGGGATTCCTGAACTTGGCTGGAATAGAAAAAAAATGCTATCTTTATTTTCGTAATTCTCTCTTTGAAATGTCGTGTTTCCCTTCCTTATGAACCTAGGTAACAAGCCACAGTCATATTAGTGGGACCTGTCACCAGTGGAAATCACAGGTATTGTCACATTACAGCACTGGCTCCCAGCTTTCATGTCCTGGTATTGTTACAAATCTGGGCTGGGCTGGTGACATGCTCTGAATCACAGAATGTGGCAGAAATGACACTGTAGGTCTTGGACTTATCCTTAAGAAAGGGACAGCTTCCACTTTTGTGCTTTGGGGGGCCCTGAGAAACCATGTGCAACGCTTGGTCACACTGCTGGAGACACCATACAGAGAAGTCATGTGGAGAGGGTTTGTGGGGAAGGGGAGGCGCTAGGACTACATGGAAAGAGAGAACATTCTACCATCCCACAGCTCAAGCTGAGCTCAGTCTTCCAGCCATCCCCACCAAGAGGGAAGAAGATACAAGAGGCAGCTCTCTGGGATGTTCCAGCCCCATATGACTACAGCCCAACTGCCATAATGAGAAACAGAAGAGCCACCCAGCTAAGCCCAGTCCATTCACAGAATTGTGAGATCTATTTAAATGGTTTTTATTTTAAGCTGCTAAGTTTTTGAATGGTTAAGTAGCAGTAGACCATTGAAATATAGCCTTTAGTTTCACTGTATAGAAATAAATTGAGTCCCAAAGGGTCTGTACTCATTTGAATTCCAACCTTAACAGGGGTTTGGCATCCTTCATGTGCCAGGAGGGTGTGCCCACCATTTCTAAAATGAAGACGTGGTAACAATGTTCACAGTGAACTATCAGTTGGCAGGTACTCCTTGAGCCCAGCTGTCATGCTAGTCAACATGAAGAGTAGCTGGAACTTTTTGGAGGGGCCGGGGAGGGTGCTTACCAAATCACTTTATTTGAAGGAATGATACAAATAAGTAGGTGATTTGGTACAAGATCACCTGGAACTTTGAAGATATGGACTTTTAGATTTTGGTTGGAGAAAAAGACTGTTTTCAGACATGTGAGATAAGCACAAAATAGGAAGTCCAGGCAGAAAATGTGACTGAGGCTCATGGAGAGGGCTTTACCCTGACCTTCACCAGGAAAGGCCCTTAGAGGAGAGGAGACTTGAGCCTGACTTTGAAGCAAGGACAAAATGTGGAGTGGTTGAGGAAAGTAGGGAAGGTATCTGTATTAGGAGAAGAACTATGAGCAAATTCACAGACCAAGGCCAACCTTGGTTAGAGTTCAGGTGAACGTGTTCTGGAGTGGAGGATTTCTGTTGGCCAGTGGAGGGTTTTCACGGCCTTTGGGACCCATCATAGAGGTCTTGGGTGCAAGGAGTTTTGAGTGTTTTTTTATTTCTATTGGGGGAACAACAGACAGTTTAAACAATTCAAATTTAATAAGTTCTTTTTTTAATTGATTTTTTCTTTTAGAGAGAGAGAGAGATGTAGGGAGAAACATTGATTTGCTGTTCCACCCATTTATGCATTCATTGGTTACCCCCTGTATGTGCCCTGACCAGAGATTGAACCTGCAACCTTGGCATGTGGGGATGATGCTCTAAACAACTGAGCTACTTGGCCAGGGCCAAACAATTCAAATTTAATAAAAAATATTCAGTACATGTCCAATTTTTTCACTCTCCATTTCTATTCTTATAATTCAGATTATTCTATCATCTTCTCTCTCCTGTCTGGTTAGCCAAAATGATCATGTTTAACCATCCAGTCATCATTCCTGGAATCCCAGAATGTCTTTGGGGGCTGAATGCAGGGTTGGACTCCAAGGGCAGAGGAGGCTACCATCTTCTTTCCAAGGCAATGGTTTGCCACCATCAGGACAAGACTTTTGAGTAGGACCTTGCTCTGGTCTTGATGTTTATTTTCCTCACTAACTCCTTATCTGAGGAAGCTGTTGAAAGGCTATGGGTGATGTGGACGAGAGCTTCCATGGTGAGCATAAAAAAGAAAGAGAGAGTATGCGCATGTAAAAGTGACTTGGATCTCATTTTGTCTCTCGAGTATGAGCTTGCTCTGGGCTGTATATTTCAGTGGGTGACAGTATTTACAAAATTTTCAAGATGTTACTTGTTTTGTTTAGAAATTCTAGCCTGTCCTTTGCTAAGTTTCTGTATTCATTCATTCATTTATTCTGCATTCATCCATCCTGTATTGAATGAACCCCTGTGTACAATGTGTTGGGTTGACCATGAAGTCAGTCTGTTGCTCTGCCCTGAAGTAATAGGAAATCCAGTGTTAAAGGGAGAGGAATAGGGGGTAGCTCCCAGCACTGCAGGGAGTGGTCTGCGATTCTGTTTCTGGTGGCCTCGGGAGCCTGTCTGAGTGGGATTCGCCCTTTCACATTAATGCTTGTCTATAATTGAGAGAACCCTGAGGAAGGTTCTCTCCCGCGGTCTGTTATCCTTGAGGTCCAGCATCAGCAAGAGGCATGTTTTATCTGGGGAAACAGGCTGCTCATGCTAAAGAGATAACAGCTGTGAGAAAAATCCCCCATCCGCTGGTCCTGTTGCCTTACCTTTCAAAGGAGAACAATTCCAACATCAAGTTGCACTTTCCCTTGAGCGGCTGATGCAACGAAATGGTTGGAAGCTGCAAAATCCTGTTCAACATGGCACGTAGAAACCTTTCAGAGACAGTGGTTTGATTTTTAATTTTATGCTCTTGGCAGGCAATCAGGGTCTTTAATAGTATGGAGGCCAGAGGGAGGATGTTTCAAAACAGTGAGGATCTTATCATAGTGTGCAATTAATGAATAATTATTAAAACCCAGAAATAACTGGAAGAGAAGGCAGGAGGTGGTAGAGCAATTCTCTGGTTTCGAGCCTGTAATGAAACCTCCGGAGAGGAGAACTATGATATACCATTCCATGCAATTAAATCTGCCACTTTTCCCCACTGGAAGATCAGTGACTGAAGGAAGGGGAAAAAAAAAGGCCATCAGTTAAAAAGAAAAAGTGAAAGTCATTTGTTGACAATGAAACATTTTTCAGTTTGATTTTCAGCATTTGAGAAGTAATTACACTTAAAATAAAATAATAAGGACAGCGATGGAACACCTGCTCCTTGAAATCAATTTCTCAGAGCGGACAGCGGAGCCAGGCGAGCGGGAGGCGCTGGTGGGACAGAGTGGCTGCGTGCGGGCCACAGGTCCCAGCTGTCACAGACAGAGCCCCGTACACCTCTTCTAGTGCATCCCGTGCCTTCTGTCACTCCAGGTCCAGTTTTGTCAGCTCCTCAGTGTCATGGTCTCTCCTCCATAGGTTCGAGTCCCCCTGCTGCCTTTTTGCCTCTGCTCTAGACAACGCTGTCATCCTCAGATGGCTGTTTGCTTTGCAAAGACCAGCCTGCTGAGTGGCCCTGACTCTGGCTGGCATTTGGGCACACCAGCCACTGCTAAGCACGTACACACAGCTGCTGCAACCCCAACCCCCTCAAAAAAGAAAACCCATCTCTCATGCAGGCAGCGACCACAGACAGGGCATCTGTCCATTTCTCAACCATTTTGGCTGGCCCCCCAGAGCATCTGGGGTCAGCTCACCTTTAAGCAGCCATTAGCTCCTTCGCAGCTAAGCTGGGCCCAGCGCCGGAGGAAAGCGGGTGGAATCAATGGGCACTTGAGGTGGGATTTTCCTGGCACGAGGTAGCTCATTACCGACGGCCTCTGCATAGAGCTGGGTTTTCATGATTGATCTCTCAGTGGTGTTTCAGGAGGCCTGGCAGCACTGTGGGGCCAATAGAACCCCTGCCAGGTCCACACAGAGACTCGAAACACTTATCTGCTCCTCATGGTTCGCTCTTTTCTTTTGTTCAGTGCTAACTGGTCCAGAAAGACCTTGGCTTCAGCCTTCAGGACGAAAGCTGTCAAGTCACCCAAGTGTTCTAGACATTGTCATCATGCAGGAACGTTCTGTGTCCGTTAAGATGACATTAACTGCTATAACAGCTCCAAAATGTATCAGGTATAATGGCTTGGTAGAAGCTTCTCTCTCCCTCGTGTAAAATTCAGAGTGTATAATCCTGATTGAGAGCATCCCCAAGGATCATCCAGAAACCCAGGATCTTTCCACCTTGGGGCTCTGCGACAGTCAGCACGTGGCTGTCAAGGCTCATCTGAATCAGGACGGCAAAGGGCACAGAGTAACAGGTGTGGGAAACGGGTCCAGGACTAGGGGCGTGGCGCCATGGCTTCTGCCTTCATTCCATTGGCTGGATCACAAGGACGTGCCTCATCTCCAGGGAGGCTGAGAGATGTCGTTTCTGCCACATTGTACTTGACCACAGCGCAGCCTGCAGGATTTTGAAGCACCTGACTTTCTTCCAAGTACCCCTTCTTAATTCCTCATGGGAGAACCTGGTCACCTCCACCTCACTCCCCCAGTGACTGCATCCATGACTCTTAGTTATTTGCAACCTGAAAGCCTGCAGAAGGACTGGCTTCTAGATTTAGCCCTCTTTACATGGCTGTCAAAGATTCCCAAACATGCCAGGCGGGAAGATTGAGGGCCAAGGTGGCAAGTTGAGAGTAACTCAGGCAAAGCATTCTTTCCCATCTCTCTCCTCCAGAAACAGTCTATCACTTGATTTAGTTTTTTGGGTTTTTTTTGTGTGTTTTTTTTTTTTTTATTGGTGAGAGACATCAATTTGATGTTCTACTTATTTATGCATTTATTGGTTGATTCTTGTATGTGCCCTGACGAGGGATTGAACCCGCAACCTTGCCATATCAGGACGGTGCTCTGAGCCACCCGGCCAGGACAGTTTTTATTTCAAGTGACAGAACAAATGGAAGTTTAGGTGAGAAATCATTAAGCCTCAGAACACTGGGATAGGACTAACCATTCGCATATCTCAGCTTGACTCAATAAAGCTTCTCTATCCATCTCTTGTGGTTGTTATGACCAATTTTCTTCCAGGAAATTGCTCTGAAGGCTGCTTGAATAACCACTGCACTGGTTTGTAAAACAGGAGCTTCCTCTAAGACATGGCCCAAAGAACCCTTCCAAGAAGCTTTATCAGATACCATTCTACCCTCAGAACACCCAGACTCCCAGTGCCCTCTCAAAAGGTGGGACCTGAATTATACTGTATCTGTTATTGAAATTGACTTGCATTTGTTGTGAAGTAATTTCCTTCTATGGGCATCTACGTGTAGTAAACACTTTGAATTTCCCTTCCTCAAGGGCAATTAATGCAGTGTTTAATCTGAGGTCATTCGCCCTTATCATGCCAAATCAACTGAATGCCCCTGTAACCCAAGCTGAGCTGCTCATCTGCACACATACTTATATTGCAGAACTATCAGCCCAAGAGCAACAAATGCACGAGTTGAGTGTGCATTTCCCTTTGCCCAGAAATTCATCCTGCTCATGACTGCTGTAGTGTCTCCATCCACCCAGGGTTGCAGTGCCCTGCATTCCTGCACTGACTGTCCTAAATCACCATGTGAAGCTCTAGGATGTCCGGCCAGATCTTTTCTTTTTCCTTCCTTCCAAACTTCCCCTAGGCCCGTGCATCTCTTTCCTCCCTGGTTCCTGCTCCTTAGACCCTCCTCAACACACACACACACACACACACACACACACACACACACACACACCCTTGGTTGATTTGTTCTTTGCTGACAGGAGAGGTGCATGTTTAACTTTCTGACCCTGAGTTTTAATCAGGTCCTATTTTAATCAGTGCCTGCAAAGAAATCTTTGCTACTCTAAAGCATGGGGTGTTCTGTGCTTCCTTCTAAAAGCTATCTTTCATACTTAGATCTTCAATCTTTATGGAACTGATTTTTATGTATGGTTTCAGGTTAGGCACAAAATTTATCTTTGCCATTCGGAGATCCAATAGATCATTGAAAAGTCCATTCTTTACCTACTGCTCTGAAGTCTCACTTTGTTATAAATCAGGTGACTATATGTTCTGTTTTGTTGGTCAGTTTGTCGATTCTTGTGCTAATATCATACAGTCTTAAGTATTATAGCTTTATAATATATCATGATATCTGCTAGTATAAGCCCTTTGCCTTTTCTTTTCACCTTCAAGAATACCTTGGCTATTAGCCCTTTGAATTTTTATATAAATTTTAGAATCAGTTTGTAAATGTCTAGAAAATAATTGCCAGAATTTTGCTTGATCTAAAATTGATTTTGGTGGAATTTGTACCTTTAACACAATGAGTTTCCTAATCCATGAACGTGGTTTGAGTCTTTTTATTTAGACTTTATTTAATTTCTCTCATTAATGTTTTGTTGGTTTTTTAATTTTGTTTTGTTTTAAATTGATTTGTTTAGGGAGAGAGGAAGGGAGAGGCGGAGAAAGACAGAAACATCAATGAGAGAGAAACATCCATCGCTGCCTCCTACATGCCCCCTATTGGGGATCGAGCCCGAAACCCAGGCATGTACCCCGACCCAAAATCAAACTGGTGACTTCTTGGTGCATGGGACGATGCTCAATCCAAGGAACCACATAGGCTGGGTTGTTTCATTGTTTTTAATGTAGAGGTTTTGCTGATATATTTTAGATTTATTCCTAGATATCTGGTTTTTTTTTTAATGTTATTGAAAATTGTATTATTTTAAAATTGACTTGGTATCTAGGGATTTTATGAAATTCACTTATTAGTTTTAATAGATTCTCTATAGATACTTTTGGATTTTCTGTACACAGTCATGTAATCTGCGAGTAATAAGAGTTTCAATTATTCACCTTTAATCATTTTGCTTTTTTATTTCTTGTCTTGTTGCACTGGCTACCTGCTCCAGTTTTATCTCACGCTAAACAGACAGACACTTGTGCAAGGATAACACACAGGTCTGTAAGACTTTTTTAAACTCCCTCTTGTGTAAGATTTTCTGTGTGCTACTATATCCACCCAGAAAACTCTCCCTGCCTTCTTTTTGCTTAGGTAAAACTCAAGTACCTTTCAGGTCTCAGCTTAAACCTCTTCAGGAAGATTTTACTGATCCCTCTGAGACTGAGTGTAGGGAGTGGGAATTGCCTACTGTCAAAGTGATTAGCACAGCTCTTAGGGCATGAGGCTGAAATTACTTGTTTATGAATTTGTCTCCCCTGCTGAACTATAAGCCCTTCAAGGGCAGAGACTCTGCAATGTTCATTACTATATCAAAACATTACTTAGCACAGTGCCTGGCATACCATAGCATTGCATAAATGTTAGTTTATCATCATTATCCTAATCCTGGTCTTCAAGCTCCTTCTCCTCATCTAGATACTGAAGCATGGCCCTCATCTTTATCAGGGTCCATTAAAGTTGCTGAGTTATCTGTTTTTCCCACTAGACCATGATGTCCTCAAGGGTAAAATCTCATCTTTTATGCTTGTATCCCTAGTTTTTCACACAGTGTCTGTCTCTAAATAGACCCCTCACCGAGGTGTGGAAAGAGTGAATAAATAAGGGAATGAATTAGTTGATGAGCGGTCCTTGCTATATGAAACTGAAGTCTATATAGAATGACTTGGGTAGCAACTTGTGGTACTCATACTGCAGAATTATAAGCCTAAAACCACAACTAAGCCTTAGGTTAGTGTGAATTTTCCTTTGCCCAGAAGCTACTCTTGCTGACAATTCTCTCATCTCTCTCCACCCTTCTAGAATTGCCGTGTCCTGGGTGGCTTTCCTCAGTCACCATCGTAAGCTCCAGAAATCTCAGGCTAGGTACCTTTCTTGCTCTAAGAATCAAGACCTGTTATTTTGGTTTTTTACTGTCTTCTTTGGTGTTCTTTTCTTCCTAGAATTAAAGTTTGATTTCATCTTGACACCTCTCCCTAGACCCATGCATCTATCTCTTCCTGACTTGAATCTCATCATTTGCCCCTCTCCCCACCCCAGCCTGTTGCTTTGCTATTTCGAAACTTGAAATATACAGTCTTAAGTTTTCAGACACTAGGGATTTAATCACATCTGCAGGGACCTGGGAAGAGTTTGGGAAAGATCTATTTTTCATGATGTGTCATCGGGACCTGTGATAACTCAGCCATGAGCTCACAACCCAGAGACCTGCCTTGCACATATTTGAAAACAGAATGAAACTCTGCAGGGTACTTCAGAGTCACTCATCTCCAATAGGCAGGTTAACTTTCCTTCCTTCAGCCTCACCCGGAGGCCTGCCTCCTCTTTGGTATTATCTTCAGCTTGCATGGCTTTCTAGAAGGTCTCATTGCACATTGCCTTCCCAACTGAAAACTCAGTTCCACCCCCTGAGATGAGCCAGGCAGCAGGGCAGCTCCTGACAGAGTCTGCTGTATGGGAGAGGGCCCGAGTGTGTTGACGCCAGCTGACTAGAGGTTTGCAAGGAGGGGGGTAGGGCCAATGAGCCAGTGAGATCAGGGACTTGTAATGCAAGCTCTTGCTCTAGGCCTGGTGAGCCACTAATTGAACTTCACTCACCCCCCTTTCTTCTCACCCCTAGAGAAACACAGCCATCCAGCTAAGGGGATCCATTGTTTGCTTCTCTCTGAGGCAGTATCTCTAATGCAAATCCTGCTGGTTAGATGTTCACTTCTAAACCACTCTTTTGACCTGGACCAGGACCATAGTAAAGCAAACTAGGCACCTAGGATGGACAATTTAAGGAGATACTCACTCTTAGGTGTTGACCCTGCACTTGCACAGTCCTGAGAAGGGGTGCCTCCTTAAATTTTGTGCCCTATGCACCTCACTTGTGTAACCCCAGGCCTAGCCTTGGTTCTGATCCAACTGTTTAAAGCAGATGATCCTTCAACACAGATTAAGTAACCATGATGAGAGTCACAGAAATGCAGAGAGCCCCCTCCCCTCTAATACCTTTCCTTTGACCTTCCTACTGAACCCTGAAATGTTTTGACAGTCCATACCTACCCCAGCAAGAGCTACTATTTGTTGAAAGTTTGTTGGTATATGCTGGGTTCTGAGCTAGTTCTGCTCTTGGTTATTATTTATCATTCTCTCAAGAACCCTATGAAGTTAGTCATATTATTCCAATTCTGCAGAAGAAAACGGGTTATCAGAGGTTATTCTTTGCCCAGCCAGGAAGAGGCAGAGCCAGGGTTTGGCACAGACGTGTCTGCTGCCCCAACATCCTGTACTCATTGAGCTGCCCTACACTCAAGGGGGCTTCTACCAAGCAGGCAAAGCTACTGAGTTTCTCAGTGGCAGAGGTTTGAGTGTAGAGAAAGGCAAGTGGGGTGTGTACCCAGGGGCTCAAGAAAGGAGTATAGAGAGGAGATTCTGGAGGTAATGCCAAGGAAAGGTCGCAGAAGCCCCACTATCCAATTTGACCTCTTCATAGCAGGCTTTAAGAGTGACCTTGGCTCTGAGTGTGGGCCAGAGAGGATTGTACTGGGCCAAGCTGAACCTCCATGGATTCATTCCTCTGGCAGGGGGCAGCCCAGCCCACTTGTTTGCACCTCCCCTCTGCCTGGCATTCTACAGTCTCAGGGCCTCGTTCATGTCCTCGTTCATGGCCTCCCCTCCTGGACACCTCCTTCTCAACGAGCAAAATTCTATTTCTTCCTCAAGGCCCATTGCAAGCATAGCCTCTCTCAGAAACTCTCCTCAGCCTTTCACTCCTCGCTTACGTTCTGCAGAATGAAATTGTTCTGTCTTGCCGTGGTCTTTATTCTTCAAGTTTTGAAGGATCTATTGTAGAGTTGTCTCTGAAGGCAGTTTCTGATTCAGCACGAGCTCCCGAGGGCCTGCTTCGTGCTTCTCTGCAGTGTTCCAGGGGTGCCAGGTGTCAATTTGTTACCACCTTCCTAGAGAACGTTGTTTTTTCCAGAAAATCACAGCACATATAAGCATAGGAAGTGGACATTGAAGCTCCCTTCCCCTCTCCTAGTTCCACTGCTGAATCCCACACCCCTTCTCCAGAGGTTTCTGCACAAACACAAATGGACAACAGACAGATGGACACATTTCTCTGATTTTTTTTCTTCTCGATAATAGGGTCACACTATGCATATGTTTTATGGATTTCTTTTTCTACTTAACAGTGCAAGGTGGCTTTGGGTCTATGTCAGTGCACACAAAGTTGTCTCATTTGCTTAACAGCTGTGTGTAGGTGTACCATAATTATTAAATATCTTCTGTTGATGGGTAGTTGGGTTGTAATAATTTTTTCTGGTATGAACTTTCTTGTACTAAAATATTTGCCCATTTGAGCCCTGGCCCATTTGGCTCAGCAGTTAGAGCATCGGCCTGCAGATCAGAGAGTCCCGGGTTCGGTTCCCACTAAGGGCATGTACCTTGGTTGCAGTTTGTCCCCGGCCCTGGCAGGGGTCGTGTGGGTGGCAGCCAGTCGATGTGTCTCTCTCACGTCGATGTTTCTCTCTCTCTCTTTTTCCCCCTCTCTCCCTCCCGCTCTGTCTGAAGATAAATGCAAAAATGTCCTCGGGTGAGGATAAAAAAAAATATTTGCCCATTTGAATAGATATTTTTATAGCTTGGAGTCCTAACAGATGGCGATCTTGGGGGAATAGTACGTGCCTTGGATTCTGGAGCGTGTTGCAAAGCTGCCCTCAAGGGGGCTGGGCAAGTTTTCTCAAACCCTGAACGGGAATGCTTCTCTCCCACATCCATACCCGAACCTCACCAATACTGTGTGTTACCTGCCGATCTTTACAACCTCTGCCATTGTGAAAGGAGAAAATGAGATGTAATTGCTGGTTTGACTTACCTCTTTCACAGATTGGTAAAGTGAATTATTTTTTCATATTTGTTGCCATTAGTATTGCCTGTTCATGTCCTCTGTCTATTGTCCTTTTTGATTATTAGTCTTTTTCTACTGATTTCTAAGAGTTCTTTTCATATTGGGTCAATTTGGTATTCATTTGCCCTATGTATAGGACGTATTTTCCCCAGCTTATCTTTTAATTTGTTCTATGAGTTATTATTATTAATGAAAACCTTCTTATAAGTAAGTACTTCTTAAAAATTTCGATTTTCCTTACTGAAAAATAAATACATAAGCTTTGAAGTCGGATCTGAGTTCAAACACGGGCCACACAGCTTACTCTGTGAACTTGCATAAATCCCTTAACCTTTCTGAGCCTCAGGGTCCTGAGCCGCTACTTACAAGTACAGCTGGGATTAAACGAGACAATGGCGGAGAGAAAGCAGTGACAGAAATGGGTGGAATCACAGAGAAACACCTCCCGTGTCGGAAGGAGGCTCTCTGTGGCCCAGTGCTGCCTCACCCTCCCTCTGCTACCCTACTGTGGTTCTTCCCTGAAATGCTTCTCCTTAGTCTGGGGCTGGGGTGGTTCCCCCCAAACGTGCCCCTCCTTTTCCTACTCTGGGAAAATCCAGGTGAGAAGGTTCTGGCTGTCTCCGCCTCCGTTACTAAGGAAGGTGGAAAAGGAAGGCATTCCCTGAGTTAATGTCTGTCTGTTCCCCAGCCAGGCCATCTGCTACCTGACAAAGGTCACCCCAGATTCTCTCATTTACATTCCTGAAATTTGCTGAACCTCATCATTTCAGTCGTAGATCGATTTGCTGGATTTTTATTTCGTTTTCAAGTTGTTCATTTCCTCTATCGTGCAGACTAGTAATTTCAGGGGCTGTATTATAATTTCAAGATGTTGTTTTAGAAGCATTACAAAACATTAAAGTACATTTAGCCTTGAATTGTCACTTAAGATTATTGCAGGAAATTAGGGCTTTCTGGATCATAAATGTGACAATAGATTGAGAACACAGCTTCTATTATGAATAAATGAGGACAAGAAGTAAAGAAGTGTTAAATCCACAGCCAGTTCCTGTGTGGGCAGCAGGAGCCCAAGGAAATTGAGGCCTGAGCTGGTGGATAGGGGGCTGGCCTGGGCTGGGGGACTTGGCTGGGGGGTGCACCATCCCAGAGTGAGGGGCACACAGAGCCCCTTCCCTACCTGAGTGGCATACTGGTTGGGTTATAGAAGTTGGGGGCACAGACTCTGCAGTCTGCCTAGGTTTTCTGATCATCACTCAGCCTGACTCCCATCCCCCACTATCTTTATTTCTGTCTTTAGCATCGCCCTAGCCCATCCTTGCAATGCCTTTAATGGCTAGCTTCACTTAATGCCAAGCTGTCTGCCCATGGCTGCTGAAGTTCCCATGGAACTGAGGGCCTTTAGAGAGTGGGAGGGATGCCAAGGGTACCAGCAGCCCCCGGGACCAATATGTGGGGGCCCAGGGGGACCTGCCTGTGTATGTCTCTTTGGCTTGAGGCAGAAATCCACCAGGAGTGCCTGTGGGGCTCCCTGGGAGTGCACAGGTGTTACAGCCCACGGGATGTCCTGCGGGGCCTGACAGCTGCCTACCCGCTGGAGGGCCCACTGTGGGCGGCGGCTGCAGACGCAGCAGTCTGGCCTGGGAAATGGGCATCCAGCCTGCAGGCCAGCTGGCAGCATTGTGCCATCCGCCTCTGAGACGCTGGCTGCTGCACCCAGCTGAGTGCTTCTCCTGGGAGCTGGGCTCCTGATGTGGCTTCTGCAGCCTGGTACACTTTCTTCTGGACTTCAGATCAACTCAGCCTGGCTCAAGGTCCCTGGAGGGCACACAGGAGCTCTCTGACGTGCAGGCTCAGGGCCTCCTTGCGGTGGGTTTGGGACACGTGGCAGTGATTTCAGGCAGTGGGCGGATAGCTGAGAAACCCAGGCAAAGATCTCCGAGTGGGAGTGATGTCCCTGCAGCAATGTGGCCTTGACTACTTCTGTGCTTTGTTAGTGTGACATGGAGCTGGTCTCCCGGCTGCGGGCACCCCCACGTGGTCCCAGCAGGAAGGGGCAACTAACCTCCTCCCCTCCAGCTTCTAAGGGCTGAATTCTTGTGGTAGCCAATGGCCCCATTTTACAGATGAGACACACAGAGTTTAAGAAACCCTGCCAGAGGGTACACAGGCAGAGGGAGGCTCTGTCCCTTCTGGTGTCCTGGCTGTTCAGTCACCTCAGTGCCAAGCCTGCCTTGCTGTGGTCTCCAGCAGCCCTCAGTCCCCATGCCTCGCCCAGGTGAGACCGGGAGCTCCTAAGAACCCCGTGGGTGTCCAAAGCCTTTCCTGGGGGTGGGGGGCATTCCTTTCTCCACTCTGAACACGATCCATGACTCCCTTCCCATCACACAGCAACCTTGGCCTTCTTGCCCTCTGATCCTTCCACTGGGGGTTCACAGGATGCCCTGTTGCCCCACCCACCCTCTACACTGACCAGAGTCCCAGGGCACTGGGTGGGGCAGGGAAGGGGGAAGCCGTTCCTGGCACCAATGGGTTTGAATGAATGAATGACTGGACTATGCCCCGTCATTTCAGCCCTTGATCAGGCTTGATGGAGCTTTGCCCCTGTCATCAGAGGGCTGTGCCCTGCTATCTACTTGAGTTCTCATGTCCTTCTAGGACAGAGACAAGTTCTGCTCACTCTTGACTCTACCATATCAGTATCACTGTCTGCAGAGGGTACTGGGGGCCTGTGCCTGGGGCCCTGCTCTGAGCCAACCTCCACCCGTGTCCTGGGACCTTAGAAACCCTTGAGCACTTGGCACCCATGGACCATTTGCCCAGCTGGGCATTTCTAAACAAGGAGTTTCCCAGATGCTGGGGAGTCCGCAGCCTGCTGTCCTATGCAGTACCCTCCCCTGACAGCACAGTTCCCTCCTGAGACAGGAGGTCCCAGCTCCCCACACGGCTGGTCCCGAGATGTCAGCAGCAGGGCTGCACGTGAGTCAGACCTGTGCTCTGGAAGTCTTCCCAGGATGACTCCCGATGCTCTGTGCAGGGCTTTCTCAATGCCTTTTGATGTGTAACAGCCATGCAAGGGGCATTCCGGGGAGAGAGAGGGGCCCCCACTACCCACTCAAACATCTCCCCCCTTCCCCACTACCCCTCTCTCCATTGCAGTTTCCTGAGACTATGAAGCTCGGGCCATGCTGTCCCCAGGCTCACTGCAAACAGTGCAGTCCCCACAGTGCCCACACCTCACCTCTTGGGGGGCCCAGGCAGCTCAGAGCCCCTCCTTTACCCCTGGATGGGATCATTTGTTCTACATCAGCCAGGGATGGCCTGGAGTGAGGATTCCTGCCTCCACGAGAAGTCTTTCCTGCCCCCGCCGTCTCTCGGGATCCAGATAATTCCCTCATCCTTCTCTTTTTCTCTTCCTCTCTCCCTCACCAGTGCACCCTATTTAACTCATCAAACCACAGCCTTTACAGTTTGATATGCTCCCTCTCCAGGGAAATCTGAGAAGGCCCACTGTGTATCTTTGATGCTTGGGTGGTTTTTCTTTGAACCGGAACCCTCCCGCAAGCTGCCCTGGAAGATTTCCAGGTTCCCGACTCACATCTGGAGCTGGCCTGCAAAGCGGGTCCCCAAGCTCTGATGGATTCCCTTAGCTCATTACCGAAGTGTCTCTCCAGGGGCAGGTGAGCAGGGCGGAGGAGCGTCGTCGGTGCTGCTGCAGACGGCCGTGACTTGGAGCTTCTGGTTCCCTTTGCCCGTGTCCAGAGCTGCCGGCGCCCAAAGTCTGAGCAGACCAGGCAGAGAGGGCCAGTCGCACGTTTTGACTTATGATAAATACTGTTTTGTTTTGTTGTCTGATTGAGCTGTGCAAAGGAGGCTGCTTTGCCATTGCCAGCTCTTTAAGGGACAGGCAGTGCCTGAGAAGTGTCTACCACCTGGGCACATGGCCCATCTACTGTGATATTTGCCAAGTTGCCATTTGAGGTACAAATAGGGGCAGTCGGGGTACAGCAGAAGGGGTGAGGATGGTGGAGGCAGAGAGACCCAGGATTAAACCCCTGGCTCTGTCCCCTCCAGATGGTGTCTTGGACAAGGCGATGTTTCTGTCCAAGTGGACTGAGGGGCACCCAGCCCCCGGGTGATTGTGAGGACTGAGTCTGGAAGCACCCACATTGGCCGAGGGCCAGTCCATCCAGTGTAGCCTGTTGGTTCCCTCGCCCTAAGTAAAAAGGCTTCTTGTTTCCAGCCCCTTCTGTGGGGTGCTGGTGTGAGAGAGGCAGTACCTCAGAGCTCAGGCTGCAGACGGGAGGGCTGTGCACTGAGCAGCCACTCCTCCTCCAACCTGCCCACGCTCCGGCCCCTCTGCCGCCCGGACCGCGGGGGCAGGGAGGACCCCTGGCCAGGAGAGTCCTCTGAGAGGCGTGCCCAGCAGCACCCAGAGGGCAGCGAGTGCCAGTCGGGTGATGAGAGCCTCAGCACAGACTTTCAGTGACTTGTCTGAAGTCACACAGGTGGAAGACCCCAGCAGCCTGGACTCCAGCTCCAGACACTTCCAGGAAGTCCTGAGGGGAAGCAAGGGAAGGCTAAATAAGGGACGGCGGGAGCAGGGACAGAGGGGGGAACAATGGGGGACAATAGTGCTGTGTGGTGCTGCTTCAAAGGCAGGGACAGAGATAAGCTCCTAAAGGAAGCCAAGCTCTTCCCTCCACACCTCTTCCTCATTCCACCCTCCGAAGAGGAAGCCAAGCTCTGGTCTGGAAATTGGGGCTCGGGCACAGATTTAGTCCTGGCCCTGCCACGAACTGGCTGTGTGACTTTGGGTAAACTTCCTAACTTCTCTGGACCTTGCTTTCCTCCTTCATAAAATGAGAGGGTTGGATGAGATGATCATTTTCTCTTCTAGCTTTAAAAATGCCTGTGATTATTCAGGCAAAAAATCCCATAGCTCTTACTGTTGTGATTGCTTTAAAATGGGAAGCCAGCACAATTGCCTTGGGAAGGATGCTTGATCTTTTCTTCTTCATCTAGGAAGGAGTCTATAATGAAGGGAAGCCAGAAGCAGCCTGGCGGCTGATGCTGGGGTAGAGGGGCAGTCCCTTCCCCACCTCCCCCATGGCAGCCCAAGTCTCTTCCACCTCCTAGGAAAGTGCTTCATATATACCTCAATACCATGAGTGAAAGGAGCTAAGAATAACCACGGTGACTCTATTAGTGTGCCAGGGCCACCATAACAAAGTACCACAGACAGCGTGGCCCAAACAACAGACATTTATTTTCCCACGATTCTAGAGGCCAGAAGTGTAAGACCAAGAGCTCAGTAGGTTTGTTTTCTTCTGAGGGCTCTCTCCTTGGCTTGCAGATGGCCGCCTGCTCGCTGTGTCCTCACGTGGCTGTTCCCTGTCTTGTCTGCGTCCTGGTCATACTGGAGTAAGGCCCACACGAATGAATCCATTTTAACTTACCTCTTTAAAGACCCTATCTCCGGCCCTGGCCGGTTTGGCTCAGCGGTTAGAGCGTTGGCCTGCGGTCCAGAGAGACCCGGGTTCGGTTCCCGCTAAGGGCATGTACTTCGGTTGCAGTTTGTCCCCGGCCCTTCCCTTTCACGTCGATGTTTCTCTCTCTCTCTCTTCCTCTCTCTCCTCCCACTCTATCTGAACAAAAAATGAAAAAATGTCCTCGGGTGAGGATAAAAAAAAAAAAAAAAAAAAAAAAGACCCTATCTCCGAGTACAGTCACATTCTCAAGTACTGAGGGTTGGGGCTTCAACATATGAATTTTATGGGGACATAATTCAACCCACAACAGTGGCCATGACATTTATTGTCCATGCTGGAATACTTAAAAGAAAAACATTTTTGAACTTTTTTTTTAAAGTATAACATGCATACTGAGAAGTACACATATTGTAAGTTTATAGAACACATTCACATGAGCAGGTTAAGAAATCGAGTATTATCAGTACCCCAAAATCTCCTTTGTCCCCTCGCACCTAGCCCACCAAGTACCTGACTTCCAGCACCATGCATTAGCTTTCCCTGTCCTTGTATGTACAGAATCATCTAGTATGCAATTTTGTATCTGCTTTCTTCACTCAACATTATGTTTGTGAGATTCACTCATATTGTAGGGTGCGGTTGTATTCCGCCGATTCTCCCTGCTGCCTGTGATGTATAGTATTCCACCGTGCAAATGTGCCACCATGTGTCTATGTGTTCTGCCACTGAGGCGCTTTGGAGCAGTTTCCACTCTGGGACTGTTATAGACCCAGGCTGCTATGAACGTTGGTGACATGTCTTTAGGTGGATATATTTTATGCCTTTCTGTGGGTATATATCTGGGAGTGGAGGAGCTGGCTCATAGGTTACACATGTGTGCAGCTTTAGCAGAGGCTGCCAGATCCATTTCCAAAGTCCTTGGGCCAGGTTACACCCCCACCAGCAGTGACAGTAGGAGCATTTCAGGTGCTCCATATCCTTGCTGTGCACGTTTCTCACTTCATGTGTTTTTATTTTCACGATTCTGGTGCGTGTGTGGTGGTCTCACACTATGCTTTTCGTCTGCATTTCCCTGGGCTTCAGGATGTGGAGCCCTTTGCATCTGGACCGTTGCTTTTGTGAAGTGCCTGTTCAAGTCTTTGGAACACTTGTTTTTCCAACTGGATTACCTGCCTTTATTTTGTTGTTTTATAGGAATGCTTCATGTATTCTCTGTGAGTCCCTTGTTGATTTTGAAACAATTTTGGAAGTAAAAGGAGGGGGCTAATGATAAATAAGCTGAGACAAACCTTATGCTATTTGGACAAACTCAAATGATCAACACACAATGTGGTCCAGTTTTAACAAGATTTGAAAAGGCAAAGGTGAGGGCACTAGGGACTCAGGTAAGAAAACCTTTAAAAGAGCCCTGTTTGTAGCGCACAGCTTTGCGGAGCTATTATTCCCCTCTCTTCCTGCATCTTTCTGAAGATCAGAGTCCAGTACTGGGATGAATGTTTATTCCCAGGTGGTGTGATCCAGCATTCAGCTTTCCTGCTGTCCACGATCTGCCTTAGCTTTATTAAGTTTCTGACATTTTATGATCTTCTTCCAACATCTAATTTTATTAATGAAGAAAAGATATCTTGAATAGTTAAATGACATCCCCAAGTTCCCACAGCTGGTTAGTACAGAACTTGGACTAGTCTAAGACAGTAGTGCTTTCTTTTTTTTTTTTAAATATAATTGCTTCTTTATTGATTTTAGAGAGAGAGGAAGGGAGAGGGAGAGAGAGATAGAAACATCAATGAGAGAGAACATCGATTGGCCACCCCCTGCATGCCCCTCACTGGGGACCAGGCCCACACCCTGGGCATGTGCCCTGACCGGGAATCGAACCAGCGACCTCTTGGTGCATGGGTTGACGCTCAACCACTGGGCCACACCGGCTGGGCTGTAGTGCTTTCTTGAAAGGCATTTTGATAAGTACTTAGTATTTAAATGAACCCATAAATGTCTTTGACTGTGCGCAAGGTCATTGCAAACCAATCGATGTTGTTGAAATATTGGGAGAGGGAGGAAAGATACAGACCCGGAAGTCAGAGACTCAGCCCTTGATGGTGTCAGGCTCAGCGCTCACCCTGTTTTCTCACTGACCAAAAATTAAGGCTCCACGGAATGACCTCTGATATTTCTTTAACTCTAAGTTCTACATCCAAAAATACCTTGCATGAGGGAAGAGAAAGGTTAGCTGGATTTTGTTTGTTTGTTTATTGCTGCAACAGGAAACAAGTAAATAAGTATAGATTCCCTGTGAAAGGAGAGGATTGGGCTGCTTTAGTCGATAGAGAGAGAGGCCAGAAATCAGACCTCAGGAAGGTGAAGTCCCATTGGTGCCAGCGGTGGAGCGCAGCCTCGGTTCACACTTTTATTTCAAATGTGCAAAAGGAAAGGTTTCCTTCCTGAAGGGGTTCAGGTTGTACCTGGGAGACTGAGTGACGTTCCCTCGGGAAGCTCAGGGAGTCTCCTCTGCAGGTCACTAAACTAAAGGCATTTCTGTACTTGTGATTATTATGACTGGAAATAAAGAGAAACCCGTATTCAAATGGGCTTAAGCAGAATAAAGTAAGGAAAAAACGTATTAATTCATGTAGTTTTAAAAATCCATGGGTAGATCTTATTTCAGGCCTGGCAGGATTCAGGCCAAATGATGGTAAAATCCCCTCCCCTCCCCCGCCTCTCTGGCTATATCCTTTGCTTTGCTTCCCTCTGCACTGGCACCCATTTGAAGGAAGGCTGTCCTGTGTGGGCGCAGTCATGGCCACAGGCTCATATTAATATTTTCCTGGGGTGGCACCACCAGCAGAGTATTTCTTTCCCAGTGGTTCCAGCAAATGTCCCAGATTGACCTGACTGGGCCCCATGCTCATCAATGCAGCAGCCAGTGTGCCTGTGATTATCCACACCTTCGTTCTCTAACTACCTTTGGGGATGGAGAGTGCAGTCAACCCCCAACCTGAACTTCAGGGATTGAGTCAGGGAAGGTGGTTTCCCGAAGGGTAACCAGTAAGGGTGCTCTTACTGGAGGAAGGGAGGATTTAATTCTAGGCAGGCACAAAACCTGATATCTACTTTACCATCTGTGTTGTTGTGATTCATAATAAGAAATATATATTTTGTCTTCATCCCCATTTCTGGCATAGAGCTCCTAAAAACCTTTGGAAATTCCTAAGTGATGAGGGCAATCAGGGTGTCTTTGTTTACGCTGATGAGGTGACTTTTGGAGATCACCTCTGAATAGGGCCTGGTTGCCAGGAGAACCAACCATGTGATTAGAGGGTTGGAAGCTTTAGTCCTACCCCTGACCTCTGGGAAGGGGAGAGAGGCTGCTAGAGATTGGGTCCAATCACCAAGGGCCAATAGTTTAATCATTTATGTCTATGTAATGAAGCCTCCATAAAAACCCAAAAGTTCATGGCCACACAGCTGGGAATAGCAAGGCTGAGACCCAGGTCTCTCTGACTCCAAATTGCTGGCCTTACCCCCACTTTTGTACCTTAAGCAGAGCCTGTGGTTACGTGGCCACAGGGCACTGGGTGAGTGTGGGTGTGTGCCCAAGGGCGGAGTGAGGATGGAGGAAGGATCATGGATCCGGGTCATTGGGAGTGGAGGCCTTCTTAGTCCAACTGGCCAGAGGATCAGGCGGTTATGCCCCTTGTCATTCCTCCTGGAGAGGAACAATGTGAGGGTGGAGAGTTGGGGAGGAGCTCAGACATCTCTTCCTGGGACTGGGAATTTTTCCTCCTCCTTGCAGTCCTGCCCCTGTCGGTTGCCTTCTTTATTTCAGCCTCCACTTCCTGCTTCTCTAGCTTCTTTAACCCCCAAGTACCCAGCTGTGTGTGTTGGGGGAGGGATAAGGGAGTCAGGGCTTTAGGAAGAGTGGTGAGAGCCCCCTTGCCAGGTAGAGGCAAGAACAGTAGGGAATCAGGAGACTTAAATTCTGGTCCTCTCTCTATTATTGATTAGCAGGATAATCCTGGTAAAGCCACAGAATCTTTCTGGGCCTTATCTGTGAGTTTAGGACTGGAAGGTGTCTGATACTCTGTGGTCTAGCCTTCTCCTAGATCTCTGACCTCTGGGAGCTGTCTTGGTGGCAGTAAGGATGTCGGTGGGGAGGTGGTGGAGGAGGGGGCGATGATGGCAGAGATCAAGATGTTCATGGAGGTGGGGATGGTCATAACTGCGAGCTCTTACTTGGCACTTCACACCCATTATTTCGTTTAGTAACCCCAGCAGCTCTTATCCCCATTTCACAGATGGGAGCCTGAGCCTTAGAGAGTAAACTTGGTCAGCTCTTGGTGGGTGGAGTGGCCTAGATCAGGCGAAGCCAGAGAGGCCAGGGGATATGTCCTGGGAAAATCTGTGATAGGCATAGAGCAGGAAGGGAGTCCATTAGGCCATTGTCATGTTCTGCTCACCCCAAACTCTCTCCCTCCACAACCACGTAGCGTCCAGATGGAAAGTTAGGGTCATAATGGCAAGATTTCCTCCTCTTGAGGCCATACAGCATGCGGAACAGAAACAGTCTCCAAGCCTTATGCTTTGGGTCTTGGCCTGCAGCTTCTCTGACAAAGGCCTGTAGCCTCTTCATGGGGAACCGTGATTTAGGTCCCAGGGGTGACTTATTTGGGGACAAGTGAGTGTCCTCCAACGTGTCTCTATGGTAAATGTGATTTTTCTGTCTCACTTGCGGACCCTCACCTGTACTCTGTCCCCCATGAGGCCATCTCGGAGAGAAACAGGAAAAGAGAGGAGCTTTCGTGTAGAGAGCTGAGGGCCTGCTGTAGCACAGAGGGTTGAGAGACTCACGTGTGTGGCCTCTGCAGGCACTTTTAGAACCCGAGACTCCTCACCCCTGTTGGGTTTCTTGGGCCTGGGGATTCTGTTCTTGCTTGAATGAGAAGGTGATACCTCCTTTCCATTTCCAGTCTCTCCTTCTCTTCCCTGCAGGATGAGGAATGGAAATGATCCCGGCACTGGGCCTCCGTCAGGAGGGTTAGTGCTGACCCCTCTGATCAGGGGAGCTGGCTTCAGATGGATTCTCTGTGCATTAGGCAAATGCATGAATATTAAATACCCTCCTGCCCAGCTCCTCACTTGGGCTCTGCAACACTCCCATCCCTCCCTCCTCCCCATGTGTACTGAACAATTACTATGTAAAGATTTTCTGTTATGTGCTGAGAATACGGCAGTGAAGACGGAGAGTCATGCCTTAATGCAGTTTACGGTCTAGTTTACAGGAGAGTGTTGCAATGCCTGGGGCAGGAGTACAGGTGCTGGTGGGCCCATAGTAGAGAGCTGGATGTAGCCTTATGGGGACAAGGGTTTTCCTGGAGGCAGTGACAGTGAGCAGAGACTCGTGGAATAAGAGCTGCACACAGCATGGGCAGTCAGGAGGGAGGGAGGGAGGGAGGGACAGGAGGAGAAAGAGCAGAGGATAAGGAGACATGGTCTAGGCATCGGCTTCGGCACAGAAGCCTAGAGAACAGGCTGGGGCTGCTCGCCCTCTGGGCCTGGCCTGCCTCAGTCTCAGGCACTCAGCGCTGGTCCTCCTAGGGCCCCGAGTCCCACAGAGGGCGCACAGGCAGAGACCTCGGGAAGGAGGGAGGCCAGGAGCAAGATCTGCCCACCCAGTGGCTCATCTGCACTCTCCTGAAATGCCCCTGCTGCCTCTGCTGTGTGTGCTTGGCCGGAGGGCCGTGTCACCCAAGGGCGCTGGTGACACTGAACTCCGAGGGGCGCTCGTGACCAGTGCAGGCACCCCCAGACGAGGAGGCCCTATGCTTGGACTGCTGGGCTCTTTGAATTTGGGCACCCTGTCCCACCTCCCTGGGGCCTCTGCTGGCTCCCCAGTAGATTTATTTCTGAGGCTTTTCCAGTCTAGCATTCCGGGGTTTTCATTCTCTCCACTTGCAGGGAACTAAACCGTTAGAAACCACAGTCTGTTAGCATCAGTCAGCGTTTGTAAGTGTCCTGGCCAGTGCCGGGATGGTTTGAGTTGATCCTCTGGCGGGTGGCCCAGCCATCACATGGTCCGCAGCTTCCCTGGCGGGCACGGGGGGGCGCCGTGGCCTTCATGACCACCACCCAGGAGACCTTGGCTTCCCCTGGCCTCTGAGAACAGCTACGGGCTTTTGAAGCTACCCCACACGTGGGGACTTGACTAGAGTAGGTTTAGAAGACTGTCTACATTGCAAGCCCCACACAGGTGCAGACAATTAAGATCCACATAGAAAATGTTTATTTAACGGGTTCTATTAATCATTTACCATGCAGTCATCGAGGTCCAGAGGCTCTCAGCCACAGTGACGACCCTAAATCCTGCTACTCTGGGTGCAAGCAGCCGCCCTCCAGCCCCCAGGCAGGAGGACTTGTTTTAGAGATACATATCTGTTCCTGTAGCAATGTACAGATTTCCTTCCGCTGAAGCTGGTAGAGCAGAGAGATGGATGGAGTGCTGAGCAAATTGCCGGCCATTTGGAATCTGGGTCTCTGGCCTCCACGTGGTGGTTAGGGCCACAGTGGGGAGAGAGCTCTTTCCTGGACTCCATCAAATAGCTGAGGCAAGGACAGGACATCAAACCATCTATCTTCTTGGACAGAAGCAGCCATCTGTGGCCTTTCCATCATTTTAAAGCTGTGGCCTGTGCCCTTCTCTGAAAACCAAATCCCAACAGCCCTTCTGTCTTCTCCTGTAGAACATTTCTCAGTGGGAAAGAGGGCAAAGAAGGCAGATCAGTTTCAATGAAGGACACTAAGCTGACGGGTCACCGGGAAAGTGACCACAGGTGTCCAGGCAAGCCCTGGCAGGGCCGGCACAGGGCGCTGAGAAGGCTTTCGGTGCACAGCCTACACCCACACCCCTTGGATCCTGTGTTGTTTCCAAAACCGCTCTGCTTTCCTTTGGCAAACTCGGCAACGAGTGGTGACCACATCCCAGGCAGACACCTGTTAGCTGCGAAGGAACTTGCCTGCAGCCGGTGCAGTCACCGTCTCAAAGTCATCCAAGGAAATAATGCAGAGGGGGAGGTGTGTGCTGGCAACGTGGGCAAGGGCTGTAGATGGGTCGGTTTGTGTGATCTTGAGAAAAGATGCAGAGGAGAAAGGGGAACAAAAGCAGAAAGAAGAGAAAGGATAGAAACCTTTGGTTTACCAACTGGAGAAATGTGTAAAGAAAGAGGAGAAACGGAGGGGGGAAGGGAAGAAGTAGGGAGAAGGGAGGAGAGAGGGAGCAGAGGGACCAAGGAGAGAAGAAAGGCAGGAGACAGGACCAGGGGGAGGGCTGTGCTCCGGACTGAGAGGACTGGCCGGTGGTTGTCATGGAGAGGAACCAGAGGGAGGGGTTCTTAGTTCCTGTGTGCAGATTGCAGACACTCGACGTGCTGCTTCAAAAGCAAGCACACGACCGTGACGGGCCCCAGGAATGACCACAGATTTGAGTATGAGAGTCAACCTGAGGGTTTGTGAACCCCAGACAGCCAGGCTCCAGCTCCAGACGCTGATTCAGTAAGTCCGGGTTGGGGCCTGACACGGGCATTTCTAACAAGTTCCTAGGTAAGGCTGATGCTACTGTTCCAGGAACCCCCCCCCCCCCTTTGAGAACCACTGTCTTAGAGGTTAGAGACTAAATCAAGGTCGGTGCTGATTTGGGGTCCTTGTGAGGGACAAAGTCAGTGAGTGAGATCAGTGTCTCAGTTGGCTGGCAGAAGCAGATTGGCAAACACAAAAAATATAAATCGAGGAAGTGCCAAAACCTTTTATTGGATGGATGCGTCTCTTCACGGTTCTTCATTCAACTAACCGTATGCTTACTTTCTACTGGCAATTGCAATTTAAACGTCAAGCAGATGTTCCTCACCCTACTGTATCCGAGTGGGCTTGCCGTCCACAAAGCCTGATGCAGTGTTCTCCACCCACCCCTCGGTTCTGGTCACACTGAGCCTTGCAGCTCTCAGAAGGTAAGCTGCATAGCATCCCTTCATCCCTTGCTCATGCCCTGTCTTTGCCTGGCTGCTGGTTTCCAGGCTAACTCTGCCTCTCCTTGAATTTTTCCGAGTGTTCCGTCCTGTGTAAGGGTCAGCTACCCTTCTCATTGCTGCCATGTGCTCTGTCCAGAGTATTCTCATGACCCTTTGCAAACAGTCACCAGGCTGCGGCTGCCTCGTCCTCCTCTGCTGTTTATTATCAGTGCCTAGAAGAGGGTCTATAATAGATTCCAGCCAATCAAAAAATAGTTTTGAGTGAATAAACAAAGTCCAGAGAACTTAAATTGGGGGATGTCTAACTTCTGTTCACTATGGTCAAAGTTAGAGAGAAGTAAGAATACTGGGGCAGGAAGAGGATGGAGAAACGATATTAATCACAGGAACCCTAAAGCATATTCAGCACCCCCCTCGGCAACCCCAAGGCTTGAATGAGTCAGTGAAATGGGACTCCAACACCAGGTGGAAAAGCAAATCTCTGGGGTCTCTCTAACTCACACAAAATACCTTTGCTTGGGGAAAGATCACATGTCCAGATTTTTTCTGCTTAGTACTAGCTAAGTATTCTTTTCTAGCAGGTGCTTGGGTAAGATACATAGATGGATGGACAGATAGATGGATGGTTGAATGAATAAATGGACAGACGGACGAACAGATGGACCGAGTCCTTATAGGCTTGGTCACCAAGTCGTGTCCTAGAATCATATTTTGTTTTCTGAACATTCTTCAGCTCCCTTTGACTGGACTTCAAAAAGGGGTGTGGGTGGGGGATATTTGCGCTCAGAGCTTTGGCTTGCGTCTGTTCTCGAGGGACCTGCTTCTAAAACTGAATCCGGGCAAATATTGAGAAGATGTGCTGACTTTGGCTGGCGTCTGAGATGGGCCTGCCTCTCACTGCATTCCATGCTGGGAAGTCAGCACTTGAGCCCCAAGCTGAAAGCAAAACCACATTTAAATGTGAGAGGCTAGTTGGTCAGTTTAGGGAAGAATGGAGTGTTTTGAGCAGCATGGCAAGGTCAAGGGCATCCTGCCACCCTGGCCCATGAGATCCCGAGGGAATCGTTTTGCCTCAGTTCTGACGTTTGTAGGACAAGGGGGTTCTGCGGCGGGTCTCTCTTCCTGTCTCCCGTTCTCTAAGAGGAGTGCTGGGGTACACAAAGAGCTGCCTTCACTTAAAGGTTAGCGGGGACAAACCCGAACTCAGTCAGATGTAGGAATGCCAGCACATCCCTGGGGCATAGCTTATTGCGCTTCTGGAGACCAGTTGGAACAGGCCGGCCGGCAGGCCGCTGAGTGCCAGGCCTCAGGAAGGCGCTGGTGTACGTCCGCATTGCTTCTGTTTCTTAAACAGCATCATTCTGCCGAGAACGAACCTGTGGCATCATCGTCTAACGGCTCTTGTCATTTTAGTGTAGTGATCAAACAGGAGAAATGGAAGTACTTTATTTGGAAAGATAGACTGTGAAGGTATTTCTGAACCCAGAGGGCAAGGCTGTCTGGAGTACAACACAGATCTATCAATAATGCAGTTAAAACTGTTTACCTGCTTTACATGCCTGGGTTCAGTTCACCGATCTTCATTCAAGTTCACACTAAAGTTATTTAACTGTGGGCTGCACGTTATACCACATAGACCTAAGCGTTATAGATTTTTCCAAATGTAATATACAAGTCCAAATTGATTGCAGCCAAACGTAAACCTAGTCAAGTCTTTAATATGCTCTATTAAGGCATGAATAAGACTTTAAAGCTTTGTCTCAGCCGCAGAGTAGCTGGGACTGGAGCTGAACCAGCTGCAAACAGCAAGAATAAAAACACCTTTAGATGTGATATTTATTCTCAACAATGTGTCATGTAAAATAGTGAACGATTTTTTCCAAATGTAAAAGTGAGCAATTACCTGCCTTTATAAAATGACCAATTTTACAAGGATGCTGGTTTGGTTCCCGTTCCCCCAGCAGAGAGAGGCTAACCTTGCCCACAGGCACACACCTACTGTCGGCGGTACCTATATGCCTAATGCTCCATTTTCCTAGGACAAAATTATCTCTCAAAGCACAGGAGGAAAGACACCAGCCATCTCCCCTACCTCTAGCTGGGGTAAAGGAAGTATATTCCAACATGCTTGCCAGGTATTTGGCACAATTTGTGTTATTCCCAAATGACCAGGAAAGGGGTAGAATGAGCAATGCAAACTAGAAATTTGTGCTTTCGTTATTATTCAGGCTTTAGATAATTTGTAGTCCCCTCATATGGAAGGCTTTAAGTGAAAGGACTGGATAAAACGTGCCGACACCATGGCTGAGAAGGCATACTTGGAAATACAATCAGGACTCAACTGTGGTCGCATCGATAGAATCTGAGCACGACAAGTACGGGCGAGGCAGGGGTGTCCTTGGCTTGACGGGACTCTCTGGGTGTGTGGCGGGAAGGGGGCAGTTGGGGAATAGCAACTAGCCACCTCTGGCTGGTCCGAATTGAAATGTGCTGTAAGCATGGAAGCCACACTTGGGTTTCGAAGACTTAGTATGAAAAAAAAAAAAAAAGAAAAGAAAGTAAAACATCTCATAAATAGCATTAGGTTGATTTTATGTTGAAAGTGTATGTGAACTGAAAATATTTGGGGTATATTGGATTACAGAAGCTGTTAAATTGTTTTCCCCTGTCTCTTTTTACTTTTTGAATGTGGCTACTTGAAATTTTAAAATTACATGAGGCTTACCTTATATTTCTAGTGGACAGCGCCGCTTTACATCCCCTTTACGTAGTAGAATTAGGGTCATGTTTACTGTCTTGTGTTTTGTATATCTGTCAAACTGAAAATATGAGGAACAGACAATATTACATCTTTGAACAAAAAGTACTTGTCTTGGATTTTGAAGTTCGGGAAGCATGTGTCCTAGTTATAGGACATGGGCAACTAACTTTGAGACTCAATTTCAGCTGCAAAGTGAAGGCAGTAACAATTTTGATCTTACCAGGTTATTATCAGAAGTGAGGAATGCATAGGAAATTAGCAGAGAATGCTTAGCACAGAACCTGACATGGGGAAAACTCAATGAATATTTGGCATTAATCCTGGTTATATCTCAAGACCTGTCTGATGCCTAATCTTGAATCTCGGTCCATTTCTGACTCGGCTTGTTTCTCTTGTTTTCCATGTTTGTATTTGGTGTTATATCTACCTACTTTTATAGCCAGAAAGCCAAGATTTCCCTTCTTTTTCTCATCATTGAAGAACCTTGGGCTTGGTTCCTTGTGTTCTTATTCAGACTAAGGTAGTTCTCAGTTACCTACTTCAGCTCATTTCGATTTCAGAGCAAGAATTCTGTCCTGGTTGAAACTATAAACCAGGCCACAACTCTTCATTGCCCCCTGTCCCTTGCCTCATACCAGGGTGCTGGGGTCTTGTTTTTTACTGAACTCAGCTGCTTTTGGTGGGATGATCAATCAGGGACATTGATGCCAGACAAAGGGGGTGAAGGTAACAGAGGAATATGGTCTTATATGCAAATAAGAGATCACTGGAACAAAAGCAAAGACTGGACAGAAGAGTACTTTTGTGACTTCTCTCCACTTGCCCACAGCCCTGCCTTCTTTTCTCACTGTCTTTCTTCCACTGGCTTTAAAAGCTATGCTGTGTTCAAGCTGTGGTGAGGACAAGGTGGTTCCTATCGCCTTTCCAGACCCTTCCTGCCTGAAATAGTAATGCAACCTCCTACAGTGTAGCATAGCACATATCTAAACCCTGTGCTCAAATTCCATATTCTAGGGAATAGGACCTCAGATGAAGATGGTTGTACTTGTTTTCTAAAATTCAGTGGCAGGGAAGAGAAAAAAAAAAGTTAAAACGTGAAGCTATAGCTTCCCTAGGTATGGTGAGCATCCTAGCTCCTTCACAATTAACGAGGTCATCCTTGCAATCAGAGCTGCATGAGAGAAAAACAAGGAGAAATGACTTAAGAACACACTTGGAATAGCACAGGTGGCTGGAAGCACCCATGCTTCTGGAAACAAGGGGGAAAGTCCCCAATTTCCTCTGAAAGTATTTTTTTTAATCAGAAAAATGTTGATTTGTGTTTCCATCCAGCAGCTGTAACTAGGTGATTCAGAATATACTCTTGACTTAAGGTGATCTTTTTTGCCTTTTCATCAGATCAATACGTAGCTTTGCCTGTTTAGTTTTTAGATTTACTGAGTGTTCTCAGGGTAGCAAATTCAAAGGAAAGAAATAAGCAAATTGGGTTGTATTTCAAGCTTGGGCTGAGATTTGACAGGAGAAACCCCTGGAAATTAACGGGGGAGCAGAGTTCTAGGACCCTCTTTGCTGACGGCTGGGATTTGCGGAGGTTATTGGGGGAGCTGGGTTATTTCAGTGCCAGCGAACACACCCAGGGCCACTCCACCACCAGGTGAGTGCAGCAGGGGGGCCCACCCTGGATGTGTAAACATGGCCGTTTTTCCTGGAGCATTTATTAATGAACTGTTTACTGTTGATCAGAGGCAGGAAGGAACCATTGCCAACAACTGCTTCCCTGTGGTTTCCTAGAAAATCAGAGGCTTTGAAAATGTGAATTTTCCCTTATTCTATTATTCAAATTTAGGCGAGGGAATGAAGCATTTCTGGATATCCTGAACACGGCTTTAAGATATCAGCTCTGCTCACTTACATTCTGGTCTCTTGCCTACTCCCCCACCCCCACCCCCTTCTCTGAGAGAAGAGAGCAAATCTGCTGATTTCTGACCTGACATCTCTTGGTTGTGTTTTTTTTTTTTATTTTGGGTGGGGAGTCACTGTAGAATAAATGTTCATGAAACTTGTGATATCAGTTGTCTGTGGCCTAATTGACTCTTTATCTGCCAGAGGTCATAGAAGCAGCGATGATGTGGACGTCGGGATGCAGACACGTGGGCATGCGCACTGTGTCCATGCAGTCAGCTTTTGCTCCGTGTTGAGGCCACTGAGTCATATCTCTTTAGAGCCTAATCATTTCTGGGCTGTTGACACTCATGTTACTGGCTGGATGTGAAGGGAGTTTTATATTTTCCATTCTGTTTGGATAACTGTCTTATTTAAAAACATTTGAAAAGAAATAGAAGTGCTGTTGCAGATATGAGCGTTATAACTACAGGTGTGTAAACCTAGTAAATACATGTAAAAAATGAACATAAGACATTCTCAGTGACTGGCCAGTCTGACTTTGCTTCCCTAGAAACTGAATGCAAGATCAGTGTCACTAAATATGCTCCTTTGTCACCACATCCATTTGTCTTGAAGATATCACTGGGTCTTCTTTATGTGGACATTCTTTAAAATGCAAATGTTGTTTCATCTGATAGGGTATACATCTATTTTTTAAAAAAAACAAAGACATAACTTGATTAATGGACTACATGAAATGCTTTCTGGATACACAAACAACAATGAAAACATTTTTTAAAAATTAACAGGCATTTAACAGGTATAAATAAACTGTCCAAAGCATTTAATGGACTGTAAAACAGTCAACTCCCCCAGGCCTGAAACGGTGTTCAATTCTTTTCTGCTAGTGGCAACAGAAGCTGTCAAACACATTGAAAAATTTGTACCATTTCCTGGCCAGTGAGCACAGAACTGAGGGCTAAATATGTTATGGTTTGTGTTGTTCTCATGCTGTATTTTTGTTTCTCCGCTCCCTTCCCCGGCTCAGGGCTGATTGTGGTGACGTTGGCCATCTGCTGGATGCCTAACCAAGTTCGCAGGATCATGGCCGCTGCCAGACCCAAGCACGACTGGACGAGGTCCTACTTCCAGGCGTACATGATCCTCCTCCCTTTCTCGGACACCTTCTTCTACCTGAGCTCGGTCGTCAACCCTCTGCTGTACAACGTGTCCTCGCAGCAGTTCCGCAGGGTGTTCTGGCAGGTGCTGCGCTGCCGCCTGAGCCTGCAGCACGCCAACCAGGAGCGGCGCCTGCGCAGCCTGGTGGCCGCCACCACGGACAGCGCCCGCTCGGCCCGCCGCCCCCTCATCTTCGCGGCTTCCCGGCGCGATTCCTCGGCCAGGAGAACTAACAAGGTTTTCTTGAGCACTTTTCAGAGCGAGGCTGAAGCCAAGCCCGAGTCTAAGACCCAGCCACTGAGTCCCGAGTCGCCAGAGCCCCAGTGGGAGACGAACCCAGCCAGCTGTGCAGCAGGGAATGGTCTTCAGGAGCATGAAGTGTGAATGCCCAGTAAGAAAGCCTTGAGCGCTAACCAGCCCTCCCCCGACGAAAGCAGCAGTCCCCTCACACAGCAGTGACAAAATAATGTTTCCCCATCAGGGACAGGAGTGGGAGCGAGGGGCCTTGGGAAAGGCAGATGCCCACCTCACTGTCTTCTAAGGGCTGATTCTGGTCACAGACAGGAACTTTGACTCCATCCCCTCCCTTTTCTTAAGTACACACTGAAAATTCAGTCAGACTGAATGTATTCAGAGCTTCCAAAAATGTTTTACACTGAGCTCTTTCATTATTTGCAAAGGAACTAAAAGAAAGAGAATGCAGACTCCCTACCCAGAACCAAAGGACACCCAGAAGATCTCATGGAGCGGGGCAGCAAGGGTCAGAGAGCAGTGCAGGAGGGGCTGGCATCTCATTCAGCAGTGTGCCAAGAAGAGGGCTGACGTGACGAGCAGGGTGGTGGTGGGCAGCCCTGGCTGGAGGGCCAGGGCCGAGCTGCTCCTTTTCTTGGGCCGGGGCCCGTTGCACAGAGGAGTGTTACAGCAGCTGATGCACACGGAGTTCAGTTTCCCGGGGGAGCAGAAGGACTGATACCCAGCCGAGGCGATGAGGCAGGCTGCCGACGATGCACATGACTTGCGGTACATGATCCCTGCAACACAGACCCCAAGGAGCTGGGTTAACCTGCGCAGGCAATGGACAGCACACCTCGGAGCCCAGATCCCAGTGTGTCCCTCCTCCTCTCACAGCCCAGAGACTCAGTGGGGCCGGGAGGGGCTTTTGGTGGTTTCACTGAGCCTCCCGAACTACATGAGATATATATGGTAAAGAAGGCAGTGTCATTTCACCACTTTTGACAGAATTGTTCCAAAAGCTATTTGAGATACAATGCCAGGGAATAAAGAGCTGTCAAACCAAAGTCCACTTTTAAAAAAGTCAGAATTCACACTGTGTACTGGATACAGAGCTTTTTCCCTTTGTTGTTCAAACTACTGCGTGCCAGAGAGGACCACAAGCTGTGTCTAGATCTCATCTCTATTATTACTTTCTAAGGGATACAGAGAGAGGGCTCTCAACTACGTATTAAATCATGGAATTTTCTGAATAAAGACCAGATCCCTACTGAAGGGGCTCTGATTTTTCTCAGGTTCGAGGAGGTCCACAACAGCATTCTTAGGGAAGAAGCTTTGCCCTTAGAACAGCAGTTCTCAACCTGTGAGTCACTACCCCTTTGGGGGGTCGAACGACCCTTTCACAGGGGTCGCCTAAGACATAACGGTAGCAAAATTACAGTTATGAAGTAGCAACGAAAATAATTTTATGGCTGGGGGTCACCACAACATGAGGAACTGTATTAAAAGGTTGCAGCATTAGGAAGGTTGAGAACCACTGCCTTAGAACATCTGGTCATTTGCCCAGTCAGCACCACACAGCTAGCACTTAACACGCACCACGTGAGCACATACGGGAGCTTCCTGAAAGGGCTGGAGGGTGCATCTTAAGGAGTACATGTGTCATGTCCAAGTTGCAGCATAGCGATCAAATTAGGGTTTCTTAGATAATCATATGACTTTTAAAGCTAGAAGTTAACTCAATTCCAATGATAATAGCTAAGCTTATTTAAGTGCTTTCCCATATGCAGGGACTCTTCAGAGAGCTAGTGTCCCAGATTATGTACTACCTACAAGGAAGGCCCTCATGATCATCCCCATTTTACAGACAGGGTGCCTAAGGCAAGAGAGGGTTAGTTAACTGGTCCAAAGTCACTAGAAAGCAGAGCAGCAGGGATTTGAGCTAGTATTCCGACTCCATGCTATCAAGTGTGGATCACTGTATAGAAAAGCAGATAGACAATAAACCACAAACATAGTTTTGTTTTCTTTTTTAGGGGGTAGGTTTTACTCTGAAGATAGCTTTTGGGGGGGGCTCTTTTGTATCTATGATTTTTTTTACCTTTTTTTTTTATTAATTTATTTTTGTTACAGATGTTTCTCCTTTTTTCCCCATTGACACCCTCCTCCCCATCCCCAGCTTTGTTGTCCATGTCCATCAGTTATGCATACATGCGAATAAGTTCTGTGGTTTATCTCTTCCCTCTCGCCCCACCCCCTCTTCTGAGGGGTGTCAGTCTATACCCTACTTCCACATCTCTGGGTCTACCCTGTTCCTCAGACTGTTATGTTCATTATATTCCACAAATAAGTGAGATCATGTGATATTTGTCTTTCTCTGCTTGGCTTGTTTTGCTTAGGATAATACTCTCGAGGTCCCTCCATGTCGTCTGACATACAAATGGCTAAGAAACATATGAAGAAATGCTCAACATCACTAATCATCAGAGAGATGCAAATTAAAACAACAATGAGGTATCACCTCACACCTGTCAGAATGGCTGCCATCAACAAATCATCAAACAACAAGTGTTGGCGAGGGTGTGGAGAAAAGGGGACTCTAGTACACTGCTGGTGGGAATGCAGACTGGTGCAGCCACTGTGGAAAACACTATGGTGTTACCTCAAAAAATTAAAAATTGCTTTGCCATTTGACCCAGTGATCCTACTTCTAGGAATATACCCTAAGAAGCCTGAAACACCAACCAGAAAGAATACATGTACCCCCATGTTCATAGCGCTATTTACAATAGCTAAGATCTGGAAACAGCCCATGTCCATCAGTGGATGAATGGATAAAAAAGCTGTGGTACATGTACACAATGGAGTACTATGCAGCTGTAAGAAAGAAAGATCTCTTTTCCTTGTATCTATGATTTTTTTAACAGATATTTATTTTTGGTCAAATAATCGATAATACTAAAGTTGGACATGGAAGTGAATGGCTTCAGCCTCGGTGCTACCCTGCAGAGCTGAGCAACACATTCCAGTGACAGCCAGGGTGCTCTTCCCTCTGACTCCCCGTAGGCACGTGTTTGTAGCTGTTGCTTTGGTATGAGGCTTCCTTCTCCCCCTTGAGAACGGCTGCTTTGGGTGCTGGAGAAACAGTAAAGATTTTACCTCCTTCTTGAAACTTTCAGGAAATTTAAGAAATGCCTTAGATTTACAAATGCCCTAGATTTACATCAAAACATGTAGTTTTGTCGTTTTTGTCTATACATGTTTGTAAGGGTTGATTATCTAACATCATTAGAAAATCCTGGAAGTAGCTGCGCTGGCAAGATAACGCCCACAGACAGAGGATGTGTGGGGGGAGAGAAAAGGCTCTGTTTAATTTCTAATGAACGGGTGTTGCCCACTTATAGATTTTCCCATAGTCTCTACATTTCCTATCCATTGCAGGAAATGAAGTTTTGCTCTCTATTTGTTTATTCTTAAATAATAAAAGCAGTAACTATCATTTGCCAGTTCAACTTCAGCTAACTTTTTCCTTTAAGTGAATATATTTTTCGCTGTAAAAAATGATCAGACATTCAGATAAGGTGACCACCACTTTCATTCCCAGGTTCTACTCAGAGGTAAGCAGTCTTATCAGTTTTGGATGCCTCCTTCCAAGCCTGTTTCTATATATTTACATATGTGCCCATGAAGAAATAAAGTGTGTGCATGTGCACACACAGATCAACACACTTGTTAACATCACATCCTATATGCTGTTCTGTAATTTGCATTTTTACTTAGTGACATAGCTGAGGATTTATTTTTATGCCTAACTTTGCAGGGCAAAGGAACACTGATGAGGTAGGTTACTTATATAATTCATGAGGGGAGCCCTGGATTTTGCAATTGCCACCAGGGGACACCTCCAGATGTCCTGGCTCTGGTGGCTAGTGGGGCTTAACACTTGTGGTCCCACAGGACTGTATATATTTGCATTCTTTAAAACTACTTGAGGTTATAGCTCCTAATCAGCCTGAATCTAGGTGCTGACTGAGCTCCTCCCCTTGAGATACTGACTGGTTGTGGCATACCCTATACTACTGGGAGCTATTAAAAATAAAACAAGTGGCTTGGGCAATCACCAGGTTTGAGAGACTGAATGATAAGGTTCATCTCCTACACAAGGCCAACCCTCAAGATTGGAAGAGGTGGCTGGTTCATTTAATTCCTAGAAACTAACAGAGAGAGTCAAGAAAAATGAAGAAACAAAGGAATATGTTCCAAACAAAACAAGATAAAATTCAGAAAATAAAATCTTAATGAGACAAAGATAAATCATTTACCTGATAGAGTTCCAAGTAATGGTCATAAAAAGGCTCATTGAACTAAGGAGAAGATTCAATGAATACAAAGAGACAGAAAATATAGAAAGTACCAAAGAGAAGTCACAGAAGTGATGAATACAATAACTGGACTGAAAAATATACTAGAGTTCAACAGCAGACTAGATAATGTAGTGGAATCAGTCAGCTCAAAGGCAGGGACAGTGGAACTCACCCAATCAGAGTAGCCAAAAGAAAAAAGAATGAAAAAAGAGTGAAGATAGCTTAAAGGGCAACATCAAGTGGACTAACATCATTATTGGAGTTCCAGAAGAGAAGAAAGAGAGGAAGAGGCAGAAAATTTATTTGAACAATTACTGACTGAAAACTTCCCTAACCTGGGGAAGGAGACAGACATACAGATCCAGAAAGCCCAGAGAGTTCCAAATAAGAGCCCAAAGAGACACATACCAAGGCACATTGCAATTAAAATGTCAAAAGTTGAAGATAAGGAGAGAAGCTCAAAAGCAGAAAGAGAAAAACTTGTTATGTACAAGGGAACCCCCATGAGATTATCAGATGTTTCAGCAGAAACTTGCCAGGCCAGAAGGGAGTGGCATGATATCTTCACAGTGCTAAAAGAAAACAAACAACAACAACAGAAACCCTCTAACCAAGAAAACCCTACCTGGCAAAGTTATTATTCAGAACTGAAAAAGTGATAAAGATTTTTTTAAAAGAGTTTTCTTGGACAAGTAAAAGCTAAAGGGAGTCATCACTACTAAACCAGAATTACAAGAAATGTTAAATGTAATTCTTTAAGCTGAAAAGAAAGGATGCTTATTAGTAACAAGAAAACATGTGAAAGTATAAATCTCATGTAAATATATAGTAAAGTTAGCAGATTAATCACTTAAAAAGCAAAGGTAGCCCTGGCCGGTTTTGCTCAGTGGTTAGAGTGTTGGCCCGCAGACCAGAGAGTCCCGGGTTTGGTTCCCCCTAAGGGCATGTACCCCGGTTGCAGTTTGTCCCCGGCCCTGGTTGGGGTCGTGTGGGTGGCAACCACTCGATGTGTCTCTCTCACATCAATGTCTCTCTTTCTCTCTTCCTTCTTCTTTCCCTCCCACTCTATCTCAATATAAATGCAAAAAAAAAAAGGAAAGATAGTTTGAAAGTTAAAAGATATGTAGTAAAAATAACTACAATAATTAGCTAAGGCATACATAAGATAAAAATATATTAAATGTGACAATAAAAACAAAATGCTGGGGGGAGAATAAAAATTCAAAGTTTGGGATGCATTCACACTTAAGTTGTGATCAACTTAAAATGCACTGTTATAAATTGTTATATGTAAGCCTCACGTTAACCACAAAGCAAAAACCTATAGTAGATACACAAAAAATAATGAGAAAGGAATCTAAACATACCATTAAAGAAAGTCATCAAACCACAAAGGAAGAGAACAAGAAAATAAGAATGGGCCAGAGGAACTACAAAACAGACAGAAAATAATTAATAAAATGGCAATAAGTACATACCTATCAATAATTTAAATGTAAATGAACTAAATTCTTCAATCAAAAGACAGAGTGGCTAAATGGATTTAAAAAACAGAAAACAAGACACATCCATCCATATGCAGCCTACAAGAGGCTCACTTCAGATATAAGGACCCCTTGTGGCAAAAGATATTCCATGTGAATGGAAGCCAAAAGAAAGCTGGGGTAGCTATACTTATGTCAGACAAAATGGACATAAGACTAATAAAGGCAAAGATTATGTGTCATTAGATAATGGGAAAGGGTCAATCCAACAAGAGAATATAACATTTGCAAATATTTATGCACCCAACATAGAAGCAGGTAAATATATAAAGCAAATATTAACAAAGCAAAAGAGAGAAATAGACAGCAATACAATAACAGTAGAGGACTTTAATACACCACTTACATCAATGGATAGATCATCCAGACAGAAAATCAATAAGGAAACATTGACCTTAAAAGCCATGTTAGACAAGATGGACTTAACGGATATATATAAACATTCCATCCTAAAGTAACAGAATACACATTTTTCTCAAGTGCACATGCATCATTCTTCAGAATAGATCATATGTTAGGACATAAAATGAATCTTAAAAAATGTAAGAAGATTGAAATCATATTAAGCATGTTTTTTGACCAAATGGTACAAAACTAGAAATCAGTTACAAGAAGAAAATTGGAAATAGGTGGAAATTAAACAATATGCTACTGAACAACCAATAGGTCAAAAAAGAAAAATAAGAAGAAAATACCTTGAGACAAGTGAAAGTGAGACAACATACCTTAACTTAAGGGATGCAACAAAAGCAGTTCTTAGAGGGAAGTTCATAGTGATAAATGCCTATCTTAAAAAACAAGAAAAATCTCAAATAAAAAACTTAACATTACACCTCAGAGAACCACAAAAAAAAAAAAAAAAGAAGAAGAAGATGAAGCCCAAAGTTAACAGAATGAAGGAAATAAAATCAGAGCAGAAATAAATAGAAACTAAAAAGATAATAAAAAATATCAATGAAACCAAGAGCTGGTTCTTTAAAAAATATAAACAAAATTGACAAACCTTTAGCTAGAATCACCGAGAACAGGAGAGAAAACTCAAATAAAATTAGAAATGAAAGAAGAGACAACAGATACCACAGAAATACAAAGGATCATAAAAAACTACTATAAACAATTATACACCAACAATTGTACAAGCTAGAAAAAAAAATTCCTAGAAATATAACCTCCCAAGACTGAATCATGAAGAAATAGAAAATCTGAACAGACTAATTACCAATAAGGACATTGAATCAGTAATTAAAAACTTCCCAACAGACAAAAGTCCAGGACCAGATGGCTTCACAGGTGAATTCTACATAACATTCAAAGAAGAATACCAATCCTTCCAAACTCTTTCAAAAAATTGAAGAGGAAGGTACATTTCCAAACTTATTTTATGTGACCAGCATTACCCTGATACCAAAAAACAGACAAAGACACCACAAGAAAAGACAATTACAGTCCAATATCCCTGATGAACACAGCTGCAAAAAGCCTCCACAAAATATTAACAAAGCAAATTCAACAATGCATTAAAACGATTAATACATCATGATCAAATGAGATCTCTTCCAAGGATGCATAGATAGTTCAACACCCACTATTCCATCAAGGTGATACACCACATTAACAAAATCAAGGATAAAATCATCTCATCTCAATAGATGCAGAAAAAGCATATGACAAAATTTAACATCCATTTATGATAAAAACTCACAACAATGTGTGTACAGAGGAGACGTACCTCAACATAATAAATATCACATATGACAAGCCCACAGTTAACATCATACTCAACATAGAAAAGCTGAAAGCTTTTCTTCTAAGATCAGAAATGAGGGAAGAATGTCCACACTTGCCACTTTTATTCAACATAGTGTTGGAGGTCCTAGCTGAAGCACTAGCCAAGAAAGAAATAAAAGGCATCCAAATTGGAAAGAAAGAAGTAAAAATGTCACTATTTGTAGATTTTTATATACATGCATGCATATATATATATATATATATATATATATATATATAGAGAGAGAGAGAGAGAGAGAGAGAGAGAGAGAGAGAATATATATATATATAGGATTATATATGTAGGTGTGTGTATGTCCTAAAGACTCCACAAATGAAGAACTAAATTCAGTAAAGTTACAGGATACAAAATCAATATACAAAAATATGTTACATTTCTATATACTAAAAATGAACGATCAGAAAGAGAAGTGAAGAAAATTCCATTTACAATTGCATCAAAAAGAATAAAACATATAGGAATAAATTTAACCAAGGAGGTAAAAGACCTGAATGCTGACAACTATAAGACACTGATGAAAGAAATGGAAGAAGATGCAGATAAATGGAAAGATATTCCATTTATGGATTACGAGAATTAATATTGCTAAAATTTCGATACTACCCAAAGCAATCTACAGCTTCACTGCAATCCCTATCAAAATTCCAATAATATTTTTTCACAGAAATAGAACAAACAATTCTGAAATTTGTATGGGACCACAAAAGACCCTAAATAGCTAAAGCAATCTTGGGAAAGAACAACAATACTGGAGGCATCATGCTCCCTGATTTCAAACTATATTACAAAACTATAGTAACAAAACAGTATGGTATTGGCTTAAAAACTCACAGGTCAATGGAACAGAATGGAAAACCCAGAAAAAACCCTAAGCATATATGTTTAATTAATTTATGACAATGTAGTCAATGGGGAAAGGACAGTCTCTTCAATAAATAGTGTCAGGAAAACTGGACAGCTGCATACAAAAAAATAAATAAAAAAGAAACTGGACTACTATCCTATACCATACACAAAAATTTACTCAAAAGGGATTAAAGACTTGAACGTAAGACCTGAAGCCACAAAGTTCCTTAAAGTAAACATAGGCAGTAAGCTCCTTGACCTTGGTCTTGGCAATAATGTTTTTGGATCTGACACCCAAAACAAAGGCAACAAAAGTAAAAAATAAACATGTGGGACTCCATCAAATTTAAAACTTTTTCACAGCAATGAAAACCATCAACAAAATAAAAAGGCAACCTACTCAATTTGAGAATATATTTTCAAGTTAGTATACCTGATAAGGGGCTAATACCCAAAATATATAAGGAAATAACACAACTCAATAACAAAAAGAACCAGAACCAACCAAAGAAACAAACATAACCCAAACAAAACCATCAAAATTTTTTTTTAAATGCATAGGATTTGACTAGACATAAAAAAAAAATATATACAATGGTACATGAAAAGATGCTAAACATCACTGATTACCTGGGAAATGCAAATCAAAACCACAATGAGATATCAGCTCACATCTGTTAGAAATAAGTGTTGCAAGGGTGTGGAGAACATAGAACCCTTGTGCACTGTTGGTGGGAATGTAAATTGGTGCAGTCATGATAGAAAACAGTATGGAGGTTCCAAAATATTACAAATAGAACTTCCATATGATCCAGCATATTTCACTTGTGGGTATTTATCCAAAGAAATAAAAAACACTAATTTGAAAAGTTATATATACCTCTTATGTTTATTATAGCATCATTTGCAATAGCCAAGATATGGAAACAACCTAAGTGTCAACTGACTGATGAATGGATGAATGGCTGGATAGAGTTCCACAGACAATGGAACATTATACAGCCATAAAAAAGAATGAGATCTTGCCATTTGTGACAGCGTGGACCTTGAGGGCATGATGCTAAAAGAAATCACTCAGACAGAGAAAGACAAATGCCATGTTATCTCACTTATATGTGGGATCTAAAACAACAGCAACAACACCCAAGCTCATAGATACAAAGAGGTGAAGGCTGGGGGATGGTTGCCAGAGGTGAAGGCTGGGGGTGAATAGAATGGGTAAAGGGGGTTCAAAGCTCCAAACTTTTCAGTTATAAAATAATTAAATCATGGAGATAGAACGTACAGCATGGTGACTAGTTAATATTGTATTGCATATTTGAAAGTCGCTAAGAGATAAAATCTTAAAAGTCCTCATTACAGGAAAAAAAAATTGAAAGTATGCATGGTGATGGATGTTAACTAGACTTATTGTGATCATTTCACAATATATACAAATATCAAATAAAAAAAGAAAACAAAATATGGGTAGACAGTTCTTTCCTTTTTCCCTCTCTACCTTCTTTTTAAAACTATTTAACCAAGGAGTTCATGCATCTTATTACATCCTATATACAATTTTAAGAGCTCTACAAATATTAACTCATTTAATCATTGTAACAACTCTAGCAATAATGGCCCAATAGTAAAACTGAGGCAGAGGGAGGTTAAGTGATTTATTTAGGGGCCATGAAGGTAATTATATGGAAGAGCCAGGATTTGAAATCAGGAATCCTGGCTGTAGAATCTCTGCTCTTAAGAACTCTGGTCCATTGCCTGCCTTGGAATAATACACTTGCAATGGTGGGGGGGGGGCAAAATTACATACACATACATACATTTTGTATACCTACACATAAAATATTTCTGCAAGAGTACATAAGAAATTGACAATACTGGGTAGGCATACAGGGTGGCCACAGGACAGGGTGTGAAAGAAAACTGTACACCCTTTTTTACCATTCGAAATCAGAACAATGCAAATAAAGAACTTTTTTTAACCTTCTAAAATAATGCCCCCAAAGAACCATTTTTATCAGATGCCCACTTTCCCAGTGTAGCTGTCTCTTCCTAGCTGTGTCCACTAGAGGGCTCCCAGGAATGAACACACCCTCAAGAAGAGAGCTACGGAGTTGCCCCCAAAGCCCAAATCTCAGGGTCACATGGCAGGGGCACGTGTGTCTGTCTGTCTTTCCATTTTTTTCTTTTAACCCAGCCCCCACGAGCTCAGCTCTGGGCCCAGGAGAGGAGCTGCTGCAGGTAAACCCGAAAGGAACCTCCCAGGGACTGCTGGTGAAGTGTAAACTGACCTAAGAGCAATTTGGAAGGATCTCTAATAATTAAAAATGTACAAATCCAGCAGTTCCACTTGTTGGCATTTACCCTTCAAAACAAACACCCTTTCATGTGTGCACATCCTTAACGGGAAAAAGGTGCATTTACACTACGGGGAGTTAAGCAGCAGTTGAAAGTACAGAGCTCTATATTGATCTGGCTCAATTTACTGACTATTGAATTATTCCTATATTGACATGGTTCTCAATAAGTGAAAAAATGAATTTCCACATGATCTAAAAATATACCATTTATGTAAGAAAAAAACACACACAAAGCAATACAATAAGTGCTGTTGTGGTATGTCTGTAGGGTGTGTCTGTGTGTCCACATCTCTGTGTAAAATCAGGCATCCAGTGGTAGTCCCTTTAGGTCTGGGCCACAGTCAGAAAGCACTTCTGATTTATTTGTGATAGCTGAATGTTCCACAGTGGGAATGCATTCGTGGATTGCATCTGTGATGACAAACTAATAGAGATAAAAAGTATAAACGGAACTCTGAGCCTTGGAGCACATAACAGCACATAGCACCAGGGTGGCCTAAGGGTCCACCTCACTCCAGCCAGAACACAGTCCAGCTTCACGGCACCGGAGCTTTCCTGAAGCCTCAGATGGGTTTGGACAAGGGCACCATGCTCTGCGTGACTTCAGCAGCGCGGCGGGCGGGAGTGGTGTCTGGGCTATCCCAGGCCTGGGATTTGTTTTCCTACGGCTTTATGTCTATCCTGGGGCTCTCAGCAGCCGCCCCCTCTAGGAGAAGGCAGTGCCCAAGAGCCAGAGTGAGAGACTTCCCCAAATAAGTGAGGGATGCCCCTTCCCTGCTTGACTTTTAATCACTTCTAATACACTACTGATTTTATTATTGTATCTTTTTTAATAGAATTCAGCTCCAGCGATTAGAACAGTGCCTGGCACACAGTAAAGGCTCAATAAATATTTACTGCATGAATGAACGGAGAAAGGGAAGACGACAGAAGGAAGAACCCTTTGAAGGGGACCCTGAGGTCCCACGGTAGTGGGTGCTTTTCTGACTAGTTGCAACTGAAATGTTATTCCCAGGCTGGCGGGGCCTGGGTGAGAAAGGTTCCAGAAAGCTAAAACAAACCTCCAGCTTCTGGTTGATACAGACAGGGCTGTGAGAGGCTGTGACTTGGTAATGGGGATTCAGACCCAGAGCTAGCGGGCTTGGCAGGTTGAGGCAGGGCTGTCCATCAGCAGAGCTGGGCTAATCCCTGCTTAGGCCAGCTCACAGCCACTCCACCCTGCAGGGGCACAGATACGTCCTGCCATTGCCAAGTCATTGCTCATGGCTCTAATCTGCAGACCAGAAGTATGCTTGTGGCACACACCACCCTATATCACCATATTAATCAATCACCCAGCGTTTAAAACTTTAATCCTCCTTAAGTCTTTAGAGAGGTGATGGCTTCCCGGGGGCTCTTGGATTTAGCTGGGTGGCTACGCTCACTTAAAGCCTACCACAAATTGTTGGCTTTGAGGGAGTCGCTCGTATTAATCTGCCTTATTTAGGACGCGAATGATGGGCACGCCGAGGAATAAAGGAAAAAGAAAAAACAAGGTTACTTCCAGGGGATCTCATTCCACTGCAGCGACTGTGCCTGTTCCCTGGGACCTGTGATATTTGACTGAAGGAAATATACTTCCAAGAATGATGCTGAAAACATAACACACGGAAAAAGGAAAAAGAAATTGGACCTTTGTGTCCTACACACGAGAATTAAGTATATATTTGGATTGAAATGCATCCAGATAAATGGTACAGACACATTTCTGTTCCATTGTGTCCTCCTTGTTTCATAGACACTAGACACGATCCCTTCAAGTCGAGTGAACCGTGTGTAAGGCACTCGGAAAAGCACCTGGCGTGAAGCAGCTCCATGTAAGTGTTTGCTACTATTGTCGTGGTGGTCATCACTATCATCGTCATCATCGTCATTGCATCATCACATCATCAGCTGACCAGGAGGCATTTTCTGATTCACACCCTTAACTCACATAAGTAGTTACTTGTTGAGTTTATGCACGTCACGGTCCATCACTCACAGGGGACAGTGACTTCAATCCTAACTGATCGATTTGCTCTGACATTTTAAATGACCGGCTCCTTTTCCCCCACCACTGCTCACATCTATCCCAGTTCAGCCTGGACTATATTTGGGCCACATTTTATCAGAATGTTAGCATTGCATTCAGATGGAGGGGGACCCGAGGCCGGCCAGGAGATGGGGAGGGAGGAGGAAGACAGAAGGAAGGTGTTAGAAGCGGGGGAGGATGCTGGATGGCCTGTCTTCTCCTTTGCAGCAAGCACTCCATCAGGCAAGGGGCCTGCTTTGTAGGGTTGAATTATTGATCACACGAGGGGAAGAAGAAAGATGGTGTTTTCTCTTTGTTTGAGTCCACCTCTTTCTGCTTGCTCCTAACATGCCTGGGTCACTCCAGATTGAGCGGCAGGATAAAAGGCATGTGAAACAACTCTGCTTGCCGTCAGTCCTCCCAGCAGTGCGCTCAGCTTTGGAATCCCACATTGCTGAGGCTTACAGCATGTTCCAAGACTAGCAATCTGGCCCCGAAGCCTCAAGGCTGACCTGGCTGGCAGCAGACAGATAGGAAAACTTTGTAATGTCCTGCATCGCTGGAGCGATGCTATCCCTTTGGCCAAAATTCGGTTTTATCAAGGTTGTTCATGAAGGGTCCGGGCACGGTGCACCCACTGCCCAGGGAGCTGCACAAGCAGTGGTTCTCAGACATCTCAGAATTCCCTGGGCGTTCCTTAAACACACCGATTCCCAGACCAACCTCAGATGATGGACACAGGGGGTCTGAACGTCCACATGACCACCTTGGCGGGGAGAGAGCCGGTGCAGATGCTAAATGCACATTGTAACTTATCCAGAGAGCAGTCTTGTCACTACCTGCAAAGACTTCATTCTGCGTCACAACCCAGCTGCTCTCTGCTCTGCAGCGACACCCTCTGGCACCCCTGACGATCCAGCGTGGAGAGGGAGAGGCGAGCTGGCTGCTTCCTCACTGCTGTCCACGCTCTTCCGTGACCACATTTGTTCCCTTTCTACCCCCGTCATGACTGGCCTGTGCTGTCAGACGCATTGGATGCTGTTAGAAGTCCAGGGCACACCTGGAGGTGATCAGGGCAGTGCTGGTGTGGCCACTGCCCACCAAGGTGTTCTCCTCTCCCTGGTCCCTTAATATCCCACTGGGGTGACTTTTCCTGTTCAAAACCTATACCATATATTGTAAATTTCTACTCCAGGTGTTGACACACTTTTTCTGTAACGGGCTAGATAGTAAATACTTTGGCCATTGCAGGCCATACAGTCTCGGTCACAATGACTCAAGCGACTATTCTGCATGGCTAACACGTGAACACATGGGTGTGGCTGTGTCTCCATGAATCTCCGCTGACAGGAACAGTCTGCACGAGTCAGCTCGGGCTACCATAACAAAATGCCCCAGATGCCGCTTGGCTTAAACAACAGACATTTCCTCACAGTTCTGGAGCCTAGAAGTCTAAGGTCAAGGTGCTGGCACACTAGGTTTCTGTGAGAGCCCTCTTTCTGGCTTGTAGACAGCTGCATTCTCATCTGGCACGTGCCCAGAGAGGGACAGAGCTCTGGTGTCTCTCCCTTTCCAATAAGGACACCATTCCCACTGGACCAGGGGCCCACCCTCATGACTTCATCAAATCCTAACGACCTCTCAAAGGCCCCACGCCTCCAAATTCCATCAACGGGGTTCGGGCTTCAACACATACATTTTGAGGGTACAGAATTCAGTTCATTACACAGGGCCAGATTTCTATAAGGGGCCACAGTCTGCTGACCTCTGTTCTAGTCTATTATAATCCTATCACCTTTACACTGAGAAAACCTTTTCACTTTACCCAGTCTGTCCTCCCAGCTATGCGACAGAAGGTCCCAGCAGTTTGGAATGGTTGCTTTTTGAAGAATATCAGCAAGGATCCCTGTGGGTTCCAGGGGTCTCAAAGATGCTCTATCAGAGGCTTTTGCTAATTTTACAGCATTTGTAGAATCTTTTCTCCATATTTTAAAACATTTTTAATGTTTCTTCAGAAAGTATGCTCTTCGTAACATATACACACCCTGCAGTTGGCTGGAATCCACAGGGGTGGAGAGCAGTCGCTACATTCTAACAGGAGACACAGCCACAGCTTGAAGGGAAAATGCAAAAAGGCAGGCGAAACTGGAGGCCCTAACTGAATGCTGTTTCCAGCACGGGCAGGATGGAGGTCTCCTGAGGAAGGCTTGCAATTAGGTGTCTTTCGGCGGTTATCTTTAAAGCCAAAACCCTGCAGGAAAACTGAAGCAGAGTCCCCCACCCCTCACCCCCGGGTTCTGTATCAGTGCAGCTGTGTCTAGGAGTTGGCTCTCTGACTTCCCTGTCGCAAGTTCCTGGGTCCTTTCTTCAGTGACTCCATATGGACAGAAGCTTCCCCATTTGTGTAAGAAGCCTCTGGTTTCAGCAGGTCCTGTTTTCTGTAGCATCCTGTTTAACCCTGTTGGATCCAGAGCGTTGCTTGGGCTCTGTTGTTCTCTCTTATTTTCTGTTTCAAGAAGCAAGGGAGCAGGCACAGTGTATAGTCATGCACCTCGTAACGACGATTCAGTCAATGACGGGCCACGTGTGTGACAATGGTCTCATAAGACTATCACAGAGCTGAAAAATCCCTCTGCCTCGTGGCAATATGGCCATTGGAACATCACAGCACAATGCATTACTTTCGTGTTCAAAGTGATGCTGGTGTAAACTAACCTACTGTGCTGCTAGTCACATAAAAGTAGAGCACATGCAGCCATGTGCAGTACATAACACTGGATAATGATAATAAATGACTGCTACTGGTTTACGTATTTAATATGCTTTTTCATCATTATTTTAGAGTGTACTCTTTCTACTTACACAGAATTAGCTCGCTGTAAAAGAGTATTATGCTGGCAGCATCCTCACACATCTCGTGTTTACAGCATCTCTTTACTGCATCATTTTCTCTTGTGCTTGATTGAATCTCATACTGTTTTGTAAAGTAATATGCTGGACAGTAGTCTATACCACCTAGGTTTGTGTAAGTGCACTCTATGATATTCACACAATAAAATCACTTATGATGCATTTCTCAGAATGTGTCCCCGTTGTTAAGTGGTACATGACTGTAAACACTGATGTGGTAACTTGCTCTCCCTCTCTCCCTAAAATCGATAGAAACATATTTTTTAAAAATTAGCTTTTGGGCAATATAAATTCATTTGAAAATGGTGTTTTCTGAAAGAAAACAATCATTAATTTTTTTCTTCTCGAGTATGATGTTTTTAAGAAGACTTAGAAAACCATAACATTTCTAAAAGCACAGCTAAAAAATTATAATTAAGCTTAGAAAGGAAGGGAGATAGAGGGAGAGAAACATTGATCAGCTGCCTCCTGCACACCCCCTGCTAGGGATCCAGCCCACAACCTGGCATGTGCCCTGACCAGCAATCGAACCTGTGACCTCTCCTAGTGCATGGGATGATGCTCAACTAACTGAGCCACATTGGCCAGGGTGTCCAAGAGATAATTTAAGAGTCAAAGTGGCAATATTACTTACTAAGAAGGTCTTCAGTAGTATGAAGAAGGCCTATTGTTCACTTCTTTGATACATTATTTCTTGACCTATCAAAATGACACCTAGGCTAAAAAATCCAATTCATACTTGCCAGCAAACACAACAGAAAATGATCTTTGATCATAAGGTAAGCGAAGGAAGTTTTAGTGATGAATTGAAATATTGGGCTGAGTGCCTGAAGATCAGGGTCTTTCATTAGTTTCTTAAATCTTGATCCTCTCATTTATTGGCCTCAGTTTCCTATCTCTGAAATGGGATGGAGGAAGCTGAAATGGATCATGTTCACATTTAATTTTGCTCCTGAAATAATTCTTTACCAAGTGGAAAGAACATGAACCCTGGATTCCAACAGACCCACACAAGAACTCTTGCTGGAGAGAATTAAATAACGCATTTAACTTCTCTAAGCCTCAGTTTATCCTCTTGAAAACAGAGAACAGACTCATCAAACAGAGCAAAAGGATTAAGGATGAGGACTACAATGACCACGCATGCAAAGCACCTATGACTGCTGGCCCATAGTGGACAGGGCAGGGAGGGGCTTGGTTCAAGATGAACCTGGAAGTATTCACAAAAATGAGGGAATATTCAAAAAAATGAGGAGGTGGGATTCCAAAATGGCAGCAGAGTGAATGGAAGCTACACAGACCATCTCCCAGGACCAAACTGGAATTAAAACTAAAATAAAGACTAATCTTCTGGAAAAAGCAACAGAAAAGCAGCTTGCGAGGACCATACAACCAGGGACACTGAATCGATCCTGGTAGGATTGCGGAGGCATGAGAGGAGGGTTGGGAGCCCACAGACAGCAGCGTTCTAACCTGTGAGCAGTGCCCTCGGTGTTAAGATCCCAAGCCCTCTCCACAGTGCAGAGGGCCGGGATAGAGCGCTAAAATAGCCACAGCCACTCACCTTGGGCTCCGGCAGAGGGAGGGCAGACTGGACTGGAACTGTGTGGAGACACTTGGGATTTGGAGGGTGCTCAGAGCTTTTGCTGAGTTGCGGCCACGCAGGACAGTGGCCATCTTACTCCTTCCCAGGGCTCTGAGGAGAGGCGGCATCCCCTCCCTTGGAGATTCAGCCACACCCAGGTGGGCCATAGAAATGCAAATTGAGCATCTGCCCCACCCTCGGGAAATCCTCTCAGGCTGAACAATTGACGGGAGGTTTTCATTCAACTGAGAACCCAAGGCTCTTCAAGTAACCAGGACTAATAGCCTCTAGGCAAAAAGCTAGAGGATAACTGAACCTTTTCTGGGCTTGCAAATCTACTCAGGAAAGTAAGACTCGACAGTGGTGTATAACGTGGGTCCTCCCACGCTCATCCAAACCCAGTACAGGGAGCCACAAACAGCAGAACACCAACATCCACAGGGAAAATTTGGCAGGCTCCAAAACCCACTGAGATAGCCAAAATGGTGAAACAAAGAAACAGATCCCAAATGAAAGAACAAGAGACCTCTACCGAAGATGAGATAAATGAAATGGAGTTAAGCAAGTTAACAGAGCTAGAATTCAGAGCCATGATCTTGAGGAAGCTCAACAGCATGAGTAAAGACATCAACACCATGAGCAAAGACATAGAAACACTGAAAATCAACCAATTGGAAATGAAGAAGCACCAAGAAGAAATGAAGAATGACATAGCAGAAATGAAGAACACACTGGAAGGACTAAACAGCAGAGTAGAGGAAGCTGAGGACCAAATCAGTGAATTAGAAGACAGGGTAGAAAAAATCAACCAATCAGAAAACCAAAAGGAAAAAACAGGAAGAAAGCTTAAGAGAACTGTGGGACAACTGGAAACATAATAATATTCCCATCATAGGAGTCCCTGAAGAACAAGAAAATGAGCAAGGGTTAGAGAATATATTTGAAGAAATAGTGACAGAAAACTTCCCTAATTTGGTGAAGGAAGAAGGCATTCAAGTTCAAGAACAACAGAGAGCCCCAAGTAAGAAGAACCCAAAGAGGCCCACACCAAGACACATAGTAATTAAAATGCCAAAAATTAAAGACAAAGAGAGAATCTTAAAGTCAGCAAGAGATAGGTAACAGGTTCCCTACAAAGGAACACCCATAAGGCTATCAGCTGACTTCTCAACAGAAACACTACAGGCCAGAAGGGAATGGCATGAAGTAATCAAGGTCATGAAAAACAAGGATCTGAATCCAAGACTACTCTACCCAGCAAAGCTATCATTCAAAATAGAAGGTCAAATAAAGAGCTTCCAGACAAAAAAAAGGCTAAGGGAATACATTAGTACCAAACCAGCACTGCAAGAAATGTTAAAAGGACTGCTGTAATTAGTAGAAGAAATAGGAAGGAAAATAGAATCACACTAAACAAAAATTGCAATAAATAAGTACATATTAATAATCACCTTAAATGTAAATGGATCAAATGCTCCGATAAAAAGACACAGAGTAGTGGATTGGATAAGAAAGCATGACCCATATATATGTTGTTTACAAGAGACTCACCTCACAACAAAAGACTCACATAGGTTGAAAGTGAAGGGATGGAAAAAAAAATCTTCCAAGCAAAAGGAAAGGAAAAACAAAGCTGGGGTAGCAATACTCATATCTGATAAAATAGATTTCAAAATGAAGGCCACAACTAGAGACAAAGAAGGTCACTACATAATATTGAAAGGATCTATCCAACAGGAAGATATAAACTTGGTAAACATATATGCACCCAATATAGGAGCACCAAAATATATTAAAAATCTTCTGGAGGACTCCAAAGGAGAAATCGACAGCAATACAATCATAGCAGGGGACTTAAACACCCCACTGACATCACTGGATAGATCCTCTAGACAAAAAATTAACAAGGAAACAGAGACTCTAAATGAAGCACTAGACCAAATGGATTTAATAGATATTTACAGAGAATTACACCCCAAAACTACAGAATTCACATTCTTCTCAAGTGCACATGGGACATTCTCAAAGATAGACCACATGTTAGGACACAAACTAAGTCTCTACAAGTTCAAGAAGATTGAAATCATATCAAGCATCTTCTCAGAACACAATGGCATGAAACTAGAAATCAATTGCAACAAGAACATGCAAAGACATTTGAACACATGGAGGCTAAATAGCATATTATTAAACAATGAATGGGTTACCGAGGAGATCAAGGAAGAAATTAAAAACTTCCTGGAAACCAATGAAAATGAATACACAACAACACAAAATCTATTGGATGCAGTGAAAGCAGTTCTGAGAGGGAAGTTCATAGCACTACTGGCCTACCTCAAGAAACAAGAAAAATTTCTAATAGACTATCTAACCTCACAACTTAAAGAACTAGAAAGCAAACAAAAAGAAAACCCCAGAGCAAGTAGAAGGAAGGAAATAGTAAAGATCAGAGCAGAAATAAATGACACAGAGACAAGAAAAACAATTCAAAGGATCAATGAAACAAAGAGCTGGTTTTTTGAAAAGATAAACAAGATTGATGGACCCTTAGCTAGACTCACCAAGAAACAAAGAGAGAGAACCCAAACACACAAAATCAGAAATGAAAGAGGAGAAGTAACAACTGACACCACAGAAATACAAAGGATCGTTAACAAATACTATGAATATTTATATGGCAACAAATTTGACAATCTAAGTGAAATGGACAAATTTCTAGAAATATATAGTCTCTCAAAACTGGACCAGGAAGAGATAGAAAACTTGAACAGACCAATAACAACGAAGGAAATTGAAGATGTAATCAAGACTCTCCCAGCAAACAAAAGCCCAGGCCTGGATGGCTTCACGGGGGAGTTTTACCGAACATTGAAAGAAGAACTAACACCCATTCTCCTCAAACTATTTCTAAAAATTCAAGAAGAAGGAAGACTTCCAAACTCATTTTATGAAGCCAGCATAATTCTAATTCCAAAATCAGAAAAAGACACTACACAGAAAGAAAACTACAGGCCAATATCCCTGATGAACATAGATGCCAAAATCCTAAACAAAATACTAGCAAATCTGATTCGGCAATACATCAAAAAAAGTATTCACCATGACCAAGTGGGATTCATCCCAGGGATGCAAGGCTGGTTCAATATTCGCAAATCAATAAATGTGATACACCACAGAAACAAAATGAAAGATAAAAACCACATGATCATATCAATAGACGCTGAAAAAGCATTCAACAAAATCCAGCACCCATTTCTGATAAAAACACTCAGCAATTTGGGAATAGAGGGATCATATCTTGATATAATAAAGGCCATATATGAAAGACCTACAGCCAACATCATACTCAATGGGCAAAAACTAAAACATTTCCCTTAAGAACAGAAACAAGACACAGATGCCCACTTTCACCACTCTTATTTAACATAGCACTGGAAGTCTTAACCACAGCAATCAGATGTGAAGAAAAAATAACAGGAATCCAAATTGGAAAGAGGAAGTGAAACTGTCATTATTTGCAGATGACATGATATTATACATAGAAAACCCTAAAGACTCCATCAAAAATCTACTAGACTTAATAAATGAATTTGGTAAAGTAGCAGGATATAAAATTAACGTCAAGAAATCGACGGCATTCTTATACACCAATGATGAACTCACAGAAAGAGAAACTAAAAAAAATCCCATTTACCATCGCAGCAAATAAAATCAAGATACCTAGGAATAAACTTAACCAAAGAAGTAAAGGACCTATTTGCAGAAAACTACAGGACATTGAAAAAAGAAATAGAGGAAGATATAAAAAAGTGGAAGCACATACCTTCTTTATAGATTGGAAGAATTAACATCATTAAAATGTCCATATTACCCAAAGCAATCTGTAGATTCAATGCAATCCCCATCAAAATACCAGTGACATATTTCACAGAACTAGAACAAATACTTCAAAAGTTCATATGGAACCAAAAAAGACCCCGAACAGCCACAGCAATCTTGAAAAAGAAGGACAAAGTAGGTGGGATCACAATAATGGATATCAGGTTATACTACAAAGCTACTGTAATCAAAATAGCCTGGTACTGGCACAAGAACAGACATATAGACCAGTGGAACAGAACAGAGAATCCGGAAATTGACCCAAGACATTATGCTCAATTAATATTTGACAAAGGTGGCAAGAGCATACAATGGAGTAAAGACAGCCTCTTTAACGAATGGTGTTGGGAAAATTGGACAGCTACATGCAAAAAAAGTGAAACTAGACCATCAACTTATACCATACACAAGAATAAACTCAAGATGGATAAAAGACTTAAATGTGACTCGTGAATCCATAAAAATCCTAGAAGAAAATGTAGGCAACAAAATTTTGGACACCATATGCAGCAGAATCTTCACTGATATATCACCTAAGGCAACAGAAACAAAGGAAAAAATGAACACATGGGACTACATCAAACTCAAAAGATTCTGCACAGCAAAAGAAACAATCATAAAAATGGAAAGGGAACCCTCTGTATGGGAGAGCATAATTGCCAATGATACATCAGATAAGGGGTTAATTTCCAAAATATATAGAGTGCTCATACAACTCAACAAAAGGAAGACAAAGAACCCAATTAAAAAATGGGCAGAGGAACTAAATAGACACCTCTCCAAACAGGACATACAAATGGTTAAGAGACATATGAAGAAATGCTCAACATCACTAATCATCAGAGAGATGCAAATTAAAACAACAATGAGGTATCACCTCACACCTGTCAGAATGGCCACCATCAATAAATCATCAAATAACAAGTGTTGGCGAGGGTGTGGAGAAAAGGGGACTCTAGTACACTGCTGGTGGGAATGCAGACTGGTACAGCCACTGTGGAAAACACTATGGTGTTACCTCAAAAAATTAAAAATTGAATTGCCATTTGACCCAGTGATCCCACTTCTAGGAATATACCCTAAGAAGCCTGAAACACCAATCAGAAAGAATACATGTACCCCCATGTTCATAGCAGCACTATTTATAATAGCTAAGATCTGGAAGCAGCCCAAGTGTCCATCAGTGGATGAGTGGATAAAAAAGCTGTGGTACATAAACACAATGGAGTACTATGCAGCTGTAAGAAAGAAAGATCTCTTATCCTTTGAGACAACATGAAAGTACCTGGAGAGTATTGTGCTAAGTAAAAGAAGCCAAGCAGAGAAAGACCAATATCACATGATCTCACTTATTTGTAGAATATAATAAACATAACAGTCTGAGGAACAGGGTAGACCCAGAGATGTGGAAGTAGGGTACAAACTGACAACCCTCAGAAGAGGGGGTGGGGGGAGGAGGGAAGAGATAAATCACAGAACTTATACGCATGTATGCATAACTGATGGACATGGACAAGAAAGCTGGGGATGGGGTGGGGGATGGAGAGGAGGGTGTCAATGGGGAAAAAAGGAGAAACATCTGTAACAAAAATAAATTAATAAAAAAAAATGAGGAGTTATTCAAAAAAATGAGGAGGTATTCAAAGAAGTAAGGAGATTTTTTTTTTTTTTAAATGGGACAGGTTGAAAAAAATGCAGATGTCAACCTCCCACTGGACAGCTGGATTAATTGGACCAACAAAATAAATAATAAAAGTACTGGACTAGAACCCATGGAATAAAGTGAATATCCATGAGTTCATACTGACATAGATCAGTAATTTAATTGATAAATGTTTGGGGGAGAAGGGACAGCACTTCCTTACAGAAGAATTTCAAGTAATAAATATTCAAGGAATGAGGGAAATTAAAATTAAGATTAGAACATTAAAGTTATAATTGGTGAGGTGTGATCCACCAACAGATGCTGAAATTACTGAGCAAAGTTTGAGGAGGAAACAGTATATTTGTATAGTTTCAAATTATCTCCTTCAAGTTATTTATTAATTAAAAGGGAAGAAACAGTTATTTTATAGCAGAGAAACCCAGCAGACACCATCTTAACTAAGTGATCAAAGTTCGCATCACCAGTGACGAGACATTAACATTGTGCATCCCTCCATATGACAAGATGAGAAATGATGACACAACAATTCTGAGTTTTCTTGTAACCTCAGTCTGATGATGATGTAAACAGAAAAAGGGGTTCTGGACAGTAACCTCACAGGGTGATCTGATCATAAATCCCACACGGGGCAGTGAATAGTCACACCCCAGACACTCAACTTCTTTCGAAAAGGCTTATCTCTTTGCCTTAAGCAAGTCCTGTTCATTGTTTCTGTACACCTCAGTTAACACCTTTGAAATGCCCCCTTTCTGACCCTTCCTTCTAATACCTGATCACCCTTTGAGACCCCTTAAGAGAGCACATAATCTGAACGATCCTGTAATCCGATCCCCACTTTGCTTCCTCCCACCTTCATGTAATCTTCCTTATGTTCCTTCCTTAGTCTCAAATGCATAAAAAGAAACTGTAAACTGTTGTTCTATGAAGGATTTATCTCGATCTACTGAGGTTTTACATCCAGGTGTATCCTCTGTTTGGCTCAAATAAACGTTTATAAAAATTCTCTTCAGGTCTGGACGTTTTTACACAGACAATGAGAAAACCCAAATCGAGGGACAGTGTACAAAAAGCTGACCTGTCCTCTTCAAAAAATGTCAAGATCACAAACGATAAGGAAAGGATGCGGAACTGGAAGAAATTAAAGGAGGTTAAAGAGACATGAGAACAGAATGCAATGTGAGATCCTGGTTAGGATCCGGGATCAGAAAAAGGAAAACCTGGTGAATCCCAATACAAATGATGGTTTAATGAATAGTATTGCACCAATGTTAATTTCTTTGTTTTGAGCCTTATACTATGATCATGCACGCTATTAACATTAGCAAAAGCTGGGTAAAGGGTATATGAAAAATCTGTACTATTTTTGCACCTTTTCTGTAAGTTTCAAAATAAAAAGTTGTCATAAAAGACATTGGTGATTAGGGAACAGACTGACTAACTTCAGAAGAAAGGAGGTGGGGAGTTGGGAAGAAATAAACCAAAGAACTTCTATGCATATCTGCACAACCAATGGACACAGACAATAGTTTGGGGAAAGCAGCAGGGGGTGGATGTAGGAAAGAGGAGGTCAATGGGGGAAAAGGGGGGTGCATCTGTAACACTTTCAACAATAAAGATTAAAAAAAAAGGACATTGGTGTGGGTAAGAGACAAGTCTGTATCATTTTTTTGTTTTCCCAAACTGAGCTGGGCTATTTTAAAATTAAACTCCATTCTGATCAGTTATTCCTGCATGTAAACACCCGAGCAGTTTTCTTTAAAAACCCTGGGACTGACACCCAGAGGAACCATAAAGATAAGGGGTTAACGATGGCCTTGGGAAACTTGGAGGGACCATAAAAAGAAAGAGGTTAATGACTGCCCTGACCCCTGCAACAGATTTCCCCTGCCTCTGGAGCAGTCTGTATCAGCCCCAGCACCAATTAAGCAGCGCCAAGAAGAATGTAGGTTTTTTTAATGTAGTTTTTTCTGTAGTTTGTGCCTATATAAGCAAAGAACAAAGGAAGCTCAGGCTTGTGATTTGGGGAGAGCTCCCATAGCCCGCCAGTGAATAAAGTGCTCCTTACAATTCGGCTATGTGTCTCTGGTTATCTTGCTGACATGTTACAACAAAACAAATGCTTCAGTGAAACATGCCTGGCCTTTGCTCATGCTGATGACCAATGTCATGAGTGTGTATGTGACAGATATAGCCCCAAACATCTGTGCTATTTCACTACCTCATTCATGCCTCAAAGGCCTTGGGGGCTCCTGAATGGCCTTTTCAGTGTGATGGGCTTGAGGGAAGACTAACTGAGGACTAGTTTCCCCCAATCTTGATGTTTCCTTCCACAGGAAGGGAACTCAATTAGTGTAACGCCTGACTCTACACTTCTCTATTCTGTCTTCTCTAAGGGAGGTGGAGTGACATATCTGATTGGTGAATTTGGGAAGAATAAACTGGGCACATGTTAGCGTCCCTTTTTCTTCTTGGGAGTGAGTAGCTCATAGCAAACAGGTGTTCTGCTCTGCTCCTCAGTGCAAGAAACTTCCCCTAGCTGGCCTTGTCTGTCACTGGGTGACCCAGCTAATCTGAGATGTTTATTTGGAAGCTGGTTTGATTTTCAACCCCAATGCTATATTCCCTCCAACCTAGTCTTTCTTAGTAACAAGGGTGACATTTTTGCCTCATCTGCCTTGTTCCTCGTTTTGTTTCTCAATTTGCTCAGAACTGGCGTAAGAAAAAAGACCCACTGGGCATCCTCTAGGCCCATCAGCTTGTATTTGTGGCAGTTCTTCATGGGTCCTAGAACTTCCTTCTGTGGTGGTGATTCTCTGTGGGGCTAGGAAGTATTTTCCAATTAATCTTCTATTCAAATAGCCTCTGGACTTTGAGAATCAAACAATAACCACTTAGCGCTGGTTTTGCTGGCCGAGTGCAGCTGTATTGGTTCAGAAAGAAGATGCGGAGCATTGTGCCCACCTTGCCCCCTACTGATGTGCATGTAATTTCGGCCCATCCCAGGGATGGGGAACAGTCCTCTTAGGACCTACTTGCTAAACATGGTTCGAAATAAGTTATTGTCCTAGTTTTCTCACTTTAGGCTCTGCTCCAATGGTCAGTTGAAATAGAGGCATAAAGCAGGTGTTTCCTCTCCTTTATGGACCATCATGCATTTATATTTTCCAATAGTTTTCTTTGCCTCTGCTCTCTGTGCTGGTACAGAGATGGAAATTTCTAAACAGAGCCTTTAATAGTCCATTACTTTTCACCCCATGTTATGTAATTTAGTTTTAAAGTCAAACTTCCACAGCTACCTGCTACCTGTGTGAATGCCCGTCTGGGAGTGAGACTAATCTTCCTCTCCTCGAAAAATAACCAACACTTACTGCACCAGAGTTATGATTATATCACAATAAATATTCCATGCAGGACTAGGAACAGCTCCTCAAAGAAAAATGCTTGGAAATGGGTAATTGGAATGAACTATATGCATTTTCACTGAGCTTTGAAAGAAAGTGCAAGAAAAAAGATCTCCGATCTGTCTCCGTGTATTTTTTTTTCTTAAAGAACACCACATAAGGAATTCTGACAGTCTCTGCATTGTAATGGGAACATGTCAGGAAGAAAAGACAGCTTGCCCTGGCCGGTTTGGCTCAGCGGTTGGAGCGTCAGCCTGCGGACCAGAGAGTCTGGGGTTCAGTTCCCGCTAGGGGCATGTACCAAAAAAATAAAATAAAAGAAAGCTATAAGTGTGCCTTGTGACTGCCATCATGGGTACCATTCATCAGGCATAAGAAGAGGAGAAGACCTGGAAGGGGGTCCTTTTCTGGATAGTTTTGTGTCCTGGCTCTTAACTACGTTGCTTTGCCATGGATATGCGTATTTTAAAAGCCAGAGAAGCTCCCTCCATTTCAGCTGCAGGAGGCTACACAAACCAAACAAGAATGCTAACAACCCATTTATTGAAGTTCCTCCCCCAAAAAAATGGAAGCAGCAAGTTCTGCACTGCACGTCCACACTGATGTGGCGCCATCAGTCCCTTGCAGCCTAATGGGCAGACCAGAAATCGAGAGCAATGCGAAGGAGTTGCAATGACCCCTAAGAGTACAAATAAAGGTGTCTATTAAAACAACAGCCACAACAACAAAACAAAGCAGACATGAAACAAAATTCCACAAGAACATTATTTTCCCTCATAATAGGGATGTGTTGATTTCATTATTCAGAAGCCTTTGATTACTTTTTCCCAAAGTTTTCTATTGAGTTCAAGGCTGTTAACCACTGATGCCAACTTAATTATGGTGAGCAAACACCCAAGCCATAATGTATGATGCCAGTTGTTAGTTTTACTTTAGTTTCACATTAGATTTGGACTTCTCTACTCATTTATATGTTTCTGAGCCAGAAAGTCTTCTGTACAGTTACTTACTTTTCCTCAGCTGTCTTTGTCCCCCAGGTTGCCACAGGGGATTGAAGGAATAGATATTTATGACTTATTATCTCAGCATTAACAGCGCCCTTCAATGATTTATGAAACTGTTCCTGCATTTTTAACCTTGAAGTCTTTCAGATTATTGTTCTGAAATGGTAAGATTAACATAGTGGGACACAGAGATTCATAATCAGTTTCTTGCATACAAATTCACCCAACTGTAGGAAAAAATAGTTACTGGTGGCATAATGGCTCTAGATGGGATGAGTCAAGAATATCTAAACATTTAACCCAACCCTTGTATTTAGCCCTTGTATTTGTCACCATGAACACGGCATTCTCGTCTATAGAAAATACCCTCCTGCTAAAATATAGTTATACTCATATCTCAGTGTTTAGTGAACCAAAATTCTGGACTGTCGGGAACATCTTGAACTCAACTTCAGGGCATCACTTGCTAGTATATGTGTTTCTTTCCCTTTCAAACTGTGACAATGATTCACGATGAAGCGTTCTGTGTTTGTTTTAGGCAAAAGGGCTGGTGGTGTTTGGGACAGCGAATAATCCCTGTTCTCTCTCTAGGGGCCCCTGGAAGCACTGTGCTGGAATTTCCCCAATTTCATGCAGGATTTCTCAAAAGGTGACTGGGCAGATCCTGACGGCAGGCCTCCCGACGGCCACCCCTTGTCTTCTTCCTCACGGCAAGTAGTGGCCAGGAGACAACGTTCTGACCAATGAAAGATAAGCAGAGTTCGCTTGGGGGCACTTTGGAAGAGCTCTCGTATCCTTATCAAAAGGAAAAGCTGAAGAGAAAAACTCATTGGTGCTGTCCCTTCCTTTCACTTGACTATAAGCAGCTACCTTGTGACCAAGAGGCCACAAGCCTGTAGACAAAAAGCCAAGGTGCTGAGGAAAGGGAGCAGGAAATGAGAGAACCTGGGTCTTTGATGACATCACTGAGCTGTGAAAATAACTCCAAGACTGCCTACTTCTGGACTATCTTGTTAGGTAAACAATAAATGTCTTTATGGTTTAAGTCCCTGTTACTTGCAGCAAAAACATTCTTAAGTGATACAGCAAGTGAAGCCGAGGGTGGGGGCGAGAATATAGAGGAATTTGGCAGCTGGTTACTCCTCTTCTGAAGCTCTGCCCCACGGACAGACCGCATGTGCCTCGGTGCCCAGGAGCCACTGTGCCAGAGCGCCTGTGGCTTCAACACAAGACTGGCACCTGGCTTTGATGACAGCGATACTAATGGTATCCAATAAAAGGGGCAAGAATGCAAGCCATGAGTTGGAGCCTCCCTGTCCAGTGAAGCCATGTAAGTGCAAGACAGGAGGAAAGCAAAGAGTCTTTCCCCTACTTCCCTCTGTGCTTTAGTTTGTCCAAACGAAATGGTCTAGAATGACATTCGCTAGCTGAAAGTCTGGATTGGAACTGTTATGGAACATGCCCACTTGTATTCTTAACTTGCATGTCCTGTGTGGGAGAGACTGGGGGGGGGGGGTGGGTGGCAGAGGTTTGCTGGGGACGTATGACTATGGGGGCAGTTACTTTCTTCCTAAAGAAGTTCATAACCAAGGCAGGTCAAACAGAGGTCCAGATAACTTAAACCACCAGCTGAGCCCTGCTTCAGTGGCTCAGTTGGTTGAAGCATCATTCTGTATACTGAAAGGTTTCAGGTTCAATTCCCGGTCAGGACACATACCTAGGTTGTGGGTTCGATGCCAGGTCGAGGAGCATACGGGAGGCAATCAATCGATGTTTCCCCCTCTCTCTTTTTTTCCCTCTTCCTCTCTCCAAATCAATGAACATATCCTAGGATGAGGATTAAAATAGAAAGCAGCTGATAGGATTGGCTGGGTGGTGACCCATTCCCCAGCTGGCAAGACTACCAAGTTAGCTTACCTCAGTTTAGTTTAGTGTGTGTGTGTGTGTGTGTGTGTGTTTCCAGAAAACACTCCTCTTCTAAAGCACAGCCAGATCAATTTGAAAGCAAGTGACAAACTAGAAACACTCGGTAGATTATACTTCAGAGATGTTCTTTAAATGCCAATTGTTACTAATAGGGATTAGTTGGCTATTTCTAGTTTTACTAAAGAGCAAAAGATATATTAAAATAATATTTATTCTAATTTTCTTCTTATACTAGAGATTTAAGCTCTCTCATTTCTGATATATGTTTTAATTGCTGATAAATCTCTTCTAGCTTGAAACTTTATTTCTTCAAATCTACTCATTCAGCAAATATTTATTGAGGGTCTCCACACCAGTGAGTGGGTGATGGTGTGTGTGCATGTGTGAAGGAAGGCCGGGAGGAAGTAAAAAGGAAGGGAGGCCCTGGCCGGTGTGGCTCAGCACTTGGAGAGTCAGCCCGGGGACCAGTGAGTCGCGGGTTTGATTCTGGCCAAGGGCACGTACCTCGGTTGAGGTTTGTCCTGGTTCGTCCCAGTCCTGGTTGGGTTGTGCGGAAGGCAGCCACTCAATGTGTCCCTCTCACGTCGATGTTTCTCTCTCTCTCCCTACCCCCCACTCTATCTGAAGATAAACAGAAAAAATACCCTCAGGTGACAATTTTAAAAAAAGAAAGAAAGTGGGGAAGAAAGACAGAGACAGACAGACAGACAGATGGGCACGGGGTCCTTCCAGGAGCAGGTATACAGGAATGAGAACCACGAGTGAACTCTGGTGAAGGAAGCAGTGGTTCACTTCGACCAGGAAAAGACACTCGGAAACACTGAAAGGACTGGGACTGGCAACACGTTGGCTGGAGAACACTGAACAGATGAAACTGTCACAACATCCTTCAGTCACCCTACACCAGGAAGGTCAAGGAAGGTCAAGTTCAGCAGTGATTCTCATTAGGTGCAGGTAAGCAGGGCCCCTGGTCAGGCTTCGGTTTCACAGGGGTTGGTCTAGTCCCTTTGGAGTTTAACCTACTCTTAGGTAAAATGTTGTGTCTGACTTGCTTTATTCTTCTTTCCCTTCCAACAAGCTGAGTAGAAACTTGTTCTGCCTTTCCAAGAAACTTAGCTAACTTGACTCTCCAGGAGTGGCTCCTTCCATGCTCCGCCCTTCCCTATCAGGGGAATTCTCAAAACAACCTGGGGCTCACTTTGAAACCAAGATCCCTGCGCACTCCTAATCTGGATGCCTTCCCAGGGTGGAAAACTAGTCAGTCTGTCCAGCCTCTTGTTATTTCTGAACAGATTCTCTGAAAGAGACCGGGAAACCCAAGTGGTTTGCTAGATTTTGCATAAGCAATAAAACAGTGTCTAAAATCCATCACCTAGCGTCACACAATGCACCTGCTTGCACGGATGCGCTCTGAAGAAGCCTCCGCGGAGGGCACGCAAGGTGCTCCGCACATTCGAGTTCGGGCTGAGCTCTGCATGCGCCGACCACACGGGCTGAGCGCCAGCCTGGTGCCACCCGCCTCGGGCACTGTCTCCAGCCGTCCCTCTGCTCTCCCGAACAAGTCCAAGAAATAGAAAAACATAAAGAGCTATTGTCCATGTCCAGTGAGAAATGAAAACCACTGGACCAAGTATCACAACTTCCTTAAAATAATACAACACTTCATCACTTTTGCATCTGGATCCCTCTCCTGCTTTGCAAAGTCATAAAGCTCGGATCAACACCTTGAAACATCACTGCTTTATTCTTTTTAAATGCGTTCCTTAAAAAAAAAATCCATTTATTACAAACTCTATGGTTTCGCCTTACCTAAAGCACTTAATTCAGTTCATCTCCTGCTTTGCTTTGAACCATTGGAAGCAATCAGAAGATTGGAAGTAATTAACTAATAAGATAACATGCCCTATAGCAGCAATTTCAACCTTTTTCATTTCACGGCACACATAAACTAATTATTAAAATTCTGCGGCACACCAAAAAATATACTATATATTTTGCCGATCTGACAAAAATCAGGTATAATGTTTATTCATTCACACCGGACAGCTGTTGTTGGGTTGGCTGTTGTCATTTTTTTATTTGGAAGTCTAAGGCGAAAGAGGTCAGTGCCCCGGACTAAATAGTCAGGTACTGCATGTTTTAAAAATGCTTATGGCACATGAGTGGGCCTGCCGTGGCACACCAGTTGAAAATCGCTGCCCTATAGCTCTGGCCCACGAAAACAGTTTCTGAATCACAATGTAGCCACGACCCACAGTTTACCATGGAGAGCGAGAATACATGGCATATATCATAACTCTTTTGTTTAGTTGCAAGCTGATTCATCACAGATTTGATTGAGACTCCTAAGCGATAGATACAGTCTTGGTGGAATGCCCGGGAAGGAAGCATACTGGCTTTCACCTGCCATTGTCCTCCCCCCAAAATACAGTCCCTTCTACCACAATGAAAACTGCAAGGCAAGGAAAAATCAGCTTAGTTTTTAAGAAGAGAATAACAAATAAAAAAAGAAAAAAAAGAGATTTCCCACTTCTAGAGGAGTAAAAAGTTCTGCCTACATAAAGGGTATAATCAAGGATTTGGTTTGGGACAAAAAGGCTTGTGCACAGTCACCGAGTACTCACTGTAGAAGACCAACGTGTGCCTGAATCATGTCTCCATAAAAACCTCTCCCCAGAATACCTCTCCACCTGGTCTACCCTCAGCCTTCTCAGGGAAGAAAGAAATGGACAGACCATGATGTTTACACCCTCAGGAAAGAAAACTCCTCTCTGTACCAGTCTTCTCATCTGTAAAGCTATAAATTAAGATCTCTCCTAGACTAAGAGGCATGTTATTCTTTTTTACTTTCAATATTATTTTGTGTTGGTTTCAGGTGTACAGCTTAGTGGTTAGACTATCATATTTTACTAAGTGATTCCCCTGGTATTTCCAGTACCCATCTGGCACCATACATAGTTCTTTCTTTCTTTTTCTTTTTTTTCTTTATTGATTTTAGAGAGAGAGAAAGGGAGAGGGAGAGAGAGAACATCGGTTGGCCGCTTCCTGCATGCCCTCCACTGGGGATTTGGCCCACAACCTGGGCATGTGCCCTGACTGGGAACCGAACCTGTGACCTCTCAGTGCATGGGTCGATGCTCAACCACTGAGCCACACCAGCTAGGCCCCATACATAGTTATCTCAATATCATCAACTATATTCCCTATGCTGTACTTTACATCCCTGTGACTATGTTGTAACTACCAATCTGTACTTCCCTATCCCTTCACCTCTTTCACCCAGTCCCCCAACCCGCTCCCTTCTAGCAACTACCAGTACACTCTCTGTGTCTATGAGTCTGTTTCTATTTTGTTTGTTCATTTGTTTTGTTCTTTAGATTTCACGTGTAATTGAAATCATATATCTGTCTGTCTCTGGCTGACTTATTTCACTTAGCATAATGCCCTCTAGTCCATACATGCTGTCACAAATGGTAAGATTTCATTCTTTTTTATGGCCAAGTAATATTCCATCAAATATATGTACCACTGTCCTTTTATCCACACATCTATTCATGGACACTGAATTGTTTCCATATCTTGGCTATTGTAACTGCTTCTTGAGGGCTGTGGTCTATGGGTGGGGCCAGATGTAGGGACGGGCAGCTGGGATCACTGATAAGAGCTCCAGGAATCAGGATAACACATCCAGGTACCTGAGGATTCTTGTGGTTCACATAAACCAATTCAAGATCCCTTCATTGAAAAGCACATTAACTCTTTAATAAATGGCAGTGGGCAAAGAGGCAATGGATGAAAATTCCAGTGCTTGGCACAAAGCAGATTCTTGATTAACACAAATTCTGTTCAGCTCACCACAATGACTTACTCTCGGCACATGATTTTAGTTCAACTCAACAAACTGGCTAATTAGTCAATGAAATTCTAAAGTTCATAGCACACCCCATCCCACCGCCACTCTCTAATTCAGGGACTTGGCAACTAGCAAAAGGAAAGATGCATCGCAAAATGGGAAGTGAAATGGATGAAACTTGCAAATATTATCTTAAGTGAAAGAGGCCAGTTTCAAAGGCCACATATGTCTAATTCCTTTATATGAAATACCCAGAAGAAGCAAATCCACAGAGACACAAAGTACATTGCTGGTTCCCAAATTAGTGACTGCTAACAGGTACAGGGTTTCTTTTTGGGCTGATGAAAATGTTCTGAAATTAGAAATATATCTGCAACTCAGTTATATTCACAACTTTGATTATATTAAAAACCACAAATTGTACACAATAAAAGGGAGGAATTTTGTAGCATGTAAATTATATCTCAATATAATTATTATTAAGATGCAAAAAAAGAAAAAATATATACAGAATGTCATTACAATGATTGAAAATATCCCGGGGAAGGGAAAGGATCTGAATTTCATTCCCACTGACTATGTGGTCTTGAGCAAATTGCTGAACTTCTCTGCATCTCAGATTTACCGACCATCAGGTGAGGATATTATCTCGCTGTGAACCTCCGAGGCTGGCTAAGAGGATCCCAGTAGGAGGAATTCAAGGTTGAATTCAAGGACTCCTCCAGGGTGAGGAATGAGGAAGCAGTGTGCAGTGACCCAGGCGGAGCTGCGGGCCAGCCTTCCCAGGCAGGTGTGGCTGGTGGATGGAGCAGCTCCTGGCCAGCATTCTGGCAAGTTTCCCTTTTTAGGATTAATTCCTTCAGACAGTTATTTTTCACTGTCTTTCTGTATCTCACAAGAAAAGAGATGGCCTGCTTCTGTGTTTTCTAGGGGTGGAAGCTAAGCCCCTGGGACGTTAGGTAACCTCTTCAAAGATGAGACTCATGGGAAGCTGGGGCGTGAGTGCTTTCTTCCCTAATGAAGCTGACTACCCCTTCCATTGGACAACTACAAACCAGGCTTGGGCTGCTGACGCCTTCTGCATTGTGTGCTAATAAACCTTTGCCAGGTAGGTTAGGGCCTAAGTCAGTCAATCATTCCAGAAGTATGAAAGGGGAAAAAAGGAGAGGCAGGGAGGGACAGACAGAGGAAGAAGACTGTAGAGTCAGATCTTGTGGTGTCAGGAATATATAAGGGAAGCAGATGTCCTTTGCAAAGTTCAAAGGAAAGGTGTGTTTTGTTTTCATACTTTGTTTCCTTTTTCACTTGGGAAAAAAATCTTAGCTTTGAAGCCTTTCTGTTTAAACTCATTAAGAAAACCATCAATGAGGGAAGCTTTCATGAAATCGTGATGTGAGGAATTAGTGTTACGGGAGAGCCAGTTCAGTCTTCAAATGGTTCAGCTATGGAGATGGGAGGCCATCTTCGGCTGCCTGTCCAGCTGGAAAGTCAGCATAAACAAATGTTACACTAACTGGAGAGCCCTAGGGACTGAAGATGTTTGACATTCACCCTCCAAACAGGTCCTCAGAAGCCCACTATGCCCTCCACGTGAGAGATGGATGCTTCTCTAAAACTAAGTGAGCAAACTCATTGGGAAATGCTTCGCCTCAAAGAGGAAGGTGTCAAGTGTCCCACCAAGAGGGAGGTAGTGATATTGACATTCACTGATATTGTACAGAATCTTTCCCTATGTAATTCATAACTTTATTGAAGTTGACATGGAAACCTTTTTAGCAGGGCTGATGTTAATATTCAGGGATATCTTTCCTGACATCTGAATCTTTTTATTTCAGTATTTTAACCTTTGTTGAAGTCTTCTTGGCAAAGTTAAAATATAGCAATTTCCCCCCACTTTATTCTTAGAGCATAGTCCATAGCCTATCTGATTGACTCAAAGTGGATTTGAGGGTAAGAAAGTTAGGATTGGAAGTGGGTTGTCTAAAAGGAGATGACAGGTGAGCAGTGGGAGGAGAAGGAAAGAGGTAGGGCAGACAGAAGGCCCTAGAAGATTAACAGATATCAAGGTAATCCCAACAAAGTTGTTTTAGAAAAAGATGTTAGAAAAAGTCTTCATGTCTATAATACAACAGGGATAAGTAATTAACGTTCGGAACATCTGCAAAGGGGGACATAGAATTTTCATTTTTCTTACAAGAATTGTATATGTGTATATGCAAATGTGTACAGATATTCAGTCCCCAACTTATAATGGTTCAACTTATGATATTTCTACTTCTGATGGTATGAAAGCAATATGCATTCTGCAGAAACCAAGTAGGCTAAGCTATGATGTTTGGTAGCTGAGGTATATTAAATACATCTTCAACTTAACAATATATTTAACTTACACAGGGTTTATCAGAACATAACCCCATCTTAAGTTGAAGAGCATCTGTACAGGCAAAAATGTAACAGTATACACACAAACCCAGGTATGCCGTGTGTGCACCACACCTTGAAGAGAATGCAGGTCTAAAGGGACGGTGAGATAACACTGATTAGCAGAACTGGCCCTTCTGCCTGCCAAGCCCACCCCAATGACAAACTAGTGCCTGATATTTTAAATTTTGGTGAAATTAAGCAGAGCATAGACTTAAGATAACATAGGCCATGGTTATCTTTCCATTTCTTTCAACTAAGAGTGGATGACTGATTATTTTAGGGACACCAGGTCCTCACTTGCTATTCCTTATTTAGTTCATGAGAAAATAAAGCATAAAATTAACCTATCCAAGGTATGGGGCCATCCCAGCTCAACTGAATGAGCAACTAAGTAATCCAGAAGGAAGATTGCCGTTGCCTATACAGCCATAATGCAGAGGCAACATGGCATATAAACCAGTAACTCTTGTATTGCAAAACAGACAAATAGATTAATGCATGTTGCAGAGGATGGGTGAGGAGATCGATTAGGTTACTGATTCAGACCATGAACTTTCTCTCAATATACTACATTTAACTTTTAAATAAGGTTTAGGAGAACCTGTAACATTTTGCTCACTGACAGAGCTATATTTTACTAAGGGCAGAAATTGGCTAGTCTATAAAAATTAAATTATGCCCCTTTCACTGTATCTAGTCAAGAGGAAAAACTCTAATTACAAGATTGCACTGTCAAACAAATGCAAATTCACATTCTTTACACCCTGGTTTTAACAATTGCAGTGGGGTCGGGGGCTTCATCCTGAAATGAAAATCAATATTTAAATATTTTTCAGAGTGCAGTGAATAGCAAGAGCTAAAGAAATGTCATTATCAAGGGTGCTGGTAAGCAGTTGCTAACTCATTAAGTGTAGAGCTAGTGAGAACAAGTCCTCCCTTATGCAAACACTTAAATATCAATTAGTAAGGACAATGGAAGAGGCAGAACCAAATGGTCCCCTCCCCACAGCTGGGCCTTATTGCTCCAGAAACGGCCAAGGGGATAAGGAACAGCAGAAAATAACAGCTCGGGCCTAATAGGAACGCCACTCTGGGGAATAGGTAAAGGTTAATTTTAAATGCACTTCCCAACTGAAAATTAAATGTACCTGCCTCAAAACTCAAAGAGCTGAGTTTGCAGACTTAATCCAGAAAGGACTAACTGAAGACCTGGGCATATTGCATTGCTGGTATTTTTTGGAAAGAGAATGTCTTTCATTACTGTTTAATGTCAAACTTGCTTGGTTCATTAAAATCTCTTAGGCCATTTAAAACTCTGGTTTTCCTGTCATACTTATGAAAAATGCCAGTCCACATAACACTCCAACTAAAAATCCTTTGGTGGATTCTCATATTCTTTCAATACCTACTTTGGGCCTGTCCACTCAGCTAGTTCACTCAGCCTGTGCAGGTGAATTTGGCAGACAACGAGTCTTTAGCACTTAGCCTGGATTATCTTTCCAGGCAAACCTGGCGGCATATTCTACTATCTAAGGCACTGGCCCAGGAAACAGGTGCCTTCTAGTAACAGCTGGCTGGTGGACTTGGATCAGACATCTAACTTTCTGGCCCTTATTTTCCTTCTCTATAACACTTAAAGGATGGTCCAGTCAGCAGTTTGCAACTTAGGGGCACCCCAGAATCACTTGGGGAGTTTATAAAAGACCCAAGATCAGATGTACCACAGACTTAGGGAATTGGCTCCTTGTGAGAGGAGAGGGGAGGAGGGGCAGGGGAGGGTCCAGGCATGTCGATTTGAACAGAATTCCCAGGAAGATTCCTATGTGCACCTTTAACTGTGAGTCACTCGGCCCTTTCAGCTCTAACGCACAAGATTCTGAGAACAATATATGTTACTAATCAAGCAAACAAACAGAAATTCTGACTTTGATTCTTAATAGTATCATTGAACAGGCATTATTTCTTTCTCCAGAGTGGAGAAGTTGATCCTGGAATAGAATTAAATGCTGGTGCGTTGTGGCCTCGGGAAACAAAGGATTCCAAAGAGGACTACCAACCAGACTGCATGAGATCGTACACGTAAAGCGCAACACCTGGAGGAAGAGCGGGACGCACAGGGCACACACGGAAAGTCAGCTCTCACTACTGGAACGATTGTACTAAGCTGCGGTCACTAAACAATCAGTTTTAGGTTGGCTCTCCAACGCTGCCAACCAGAGGAGAGTTGACAGTCACTGAACTGACTGGTCTCTAACAATGACATGGAGATGAAAATGGAAGTGCTTTGAAGTATCAGCCCCCCTGAACATCGTTCTTTGGATTCAGGAACTTGTGGCTGCTTTCCATTGAATTCAAGCTCTGAAACGCCGTGTCCATGTGCACAGAACTCCCATTCTTCCCTTCCTAACTGTTTTTTCCTTTGAGCCTATCAACTGTTTGTTTCTCAGACTTCATGACTGAGACTACCTTATCACTTCAGTCTCTGTCCACCCCCTTGGTCCCGGACATATGGCCAGAAGAACCTGGTTTGTAGACAAAGTGCTCACCTTGACCAAGCTAATATCAACTTCAGGCCAGGTGCTTACGACCATCCATGCTAAAGTTTTCCGTGGATAAGTGGGTGTCCCACTGCTGGCTCTGCCTTCTTTATAGTGTGGTTTGGAGGAGAGAATGAAGCAGATGAAACACAGCACGTTGAAATGAATGTGTGGTATTCATCTTAGGTATACTTTTACAGGGGAAGAAATGTCTCAGAAAAAGGATACCTCTTCCAGCTGTAATTTGGTTCATATCTTTCTCCTTATCTCCACCATATCCCAGGTTATAAAACATGACACCCAGGTAAGCAGTGGCCTATAGGATTTTGAAGAAGTTCCTAATGTGTCCACAGAACAGACTCTAATCTATTGCCTGGAAGAAAGCTGCAAATATTCTAACATAATAATCAAGTGTTCAGAGTGATCCTGACTCAGAGCACAGCAGCCCCTTGGGCAGAAGGGCAGTACACGTTTGCTCAGGTACACTGCTCGGGAATGAAACAGGTAGAAACGAGACAACTTGTCAAAATCATCTTTTTTAATCTTCACTAAAGAATCATCACTAAGTTTTTATGTTTTACTTTTTCAATAGCCAGAATCCCATATGACAAAGAAATGCACTCTGTTTATCTTGGGACTGGTTATTCTTGAGAACAATTATGTTTCAGATTTCCCAGAAGAGGGATTTTGGTGGCAAGAATCCACACCGAGGCCAATAAGGATCTACAGAGAACGGCCTTTACAACCACACACACATCACAGCACAGTGATGACCCATCTGCTCCCCAAACAACTGTAGTTGGCAACAAGGCATTTCCAAGCCCTTCTCTGAGAAGAAACTACTTTCCCAAGAAGCTGGCTTTAAAACTATAGCCCTTCCCTTAACTTGCCAGTGGGTTAAGGAGCTCATTTAACTGGTGACTGCCAGAGGGAAGGGCAGTGGGGGCGGGTGGTAGAAGGTATAGGAGGGATAAATGATGATGGAAGGAGACTTGACTTGGGGTGGTAAACACACAATATAATACACAGATGATGTAAGTAGAATTGAATACCTGAAACCTGTATAACTTTATTAACCAATGTTACACCCCTATAACTTCATTTTTTTTTTTTTTTAAAAAAGGAAGTTATTTAACAGTTCCATCCCTACATCAGGCTCTGTGAGCAGTGCAGTTCAGCAAACTAAAGAGGAGCAGAGTTTTGGTTCATTCAGGGGCATACACCATAGATGCAGTAGGGGAGCTCATTTTAGATGCAATATGGCTCCCGGCAGTAAGGTGTCTGGGAAATGCTGGATACTCTGTTTAACACTCTGTAGCCTCAGGCTTGGCTAACTACCCGGAGAACTGGAGTGCTACCCAAGGATAAATGTCAGGCCTCTGGAAGGAGGTTCATGAATGTATACAGTGTGATAACTGCCTGATGTTATCTGTTAATTTAGGATTCATTGTTCTTTCTGGTGGTCTACGTGACTACCCTATAGGGGGGTTTTACTATTAACCCCCTATAAAAAGGGACCCTATCCTGGGAGGAGTGTGGATCCTTCCTGGGCGGCCACACTGGGAGCAGCTACTTTGCCAGAGTAGGTTTCTCCTATTAAAGCTCTTATGAATTTGAATAAGCCTACATGTCAGTTCTTCTGAATCGATCCTGAATTGAGACTTTTGGGGCTCTCCCCACAACAGAAGCTATTTCCCGTTTTTTTCAATATTTTTAAAATGGCAAATTCTGTTTACGGGTTTGACCTTGGATTGAAGCTATAGTTCCACCCAGTTCCCCACAGTTCCAGTTGCACTTTTAGGGACTTTGGTTTCTAATAAGACTATTGGGAGGAGCTGGGGAGATCCACCTCAGTGAGAAGACTCTGGCCAGCTGGAGTCAACAGGGAGGTTTGCTCTCCCAAGGCTCCTTGCATAATGCCCAGGCCAGCCAGCCAGCCAGCCAGCCAGCCACTAAGCTTGTGGGGCTGAGAACCACAATCCTTTGAAAGATCTTGGCAATTTGTGCCTGGGATGTGAAGCATTAATTCTAAAATCAAATAAAGATCCCGTGGTGTTCTTCAAAGAAATACGGTGTGGCTCTATGATAAAACACATTTGTTTTCAAGCTCTGACCTCTGGGAACTTCAACTAGCTTCATATTTCAGGCTGACACTGCTCACAGGGTACTGTCTAGTTGTCCAAGCACAGCCAGTTATCCATATATTTCCCAGCCTCCCGATCAGCTTTTAGCAGAGGGAGGCGAAGGGAGTAAATAAAAGAGGAGAACCACTCATTAAATACACTTCCCTGCCTGAATCCCTCGAGGAGAAGCCCTGGTAATTAAGTCTAATGAGATTAAAGTAACTTAGAACTCTTCATTTTCCCAGCACTGTAAAAGTAAATCTGTGATAACCAGAGTGTATGCATTAAATCAAAGTCAGTCCCTTTTCCTGTAATTTAATGGCTTCCTCACTCACACCTTGGCCCAGGTTGGAGAGGGGAGGAGAGGGCTGCCAGGCTCTTACCCGCACTTTGCTCCATCACTTCTTTCTGACACATGTCCTGAACGTTCACCGTGCAATTCACGATGAACTCCGGGGAGGAGCAGTCGTTGTTCAGCTGGAATTCTTCACACTGGTAACACTGAATTTGCAGCGCAAAGCCTGCGGGACAGAAATAGTGGGGTTCAGATCCAGCCCCTCCAAAGATCACTGGGATGCCACGACCCACCCCTGCCCATCCAGCCGCTGTAGTGCTAGGGCTCCGCGCTGCAGGGTTTGGAGTAAAGCCCACGTGGCTGAAGCCGGCAGGGGGCGGCGCGGGCACCAGGGTAACGTGGAATTCTGCCCGCTACACCTGGACCCACGCTCCTGTAACAAAGAGCCGTTGCAACACCACACCTGGCCTTTCCACGCGGAAGTTGCAAGGAGGGGTATACAACCCCAAGAGCGAAGTAGCTCCAGAGACAAAAGTCAGCTTCAGTCTACGCAGAACGGCTTGCCTAATTGTTAATTGGTTACAAATTACTTACTATTTTGGCACCATTCGCGGTTGTAGTCGCAGACTTCTTTTTAGTTTTACTTAATTTGTGAAGTCCGAATTCCTGTGCTGTGGCTCCGAGACTCCCTACACGACCACTCGGGGACCTGGGAGGAAGTACCGGGCACAAAGTACTACTGCGCCCCAAGTTCCCGGCCTTTCTCAGGGACGGTTCCCGCAGCAGCAGGAGTGGCCGCAGCGACTGCGGAGGAGCGTGTGTTATGCTCGTGCGTGTACCCCGGGCCGCGACACACTACAGCCCTTTCTTCCGGGCTATCAGGGAAACCGTTTGGTTAGAGTCCCTGGTCGGGGTCTTAGCTCTGCAAAGCTCGTTCAAAAGATGGTCGTGTACTGGAAAGAAGGAGCGAGACGTTTTTGCATCTCTCATCCCTCAAGAGCTGCTCTGCTCGGATCTGCTCCCGCGCAGATGAGCCTGGTTCCCCAAGCTCGCCCCTCCCTGCCCCATGTCGGTCGCGCTCGGAGCGCACCAGCACAGCCCCGGCGCGCCCGGACCATAGGCTGCCCAGCGCGCCGCTCACCTGTCGGCGGCGCCACTCCCACGGGTTGCTAGAGACGCCTGACAACTTGGCGGGGCTAGGGGTTATCTGTCCCTCTCCCTCTGGGAGGCCCCAGCACCGCTCGGACCCTCCCACATCCCCAGTCCTTCTTCTGACAGTGCAGCCAGAGAATCGAGCATCTGCAGCTCGAGTCCTGCGAATCCGCGGCTTCTGCCTCTCCTCCAGCAGCGCGCGACTTGAAGACTTTCCCATCCAGCGCCTCTGGGCACCAGCCGCCGCCGAACTCCAGCTGGGCAATTTCTGCGCAGCACTGGGCGCCCAGAGGGCGAAGGGGCCGGCGGTAAAAGCGGTGCGCGCCCCTGCCTGGGCTGCTGGCCTCTTCGTCTTACCTTGAAGCAAGAGCAATCCGCAAAATGTTGCTGCGATGCCGAGGATCCACATCCTCCCGGAGCCGCGCGGCCGGGAGCGGGCAGGTGCCTCAGAGGCGGCGACCGCGTAGGAGACGGCCCGGGCCGCAGCGGCTGTGGCTGCCGAAGCTGCTGTGGCCCGCGCTGCTGTCGCCGAGGCGACCGTCGCCGCCGAGAGGAGCCGCAGGTGCCGCCAGCGGCGCCCTCATCGCCCGCGCCGGGGCTCCCGACTGCTGGTCGCCGTTCCTGTCGCGTGCTCTCTCGGGCAGAGCACCGCGTCTCCAGAGTTGGCGGCTGAGACTAAGGAACTACTGGCGATCCGGAGCACCCAAAAAGTCTGGCCTCTTCTCCCCACCTCCCACTCCAGGCACCACGTGACGGCTGCCGAGTTGGGGCGGGGGTGGCGGGCGGGGAAGACTGAGACTGTCTTTCCACGTCCCCGCCCCCTATCTATCGCCCTCTCCTCCAGCCTCCGCACGTCCCTAGGACAGGGAGGCCAGGAGGAGAGAGTGTAATGTTCCGAGTTGGAGAGGCTGGAGATTGGTGAAGCGTGAGAAGGGCGCAGCAGGTGCCGTGGGGACTAGCCCGGCGCTGACTGCGGGACCTGCGAGGTGGGGTCGGGAGACTGCGTGCCCGGCGGGCCCTCTGCCCATAGGTGCACACTCCCTACCACCTCTACGCTCCGGGGGCTGGCCAGTTCCCCGATGCTGGCGGGTTCCCAAAGGCAGGGTCTGCTCCACCCATCTGGGGCTGGGGGCGCGCTCCTGTACACCGGACAAAGTTGCACACCTGCAGACACCCTAGGGTGTCCCGCGCAGCTGCGCCCTCTCTTCCTCTGAGTAGCCCCTCGGTCATCACCAGGCTTGGCTTCAGCTGCAGCAGGGTGGGCGGGGTGTGGCGGGGCCCCTGCCCTGACTGGCGCGCTGACTCGGAGCAGCCCTCCCTCCTTCGTCAGCCTGCGCGAACCACTGGAGGGTGCGGTGACACTGACCTGGGAGAGGGCCGCCCCGGGGAGTACCGTCGGGACCTTCCACTGGAAAGCAAATTGCAATGAAGAAGGGAGTTTCTCTCCTCTATCACCTTCTTCAAAAGGTCGGCAGCTTCATCCTGTTCTCCTCAAAGTCACGGGTCATTAGAATATGCTCCCGCACCCGCTCCTGTACCGCGCCTTCCCAGCCCAGGACTCGGTCGCCGGCTGCTCCGGCCCCTTCCCTACCGCATTCTTCCTCTCTTGTTCCAACGACCCACCTTGAGTACTGCCTGGGACGCCACGGTGCTGCGCTTGCTGCGTTCGCCTTCGTCGCCGCGGAGCTTTGCAGCAGGTGGTACGGGAGCCCGCTGGCCCTCCCGCCCGCTGGAGAGCCTAGTTGCCCCCGCCCCCAGTCCCGCACGTTCCCACCCGCTCCCAAATCCCTAGGGAGCATCCATTTCCGTGGAAATAGCTTCATAAGCGTTGCCACTCTTCACCTTCTCCTGCCACCTCTTGGAGGCAGCTCTCGCGGGCCAGTTCGCCGATCATTTATTTCCCCATCCTGCCGGCGAGCAGGTCTGGAAATGGGCTTAAAAGATTTTCCTGTAATTCCTCTGCAGAGATCATTCCATATCTCCCTCCGACTCCTCGCCCTTTGCACCCCCTTCCTTTCATTTCTAGCTGGTTAACCCCTCGGGGAGACTGAATTGCTTTGACCATTAATTGTTTGTCTGCAGACTCTGACAGTTGGCTCAATTATTATCTCTGGAGCAAGAGGGCCAATTCATTCCTTGGGGAATACATCCTTGGAGCGCATGTGCGATTCAAATAACTAATTGGGCCAAAGGCTCCTTAAACAAGTTCTTTTAAGCTTTCAGAGGGTTCTACTGTGATATGACTTTTATTCAGAAATGAAACAAAAGAATGTTTAAAAGACTGAAAGACAATGACACTTTACATAATTTTCATTTAAGACAAAATTCAAATATAACAAATTGCACAAATTTACCAAATAACACTGATCATACAATAGTCTTTAAAGAAACGAGTGTGTACTAAAGTAACCATAAAGATCCTAAAAATATTTCTATTATGCCTAATTTACAAGCTCCTGTACAAAAGCAATTATAAATAGTTCACATCTAGAAAATACACATAACCTTTAAAATAGAATTTATCCTTACATATATAAACAGACTTTGTAGAAAAGAAGTATATTAAAAAGTAAGAATTTTTCATAGCACCAACCATTTAAACATTTTTTTTTTAAAGTGAACATTGCAAATAGAAATTTGCTTTCATTCTAGAGTGCCCCGATTCTAATAAAAAGAACAGGAAAATAAAAATCAACAAAAAATGTTATAAACCAGCCCTGGCCAGTTTGGCTCAGCGGTTAGAGCATCGGCCCTCAGACCAGAGAGTCCCGGGTTCGGTTCCCGCTAAGGGCACGTACTTCGGTTGCAGTTTGTCCCAGGCCCTGGTTGGGGTTGTGTGGGTGGCAGCCACTCGATGTGTCTCTCTCACGTGGATGTTTCTCTCTCTCTCTTCCCACCTCTCTCCCTCCCGCTCTATCTGAAGATAAATGCAAAAATGTTCTCGGGTGAGGATAAAAAAAAAAAAGTTACAAATCATAGCGAAGGACTAAGTAGAATAGGATATAAGGAAATGTTTGCAGGGAAAATCTGCTGTTGAAAATATAATTAGGTCACTTCTGATACACATCCCTAGGGATCAGTGTCACACTTCAGTACCCTTTACATTTCTCAGCAGAAGCAGAATTATACTTATTACTAGAGCCTGAATCGTTCTGGCAACAATTTTGAAATTGCACTAAAATTGAGATTGTGAGTTGGAGATGACAATGAGCCTCTACATTTTGGCAGGCCCTGTTTTAGGTTTACAGAGTGTACCCACAAATAATTGGAGCACTAGGATGATGAACTGAACAAAAACTTTAGTTGGAATTTAAAAAAATATATTATCATCAACTTCTAAAAGACTTAGTACATCATTTCAAGAGCATGGCACTGATTCAATTTATTGCTTTTCTCTATTTTTTTGTGCTACAAATATAATTCTTTTCCAAAAAATTTACAACTTCTGTACAAGTATTCAAAAAAAAAGTGCAAAATTAAGTCTTCTGTATCATGGGTGTATTTACTTTTAATCGTTATGAAACACAACAAATGGAGTCTATCCTTATTGCCCTGTAAGAGAAGAAAGCTCCAGTGGGTTGCTTGCTGTGAACCTGACAACACTCTGGTGTTGTAATAGTTTATTGTTGTCATCTCTACCTGCTCCCTCCCAACCCCTGTTTCTTAAGTGCTCAATTTCCAGCTCTCTAAAGGGGCCGGGTGGGGGAGTCCTTTATGCATCATTTGAACCCTGACTCGCACAGGAAGAGAAGCTATCATATAAAGAATCACTCAAAGATTCCAAATTGTCTACCCTGGGCTTGTCTGAGCTACTCAAAGATGCCTCTTCATTTTTTTCTTTTTCTTCGTTTCGTCCTTCAACCTTGTTCAGACACTTCTTCTCTTTTTCTAATAAAAGCACAGTATTGCTGTTATATTTATTGAATGACTCCAGGGAAATTTTAGATAATCTATTCTCAGGATCCTCTTTTGTTTCTTCAACTTGTTTCAATTTCTGCAATAAAAAGAGGAAAATATTAGAAACATATTTCTTTGGAAATCAAGTTATTCTATCCAATATTCCGTTATTATCTATAAAAAGTACAGTTTAAAGGGATAGAGAGAAGCTACAAGTCTTTAACAAGTTTCTAGTATAATTAAATGTAATAATAAAGCCAATTTCAGGGATAAATCAAGACTTGAGTCATTTTGCTGAGATAAATAGGCCCCAATTTGCAAACCAGTTAAGTGCCACTTAGTTTTGTTTTAAATGGATCCATTTGAAATTTGTTCAGGTAAAGTTCCTTATTTTTCTTAATCAAAGTTTCAGACTACTCCCTTTTCTTACTAAATATTATTAGTTATCCTGTTGCTAACTATGAATAGAGATTAAATTTCAGCCAGAAGTTAGTTATATGTAAAAAACAGAACAAATAAACGAAAATACACAATCCCTTAAATTGCCATGACATTTAAGTACATGTTAAATTTATCAGAAGCAAGGTCATGTTTGCATTTTGTCTCTTTACAAGTCTTAAGGTATTCTAAAGAGATCTCCAGGTCAGTGGGCATAGATTCTAGAAGCTCCAAAGGCTTAAAAATGATGGTAACAGGTCTACACCTTGGTAACCACAGCCCTCGAGGGGGTTCTAGTCACATCAATTGAAACGGGATATTTTTATAATGTTACTGGTAGTTCCTAGCTGGGACTTTATAAACATTGCAGTCATATTTAATAATTATTATAGGTCAGCCCTATGAACATTACTATGTTCAGTTGATCAAGTGGCTCCTGAAGTCTGAAGTGGGAGGAGAGAAGGAGGCACAGGAACAGAAGCCGCAGTGTGGAGGTGGTCACGCCACTGACGCATTTCTCATCTTTTCCTCTTTCACGCAAAATTCCATCCCAACATAGGAAGAAGTACGGACAGAGATGATAACAACAGCTACCATTTATTAAGCCTCCATTATATAAAAGACACTGAACATATTTTATCTATAAGCCTTTCACAAACCTGCAAGTTATACATCCCCATTTTAAAGAGGAAAACAAAGCTCAGAGTGACAGGGTCACTTGCCCAAGGTCACTCAGCAAGTGACAGAGAACAGAATTTGAATCCCTGTCTGGCTGTCTTCCATGCCCTCACTTTATCATGCTCTTATGTAACAACGGACTAGATGTCTGTATTTTTACATTTATTTTTCCACTCAAATATTCCACTTAGCTTGCAAACTGTCTCTGTCACTACCGTCCAAGGCTCTAACATATGCAATTCATTTTCTCAGCCCACCCCCCACATTGTTATAGAGGTGAAATGAGGAAACTGTGTTCTTTCTGCCTCGGGAAGACAGACACAGCCAACGACTATGGATCTTACATGTTAAATATTTTATTTATTTATTTTTAAAATTGAATTTATTGGGGTGACATTGGTTCACAAAACCATATAGGTTTCAAGTGTACAACTAAATAAAACATCATCTGCACACTGCATCATGTGCCCATCACCCCAAGCAATCTCTTCCCATCCCTATTATCCCCACTTTTGCCCACCTCCACCTACCCCACCCCCTTTCCCTCTGGCTATCACCACACTGTAGTCTGTGTCTATGTGTTATGTATATAGGCTTTTTGGCTAATCCCTTCACCTTCTTTCATCCAGTCCCCCAACCCTTCTCCCCTCTGACAGCTGTCAGTCTGTTCCATGTATCCATGCCTCTCTTTCTGTTTTGTTTGTCAGTTTATTTTGTTCATTATATTCCACATACGAGTGAAATTATATGGTACTTGTCTTTCTCTGACTGACTTACTTCACTTAGCATAATAATCTCCAGGTTCATCCATGCTGTCACAAAAGGTAAGATTTTCCTCTTTTTTTAAATGATCATGTAGTATTCCATTGTATAAATGTACCACAGCTTTTTTATCCAATAATCGATTGATGGGCACTTGGGCTATTTCCAGATCTTAGCAATTGTAAATAGTGCTACAATGAACATAGGGGTGCATATATTCTTTCGAATTCATGTTTTGGGTTTCTTAGGATATATTCCCAGAAGTGGGATCACTGGGTCAAAAGGCAGTTCTAATTTTAATTTTTTGAGGAAACCCCATACTGTTTTCCACAGTGGCTGCACCACTCTGCATTCCCACGAGGGTTTCCTTTTCTCCACATCCTTGCCAGCACTTGTTGTTTGTCAATTTGATGATAGCCATTCTCATAGGTGTGAGGTGACATCTCATTGTGGTTTTCACTTGCTTCTCTCTGATGATTAGTGATGTTGAGCATTTTTTCACATGTCTATCAGCCATCTGTATGTCCTCTCTGAAGAAGAGTCTATTCAGGTCCTTTGCCCCCTTTTTTTAAAATTTGGATTGTCTTCTTCATGTTGAATACTATTAATTCTTTATATATTTTAAAAATGAACTCTTTATCAGATGTATCATTGCCAAATGTGTTCTCCCATTCAGTGGGTTTCCTTTTCATTTTGTTGATGGTTTCTTTTGCTGGGCAAAAGCTTTATAGTTGATGTACTCCCATTTGTTTACTTTTCCTTTGTTTCCTTCACCCAAGGAGATATATTGGCAAAAATATGCTACCAGAGATGTCTGAGATTTTACTGCCTATGTTTTCTTCTAGGATTTTTATGGTTTCATGACTTACATTGAAGTCTTTTGAGTTTATTCTTGTGTATGGTGTAAGAAGGTGGTCTGTTGTCATTTTTTGCAAGTACTTATCCAGTTTTCCCAGCACCATTTATTGAAGAGCATCTCTTTACTCCATTGTATGTTCTTACCTCCTTTGTCAAATATTAATTGACTATAAAGGTGTGGGTTTAATTCTGGGCTCTCTACTCTGTTCTTTTGATCTATACGTCTGTTTTTATGTAAGTACCATGCTGTTTTGATTACTATGGCCTTTTAGTACAGCTTAATATCAGGTATTATGGTACTTCCAACTTTGTTCTTAAGATTGATGAGGCTATTTGGGGTCTTTTTTGGTTCTATATGCATTTTTGGAATGTTTGCTCTAGATCTCTGAAATATGCCATTTGTATTTTAATAGGAATTCTGTTGAATTTATAGATTGCTTTGGGTAGTTGTAGACATTTTAATGGTGGTAATTCTTCCAATCCATGAACATGGTACATGCTTTCACTTATTTGTTGTATCTTCCTCAATTTCTTTCTTCAATGTCCTATAATTTTCTGAGTCTAGGTCCTTGGTTAAATTTATTCCTAGGTACTTTATTTTTTTTTGTTTCAATGGTAAATGGGATTGTTTTCTTAATTTCTCTTTCTGATAGTTCATTATTGGTGTATAAAAATGGCACTGATTTCTGAATATTAATTTTGTAACCTACTACTTTGCTGAATTCACTTATTAAACTAAGTAGTTTTTTAGGGTTCTCTATGTACAACATCATGTCATCTGCAAATGATGACAGTTTTACTTTCTCTTTTCCAATCTGGATGCCTTTTATTTGTTCTTCTTATCTGATCACTGTGGTGAGGACTTCCAGCACTATGTTGAATAAGAATGGTGAAAGTGAACATTTCTGTTTTGTTCCTGATCTTAAGGGAAATGCTTTGTTTTTGCGCATTGAGTATGATATTGGCCATAGGTTTGTCATATATGGCCTTTATTATAATGAGGAATGTTCCTTCTATTCTCACTTTGCTGAGAGTTTTATCATAAATGGGTGCTGGGTTTTATCAGATACTTATTCTGCATCTATTTATTAGATCATGTGATTTTTATCCTTCATTTTGTTTATGTGATCTATCATGTTTATTGATTTACAAATATTGTACCAATCTTCCATCTCTGGAATAAATCCCACTTCATCATGGTATATGATCTTTTTAATGTGTTGCTGGATCCTGTTTGCTAATATTTTATTGAGGATTTTAGTATCTATGTTCATCAAGGATACTGGCCTATACTTTTCTTTCTTTGTAGTGTCTTTATCTGGTTTTGGAATTAGGATAATGCTGGCCTCGTAAAAAGCGCTTGGAAGTCTTCCCTCCTCCTGAATTTTTTGGAAAAATTTGAGAATAAGTGTTAGTTCTTTTTTAAATGTTTGGTAAAATTTGCCTGTGAAGCCATCTGGTCCAGGACTTTTGTTTGTTGGGAGTTTTTTTTATTACTGCTTCAATTTCTTTAGTTGTAATCAATCTATTCAGGTTTTCTGGTTCTTCCTGATTCAGTTTTGGAAGATTGTATGTTTCTAGGAATTTATCTATTTTGCTCAGGTTGTCCAATTTGTTGGCATATAGCTGTTCATCGTGTTTCTTACAATCCTTTGTATTTCTGTAGTATCAGTTGTTACTTCTCTTCTGTCATTTCTGATTTTATTTATTTCAGTCCTCTCTCTTATTTTCTTAATGAGTCTGGTTAATGGATCATCAATATTGTTTACCTTTTCAAATAACCAGCTCTTGGTTTCTTTCACTGATCTTTTGTATTATTATTTTTTTAGTCTCTATGTAATTTATTTCCACTCTGATCTTTATTATTTCCTTCCTTCTACTTACTCTATAGGCTTTGTATGTTGTCCTTTTTCTAGTTGTTTTAGGTGTAGGGTTAAATTGTTTATTTGAGATTTTCTTACTTCTTGAGGTAGACCTGTAATGCTATAAACTTCCCTCTCAGGACTGCTTTTGCTGTGTACAATAGATTTTGGGTTGTTGGTATGTTCAATTTCATTTGTTTCCAGGTAATTTTTAAATTTCTTCCTTGATCTCATTGTTAACCCATTCATTGTTTAATAACATGCTAGTTAGCCTCTGTGTGTTTGAATGTTTTTCAGTTTTTTTATTGCATTTATTTCTAGTTCCATACTATATGATAAGAGAAGATGCTGGATATGATTTCAATCTTTTTGAATTTGTTAAGACTTATTTGGGGTCCTAACATGTGGTCTATCTTTGAGAATGTTCCATGTGCATTTGAGAAAAATGTATATTCTGCTGCTTTGGGATAAAATGTTCTGTAAATATCAATTTCATCCATCCAATCCATTGTGTCATTTAAGGTCACTGTTGCCTTGTAGATTTTTTAAAAATTGATTTGAGAGAGAGAGAGAAATAGATCTGCTGTTCCACCCATCTATGCATTCTTGTATGTGCCCTGACAGGGGATTGAACCTGCAACCTTGGCATACTGGGATGACACTCTAACCAGCTGAGCTACCTGGTCAGAGCTCCTTGTTTATTTTTTTGTCTGGATGATCTATCCATTGGGTACATATATATTTACCAGGGTTATATCCTCTTGTTGGATTGATCTCTTTAGTATTGCATAGTGACCTTTTTTGTCCCTTGTTATAGCCTTTGTTTTAAAGTCTATTTTGTTAGATATAAGTATTGCTACCCCTGCTTTTTTTTCATTTCTATTTGCATGGAATATTTTTTCCATCCCTTCACTTTCAGTCTGTGTGTACCTGTTGTTCTGAGCTGGGTCTCTTTTAGACAACATATACATGGATCATGTTTCCTTATTCATTCAGCTACCTTATGGTTTTTGTTTGGAGCATTTAATCTGTTTACATTTAAGGTTATTATTGATAGATATTTATTGCCATTTTATTCTTTATACCTATCACATGTTAAATATTTAATAGAAAGAGAAAAGAAAAAGGTACAGAAGTGGATGATTTCAGTGTTCCAAGAGCACGCTCAGACAAAGGTTCTCTCTTTGCTTTGGGAAATGGAGTAATTCTCTGGGCATACTTGAAAAATCATCCTTGAAGTGGTGCTTATTTTATTATACTATTAAATTTCAGGAGCATGACTTACAGAGCTAATTTTCAATCTCAGATGGTTACCTTGAACCCATGGGTGGGCCGAGGAACAGACTCCTAGCTGATTATAGAAAGGTGGCTTCATAATCAGGAACAACTCCATGCAAGAGTCCCTATTCATGTCACACCAGTTTGGGGGCATTTTAAACAAAGAATTATATAGTACAATGCTAAAAATACACAGAGAGAGTAGGAAATGCTTTCATTATACTAAATGTGGGTAAATAAAGGGCATTCAATATAATTTTCTCCTCACCTGAATATCTTCTCTCTTTTTCTTCATTCAAGAACCACAAGCATTTTCCTTGACTATTTCTGATCAATACGGAGCTCAAATTATTCAATAAACATTTATTACAGATGCTATCATAGGGCAGGTAGAAGGTTTTGGTGCTGAGGATATAAAGCTGAATAAAATCATCCTGTGGAGGCAAACTGGGGCCCTGGAGGCAGAAAGACCTGAGCCTGAATCTCACTTTCACTGGCTGGGTCAGTGCCCTGAGCATCCTTCCTCAGGTGTAAATGGTAATAAGACACACACACCTTTATTTCAGGATTGACGTAAGTATTGGAAATACAATACCCTAAGTTCCTGACATATACTAATAGATGCTCAATAAATAGTACAATAAATAAATAATAGTAACATAGAATTCTTAATCTAGAACAGTGGTTCTCCAACTTTGTTCTCCAGGCCAACAACATCAGCATAACTTTAGGGCTTGTGAGAAATGCAAATTCTAACCAGATTTCCTACATCAGAAATGCTAAGGCTCAGCCAATTTTTAACAAGCTCACCAGGTGATTGTCATACATGCTAAAATTTGAGACTCACTAGTCTAGAAGACCTTGTAGTCTTGAAAAGGATGTGAATAGGATAACTCAGTGTATTAAGGTAGAGGGAGGAAAGAGATGTGTTTACTATTAAAACACCGCTGCCTGTCGGACACAAATCGTGCATCATGTTTTCGAAATGCTTCATGCTTGTAGGTCTGTTTCTTCAATTAATTATAACAACGTTATTCAATTGACTATAACAACACCTACATTTGCCAGGGAGGTGATGGGAATGAAGAAATGGTCCATTTTAAGAAAAATCACAAGGTCTTCCCAGTCTTTTATTTTCACAGTCCTGATGAGAGGTGAGTACAGAAATTTTTGGACTATAAGGACATCAGTGCAACAGGGCCAGCTGACATTCAGCCTCAGTTTGGGGGAGTGATAGGGAGTGAGGAGGACTGCAGTCAGCTCACAAGCAGGTGCCTAGTTTAAAGGCAGGTAAACCTTGTGGGATACTGTGGGTTCCGTTTCAGATCATTGCAACAAAGCAGGTCATAATCTCTTTGCTGGTGGAGCCTCTTGCCTTCAATTTGTAAAAAAAAAAAAAAAAAAAAAAAAAAAAAGCAACATCTGTGAAATACAATAAAACAAAGCGCAATAAAATGAGACTTATCACTGCTGTGCAGAAACGCGGGTCCAGATCTTTTGATTTTAAAGGTGAGGCCATAAATCTAGAACAATATTTGCTTATATTTAAAATCCTTTGATTTTTAGTTATTTGTTTATATTAAGAAAAAAATCAAACAATAACCACCAAGAAACCCCTACTATTTATTACAAATTGCAATTTTTCATTGTTTCAAACTTCTGAGCTAGAGATCATTTTCTATACTTCTTTATTATGTGCTACCACATCCCCTCATCTCCCCTCCCTCACCAGATTTTTCCCTAAATGTCTAACCCAGCGATTTTCAACCGGTGTGCCTCAAGAATTTTTAAAACATGCAATACCTGACTATTTAGTCAGGGGCACTGACCTCTTTTCCTTAGACTGTCAAATTAAAATGTGACAACAGCTGCCTGGCCAGTGTGGCTCAGTGGTTGAGCGTCGACACATGCATCAAGAGGTCACCGGTTCGATTCCCGGTCAGGGCACATGCCCAGGTTGTGGCCAAATCCCCAGTGAGGGGCATGCAGGAGGCAGCCAGTCAATGTTCTCTCTCATTGATGCTTCTATCTCCCTCTCCCTCTCCCTTCCTCTGTCTCTAAATTCAATAAAGAAAAAAAAATTTTTTTAAATGACAACAGTCAACACAACAATAGCCATCTGGTGTGAATGAATCAAAACTATACTAATTTTTTTGTCAGATTGGCAAAAAATATATTTTTAGTGTGCTGCAGAATTTTGGTAATTAGTTTATGTGTGTCATGAGATGAAAAAGGTTGAAAATCGCTGGCCTAACCCAATGCTAAATTGTCAGTAGATTCTCAATGGACACTTGATGTTGGATTCAGCTCTCCTTAGCATCAGCAGAGTCAACTGGTTGGCTTGGGTTTCTCCAGTGGCCCTGCTAGTTAGGTATAAAAACACTAAAGTAGCTTACTTCTCTGACTCCAATCAGAAACATACCAAACTAGCCTCAACTCTGTCTTGCCAGATCTCAGGTATTTTAAAAAATTTGAAGTCAAAATTTTAAATTTAAATTATAAGGAGGGTTTGAGGTCAAACAGGAATGTGCTAATGTAGTCTGTTGAATGAAAACAAAATAGTGCTCATTAGTTTGCAGCAACTGTGTGCAAAGGTGCTTTGCAAACTAATCATGGTAATAACAGTTAGCATTTAATTGAGTGCCTGTTCTGTGCAGACATTCTGCTAAGCACGTTGTATGGATTATGTGTTTTCATGCTCACATCAATTCTAGGGGTAGGTATGTTTATTATCTCCATTCACAAGCAATCAAAGCTTGAGGAAGTTAAGCAACTTGTTTAAGGCTATGTAGCAGTCGTGATAAAGTCTGGATTTGGACGGAGCAATCTGCCTACAGAGCCGAAGCTCTTAACCTCTGTCTTGGAAAAGAACTTTACAAATATCAGCCAGTATTATCTTTAAGGGGAGAAGATAAAATAAGAATTACAGAACAACAACAATTATTTTTGTTACAGATGTTTCTCCCTTTCCCCCCCTAGACACCCTCCTCCCGATCCTGTCCTGCACTCCCCCCCTACCCCGCAGCATTGTTGTCTGTGTCTATTGGTTATGCATATATGCATATAAGTTCTTTGGTTTATCTCATCCCTCTCCCCCACCCCCTTCCTCTGAGGTTTGTCAGTCTGAACTGTACTCCTTCCTATGTATTTGGGTCTATTTTGTTCATCAGCTTATTTTGTTCATTAAACAATTATTTTAGTAACAAACCCAGTAAAGATTTGTGTTTGATGACGATGTGTAGGTTCTATAAGACATATTCATTTCCTTCATATACTATGCTTCACCAAAATTATGATAAAATCAATATACTACATTTGTCACCTATAGGTGGCAACAGTTGTACAATTCACTTTCTGGTGGACTTTTTATTGCACTTGAGAACAAAAGTAGGGCTAAACAGGGCAGGTGAGAATATATTTTCTAGTTTAAAATAAATAGTTTTGCATATTCTTCAGATATTTTCCTGTCTTTAGTGTAACCATGGCATTATTAGCGATAATTCAAGCAAGGAGTAGGGACATATTCTCCAGAAATCCCTTGAGTCAGATGGCCAATCAATCAAGCCCATCTGCTATGTGACTGGTTTCATGTGAATAACTGTGTGGTCTTGGTTCTCAGAGGAAGTTTCACAGACAAGGACGCTCTTGGAAGCATTTTTAAGGGCAACTACGATGAAGATGCACAGTGAGAGGGAAGGCATTCCAAGAAACTCCTATTGCATCTGTAGACCATTCTTGTCTCCTCAGTCCAGTAGTTGCCCAGATTGTCTATCTCTTGCCCTTCTAGATTCTGTAATAGGCAGAATCACTATAAAGACAGAAAAACAGATACAGATACGCCTATCCCATGGTGTTTGAAGAACCCCAACTAGATTCAGGAAAGTATCAGCGCAGCTTATAACCTGGGGTTATAAATAATTTGTATCCTGGGTCATAAATAATAAATAGCTTTTATTTCCAAAGGGTTTTTCCATCATGATCTCACTGCTCTTACATCAGCCTGGAAGGTAAGGGATGCTGATGTCAGCTGTCCTTTACATGGAATATTTATGGAATTTGTGGTTCACACAAATTCAAATTCAGGTGAAATTAGACCTGGAAATTTGATTTCTTAATTTTCAACACAGAAATGCATACCATTTTTCCCCCATGGTCAACAATAATTATGGAGCAGAGATTCTGACTAGACCAATATCCTGAACACAAGGAAGGACAAAATAGAAGGCAGTGTGCACTCTTGCCATAAGGAAAAGATGGGGAGACTATATAAGGTGATACAGAAAAACCGAAGTGATAAACCAGAAAAACATATATGCATAATGCTATCAGCTTCAAAGAGACACACTTTATATACGTACAGCCAGAAACTCCTGCCCATAGTAGGGGAGAAACAAGTAGCAAATTCACGACACAGTGCAATGAATTATTGTTCCATGATGAAGGCTACTCTTTCATTATTTCAGAGACATTTCCATCAGTTGATTATATCTTGAAAATATTGGTTAGTATGTCTACTGTACAATGTCAGGAGAGATTCAAATCTACTTGTGAAATTCAGGCAGCATCATCCTTCAGCTGGGCGCTCAGACTAGCAAAGAGGACTGAGCTCCTCACACACATTAATGTAAACAATATCTTCATCAGCATAATTTCTTATTTCTCTATTGCTACAGAGCATCACTGCCAATCAGTTCAGGAATATGTGGTAGGAAATAATAAATACATTTGTAAAATGTTTTCATTACATGCCAGTAGTTGAACTCATTTCATGAACTATCTCATTTAATCCTTACAGTAACCCTATGAGATAGTACTTTTATCATCCCCATTATACAAATGAGAAAATATAGGGTAGAGAGGTTTAAATATTAGGCCACATACACACGACTAACAAGTTAGGGAGTCAGGGTTTAAGAAGCAGCAGTCTGACTACAGAACTTGGGATCTTAATTACTGGGCCAGGTATTTGGATCCAGTGGTTCGCTCCCGCCACGGCACTAATTGGCTGTGTATCCCCTCGGAAGCCGAGTTTCTTTATGTTGAATTTTTTTAGACTCTCCCTGCTCTGTAGAGCTCTATGACTCTAAAATATTCTTAATCGGGTGTCTTCTGGGCCTCTGTTATTGGAATTTGATGTGGCACAATAAAGAACTCTCCTCCCCACTTCTCAATGAATTGGATAAAAGTAAAAGGCTGATTGGAGGCTAAAATATCAGCTTTATTGTTGAGAAAGCTCATAATGGAGAATGATGTTTTTATCTGCAAGGAAGTGGGTTTCCTAACACTAGGCTCCAGAAAGAGACAGGCTTAGTAGCTAGCAGTCCCGGGCTGGGGGCAAGCGCACAGCAGCGATTTTCAACCGGGGTGCTGCGAGAATTCTTAAAACCTGCACCACCTGACTATTTAGTCAGGGGCACTGACCTCTTTTCCCTTAAGTTGTCAAATGAAAAAAATGACCACAGCCAACACAAGCATAGCCGTCCGGTGTGAATGAATAAAATTATACCTATTTCTTTTGTCTGATTGGCAAAAATATAGCGTATGTTTTGGTGCGCCGCAGAATTTTAGTAATTAGTTTGTGTGTGCCATGAGATGAGGACGGTTGAGTGTCACTGCCCTGCAGTCTGAAGGAACAGAGCAGAATACGTGCTTCTCACAGCCTGACTCCAAAGGTGGGAAAAGCAGGAGGCGAGCTGCGACTTCCCTGCTCCCCCCCTGCATTGGAACTGAACACGCCGCCTCTTTCTCCTGAGACGGGAAGGAGAGGGGCTCAGAGAGGCCGGAGTGTTACCCTATGGGGCTCCCTCCTCATGGAGAGAAGCTGTGTCACCGCCACCCAACATTTGTCATGACATACAATGACACAGATTTTAACTGAACATTCATGCATCAGGGCCAGGAAGGTGCAGGAAGCACCAATTGAAAAAAAATCAAATTTATAAATGCTTTGTCACTTAGTTGTAATTAAGAATTTTTTAACTAAGAAAAAAGACACAGAAACAGTCCGAGACTGCAGTGAGTTGGGTTGGGCAGAGAAACCTCTCCGTGGATGACAAACTAGGAGGAAGGTGACTTAGCGGATGAGAAAGGTGGGAGCGCTTCCATTTGGAAGCAAATAAATCAAATAGAGGAGACAGTCTGGCCTGTTCTGGGCTCTGGGTTAAAGTTGAAGGTGTGATTCCCCCATCCCTATTCTGATGTGCAAATCTTGGGCACGGGGAAGATGGATGCAGGGCAGTTATGTGTTATGCTCTTGCTGTGGGCATAAGCAGGAGGCATTTTAATTCGGGGTCTCTTAGGTGAAGATCGATGCACACGGCAAAGTCTGTGTGAGTGAGATTTGCTGGTGGCAGGCCAGCCCGAAGGGCAGAGACGCAGCTGAAGTCATTTCTCCTTTCTCAGAGGCACTGGCTAATCTCGCCTTTAATGCCTCCTCGTACTGGAGTCCTGGCGGAGCCACTTTCTGGATGACACATAAAAATAGATAGAGTGACCTTTGGTGAACACTAGAGACCCTCCAGACTTTCTAGTGAGTTGTGGTGTTAACCCTGTTAACCTGGTCAAATTCCAACTTGGATAATTGCTTTCTCCCAGCACTCAGTTCCCTCTGTTACCTCAACGGGACACATTACTCTTCACTTGCCCTTCTAAAAAGTTAATGTGACGTGTCAGTAATAGAGAGCCACCCTCTCCACCCAACCACACGCCGGGAGATGCAGTTTGGCACTTGAGGGCACTCTCTGTTTCTTCACTGGGGTCCTGAAGATTCTTCAGTATCTCCGGGGCAAACTGGTTTTATTAGGTGAAGGAGTAATTTTCTGTTGAGATGTGCTTTTATGACTGTATTATGGACTCTATTGCTGTCCTTACCATGATCAATGACTCTCAATGACCTCTGCTGGAACCCCTGAACCCCGAGGGGGGAAAATGAGCTGACTTTTGGGGGGAAAAAAGCTGAGAGAAGGTCAGTAGGAAGCTTAGGGTTGCCAGAAAACAATAACACCTTGTGGAAGGAAAAATAATTCAGCTTGGAGGTAAACTGTGGTCACAAAGGACATTTAAAGACTAGATCAAAATGACAGAAGGAAAGAGAAACCATTTATCAAAGAGATGGGAAATGTTCCCAGATATAGAAAATTAGGGGAGATGTGGGAAGAGAAAAAAGAATGCAAAGAAAATCACAAACCCGGCTTATCAGAGAAAGGCACTTGTGAAGAGGAAAGGCATGGGATCACATACTTCGGTGAAACGTGCCTGTGAACATGAGAAGACGTGTGTGTGTGACTTCTGTGAACTCCGACGTCAGTACCATCCCTGGGAATGTCCGTTTGGATCCACATATCTAATTTAAACTACAGGCTGGTCACCTTAAGTAATGCATCAGATTTGGTCAATATTGGTCAATTTCTCCAAAAGGACAATCTGCGCTGTTTTATGCTCACCTAGAATCAGGAAAACAAGCCAGCTCATCTACATCGGTGTGTATAATTAGCTTAACTAAATGGACCGTGCTTATCTGGGTTGTTAGATTTCTTTTCTTCCTCCAGCGTAATAATGTTAAGTAAAATTTTATTCAGGAGTGAGAATTGAACAGGTTCTGGGCCAGGAACTGCTAAATCTGTTCAATATAGTGTCAAGTTAATGATTCTGTCTGATGAGAGTCATAGGCACCACTATGAATAAAACAATGTATACACAACTCCCTTGGCTTAAAAGATTGATTAGCCATTTGGGGGGACTAATCTTTCCATCATTTCATGTCTGCAATGTGATACCTATCTAGCCAGCAAGCTGGGTCATGTCCGGCGTAGAGTCCGTGTGTTTGCAGCTTAAAGAGCCCACGACCCCTGTCAGGGAAGCCCAGCATGAGGGGCCATCTGTGTATTCTAGCAGCACACAGCTATGTTTTCACTCTGCAGTGACAGGCTGCTCCTACAAGAAAAAATAAAACTATTTTTATCTTTTCAGATGAATGTGAAAAGGTTATAGTTTTCTTTTATGGAAGTTCTCCTCCAAAAGGAACATCCCTAATACCATCATAATGATGGACATAAAAGTATACCTAAAAGTGGAGAGTTTTTATTATAAAGTATGCTGCCGGTGCCATAGCCAGGGAGAAACATTCTGTTATGCATTAACCTATAAATAATTAGGCAGCCTGGAATACTTCTACCAGCATTCGGTGGTCCGTTTGGGAGGCGCAGTGCCCTGTGACATCCAATCTGTTAGGCACTTGACAGCAGACTGGGAATCAAACCGCAAGCTAAGGTCCGTCCAGGAACACGCTGAGATGAGTACACGTGAGAATGTTCCCTCTACTTGTGTTTAAGGTATTCATCTCCTAATGCAACTTATGTTTCAGTTATAGGGCCAGTCAGTCTCTGCTTCGGATAAAGTTATTTCCTAAGAATATTTGACATATTGAGTCCTGAGAGCCAGGGCAACTCGGAATCGGCACACATTTATTGATCTCTGTGCTAAAGAGGACATTTCTTGGTGGGGATTGTTCTAAATATTTAGAAACATTAAGCTTTTTATTCTGTCTTGCGTTTTAGTTTATACTGGCAATTGCAAGAGGCTCTTACTCCTTGTTACCCAGTAAGCACTGGGGTCCTAGAATGGAAGGATGTGCTAGCTGGGAGAATGCCAATGGGAATCCACTTTCATTCTGGATTTCATCCCTTGCTCTGTCACAATATGACAGAGACAATCATTATTTCAACTCTGTACCCAGATTTTAATGAGTATTTAAATAAGGACTATGCTACCCCTGCCACATCATTTATTTATTCATTCGTTCATTCAACAGACATGTATTGAGACCTACTATGTACTAGATAGTGTTCTAGACACTGGAGATACAATGGTATATGAGACAGAGGTACTGTGCACATGCCCGTGTTTAGGATTCTTTAATATGATATCAATACAGACAAAGCTTTGGGTATATTAGGAGATGAATCCCTGAGCACTGAGTTAGAACAGCCTATCTGTCCTGCTGGCCTGATAATGGCATTTAGAACATAAGTATCCTGTTAAACTCAGAGTTATGGGTGTGCCCCTTTACCCCATCCTATTTTTGAGATAACTCCCTGAACTTGCTTAGCTTCTTTTGATCTTCTTCCTTTATTCTATAACATCATTAGGGCAAACGTTTTCATAGGTTACTATTTACATACCCCTTTCTTAACTTTTCTGGGCCTAGTTATCTCCAAAATTCAACATGCTGACATTAGAATTTCTTCTCTTTTCTATAATCCATATTGTCAATGAGTAACCAAGTTTTACAACTTGGTCTGATTCTGACACTATGTCTTGTGTCTCTTAGAGTTGATATCCACTGCATAGCAATAAACGTAGTCACTATTTGATTTATTTTTACTACGTCATTTCCTCTGGGGCTCATAGAGTTGACTAAGTTTTCTTTCTTTTTACATTTTTTTCTTTATTGATTTTAGAGAGAGAGGAAGGAAGAGGGAGAGAGATAGGAACATCAATGAGAGAGAACATGGATTAGCTGCCTCCTGCATGCCCCCCACTGGGGATTTGGCCCACAACCTGGGCATGTGCCCTGACTGGGAATCAAACCAGCGACCTCTTGGTGCATGGGTTGATGCTCAACCACTGAGCCACACCAGCTGGGCTCACTGAGTTTTCTATGTCTGCTTTTCCATGATGAAGAGACATATAACATAACATCATTTCAGAGTTTCACCTGACTTGCGGTGACACGGCTGCTTTCCAGTCCCATTGCTTCCTGGAAATCCAAGAACAAGAACCAAGACAGCGAGCTTCCCGTGGGCTACAATGTCACTGCAGAGAGCAGGCCCATGACTGGTGGTGCAGACATGTGCTCTACCCTTTTCTCACTTGCTTCCTGCAGCCAGCAAGGGCTGCCTCACCTGGCCGGAGCCAGTCCCAGGCAATCTGCTCAAAGTCAGAGTCCTATCTCCTCAAGACAGGGAAACTCGGTGATATGAACGAGTGTGAACATGACAATAGGGGCATTCTTAGGGGCAGCAACAAGACTGACTATTCAGGTGATAACCCCCCAAATAGTACTGGGTGTATCAAATCAAGAAGTTCATCTGTAGGGAGTCCAAATGATTGGTGCCTTAGTATAAAATTCTAGTAGCAGGCAGCACGCAGACAGATGCTCTTCATTCTCTCTCCTCCACCTGTAATATATTCAGTTGGCAAACTGACTTTTGCATTATAAAAAGTATTCTCTCCATGAACCGCCTGAACTGAATGCCACTTTATGAGGTTTAAGTCAGCCATCCGCTACAATAAAAATGAACTTCATTTTTGTGTCACATGCACAGAACAATTTAATTTTTAAATTAATGTAAAAGCAAAAGGTACCTAGCTCCAAGTGAAGAATGTCTGCCCCACATGACTGTGTAAACATAACTCGATTGCTAGGTGAATTAAATATGGATCAACAAAATCAATAGTTAATTGTGTAACTCAGGGTCTTTCATTTCAGATCTAATCTTCAAAGAAGGTCCAGGGGATGTTTGCCTTTGATTTTCTTAAAATATTATTTAAAACCTTTCTGTTAGGCAAAATAGTTCCCAGGGTCTTTACACTATTTCCATAAGTTATTTGGCTTGTGAGTAGCCAAGGTCATATTGATCGCTCAGCCTCTCCAGTTTTCATTTTAAAATTCAGTATCTTTATCAGTCAAGCTGCCTCTTTCTGGGTATCTGACTTGCACTAATGCCAAACAAACTTGATTGCAAAAATAACCCAACATAATCAGTTTCTCAGTACCAGACATGCATGCATTAGTTGTATTGCAAACTGCCCTTCGGTCCAGTGCATGATACAGTTAAGCAGTTAACTCCACACCCACACCCCCATCGGTAAAATACATTGTGCTGTGACGATGCATGATTTTGTGTGACATGACAAGAACATGTGGGGTCAGGATGACTCTGTGTGGATGAATATACTATCTGTTCTGATATTCCAAAAGGGGCCAGAGGGAGGAAATGCTGCTTGAATAGAACCAAAAAAATAAAATAAAATAGAATGCTCCCAAGCTCATTAGCCCAAATGGATGAGAGAAAGGAAGGAGGGCAGGCAGGCCTTCTTTGCAAAGGGACTAGTACAAGAACAACCAGAAGACCATGAGGTAACAGATGGATCGCCTTGACCCTTGTTATATTTCAGTGGAGCTAAAAATGTACTGTTTGAACTTATTTTCCCTTTCAAGTTAAGCCTTGCTCTCTCTTACATATTGTTAGAAGTCTTCATCCATTTTGGAGACTGAATGCAAGATAATTCTTGAAATAATGAATCATTTTTTCTTTTGCCAGCTTGTCCAGAAATCTCATGATTATCTTGCCGTTGCAGACAATGACCTCCTCAAAGAAGGCCTATCAAATGCTGAAGATAAATAATGAGAGGGAGTCTTTCTCCTGCCTCAAGGAAAACACTGCACAGAGGTGAAATGTTTGTGAAAGTGTCCACATGTTCACCCAGGATGGGCAGAGCATGCTCCAGTGAAACAGCTGCACGTGTTTGCGTGTGACCAGCTGCCCATTCAGCAGGACTCTCGCGCAGTGTCCTTGGAGGGACCTTGGGGGAGAAGCCTAAGCCCTTCACCCAGTAATGAAATGAATGTTTGGCAGATGACAGGCGGAGCACGTTTTAAACCTCTTGACTTGTGAGCAACTGAAGGAACGGAAGCTCTGGCTGATGCCACCTTCCAACGATCTGGAAAAACACGGCTCTGATTTACTAGGTCCCAGAGCTAAGATGAATCACAAGGAACTCTCCTTTTCCTCCCCCATCCCCACCTTCACACAAAGCAGCAGATGTTCAGGGAGTGAAAAGAACCTGTCTCTTGTACTCCCCATGGAAGCAAGGTCTTACAACTAGGTAGAGAGCTGCAACTGAAATAGCAACTTCCCCATGATTGTGATTCAAGCACTTTGGGGATGCCGGAAGTACAGCACCAGCCTTCGGGGCCCAAGTCAGCTGTCTGTCCATCCTTTCATGGCTCTTGTATGTAAGTGCCTGTGGACAGCTGAAGACACGGACTTGAACTTCAGGAATAGGTACAAGATCCTTCCCACATACTACCCTTCGGACTCCTTATCTTTGTCGAAACTCCTCCCTTTCCCCATAGATGGCTGATGCATGGCCTGGTTAGCACCAGGGGAAGAAAATTCCTTATCTTGGGCACTGGGAAGGGTCTGCCATAAGTACAAATACATGAATGGCATGAGTGGGTGAACTCAAGTGCTCTCGTCCCATTCAGAGGGGCACTGCTTATTCAACAAACCCCTCTGCAGCTCTTGCCACTGCCCTGAAGTCTGGACAGATAGGTTCTCTTAGGCGGGTGCCATTAGTAATGCTGTTTAACACAGGAGGGAAGGGAGGCCCAGGGGCTAGCATCCTGCCCAAGGCCCCAGCTGCAAGGAGCCAGCAGAGCCAGGGTTCGAAGCGGAGTCCAGCTGCAGAGTTGCCACCCTCAGGAGCACCCGCTGAGGTCTGTCTAGCCTGTGAGCATGAGGGCTCAGTGTTTCCAGACTTCTGATTTTTCAAGAAAAATGGCAATCTGGAAATCTTACGTGAAGTCTCCCAATGTTTATTTTAAAACAAGTGTGTGGGTCAAACAAAATGCATCTGTATTAATGTGTGATTCTTCCATATTACAACCCATCAAAACCTAGCAATAGTCAGAGAGCCAGATAGCCTGAAGTCCTGGCATGAAGGTCTTCATTCCAGCTACTGCCCTGGGGCAAGCGCATTTTAAACAGACATTAAACACCCCACAAAGCTTCTAAATTCCTTGCTTCTCCTCTCAAAACAAACACAAACAGAAACCCACCCAAAACAAAGCAAACATGCAAAACTTCAAAAGCCACTCTATGCATTAGGTTGCAGGTGACAGCTTTCTGATGTCCTTGAACTCACACCCAGCCCTCAGCCACCCTGACAAAGTCGGAATGGAGCTGCGTTTCTTTTCATTGCAAACAGATTTTCCTACCCTTTTTTTGGCCAGAAGGGGTGAAGATAGCCATGTCTATATCCCTTTGACAATCATCAGCAAAACACACATTTCAGAATATTTTTCTAGAAGGGGGTTTGTGTGTGTACGTTACCAAAGTTGGTTTTAAATGGCACGTTTCTTCAGTAAGAGCTTCTGAACTTATTCACAGAAGATAACTGCGTTTGCACAGGCCTGCAGTGCACTTGCTCTGCCTAGCATACCGATGCCTTCTATAGGCTTTTTTAAACGTATGTTTTTATTTCTTAAATATGTTTTTATTGATTTCTCAGAGACAGAGAAAGGGAGAGGGAGAGAAAGAGAGAGAAACATCGAGATCAGAGAGAAACATCGATCGGTTGCCTCTTGTATGCACCCTGAGTGGGGCCCGAACCCATAACCTGGGCACGTGCCTTCACCGGAAATTGAACCCAAGACCTTCCAGTGCACCAGACGATGCTCCACCAATTTAGCCACCAGCCAGGGCTATAGGCTTTTTAAAAACACACTGTATTTAGGTCAATTAGGAACATAGATCCAGTAATTAGTGTTTTTCCCGTGTCAACATGAAAAGCCAGTGATGAAATGGAAAGGCATTTCAGAGCTGCAGGGTCCTCTGTGGAAAGGGGAGGGGAATGAGGAGGAGAGAGAGGAAGTTTCTTCTCCCAGCCAGGCTCGGAAATCAACCCTCCACTCAACTAGGCAGTATCCGGGCAGTGTGGGGGCAAGGGTAAAAAAAAGCACTCTCAAAGGTCATGAGGATACAAACGACCCAGGCCTTAGAGGTAAAATGGAAACTGCTCAACAACACCTTGAAAGCAAGTCAGTAACATGCAGACAGGTATCAAGCACATTATTTAGTCAGCCCACTGAGGATGGCAGCAGGCTGGATTTTGAGCCCAGACAGGCAGTCAGGGCCTCCCAGTTCTGGCTCACATATCTTCCTCTTGCTAGAATGCCCTCCCCCCCTTTCAGGCTGGTCAGTTTGTCTCTGGAGACTCAGGTGGAGGTAAATCTCCTATGAATCCTTTTCGGACCAGGAGCCTTGACCACAGCCCCTTCTGTTCTCTCTTCTTCCCTGTGCACACGGCTATCCGGCGCCGGCCAGCCTTTGTTCTGTATGAAGGTTGCCACAGCTCAGCCTCCCACGTGGGTTACTATGACCCTATTTATCTTTGAAGTCCTTGTGCCCAGTACACATTGACACACAGACGGTCCATAAAGGTTAGTGGAATGAAGGAAAGATGCTAATTATATTTCTTATTTACTGGCCATCTTTTTTTCCCTATAACTTTTGCTTATATTTTACCTCTCTAACACACTTTCCTGTCTTTGAAAGTGATTGAGTTCCAAGGACAAGACGCTGTGCTCTGGTAGGGAATATTCATGTATTTCCTGAGGGGCGGTTGATGGTCTAATCACCCAGAAGACATCTAAGTTTTCTTTATTTAGAAAGTGGAGATAATAATTTCCCTAGTAAGTAAACAGGAAAATAGATTTAGATTTTCAAAAAAATTTGATTAACATACAACTTTCAAGGAGCCTTTATTTCTATTGCTGTAAACCAAGGTTAGCGTTTCAAATACATGAAATAAGTGGGGATTATGCTATCTAGCAATGAGAAGGCCGAATATGTTAGTGAGGCCTTTGAAACATCCAAGTAGTCTTACGTGAAGGAAAAAAATTCTCACTGTGCCAAAGTAAAATGGGGACTTGCCTTAAAATGAAGGTTTGGAAATACTAGGATAACTTAAAGAACACTGATGTCCTTAAAGAATACATTTCTGAGAGGACTGGAGTGACTGCCTCCCGGAAGCAGGACAAAGGGAAACCTCAGGGTGGCCTCGCAGACGGTGGGCGGGCTGCGCCCTCGGGGCACTGAGAGGGATGCTGTCCCAGGTGCCATTCCCACACACAGAGCTGGCACCAGTCATGGCAGTGAGTGAGAGGGCGGGAGGAAGACGATGACCTTTGCTTCAGTTATTAAAGTGAGAGGGTGTGCCCTGGCTGGCTTTGCCCAGCGGTTAGTGTCGGCCCAGGGATAGAAGAGTCACGGGTTCGATTCTGGTTGAGGGTGCGTACCTGGGTTGTGGTTTGGTCCCTGGACTCTGTTGGGGTGGTGCGAGAGGCAGCCAATCGATGTGTCTCTCTTGCATTGATTTTCTCTCTCTCTCTCTTTCCCCCTCCCACTCTATCTGAAGATAAATGGAAAAGTGTCCTTGGGTGAGAATAAAAAAAAATTTTTTTTAAGAAAATAAATGTGAGAGGGCTGGTGTTTCCCTTTGCTGGATTCAGTGCCTATGTTTCTCTGTCATGGGTACCTATGGTTCTTTTACGTGACTAGAAAAAATACTTTTCCTTAAGTCAGTGCTAAAGAAGTTACTGACAAACTGTCTCTTCAATGTGCCTGTTGGGTGGTATCACAGGATTATTTAAAATCATACTACTAATCCAGAGGCGGCTAAAATGACCAGCAAACTTCATAAAGGGATCTCCATAAAAAAGTATTTAAGTCCAAGCCTGCAAAGCCTGGAAACCTATGCACACACACAGACACACACTCACACACAACCACACACACTCACACACACAACCACACACACACACACACACACACACTCACATACACTCACACACACACACACTCACACACACACACTCACATACACACACTCACATACACACACACTCACATACACACACACACACACACAACCACACACACACTCACACTCACACACACACTCACACACCCATGCTCACACACACACACAACCACACACACACACACTCACACACACAACCACACCTTCACTCACACTCACATACACATGCACATACACACACACATCCAACCGCACACACACACACACAACCACACATACACACACACAACCACACATACACTCACACTCACACACACAACCACACATACACTCACTCATACACACACAACCACACACACACTCACACACACACTCACACACTCACACAAACCACACATACACTCAAACATACACATGCACACACACTCACACATACACACTCATCCAACCACACACTCACACACATACACAATCACACATACATACTCACACAACCACACACACTCACACACACACACACCCTCTCCTGATGCTTTCAGGGGCTGGTATAGAAATGCCATTTTAAGCAAGGAAAGAAAAAAGAAGAATCACCCCCCACAAAAATGTTTAACTGCAATTTGGTCTTTGGTCAGAGCCAATGAGCTCTCTTGCCATGAGCCAGCTAGAGAAGTGCGAGGGCTGTGCCCGCACAGGTCGGAATGCGGCCGTGATCAGTGCTGGGGCTCCAGTCAGGGGGACAGCACTCAGCCTTTCTCCCGCAACTCTGACGGACGACAACCACCACTGGCTCCCATCCCGCACGATGATGGGATGTTAACTGAAAATCTAATTAATCTGCGAGTGAATTATGACCTAAGAAATATACTATTTTATAATCAATTTAAAGTGAGTCCCTAACAGAAGATAAGATGAAGAAAAAACTAAAATTATAAGAGGTTGGTACATTCTGTTCACTATGACTGATGATTTTAAGGGGGATAATTTTGCAATCCATCACATTTTTGTCATTTCTAAAATCATGCCTCCCAATATATGCTGTAAATTAATTTAAAAATTTACATATTTATTAAAAATTGTATTGAAAACAGCAAGAAGTGAGCCCCATTTGAATAATAAAATAACTTGTTATTCCATGGGAGATAAAAACAAAAAAATTAAAAGATTTTCATTTTGAGGTAATAATCACATAAATTTACTATCCGAATTAGTTAAGCTAAGAATTTATATTCACCTGAGGCATCAACAGAGTATTAAAGATAATCCCCCAAATCCCCATTCTGGGGAGACGGAGTAGGTTTCCCAACATGTAGGAGCCATGGGGAGACAAACAGGGAGGTGAGGACCACGGCTCTCAGCCCGCCGGACGTGCATGTTGGGAGGGCTGCCCCCACCCTGGGGAGGCGCAGACAGAACCCACAGCCCGGCTCTTGGGTGGAGGAGCACTTGACTTCATTTCAAAACTCTTTCCAAAGAGATCCTTGACGTTACTTCGCAAAGCCTATTTGGACGTCCCATCCAAATGAAAAGCTCGCCCGAGGTACACAACATCCCAGACGTCTGCATTTGCCTTGGCTGCTGAGGGGCTGGTCACCAGCAGGGGCTGACTCAGGAGCAGGCAGGCAAATAACCCAAGGGCACGAGGTTGTAATTAGAGGGCGATGAGTGAACCAACATTCCCTCTAGATGAACCTCATAACAGACCGTCAGCTCAAAGAGCTGGCCCCAAGGTATGACCTGCCTAGATGCATCTCAGAAAGATGAAAGGGACAGAGGGAACCGAACTGGTGTGAATTGCCACGTGTACTCACTAGTGTAGTGGATGATCCACTGAGCCGAACTGACACGAGGCGATGCTCTCTTCAAAGTCCTGGGAGAAGAGCGGGAAGGAGAATACCGGTTTCCGTAAACTTCAGTGTAATCATGGCTGTTTCTACCTACAGGGATTCATGATAGACTGCTACCATTGTCTTGAGGACAACAGCAGGGATCCCTTTATGAAGTACTACAGGTGAGGGCTGCTCGCCCTGCCTTGGAGGTGCGGAGGGCATTGCTTCAGTGCAGACGTGGCTAACACCTGGCACTCACGTGGCTCCTATGAGCAAAGCAGGCACAGCTTGCCTATCTCTGTGCCCCTCCTCCCCGAACATGCATACAGCAGCAGCTGGTCTCCACGGCTCTGTCTCTGGCCAGATAGCCCCTCCCTCCCATGGTTCTAGCTCCCGTCAGATGGCCCATTGTCTGGGTTTTAATGTCGCCTTCTGCTATTGTCCCGCTATCCCTATGGAATGACTGTCACTTCCTGCAAATCTCTGGATTGCCTGCCTGTCCCCTGTTTAATTTCTCAGCTATCTGGGTATAAGTGATTCCCTGTATTAAATTTCTTTTATAGACACACCTAGAGTGGGTTCCCATTCCATGCTAGACCCTGACCAGTACAATTATCAAATTCTGTCAGCTCTACTTTTGAAACATATCCTAAATCCAGTCATTCTCCATTTGTTCTATGCTACCATGTTAGGCCAAGATATCACCGTCTCTCGCCTGGATGACCACAGTGGTTTCCTAAGTGGCCTTGGCGCTCCCCTCCTTGCCCTTGACAGCCTGCTCTCCACACGGCAGCCAGAAACAGTGACTCATGTCCCCTCGCTCCCTTGTTCAAAATCCTCCAACAATTTCCCTTTGCTGAAAATGAAACCTAAGGTTACTGCCACAGCCTCCAGGGTCCTATGTGCTTGGTGCCTAGATTCTTCTCCACCCCCGTCTCCTTCCTCTCTCTGTCTCTGCTCCAGCCAGCATGTCTGGGGACACAGCAACCATGCTACCTCAGGGCCTTTGCACTTGCTGTGCTCTCTGCTAACACACTCCTCCTTCAAGCAGCACATTTCAGTGTTTCACTTCATTCAAACCTCTTCAAGTCCCCTTTTCAGAGAGACCGCATCCAGGCACTCTGAAGCAGTACCCTCGTTATTTCCTATCCCGCTTGATTTTATAATAACCCATATCGCTACATGACATTGATTACATTTTGTTTACTGTCTTCTCTACTAAAACATAAAATCCATAAAGGCAGGACTTTATTTATTTATTTATTTTTTTGCACTTATCTTCAGATAGAGCGGGAGGGAGAGAAGGATGAAGAGAGAGAGAGAAACATCGACGTGAGAGAGACATATCGAGTGGTTGCCACCCACACGACCCCAATCAGGGCCGGGGACAAGCTGCAACCGAGGTACGTGCCCTTAGCGGGAACCGAACCTGGGACTCTCTGGTCTGCGGGCCGACGCTCTAACCACTGAGCAAAACTGGCCAGGGCAGGACTTTATTATTTTTAACTTGCTTTCCTCCTCAATGCCTAGAAGGTTGCCTGTCAAACAGTATGAACTCTATAAATATGCTTGAATCAATGAATAATAAGTTAGGAACCTATATCACACTGTGCAAAACAAGTGACACAAAATAATTAGTTGTATTATTAGAACGAAAGCAAACATATAAACACTTTTCAAATTAAGTCAATACACATGTTCAAAATGGAAGCCTGCTGCAAAGAGGGTGTTTCCCAGGAGTTATGGCACAGCTGAGCCCATGAGCGGACTGTGTCAGGGGAAGTGCCACAATCGTCCTCTCCCCACTGCACGCCCTGCCATCTCTGCCTCTCCAGCACTGCTCCTTAGGTCCTATGGTCCGTGTACTACCCAGTGATGTGGGAAGACTTTCAAACTTGCATGTGTTAAAGGGAACCAGGTAGTTTGTGAATAAAGTCCTTTGGTTTGCTTGTTTTAATTATAAAAGGTAGAAAAATATATCTGAGATGTCTAGGGTTATTGGCTCACCAACCACTTCTTGCCAGGAATTGTAGCTTGGAGCTACCACTTGTCTAAGGGGTATGATATCAAAAAGTCCTAAGAAGTCAGGAGGTCAAAGCTGATTTCTTCCTACTGAGGTAACAAGTCTTACTAATTCCTCTACCCTGTCATCTTCAATTTTTTTTGGCTTTGGGCACTCTGATGGGCTGAATTGTGTCCCCTGTAAAGATATGTTGAAGTCCTAGCCTTTGACACCTGTGAATGTGACTTTTTTGGATAAAGGTGTTTGCAGATGCAATTAAGATGGGTCATACTGGAATAGAGTGGGTCCTTAATCTAACATGACTGATGTTCTTGTAAGAAGAGGAGAAGAGGTACAGAGACAGAGATGCACACAGGCGGGAGATGGGAGGGGAGATGCACTCGTAGAGGAGGATGCCATGTGAAGGCTCAGACACACCCAAAGGGAGGGCGGCCAGCAATGGCACAGATTGGCGCTGTGCAGCTGCAAGCCAAGGAACGCCAAGGACTGGGGAGCATGCATGGCCCCGCCACACCCTGATTTCAGACCGCTGCTCCAGCACTGAAAGAATACATCTGTCTTCCTAAGCCCCCTGGTCTATGTATGTCATTAGTTCACAGCTACCCCAGGAGGCTTAAACAAGGACTCCCCGTTTACAATGCCCATCATCAACAGTAGTCTTTCAGGACACTGGCATTCCTGGTTTTATAAATTATAATACTACTTATGGGGTTTTTTAACTGATGGATAGAAAGAAGGCAAACTTTTTTTATGGCCTTTTTTCCCCCCTTTATTAGACTTAAAAATGGGATGCTGAAGATAAAAGTTTAATTCTGTGCTATGTAAAATTATGAAACTATAATTACATTAATTCTGTACAATATTAAAAAATGCTTCATTAGCAAAGGAAAAATAATCAGAAAGGAAATGAGTTGTATTGAGAGTGTGGGGAACGAGGTAGTGCCATGTTCCACAGGACATTTGTCTGATGCTGGCCGGGCTCCTGGGTTAGCTACACTGGCCCCTGCTGGCTCGCTCCACAAGGGGTGGAAAATTGTCATCAACATTTCCTTGAAAATGTGTACTTGGCCCAAAACTCTTTTAAAATTTTAGTCCCAAGGTTTTCTCAAAAAATAAATTCAATTCTCTGTTAAAATTTGAGAATGCTGGATTTAGGTCCAGTATTCTACTCCCAGCTAGAATTTCTCTCCACAGTGTGCTAGGGGAATACTCCGGGGGGGCTGTGAATAACCCGCCTGGAAGTGTGTTAAACCACTTCCTTCACTTGCTCAAGGATGAAAACCAAATAAGTGAGTTACAGACTAAGTTAAACTCTTGCCAACTTGGGGGACCATCTGGCATAATAAATATGACCAACTCATTTGAAAACTTCTCCTAAAATCTAGTGAAATATAAATTGGCTGTTTATAGAGCCCCTATTGTGTCATGAAGGATAGATAGGCTGGTCCAAAAATTTGAGCAAAAGATGAGATCAGGCATCATCCCCCCCATCTCCAGCATGGTCCTCCATAAAGTTGTGAACCCGACTTTGCTGCTGATGAAAGAAGTCTCTTCTTGGCCTTTTGTTCTTTTCTTGGTCAGGAGCAGATGCTTCAGAATGAACAGAGGCACCTCTGTGCTGGGAGGCCTGTCTAGAGTGACACCTGGTTTGGTGATGGAAAACCATCTGGAAGATGGAAATGTCAGAGCCAATGGCATCCGTATGAGAGGAGTGACCTTTTGATCCTGAATATTCTTTATATTTCTTGCTTGATTCCTGGTCATGATTCCCACCTTGTGCCCTCACGTAAACCCTAAGTATATGACAGCTCATGACAAATTCTCAATGGAAGTGCCTTGTTCAAGAGGAAATGGCCAGTCTTAAGTCTATTGGTTTCTTGCTATGACCTTTGGTGCATTAGGTGGAAATGAATATAAAAAAAAAGGAAGCCATAGAGATTTGTGGCCTTATAATAAAAAATTGTGCCCACATTTGAAATAGGATACAAGGATACTTTTGCCATCCCTGTTACCTCCAGCTTGCCACTGTCAGAAAATTCTGCATTTCCCCTGTTTCATTCTTTAACCTTTTACCCACCACATAGTTTTACATCTTCCCTGTCGATCAGTTGTTCTTCATTTCTTTTAACTCTAAAAATCTTTAAAAGAATCTCATTTCAGAGATGTATATCCTTCTTCCTAGCTTTGTTAAATTTATTTTTCTATTGAAGATTACATGTGTTTCAAAATACCACCCACATACACTAGCAGTTGACTTGCATGTGAATATTTTGGCTGCACCCAACCCAAAGCTTATAAATCCTGTTTTTGTTTTTAAAAATCCAGAACTCAGTGTAATTAGTTTGCAGCAAATGTGATGGTGCACGCATCTGTTTTAAAGTAGCAAATATCTGCTTACGTGGACACTGTCTGAGCAAATCAAATGCTTTGGCTTTGCATGTATGGATGAGGCCCTGTGACCTCACAGAAGGGCCAATGTCATGGTTTCTGTTTTTCAGTAGTGAGTATAGATTTCTCTATAGATCCATTCTATAGAGTCTAGTCCTGCTTATGCCTAGGAGCTCACACCTACAAAAGGCTTGCTAGTACTGGGATGTTCCAATTTGTGTCAGCATTTAATGCTATTATTCTTATTAAAAGCTAATTGGCCCATAGAGAGATAGTGATCATACTACCACTTATTGAGTAGTTCCTGTGTTTAAGACACTGTGGTGGAGGCTGCATATATATCACTTCCTTTAAGCTCCCACAACTTTATGGAGGTAGATTCTCTTATGCCCATTATAAAGGTAAGAAAACCGAGGTTCAGTAAAGTTAAGGAGTTTCTGTAGGGAGAAAACAGGCTTTCTGAATCCAGAGCTCACAGTCTTTTTATGGGGATCATTAGCAGAAAGTTTAATCATCTATATTCACTGGCCATAAATGTAGATAGCTTTTAAAAGCTCTCAGAATTAAAGGAGATAAAATGAAAACTAAGGAGAAATTCTCCTGGACTCACAATTTGCAACTCTTGAAATGATCACATTAACCATCATAAGTGAGGACACACTGGGGCAGTTAAAAAAAAGGCAAGATAGAACCCAGGGTGGCCGATGGTCTCCTGTCTCATGATTGTAACAACGGCCCCTTAAAGAGCAGCCACGCGGAGGAGCTGGTCCTTGGGGCTGCCTGTCAGGATGTGCTCTGAGGATGCACGCAGGTCAGTTCAGACTAAGTACTGTGACAAGTGCCACTTCAATTCCAACACACTCTGGATATTTGGTGTATTTAAACTGCAGAGCTGAAACTTACAGACTACCCCAATCCTGTCTGTTATTCTTTGTTACGAGGAGTGCTGAATCCTCTGAGAGGATGCCATATTAGATTATATTTCCTGTTTGGAAAATTCGTAGGTTTCTCAAGAAATGAAAGTAAGGCTGGGAACACTAGCAAAACTAGAAAAAAATTGCATCATCGTTTTCTGTTGAGCATTTGTGACCTTTCTAGAGGCTTCCATGGGTCGGCTTAAGGTACTATCTTTTTTCCCATGGCCCAAAGGAAGCCAAGTGTATATACAATGACATTTTTCATTTTTTATAGTTGATTTATTTTCCAGGCTGTAGAAGACTGGGAAATGACTTTTCATTTAAATATAGGTGGAAACCCTTTGGGAAAGTAAAAGTATTCAAGAAATATAGCGAAATGGCTGTTTCCAAGTCAGCAGGAGAAAGAAAGCGTCTTTTTGGTTTTCAAATTCGTTGTTAGGGAAAACGTTTTCTTCCCCATCCAACTTCCCTTCTTTAAAATACCCTAATTGTAGCCATGTAGGTTTACTTTTCTGCCTGCTTGTTAAAATGTGAAAAACATGGACAGTGGCTTCAAATTTCCACGAGTAAGCTGTCATTCTGTGCCTTTCATTAGCCTGTATCCCGAACCCCGAGTTGCAGGAACTCGTTTCTACTTGTGAGCCGCTCACCGGTAAGAGTGTGCTAACGGCTGTGCAGACCTTGTCTTCACGAGCCAGCGAGCAGTTTCACAGGACGAACGGCTTCAGCCGTCACTCAAGCCCGTCGCAGTGTTTGTCAACCAATCGGGTGGGCTTTTGGAATTCACATGTTTTAGGACCTCATCATACACAGGCACCTGGTCATCTTTTCCTTCTAAGAAAGACCAAATCTGGTCTGTCTTTTAAATCTATCCTTTAAAATTTATATTTATCTTTAAAAAATCAAAACAACCCATTACAAAAAGGATACAACCTGCTTTAGTCTTCAAAATAACTCTTCAGAGCACAGGAGGCAGACATACTTGGCAGACCTGAGTACGAACATGGACTCCTCTAAGGTGCAGCTGGGTGATATTTAGGATGGGGAACACCGCGGAGTAGCTGGGAAGCAGTATTTCTCCATGTGCAATCCCCAGACCAGCAGCACCTGGGAACTACTTAGAAATGCAAATTGCCAGGCCCCACTCCAGACTCACAGAACCAGAAACTTTGGGTTCGGGCCCAGAAATCTGTGTATTAACAAGCCTCCATGGGATTCTGATATGCACTCGGCTTTGAGAACCATCGTGGTAAAGATCAGCCGTAATCTATACAGAGGGCTTGCCTGCTGCCTGTTAGAAGCTCAAGAAATAGCAACTACTCTCTTTCTGTGATTATGTCCATTACACAGAGCCAAGTGGTAACCATGCTGGAAGGAGCACCCAGGCCTCCTCTCAGCAGGGCGGCACGAGTAGCCGCTTCTCCACTGTGCACGCTCTCTGGGGGACCTGTGACAGTTCTATAAGTCTGGGTGATACACGCCGAAAGCGCAGGTGGAGATCTCAGCTCTTCCGGACATAATACAGTAATACTCACCCGTCTTCCTGCCAGGTGATAACATATGGTCTTTCTCCTGATGAGAACTATTTTAGAAATTCTAAAATTGCCAATTATGATCTGCTTAGAATTACTCAGTTTCAGAAGTGGAGGTAGTTTTACAGATGATCCAATTCAGTTTTCAAACAACGATTTTCAGAGGCCTGTGGATCTGTCTCCCGGAGGCGTGTCAGGGTTCTTGGCGGGCTGTAATATTCTCACGGGAACACCCAGCCCAGAGTTCTGGTTTAACTGGCCTCGACTTCGGTTGGTTAAAAGCTCCTTAGGTAGCATCGCCGGATAAAACACCGGACACCTGGTAAACTTGGACACCGAGGTAAACATTAAACAATAATTTCATTGTTTACCTGAAATTCTAATTTAACTAGATGTTCTGTGTTTTTATTTGGCAAATATGGCAACTCTATCAGAGGATTCTAAGGTCTACCTAGGGCTGAGAACCTCTTATGAGATTACTATCTGCAGCTATCAAACCTGCTTTTTTTTTACATCGTTACAAACATTTTGTCAAGTTTTACATTTACATTACAAAATTTTGTATTTTTGTCTGTTTTACGTTTTGGGTCTCTGTAATATTTTGCTTGTAAAAAAAAGGTTTGGTGGGAACTTCCAGTCAACGCAGTATCGCCTCCTCCCACAACCACATCAAAATTACAACTAAACTGCAACACAACCAACATTCAGGACCGCCTGACATCGAGCTGAATGGAAGTCCTACAACTACGAAATGAAAGCAGCAGCCACATGGAGACTGGTAGGAGGGGCGGAGGCGCCGACAGGCTGGTCCCAGGCCCATGAGTGGCGGATAAAAATCAGGAGGGACACCTCGGCTGGGAAGGTCCTCCCTGAGGAGTGAGGGGTCCCCGTCCCACACTAGGTGTCCAGCTCAGGGTTCCAGTGCCAGGAAGAGAATACCCATAACTTCTGGCTGTAAAACCAGTGGGAACTGAGGCAGAGGGAGGCTGAGGCTGCTGGAGCCTCAGGCAGCTCCTCTTAAAGGGCCTGCACACGGACTTACTCAGACTTGCTCCCTCTAAGCTTGGAGGGAAGCCAGCTTGAGGGGCACCAGAGACATACTGGGAAGAACTGAGCTGTTTGGCCTTGGGACGGGGGCTGGAGAGGCAGCTTTCTCCTGGACAGACATGCTGGCAGAGGCTGATGTTGATTTGGTGAGCCCTTCCCTGGGGCGGCAGCCTGCCCTCATATCTGGGACTCCAGCAACCTGGCTCACACAGTTTGCCCCGCCCTGGTGATTCCCTGAGGCCCTGCCCACCCAACTTTCGGGCCCACCCGAGCTGTTTCCAAAGGCTTTACCATAGGATTGGTCTGTCTTGGATCCAGCTTCAGAGTTTCCTAAAATCTCTCAAACAAGCAGCATCTGGTCTCAGTGAGCCCCATACTTCTTGTTAAGTGGCCCCAGCCTGGCACTAGAAGCAGCCAGCCTTGGTTCACAACTTGGCTTTTTCTGGGCACCTCCAAGCCCAGCACAAAAAGCAGCCATCTGCAGATCACTTTGTAGCTTATGCTGGGTGGCCCTGGATAGAACACAGGCAGTGGCTGACTTTGCCCCAGAGCCAGCTCACGCAGTGAACAGCTTCAGATCACATAGAAACACCACCACCCAACCAGCTCCACAAGTGACACACTCAATGAGTGGAATCAGGGGGTACCAGAGCCCTGCTGAAGTAAATCTTGCTTTGTGTGGTGGGCCCCTACACAGCTGATCCTCCAAGGGAGTCAGAGGCCAGTGGTCAGTGGGCACAGCCAGTCCTTACAGCTGATCAGCTTGAGTAAATCCCTCCCACTGACGTGCCAACAGCAATCAAGTCTCAATTACAGGAGAAGGGTATACAGTCCACACTAGGGGTGCACCTCGTGGGCCCACATGGGGTGATCAGGGAGGCTGTGCCACTGGATCCTACAGGACACCTACAACAATAGGCCACCCTATGAAGCCTAGGAGACATAGCAACTCTACCTAATACATAGAAACAATCACAGGGAAGCAGCCAAAATGAGGAGACAAAGAAACATGTCCCAAATCAAAGAAAAGAACAAAACTCCAGGAAAAGAATTAAACAAAATGGAGATAAGCAATCAATCAGATGCAGAGTTCAAAACACTGGTTATAAGGTTGCTCAAGGAACTTGGTGAGACATTCAAGGAACTTAGTGAGACCTTTGAGAAACTTAAGGAGACCTCCAAGGAACTTAGTGAGAACATCAGCAACATCAAAAAGGACCAGTCAGAAACGAAGGATGCACTAACTGAAATAAAGAATAATTTACAGGGAATCAATAGTAGAGTAGGTAAAACCAAGAAGCAAACTATCAATTTGGAATATAAGGAAGCAAAAAATACCCAATCAGAACAGCAAAAAGAAAAAAGAATGCAAAAAAATGAGGATAATGTAAGGAGCCTCTGGGACAACTTCAAGCGTGCCAACATTCGCATCATAGGCATGCCAGAAGGAGAAGAGAGAGAAAAAAATTGAAAACCTATTTGAAACAATAATGACAGAAAACTTCCCTAATTTGGTGAAGGAAACAGACATACACGTCCAGGAAGCACAGAGAGTCCCAAACAAAATAAACCCAAAGAGGACCACACCAAGACACATCATCATCAAAATGCCAAAGGTTAAAGACAAAGAGAGAATCTTAAAAGCAGCAAGAGACAAGCAGTTTGTTACCTACAAAGGACCTCCCCTCCCATAAGACTGTCAGCTGATTTCTCTAAAGAAATTTTGCAGGCCCGGAGGGAGTGGCAAGAGATATTCAAGGTGATGAAAAGCAATGACCTACAACCAAGATTATTCTATCCTGCAAAGCTATCATTTAGAATCCATGGACATATCAAGAGTTTTCCAGACAAGAAAAAGCTAAAGGAGTTCATCACCACCAAACCAGTATTATATGAAATGTTGAAGGGCCCTCTTGAAGGAGAAGAAGAACAAAAATATGAACAATAAAATGGCAATTAATACATGTCTATCAACAATTGAATCTACAAACAAAATGAGCAAGCAGAACAGAAACAGACGCATAGATACTGAGAACTTTTTGTTGCTTGCCAGATGGGTGGGGGCTAGGGGAATGGGTGAAAAAGATGAAGGAATTAAGAAGTATAAACTGGTTGTTAGACTGATGAGCCTCAAAGGGAAGGGAGGAGTGAGGGTGGGATGAGATAAACTAAAGAACTTCTATGCATATATGCATAAACAATGGACACCAGCAATAGTGTGGGGAAGGCTGGAGGGGGGTGGGATTGGAGAGGAGGGGGTCAATGGGGAAAAAAGGGGGGACATCTGTAATACATTCAACAATAAAGTTGAGTTAAAAAATAAAATAAAATAAATAAACATTAAATAAAAAGTTTTTCTTATGACTAAAAATGGTTTGTAAACCTCTGATCTAATGTCTTTTTCCAGATGGAAAATCTTAAGACCCAGAGAAGATGGTCTTTGCTAAGCTCTCTCAGCTAAGCAACTGCAAAACTAACCTATGCCATCAACTGCTGCAAAGACCCCTTTCCTTTTTCTGAGCTACAATTCAGGAACAAGAGGTGCTGTGATCTTATTTCAAAAGTGCGGGACAAACATTGAGCAAGTCCCTGAAGTCATGCCAGACACTGTGCTGGGTGCTGGGCTCGGGGATACAGATGCAGACTCTGTTCTCAAGGAGCTGGAACAAGGAACACAACTAGTGTGCTGTCGCTAGGAAAAAATGCCACCATTTCCTACGGTTTGTTCCCTCCGTGATTTGAGTATATTCAAAGCACCTGTCTTTTATCCCAAAGCTAAAAATGGTGAGGTCAGAGGACAGCGCAAGTTTTCCCAGAGGCAATTGGAGGAAACTTGGGATCTCACCTAAATTTCCGTTTTGGAAGTTAAAGGAATGAAGACTCTGTGATGACAAATGACATGCGGATGACTGTACTTTGTGCCGAGTCACAATGGCCACATCTGTCAGATTTTTCGACAAATGACCTCGAATATTCTCCAATTAAGTGAATTGCATAGACTTAACAGTTGCAGGGAATAAAAAAAATGTGTCCTCCCATTTTAGGAAATAAATTTACTCCCGTCCGGATGAGGGTGGATACTCCTTAACAGTGTTTCTGTGCCATACAAAACATAAAATTCAAAGAGGTGTCGGATGGACTGGAGGTGATCCATTCTCCAAGGACCTCCCAGCCAGTATCTGGCGGGGTTTATGATGGGCAATGAGGAAGGACAGCTGCTCCCTGGCACCACCCTCAGATGCCAAGAACCCGGAAATGAAAATAAACTCCAGCTTCTTCTCTCCCCTCCCAGGTGATGGGAAAACATTTTAGGTGATGCTGGCCTCAGGGAAAGAAGTGGAAGGGGGAGACTAACAAGCTGTAAACAGGTCAATCTTGAGGGGCGTGAGAGCTCCAGAGATACAATTATCTTCTCCCAAGAGTCTGGACTGAATCCAAACAGTCCCCAAGGGTCACCCAAGGTGGGGAAACTGCAGTCGTTCACACCATTTACAGAACACTTATTGATTTCTAAGTCCTGGTATTTTCTGTCATAGCTTCCTAACGCTATCACCACCAACCGAACTGTATCCCCCACGCCCTTAAGTTTCATTACTGAGGTCACCTTGAGCTGTGATTCCCCATGCCCCCCCATTATGTCCTTGTAGGATCACTATGGGTCTAAGAACGTCAGGGTAGAAATCTTTGAGTTATAGAGGGATTTCTAGGATTTCTGATCTGAGTCTGTTACCATTTGAGGATAAAAGGTACATAATTACTAGATTTTCTACAAAGTTGTGAAAATGTTTAAATAATTGATATATCCCATAAAAATTTATATAATTTATCAGAACTGACAGAAGATAAAATATAAAGCCTGAAAAGTTTTATAATTATTAATGAAATTGAAGCAGTCAATTTCACAAGCACCAGGCCTAGATATATTTACAAATAACTTTTCTCATACATTCAAAGACTAGATCACTCTAATTTACAGAACTTCTTAAATTTCTTTTTTTATCCTCACCAAAGGACATTTTTTTTTTTTTTTGCATTTATCTTCAGATAGAGTGGGAGGGAGAGAGGGAGGAAGAGAGAGAGAGAAACATCGATGTGAGAGAGACACATCGAGTGGCTGCCACCCACACGACCCCAACCAGGGCCGAGGACAAACTGCAACAGAGGTACGTGCTCTTGTCCCCACTCATTTTAGGAGACCAGTATTACTTTGATTGCAAAGAACAAGAAAATACAAAATGAAGAAAGCACAAGAAAATAACACCACTGAGCCATTTCAACCCACTTAATAAATGGGTTAATGATAATAAATAATTAAATGGTTTAATAAATAGATATAGATGTAGGACTCTTAAGCAAAGTATTAACTAAATAAATTTACCAATAGATAGAAAATACACTATATTATAACTAAATTCGGTTTATCCCAAGGATGTAAGTCTGGTTTAATTTTTAAAATATATAATTATCTTTTACTTCATTAAGATATTAACGGTAAAACCAGCCCTGGCTGGTCTGGCTCAGTGGTTAGAGCATCAGCCCGCAGACCAGAGAGTCCCGGGTTCGATTCCTGCTAAGGGCACATACCTCGGTTGCAGTTTGTCCCTGGCCCTGGTTGGGGTCATGTGGGTGGCAACCACTCGATGTGTCTCTCTCACATCAATGTGTCTCTCTCTCTCTCTTCCTCCCTCTCTTCCTCCCGCTCTATCTAAAGATAAATGCAAAAATGTCCTCGGGTGAGGATTAAAAAATAAAAATAAAGGTAAAACCATATGATCATCCCAACAGATGTATATATACTTTTGAATAAAATTCAACATGAATACATCAATCAAAATTTTAGTTAACTGGGATTAATAGGGAATGTTCCTTATTTGCTAACATTAATCTACCAAAAACCAAAAAATGAAAGCAAGCAAAAAATGTTACAAGCATCATCATCACCCTAAATGGAGAAACACTGGCAGTATCCCTTTTGAAAACTAGCAACAAGACAAGAATGTCTATCCTTACCATTTCAAGTCAACATTGGTTGGAGATTTCTTTTTTTTAGAATCATACATCCTTTTCATAGTATTCCATACTAACCTTGCCCTTAAATGTAACTCTTTTAAAAGAATGCTCAGAAGCACAGCACATTTTAGCGATCAATTCAAAGAAAGAAGAAAAAGGAAAAGTATAATTTGACACAGTGAGCTGTAAATCCAGGAGTATTATCCAAGCTAAATATCATCTCTCTCTGAGACCAAGGAATTAAACTCATTTTGCTTTTGCTTTTTCAACAAACGCAGAACTTAGAAAGCTGTTCTAGCCCATAATTTTGTTCATCTTTTGATCCAACTGGTATTATGCTGAATAACATTTGTAATTTAACTGTATTATGTGTGTGAACTTTGTACCCCAAGGAGAACTAGAGACATTTTACAGCACTGAAATGATCATTTAAAAAAAACTTTTTCAACTTTTCTTTTTCACTTTTGATAAAAGTACCAGAAATGCTACTTCATTTATGCTTTTCTCTGAAAATGCAGCTGTTTTTAGTGAAGACGATGACTTATTTCAGGACCAATGCCTTTCACTCCTTTGATGACTATTTATTAGGTGCCTCCGGGGTGCCCACTGTCCAAGGCACTGGTGATGTAACAGTGAATAAAACAAACTTTCAGTCCTTGGTGTTGCTTAAATGCCCAGAAACAGGTGAATGTTGTTCCATAATAAGCAGAGGATGAGGGGGAGTCCGGGAGTTCCTAGAGTAAGAACCCCCGCCCCACAGTGTGCTTCCCTTTTCTCTATGAAAATCCTCTATTACTAAACTTTAAGTACAAGAAAAGAACCCTTCGAGGCTCCTGCCACTGCTCTGCACCAGAGCTACACCTCACTGAGCCTTCCTTGGTAACTTAATTAATAATAATAGCCAGCACTGAAAGGGCACCTTTCAAAAAGGCGTGCTGCACACACTGTCTCATTAAAATCCTGTAATTAGGTGTTATTATTGTCATTTGATGGATGAGAAGCTGAACTCAGAGGAGTTCAGAGATTCCGCACATTATAGATATTAATTCAAAATTTTCTGACTCTAAAGCCTTCGTGAACATTTCCCAGTATATCTAGTTGACCCATTCATTCATGCATTCATTCTTTCATTCACTCTCTCAGCAAATGCTGAGTTATAGACCAAAGAGAATTTTGGATATCATGTTCTCCTGAGTGTATGCTAAATGTAGTCATTTAAAAAAATACTTTTAAAAATATGTTTTTATTGATTTTTTAGAGAGAGAGGAAGGGAGAGATAGAAACATCTATGTAAGAGCTGAACACAGATCGACTGCCTCCTGCACGCCCCCTACTGGGGACTGAGCCCCCTACAGGCATGTGCCCTGACCAGGAATAGAACTGGGACCTCTCAGTCCATGGGATAACGCTCCACCCACTGAGCCACACCAGCTGGGCACTGAGTGTAGTCTTTAGCCATAATTCATCAATACCACATTTCCCTTAGCTACGTAATACTGTGCAACCCAAATGGCAGACAGATACTTTTTCCTCTTCCCTCAATTAAAAAAATTTTTTTTAAACAATTAGAGTTCTTTTCCATGGAATAACCTGATTTGTAATGTGGTGAATCCCCAAATTACTTACCAACGGGGGAGTCCAAACAGAGGCTGAATAAGAATAGAATAAGAGGGATTCATTCATTCATTCACTCATTCATTTATTCAACAAATAAACACTGAGTGCTAGGAATTCTGAGACTATGACACAAACCAAATAAACAAAATCCCTGGCCTCGTGGAGCTTACTTTCCAGTGAAAGGGAAGGTAGATAATGTAACTTCTCAGTTCTCTTCCAACACAAAAGCTTTAGGTTATTAAAAATGGGGAGAAGAAGCAGAAAGAGAGAGAGGCAGGTAACCAAGGCCAGAGGACAGATTCAAGTTCCAGGGCCGATGCTGGGACCAGTGACTGTGGATCTAAGCTTGCTATCATCTGTGTTGTGTGCTGGTCCTCTGTTCACCTCTCAGACACACGGGCACACGCAGATCACAACCACTGCCAGTTGGAAACACCTTTACATTATAAATGACTCTCATTGAACCATACGCCCTTCTGTTCTGCTAACTGCTATGGGGGAGGACTGGCAGTCACTGCAAGTCATGCCCTCTTCTGAACCTCTCTTTATTCCCCAGTTCACTCACCTGTCCCAGGAGAAATTCTCTTCTCCTTTATGCCCACTCAAACATGATTCTTCAAGGCTCATCCCAGAAGCCCCTGACTTCCTGACTACCTCACTCCTTTTGAAGGCTCCCTACTGGCACTCAGTCGGAGTCACAGATCCTCCATTCACCCAGCTCTTCAACTCAGTAAGCCCCTGCTGTGTGCTAGGAATTCAGCGTCAGAGGTCACAATTCTGGCCATTAAAAAACAAAAACAAGCAGGGAGGGCAGACAAGGATAATGACAATTTGGTGGTCATGGTAAGACTAGGCTACTATGGCATCCCAGAGAAGGGACGTAAGCCTACATCTAGAGTTCTGACTTTGAAATGGGAAAATATGTCTTCATTTGACCATGATGTAAAGTCACAGGGAAGAAGTTATGAGAGGGGATAAGCAAGCACTGATAGGGGTGGGGGTCTCTGTACCACAGTTTTGGGAACTTACTTATATGCTGCTGGTAGTGTTCGGTGCTTTTAAAGTCTCTAATTTCTTCTCACTGCAAGTAGCCTGTAAGCCCTCTGTGGGCAGGACCAGGTCCCACGTTTTCTCTCTGTTTCCCACAGCACTTAGTGATGATTCATGATGAGTCTGCAACAAATACTGACTAGCCTGCTCACAGTCGTGGCCAAAAGGGGAGGTTTCACTCTGCCTAAATGGCCTGCGACACTTCTCTTGCACACCTAACCTCCTTTCCTTGCAATCTTCAGGCCTGCAACACAAGTCCGCCCGAGATGAGTCAGTAATAGGATAGCACACTCCACAAATCACCCAGAGGCCCGTGGAAACCAAGGCCTTCCTGGACCTGGGCATGGCCCCTACGACCATTTTTCATCAGTTGGGCCTGATGGTGAAATGAGGGACGGCGAACTCCAGAATGTGGAGATAAAAGGCTCAGGCTAGGCAGGTAAATCATTGTAATGGAGGAAACTGGGATATTTTCATCTTACCCAGTTACTAAATTGTCTCCTTCACAGCTGATCATAAAAACAAACAAACAAAAACAAACCAACAAAAACTGATTGATCTTCCATTTGCTAAATTATCTCTTTGAAATTAAACTGACTTGGGAAAATTGGATAGTCAAATTAATATTTTTTTTTCCTTTATTGATTTTTAGAAAGGAAGGGAAAGGGAGAGAGAGAGATAGAAACATCGATGAGAGAGAACATCGATTGGCCGCCTCCTGCATGTCCCCACTGGGGATCTGGCCCACAACCTGGGCATGTGCCCTGACCAGGAATTGAACTGGTGACCTCTTGGTGCATGGGTAGATGCTCAACCACGGAGCCACACAGGCCAGGCTGGATAGTCAAATTAAATAAAAAGTTGGATCCATATGTAAGGATAAAAATTCAAACTGTAGGGGTACTAGAAGAAGCATGCGGTGGGGTTTTTGTTTTTGTTTTTTTTTGTTTGATTTTTGTTTTGCTTTTATTTTTATAACTTTTTGCTATAACTTTGGGGAAGGGCTTGTCATAAAACAAAAGATTGATGACTTTGATCATATGAAAATAAAATCTTCTACCCTGTAAAAAACATCATACGTGACATCAATGAAAAACTGGGGACAACATTTACAATTTGTATCAAAAACAAAGGAATAAACTCCCTAAATTTTAAAAAAGCTCTTAGAAATTGAGATGAAAAAGACTAACAACCTGATAAAAAAATTGGGTAAAGGTCACTAACAGATGATTCACAGAGATAGAAATACAAATGACATTTAAATAGATTTAAGCCACTTCACTCTTAATAAGAGAAATCAAATTCAAACCACACTGGAAAATCATTTCTCCTATGGAAGACGGGCAGGACACAAAAGTGTGACCTTAAATTTGTCGGTGAGGCTTTGAGGAACCAGACATGTCAATCACTGCAGGTGGGTGTGAAAACAGTACAACTCCTCCGAAAATGCATTCACTCTCCAACTCAACACTCCAGGTTCTAGGAATCTATTCCACAGAGGGCTAGTTACGTTAATAATGGCACAGCCCCACCACGTAGCTGAGAAAAAGGACAAGGAAGACTTTTACCTGTTGACATGGAATGATCTCCAGGATATATTGGTAGATAGAAAATAAAACAGGCTGCAGAACAGTGTATGTAGGAGGCTTCCTTTTGTATCTGAAATATTTTCACTGGCCTTCATTTGGTTTACACAAAGAAAAGACTGGAAGGATGTACCAGAAACCAATAAAAATGGTTCATCGATACGAGGGTAGGAGCATGGAGATAGGAGATAGACTTCTGTGATCCAAACAATAAAATCAAATGCTTAAATGATACTTGAGAAAAACTCTGAGAATCTCTTCCAGTAGCAGAGACCACTGAATACTGAAGCGTCAAGCTTGACATCCAAGTCACTATAGTGTTTGCTCACAGTGACAGAACATCAGGCTTGGGGGCATCTGGAAGATATCCAGCTTAACACAGGCGGGGAGAGGAGAAGGAAGACACTTGCTGAAGCTCACTAGTAAGTCATGGCTGAGAGGACACCTGCTTCTTCAAGTTGGGTATTTGAGTCCTGCACATCCCAGAGATTTCATGGGCACTGTGATGCATTGAACTATGTCAGCAAAGGTCTGGTTCTTCCCTAAAGAATTGGATCCTTGCCTGGTGTGGCTCAGTGGATGGAGCGTCATCCCATGGACTGAGAGGTCCCGGTTCAATTCCAGGTCAGGGCACATGCTCAGTCCCCAGTAGGGGGTGTGCAGGAGGCAGCCGATCTATGTATCTGTCTCACATTGATGTTTCTCTCTCTCTCTCTCTCTCTTCCTCTCTCTCTAAAATGTCAATAAAAACATATTAATAGAAATGAATTGGATCCTTTAGCCTTTCTTTTCATGGACTCCTCATCACACTCAGGAAGATACTTGGAAGTTTCAAGTGGGGAAATCCCAGGATGAAAAAGGTCAAAGTGACATGTAAGGATGGGCCAAGCAATCCAAGATAAAAAGGGAGGGAGGTTTAAAATAAGTGAAAAAGATGAGGTGGAAGAAAACACTCTTCATGATGCTTCTGGGGGGGTCACAAGCAGATAAGCAAGCTGACGGGGCAGTGGGGGGGGCAGTGAGCTAACCACTAGCCTTCTCTGACTGCACAAGGTGGAGAACCAGCTTGGCCAATACCATAGGAAGGCTGCAGCCCTCTTGTCTAATGAAATTCCTTAAAGAGTGGGCTGATTTATTTATTTAAAATAAAATTTCTGGTCTAATTAAAAGTGCAACTTCTCCCCACATGACCTAGCCTATTTCTGTTTCCCATGTGACTGAATCTGAAAACAATGCTGAGTGATAGCTTGGGATATCAGTACTTACTGTGAAAGTAAATCATAAGAAAGGAGAACACCGCTAGGCTTGTTCTAGGAACATTTACATCAGTTCTTTCTTACTTTGAGTAAATTTTAACAACAGATAAAGATAATACAATATGTCCCTTACTGAAATTGCATAACCCTGGCCGATATGAGGAGGGTTTACCTTTCTGAGGCTTTAGTGTCACCTTACTTTGGACCCCAGTTTGCAAGGGCCCTATGCTCCCCTCCCCTCTCCTGATATCCTCAACCGTAAATTCCAGGAATTGTTCTCTCCCTCAGCCCAGTTACCACACGGCCACTCCTACTCATTCGGCTCTGCAGGTTGGAAGCCTCATCACATCTGTGATCTGAGCTACTCCACAAGAGGAAGGCAAGGTGGGCACTGCGTGGCTCAGAAAGGTTAGCACTATTCATCCGGGATCACAGTTTATTCATGGAGCCAGGGCTAGAACTCAGGTGTCCGAGCTCCCAGGTATGGGCTTGCCCATCGCACCCAGCCAAATGGCATGGCTTTTGGTTTCTGTGTTCCAAGAGGTACATGGAGGGCAGCCAGTGTGTGGTTCACGGCAGGATGCTTGACATTTTTCTTGGCAAAACTCCTGGCTGTGGGTTAGGCAGAAACCCTGTTTTTCCCCTGAGCTCATCTGCTTGGTAGTATAGTATATGTGTCTGTTTCTAGGTTTTTGGCTGGTTGGGGAGGGGCGACTGGAATGGGAGAATGTAACACATGGTCTCTATCTTTATCCCTGAAATCTGAGAACAAGGTGCTCTAAATAATCAGACTATACCCGGCTCCTTTCCCCCGGTGCCTCAAAGATTTGCACATGGCTTTCTTGTGTTGCACACAAGACAGACTTCTAGACAGACTTTCCCTGAATCTGAGCCCTTGCTTACCCTACTTCTCTGAACAGCTCCATCTACTGACCCCAGCATTTTCATTCCTGAGATTGATGTTAATCTTCCTAGTCTTAACCATTCAGTGGGAAGAGTTCTGGCAAGGGACCCTTCCCAAATGTCACCATGTGCTTTTCAGCCAAATATGAAACCCTAAGGTCCCCAAGGAAACCCAAACACCTGTTGACTATGTTGTTTCTTCATGTTTTACCTACTTCACTAGAGCAGTGTGAGGATTAACTGTCCTCAGGTCACTTTCAAACCTGTGAAGGAAGGATTCCCACCCCCTCGGGGCACACGCGCTCTAAGAGACAGAAATGAAATACTAATACGAGACTTAATGTGTAGCAGCCTTGAACAATCCATGCTCTCTGTCACCACTCCGACAAAGGCACCACGAACAAGATCAACAGCCAAGTGGGAAAGGCTGGACAGGAGCGTGAACTTCCCTTTCAAAGAAAGTCCTCGGAGGAAGTGAGTCTTCACCATCCCAGTGGGTGGCTGCCAGGCCCGGGGCGCCCGCTGGGCAGGCAGGGGCATTTGGCTGCTCTCACGAATTGTCACAAATAGTGACAGCTTGTCCCTCCCAACAAACATCTCTGATGCCTAAAGGTCAGTCTTCTCTCGGCTTCTTTGACACCTTGTGTAGGATAACGCGCTGTTTTAGGGGCTGCCCTGTTCATTATAGGACGGTCAGCGGCATCCCTGGGCTCTGCACACCGACAGCAGTTCCCCCACCTCTGAGTTGTGCCACCCCCAAATTTCTTCAGCTAAATGTCCCCTGGGGGGACAGTCATCCTGTTTGAGAGCCTCGGGGCCAGATGACCCAGTGTGAACACTGCAGGTATTCCCTGGGTTACGGGTGACCTCTACAAAAAGCCATCCTCCAACAAGCTTGCGGGGCTGCCTTGGAGGCCTGCCAAGTTACACTTCGTGACACTTCCTTCTGCTGCCCCTGCATGAGGCCAAGGGACACCCTCAGTTTCACAAATGAAACGTCACCTACTTCATTGCTCATTCATTTCGTTTGAGGCCCCTTCTCTAGCTTTCGGCCCTGGTAGCCACAGATTGCTCATTTGCACAGCACTGGGTATCATCTGCTCGCCCCGTGTGCTAAACAACAACCAGACTTGTATTTTACTTTGACATTCTAGGTTGCAAGCTCCTGCTCAAATGCCTTGGGCTCCAACATATTTGAACTGGAGGTGGGTAGCCCTGGGGGTGCTGAGATAATGGGGGGGCGGGGAGCGGGAATGTCCATAAAGAGTGGCCAAACTCCAGCGGGGCGCAGGGGGGGCTCTCTTTCCTCCAAAATGTCTCATTAGGGTTCCAAGGCTTGGCCTCCTTCTCTCTGTATCCTGCAGTCCAATTTAATTGAGTGACGACCTCACCACGGCATGCTGCTCTTTCGACAGGAGGGTAAACTCATTCTGTCCGTCCTGACATTTGCTTTCTTAAGGGCTTCACAATATGCAGCTTCAATAATTAAATGCAGGTCACATCACAGGCTCCCTCTCCAAGCCTGTCTGAGGGCACAGCAGGTTCTTTGTGATGGTTAGCTTTCGACCAAGTGATTTTTAGAAGCTGGTAAGGTTTTTATTTTTGTTTCGTTTTGGTATGTTTTTGTGCATGACGCTTCTCCCAACTAAAAACCCCACACCGCAGCCTAGTGAACACCCCGTGTGAACAGCTGAAGGGACTGTGGGCTCCTGGTGGTAGATACATCTGAGACCCTGGTTCTGTTGACAAACGGAGCAGCCTGCTCGTCACGGTCAGTACTTTCTATTTGTCACCCAGCAAAGTTTAATGCTAGGAGACGAATCCCTTGTGCTTTATTGCATGTGTCCATTCTCCTCCAGTTGAGATGAGCTTGTCAAAAATAAAGCAAATCCTTAAAATGACTTAATGAGAGAGAAGTTTCAGGGAGGACTAAAGATAACTCTTACCTATAGTGCCCATTTTAAACAATAGATTTCTCTGGGGGAACTGGGAGTGATTATAATGAGTTTGGATTTAGTTGAACCCAATGCTGATTTTGCACATTACAGAGATTTGTCACCTTTGAGTCATGTGCCAGATGAATGCTTTAAAATACATGCAACTTTGTGTGAATTCGCTATAATATAGCAAAATCCGATCGCTCTATTAATAGCCACAGTCCTTGGCCTGGGGAAGGCAGGGTGGCAGCAATTTTAAAATTCCAAATTCATCATCTCTGCATAATTAGTTGTGAATCTCTAAGTGTTCAAGCTGAGGAATTAGCCAGGAACTGGAGCTGTTATCCTTCAGCGTCCCTTTTAATATTGTTCCACAGTCATCATCTCCTTGTGTTTTTCTAATTGCTGCAAAACCAATTGTTTTTAACTCACCTGCTCTGGCTCTTTGTAATTTGTTGAATGTAATCACCTTCAAAGGAAGAGAGTGTACTTCTTGTTCAGGAAATTGGGGCTTGATTACATGAGCATCTTCAAGGGGCCGTTTCAAAGCCGTGTTTTTTGACCTGATTGGTGCTTCTGAGGGCGTGGGGCTTAAGGAAGGAGGGGCTGCTGTTGAGAGTGAGTTCTACGGCTCAGTGATCTAGGCCCTGGTGGGCTTTCATCTGACGTAGATTTATAAAACAAAAAAGGATGAGGAATTCTGGTTCCTCATTCTTAGACAGTAGAATGCAACTATCGAGGTACTAGAGTATCTTCTCTCTCACATGGTGCTTCAGGTCTGTGTGTCTGATGAGAAGCTTCCAGGGAGCAGGGCGATGTCACTAACCTGCCCCCACCCCGCAGCATCCTCCACTGGCCTGGACACAGAGTGAAAGATGAATAAAGAAAAATAAACTAATTTAGAGATCAACCATCTTCTTTGCTTTTATTCTTTTTGCCAATCTTGTTTATCAATCAACCAGTTCAACTTGGAGATTTTCAAAGATCAACTATCAGAAGAGCACAGGGTCTGAACCTTGGTTTCTTTCGGATCTCAAGGGTATACTGCATTTTCATCAATAGGAGTGACTCTGTGACAATAATTCCCAAATTAAGGCAGAGATGATGACAATCAAGTCAGGGAGCATGGGGCCATTTACAAGAAACAAAACAAGATTCTGATATGCCTTCAACAGCCCCCATGAAAAAATCATCATTGAAGAGTCAGCTGAAATTCCACTTTCTTGAGAAAAAACTGAAAATGGATTCCCTGCTTTCTCTAGTATAGTCCTCAGAGAAGGAGAAATGTCCTCATTCAGTTTCTCTCTGTCCATAGCTGCTCTGCATCTTTCTCTCTCTGGACACAGAAAGGCGCAAATGGATGGTGGATGTGTGCACAAGGAGCTAACCAAGGCCTTCCCCAGTCCTATGAGTTTAGATGCATTTTTATTCAACACCTATGATATTGGTTAGCATTTATTGAACTCCTCTGATGTTCCAGGCCCTGTGCTAAGTGCAGAATATGAATGAGAAGCAACCTTGGCACCAATGAAGAGCTGAACATGCAAAGCAATAAGTCTCATCTCCAGTGCCATGGGACAGAATTAAATATAGTATATTACAGAAGAGACAAGGAAAAGTAATTGGGTATAGCTGATGTAGGAGCATCTGGGAAGACTTCCTAGAGGAGGTAAAGTCTGAACTGAATCTTAAAGATTAAGTAGAAGTTACATGAAGGTTCGAGAAGAAGGCTGTTGGTCTGAAAGCCATTCCAGGATGCGAGACCACAGAAGCCAAGGCCCGGAGACCTCTGACAGCATCATGTGTTCAGATCAGAGAGAGCATTCTGATGATGAGTTAAGACAGGAAATGGAAAAAGATGAAGTCAGAAAGGCCTTGCAAGAGGGGGACATTGGATCTTGTCTGTGGGTCATGGAGAATCCTTAAAGAGTCTTAAGCAAGGGAACTGATGGGATTCTGCACTCTGGTGGCAGCATGGATGGGAGTGGCAGTGGGTTGATTGGAGCAAGGGAAAAGGAGGATGTGTGCCCAGTGAAGGCACCATGGCAGAAGAGCTGGAGGAGGACGATTTGAGAAGCATCTGGGAGGGAAGCCAGCAGGACTCCGGGATGCCTGGACTGTAAAGGAAGAGTCAGGAAAGCTCCCAGCTTCACAGCTTGTCCAGTTGTCCTTCAGTATCTGCAGGGGTTGGTTCCAGGACCCCCGCAGATACCGAAGTCCACAGATGCTCAAGTCCCTAATATGAAATGGCAGAGAACAAGGCATACGGTCAGCCCTCGGCATCCACGGACTCCCAATAGAAAATGGTATTTTCGATCTGCAGTTGGTTGAATCTGCAGATGCAAAACCTATGGACAAAGAGGGCTGGAGGGCTGGCTGTACTCCTAAAAGAATGGAGAACACCAGTTAAGACAGAGAACCTGAGAGGCAGATATTTCTAGAGAGAAAAGAGAGAGTTTAGTTTGGAATGCGGCCCTAGAGGTGCTTGGCATGGTTAGTGATGGTGGTGGGCTGCCTGGTAGATGAATCGAAAGCTGGGCGGAGAAGTCTGGGCTAAAGATTATGCTACTTTTTATCAACCAGGTCCACCAGGGTCAGCTGGAGTGAGACTATGCTCCCTGCCTCCATCCCAAGATTGGAGCTCAAAGCTGCCATTTCCTGGTCTGCCTTCACCCTGCATCCTGTCCCTGGTTCCCTCTCTTTCTCCCTCTCTCTCCACCTCTGTCTCCTGCTGATGCCTTCTCGGAGGCCCTGTCTGCAAGAAAGGGGCAGGAATATTTATTATGGCCAGCTTGGCAAATTATTGTGGGTATCTCCATGGAAACAAAGCCACAAAATGACTCCTGTCTGCAACCTCACCCACTGGGCCACCTACCCAGCTCCTAAATCCTTCCGCCACTTCTGACTCTGAACTAACAACCAGACTTTTAATACATGTTTCAAAGTCAAGCTAAAGAAACCCATCTTGAAACAAAGGATGTATGCTTACTTTTATGAGCCCCGAGACCAGGTTTTGGAAAGCAGATTTCTTTGGTTACATTCAGTGTGATTTAGGGAAGCCAGCGGGCACAGGACACTAGGGAATAAGGGGTCACAGGGCACTCTGTTTTAAGGGAGGGCTCCCAGGCTGTGAGGCAGAGTGAGTCGCTAATGACCGAGCAGCCTACAGGAGGGGGCCACGGGGAGGGAACAGGGCGATAAGGCGAGGTCCCTGAGTGTGCCCTTCCTAGAAGCCCTGGAGGATAGATTGCCATTGTCAAGTGCCTGCCTTTATCGGAGGGCAATTTCAGGGAACCAGGGAAAAAGCACATGTTTGAGAAAGAGCAACTATCTTGGAGAGCATCCCGTAAGGCTCCAAGATCTACCGCCAAGTTCCATCCTGCAGGTTGGGACCTCTATTACAAAACCTCGTCACTTAAAGAGGGAATGGGGTGTTGGGCAATCTCACACTCACAGGCCAAACCGCGACCCGAGGAAGAAATCTCTCCTGCACACCCAGGCACGCACTCCGACTGTTCTCTCCTGTTTCCATTTTCGTTTCAGATCAACTTTGCCAGTATCTAGAGAGTTAATGGTGTTTTGTGTACCTTAAATGCCTCTTCCTAGGATTTGTCAGAAGTCAGCAGGCACACCCAGCCACGCCTGCTGCCTGCATCTGGTTTTCCCTTCCTGGTGTCAACAGGGCTGGGTAGGCTCAGCTGGGTCGGGGCAGTGTGTGCAGATGACAGAGCTCTGGCAGTAACCCCACTTTTAAAGGCAGAAGGAAGGACCTTCTTGCTGGTTGTGCAGCTTCCGGGGTCACCCTGCCTACACCTCAACATCTCATCCCAAGAAACACCATTTGCCCGGACGCTAAAGCAATAGAATGAAAGAAGGCTGCTCCTTGCAAACAGGGATTTGCTCAAATAGGACGAGCAGAGTAGAGAGAAAACAACTCAGGCCGAGGCTCACTTCATTTTTCAGAAGACAAGGATAAAGAAGTTAAAGGAGAAGCTGAACGTGTCCGCTGTTCGCCGGGATCTGTCGCCGTCGTCCGCATCCGTTCCTTTGCACAACTCCTCTGAACAAAGGGACAGTACACAGGGACCCGAGGTGAGTGCACTCGTGGCTCCCTCGCTCAGGCTCAGACAGTTTGTCTTCATCTTGTTTCCTTTTTCAAGATGTTTTCAAACTGCTTTTAGACCACCCCTCCCTCTGTCACTTCCTTCTACCCACTCCCCACTGGGGCTCCACTGCAGAGGGAGAAGCAGCACCACCGGACATGAAGACTGTTACTCTTTCCGTCACAACCTCATCTGGAGTCCTCAGTCCCTCTCGGACATCTTTCTTTACTTGGCTTCTGAGATACCACGTTCCCTGGCTCTTCCTCCCTGGCTGCCGTTCCTGCGCAGTCCCCTCTGCCGGATTTTCTTTCCTCCCTGGCCTCTAACGTTGGGAGGAGGACATGTCCTCTTCATCACCACTGCCTCCCCTCTGACCCCACTGGACCCAGGCCTTCAATGCCGTCTACATTGCTGACAGTCAAATTTACATTTCCAGACCCGATCTGATCTGCCGAACTCCCCACACACAGCCCATCGTCTGCTCAACACCTCCATTTGCTTAACGAGCACCTCGAACTTCGTGTGTCCCAAGTTAACTACCAGTGTGCCCCAACCCCAGCTTCCTGCGCTCAGTCAGCAGAATGCCAGCCCTTCAAGGATCCAAGCTGCGGAGCCAACACTGACCTTCCACGCCACCCACACTCGATCAGTGAATCGTGCGGTATTTGCAATTAGATCCGGAGTCAGACCATTCTCACTCCTTATGTGGTACAAGCTGTGTGTGGCTATTCGTATTTAAATTCAAGGTAATAACAAAAAATAAATAAAATAAAATAGAGCAAAGGGCATGGCTTAAGTGAGAACTCTTAGAAAAATTAGAGCAAAAGTTAAACTTAGAAATCCAGTTCCTCACTCACACTAGCTGCATTTCAAGTGCTTACGGGCCAAGGGCTAGCGGCTGCGGGACAGGACAGCGCACACACTGCCCTCACCCAGGAATGCTCTCTCGCCAGGGCTGCTCAGTCCTTTCCCTGTGACCACCTGGTCCCAGCCACTGATCTCTTGACTGGATGATGTAATAGCCTCTTAGTTGGTCTCGCTTCTTCAGGTTTTACAACACAGAATGGTCCTTTTCAAACACGGCTCACAGAGTTGTCCAAAGGCTCCCACATATGTCTCTCAGAGAAGAAGCAAAGTCCTCGGAATGGCGAGCGAGGCCTTCCCGGCTCTGGCCCCGTCACCTGTCTGACCTCGCCTCCCTGTCTGTCCTCCAGCTTGCTCTCTGCCACAGTACGCAGACGGCCTGTGGCCCCTTCTCACGGCTTCTGCACTGGCTGTTCCCTCTGCAGAGAACGCTCTTCCCCAGACAGCCTCCTGACCTCCCCTCTCCTCCTTCAGCTCTCTCTGCAACACCACCTTCTCGGCGAGGCTTGTGGGGACACTCTGCTTGACGTTGCCCTCCCACCTCCATGCCAGCAGTCCTGCTCTCCCACCCTGTACCCCGCTTTCCTTTTTCTGTCCACAGCACTTACAGCCTTTCCGCAAACTAGATACATTTTCTAGTTTATTAGATGTATGTTTTTACTGTCTGGCAGGGATCTTGGTCCATTTACTCACTGCTGGAAAGCTGGCCTACAGGAGGCTTTCAATGAATATTCGTTCAATAAATGAATGGACTTTAGAGCTGGAAGGGGCCCTGGACATCATTCTTGGATGGAGCATTGGGGTGGGGTTATTCACAGTGGACTCAGGATAGGTTCAAAGGAAGAGGTTGGACAGGGGGGCTGCCCAGGCCCTAGGTGTCTTCACTGGGCAGGCGTCACGACAACACACTTCCCTTCCCCTTATATCTGTCACAGCCAGCGGGACACTGACAAAACACAGAGAGCTCATGGGCCACAACCAAACTCAAATGCCACAGATGTTTGCCACTTTCTTCCTGGTGAGCCTCGGAAGGATTCAGCCATTGGTCCTGCCTCTTGAGGGCTGGTAGGAAGCAAGGAGCAGAGTGGAGGCCCCGGTTACTGGCATCCATACAGGCCGCTCCTACCCCGTGTTGCAAATGCCAAGAATCTTGGAAAACTGGAAACATGCATGGTCGTTAGATTACGTTTCCCTCTAAAGTAACATATTAGTCTTGTTTTGTTTTTTGTTTTTTGTTTTTAAGTCATGGTTTCATCATAGAGTTGCTTGATTAGTGTTTGAGAAAAAAGTTGATTTGTATGAAAAGAATGATTCTTCATTGCGTCGTTAAAATCTCTCTGGCAATCCAGAATAGATTAGAAGAAAGGGAGAACCCGGCTCACACTGTGTGTTAGGGGCGTATCTGTCCTCTTGTGTGTGTGATGAGATGCCATCTGAATAGGCACATTTTTAAATGCCTCGGATGATGATATTTCTCCTGCCAATTCTGATTCAAACAGAAATAGTGTGAGGGAGTTCCAAGCTCATAAACAGACCTGTTCATAATGGCACGGCTAACAGGGCTGAAGCCACGCAGCGTGATGTGAGCAAAGAGCCTGGAAATCCTGTCCATGGCTCGCTAGGTGATTTAACTTGCCAAAGTATGTAATTAAGAACAAACTTATCTTTATAGTCATTCCTTCATTACTGAAGATAACTCAATTGGAGACTTTTTGGGAGATGCCAGATTTGGAAATAAAATCCTTACAGACTGCATGTCATGAAGATTATACCAGAAAACAAATTGATGTGCACAGACAATCTTTTGTACATGCCAGAAAATTAGATCTCAGGAGAGAGGCGCAGCTAAGATGCAACATCGGGGGTGGGGGTGGGGGTGGAGGCAGCCCCGTGGAAGGCAAGCTCAGAGGCTGCCAGACAGAGGAGCCCGAACGGAGTGGCCGTGCGCTCGCGTGCGTTACCTGGGGTGGCGCTCTTCACTGCTTTCACTAACTTGCCCCTTCCAGCTCCAAAACCATTATTTCCATAGTCCGGGTCACTGTCACTATCACTGCCACCGCTGGCAGAGTACGCACACATTCTGGGTCCCTTGTCCTAAATGAGTAATACGAGACTGTTAAGATTATTCGCACAAATCACACTGGAGCAGGAAATCCTATGAGGACGTGCAGCAGGTCACACTTGGCTGTGTGCACAGAATGCCATTCCCATGCCCCCTCCCCCCCAGGAGCCGCTCTGCCCGCCTGTCTGCTTGGGGGCTGGTGCAGCCTACTCAGTTACCTGAGCTGCAGAATCAGGCCGAGCTAATGAAGCCGTCGACCACACTGCCACTGTCCCAGGCGTCGAAAGTCCCCACATTACCTGCGCTGCATTTTATACACTTCTTTATAGGGTCTTATTTTTCTCGAGTGCCTATTAGAGTTGCTGTTCCAAGCCCCATGGATTATTTATTTAACTGATCTCATCACTGGCTTTCAAGTATCAGAGAGTATGAAAAAGATCAACCTTGGGAAAAAAAGAATAAATGTTTGTGTGCAATTTATATATTCCTTCCAGCCTCTGAAAGGATGGGAACCTTTAGGAAGGTACACAATTGCTGACCCTATATAATCTTCAAATCTACTGACAGAAATCAGGGCCAGGGACTCAGTCTCCCCTTTGCGCACCTGAGCATACAGCCTGACCCGCCAGGATGTCACTGGTGCTGTGATCATGGCACGCTCAGGGACTGTGGAGGTAGCTGATACTGCAAAACAGTTTCCCCCTCCATGCACACAAGCAGAATACGGGGTCTAGGGCTGCAACTCCCGTGGGTAGAATCAGGGTGTTTGGGCCTCTCTTTGATGTTTGCAGACTGCCCTGTCAGAGCCTATTATTCCCCATCCATTCCAGACACTCAGGCACAGATGTATGGGACGGCTCTCTAAAGTCTGTCTGGGAGAGTGTCATTTGGTTGGACAGTATAAAAACACATTTTAGGATGTGAGCTCTTTCAGCTGCAGTTATAAATTCAAGCACTTAGTTCTTTCCTATATTCCTTCATTCATTTATGCATCCATCCACCCTTTTAACAGATGCTTACTGAGTATCTACTCTGGGCCAAGCTGTGTGCTAGGTTCTGGGGGTACAGAGCTCAACACAGAAGATTCTGGTGGCCTACAGGCTATGGTTCCAGGAGAGCCTCATGCCTAGGGTTCCCTCAGGGCCCCAGGAACACTTTCTGGGTATGAAGAGATGTATTTTTTCATCCTTCTTTTCAATAGACACTAATGGAACCAGGTACTGTGCTGGGTGCTAGAAATATAAAACCAAGTCTTGCTTCAGACTTTCCCTCCCTGGCTGTCAGTGAGGCAGAGTTCTAAGTTCCAAGCCATGGTGGTGACTCTTACAAGACGGACAGGATTTCCATGGGCCGAGCAGGTGGAAGACGATGAGGAAGGGGACCCGGAGAGGGGGTGCTTGGTGGGTACGAATGCTGGGCAAGGAGTGCCCGCCAGCACACGTGGGGCAGCACTGAGTGATGCCCTCTCTTTGTTGGAACTGTGCCCATTACCACCTGTTGTTCCTAAACTCCGGCTGTCTTTTAGGGTTTTCTCCCTAATGCCAGGATAGGGAGACCAAGGCAACAGAGCAGGAAGGGTCACGGAAGGTGGGGAGCTCTGGCAGTTGGTCCTTAGCACCTTCTTCCCACCCTCTCACTGCTGGGTACCACCAAAGACCCTGAAGTGGGCCAGTCCCAAGACACATTGAAAAATAATAAACAGGATGGATATGGGCCAAGTAATTAGCTTAAAGTGGTAAACGGGAGGAGATACAGAAGGGAATACCAAGTAACGGGAGGGATGATCGAGGAGGCCCTGTGCCATAGGTGCCTCCCAAGGCCAACTCAGGGTGGATGAAGAACCCACAGCACAGATGATAGAGATGAAAGAAATGCAGGTCTCACTGTCCCTGGCAAGTCGATCACTCCAGGCCTCAGTTTATTCATCCCTAAAACGAGTCTAATTATACCTGCTTTACCCGTCTCATAGGAACAAGGTAAAGGTTAAAGTAACTGGGGAGATAATGAAAAAATATCATCTAATCATTCTAAATGGTGCTCTTATGACTCGGGAGAGCAAATGCCTGTTCTGCATGTCCAATCAGGACAGAGCATTCATACTTCAAGAATCTGGGTGCAGATGCGTGAAAGCACTTTGGATTCTGCCCAAAAACCCGTGGTGTTACTTAATAATTCAGGAAAAGATGTGAGCCTTGGGCCTAGGTTTTTAGTTACTGAACCAACAATACATTTGGCTTAAAATTAAATCTATCACAAAAGTGTTTAATGAGCTCACTTTTCACGGGCAGGACCAACAGGTGGAGGCTGCCTCTCCTGTCGGCCTCCCGGCCTCCCGCTCACCTGGGTGTCTGCAGGGGGGTCTTCACCCCTCCAGTCTGGAAGCAGCTCCCTGGCCATTGTGTTCTCAGCATATTCGAATGACGAGCAAGTCTGAGTCCTTGGCTCTGCTTCATTCTGCTTTTGGGAATTGATTTTTCCTAAGTGAGGAAATGCATATGAAATTATAGTCAGCTTTCAGCAACTCCATGTACATTTAGGGAGGGGAAGGGGGGAGATATTAAAAAATAATAAAAAAGGTCCAAATGTGGTGAATGCTGCATTTCCCAGCGTTCTGTCCCCTGCCAGTCTGTGCTAACAGACACGTCTACACGGTTCTGCACATCTACAGAGAATGTCCCCCTTGGAGACCACAGGCAAACTGCCCTTGGACCACTTTTCCGTAAAATGTTGATAAGCTTTTCATGTTAAAGAGTTCAGGGGGAAAACTGGGAAACACTGACTATTTCTCAAATGATGTTTTTCATCAAATTACTACCAGGTTTCCTTTCTGGAGCACTTCTCAGAGCCCTCGTTGTGCTAATGGGGACAGTCATGACTTCCAAATGGAGATTTAAATATGCCTTTCCCAAACACATTTGAGCAGGGAACCCTGATTTTCCTAGAATAGCTTGAGAAGTTCATTTTAAATGATGTGGTTTGGGAAACCTTACTCGGAGGCCCTTAAAATCCTGCGGGGCCCTACTTCTCAAGCTCTGATTTGCATGTGTATCCGCTGAGCTTTTGTTAATTAAATTGCAGGTTCTGATTTAGTAGATTCAGGGTGAGGTCTGAGATTCTGCATTTCTGACAAGTTACCAGGTGATGCTACTGATGTTGGTCCGTGGACCACATTTTGAGGATCAAGGATGTAATTAGCAGAGGACAATTAAAGGAAGTTCCTCCATTACCCATAATAGTAGATTAACCTGCAGAGTGTATTCCTTCTCATGCCAGGAAGGAGAGGCTGTTATTATCCGCTCGCCTCTGTGGTTATCAACAGCGTTTTGCTTGTAAGCAGAAGCAAAGTAATTGTATTTTCATCAACACTAAGAGCTGTGCAGCTGCTTCCATTTTTGATGTGAGGATAAGAGGAAAAGCAATTCAAACGCATGCATTAAGTAGGAAGTGACTGCTTTAACCACTTTCCTTTGGCTGCGGTGAGTTCTCCATTCCTTAAGTTTTAAAACGAGTAACCAATGGCCACAGAAAAAGGAGAAGACTTGGAAAGCTGGCCCTGCCTCTCAGCCATGGTGGCGATACCATTTGGTGGACAGGAAGCTTCAGGATGGGCGCCCCAAGAGTATGCCGCGGCACGCTGACCTCACTCTTTGCCATATACCACTTTTTTACAACTCTTCGTGACAATTTAATTAAGACACAAACCTTAGGAAACTGGTGCAGTGACTATTTGCAGCAAGATCAGAACAATCTCCCTTCTGCCCCCTTCTCATGAAGCAATTCAAGGCTTGCAGTTTCTATTCAATTTGTTGTAATGACAGTGTTTAATCACGGCATCCACTTGGCAGCCCGCCGCCGAATTGAGGTCACACATGTGACTATTCAGGCACGGAGCACAATCTATAACTAAGATTTCGCCCCTGAATCTCTGGAGGCTGTGTCATTAATGAACAATGCATTTATTTAAAAAATAATATGCATTCCAGCTTTTTAAAACATAGCCTTGGCTTGAAATGAGCAGAAGTCTGCAATGAAACATTCGGGGCAGTTAGTATTTACAGTGTGAAGGAAGAATTCAGCCATGGGAATAGCACAATCACATTTATTCCAAGATGTTTAATTAAAAGTCTTCTTTTCTAATTTTTCAGAGGCCCATAATATAATCTCTACTTGTGGCTCTTTTCTCATCACCAAATAACAAATGCAAGTCTTCAGAGTTCTATTTCATATGCTTATGTATATCATAAATGCAACATAAGCCAGACAAGTTAAAAATCATGTAATGTCATCTTGAGCTGCAGTAAATATTTTTAATCTTGAGGGGCCAATAAAAAAACTTTGACCCTTAGCCTGGTCCTACCTTTAATCATGAAAGCTTGTTTCAACTGATGGCAACCAAAGACAGTACTTCTCGGTGGCAAGGCTCACTCCATTCTATGTCGTTAATGCACAGTCTACACTGATACATCAAACTATGTTTTTATAGTTCAACATATACATATATTCGAACAGGATAGGATTGTCAGAAGACACAATATTTCAGTTAAACTTAGGTCGAGTCTAAATTGGTCTATAGTCAGAGCAAAGTTTTAAAAGATAAAAAAGCCCATGGGTATGTTGCATTTTTTTCTTAATCAATTCATATATCCATATACCTGTGCTTACATGCTTGTTTCCTTTCTATGTATGTACACTCCTTAGCATAATGCAAAGAGCAGATAATGTTCAATGCGTGTTTTTTTTCCTTTTGGTTGAGGACTTGCAGGGATTTTTATGCACCCACATGTCGATTAGGCAGAGGTCACTCAACTGATGCCTGGTGGAAACCTTTTCAGTGCCTTGTTTTCCATTTTGTCAGCATTATTTGATGGGCAAACAATCTAATGTGGAAGGTAATAGGCATTTTACCTGAGGAGGCTGGTTTGGGGAGGCGACTTTGCAGAGGCCGTGCGCCCCTGGCCGTCATGATGGGGTCGGAGGTGGAATGAACGATGGCGCTGTCCGCCGAGCCCCGGCTGTCAGCGGAGGTAGGCACTTCTCGTTCGAGGGTCTGGGCTCGGCTGGCAGGAGCTGCGCAGAGAGCTGGCTGGAGACACAGGAGGGGCTCAGCGTCCTCTGGGGAGTCTGACTGGCATATGTACCGTCCGGTTGAGCGCGTTCCCGAGTCTGGGAGTGGGAAGGTTCCGATGCCACTGTCCAGGGTCCTCATCTGGCAGTTTGACTCTAGGCAGAGCAATGCAGTGGATTAGAGAGGGCTCACATGAAAGGATCAAAGGATCTTGGGCATTTGGATCTGATCTGGAGGAAAGGGGACACCTAGAAGGAAGAAGCACTATTAATGGCGTGGTAAATTTCCAGTCGGTGGCATGAAACAGACATTTAATTGAACATGAGAATATTCCCTGCCCATAACATAAGGTGAGAAGGCTGGCTGTCGCTGGCCTTCTCTAGAGTTACAATAGAAAAGGAATAATCATTAGAGACCAAAAATCATTTTTGATCACCCTTACTTCGATTGGGAATCCCATGACTTCAACCAATTAAGTGAAACTTAACTGAAAGAAGGGTGATGAGCATGCCTAACAGATTGGAGGGTGTCCTGTCACAGGTAACGGCACACCCCTCCATGATTTACCACCCATTCTGCTGTTGACGAAGTCTGCGGCCTCTCGCTCTGACGGGGAGGACAAGTACGTCACACGCGATAGGGTCATCCTGAAAGTCACTTTACCCATGGTGGTATCATTTGACCCAACTGCCATCTGAAGTCTTGCTGAGAAGATTATACAGCCACTCTCTGTCCTTCACTCATACTCCATGCAATGACAAAACTCTGCAGGACCTTTTGGATTTGTCATTTCCAGGGATCCCACTATTCCCCAAAACAAATTAAGTTGGTTTCACCATAGATGTGTGACACATTCTGTCAATTATATCTCATCTTCACAAATACAGTATCTGAAAAAATTATTACATATTTAATTTATGTAAATGGTGCTGTGGTTGATCCAAGCCGATGAGACAGTTTCCAAGTCTGGTTGTCACCCCGCAAGTCTCCTGTTTATATGATAATCTTAGAATGAAACATCCTTAGTAAAGTTCATGTCAGCATCGTCAGTTTAGGCCTGGGTAAGAGGCACAGCTCAGTAATGTGTTAGACGTGGCACGGAATATAATAGAATGCAATGTAATGTTTTTATCGAGAGTCTCAACAGCTAACATTTCTGTGGTGCTTTATGGAACAGTGGCTGGGAGTGTGGTCTGCCAATAACTAGTGGTGTGAACCTCAGCAGAAGATCCCTAACCTCTCAAGGTCCCAGGTTTCTTTTAGAGTTGCTGTGAGGATAGAAATGTGTTCACCATCGAATCTCTAGCATTTAGAATGATACCTAGCCTAGCTCAAAGAATAAAATAATGAATGGTGTCATATACAAAATGCTTAGTATATTTATTGGGTATTAGTAGATATCTGATAGGTAAATAGTTTATCCTTCAGTACCTTTCTTATACAGTCTCATTTGATGCTCAGCAATTAGTATCTGAACTCCAGAATCAGCCCCCACCCCCAACCCTGAAACCTCTTTGCTCTGAGCAGAATTCTGCTAATGTCCTAATACTAAGGTAAAAGTAAAGGGGTGGGTGGGTACAGAGTTGGCGTTTATAGGTTCTAGTAGGTTTGGTGCTTGGTTTTGGAAGCACTAGGAAGATGAGGTCCATGTCAGAAGAGAGTCTTCACTCTCCAAAGGGATAGCTGTAGGACGATGCAGATAGCCTTTCTCCAGTGTGGTGCCATTTAGCTGTCTCACACACTGTCACACCTAGGGCTGGTCAGGGACTGCGGAGCCCTGAGTTCCATGGTGATAGGCTGAGATCTTTCCTAGGATCACAGAGACCCATTCATTTCAGGGACTCCACCTGGTCAGCTTTACACTCAACCAGCTTTACAGGTGATTCATTATCTTCTCAATTCATTTTCTCCTTCGTGAAGAAGACTTCTTTGTTACAGAATGGCCTTTTGGAGAAATGACCAGCTGTTTGTATGGGGAAGTGTTGCCAGAGCAGTTCGAAAAGAAAGACCCTGCTGTTCAGATCCTTTGTCCTTTCTTTACTTTAGCCTAGATATACAGCGTTCAGACTTAGCATTTTCACGTGCTGTACTTGGGCAATTCTAAATGTCTGAACTATTTTAGTTTCCCACAGAAATGGATCTTCATCAGAAATGACCCAGCCTTCGAGCATGGGAATCAAAGACTCATGGGATGTAACAGCTGAGGTGTGTTTGTCCCTATAAGCCCAGACTGCCTGCTGTAATAATTTACTCCCAGCATCTTTGGGATTGCCTACCCCTGAACCAAAAAGTGCTCAGCATGGAGGGAGGCTGGAGACTCTTTTCCTTTTGTGAAGATAGATCATCAAGTCCGGCTGCTTGTTACAGCTACCAGGAGTTACCGTTTCCTGTGCATCATCTCTTTGTCTCCACAAGCCTAAGGTGAGAGCTATTACCGCCATTCACAAATGAGGATTCATGGCTCAGAAAGGTTAAATAACTTGCCCAAGGCCATATGCTAGAAATAAAGCTCTTGGATTTGACCATGTGCATAATCACAAAGCTATACTGTTTCTCCCCCAAAGCACAGGAAAATCCAGAAGTGGGGCCCACTAAGTTAACAGCCACTGAGGCAGCCTCGTGAGCAGCAGGCTCACAGAATGGCCCCCTGCCCCTGGGCAAGGTGCCCAGCTTCTCCTCTGAAACGGTGCAGGGCACTGGATTCTAGCTGGTTCCCGTGCTCCCATCCTGAGGCTGGACTCCACTGTTGCCATTCCCGCATCTAGGTAGTCACTGCCCGATGCAGGATGCCCTCTGCCTACGCGCCCTGATCTACACGGCTCCTGAGGACCACAGCTGCCTAGTGCCTCCTTCCTCTGCCCTCTCAGATGGCACCCACAGAGTCCCATGCCGGAGTTGTCCTGGAATTGAGTTCCCTTCCAGGAGTAATGCTTTTCGGCTTTGTCTGAGAACTCTCTCCCCACCAGGTATTTTATGGCCCAGAGAGCACTTAATCCAGCCCTCTCAAATGGAGACTCAAAAAGCAGAGTGAGCCCTGGCCGGTTTGGCTCAGCAGTTAGAGGGTTGGCTTGCAGACTGGAGTTGTGGGTTTGATTCTGGTCAAGGGCAGGGCACGGACCTCAGCTGCAGTTTAGTCCCCAGCCCTGGTTGGGGTCATGCAGGTGGCAGCCAATTGATGGGTCTCTCTCACGTCGATGTTTTTCTCTCTCTCTCTCCTTCTCTCTCCCTCCCACTCCATCTGAAGATAAATAGGAAAATATCCTTGGGTGAGGATTTAAAAAAAAAAAAAAAAAAAGCAGAGTGAGATTTGTGGCTGCCTTTTCAGTGATTTTCTGACCAAAGTCCATGGCCCCGCCTATCACACATGGCAGGAAATGGGGCAAGAAGGGACCTGGGGTAGGAAAAGTGATGACATCAGTCTCAATCTGGTGCCCTTCTGAGGACACTAACATTTTTCTGGCATCTGTCCCTTTAAATGATTTTTCTTTCCCTTCACACTCTTGTCATACTAGAATCTATAGAACAGGACTTCTGGTATTCCTGACTTCTCTGATTTTCTGAAAATTGTGTGCACTGACATTAAATTCAGAAACCACCTGCTATTAAAGCCATTTTTATTTCTAAAATTTACAGATGCCAAATGCAGTGAATTTGAAGGACTCATTTGTAAGTACCTATGAAATGAGGTGTGGACAGTCAGGGACTCAGGCACTACATGCTAAGTTTCACCTTCAAGCAAATTTCTCCAGAGTGCATAAACCTTTGGAAATGGAGCTTATATCGAACATGCTGACACCTTCTTAATGCAGTTTCTTCAAGGCACCGTGAGTTTCTCACAGTTCATAAAAAGATTATAACCTGAGAAAGGGTCAGATATTGTACTTCCGAAGCCAGCACCCCCCACCCCAGAATGATAAGAACTCACAAAATAACTAAATGGCTATGATAGGAACCAAGTTCAAAGGGGCAAGCCAGCCCTGCATCTCAGATGAGTTGACTCAGTCTTGATCTTGACAAGGTTTTCACATTTGTGGCTGTGAGAACAGCTGCCAACAGGACCTTGCTAATGAGTTCACGGGTTAGGTCGCCGGGTGGACCAGCAGGTTTTATTCTCCTGACGTCACCAATTACGTTTGTGACCCAAGTCAGCTCTCCCACCTACTGCTCATTGACCTGTCTGCCTTCTTTCTATCTCTCAAGGTAGGTTCGCTCACGTAGCACCAACAGGCCCCAGATATCTCATGAGGTGCCTTACAGCACAGTCCTTCCAAAGGCATGGCACATACAGAAATATATGGCTCGCTGAGGACAACACCAGCTGCCCCAGGACCACGGCCACCTGAGAGCTGAGGGCTCAACGTCTCGGCACACCTGGGATCCACGCAGGGCACGTGAGCAGCAGAATGACAGGACCCCTCTTACTTACGAAGTGGACTCCGGATCTCTCCTCACACCCTGGATACATTACCGAGGAGATGCAGACCTGTCTAGTCTCTTAGCAGCTGACACAGGAATTTCTAGGCCCTCCTTTTCGGGGAGGACTGTGGAGAGTGCTTGGGCTAGGCGTACTGTCGGCATCGAGCCTTCAGGGACGTCACTGTGCCCGAGAGGGAGGTGTGCAGCCTGGGTGTGAGCAGCCAAGAAGGGCGAGGTTCTGCGTGGGGAGTGGCAGAGAGGAAATTTTGGAGAAACATTTCCACCGGGGATTTTTCAAGTGTTAACTTAGGGTGCATAATACAAAATCCCCACCCGGCTGGCCAATGAGCATTCCCCCTTCTGCTTCTTGAACCAGGTGCCTCAGCAGGTGGCTTTAGTTTCCTCATCGGATAATTGGATCAATAACTGTCACACAGGGACGCTTTGAGGCCTAGACGCAAAGCACGTAACAGACATGGCATGACGCGTCCGACAGGTACATAACTGCTATTCAGAAAATGCCACTAATTCTCAAAATCCGTGTTATTAGACCGTAAGCATCCTAGGTGCCGACTGAATTTTATCTCCTCAGTATTCCCATATCAGCCCATTCCGATTCTAGATTGCCCTTATTCCTAGTTATTCTAGGCCGACAGAGCCGATAATAATTATAGGCTGACAGTATCTGGTACCTTCTCTGTCACCGTGCCCAGCACAGCGTCTGGCAGGCAGTCCGTGCTCACTGAGTGTAATGAAGGAATAGGTGGGGGAAGGCAGCTCCAATCTTCAGAAGGTTCTTCCTGAAATTAAATTGAAGATGTACCTTTCCTTTTGAAATCCCAATCTGCTGCTTTTTGCTCTGACTCCAGCAGCCAAAGAAACAGCTGACTTCCTTCTGTGTAGCTCTTTGTCATACACAGCCAGACTTTATTAATTCAGATAGCCAGGGGGATAAGATCATTCAGAATTACTGAATATTTTAAAGACCGATTTCTTAATACTTTTCAGCCCTTAGAGCAAGGGTCAGTGACCAAGATGAGAGAGAGCCCATGGAATGCTGCTTTAGCATCCTTCTCAGTCCCTGCCCCCACCTCAAAGCATCACTGGGTCAGAAGGTCCCAGGTCTAGCAAAGGCCAGTGTGGAATAATTTCCCTGGCCCTTGTCCCCAGGGATTCTGGAAGCCATGCTGAGCGCTGACATCCCTTTAACATCAGCACCCATAACAGTATAAGAACTAGGTTCTCAGAGTCAAGTTCCCGGGAGTCATCTGTAGTGAGTAGATGAGATTACTCACTCAGTAACTTTCTAGATTTATTTACATAAAACAGTGAGTTAGTTTCTTTTAAAATAATTGATTCTCTTCGCTGCATTGTCTATGCTTCTTCCAAGACTGTTTTGTACTATTCCGTCACACAGGAGCATTGTCTTTAAAAATACCTGCAAAGGGAAAAGTCTATTTCTAACACTGTTTCATTAATATAAATTTACAAGCAAGTGGGCTCTGAATTAGCAATGATTTTGAGTGTTTGGAAAATGCCACCATTAATTTTTTCCTCAGCCTTCTGTTCTGCAGTTTAAAGTATCTCCACTTTTTCTCACAGATCCTAGCTCACAAGGCTTTAATCACTCGAATTTGTAAACCAAGATTCTTGGCATTACTATTATTTATTTATTTATTTATTTGTTACTCCTCACCTGAAGATATTTTTCCATTGATTTTTAGATAGAGTGAAAGAGGGAGGGAGAGAGAGAGAGAGAAACATCAATGTGAGAGAGACACATGGATTGGTTGCCTCCTGAATGATCCCAGCCAGGTCCAGGGATCAAACCTACAACCCAGGTACAAGTCCTCGACCGTGAATTGAACAGAACCTTTGGGCCGAGGGCTGATGCTCTAACTGCTGAGCCAAACCGGCCAGGGCTTGGTATTATTAATGTATCTGTCCCAAGAGATTATTCTATGGGATAGGCTTAAGAAAACCTGACTTGAGTTCTAAATTTTTCCAAATATTCAGAAAAATGAAGTTTCAGAGTTAGAAAGACTAGGCTTGAAGACTTTCTTGGATACCTGCTAGCCGTGTGTCAGTGAGGGATTTTAAAAACTGTTCTAACCTCATATAATCATAGCTCATTTGCAATAAGCCTGGCACAGCTCGTTACAGATAGGTGGTCGGTAAGTTTCCGAAAGTGGCTGTCAGGGAGCGGCGAGGGTCCCAGGAGCTCACGAAGCACGCGTCATGGGATCCAAGGCCAAGCAAGCTTTCCTCTGTGTGGTTTGTGTTCCACCACAGCGTCTGGGACATTTCACTAAACACCTGCTCTGGCTGTTTCCTAAGCAATTACCTTTTGGCAACCGTTTCCTTGGGGGTTAGTAATCACAATTATTAATGACCAATTATGAACATGAAGCAAATTACTTGGAGTTGGTTCCAAGTTGCTTCACGTGTAGAAAGGATGGAGTCCATTTTCCTCAAGAAATCCATTTTGGAGTCGGCACCCAGAAAGGCTTTTTTTAAAACCAAAATAAATGACATTTACTGATGCTCCTTTGTTCACAGACTTACTGTATTTTCCAGGCACATTCCCAAACTAGTAAGCCATGGTTTTCAGTTAGCAAAGGCACAGCACATCTATCCTAGAAGGTTACACTTGCTTCCACACAATGATCTACCCTTCCTTACAGATTAAAACAAAAAAAACTGAGTAATTACTGTTTTTTCCTCTTCCATACTCATAAATCCTAGGCAAATTAAAAACTTTACAACTCAAACTCTTTTTACTTTGCAAACTTTGATCCCATCTACAAAAAATTCAACCAAACATTCAGTGAGGTCCCAACATAATTCACCAGCCAGCAAGAGCCATTTGTGGGTGACCATGTTAACTGGCATGCTTTCCTATAACGCAAGCGGTCATGTAAAAAGTCTTTATGTGCGTTCTCTTCAGTTTTCTAAACATCTTTAAGCTCCGTGTTGTCTTGGCAACAGAAACTTAAACTACAGATGGGAGAACAGATCTCTTTATTTGCACATTCTTCTCTTCATCTGCATGGCTAAAACATACTAAAAAAAACTAAGCCTGTTGCCAAAGCCACATCAATTAAATGTAGCTTATTCATTCTAAGTTTACCCTATGGTTTTGTCAAAGTAATAAAAAAAATAACTGTACTGGCTATTTATCCACAACCATCGGGTAACTTTTGGCTGTGGCATTAAGATGACCTTCTGGAAGGATAAATTCAATTTGATAGCTTCAGAATGAATAAGAATGCTCAGCCTCTAAGTTCAAACTGGATTTAAAAAGTGTGTAGGAGATGTGAAAAGTGTGTAGGAGAATGTAAATTTGTTTTCCAGCTCCTGGTGCTCTGTTTGATAGAGACCGGGACATTGGGGGTCTGGTACACTGTTCAATAGGGGATGCACATGAGAGAAACATAGAGAGTTAATATGACACAAAATTAAAGAATCAGACCATAAAGATGGACAAGGTATTTAAATGAATATAAAATACAGGCCTCCTCAGGCTGGGTTGGTATCCCGTGGACCATTATGTCTGAGAGCAACATCACATAAAATATTGTGGTGGGTTATTACTCCAGGATATTAACTGCAAAAGGTTAGAAATGTGTTCCAAATGCCCGCGAAGCCCATGAATTCACAGAAATCCTCCTCAAATTTATTTACATGTTCAGCTGCCATCACTCCCGAGAAAAAAAAATGCCTTAAGTTCGCTATAAGATGTGTTCTTCGCCATCATTGACACTAACACAACCTCTTCTAAGATTCTAGAGATGGCTTGTGACCTAGTATTCTGAAATTTGTTACGCAACTTTCCAAACTTTTCTTGATTTGACAACTTTTAGTAATTAACTCTAATCTCGTATTCTTCCAGAATGAAAAAAATCTTGAGATTTTCACATAACTCCTCCATGTCTTGTGGGCTGCTTATGCTTGTCTTATTAAACAAAGGCCAGGCTTGGATGCAGGGCTTACTGTGGGGCACCGGAGGAGGCTCATGTAACCACTCCAGTTTAAAGCCAGCATTTGTTTGAATTGGTCAGCTGATCTAGGAATAAACTTGGATCCCGATTCCTACATCCTGTTTTAGGAGTCATCACTTCCGGGTCCAAGTCCTTGATAACGAGCGTATAACACAGATCCCTCCCAACTTTCCACAAAGCTTATGATTACTTCTTGGCCAACTTCCCTGTAGAGAAGATACAGCATGTCAATCCCAAAACAGATATTCTTATATCTGTTCAATGATCTACCCTCTCTCATGAATTCATTCCATCTCTATTTGTCCTGCCAAAATGAAGTGAAAAGTTGAATTATTTGGTGAATTTGATAGGCACACATAGCTATGGTGTGTAATTCTGTGTCTCTAAATCTCTTTTACTCCATAGCAGGTTTGCTGAATTCTGTGAACAACCGTCTCTACTCTCTGTTTCACATGCCTGGGTAGCAATTGCTTTCCTGCGGCAAGGGAGGGATGGGGGGATACACTGGGGTAAAGTGCCGCAGGAAAATGCTGAAACAGCTTTATTTGCTAAGAAGTGTATAAAAACAGAGAAGCATAGGAAAATTCAGACCTATCAATTTAGCAACAGATAAAAATTTATTAAAGATGTTTACAAGAGCTAAAGCATACTCTGTATTACTACCCTAATTTTTTTTAATGAAAATTTTACCTTGGGGGTTAAAATCATACATGATTTTAGTTTGCTTTCGTTGTAATATATATGTAATATAAAAACTACAATTATAGATATTTAATAAAAGTCTCCAGAAACATAACAATTTAAAATTCATAGGTGTTTTTCTCTATCTCTGTATTTAATCTGTATTAATGATTTTTCAAATTATATGCAGAAAGGAAGGAAGCTCAAGTCTTAATATCGATAAACTTTTTTTTTCAAGCTTTAGTTGCTTGGTTGAGGATTTTAATTATTATTAGGTAATCTGGTTCAAGTGAATATTCAAGGATCATTTGCTTTTCTTTATGTGACTGTAGTTGAAATGTGGATGAAACAAAGGCTGAAGTTGATGTGACCCTACCTTTCGATTTCACCTGCCACTCCCCACTCACCAATATTCCACGGTTGTCTCTACAGGAAGATAATAAAGAAGTAATGAAATCCAGTAGACCAGAGGATATGGGCATGGGTAAAAATATGGAGAGATTTTTGCTACTGTTCATTAAGGATGAACTGTAACAGGAATACACATACACTGTTAAACACTGTTTGCAGATGTTGGACAATAGGCAGCATAGAACTCCATCTCTGAATCAAGGCAAACAAATGAGGTGAGCTCTGCAATCTCTCTAGGACCTGTGCAGTGGCAGTTTCCAGACTGAAACACAGAGAGAAGGAACATGGACAGAGTCTGAAGGTCCTGCTGAAATGAAGGGATAAATATAGGCACGTGTGTGTGCGCACGCAGTGGGGAGGGGAAGGGGGTGTTAAGGCAGTTAGAACTTTCAGGGCAGTATATTCCAAACAAAGGAGAATAGCAGAGGTTTCCCTACTGCTTTTGGCTCTGCACTGACCTGCACATGCACGGAGTGAAATTCATGAGGTCAGAGAGACAATCACTATGAAGCAATAGGTTAAATAACTTTTTGAGCTCACATAGGCTGAAAATAGTTTACATTTCTACCATCTAGAGAGGAAAAAACCTTCCAATACATAGACCATAGTGCAGAGTCCTTAGAAGGGTCAAGCCTTAGTAGTAAAGCTATATCATACTTGGAATAAAGGATTTCTTGGACTTGTCATAACAAAACTTAAGAGCAAGCCTTGAAAAATAAAACTAATCTGCAAATACTTTAAATGTATCCCAGAACAAAATCCAACAGTCTTTATAGGAATCCTGAATCCAAGCACTCAACAATGTAAGAGTACAATTTCTGGCATCCTATAAAATGTAACCAGAAATGCAGATGGATATTAGCTTTATCAGGGATCACTTTGAAAAATATATAAATGTCTAATCTCTATGTTGAAACTAACATAATGTTGTATGTCAACTGTAACTGAAAAATAAATCTTACAAAATCACCAGGCATGCAAAAAAGCAGAAAAATATAATCTATATACAAGAGAAAAATTAATCAATAGAAACAGACACAGTAATAATAACAAAATGAACAAACAGGGACTTAAAAATATTGTGGATGTTACATGTATAAAGATATAAAGTAAAACTTGAACATAATTAGAAGACATTAAAATAATAAAAATATCCAAATGAAAATTATAGATTTGATAAAAGTACATTTAAATGAAAAAAATACAATATGTAGGATTAATAACAGATTAGCAAAGATATTAGAAATAGGAGGAAAAAAAGTGAACTTGAAGGCATAACAATATAAACTGCCCAAAATAAGATTTAAAGAAATAAGCAGAGCATCAGTAACCTGAGAGTCAATATAAAGTAGTCTAAATACGTATAACTGGAACACCAGAAGGAAAGAAAAGAAAGGGAAGGAAAAAAACATGTGAAGAAGTTACCAAAAATGTACCATAGTGGTTAAAAACTATAAACCTCAAATCTAAGAGATTCAAATAACCAGAGCCATCACGGAGAAAACCACACTGAGGCACACCATAATCAACTTGCTGAACATCAATGATAAAGACAAAATCAAAAAGCAAGGATAAAAAAATACTTTGCAGAGAACAAAGATAAAAATAATGTCAGACATGTAAGCCAGAAGAGAGTAAAATAACGTCTTTAAAGTGCTGAGGGGGACAAAAAACCTGTCAACCTTATAAAAAAATTAATTTCAACTAATTACCTTTTAATTATTTTAAAAATAAAGAAAAGTAAATATTCGTCAAACAAACAAAAGCTGAGAGAATTCATTGCCAGAAGATTTTTAGTGTAAGCAATGTTAAGGGAAGTTTCACAGGCAGGTAAAAAATGAGTATCAGGATCAAGATACAAAATATTGAAGAAAACTGGAAATGGTAAATATGGGGCATACATAAAAATATTTCTATTATTTTTTAATCTCTTTAAATGATAATTCACTAAAGCAAACAGAGTAACATTGCAAGGTTTCTAAGATATGTAGAAATAAAATATGTAAGAATAGCATAAAGGATGGGAGGGGATATATAAAAGTATTATGTAAAATATTATTTAAGATTGACTTTGCTAAAGATGTAATTAAATTACATTTAAAGTTAGATTAATTATTAAGGGTGTACAGCTAATAATTTGCAAAGGGAGATAGAGTGGAATCATAAAAATAGTCCATTTAAAAGAAGGCAGAAAAAGAAACAAAAATATTTTAAACAGGTGGGACAAGTAGAAAATAAATGGTAAGATGGTAGATGTATGCCTAACCATTTACATAATTATATTAAATGTAAATGGCCTAAATATGTCAATAGTGGCCTAAGATTATTGGATTTGATAAAAGAAAGCAAGACCCAATTATATTAAGTCTATAAGAAATCCACATTAAATTTTCTCCACATGAAGAATAATGTATCTCACCTGTTTCCCCACAAAAATTGTTCCATTATACAAAAATTAATGCATTGACCAAAACATAAGAACTAAAAACACTGAAGTTTTAGAATAAAACAGAAAATATGTTGCTGTGACCTTGGATTAGGCAACAATTTCTTAAATAGAGCTCAAAAACATGAACCATAAAATAAAAATGATGATAAATTACACAATTATAATAAAAAAAACTTTTTCTTTAAAGACACTCTTAAGAAAATTAAAAGGCAAGTAACAAGCTAGAATAAAATAGCAAAATGTATATATGATGAGAGGTTTGGATCCAGAATAAAAAGAATGCAATAATAAGAGGACATGGAAATCAATACAAAAATTGAACAAAATATTTGAATGCATGTCACTAAAGATGATATACTGATGGCAAATAAACATAGAAAATGATTCTCAACATCATCAATCACTAAAGGGATGCAAACTGAAACTACAATGAGATATTACTGCACTTCATAAAAATGGCTAGAATTAAAAAGAGCAATCCTGAATATTGGTAAAGATGTGGAACAAGTAGAGCTCTCATTGTTTATAGGAGTACAGAATGATAAAACCACTGTGCAAGACAGTTTTTCAGTTTCTTGTAAAATTAAACATACACTCATCATTTGACCCAGTAATAACTCTCTTGCCCAAGAGAAAAGAATATATACATATATCCACCCAAAGACGAACACATGAATGTTTATAGCAGCTGTATACACAATAGCCCAAACTGGAAATAACCAAAATGACCATCAGCTAGTGAATATATAAACAAATCATGGTATATCCATAAAATGCAATACTAATCAGCAATTTAAAAAACACACAATAACATGGGTGGTTCTCTAAAGCATTATGTCCATTTAAAGAGGTCTAATTCCAACTACTCTGCATTGTATAATTGATTTCATTTACATGAAATTCTAGAAAAGGCAAAACTATAGTGATAGAAAGCAGATCAGTGGTTAACTGGGACCAACAGAATTCAGTGTAAAGGAGCATGAGGAAATAATTTGAGATGATGACAATGTTTTATAACTTGATTGTAGTCATAGTTACACAGGTGTGTACATTAATTAAAACTCATGGAACTGTACACTTAGAATAGGTAAATTTTGTTGTATGTAAATCATACCTCATTATACCTGATTCTCAATATTATATGCCCAGCTTTCCAATAATACTTTACTGAAATCCAAAATGCAATGCTGGTTGAACATGATTGAAGAGAGGAAAGCTTTCCCCAGGTAAAACTTTGAATAATCCTTAGAGGCAACTGAAAGTGATACTGGCAAGGAAGGGTCTTCAGAAGTCACCAAGGAGAAAAACTTGGGCTATTCCTCAATCCCAGATTCAGGCAGCACACAAAGGGAATTCTCTATTCCTTCATCTTTTCAACAACCTTGGAAAGTAGCTGCTATTATCCCCACTTCACAGAGAAGGAAAGCAAAGCTCTAAGAAGTCCAACTCCAAAGCTCAGGCTCTTTCCCATCATCAACCTGCCTCCCAGGAGGATGGGGGATCCCCAGTATCAGAGAGCCTGCCAGGGAACTCTGTAGCCCAGTACTTCTCTAGCTAAGGGGAGGAGGTGCACAAACCCCCGGATTCCCTAGCTGTAAGTCCCAGACTGTCCTCTGCAGAGGGGGTCCTTAAGGAGCAGAGCCACTAAATCATGACTGTACAAGCAGCCTAGACATGCTCTTGTGCAAATGCATTTCACATTCATCATACCTCATATTTCTGCAGCATAACATTTGCTGATTGCTTACACTGGGCAAGTGCTTTACTTGCATCAGCTCATTATAAAATGTGCAAGGGACACATTTTACATATAAGGACACAGGTTTAAGAAGGTTAATAAAGTTGCCCATGGTCATAATAGCTACAAGTCGGAGAGCTAGAATTTGGACCAAGGTCTATACAAACCGCAAAGTTCATAGGCTCGACTGCCTTATGATTCCAGGATTGTCTTCTGTATTCAGTTAACCAAGCGTTCCGAATCAGTATGACGCTTGTGGTGGAAAGGAACACATTAAATGGTAAGGAACTGTGTTAACTCACTGTAGAACTAGAGGGAGCTTAGGGCTGCCTTAATCTAGAGCCTCTGCCTTTGTTTCCCTGCAGTTCTCTTGGCTGTGCCCAGCCTGTTTCTCAGCTTTATCTTCATGTCAGTAAGAGTTAGCTGTAGCCACTACGTACACACTCAGCTGTACACCTCCAAGTACTCTGTCCCCTGAAAATTAGTCAAATGAGGTCACAAGCTCAGTTCTGGACCAATCTGTGCCACTGGAAGAATGCCATTCACTGACTGGCCCAGGCCTGGGTTCTTGAGCCAACCACTGGCAGGGAAGATTATCATGACGTCCTAATCATTTTGCACCCCTGTAAATGAATATCAGGAAATCAACCATAATATCTGTTACATTTTTTCTTTGTCATTATTTCAATTGAACACTATGTTGAACACTATGTCTCAGTGATAACGTCCACCTTACAGAGGAGAAAACAAAAGCACAAGGGAACACATATCTCTCGGACAGAAATACATGCACAGCAGCCAGGATTCAAAGTCAGGTCCTCCAGCTCCAAGTCCAGAGCTCTTTGGACTAGTGGCAACTTCTATGACCTTACTACTCCTTTCTCCCTCTTTAGAGCAAATTCCAAGATGTTGCTGAGGACATATTCATCTTCTAGGTTCTCTCCTCTGGTATTTATCATCATTTGTTTCTAATTCAATAACCACTCTACATGGACTCTAGTGAGCCATTTAAACCAAGTCAGGAGGCTTTTTTTCAGCACTTCATTTCTAATGAGGTTTTTATAGCTATCATTTAAAATAAATGCATAGTCTGAAGTACCTTAAAACCTATTTAGTGTGATATAGACTTTCTTCTCCTTTTCCTCATCAATCTCACTTTCTAAAATGATCTTATCTTCAAAAAGATTGTCCTTTTCAAATTCTTTTTCCACATCCACCATCAACACATTATCAAACCATACCCCAGGCCTTTTGGCTCTCACCACTTGTATTCATTCTCCATAATGGACCTAATGAAAAGGTCCTGGCCTTTGGGCTTTTAAAACAAGAATGTCATAGGTAGCATCTTTTCCCTTAAAAGATGTATAAAAGAAATGACATTAAAAATAACCCCACAGAGATTCCAAAATGGCAGCAGAGTGAATGGAAGCTACACAGACCATCTCCCAGGACCATACTGGAATTACAACTAAAATAAAAGCAAATTGTAAGGGAAAACCAACAGAAAAGCAGCTGGAGAGGACCCATATAACCATGGTCAGAAAGCAGACACCAAATCGAGCCTGGTAGTAACTGCAGAGACACAAGAGGGAAGGCTGGGAGCCCATGGACAGCAGCTGTCTTAGCTGTGAGCAGCTCCCTCAGGGTTAAAATCCCAAGCCAGCTCCACAGCCCAGAGGGCCTGGACAGAGCACTAAATTAGCTACAACCACTCACCTTGGGCTCCAGCAGAGGAAGGGCAGACTGGACTGGAACTGTGTGGAGAGACTCAGGATTTGGAGAGCACTGGGAGTTTTGTGCTGAATCACTTCCTCACAGGAAAGTAGCCATATTACTCAAAGAGCCCCTTCCCAAAGCCCCAGGGACAAGCAACAGCCCCCTCCTCAGGAATTTAACACCATCCAGCCAGGCAGGAGAAATACAAATTGAGGCTCATTAACAGCCAGCAAGCATCTGTCCCACCCTCTGGAAATCCTCTTACCCTAAACACCTGAGGAATTTTTTCATTCAGTTGATGGCTACAATCCAAGGCTCATCAAGTAACTGAGACTAATAGCCTCCAGGCAAAAAGCTAAAGGATAACTGAACCTTTCCTGGGCTTGCAAATCTACCCAGGAAAGTAAGACTTGACAGTGGTGTTTAACGTGGGTACTCCCACACTCATTCAAACCCAGTAGAGGAAGCCACATCCAGTGGAACACCAACACTCACAGGAAAAATTTGGCAGCCTCCAAAACCCACTGAGACAGCCAAAATGGTGAGCCAAAGAAACAAATCCCAAATGAAAGAACAAGATAATTAAAAAGAAAATTAAATAAATGGAAGGGAATTGAGCAAGATATAAGAGGGAGAGTTCAGAGTAATAATTATGAAGAAGCTCAACAGCATGAGAAAAGATACAGAAGCATTGAAAACCAACCAACTGGAAATGAAGAATGACATAGCAGAAATAAAGAACACATTGGAAGGAATAACCAGCAGAGTAGAGGAGGCCAAGAATTGGATCAGTGAATTAAAAGACAGGGTAGAAAAAATTGCCCAATCAGAGAACCAAAAAGAAAAAACAATTCAAAAACAAGAAGACAGTTTAAGAGAACTGTGGGGCCATATGAAACATACCAACATCCACATCATAGGAATTCCAGAAGAAGAAGAAAATGAGCAAGGGTTAGAAAATATATTTGAAGAAATAGTGACAGAAAACTTCCCTAACTTGGTGAAGGAAAAAGACATACAAGTACAAGAAGCACAGAGGCCCCAAGTAAGAAGAACCTAAACAGGCCCACACCAAGACACACAATAATTAAAATGCCAAAAATTAAAGACAAAGAGAGACTTCTAAAGGCAGCAAGAGATAAGCAACAGGTTACCTACAAAGGAACCCCCCATAAGGCTATCAGCTGACTTCTCAACAGAAACACTACAGGCCAGAAGGGAATGGCATGAAGTAATCAAGGTCATGAAAAATAAGGATCTGAATCCAAGACTATTCTATCCAGCAAGGCTATCATTCAAAATAGAAGGTGAAATAAAGAGCTTCCCAGACAAAAAAAAAAAAAAAAAAGGCTAACAGAATATATTATAACCAAACCACCACTGTAAGAAATGTTAAAAGGACTGCTGTAATTAGTAGAAGAAGTAGGAAGAAAAATATAACCACAATAAACAAAAATGGCAATAAATAAGTACATATCAATAATCACCTTAAATGTAAATGGATTAAACACTCTGATTGAAAAACATAGAGTAGCTGATTGGATAAAAGAGCATGACTCATATATATGTTGTTTACAAGAGACACACCTCGCAACTAAAGACTCACATAGGTTGAAAGTAAAGGGATGGAAAAAAATCTTACAAGCAAATGGAAAGGAAAAAAGAGCTGGAGTAGCAATACTCATATCCAATAAAATAGACTTCAAAATGAAGGCCATAACTAGAGACAAAGAAGGCCACTACCTAATATTGAAATGATATATCCAACAAGAAGATATAACCTTGGTAAATACATATGCTCCTAATATAGGAGCAGCAAAATATCTTTAAAAACTTCTGGAGGACTTTAAAGGTGAAATCAACAAACAATTATAGCAGGGGACTTCAACACCCCGCTGACATCACTGGATAGATCCTCTAGACAAACAATTAACAAGGAAACAGAGACTCTAAATGATGAACTAGATCAAATGGATTTAATAGATATCGACAAAAAATCACACCCCAAAACTGCAGAATTCACATTCTTCTCAAGTACACATGGGACATTCTCAAAGACAGACGACATGTTAGGACACAAACTAAGTCTCTACAAATTCAAGAAGATTGAAATCATATCAAGCATCTTCTCAGATCACAATGGCATGAAACTAGAACTCAACTGCAACAAAAACATTTAAACACATCTTCACATCTAAATAGCACATTATTAAACAACGAATTGGTTTCCAAGGAGCTCAAGGAAGAAATTAAAACCCTCCTGGAAACCAATGAAAATGAACACACACAACACAAAATCTGTGGGATGCAGCAAAAGCATTCCTGAGAGAGAAGTGCACACCACTACAGGCCAACCTCAAGAAACAAGAAAAATTTCTAATTGACTACCTAACCTCACAACATAAAGAACTAGAAAGCAAACAAGAGGAAAAACCCAGAGCAAGTAGAAGGAAAGAAATAGTAAAGATCAGAGCAGAAATAAACAACATAGAGACTAAAAAACAACTCAAAAGATCAATGAAACAGAAAGTTGGTTTTCTGAAAAGATAAACAAGACTGATGGACCCTTAGCTAGACTCACGAAGAAACAAAGAGAGAGGACCCAAATAAACAAAATCAGAGATGAAAGAGAAGTAACAACTGACACCACAGAGATACAAAGATTGTTAACAAATACTATGAACAAATATATGCCAACAAATTGGACAATCTAGGCGAAATGGACAAATTTCTAGAAACACATAGTCTCCCAAAACTAAACCTGGAAGAGATCGAAAACGTGAACAGACCAATAACAACGAAGGAAATTGAAGATGTAATCAAGACTCTCCCAGCAAACAAAAGCCCAGGCCCAGATGGCTTCACAGGGGAGTTTTACCGAACATTCAAAGAAGAACTAACACCCATTCTCCTCAAACTATTTCAAAAAATTCAAGAAGGAAGACTTCCAAACTTGTTTTATGAGGCCAGCATAATTCTAATTCCAAAACCAGATAAAGACACTACACAGAAAGAAAACTACAGGCCAATATCCCTGATGAACATAGATGCCAAAATCCTTAACAAAATATTAGAAAAATCAGATTCAGCAATACATTAAAAAAATTATTCACCATGACCAAGTCGGATTCATCCCAGGGATGCAAGGTTGGTTCAATATTCACAAATAAATAAATGTGAAACACCACATAAACAAAATGAAAAATAAAAACCATATGATCATATCAATAGATGCTGAAAAAGCATTCAACAAAATCCAGCACCCGTTTCTGATAAAAACACTCAGCAATGTGGGAATAGAGGGATCATATCTCGACATAATAAAGGCCAAATATGAAAAACCTACAGCCAACATTATACTCAGTGGGCCCAAACTACAAGCATTTCCCTTAAGAAAAGGAATAAGACAGGAATGCCCACTTTCACCACTGTTATTTAAAAGAGTACTGGAAGTCTTAGCCACAGCAATCAGACATGAAGAAAAAATAAAAGAGATTCAAATTGGAAAGGAGGAAGTGAGGCTGTCATTATTGCAGATGACATGATATTGTACACAGAAAATCCTAAAGACTCCATCAAAAATCTACAAAATTTAATAAACTTATTTCGCAAGGTAGCAGAATATATAATTAGCATCAAGAAATTGACGGCATTCTTATATACCAATAATGAACTCACAGAAAGAAAAACTAAAAAAACAATCCCATTGCCCTGGCTTGTTTGGCTCAGTGGTTAGAGCGTCGGCCCTCGGACCAGAGAGTCCCGGGTTCGGTTCCCACTAGGTGCACGTACCACGGTTGCAGTTTGTCCCCGGCCCCAGTTGGGGTTGTGAGGGTGGCAACCACTCGATGTGTCTTTCTCACATCGATGTTTCTCTCTCTCTCTCTTCCTCCCTCTCTCCCTCCCACTCTATCTAAAGATAAATGGAAAAAAAAATGTCCTCCGGCGAGGATAAAAAAAAATCCCATTTACCATAGTAGCAAAAAAAATTAAGATACTTAGGAATAAACTTAACCAAAGAAGTAAAGGACCTCTTCACAGAAAACTACAGGTCATTGAAAAAAGAAATAGAGGAAGATATAAAAAAGTGGAAGCACATACCTTCTTCATGGATTGGAAGAATTAACATCATTAAAATGTCCATACTACCCAAAGCAATCTATAGATTCAGTGGAATCCCTATTAAAATACCAATGACATATTTCACAGAACTAGAACAAATACTTCAAAAGTTTATATGGAATCAAAAAAGACCCTGAATAGCCACAGTAATCTTGAAAAAGATGAACAAAGTAGGTGGGATCACATTACCAGATATCAGGTTATACTACAAAGCCATTGTAATCAAAACAGCCTGGTACTGGCACAACAACAGGCATATAGATCAATGAAACAGAACAGAGAACCTGGAAACCGACCCAACACATTATGCTCAATTAATATTTGACAAAGGTGGCAAGAGCATACAATGGAATAAAGACAACCTCTTTTTGGTTTTGGGAAAATTGGACAGCTATATGCAAAGAAATGAAGCTAAGCCACCAGCTTACACAAGAATAAACTCAAAATGGATAAAGACTTCAATGTGACTCGTGAATCCATAAAAATCCTAGAGGAAAATGTAGGCAACAAAATTTCAGACATTACACACAGCAGAATTTTCACTGATACAACACCCAAGGCAAGAGAAAAAAAAAGAAAGAATTAATACATGGGACTACATCAAACTAAAAAGCTGCACAGCAAAAGACACAATCATCAAAATGGAATGGAAACCCACTATATGGGAGAGCATAATTGCCAACAATACATCAGATAAGGGGTTAATTTCCAAAATATATAGAATACTCATACAACTCAACAAAAGGAAGACAAAGAACCCAATTGCAAAATGGGCAGAGGACCTAAAGAGACACCTCTCCAAACAGGACATACAAATGGTCAAGAGACATATGAAAAAATGCTCAAGGTCATTAATCATCAGAGAGATGCAAATTAAAACGACTATGAAGTATCACCTCACACCTGCCAGAATGGCTGCCATTAACAAATCATCAAGTGCTGGCGAGGGTGTGGAGAAAGGGGACTCTAGTACACTGCTGGTGGGAATGCAGACTGGTGCAGCCACTATGGAAAACAATATGGTGTGTCCTCAAAAAATTAAAAATTGAACTGCCATTTGATCCAGCGATCCCACTTCTAGGAATATATCCTAAGAAGCCTGAAACACCAATCAGGAAGAATATATGTACCCCTATGTTCATTGCAGCACTATTTATAATTGCTAAGATCTGGAAACAGCCCAAGTGTCCATCAATAGATGAGTGGATAAAAAAGCTGTGGTGCACCTACACAATGGAACACTATGCAGCTGTAAGAAAGAAAGATCTCTTATCCTTTGAGACGACATGGAGGGACCTGGAGAGTATTGTGCTAAGTGAAATAGGCCAATCAGAGAAAGACAAATACCACATAATCTCACTTATTTGTGGAATATAATAAACAAAAAATGCTGATGAACAAAATAGACCCAGAGACATAGAAAGGAGTACGGTTCAGACTGACAAACTTCAGAAGAGGGGGATGGGGGGATGGATGAGATAAACCAAAGAACTTATATGCATGTATGCATAACCAAGGGACATAAACAACAATGCTTGGGGGTGGGGGGTGGGATCAGGAGGAGGGTGTCTGTCAGGGGAAGGAGAAACATCTGTAACAAAAATAAATAAATAAATAAATAAATAAATAAATAATAAAACTTCTAAAAGTAAAAATAAAAAGTAACCCCTCAAATATCTGCTTAGCCACACAGAGCAGTGTTTCAGCTGGAGTTCCAACAGGAATGGAAATACAGAACTGGCTTGCAGATGACTGACGCTTCAGGAACTAACAGAGCCTCAGATGCTGGTATTAAGGAAGCCTTTGCTCTTTGGGCCCATCTTACATTTAAAATCTGCGGCCATAATCTTCACCTCCTTTGATTTTCCCAACAATTATGCACTGAGTTGGGGAAGGCAGAGATCAGGATATCCAGTTTACAGATACAGAAACCAAGGCAAAGATCTGCTTAATTAATAAGGGACAACCAGCAGATATACTGGTTCCAGGCTGAGGGCTGTTTAGCTGTCTTGTTTTGATCCATAAAAAGTTATGAAAGATGCGAAAGCTTGGGAATTAGTTTAGCATCTCTGACCCTGACTTTAAGTTTGAATCTTACTTGGCCTTCTTTGGTTCAGGAAAAGTAAACAAGACTTGACAGAAAATCCGATGAGAAGCTGTTACCATTTCGACCCAAGGCCAATATATAAAAATTCAAAAGATGTAATCAGGAATATATGTTGGTACCATCTAGGGGAATTGTCATAACTTGGCCTGAAAGATACTATCATTGCATGTTGAATAATATTGAATGTGCTATTAATTCTTTAGAAAATGTGTATATCTTGAAGACAAGAAGAGATGAAAGGAGCATCAAAGAAAACTCTCATTTTTAAATGTGAAGAATTGGGGCACAGTAATGGGGGCTATAAAACTACAGAGCTAAGTTAGAGCATGGGGAAAGATCCTAATAGGAAAGTAACCATGGTGAGGAGGAAGGGAAGAGAAGAAGGAGGTGGAGAAGAATGGGAAGGAGAAGGAGAAAAGGGAGCTGAACGGAATCATGACGCTGGAGGCCATACTGGAAAAATCTGGAGCTAGGCTTGGAGATCTGGTTTGTAAACAGAATTGCTGGGGAAGTAGAAAGGACAGCACAACAGACAGCATCGTTGAAAGTGGGATTACGGAGGAAGCCAAAGGCAGATAAGAGAACTTCAGGATATAAAGGCGGAAAATGTTTCTGACAAACTCAAAGAAGTCACAGGACACTTGACAATTCCCCAGGTCCTCCCTCTCCCCAGCTGACTTGGAAAGAGTCAGCATGGAGCAGAATAAGGAGAATGGAGCAGAGCTGAGTGGGTCTCTCTGTGGGTCCTGAGGATTACAGCAGAATAGATCATGCTGGAGCTTCAAAGGTGTCTGGCAGCTAAATCTGCTTAAATGTGCAGGGGAAGGGAACACTCTGGGCTGAACAATGCAGCTCAACCCATGTTTCTAAAACATTCATCCTGCCTTCTATTCCATATGCCTGCAGAATATCACTCTAGAAGTGGAGTTTATTATCCTTGTAAATACCAGCTTACTAATGGGTATGGTTTATTGTGAAGCAAGACATGTACGTGTCCCATAGCTTCCGTCTGCTCCTATTGCATCCTGGGACATGTCACTCAGCTGGGAAGGGTTCACATGCCTGATAAAAAGCCTACCTGGATTCAATGATCCCAGGAAGCAGATTAAGGAAGCAGAAAGAGGTATGTGTACGTGACTCGAAGGTGTCGCTTTCTCATCGTGGGTGGTGAACATGGGAATTTTTTACTCCTTGAACAGTGGACTGTCCTTATGTCTGGCAGTTTAATGGCACCATTCTATGCAAGTTCTGTCTATAAATGAAGACCTGGCACAAATCCTGCACTGCTCCCCATCCACTGTGGAATTCCGGACATGCTGGTTTGAAGGGAAGAAGGCCATTTAACCCGAGTTCCCAGAGCAGAGCAATACGTGGACTGCACAGTGTGCCAATTGTCAGCCACGGTTCTGGCCAGTCAGCACAATTACCTACCTGGAAAGCAACTCCCACTGATTTCACTGGGGCTTCTCATGAATACCTGAAGTTATCATCTTTGCCCTGGGAGGAGCTTTGCTCTAAAACACAAATTGTCTCTAATAGGGGCCCATTACTGTGAAATGAATAAATATGCTGGGTGCAGGGATACCAACTTCCAGGGTCCTTGGGCGCTTTCCTGGTGCACAGGCCTCCCACTGGGGAGAGGAAGGATCCGTGCAGAGGTGCACACCTCCGTGAGTTCACCTCCTACAGACATCTGAATAAGTTTGATTTCAGTTCAGCTGAAGTAAAAATGTCTAGTTTTGTTTACTCACATGAGACTGGACTGCTAAATGAAAAGGCTTTTAATAACTAGGGTTTCATCAGGGCTGCCGGCCCCACTGATTTACATAAATGGTGATGATGCGGGCTGCCTGATATTGGAATCCTGGCTTCTGCAGTCTCCCTGCCCCCTGCTCACATTAGAGGGTAAGTTTATCCGTTCAGTTTTCCTTTGCCTGGGTGATGCGAACCGGTATCTTCCGTCACCTGGACAGATGACAGCAATTCAACTTCCTCGCACTAGCTGACATTCTAATAATCCCATTAAAATCTAATTACGTACTTGTCGTAGTCAGAGTTCTATGAGAAACAGGACCGATAGGGCGTGTGTGTGTGCGTGTGTGTGTGTGTGTGTGTGTGTGTGCATTTGTGTGTGTGTGTGTGTGTGTGTGTGTGTGTGTGCGTGCGTGCGCGTGTGTGATAAAGAACTGGCTCATGCAGTTATGAAGGCTGGCAAGTCCCAAGATCTGCAGGGTGAGTTGGCAAGCTGGAGACCCAGACAGCCCCCAGTTTAGGCCTAGTGTGAGTCCGAAGGCCTGAGAACCAGGAGCACTGATGGGATAGCTCCAGTCTGAGGGTCGGTAGGCTCGAGACCCAGGAAGAGTCAATATTGCAGCTCCAGTAAAAACAAACAAACAAACAAACAAACAAACAAACAAAAAACAAAACAAAACAGGAAAACACTGACATCCCAGCTCAAAGGAAGTCAGGTGGGAGGAATTCTCTCTTTCTTGGGGGAGTCCAGCCTTTTTGTTCTATCTGGGCCTTCAACTACTTGAAAGAAGCCCACTACACTTAAGGACAGTCTGCTTTACTCGGTTGACTTAAATGTTAATTGCATCCAAAAACACCCTCACAGAACACATCCAGAATGGTGTTTGATCAAGTGTGTGGGCACCCTGTGGCCCAGTCAAGTTGGCAAAAAAAAGTTAACCAGCACAGTGTTAAGGATCTGCTGTTATGGCACAGAGTAATGATCAGAGATCCAAAATGGGGGGGTGGAGTGTATTTTCTAATTAAAACAATTTTTATACCCCATTCAAATAAACACATGCAGGGGGGCCTATTCAATATGAGCTCATGGAAACCACCCTGCTAATACCCCACCCCACCCCAAAGCTTTAAGGGAATTGCTATCACCCAGGAATGAAAAAATTTTAAACTGCTTTGCCAATCTTTTCCTGATGTAGACCCCTTCAGATCTTCTGGAAATTGATGAGAACAATTTTAAGTCCTCTTCCCAGATGAGGCACCCGGGGAAAGAAATAGCTCGTCTAGAATCGTAACATTTAGAAAATGAACATGCCTGCATTTTAAGAACTCAAGAGTGCAGGGTTTTCCCCCCTTTTAAAGAGTACAGTGGAACTTCCACATGTAGAAAATGAGGGCCATGAAAGAGTTGACTAAGCAGCAGGTAGAAAGCAAGGGTTTAAGGCATTGTTTTCTAAAGGGGAGAAGGTCGGTAGGTGCCCCCTTCCACATGGTAGCTCACTTTTCAAGACACTTGGTGCTGGCTTGGGATAGTGGGAGATTCTAGGATATCTTCACAGCATGCAGGACACAGTTGCTGGCCTGGCCACCTTCCTGGGGACTTACTACAGCGGGTCTTTGAATAACATCATTCCATTCAACATTGTTTCATTATGCTGATGAGAAACAAACATCGATCCCTGGCCAGGGCCCCATCTGTGTGGAGTTTGCATGTTCTCGACCTGTCTGCCTGTGTTTCCCCTTGGGATTCCCATTTCCTCCCACATCTCAAAGCTAAATTCACTGGGGTGTCTAATTTGTCCCAGTCTGAGAGTGGGTGAGTGTGTGGCCCTGTGATGGAAGGGTGTCCTGTCCAGGGTGGGTTCCTGCCTTGTGCCCTGAGCTTCCTATGGCCACCCAAGACCAGGAAATGGAAAATAACGATCTTGCTTGTCTTTCTGACTCTTTCTTAAGTACATGTATAGCTCACATTTATTCCAATCTTTAATATTAGAAGTGTTTTCAATCTTTATTCAGAATAAGTTTGGTGATATTTTTGTGACCGGAAATACGCTGTAGGAAATTAACTCTTGTTTGTATATATTAGCCTATGGTAAAGTTGGTTTTGATATATGCCATTTCACTTAAAGTTGCAGTTTCCAAGAACTTATCGTTGGCATTAAGTGAGGACTTGAGTGTGGCCCTGCTGAACTTCCAATTGCCAATAATTGCATCTTTTTGCCTGCAGGTAACCGCCCCAGCAGCAGCCCTCAATAATTACTAATCAATAATGGGAGGTGGTGATTAATACCCAGCTCCTCACTCCCTCCAGTGGGAAAACTCTGAGGCTTGAGTTCCATATCCTAGAGTTTTTCTGAGATGAAGCCTGTCACCCACAGTGCTAGCCAAGGGCCAGCGGCAAGTGTGTGTGATCCGCACAGTCACGCAGGGCCTTGTGTTCTGCTGTTACCATCTTGAAATCCTTCATACCTTTTGAACAACGGCCCCCGCACTTTATCTGGCCTTGGGCTGTGCAAATTATGTAGCCAGTCAGGTGGCGACTGGCACGGTAATGTGCCTCTCATTGGCCGGTTCCCTCCCTGCCTGACTCCTGCTGGTCTTGCCTATACTTCCTGATAAGCTACTTGCCCTTGAATCCTTTCCACAGGGTCTACTTCTCGGAGACCCCAAACTAGACTATTTTTAAGGTCTTTATAATCTTGAAAAACAGACTAAAGAATTAACAGAAGCCATTCGACTATTTTATTAAAATAAAGCAGCAACACACATGGGTTTAACAGTCATCAAAAATAAAGTCATGGTTATACTATCTGTCATTATCTTACCATATTGTAATATCTAAGGTTTTATTAGCAACTAATACCCATCTAAGCTTCCAACTTCTCTGCGTCACAGACCAAGTGCCCAGGTGAACCCAACATGCAAATATCTCCCTGCAGAAGGAGTGAATAAACAGCAGCTGACATTTAAACAACGGCTCACATGCCATCTGTTTTAAAGAAATTATTTATCTTCGCCAGTATGTCAAGAAGAGTAAGTTCACATAATTCAGAAGCCAGTAAGACATGGAAGTTCTTGATTATTTACAAAGACAGGGTTATCCACAGCCATCCAGTTTTTTAAATAATGTCCAACCAAATTTTTTTTTTTTTGGAAGGCTAGGGAAATTGACCTTTTTATAGAGTCCAGTAATGAGGCCTATTATTAGAGTGACCGAATCTTCAAGTATGTTTAAGGAAAAGATGTAAATAAGGGTTTTGGTTCCGAATGAGCTCACCTCATCAAACCCAGAGCCCATGTATCCTCAATGTGTATATCCCTGGTCCAGCACAATGCCCAGGATGGGGTGAATGTCTAATAAATATTTAGTAACTGACTGAACTTGGTTTATGGTTATGCCTTGAGGGTTGAATGCCAGAAAAGGAAAGGAACTCACTTCTACCTGTGTGGAAGCTATAGGGTTTCCTCACTACCCTTTCTTACAAACTGGAACTTATTAAATGGGGTAACCCCAGCTCATCAGCACAGTCTGGGATGGAAGGCAGTGGGCAGGCAGCCGGTTCGGGTGGAATACGACCGGTGCCTCAGGTCCATCTGCAGTGTGTGGGACGTCATGCTGCAGAAACAGAAGGCAGCCTTGGGCCCTTCTCTCCACTGTGAGACTTACAGCCAAGAACTCCTAAGGTCAAGTCCACCCATCCCCAAGGCACGTTCGTCTCCACTGTGAGAGCTGCCGCCTCCCTGCCTCCTCTCCTCAGCCCTCAGGAGCATCTCCAAGAGCTCAGTCCACAAGGGACCGAGGCCCCGTTCCCTCACCTTTCTCCCAGGACACACTTTAGGTGCGGTTTCATGTTAAAAGCAGCTGGGCCCAGAGAAGCGAGGCTTTTTAGGCTGCTCACTGGATAAATAATCAGGACAAATGGGGTAAAAGGTTATATAAACCCATTTTGAAAATGTTTTAAAATTCAAGATTTTATCCAGTCCAATTTCTGAACACAATATGTCTTTCTGATTAAGTTGCATAAAATTTTTTTTTTCTGTGAAAACTCTTGTCCCTCCTGCATACAACCCTTCCAGACAAAGAACCTGAACGTGTGGGAGCAAGCAGGTGATGTTTTGATTACTGAAGGGCACACGCTGACTTTGCAGGTGGAGCACAAAGCCCTGCCCCTGGGGAGGCCTGGTGCTGGGGGCTGAGAATGAACAGCCTTAGTTTTTCAGGGCTGTTCTGGAAGCTTCCCCCTTCCTGAATGAATGCTCCCCTTGCTACCTCGTCAAGCTGCTGTGAGGGCCTTGAATTCAAATCAACTGAGCCTCTGATCACACCTGACGGTGCAGACTATGAGACTGAAGGTGGCCCGGCCCCCGCACATCCCCCACAGGACCCTGACCGATGTTATCCACACTCATGATACTGACGAACGGACATCAGGGACAAGCAGAGTTGTTTGGAATCGACTGCAGAGCCTCTGAAACCACGAGCTAAATGGAATCATTTCAGGCCAGACGGAGTCCCAAGGCTGCAAGCGCCGTGGTGGGAAGCTACGTGGGGGCCTGTTCACCTGTTCCGTCTGATTAACGACAGAAAACCTTTGTCTCAGGAATCACCATGGTCTGTCATGGAATGTCCTTCTGTGTGCGCCCCACCAGTGACTGTCATGACCCTGCCTCAGCCCCGGAGGAGCACACAGGTCGCTTCCACTTAGTTGAGACCCCTAAGGACAGCGGAAGTCAATACTGCTGTGTGGAGTCCTCCTGATAATAAAGTCACTGTAAAGATGCTTGGGTGGGGCCAAGGCGATGGGTTGTGCTGGAAAGAGTTGTCATAGCAAGCCTGAGAATGTCACCCCTAAACAGTCCCGCTTGCCAGGCCGGCCCCTTCCTAGCACCCAGGAATTTGGATTTCAGAGGGTTCCCACCACCCTGACTGATGAGAGTGGCTCACTTCTCTGTGCAAACAATGTGTTTTATGCTGAACGTCTGCTTTCCTTCCGGAACTGGGATTTTCCTATGTGCTAGGCAGACAGTGACTGTGTGACCAGCTCCCCAAAAATCCCTGGGCTCTAAGTCTCTAATGAGCTCGGGCAGTTAATAGTTCACAAGTGTTGCTGGGGTATTTAGCGCCTCCTGGGCGACTCCATGGGAAAGGACCTTTGGAAGCCTGGGCCTGGCTGCCTCCTCATGACGCCCCTCGTGCCATTTCCTTTTGCTGGTTTTACTTTAGATTCTTTCATTGTAATAACCTATAGCTGTGAGTGAACTTAAAAGGAAGATGATATCCACAGCTGCCTATACACGATCCGTACCCTTGTCGATAGTGGTAACTACAAGAATGAAGACCAACAAGAGTCCTCGCGAGCACCAGGCACAGGGTCAAGCACGGATATGCCAAACACTCAGTGATCCCAACAATACTTCAGAGCAGGTGTTGCTGTTAGCTCCATTTGTCAGGTGAGAGGATGGAGGCTCAGAGAAGTTCAAGAAATTCCTCAAGATGGCAGCATGGGTGAGGTGGCCGAGGGGAGCGGGTGCAGGCCTGTGGGCTGAAACCTGGGGCTGGGAGGCTCCGCGCTGGGCACTGACGGAGGCACGCTCAGAAAGGCAGCGCTCTGGGCACACACAGTCGCGACTCTACGGCTAGGAACGAGGCCTGAGTCCTGCCCAGAAACTACTGGATAAACTCTGCAACTTTTCTAGTTTATTCAGATCCTGTGATTGAAAACCCTGTTTCCCCACAGATTCATGGGAAGTGGGAACTTGACCTGGGCAGGTATTTTGAATCTCAGGTATACCCCCAATTCCCTCAAAGAGTATTAGAAGTTTGGTTCCAGAAAATACATCAGAGAGAATCTAGAATAAGTCCTTAGTCTGACGACTGAGGACACAGAGGCATGAAGCATTGTGCATTAAGCCAGGGGTGGGGAATCTTTTTTCTGCCCAGGGCCATTTGGATATTTATAACATCATTCACAGGCCATATAAAATTATCAACTCAAAAATTAGCCTGCTATATTTGGTCAAACATTGAATGAACTCACTCCTAATGTGATGGCTGGAACTGCTTCTCTGTGGTGAGGTGGGTGATGTTAGCTGGTATTGATGATGCTGTTACTCATGACTGCTTTTCCAGGTTTTCGTCTATCAGTCTGGAGTGCAGTCGACCCTCTGCGATGGTAGGTTTTGAAAAGAACTGCTCACAGTCAGTTGTTCCGAACACAGATGCATATTTCAATGCACGTCTCCTCCAAGTGGGAAATTCATCATTGCTTAGGTAACTTTTATAGAACTCAAGCAGCGGGAGGTTGTAGCTAGCTTTCAGCTCATCATAGCTTTGCAGCTGAATGATTTCCTGTTGTAGGTTATCAGGCACATCAGCTGGTTCCGTGTTGAATGGTGTAGCAAAGATGTTCAATTCCATTTGTTTACTTTTCACATCCTTGACTCTTTCATTAAATTCCTCAATCAGTTTTGCACATTCACCAGCATAGTCAAGTGTCTAGAAGGCTTTTGTCCTTCCAGAGTGGGGAAATGCACTGTGTTATTCCTTTTGAGTTGCACTTTCCACAGCCTTAATTCAGCTTCAAATGATTTCACGTTTGAAAGCAGGGAGCTGAGAAGATGGTTGGGGCCCTGCAGCTTCTGAGAGATATTTGATAATGTCTACCATGAATAGTAAATCACACAGCCACTTGCCATCATTGAGTTCCCTGACAGGTTTTCCCTTCATCTCCCTAAACTGCTTGACTTTATCCCGCAGTTCATAAAACCTCATAAGCATGTTCCCAGGACTCAGCCACCGCACTTCACAGTGATAAACAAGATCACCGTGCTCAGAGTCAAGATCATTCAGTAACTCCTTAAGCTGGCAGCTGGTAAACCCTCTGCTTTTGACAAAACGTATACATGACACTGCTGTTGACATCACATTGTTGAGCGTTAATGACTACACAGAGACTTTGTTGGTGTATGATGCAGTGGCATCTAATTAAATCACTTGGATCAAGACTGAGACACTTTAGTTCTTTCTTGACAAATGCAATTAACCCTTTTTGCGAGCCAACCATGGCTGGAGCTCCATCTGTAGTAAGGCCACTTAACTTTTCAAATGTTAGCTCAAGTTTTTTCATGGATAAAACAGGTCTCTCAAGCAAGTCCTCACCTCTTGGGTGCCATGCATGGCTTCCAGTGACAGCAGTTCCTCTCGCGTGTCAGACTCTGCAGTTATCCCACGAACAAAACCACCGGTTGGGCAGTATTTGTTATGTCCGTTGTCTCATCACAAGCCAGAGAGAAAAATTGGAAATCTCCTGCAGAATCCATCAGTGTTCTTTCAATATCTTGTGCTAAGTCAGTAATCTGATCTGAGACAGTTCTCTGAGACAAACAAACACTCTGAAACAATTTTATTTTGTCTGGGGCTAACAACTCCACAGCTGCCACCACGCACATGCACTCTTTTTTTTTTTTTTAAATCCTCACCTGAGAATATTTTTCCATTTATTTTCAGACAGAGTGGGAGTGGGGGGGGGTAGAGAGAGAGAAACATTGATGTGAGAGAGATACATTGATTGGTTGCCTCCAGCATGACACCAACCAGGGCCAGGGACTGAACCACAACCGAGGTACCTGCCCCTGACCGGAATGGAACCCGAGCTCTTCGGTCTGCAGGCCGATGCTCCAACCGCTGAGCCAAACCAGCCAGGGCAGCCACGATGCACTCTTTCCCAAACGCTCCCTCTACAGGAGGCCTCAGCTGCTTTGTGATTAGCTCGCTCACTAAATAACTCATCTGAATAATATCTCTGTCTCAACGAGGCCGACTGAAAGTGGCTTCTTGTGATTCTAAACTCTGCTGAAGAGTATTGATTTTATCCAGACGCAGTTGGCCTCCCAATTCATTGAGTTTAGCATGTTTTGAGTTTAGCATGACGCTCCAGATTGGCTTTTTTCATTCCTGCTAATGCATCGCCACAAATTAGGCACACACGTTTGCCTTTGACATCAACAAAAAAAGAATCATTTGTCCATTTCTCTTGGAAAGATCAACACTCTGCATCAACTCTTCATTTTTAGGATGTCACACCACTTACGTTTTAATAACTATCCAGTGTGTGTGTCACCAGCTACGTGATTATTTTGCTTTGATCGCTGTTCTAATCCTGCATCTTGGATTTGAAACATATCCAACGTTCGTATCATCGACTCTTGAGGTCTTTTCTGTGTGCTGCAATTTCCTTAATCTTCATCTGAGATTCAGTTTTGGGGAGGATTGTTGATCGTGGACGTGTGGATAAAGGTTGGATTGGAGTTATCGTCTGTGTCAACAAAGAAGTTGACAACATAGTCGTCAATCATCGGAGGCAAGGTCATCAACGTCGTGAGGTATCATCTCATCACGTCTCGCCTCATCGTCACAGGATCGCCATAGTGTCGCCACAGTGTGCTAACACTTGTGCAGCATCTACACTCCCAGCCTGCCTGGCACTGCCTGGCACTGCCTGTCCTCTGAGTCACCGCAATACAGGCAGACTGTCTGCGGGCAGCCGACGACAAGCATACGTGTCTTTCCCGTCATGTACTCGTATGTGTCCTACTTATCCCGGAATGGATGTTCCTTGCTTGTCCCTCAAAATTTACATTATTATTATGATTCACTTAATATAAATATAGTTGCTAGGAAAAAAGCTCCTAGATTTATTGGATATCGAGTCCCACCTGCGGTTGCCTTGGCAGGGCCAGACCAAATGATTTCACAGGCCTTACGTGGCCCGCAGGCCGGACGGTCCCCACCCCTGCACTAAGCTGTAAAATCCAGACTGCACTCTGCCCCTCCCCCCATTCATTTCCTCAGTACTCTGCCTCCTCCTCACTACTTTTCTCTCTTTTAAAAATTGGATTCAGTTGCAACCCCGCATATGAGAAGCACTTTTGTTTTTTAAATGATGAGTTATATAGCAAAGAGACCTATTTTAAAGCAGAATTATACACAAATACTTTCAGACATCAGGGAAACATTCTGATGACTGGGCCAGTGTCGCAGGGAAATAACCTCTTTAGAAATGCAATCCACTCATCCAGAAGCAGGGCAGCCGGCGCCCACTCCAAACATATTCTTATACACACAGGAGTCCTTCCAAATGGGCTCTGAAGGCAGAACACATGGCTGAGTTTCAAATGGGCAGAAAGTCACCTTATAGTATACTTGCCCTCCGTTTGGGAGTTACCACAATCGAGTTACAGGCAGAAAGCGTTTATCACGGTGGCATGAAAGTCTCTCTTCAAATTCCTCCTGCTTTTATAATCAAACAGTAACATCTCCAGAGCATAGGTTTTAGCCGCCTAAGAAACATATTGGAAATTGATTCAATGCTCCTGGCTTGGCGGTGACAATGTTTCAGAACCTGGTAACCTCTCAGCTTGTTCCTTCCCCTTCCTGAAAGGCTTTTAGCAGCACCAGGATGGTAAGGCAAAGAACAAGCAAACATCATCCTGTTATCTGATCAGGGGCAAAATGAGCGGAGGAGGCACTGTACCACTGATAAGATTGCTAAATGACTGTTCTCAAATTCTATCAATGGGCGGACAAAAGAAATGGAGACTGACATTGATAAGTTATTTTCTCTGGCACTCCCATTTCCAACAATGAGGGTTTCTCTTTAGAAGCAGTGAGGCCTGGGTGCATGTCTGTGACTCATTTCCAAGTTCCTAGATCACCCCATGTTGTTTTAGATTTATCCAGATGTTTTCCTTTCTCTGCATCTGTTCGATTTTACTTCGGCACGCCTCTCGAAGACGGTTCATTCAAGTTCAGAGCACCCTGTTCCCACAATCACATCTCCTCTTTTTTCTCTCAGTTGCATATTTCATTACATAACTCAAGTTTCATCTCCACAATGTGTCATAGCCCTCACCTGATTTATCATTTTGCATTTTGCACCTACCTCAAACTAAAGCATTTACTCAAATGTGCCACTTAATGGACACATGTGTGCATCATTTTAATTGAGGCTTTCCCCCCAACTAAGTATATATGATTGAGTTCTTACTGTAGAGAGAGTGCCTTCCAAGCTTGATTATCAGGCCCTTTTTTATTTTTAATCACTGCTGCTTCTCAGTCACTAATTTTTTATTACCTTCAGGCACGAGAAGAACTGCTGGCTTTCACAGCACTTACAGCACAGAAGTTCTGTCTGTGTATAATGTGTGGGAACACGGAGGACGAGGAGATTGAAACTCAAGAGTTGCCCACAAGCTCTGTTCCCATGTACTCCCCTGACACCTGCTGTGCTTGGGAACCGATGAGGAGTGCCTGCACTGGTGCTCACGGCCGGTGCCTTTCCTCCCACCCTCCTCTCCCCTGGGCTGACTTCTCTGCTGGAGATGCTAAGGAGCTGGTCACCAGGTAGGCAGGAGGAGGATGGAGGAACGGATGAACAGCATAGATCAGAAAGGCAAAGTGAAGGCTGATTCAGCCCACAGATGTGTTTTGTTTTGGATGGCACTTTAATTTTTATGTTTATAAAATAACTGTGAAATATACTACAAATACAGGAGTGTATATAACAAATAGTTAAATTTAGATCATCATCATCATCACCATCAAAGAATACCCACAATTGACCTTAACGACTCTGTTTTTATGCCGCTCTAGCGCCCCTCTCTGATCACGCTTCTCTTGTTGACTTTCACGTTACTCATTAACTGGCCGTGTTTGTTGTTTGACTTACCACACGGTTGCTTAGTTTTGCTCATTATACAAATAGAATTATACTGTAAGTATTACATTGTAATTGCCTCTTTTCAATCAACATTGTTTGAATGAATGATGAATCTATGCTGGTACATGCAGCTGGAGTTCATTAATTTTTACTGCTGAACAGTGTTCCATAGTATAAATATTTCAAAATTTTTATCTTTTCTACTGATGACAAACATTTGAGTGCTTTTCCATTTTTTTTTTTTTTTTTTGCTATTATGACAATGTAGCTACGATGACTGTGGTATACATTCCCTGATATACTTGCCATGGGCTTTGCTAGGGCCATGCCTTTCAAACTTTTTGTGTTCTATACACAGTACTATATTTTTATATCATAAACCAGTATATCTCTGTATATGTAACTGTACATAAATGTAATCAAAATGTCATGTTTTATTACTTATTTTTACTAAAGTTTTTCTTACTCCCTGTGATGTACTCCACTATTTCTTTAAGATAAAGAAATAAAAAGAAAGCAAACTAACAAATGCTGACCTTAACTCACCATATTGATTTCATGACTCTTTAATTGGTGCAGCTTATAAAAACCTCATTTAGACTGTGTCTACTCTGTTATTAATATAGCTATATCGAGTTTCTTTAACGTTCTGTGGTATTTATTTTTTTGTTCTTTTACCTTCAAATTCCCTGTGTACTTAGGTTTGTCAAATCTAGACTGCTATAGCTGCTTGATAATCTGTGCCTTTCAACTAGAGATTTTAAACTATTTACATTGATTGTAAATTCTCCTTTATTCAATTTATTTCTATCATTTTATTTTATGCTTTCTACTTGTCCTTCTTTATATATTTCTCATATTTTTCATGTTTTTCTTTTGAATTGAGTTTCCTAATCATTTCATTTCCCCTCTGATTTTTCTACTAGTTTGGAAATGTTATATTAAATTTCTACTTACTTTTAGTGGTTACCCTAGAAATTCTAACATGCATACATAACTTACCAAACTAATATATTAATTCCCAACAATATAAGGACATTAAAATGGTTTAATTCTTACCACCTGTTCCAACTCATTTTCAGTTCTATTAATATCTAGGACTTATTTTTATTTTGATGTATTTTCATAATAGACATTATAAAATACATTTATTTTTATATAGAGAATGTTTACCACTTATATTTCTGACCTTCCTGGGATAATTTTTTTTTTTTTCTGTCTGTGGTAGGGGAAAAAAATGTGTAACTTAATGATGGGGACACATTCTGAGAAGTGCATTGTTAGTTGATTTTGCTGTTATAATCTGTATTTTCTCTCTGATTTATTCTAGTACCTTTCCTTTATTTTATTATTTTTTTAAATTTATTTTTGTTACATATGTTTCTCCTTTTTTCCCCATTGACACCCTCCTCCCCGACCCTCCACCCCTTCCCCAGCTTTGTTGTCCATGTCCATCAGTTATGCATACATGCCTATAAGTTCTGTGGTTTATCTCTTCCCTTCCCCCAACCCCCTCTTCTGAGGGTTGTCAGTCTGTACCCTACTTTCACATCTCTGGGTCTACCCTGTTCCCCAGACTGTTATGTTTATTATATTCCTTAAATGAGTGAGATCATGTGATATTTGTCTTTCTCTGCTTGGCTTGTTTCGCGTAGGATAATACTCTCGAGGACCCCCATGTCGTCTCAAAGGATAAGAGATCTTTCTTTCTTACAGCTGCATAGTAGTACTCCATTGTGTATATGCGCCACAGCTTTTTTATCCATTCATCCACTGATGGACACTTGGGCTGTTTCCAGATCTTAGCTATTCTAAATAGTGCTGCTATGAACATGGGAGTACATGTATTCTTTCTGATTGGTGTTTCAGGTTTCTTAGGGTATATTCCTAGAAGTGGGATCACTGGGTCAAATGGCAATTCAATTTTTAATTTTTTGAGGTAACACCATAGTGTTTTCCACAGTGGCTGCACCAGTCTGCTTTCCCACCAGCAGTGTACTAGAGTCCCCTTTTCTCCAAACCCTCGCCAACACTTGTTTGATGATTTGTTGATGGCAGCCATTCTGACAGGTGTGAGGTGATACCTCATTGTTGTTTTAATTTGCATCTCTCTGATGATTAGTGATGTTGAGCATTTCTTCATATGTCTCTTAGCCATTTGTATGTCCTGTTTGGAGAGGTGTCTATTTAGTTCCTCTGCCCTTTTTTTAATTGGGTTCTTTGTCTTCCTTTTGTTGAGTTGTATGAACACTCTATATATTTTGGAGATTAACCCCTTATCTGATGTATCATTGGCAATTATGCTCTCCCATACAGTGGGTTCCCTTTCCGTTATGATGGTTGTTTCTTTTGCTGTGCAGAAGCTTTTGAGTTTGATGTAGTCCCATGTGTTCATTTCTTCCTTTGTTTTTGTTGCCTTTGGTGATGTATCAGTGAAGATTCTGCTGCGTATGATGTCCGAAATTTTGTTGCCTACATTTTCTTCTAGGATTTTTATGGAGTCACGAGTCACATTTAAGTCTTTTACCCATTTTGAGTTTATTCTTGTGTATGGTGTAAGTTGATGGTCTATTTTCATTTTTTTGCATGCTGCTGTCCAATTTTCCCAACACCATTTATTAAAGAGGCTATCTTTGCTCCATTGTATGCTCTTGCCACCTTTGTCAAATATTTATTGAGCATAATGTCTTGGGTCAATTTCCAGATTCTCTGTTCTGTTCTACTGGTCCATATGCCTGTTCTTGTGCCAGTACCAGGCTGTTTTGATTATAGTAGCTTTGTAGTATAACCTGATATCCAGTATTGTGATCCCACCTACTTTGTCCTTCTTTTTCAAGATTGCTGTGGCTATTTGGGGTCTTTTTTGGTTCCATATGAACTTTTGGAATATTTGTTCTAGTTCTGTGAAATATGTCACTGGTATTTTGATGGGGATTGCATTGAATCTATAGATTGCTTTGGGTAATATGGACATTTTAATGATGTTAATTCTTCCAATCCATGAACAAGGTATGTGCTTCCACTTTTTTATATCTTCCTCTATTTCTTTTTTCAATGTCCTGTAGTTTTCTGCAAATAGGTCCTTAACTTCTTTGGTTAAGTTTATTCCTAGGTATCTTAACTTTTTTGCTGCGATGGTAAATGGGATTGTTTTTTTAGTTTCTCTTTCTGTGAGTTCATCATTGGTGTATAAGAATGCCGTCGATTTCTTGACGTTAATTTTGTATCTTGCTACTTTGCCAAATTCATTTATTAGGTCTAGTAGATTTTTGATGGAGTCTTTAGGGTTTTCTGTGTATAATATCATGTCATCTGCGAATAATGACAGTTTCACTTCCTCCTTTCCAATGTGGATTCCTTTTATTTTTTCTTCACGTCTGATTGCTGTGGCTAAGACTTCCAGTACTATGTTAAATAAGAGTGGTGAAAGTGGGCATCCCTGTCTTGTTCCTGTTCTTAAGGGATGTTTTTAGTTTTTGCCCATTGAGTATGATGTTGGCTGCAGGTCTTTCATATATGGCCTTTATTATATCAAGATATGATCCCTCTATTCCCAAATTGCTGAGCGTTTTTATCAGAAATGGGTGCTGGATTTTGTTGAATGCTTTTTCAGCGTCTATTGATATGATCATGTGGTTTTTATCTTTCATTTTGTTTATGTGGTGTATCACATTTATTGATTTGCGAATATTGAACCAGCCTTGCATCCCTGGGATGAATCCCACTTGGTCATGGTGAATAATTTTTTTGATGTATTGCTGGATCCGATTTGCTAGTATTTTGTTTAGGATTTTGGCATCTATGTTCATCAGGGATTTTGGCCTGTGCTTTTCTTTCTTTGTAGTGTCTTTTTCTGGTTTTGGAATTAGAATTATGCTGGCCTCATAAAATAAGTTTGGAAGTCTTCCTTCTTCTTGAATTTTTAGAAATAGTTTGAGAAGAATGGGTTTTAGTTCTTCTTTGAATGTTCAGTAAAACTCCCCCGTGAAGCCATCCGGCCCTGGGCTTTGGTTTGCTGGGAGGGTCTTGATTACATCTTCAATTTCCTTCGTTGTTATTGGCCTGTTCAAGTTTTCTATCTCTTCCTGGTTCAGTTTTGGGAGACTATATGTTTCTAGAAATTTGTCCATTTTGCTTAGATTGTCGAATTTGTTGCCATATAAATGTTCATAGTATTTGTTAACGATCCTTTGTATTTCTGTGGTGTCAGTTGTTACTTCTCCTCTTTCATTTCTGATTTTGTGTATTTGGGTTCTCTCTCTTTGTTTCTTGGTGAGTCTAGCTAAGGGTCCATCAATCTTGTTTATCTTTTCAAAAAACCAGCTCTTTGTTTCATTGATCCTTTGAATTGTTTTTTTGGGTCTCCATGTCATTTATTTCTGCTCTGATCTTTACTATTTCCTTCCTTCTGCTTGCTCTGGGGTTTTCTTTTTGTTTGCGTTCTAGTTCTTTAAGTTGTGAGGTTAGAAAGTCTATTAGAAATTTTTCTTGTTTCTTGAGGTAGGCCTGTAGTGCTATGAACTTCCCTCTCAGAACTGCTTTTGCTGCATCCCATAGATTTTGTGTTGTTGTGTGTTTATTTTCATTGGTTTCCAGAAAGTTTTTAATTTCTTCCTTGATCTCCTTCGGTAACCCATTCACTGTTTAATAACATGCTATTTAGCCTCCATGTATTCAAATGTCTTTGCATGTTCTCCTTGCAATTGATTTCTAGTTTTATGCCATTGTGATCTGAGAAGATGCTTGATATGATTTCGATCTTCTTGAACTTGTAGAGACTTCGTTTGTGTCCTAGCATGTGGTTTATGTTTGAGAATGTCCCATGTGCACTTGAGAAGAATGTGAATTCTGTAGTTTTGGGGTGTAATTCTCTGTAAATATCTATTAAATCCATTTGGTCTACTGCTTCATTTAGAGTCTCTGTTTCCTTGTTAAGTTTTTGTCTAGATGATCTATCCAGTGAAGTCTGCGATTGTATTGCTGTCGATTTCTCCTTTGAAGTCCTCCAGAAGATTTTTAATGTATTTTGGTGCTCCTATATTGGGTGCATATATGTTTACCAAGGTTATATCTTCCTGTTGGATAGATCCTTTCAATATTATGTAGTGACCTTCTTTGTCTCTAGTTATGGCCTTCATTTTGAAATCTATTTTATCAGATATGCATATTGCTACCCCAGCTTTTTTTCCTTTCTGTTTGCGTGGAAGATTTTTTTTCCATCCCTTCACTTTCAGCCTATGTGAGTCTTTTGTTGTGACGTGGTTCTCTTTTAAACAACATATATATGGGTCATGCTTTCTTATCCAATCCGCTACTTTGTGTCTTGATTGGGGCGTTCAGTCCATTTACATTTAAGGTGATTATTGATATGTACTTATTTATTGCCATTTTTGTTTAGTGTGGTTCTATTTTCCTTTCTATTTCTTCTACTAATTACAGCAGTCCATTTAACATTTCTTGCAGTGCTAGTTTGGTGCTAATGTATTCCCTTAGCCTTTTTTTTTTTTTTTTTTTTTTGTCTGGGAAGCTCTTTATTTGACCTTCTATTTTGAATGATAGCCTTGCTGGGTAGAGTAGTCTTGGGTTCAGATCCTTCTTTTTCATGACCTTGATTATTTCATGCCATTCCCTTCTGGCCTGTAGTGTTTCTATTGAGAAATCAGATGATAGCCTTATGGGGGTCCTTTTGTAGGTAACCTGTTGTTTAGCTCTTGCTGCCTTTAGGATTCTCTCTTTGTCTTTAGTTTTTGGCATTTTAATTATTGTGTGTCTTGGTGTGGGCCTGTTTGGGTTCTTCTTACTTGGGACTCTCTGTGCTTCTTGAACTTGAATGCCTTCTTCCTTCACCAAATTAGGGAAGTTTTCTGTCACTATTTCTTCAAATATATTGTCAAACCCTTTCTCATTTTCTTCTTCTTCGGGGACTCCTATGATGTGAATATTATTACGTTTCCAGTTGTCCCACAGTTCTCTTAAGCTGTCTTCCTGTTTTTTCATTGTTTTTTCCTTTTGGTTTTCTGATTGGTTGCTTTTTTCTACCCTGTCTTCTAATTCACTGATCCGGTCCTCAGCTTCTTCTACTCTGCTGTTTAGTCCTTCCAATGTGTTCTTCATTTCTGCTATGTCATTCTTCATTTCCAATTGGTTTATTTTCAATATTTCTATGTCTTTGCTCATGGTGTTGATGTCCTTACACATGCTATTGAGCTTCCTCAAGATCATGGCTCTGAATTCTAGTTTTGTTAACTTGCTTAACTCCATTTCATTTATCTCATCTTCGTTGGAGGTCTCTTGTTCTTTCATTTGGCATCTGTTTCTTTGTTTCACCATTTTGGCTATATCAGTGGTTTTTGGAGCCTGCCAAATTTTCCCTGTGGATGTTGGTGTTCTGCTGTTTGTGGCTCCCTGTACTGGGTTTGGATGAGAGTAGGAGGACCCACGTTATACACCACTGTCGAGTCTTACTTTCCTGGGTAGATTTGCAAGCCCAGAAAAGGTTCAGTTATCCTCTAGCTTTTTGCCTAGAGGCTATTAGTCCTGGTTACTTGAAGAGCCTTGGGTTCTCAGTTTAATCCTTTCCTTTATTTTTGACATACTACATTTTCACCAAGATGTGCCTGAGTGAAGATTTCTTTCCCTCCCATCTTTATTGAGGTATTATTAACAAATAAATTTAGTATATGTTCAAGGCATACAATGTGATGCTTTGATAGATGTATACTACACATTGTGAAATGATTACCACAATTAAGCTAATTAACACATCCATGACCTCACAGTTACATTTTGTGTGTGTGATGAGAACACTAGCAGCTACTCTCTTGGCAAATTTCAAATATAGATACATTATTATTAACTACAGTCACCATGGCGTACATTAGGTCTCCAGAGCTAACTCACCTTCTAACTGAAAGCTTTACTCTTTGAACAACTCCCCTTCACCCCTAAGCCTCAGCCCCCAGTAATCACTCTTCTACTCTCTGTTTCTATAAGTTTGACATGTTTAGATTCCACATATAAGAAAGATCATGATTTGTTTCTCTGTGTTTAGATTATTCACTTATCATAATGTCCTCCAAGTTCATTCATGTTGTTGCAAATGGCAGGATTTCCTTATTTGTAAAGGCTGAATAACATTCCTGTGTGTGTGTGTGTGTGTGTGTGTGTGTGTGTGTACGTGTGCTCACACACACCACAATTTATTCGTTTATCTATCAACAGACACTTAAGATGTTTCCATGTCTTGGTTATCATGAATAATGCAGCAATGAACATGAAGGTGCAGATATCTCTTCAATATAGTAACTTTATTTCAAATTAGAACTATCATATAATCTAGCAAACACACTTCTGGGTATAATAAAATCACTATCCTGAAGTGTAGATTTCTTTTTATTTATTTTGCTTACGACTAATTTGGCTTTCTGAATCTGAGTGTTGGTTACTTTCTTCAATACTTCAAAATTCTCAGTCATTAATTCTTTTAATATTATGTCTATCTCATTCATTCTATTCTCTCTTTGGGGAGCTACATACATTTACATGCATGTGCATTTTACCACCTTTTACCTAATGCATCTTGACCCTCTTTTGTGTTACCCACAACCTTGGTTCTCTGTGACGATTTTTGTGCAATGTTTCAGTTCTACCTTGTAGTTCACAAATTCTCTTGTCAGTGGTGATAAATACTATCTAACAACTTCTAAGTGTATCCTTGTTAAAATCTGACTGCTCTTTTTTTCTTTTTTTTTTTTTTTTGCCCCTTTGTTAACTTTCATTTCTATTTTTGTTTATTTAAATACACTGAATGTTTTTATTTTATATTCTTTATGGGATAATTACCAATTCTGTAGTCTTTTTAGGACTCGTTCTATAGCTTGTTGTTTTTTTCTGACTCTCATAGAGTCATTTTTCCTCTTGTGTTTTTAGTTATTTTCTGTTGTGAGTTAATTTTCCTTAGAATTTTATCTTTATGTAAATTTAGAGTGGGTACCCCAAGAGAGGATTTGAGTTGAGTTTTGCTAGATTCCTGGGAGTACTATCAACCTGAGTCTGCATTTAAAAAACAACAACAACTCCTCATTATGATACATTTCAAATATTCTCAAGCAGTGTAATCTGTCCTCATATACCCATTGCCCAGCTTTAGAAATATTAATATTCTGCCATTCTAGTTCTATCTAGTCCTTCTCCCGGTTTCTTCTCTGAAGTATGTAAAAGCATAACTCAGACCATTTAAAAATTTCAAGCTGCAGGTTTAGGGGACACACCGAGAGAGTGAACTAGGTCTCTGATCCACATAAATGTGAGCTGACGGTTCAGAATCCTCAGAGAAGATGTGTTTTATTTTTCTTTTCTTCCCAGCTAGAGTCAAGACTGAACTGCTGAATCAAGAGCTTATCTCCACCGTCTCCCTCTGCCAGAGGGGTCTGGCACCATTGCTCTTAGGAGTCCAGCTCTATGCTGAGGAAGGAAGGGGTGTTTCTGATCTAGCATCACACCTGCTTAGGCCCTAGGCATTCATTATATGTTAACAATTTAGCTCCTTCACATCAGGGTCCAGGGCAGTGACCAGCTGTCCTCGTTCATCCCAGTCTGAGGAGTTTCCCAGGATGTGGGACTTTTAGTGCTAAAACCGAGGAAGACCCAGACCAACTGGGGCAGCTGGTCCCTCTGGCTCCAGATCACCAGAGACTACCACATACCCCTGGGTAAATGCTGACCACAGCACTGTCCCCTCTGGAGTCACGCTCTCATGCTAGCCTCAGCCTCTGATGAATTGTAGCTCAACCATGCATTTCAGAAAATATGTATATTTTTATACTCTATTCTCTACTTTTACAGGTGGTATTCTGTGAAAGGATTTTGATATTCTAATTTGAAATATTGCCAGATAAAAGGAAATCTCTGAAGATTTACTTTTAAAAATTGAGCTCACCTTTAAAGTGTTATGATATGTCACATAAAACTCTAGATTTTTTGGCCTCTGGTGACAAATGAAAAGACTTGGCTATCCGGGGCTAGCCTTCTTCTAGGGTAACATCTGGAACTGGCAAGTAGTTGCTCCCCTGGGATGGGTCGTGTTCTAGCCACTCCTCAAAACTCCCGTCACTCACACAACACATCCACCTGCAGGTCAAGGCGAGCTGCTCCCACCCGCTGACTCGGGGCTTGTTTGAATTTACAGCCCTGGCCAAGCAATCTACTAACGGGATCCTTGGTGATCAACAAAGTGACCAACAAGTACCTAGTAATCATTGAGCATCCTTGGTGTTTGTTGGGTGGCCACAGTTCCTGAACTGCAGGGTCGATGTGAGGATAAAACACGGCAGCACACATAGAAGACTTTGGCCAGTGCCCAGCATAGAGAAAGCTCTTAATAAAGAGGAGATGTTAGTGTAATGTGGATCATTGTCTTACTTCTTTGACATTTTCTGTCGCACTGGGTAGCTTTCTGCTTTGGGGACTGAGGCACTCTGCTGTTCACCTTTGCTGTGACACCCCCATCCCTTCCTGTGCCATAGTCACTGACACTTTCTGATACAGTGAATTAACTGCCTTTTGCAGTTTTAAACGGGTAAACTCAGTGCAGCCATGGTGGAATTTCCCTGCCCAAGATTACTCTATTGCACCCCTCAGAGGTCACTTGGTATGCTGGGAAATGCAGAAACCATCGTCCTGGGAAGTATTAATGTAAGAGCCAAATGATGGACAAACACTCATCTTATTCCTCACCCATAGCCATTATTATCTAAGTAGTTTTCGACGTGGTGGCCATCTGTTAGTAGTCAACAGAATATTCTCTATCCAAGTTGTTATTGAGAACATTTGTACTTTCCACTCACATTGTGTTTTGATCATTAATAGCTCACCCTTTCTACAATTAAGTCTAAATATGTCAGCACCATTCAAAATGTGACATTTGACTCAAATACTCTTCCACTGAAAATGCTGTGAAAGTCTGATCAACTTCCTGAGAGAGGCTTTGATTTCATTTTTAGTACGAATGTCACTCCCGCTAAGTTGAATTTCTAAACTTTTTTTTTTTTTCTTTTTCAAATTTTCACAGTAGGGAAAATTAGTAATATTCTTGAACTCAGACAGCTAATTATCAAGGACTTTAACAGATTGGCAGCTTCAGTGCCGAAAGCCCTGCTGTCCTATTTGTTTTAATTTTAGAGAAATAAACATTCTAGATGCATTGTATTCCATAGACTTATTTGAACTCTGTGAACTTGGTGGTGATCAATTATATATCTGTTCACAAATATGGCGGTGGCAAACTAATCCAAGTTCAATACATTTTCTCAAACAGTTCCTCAAGATTAACTACAAACAGAGAGCAGTCTGCGGTCGTTTGGATTATGCAAAACAGAAACTAAGCCTAAATCATTGAAATTAATTATATCTTTTCCAACAACTTTCCAAGTGTATTTCCCATGGCTTTCCTAAATGACAGTAAAAATGTGTTTGTGTTCCTGCCAAGGAGTCATCTTGGGGGTGGGCAGCAGGCTGAGACTGCCACATGTCCACTGATGTCCATTCTCCCTCTACCCCAGAGTTACGGTGACTTCCCTTTTATTTTATGGGACATGTGGCCTCCTGCCTGGGATAATGTTTCCCATTCTATGTGACTAAGTACTGGCTAATGATCTGTTGGCAGAAGGGATGAGTCAACTGCTGGGAAGTGTTCTTAAATGGATTAACTGTATCCTTATCACTTCTTATTTCCTGCTGACTGGAAAGTGAACATAAGAAATGGTTTCCCAACCGCCATCTTGTACCATGAAGTGACCTTGGGAATGAAGAGCATCGGAGGCAGAGGGACAAGATATGAGAAGCCTGGCACTGTCCTATCAGCATGGACTGCCCTATGTGACAGCAAGAATTTCTATTCTTATTTAAACCACTGTGCTTGGGGGTTTCTTTCACTCCCATCTGAACCTAATGCTACTGGTGTGAAGAGTTAGGGAAATCTGTCTTGAATTTAAAAACAGCTGTGGGCTAGATAACTCAAACTGCATGATCCATATATGGATAACAACGGTTGGCCATGTTGTCTTAGGGCTTTAATATAATAAATAGTTCCAGAGTCCTTCTGTTCAGAAGAGATAGACATCTAGGTCCTGCTTCTTGTCTTCCATGTAGCTGAGGTGCATGATTCGAGTCTGTATGACCTTCACATTTTCTCCTGAATAAGCTCAGCCACAGACCCTTGGGCGCAGAAGCTGCTACACTTGCTGACCGTCACTGGAATCAACATATAGACTTCTTGACACTGACAGCTGCCAGTCACATGCCTCTTTTACCCCTTCTGTCTCCACCAGACTCCAGACTGGGCACACTGTTACCAAGGATGAGATGCTTTATGGTTGGATGATAAAAGGTTACAGGAACAAAGTCTGTGTGTTACAGAGGTAAAATGGCCATTGTACCTGGTGATCCAAATTGCCTCAATTGGGCTCAACACAGCTTCAGCCTTCAGGCAGGCCACTTCTCCAAAGAAGGCTTATACAGCAGATAACATTTCCTCCCAACATGCTTCTTGTGCTGTTCATCATCTTCCTTCTTCACCCTCTTCTGTGCTCAAACCACTGATCTGAATGTCTGAAACTTTAGCTTCCAAGAGTTCCTCTTAGCTAGAGGTAAAACTTTTCTTGAGTCCTTGTTACAATGCAAATATGTGACATGAAAAGGTACCTGTTTAATCCATTACTCCACAGACATGAGTTAGTTTACCAGATTAGCTAGCTAACGCCTAGGGGATGACAGGATAATAAAATAAAACACCCTGAGAAAATGAAAATAAACTGGTGTGTAGTCTGTTAAGTAAGTGCAAGGGTGGTTCTCACTGAGCACCTATTATCCTCCTGCACAATACATTAGCTGCTGACTAAGGCCACTTGGGGAGGAAAGGAGGACACCAGAAAGATCATCCCTTGGGGGTGATTCCTGGGGTAAGGAGGGGAGCACCAACTTCACATACTGGCCAAAGAATGCTGGACCCTCAGGGCTAGACCGTGTCCCTTGTCATGGTCTCCTCTGGTAGAAACCACAAGGGTTCCATAAGAAGAAAGCAGCAGTATACCCAGCCAGTGGGGAACAGTAAACAGATTTCATTCAGCCATGGGACACTGGGACATTTGCCTACTGGGCTCTTGGACAGATTGCTTTTTGTAACTCTTTTAGGTTTAGGAAAAATAACATGTATCCTCTACTTCATGAGTCTACCCTGCACACTTGTTTTTTTGGACATCTCTCAATTCAGCTTGGCTTGTCCCTCATACTCCTCAGAAGACATTTTCTCCTCTTTACAGGGATTTCCAAATCCTCTGTCTTCACTTAATGCTATCACTGGCTGATGTTTTTAATGAGATGTTATTTGAATTCCTGCTGATCATTTAGTCCTATTTATAATTAGTATAACATACAGGTGAATCTGTTATAATAGTGAACTAACAAGAAAGAACAATTAGAAATATGGTGGTTGTGATCATTTGTGTTAATACTTCTATTAGACTGACTGGGCTAGTCATTAGCTTGTTGCTTATTAACATGGAATTCTTGACATTTACTAGGGCAATTAAAAGAAAATCTCATTGTAGTATTTTACTTAACTCATGAATCTTGAATTTCAATGTAGATTAGGTTTAATTAACACTATCTGGTTTTGTAATCAACTAATATAATTTTGATTAAACTATCATGATTATTCTTTAATGACAGAAATGTAAACATTTAGATTCATAAATTTCCTGATTGTTCCTCTTTGTCAAAGACATTAACTGATACTTGGTTAGAAGAAGAACATATTTAGATTTGCTTAGTTGCTATGACTGGAAATATTCCATAGTTATAACATATTGTGAGGACATGTGGCAACACAGCCTAGAGAAAATGAGGAACACTGGGATTATCAGAGTGCTAAAGAGTATATTCTCAGCCCTTCTTGTGGAATAAAGATAAATAACCACTTGACATGTTGAGTCTCATTCAGCCTTGAAATGGGAGGACTTTTGAAAAGGTCTGTAGTGATCTTATTGATTGGTTAACCCAGGAAACATTCTCAATACCATTCTTCCTACTACCTCATGCCACAGAGGCTAGAAAGCAACATGCTTTCCCACCATCCTTTGCAGCCACGATTGGCCTTATGATCCAGTTCTCACCAGTGACATGTGAGGTGGAGTCAATGGGGGAGATTCTGGAGGAGTTTTTACTCTTCCTTATACTTTGTGCCATGAATGTGCAGAGGACGCCTGGATTAGAAGAAATCAGTTTGCAATCAGAGGCAATGAGCAAGAGGACAGAAAGCCCAGGGCTTTTGAGAACATTGTTATACTTCTTTTGTTGCCTTCCTCCACACTTCTAATTAAACAAGATGACTTTATTGCTATAATAATAGTTCGTTTTGTTGTTCAGCCATCAGCAGCTCGTTCACATAGTTCTCCACGGGTTTGAGATGTGTCTGCACTTACGTGAAGACCAAGCCAGCTTTCTATCTGAAAGGTGCTTGAAATTTACTTCCATGAGAGAAATCTGAAGCAGCATTTTCCAAAAGCACTTTATGCGATGATGGAAGTGTTCATATAAACAATGTGGTATATGTGGCCATTGAACACTTGAAAGGTGGCTGGTGCAATTAAACAAATAAAGCTTTGATTTTATGTAGTTTTAATTAATTTAAATGGAAACCGAAATAGTTACATGTAGCTCCCGGCTATCAGGTTGAACAGCACAGATCAAAAGAATGGCTAGTGTACTAGAAAAAAACAGATTACTGTAGTTTTCTTGGAGAAAATTCAGCCTTTAAGTTTATGTATGTTGTCTTACAGGCCCAAGAACATCTCATTACAGAGAAAGGATGACTCAGTGGGGGCTTCACACAGCGTCGTGTTTGAAGGCTGTTAAACAATATTTAACTTGCTTATTAGCTAACTATGCAGAACTGATAGCAATTTAAGCATTTTACATTGACAACTATAATAAAGGATGTCTTTTTGGAATAATAATCTTATTGAGACTACGCTCATTCAGCTGTTTGTCAAGCCTTTGTATTCCCAATTACAAATGAAAAGAATAATAATGGTGTGCCAGTCTCATTAAGCTGTGGGGGCATACTAACTCTCTGAGATAAACTGTAAATTACGGTTTGCAGAAGACTGCTTGTTATACCAGAAAATCAGCCACAAAGCATGAGGCTCAGAGCAGTGAGATGCTGAGAGTTGGCAGCTGAAGGTCCTCCCATGACAAGGCAAGAGCAGTGGTCACTGATCATACCAGAGACCAGAACGCCATGGGCTGTCGTGCCCTAGAGCATGGGATTCAAGACTACCAACTGCACCCCGCTGTGATGTAAAGAAATGATTCCATCATGCCTTGGTGTCTTACATAAAGTTAAATAATCAGCATGTTTACATCACAGCCTTTTTTAGAGCCCGAGGAACAATTAATTCTGCAAGTGTGCGAGGTGGCCCAGAGCTGTTCAAGTTATCTCTTCTTCTATTTCCTGGCAAGGATCTCAGCCACAGACAGCTTCTCCATCACCAGTTACTTCCGGCCACCGAAAACAGGTCAGCAAAGTCCCTTTGGTTGGCAACCTGAGCTCCTTTAAGATAGGGTTATGCATAATTTTAAGAAATAGCTGACAAGCCAAAACTTACTTCAGAGACAGGACCATCTATAAACAGAGTTCTAACAGAAATAATAAAGAAAATGAGTTGAAGACTTTTGGCAAGCCATATATGCTTCATCTCTTTGGTTCTATGGTGTAAAAATTATCTAATTAAAAAACCATTCAATTTAAGAAAGTCACCACCCCACCCCACATTTTTAACAAATAGTTGTACAAGGTGCTTCTTGAGACAATTACTAGAGAAAATGGATTAATTTAAAGTTTATTTTCTCCTCTGAGAACTATTATTTATACTGTTTTATTTTCATGCTATATTAACAAGAAATCATTTCTCATCAGTTTGCTTTGCAATTCCTTTGCAAACATCCATGTTTTCCTCACAGATTCTGCTTTGACCCGCTTATTTTATGGCAGCTTCCTAGGTCTAAGAAGATATAGGTAACCACATGTGAGAAGTTAAGACCCAGTCTTGATAGTGGGAGGCATAAGAAATGGTCTGTAGGAACATACCATGTTTGAGAGAAGGTCTCCTGTAGACAATATCTCAGCTAAAGATGTATCAAGACATGAATTCTTACCTATGATGTGGCTCTGAAATGCGGAATCCACGACCGTATCTTCTTCATCCCCTGGCAGGTTGTCAGTTGTCTCTTTTATCTGCAGCAACAAAAAATTACTGTAAGCTCTTATTCAGTATGTTAAATAGGTCTTTGGCCACCCTCAGAATAATGGCAGATTCTTTAACGTGTGTGTGTGTGTGTGTGTGTGTGTGTGTGTGTGTGTGTTTTCCTTCCTTCTACCTTTCCCCATTCTATCACTTGGCTTTATTACAAGCTGTAATTATAAGAACATATTTTCCAAAATATAACCACAGATCTGCAAATGGGATTTATAGGGCACCTAATTTTACAAAAGATTTTGGAGATAATAGCTTTGGTTTTTAATACTTAATAAAGTCAGTAACACAGAGCTGTAAGGAAAAATTAAAGTCTAAGGAAATATAATTCCTCCAGAGTCAGTGACTTCCACTGCAAATTTTAATGAGAGTAAAGAAATATACTTAGATAACCTGACCCTTTCCTAGACTATAACTCTCTAAGAAAATTATATATATAGTTCTCTCTACAATGAAACATGAAGTGACTATGATGTGTGCTTTAGTGAACTAGAGCAGTGACACATTTATCTAGAGTTTCCAAGTCAAAAACGCTTCCCTTATATTTCCGCTGGAATATCCAGGTGCTGAATGGCGCAATCAAATAGAACTCTAGAGAGCGTCTAATAATGTTACAGTATTTTAAAAATGAGAATTCTGAAACCCAGCACATTTCCTTGAACCTATTTTGAGTGGCAGCATTGGAACTAAAACCCAGGCCCCCTACTTCCCAGTCTAGCAGCACCAATAATAATAACACTGTCAACAATACCAAGGATAAAAACAGCGAACTATTGACACAATGTAGCAGTTGCTGTCTAAGCTCTTCACACCATGATCTCAGTCCTCTACGTAACACTAGGAGGCAGGTGCTATTGTTAGTTCCATTTTTGAGATAAGGACCCTGGAGAAACAGGCAAGATGAGTAATTATACAAGTGATGGGACTGAGATTCAAACACAGAAAATCTGGCTTGAGATTTGTGTTTATTTGGGGGTACTGTGTTATTCTCAAATTTCTATTTGAGTAGGACAGTGTAGACTTGGCCTCAATATCAAGACAGCTTGTGGTCCTTGCAGAATGACCCTAAATAGCTTTTCAAACACACATCCTAGCCAGTCACCTGGGAAGCCAACAATGATAAGGTGAACTGTGCAATGAGTGCAAAGGGGTTCTGCTTAGGCACATACATTAGAGGTTGTCGGTGGGTCTGCTCAGGGGCTCGAGTTGAATTCCAAGAAACTCTTAATTTTATATTTGCGATGTAGAAAGTCATATGGTTGCATATTGACCCTGAGCTGAATTTAGCTTTCTACTTTTCACCTCCTATTTTCATATTTAATGGAACAAGAATAATTATTTACATTTTATGACTGCAGTTTTAGTATTAGAAAGTAATTGGTGCTTAATCTGAACATGCTGATAGCCAGAAGATGGCAAACTCAAAAGAGGACATGGATGGCTACCTGAGCCGCACAAACAGAGGCTGTTAGGGGCCGAATGTCCAGAGACCATTTCATCACTTTCTTTCCTGTCAACTGTTCCTGTTTGTTAGCATCTCCAGAGGAAGAAAGTTAGGGAATGGGGTTCCAGGCTTCCTCAACAAGCTGCTTCTAGTGGTGCACATTTGGGGATGGCGGAGAGGAAAGTGCTATCAGCATGACTGGGGCCGACATGCTACTTATTTGCCTTCCAAGGCTCACCGAGCTCAGTGATCTGTGACAAAGCTACTGGAAGACCCACTGAGGAAGGGATTCCCCAAACACTTTAACTTCCATGGACAATCCAACAAGGACTCTCTCTTCATTTGTAGAAACAACAAGGAAACCTGTTTATATTTTCAGCCCACACCAGCTCTTATGGCAGTACCTTCCATATTTTCTTCCACCTGTTATGTTAAATAGCATTTCTTTTAGGTTTCTCTAAATGGACCCATTTTTTATTTCAATATTATTTTGTTGTTGTTGTTGTTAATCCTCAGCTGAGAATATTTTCCATTGATTTTTAGGTAGAGTGGAAGAGAGGGAAGGAGAGAGAGAGGGAAGGAGAGAGAGAGGGAGAGGAGGGAGGGAGAGAAAGACAGAAACATCAATGTGAGACACATTGACTGACTGCCTCCCACAGGAACCTGACTGGGGCCGGGGATTGAACCTGCAACCCAGGTACATGCCCTTGACCAGGAATCGAACCTGCGACCGTTTGGTCCACAGGCTGATGTTCTAACTGCAGAGCCAAATCGGCCAGGGCCTAAATGGACCCATTTTAAACTCAAAGGGGTGCCCTGCTAATTACCCGCTGGAATGTGGGTGAATCATCTCCATCAGCCTATACAATTCTAAACTAAAGAATCTAATAATTAGAACAAGATTCTCATTTTGCAGATTAAAAAAAGAGGCTCAGAGAGGATTAAAGATCTGTTCAAGGCACACAGGATTTCAGTTTTAGAGTAGGCACTCCTTATCCCGATTCATTGCTGTAATTTATTTTAAGAGTACACCATATCGTTATAGTCATCCTTTCCAGACCTTCCCAAGAATTACTATATTTTTCTCAGTGTCTGGCAGTTAGATATGTAGGCAGTATTCTGAGGGTATATAAACCATACTTTTATTTAAGAGTAGCAAAATGTTTCAGTGTGTGTGTGTGTGTGTGTGTGTGTGTGTGTGTGACTGCCCTGCTTCCCTTCCCTACTCACCTTTCTGTGGGACTTACCCATCATCTTTCTCCAAGTACCATATTTGAGAAAGAAGACAAAAGCCACCATGCAGTCCTACCTGTCAACTCCTTGTCAGAACCTTGCTAAGGCTTTATATTCTTAACAGCAAATGCTACATGTGGTGTCTGGGGAGGCATCAGAGGAACTGGGCCTGTAGACAAGGCTCCTAGTCCTTTCAGCTCTCCTGGGCTAATGACCCACGAGGAGCAGGTGCCCCCTGAGAGGGAATTTTGAATTTGAAGGAGATGGATGAAGAATCAGCAAAGGATGTAAAGTGGGGGAGTGTCTTAGAATGGCATACCTGTGGACTCTATCTGTACAAACAGATTTCACTGCAAAGTGGTCATTTTAAACCATCCATTTGCCTGTGGCTATGAGGGGCATAATCTCTGTGGGCAGCAGACTCCCCTTGCTAATTACGTTTTTCACAGGCAGAAATGAACATGACTTTTCATTGACTATCACACAGTGCTTGAGTGTTGATGAGGGGTTGTGGGAAGCTTCCTGGGGATCAGGGGCTGCCCACTCGAGATGAAAAATTTGCCAGCCACAGACACAAGTGTAACAGCTTCACATGGCAAGGCGTTTCAAACACTGGAATGGTCACAAAACCAAGGTGTTTGGCTCAGAAAAGAATGGTGGTTAGTCATTTAGAAAACTTTTCAGGAGGAGGGCAAATATGCACGCTTCTCATTAGCATCAAAATAGCATTTAGAACAGAATTGTTCAATTAAGAATGTTGAAATCATGACATTTTGCAGAATTTAATAAGATAATAATTTGTGTAATAATTGTACTATTTTGTGCTATTTTATCACCAGCGGACCATTTTAATGGGATAAAATTTGATGCTTTTTTTATTAGCATATGTTATTTTTTTTTCAGACTATGTGACAGTAAGTGAAGAGAATACTCATAATTTAAATTAAAATATCCATAATAACACGGCCATCTCTTTCCACTGCATAATGGAGGTATCTGATCTCGTTAATTTTGTTAAGATTTTTGTTTTGTCCAGTGACAGCTAGGAGGCTGGAGCTCTCTTTCCTTGAGACTTCTCACGTCAGAAAATTATCTAAATCCACAGGAAGGAAGGACCTACAACAGGTAGCAAGCAGCGTGCATTTGTTTCTGACTTATTTACTTAAATACCGACACAATCTTTCCTGGGGATGTCTTTTCCCCTCTTATAATGGTTTTACATAATTTAAATAAGAGTACAAAGTAACATAACCCTTGTCTAAATTACACAAAAATTAGAACTAAGTGGTCTGTAAATGATGGCATCAATGGGGACATACGCCTGTAATTAAGGTTTTAAGGTTTTGAAAAGAGGAACAAATTTAATTCAGCAAAGCATTAATGGGAGCTCTACACATGTTAGAATGTATCTAGCGATCCTGAAAATGAACATTAGTTACTAGTGAAATATGGAGGTCCGCTACACACACGGGTTTGTTGCATGTATAGAAATAATCCTTCTACTATTATCGCTGTAGATTAAAATAATTATAATACCTTAGGACCCTCACAACTAAACATAGTCTTGGTGTGTAAAAGGCAAGGGCTGGTGGTATTATGTTTCAAGGTTTTTAAACATTGGTTTTATTCAGGAAAAAAAGTGTGATATGTAACGCATTATGTGCAGCTATTGTTTCCATCCAAAATAACTTCTATAAGAAGAAATCTTTGCAATACACTTTAAAATAAGCAGAAAGCAAATTTACCTTGAGTCCTAGTGAGGGAAAATTCCCTTAAACTCTGAATTTTAAAAGGTTCATGGGTATTCACATCAATGTGCTCTGGTATTAGAATACATCTTATTTTGCATCTAATCTCCTTCCTATATAGGCTGATAACACAGAATAGGTTTTCACTGCTATTCTTGTACCAGTCCCAAAGGAGACTATGGCAATGTCTTTTCTGAAATTAGTAATTTTAGCCCAAACCACATTGATGATTATGGAGATGAAATGAAAAACACTGCATTCTATGTTTAAAAAATGACTAGCTGGTCCACCTTCCAGGTTAATAATATTCCTCTGTATGGGAAGGCTTCCCAGCATGACTAATTTCGTCTTGCTGTTAATGAGAAAAATTAGCAAACCCCTTCTGATTATATCTATTTGGGGTGGTTAGGGAATCTTTGTACTTCACAGACAATAATAAGACTGCTTCTTGCAGATAATCTGGAATGACCAAAGGATATTTATTACTATACTGTGAAAGACAGCAGATGAGACAGGACAAGTATGGCAAAGGAAGCAATGAGAAAAAAATAAAACTGTGAGCAAAACAGAGGGTCTCTTTGTTTTTTCTAGGGACTTATGTACAGTGAAGATGTACCCTCTGCTGTCAGAACCACACTGAATGGGGCACAGTTAAACTGAGTGTGTCTGATAAGGGGCTCTGCCAGGCTATCAAAGTTTTCCATCAGCTGGATTGAATTTCTGGCATATTGCACATTTCCACACATTCATTCTCTCTCTTTCCTTCCAGTGACACTACAAGGGCAGCCTTAGATCTGCTTATAATTTGTGGTTTTATAATGCAGGAGACATTGACATTTTCAGAGAGATGATACCAAAAGAAGCAAAGAGTAAAAATGGAGAAAAACAGAAAAAAAAAACACAAAACCCTTTTGCAAAAACAGTCTGCATATGATTCCAGGGTCTTTCTTTTTTTTTTTTAAGGTCTTATATCTCTTTAGAGTCAGAACTATTTGAAATAAAATTTAAATGTATGTTTGTCTCAAATTACACTATGTCTGTAAAACACTCAGGAACCCAGAACATCAATAAGTCATTAAACTAATAATTAATAGCTAATAACTAATAATGCCAATCATGGTTACTTCTAAAACCTCATCTATTTTTAACTATTCTAGAAAAATATGTATAATTACTTCATATTTCACTTTTTCCCTAAGAAAATGAGAGCATGTATTATATTTTACAATCTCTTTTATAAGAGTATAAAAATGTATGGATACAGTCAGTAATTCCGTGCAGAAATTTTTTTTAGTTTAAGTGCTTTAACACTTACAGAAAGAAGCTGTGAACATCACCAAATCAATCATGCAAGAACAAAAGGATATAAGGAGAGTAAGTGCAGCTTAAGGTAATTTTGAAACAAAAATATTATTTGAACCTAGCATGCCCTGGGAGAATATAAAAATGCCCTTTCATTCATTTTTAAAAGGAAACTTCCCCTTTTGTTCTGGACCCGTCAATTAAAAAACTAAATGCTAGGGAGTCAAGTTCCAATAAAGGATTTCTTAGTTTTAACGCCTTCTGTTTGGGTAGGGTGAACTGGTACACACAACTTCCAGAAAATTTTTTAAAAAATGCTTACGTCAAATCATCAAAATAATCGATATTCTCTTAAATAGTTTAGTATTTTCATTTTTTTACAATGATGTTCATTCCTTTCTGTGCTGCTGGAAATGGAGGAAATAATCACCCACACAGACCCCCACGCCCGCAGCCTCATCCGCATGGTGGTCACCCTCACTCTGCAAAGGGCTGAACCATCAGCGTCACCGGGAGCCTGGCCCCTTCGCAAGTCAGCCGCCCTCTCTCTGTTACAGTTGTCACCGACCCTTCTCTCTTTTATTCTCTTCTGCTTTCACTTTCTCTTTACCGCACAATCTCTTGCCCATATGTTTTCATCAGCAAAGGGGAGAAGAAACCCAAACCAGCCTGTTAGAACCGAACAGTTCACAGCCGGGGTGGCAGAGAACTTACCAGGGAGCCTTTCGGTGTTTCCACATCGGCCTTGGCTTTGACACTTTTCTTGTGGTTTCCTTGAGCACTGACGGAGCTGCCGGTGAGACAGGAGCCCTGGGAGCTGGCCTTTAACACGCTCCTGCAGGAATCATGATTTGATCCACTTTCTGTCTGTTGAGCTGCTCTTTTATCAACTCTGCAGGTAGAAAGTGATTCCTCTGATAAATTACATCGCTTTTCTTCAATCAGTCCACTCTTTCCAGTCCTTTAATGTTTAAAGTAACCTTCACAGACCTCATTGTCTTTAACCCTTTGAGTGATAGTGCTTCTCAGTGGCCTTGATCAAATCTTTACCCAATATTCCAGTAGTGTGTCATTTTAGATTTGATAACATAACACTTTATTTTTATGACTGCTTGTGAGATGGGGGGGATAAAAACCACTGAAAAGTGATGGTAACTACATTTGTGGCTTAAGATCGGCAGGAAATGTAATTTCCTCTGGAAGTTTCTAAGTATACGTTTGCTTGGTCCAATCAGTGAGATTGGCATACTCTACAATGTACATTTAATTTGCTTCCATTTCATGCCATGTGGGTGCGTTCATGGCTCCTAGTTTAGGCTGAATTTCTTTCAACCTTGATAAAACGTACCATTCTTTAATTTCAAAGACCATTGGTTTGGTTAACAAAGTAACATGGACTAAATTATCCTTTTATTGCTAACTTTTATTTCATTGTTTAAATTCTGGCTAATGTATCAAAGACTGCTATGATGTGTTTCTGCTTATATGAAAAACATGCCTGGCTGGCATTTAATGTTCATTAAGCAAACAACGCTCCTTGTGGGTGGGGGCACCCCTCGACATCGCCACCCTCTTTGCCCATGCGTTACCTGTTCAAAAGTTCTGTCATAAAGGTGTCTTTTGTTGGACACGTCACAGGACTGGGTCTATTTCTCGGCTCAAACTTCATTTGGCTGTAAAAGTCTGGTGGTGTTTTCCGATTATTTCTGCTTTGGAAACCACCGTCTGGATGATCTGCCAGCTCCGGGTCCCTGTGAGGCTCACTTTCCATCTCACACTGTGGCTCCGGCTTCTTTTTCTCTTTTTTTCTCTCTGATTTGAGCTGCTTATTCCCAAAGCCCAAGCCTCTGGCGTCTTTCTTTTCCACTTTGGTTTTGGAGCCCTCCGTTTTCCGGCTACTGAGAGCGGGCAGCTTGCTCCTCCGAAAGCCAAACCAGCTGGCGAAAGAAGGCCCGGGCCGCGGCCTGGCCTCCACAGACGGCGCCTTTGTCTGCACCTGGCCCTTTTCCACGTTCTCCTGAATGCACAACATGACCTTTTCTTCGATGGTGGGTGACAGGGGGGCTTCTGGGCTCCCAGCATTCGTCCTGGTTGTCGAAGTATCTGGATATCTTCCAGAAGTTTCTAGCTTGGCAGTCCTGCTGGTTTCAAAACTGCTTGGGCACTGTGTCCTCCCTGGGCTCTGCAGGACCCGTGGGCAGTCGGCCGGGCTGGGTGGGCACCTGCAGTGGTCACCGCCTGGTCCCTCCAGGGCAGCCACACCAGGGCAGCCTCCCTGGGTGTAGTCCTGCTGGTCTCTCGGCCCAGGTGGGGTGAGGAGTCCTTCGGATTTTGGAAGGATCCTCAAAGGCAACTTGCTAGGGCTTCCATGCTGGCTGCTGGAGCTGCCTGTGCTCCCCAGCGAGCCCTGCCGGGAGGGGGCACACCCCAGGGGCCGCCCAGCGCCGGGGAGACTGTCGGACGCGGGGGCACAGGGGGTCTTGCTGGGAGAGGCGTCCGCGGAGGAGCCCTGGCGGGTGAGAGAGTTGCCTCTCTCAGCAGTGTTGGTGATGATCTGAGTGCGGACTCTGCCAGGCCCTTCCATGGGGGGTGTGGGGGGCTTGTCGCCGGAGTGAGCACTGAAACTCTGGCTGCGGGCTTTGGCTCCGTTCATGCCCAGAGCTGGCTTCAGATGTGGCTTGTTGGAGGAAAGAGATCTTTTCACAGACCTGTTTTCTACCCCATCTTTTCCGTCAGCCCCAGGGATGGGATTTTCCAGTGACTCTGGTGTTGCTGCTTGCAGGGGCACACTGTCCTGTGCCTGTGAGCCCAGCGCAGGCCCGTGCCCCTCGGCCACTGTGGTCTCGGGGCTGGCCGGATGCCTGGCGCGCTCCGGGTGCTCTGGCTCTGACTTGCTCGCAGCCACAGAACTTTTAGAGGCTTCGTTGAGACTGTCTTTCTCATGCTTCCCTGGCATCGTGGAACTTCTCCTGAGCAGCTGGGGTGACTTCATGAGAACTCTGAGCCCACCTGGGCGGCGAGTTTTCAAACCTTTCTCCTGAGAGTTCTGACAACCATGGGGGGCACTATGGCTTTTGGAGGACGGCGAGGGACTTCTAACCTGAGATGACGGTGATTCATTTACCCCTAAGAAGGAAGCCTTGGGTGATGTGGAGACCCTGTCATTCAATCGTCCCCTTCTTCCTGGAGACAGACTTTTGGAGGAGGATGTTTCCAGTGGCTCATGGGCTGAAGGACAGTTCCTGGGACTCTGCAATCCTGGGTCTGTTTGTGTGGTCTTAAGTGTTTGATGAGGTGGGGTTTTGGGGACACCTCTCTTTGGAGAGAACTTTGGGGGGCCCGGGGCCATCATGATAAGTGAGCTGGAGGGGGTATGAACAGAGTATCTGGTCTGAATCACTGTTTCTGGGGAGGACAGAGGGCGAGTGAAGGTGGGCTTTTGGAAAGCCACAGAAGGTTCCCTCCCCAGCACTTCTGCCTGATTCGAGGAAAGAACAGAAGAGAGTCCTTTCACTGTCCTCGCTGCTTCATGGGGGACCCTGGTTTCGGGCTTGGCAGATGAAGGTGGTGGCAAATAGTCATACCTGGGCCTGATGAGGAGGGAGACTGACCTGCCTGGAGGGGGTGGGGGAGAAGGTGACTGCACCCCTGCCTCTGGCCCAGGGTCACAGTGTTGATCCCTTGTGAGGGGTTCTCCATCATCACCAGGCTCACTGAGGGGCCTTGGCAGCAGCTGTGACGCTGAACTCTGACCCCTGGCGCAGGGGACCCCTCTGCAGGGCGTTTCGGAGCTGTGCTTTGGAATGTGTGACGCTGGCGGCATGCCCCACAGGTGCCCTGGGCCCTCGGTCCTCCTGAGCCGGGACACTTTCCCGGGAGCCACGGCTGGTGATTTCTCAGGAGTCACTGGGCCAGATGTGGGGCCTCTGGAGGAGGCTTCCGGCTCCGTGATTTTTGATTTCTGAGGAGAAGACTTGCCCCTGGCAGGTATCTTGGTCAGACTTTGCTTCTGATAGATGCCCATGGACAGCGGAGCCCTGGAGCCACTCTGGCAGGACGGGTTACGTGTGGGTTTGGCCGGCTTTCGTCTGTGAGCACTTTGCGTCACTGTCCTGGGGCTGACAGACACGGTGGGTGCCGCGGCGACGGGATCCACGCCGTCTCTTAGGGAGTTTCTCTCGGTCTCCCCTTCGGGCCCCTGGGCGAAGCTGGGGCCTCTTGCAGGAGCCCCGGGCTGCAGGCGAGCAGCTCCCTGAGGAAAGCGGTCAGCTTGGGGGCCAGTGGGGGCCGGACGGAGGGAAATGTCGTTCCTGGTGACAGTGGCGACGCCCGTCTGGTGGGAGCTGAATTCGATGGGTTCGCCATCCTCCGCATCAAATACCACAGTCACACATTCTTCTGAAGACGTCCTCCTGACGACCCTGTGCTGCTTAATGAAACTCAGCGTCTTTGGCCTCCTCGCTGCGTGGGTGGGCATGTGTGTTTCCTCCTCACCGGGAGACCCAGGTCGAGATTTTCCTAGTGCCATGAGGATGTCCAGATTCTCCAGGGACCTGTCGGTGTCTGCAGTCAGTGACAGGTCTGATGGGCTTTTCTCATCACTGCTGTCTATACGCAGCTCATCGAGGGTTTCATTGTCATCGGTGTCTGAGAGCTGGAGACTGAGAGCCACGTGGCCCTGGCTGGGGGGGCCCCTCCCTCTCTGTACCGCAGGCGCCCGCACATGTGGGCACAGCCTCCTCTCCAAGGCACAGCTGCCGGCACAGCTGCTCAGCTTTCCAGGTCTTTCCCTGGGGTAAACTGAGGTGCCTTCTGGAAAGTGCTTTCCATTCCACTCCCAGCCGAACAGACTGTCAGAAACACTGTGGGGTAATTTACACCCGTGCAGCCTGCAGGCCTGATTCGGAAAGGCTTGGAGCAATGCCAGGGAGGAAGAGTCCTCATCGGCCTCGTCATGGGAATCTGTGTCATAAACAAATGCCCTGTGGGGCTCCTTGCAGGGGCTCCCCACCTCTGCTGGTTTGCAGGGGGGATACTCCTTGAGGCTGCTGCTCTTAATTCCTGGAGAATATATTCCTTCATTTGAGTTCATGCAATCTTTATAGCCCCATTTGGTTATCATTGATGGGGCTTCAAGTAACACTTTTCGCTTCTGTAACTTCCTTAGTCCTTCCAAAATGTGGCTTTCCTTGATACGCACTGGAGGTAGTTCATCTGTAGGACTAGCAAAGCCACTTGGGAGTGAGGAATCAACACTCAGCCTTTTATCCCAGTTTTGTGATGACTGCTAGGAAAGAAAAGTAGATATCAGAAATGGTAGCATCGTGGATCACAAACTTATAACAGGAAAAGTCCATCATTGAACTTCATTTGTTCTAATGGTTGATAAATATTCACAATAAATGCACACATTAATTGATCGACACAAATTAATTCATTAACTGTGAAGCACATCTCTACTTTGCCAGGTCCTGAGCTAAGCAGCATCTGATTTAAAGAATAAGGACCCACCCTTAAGAAGCAGGCATCCCAGCAGAGGAGAAGACTTGTGCATCAATAACTGAAAGTCAAGGGCACAAATGAGAAGTGCAGATATGGTAGGTACTCCAGAAATTCAGAGGCGAGAGACCATACGTCTGCTTGGAAAAGACCCAAAAACCACATAAGGAAAGCTGTTGGTTTTTTATAAAACCTACCTAGCCCTTAAAAGATGGCTAGGTTTCCCTTAGTTGAAAAGTGGGGGGAATGATTTCCAGTTAGAAGAAATGTGATGGCAAAGACCCAGATTGGGAAGGTAAGTTTAAGGTACACTTAGGGAATAACCAAGGACAATATGGACTCAGGTACACAAGGTAGAGAGGATAAATGGAAAGGGAAGGTACCCATGTCTTTATGGTCCCTTCCAGGCTAACACTGGATAGTTCGAATGTCATAGGATTTCTTGACTTTGACAGGCAGTGAACACCCATGACATGCACGCATATATATCGCAGTGGGGCATTTGCTGTTAGAACCCATAGGAACGATGCACCCACTAACTGAGGAAAGTCCATTTCTTGTCCTCGTGCATCCCCAAATACTAGAGTTAGTTTTGGAGAAGTGACCAAGAAATGACATAGAAAAATACTGTATTCTACACAGACATTCATATTTTTCAAAGTATTGCTAACAGGACAGGGAAGGGCGGGGGGTGGGGGGAGGACTCACAATGCCTAAGCATCTGTTGTGTACCACCACTTACATAGCACTTCGATTTCATCTTCAGACAACACCCTGGAGGAGACGTTGCTACCCCAGTTACTAGGGAGGACACCGAGATTCAGCGAGATCAGTCTGTTGGAAATCACACAGCTAAGGAAGAGCTGGTACAAAGGTCTGAACTCCAGTTTCCTGGGTTCTTTCTATGACTGAGTTCCAAAGTGGCCACGTGGGGATTTGAACCCAGGCAGTCTGGCTCTACAGCCAGCACAGCTTAATCTTGGAGTCAAGCTTCATTTCTGTGCTCCCCCCTGTGTCAGTCAATGTCATAACAGAGATCACAGGTCATCGCCACACCTGTCTCCAATGGAACCTGCAGTTTAATCACACCAGCACGCAGGAAACTTGGTGGGGGGTGGGCACTGACCTAATGCCTGTTTTTAAAAGGCAATATAATTGAGGGTGAAGAATTTCAGTGCATGACCCTGGTGGTTTGAGATGTGCGCTCTGCACCTGCCTTGGCAAGGAGAGCAGTTCCCATTGGAGTCTCCACACCAGCTGACCCTGTCCCCGAACTCTCAACACTAACCATGTGTTCAGAAGCAGAGGCTAAAAATGTGTCAGTAACGTACACTGGAATCTCAGCTTTTTAGTAAGCTGTGAACATTTGTTTACGTTGAAGGACATTTTCATAAAAATTTCTCTTGCTGTCAACAATATATATTATTTATTTGTTATCTGTGTTGTTGTTGTTTTTTTTTCAAATTACATGTTTTCTTTAGAAAATTCTTCAGGGTCATAAGTTGCTGTGGACAGATGCTCTTTGGTGATGCTTCCCCTCCACCCTCCTCTTCCCCTGTACCATTAAAAAGCCCTTCGGAAACCAGGAGAAATCCTATTACTGACCAGTGAACAGACTGCACAGCTTGGTTTCTAAGAATTCCCATGAGCTTGATAGTCACATTCACAATAAAGAAGAGAAGACAGGCAAAAGTACCCTGCACGAGCTTGAAAAGGCTGCTTGGTTCAGTCCACAGAAGGTGTGCTCAGCCTCTGCCCACCCACCTCCCTCCTGCCTCTCCAGGGCCGTCCCATGCTGCGGTTTACGTCCCCCCAGGCCCGCGGCTGCACACCTCCCGGGCCAGGACCTCTGCCCGTGACATTAGCCACATTCCTCAATCAGCTGTCCACAGGAGGTTATGGTAGTCAGTAACTTGAGAAAAGTTTGGAACAATTTGAAACTTAAACAAACAAACAAACAAACAAGCATGAATCCTTGGGGGAGAGACATGGGGCGGAGCTGGGGTTTCCCAGGGCAGCTCAGCCTTCGCTGGGAAAGCTGGGGGATGGGGGCTCTGGGAGCTGCTGAGACGCTGCGAAGGCAGGGGCCTGGGCGTGATGTCACGGCCTTTTCCTATTTCTATGTAACAGTGCTACATATTTTCAAAAAAGACATTCTTGGTCATTGTGGGAACAAATCCATCCAACAATTGGAACAACTCTTCCAAGTCTCGGCTGATTCAACAAGGCCGTATAGCCACAGGGCTCAGTGAAGGTTCTGGAACCACCTGTCCAGCTCTGCCACTTCCTGGCTGAGAGCTGGGGCTAGTTCCTCAGTTTCTCTGCATCTCAGTTCCCTCATCTATAAAACGGGGGGATGGGAGAAGCAGTTTAATAAGCTATCCTGGACATGAGATGAGCTGATACTTAGGAGGTGCTCACCAAGCGTGCGGCACAAGGGGCTGCTCGTTAGGGAGGCCAGACGCTCCACGAAGGGCAGCCTGATGCATTTCACTCAGGATTCCTTTCTGTTTTCTAAACAAAACAGTACCAGAAAATTGTGTGTGGACTGCAAAAGAGCCACTGGCCATATATTTAAATACGCAAGTTAATATTGTATTCATATTCAAATTTACGTTATATATACTTATTATATAAGTTAATACTAAACGAGTACCTGGTCCATAGTAAGCACTGTAGGAGTTCCTTAAATACTATAAATTTAAAATGGCTTTGCAGGACGGGGTCTAGTTTGCTGGGTCCCTAAGAATTGAGACTTTTCTCTGTGAGATATGGCAGGTGTGTGGGTATTCCATGAGCATTCTGAGCGGGGACCCTATGAAATCTCCTAATCATGGCCACCTGAGTGTGTATAAAGTGTCTTAAGAACGTTATTGCTCCTTTTTCAGGAAAGAGGTTTCCTTAGAAGATCAATGACTGTTCTAATTGGAAGAATTTCAGCCAAAAGAAAGAGAGAAAGAAAAAAGAAAGAAGAGAAAAGGCTCTGAGAGGGAGAGAAAGGAAGAGTGTGAGAGTAAAAACAGCAGCGCCAGCGGCTCTGGGAGCCAGTGATATTTGCAAAGAGAGGAGACATCCCTGACCATCTTCCCAGTCTGTTAAGAGCCAGGCCTGATTCATAACTCCAAACATCTCTTTCGAAGGAACTGTTTTGATAATGCACCAGGCACCTCGCTTTGGACTAGCAGTCTGAGTTTAAGGGAATAAGTTCTAAATTCCAGTTTTAAATCTTTCTCTGAGTTCTTGTTCAGAGTATGACAATATTTTCTGGCAGTTATGGACTTCGCTGGTTTCTATGCTTCCAAAATTATACAGTTAATTTATAACAATGATTGAAAAAATGACCTCTGGGGTGTCTATTCTCATATACTCTTTGTTTTTCTTCAACATTAGGAAACTGCAAAAACAGTTCTTGCAAATACTTGGCTTACACCACTGTGCAAAGATATCTGACGAAAGCATGGACTCTTTGGTTGCGTGAGTCCACTTTGCAGATGGGAGTCACCACAGCAGTAGAGAGTAGAGTTATTTACAAGCCTGGTAAAGGAACTCCTGGCACCTAAATGGGGACATGCCAACCTTCACTGAGCCATGGTGCCTGTCACCTACCACGGCATTTTCTCTCTCTATTACGCCACACTCCAATTTATGTGTTCTATGAGGCTATAGCATTGAGTAGAGAAGGTTAATAAAAAGCATGCTATTTTTGAGCAGTAAATTCCTACAAAGTCATTGATACTTCTAAAACTTTTGGCCATTTATTGAGATAATCTACCATTCTCCCTATCCTCTATAAAAAACAACATTCTCTTTGTGTTCTCATGAGACGCTCAGTCCGGAATGGCTTGCCAAGTGGTCTTGCTGCCTCTCATTAGCACTGGATAGTAACGAGTCTCTCTGAGCATTACAGAGATAGAGCAGGTCCGTAAAGCTAACTGGAAGTGTCTGGGTTGGTCTGAAGTGTGGCCGGTTCCATCAGGCCAGGGCTCTAGGTTCCGACTGATAACCTGTGAGCTCACTGGGCTCCACCAAAGCACAGAGGGAACTGTCTTCCTCTTCCCAGCTCCCTCCCATGACGTCCAAGTCATTTGGGGTCAGATCAACATTCCATTCCTCATATGCTGTGTGACTTCTGGAAAGTAACTTAACTTTTTTTGAGCCAGATTCTTCTCCTGCATCTAGAATACTATCCCCCTATATAGTTTTTGTGAAGTGTAAACAAACTCAGAAAAATGGTCGTTTCCTTGGTAGCCCTCCCTCCCAACTCCTACCTTCCTCCTAGAAGAAGATTCCTTTCTGGTTCACTCTGCTGCTGGAGCACCTTGAAAGGAGGCCTTACCCTTTTCCTGAGGTTCTTCCCGTCATGCCACGTGTAGGAGGAGCCGCTGGAGTACTCGCTGCAGGTGCTCGAAAGGGACAGTTCACTGCTGCTGCAGCTACTGCGAGGACAGAGGTGACCAGGGATGACAACCCCCAAGCCAGGGCATTTCAAAGCAGGGGTTCCCGATTTCGCACTCAGCGGGCACTCCTGCAAAAGTAGGAAAGCTCTGAGCTAGGGCTTTGCTTAGGGAACAGCAAATACCAGCTCAACCTCAGAGTGAGGCAGAAGTGAACAGAGCAAATTAATCTCTCAGAGCTACATGTTTCTTTCAAAAAGTAAATAATGATAATACTTTATCGTGTAGGGTTACTGCAGGGACCAGATGAGGTTCTACATGGGACGCATACTATCTGGACTAAGTAGGTACCTGATTATTGGGAGCTACCATCCCCATTAGGCAGAATGTCACAACGGTAGTTTCCCATTTTACCCAGTCATACTGCTCAAAGAATCAGATCAATATCAAAACATGACTCTAATGCTACAGAAGGAAGAAAACAGAGTTGCATCTTTGTCTGGAGTTCAAGAGCATGAGCACTAGCCTGGGAGCCCAGCACCCTGGACACACACTGCCACTAGATACGAGAGCTTGAGCAAGTAACACAATTGACTTCTATGGACCTTCATGTCTTCCCTTGCAGAGTGGGGCAGTTTGACCAGATTACCCCATGGCTCCTTCTGGCTCTGAGGCATCTTTCTAAGTCAGGAATCCAATGCAGGAGCCTCTCTGAGCCACCTTCCAGGAAGTCCTGTACAGTGCACACCGACCTCAGGACTCACGAGGTTCTGTCGTAAAGGTAATGGGACTCTGCATATCGGTTGGCTGTCCAAGTGGTAAATACTGTCTTATCAAATAGATCTGGTTCCCACGCAGAAGGTCCAGGGGGTTCCAATTCTAGTGGGTCTACAAAAGGCATGGGTGACAAAGCAGCAAACATCCCAGCACTTCTTGACAGCCACTTTATAGGCTCCTAGTGTGACAGAGGAAGCAACACACTGGACAGGCTACATTAATTTAGCATCCCGACCACGGGAATGGAGTCTCTCCATTACCGCCTGATTCTAGCCTCCTCTCTACGTAAAGCCTTGTCTCAGAAGCTCTTTGATGGGGAACCATCTGTCTCAGTGTCACTTGCAGAATGGCAAAGCCTCTTAAATATGCAATTTATTAACAGTTCGTGGGTGCCTTTAATACCTGAGTACTTATCAGTGTTCTCCAAATGCAAGTCCAGACTAAACACCAGCTCGGGGAATAAAGATAATGCTGTTCTGAGAGTTACTTGTGGGAAACATGAAACCCCTACCCAAGTACAGAGGGTATGTTTAATTGCTGCCTAATCAATACCCATAATGCTTAATAATGTTAGATTTTCAATGTTAGGCCTGCCTTGCTATCGATACTTCATTTTTTGCTGCATGACAATCTTTTTATTTTTATTTTCTTTATTGATTTTAGAGAGAGGAAGGGAGAGAGAGATATATAGAAACATTGATGAGAATATCAACTGGCTGCCTCCTGCATGCCCCCCACTGGGGATTTGGCCCACAACCTGGGCATGTGCCCTGACTGGGAATCGAACCAGCGATCTCTTGGTGCATGGGTCGATGCTCAACCACTGAGCCACACTGGCTGGGCTGCATGACAAGCTTTTTAAGTAATCTTAAAATGTGAAAAAAAATTTTACTACTCTATGTTTCCCCCTGGAATTTGACTCTAAATATCAGTTAAAAAAACAAACAAAAAAAAAAACTTGTCTTAAAATACAGCTTTTAATAATATCTAGTGATTTATGACTTTGTATTGCTGGATATAACTTCAGAGGAGTTCCTACTTGTGCCTCGACAGGTGTGTCCAACCAGCAGTCCTGCTGCACAGACACACCTGGCATCCAGGCTTCGGCCCTGCGGACACGTGGCCGCTCTGAACGACCTCCCAGAACAGCATTACCCTCCCCTTCTCCTGTGTGCTTCTGTTTTCTCCATTCCTTTCTCTCCGATGTGGCTGTCTGAGCAGGCACAGTGGTGGTTTGCTCTGCTCTAACAGATATGTCTGCTGTCCGGGGAGAGAGAGTGTCTGTCCTGCAAGGCCAACCAGATCGAAACTCTCCAACGGCCCTTTTCAGACTCGGCATGGCTTTCGGTTGCAGTTCATATTCTACCTTCTCCCAAGATACTGAACCTTATTTGTGATTTCCCTGTCTTTCCCAACTGTCCCTTCCCACTACACCTATCAAAATTACACCTATCATTCCAACTTAACTCCATTCCTGGGCCTCTTTCAACAAGTAAGCATCCTTGCCCAGTGCCCATGTGCGCACCTGTGGTATAGCTACTGGTTTAAGATGACAGAAAGTTAGAACTCAGAAGGTAAGCTGGAGGAGGAAGAAACTGCTGCCTCTCTCTTGACCTTGAACTTGAGATTCCCAGATGTGATAGAAAATACTTCAGGGAGGTGGGAAAGGCCCAGCAATGTCATGGAGGCAGGTGGGGTTGGGGGTGGTTAAGCAGAGAGGTGTCCTCTAAGCCAGGCTTTTCACATTTTAATGTGAACACGAATCACCCATCATCTTGTTCCATGCAGATTCTAATTCAGTAATTCTGAGGTGGGACCTGAAATGTAGTATTTTTAACTAGTTCCCAGGTGCTTCGATGCTGCTGGTCCAGGACCCGTGTCTTGTAGAAAGCCCCTAGGAGAAGCTCTGAGAGGGATCTACCTCTTCTGTGGATTTTGTGGTAGCACGTTGTATCATCTCACAGTCTGACCTGGGCTGAGCTGAGCAGGACCAAGGGCCTGGCCTGAGCCCACCCATGGGCCAGTGGAATGGAGGGTTTGTGTGCATGCGTGTGTGTGTGTGAATACAGGGTAATTCCTTGCAAAGAAGATGAAGGGGCTAGTCCTCCTACTGGGAAATTCTCCCACCACTCTTCCACCTCAAACGATCGATGTTTGAATTTAATAAGGGACCCAGAATCTCTGACAACGCGGCTGCAAAGTGAGCTCTTTTTCCTGTAGTTTCTTTCTTCATCAGCACATGATTATCACATAGGATTATCTACTCTACTGAGTCACTGTTCTGTAATTGAGCGCTGGAACTCCGAGGCCATTTATTTTGTTTAAATCCTGGCTATTCCACTTGCTAACTTTGACCTTGGCAAAATTACTTAACCCACGCATGCCTCAGTTTCTTTCTTTGTAAATTGAGATAATGAAAACACCTACCACATAAGAATATTATTAATTTTTAACAGCCCCAAGCATATGGCAATGCTTAGTAAATTATAGGTGTTCCAATTATTACAAAAAAAATGTTTTTATATACATGTGTTTGGCTCTTTAACTAAATCATAAGTTTACAGCCTCCCTAAGGGACCCTGTATGATACTTCTTGATAGGCCACGGTTGTCTGACGCCTTGCAAGCAGGAACCGTGACGGGCAACAGCCACCAGTGGGTACATTGTTTCCAGGGATCACCGAAATGAGCTGCCGGAGAGACACGCTAATAGGGACCGTTCTCAGTTATCATTCTCCATCTCTGTCATGTTCTGTGTGGCTGTGGCATGGTGCCACATACTTATGAGAAAAGGAAGAGGGCTAAAGCAGCAGAGAGCTTGTTATTGCCAACACTGTTAGCAGGCATGGAATGGTAAGTACACTTCATACATTATCTCATTTATTCCTCACCACAACCCTCAGAAATGAAAAAGAAACATCACTGTGCTCATTTTCAGATGGGGAAACTGAGGCATTGAGGTGTTAATGTCTAAGGTCACCCAGCCAGTATGATTCTGACGTGAGACCCAGGTCCTTGCCACTAAGCTACTGGAAGGTCCTTAACAGCAGCAGAACTCCTGGACATACACAGATCGCCAACCATCCTCCTGAGGACAGTTACAATTAGTAACAGATAATGATTATTATTAAAATTCTTTTTTTCCCTAAAAAGTATATATTGGCTTCCACTGCAACATTATGTTGTTTTGATTTACTTGGCAAAATACATCCTGTTTGCACTATTCAAAGTGTATTTTAGATTGCCATCTTGAATCACTGGTACGCCTTAACACCCTTACTGTGAAAAATGCAATACAAAATCCATAATTTTAGTTAAAAAAGAGAGAGAGAATGAATTAAAAACTGCACACTTAAAATATTCCTGACCTTAAGGCCATATTATAGATCGGATGCCATTAAGGTATTCATAAATTTTTAAAGTGATGGAATTCCACTAAAATTTCATTCCACTCTAACTTGAGAATATTTACCTTTGATATAGAATATCCTATCTACACTCATAAAATTATACAGTAAAATTAAAAGCCAGTTAGTCACAACGTTCATCTGTCATTGTTTTAAGCCCAACATTTTTCATTATATATTTATATGGCTCTGGTGTTTTTCAAATTCCTTTTTTTTATGTCAATGATAGTTAAAAGCCATGCTGGTTAAAGTTTTGCCAAATAAGCACAAAGCTAACCCTAGCTAAAGAAAAAATTGTACAGCCCATGAATTTTTAAAAGTTCATACATAATATATCATGAAAGTAGAACGACCAATATGGAACCTGGGCTTTAATAAAAAGCTCCTTGACCATTTCTCAGAGACTTTGAGGGGTAATCAATACCCAGAAAAGGTATCCTGGGGACAAAGCCAAGATTTATGATATTTTTGCCAAGAATGACACTTTCTGCTCACTCTATCAGCAAGGGGGACATGATACTGACTTTCAGAGAACACAAGAAAGGGAAGCATTTTTATCTGCCTGACAGTGTTCAAGGATGTACACAGTGGTTCACTTCCGACATCATAATGGATCGAGGAGGAATAACAATCTGAACAAGTGTTCTGAAGGCAACAGAAACTCACGTGCATCTCAACATCATTCTGTGTCTGGGTCAGACTTCGGCTTCGTTCCACCTCCGAAAGCAAATCTCCGGATGAAAGATCTAAGATGCGTGAGTGAAGTTTCTAGGTAAAAACAAGCAGAAACATGGAATCATGACTATTTAATTGTTCGTTCCAGAACCCTGGCTGGAACAGGTAAATCTCAAAAGAGTTGACATTTCTAGATTGGTTAATACATGTCCTAACTCAAAAATGTTTCTTCTAGTTTATTGGTGTTTTATATACGTGTGTGCAAATTACAGCTTATAAACAACAATCACACTTTCGCAGTCTGTCAATCTGTGATGGAAAATAAGCTTTAGGGAAAATAAACAGTAGCTGGAAAATAAGTAGTGAGAAAACTGTGAATACCCCAATACACAATGTGTAATGTTCACACTTACTGGCTAGTGTGAAAATTAACTTTTGATATTCACATGAAAAGACAATCCCCACATTAACCTTATTATGTTGAACAGTGGTTAAAATATGAGCAAACAATTATAAAAGTGACCTTATTTCTAAACAGCATTGATCTTGTGAAATCTTCCCTTGGACACATTTTATCTCAAAGTCATTAATGTCATCTGTTAGGAACAATTAATGTGAACAGAAAATAATTGCATCAGGGATCTGGGGACTTAGATTTGGGGCATTAACATTAATATTAATATTTGAAAATATACTCAATTCTTTATTTCAGCTTTGCTTGGGAGAACTGCTAAACCAGGGACATTTCACTATATTAATCTTTATACTAATTACTGAGGCTTTTCTGTAGACATTAAATGTGATCTGTTTAATTGCAAATACAATAAAACTTGTGATTTATGTCTAATGTTTCTGCTAGGCTGCTGACCTTTTAGAAGTGGTCCTTGTAGCCTGGCTTCCCTTGGTTACAACTTTTGTGACTTTAGACAGCCAGCAAACAGAATCGAGTGAGTGAAGAACAGGGCTAGGCGTGCCTCCCACGCCTCGGAAAAGTTTTTCTCTTCCTTTTCCTCCCCGGAAAGGCCTTATTGCACACCGATGTTGATGCGGGAAATTCCGGAGATTCCCTGACACTAAGTACTGTTAGGATCATCTCGGAGTTCGGGGGTTGCCACACGGTCACTTGGTCCTGGCAGATCTACTGTGTTGTCAGCAGGGACAATAAACTCCGCTAAAATGAGGCACAGATGCTCTATTCCCCAGTCGACTCCCCTCAGGTGAACGTGTGTGGGAGCCCTCTGCACCTGTGTGCTGTGGGGGGGTGGGACTGCACCCTCTGCCCCAGTGAAGACGTTTTCTCCGCTGGGGACCAGTTCTCCCCAGTGCAGCTCATCACTACTTGCTTCAGACCTACACTCTTGCTTCTTTCAGTCCATGTAGGTGGAGTTTATTTCACCAAAACGGCATAAGTCCTAAACTAGTTGCCTGTTATTTTGAAAAATCTGATTTCTCCAACAAAGCTGACATTAATAGGTAACTAGAACCAGGATGTTGTTTCTGCCCAATTTTTATAATCCTTGCCTCAAGCTCCCTCTGCAATCTGAGTTGTCTGGGGGCATAGATTGTTTAATCCATAGGAGTGAGACCATGTGTAATATTCAGTAAGCACCCAATCGATGCTTATTGTACTGTATAATGAAAAAAGATACCTTTATATTTTTCCCACCAACATATAAGTTTGAAAGATTGGGAAAGTTCCAAAAGAATTATAATGTTCTGAAACTTAAAAAAATACATTTATCAATATGCAAACAGTCCAAGAAGTTATGGGAAATGACATTCAACGGAAAATAATGAATCTGAGTGGTATATCATGTGATTTTGGGGAAGAGTCCTTATAGATTAGTTATCTCACTTCTCATTCAGTTCATGGTTACACTTCACTCTCTCTTATCAGATACATGATGTCATCCTTTGCTCTCTGCATGAATATGTGTATGTATAAACCCATCCTCCTAAAAGCTCTTACATTTCAGTGGTTTTTATCCAGATGGTCAGTTCTCTCCATTGATATAGATTAAGGTCATGTTGAAAAAGGGAAAGCTCTCAGGGCAGGGGCTGGGAGACCTGAATTCCAGCCCTGTCTAAGGCATAGATTTTACCAGATCTTGGGAATGTGACTACACATCTGTCTCAGCTTCCTTACCTGTAATGGAGGGATAGATGTGGCTACTTAACCTACCACACAGATAGGCAGAGGTATTGCCATAGACAGAAAGGATAATAAATAAGACAGCATGCTGAAATTCACACAGCCTTGCACCAATTGATTGTCATAACTCAGAGTTGGTGGTAGGTAATTTCTTAAAGGCTTAGGCACAAATGAATCATTTGTTGTTATAGGTTCCCTCTATGTAAGGCAGATAAAAACTGACTTGGAAAATAAATCTACTTCTGTGTTAAGGCTGTGGGCAAGAAAATGGTAGGTAAATATCATTCTTTCACATAACTTCCCTTAAATAACCAAAAAAAACTCACGGGCCCATAGATGTTACACTGCTTATAATAACAATTGTAATGAAGGGCTTACATGTTCAAACTTATATATGTATATATAATGTTATAATAAACGTATGCTCAAGGACACAGAGAGAGAACCAGAGAGAGAGGCCAAGGGCAAGTCAGCAAGAACATCACTTTTGAAAGCGGCACTGTGATGTTACCTGGGCTTCATTCGGATCTCAGGGAAAAGTAGGTAGGATGTATATATGGGAAATACAGTTAAAGCAATATCTTTTTGGGTATGTCTCCTCAGGCAAGGGAAACAAAAGCAAAAATAAACAAATGGAACTGCATCAAAATGAAAATCTCCTGCACAGCAACACAAAAAATAGACAACTCGCTGAATGGGAGACGATATTTGTAAATGATACATCTGATAAGGGATATCCAAAATATATAAGGAACTCATACAACTCAACATAAAAATCACCCAAACAATATGATTAAAAATTGGGCAAATGACCTGAACAGACATTTCTCCAAGGAAGACATGTGGTTGGCCGACAGACATGAAAAGATGCTCAATATTACTAATCGCCAGGGAAGTACAAATCAAAACCACGAGATATCACCTCACACCTATCAGAATGGCTATCATCAAATAGTCAACGAACAACAAGTGTTGGCGAGGATTTAGAGAAAAAGGGACCATTGTGCACTGTTGGTGGGATTACACATTGGTGCAACCACTATGGAAAACTGTGTGGAGGTTCCTCAAAAAATAAAAAATGGAACTGCCTTATGACCCTGAAATTCCACGTCCGATTATTTATTTAAGAAGAAATATGCACCCTTATGTTTACTGTGGCATTATTTACAACAGCAAGATATGAAGGCAATCTAGGTGTTCATCGATAAATAAATTGATAAGGAAGATGTGGTATATATACATTGAAATATTAGTCATAAAAAAGAATGAAATCTTGCCAATTGTGACAACATGGATGGACCTACAGGGTACAATGCTAAGTGAAATAGGTCAGATGGGGAAAGAAAAACACTGTAAGATTTTCACTTATATGTGGAATCAAAAAACAAAACCAAACCAAACAAAATAAGAAAACATTGGACAGAAACAGACTCATACATACAGAGAACAAACTAATGATTGCCAGAGGGAGGGGGTGGGGGATGAGTGAAAAAGATGAAGAGGAATATGAGGTACACATTCCTAGTTATAAAATAAGTAAGCCACAGGGATGGAGTGCACAGCGCAGGGAATATAGTCAATAATATTGTAATAACTTTGTATGGTGACAGATGGTAACTAGACTTACTGTGGTGATCACATCGTAAGGAATGTAACTGTTGAATCACTATGTTGTACACCTGAAACTATATAATCTTGTATGCCAACTATACTTGAATACAATTTTTTTAAAGTTATTATCAGAAAGTATAACTGACAGGAGAATATGATGACCTCTCCAAAAAAAAAAAAAAAAAATTAGAGGACAAATTCTGCATCGCATACCTATCTACAGCTCATGTTTACTGTTAGTTTCTACCTGGATATAATCTCTCACCTGAAATACTTCAAGCTTGAAACCTTTAACCTGAAAATCTGGATAAATCCTGGGCTTAGATATGATTTTTTTAAATGTTTCAGACACGAGAGGTAGCAAGATTATTCAGTATGGGTTAGAAACTGACCTCACATCATCTCTAACATTATCTCAGTAACTGAGATTCCACTTCGCCTTAGAAATAGAGACTCCTAACCACACATTTCCAGACCCAAGGTCAGTGAGATCTTTCAGCTCAAATGCTCCCCTTGTGATGGACGTCTGTGCCTCCTTTCCTGCAGACAGGATTCATTGTTCCTGAACGGGGCCCCTCACTTCCGAGTGATGCTTTTGTCTTTCTTTCCATGCCACACTCTCCCTGCTCCTGCCAACCAGCCTAAAACCTGCCCATTCTCAGGACTGCTGACACCTCACTTGTAAGGTTGTCCATCATCTCCAGCCCACAGTGGGTCCCTCGCCTACCTGCATTACGTCACTGCCCCTTTGGGGCCCTTTACCTGCAGTTCACGACTGCTGAATTGCTCCCTTGCATAGGGTCTATTTTCCTAACAGAGCGATCAGCTCCATGAAAATGCGGGCCAAGCCCTGTATTTCTGCTTTATCCCTGTGACAGGGCCTGGCCAGCTGCCATGGAACGTATCCCCTCTTCTTCTGGGCACTCGGCTTGACCGAATTTCCCAGCCTCCTTTGCAGTTAGGTGTGGCCATGTGACGTGATGAGTTCTAACCAATGGAGTGTGTGCAAAAATGATGTTTGTCCTGGCCATGGACACGGCCGGCATGCGGTGCCCCAGGCTCTTTCCCCTCCGCCAGCGCAATGCAGCCAGCTCAGCGCAGCAATCTGGGGAGCAGGCGTGAGCGACGGGGCCACCAGGTGGAAGGCGTTTGTTTCTGAATTGCGAACTGGAAGAGAGTCACCTGGGGGCCAGAGATACCTTTTGGACTTTCCATGAGGAAGAAATAAACTTACACTGGGTGTGAGCCATTATTCATTTGGGGTTTGTTTGTGATGGTGGCTAGTATTAACCTGGCTGACACAGCCCTCCTCTGAGGGTAGCACCTTTAAGTGAACAGGGTAGCAACTTGATCAATACACACATACAGGTTTCCCCTGCATCCGAAAGTACAGTCCTCCTGTGAAACCTTTCCTAAGCCACAGTGATGCAAAGTGAAGAAGCAATTACCATTAATTTACATGCAAACATTTAAAAGTGTTCAGAGAATGAAAATGCAACGCACAGACAATGTCTTTATTTCGTTCATCACTATCAAAACGCTTCATTATGCCCAGTTTTACTCTAAGTGCAGCGCCCTTATGAGCTCTCAGGCTCTCTCATACCTTACGACACATCTAATGGGCGCAAAATAAATGCAGATACAGCCCAAGTGCCCACACGGTTCAAAGCTCTGGCACTTGATGCTGAGATGCTGAGTGTGGGCCCCGGGGAAGGAGGTCGGTGGGGCCACTCTAGCTACTGGGGTACATGCTGCCGCTATAACAGCTCATCCAAGACAAACACTGAACCCTATTTTTACTTTTCATCTTTTTCTGTAAAAGCAAAAAATTCTCTTCGGATTTCTTTTGGTTAGCGCAAACAGATGTGAATGCAGGTCTTTGGTTAAAGCAAAGTGGTGTAAAGCAAACTTTTGGAAGAACCTATATTCATAGACACACATACACTTTATGTATACATCCACACGCCTACTCACACATGTATATATAGTGTTTACATCAGCAGAGGTAGGTACGTCTCACACTGAGGACTTTCAGCTTCACAGGGGAAAGGCCTGTGTTCTGTCAATACGCAGGGGCAGGAGTGGGGGGATTCCTGTGATGAGCTAAGGTGCACTGCAATCCACAGGCCTCACGATGGAGTGAAATACCAAGCTCAGCTTTGCAGACCTGGCAATGCCAGGGCCACAGCCACACGCCGGGTCGGGAACAGGCGCTGGATGACCCTGCAGCCAGTCAGCCAGCTCTACATTCTCTGCACAGCTCCGAGTCTCTAATTCAAGGCAGAGCAATGTCCCCCTTGTCAGACTGTGCCCAGGACTGGCTGTCCTTTAGCTGGCAGCAGGGGGTGGAGTGGCCCCTTCAGCATGGTGGCCACCGGCCCGGCAGCTCTCGGGTCCACGAAGCAGCAGGGCTGGAGGGCCAGCTTCCCACCTCCCGTTCTCTCCCCACGCACGGAGCTGCAGGTCTTTGGATGCTCAGTGAAGGCTTGTTGCATCGAACAGAATTCTGCCTCTGGGTTTCTGCTCAGTACAGAGATGATGTCTCAACTTTAAGGCCCTTGTCTAGTGGCACAAGTGAGGGTAAAAAGCAGATCTTTGCCTGAGAAGTTTGGGCAGCGTGGAAAACGAGGCTGGAAAAATCAAGTAAAATAGTTGCTGAGCAGCTTTTTTGTTTACTTCCTAAAGTTTGAGAGGAAATTGTTCGAATTCTTTCATGTCAGGATTTCAGAAGTTATTAACTCAGTTTAAGATGTAGAAAGAAAAACACAAAAGGATCATTTTACCATTGCTTCCTTCTTGTCACTCAGATTTGGTGAGAGGATTAATCTAATACCATATTCACGCATACGATTATTTCCCCTCTTAACTATTAGAAGCCACATATCTATGCAAAAGAGAAGCCACGAGAGCGAACATGGCATGTATCTGATGAATGGACGCCACAACACAAGTGATGTAGGCTCAGCAACAGAAAGTGGATGTGAATTGGTGTTTTCAATCTGATCTGCTCCATCCCCTTGACCGCCTCCTTTGTGGACACTGCAGGGTTGATATCCTGAACCCTACTGGGTCCTGTTTTATGTTCGCCAGAGTTGCTTTCCCCCTTGTGGAAGAGGTCTCTCAGTCCAAGGGGATGGCTTCTATGCCCACAATTCTTGAATTCCTGTTCATTTATAAAGTGAGAAAGTGTGTTATTGTCACATGGTCTGGTGCTGAATCTTCTCTACCAACCACATTTCTCTGAATTCTATACACAACACGCTCCACCCATTAGAAGGTGTTTTTCTACTCTCAAAAGTTTGTGGTAGGATATTTAGAGGAAGAATGAGGAATTTTCTGGAATCTGCCCACTCACCACTGGTATCTTTAACTATTCAGCACCTGCACACCCTTCACATCCTGCCTGCTCCTGCACACCCCTCACACCCTGACTGCTCCCGCACACCCCTCACACCCTGACTGCTCCCGCACACCCCTCACACCCTGACTGCTCCCGCACACCCCTCACACCCTGACTGCTCCCGCACACCCTTCACATCCTGCCTGCTCCCGCACACCCTTCACATCCTGCCTGCTCCCGCACACCCCTCACACCCTGCCTGCTCCTGCACACCCCTCACACCCTGACTGCTCCCGCACACCCCTCACACCCTGACTGCTCCCGCACACCCCTCACACTCTGACTGCTCCCGCACACCCCTCACACCCTGACTGCTCCCGCACACCCCTCACACCCTGACTGCTCCCGCACACCCCTCACACTCTGACTGCTCCCGCACACCCCTCACACTCTGACTGCTCCTGCACACCCCTCACACCCTGACTGCTCCCACACACCCTTCACACTCTGACTGCTCCTGCACACCCCTCACACCCTGCCTGCTCCCGCACACCCCTCACACTCTGACTGCTCCTGCACACCCCTCACACCCTGACTGCTCCTGCACACCCCTCACACCCTGCCGTCTCCCCATCAGAGCACTGTGCCCCTACTGCCATGGCAGGTTGCTCATTTGGGGGATCACCCTCCCTCACAAATCTGGTGGTCTGGATAAAAGGTGGATTTTTTGGATAAAAAATGTATTGCTTCTTCAGCTTTAGCTTCGTTCTCAACCGCCTCCCCCCCCCCCCAAGTGTACTTTGGAGAGCTGATCTCAACTCACAGCTTCCAGAAGCTTCCTGGAGCCCCACTTCTGCTTCCTCAACTCAACCCCAGGCTGACCCTGGGTCATATGTTTCATCCCCTTTAATCGCATCACAAGGGAAGTAGGTCTAGTGTGGGCTATTTTGAAATCCTCTGAGCATCTTTTGATATTGCTAACTGCACATGATTGCCTGAGATTTCGACTTTCTGGATAGCCTCTGTCAGAGGTAGGAAACATTTGCGGTGGATTTAACACGTTTAAGAGACTTGTTCTAACTATGGCTCTGAATCAGACATAACCAGGTGAATACGGGCTGTTCCTTCTGTTGGGAATTAAGGCAATTTTCATAGGCTCTGAAAGAAAGCTCAAGGAAATCTTCCAATACAGCTGAGTCTGAATAAGATAATTTTTCTTTGGAAGCTTTACTCATCAAAGATTATCCAAAAACTCCCAAGTTTTACCTTATTCGTACTTCAGCCTTATATTTTTACTTATACTTTTGCTATAATCAGAAATGTGATTTTTTTTCTCATCAGCCTTTTCAAAACCCATCAAGGGATACTGTGGCAGACCCTTGGTTCACATTTCACAGGTTTCATTCTGTTCCATTAAGAATTTATTATAAAACGGAATATTATATAACTGCACGTTACGTAACTGAGTATGATATGGTCATTTCTTAAATTTACAAAAATTTGAGCCCAGGAAAACGTCCTTTTGGATTAAAGCTGATGTTTAATTAATGATGCCAACATTTCCATTTTGGGCTACAAAGATAAAACATAATGCCTGCGTTCAGTCACCTTGCTGATGCAACACAAAGTGCTTTTCGGGTGTCCTAGAGGCCCTGTCACAGTGTCCATCAAGATTCTATCTCACTTCAGAGGCTGAAAATTTTGCAGCTAATTTTTCTTTCTTTTTTGCCATCTCCAGGAGCCCTCGCTGCCATGGTTACTCTCCCTGACCCCTCTCAGGCTCGCCTTGCATATCCATCTTTAGGTGCCCCGAGTGTATTCTGTTTCGCTGTGGACGGTGCCTCTGTGAATGACATGATTCTACATCCTCTTTTCTACGTCTCGGGATCCAAGGTTACAAAATGCTTTTGAAACAATTATTCCACAGCTATATTCAAAACCTTCTTCAAGGGTCTCTGCTACCATGACAACCCGATTACCCGGTGGTTGCCTAAGGGAGCAGCCTTTGGTTTGGTGACGAGGAAGTTTATCGGGGCCTCTGCGGCTTAGCCTGATGACTGGAGTATCTCAGGTCTGCCCGTCTCCCGAAACTCCATTAGCTCTGCCCTGGGGACCCTCAGGGCAAGGACCAGGGGAAGATGGATGAGGACGCGGACCGCAGACCTTGCCCTGGGAGCCTCACTCTAGTGCAACAGAAGCATTTGTGAAGCATCCACTATGTACAGAGTCCTGACTATGAACTATGAACAGACTCAAGGAAGTGAATTAGCGGAGCCTATGATATCAATGAGGAGTCTTAACATACAGATGAGAAAAAAAAAAGCACGTAGGAATTCTAAAGGCAGAATATGGAAAAGAGATCTTGGTATAGAGTAAAGGTGATAAGGAGGCAGAAGTAGAGGTGGGATTGGGAGGTTAGTGTTAGATATGAATAAGATAATATTCTGAGCTGGCAATAGAGGCTTAGCTCTCACTCTCAAGCTCCCAAATACCTTGGTCTCTACACACACACACACACACACACACACACACACACACACACATCAGATTAATCAGAAACGTTCAATGCATAGCAGCAAAGCTGCAGTACTGGGAACAGGATGCAGGGTTAATGCCTCCAAGGCAGGACACCCAGACCCCTGGTGGTTGGAGAGCTTGCTTGCCTGTGAATCCAAAGGCTCTCTGAAGCCTCCCTTCTGTCTTCTTTGGACTCTGATCTGAGAGGGGAAGTGATTCAGCTCAGCCCTGAGCCTATTCTGGGATCTAAGAGATACAGAAGTGCCTTGAAATTTCCATTTTTATGACTAATTACTTTAACAGGTACTTTAATAAATGCTTTCTAATTGCCCTGCTGTTTTGTAAAATTAGGTACACTGCATTTTACATTATTAATCAAACTTTAGTTTTAAAAGTCTCCTGAATTTCTGAAGCTTTTTGTTTTTTACACATGGGGGAACAAATTTTTCCTCTGATTTCATGAAACTAAAGGGATTAGGGGGAAGAAAAAAACAACTTGACCTTCTGTTTTTACCAGACTATTGGAAAATGCATCGATGGTCACTGGAGCCCAAGGTACCATTTATTAGGAAGAAATGAAATACCTTCTGCCCTTTGGAGAAGGAGGAACTGAGTGTGGTCCCTTCCCTAATCTTATCTCATGAATCTTAAAGCTGTGTGGAAGAAGCTACTATCTTAATTTTTAGGGAGGAAGAACCCAAGATAACAAAGCTAAGGAAGGTATCCGATGTCACAAGGTTTATATTCCAATAAATGGTAGAGCCAGGATCTGCCTTCTCTCTAAGTCCAAACTCTTTCTACCAAGTTCTGCTTGCTTTCTCCCTGAAGGAAGGGAGTTAATAACCTCAAAGGTCTCTTTTGCCAGCTGGGCTGCTTATTTGTGCCTAAGTGTTAAACCCACAATTGGGTTCCTCCCTTCAAGTGAACCATGTCTTTGGAGCTTTTCCTGCCCAGATCCTTTTTCAGAGGCAAATCATTGATAACTGAAAGGAAATAATAACAACAACCCAGCTCTGAACATTTATTGAACTCTTTTTAGCAGCAACTATGTGTTTCACATACATTACCTTTTAAAATCCTATCACAATCCCAACTACTAGGATACCCTCACTTTACAGGTGAAAAAACCAATCTCAGAGTTAAAAATCTTGCCTAAGTTCACATAAATAGTATTTAAATCCCAGGCAGTCTGATTACAGAGTTCAAACTCTTAATTCTACAATTAAATCTGGATAATGATAACGTGCTATAAACAATTTACTAAATGAATATTATAAATGAATTAGACAAGATGAACCACATAGGATTTTTTTTAAAAAAAGAAATACCTCCAAATACAATGTAATACCGTCTCTTACTACACTCAAACAAAATTCATTCATTTATTCAAAAACATACTTTCATCACTATCATTACTATTATTATTTGTATTTGTAATATTACTGGTATTGATGATGCTACTTCTTCTTAGATTACTACATTCTTTTCAGGGATACACAATTTTGCACATAAATTTGGATCTAACTAAAAAATAAAACTAAGGAGAAAAACAGCACGCATTTATTGAGTGCTGACTACATGCTGGCAATGTGCAAAGTGCTTAGGTTATTTTTTCTTACTAATCATTGCAATCACTGAACAAGATAGAAACTATTATGACCTCAATTTTCAAACTGAAAAACATGTGGAGTTAAGGAGCCGTTCATGTCAGGGATTTGAACCTGGACATAGACTTCAGGGCTACCCCTTGTTACATTTTCTGTCACTAGGTCGTCTTATCTAGGATATGATGATGAAAAAACACAGCCCCTGCCACCAAGGTGCTTGTAGAAGGATAAGCCACTGGGCACCCTCAGTGGTGCTGTGCCACGGAACCTCAGCACGGGGACCCGGGAGGGCTTTTCCTGCAAAGCAATAGCTGAGATGAGAATTTAAAAATAAGAAACGACTACTTAGGTGAAGAAGACAAAAAAGAAAAAAGCTGGGGGTGCTTTTTGGTTACAGACTACGCAAAGGTCCGGAAGTGAGAGAGATTGTGCCATCTTTCTGCAAATAGTTCAGCAAGACCACAGTGGCAATTCAAGGAGAGAAATGATGAGTCACACTGTAAGTAAGTAAATAACAGAGCTGGGATTTAAATCCAGCGTTCTCTCCAAAATACATGCTTCCCCCCCCCCCCTTATTCCTTTGCCCACCCCACATTTTTTTTTTCTCCTAATGCTGAACTTGGCTGTGGGTCTTCATTACCCTTTCCTATGTCATCAAAGAAAAAAGGTCTGGAAGAAGAGATTAGAAGGATCCCTGGGAGGAAATGTAGATGCTTGGATACACACCAGCTTCTATGCCTTCTGGGCATGCTTCTTCCTTAAAGGAGTGTCTGCACTTGCTAGGACTGTACAAATCACTTCCCGCAGCACTGCCGAGATATCTAACCGCTGATCCTGAAGACATCGAGTGATTCCTGTGATACCAAATGGTTTCGTACACTATCCAGGCTGTGCAGGAAACCACACCTGGGCCCTGCTCTGCTCTTGCAACTACTATGAGGAGACATTGAAATCAAACGATTATCATTTTACACTAGAAGATAACCTCTAAGGAAGGGAAAATGACTTGTCAGTGCTTGGGAGACACCCCCTCCCCAAATGCATGCAGAATTATTTATAAGGCAGGTGCCTCCTTCCATAATTAAAAGAAAGATGAGAACAAATGAAATTCACAGTTTGGGAGATTACATAACCTCTGGGACCTTGACAGGCTGCAGGATGCACTCTCTCAAAATGTCCCTGCATGGGGGCTGGGCTCAGAACCAGACCAGAGCACAGGGAGATGGCCTCTGTGGTGTGCACTCACCTGCATTTCACAGCCTGACGCCCTGGCTCTAACAGGACAAGCTGTTGGGGTCCCGCTCATTTTACACCATTTTCAAGACATATTACAGAAATGCAATTTCTGGCTAAATGTTCAGTGAAGGCCTATAGTCTCACCCCTATAGACAGTCAGTACTAAGTTGTGCATTCTCAGGGTTTCAGACTTCTTTCTTCAGTTTGCTTTACAGGTTTTGTTGCTACAGATCCCCATCACACTTCCCCTGTAGCTTTCTTCCCACAGTAGTTTTTAAATCCCCCGTTACTTTACCCCATGGTAAAAAAATGTCTCATGGCATTATAAACAAGTGTTGAAAGTTGTTATTTATGTGGCTTCCTAATAGCAATTTGAAATATAGGGCAGAAAAATTACTAGCTTACAATATTGTTCAATATTAACAGTGGGAAGGGTAATATGTAAAACAGACATTAAAGGATTAACTATAAAATACATTTTACTAAGCTAAATCATTTCTTGGCAAATGGCAGTTTCCAGCTATTACATGGGATTTATCAAGTCAAGTGGATTTATTTTTATTTTTCTATTATTTTGCGTAATATAGTCTATATTTAAATTTCAGTTTTGTGTGTGTGTGTGTGTGTGTGTTTTTCCAGACATATTAGGAGAAGCTGTTGCAGACAGACTCCGAGATAGAAATGAAAACAGACTTTCAAGTCAGTGTTGCTCCCTGGTTCCCCCCGCAAGTCCTCCCGCAAGTTGCCTAAAGACTCAGTTGTAATATCCAAGAGAAAAGTACATGGATATGACATTACAAGCATCTGTATGACGGATCAGGAAGTTCGAAGTGCATCACAGAATGCAGCAAAAAGGCATATCCTGCACAAGACATGAAACAAGGTTTCCACTGTTTTTGCTTCAGACTCCAGAGGCACACAACACTTGGCTCTGATCAAGCCTGTTCAGTAGACAGTATGAGTTTGTGAACCAGGCTGGGGAAAAGAAGGTGGAAAAAGAAATTCCTAATCTCCCAGGGTGGAAATTGTGAAGTATTAAATGGGTATTTGATGCATAAATACAAATAACATAATCTCTCTATTTTCTTCTGCGACAGTTGCCAGTTACCATAATCCTAAAATTATTCTGTCTTCTCAAATCCCTACAGATTTATTAATTTTCATAAACTGCTTTCATGGAAACGTTCTTAAAAGATGCACAGTAATCTTTCTTTGAGCTTTCCTTTCATTGCATATATGTGCAGCATTTTCAACTTCACAGAATATCCAAAATGAGTTCTTAATTTTCAGAGGAATTGGTTATGGATCTATAAGATAACTATTACAAAGACATGAGCATTGTAGAGAAAAGACTTATTTTAGAAACTATGGGGATAGCCGAAGTCCCAAGAAGTAGCTCTTGCTGCAAAGTTTGGGGTCTGCTTTGAACATTGTTAGCAATCAGCTGGTTTGAAAGACATAAGCTGTTTTAGACTGTGAGTTGAAGATTATAACAAATATTTCTCCTTCAATGTCCCATGTTAATAATTCCAGGGGCTTCAAAATATTTATTACATATAAACCCCTACTTTTTGTTCAGCTGTGTTATGTGGGGTGGTAAATTTCTTTCTGTAAATACTTTCCTATGGATCAAAAACTAATGAAAGACGATGCCCTTGAGCTCCAGTACCTAAAAATACTGTCATTATGTAAAATGTGAATCACTTATTCAGAAAGCTAATGGTTGAGCCACAGAAGATGTTATCTAGTCCAGTTCATCATCACAGTACACCAGAGTGAAGTTCAGGTCCACAGGCCGTGGCCACAGTCATTGCTGAAACACCTCAATTAACCGGAATCCAACGGACCCAAACCCAAGATTAGCTGTCATAGTATTTAAAATAAGAGAAGAAAAATTAATTACAAAACTAGCTTTGAAACACTCAGGATAAACCCTGGGTTGAGGCTCACAATGAACCGCCCTCACCATGCTTGACATCCACAACCGTGCAGGAAACAGGTGTACCGCTTGGGTTCCGACTCTGTCTTTGCGTGACTTGGGCAAGTTACTTCATCTTTTGCGTGTTAGTTTCCCTTATGGGTAATAAAACCCATATTAGCTCTAAGAGGCTTATTGAAGATTCGATGTTCAAGAGAAGGAACTCCTGAATTTATAGGGTTGTGATATAGTTTCAATTTGTTAAGCTGCTTGGGACATACTAAATGCTCAATAGATGTTGCTATTTCAGGACCAGTGACACAACTTGTGGCATCCTACACAGGGGGCTGTTTGTAGAAAAGATATTAAGAATTTCAAGATGGTAACAAAACAGTATTAAATGAAGCACAAGGGCCCTTGTGTGACTGTGCAGGTTCCCACCCTATCTGAGAAGCATTTGACTCTGAAAGACACACCAAAATCCAACAAAGATCTAGTGAGCTCACCTATACTAAGCTTACTGGGCTAAGAACAGAATTTTGAATTTTAACGTAATTTTTCAAAACCAGAGTAGCATGCTTTTTGGCCCCTGTCTATTCTCAAATAGTGAGAGAGCAAATATATGCCTGCCACTACTCACCCCAAACCAGTCCTGAAACAGCTTCGCAGGAAGACTGCGCCCCCACTGAAGAACCCCCCTTTCCCTAGCTCCTAAGTGATGCTGACAACTGGCAACACAAGACCCTAAACTCCACAAAGTGTCAACAGCAGGGTACCCAGCTGAAGTAGAAAAAATATAAATAGCAAGGGGAAAGGAGGTAACTATTTCCTGGAAAGTCAGTTCTGTCTATTCTGAGTCACAGCTGCTCTATAATCAGAATGTTCAGAGCAGCCTGTTCTAAGCTCTTGCCTGTTTCCAAATATTTCCTTTCCTGGTCCCACAGGAAAGCCATCCATACCCTGGAGGCTGCTTCTGCTGAGACAGGAAATATGGGAGGAATCCCCAAGCAGGCAGCAAGAGGACCCCCACTGGAATTGAGCAGAGCCCTGCCTTGTATTTACATTCTTTTTCTACGTCCACCACCGGACACTCCTGCCCTACTCTTTAGCAACTCTACAGGTCTTAATACGCCCCGGTTTTCCTGACCCTAAAATTCAATTGCTGACACTTGTCCTGTTGCTATTCATGGTCCCTAACATGAAACAGGTGAGAGCAAGTTCTTAGTAAAAACCCTGGGCAGACATACAATTAATAAAGGTATATAAAATGGCAAATGATGACTTCAGAATTCTACCCCTGTCACTTTTCCTGACCAGTCTCTAAGAACTGATCATTTCTTTTGCCCCTGCCCTGTGTGGACATGGCCTGCAGAAGACACACATAAATAAGAGCACTGAGTTTCTCCTGCCTCGCTCCCTAAACTGCAAAGTCTAACTACAATGATAACTACAATAAGAACTCTTATTATATTGCACCATGTGGTATTAGTACCACATATCTCACAATATGAAAATCCTTTAACAATCTCTTTCAAATTAATTGCCTGGACCAAGACAGACTTTGTCATGTGCCACCAAAGTGCCACGAGTCTGCTGCAGGCCAGTGGAGTGATTGCAGGAGTCTTACGTTCCTTTTCACATTTACTTCTTGAACCTGTCACTAGACCCCAGAATCAGCTCAAGGAATTAGGCAGTTCTCCATATGATCTCGTTATTGGCATTTATGTTGATCAATGTTGGCTTTTACAGAATTGGAATCTGCAGATCAATTCCCATATTAGATTCTTTCTCACGGCTGCCATAATCATTTTATCATACCGGCTGGTGCTATCAAATACTGCTTTATCACTATGCAGTGGGGCAGGCTGAACCAGTTCCTCTGGTAAGCTGTAAGAAATTAAACAATTCTCCTGGTTTTAAAGCTGCTTTTCATACATTTTAAGAAATTCCCTGATAATTATATTCACACAGAGGTTAATTTGAGTTTACTGTCCCTTCACACTATGTTCCATGGGAGAACCGATGTTGAATTCTAAGAAAATGTACACAGTACTCCTTGAAATCATTTTTCCTTTCCTTTCTGAGAATTGCAGATATGAGATTGTAAAGTAGGTGCCATCCACATGAGGACCTTGCCCAGTTGGGCAGAGCAGGTGATAATGTCATAATTTCTGATAGGGTCCCAACACCTGGCTAGTTAGCTTTGCATAAAGAGGGAGAAACTAGCTTTCTAAGGTGCTTCTAGCCCTACAGCTGGTTATTGGGAGTCGGAGGGTCAGGAAGAAGCAGTGTGGGTGTCTCCAGAAGACCTATCTCCATTCCAGAGAACCCACCTCGTGGTCCTTGCTCCATTAAGGAATGGTCAGGGTGGCACCAAACATGCAGCGTAGTCATCTAAGAGTTTCTAATAAATTTTTTTTAATTGATTTTAGAGAGAGAGGAAGGGAGAGGGAGAGAGAGATAGAAACATTGATGAGAGAGAACATCAACTGGCTGCCTCCTGCATGCCCCCCACTGGGGATCTGGCCCAGAACCTGGGCATGTGCCCTGACCGGGAATCGAACCGGTGACCTCTCGGTGCATGAGTCAATGCTCAACCACTGAGCCACACTGGCCGGGCCATCCAAGACCTTCTAAAGTGTAATATTAAACTCTTCATGGGAGGCATAATACAAATAATTGTCCTTCAGTCTACACAGACTTACAGTTTCTAGGAAATGGAAAATACAGATTCTCAGGGTTTCTTAACATGAGACTCCAGGGGTCCAAGGATAAAATCAGAGCAGTTGTGAATTTGGAGGAAGAAAATGAATCTTTAGTTTCATTAAACTTGAACTTAAAGTTAGCATTTTCTTCAGCGATTCATGTAGGCATCACACTACAGTGGTATAACAGGTGACTTCATCACCAACAGAAATCACAAATATCTTCACGTCACCTTACCGTTGTTGAAAACATTTCCAAATATTGTGCATAAGAACCATTACTTAAAAGTTGAGACCTGCCACTGGAGCTTATTGTTTCATGCCTTAGAAATGAAGCACATACATTCTTGTCATGTATATTTTAAATAGTTTAGTGACTGTACCTCAATATAATTGGTTTCGTTTATAATCCTATGTCTTTTCGTTTCTGTATTTCAAAGCATTTTTCTCAGGAGACCATAGGCTTCTCTGATCTTAAAATATGGACCACAGCTAACAAAGTTTATGAGCCCCAGTACCTCCCTGCTCCCCCACTCTCTGTCTCATGTTGCATGTGCCGTGGAGAACTTCTCTCATGGCTCTGACTTTCCACGTGTGAACAGCGATGGGTAGATTTCAGCCATCCTGAGCCCTGCTTTTACCTCCAGAAACTGGAGGCATTGGCCCTGGTTGGGCAAGGAACTTACATTGATTTGAATCTCCACTAAAATAAATGAGCTTTCTCTTCATTGCCAGGCCAAGCTCTGCAGCTATGATTATTATGCATTGGTGCAATCTAGACCTTAATGGCATTTTAGCCCTGTGGTGGGCTCATAGAGAAACTACTTTCAAACTTCAAAAGGTCATTAACACATGTGCAGATGTCTGGAAAATTAATACTATTATCTAACTCTCACCCTTTGCCTGTAGGAGCAAAGAAGAGACAATGATCAATAAAGATATTAGAGATCAATAAACGGTCATAAAGTGGTGACAAGCAAGGAATCCAACAGTGCATTTGAAGAGGCTCTCATTAGATTTTTGTTGAAGTCATTCACTTTATCTGTTAAAAATTTAGAGAGAATGGGGATGGGAAGAAAGGTGGACAGAGAGAGAAAGAAATACAGATAATTTTTTTGCTCCACTACTTCAATTTGGATGCTCAAGGCCCCGGATTCTCAGGTGTGGAGGCATTCATTCATTCGCAAGACAGAACATGAATTCGTCAAGATTAATGCTGAACAAACTACAGTTTCTGTTCTTTAAAGTGCTTTGCATTTTGAGAAACTTCAGACACATTCTGCAAAATTCTCAGGATAGGCAGGGATTCTCATAGCTAGTTTCAAGGCTTTTATGAAGTTTCCAGACCACAGTTTATTCTCTTGCCTTCCTTCCTTTTAAGTCTAACAGGTTTCCTGTAAGTGTCTCAGGTACACCAAAAATACATGAAAACAGGACTTTTTAAAATCACAGAATGGAAGCTTTATAATTTTATTAAATAATTTCCTTTTTTTTAAATCCTCACCCAAGGATATTTTTCTATTTATCTTCAGACAGAGAGAGAGAGGGAGAGAAAAGGGGAGAGAGAGAGAGAGAGAGAGAGAGAGAGAGAGAGAGAGAGAGAGAGAGAGAAACATCGACATGAGAGGGACACATTGACTGGTTGCCTCCCACATGACCCTGACCACAACTCAAGTACGTGCCCTTGGCCGGAATCGAACCCACGATTCATTGGTCCACGGGCTGACACTCTACTGCTGGGCCAAACCGGCCAGTGCTTAAATAATTTCTTTTATAAAGTTCTTCAATTTGGAAAGAGGGAAGAGAAAGAAAATGTCACAAAGGACATTTTTAGCAGTTTTCTGTTTTTGTTTTTCTTTCAGATGGATAGAGATGACCATGGGAAATGCACTAGGAACTCTTACCAAAGTATTACATGGACCATCTCTTCAGATAGCTCTTCATAAGAAAACCTGAAAATATTCACAGATTGCAGGTTTTTGCCTTTTAAATTTAAGAATAAATGAGACTATACTAGTCAGGAGTGCACTAGCTGTAAGAAACAGAAAAAATCAACATTCAGGGGCTTAAACATACAGGGGTTTGTTTTCTCACACAGCAGAATTGGGTGGTTCCTAAGATTTGAGGGTTTGTTACTGCATCATGAGATATCCTATACTGACTGATAAAGTGAGCTAATATGAAGTGCCAGCCAAAACGACTAAGTGAAAGCTAGTCTAAAACAGGGTTATGTGTTAGAAATCTCCTACCCATATTTTTATTTTCTTGGGATGATTGTGGGTAACACATCCTTCTAAATGGGATGTTCTCCTTGTAAAGTTGTAAAGTTCAGAATAAATAAGGACTATCTCAGGATTGTATTCAGCTTCAAAAAAAATAATAACCCCACAAAAACAAAGAAATAAAACTGAGAAAATCTGTCTTCCAGTGTCTTAAGCTTATAGGGGTTTATATTTCTCATAGAGCAAGATGTCCAGAAATAGGCAGTCCAGGGATGGTAGAGTGGTTCATTGATTCCACCAAGGAACCAAACCCTCCCCATCTTTTCGCTCTGCTCTGCCATCTTTTATTTTATGTGTGGATGTATGTATAGACGTATTTATTCATTTATTTTTGGTGGGGGGAAGCCCATGCCCACGGCTGCTACATATGCTGGCATTGCCTCCACCTTCAGATAGAAAGAAGGGGTAACCCTGAACGAAGAACTCCACGGCTCTGTCTGCCCCCTCTATCAGGAGAGCAAAAGCTTTCCCATAAATCCCACAGCAGATTTCCACTTAGGCTCATAGGCCAGAACCAGGTCCATGTGGACTCTCCTACGAGAAAGGGGAGCTGAGAAGCAGCACAGATGGCTTTCTAGTTTCTAAAGTAGAGAGAAGAAAGGAGAAGGGTATTTATTGAGGTGGTCGTGAGTGCTGCCTGTCAAATATGTCTAATTCTCTTTCCTTCTGGGAACATGTCTGCTGACCCTGTCGTGGTTGGGTGAGGTCATGTGATTAGTTCCGGTCAATGAATGATGAGTGCTCCAGACCAAAGCATTTTTAGTAGTGATATGAGACCTCACAGGACTCTTTTCTTCCTGGCCTGGCATCGAGCAATGTTTGAGATGGTGGCTGCTCCATCAGTCATGCCTCCTAAGTGCCCGAGATGTGCCAAGCTCCCCTGTTGACCCCTAAGAGCCATATAACATGACTATGAAATAAATCTTTACGCTGGTGGCCACAGAGACTTTGCAGTTGTTTGCCACCATGGCATAACCCAGTCTATTTCAACTGACTCAGTGAGTCAACTTGAAATGTCCGCCAGAAGGAACACATTTGAAAGGCAAAAGTGGTCTCAGGCCAAGGCATCAGAGACAGCTCAACCAATATCGACTTCAGTGGGATGGCAACCTGGAACCCACTTTCCCTACTTCAAGTGAGGTTAAGTGGACTTTAATTCATAATGTTATAGCTGTCCTTGCACTATCCACGGACACAGACAAATCATCCCTCTTGCCTGTGTCTCTACATAGATGAGCGGCTAATGAAACATAACATGTTCAGGGTAAGCAACCAAATTTAATATGAACTTCCGGGATGGCATAGTTTATGACATGCCTAGTTAATGTAGTACACTTGACCGCATTGCTGAAACTGGGCTTAGAAAAAAGACAAAAACAGTGGAGTGGGTTGGGGCGGGGTGGGGAGGAGGTGACTAAGAGTCAAAGCATTAATGGCCTCTTCAGTTACATTACATATCTGATCTTATCTCTAAATATAGTATTTCACATCCTCAGCAAAGTCAATAGAAACTCATTCAAGAGCGACAGGGCTTTTCCATAAGGACCCCAAAGCTACCAGTATCAAACCACTGTAAGAGGGCAAGTCATGGGGAGAGGAAAGGGAACATTAGGAGAATTCAATACAATGGAGATGGATGGTTCCACAAGCTGTTTCAAGTTTCACTGCTGCTCACAGTTAACTACTATCCCTGATCTGATAATGGGATGGGAGAGGTAAGCCATATGGATTTAAGCCAGCAAAATGGTTGCTTCCACAACAGATGGTAACACAGAATCTTACACAGCATACTTCTGTGCTGAAATCACTTAACATAACTTTCGTTGGTTTCATCTGGGTGAGGTGTGCAGAGGGAGGGTGGCTACAAGTGTAACTGCTGATTCGGTCCCTTCCAGGCGTCATGCTCTAGTTCTCACTTGCAAAGGTCAAAGGCTAGTTTGAAAATAGCAATGGAAGAACAGAAGCTCATTGTTACATAATGTATACTTCTGTGGAGCTTTCAAATCCTCATTTAAAAGGAGGTGTGAGATAATTAACCTCTTCTTTTCATAAAATACAAGTATGGATTGCTTTACTCTCACTGAGTGTGTATGTGGCTTGTGTGTGTGTGTGTGTGTGTGTGTGTGTGGTTGTCACCTTCATTTCAAGCATCAATTTTTAAAGCAAAAATAAATATTACATATTTAGGGGACATTAATAATAACTATTTAGTTATAGTTCCTTTTAAAGATGTCAATGGATTCCCACTCTACCAAAAAAAAAAAAAAAAAAAAAGCCTAAACCCTTTAAATCTTTGAATCATTTAATTGTATGTATTCTTTTGGTATTTCACTTGGGAGTTATGGGGTGTGAAATATGCACCATGATGAGAAAACAATTAACCAGCTCACCTGTTGTTTCTGTATATTGTATTCAGGAAGGGCCTGCTGGGGCTACTATTTTATTCCACCACGTGGCGTCAGCAGGGGGCTCTCAGAGGTGACCTGAGGACACTAGCTTATACTTTTATTTGTATTGCGTGCCATGTGCTCTGCCATGATATTGGAATGATGCTTGCCTCTCAAGTCAGAATCACGTTTGTACCCCACAATAAAAGTCAGTGAGATGTTTAGGTTTAAAAGAAGAAGTTCAGAGTTGCTGCAGGAGGAAGTAGCGATAGAACAGGAAGAGTAGCAGAGGCAATTGCCATGGACTGAGTACCTGCTAGCCCAGGTAAAACGGAGTCTACCAATAAAAAGGTAAGACAAATAGGCCGTTCTGGGTTTGTTAATAATATAGGGGAAGAAATACTCTGTTTGCTACCCTTCCATTAATAGACTGTTGGTAGTAGAGAGAAGTAATACATATTGTTTTAAAATTGTAATTTCTGCTTCAAAATTTGATTTGGGGCACATGAGGCCATCGACAAAAATAATAATTTCAGAGCTGGGGTCAGGTCTCTGTCATGCTAAAGGTACATATCTGGGGGTGGAGGGCTATTTTGTTTAAGACAAAGGTTCTCAACCTATCAGGCCTAATGTCCCTTGCAAACAAATCCTTTTTAATTTTCCTTTTACTATCTACCAATGATATTCATAGGTAGTATGACTGATTGTAAAGAAAATAATTCACATAGCAGGCCTGACTGCTACCTCTTGAAAGGCCTACTTAAAAGGTTGGCCCTCCCCAGCCAGGTAGCTCAGTTGGCTGGAGTGGGTTTGATCCCCAGCCAGGGCACATACAGGAGTCAGCCAGTGAATGCACGAATAAGTGGGGCAACAAATCCATCTCTTTCTCTCTCTCTCTCTCTCTCTCTCAAAAAAAAAAAAAAAAAAAAAAAAAAGGGTGGCCCTGGGCTGCAATCTGAATTTCAGAGGTTCTCCCAACCCTAACTGATCAGAGTGGCTCACTGAGCCTAAACTGTTTGTATAAACCATGTGGTTGACACTGAATACCTGCATTCCTCCTGGGAGTCTGGAATTTTGCTATGTGGTAGGCAAAAGGAACCTACATGGCCAGCCCTTAAGAAAAATCCCAGGCACTGAGGCTCGCGAAGCTTCTCTGGCAGACATTTGACATGTGCTATCACAACCCACGGCTGGGGAATTAGGTGTCCTGTGGGGCTCTGACAGGAGCGTGGAAAGCCTGTGGCAGGTCTCCTCCTGACTTCACCCTGCACACCTGTTTCCTTTGCTGAGTTTACTTTGTATCTTGACACTGTCACAAATATATTACTTTCAAAAATAGAACATATAAACTCACATGAAAGGAAAAAAATATGTAACTTATAATTGAATCGTATGCTTTTTTGATATGCAAACGCTCAAGCTTACTCCCCCACAGGACAGAAGGACGTGGTAGATGCTTGCATTGTGGAGTCCCCAGATGCAAGAGCCACAAATACAGACTCTCACAGGTTTCTCGTGCTGGTGACTCATATACAATGAGTGCCACTGCAGTCAAAGATGTGCCTTCCTGAAACAGTGAGCAGTTCTTGGTAAAGTTATACAGAGCCCTAGCTGGGTGGCTCAGTTGGCTGGAGCACGGTTTCATGGACCGAAAGCTGGAGGGTTTAATTCCCAGTCTGGGCACATACTTAGGCTGCAGATTTGATCCCAGGTCAGAGCGAGTACGGGAGGCAACTGATCCCTGTTTCTCTCTCACATTGATATTTTCCTCTCTCTCTCCCTTCCTCTCATTCTAAAAAAATCAATAAAAACATATCCCCAGGAAAGGATTAAAAATAGATACATAAATAAAACAAAGTTCAATTCTTCTCTTGAATAATTCTGAGAAATTTCAGCTTCTATTAAAACCATGCCAAAAATGCTTTGAGTTTCTATGTAAAATGGAGTTCGAGTCTCTGCTCAGATAATCGTGAGTGCACATGACGGCCCGGGGGACCTCTGGGGCAGTGAGGGGGCAGGGACCGGCTCTGGCCTCCTGGCCTCTACTCCATGAAATGTCCGTAGTGCTCCTCAAACACTGTGTCAGCCGAAAACATGTCCCAAATACCTGCTTTCCAAGGTGTAGTACCACCCTGTTCAGAACGACTGCTCTGTGAGAACAAATTAATGAAACTCTGGGGCCCATAAGCAAGGTTTGTGGCAAACCTGAGCTCAGGCAGGCGGAGACGAGAGGTAAGCACCAGGGAATAAAATAAGGAGCGGAGAGGTCCTGTAGTAGCTGAGAGCTGAGTTCAACAAACCTTTGTAAGCACCCATCGTGCAGTGGGCGCTGTGCAAGTTAGGGATGGTCAAGGCAAGAGCAGCGGCCAGGAGGGAGGAGGTGCTGGCATGGAGGGCCGAATGGATAGCCCCGGTCTTCCCAGAGGTGCTCATGCAGCGGACGCTGCTCTTCACGCAGGAGCGGAAGACCACACAACGGTGCCAAATCAATACCAAGATGTTTGCCGTTCAGTTGAGGACAGAATGTGGTGGGACAGTCACATAAGAATAATTACAATTGCAACAGTAAACTGTGCAGCGACTGAGTCAGGTCTAGCCCAGGTCCTGATGGGGTATCTCAACCCTCACAACTTCCCTATGAGGTGAGCATGGGTCTCAGTCCCATTTTAGAGATGAAGAAACAGGCAAAGAAAGATAAAATGACTCGCTCAAGGTAAAATCCTAGGTAGTTTGGCCCTCGTGTGTGTGCCCGTAACCTCTGCGCTGTGAAGAGTGATTCAGTGAGAAGCGGTTATGAGCAGACTGCACAGCTCATGGGATTTTCTAAGTCTGTGTTGACTTGTGACCTTGAAGTCTATGTTCTGGTTCTTGTTTTGAATAGGGGCCTCTCAGACGAACAGGTTTAAATGTCCTTCAGCTTTGTTCTGAGGTCGGAGGGAACGGTTACTGGGTTTTACAAAGCCCTTACGTGGTCCGAGGTTGACCCTGCACCTGTTTTTAGCTCACAGGGGAAACACTATGATATAATAATTGAAACTCTGGCTTTGAAGTCAGACTCAAGTTAAAATCCAAGCCATGGGATCTAACAGCTATGTTACCTTATTTATCATTTGTAAAACAGAAATATCTCCTCGTGATAACAGAAGGAGATGCTGGAGGAAAGGCACTTAAAGGGGGTGTGGAGCATAGAGAATACACAATAAATAGTCATTATTATCCTGACTTACCACACAGTGCACAGTGTCCCTACAGGATCCAGTCCCAGAAGGCAACCACCACTCACAGGCGGCCTCTCCTTCAGCCTTCTTTCCACAGGGGACCGTGCTGGGTCAGCGCATGCCAGGACTGAGAAGCGGGTGTTTCCTGGGGGGGTTCCTGTCCGATCTTCCCTGAGAGCCCTGCCTTGGATGCCAGTCCACCAGTGCCTTCCCAGAGCCCACTCCGAGGCCTGTGCAGGCTGCTGGCAGTGTGACAGGTGCGTCCTCACTGTGGATTCCAGCAGTGTCGTCCTCTCAGCAGCTGAGACGTCACGTCTCACCACAAAATGAGGGTGGGCGACCGAGGTCACAAGTACCCCGAGGAAAGCATTTATGAACATTCCTCTCTATTTGTATTAAAACAATCACTAAGTCCGCTCACCAAATGAAGAAAATGTTGGCTACCTTTTACTACTACCACTAATATTATTACTAATATTATATTGCATATTACATATTATATATTATATAATATCAGTAATAACGGGTATAATGCAATTAGCTTCCATTTATTTAACATCAAAGTAAATACCGTGGTCTTTGCAGTAAAATGAGGCTTGCTAACTGGAATTCTGGAATGCCTTTGGGGAAGCATGAAACCCATTTCATTGTCTGTTACATGTGGTCAACAATGCCTACCTAATGGCCTCAGAGGAAATGAGATAATATATCAAAAGCATCATACCAGCCCCACAAGAGATAATATTAAGAGCAGGGATTTGTAAACCACAATTTATGGGCCAAATCCCTGTTTTTATAAATACAAGTTTAAAGGAGCAGCCACACGCCTTCATTTACATATTATCTACAGCTGCTCTGGCCTACAAAGGCAGAGTGAGTAGTTCAGACAGATACCTTGCAGCGGTTCTCAACCTGTGGGTCATGACCCCTTTGGGGGTCGAACGACCCTTTCACAGGGGTCACCTAAGACCATCGGAAAACACATATTTCTGATGGTCTTAGGAACCGAGACACCGCTCCCCTATCCGTCTCCAGGCGGGTCCGCCCACATGCAGATACTCCCACATACAACATGAGGAACTGTATTAAAGGGTCGCGGCATTAGGAAGGTTGAGAACCACTGCCTCAGAGCCTTCAAAGACTAAAATATTTACTACCTGTTCCTTTAGAGACAGGCAGTTTTCCAACCCCTGATCTAGAATAGGCGTTCTCAAACTGTAGTGTGTATGAGAACACACGGAGGGCTTGATGACAGCCAGATGGCTGGGCCCACCCCCAGCGCTCTGACTCAGTAGGTCTGTGGGGAGCCTGAGCATTTGCATTGCTAACATGTTGCCAGATGATGCTGAGGCTGATGGTACAAGGACTTTACACGGAGAACAACAGGGAGCAAATCTCCCTGTTGTATAATTTCAGTCTTATACATACTTATCATTAAGTCTGCCCTGTGGCTGTTGATATATACACAAGAGGCATTTATTTGCTGTATCTGGTACTCAGGGCAAATTTTCAGATTTCATGACTAGTGATGTTGACTCTCCTCCCGGTTCCTACTACAGCCCAGAGACACTACAATAAAACCCAAGCTTTCTGCTCCTCTTCCACAAACAAGGCTCCGTTCAGCTCTCCTTCCAGAAGAAGAGCCTTTCTGATGTTCAAGTTTTACTTTTCCTTCAGGCTCCTCCATTCCTCCATCAAACGCTTATTTTAAAAATATCCATTCCCACACAACCCTTTTCAACTCCTTTCCAAGGTTTAAAAATTATCTTCAACAAGATGCGCAGAAGTGAAAACAAATAAGAGTAAGTTCTCCTAAATGGGACACCCAGTTTGGGTTTTTTGTTTGTTTTTTTGCTCTTTGAAAGGATGATGGGAGGAGGCTGGGAGACTAAATTGGCTTATTGGTGCTGCTGGTAATTATGCTCAGATGCTAAGGACAGATAATGGCTTGCAATTCCCCCCTTGCAGTGCTACCAGGAACCCAGGAGAGCGAACAGCATCTCAATGCAAAGAACATAGGACCAAGGTGGAAAGTGGGCTCCTTGGCCAACAACAAAAGAGATATTTTGGGGAAATGAGTCACTCCTCGAATCACGCCACAGAGATAATAGCACACATGAGCTTATTCTACCAACCTACTGAGTACTTGGATAACTTTAATGTTGCTTCCAGCAAAAGTGAAAATAACACAGAGCACTCTCATTGGGACTGACAAGTGTACATATTTATTCAGTGTTAGAAGACTAAAACACAGTAATTATCAATAGAATATAAAGAAGGTCAGTGGCATTCATATATGAACATATTCTTATAATAAAACTTTAAATAATGTAGAAGTGATACCGTTGTAATTAACCTCGTTATTAATGACAGGAAAGGAGCAAAGGAAAGGCCAGATTTTATTGGCATGTCATTTGGGCAGCTTGGCCAGGAAGCTGCAGTTTAACATTCCAGGTCTATTTCCACAGATCGCTGGGGGAAGAGACTGAACAGGGTGGAGAATGGACGCATGTCCAGTGAAGTCTGGGTGACATCCGGAAGGTACTCGCCTGTCAGTCACACCTGGGAACAGGTCACTGGCCAAAGTAGGCGTGGCCACTGCAAGCCCTGGAAGATTTGAGATCTTTAATCTCCTAAACAAAGGAGTTTGCTCTCTTGCTCTTTTGAGTCCAGGTTTGCGGGGCTCTCATGCTCCTGCTCCCCTCCATTCACCCACATGGCCCACAGTCATGTGGACCCCACACATGGCAACTAGCCTGATGCTGTCCTGGCCCCAATTCCAACGTGACACGGAAACTCTGGACACTGGCTTTGCTTCCGGTTCTGCTGAATCCCCAGCTACACTTCTTCCAGGACTAGATTAAGGGAAATGGGACTTTGGAAACCCTGGGATGTAATCCTTCAAAAATAAAAATCACTCATCCTCCCATGCAAATCTGAGAAAATTATTTTTCTCAAGATATTATAAGGACCCTACCCTCAGCACCCAGTGGGGAAGAGGACACCTCACTTCCACTGATAACAGAAGTATATGGAGTAAAAGTGAAAGCCTTCTTCACATTGTCCCCTCTGACCACCCCCGTGAGTTCTATTCTTTTCCCCAGAAGTAACCATTGTTTATATTTGGTGTGCACCCTTCCAGAACATTTCTGATGTCTGTAATTTCCAAACACATAATGCACTAATTATGCTGTTTTCGTTTCATGTAACTCTGATGTTTTGACATCTTGGGTCCTTGCTAGCTCTGGAGACTACTTCTCCCAAGGTTAGCCATTCCCTAGATATAGTACCCCTCAATTGGTGGGGATTTCCATTCCAATACCACAGTGGATCCCTGAAACTGTAGCTAGTACCAAACTCACTCTCTCTCTCTCTCTCTCTCTCTTTATGTATATATATATATATATATATATATATATATATATATATATTCTCCTACATATACATACCTTTCATCAAGTTTAATTTATTAATTAGGCACAGTAAGAGATGAACAACTATAAATTAGGACAATGATAATAATAATATACTATAATAAAAGTTATGTGAAAGTGGTCTCTCTCTCTCTCAAAATATTGTATTATACTGCACTCACCCTTCTTCTTGTGATGATGTGAGATGATCCAAAGCCTACGTGATAAGATGCAGTGAGGTGCGTGACGCAGGTCCTTTGAGGTAGTGTTAGGGTGACTTGAACACAAGCACCGCAGTGCCACGACAGTCGATTTGATAACCAAGATGGCTACTAAGTGACTGAGGGGCAGGGAACATATACAGTGTTGATACTCTGGACAAAGGAATGGTTCACAGCCTGGGCTTGACCACATAAGATTTCAGCTCACTACTCAGAAAGGCAACCAACTTACCAACTTAAAAAATATGAACTGTTTATTTATAGCATTTTTCATTTAATATTTTTGGACCATGGTTGACCACAAGTAGTTGAAACTGTGAAAAGCACAACCAGAGCCTATTGAAATGATTTAAACTCGGCATCCTAAGCCTGCTTACCACGCCTTCCCAGTTCCTTCCGGAATAAACCTCAGTAAAGGCTCCTGCCTGTTTTCCCTCTCCTCTGCCGCCTGACCAACCCTTATGCATGCCTGGACAGCCTCGCATGGCATGGTATACATCGTGCTCTTGGGAACTGTAACACACACATTTTTTAAAACATAATAAAATATTTTGGAACTCTTTCTGTGTCATTTCACTGATTGTTCATTGGATATTTAAAGTTGTTTTTTCCTGTGAAACAAACTTTTCACAGAAATGTTTGCTTTGAATCTTTGCACAGAATCTTTCCTTCTCCAAAGGTTTTGATCATTTTTCTATGGGGTTATTAAACTGTATACATATTAATACTGGGAAATTTTCCCTACATGCTGTTTTTCTCAACTTTATGTCTTCTGTAATAAGGTTTATGTTTGTTTGATTGGCTTAGTTTTGCATTTAAATATAGGGTGCCTTCCCAAAATGTATATACAACATTGAATAATTATAAAGTCAGTTTATTAAAATACATTTCATTTTCAAAATGTAATAGAATCTACAGATATCCTGTACATATTTTTGCAGGGGACACCCTGTATATCAGTCATTTCTTATGGCTTTTGGATTTTGTGACTTGCTTAGTAATACCTTACCTATCAAAACATTATAAAATCCTTCTCCTACATATTTTTATATTTAATACTTGAATCCATTTGAAATTTTTTTTTGCTTGTGCTATGAGTTAGAGCTTTAAGCTAATTTTTTGGAAATATATTGATGAATATCTATCATTTCTTCTATTGACTTAAAATAGCATAAACAAACTCCCTTTTAAACATCATTTCTGGGAACATTTTGTTGCTTTCACCATTCCACTGTGAGCTAATACCACACTGCCTTACTTATAGCGTTTAATTTGATTTTAAATTTGGTAGGCAAGTCCCCCTTCATAATATCTATTTCAAAATATTTAAGTTCTTGTCAACATCCACAAAATAGCCTAATAGGATTTGATTTAATTTCTATCAATTTGGGGAATTAATATTTTTATCTTTACATTGTAGAGTCATCCCACCTATGACATTGCATCCTTCCATGTTATCTGTCTCTGTCTATTACAGTCTTACAGTTTGCCTCATATATGATTTATAGAGCTCTCAAAGGGACTTATTTATAGGTATTTTAGGGTGGTGTTGTTACTATTAATGGGCTTCTCCTATTAATTTTATAATTAGTGATTTCTGGTATGTAAAATGGTGTAGATATTTTTGTACTTTTATATTACACATTAGAGAATTTTCGTAATTGCTTAGAAAATTTTTCTAGTAAGATTCTTGGACTTCATTAATCACATTATTCAGAAATAATGACAGCTATGTGTCTTTCTTTCCAATACATATGCAACTTACTTCTTTTCTTTTTGGATTGATCACTAAATTAAAAGACATATATGTTAATATATTTAACATATATTAAATAGCAGATTTTTATTTTTTATTTTTTTAATCCTCACCAGAGGACATTTTTGCATTTATCTTCAGATAGAGCAGGAGGGAGAGAAGGAGGAAGAGAGAGAGAAAAACATCGATGTGAGAGAGACACATCGACTGGCTGCCACCCACACCACCCCACCCACAGCTGGGGACAAACCGCAACCGAGGTACGTGCCCTTAGCGGGAACCGAACTGGGTTTCTCTGGTCCGCAGGCCGACGCTCTAACTGCTGAGCCAAACTGGCCAGGGCTTTTCCTTTATTTTTTTAATGTAGAGGATTACATTAATGAAATTCATTCTTTTGTGCTACTTCTTTGTACCACTGGAATAAATTTAGCTTGGTAATAATTTGTTATAACTTTTTAATACATCATTGGATTTTTATTTTTTTATTTTATTTATTTATTTATTTTTTTATCCTCACCGGAGGACATTTTTGCATTTATCTTCAGAGAGAGCAGAAGGGAGAGAGGGAGGAAGAGAGAGAGAGAAACATCGATGTGAGAGAGACACATCGACTGGCTGCCACCCACACAACCCCAACCGGGCTGGGGACAAACTGCAACCGAAGTACTTGCCCTAAGTGGGAACCGAACCTGGGTCTCTCTGGACTGCGGGCCGATGCTCTAACCGCTGAGCCAAACCGGCTAGGGCCATCATTGGATTTTTAAAAAGAATACACTGACATTTATAAGGACGGCATTGCAGGAAAAAAGGAGGAGAGTGCACATGATTTAGGGGCTGGGAAGGTCACAGCCCAATTCCTTCATACATCATAATTGCAAAGCTTTCTTTAACACTGAGTATACTCCAGACATCCTTTCCCACCAATTCTCACCTGTTACCAGAATTGCTTTGTGATGCACAGAAAAGGTTAGGTCTTTTACTCACAAGTATTTAAATTTGAAAGAAAAAAAATGCACTTCTCAAAAGAAGTCAACTATATAATAGAAACAAGGGGACCTGCATAATTTGACCAGAACAAAAGAAAAACCGGACATGAAAGTCTCTAAAAGTTTCAGGGAGGTTGTTCAAGGGAGCAAACATCAAGCCATTTTGTTTGCTTCACTTTTAGTTCATTTTTCAATGTTTGGAACATGTGACATCAAGCTCACTTGATTAGGGGGGCTGGTTTACTCTTCACCATCTTCCCCCACAGTATAGAAATGCATGTGTCTGACCTACATGTCCATTAGGATGGGAGCATGCCTTTCCAAGACTGTCATTGTTTGCCATCACTGAGGGAGGTGGATAACGAGAACGCTGCTGGTAGAAGCAGCCAACTAGAATCGAAAGCCTCATGAGTCCTGCTTTTCAACTCAAGTCAGACTTCACTGTGGACTTCACTCCAGCAGATTCAGTCTGAGAAGGACACACCCCCTTCACCTTCCAGATCACCCAGCAAAGAAAACCTGGGGAGTCACTGAAGTTCGCTCCGTGGTTAGGAGGGGAGTCACGCCACCTTGCTTTGAGGGCAGTTTCGTTGTTCAAAGGAACAGTTTCATAGGGAAAGACTGACTTGGAATGAAAAACAAGGCTCCTGAGTGTTATTTGTCAATGTTTAGATCTAGATTTTTTCCCCCATAAGTGTTTCATAAATTAGAGACTTATCCTTTGTGTTCCTGTGGGCTAATCTCGTCAAATGTCAGTGTCTGCGTTATCCTAACATTTTAAAATGAGTTCGGAAACTTTCTGTCTGAAATAGTTGAAATAACAGTAAGAATTTAATGTGTTGGAAAGACAGGGTAGCGCACTCCGCGTCACTGCTGCTTTGCTTGGGGGTAGAAGAAGCTTTGCCCTTTGGGCTTCAGCTCTGTGGCCACTGGTCAGCTAAGGTTTCCTACCCTGTCCTGCAATGATTTTCCTCTTCCATCTTCCTTAGAACATTATGCATTCAGTTTTGCTGGTATAAAACTCAGCTTAGCTTTAGTTCACACCATTTTCTGATTCCTAGTGTCACTTGTTTGAAATTTTACTCTTTTCTCGTACATCGGCTTTTTAAAATTTCTTTGTTGGGGAGGTCTGTGTTGAGTTTTTTCACTCCCCTGCCTTTCATGGACAAAGTTTTCTTTGTTCCAGTTTTCACTCAAATAGTTATTACACTCATCATAGCCCTATTCTCATAGTTTTCCTTTGAATCTTTGGCTGCCAATAAATTCCATGTCAATTAATTTTATCTTATCCAAGTAAAGAATATAAAAGTTTCAAAGTCAAATATTACTTTAATGGCTTATAATTAAAACAAAAACAGAAGTTTCTTATCCCATCCTTCTCTACCTCTCAAGCCTATTTCTACTACCAGGTTTCTCCCTGATACTTGGATCCAGTTTTTGGAATAATAATCACAGTTATGGCACATAAAGTGCTCACTGAATAGCAGACACTATTCTAAAAATACGCACACAGCAAAGGATTCCATCAACAAAATAAAACGGCAACTTACTAAATGGGAGAAAATATATGCAAATCACGTATCTGATAAGGGGTTAATATCCAAAATATATGAAGAACTCATACAACTCAATAGCAGAAAAAAACCACACACACACAAAACAATCTGATTAAAGTAACTGAATAGACGTTTTCCCATAGAAGACATACAGATGGTACATGAAAAGTTCAACATCACTAGTCAATAGGGAAATGCAAATAAAAACCACTATTAAATATCAACTCACACTTAGAATGGCTCACACTGTTTGCCCCGCCCTGGTGTTCCCTGAGGCCCTGCCCCACCCAACTTTCAGGCCTACCCAAGCTGTTTTCAAAGGCTTTACCATAGAATTGGCCTGTCTTGGGTCCTGCTTCAGAGTTTCCTAAAATCTCTCAAACAAGCAGCATCTGGTCTCAGTGAGCCCCATACTTCTCATTAAGTGGCCCCAGGCCTGGCACTAGAAGCAGCCAGCCTTGGTTCACAACTTGGCTTTTCCTGGGCACCTCCAAGCCCACCACAAGAAGCAGCCATCTGCAGATCACTCTGTAGCTTATGCCAGGTGGCCCCGGATAGAACACAGGCAGTGGCTGACCTTGCCCCAGAGCCAGGACACCCAGAGGACAGCTTCAGACCACATCGAAACACCACCACCCAACCACCTCCATAAATGACACACTCAATGAGTGGACTCAGTGGGTACCAGAGTCCTGATGAAGTAAGTCTTGCTCTGTGTGGTGGGCCCCTACACAGCTGATCCTCCAAGGTAGTCAGAAGCCAGTGGTCAGTGGGCACAGCCAGTCCTTGCAGCTGATCAGCCTGAGTTAATCCCTCCCATTGATGTGCCAACAGCAATCAAGACTCAATTACAACAGAAGGGTGTACAGTCCACACTAGGGGTGCACCTCAAGAGCCTAGCTGGGGTGATCAGGGAGGCTGTGCCACTGGATCCTACAGGACACCTACAACAATAGGCCACCCTACGAAGCCTAGGAGACATAGCAACTCTACCTAATACATAGAAACAATCACAGGGAAGCAGCCAAAATGAGGAGACAAAGAAACATGTCCCAAATGAAAGAAAAGAAAAAACTCCAGGAAAAGAATTAAACAAAATGGAGATAAGCAATCAATCAGATGCAGAGTTCAAAACACTGGTTATAAGGTTACTCAAGGAACTTGGTGAGACATTCAAGGGACTTAGTGAGACCTTCAAAGAACTTAAGGAGACCTCCAAGGAACTTAGTGAGAACATCAACAACATCAAAAAGGACCAGTCAAAAAAGAAGGATACACTAACTGAAATAAAGAATAATTTACAGGGAATCAATAGTGGAGTAGGTAAAGCCAAGAAGCAAACCATCAATTTGAAATATAAGGAAGCAAAAACATCCAATCAGAACAGCAAAAAGAAAAAGAATGCAGAAAAATGAGGATAGTGTAAGGAGCCTCTGGGACAACTTCAAGTGTGCCAACATTCACATCATAACGGTGCCAGGAGGAGAAGAGAGAGAACAAAAAATTGAAAACTTATTTGAAGCAATAATTACAGAAAACTTCCCTAATTGGGTGAAGGAAACAGACATACAAGTCCAGGAAGCACAGAGAGTCCCAAACAAAATAAACCCAAGGAGGATCACACCAAAACACATTACCATCAAAATGCCAAAGGTTAAAGACAAAGAGAGAATCTTAAAAGCAGCAAGAAAAAAGCAGTTCGTTACCTGCAAAGGACCTCCCATAAGACTGTCAGCTGATTTCTCAAAAGAAACTTTGCAGGCCAGAAAGGAGTGGCAAGAGATATTCAAGGTGATGAAAAGCAACAACCTACCATCAAGATTACTCTATCCTGCAAAGCTATCATTTAGAATCGATGGACATATAGAGTTTCCCAACATATAGAGTTTCCCAACAAGAAAAAGCTGAAGGAGTTCATCACCACCAAACCAGTATTATATGAAATGTTGAAGGGTCTTCTTGAAGGAGAAGAACAAAAATATGAACAATAGAAAGGCAATTAATACATATCTCTCAACAATTGAATCTACAAACAACATGAGCAAGCAGAACAGAAACAGACTCATAGATACAGAGAACTTTTGTTGCTTGCCAGATGGGTGGGGGCTGGGGGGGATGGGTGAAAAAGATGAAGGAATTAAGAAGTACAAATTGGTTGTTAGACTGATGAATCTCAAAGGGAAGGGAAGAGGGAGGGTGGGATGAGATAAACCAAAGGACTGCTATGAATATATGGATAACCAAAGGATACCAATAATAGTGTGGGGAAGGCAGGAGGGGGGTGGGATTGGGGATGAGGGGGTCAAAGGGGAAAAAGTGAGGAACATCTGTAATACATTCAACAATAAAGATGAGTTTTAAAAAATTTGGTGTATATATGCAATGGAATATTATTCAGCCATAAAAAAGAAGAAAATCCTGCCATTTAAAACAACTTGAGTGGACCTGGAGGGCATTATGCTAAAATGAAATAAGCCAGACAAAGACAAATACTATATGTTCTCACACATATGTGGAATCTAAAAATAAAAATAAAAACCTCATAGAAACAGAGAACAAACTCGTAGCAGAGGCCTGGTATTAGGAATGCTGGCTGAAAGAGAAGAATTTTTAATTTTTATAGATATTGTCTACTAGCTTTCCAAATAGTATAACTCTTCACATACAAGGAAGTACTCTCCCATGATATTTGTAACAGTAATACACATAATTTCCCTCCTTAATTATTTCTAATAAATTGGATTTAAAAGATATCTAAGTGTTACCTACATTTTCATTTCCCTGAATATTAATGACTTTGAGCATCTTTTAAAATGTTTGTTGACCATTTGGATTTGTACTTCTATTAACTATCTTCCCAAATATTTGCTCAATTATCTAGTGTCTCATGTGTCCCCTTCTTGTCAATTTGTAAGAACTCTTTGTATATTATAAATATGTATGCTATACATCGCAAATATTTTCTTCTGAATCTGTTGATCATTTACATTCTTTTTTTTTTTTTTTTTATCCTCACCTGAGGACTTTTTTTTTTTCATTTATCTTCAGATAGAGTGGGAGAGAGAGAAAGAGAGAGAAACATCGATGCGAAAGAGTCACATCAAGTGGCTGGCACCCACATAACCACAACTGGGGCCAGGGACAAACTGCAACCAAGGTATGTGCCCTTAGTGGAAACTGAACCCGGGACTCTCTCGTCCGCGGGCTGACGCTCTAACCGCTGAGCCAAACCAGCCAGGGCTACATTCTTTCTTAATATTTTCAATCAAGCAAAATGTTTTCATTTTTATAGAATCATTTTTTAGAATGATTTTTAGAATCATTTTATAGAATCATTTTTATACAATCATTCTTTCTAGAGTTTCATATATGCCTTTTTAGATTTTCTTTTTAAAAATTCTATGTATCTATTAACAGATGGTATTTATTAAATGTTCACATATATAGTATTGTGAAAAGTTATAATTAATACATTTTAGCTTTCACTAAAATATTGCAACCAAAAACATATTTTGCAGGATTGGGAAAAACAATTAGAATGCATTTCAACAATGGTACATTAGTCGGGAAGAGGTTGAATGAATATAAAACATTAAAAAGTATTTTTATAGTTTAGGACAACAGTACACATGTTGATTACATTTACATTTTGTTAAGGGGACAAATTATAACTATTAGTCTAACACTAATGGTTATATCTACTAAGATCTACTTCTGAATCTTGTATTTTGTTCTCCTGGTCTGTCTATCCTACACCAATAGCTTCCAGGTGTTCTTTATTTGATTATAGATGTGATACCCCACATTATTTTGTAATATCTATCATTCCCTTCACATTTAAATCTTTTAATCTATCCAGAATTTGTTTATTTTTATGGCATAACATAACAACTATACCTATATTCTATATACCCATTTTTCCAGTTATATAGCAAGTAGTATAAATATCATCTTTCAAATAATCCACCCCTTATCTGTAGAATTGCAATGCTGAATTTATCATATATTAGATTTTCATATACACTAAGATCTATTTCTGAATTTTTTTTTTTGGTTTGTTTGCGTATTCCTATATAGAATTTAAATACAGTACCTTTACAATATGCTCTGACATCGTAAAACAGGTTCCCCTGACTTCTTCTTTTTCACGCTTTCATTAAATATTTTCTTATTAGGCATTCATTCTTTCAAAACCATGTTAAGATAATTTAATCCAAATCCATTCTTATGTCTGTGTGAATTTTATCATGTGGTTCAGTACATTTCCTTTTAAAATGTATTCCTAAATATATTATAGTCTTAGTCCTGGCTAGAAAAGGGGTTCACTTCCTCTTTCCATTTCTAGGTGACTGTTACAAGAATAGCCAAGAGCTATTAATTTTTATTATATTTACTTTCAATTAAACAAAGTCTACCATTTTTATACTGGTTTTTCTAATTAGATATGATTTCTAAGTATGTACTTATAAAATTAGTAAAAGAGATATTTGTAGTTTTACTTTTCTAAAATGTATACCTGCTATTCATTTCAAATGTCTTACTACATTTACTGAAACCTCTAACACAGCGTAGGACAATAATGTGATATCAAGCATTATTGTTTATTTCCCGATTTTGATTGAAATGATTTCTGTGTTTTTTATGTTTGTTTGCTAGCGTATATTTGATGTTTTTTAATGGTTATGTATTCTCCATTATATTTAACTTGTTTTCATCTACTCCATATTACTGAGAATTTTCACTGGGAATGGGTATTGAGCTTTTCAAGTACATTTTCAGTGTCTTTATCTTGGCCATATGGCTTTTCTACTTTAACTTGTTGAAGTTGTCATGTGCATTATATTGAGATATTTCCTGATGTTGAGCCACCCTGGCATTTCTGGAATTAACTTATTTGGTCATAGTGTAGTTTTAAACACAATTCTTCATTCTGTTTGCTAGTATTTCCTTTACAATGTGTACATCTAAATTCATAAATTATATTTGTCTATAGTTTTCATATGTATACTATCTTTACCTGATTTGGGTGTTAAAGTTATGATGATTTTATCTGTCATATAGTCTGAAATGATTTAAATAATATTGAGATTACAGGCTTTTTATTTTTGTTATTATTACTTTTTTATTTTCAGATAGAGTGGCGGGGAGGGGGGGCAGGGGGAGAGAGACACACACACACATTGATTAGTTGCCTCCCACACGACCCTGACCTAGGCTGGGGACTGAACCACAACCAAGGTATGTGTCCTTGGCCAGAATCGAACCCACGACTCTTTGGTCTGTGGGCCGACACTCTAATCGCTGAGCCAAACTGGCCAGGGCAGGATTACAGGCTTTTTAAAAGTTTAGATAGGCTGGCTGGTGTGGCTCAGTGGATTGAGCATTGGCCCATGGACTGAGAGGTCCCGGTTCAATTCCTGGTCAGGGCACATGTCTGGGTTTTGGGCTCAATCCCCAGTAGGGGGCGTGCAGGAGGCAACTGATAGATGTTTCTCTCTCACATTTATGTTTCTCTCTCTCCCTTCCTCTCTCTCTAAAAAAAAATCAATAAAAACATATTTAAAAAAGATTTCGATAAAGCTCAGTTGTAAGCCCACATGCTCCTGGGACCCTTTTCAACAGTCGATCTTTAATTCCCTTTCCAATCTCTTCTGCTGCACACTTCAGTTTTCAGTCTATATTTTGCTAGGCAATACTTTATTTCAAACTTATTTCTGCAGCCTTGATTATTTTCCAGTAAACTATTATTCTCTCTTGTATCTGTGCCTGTTTCTCATTTTAATATAGTTCAGCTTTCCTCTTTTCTTTCCTTATTTGGTCAAATGAGAAGTTTAACAATTTTATTGGTAATTAAAATTTTTTTTTGAAATATATATACTAAATTACACACACATATCTTCTCTTTATTAATTTAAGCTTTTATTGTTAGTTATTTTTGCTTTGTAATTTCCTTTGGTTTCTTTTGCCGTCCTTTTCCTAATTTCTTAAAATGAGGGTTCAGTCATTTTATTATTTTTCTTTATTTTCTAATTACTAAAGACATTTCATTATATCCAATTTCTATTTTTCCTAGGTTCCATATAACATTTCTGCTTTGTCATGGCTCACAAATTGTAGTACAAAGTATACTTCTTTACACAACTTCACAGAGAGTTTATAATGTCACAGATGCTGTCCTCTTTGATCCAAGGATTGTCTAGGGATATATTTTATAATTTCCAAGTAGCAATATGTTTTGATCACTTTTTTATTATTTATCTATAACTTTATTAGCTTAGTTTCAGAGAATCAGCCTGTAAAATTCACACATTTTATTTCATTAAGGTTTTCTGTGTGGCTAAGGCATAACTAACTGATTTTTCTAAATGTTCCATAGACACACAAAAATAATGGTATGTCTTACTGAAACAATGCAGGGTTTGTATAGAGCTACTACATCAAGACCATCGATTATATTTTTGTTTCTTCACGTCGTACCTCTTATCTGTCTATCAAAGCTGCCCAATTCTGAAAGTCTTTGTGTTCTGAAGTCACTCTCTGTAACAGTATTTCTAAAATGTTTGTTCTTGTATTTAAGTTTTTGCTTTTCATATATAACTGCTGTGGTATATGGTGCATACAATTTTATGACTATTACATTTTTACTCATGACTTGTAATTTTTTTTTTTTTTATTACTGACTGTCCCTCATTATCTGTTTAAAGGCTTTTAACCTTAAAATTTTACCTTATCTATTGTAATTCCTCCATGCTTGTTTTATGTTTGCATTTCTCAGGTGTCTTTACCCACTCATTTATTTGTCCCTTCCTTTATCACTACAGATGTATTTTTTAAGGACAGCTGGCCACTGGGTGTTACTGTTGGCTCCAGACACTGACTGAACGTACACGTTGCAGTGTCCTGTGGGCACACTTCATCTCTTTCCTTCCATCTTCCTTTCGATCTCTTATGATACATTCTTCTTTCACCTTTTCCAATTCAATATTTTTAATGGTTTAAATTACTATTAGTTTCCTTTTTCCCCTTGTTAACTTAAATATTCTAGTGTTATTATTTTGCCTTATATTATACACATATCTCCCTCACATTTTGAGAAAACATGATACCAACTATTTCCCCCACTGAGACAGTGTTTCCTCTATCTTTGCATTTCCTTAACCTAACCTCATACACTAAGACCTTAAAATACTTCTAGCCAGCCGGTGTGGCTCAGTGGTTGAGCGTCGACCCATGCACCAAGAGGTCGCCCGTTCGATTCCCGCTCAGGGACATGCCCAGGTTGTGGGCCTGATCCCCAGTGGGGGGCACGCAGGAGGCAGCCAATAGATGTTCTCTCTCATCGATGTCTCTCTCTCTCTCCCTCTCCCTTCCTCTCTCTCTCTCAAATCAATAAAGAAAAATTATTAAAAAAAAAATACTTCTACTTCCCTTTCTCTGTTCCTCCTCACCACTTCTGTGAGATCTCTGTAACACTTTTCCTCTTCCTCTCCCTCACTCCTCCCCCCACAGGGTTCTGCTGAGGGTAGCTAGCTTAGCATTCGAAGATCTAGCCTAATAGAATGCCCTTCGCAATATGTGCGTGTCGTTTCAAGAGTCTCTATGAAACACATATGTCACACATTCTCAGAAGTCTATCATTACAAATGCTTGTGTGTGCTTGCCTGTGTACACAGGTATGTCCACATTTTCTCAATATTTATAACATTTTCCTACCATTGATTGGTATTATTATTTTAATTTACCTTTCTTTCAATAATGCATTCTCAACTATGTAAGTAACATATGATAATAAATTCTCACTGTAAAGAGTCCAAACTCTACAAGATAAGGTGTCATCGGGCCATCCCTCATCCTATCGCCTTCCCTAAAGTAGCCACGGTTACCAGTATGGTACGTATTTTCCATATATTTGTATGCATACTTTTGTGTATGTTTTTATCATGTTATCTGTACAGCTTTCCAACTTCATGTTATCACTTAATATATTGTAGAGATCTTTCTAGGTGAGTAAACATGGTTTAACTTGAGGCTTAAACTGCTGCATAATATTGTAGAGCGTGGGTATTACATAGGTCTTTGATGAGCATTTAGGTTCTTTCTACAAATTAGCAGAATTGCTGTTGAAACAGTGCATAGCCTTCTGCATGTCACCCTCCACATGAGTAAAGATTTCCGTAGAGTAAATATGGATACATGGACTCGCGAGATCAAAGGGCAGATGTTTTTACTACTAAATGGCCACCCAAGAATTGCTGTGCTTATTTATAATCTTACCAGCAATGCATGAGCTTTATATTTTTAACAACAGGACATGAGATTATTTGTCTATCTACCATTTTTTAAATACTTTTCTACATGCATTACAGAACATCTATCACATCCATTGATGGCAATAACACTATTTTGCATGTAGCGAGCTCCATCTTTGACAGCACTTAATGTTACCTCAATTTTACTTATGCCTGTACGTTGGGTGAAAATAGATATCTTGTGTTTTAATTTTTGATTAGTAGTGAGGTCAGCATCTTTTCACAAGTTTCTTAGCTATTCCTCTCTAGTTAATCGCCTATTTCCACTCTGTCTTCCCTCGCTAGCTTTTCTAACTCATAACAAATTCACAACTCAGATTCACAGGAATTATTTATGTACTTTACGTTTTAATCCTTTTACATATGTTAACGTGTTTCTCTCAGTCTGTTACTTACCTTTGCCTATGTTTATGGGATATATGGGCAATAAAAATTTTTAAACTTGAGGGAATCAAACTGAACAATCCTTTCCTTCATGATTTCTTGGTTTAATGCCTTAAGAAAGCATCGAATACACTAAGATTAAAAGATATAGTCTTCTGCCCTGGCCGGTTGGGCTCAGCGGTTAGAGCGTTGGCCCACAGACCAAAGAGTCATGAGTTCGATGTCCAGTCAAGGTCACGTACCTCGGTTGCGGTTCGGTCCCCAGCCCCGGTCAAGGTCGTGCAAGAGACAACCAGTTGATGTATCTCTCTCACATCCGTGTTCTCTCTCTTTCTCCCCTCCTCCCTCTCACTCTATCTGAAGATAAATGGAAAAGTATCCTCGGGTGAGGATTAAAAACAAAAAAAATCTTCCATGGTCCTGGCCAGTGTGCTCAGTGGTTAGAGCATCAGCTCATGTACCAGAGTTCAATTCTGGTCAAGGGCACGCACCTGGGTTGCAGTTTAGATCCCTGGCCTTTGTCTGGGCACATGTAGGGGGCAACCAATTGATGTGTCTACCTCACATCCATCTTCTCCCTCTCCATCCTCCTGTCCACTCTCTATAAAAATCAATGGAAAAAATAAACTCCAGTGAGGATTAAAACAACAACAAAAGAGTCTTCTGTGTTTTCTTCAGTATTTATATAGTTTATGTACATTTATGATACTAACCCATGTAAAATGTATTTCCTTATGGTGAGATAGGGCTCTAATTATTATTATTATTTTCAAATGAATTGTCAAATATCCTCCTATCATTTATGCATAGTTCATTATTCCTTATTACCATTTCTATCATAAAATAAATTCCCATTTAACAATACGCCTGTTTTTGGACTTCTCTTCCATCAATCAATTTATCTTTTTGGTTCAAACCCACACTATTCTAATTACTATAGTTTTTACTATATTCTGAAATACCATAGAATAATTTTTCCACCCCAGACTTTTATGGAGTTCTTAATTTTTAAAGCTATCTTGACTATTTGAGATCATTTTTAATTTCTCAGATGTATTTTATAATCAGCTTGGCAATTTCCATAAAAGTTCTGTTGGATTTTGATTGAAAATATTTTAAATTTTATTATTTTAAAAATATGTTTTTTACTAATTTGAGAGAGAGAAAGGGAGAGGGAGAAAGAGAAACATCAATCGGCCACTTCCTATATGCCCACTACCGGGGATCGAGCCCACAACCTGGGCATGTGCCCTGACCGGGCATTGAACCTGCGAGCTCTCGGAGGATGAGATGATGCTCAACCAACTGAGCCAAACTGGCCAGGGCTGAAAATGCATTAAATTTTACATTGGCTCTAGGAGAATTAACATTTTTATAACACTGACTTTTTCTTTTCATAGATACACAATCTATTTCCACGAATTCATTTCTGCACTTCTTTTCTTATTAAAGTTTTCTGTTTTGCTCTAGCTGGTATGGCATTCATCCCGTACACCAAAAGGTTACGGGTTTGATTCCCGGTCAGGGCACATACTTAGGTTGCAGGTTCAATCCCTGGTTGGGATGCGTACAGGAGGCAACTGAGATTGATGTTTCTCTTTCCTATCGATGTTTTTCTCTCTCTTTCTCCCTTCTGCTGGCTAAACATCAATTTTTTTAAAAGGCTACATAATGGTTTCCTTGATCTTTAAAAAAAGTTTTCTGTTTCATTCATTTAGATCTTCTATATATCTTATTGGTTTATTGCTAGGTAGTTATTTTTTATTTATGTTATGAATGGAATCTTTTCTCAATTACATTTTCCACTTGGTTGTTACTGAGGTATAAGAAACTTATTGGCTTTTCTGTGTTGTTCCAATGTCAGCCTACTTTAATGAAGTATAAGCTTTCAACTCTTCAAAAAGCCTTCAAAACTTTATTTCTGCTGATAAAAACCTTATTTTCCACTAATAAACATTTAATTTGATATAATAAATGTGGAGTTGATGTTTCAGAAGGATTCAAACCTTAGTGTACAGGGTAAAACTTGCCTTTACACTATTTCATGCTGACTCAGAATTCAATAATTTCCCCTACCCCTCTTCTCTCTCCCCAGCAAAATCCAAGCTATAACTGAAATGATTCCTGGCTCCTTGCCAAATGCCTTATTTTACCTACTGACACCTCAAGAAATTATGTGACTTCTCTAAGGTTACACAACATAGCCCTCACAGAATTGAATTGGCTTCTGTTAATGGTTATTATGATTCCCTTTTTTCATTAAAATTTTTTTAAAAAATATTTTTCTTTATTGATTTTAGAGAGAGGAATGTAGAGGTAGAGAGAGATAGAAACATCGATAAGACAGAACATCGATCAGCTGCCTCCTGCACGCCCCCCACTGGGGATCAGCCCGAAACCTGGGCATGTGCCCTGACCAGGAATCAAACCGGACACCTCTTGGTGCATGGGTCGATGCTCAACCACTGAGCCACACCGACCGGGCATGGTTATTACGATTTCTCACACAGCGGGCATAAGAGTGGCTTAACTGCACCTCTTTTACAATTCCATGTGCTTCTCCACATAGCGTTATACAGTTTAGTATCCCATGGAATTTATATAGTATCTTATGAATGTATGTGAAATGTAAGTTTCCAAGCCATGCAAATGCTGTTGGTTTTCAAATACAGACTTTTAAAAAGGAGAAAATTGATCATATTTATACTGTAATAGTATACAAGTGTATCCAAGGTGACTGAAGGCAAGTATCAAATGTTTGAGAATAAAGCCAATGAAACCTTATTAAACCAAAAGGGCGCTCTAAGTATTATGAGAGAAGCAAGGAAGTGTAAAAAAATGGCGCCAAAAAAAAAAAAAAAAGTACCGAGGAGTGATAGAATTAAGTAGCTATTACTGGCAATTTCATACATGGCACTATGTACTTTACATATGCTAACTCATTTACCTCTAAAACATACATACAACAACCAAGAGGTAAATACTGTTCTTTTGTTTTCCTTTCACAGAGGAGATATCAGAAGTTTAGAGATGAAATTACTTGTCCATGGCCATGGCAATAGTGAGTAGCAAAGACTGAACTGAAACCCAGGTATACTGAACTCCAAAGCTGTTGTTCTCACTTTTCTATTTATTTATCCACGTTCCTTGGAATCCAGTTAAAGATACACACATAACCTCCCATTTGGCAACACTGTATAACTACAAGTCCTGGGAATATTTTCCCCTATTAACTGAGACACAAATGCACCTTTTCTGTGGGTACCTTTGAGGAAGTACTCATGACATCTCATCCTAATCAACAAACCAAAAGTCCTTGTGGAGAAACTTTGTATACACGCAGCTACACAGATGAATATCAAACACATGCTAGGCAAAATAAGCCAGACACAAAAGAGTATGTATTATATGATTCCATTTATATTAAACTCTTGAAAAGGCAAAACTAATCCATAGTGACAGAAAGCACCTGGAGCTGAGGAGCTGGGGATTGTGCAGAACTGACTGGGAAAGGGAACAAGGGAATCTATGTGAGGCAGATGATCAATAATGCAAACACTCTCCAGAAACCGTTCAAAACCGTTGGCAGAATAGGTTTAATTGTTCCTCTTAATTAGGGTAAGAACTAAGGTAAATCGGGAACTGCTTCTGAGAGGTCACAGATGAATAATACGTTATGTGGACCCTCAGTGTTTCAGCAGTCTGGTCAGAGAACAGCAGCACAATTTAGCTGCTAAAATAAATAGTCTGGAAGCTCAGTGAACAATCAATCGTGCTAATCTATCCAGCTGCACAAAGGACACACATGAGCATCTCAAATGCCCTGTTTTGATATGGAATTCATGCAGTGAGTTATTTTTTCTTTCTGCAATGGACATAACATTGTAATGAGAAGACTCATTTTGCATTGAAGGCATTGGCTTGCAAATTATCTCTTTCATTTCAGCTTCCCTTGTTTTCTATGTCAAATTCTGCTGCAGCATTAATGCTAATGGTATTTTGCAGTCATATTATTCTGAGATCTTTACGTTAATTCAAGGATCTCAGTGCCTGCCTTGAACAACGTCAAAGGTAACAATGAAAAATGAGCAAGACTTATTGGAAACTATCTGTATGCATCTGATATCAAAAAATGCACGACACGTTCCATTTTGAAATTCGGATTTCTCTCACATTAAAATTGCCTTGAAATATACCTATTATGCAATATGGTTCCTATGACATGATCCTTTATTCATTTTTCTCTCCAGTTCAATATTTAGTATTTGGGAGGAACGAGCAATCATAAAAAGGAAAAGCTGAAAACAATTCTCTTTTAGGGGGATTTGTACTTTTAATGTATTAAGGTGGACATTCAGGGACTGAGTATGCTTGGTAAGGGCTGCAAACAGGTCTGAAGGAAAGAGAGATTTAAAATAGAAAATGTGCAATATTGGTGAGTGAATAAAAGGTAAAAGGAAAGTGATGGTGCAGATCACCATCATGGATTAAATCTTACTTTAGGGTTCATTTCATTTTCTTAAAAATATATTTTTATTAATTTTTTTAGAGAGAGAGGAAGGGGGAGAGAGATAGAAACATCAATGTGAGAGAGAAACATCGATCGGTTGTCTCCTGCACGCCCCCTACTGGGGATCAAGCCTGCAACCCAGGCATGTGCCCTGACCGGGAACTGAACCAGGACTTCTCAGTCCACAGGAGAATGCTCAGTCCACTGAACCACACTGGCCAGGCTAGGATTCATTTCTTAATTAAGAAAGTTAATAATAGATAGGCTTCACAGGGTCACTAAACATGTTGTTAGAAGAAAAATTTTTTCTGTATGTGGGGAGAGACCTTACTGCCCTGATCAGCTTCTCAAAGGATTGTGTGAGGCAGCCACGCCCCCCTTCCCCTTCCAAGTGAACCACCAGATTATAGAGAGAGCTTAATTCAGGGTGTTGCCAACTCATCCAATGCCAGCACATATTATACCCATATTCTTGCTTAATTATTCAGTCTGAATCATTGAACCAAGAGCCTGTAAGGATCTACTTATAGTTAAATATCCCCAGAGAATCCCCAGAAATACAAATTCCCAGGAAAATCCCAAAACAAACAAACAAAAAATCAATAGTGAAGAGAAACTGATTTAATACAGTTTTGGGGGGGGCCTAATACCTCATTTTTTCAGACCAGTTAATCAAGAATATCCTTGCCCTGGCCAGTATGGCTCAGTGGTTGGAGCGCTGGTCTATGGACCAAAGAGTTGCAGGTTCGATCCGGGGGTGTGCGTGAGGCAACCAATCGACGTTTCTTTCTATCTCTTTCCCTTCCTCCTCCCCATTCTAAAAAAAAAAAAAAGAAAAAGAATATTCTTGCTGAGCAAAAAGATCACTTTTGCAACTTCCCTGTTCCCTGCCAGCCAGACACAGGCCCCTGACTGTGGGAAGAGAAAGGCAGAATCGCAGCGTTTGTTCGGCTTCCGCTCTGGGAGTCAACATGCCAGGTACTTTAGACATGTTTCCTTTGCTTTATTTGTCCAGATGGAAGGTTAAGGTTCTAGGAATTTCAGGAACCTGCCCAGTCACTCAACCAAACTGTGGTGAGGTGGGGACTTGAGTCCAAGACAGCTTGGGTCTTAGCAGTCTTTCTGCTCCCCTACACCTTGATTTCTTCTCCCCTCCCACCTCTCTGGTTCTCTCCAAGGTGCCTCCTTGAAGTTGGATGTTTCCAGTCAGTCCACTCCACCTAAACCATTTCCCAAAGCAGCCCATTAGGCTGAAAAAACATTTCTCATCCCTCTTCCTTAATTCAGGTAAATTTAAAATGTATGACCCCATAGCATGGTGGAAAGGGCACAAGTCTTGGAATCAGGACTCCTGGGTTCTAGCCTGCTCTGAACAGACTGTGTGACGTTGACCAGTCACGAATCGATCTGGGTATCAGATAACTAGGCGGGTAGATTCCATCATCTTGAAATAGTCTGACTCTATTATTTCTTGGCATAAACATGTTCTAGAAAAAGTGATTTGATCACATTACTAGGTTATAAGATTCACTGTCCTTATTCAGGGAAATATCAATTATCCCCACAATGGTGTTGTCTATAACTCAGATTATTAGGACACCACCCAAATGTATTTAACTTGATTTGTTCAAAGTGTAGCACATTGCCAAGTCCAGACAGACCGTTAAATGCCTTTTAATTGGCTGATGTGCTGAAAGCTCCTGCAATATCCTTTCCTGGCACAGCCTGGAGGAAGTAATGAAAACGACAATTGAAGACGAGGCCTAAGCAGGTAGTCAGTACTTTGGACCCACTAGTCTTGGGGCCAGGAGAAGCACCCTGGCTAAGAAGCAGCAGTCTCTAGAAATTTCAATTCTCTATTTGTAAAAAAAGCAATAATACTCTGGGCTTACAGTAGGGATTCAGGGAGATGAGGTCTGTCTGCCAATAAAGTATGACCTCAAAGCTTTATTATTAATGTAACTACAGATATCTATTTGAAAAACTCTAGTTTCCTTTTTTGTTGTTGTTAACTCTCACCTTAGGATTTTTTCCCCATTGATTTTTAGAGAGAGTGGAAAGAGGAGAGAGGGAGAGAGAGAAAGAGAGAAACATTGATGCGAGAAACACATCGATTGGTTGCCTCCTTCAGGTGCCTCGAAGGGGATCGAACTTGCAATCCAGGTATGTGCCCTTGACCAGAAATCGAAGCCACAACCCTTTGGTGTATGAGCCTATGCTCTAACCACTGAGCATCACCTGCCAGGGCAGAAAACTCTAGTTTTGATCATGACTGGCTTTCACAGCTTCAGAAATACACCTTGTAGCCTCTACACAGCGCATCCTAAGGTGACAGAACTGCAAGGCTGACTTCTCTAATGAAGCTCCCAGCACATACCCCTGCTCCTTTTACTGTGCATTACTTTATGGGCAAGTTCTCTCTCGGGTCCTTCATCCTCCTACCTGTGCAGTATGACAAGGTAGAGATTTATCAACCACAATATATGGCAGAAGGCAGTGGTGATGTGTTGGTGTGGCCTGTCTTGGGTCACCAGTGAATCAGCAGTGACCTCATCTTCAGAACACGGTCTCTGACATCCAGGACAGTGTCCCTCATTCCAGTGGGCCTCCGTGCAGGTGAATGGTCTAACTTCCAAGATTTTGCAGAAAAAACGGTATTATTTTAGTTCTTGATTTTGAGACACAAGGCTGACAGTGATTGATAGAAACTGGCCTTGGTAAGGGATACAAATTGCTTTAAAGGCTGCTACAACTTGATTGTATGAAGATGGCTTTATGAACAAGAGACTTGGTGACATTTCCCTGGTTTCCTAACCTCACAAAGGTGCCCTACCAACTGACTCGTCTGAAGATTCCCATCAGGGTATTTAAAAATTTGACTTGAGCCTGTGTGTGAGAGTGTGTGTGTGTGTGTGTGTGTGTGTGTGTGTGTGTGAGACAGTGGTGGTAGGTGGGTGGGAGGGATATCTTTTTGTCCTTGAAGCAAGTCCCACTGTCTGGAGCAGCCAGGTACCCAAGCTATACATCTATGCATCAGGATAGGAGAACATCTTGCCCTGGGGAATATTCATCTCCGTTCCTCTGATGGGCTGGGAGCTACTGGGAGCCGAGTGCTAGCACCTTTCTGGGCCACGCAGCAGGGCAGGCATAACTGAAGGCCAGCCCCATGGTATCTGGGGTCTGACCATCTCAAGCTGCACTGAGCTTTAGACCTGCATCAAGTTCTCTCTTCACGGAGGCACAGCCTGGTCTGGCTGGGTTCTGATGAGAAATTCTAGATGCTTCCATATGCTTCCTTGATGTTTACCCTGTCCTCCCCCTACTTCCCTCACCCAGGAAGCCGAGACTTCAACCATATTCTTCTTCACGAAGCCTGCTCGGTTGAAAATTGTTCCCAAGTCTCCTGGACGGCTGCAGCAGACGGTGAACCACAGCTGGTTTCAGAACACGGCTCCCAGGTGTGTCAGGGCTGGTCTCAGACCAGTGCGCCCTCAGGGCGAGAGAGGTGATGGAACCAAGCCACATTGCTCTCACTCTGGAAACACTGTCCTTCGTGTCAGAACGTGGGTTACTTAATCTTTTCGTGCTAGGGATAAGATTTCCCTGGTGTGACATTCACTGATAACAATGGACATTTCACCACATCCAGAGCCAAGAAATTAATGCTCCAATCTGCATAATCAAACCCCCAGGTAAACATCACCATTCCTTTCTCAGTACCTTCTGTCCCTTGCATCTCCAAAATCCTTACATTTATCCAAAATTCATGAAAATGTAACACTTAATAACAATTTTTACTGACGGAGCTTTTAAGGTTAATATGATAAACAATTACTGCATGAAATTCACTAAACCCAGGATTATCAAGTTTTCTTATATGTTTGAAATATGAAAAAATATTTAGCCTGAACATGGCATGCTTTAAGATACTCCCCGAATTTACATTTCAATCATTTAGTCTATTTCAATATAATATTGATTCATGTTCAGGTTTTGAACCTCCATTTAATGTTAAAATCCTTAAAACAAATCTTAGACAAATTTAGTCTGTTCATTTTTCATCAGTTTTCTTGATACAGCTTAACTAGATTCTTCCTTAGACACAAACCTAGAAAGAATTGTTGCAGAAGGTCACAGCGACAGAGAAGTCAACTACCACGGCCCTCCTCAGAGGTTTCGCTTTTCTATAGAGCTCAGGGAGTTAGTCTGATATTGCTGGAAAGAACTGGGAAGACCGAGCAAGATCAAATCAGGTTAAGACAATTTTATAATTTTATAATTGTGATTAAAGCCAGGACTTGGGATTGATCTAAACATAAATTACAGTATTAAGCTTAGTCCTGAATTTAATCCACAAACTGCTCTTTAGAAACTGGTTGCCCCAAAAAACTCCTATTCATCCTTCAAAGTCCGGATATTTGTTACCATCTCTAAAAAGCTTCCTGACACCCCAGATAGTGTTCATCACTCTTTCCTCTGAGGACCTCTACTGGTAAGTATTTCTGTTTCATTTACTACCCTATTGCACAATTGTTTATTCATATTAATCTGTCTCCTTATTACATGATAACCTCTGGGTCCTCAGTAGGTGCTCGATGAATTTGTGTTAAAATAATGAATACAGCAATATATTCCGGCTGCACTGTGAACACGACTGGAGCCTGGCGCCCAGGTGTTCTGAGAATGTGCACTGTGTTTTAAATTCAAATCCACCACCACGAGAGCGAAGATACAAAAGCAGATTGCAGGCCAGATGTGACCCACAGGCATTTTACTGGGCTTCCTCAGTGCTACAAAATAGTTGAATCGGGTGCCAACCTTTAAGAATTGTAAGGTGGCACACAAAGTCTGCATTTCCAGTTTCTTAAAGTATCTCAGGGTGTGGGACACGTCACCAGCATTTCCACGCGGCCATCACGGGCTGGAGCTGGCAGCAGAGTCCAGCTCCTTGGCTTACTCCTTCCCCCCGCTCAGTCCCTTAAGGTATTCAGTTTGCAGTGCTGGTCTTAGGGCGTGAGATTTTTCATTGTTTCCGGTGAGAGGATGGTTTATTCAGAGCCTGCCATGTGCTCTTGAAAGTTCTCCTGGAATGAAAACACCCCCTCCTCAATCTCCTACACGCATCTTGCTCACTAGGGCTCAACCTGTATTGATAGTCACTTTGTAAGTATGCTACACTTCTTTTTCAGTCATGTTTCTCCTTCCTTCCCAAAGCAATTGGTACTTATTTAGGATATATGTGGTTTCAGAGGAGACAAACAACAGGAAGCCAGTTGTCTTTCATGAAGTAACTTCGGATTTGGGTAGGGGGTTGGGATGGGAGAGAGAAAAACTCACAGCCGTGAAACAGTGTGAAAATATCAGGCCCTCAGCTGAAGGGCACCCATGTCACACAATTTTCTACAGCTAAAGGGAACCAACAGTTCCAAGATGGAACCCCATCTGAGGTCTCGCTGGCATCAGGAAGAGATAAAAACTAAAGCAAAAGCATAAGACGTAACTTCCTCTGGTCGCTGCAACTCATCTAAGCAATACGTCAAAGTCCACCTTGCTCTTCTGACGTGCGCAGCCCAGGAGGCCTGCTCTCATCCCTGCTCTCCCTTGTGAACCATTTCCTTTCACGTCCTCTGTTGGCAAGCTCTATTCATCCCAGAGGTTCACTCCCTCACTACTTCACTCAACAGTTATTGAGGCTCACTTCTGTTCAATCTATGTACTAATACTGGAAAACTCAAAGGTCCATAAGCAAGGCCCTTGGCCCTATGAATACAAAAGCCAAAGCAAGCAAGTAAAGAGTAGGGGTCAGACCCTGACTTCCTTAAAACAGAACACTTGTACCCTCGATAGTAATGCTGATAGGAAGCACAACGTAACACAGCATTTAATCATGATGCATCACTGGTGAGCCTGGGTCTTGCAAAAAAAACAACAACAACAAAAAAACCACCCCTCAATTGCTTTGGGAAGGAAGAATGTAACTGAAAACGGAGTGTAGTATACCTACAGAGTGACTATCAATACAGGCTGAGACCTAGTGAGCAAGGTGCGTGGAGGAGATTGAGGAGGGGGTGTTTTATTCCCGGAGAACTTCCAAAGCACATGGATTTAGAAATAGGCCTGGAAGGAGGAAAGAGACTTTCTCATGCCTTTGCACAGGCTATTTCTTCTGCCTTGCACCGATTCTCTCCCTGGCCCGCTTAACAAACTCTTATTAATTCGTCTAGACTCACGCTGAGGCATTAGTTCCTGTTGTCCCTTCCCCAATCTCCTGACCCAACATGGTGATAGCGCCCCACTCCCCCTGCCCCTGCAGCACCTCATGTGCCCAGCCCTTCATTCTCCTGGGTGCTACAGACCACAGCTTCCGAGGAAATGCTTTTTACCACTGAATCCCAGTGCTCACACACTGCCGGTGCTCCGAATGTGTTAACTGAATGGAGAGGAGTGTCGGGGGGGATGGTGGGAGTGGAGTCCCATTCTGAACAGAGAAATGACATACAAAATGGGACTGTTAAAGGAAAACCTAGGCCATGCTCTGTGGACTGAAAGTATTTCTGCTTGGCTGGAGTAAAGGATTTGTGTCAAGAACAAAAGAAAAATGAGGCTGTTGGGGGCGCAGCAAGTCTATCGAGGGCCGTGGATGCTTTTTGGAGAGGGGAAAATCATGGCTTGCTATAACCCTGAAGATTCTTTCACATCTTTTCTGCTGCTTTCACTTGATCCCAAAACAACCTCTCGTAGGTCATCTCATTATTGAAAGCCCTGCCCTGCAGGAGTCATGTGGTCTTTCAGAATGTGCCTCACCCTCTCAGAGGCAACTTCCTGGACCTCAGACAAGTTAATGTCCTTCCCGGGGTCTACTGCAGGAGCGAGAATCCCCGCTGCGTATTCTCCATGTGCTCGCACGTCTGACAGATGCCATGATCGTGCAGGATGACACAACACCGTCCCAGGGGACTCCACCCTCTGAGTCCTGGTGTCACTCAGCACACTGAGCATCACTGGACAGCTCCTCCTGTAACTCTGCAGGTCCTTCTGCATTAAATCCCAGGTCTGCAGGGCACGGCTTGCGGCCACCTCCACGCCTGACACACAAGCAGCCCAAGGGGCAAACTCATTCATTTCAGAAACTGCTAAGGCAAACTTACGTCCTAGCAGTGTGGGAAGTCAGGGAGCTGCTCTGAACTTGGGTGGATTTTGTTGCCTCTTCTCTTGCCTTCTTAGCTTGTGGCTCAGGGGAGGCACTGATCAATCAGAAGGAAAAGCTTCCATCACTAGAACTCAAAACCATTGCCCCATCCTTCACCTGACCCTCACTCACTCACCTACTCTTCCCTTATTGCTCGCCACACACTCCAGTGCCCTCTTCATGATTTTTCTTTTCATCTCACTCCAACTGTATATATTTTGAAAATACCCCAAAGACAGAGGTGTAGACCTTTTAAAAATCAAAATATATACATTACAAATGTTTAATTTGGTTGATATTTTCTGGTTCATCTGAATAACCAACTACCCCAGAGAAGATGCCTTCGTGTTGGTTGTTTAGCTGGTTGCTCTATTCTAGGTAGTTCTGTGTGGCTGTGCTCACTATGAAATGGCAAGTTCTGAGGCAGCGAAGAGTGTAAATGCCTAAGATCCGCTTCTCAGAAATAAAAAAAAGGAATCAAAATATGAACTGGGCATCTAGGTACAGGGATTGATTAAAAAAATACACATAAGTGGACAGAAATAGGCATGGTATTCAAACAGAGATCTCAACCTTAACTGCAATAAGAAATATTCATCTTAATGTTGTTTTCATTAAGATGGTGACACATCATTTCTGATTCCAGTCCCCCTCACAAAAAGACCAACTGGCAACTATTCATAAACAAGACACTACTGGGAAAATCCCAGGACTCGGGATGGGATCAGAGACTGAGAAGGACTGCACAAGGAGGGCAACAGGAACAGCGATGTTCTGACATCACCGCCCCTTCCCCAGGATGGCACAGCAACACACTGAGAGGGCCCACGGGGCCTATGGTTCCTCTAGTGGGAAAAAGCCCAAGGTAGACACCCAGGTTCTCCAGCATTTTAGGTTGCTTCCTAGGAGGTCCACAGATGTCTTGTAACATAGGGGTGGCAGGGGTTTGATACTGGAGGTCACACTGGAACAAAGAAGGGGAGCAGGGCTTATAGCAATTGGCACCTGGATCTGGGCAGACCAAGTTTCTCCTTCTAGCAGCACCTGAGTAGAGATTCCAGCCAATGGATTTACCCATCTACAGAGCCAAAGTGGTGACTCCATCTGGCCAGGTTGCTTGATGCATAGTTCTGCCTGATTTGGGTCCCCAAACAATGAGCTGCATTGATATTGGAGCATGTTCTGCCACCCTGCATGGGCAAGGAAACATATCTGTAGCTCCGCCTATAGTCGAAAATAGTGCCTAGCCTCGACGGACCAGGAAGTCTAACCTGAGCATCCAGAAAGCTGCAAAGCTTATAGCTGCTCTTGAATAGAAGTCTAGCCAGCAGCTCCCAACATTGGAGCACCTAAATATCGAAATCAAATAGTAATAGAAGTAACAGGAAACATAAACAGCAATACAATAACATTTGGAGACTTTAATACCCCCCTCTCAACAATGGATAGATAATCAGACAGAGAATCTATAAGGGAAGTGTATATGAACAACATTATACCAAATAGGTCTAACAGACACATACTGAATATTTCATCCAACAATACACATTTTCCTTGAATACACACAGAACTTCTTTTTTAGGATAGAGCATATGTTAGGCCACAAAATAAGTTTTAACAAATCTAAGAACATTAAAATCATACCAAGTTCTATTTACCTGACCACAATATGAAACTAGAAGTCAACAACAGGAGGCAAACTGGAAAATTCACAAATACATGGAAGTTAAATAACACACTCCTGAACTACCAATGGATCCATGAAGAAATCAAAGAGAATTAAAAATGTATGTTGAAACAAATGAAAATTTTAAAAACAACATACCCAAACTTATGAGACATAGCAATTCAATTCTAAAAGAAAAGTTTTACAAATAAGTACTTACTTACATCAAGAAAAAAGAAAGATCTTAAATAAATAAACTAACTTTATACCTCAAGGAATTAAAATAAAAAGAACAAATGAAGAACAAAGTAGGCAAAAGGAAAGAAATAATAAAAATTAGAGCATAAATAAACAAACTACATAACAAGAAAACAAAAAAATATTAACACAATTGAGAGTTGGGTCTTTGAAAAGATAAACAAAACTGAGTTTAGCTAGACTAACCAATAAAAAAATTGAGATGATCCAAATAAATAAAATGATAAATGGAAGAGGAGACATTACAAATGATACCACAGAAATACAAAGGACAGTAAGAGACTACTATGAACAACTATATGCCAACAAATGGACAAACTAGAAGATATGGAAAGATTACTAGAAACATGGAAACTTCTCATACTGAATCATGAAGATACAGATAATCTGAACAGAACAATAACAAGTAAGGAAATTGCATTAGTAATCCTAAGTGTGCAAACAAACAAAAGCCCAGGACCAGGTGATTTCACTGGTGAATTTTACTAAAAATTTAAAGAAAAATTAATGCCAATATTCTCAAACTCTTCCAAAAATTGGAATAGGAAGGACTAATCCCAAATTTATTTCATGAGGCCAGCATTACCCTGATACAGAGCCAGATATGGACACTGAAGAAAAGAACACTGCAGTCCAATATCCCTGATGAATATAAATGCAAAAACTTTAAACAAATTACTAGCATGCTGACTTCAGCAGCACATAAAAAAGGCTCATAAACTATGATCAATTCGGATTCATCTCTGATATGCAAGGATGGCTTAATGTTCACAAATCAATAAATGTAGTACATCACACAATAACAGATTAAAACATAAAAATCAAATAATCATCTCAAAAGATGTAGAAAAAGCATTTAGCAAAATTCAACATATATTTATGATAAAACTCTAAAAACATTGGGTATAGAAGAACTATACCTCAACATAATGTAGGCCATATATGATAACTCACAGGTAACATCATACTCAATGGTGAAAAGATGAAAACTTTTCCTCTAAGATGAGGAACAAGACAAGCGTTTCCACTCTCACCACTTTTATTTAATATAGTAGTGAAAAGTCCTAGCTAGAGCCATCAAGCAAGAAAAATAAATAAATAGAGTAAGAATTTGAAAGAAAGCAGTAAAGGCATCTCCATTTGCAGATGACATAATTTAATATATACAGAAATCCTAAACACTTCACCCAAAACTATTAGATCTAATCATGAATTCAGTACAGTTGCTGGATACAAAATCAACATAAAGAAATCACTAGCATTTTCATACACTGACAAATAATTATCTGAAAAAGAAATAAAGTAAAATCCATTTACAATAGCATAAAAAATAGTAAAATACTTTGAATAAATCTAACCAAGGAGGTAAAATATTTCTACATTGAAAACTGCAAGACACAGATGAAAGAAACTGAAGACGACACAGATAAATAAAAAAATATCTTATGTTCATGAATTGAGAGTTAATGTTTTCAAAATGTCCATATCACCCAAATCAGTCTATAGACTCATTGCAATCCTTGTCAAGATTCCAATAACATTTTTTATGGAAATAGAAAACAATCCTAAAATGTGTTTAAACCCACAGAAGATTCTGAATAGTCAATCCCGAGAAAGAAAAAAACTGGAGGCATCATACCTCTTGATTTCAAACTATATTACAAGGCTATAGTAATCAAAACAGTATGGTATTGGCATAAAAACAAGCATGTTGACCACTGGAATAGAATCAAGAGCCCAGAAATAAACCCAAACATATATGGTCAACTAATATTTGCCTAGAATACTCAATGGAGAAAAGACAGTCTCTTCAATAAGTGGTGCTGGGGTAATTGTATATTAACATGCAAAAGAATGAAACTAAGCCACTATTTTACACTACTCACAAGAATTAACTTGAAATGGATTGAAGACTTAAACCTAAGACCTGAAAATATGCAACTCTTAGGAGAAAACAGAGGAAAAACTCCTTGACATGGGTCTTGGCAATACTTTCTGGGATATGACACCTAAAGCACAAGCAACATAAAAAAAAATTAATAAAACAAAGAGAATACACAAGACTGAAAAAGTTCTGTACAGCAAAGGAACCAATGACAAAATAAAAGACAATCTATTGAAGAGGAGAAAATATGTACAAACCACACATCTGATAAGGTATTAATATCCAAAATATATCAGAAACTAATACGATTCAACATGAAAAACAATCCAATAAAAAATGAGCAGACAACCTGAATAGATATTTCTCCAAAGAAGATATACAGATAGCCAATACATGTATGAAAAGATGCTCAACATCACCAATCATCAGGGAAATACAAATCAAAACCACAATGAGATATTACCTCATTGTGGAATGGCCATCATCAAAAAGACAATAGATACAAGTGTTGGAGAGGATGTGGAGAAAAGAAAATCCTCATGTACTGTTGGTGGGAATGTAAACTGGTGTAGCCACTATGGAAAACAGTATGGAGGTTCCTTAAAAAAACTAAAAATAAAACTACCTATGACCCAGCAATTCCACTTAGAAATGAAATAGAATGATTATATCAAAGAAGATGTACCTGTATACATCCATATTTATTGTAGCATTATTTACAATAGCCAAGACATGGAAACAATCTAAGTGTCCATAAATGGGTAAATGGATAAAACAAATTGTAATATACATATATAATGCTAAGTAGAATAAGTCAGAGAGAGAAAGGCAAGTACTATAAGATCTCACTTATATGCAGAATTTACAAAAAACAAACTCATAGAAGCAAAGAATATATTGGTGGTTGCCAGAGGCATGTGGTGGGGGGGGTCAGGGAAAATGACGAAGTTGGTCAAAGGTACAAACTTCCATTTATAAGATAAATTAGCTCTCGAGATACAATGTACAACATGGTAACTATAGTTAACAAATATTGTGTTGTATATTTGAAATCTGCTAGGAGAGTAGGTTGTAAAAGCTCTCATCACAAGAAAAAAAAACTGTAACTATGTGAGGTGCTAGATGTTAACTGAACTTATTGTGATCATTTTGCAGTATGCATACATATATCAAATCATATGATATATACCTTAAACATATACAATGTTACATGTCAATTCTATCTCAATAAAACTGGAAGAAAAAGCATAAGGGCAACAAGATTGTTGCATACAAAAGTGAAACAAATAAACAAAGAAAGGAAATATCTCCCCAACACAGAAAATTCAATTAAAATTAAATAAACAGTGGAAGTATGTAAGTATTAAGCCATCAACAAGTGCACATTGGATATGTATTATGAACAGTGATAACATCTGTGGACAGTAAAATGGCACAGTCATATATAGTTCTTGCCTTCAAGGAGATGAGTATTTATTTAGGTGAAGTGAGAAGTTAACATGAAACCCCTAGTGACTGGATTCTGCTGCATGACCTCCACCATGAGAGATGAAGATGGCATGCCTGGACCATGAGCTGCTCACTCGTGTGTCTGGGCCATCAACTCTGTAGGAGCTCCAGCAAGGGGAAATTAAGGGAGAACTGCACTGACCTAGGAAGGCCCCTGAGAGGTGGCAGCGTTGGGCTGGTTCTCAGAAAACAGGATTCATGCTTGAGGACAGGTGGAGAGGGGAGTGTGTAATGTGGCGTTATGCCAAATAAGACTCTTGGCTAGATTTATACTCTGAAAATAAAGATTGAGTACAGGAAAAAAATAATCAGAAGCACCAGTAGAATTTTAAAATCCTCTCGTCTCATCTAAAATAATATAAAACCAAACACGAGCAAACAAAAAGTCAGCACTCTAAGAAGTGACGGCAAGTTTTTATACTTTGGTTCTAAGCTGTCAGATTTCCAACAGTTTGTGTGAATAATCTACATTATAACATTGATTTCATTTTATCTTGGCCTAAGGATATGGGTACTAGGAGTCTTTGAAATATCAGATAAAAAGGAAAAGAAAAAACTGTGTTAGACATGTTAGGCAGAAAATGCAAGAATGATGTCCTATCAAGGTAATGATAACACAGGTATCCAAAACAAGACAAAAGCAGGACACACAGGAGAGGGCACATGCTTGGATGTCACAAATCAAGAGCCTTTCAGAAATGTGTAAAAATAGCAGGCTCCTTATTACGACTGCACAGCAGAAGCCCCCTGATCCGACTCGAGCCCAAGTGGGCCAGTTAATCAAAATGTCAGAGTGTGGAATCAGAAAAATGTTCCTCATGTTCATTAGTGTTTCACGCTCAGGTCCTCAGAAAGGAAGTGACAGGGAGGAACTCAAGCCTGACTATGGATTTAAATCCCCTCTCTGTCAATTACTAGCTGGCGACAGCCTCTCTGTGCCACATCCCCATTTGTAAAATGGGTACAATAATAGTTTCTACGTCATGGGGTCCTAATGGAGATGAAGTCGGTAAAGATTACAGAATAGTATCCGATACTTGATAAGCACAAGGTATTTGTTAAATAGCAGTTTGGGGAGGGCCAAACAGTATGCTTCTTTGCCTAGGGATCCTACTATTAGAATCGTCCAATATTTGTTTGCTTTTTTTTTTATATCAAACCCATGGTTTATGCATTGTGTCTGATTTCTAGATTTTTGTTTTTCTCAACAGTGGGACAAGAATTTAAAGGCACCGGAGAAGCAATTTGCATGTAGAATACCTCTCCACTTAACATAGTTCCATCTCCCACAATTTTTTTTTTTTTTTACAGTTAGACACCTATATTTCATTTGATCACAAACATTTCTTGTTAGTGACTTGCCTTGCTAGATACTTTTGAAGCACTTTGTTTTATAGAAACAAATCTTTTTGCACCATATTCCACTGATTTATATAGTAGTTAAAAAATACATAATTACCATGATGTGTACTCCTGGCATAAACATACTGAGTTTCAAATACAATTCATTCATAGTGAGCATTTAACTCAACTGGTAAGAGAAGTAAGTACATTTAGTATAGAGCTTTCTACTAGTTGCCAATGGCCAGTAAGTTAAGAGTGTTGTTTAATATATGATTTACAAGAGGAAATGGTGATCATTGGTTAATCTGGCCAGTAGGTTCAATTCAAAAGTTTAGTAAGAGACTCCAGTTCCATTAAGATCATTACTTTTAGATTTCATTTGTGATTCTGGCTTCTCAGTTCTCTAGAATTTAGCTCAAATTGTTGATTTTCATATAAAGGACCTTCTTAATCTGATTTGTTATTACACACAGTCCCAGAGATATCATTTTGGAAATTGGAATCAACAGAGAAGTTTATTGCCACTTTTTAAAAATATTTTTTTCTTTATTGAATTTAGAGAGAGAGGAAGGGAGAGAGGGCGAGATAGAAACATATATGTGAGAACGTCGATTAGCCGCCTCCTGCATGCCCCCCACTGGGGATGAAGCCCATAACCTGGGCATGTGCCCTGACCCAGGATTGAACTGGTGACCTCTTGGTGCATGGGTCGACACTCAACCACTGAGTCACAACGGCTGGGCTATTGCCATTCTTAAGATTTTAATTTCAGGTTAGGTATTTTTTTCTTTCCCATTATGGACCTGGCTGGTTCCCTTTGTAAGTTTCCCAGAATCCTTAGAACTCTTTCTTTCTGTTCTTCCTGTAAGTGTTGCCTGATAATATCCATGCAATCTCTTATTTTCTATTTTTGAGAGACAAAAAATTGACGGTTTCTTATAAATTCTTTTCCACTGTGTACAATGTAGCTACTAAAATCACAGTGGGTTGGTTCAACAATCTTTCTTTATTTCTTTGTAGGTGGCCAGTTCAAATTATGGAGACTCATTAGGCTGCCTTCAGCAGATGACAACTAATGCAGTTTTCTAAGATTTGCAGAAAACTACTTAGAAACCTACTGTACTGAATCTCCAGTTTGTGGGCAGAAGCTATAAGGTCTATAATATTTGGGACTAGGCACAGTGATGGATTTGCCGCATCTACCAGCCACACCCTCCAACAGACTGGGCAGGCCCAGCACGACCACACTGTTGCAAAGCATCCAGGTTAGACAGGAAAAGTTCAGAAGAAGAGGTGGAGGCATAACATTCTCTTAGGGGTATGCAAAATAACTCCCAACTTGCAGAATGAATTTGTGTCATTTATTCATTATTCCATGAAACAAGTAATTACAGAGCTTCCATAGGTGCAAAGCAAGCTCCGACCGCTTTTCCTTCAGCCAGCGCTCCATTAGTATTTGTGCCGCCAGAAAATGAAAAATCATGAGTTTGATAATGAAACAGACCCCTTGAAAAGCCAGCAACATTGTCTGTGACTGAGAGCTATAAGGTGTTACAGGGCAGGCATCACACTTTCTATCATTCTTCTTCACAGAACCATTGACAGCCCATCCTTTTCAAGTCCCATGTGTATTAGAGTGGGTCCTGGAAGTGAGGACTTCGTGGGGAGGAATATGAAGCGTGTTGGCTGAAAGCACCCAATGATTAAATACTGAGTTCTGTTGCAAGCATACACATCATTCCCTACCATGTGGATATGGATTTAAGAAATTTGTGATGGCCAATGAAAATGCTTAAATATCTATGGCACAGGTCTTGACTGTGGAAACAAACCATCATGACTCATAAACAGGGAATACAAAAACATTGTTAAAACAGGGAAAACAGAAAAGTTCATGAACATGCAAACAGCTGTTAAAATAATTGTAATATTGGATCTTGATTATGAGAAAGGAAAGAAAATATAATTTTTACAGATGCAAGATTCTCTATGACCAACATTTACTGTGGTCTGGACTAGGAAACAGAAGAGATAGAAGAATTTTTTCCACACAATTTCTGAGCCATAAATTATGAATTATGCACTAACAGATAACGCAGAGAGGAAATTAATTTAAGAGATGAGATCTATTTTACAATTCAGAGAGCTGTTTTATTTTCATTTGGAGGGGGGAGAATTACTTTTGATGTTCAGCTTTACCAAACATTTTTCTTTCTCTGAAATGAACTGTAATTTTTCATTATTTCCCTGAGGAGTCCAGTAACAATATTTATGCCAAAGTTCAGAGGGTAAATTAGCAACACTGTCTCAACCATGTGGAAAAGTGCTGTCCTGTAGAACTTTCTAAGATGATGGAAATATTCTCTATATACACTCTTCAATACGGTAGCAGCCAGCTATATGTGGCTTTTCAACACTGGAAATGTGGCTACTTTGACATAGAAATTTCATTTTAGTCTAATTTAATTTTCAATTTCAGTAGTGCCATGTGGCTAGTGGCTACAGTGCTGGATAGTGTAGTTTAGAGGATACTCTGTCTTTGCCCTTTCTCTCAGCCTATTAGGCCAGGTAGCTGAGGATTATCCTTTGTAAATTAATTGTACATTGTCCCTGTGAAGCTTCACATACCCTTTGCAAGCTGAGCATCAGAATGCTCTAAGCAAGGCTCAAGGAGCTTATCTGAGCAAATATGCTTATTAATAGAACTTAAAAAAAAAAAGAAAACAGCAAAGATCAGCCCTCCAGACCCCTTTGCTAATTCATGTGTTTTCCTGCAGGCAAATATATTCTTGAGAACTTTGTTAAAATCAGATGATAGTTTTGATACTGTTGTAATTAGCTACTTATTAATAATAGGACAAGAGTAAAAGGGAGGCCAGACATTATAAGCATGGCCACCTGGGCAGCTTCACCAGGAACTTGCAATTTCACACTCCCTAGGGAATGACCAGTCCATTCCCTGAAAATCACTGGGGGAAGGGGTCCAACAAAGGGGAGATGGATGTATACAGTGATGTTGGGTGATGTAGGGAAGGTGCCTGTCAGTCAAACCTAGGAATAGAAACCATTGGCTAGAAGGGGTGGGGCCAATGCATGCCTGAAAAACTTTGGGAATACATAATCCTCCAGGCAAAGGAGCTCGCTCTCTTGGGTCTTGCGGCTCTCTTTCATTTGCCTGTGTTTCTGGAAGTCATGGCCATGCAGACCCCACACACAAGGACTGGTGGACTGTAGCTGGAGACACAAACTAAGCTAGCCTGATGCTGGAATGGACTGTGTCCCAACATGGAATGGACACTCTGGGCAACAGCTTTAATTCTAGCTCTGCTAAAGACACAGCTAGACTTTCTCCTTGGTGGGACAAAGGGTAATGGGACCTTGGAAACTCAGGGGTTTAACTCCCCAGAAATAACACTTTCTACAATATCTCATTCTTGCATGAGAGTCTCAGAAAATTATTTTTCTCATGACATTGCAAAAAGCCCACTCCCACTGGCAATAGGTGGGGTCAGGGAGAGTTCTCCTCAGGTAACAGTTTGACTTTTTTTTTTTATTCCTCACCTGAGGATATTTTTCCATTTATCTTTAGAATCTTTAGACAGAATGTGTGTGTGTGTGTGAGAGAGAGAGAGAGAGAGAGAGAGAGAGAGAGAGAGAGAAACATTGATGTGAGAAAGACATATAAATTGGTTGCCTCCTGCACAACCCCAATCAGGGCCGAACCGCAACTGAGGTACATGCCCTTGACCGGAATCGAACCTGTGACTCTTTGGTCCACGGGCTGACGCTCTAACTGCTAAGCCAAACCGGCCAGGGCAACAGTTTGACTTTCTACAACTTTGCATGCTATGAAACAAAAGAGTTCAGTGGGAGCATTTAGATAAAGAGAACCTGTAAAGCACTGAGGCAGGATATAGGAAGTATTTTGTTATGAGGAGGAATGAGAGAGAGAGAAACCCCAGGCATTACATAAAATTCTCCCTTGCTTATTATGGAATACAAGATTACTAATATTGGTCCCCCAAGTAATCAGTTATTTCCTGACTCCATTCCATGATTTTGCTTAGTTTACTAGAGGACACCTTATGATTGTCCCCTTTACCATTTATTATTTGTTGATGCATTTATATATCTAAATGTAGCTTTTAAAAGTCAGAGATTTGAGAGACGTTTCATTTTAATGACATCCCCTGAGAGAGGAAAGAATCAAGGTTCTGACGTAATATGTCTTGCCCACGGAGATGGTGATGACTTTTGAACGTATGTAACTTCTTGTCAATAGCATTTCAGTAGCAAAGATTTTCCACAAAAACACATACCTGGAGGAGCAGATCAGAAGCGGGTCTGAGTCGCTGTTGGAATAGGATACTTAACGTTCGATTCTGTTGTTCCAAATCAAACACTCTTGTTTTCAATTTTACACATTCCTCCCTTAGATCCTACAACAAACACATGGACAGAAAATAAGTTTATAAGTGAAAGATGCCTTAGAATATTATATCCATATTTTATCTGATATTTCAGACACATTAATAAAAAATAATATTTTTGTTCTTCAAAGCCCCCAGAAATAAATTATACACAATGTTGTTTTTTTTGTTTGTTTGTTTGTTTTGTTGCTTTTTTCCCCCACAGCCCATTATCTGATAGAACTATTATATGCAGGGAAGACTATTTTTATTTTTATTTTTATTTTTATTTTTATAAAAGCACCTTGAAATCACAAATGCATTAATCCAGCATGCTATTTTTGAAGATGGTAAACCTTGGCGATATAGTCAATTTAAGTTTCCACCTATATAGTTGGCCTTTTCATTGTCTCCATAAAAGCAATCATAAAGCACAAACCACAGGGACAATACTGTTTTTGCAGTGAATAGAGATTTGATGAACTAAAGAAACTATCACTTTTGATGAAGCCTTTCCTTGTCATTTGTGGAATGAGTTGAAATTCTCAGCGCTCCGGCTAATAGAGTTGGTGAAGCATTTCGTGGGAGTGAAGCAACTCTGAAGTAAAGGCTTGAAAAGGCCACTGGAAACGTGCTCACCCTCTGAACGAGTGGATTTCTAAATCTTTTGGGGGCATTGTGGCCTTAGTGCTGGGGAAGTAGAGTGACTGTGCCTTGTCATCCTTTGGAAGCAGCTCTCTTGAACAGTTCAGACACCACGGAGGCCTTTCCCCAGCTTCCACGAGGGCCTCTGACACACAGGAGTGGTAGGGTGCTCCAGAATCCCACCACGGACCTGCCTTCTGCGCTGACTTGTGATGAAGACACTAATAGCACTCTTTGATGGGGCCGAAGAAAGACTAAAATAACTCCCCAATTCAAGGTTCTTCAAAAGCTGACTCCTGACTACATTTTGAACTTTACCTTTCACTATTTCATGATTTTTTTTAAAAGGCACCACTCTTACCATGCAAAGAACTTGTTCTCCAAAGCTCTCTGTATTCCCACCCCCTCCTCCCTCTGCCATAGTCACTCTCCCTTCTCACCCACCTCTTTCTGTGGTCCCAGTCTGGCTTTCTGAATGGCATCCAATTCAAATTCTATAGCTCCCTTCTGACACTTTTATCTGGTGTCCCCCAAAGACTACTCTCTTTTCGGAACTCTAGTGAGCCCTCTGTGCCTTATATGACATTGAGCATATGCTACTTTGAATTGATTTTATCTTTCGTGCTCTAGACTTATCTTCTCAATTAGAAGGCACATTCCTCAAAAGGCAAGTGTAAGAAGATGTTCAAATAAACAACAGCACAAGCATATTGTTCTTACACTCTTCATCATTCCCTAGCACAGCATCACCTAGAGCAGGAGCTTAATGCACTGCGATTATTTTGTTAAAGGGGATGACGATGACGATGAATTCTATTCTCTAGTGATGGTGTGATAAAGAGAGTTAACGTTTCTCAACACCCCTAGTTTGTCCATCTACGAATTCTGGAGATGCGGGGTAACTAATAGGCTTTATTAAAGGTCTATAAGCAACAGAGAGCATGGGTCAGCAGCTCTGATCTGCAGGGCCTAAACAGGAGTCACAGACGTGAGTAGGCCTGTTCCACAACCTTGCGTCAATCTAAGTGTGAAGCTAGAGAGATCCACCTCCTGGGGCTTGGCCTGAGGAGCCATCATCATAGCCATGCCATTCATTGTATTTACAGGGGACAAAGGAACAGGCCGAGGTGTGGCTCACTGCACAGTGTCCACTCTCCTCATCCTTTTAGTTAAATGGGTGGAGCTCATGCATAGGGTGCTTTCAACTGACTGCTGCCTATGAGTGCAGAGCAGAGAGAACTGTCATGTTCAGAATGAGGCACCTGGGTGCCAGGTCTAGGAGGCGGCCGTGGCAATGGCAGGAGTGTGTGTGTGTGTGTGTGTGTGTGTGTGTGCGCACATGCACACGGCCACATCTGCCACCTGGCAGAGGCCATTTTGGGGCCTAGGCGCAGTTCAAATTGAAAGGCCAAATCTGTTTTCTTTATTTAGAATTCAACCTCTGTCTGTGTCTCATTAGTAATGTTTGTTCTTAGTGTGCATATAACACATCCTGCTCCCAAACACTCATTGTTTTTATTACTGCTAATTAAGTAATTAATAAAACTTGACTGTGAGGTAAATAAATACTAATAGTACCAGTTAGGTGGGAAGTGCAGTCCTTGTCATTTGCTAGTGAAGCTATGGGGACAAGGGCATACAGTGTGGCTTTGCAAGGAGAAAGGAGACCTGTCAGGAATACCGTCAGCAATTTCTAGCAGCAAAACAAAATACCTTGAAAGAGTTCTTCAGATGGGTAAAATAAATAAAAATAAAAGGAAAAAGAAAGAAAGAAAAAGTCCATGTACTCTATAGAGAGTTTTTGCACAAGTGCTCAAATTTCAATGGCCATTACTATTACTTAAGGTGGTACAAGTTCATTACCAGGAACACAACTTATTGACCTTGAGAAGTGTCCAGACACAGGGCAGGGGGGAAGTGGAAGCTTCAGGAATGTCACAATGGTCTTACAGTCACTGATAAACAGACCGGAACTGCACCGAAAATTCATGGACAGAAAGAATTGCCTGTGTTGTTCTTTTAAATATTCTTGTTCTAGGAGGATGGCAGCAGGCAGGACTGGAGGGAGGGTGAGTGTGTGAGAGAGTGAGCAAGTGTGAGAGGGAGTGTGAGTGGATGTGAGTGTGGACGAGCAACCTCGAGCAGTGCAGAAACACGGGGCAGAAGGTTCCTGTGCTGTGGAAGGGGAGCAACTGGCTACCGTGGTAAGCAGCTTGTCAGGTCACTTCTCCCTGTGCAGCTGGGAAGCCCCAACATTTTGGAAGATCTCTGGTCTTTTCTAGGAGGAGACAGCAGGAGTGGCTAGGGCTCAGCGACCTGAGTCCACCAGTGCACCTCCCACCATTGGACCAGTGGACCCCCTGTGTCAACACAGACTAGTTCATAGTAGCAACACTGTCAAGGTACCTGCTGTGGAAGTCACAAGCAGCTGGGAGCCCAGCACGATCCCCCACAGCAACAGCCGGATCAGAGCCGAGACACACCTCCAGCAACAGAGGCTCGGGAGTAGACACTCATGCCCAGGCAGCAGCAGCACAGATCAGCAGCTGAGACCCATCCCCAAAAGTTTCAGCAGAGGCTGAGTAGGAGCTGAGCCCCACCAGGCAGCAGAGCTCCCCAGCCCCCAGTGGCAGGACCTGGAGCTCCAGTGGGGCCTGAGTGATACAGCTGCCTGCGGCACTGGCCAGGAGCGCGGCTTTAGTGGGGCCTGCACAATCTAGCAGCAGTGCTTACCAGGACAGACCAATACCAGCCACCAGTAGTCAACCCTCCAGGACCCACAGTAGGCAAGAGGCGCCAAGCACCAAAACAGTATGAGAGGCACAGCAACCTTATTTGATACACACTGACCTGCCTACCAATTTCAACATCCCTCACCGGGTCTAGAACAACCAGACAGCAAAAATGGGGAGACAAAGAAACAACACCCAAATGAAAGAAAAGGAGGAATCACCAGAAAGAGAAGTACATGAAATGGAAGAAAGCAATTTGTCAGATAAAGAATTCAAAGCAATGATTTTAAGGGTGCTCAAACAATTCAGTAAGAACTACAAGCAACTTAATGAGAATTATAGAGAGCTCAGTGGGAACTACATCAGCTTAAAAAAAGAGGTAGAAGCTATGAATAGAAATCAAGAGGAAATAAAGAACAACATAACTGATATGAAATATACCTTAGATGGACTCAATAGTAGATTAGAAGAAGCTGAAGACCAAATCAATGAGTTAGAAGACAAGGTAGAAAAAAAAAGCCCAAATAGAGCAGCAAATCGGGAAAAAAATTAAAAAACAGGAGGAGAGTTTAGGGAGCTTTGGGACAACACAAAGTGTAACAAAATTTGCATCATAGGGGTACCAGAAGGAGAAGAATCAGAGAAAGGAATCGAGAACCTGTTTGAAGAAATAATGACAGAAAACTTCCCTAATTTGGCAAAGGAAAAGGTCACACAAGCCCAGGAAACACAGAGAGTCCCAAGCAAGATGAACCCAAAAAGACCCACAGCTAGACACATCATAATAAAAATGGCAAACATTAAAGACAAAGAAAACTCTTAAAGGAAGCAAGAGAGAGACAGAAATTTACCTACAAGGGAGCTCCCATTAGACTGTCAGCTGATTTCTCAATAGAAACACTGCAGGCCACAAGGGAGTGGCATGAACTGTACAAAGTAATGAAAGGCAAGGCTCTGAATCCAAGACTACTCTATCTAGCAAGGCTATCATTAAAAACTGAAGGTGAAATAAAGAGCTTCACAGACAAAAAAAAAGGCTAAAGGAATTTACTACCATGAAACCAGCACTGCAAGAAATGCTAAAGGGACTGCTGTAAGAAGAAAAAGAAATGGAGAGAGAGAGAGAGAGAGAGAGAGAGAGAGAGGAACACAGGCATAAAATAAAAATGGCAACTAAAAAGTATCTATCAATAATAACCTGAAATGTAAATGGCTTAAATGCCCCCATCAAAAGACATAGGGTAGCTGATTGGATAAGAAAATATGACCCATATTTATGCTGTCTACAAGAGACCCATCTCACAACAAAATACACACAGGATGAAAGTGAAGGGATGGAAAAAAATTTTCCAGGCAAATGGAAATGAAAAAAAAGCTGGTGTAGCAATATTCATATCTGATAAGATAGACTTCAAAACGAGGGCCATAATAAGAGACAAAGAAGGTCACTATATAATATTAAAGGGAACAATCCAACAAGAGGATATAACCCTGGTAAACATATATGCACCAAACACAGGAGCACCAAAAAATGTTAAAAAACTTCTGGAGGACTTCAAAGGAGATATCAATAGCAATACAATCAGAGTGGGTGATTTTAACACCCCACTGACACCACTGGATAGATCTTCTAGACAAAAAATTAACAAGGACATAGAGTCCTTCAAAGACGAACTAGATCAGTTGGACTTAATTGATATTTACAGAACATTTCACCCCAAAGCTGCAGAATATACATTCTTCTCAAGTGCCCATGGGACATTCTCAAAGATAGACCACATGTTAGGACACAAAGTAAATCTCTACAAAATCAAGATTGAAATCATATCAAACAACTTCCCAGGCATGAAACTAGTAATCAATTACAACAAAAACACATAAAAATATTCAAAAACATGGAGGCTAAATAGCATGTTATTAAACAATGAATGGGTTATCAAGGAGATCAAGGAAGAAATTAAAAACTTCCTGGAAACCAATGAAAATGAACATACAACAACACAAAATCTATGGGACGCAGTGAAAGCAGTCCTGAGAGGGAAGTTCATAGCATTACAGGCCTACATCAAGAAACAAGAAAAATTCCTAATTGACTCTCTAACCCTACAACTCAAAGAACTAGAAAGTAAACAAAAAGAAAAACTGAGAGCAAGTAGAAGAAAAGAAATAGTGAAGGTCAGAGCAGAAATAAATGACATAGAAACTAAAAAAACAATTCAAAAGATCAATGAAACAAAGATCTGGTTCTTTGAAAAGATAAACAAGATTGATGGACCCTTAGCCAGACTCACCAAGAAACAAAAAGAGAAGACCCAAATAAACAAAATCAGAAACGAAAGAGGAGAAATAACAACTGACACCACAGAAATACAAAGGTTCATTAAAACATACTATGAACAATTATACACCAACAAGTCAGACAATCTAGGTGAAATGGAGAAATTTCTAGACACACACAGTCTCCCAAAAGTGAACTGGGAAGAGATAGAAAACTTGAATAGACCAATAACAACTAAAGAAATTGAAGATGTAATCAAGAAACTCCTAGCAAACAAAAGCCCAGGCCCGGACGGCTTCGCGAGGAAGTTTTACCAAACAGTCAAAGATCTAATACCCATTCTCCTCAAACTATTCCAAAAAATCCAAGAACACAAAAGACTTCCAAACTCATTTTATGAGGCCAGCATAATTCTAATTCCAAAACCAGATAAAGACACTAAAAAGATCAAAAACTACAGGCCAATATCCCTGATGAACACAGATGCCAAAATCCTTAACAAAATATTAGCAAAACGAATCCAGCAATACATCAAAAAAATTATTCATCTTGACCAAGTGGGATTCATCCCAGGGATGCAAGGATGGTACAATATCTGCAAATCAATAAATGTGATACACCACATAAACAAAATGAAAGATAAAAACCATATGATCATATCAATAGATGCTGAAAAAGCATTCGACAAAATCCAGCACCCATTTCTGATAAAAATTCTCAGCAATGTGGAAATAGAGGGATCATAACTTGACATAATAAAGGCAATATATAAAAAACCTACATCCAACATCATACTCAATGGGCAAAAACTAAAAGCATTTCCCTTTAGAACAGGAACCAGGCAGAGATGCCTACTCTCGCAACTCTCATTTAACATAGTACTGGAAGTCTTAGCTACAGCTATTAAACATGAAAAAAACATAAAAGGAATCCAAATTGGAAAGGAGGAAGTGAAACTGTTATTATTTGCAGATGACATGATACTGTACATAGAAAACCCTAAAGATTCCATAAAAAATCTACTAGATTTCATAAATGAGTTTGCAAAGTAGCAGGATACAAAATTAACATCAAGAAATTGACAGCATTCTTGTACACCAACAACGAACTCAATGAAAGAGAAACTAAAAAAGCAACCCCATTTACCATTGTGGCAAAAAAATTAAGGTTCGTAGGAATAAACTTAACCAAAGAAGTAAAGGACCTATTCGTAGAAAACTACAGGTCACTGAAAAAAGAAATAGAGGAAGATATGAAAAAGTGGAAGCATATACTTTGTTCATGGATTGGAAGAATTAACATCATTAACATGTCCATACTACCCAAAGCAATCTATAGATTCAATGCAATCCCCATCAAAATACCAACGTCATATTTTACAGAACTACAACAAATACTCCAAAAGTTTATATGGAATCAAAAGAGACCCTGAATACCTAATGCAATCTTGAAAAAGAACAATGTAGGAGGGATCACAATACCGGATATTAGGTTATACTACAAAGCCATAGTAATCAAAACAGCCTGGTACTGGCACAAGAACAGGCATATAGATCAATGGAACAGAACAGAGAACCCAGAAATTGACCCAACACATTATGCTCAATTAATATTTGACAAAAGTGGCAAGAGCATAAAGTGGAGTAAAGACAGCCTCTTCAATAAATGGTGTTGGGAAAATTGGACAGATACATGCAAAAAAATGAAGTTGGACTACCAACTAACACCATACACAAGAATAAACTCAAAATGGATAAAAGACTTAAATGTGACCCATGAATCCATAAAAATCCTAGAAGAAAATGTAGGCAACAAAATTTCAGATATCACACACAGCAGAATTTTCACTGATACAATGCCTAAGGCAAGAGAAACAAAGGAAAAAATGAACACAATGGACTACATCAAACTAAGAAGCTTCTGCACAGCAAAAGAGGCAACCATCAAAATGGAAAGGAATCCCACTGTATAGGAGAGCATAATTGCCAATGATACATCAGATAAGGGGCTAATTTCCAAAATATATAGAGTACTCATACAACTCAACAAAAGGAAGACAAAGAACCCAATTAAAAAATGGGCAGAGGAACTAAATAGACACCTCTCCAAACAGGACATACAAATGGCCAAGAGACATATGAAATAATGTTCAGTGTCACTAATCATCAGAGAGATGAAAATTAAAACAACTATGAGGTATCATCTCACACTTGCCAGAATGGCTGCCATGAAGAAATCATCAAACAAGTGCTGGCGAGGGTGTGGAGAAAAGGGGACTGTAGTACACTGCTGGTGGGAATGCAGACTGGTGCAACCACTATGGAAAACAATGTGCTGTTTCGTCAAAAAACTTAAAACTTGAACTTCCATTTGACCCAGTGATCCCACTTCCTTGGAATATACCCCAAGAAGCCCGAAACAGCAATTAGAAAGAATATATGCACCCCTATGTTCATAGCAGCACTATTTACAATTGCTAAGATCTGGAAACAGCTCAAGTGTCCATCAGTAGACGAATGGATAAAAAAGCTGTGGTACATATACACAATGGAATACTATGCAGAATACTTACATGGAATACTATGTAAGAAAGAAAGATCTCTTATCCTTTGAGACAACGTGGAGGGACCTGGAGCGTATCATGCTAAGCGAAATAAACCAGTCAGAGAAAGACAAGTGCCACATGATCTTACTTATTTGTGGAATATAATGAACAAAATAAGCTGAGGACGAAAATAGACCCAGAGACATGGAAGTAGGGTACAGACTGACAAACCTCAGAAGAGGTGGATGTGGGGGGAGGGAAGAGATAAACCACAGAACTTGTAGGCATGTATGCGTAAACAAGGGCATAGACAATAATGCTGGGGGAGGGTGGGATTGGGAGGAGGGTGTCAATGGGGGAAAAAGGGAGAAACATCTGTAACAAAAATAAATAAATAAATAAAAATAAAAAAACAAATATTCTTGTTCTCTTCTGTCAAGCTGCAGCCAGTAACTGATGCCAGACAGCTATCATCACAGGAAGCTGTAGTTACAGCCATGTACATGTGCTCACGTGCACACTACAAACAGAAGCAGGCTGGAGAGATGCAAAGCGAGAAAGAAAAACAACAATTTCTCTGACTACTATAGTGAGACCCGGGCAGAGTGGCAGCGGGCTGTCCTTGCTTCCTCTGCGCCCACAATGAGAGCAGACATAAAGGAGCCTAGGACATGTTAGGGCGGGTACAAGGGCGCCTGTTCAGACCCGAAACTTACAGAGACTCTCCTTCCAAGGAAAACACTAGAAATAGAAGAGCTCCTGTGTTTAGGTGCCACTGTCAGGGACCTGGCTCACAGCAGGCGCGGGGCCGCCTGTCCTCACAGCCCTCCTCTCTCTGCGACTCCCTAGTATGTCTCAGGCCTCAAGACGAGGACCCCATTCAAATTATAGGGTTCTGTCTTCTGAAATGAAAATGGAGACACAATATTGTTAGGGCCCAGACGGCTTGTTGATAGAGGCCGCGGCTCAGGACATGACCCTGGAACTGGCTGCGCAGGCGCAGACCACGTTACCCTTATACAAACATGACACAGCAAAGCTCAGGACGCAGGACCACGCGCTGTCTCTGCACTGCCCCGCCCAGTGTCCCGCCACCCGAGTCTGTAAAAGCCGCAGCTGTACTGAATAAAGCCCCTGCCGGTTGTTGACCCTCCTGATTGGGCTCCGCGTGCTTTCTTTACCTTGGGTGTCTCACCGCCGAAACCCCCTTGGAACCCCCGGTCTCTGACAAATATATAATTTGATCAGTGGGAAATAATGACAATGATTTGACTTAATTTAATCTCATGTAAGAAAGCATAATGGCCTTTGGGTTCAAGAAAATAGCCGGACCTGTTTTCCTTGTAATCTGTATGTCACTACCAACTGGAAACAGAATAAACATTGCAGCTGAATGTGGGGGCAAAATACACTGAGCGATGGGATCGCCGATCAAAAAGGGCTCTGCCCTGGCCGGTGTGGCTCAGGGGTAGAGCGTCTGCCCGCGGACCAATGAGTCCAGGGTTTGATTCCGGCCAAGGGCACGTACCTGGGTTGCGGTTTCTCCCCGGCCCTGGTCGGGGTCATGTGGGAGGCTAACCAGTTGATGTGTCCCTTTCACGTCGATGTTTCTCTCTCTCTCCCTATCTCTCCCTCTCTCTCTACTTGAAGATAAATTGAAAAAATATCCTCGGGTGAGGATTAAAAAAAAATAAAGTAAAACAAAAAGGGCTCTGTGTATCCTAATAATCTCAAATCGTAACCTCCCTGGACCACGCGCACATTGACAGTTTCCCCTGCTCTTGGGATTGAAGAAGATGCTGGTGCCCTGGCCGGTTTGGCTCAGCGGTCACAGCGTCAGCCGGCGGACCAGAGAGTCCCGGGTTCGGTTCCCACTAAGGGCATGTACCACAGTGGCAGTTTGTCCCCAGCCCCAGTTAGGGTTGTGTGGATGGCAACCACTCAATGTGTCTCTCTCACATCGATGTTTCTCTCTCTCTTCCTCCCTCTCTCCCTCCCGCTCTATCTGAAGATGAATGCAAAAGTGTCCTTGGGTGAGGATAAAAAAAAAAAAAGATGCTGGACTCACTGCACACAGAACCTGTGGAATAGTTACACGCAGAGCAAACCATGCCTGCTCCCTGCAAACTGAGGAAAATGCTGATTGCTTAGAAGCAGGATATTTACCGGCATTATAGTAAGAGTGTTGTTGAAAACTATTTAAATCTGATTTTTCATGTACAAATAGTATTACGGTGGCATAGCTATTCCAGATGCTGTGTTTATCATGGGACCACATCGGATTGGGAGGAAAGGGGCCTGGGCTCTGGGCATACACGACCGTGGGGAAACAACTTAGGCTGGTTGGGCCCCAGTTTTCTCACCTGTAAACTGAGTTATTGCACAAAATCAGGCTTTGGAAAGAAGAAATGTCCGCACTGCTTCATGAGATGGCTTGGGAGGTGCCACCTCAACCCTTCCCTGAAGCTTAATGGACCCACCAGCCTCTCTTCCCGTGAGTGGCTGTAGCTGATGCATTCCATTCTCTTTCAAGGACACTAAGACTTCTGTCCAAAGAAAAGCCGTTTCTGGAAAAGGCTGGTCACTTTCAGACTAACCAAGGACCTCAACATCATATACCATTACAAGGCAAGGCAGGTCACTAAATGTGTGACCAAATGAGGCCAGCCCTGATCAATAGAAAGTGGTGAGTTTTTGTGGCAAACTGAATAGCATGAGCTTCCATCCTAAACACATCTGGATTGAAACCTTTTAAGTTTGGGTGATGGCTAACCAGTTCATGTAATTCGAGTGAACTGAGCCCATTACCAAAGCTAGTTGGCAATCTCGGGACTGAGTGTTCTCCGAGGTCCCGGGCAATTGTGAAATTCTCTGGTCCAAATTAAGATGGATGTTGAGAAAGCGTGACTCCAAATTTACAGAGTCAGCTTTGACTCCGCACATGGCAAGTCCCGAATGCTCTTGCTAGGGAGGCCTGGCAATGCTTCCGGAAGTTTTAAGAAATCTGTTGGCTACTTCACTCTTCTGTTTTATTTCCTGCGATCATAACTGATGATTGATTTTCATAGCATCTCCTCTGTCTGCTGAACTCCGGTGGGAACAACAAGTGGCTGGATGTGCAGAGGACGAGGGCGTGGAGCCCGAGTGCAGTCACCCTCAGTTAAAGCGCGGGCTTGGCCACTGCTGGCCATTAGAGCCACAGGCGAGTTGTGTTCTTATACTAGCTCACAGGGCTGCCTCGAGATCAGAATGACTCAGTGCATTTAAAGTGCTGGACATGGGGTGTGACTCCTGGTAAGTGCACAGTAAACGCAGGGGTGGGCAAAAGTGTGTTAACAGTTGTTTGTATGGAAAATAATACAATAATTAATAAATAGTAATACAAGAATAAACTCTGTTTCATGCACTCACAACTGTAAACCTCCTTTTGCCACACCCTATATAAACAGGACCCAGCCCCTCCACACACCTTTGCGACAAGCAGACCCAGGTGGCCTGACTGCCCCTCCTACCTGGAAACACAGAGGAGTTTGAAGTTCTCTCAGTTCCAAGCTACAAAACTGTGCTCTGCCTCTATCTGAACGGCTGCTTTGCTGGAGTCAAGATACAGGAGCATTTTTCCACGTTGGTGAAGAAACACCATGCAATTATTTGGCTACCCCAAAGAACACGCATATAAGGCTGAGGCTGTTGACATGCAGGGAAAAGTGCTTTTCTTCTATGTTTGGTGTTAGTGGTAAAAAAAAAAACACAACAAAACGAAACATTGAAGAACCTTAGGAGAGTTCCATTTTCAGTGAGTGTAATTGACTTAATGAAGATAAAATGCACTTCAGACAAAACATGAGTTTAGCCCGATTGTTGATTTCACTTGCACTTGTAGACCTGAACCTATGATTTGGAGTCATAAATGGAAGTGAGCTGGGTTTATTATTGTCACTTGAGCATTATGGACCTAAAGGAGGTACAGTCTGCTCTCTGAAGGGAATCCACAGAACTTTGAGATAAATTCAATTCGTTGACTAGGCCAATAGATATACATCTAACAGAAACTGATACGTTTATGGAAATAATGTTTTTCTATTACCATTGTGGAAAGAAGTACACTCCGGGATGCCTACCAGGGTCGATGTAGGCTATGCCATAAAAAGATGCTCTTCCGGCTGCCCGAGGAGGAGCTGAAGCCAATGCAGACTTGCCTTTGTGTCGTAACAAAGGCTATGTTCTAAACCTGAAGAGTGATGGCTGGAATTTCACCTCAAGGATTATCTCTGTGACTTGGATAAATCCCTCAAGATTTCTGTTTTGACTCTGGGCCTCTTTAAGAGGTACATCTTCTGGAGAGTTAGTTTTCTCATCTGCATTTTGAAGACATTTTATTTCCTACATTGTGCTCCTAACTAAAGACGTTCTAGTCATTTCTGTGGTGATTTTAGAGTCCCAATAAAAACCGGGAGGCACACGATTCTGTAGAACATGATTCTTTTGGAATCTCAGGGAGTCCTGGCTCTCCTCCTGCCTGAGCCTGTCCCTGAGGTATATGCTATCGCACAGCAACACGTCCCTCTGTGTCTTACTGTTAACTGTACCGAGGCAGATTGATCTGTTTACTAGTTATTACTGGGATTTGTGTAGCTGTTTTTTGTGGCTGACCTGAAAAGTCCCATCTCCCTTTATATTGTACCAGACAGTTTCCTTGTCCCTGCCCTGGGGCACCATTAGAAAAGACAGGTGTGAGAAGTCTTTCAAAACGTACACAGAGAGCTGCAATGGTGTTCCCGTCAGTCCTCAGGTTTGTAATTAAATGAGCATAGTTTCCAACAGGAGGGAAGCCACTGAGAAATTAAAGGCTTTGAAAAGGGAAAGGCATTCACATATGTTGTTACAGAAAGTGTAAATTGTTCTTCAACATCTGTTTCTCCCCTTCTTCCACAATAATATGTCAGTGAATTTTCAGTTGGGCACATACCCAGAATAAAGACTTCTCTACCAGCTTTTGTCTGTGGCTCTGTGACTAAGGTCTGTTCAAGGAGATGTAAGTAGGGAGACATAAAAGCCTTGGAAAGTCTCTCTTAAGAGCTGGTGTGTGTGCCCTTTACCCTTTTCATTTTCTTCAGCTTTTCTTTCTTCCTGATGACTGGAATGTGGATGTGATGATTGGAGCTATAGCAGCCATTTTGGACCATGAAGTTACCTTGGACATGGAGGCCATATCTCACTGAATAACAAGACAGAAGCCAGGGATACAGGGACCCCATGGATTTTATGGAGCAGTATCACCATAGCTGCCCTGTACTGCCTACCTGTGAATTTAGATGTGAGAAGGAAATAACATTTTAGCTTATTTAAGCCACTATTATTTTGGATCTCTGTTCCTCAAAATGGAAACTTATTCTAACTTTACAAAAGTATACTCACCTCTCATGACAGTATGTGATATTAATGTAAAACCTGAAGCAGTTAAAATCATTTGTAGCAGGAAGCATGATATTTTGACAGAAGTAGTTGAGGGAGAAAGTCTAACAAAAATATTATCATCATGCCTCTATAGTGTGAATTTAATATAATATTTATTTAAGTATATCCGTGAGAAGTGATCAACCCCTAAAAAATTATTTTCAACTCAAAAACCAAATGTCATAAATTATTCTGCTCTCAGCCACATTCTGCTGAATAAGCCACATGGTCTAAGGTTTCCTTTTACAGAGGAAGAGCCCATCCCACAGAGAAGTAATAATAAACAAAATGTGAAGGACCTAAAGTGTAGCCTCTGAGAAACATTATCAGAAAGAGATGGGAAAGGGTCAATAAAATTCACCACCCAAATTGGGGCAATTACCTATATTTACCAACTCTGACCTGATAACATGATATTATATTGTCTGAAGGCAGAACTGAGAGATAACAAAGACTTAGGTATAGAAATTTCATGCTCAGAAATTACCGTTTGTTCTTCCCCTAACTTGACAGAGGAATCATTGACAATGTAATTGTATATATTTAAAGTGTACAATGTGATAATTTGACATACATTGCATTGTGGAATATTTACCAATATCAAGATAATTAACACATCCATCACCTCACATAGTTAACTGTGTGTGTGTGTGTGTGTGTGTGTGTGTGTGTGTGTGTGGTGAGAATAAGATCTGTCAGTAACTTTCAAGCATACAATAATACCACCATTTATTCTGTATTTCCGCCACGAGGAACTGCTCAATGTACCTCCTTTCAGAGAAGGACCACAGCTCTTCTGGGAGGTGGGCATTGTTATATCCATTTTACAGAAGAGGAACTAAGGCCCAGAGAAACTAAATAACTTCCACAGCCTCGAAGATCTCTTGCTACATGTTTGGCTTCTGTTAACGCTGTCTATAAGAGGCTATTCATTTCGCAGGAATTGGAGGAATCCACCAACCTATTCAATGTTAGCGTTTGCTAAGTAAAAATGATAGGTTTGCTACTCATCTGGGTACATGGAAATCTTTCATCATCAAAAGGCTTTCTATTACTTTACTAAGAGTTTGAATTTTATGATTCCATTGGCCATTGATGTTACTTCATACACCGTTCTAAAACACACACAATTTTAACCTAAGTGAGTAAATACAAGAGCACTGCATCTATCAATCACAATTTCCTAGTTTGACAATACGAGTTCCCATCTATTCACATAGGCACTTTGAAAACAATAAAGCCAGAAAGTGACCTACCTTTTGAGTGAGTAGAGCTTGAACAACTTGGTTGGCTACCTTTAAAAAATAATAAAAAAAGAGTTGTCAGTATAATTATGAGACTTTACACTCGTGGACTCTAATTTACCCATAAGTTTCCCACAGCTTGCTGTAGCTAATTAGCTCTTCATTTGCCTCTGTCCTCTAAGTCTAGGGGACCTGATTCTTTTCATAATAAGCCTATCCTTCTAGGTAATATTTTGTTTTTTCCAAAGGTGACCTTGTTGCTAATTAAGACAGTTATTCTGGAAAGAGCATTCATACCTTGCTTTCACATTTCCATATTTGAAAAAAATAATAGCCTTTCATATGTAAAGTACTCCAAGAAGGCTAAAAAATGATAGAATGCAAAACATGATCCTAATTATCTGTACACAGTTTCTACACTTTGCTGATTTACAATGACCTTTGCCTCTCCTTTCTACTTTTTTGCTGTGGGACCATTTCACTCATAAAATGACTTGCAGTAGAGATAGGCTGACTGGTGGAGAACAAGGACAACTCACTGCTTCCTATATGCTGTACCACCCCCCATCCACCCCTCGCCATGTCTCATTTATGCCATTCTTTTGTCGCTTCTACTTGTAATAGTCATCTGGTAGTTGTTTAGTCCAATATCCATTTCCCCTTCCTCCCAACTAACAACCCTAATTTTTGACTAGGCACATCAAACTATATTTCCCTGCTCCCTTTGTAACTGTTACTGTGTGACAATGTTCGGACCCATGAGTTATAAAAAGACTATTTTCTTGGGCTTATAGAAAGTCTCCAAGAAAAGGGGGCTAATCCCTCATCCTTTTTCCTGTCTGGGATATGAAAGTGATGGCTGGAGCTTCAGCAGCCACCTTGACAATGGAAGTTACATAATAAATATAGTTGGGCAGGAAAATGAAATGTCTTGATGAGCATGGAGCTGCACTGTCTACCTCTGAACTTCTATGTGAGAGGGAAATAAAATTGCCACTGTTATTTTGAGTTATTTCCAACATAAAAGCAAATGTAATTCTTATTAATATATTAACAGAACTCTAATTTTCTTCAGGTATCAGGCAGCTTGGGACAGTGAGAGATACTGAGCCCCTCTCAACCAAGAAGGCGACTCTGGATTAATCTAAGCCAGTCTTGGTAATTCCATTCCCTTATAATGACTGGCTTAAAAGTGGCCATGTGACACAATTCTAGCAGAGGGTCACATGTAAAACCACTAACATGTTCCTGGTATTTCAAGAATCTGGCATTTTCTCCAGATAACCACTCACAATTTCCATACCCATTTGTACTAAGATTTCCTTTTTACCTGCACATTTCAGAAACACTTCACACACACAAAAAATCATTTACTGAACTTCACCATAACCTTGCAGCTTTGTACCCAACATGGCTACTACTGATAAAATTGAGGTGGACAGGAAAATTATGTGATATTTTCCAGCCACTACATAAACATTTAGTGTATTAACTGAAACTGACAACATTAAAGATCAAGTCAGAATATTAAACTATCCTAGGTATAAGCTACTTCTGTTCATCATTTAATCTCTCATTTGTTCAATATAAATTTGTAGAGTATTTGCAAAGCTAGATGACTGTTCCTTGGTGTCAGAGCGCACATAGCTGGCAGGAAGTCACAAGGACACAATTACAACACAGTGTGATGAGCGTGTAGTCATCTTGGTACTTCTCACACTCAACCAAAGGCGGAGGGATCCATTTTCATCTTTTTCTCTTGAAAACAAATTTATTTTTGGTGATGCTAAACTGTGTGCTTGTATTCCTGTCGAGGATAGTGGAACAGATTATGGTAAGAATGTTTTCATGGAGCTTAATTGTTTCTTGACTCAAATACTTAACAACAGCCTATTGCCAGCAAGTCGCATAGAATACTGAAATGCAGGCTGCCATCAGCCTGTGGTGGGGAGGCATTCACGTCGCGGCAGTGAAGGACGAGAACCAGATTACATATCATTGATTAGCTGAACTGCATGCAGGAGAAAGATTGTTTTCTATCAGAAGCCTTTCCAAATTTATATTTTTGACATTAAGCGAAAGGGAAAGAGAGAGAGAGAGAGAGAGAGAGGGAGGGAGAGAGAGAGAGAGAAAGACTTTTATTGAAACTATAATTTTGAAGAAAAAGTATTTTGGGTTTTTTTTTTTTTTTTTTTTTTTTTTAATCCACACAAGTTAAAGAAGCATACCCAAGAACTATGATAGATCAAAAGAAACCATCTTTTCCTTAACTGGTACCTTTTCTTTTTCCTTTATCATTTCACTTAACATGATCCTAGATCACAATGGTGACAAATATTATGTAGCTCACACAAATTTACCAATAGCACAATCTTGAAAATCTTTCAGTTTTTAAACATTCATTCCAATTTGTAAGTAACTGAGAATTTAAAGTCAAACAATATATCATCTCATTTATTTTTGGCAAATAATAAAAAAAAAAAAAAAAAAAAACCAGAAGAATTGAACTAGTCATGCATCTTGAATCAGGAACAGTGGACCAAAGTTAATTCAGACCATCAATAATTTAATTCTTTTGGATCTCAAACTTTGGATTTGATTTACATTCTCATAAAACTGCCCAATATCAGTATTTTCTTTTCTTCCATCAAATTGGTCCCTCACTTAAAGCAGTCTGTGGAACAGCGGTCACATAAAATAGCTCTCCACATGATTTAGCAGGAGACATAAATGAATATCCTAACTGTAACAGCCGCGGGAGTAAATCCATTGTCTTTGCAATCAAGTATGTTGCCCTATAGGCTTAACAGACTCTATCGCTGACACAGTTCCCTCTGGAATGTACTTTGGACAATTGTTTGCTCTACCTGAAAATTGAACAAAGATATACAAATGCATTATTCTTTTTTTTTTTTTAACCAACTGACATGGGGTTTTATTACCCAGAAGGGCTCACAGGTTCTTTGCAGAAGAGCAAGCAGGTAGTACAAGTGCTTTTCTGGGTATTGCTGAAATAGACTTTCTAAGGACAGTGCCTGGGTTTCGTTACTACTGTTATCTACTAAGCTTCCCTGATGCATCAACAAAACAGTTGTTTGGAGCCTGGGACCTCTAATAGGTCACAAGATGTTCCCTAGAATGGACTCCTGTCCTCACCATAGCATTATACCTTTAGTGCTTAGGTTGCAAACAATCACACAGCCGCAGGCCCAGCTAATGAGAACAAATAACTTCCAGTGTCACCTGACAGCTTTCTTCTGCAAAGAAAGGAAAAATAGCTGCTAAACTGGGCCAGGGGCAATTGAGACACACTGAGCAAAGCTGACAGTCCCAAGCCTTTGGCTTGTGTGACAACCTCCCTTAGGCTCTCTGTGGAGACCACCTGGCTTGGCTCTAGCAGGCGAGCAGGGCTGTAGGTGAGACAGAGATGCCAAGGAGAGGCCCCAGGAACATCTTGCCTTTCCTCTCAGTAAGAGTTCTCGGACCCCTGGCTGGTGAGTATATACACGCGTCTTTGCTCTTCTCCCTGTCAGGTTCCCAGTGGTCATGATTCCTCTGAGCATTTGCCTGGAAGGGTGGGCACAGGGAGGAGGGGACAGGGCTATGGAGTTGTCAGTTATTTCATTGCAAATCCCCAGTGCGGGGCGTGCAGGAGGTGGCCAGTCGATGTTCTCTCTCATGGATGTTTCTATCTCTCTCGCTCTCTCACCCTTCCTCTCTCTCTCTAAAATCAATAAAGAAAAAAAAAAAAAAACAGTCCCTGAGGCTGAATGAGAAGCCCCACCTGGGAGTTTATTCAGAGAAGGAACAAATTCTTACCACTTTTGGAAGTCAGCCCAGGGCTGGGGGGTTGGGGAGGCGTGAGGAATTCAAAAGGTGTGTGTGTGTGTGTGTGTGTGTGTGTGTGTGTGTGTGTGTGTGTGTGTTTATTGATTTCAGAGAGCGGAAGGTAGAGTGAGAGACAGAAACATTGATAAGACAAAACATCCATTGGCTGCCTCCTGCACACCCGCCACTGGGGATGAAGCCAGCATCCCAGGCATGTGCCCTGACCAGGAATCAAACCCTAGACTTCCTGGTGCACGGGATGATGCCCAACCAACCATGAGACACCGCTGGCCTTGTGCTTTGACAGTCCTCTCTTCTGCCTGATAGGCTCACTTTCATCCTTCTACCTGCTAGTTTATCATGCAAAGCCATGGTCAAGTCAGTGAGTTAATTTAATAATTGGTTGAAAAAGCACAAGTTCTGGAAAATGTGCTTTGGAGAAGGTTTCTATGCTTTTTTGTTGTTGTTATTAATACTTATACGAGGATATTTTTGAGAGAGAATAGAGGGAAGGAAGGGAGGAAGGGAGGGAGGGAGGGAGAGGGAGAGGGAGAGGTAGAGGGGGAGAGAGAGAGAGAGAGAGAGAGAGAGAGAGAGAGAGAGAGAGAGATTGATGTAAGAGAGACACATGGATTGGTTGCCTCCCACATGACCCCATGACCCCAGCCAGGGCCGGGATCAAACCTGCAACCCAGGCACATGCCCTTGACCGGAATTGAACCTGTGACCTTTCAGTCCTCGGGCTGATGCTCTAACCACTGAGCAAACTGGCCAGGGCGGTTTCTTAGGCTTTTTAGCTTGGTTTATTGTCCTGATGAGCATTGGGCCAAATCACAGGAAAGCCTCGGGTTCAAATACTGCATGTGTTGATGTTGATGATACACTGATATGTGCAGGTGGGAAGGTCAGCCTCTAAGTTGTGCAAAATGCACAAGATGATGGACAGAACCAAAGAAACCACTTGGACAACTCCTGATATAAAGCAGTCACCCCATAAATGTTAAATCTGCATTAACTCACTTAAACTTCAGAGAATAAAATGCATTTTCAGGTAAGCAGTTAAGAAAGAATGGTTTGAGAATAAGGGATTTTATTTGTAAAAGGGCGAAGTGCATGTGTATGTGTGTGTTTGCATGTGTAATATGAATGTGTAAGTATAAATCAATAAGCACCTATACTATTTACTTAGCCTATAAACAAATCCTGTAAAATACTGGGAGTGGGAGAAATTCATTTAAACATATATGTGGTATTTTAGGGGAAACTAATGTGGAAATTAATTTGCAGCTGGTAATCTCCATTCATTTAGTCATTCAACAAACATGCCTTAAGTAGCAGGTAGGAGCCAAGAGGTGTGCTGGGTCTTGGAGAAGTCCTGGTGACGAGAACAGAGGTGCTGCCTCATTGCAGTGCAAGTCTGGGGCAGGCACAAGGAGTAGACCATCTGTGAATGTCATGATTCTTTCATGAAATGAGCGTTTGCCATGTGTGAGAGCCATAAGCAAGATCACCTTCCATCTACATCTATCAGGACTTTGATTTCAAAGTAGACACAGGGACCAGATGTGGGATATGCCGTGGGAATGTCCTGATAGTGATTCCACAGTCCAGTCTCCTTCTGCCTTTATTTAGCCCTTGTTTAAAGGAAATTCTGGTGGTTTTCTTTTCCTGAACGACATCCAGAGGCCTAGTTTCCCTGCCCTGTGCCCTGAAGTGAGGCGCAGAGAAGCCGGGAAGAACTCCATTGGCATCCTCGCCGACTGCGCGGAGCTCGAGCCAACTTGGACGGTCTGAAGGCAGGCAGGTTCTCCAACTTCTGTGTGCAAGAGCCTGGCCTCGGAAGTGTGTTGACATTGCCAATTCCCTCACCCCTCCTTCTGCTTGAGAAGGGCTGCGTGGGGTCTGAGGTTCTATATTTGTAGCAATCACCACACATTTTTCTGACAGAGAAGGGGCCCAGAACGCCCCCGAAAACACTGCAATGGGGTTTATGTTTGCTTCCTCTGACACTGTGGAGGAATTGGAGATAACCCACAATTTCCCCGTGGTCTGTTGTTCTTCCATCATATTCCAGTTCAGTGGAGCTCTCATCACGGAAACTTTCTAAAAGTGCCTTGTAAGACACAGCATTCAGAAAACCTAAGGGTGGTGGTTCTTCATTGCGGCTGAACATTTTAACCCCTGGGGTACAATAAAAAATTCTAATGCCCAAGCTGCACTCCAGGCCGGAATCAGATCAGTCTCCTGGGAGGGGCCTGGACAGCAGTATTTTTAAAGTTTCCCAGGTAAGCCCAATGGGCAGGTAAGGGCAAGAACCATATGCCCTTCTTGATCCCAAATGTTACTTGCTCCAGCTTCTGCTAAAGATCCCTTTCAGTTCCTCCCTGCACGGCCCGCCTGATACCCACCGCTCCTCCTGCCCTCTGGTGACTGCTGTAGGTCCTCCAAGTCCCCAGTGCATGTCCCCTATGAGTTCCCCTCACATCAGTCCTCACCCCCTCACTTCTGCTAGGCTGGAGGCCCCTTGAGCTCCCAGGGCCTGGGGGAGGTTGACTCCCAATAAAGATGTGTAGGTCACAAGTGAATCCATCTAGATGCAAGGCAGCTGTTTGAGGATATGCTATTTTACTTATTTGATGTATCATTGCACTTCTACATCGGAATGAATTGGCCTTAAAAGAACTGGTCAGGGCAACACTGAGAATAAACAGCAATTCACTGCTTGTCAGTGAACTTGTCTGTCAAACAGCTAGACAAAGACATTAGACTCAAACAATACAACCCGATCCCCCAAGGAAAGTCAAGATCAGTCCTTGGTTTTGCCTTTGTGTTGCAAGGTGAGGAGATGAGGATCTAGGTAGCAGCAGAGGTGATGAGGAAGTGGTGAAGCATGTGTCTGCCTAGCAAAGCCCGTGTGTGTGTGTGTGTGTGCGTGTGTGTGTGTCCATCCATGGATGTGGGCCTGTTTCCTTTTGAATAAACACACCCTCTCATTAGAACACACAGAGGGAATCTCTGACTTCTAAGTGTTTTCCTCAAATCCTCAATATATTCTTCATTTCCCAGAAAATAACAAGTATTACAAAAGGAACTGAAGAACATTTCAAATTTGTTTTATCCATCTGTGTATGTTTTTCTGAAACCCACCAGCAAGGAAATAACTTACAGGAGACCTTACCTTGTTAGTTTGTCTAATTAGTATAAACAGCCTTGAAAAGAATTTCCAGTTGGCATTATTACTACATTCAAGTATCCCTTTGAGAGTCTTCTCTTACTATGCATGGAAATGGATTGTCTACCCTCGTGCAATTAGTTACAAAACAACTGGCATGTGTAATCAGAGGCCAGTGTTCATGAATACAAAGCATTTGTATTGCTCAAAGGTGCTTCTTTGTTGCAAATCACCTCTTTGGTAACAGTTAATGTTTGCAATTAAGAACAGAGGAAAACTCCCTCTAAAAAATTCTGTGTTTGGTGAAAACTTCCTATGAAATCATTTTGTGGGTGAAAACGTATGTTCTGCCCAGCACATTCTGATGAAACCTTCAGAATATATGCATAGGGTACATAAGGAAATCAGAATACAAGAAATTTCCTTAGAGAAATGCTGTGAGCTTTCTGATTGTTGGGGAGGGGTGACTTGCAGCACTGAATTGCGACAAATAAGACGTTACTGTGGTATGATTCCAATGAATTTGACTTCTGAGTGTGATTCCTACGAATTTGACTTCTGAATACAGATGAAGTCTCATTGGGTATCTCTGTGCAGGCTAAAGTAAAAATTTGCTGATCAATACTGCAATATTGCTTTCTTTAAATATCCTTGGGTCTATTTGGTCTTTCTTGCCCTAAACTCTGGTTGGACCAAAAACCCGGGGAATAGGGGTAAGAAGTGCTAAACTGGTCTCCCTAGACTCTGAGTTATCATTTTCCCTTTTATGTCAACTTTAACTTGGACATTGTAAAGACTGCTGAACCTTTTTAAGTCCCGACAGGGCAGAGAAATGCAGACGTCATTTTGAGTCACTGATATATACAGCTGCACATATCAAACAATTAAAGTATTAAATATTAAACAATTAACTTTTTTTTTTTCTGGGGACCTTTTGAGGGTTCTTCACCACATATAGTAAATGAAATGCAAAGTGGTGTGTGTTATGAGGACAGTGACTCTCCACTGCACGTCACCTGGGCTTGCTGACGCACAGATCACCTGCCAGGCCCACTCCCAGTGGCTCTGAGTCTGTAGGTCTGGGGTGGGGCCTGAGCATTTTCATTTCTTTCTTTCTTTTTTAAATTGATTTTCCAGAGAGAGAGAGAAACATTGACATGCTGTCCCACTTAGTTATGCACTCACTGGTTGATTCTTGTAAGCGCCCTGACCGGGGAAGGGACCCGAAACCTTGGCGTGTCAGGACGCTGTTCTCACCAACTGAGCTAGCCCAGTTTGCATTTCTAACAGTTCCCAAGTGAGGCTGATGCTGCTGGCCCAGGGATGACCTTCGAGAATCACAGATGCAGGGAAACACCGAGCTCGGGGACCTGAGGGGGAGCCGCCTCCAGCGTGAAGGGGGAGCCGAGTACGAGGTGATGATGTCAGAACTGGGATTTGAGCCCGTGTTCTTTACAGTATAACCCATTGTCTTATGGGACACTGGGGGCGTGGGGTGGGGGTGCTGTCAGGGGGAGGACAGGGGAAAGAAAGATCAAGAGGAGTTTGTTGGAAAAGGTTTTCCCAAATCTTAGTGAGGAGAAAAAGACTGCAGATACATTGCTGGTTTCCACTGATAAGCTAATGGAACCCAATTAAACGTAGTTTTCTTATTTTCTTAAAATCTGTGTCAGCCACGTGGTAAGCACTCTCAAACTGAATCTACTAGAGGAATATGTGCAAGTTTTATGGTAGTGGATAGACAACTCAAAAAGTCATCCCATTAATTAATAACTGTAGTCACCAACGTAGTCTCAGATGAGAGTTCGCGGCGAGGTGAATGGCCAGCGGCTGGATGGCAGGTAGGACCGGCCGCACGCTCTGACAGGGGGGACACGAGGCTGCGGGACGGCTGGGGAGAGGAGCCCGGCACAGCTTCCAGCTCCCTCACCTCTCCGGAGTTCGAAACGCCCACCACGTCCACCTTCATCTCCCCATTACCATCAGATATTATTTCTCAAGTTTACTCATGCATGGGCCCTGTCTTCTTCCATTCTGCTCAAATTTTCTTCTTCACTTCCCTTTCTCTTCCTGGCCTGTTCTCAACATGCTGATTTTTCGCTCTGGCTGACAGCTGTGCACAGGGCCCCACCGGTCTGTGGGGTTCAGCGTTTTCAGCAATGGCATCCTGGCGAGAGCAGAGGCAGGTGCCCAGACGCTGCCCTCGCAGGCTGGGGGGGCACTTGCTGGACAGAGGAATTCATCATGCAGGGAAGCACACCCCAACCGTGACCCAAGAATATCAAACAACAACGAAAGGAACTTGCAGATGCCTGTATAACTGAGCTGGAAGAGGGGGAAGAGGGAGGGGAAGGGGAAGAGAGGCTGACGTTCCTTCGCAATGTGCACGTATTTCCAGCCTCCCTTCGGAGGACCAGATGCCCCCGTACCGTGGAGGCTGGCGATGGACACATATTAAGATCTGACTAAGGAAATTCCGAACAGTGCGGCCTCTTATCAAGGAGCTCTCCATTCCACTCACCTCATCAAGGCATCTCTCATACTGTTCCCTTTGATTCTCATTTTCCAAAGCCAATGCTGAATTCTCTGCCTGCAGTGAGATACAAAAATAATACAAATAAATCAATGAAATGTTATATTGTGTGACAACGTAGTCAATGCAGTTATGAAACATACCTCCTCAGGATCCAAAACAACTTTGAGAAGAGCCTTTGACAAGTTTGCTCTAAGTACCATATAAATATCTCAGGGACGACTTCTGTCTTATCTTCTTGTTTCACAAAAATACATTACCATTTAAAGTAATGTAAAACTCCATATTCTGCACAGGTAGGAAATCAGATCATGGCCTGATGGGAGAGTGTTCTATAAAAAGATTACAATGTTTACTTCATTCTATGAAAATGTAAATGTAAGAAATGCCTTAATCCACTTCATCAAGACCTGTCTCAGCTTCATGGCCCAGTATCTGTGCAGGCCACAGAAGAGGATCTTGGGTAAACTGACGAAAGCACAATACCGAATGCAAACTAAACATGTCGTTTTTCTGGTTAATCAATGACCTTTGCACATAAGGATGTAATGAGACATGTAAGAATTGGATTATACTCAAGAGTGCTTTCCCCTGTCTCTCTCATTTTAGAATTATTGCTTTTCTGTTCCTGGGAGCCACGCGGGTACCTGAATGCTGCTATACCCATTACTATAAGGTACGAGGTTAAATATGGTTACACGGTTACTATGTGGGATAATAAGGGAAGAAGTAATCAGAATAAGCACGTTAGATTTTAGGAGGAGCTTGACGTGGAGGCACAGGACTGCCTTCTGCACCTGGTGACCTGAGTCCACTTCTGCCACTGTTGGCCCCAGCCTGAATTCTGAATTCTGCAAGTTAACCTTCCCCATGTGTATGACAGTGACCACCTGCCCCACTCCCTGAAGCAGACAGGGCTCTGCCAGCCCCATCTCTAGAAACTCCTTGATACTGGGGCGGGGGTGGGGTGGAGACAGAGCCCTGAAACAATTCTTTCAAAATCATGGTATAATTTTTAGGTGGTACATAGATCAACATTTTCCCTTTATAGTTTCTTCCTAATAATTATTTTAAAAATTGTATTTGAAAATAATTTCAAACCTACAGATGATTTGCAGGAATAGATTCATCAACTGTTAACATTTTGCTACATTTGCTATATCATTCTCTTTCTCTTTCAGTCTTTTTCCTGACACTTGAGAGTAAGTCACAGACATGATGCTCTTTATCCTTAAATACTTCTATATATTTCCGAATAAAAAATACATTCTCTTATACAACCACAGTTTAGTTTTGAAATTCAGGACACACAACATTAATACAGTTCCACAATCTAATCTATAGTCCTTATTCCAATTTCATCCATTGCCCCAGTCATGTCATTATAGCACATTTCTTCTAGTTCCATGCCTTGCATCTATTTGTCATTCATCCAGGTCCTTTAATCTGAAATAGTTCCTTTATCTTTCATGCTATTGACTCACCCTTTCCTCCCTTCCTTCCTTCCTTCCTTCCTTCCTTCCTTCCTTCCTTCCTTCCTTCCTTCCTTCCTTCCTTCCTTCTTTCCTCCCCTCCCTCTCTCCTTCCCTCTGTCCCTCCCTCCCTCCTTACATTTTTACAAAATTAGAGGCCAATTATTTTCTGGAGTGTCCCTTTCTTTGGATTTATTTCAACTTTCCTCATGCACACCTGGCAGGAGTAGCGGGAAAGTAACGCTGGGTCCTTCTCGGTGCGCCGCATCAGAATCCTGTGATGTGCACATGTCTTGTTCTTGGACAAGTTAACTTCAATCACTTGGTTAAGGAGGGACCTGCCAAAGCTCTCCAATACGAAGTTACTTCTTTCCTTTTACAGTTAAAAAGCAAATCGTGGGGAGGTATTTTGAGATGATGAAAGTAGCTCAGTTCTCATCAAACTTTCATCTACTGATTTTAGCAACCATCAAGGAGTCTTCCCTGAATCAGTGATTACTTTGTTTGCAAATGATGACTTCTACCATTTACCTACCTACATTTTTGAGTTTTTATTCCATCATAAAGAAGTGCTTTTCCTATTCATTTATCAGTATGAACACACAGATTCTTATATTATTGAAAGGGTTATAAATTATTACTGTCAGTATTTACTTTGATGATCAAATTGCCTAGCTTTGAGAAGGTGAACCCCTTTAGGCTGTATCCTTTCTGACCTGTTTCCATTATTTAAAAAACACTTTCTTCCTTTTTTGGCACACGGGAATGTTTCAGGTGCATTTGCTTTTTCCTTGCCCCATTCCCGAATTTGACCATTTCTTCAAAGAATCCTTCTTCCTTGAGGAGTGATATTTGGAAACTAAGGTGTGGCTATTAATGTGTGCCAATTGCTATGGAGAAGTCATTGCTTCCTTCCTACACACACACACACACACACACGCCTCTCAACCGCCACAGAACAAATAATTCTTCATTTTTCTATTTGTATCTTCCTTTTTCTAGCACATGGGCTGCTAAGATCATACTCATTTCTACAATCCTACAGTGCATACAAAAATTTTTAACACCAAAAAATAGTATTAATAAGAATTCACAACTTTTTTCTTTTTCAGAATGAAGTTACATAGTAAAAATACTGTGATAAAAAGTTACTAGATTGGTATCCCCCAACCTCAGTGTGGTTATGCTATTCATTTGGAATTTAGTTCACTTATTTGTTTCTGATAGTATTTAATTTATATATATATCTTCAGATAGAGCGGGAGGGAGAGGGGGGGAGAGAGAGAGAGAGAGAGAGAGAGAGAGAGAGAGAGAGAGAGAAACATCGATGTGATAGAGAAACATCGATGTGAGAGAGAAACATTGACTGGTTGCCACCCACATGATCCCAACCTGTGCCGGGGACAAACTGCAACCAAGATACGTGCCCTTGGCCGGAATCAAACCAGGACTCTTTGGTCCACGGGCCGACGTTCTAACTGCTGAGCCAAACCAGCCAGGGCTGATAGTATTCAATTTCAATCTCTCCTCTTCTTGTTGATTGCATTTTATTTTTTAAACATGAGAAAACATTAACATGTTAAAGTCAAAACCACACGAGAAGGCACAGTCAGCGAGGTGCCTCTCCTGCAACCCCCTTTACATCCACACCTTGCAGGTTCGTTAACACTGCTCATTACTCCTTTTTGTCTTGCTTATTTGTCACGAGCTAGTGAAAATCATGTCCCTCCTCTGACATGTGCAGCAATACCCCTCCCCCGTCCACCCACTGTCCAGTTGCATTCTTCCTACTTCATGAGAGCACGTCACGGTCACGGGCTGTTCTCACTCTCACCTCATCCCCGTTTCAGCCTCTTTAACGGGTGACACCTGGGGAGGCTGGTCTTCTACGTCTCTATTATTTCTATAGCGTCATAACATTTCCCCTCTTCCTTTCCTTCACAACCACATTTCGGAATGGCATCTCCCCTTCTCTCTTTGCTTCCTTCTCCCCAGAAATGTTGCCTCTCTGACAGTCACGCAGGCCCCACACACACGCAGCCCTGCCCAGAGCCACATGGGAACCAGCCGTCCCCACCTGAGGTCAGCACTGAGCATGTGCTGTGGAACCTTCTTCTCTGGGGTGCTTCCCCCACCCTCGGCGGCCACCCTCCGGGACATACAAGCTTGCAGCCACAATTCTGTGGGTATTTGATGTTTAGTTTTCTACTCAGAGGAACCTGAAGTTCTAGTGTTCTGTTTTCTGGTAATGCGAAGGCATGGGTTATGTGTGATTTTATTTGTGTTCCTAATGATTTTATTTTTTTTTTCTTCAGATGTATCATATGTTTCAGATTTAGGCCAGTTTGTTACTTAGCAATGAAACTGGTGAAGTGGGTGAACTAGGGTGGGGCACAAGAAGTGAGGAAACACGTCGAGGGGGAATCTGCTCGGAGGTGCTCTTCCCCAGATCGTCTGGCCCTCACTCAGTTTGAGGCCCAGGGTTCAAAGCCCTGTTTCTTCTTCGGGTTTCAGTTCTAATCTTGGCTGCGACCTTGTCCTCTGGGCTCAGACCCCTGTTTCAGCAACACTCCCAACGTTTCTGTCCCTGAGGGGAGATTTCGCCATGTTTTCTCCATTCCCCTCATGGACAGATGTCTGCCACACAGCCTGATCCTCCTGCACTCTTGCTGGTTCTCTGTTTGAACTTCTGAAGAACTGGTTATGCACAGACTGCTTCCTCTCTCCACTCCCCACCCAAACCAGACCGAAGGTGTTTGCCGGCCTGTTGCTGTTTCCTTCAGGGATTGCTTCAGCCTGTCACACTGAAGCTGCTCTAACCTCTCCTTTCCTTACGCAGCCCAGATGGGAGGGCTGGGCCCAGGTTCCAGTTTCATTCCACTGAGTTTACCTGGCAATGCCAGCTTGTGCGACCTTTAGCAAGTCATTCAACCTTGCTGGGTTTACGGTTCTTTAGCTAATATACAAAGGAAACAACCTCGCCAATCTACAAAGTGACTTCCAGTTCAAATATTCGGATACCATGATATGCAGGGAAACCGCTGAATTCCAATTCTATAAGCCCACTGCTTTCTTTCTTAGGAGAAATTTAGCTTTTGCAAAGTCTGCTGGTTTTAGTGAGGCAATAGCACAAAGGATAATGGGAAGAGATAAAGGAGAGAATAGCAATGCCGGTTTACATTGTTTTCACTTTAAATGTCTTGGAAAAAATGGGAAAGGAAATAAAGCTGAAAATGGGAATTTATATGGGATGCCTGTATTTGCTGCTACCCACAGTATCACATTGCAATAACACTACCTTCGATCTGTTCAGATAATTACCGTCATTACACCGTTTAGTTGCTTGCCTCACATTTACAGCTCTGACAATCTATTACAGGCAAGTAAATTAGATACCTAAAGGGTGCTGGTGAAGACACACTAGTCACATTTATGGTTAACGTGTTCGGTTACAGAGACCAATTTAATTGATATAATCCTACATATCCCAGGGGACAATGGAGATATTAACAATCATGCCAGTGAAGTTAAAATAATCTTGAACTCATGATTTTCTTTAATCCATTGCATTTGTTAGAAATTCAGGATTAACCTGCTACTGACATGAGGCAACAGGGGGAAAAAAAAGATGAAAAGAAACCCCTTAATTAAATGTGATTTAAAGAAACAGTGAATATTTGTATGGCAGGGATGGGAAGGGATAAGGCAGCGAGGGAAAGAGAAAATGTGGGTGTTACTACTGAAAGTTACAGAAATGACAACACAGGCTTCTCCACCTTAACTAAGTATGTTATTAAATCAGTACACCCAGAGGGTGCAATTAGAGCACCCGCATGAACACACAATGTATCTCTGTGTTCTCTTTGTATTCTGCAGCAATCCAAACCTGTGCCAGACTGAGGCCAGGCTTTAGAAGGTCTCTTGCTCTGTGGGTTTCTGCATGACTCCCAACTTAGGGATCTAAATACGTTTCTGATTTCATCTTTTAATGGTTTCAAAGTCTTTTTGTCCATTTTTTTGCTGCTTGATGGTACCTGCCATCTCTCAAGTCAGGCCCAGCCCTGCTTCTCTCATGAAGGTCCAATTCTCATTCCCCAGGCTGCACCCTTGGTTCTGCTGCTCTAGCCGGGAATGTACTTCCCTTCCCCATTGGCCTTCCTATAGTCTACCAAATTTTTGTGGTCTGGCTCAGATTTGAATCTAAAATACTTAAATGGGGGCATATATTTAAATTTAAAAGTAATTTCAGATGTTCAAAAGGAATTTGAAACCATTGCAAAGAATTTCCTGACTCTCCCCTCTGTCCAAAGGTTGTCTTACCACTCTTGCCTTATCAATGGTTTTATACCTCTCTATAGCCAGACACATTTTACAAAGATCAAGAATGTTTGTGAGTAAGGTGTAGACATGTTCGCCTTTACTCCTTAACATTATGCAGTATATTTTCTAAAAAATAAATTTTCTTATATAACCAAAATATATAGTTATCAAATATCAGAAATTAACTCTAATTTAATACCTAATCTCTACAGACTTTGTTCAAACTTCACTCATTATCCCTCTAATGTTCTTATCTAGTCCAGGATTCAGTCCAGATTCACAGAGCTGCATTTAGTCCTCACTTCTCTACAGTCTCCTGTAATATGGAAGAGTTCTTCGGTCTTTCATGACCTTAACATTTTTTCAAGAGTACAGGCTGGTCATTTTGTAGAATTTCCTTTCATTTGAGTTTGTTTGATGTTTCTTCACGGTTAGATTAAGTATTTTTGGTAGGAATACTACACCAGTAATATCAGGACCTTCTCAGTACATCATATCATGGGGCACATGATACCCATTCATCCCATGACTGGCATGTCAATTTTGATCACTTGGTGAGGTTCGGATCTGCCAGATTTCTCCACTAAAAAGTTATTAATTTCCCTTTATAATCAGTAAAGGTTGTCTAGAAAGTTACTTCAAAAGTATGTAAATATGCAAAGTCTTTCAGATTGTGCAAATATCTGAATATCCATACTTCTATTCATTAATTTTAGTATCTATTGATAATTACAGCAGTGATTACCAAATAGTGATTTTTGTCTTTAAATATTTTTTATTTTTAATTATCTACATACAATACATTGTTATAGTGGTTTCAGGTGAAACATAGTGATTAGACATTTATACAACTTACTACTAAGTGATCACCCAGTAAGTCTAGTACCCTCCTGACACCATTCATACTTACTACAGTAGTATTGACTATATTCCCTATACTGTACTTTACATCTCCATAACTTTCTTTTATAACTCCCAATTTGTACATTGTAATCCTTACCCCTGTTTCATCCATTTCCTCAACCCTACTCCTCTCTAGCAACCATGAAAATATTCTCTGTATCTATGAGTTTGTTTCTGTTTTGTTTGCTCATTTATTTTGCTTTTTAGATTTCATATATATGTGAAATTGCATGGTATTTGTCTTTCTCTGTCTGACTTATTTCACTTAACTTAATACCTTCTAGGTCCATCCATGTGTCGCAAATGACAAGATTTCACTGAGTAATATTCCATTGCATGTAAGTACCATATCTTTATTCATTCATCTATTAATGGACACTTAGGCTGCTTCCATATCTTGGCTATTATAAATAATGATGTAATGAACATAAGGATGTATATATCTTTTGGAGTTAGTGTTTTGGGTTTCTTTGGATAAATACCTAGAAGTGGAATTGCTGGGTCCTTCTTTGTCTCTTGCTATAGCCTTTAAAGTCTATTTTGTCTGATATAAATACTGCTACCCTAGCCCTTTTGTTTGTTTGTTTCCATATGTATGAAGTATCTTTTTCATCCTTTTACTTTCAGTCTGTGTGTCTTTCAGTCTAAAGTGGGTCTCTCGTGGGCAGCATCTGATAGGGTTCTGGTTTTCTTATCCATTTAACCACCCTATGTCTTGATTGGAGCATTTTATCCATTTACATGTAAGGTAATTACTGATAGGTATGTGATTATTGCCATTTTATTATTCACATTTTAATCTTTTTTCTTTCTTCTTCTTAATGAAGTCCCTCCAACATTTCTTGCAATATTAGTTTAGTGGTAATGAATTCCTTTCGCTTTTTTTTGTCTGGGAACCAAATAGTGATTTTTAAATTCCATTATTCTTCCCATGTTGATTAGTTTGAGCTCCATCATAAGAAAGTGCCATATGTTTTAACAATTAATTTTAATACCTTCGCCCGGCCAGTGTGGTTCACTGGTTGAGAGTCGACCCATGCACCAAGAGGTTGCCGGTTCGATTCCTGGTTAGGGCACATGCCCAGGTTGTGGGCCCGATCCTCAGTGGGGGGCATGCAGGAGGCGGCCACTTGATGTTCTTTCTCATCGATGTTTCTATCTCTCTCTCCCTTCCTCTCTCTCTAGAAATCAATAAAGAAAAAAAATTATAATACCTTCAATTGAGGTTAATAGTTTTATGAGTCTTACTACTCTCTTCCATCTAGACTGTAAGCCCTTTGAGATAGGAATCATACCTTATATGTCTCTTTTCAAAAGAATAAGATTGAATTGAGTGCATTTTTACTATAGTGTAGGGTGACTACTAAAACTCATTTTGAGTTTGTATTTACTTGATATCGATGAGTATACGCAAGGAGCGTTTCAGGCACTTTTACCTATGTCCTCTCAGTGGAGGTCATACACACACATGTGGATACATTCTGATGTATCTTTTTTACAATATCATAGATGAATGAGAAATTCAGCAAGTGATAAACAATTTTTACTCTTGGCATATGTCAACACTAATTTGATTTGTTAATGGTGTCTATAGTTTCCAAGCAAAAAACCAGTATTCATCATCTGACACATTTTGACAACTGGCAGAATATTTCAAGTTTCTACTTCTCTATATTGAGCAGTGTGGGAGAATTTTAAATGTTAATTGCACTCATCACCAGTATTGTCATAGTGGTAGATTTAGGTGAACTAGAATATAAAGGGTGACCACAAAGAAGGAAATAGTCTAGTAGAAAAATAAATTAATCTCTCATATTGAAAGCTATAATGCAACAGGATCAGAGGAAAAAATAACTAATTTTGGGTAAAGTAAAAAAGATATTCCTTGAAGAGCTGATCTTGACCTTTGATTAAGCCTACTCAATAGGCATTCAAAACAACAATAAAAATCCTCATTAAAATGAATGAAAATGATATATTTTTGAACAAAATACCAATGCAATGACATCTGACTTATATTAATTATCAAAAAATAAATTATCCAACCATGCTAGAAAGTGAATGATGTCAAACAGCAGCCGATGCCCACTGAAGAGAAAATCTTGGGTTCAAGAATGATGAAAAAGAACAAAGAAATGTGCAAACAAAAGCATTAGAAACTGAGCAGGGGTAGAGTGGTGTGGAGTAAAAAAGAAGGTGGAAAGAGGAGGATGTTGTCTGAAGGAAAAAAGAGAGCGAGAGAAGAAAAAAGTCCACTTCCTATAACAACAGGCTGCATCGCTCTGACTAATACTGGGTTTCTCAGAATGACATCTTCTCCGTGAGCTGAAAACCCTGAGCAGAGCAAAAACAGGCCGGAACAAGGCTAGGATAAAGGTATTTCTCTAAAATCACAGTTTGGCCCCAAAGTGTGCTTCTTGATGACTGCCACCCTAAATCGGAGTCCTGTGGTACTCTATTTAAATAACTCACTTGCCAACTACATGGCCCTCTTAACAACTTCAGACTGTGGGCCATGGAATTTCAGATTCAGCTGTCCAAGCAAACCATCGAGATTCCCCAAATACCCCGAATTACATGGTCTGCTCTGTTTTAAAAGCTGTCTAAAATCATTATGAGGAGAAAGAATCATGGGAGGGGTTAAATGTGTCATCAAGTACGCCACCCGAGTGTGCAAGTTTTAATCTTATAGAGTTATAGAAAGCCCGAGTATGAAGGACGCTGAGAATAGAACCTATATATTGAGGTTCCTCTCCCTTTATCATCGTCAAATAAAATTTATGGGGTCTTTGGACCATTCATCTTGTCATGTGTGGTCACTGTAAAGGCTGTGTGAGGAACAGTGGGTATTTCTCACTGATTGTGTTTAAAAGCTACAGTCTCCAAAACCAGGCAATGTCTAGGGCTGCTGTACATCTTGGAGGCAAATTCTGTCATCCTAGAAAATTTCAGGAAATAATTATAAGCTTTGCTCATCTGCCACAGGAATAAACATGGGCACATGTGTGCCCTTATGTGCACAGACGCACTCTTAAAATATCCTTGCTCTTGTACTCAGCAAACCATAGGAATGCCCACGAGGTCCAGGTCCAGCATAAGGCATGGGAACCTAAAGCCAAGTCCAATGGCAATCCTGTCTCAAGGAGTGCAGAATCCCACGCAGTGAGAACATCTCAGGAAGGAACCGTCCACAGGTTCATTTTCGCACAGTTGACTAGAACACACTCTACAATGAAACCTCTGTGTACTTCCAGAATTTAAATCCTTGGACAGGGCTTTAGACCAGTGGTTGGCAAATTTGCATATGCATCTGCTTACTCAGTACACCGGCCAGGTCACAGGTCTGGGGCACCGTCAGTGTTTGGATTCAGCCCACGCAGGGCAGGATCATCTCCTTTGACCTGTTCACGAGCTTCTTACTGCTTCTCTGGACCTGGAAGTAGTCCCATATTCGTCACCTCCACCAGCCACCTGCACAGATCTCTGCGCCCCCAGGGCATCCCCTGGCATTGCAGTGCGCACCTCGTGAAGACTTTCACTCAGGCAGATAAATCGTGCAGTTCTGTGCTCTTACTTCTCTCATTCTGTTTACATGTCTGCCTTTCCCCTACATCAGAACACGCGCGCGTGTGTGTATACAACAGAAGAAATGTGTGTGATTTGGAAAAATATTATTTGATACTGGAAAATAAAAAAAAGGTAATGCTTTCATACCACAGACAGAAGAGAAAGCTCGGTAATGTTCTTGCCTCTGGGGAGACGCAGGAAAGAGCTCGTCTGGGTCGGGCCGCAGCAGGGAGGAGGGCCACCCTAGGAGGGACGAGTGCCTTCTAATGGGGTCACAGTGTGCTGTTTCGTTTCCTTTTCCTTTTTAGTTTTTGTAATGGAAAGAGGTCTGGTCTTTGAAGTCAGGTAAGTGTTTATTTTGATCTCGGCGCTGCCTCTTGCCTACCATTACCTCAGGCAAATCACTTGGACCCTCTGAGCCTGCCCCCTCCTCAGTGACAGGAGAGGTCATAAATCCCCCTCACTCTCTGGGGGCTGACAGATGGATGCGCACTGGATCTAACAGAGCCCGGCCTGCTCGGGATTCGATCAATGTCATGTTCCTTCTGTTCTCTGACACACAACTCCCTCCTGAAAGCTGACGGCTGTGTCAGGAGGGAAGTGGTCCTGTTGACTGGGGACATTGCAGCCAAGAGAAGTGCAGTCTGTGGCACTTGTGTCTCCAACTGGCTTACTTCGCTCGGGTGGCCCTCTCCAGGCCCCCTCTGCACAGCTGGACACAGACAGCGGTGTGGGAAGGCCTGGGTGGGCAGGGGCTGGGCGGAGGGGTGTAAAGGTGCGAACACTGGGGATGTCTGCAATACTGTCAACAACTAAAAAACAAGAATAGCCCTGGCCGGTTTGGCTCAGCGGTTAGAGCTGTTGGCCCACGAACCAAAGAGTCGCGGGTTCGATTCTGGTCAAAGGCATGTACCTCAGTTGTGGTTCCTCCCCGGCCCCGGTCGGGGTCCTGCGGGAGGCAGGTAGGTAATCGATGTGATGTGTCTCTTTCACGTCGATGTTTCTCTCTCTCTCCCTCCCTCTCTATATGAAGATAAATGGAAAAATATCCTCAGGTGAGGATTAAAAAAACAGAAAGAAGTGCAACCTGGGCCCTCAGAACGGGGTGTTTAAACAACCTCACACTTGGGCAGCTTCGGGTGCTGGCCCCTCCCACCTGCAGGGTCCCCTTTCTCTCCGTGCCCCTCATTCCTCTCAAATCCCTGCTCGCTCTTCTGGGTGCCCATTCATCACCCCTCCCCTGCAGGAAACGCTGCCTCTCAGAGGACATCTCTTCATTCACATTAAGACTCAGAGTTGATAGGTAAACACAGAGGGTTGGCTTATACGGGAGGATTCAGGACTAAGTCTTGGATGATCTGGGATAGGGCACTGCCTTTCCCCTCGGAATCATATAAAAATGATCACCTACTAGGCTTTCTTGTAAGACCTAGAAGGACTTGACTATGATAATCTCCACCATGTGGCCAGGCAGCGACAAGGAACAGTGTGCTACTCGCAGTCTGTCTGATTTGTGGATGCCACTAACCCGAGTGCCCACCCTTAAGCTTCATAGCACCCTGTGCGCCCCTCGGTTACAGCACCCACCGCCGCCTTTGCTCTGTGAAGGTCTGCACTGTTATTCTCCCACATCCTGCACTGTGCCTGGAACACAGGAGGCGCCCAGACCATCTGTAATTCTGACCCTTTCCATATACAATGCTTGCATACCAGGAATGTGGACTGCAACTAGAATTATAAAAAGAAATATGATTGGTTTAGGGAGACGAATGCTTCTGTTTCACACTTCCAAGATTCTGTTTCTTGATTTACTCAGACGTACTTTGCAAACCCTTGCCACTTGCAAAGGCCATCGGTCTCACATTCTGGCAAATCATCACAGTTACTGGTCCCGTTCCCACTGTCCTAACGTTATAAACAATATTGAAAAAGTCCAAGTAGATCCTTTAGACTGACACGAGTGAGAACGCCACAGTCGGCCTGAGGCAGAGACAGGTGGACACAGTGGCATTGGGCCTGCAAGAGGAGGTGCTCACACCAGCCCCCCAATAGCCAGATCACATTCGCACCTCCTCGAAACAACAAACCCCGCCCCAGGAGCATACTGACAAATGTTCAACAGGGAGCTTTGGGAGAGACGAGCCCGCCCGGTTCTCCTCCAGCTTCCAGGGTGTAAATTCTTCCGGCGTGACTGATTTCGAGCTACCACACAGACTGGGGAGGAGAGGCACAGCAGCCCACCACCACACTGTTCCCACTGCACAGGACACGGAGCTTAGATAATAGTACAATGCTACAAAGTAATTAGGAAGTGATGAGCTTTGAGTGTGCACTATTTTTGTCTTTAATTAAATGCAAGTTGATCTAATTTAATTAATAATAATAATTGCCATGTTTAATGGCAGGCTCACAAATTCTTGCAAAAGTAACAACTGGCTCAGCAAAGCTGGTGCGTGCTGGATTCCACACACCAACGCCTCTGGACACCAAAGAGCTTGAGAGCAGCTCCCAAATGGTGTAAACGCCCATTTACATCTGCAAATACAAAGGAGTCGGTGATTGCGTTCTGCTTGGAATCTCATCCAGAGGTTGACTTGACCCAGTGGAGCCCATCAGGCCTCAGCTTGGACGCGGTTCCCAGCTCCACTCTCCTCCTAAGGTCTGTTTATACAAGCTGGTTTTGGAAACTCAAGGATAAAGCACCATAAAGCACACATACTTTCTCCCTCATTCATGAGGTTGTTGCCTTTGTTGCTACACTTGCTAAGTTGGTTAACACCACCACCCCTCCCCTGCAACTCCTTCCCCATCACCCCCCACTCCTCCTCCCACCCCTATCTAAAGAGGAAAATGGATCTATTCGGCCGCAAAAGACTGTACTGTGCTTGGGAGTCAGAATGTGTGCATTTAGGGAGGTGAAGACTTGTGTGTCTGACAAGTGAGTATTTTTAAAGATAGGTACAGACCTTTCATTATTCCAAACACTTAATAGTGCTGTCAAATTATTTCTATTAAAATTGAAAACCTCAGCAATATAAATTTCCATACTTGAGCTCACGATGTAACAAGTGTTTTCCAAATCATGGCAGGGCCCCAGGCTTCAGGTACTCTAAAATTCTTAGCAAAAACAACCCTCAAACGTATCCTAGCCCCAGATGTGTTTTCAGGGAAACCAAGTCTCTGACTTTCACGCAATAAGGGGACTTAGAATGAATTTTGTGGTTTTGGAAGAGTCACAGAGAAATTTCCCAGAACTGAGAAATATGAAAGAATTTGATCCCTTTGTTGAGTATACCGTATTTGTGGCATTAGCTACCAGTCATTTTAGAAGTTGAACTGTATATAAAACTTGATTGATTTGCAGAAGATCATATTCATAGATTAACCTTATTAACCCATTTCACTGACGAGCCCTACACTGTGGGGGAGGTAGTATTAACTCCATTTTACAGATAAAGAAACAGGAAGAGACTCTGTCAGTTTAAATCCTTTGTGTTACAGGGACACATTCTTTCTATACACAGTCCTTATTCCTTAAATATTTTGAGGAACAAACCATAACCACTAAGAAATGTCTAAGAGACCAGGTGTGCGTTCCCACTCTACCAAAAAAGCAGGCAACTCGGGTTGGGGAATCAACTGGGACTTCCTCCAGAAATAGGAACCTTTGACCTCCGAACTATACAGGAACCAAAAGATACACAAGGGAGGAAAATAAGCACAGACATGTGCTCTAGGAATCATTTTACCCAAAAGAGAAAATCACTTAAAAATGTAAGATAAAGCTCCAAAAATGCATCATTCTACACGCATCAGATTGGCACAAACGGAACCATGTCATGTGGCAAATGTCGGTGAGCACGTGAGGCAGCAGGAACTCTCACAGGCCACTGACAGTGGTGTAAATTAGTCACGCATTTTAAAACAGCCTTAGCACATCCTGCTGCCTGCTCATTCTCTAAAGAGAAGTGGAAATTGCCCCAGCCCCTTCCAGCCCTTAGACTTGCAAACAGAGAATGTGTATTCTAGAAGGGGATTCAGTTTAGGATAATTTCATTAGAGCAAAACAATGGAAAGATCCAGTTGGCAAGAAGATTACTTAGCGGTTTCGAGTACATTTTATTCAGTGAGGTCTGTGTGACCGGAAGAAAGCCACTCAGACTCCCCAAGCCTCAGGTGGCTGCTCTGTGAAATGGAGCTGTGGACAGTCCCTCCGTAGCGCTGCTGTGAATGAGCGGGCGGCAGAATGTGCTTTGAAAACAGTGGAAGAAAAGGAAAGCCAACATTTCTATACCACAATTCCTCTCATTCTAGCTTTTAAAATTTCCTGGGTTGCTTTATGTGGGGGAGTGGGTGGAAGGTAGCCGATGTTTTTAAGCAGTTAGGACCCTGAGGTGATAAGGGATGAGGGGAGTTGAAACATAATTCTTTATTGAAGTCTGGATAAAAGAAGAGTAAACACCTCAGCTTACAGCTCAGCTCAGGTGCCATAATAGACATGTAGGTTGCAAAGCTGGCAGCCACCAATTTTATTAAAATTTTTTTCTATTTGAATTACACATCATTTTACCAAGATCATATTGAATCATTGTGCCCACTGTGTACTTATCCGGTGATGTACTAAGGACGTGTTTTGTACCTAGATGATGTCTCATAGAGACATTTTCAGCAGCGTGTGATATCAAGAGACCTGACTTTTTAGTTGTAGTTTGATGCTTTTAAAAACATTTCCAGCAGCATGAGAACAGCCAGGAACACGTGATTTCAAGCTCTGGCATTTACTTACTGTGTGACATTGATCATGCCGCTTAACCTCTGTTGGCTTTATTTTTTTCTCCTAATCCTACTAGACCAGGTTATTTCCAAGTCTTTACCGGCTATAAAATTCCAGATTTAAAATAATGTGTATAGCAATGATCCAAAATAACTAATCATAAAATCATGATTCTTAAGAGGTGATGATGATGATCATACTTTAACATCCGTTACAACCATCCTTTTTACAAAATTTTGAACATATATGGTGCTTACTTGTTCCCTTTGAGTCCATGAGTGGGTCTCCCAGCTTCTGCTAGAACTCACAGAGCCTAGCTGGCCTCATTCTGGTAACCCAGACTTTGATGAAATCTGTTGAGCAGAGAGCAGGGTAACCAATCCAGAATGAAGTCTCATTAAGACAAACGTGGATGAAATGCTGGGCTCTACGTAACACACTTACTTCCATGTCTCAACATGGGCTAGGAAGACATTGTCTTGTTGATCTGGTTAGAACAAATTATATGCAAAGAACTATTCTATATAATGAGAGAGTATGTATGCAGTTTATCTGTGTGTGTGTGTATGTGTGTATGTGTGTGTGTGTGTGTGTGTGTGTGTATGTGTGTGTGTGTGTACACAGCATATGCCAACAACACAGGAATAGGAACCATTCAAGTGCAGCAAGAGTAAGGTCTAGGAAGGGTTTTGTAAATATCGTCCTATTTCATGTCAGAGGCAATCAGCGGTGACATATGAAGAAGCACTTGCAACAGGGACCCAGACTGTCTAGAAATGAACACATTATAAGCATTGTTCTAACTGTCAACACTCGCTCCGTTTACATCATTTCCATTTGCTACCACGTCAGTGAACTCCAGGAGCACTCTCTTCGCAACTTGTATAACATTTTTTGTTTTGTTTTGTTTTTCAAGTATTACCGACCAGGCTTGTGAGGCAATCAAAATAATGTTTGTGATCCCGATTACTACTGCTCTCACCCTTGGAGCAAACTGAATAAAACAAAAAGATGAAAACTGAAAAATCCCAAACCAACACACACACACGCACGCACCCCTACACATACATACAAACTAGTTTCTCAGCCTCAGCACTACTAACATTTTGAGTCAGGCCATCCTTTGTCTGGGGACTGTCCTGAGCATTATAGCAAATATATGCACACAGAGATATGTATGTGCACAGATATTCATACATATGTGTGAATGACATCACACCTAAGTTTGCTTGCATGTTACTTTCAACCTCGTGTATACATTCTATGTCCTTTAAGAGTTAGAAGGATTGGATTATCAAGATAAAGGAAAGAAACTGCAGCCAGAGATGTAAAATAATGAGCGTCTACACAGACACTGTAATTCATCTTTGCTATCAGACACAGGAATACCAGAGCTGAAAGAGATCTCAACTTCATCAAATCTAGCCTCCACTTTACAGACAAGAAAATGAGAGCTCTACGTTCTGTTTTCTGTCCTTCTACCCATTGCACTGATCATTTGGATCCCTTGCTCTGATAAGTTGGATATTAAATAAATGTTAATTTTATCCTTCGAGGTGGTAGAATTTGTATCCAATTTATTTGAAGAGACACCTTCACAGAGCATGTTCCCTTCGATCAAGTGGCAACAGGTTGAGACAGCTCCAGGCTCAGGTCTCACACCTGCTGGGTTCCACTCCTCCTACAGCAGCCAGAGCGCAGTTACTTAGTCAATTGCTCTGGAGGGAACATCATCTCAGAAACATGACCTAGTTTACATCATTGTAATTAATCAGACAACTGCTCTAGTGTGATGGCAGTTAACACTTCACAGTCTTGGAACTGTCTTTTTAGCCCCAGAGAACACTGGTCACATTAAGGTTGAGTTCTATTTACATAGGCTGAGTCCCACATTTGGACGTTAATTAGCAAAATATAACCACAATGGAATTCCACTCAAATGTTTCACTTCTGGGTAGAAATGCATTAAGTAGAGATGTTAAATAAAATAGGATTGTGTTAGTATAACATATTTGCTATAGAAAAATTATTTAAAATTCTTCATAAAAATCCAGTCTCTTTGTATTTTTTTAAGCTGTCCTAGAATTGCTGTATTTTAAAAATGTAGCTTTTAAGGACTGTCAAGACAGGACTATAAAAAAGAAGTACTTTCAAGAGCAAAGGGCAGAGCTGCTGTGAATTAGTTGCATGTAAGGATATGTCAGGAGTTTAAAAGAGGCTGGTTGCATTTTGCAAATGTTAGTAGACAGTTTTCAGCCATAATGATGTTACATCATCTTCTCATGTATGAGAGCAAAGATGAGACTTTTTCATACTTCTGATGGCAAGCATTTTGCTTTTCAAACCAAAGGCTCTCATTTTCTATTAGCATTCGAGCCATTAGTTTCCCAGTGTCTACAGACTCCTGGATTTCTAGGCACAGTGATTTTTATTGAACAGTCAGTCACACGCAAAACCAATTATTGTGCATCACAATTGCAATAAACCTGACTTTACAGGATCAAATTTAAAAAACTGTATAGAAAAACAACTGTATAATTTATCTGGAGTATTTTCAAATCTGATAAAGTCGATTATTCAAAGAGCAATCATGACATAGTTAAGAAATGAACAATTTCTTAGAGAGGGGGTGGAAAGGCGGCATCTCAGCACTGAGGGAAAGTGAGCAAGGGTTGACAGGTGAGCTGTCCAGTTGGAACTCAACTAGCAACGCAAATGATCACCGATAAAGGTCAAGGGGAACAGAGTTATGACAGTGAACTTTAAAAACACTGACAGGAAACAAGAGTACTGGTCTCCACGTGTGTTGCCTTGCTATTCACATAAAACCATTAGTCCCTTCACAGAAAGGTTTATTGATTTACACAGACACTCATTTGTCACATCCTGTAGAGTACATTAAAAGCTGCCCAAATATTTCAAATGTTCTCAGCAAATTTGCCTTCTCACCTGTGTGCAGTCTGGGATCTTGGCTATAAGATATTTTCAGTGTGAAGGGTTTGGTTCAAGAGAAAGTCAGCAACTTAATCAACACGCAGCCCTGAGAACCCTTCCTGACGTCGTGTTGATGTCACTGCTTTCATGGTTGATGGACATTGATGGGGAATTCATCATGAGAGCAGATCACAACATATTAGTTGCAGAGAGCATTCACCCAGGAGGGGCAAACACCGTCTCTGTCTTGCTCACCCCATAGAATTCTCTGGCTTCCATTGTAGTTGTCACTTCGCCTGCAGGTGACTGCAGGGTGCCAAGCCCTGCATTAGGTGAGGGAGGCACTAGGAGCATGGGTGGGAGGAGGGGTGCTCTGGCATCTGCCTACTTAGGTGTGAATTCTGGTTCCATAACTTATTAGCACTCACCCTGAGCAAGTCACTCAGCCTCTTTCCTACTCAGAATCCTTATCTTACAATGGAAGTATACTTCATACCTGGATCACAGGTTGTTGTGACATTAAAATGAGATGATACATGGAAAGTGCTGAAGAGAATGCCTGATGTACAGTAATGCTACATTGTACAGTTGTAGTCACTTGCCACCTATGGGTATTTATATTTAAATTAATTTAAATAAAAATTGCAGTTTCTCAGTCACACCAGCATTTCACATGTTCAACAGCCATGTTTGGTTAAATGACTACCTTATCAGACAGCAGAGATGGAGAACATTTCCAACCCTACAGAAAGTTCTCTTGGATAGTACTATTCTAGTGATATATATATATTATAAATATAAATATAAATATAAATTTTTTTTAATTTACTTTTTTTTTCCTCACCCGAGACATTTTTCCACTTTTGTTCACACAGAGTGGGAGGGAGAGAGAGAAAGAGAGAGAGAGAGAGAGAGAGAAACATTGACGTGAAAGGGACACATTGAGTGGCTGCCTCCTGCACGACCCCAACCAGGGCCTGGGATGAATCACAATCGAGGTACGTGCCCTTGGCCCGAATCGAACCCATGACTCATTGGTCTCCGGTCCAATGTTCTAACTGCTGAGCCAAACCAGCCAGGGCTATATATAAATATATATAAATTTTATTAAATAATACCTTGTAGGCATTATTATTTAATTTGAGGCACAGGCCCATGCCTGATAGTCACTAAAAAATCTTTAATATGTTGACTTGAGAAATGGATATGACAGATTTCAACTCATCGTATTTTTATTACATTTTTTCTTCCAAATCATGTTTTCATCTTTATTTCAATTTGTCCTCATGATATCCTCATAGTGTTAAATACATCAGACATCTATCATTTTCATCTCATGGAGAGGGAAAAAGATATGGTGGAGTATCTATGTTCTATGAACACAAAATGTCTATTCTTTGGAGAGTTTTGGGAGTAAGAAACAAGGTAAAGAATGCTACTCAGGAAAAATAAAGTTCTTATTTTTTCAGATTCAAAATTAATAAGAGCGTATTGGAAAAATACACAAATGTATGAAGAGAACATTTTTAAGAACAAGAACATGACAGAGATGTCCACTTTCACCACTCTTATTCAATACAGTACTGGAAGTCTTAGCCACAGTGATCAGACAAAGCGAAACAATAAAAGGCATCCATACTGGAAAGAAGAAAGTGAAATTGTCATTATTCACAGATGACTTGATATTGTACAGAGAAACCCTAAAGACTTCACCAAAAAACTACTAGATTTAATAAATGAATTCAGCAAAGTAGCAAGATACAAAATTAACATCCAAGAATCAACAGCATTTTTATACACCAATAATGAACTCTCAGAAAGGAAAACTAAAAAAATACAATCCCTTTTACCATTGCAATAAAAAAATTAAGATATCTAGGAATAAACTTAACTGAGAAGGTAAAAAACACACACAACTGTATTCAGAAAACTATACCACACTGAAAAAAGAAATAGAGAAAGATACAAACAAATGGAAGCATATACTATGTTCATGGATTGGAAGAATCAACATCATTACAAAACAATCTATAGATACAATTCAATCCCTATTAAAATACCAACAGCATAGTTCACAGATCTAGATCAAATACTCCAAAAATGTATATGGAACCAAAAAAGACTCCAAATAGCTGCAGCAATCTTGAGAAAGGAGAATAAAGTAGGAGGGATCATAATACCGGATATCAAATTATATTGCAAAGCCATTATAATCAAAACAGCCTGGTACTGGCACAAGAACAGGCATATAGATCAATGGACTAGAACAGAGAACCCAGAAATTGACCCAAGACATTATGCTCACTTAATATTTGACAAAGAAGGCAAGAGCATACAATGGAGTAAAGAGTCTCTTCAACAAATGGTGCTGGGAAAATTGGACAGCTACATGCAAAAAAAAAGAAACTAGACTTATACCATACACAAGAATAAACTCAAAATGGATAAAAAACTTAAATATAAGTCATGAAACCATAAAAATCCTGGAAGAAACCATAGGCAGCAAAATCTCAGACATCACACGTAGCAGAATTTTCACCGATACATTGCCTAGGGCAAGAGAAACAAAGGAATAGTCCCATTTTAAATCATGGCTTATTTCTTTGGGATGGAATAGAATCACTGGGTAAAAGCGCTGCAGTATTATCAGAGACCCCTGATACTCATGGCCTTCTGGAAAGGCTGGAGCAGTTTTCACTTCTCCTGGCGCACACATGAGTGGCACTGCCCCTCCTCCAACACTGACTCGTGCCACCTAAAAAAATTTTGCCAAGTTTGTAGGCAAAAGATCCTCTTTTGTTATGTTTTATTTCTTTGATTACACATGAAACTAATTTTTTTCCTGTGCTTTTTAGCTAATGGTATTTTCTATTCTGTGAATTGCCTCTTCATATCCTTTGTCCAGATTCTTGTCCTAATGTTTCCATTATGAATTTATATGAAACCTTCCTATATCAAGAATAGAAAAATTGGTTTAGTTCTAATGTTTCCTCTTTTCCTCTTTTAGTTTTGTTTGTGATATTTACATGTTCATGACTTTTAAATGTTTATGAAGTCAAATAAATCTTTTTTTTTCCATTGTGATTTCTTTCATTGATTTTATAGTTAGAAAGTCTTTTTCCCACCAGAGAGCAATTATATAGTCACTTTTATTTTCCTCGTGTTTAACACTGTTTCGATTCTCTTTTTTGGTATATTTACCTCTTTAATCCATACGAGATTTATATTATGTTATGATGTCAGGTGAATATCTTATTTTTCTTCCAAAATAGTGATGAAATTGTGGCAGAACATATACAGAATGAACTTTTGTTTTCCTGTTAATATGTGGTATCCCTTTTATAAGTGACAAAATCTTAAATATGGTAAGGTCTATTGCCAGGTGACTTATACTGTTTCACTGATGTACTGAGCTATAACCATAATGACACTGCTTTAATTATTGGAAGTCCCTACCATTTTCATATCTGATAGAGTAAGCCATCATGTGTTATTCCTCTTGTTTTCAAACATTCCTTTTTCTGTGTAATCTATGGAACCATTTATCATGTCCTTCCCATTTCGCCCCTTTAATCCAACTGGTTTTCATTTCTTTTAAAATTTAATTCACCTTTAAATTGTTTTCAGAAGTATTAGCTTTGCAATATTTGGCCTTCCCATCCAGAAACATGGTATATCTCTTTATTTCTCTCAATATGTTTTATAGTTTTTAAAAAAATGGGTTTTGCACCTTAAAAAAATATTTTATGACCTTCATTACAACAATACACTGAACTTCTCCCAATTATTTTTTTGAACCATTATTCCTCAATGACAAAAAACTGTTGAGTTTTATAATACTCATATCTGACTACTCTACTGCATTCTTATGAATTCTCAGGTTTCTTCTAGTTCACGTTCTCAGGTTTGTAGTGTAGCTAATGTCACTTCAAATAACAGTGTTTTGTTTTTTCCCCTCCTTTTCAATAGCCATGGTTTTACCTGTGAATCACATATTAAGGAACATGGCAAACTTCCACAACGGTAATGAAGTACGCGAATCACCGGTGCTGTGGGTCCTGACCAGAGCTTATCTCTACAGTACATTTCCTACTAAGAGTGATATTGACTACCAGATTAAGATGTTCTTTACCCCAGTAAGGAATCATACTTTTAGTTCTAATTTTCTGAGTTTTAAGCAGAAATTGGTCTGGAATTGACTGAAATACTTCACATCTATAATTTTCTCTAGGTAGGAGGAGTATGGCTGTCTTCGTCAGATTTGGGTACCTTTCCATCTTATTCTAATTTCTGGAATAGCTAACAGAAAAGATAATTATCTAAAACTTGAAATTCTGCAAGAATTTGTCCATAGATGATCTGACTGCAGGGACTGAATTCTGACTTAACTAGATGAGGAGCATATTAGCTGTTAATAAAAGTGCCAACAAAACTGTAGAAGCAGACAGGCATTTTCCAGATGAGGGATATGCTGTAAGAGGGAGGGATTCTTGTCCTCCCCTGCAAGGCGACATGGATGCATCACACCCATCCAAAACCTGGTTTGGATGTTGAGACTGACACACATGCATACCGTGAAGGTATGAAAAGGCTTGGTACTCACATAATGAGGTGCTCCGGGGAGATCAGCAAAGGCATCCCAGCAGGTCTGGAATGGCTTGGGAAAGCCAGAGCTGCATGGTGTGAACTTTCTGACTGTGCCAAAGGAGGCAGCCCTCGGGTTTTCTCACCAGCTTGCCCAGATGTGGGACAAAAGGGGAAGGGAGAGCAGTGGAATTTGAAAGCTGTCAGCAAACATCCACAATGGAGTCCAACTCTTCATCCGAATATCGGCTGAGGGGGGGCAGAAGGACACACTTGATAGTGGAGAGGAGAGGCATGAAACCTGATGGCAGGTGACCTTAGCAGTCTGGAAGGCAGAAAAACAGAAACCCTCCCCCAACTATTCAAAATTGCATGATGGATAAGAGATTCGAGGTATAAAATATTTTTTTTCTTGACAGGTGTTATTTAAATAATTTACTATGTTGGAGAAAATTTACTAGATTTATTCTATGTACTAGAACTGTGACTTTTGTGCCATAATAAAAAATTTGTTATTGCAATTCCAAAAGAAGATTTGAAACATGCAAGAGTAGAAACATAAAGGACTTCGCCTCTTCCTAGCATGATGTCTCACATTTTGGTAAACAGAATTACCTAGAGAAGAAGTGCAAAATCCAAATGGATAAACTTTTATAGCCAGAGGTAACTGAACCAGCAGTGCATAATGCATGCTTATTAACAACATCAGGGCTATGCTCATCAAGAATTTACTATGTGCCTTATTAAATAATCTTATTTACCAACTTACTAAACACTTTTTCATGCATCATCTCATTTAATCTTCGAAGCAATCTTATGTGTTGGTACTACTAACACACACACACACACACACACACACACACACACACTTTACAGAGGAGGGAAGTGATGTTCAATGAGGCTCAGTAATTTACTTCAGATCAGAGAAGCAGTAAATGAGGGTGTAGGTTTTGAGCCTAGATTCTTCAGATTCGAAAGTACCACTTGCTTTTAACCAGTGGGCTCCACTGAATGCTTTGTCTATGAAGCCACACCATCGGTGTGGTGGTTCACAGTATGGGGGTCTGATGTCATTTGAATCTCAGTTGCCACTTACTAGCAATTTGAACAAGTTTTTGAAATTCTGCAAGTTACAGTTTCCTCATCTGTAAAATTGAGATAACAGTACCTACTTCCTAGAATTCTCAAGAGGGTTCAATGATATCATGTATTTAAAGAACTCAGTATGTTGCTTGGTATACATTATGTGCTTCATCTAGGTTAACTCTTTTGATTAAAAAAGTCATAGGTATAAACATTCATTTTTATTCTCTCACTAAAAATAGCGACAGAATATTTAGAACATATGTAAACAAAAACAAAAACTAAGAACTGAAAACGCCTTTTGTCCATCCTCAACTCCAATCATTTATCACCTAATCAAAAGTAGTTGTTTCTGAGGTTGAATATAAACTTTTTTTTATAACTTAACCTGATTCTTTGCTTATAAGGTAACCCATCCTGTGCACATACCTGGCTGTCACTGGGGCATTTCGAGGGTGCGGATCACCAGGGCAGGAGCGCCTCATGTCTGCCTCTTGACAGGACTTTAGAGAAGCCTCTTCAGTTTAGCCCAGAGGCATATAAACACCCAAAGATGTCTAATTTACTCCTTGTTTTTTATTGAGGTAAAATTGGTATATAATATTATATAAGTTTCAGGTATACAACATTAGAATTTGACATTTGTATATACTACAACTGATCATCATCAAAAGTCTAGTTACCATCCATCCCCCTACACTTAACCCCTTCACCCATTCTGTCTTCCCTCAGCCCTTCCCCTCTGGTAACTGCCAGTCTGTTCTCTGCATCTATGAGTTTGTTGCTGTTGTTGTTTTTTGTTCATTTTCTTTTTAGATTCCACATATGTGATTTCATACAGCATTTTTCTTTTTCTGACATACTAATATTTTACTTAGCATAATATCCTCTAGGTCCATCCGTATTGTCACAAATGGCAAGATTTCATTTTTTTCAATGGCTGACTAATACTGTATTATATATATTATATATACATGCACATCACATCTTCCTTATCCATTCACCCATTGATGGACACTTGGGTTGCTTGCATATCTTGGCTATTATTAACAATGTTGCAATAAACATAGGGGTGCACATATCTTTTCAAATTGGTGTTTTCATGTTCATTGGATAAATACCCAGAGTGGAATAGCTGGGTCCATTGGTAGTTCTATTCTTAATTTTCTGAGGAATCTCCATTCTGTTTAGTAGCGGCAACAATTTGTATTCCCAGCAATGGTGTATGAGGGTTCTCTTTTCTCTACATCCTCTCCAACATTTGTTATTTCTTATCATTTTGATACAAAGATGCTTTACTGTTAGAGACTCATGTTCACATTCTGTTCTCTGTAAGAGGAAAAAGATTCTTCCCATTCCACATGCCTGAAGCTCTCATTGGCATTAAGTGAGAAACAGCGCGACTGCGCACGAAACGCCTCCTCCCGCTATAAATCGCATTTTGGAGCCATCGAGATGAGCATCCCATGCAATGCAATCACTCTTCATCAAGCCTCACACGCAGCAGTTTAGTTGGTCAGTGGTTTTATACATGAAATCTTGTTAGCTCCAATAAACAGCTCCTTCTGTCCCTGGACGCTTCTAATTGTTATAAATTCTTTCTTTAGAATACATTTTCACCCCTATAACCTTTACTCATTAACTCCCTCTTGATTTAAACGTTATATTAAATATATCTATATGTATTTCTATAAGAAAGTTTTAAAAATATTTATAGACCAAATTATAATTTCTTGAGTTTTACTTTCCCAAATTAAGTAGGTGTCCTCTCTATCTTTTCCTACAACATGTTTTTTGTTTTATGATTTTTTGTTAATCCTCACCTGAGGATGTTTTTTCCATTGATTTTTAGAGAGAGTGGAAGGGAGGGAGAGAGAGAAAGAAACATTGATGCAGATGTGAGAGAGACACATCCACTGGTTGCCTCCTGCATGTGCCCCGACTAAGGCTGGGGATCGAACCTGCAACCCAGGTATGTGCCCTTGGCCAGAAATCCAACTTGTGACCCTTTAGCGCACAGACAGATGCTCTAACCACTGAACCACATCCGCCTGGGCTACAACATGATTTTTTGATTCCTCATCATCTTGTGTTTTATTGTTGTTGTTGTTGTGTGTGTGTGTGTGTGTGTGTGTGTGTGTGTGTGTCATAGGCACTCTGGTCTGTCAGTTTCTCTCTAGAAATGATACTATCAAGAATCAAACGCTATAAGATTTGGTCTGCATGGGACAGAGTGTGGCAGGGCTAATCACAGCTTTTGAACGAACATTATGCTTTTACTGAGCATCCCTGACTTAGCTTTTAGCACATTCTTGACTCATACTGAGCTTATCTTCACCTACTCTCCCAACTTTTTGCTAATTGCTTTTCTGATTTAATACATTGATTTTTCAGCCAAAAATGCAGGAAGTAACACTTATTCTGGTTAAATTTTATCTTGTTTATTACAGCTCACTGTTCCAGAATATTAAGATAGCATAGGGATATTCAGAATTCTGACTGACAAAAACCACAGCTATTTTCCCTTCCCATCTTGTACAGCTTTGAAAGCCTGACTGCTAGTCTTCATGTTGTGATACAATATGATGAGTGATGTAGTTCTAAAGATGGACCTCCATGGCATAATTCTGGAAAATTCCTCTAAGTTAATTAGTCATTATTTGGGCATATCTGGGTACAATGGGCAGCTGATTATGCATCTATCCAACTGAAAGATCAACCAACACACACTTTCATCTTCTCTGAATATTATCATGAGTTAAGAAAATAGATGCCTTGTTGAAATCCGGATGCCACCGCGTTATGGCAGTCTCATGACTAATAGTTCAAGTTTTTTATCTATTGAAAAAGGAACTACTTTTTTTAGTGAGCTCATGGTATATCTTAGTGATCATGTCTTCCTCATTTGTTTCTTTCTAGAAATTTCCCAGGCACCAATCTCAAGCTTCCTGTGCTGTGGCTTGCAGAATTTTTTTTCCCTTTATAAAAGTGAAGACTATATTTTTCCATTGCTGGTCCTTCAGCTTCTCTCCTATGTGCCATTTCCTGGAAGATTATCAACAGTGGTTTTAGAATAATACCCAGTACTTGGAATGTAATTTATCTGAACTGGGAATGGAGACTCGCCTGGAGTAGCTAACTGCTTATATTCTATTGCCTCACCAATCCTGGGCATCAATTCACCCCTTGGGATAATCACCCATCCTTCCCAGTGTGAGGAACACTTTACAGAGAATACAGGCGGAAGCAATGAGCTCTGCTGCTGAAAATGCTGCTATTTTCATGAAGTTACCGAAATGTCCAAGTGGTTGAGGAGTCATATATGATTTTTCTTTTTAGAAGAGCAATAACTGTAGCAGGCCTTTTGAAAGCCATCACCAATTGCTAGGCCTTGTCAAATTCTTTATACAAAGCATCTCATTTAATATTCAAAATAAACCCACGATGGAAGTACTATTATTATTCCCATTTTACAGATGTGAAAGCTTACAATTAGAACAGTTAAAAACTCAGAGTTTTTAAGATGTGGAGTCAACATTGAAATTCAGGGGTTCCTGATACCAGCAACAATAATATAGACCACGATGTTACACTGCAATTCATTTCAAACAGGTACGTTTGGCTGACATTGTGATTTTTTGGTAATTTTTTTTTCATCATTAACTTTTATATTGAATGGTGGTATTCTTTTAAAGCTGTGCCTCTCATATGTTTTAACAGACTTCCTTCCCCTGCTTCCTATTGCCCCTTTGATGCGGATTTGCTTCCTTAAGTTTTCCTTCGCCTCCAAACCACGAATCAGATCCTTGCAGACGCTCAGAATGAGAAGTCTCTGAATTACTTGCTCTCTCTGCTTTCAGCAGCCTGAAACATCCAGCAGGCCCTCAGAGAGAGAAATCCCACGGTGCTACTTCTAGGCTCGGTTCCTTTCAAATCAGACTAGACTCACCATCCTCCACCCGCTCGCCCGGCCTCAGTCCTGTTGCTCCTCTCTCCCCATGCGTGCTGTGCATCTGGGTGCAGCTGAATCCACCCCCAATCTCCAGTTTACTGTTAAACTTGACTTTTATCCTTGAAGAGTATTAGAAAATGTTCGGTTTGAAGGAAACAACTGTGTATTTTTTCCCTAGATTTCCCACTACGAGCTGGGCTATGCCGATGACAGCTGGCTCGTCAGTGCGGGCAGCTCTGACCCACTGAAGACACACTAGGTGCCGGTGCCTACATGACAATGACACGGTCTGCACAGACGTGACACGGTAGTCATGCAGACCTGGCTCACACATTTCTTTTTAAAGAGGCTTTAACTAATGAAATAATATTAACATAGATCTGACTATATTCAGGCCATACAGTGGTAAGAGAGTAGGTTCTAGAACAAGATTGCCTGGGGCCTGACACTATCAGCTGTGATCTCGGGCAAGACATTCATCCTGTGTGTGCCATGCCCTCACGTGTAAACTGGAGGCGATAAGAGCAGCTACCAACAAGGCTTTCTGAAGAGGAAATCAGGGGTGAACGTGCTTAGGGCATGTCTGCTACACAGTCAGCTCTCCATCAATGTCACCTGTCATTTCAATTTTCATTATTCTTTATAAATAGGTGCTTTTCACACAAGGCCGGTTCTAAGCATTATGGATGTGAATGGCCATTTTTTGGGGTGTAATCTTATTGAGATTCTCAACTGAGTCCTATGGCTTGGCATCCCACTGATATGTCCCAGACAGTGCCTCATACATCGTGAGCTTATAGTACACATTTGTTGAACAGATATTTGAATAAATAAGCCTTCGGTTTTTAATATTTTCATGTTTGAAGATACCCACAAAGAACAGGGCTGGCACTGACTACATAGAGAAAATTCTCGTCATAATTTTCCATTTTCTCTATCCTCTATTATCATATTTATCCTCTCTTCAATCTACAAGTAAATTTGAAAAATAATAGAATTCAGATTTATTTATGAAAATGAATCTGCTTCATCGTTTAGCCCAATGGGACCAGCAGGTAATATTTCCCAAGGGGTCCTTTAAAGATTCTTAAAGTCAACATATGGTTAAAACTCAAACCGGTTCAGCACACCTTGGAAAATAAGCGTAAGAGCTTTACTTGCCTTTTGCCTTTTTCTTGGCATACATCACTTCCTACACACAAAAACTCAGCCCGAGTAACAGCAGTAAGCCAAATTCCTTTCGAATAGCACATCTGTGTGAATACGAGCTGTCCATTATGTCTCTTAAAATCCTACTTGTGGAAAAAAATTTTTAAATAAAACTTGAAAAAGCCTAATTTTCATGCAGGGATAAAAGGCATAGAAATGTCTTTTTCTTTTTAATTAATACAAAACCTTTCCACATGCTTCCAAACAGTAACAATTTTATGTTAATGTAACTCATTATGTAGTCTTTTATGACACAAATTTTTAGAGAAAAAATAATGCATTGTAAAGTAGAAGGAAGATGGGAGAGGAAACCTGGGGAACTGGAGGAGGTCTCCTTTCCAGGCGGAGGTGTAGGAGTTCTAACACAGGTGCTTGCCCTTTGACCCACTCTCACACGTATCCTCATGGAACAACACTGCTTTTCAGCCATATCACCATCCATCACATTTCACCTAAATTAGGTCTAGCCCTCTAATTATTATCTTTTGTTTAAAAACAAAAAGTCATAATAGTGTTACTATGTGCATCAGCAACTCTTTTCATATTGGGTCAGAAATGCTCATTTTATGCTAGAAATGCTCCATGAAAATTCAACTCAGTTTCTTCCCCTCTTTGGTCTCTAGGTGAGCTACTAAAATGCCCTGCACCGGTGGCCAGGAGCAGCCAGGGCTAGAGTGATTTCACTCGTAAGCAGATGTACCTTCACTTGTGTCTTTCCTTTATTCCTGATTCTCTATAAATTGAAGGGAATAGAACCAGAATGAACTATAAATTTAAAAGCAATCTCTTCTCCACCAAAGACACACATCCCAACTTCTTTAAAGACTTGCTGAAACCTAAATGCTTGGGATGGGGCCGGAAGGCTGTATTTTTTACAGAGAACATGATGTGGTCTTGCTGCACAGCCTAGATTCTGTGATCCCCGAAGTAATTCAGAGCTTTGGGATCTGTGCATTTCGCCATCCATAAACTTGATTTCGATGCAAAAGTGATTGTTTTGTGATTCTGATGGGTCACTGACTGCTACCTGAGGCTGTTGCATAAAAAGCCTATCCCAGGAGGCAGCGCACACCCCTGGCGCACTGTTCTGTGGCTCCACCCTCAGAGGCACACCCCGTGTTCTGACACCCCAGGAAATCATCAGGGAAAATCCTTTCCTTCAGAGTCCCAGTGACAATATAAGATGCTGCCGGAACTCAGTCAGGCACCAAGTAAAGCCACGGCCCAAAACGCCTATTGCCTATCTTCCATTTCAGCAATTATGTTTCTGAGAACGTATCTAAGGACAGAGATGAAATGATAATTAGAGATTTAGGTGGAAGGGTGCCTCATCTGCTGCACTCATGGCCAGGGCTGCCCTGGCGTCTCTCTGCCCATTTATATTCCTGAGAAAGGAAGTCTGAAAGGTGAGAAGTAGGATGCTGCACAGTTTTATCAGAAGAGAAAAGGAGAGGAGGGCATGCTGTGTGCTTCCCAGCCTGACCAGGTGTGATTCCTGTAGAGAAAGGGGCAGGAGGCTGAATGGGGGGATTATCTTCCAACAGGATTTGAGAACTGCTCTGGTCACCAGAATACAGCATTGGGGCCCCCGTGGGAAAGGGGGTGTTATACACAAAGCCATAGGAACAAAATATTTAGAACAAGGCACAGCTGGCCCTGTCCAGTTTGGCTCAGTGGTTAGAGCATTGGCCTGCGGACCAGAGTCCTGGGTTCGGTGTCCGCTAAGGGCACGTACCTAGGTTGCAGTTTGTCCCCGGCCCCGGTTGGGGTCATGTGGGTGGCAACTAGTTGATGTGTCTCTCCCATGTCGACGTTTCTCTCTCTCTCTCTTTCCCCCTCTCTCCCTCCTGCTCTATCTGAAGATAGGTGCAAAAATGTCCTCAGGTGAGGATAAAAAAAAAAAAAAAAGAACAAGACACAGCTGAAGTCTAAAGATGAGGAGTTGTGAAATACTGGAACACAGAAGACCGCCTTCTGGGTGGGACACCAAGGTCCCTGTGGTGGTTCCTGGGCTGTGGTGGCAGAGGGCTCCTGCCCTAAGCTGCCTTCAATCTAGAGCTGTGTGTAGGAGGGTCAGCTAGAGAATGGGAGAACACGTTTTCATGAACTTTCTGGGAATTTCGGAAATAACTGGGGATCAGTTTCTCCTGGGGAAGAGTGAGTTGAGTTTGTGTATCAGCTGGGGGTGGGAGGAGATAGAAAAGAGCAGCATTCAGGTTCTTAATGTGACATATCTGATCCCACTTGGCAGAGGAGTCAGGGAGATTTAGGGGTATATTTATACTACAGTAAATTTGGACACAAGGAAAATGCCCAACAACAGGGGATAAGTTAAGTGAACTACCACACGTCCATATAATGCAAGGCAGGGTCATTACTCAAAGACTAAAAGTGTATATTTTCTACGTATTTCACAGCCCCAATACATTCATTTACACTCTTACCCCAAGAACTTCCCCAGCCCTCATTGAGCAGAGGTGAAAGCTCAGAGAAACTGATCACCAAGGTGACGAGAGAAACATTAACGTCTGCAGCCTGCCCTCTTTTTACCATCAACTAAAGATGAGAAATTCTAAGGTTAAAGGAAAAGTGGGGTGACCAGGGGGACCTGGTATATGTCGCCTGGGGTTAAGGATGTCCCTACACATAGAGCGACCATAGACTTTATGATCAAACTCGGTCACTTGTGAGACTGAAAGGGGGTGGTAACTGCATGAGTGATGGGGGCTTACGGTATCCTATGTATGCATGGGGCTCTGGACCCACATTCACTGGTATAAACAGGTGTACAACACACCTCATAACATGGAAACATTCCACTGTGAAATTATGAAAACCTATTTGAAAAATTAATGACAGAAAACTTCCCTAACTTGGGGAAGGAAACAGACATACAAGTCCAGGAAGCACAGAGAGTCCCAAATAAGATGAACCCAAAGAGGTCCACGCCGAGACACATCATCATCAAAATGCCAAAGGTTAAAGACAAAGAGAGAATCTTAAAAGCAGCAAGAGAAAAGCAATTTGTTACCTACAAAGGAGCTCCCATAAGACTGTTAGCCAATTTCTCAAAAGAAACTTTGCAGGCCAGAAAGGAGTGGCAAGAAATATTCAAGGTGATGAAAAGCAACAACCTACAACCAAGATTACTCTATCCTGCGAAGCTATCATTTAGAATCGATGGACATATCAAGAGTCTCTCAGACAAGAAAAAGCTAAAGGAGTTCATCACCACCAAACCAGTATTATATGAAATGTTCAAGGGTCTTCTTGAAGGAGAAGAAGAACAAAAATATGAACAATAAAATGGCAATTAATACATGTCTGTCAACAATTGAATCTACAAACAAAATGAGCAAGCAGAACAGAAACAGATTCATAGATACAGAGAACTTTGTGTTGCTTGCCAGATGGGCAAGGACTGGGGGATGGGTGAAAAAGATGAAGGAATTAAGAAGTACAAATTGGTTGTTAGACTGATGAACCTCAAAGGGAAGGGGGGAGGGAAGGTGGGATGGGAAAAACCAAAGAACTTCTATGCATATATGCATAACCAATGGACACCGACAATAGTGTGGGGAAGGCTGGAGGGGGGAGGGATTGGGGAGGAGAGGGGCAATGGGGAAAAAAGGAGGGACATCTGTAATACATTCAACAATAAAGATAAGTTAAAAACAGAAACCAAAAAACAAACCAACAAAAAAAAAACACATTTCAAAATAGTATATACATACGATCCTACCAAAATTGGAACAAGCACAGAAAAGAATGACTGGAACTCCTGGTGCTGATAACAGTGACTGCTTCTGGGTAATTGTATAAAAGGATACTGAAATTCTAGAGTTTTCAATTCTTCTATTAATAGACTTTCATCATTTGTAAAATTATGTAAAAATGTGAAAGAAAATAAATTGATTGAGGATTAAAAATAGAGTATCTATGTGGCACCAGCTACTTAATTCTGAGATTCAATGTGTAGACAACCTTTGGAATCATCACTACTGTTTTTTGATGGACTTCAATGATCATTTTCTCAAGGGTATGATCTATGTCTTAGTTCATCTTTTACTTCCTTAGAGGGGTTGGGATAACACGTTTGTAGTCTGGGTACGTGCCCACCTTTCTGGGGTAATCGAGTTGAAACATTCCAACTTAGGTCTTGATTCTCTATTGCAAGATCTGCATAATGGAGACTGCAGCAGACTCAATGACAATGACAGCTAATGTTTACGGAACGAGTTCCACGTACCTTTGTGTCAGCTACTGTTCTAAGCAATGTACATGCTTTATTTTTTTTGGTACATGCCCCTAGCGGGAACCGAACCCGGGACTCTGGTCCACAGGCCGATGCTCCAACCGCTGAGCCAAACCAGCCAGGGCTTTAATTAATTATCATGATAATCCTATGAGGTAGGAACTCATCTCTATTTTACAGATGAGAAAGCTAAGGAAGAAAGATGTGCGGTCACATGTCCAAGGTCACTAAAATGCATAATCTGTCCTCCATCTACGGTGGCCTTTATGAGATTAGTAACCTGTTCTTTTTTAGTCACTAGTCACTTTTTTCCCAACAGAAAAAAAAGACTTTCAAAGGCCTTCAATGCTTTAAGATTTTTAGCAAACAGCTGCTTTTTCTTCATTTTTATAGCTTTTGATAACTCAAAGATACATACTTTTTGTTGCTCATTATAAATACTTTGTGTTGTGATTACACTTGCTGTTGTATACAAATGGGGGTTGAAAGGCTAGTTCACAGGCTCAGGCCCTGAGTCCTTTGACAGCCAGCACGGGACTTGCGGCTTGCCCTTTCATTTATCAGGATGGTTTGCTCACTCGCTAAAGAATGGTTTAGTAAAGACATCTTTTCTGCTGTAAAATTCATAATTCTACGATTATTTTTATTTGCTGACCGACCTGAAGAACAAACATATAGTAGGTAAATACAAGGCAGAATATTAATTGGCATTCTTTGACTCGTTTGGTTCCAGATAAGGGAAGACAGACTTGCAGGAGCACCTGTGTCCACTTGCAGCCTTGGGCCTTAAACACCCAGCCCCCACGGGCTCTGACTGAGGCCGTCTGAAATACAGGCCTGTAACTCTGGTTCCTTTCAACGTGTCTCTGGGCTACAGACCATGACTTCCCTCCAACCACTCTGTCACTTTTCTCTAAATCCCACTTACATCATTTCATAAATTAGTTTCTCTATGGATCTTCCTCCCCCTCTGCAGAACGACCAATTTAAATCATCTTTAAATCATCACATTAAATACTAGCTACCACTGGCTGTAAGGGGAGCCAGGAAGTGTATTATACCAATTCTTAAAATGCTGTCCATGACTTCTTAATTTTACCATAAAATCAGATATAGCTCTTTTATCATGAAGGATTTAATAAGTTTACCTTTTAAACTAATAGACTTTAAAGAGTTCCTTAAACTTTGCACGTAAAAACCCCTGGGAAGGGAATCTTTCAATTTCTCCTTAATAACTCATCACTATAAATCAGATTCCTTTAATATATTACATACTAACGTTGCAAGGAGCTTAGAAGGAACTTGTACCATTTCCTCCTGATGTTTCAGCCACAGGGAAAGGAGAGTTTATTTCTGAAAGGTAGTAGTCAAAGCAATTTCATTTTATTTCCCTTCACTGAAGATATCAGATATTTAAGCACTCCCATAAAAAAATCTACCCTTAGATATTTCAGAATGACCTGTTTCTTGGAGATTTCATTGGTTTCTCTCTTGCCAGAGATTTTTTTCTACATAAGTTTTAAGTCCATCATAGCATATTCAGTGCACATTTTATAATATTGGCTTTTTTCATTGCCCATACTTAAACACTAATAGTAGAACACAGTTATTGAATTGTTTACCCTCCAATTAAAATATAACACTAACAATGATAATGGTGATGACATTATAACATCAATAATGATCATGGCAGTATTATTATAACATAACAACATTGACTTATTTTTGGTTCTTTTCCAATGCTTTGCAGTTATCTAGATTTCTAAAACAATAAAGAAGGATAAAATACAAGTTGATTCAAAGGTCAGTGCAATGTAAATAACAATACTTTGTGAAGATTCCAAGTCTAGAAAAAGCCATGAAAAGAAATTGCTTTCTGGATATTGCACAACGTGTCTCAATCTGCTGCCTGAAGGTCTCCTACAGTGAAAGGTCTACATGATGCCGAATATCAGGATGCAAACCCAAAGGTGTTTTAAAAGATTCATGTTTCAAACATCTGAGTGCCAACACAACGAAGATATTCCCCTTTCATCCAGAGAGCTGGCACCATGTTAAGTCATAAAAGATCTGGGTTACGTTCTTTAACGACTACAGGATCTATTGTTTCAATTCACTTCACGGGCCTACAACCTAAAGTCAAAGGGCAAACAGACACTGTCAAGCTTCCTTTATTTCAACGTAACCAATATGACCGTCCATATGGCAGAGTGGACCTGCAGTGACAAAAGAGGAAACAAGGAAACAGATTTACATGCATGGTTGGACTGTTAATGGTGTAGCCTTCCTGGCTGCAGGGACGGGGCGGAGGAAAGGAAGAAACACCTGTGCTTATAGGTAGAGCTCCAGGACAGTATTTACTTCAGCTACAAATTCATCAATTGCCATGCCACTGAGACCCCAAAGACTACAACATGGTATACAGTTGGAGGATGTGGAGATGCAGAGCGCCTTAAACACCCAGCCCCCACAGGAAAGAATGTTTCCGTCTGCTCTGATTGTGTTCTACACACTGGCACTCAGGGCCCATGGGGGCCTGGGCACCTGGAGAGAACAGTGGGTGGGAACTGCCGCTGGTGGGGAATGGATCACTAAACACACATCACACAAACTGGCTGAACATTATCAAGCCAAGAAATTAATGTAAACACCAATCATAGACTTAAGTATACAACACTTGATGCAAAAGCAACAGGAAGATGATGATATAGTTTCTGAAAAAAGGTATATTCGACCTTATAGAAATCAGATCCAAGTGGACAACAGGAAGAAAGGGAGAGAACAAGGGCAAAAGAGAGAAGAAAAGAAAAAGACAATAAAGAAAAGAAAGTCATCAAGGGAGGGATGAAAAACATGATCTCTAGCAGATGTATTGTATACCTCCTTCAGTAGCATACATCAGCTCTAGGGAAATTTAGGGTTCATGGGAGATAGAAATTTGTGTCCAAGGCACTGAAAGATGCTGAGTCTAGTTTATCTCCCATGTAGCTCCCTCATGGGCAGGAAGCACCAGCAAAGTTATGAAGAGGCCAGGCCTGGCTTGTGTCTCTCTTCCTTAGGTACTAATGGGGGGAAAGGTGCCCTCATGGCCTGGGTGCCCTTCTGGTTGAAGATTAAGTTGTTGGGACCATTTTAAAATCCAGGCAGTAAGTGTGTTGTTCCTTGGCTACCGATGACATACTGCACTGTGCTCAGCTGCGTGATCCACCAGGTCCCACCATGCCACCCCTCCTCCTTGCCATAACAGGCTCCTTACTAATTTTTCTTCCTTTTAATTAAATTCCTGATGCTACATCATGAAGGAAGCTTCATGCGATGCATTGATGCCAGTTCTAATATCAGGCATTTAGTTCAGTTTTACTACTTCTTAGTTCTTTACCTAGGGCAGGTTACCTACCCTCTCTGAGGCTTCCTTTTTGCTACATAAAAGTAACAACATGCCCTTCAGAGGGGATGCCTATGCCCTTTCTGCTGCCACATACTGTAACTATTCTGTTATTTTCCTTCCTTGACTGTGTATTAGTAATGTCAATGAGCTGACTGTACAAAGTTAGGCACATAAAAAAGGGCCTCCTTGCCCAGCCAGTGTGGCTCCTTTGGCCACTGGTTTGATTCCCAGTCAGGGCACATGCCTGGTTTGCAGGCTCCATCCCCAGTAGGGGGTGTGTAGGAGGCTGCCAATCACTCATCGACGTTTCTATCTCTTTTTCCCTCTCTCTGAAATCACTAAAAACATGTATTTTTTTTTTAGAAGTACCTCCTTTTCTTTATAGATCCTCTTAAAAATGGGGGTGTGGTGGAGTGGAGAAAGGGGAAAGGTTAGGGCCAGGAATTAAGAAAATCCTTAAAACATCAATGTGGAAACATTTGCTAATCATATTAATAGGAAGTTAATATCCAGAATACATAAAGAACTCATATAACCCAATAACAATAAAAATAGCTATAGGAACATATGGGCAGCGGATCTGAATAGACATTTCTCTAAGGACTAACAAGCATTTGAAAAGATGCTCCCCATCACTAATCATTAGAAAAATGCAAATCAAAACACATTGAGATATAAACACACTTCTTACCCATTAGAATGACTACTATCAAAAAATAGAAAAAAAGTACAGGCAGGAATGTGGAAAGATGGTTAGAGAAAGAACACTGATTCTAATTTTGGGGCTCATGAATACAGCTATGTAGGGAGTTACTTCTGAGCAAATGCATTGCCCTAATGGCTCAAGCCAGTATGAGTCAGATTTTCTTCCATTTGCAACTAAGAGAGTTTTTCCTAATAATATAGTAAGGAAAAAAAAATGTTCTAGGAAGAGGAAATTGTACATGCCAAAGCCCAGAAGCCAAGAAACCAAGGCCCATTCTGTGTACAGTACACAGTTCTGTGAGACCAGAGTGCAGGTGCATGGAGAGATCTGGAGAAGCTGGAAAGGTTAAGAGCCAGCATTTTCTAATCCGGTGCTGCTTGGCCAGAACTGCTATAATTAAATGCAAATTTGATCTCAGAATCCCCCTCCCTTGTTTAAAATACTTTAATGACATCCCAAAGGTTTTAGGATGAAGTTCAAACCCATTAACTTGGCACCCAAAGCTCTTGATGACCTGCCTGATCCTCTCTTTAGTTTCATCTCCCACATTTGTCCCATGGGTACCCTGCATTCCAGATAAATAGAACTACTCTAGTTTCCCAAACATGCATGCTATTTCATGCCTTTGTGTCTTCAGATGACACGTATTATGTCATTTAATCCTCAGAAGAGCCCAATAAAGTGGGTATGAATGTCCTAATTGCACATATGGGGGGAAAAAGGAATGTAGAAAGTTGACAGAATATCAGAAGTGATGTAGTCAGTAGAAGGAGAGCTGAGATTTAAACATATATGTCTGACACCAGTTCTCACTCTTTCTTCTTGGCCATCACTCAACCCAGTTCTTTTGGTTTCTGGTCCATGGATCTGCATATTTCATGGCCTGGTCTTTCAATGGAACAAATACAATTTCAGAATTTCAGGTGTAGGGGCTGAAGATGCTTACTAATCAATTCAAACTACTTTGCTACTAAAACCAACATACTTGCATTTTCTTCATTTAGTTCACAGACACTTCTGAGCATCTCCTTCATACCAGGTTCTGCACCAGGTGATGGTGCTACAGAGTAAAGCAAGGCAGCCACAGCCCCTGCCTTCAAGATGCTTCTACCACTCTACTTCTTAAACCTGATTCTCACTGACAAGACTCCTTGGCTACAGGGGAGAATGAATCCTCTTGGCTATCATACATACAATGGGCTCCGTCACTGCTGCTGCTGAGGAAATATCAGCTGCATTATTTTCAACCAGTGTCCGTGAGTTATGTCAGAAATTAATTGATCAGCTAAATGGGATAGGGTAGAGAATAGACTGGGGACAAATCAATGAAGGCAATAGTGTGCGGTGTGTTATATAGCTGGGATCAATTGTGTTACAGCTCACTCCAAGAGGCTCCAGATTTCAAAACAGCCTGCTTGGCTGGGGTCATGAACAGGGCAAATCACTGATTTAACGACATACGAAATTTTCACTGCCTTATTTATACTCTATTTCTCACTAAATTGAACAACATTTTTAATGGTACCAATTTTGCAGGATCACAAACTAGGGATGTTTTCTTTTCTTCTAATTGGGACAAGACTGATCATCACTCAATAGGCTCTTTGTAGAGAGTGAAATACGCAAGAACTAAAACAGAAAGAAAGAACACACACCGCAAACTGGGTACCAAGAATCCAATGGAAATAAAAGAACATGTTTGTTTTGTTTTAAGGTCAAAAATTTAAAGGTACTGTTAGAAAATATAATAATAATTTTATAAATCTCATTTGGTAGAAAAAGCTAATGGAGTTATGGTAACAAAAAAAATGTAATAAAAAAGGTGCCCAGTCGGTGTGGCTCAGTGGATTGAGCATCATCCCATGGACTGAGAGGTCCTGGTTCAATTCCTGGTCAGGGCACATGCCGGGGTTGTGGGCTCAATCCCCAGTGGGGGGGGGGCATGCAGGAGGCACCTGATTGGTGTTTCTCTCTCACATTGATATTTCTATCTCTCTCTTCCTCCCTCTCTCTCTAAAATATCATTAAAAACCTATTTAAAAAGTAAAATAAAATAAAAACAAAAAAAGTTATTGAGAAATGGAAAATCAAAAGGGAAATTTCCAATATCAAAAAAGCACTTTTTTTTGCCCGGCCGGTGTGGCTCAGTGGTTGAGCATCAACCCATGCACCAAGAGGTCGCCGGTTTGATTCCCGGTCAGGGCACATGCCCAGGTTGTGGGCCTGATCCCCAGTGGGGGGCATGCAGGAGGTGGCCAATCGATGTTCTCTCTTATCGATGTTTCTATCTCTCCCTCTCCCTTCCTCTCTCTCTCAAATCAACAAAGAAAAAAAAATTTTTTTTTAAAAAAGCACTTTTTGTGAACATAAGAATGTATCAGTCCTTCCTCCCCTCCCCCCCACCAAGAGCTGGATGGGGCCTCAGAGATCAGAAGCTGGTCTTAAAAAAAAAAAGGAAGCTGATCTTAGCCTGACTAGCTTGAGTGAGAAGTGATTGAGAAGGCAAAGAAGGGCAACTAAGCAGTGGGTCCCGTAACCAGTGGGTGAATAATGTTTGCTGTGCCACAGGGTCTGCACAGGAGCAAGTGCGAGAGGTGCTTCCTTGGACAGGCGACCCCCACACATCTCAGCTGATATTTGTGAACAGGGGCTTTTTCTGCCCTGAAAATGTCATGCTAGGCAGAAAACATTCTGTGAACAGAAAAAAGCCATCATTGCACCAAGGAAAAAAACAATTTTTTTTTTCATAACTGTAGTGGCCATCAAAAATGGACTTGTTTTTCTTGTGCTATACCCTAGGCCTATAAAATAGTTTCATGGTTGCAAAAAGACTATATTGTAGATAGAATTTTTGTTACAACAGGCCAACTGGAAGTGAGGATGATTTAAAAATATTAAATCTTTAAAAGGGCCCAAATTGAAAGATTAAGAAAAAATAAAATGTTACTGAGAGTTCTCTCCTTTGGTGTAGGTGTTAATGTTTATTCAATGAGTCACACTTTAATTGCAGCATGTCAAATCCCATATATTATTTTTAATTCTTTTTAAATTACATAAAAATTCTTCTTATCAACATAGACCAATACAATACCAACAGGCATAACTGGTGGAAGATACCTTTAACAGCTAGTCCAGGTTAATCCCTGGGCATGGATTCAATTATAAAAGGTTTAAATGACAATTAATCTCAAAGCCTTACATATACTTTAGGGAATTTATTTGGCTAAGCTTAGTGATTACTTGAGTGTTAACCAGAGTAATTTAAGAGGCTGGAAAACCCATGACAAATCATGTTCAATTACATGGAAGGCTCTAACGGGGATTGGAGAATATGAAAAACAAAACAACAAAAAAAGAAACTCTGAAATATTTTCATAAATATTTTTATAAAATGTGAGATAGAGCAGGACACATTTTTTTTTCAAGCTATGGAGAAAAACAGAGATTTAATTTTAAAAAGACAGGGGTAAGATGGGTCCTTGAGATTCAGAATTCTATTTTCTGTACCTCACATCCCCACAGATACTGGCAGTCTTAGACATAGTAGCTGTGTGCTACTTTTGGGGGGATAGTTAATTCTAGTCTAAAGATCATCTGTTACAGTTGAGAAAGTGACTGCCAATAGCAATACAGACAGGTAGGGAATAAAAAGTTATAAAATTGAGATTTCCTGACTACTAGGTGCTATGTTCTTTTCATGATAGTAACTAATCTGCTTTAAACAAAGAACTAGGTTTTATCACTAAGAAGTAAGCCATTAGGGCTCACTAAGACAAGTTCATCCATTGTATTGCCTTCTCTCTTTCTCACAGAGAAGAGGCAAAGTCCTGCATGTCGATTTATAATAGTTTTCCAGTTTCACATGTATAAAATATATTTATCTCTCCAAGTAGAAGCAGAATTTCTCATCCTTCCCTTACACTTCTCCACATGCCTGAGCATGGTTGTGAAGGTGGTGGGAAGCAGCATGGGGTACTGGGGAGGAGGTCAGACTGCCTGGGAATCCAAGTTCAGCTCCATCATTTATCAGCCAATTGACCTCAAGTAAATTACTTAACTTCTCTGTGCCTCAGTATCTCCATCTGTAAAATGGTTGTAATAATACCATCTCATAGGGTTATTGTGAAGATTAGGCGATTTATTCGCGAAGCTTACAATGATGCCTGGCACATGGTAAAGCATTATATAAATGCTAAATTACAATAAAACGCTTGCTGAACGATCAACTGTTTCTTTGCATCTATACTAATGAATATTATTCAGCAATTGATGAGGCTTCCCTAATCAAGACATGGTTTGAAAATCTGCTAAGCTTTGAACAACTCCACCTCTTATTGCTTGAGATAAGCCGAAAGATCAGTAATAGCTATGACACATATACCTATCTTGTACAGTACTTCGTAATTATTTATTACTTGCTGAAAAACTCAAGTGGGCACAGGGAGGAACAACGTAGTCATGTTAACATCTAAAACTCATTAAAGTTTCATCTTCTTTCAAAGTCCAGGAAGACAAATGAGTTACCAGAGGAATTGCCTTTCCTCTGTAAGGCTTATACAGATATTGGGACAGAACTATTGAAGTTAATTAAATGGGATTTCCTAAATGGCCCAAATGGCACAGTGGGGGTGGTGGGAGGCAGAGGAGCAGATAGACACTGATTATCAGGGTGGTGTACAAACTTCAATGTCTGAGTTAAAGGTAATATATTCTAGCAATTAGACCCTTATCTTACTGAAGCATTTTACTTTAAAAAGTATATAATATGCTATTTTGACACGAACATTATAAAATAAGTGATTGTTAATTTTTAAAAAGGGAAAATGAGCAGATGAGAAGTCAAGTAGGGGAAAAGTGTTCTCTTAAAAAAATATACCAATGATTACCTGGCTGGAAAGTGTAGTAAATGACAAAAAAAAAAAAAAAATGGCCACAATTTATTTTCCCATCTCTGTATGTATATCTTTGCAATGACTTCGCCATCTCTCCCATAAAGATGGGCAATCTATTTCTAACCTCTTGAATCTAGGATAGCCTTGGGACCTTCTTTGACTAACAAAGTGTTGAAGAAGTGAAGTCATGGGAGTTCCAAGTCTTGGACTCTGTAGGCCTCTCAGCTTCTGTTCTCACTCCCTTGTATCACCATGGAAACAAGCCAGGTCTAGCCCACTGAAGAATGAAAGGATACTTAGAACAGATATGATTCATCTCAGCTGAGGCCCTGTAGACCAGATATCAGGGCTAACACCAACCGCCAGATGTGTGACTGAGGCCACCCTAGACAGCTGCCAGATGACTGTAGTTGCATGAGTGATCCTCAGAAACAACAGCAGGAAAACCATCTGGGCCAAACTGTTGGCCCACAGAATTACGAGCAAATAAAATGGTGGGGTTTTTTTTGTTTTGTTTTTCTTTATTGATTTTAGAGAGAGAGGAAGGGAGAGGGAGAGACAGATAGAAACATCGATGAGAGAGAACATCGATTAGCCACCTCCTGCATGCCCCCCACTGGGGATTTGGCCCACAACCTGGGCATGTGCCCTCACCGGGAATTGAACCAGCGACCTCTTGGTGCATGGGTCGATGCTCAACCACTAAGCCACACCAGCCGGGCAACGGTTGTTGTTTGAAGTCATTAAAAGTTTGGATGTAGTTTGTTACATGGCGATAGAGAACTGATACAGATGTTTTCAAAGCTCTTAAAATGAAATCAAAATTAAGGAACTACAGAGATTCATAATGAAGTGAAGAAGGAAAAACACACAAAACACTCCTGTTGTTTCTAACCAATGATGGTTTGATGTAGAATATTTTCAAAATTTACAATTAAATTGGAGAAGTCTTGGCTCTCCATGGAGATGTGATTAGTTTTGCTTGATTTGTGTAACTAAGCCAATAAAAAGGTATATGATAAAATACAATGCATGGTTTTTATTTCAATATCTAGAAAGTATTTTGGGAACACATTTTAAGAAAATAAAATACATTAGATTTATTATGCTTATGAGAATAGTCTTAAGTATTATATTGAGGAGACAGTATCTACTAATGAATAAACCCAAAGATCTCTCCTTTATTTAGAGAGGCCCAGTTCTCCAGGGAGTAGGGATATGTAGAGAACTGTGGGACTTCGCCCATGATCCTCAACACACACTCCTTTCAACATAGGGGTGAAATAAGATCAATGTGTATCTCATTTTCTCATTTCCTTTTTTAAAAATCCTCACCTGAGGAGATTACACACACACACACACACACACACACACACACACACAAACACACACACAATTGATTTAGAGAGAGAGGAAAGGGGAGAGAAACATCAATCAGTTACTTTCCACATACGCCTTGACCAGGAATCAAACCCAAAACCCAGGCATGTGCCTTTGAGCAGAATTGAACCCACAACTGTTTTGGTGCATGGGACGACACTTCAACCAACCGACCCACCCAGCCGGGGCTCTCATTTCCTTTTGTTTTCCCTCATTTTGTCCTATCTTCTGCCCTACTTCTTCCTACCATTGGTCACTGTGATGGCTTTGTGATGTGTCAACCTGGCCACGCTGAATCACATTTCCCAGAATCCCCTTTGTTGTACATTTTAGAGTCACAGAAAGATTTGTGTGAGATTTGGAGGGTGGAAATGAAACAGCGCCATTTTGTAGCTCATACATCTTGTTGGCTGATTCACCTCGTTGGCGTGAAGTAGCACCTGGGCCTGCCATTGCTCTACCTTCCTCTGGTTCCTCCTGAGCCAGGTCTGTGTACTTAGCTCTGGGACAAAGGGCCCTTGCAGGATGCCCTTGAATCCAAGGTCAGAAGCAAGGATAAAAATTTCAGTTGATTGTTATGGGCTTTCAAGTCACAGTTGTGGACACCAGCCTACTTGGGATCTTCCCTTTCTGACTGCCTGCCCCGTACACTTCAAGCTCCAGTGTCAGGGGCACAGATGGCCTTTCAGAGACTGCTAACCAGCCCCCACAGTTGGGTAAGCCGTCTCTGTAACAAATCCACTAGTTCTGCCTCTCTGGTGTGGTCATTGTTTTGATCATGATCTCACTGATAGAGTTATCTCCAGTCACCTGATTGGTAGATCCTCCACATCTATGGAGAAAAATCAAAGAGCCCCCAAAAGGCTGTAGAAACGGCTTGGGGATTTAGACGTGATAGATAGTGAGGATGATGATGGTTAATAGGAAGTTAACACATACATAGCCCTTATGTGTAGGCTACCGATGCCAAGACTCGTTTTATTCTGCCAACAACCCGATGAGCCAGATACAGAGATTAAATAACTTGCTAGTAAGTAGACAAGGCAAAAATTAAGCTGCCATTCTGGCTCCAGAATCTATGTGCTATGTATTCTTACGCATTATTCCATGGCTTCAAAGCAACCTATATCTAATGGTTTTCACCCTCTGATTATCTCGCCTTTTAGCAACATTTCAGAATGGAAAGTTAGCCTCTGATAGTGCATCAGGAAAGTTCAGTTCTGGTTTTTATTTTATACTGTCTAGCTGTGTAGTCCAGGACAGTCCATGCTAAAATACTTCCTTATTTGTAAAATGATCTCAGTGTTCTCTTCTAGCTTTAAAAGTTCATAATTCTATAGTATTAAAGTTCTGAGAATAATGTCATAAGGTCTTTGAAGAAAAGCTGCTGTCTCCAATAAAATTATGTAATAAAACCTAGGACTATGTATTTGACATCCCTGCATTTTCTTTCCAGCATCACCAATGTCAAAAATTCCTTTCCATATACGAGGACCCTATTAATCCCACACATGCACAAAGTTGTGAGTATCCACATACATGTTATACTTTCATAAGTTGATTGAGAAAAAACTATGACAGAAAGTCATGCTACATTGAGTAATGCTTTTAAGTGAGGTTGATTTTATTAATCATAGGATAATCTGAACACATTTGAAAAACAACAGTGCCCATTCACTCTACAGGGAAATCTGTATGGGGTTATTGATCTCTGGAATTCTTGCAATTTCCTTTTCACTTTGGTGAGCTCCTCACTATTATTCATCTACCTTAATTTTATTCAATTTATTTTACAATGTAACTATTCTCATGAAACATATGTTAAAATTAAAAGAACAGTTTTGCATGCCACAGCTTTATTCTTGTTAGATTTACTGCCTAGTTTTGTTATTTTTGTTTTGTTTTGTTGCTGATCAGAAATGTCACTTTTTCCTGTTTCTGTTTCTTTTCTTCACCATCTTTCAGTAAAAGCTTTTCCAAGAGTTATAAAACCAAGAGGCAGGCATCAAGTTAGAGACAGAAAAATAACACAGGGTATAAAAGCAATTCAAAAAGTTGGATAGTCAATCCAAGAAGAGTAGGAGCTGACTACTTTTACAGGGCAGAGTGCAAATCAATGACCTTCAGAATTTGGTCAAACCTGTACTGAGCTAATGGATATAAAGCGAAATGGCACCATCGGCATTCACCAGAAGGGTTACGGTGACAGTGCACTTGGAAATGCAACAATAGCTAAACAGAAGATGGACATTAGAGGAACAACAGCTGTGCTAGTTATTTTTCTGGTATCTGAGCCTGTGTCAGGAAGGGGTTTACTTTTCTAAGAAGGGGAGAGACATGCTATCATGCATGTATCATAACACTGCTGGGTACATGTCTCAGAACCCACTGCTTAAAGGACACACAGTAAAAGAGATCATCCGACCCATGCCTGGGAAATTACCATAATTCACTCTCAGCATCCTTCTAGGGGAAACCTTGATGGGGCATTGAATGGGATGGAGAGAGGATTAAAGGTTACCAGGCACAGTTCAGTACCACCACTTCAGGAATTTCTTCCCCGATTATCCTCTAATTCTACCCCTACCACTAGAGAGCTGGCAGAGTCACCTCACTCCTTTATTCGGCCACACTTCTGCTATTACACATGTCCCTGCACTGCTCTGCAAACACAGAGTACATCTCTCTCTCCGACTGGACTGTGACTGAGGGCAGGAACTGTGTCTCATTCCTCGATTTGTTCTTAGTATCTAGCAAGGAGCCTGACACACAGGAAGTGCTCAGTGAAGGATGAATGGGATTAAATAAATCCTGTTGGTTTACTCTCAAAATCCAAATTTGAGGTAGGGATCCAAGTAAAAATTTTTCCAAATATGTGTAACAATGATCAAACATAATGTTTCTCTGGGATGGATGATAACTGCCTTTAGTTACATTTGGAAAAAGGTAATAGTATTTATTCACTTGACACATCACAAAAGGCAATGGCTAAAAGCCTTCAATATGGCCATAACCCTTGAAATTCTTCAACCCAAATGAAATAACTTTGATATGATCAAAATGTATGAGTTGCTTTTCTGGCACCATAATATAAAGACAGACAGATGGTATTTAGGATTTACATATATATGTAGAGTCCAAACTCATTATGATGATTGTACCTAGAAGCCAGAGAGTTCTGAATCTTAAATATATTTTCAGAAAAAAAATGTATTTGCAGAGGAGAAACAATAATAAAAGAGCTACAACAATAGCTTTAATTTAACTGGAGACATACAGTGCATAATCTCCAAAGAGCAGGATAAATTGTTGAGAGTATCAGCAAATTTTCTGTTCATTTGGTATATTAGAAAGAAAGGGGCCTTTTGCCCAGTGGAGCCTGGTCTCTTCTCTATAATATCTTGCCTTTGAGATTTTTGAAACTGCTATTTCAAATATAGTATACTGAGGTTTGCTCTAATCTTAACTATGAAATTAGACAAGTCATTATAACTTTAAGTATAACTTGTTGGCCAAGTCACGAATCTAGCTCTTGGGACCAACATCTACATTATTAGAAAACAGACTATACATACAGCCAGTTATTATTATAGTTTCCCCTGATGATGGCATGCAGGAACTATGTAAAGTCATGGACAATTAAATATGGCAACAATCACTATATGGAGAAGTTGTTCTTTAAAACAGTAAACAATGACCTCAAACTAAAACTGAACTTTAGACATCAAAGTTAAAGGAAAAATATCTTTTAAAGCAATTTGTTCTACCTCATTCATTAAAGCATGTACTTTCACTGGACATTCATTAAAGGCCTATTTGGTGCCAGACAAGGGTGACTAGTGACTATTTCTAAGACCCACAAACAAGGAATCACCATCTCTCTCTCTCTCTCTCTCTCTCTCTCTCTCTCTCCCCCCGTGTGTGTGTGTGTGTGTGTGTGTGTGTGTGTGTGTGTGTGTGTATCATGCCCTCTCTAAGGCCCTCTGTGATCTCTTCCAGTATGGAGAACTTTATGGCTGTCTACACAACATCCATTTAATCTCTTGTTTGTAAATATATGGAAGTCATAAGATTGATCATTATTGACCTATTTTTCAGGATTAGGTACTGTAGTTTGTGTAATCTAATTAGTTGCATCATCCCCCTTGTTATATGATTGGTCAGTATATCCCAGAAATAAACCAGTTAGTATATGGCTTTTCTCTGGCCAGAGGGACTGGTTCAGGAAAGAGTATATAATTGATTTGAGGTCCAGGAAGTGGAGGCTCCCTGGGAAATTTTATAAAAGATGGTTTTGTATTTTTTAGGGACTCCTGTGAGAAATATTTTAGCTGCTATATTGAGTGGATATAAAGCTTAGATCTATTATAACCATTTATTCACATTGAGGGAAGCCAATGTAACACACCAAAAGAGCAAACACAATAAAATTATATAGAAATATGAAACCCGAGCCTTCAACAAGTTGAGGCAGAAGCCCAACCTATTTCTGGATTCCTCTAAAACTTACAGCAGCTCGAGCTGAGTTTCTGTTATTTGCAGCTGAGTGTATTCTAATTTTTATAACTCTAATAGGAACTGTGATTATCAGAGCTGATTTCTGAAAAAGGAGTATGATTTTGACAAGTGAATAGTAGAGATGAAAGTTTGGGGATCCCTTTCCAGGGTCAGAAAATTGCAGAAGCAAAAGCAAACAGGTTGTGAAAACACACAGTGTGTTCAGGATCTCATGAGAGGGCATGTGACAGGTGAAGCCAAAAGGCAGGTCAGTGTAGTGATCCTTTTGGACAGCTAACTCTGGTGGCAGATGCATTTGGACCACAAGACAAAAAGCTAACTACAGACGGTTGTTATCGTAATCTGACTAAGGGACAATCAAGGCTCTCATTTGCACATTGGCAGGGAAGATAGAGAAGACAGGAAGAGTTCAAAGTCTATGTCAGTGATGGAATACACATCACTGGTGTGTCACACTCCATAAGGAGAAAAGAGAGGAAGAAAAAATGCTCCGTGATGTTTCACTCACAGGACACTTGGTAAAGGCTAACACCTTACCGTTAATCAGAAATAAGAATTCAGGCAGAAGAATACATTAAACCACCTTCAATCATTTTTGGAATATGTTTTATGTAATGTTTTAGAAAGACAGTTATAAAAACAACCTAAATCCAAAATAACAGGAAGTTAGATAAATTATGGTACATTTACCGAATGAGTAAAATGCCATGCAGTGAGTTAATATCTTTCTGTGGGTGGCTCACTTGATTAATAATATTTCCAAGCCAGATACATCCCCACAATAATAGTCCCCCACTCTGTGTGGCTGCAGCAGGGTGGTGGGTTACATGTTCATTTCAACGTCATCTCTCTCCACTGCTAATAGGTCCCTTAGCACTTTAAGTTGAGATCTATTATATAAGATAATGTTAAAAAAATACTTCAGACTTCGGGGAAAAATAAATAAAAGCACTGTTCTGATATCATTCCAGTTTTAAAAATTAAGAAAAAAATATATATATATACAGAAAAAAAGCTATACCCCAATATATTTATACTTATTAGCTCTGGGTGGTAGGATCTGGAGTATTTTTTTTTCTAAATTTTATTTTTCAATTACAGGTGGTATTCAATATTATTTCATATTAGTTTAAGGTAAACAGCATAGTGGTTAGACAACTACATAATTTATGAAGTGATCCACTTGATAATTCAAGTACCAAGCCATCACCATACACAGTTACTACAACATTATTGACCATATTCTCTATGCTGAACTTTACATCCCCATGACTATTTTGTAACTACCAATTTGTACTTCTTAATCCCTTCACCTTTTTCAACTAGCCCCCAACCCCCCTCCTATCTGGCAACCATCAGTTTGTTCTCTGTATCTATGAGTCTGTTTTTGTTTGTTCACTTTTTTTGTTTTTTAGAGTCCACATATAAGTGAAATCATATGGCATTTGTCTTTCTCTGACTTATTTCACTTAGCATAAAACTCTCTAGTTCCATTCATGTTGTTGCGAATGGTAAGATTTCATTCTTTTCTTTTTCTTTTTTTTTGATGGCTGAGTAATATTCTATTTTATGTACCACTTCTTCTTTACTCAATCGTCTATAGATGGGTACTTGGGTTGTTCCAAATATCTTGGCTATTGTGAATAACACTGCAATAAACATAGGGGTGCCTATATCTTCTTGAATTACTGGTTTGGGTTTCTTTGGATATATACCCAGAAGTGAAATTGTTGGGTCATAATGTAGTTCTATTTTTAATTTTTTTTTTTTTGTATTTAAAATTGTTTGTTCTTTATTAATTTTAGAGAGAGAGGAAGGGAAAGGGAGAGAGATATAGAAACATCGATGAGAGAGAACATTGATTGGCCGCCTCCTGCATGCCCCCCACTAGGGATTGGGCCCACACCCTGGGCATGTGCCCTGACCTAGAATCGAACCAGCGACCTCTTGGTGCATGGGCCAATGCTCAGCCACTGAGCCACACCAGCCAGGCATCTACTTTTAATTTTTTTGAGGAACTTCCATACTGTTTTCCAATCTGCATTTCCACCAACAGATCACAGGGCTCCCTTTTCTCCATATCCTCTCCAATACTCATTGTTTGTTGATTTAATAATAACTATTCTGACAGGTGTGAGTGATACCTGATGATTAGTGTTATTGAGCATCTTTTCATGTCTATTGGCCATCTTTATGTCCTCTACAGAGAAGTGTCAGTTCAGGTCCTCTGCCTACTTCTTAATTGTGTGTGTGTGTGTGTGTGTGTGTGTGTGTGTGTGTGTGTGTTGAGTTGTATAAGTTCTTTATAAATTTTGCATATTAACCCCTTATGAGCTGTATCATTGGCAAATATCTTCTTCCTTTCAGGAGGTTGTCTTTTCATTTTATTGATGGTTCCTTTCATGATGCAAAAACTTTTAAATTCAATGTAGTTCCATTTGCTTATTTTTTCTTTTGTTTCCCTTGCCTGAGGAGATATACCAGAAAAAAATATTACTAAGAGAAATGTCAGAGAGTTTACTGCTTATGTTTTCTTCTAGAATTTTTATGGTTTCAGGTTTTACATTTAAGTCTTTAATCCATTTTGAGTTTATTCTTGTATATGGTATAAGAAGGTGGTCTAGTTTCTTTCTTTCTTTTTTTGCATGTATCTGTCTAATTTTCCCAACACTATTTATTGAATAGACTGCCTTCACTCCATTGTATGTTCTTGCTTCCTTTGTTAAAATTAACAGATCACATAGGCATGTGTTTATTTTGGGGCTATTATTTCTGTTCCATTGATCTGTGTCTGTATTTATGTCAGAATCATGATGTTTTGATTATGAGAGATTTGTAGTATAGTCTGATATCACGCAGCGTGATACTTCCAACTCTGTTCTTCTTTCTCAAGATTGCTGTGGCTAGCCATGATCTTTTGTGGTTCCATATACATTTTTTAAATTATTTGTTCTATGAAAAACATCATTAGTATTTTGATAAGGATTGCATTGAGTCTATAGATTGCTTTGGGTAGTATGGACATTTTAAGGATGTTATTTCTTCCCATGAGCAAGATATATGCTTCCGCTTATTTGTACCTTCTTCAATTTCTTTCTTCAGTGTCTTATAATTTTCTAACTACAGGTCTTTTACCTTCTTGCTTAAATTTATTTCTAGGTATTTTACTTTTTTGATGCAATTATAAATGAGACTATTCTCTTAGTTTCTCTTTCTGATAGTTCCGGAGTATTTTTTTTAACTTCTTTATAGTTTCTACTTTCTTTTCCTAAAATGTACATGTATCAATTCTATAATTTTAAAAGGACATTGCCTATGTTGGGTTTCACCAAAGCAGACAATGGGGTGCAGATTCGTGTGAAAGTGATTTATTAGCAAGAGTTCTTAGCAGAAACCAGTAGGTGAGTAAGGAAGTGGGAATAATCGAGGAAGGAGCCCAAGCCAGGTTGTACCACTAGACATCGTCCCTTTGGGGATACCTTAGGTCAACCCCTCAAAGTCAAAGGAACTGGACACTTTATACCCCTCCTCCTGCCCTTCATTGATTAAGGGCTTCCCCCAGTGGAGGTGCAAATAGTTCTCTTTGCAGATAGGAAACTTGGGCAGTTTGCTCACCAAGAGCCACAGCTGCCAGCTGTTAAGAGCATAAGGGTGGGATCTGAGGGAATACACGTGGAGGACTGACTGAATCTGCTAGAGATAGTCATAATACAAAGTTCTTACTGTTTTATTTTAAAAAGATGAAAACTTTTGTTTTATGACTGTTCATTTGTAATAAAAATGTTCACTTTTGAACCTAGTCGGTGTGGTTCAGTTGGTTGAGCATTGTCCCATGCACCAAAAGGTGGCCAGTTTGATTCCCGGTCAGGGCACATGCTCAGGTTACAGGCTCGATCCCCAGCAGGGGGTGTGCAGGAGGCAGCCATTTGATGTTTCTCTCTCACATTGAAGTTTCTCTTTCTCTCCCCACTCCCTTCCTCTCTTTCTAAAATCAATAAAACATTTAAAATAAAATAAAAATGTTCACTTTTGGTAAGAAAAGAGGACCAAATAATAATGTATTACAGCTTAGCGCTTCTTACTGTAAAGGAAGACTTGAAAAGTCTTGCATTCTAAAATAAGTATGTTAGAAATCAGGACCACCGCATATAAAAACTCGATGTCACTGGGGACACTAAATGCTGACTGCTGTTTGTTGTTAAAGAGCCAAGAGGACTGAAGTTTGGGGAGAGAAATCTCCCTTCCTGACAGCAACATGCCAGACTGGTAAAATCCTTTGCAAAAATCAATGGTGGTCTGAATTATTCAATTTGTGTAGAACAGCTAGAGGAGCATGCAAACTACTTGGCTTCCACCAATAGATTTGGGGCTGGCATCTATTATGAATCTCCAAATTAAGTACGCCCAAAGGAGGAAGAGGGAGCGAGAATGTCAGATTTGAGAGAATAGCCAAGCAAGCTGGCCCCAGCACAACGCCAATGCTTTTCCACATTTGCTGATACATAGAGCAAACCCACTGGCACGTATGTTGGTAAGACCCTGAGTTCCTTGCTATGTTTCAATGTGGACTAGATTGGCCATTTCTTCCCCTGAGCTTCAAAGCTCTCTTATATTTTCAATAAGTTTGACTATATACTAAACATTTCAAAAGGCATCTCCCTCTCCAATCCCAGAAAGCCCAATCATAGGCCTATGTAGTTGTTGCCAAGGTGGCATAATTTAAGGTATGCTGGGAAAGTCTTGTTTATCCCCAAATAGCTTCTCTCCACTGACCTCTCAGCCATGGAGAACTAAGATCGGACATTTCAGAAATCAGGCAACAGTGAAAAACAAAGATGCATGGAGGTAGTCAGGGATTGTTATCCAAGGTGGATGGGACTTACAAATAAATAGACTCCAGGAGTTCTGAGACCCTATAAAATTATTTGAGAAATACTGCAAGTATACACATCAGTGCATTTTCAGCTAAAAGAATCCAGGGCTTCCATTATGTTTTCAAAGTAATCCATGACCCGTGAAAGGTTAAGGAGCTCAGGAGCAAGTCAGGAGAGCTGTATTCTCCATGCCTGACTTGCTCCTAACTAGCCAGGTGATCTTGCATTGAGACTTTCCTTCCCTCAGCTTCAGATGGGAACATTTCTGAGGACCCTTCTGGTTAAAGGTTCAGTGCTATGGCATGTCTCTTTCTGTAGGGATTGCTGAGGGGAATATCCAAATGCTTCTTTATACCTGCTTCTTATGAATCCCTCCTACAGCTAAGGGAATAGTAATAAAGTAAAGCAACGTTACTGGAGAAAGGTAGAGGGAAGGGAAGAAGAAAAAGAGAGATGGTGGAAATAAAGAGAAAGAAGGAGGGAGGGAAGTGAGACGGAAAGGGAAGGGTTGGGGAGAGGGAGAAATGGCTTTTGCTGATAAAAGTGTGTCTATGGGGTGAAGTTGAATATAATTGATACACAGTAGTTGTAGGATCTGACCCTTGCCCTTACTACCTCTCACTTCCTCCAAGTATAGTTGCAGTATTCACATTTTTAAGTTCATGTTTAAGAGGTTTTCAATAAAACTAGGGCAGGAGGTAGCAGAATTACATACATTTGTATATTATTTTTACATTTTAAATAATCAAATCATGTCCTCCAACAAGGGATAAAATACAATAAAGGAAGAATTTTTACAAGCTTCCTCATTTGTCTAATAGTGATGATGTGGAAAAAATGACCTTTAAAAACCACTTATACATTTAACTTTTGATCCTAAGTCTTCTCCCCACAGCTAAATTTATTAAAACTAAACATATCTTGACATTATAAATTAGAAAAACTGAGAGAGCAATCCACTGTAATTAGAAGCCTGGGCTAGGCATTCTAAAAAATAGATAGCTACAACTATTATAATGCAGTTTATTGAAAATTTTATTGAGTCTCATTCATGAATAAGTAATAGAACTGCCACTCATGAATTAAACTTGAATAAGGAAAGTCAAAATCTCAACAACTTCAGCAATCTCTGTAGATTGAAATCGGCCTTCTTTCATTCATAGATGTGCTTCCTTCATTAATGGAGAGGAAGATAATACAAGGTGGGCAGGAAAAATCTTTTCAGTTTTTCTTTGGTTCTTGACTGCTGACTTAGCACTCATCACCCTACTGATCATCGACCTGAAAGAATTCTATTTTCACAAGCACTCTACAAGCTCATTTTTACTTACTATGCACCTAATGTGAGAGGTCCAATTTCGTAGGATTACTTATGGGAAGAGACCGAATGAGGATTAAGACTAGAGATGGTCTCAAAGGCAGAGGCCCTAGTCTGCCTACCCTTAGGACTCCACAAATATCGGGCCACAGCTGCACAACTAGACTTTCATGAGCTGTTTATACTTAAAAGATAGAAATACCTGGATTTATGATCTGTAAATGCTGGCTAAATCTCATCTTCCAGGAACAGAAGGTGGTGTAGAAACAAAGTAACTGGAAAATGAGCAACGATCTGAATGCTTAACAACAGAGTAATATGATAACATATCATTGACAAGTGATTATTCAGCCATTATAATGACAGGTATAAAAAGAATGCATGATTATGGTAGATTCTTATGATTAAATGTTAAATTTTACAAAGTAGTAAAATTTTATATAGTCTTCTTCAAAGATCTAGGTCTATAATCATGCTACATGATTACAATTAAGAAGAATGTACGGGAAACAATACTATAAGCAAACAGAACAAAATGCTGACACATCATGGGGAAGACCAGTTAAAACTGAGCGATTTTCAATTCTCCTTTTTCATTTATTTTATAATTACATTATAAATTATAATATACTTATATACTGATAAGTAGATTAGTAATGAAGACAAACACAATTTTAATATCAAAATCATATATAAGTTAAAAAATTAAAATATGTTTTCCTACTCTAACTTGATTCTTCAACTGCTACGTGAGGGTAAAAGCAAAGTCACTAAAACGCAGTTGTCAGATGTGGGAGTGGAAGCCAATAAAACCCAGAGTCAGGAGCACAGCGCATCCTCAATAACAAGCCTGCTGGTGTCCAATCTAGCACTCCTTCCACCCAAATCAGATGGCTGTTTCTAGCATAGAAACTAACACATCTACTAGAGAGTATACTTAGAGATAAAACCTTTCTGAATTGCCTTTGAGTACAGCATTTTTGCTGTTTTTACCTGCCTAGCAACCATTCCACCATCCTCCGGCATCTCCCCCTGATTGTCTGTTGGTAGACCACTCTTTTCTCATTCATGGTCCATACATTTTTAGGTAGAGCTGACCCTACTGCCCAGGTTCACGATTATGCAATGGTCCATGCTGGCCAATCAGCTGTAGTCCAATGAGCTCCAAACTTATCCAATGTGAGTAAGCCCTGAGATTTTAGCTGGAATGACATTCCATCCACTGAGGTTGCTAGGTCTGGTAACACAGAAATCTGCTGCTGCAGATGGCACTTTTTACTGCCATTTGACAGATCCTGCCTGAGAATGAAATGATCCAAAAAGCAGCACAGTTGAAAATACAGTGAGATGATTCCTGATGATACTTCCTGAAACCTAGACCCATTAATCCCTGAGCCTATCACTGGACATTTCATTTACATGACTCAGTGAATTCTGTTATCTCCTTAAGCTAATTTGAAATTTTTGATGTTGATGTTATTTGCAACCAAAAGACCCCTGACTCATGTTTCTGCAATTACCCAGCAAAGTGTATGCAAACAAACTTTCTGATTAAACAAATGATTAATGATTAAAGACACCAATGTAGTTCTATATCTGTCATCAAAACCGTTTGTGATCATTCACAACTGTTGTAATTTGTTCATTATAATCTTCCTCCTTTGGGCAAACATATTTGAGCATCTTATAAGATGCTAACTAGAGGGGCAGATACCAAATCAAATAGTTATAGTGACTTGACTGATTTCAAATGGATGTGTGATAGTCCCTTGCTGATTTTGGAATCCAACAAATTCTCTTAGAAATGCTCACCCACATTTGGCAATCTGAATATCGATGGTGTTTAAAAATAGGTTTCAATAAACAAATATTAGCTGATACAGCAGAAAAGAAAAATGCTTAATTAGCGATCCTTATTCAATCTGAATTTCGATTTTTTCAATAAATATTAAACCTGAAAATATTTTTATTAGAAGTGATTCAAGATAATAATTTAGATCAGTGATTCTCAAACTTCAACTTGCATCAGAATCGCCTGGAGATCTTGTTAAGAAAACAATTACTGACCACATACCCCAGTTTCTGATTCAGTGAGTCTGAGGTGGGGCCTGAGACTTTCCATTTCTAACAAATTTCCAGATGATGCTGATGCTGATGCTGTTGGTCCAGGGACCACAGTTTAAAAATCACTTACTTAAATTTTTAAAATGTTTGGCATTTTGGTGTCATTGTTGGTATTTATTTGGTATCTCTGATTAAAAACATGAGCCCACGTTTTCTGAAATCCAGGCATAATTTAGATATGAAAATTCTGGACATAAAGATAATAAAGTGCTTTGAAGGTGGATGGAAAATAACAGAGTTTAAAGTAATCTGGACAAAAGCTTGATTAAAATAACTCATTATAGAAACCAATTGACCTTAATTTCCAGTAGATGACATGACCAGTCAGGCATTCTGCTACATCAAGCAAAAGTCAGACTTAAATGCTGCCCAGCAGCATTTATTAGCAAAGTTCATCAGGCCAAAGTAATCAAGTATACACAAATTCCTAGGTGTCTTTCTCCCTCTGCCTAAAAGAACAAAGTGGTTTCTTTTTGCCCATAGGATGGGTACCTCTGAGGAAGAACAAGTCAACAGTTCAGCAAAACCTGGCTAATCTGCATCATCATTAGGATGAGACTAGAATTCAAAGGATCTGCTGATCTCCAGGTACTTTGTAATAATTTGATAATACCAATCCATTTAATTCTAGTAAGAAGTTCTCCAACTGCATGATAGAAAAGGGTAGTATTAGTCAGCCATAAAAAAAGAGGAAATCATGTCATTTGCAACAACATGGATGGACCTTGAGAGCATCATGATAAATGAAATGTCAGATAGAAAAGACAAATACAGTATGATCTCTTTTCTATGTATAATCCCAAACCAAACCAGACTCAGAGAAAAAGACATCAGAGTTCTAGTTACCATTGGTAAGGGGAATTGGATCAAGGTGATGAAGAGTTAAAAACTTGCCGTTATAAGATAAATATTGGGGATGTATTGTAAAACATGATGACTATACTTAACACTGCTATATATATAGAAACTTAAGAGAGTATATCCTAAGAGTTCTCATCAAAAGAAAAAATTTTGTTTGTTGTGTGTCTATATGAGATGTTAATAAACTTATTGTAATCATTTCAAGATATATGTAAGTCAAATCATTATGCTGTATACCTTGGAGTTATACAATGCTGTACATCAATTATATCTCAATAAAACTGGAAAAATAAGATAAAAAAAGGAAAGGCTCTGCATTGAGTTTTATAGTGTCAAAGACAGCATCCTACCAGCTTTCTCTCGACTTGCCCAAATGAATGGTTGTTCACTGATAAACCATCCCATTCCCTCCATCTTCCCTTAAGGCATAACTACTGATGAAATAATAATCTTTCATATTTTAACAACTAAGATTATATTATGACAGAAACTTCATTATAAGTTACACATAAAACATCTTCTCTGGAAGATGGCGGCATAGGTAAAGGCAGTATTCGAATCCTCCCACAACCACATAAAAATTACAACTAAACTACTAAACAAATATCATTCAGAACCACCTGAAATCTAACTGAATGGAAGTTCTACACCTAGGGATTTAAAGAAGAAGCCACATTCAGACTAGTAGGAGGGGCAGAGATGAGGAATGGGCTGGTCTCACATCCACATGTGGTGGATGAAAATTGGGACAGATATCTTGCTTGTGGAGGTCCCCCTGAGGAGTAAGAGGTCCCAGCACCACACCAGGCCTCCAACCCCCACCCAGCCAGGGTTTCAGGGCCAGGAGGAGAAGTCCCAATAGATTCTGGCTGCAAAAACCAGTGGGAATTAAGGCTTCTGGAGTTCCAGGGAGTTCTTCTTAAAGGGCCCACACACAGACTTACTCAGACTGACCAGCTCTAAGCTCCAGTGCTGGGTGAGCAGCTTGAAAGGCACCAGAGACATGTGGGGAGGAACTGAATTCTCAGGCATCAGAGCAAGAGCTAGAGGGACAGATTTCTCTCAGACAGAAGTGCTGGCAGAGGCCATTGTTCCTTTTCTGAAACCACCTCCCATGCACAGAGGCAACATGTAGGTGTCACAAATGAGTCTCAATCAACCTGGTTTACACTGTTTGCCCTGCCTTGGTGATTCCCTGAGACCCCACCCCACCCAACTTGTGAGCCTACCCAAGCTGTTTCTGTTGATTTTCCCATACAAATTATCTGTCTTGTCTCATGCTTCAGACTTCTCTAAAATATCTCAGACAAGCAGCATTTGACCTTTGAGTACCCCATACCTCTTGCTAAGTGGCCCCAGGCCTAACACTAGCAACAACTGACGTTGGTTCACAACTTGATGTCTCATGGGCACCTGCAAGCTCAGCACAAGCGACAGCCATCTGCAGATGGCTCTGTAACTTATGCTAGGTGGCCCCAGGCATGGCAAAGGTGGTGGCTGGCCTTGCACCTTCCTGGAGGCCCCAGAGCCAGTATACTGGTAGACAGCTTCAGACCATGCTGGATTACAACCTTACCACCTCCACAAGTGCCACACTCAAGGGGCAGACTCAGGGAAAACTGAAGCCCAATGAAGCAAGTCCTGCTCCATAGGGCTGATATCAGCACAGCAGCTCCTTTGCTGTAGTCACAGTCAATCTTCACAGGTGATCAACCAGAGGGGTCAATACCTCCCGGTGACATCAGTAGCAATCAAGGCTCAACTACAAAAAGACAGTGCACACGGCCCACACAGGGGTGCACATGTAGTGCCCAGCTTAGGTGACTAGAGAGGATTCACCACTGGGCCCTATAGGACACCTGCTACACAAGGCCACTCTACCAAGTTCAGGAGACATAGCAGCTCTACCTAATACATAGAAACAAACAGAGGGAAGCAGCAAAAATGTGGAGGCAAAGAATGAGATCTCAAATGAAAGAACAAGAGAAATCCCCAGAAAAAGAACTAACTGAAATGGAGGCAAGCAAACTACTAGATACACAGTTCAAAACAAGGGTTATCAGGATGCTCAAGGAACGTAGTGAGAACTTCAACAGTATGAAAAATGATATAGAAACCATAAAAAAGAACCAGTAATAAATGAAGGATATACTAACTGAAATGAAGAATAATTTATAGGGAATCAACAGTAGAGTTGATGAAACTGAGGATCAAATCAGTGATTTGGAATATAAGGAAGTAAAAATCAGAACAGCAAAAAAACAAAAAGAATCCCCCAAAATGAAGACAGTGTAGGAAGCCTCTGGGACAACTTCAAGTGTACCAACTTTCACATCATGGGGGTGTCAGCAGGAGAAGAGAGAGTGTGTAAGAAATTGAAAACCTATTTGAAAAAAAAAAAAAAAAAACAATAACAGAAAACTTCCCTAACCTGGTGAAGGAAATAGACATATAAGACCAGGAAGCATAGAGAGTTCCAAACAAGATAAACCCAAAGAGGCCCACAACAAGACACCTTATCACTAAAATGCAAAATGTTAAAGACAAAGAGAGAATCTTAAAAGCAGCAAGAGAAAAGCGGTTAGTTACCTTCAAGGGAGCTCCCATCAGACTGTCAGTTGATTTGTCAAAAGAAACTTTGCAGGCAAGAAGGGATTGGCAAGAAATACTCAAAATGAAGAAAAGCAAGGACCTACACCCAAGATTACCCTACACAACAAAGCTGTCATTTAGAATCACAGGAAATATTAAGAACTTCCCAGATAAGAAAAAACTAAAGAAATTCATCACCACCAACCCAGTATTACAAGAAATGTTAAAGGGTCTTCTTTAAGAAGGAAAAAAAAGATTAAAAAAAACAACAACAACAAAGTGGCAATAAATACATATCTATCAACAATTTAATCTAAAAAAAAGAAAATAAACAAGCAGAACAGAAACAGACTCATAGATAGAACACTTTGATGGTTCCCATAAGGGAGTGGATTGGGGGGATGGGTAAAAAAAGTAAAGAATCAGGAAGTATAACTAGGTTGTTATAGAATAGTCTGGGGATGTAAAGTACAGCATAGGGAATATAGTCAATAATATTCTAATAATGATGGATGGTGTCAGATGGGTATGAGATTTATTGAGATGATCAATTAGAAAGTTACATAATGTTAATCACCAGGGTGTACACCTGAAACTAATATGATATTGCATATCAACTATAATTGAAAAAACAAAACAAAACAAAACAGTTCTTTGATCTGGGAAATGGCGGCAAAGTGAATGGAAGCTACACAGACCATCTCCCAGTAGCAAACTGGAATTACAAATAAAATAAAGACAAATCACTGGGAAAAACCAACTTTAAAGCAGCTGGAGAGAACCTGTACAACCAGAGACAGAAAGAGGACACGAAATCAAGCCTGTTAGGAACTGAGGAGGCATGTGAGGGCGAGCTGGGAGCCCATGGACTGCAACGGAGAACTGTATTAGCTGAGTGCACTTCCCGCTGAGTAAGCAAGGGTTTTAAACAACATCAAATAAGCTACAGCCACTCACATTGGGCTCTGGCAGAGCGAGGGTAGACTAGACTGGAACTGTGTGGAGATAGTCCAGGGTTCCTGGCTCAGGAGAGAGCTGAAGGGGAGGACACTGAGAGTTTTGTGCTGAATCACTCCCTAATTGGACAGTAGCCATCTTACTCAAAGAACCCTTTCCCAGAGCCTCAATGAGAAGCAATCGCACCTCCCACAGGAATTCAACACCACCAAGTTAGGCCAGAGAAATGCAAATTGAGGCTCATTAACATCAAGTCTGATAGCAAGCAAGTGCTCCACCTGCTGGAAATCCTCTTACATCTGAGGGATTTTTCATTCAGCTGAGGGCTACAAATCGAGGCTCATCAAGTAACTGAGATTAATAGACTGCAGGCAAAAAGCTAGAGGATAACTGAAGCCTTTCTTTGACTTGCAAATCTACCCAGGAAAGTAAGACTTGACAGTGGTGTTTAACATGGGTCCTCCCACACTGATCCAAACCCAGTAGAGGGAGCCACAACCAGTGGAACACCAACAACCACAGGGAAAATTTGGCAGGCTCCAAAACCCACTGAGACAGCCAAAATGGTGAACAAAGAAATAATCCTAAATAAAAGAACAAGATAATTCTGCTGGAGAAGAAATAGATGACATACAATTAAGATATTAGAGGGATAGTTCAGAGTAATAATCAAGAGGAAGTTCAACAACATGAGTAAAGATATAGAAACATTGAAAACCAACCAACTAGAAATGAAGAATGACATAGCAGAAATAAAGAACACATGGGAAGGAATACCCAGCAGAGTAGAGGAAGCCGAGCACAAAATCAGTGAATTAAAAGACAGGGTAGAAAAAAATCACCCAATCAGAGAACCAAAAGAAAAAACAATTAAAAAACAGGAAGACAGCATAAAAGAACTGTGGGACAATGTGAAATGTAACAACATCTGCATCATAGGAGTGCCAGAAGAAGAAGAAAAATGAACAAGGGTTGGTTAGAGAATAATATTTGAAGAGAGAGATAGTGACAGAAAACTTCCCAAGATTGGTGAAGGAAAAAAGCATACAAGTTCAAGAAGCACAGAGAGACCCAAGAAAGAAGAACTCAAAGAGGCCCACATCAAGACACATAATAATTAAAATGCCAAAAAATTAAAAATAAAGAGAGAATCCTAAAGGCAGTAAGAGATAAACAACAGGTTACCTACAAAGGAACCCCCATAATGCTATCAGCTAATTTCTCAATAGAAACACTACACGCCAGAAAGGAATGGCATGAAGTAATCAAGGTAATAAAAAACAAGAATCTGAATCCAAGACTACTCTATCCAGCAAGGTTATCATTCAAAATAGAAGCTGAAATAAAGAGCTTCCCAGACAAAAAAAAAAGCTAATGGAATACATTAGCACTAAATCAGCATTCCAAGAAATGTTAAAAGGACTGCTGTAATAAGCAGAAGTAGGAAGAGAAACAAAACCAGAATAAACAAAAATGGCAATAAATAAGCACATATCAATAATAACCTTAAATGTAAATGGATTAAATGCTCTGATCAAAAGACACAGAGTAGCTGAATGGATAAGAAAACATGGCTCATGCATATGTTGTTTACCAGAGACCCGCCTCACAACAAAAGAATCACATAGATTGAAAGTGAAGGGATGAAAAAAAATTGTTCCAAGCAAAGGGGAAGGAAAAAAAAAAAAAACTGGGGTAGCAATACTCATATCTGATAACACAGACTTCATAATGAAGGCCACACCTAGAGACAAAGAAGGCCACCACATAATATTGAAAGGATCTTTCCAACAGGAAGATATAACCTTGGTAAACATATATGCACCCAATATAGATGCACCAAAATAGATTTTAAAACTTCTGGAGGACTTCAAAGGAGAAATCACAGCAATACAATCATAGAAGGAGACTTCAACATCCCACTGACATCACTGGATAGATCCTCTAGACAAAAAATTAACAAGGAAACAGAGACTCTAAATGATGCACTAGATCAAATGGATTTAATAGATACAAAGAATTACACCCCAAAACTGCAGAATCCACGTTCTTCTCAAGTGCACAAGGGACATTCTCTAAGATAGACCACATGTTAGGATACATAAGTCTCTACAAGTTCAAGAAGATTGAAGTCATGTCAAGCATCTTCTCAGATCACAATGGCATGAAACTAGAAATCAATTACAACAAAAACATGCAAAAACTTTCAAACACATGGAGGCTAAATAACAGGTTATTAAACAAGGAATTGGTTACAAAGGAGATCAAGAAAGAAATAAAAAACTTCCTGGAAATCAATGAAAATGAACACACAACAACACAAAAGCTATGGGACGCAGCAAAAGCAGTCCTGAGAGGGAAGTTCACAGCACTACAGGCCTACCTCAATAAACAAGAAAAATTTCTAATTGACTATCTAACCTCATAACTTCAAGAACTAGAAAGCAAACAAAAAGAAAAACCCAGAGCAAATAGAGGGAAAGAAATTGTAAGGATCAGAGCAGAAATAAACAACATAGTGACTAAAAACACAATTCAAAAGATCAATGAAACAAAGAGCTGGTTTTTTGAAAAGATAAACAAGATTGATGGACCCTAAGCTAGACTCACCAAGAAACAAAGAGAGAGGACCCAAATAAACAAAATCAGAAATGAAAGAGGAGAAGTAACCCTGACACCACAGAAATACAAAAGATCGTTAACAAATACTATGAACAATTATACATCAACAAATTGGACAACCTAGGTGAAATGGATAAATTTCTAGAAACACATAGTCTCTCAAAACTGAACTGGGAAGAGATAGAAAACTTGAACAGACCAATAACAACAAAGGAAATTGAAGATGTAATCAAGAATCTCCAAGCAAACAAAAGCCTGGGTCCAGATGGCTTCACGGGGTAGTTTTACCAAACATTCAAAGAAGAATTAACACCCATTCTTCTCAAACTATTTCAAAAAATCCAAGAAGAAGGAAGACTTCCAAACACGTTTTATGAGGCCAGCATAATTCTAATTCCAAAACCAGATAAAGACACTACAAACAAAGAAAACTACAAGCCAATATCCATGATGAACATAGATGCCCAAATCCTTAACAAAATATTAGCAAATTGGATCCAGCAATACATTACAAAAATTATTCAGCATGACCAAGTGGGATTCATCCCAGGGATGCAAAGCTGGTACAATATCAACAATTCAATAAATGTGATACACCAAATAAACAAAAAGAAGGATAAAAACCATATGCTCATATCAATAGATGTTAAAAAATCATTCATCCAGCACCCATTTCTGATAAAAATGCTCAGCAAATGTGGGAATAGAGGAATCATATCTCGACATAATAAAGGCCATATATGAAAAACCTACAGCCACCATCATATTCAACGGGAAAAACTAAAAGCATTTCTTAAGAAAAGGACCAAGGCAGGGATGTCTACTTTCGCCACTCTTACTTAAAACAATACTAGAAGTCATAGCCACAGCAATTAGACATGAAGAAAAAATAAAAGGGATCCAAATTGGAAAGGAGGAAGTGAAAATGTCATTATTTGCAGATGACAAACCCTAAGGACTCCATCAAAAATCTACTAGATTTAATAAATGAATTTGGCAAGGTAGCAGGATACAAAATTTACATTAAGAAATCAACAGCATTCTTATACACTAATAATGAACTCACAGAAAGAGAACCTAAAAAAAAACAATCCCTTTTACCATTGTGACAAAAATTTAAGATACCTAGGAATAAACTTAACCAAGAAGTAAAGGACTTCTTTGCAGAAAACTACAGGACATTGAAAAAAGAAATAGTAGAAGATATAAAAAACTGGAAGCATATATCTTATTCATGGACTGGAAGAATTAACATCATTAAAATGTCCATACTACCCAAAGCAATCTATAGATTCAATGCAATCCCCATTAAAATACCAGTGACATTTCATGGAACTAGAACAAATACTCCAAAAGTTTATATGGAACCAAAAAGACTTCGAATAGCCACAGCAATCTTGAAAAAGAAGGACAAAATAGGAGGGATCACAATACTGGATAGCAGGTAATAGTACAAAGCCATTGTAATAAAAAAAGCCTGGTACTGGCACAAGAACAGGCATATAGATCAGTGGAACAGAACAGAGTAACTGGAAATTAACCCAAGACATTATGCTCAATTAATATTATCAAAGGGGGCAAGAACACACAATGTAGTAAAGACAGCCTCTTTAATAAATGGTGCTGGAGAAATCGGACAGCTACATGCAAAAAAATGAAGCTAGACCACCAACTTACACCATACACAAGAATAAACTCACAATGGATAAAAGACTTAAATGTGACTCGTGAATCCATAAAAATCTTAGAAGAAAATGTAGGCAACAAAATTTCAGACATCACACGCAGCAGAATTTTCACTGATAAAATGCCTCAGGCAAGAGAAACAATGGAAAAAGTTAATACCTGTGACTACATCAAACTAAAAAGCTTCTGCACAGCTAAAAGAAACAAGCATCAAAATGGAAAGGGAACCCACTATTTGGGAGAACATAATTGGCAATGATACATCAGATAAGGGGTCATTTTCCAAAATATATAGAGTACACATATGACTCAAAAAAAGAAAGACAAAGAACCGAATTAAAAAATGGGCAGAGGACATAAAGAGACACCTCTCCAAACAGGACATACAAATGGCCAAGAGACATACAAAAAAATGCTCATCACTAATCATCAGAGAGATGCAAATTAAAATTACTATGTGGTATCACCTCACACCTGCCAGAATGGCTGCCATCACCAAATCATCAAACAAGTGCTGGTGAGGGTGTGGAGAAAAGGGGACTCCAGTACACTGCTGGTGGGAATGCAGACTGGTGCAGCCACTATGGAAAACAATACGGTGTTTCCTCAAAAAATTAAAAATTGAACTGATATTTGACCCAGGGATCCCACTTCTAGGAATATATCCTAACAAGCCTGAAACACTAATCAGAAAGAATATATGTACCCCTATGCTCATAGCAGCACTATTTACAATTGCTAAGATCTGGAAACAGCCAAGGTGTCCATCAATAGATGAGTGAATAAAAAAGCTGTGGTACATATACACAATGGAATACTATGCAGCTGTAAAAAACAAAGATCTCTTATCCTTTGAGATGACATGGAGGGACGTGGAGAGTATTATGTTAAGTGAAATACGCCAATCAGAGAAAGACAAATATCACATGATCTCTCTTATTTATGAAATATAATGAACAAAATAAGCTGATGAACAAATAGACCCAGAGACATTGTAATAGGGTACAGACTGAGATACCTCTGAAGAAGGGGACTTGGCTGGGGGAGATAAATCAAAGAACTTATATGCATGTATGTGTAACCAATGGACATAGACTACAGTTCTAGTGGGGTAGGATTAGGAGGAGGGTGTCTAGGGGGATAAAGAGAAACATCTGTAACAAAAATTACAGAAGGAAGCACACAGAGAAGGAAACACTGGATGTTGCCCTCCCCATACCCACACCCACACCCCTGAGAAAATGAGAGCCCTGGGACAGAGGCTGAGTGACAAGCCTTCCCACAGTCCCACTCACAGTGTGGAACACTGGGGGGTGATTTGTGCCTGTGGGGGAGAGAGAGGGAGGAAGAGGGAAAGATGATCAGAAGCAACATCAAGGGTTTTGCCAACTCCTTAACTTGGGAGAAAGACAGGACAGTTGAACTGGGCATCAATCAGAGAAATAACATTCCCTAAGGAACATAAAGGAGGATCTCCAAGTATTGGGGGATTGATGAATGTAATAGCCCATCCTCTGGATGGCTGATGAGACATTATGAGAGCAAAGCACTGGGTTTTAACATTCATAATAGGACACTTTTCCTATAACCTGGGTGAAAAGAATTGCCTCAGTCTTACCTAACAGGAATAACCTTGAAATTTCTGCTATTCTGGTTGAAAAGGAAGAAGTGTCTCTTATTGTGCCACACCCTATGCTAGCATTTAACAATATTACTTTTTCATCTAATCCATTTGTACATGTACTATTACTCTCATTTTATAGATGGGGTACTGAGGCTCTGAGAGTTGATGAACTTTCCCAAAGTTAGTGACAGGAGCAGAATTTGAACCCATGACCAAAGAGCTCAAACTCTGCGCTCATTTCTACCATGCTGCCTCAGCATTAGAATCATTTCAATGTCCAGAAGAGTCCATAATCAAAAAGGATAAGATCTCTTTACTTCTCTAGCTAATATTAAAGGCAAGTTCCACTTGCTTTTGTTAAGAAATTCATATTTATGTGCTAGTTGTGTCAAGAGATTTGCATTTTAATATGACCACTGGAGTTGGGGAGGAAAACTAAAAATAGAGAAAATGAATGAAATGGGGCATTACTGATGATGTCATAGTTAGAGGGGAAGGAAAGAGAGGCTGGCCATGTGATTCCCCTCAGGTTGTCTGATAATCAGTTTCCAGATCTGCTTCTGCAAAAGGAGCTGGGTGAGATTCTCAGCAAGATATTCTTTAAGAAACAGGCTGTGCTTGGCTGAGCCAAAGTAGGTGACCTTCTAAGGCGTCCAGAGGAAAAGAGGCGACCAATACAGTTTCCAGAGACGTCCTCAGGGTGAACACCGGATTTAATTCAGTGGTAAAGAGTAAGCACACTGTTTTGCTGGTCTTTGGAATTTTTTAATGACCCTGCAGGGGACAACTGCCCTGGAAAATCATTTATCTTTCTGTGGGTGCTGACTAAACAATCACTGCTTCCCACCTCCCCAAAAGGTCTCTTCTCTCATTTCTCTGTGTTGAAAAGCCGCCGAGTAAATGAAAACCGTGAAAAGTGAGCTGGGCGCTCACTTCAGGAATGCTGCGTCACTTTCAGAAGTTCATAGATGAGGCCAAATTGTCACAAGGTTTATTTTTGAAAAGTTAGAGTGATAAAGCATTTGATCAAAATGGATTAAGTCAATTAACAGGTGTTTCCTGTTAATTGTTGTCACCTGCCCCAGGTTGCCTGTTAACAAAAAGAAAAATTCAGTTTCACAGGGCATGCTACTTCTATCCAGAGGATCAGAGTTGGTTTAAATGGTTTCCTCTATTTGTCATATGCTTAGTGTGAACTCAAATACATTGTGGCAATCCTTAAATTAAAGAAAATAAAATATGCTATGACATATAAATCAAATGGGAGAACTGTAAGAATCATAAACTTTCAAGTTGTTAATATTGGGATGTGTTTGAAAAGTTCTTATTTTGGGTGTTAAGAAAGGTTAAAAAGGCCATGGCCAGGTAGCTCAGTTGGTTAGAGCATCCCCCAGATACGCCAAGGTTGTGGGTTTGATCCCCGGCCAGGCACATATAAGAAGCAACCAATGAATGCATCAATAAATGGAACAATAAATTGATGTTTCTCTCTCTCTCTGTCTCTCTCTCTCACTGTCTCTCTCTCCCCCTTCCTCTCTCTCTCTAAAACAAAAGTAAAGACAAACTATGGATTAGTTATTTTGCTTAAAAGTCATTAAATGGCATTGCACACAGCAGTGCTGATTTAAAAATAAGATATGCTAATTTATGTACTGATAGTAGAATAAATGAAAACTGGAAATGATGCAAAATGGGTGAGTCGATCCTGGGCTTTGTCAGTTCCCGGTTTATCAGTATTAATAATAGAGTGTAATTTTAAAATGAAATGATTTCCTCAGCAGATAGTGCACAGCTCCCTGCCGCTGCAGAACAGAAACCAGATTAGCTCTCTGACTGTTGTATCTTTCTTTGCCATCACTTCAGCAGGGCTCCTGTTCGTGTTTTAAACCTTTGTGTTCACATGCCGAGCCTACTGCCTGGGAGGCTTAAACAAAGGCTACAATTCACCCCAGTGAGCTCTGTCCAATAGGAATTCAAGGCGAAATTATAACTCAGCGTCCTGGCTTTCCAGGAGCCCATACTCTAGAGAGGGCAGACAGGACACAGTTTCTTTTGGAACTTACATCCCAGATAAAGAAAATGAGGTCTTGACAAAATCGTATTTTGGGGGATCTACAGAGAGCATTCCTTCACTAGTCTCAGTTGTCACCTGCCCCAGGTTGCCAAAGCAGTGTCTTCTGAGAATCACTTCTCATTTCTCAGGAAAAGGAATTAGTACATACTTTCTTCTATGACATTAGCCCCAGGGCAGAGACACACAAACTTGCTACCAAAACTGGAATCAGCCTGACCTGAGATGCGTGGGGGCTTCCAAAGTTTTTCTCTAATTCCCTGGCATCCTCATAGGTAACTCCTGAGGGAACGCGAAAGGGAGGGAGCGGTGACAAAGGTCCGTTGGCGCACTGCGATAGTGGTAGACTGCAGTGAGAATTGTTATCTGTCACCCAAACAGACCCCACTTCACTCACTATGTTCTGTGGACGCTTTCTCTGTACTTTTCCTGATGCTACAATGCAAGTGAGACTTCTAGACAAGAGTGGGAAGTTTGCCCTGGCCAGTTTGGCCAATGGTTAGAGCATCAGCCCATGGACCGAAGAGTCACAGGTTCGATTCCTGGTCAAGAGCACGTACCTCGGTTGTGGGTTTGATCCCTGGCCCTGGTCGGGGTCGTGAAGGAGGCAACCAATCAATGTGTCTCTTTCACATCGATGTTTCTCTCTCCCTCTCCCCCTCTCTCCCTCCCTCCCTCCCTCCCTCCCTTCCACTCTATCTAAAAATCAATTGAAAAATATCCTCATATAAGGATTAAAAAAAAAGAGAGTGGGCCCTTTTATGAATGTCTGGCTTGGGGGACTAATTTGTCTACATGCAGGTTTGCAGCTCATTGCAGCAGGAGTCATGTCTGTTACCCAAAGAGCTAGAGAGAGAAGTGGAGGGGCTGCCACCTGCTGAGACCGAGGGGGCCTTGGTTATGCCCGCAAGCACAGCGTCCAGCAGCGACGGGGCACTGACAGGCAGGGACACAGGGCAGCTGGCCGTCTCACTGAGCAGCACTTGGAGAAAACATACAGTGGCCACTCAGAGTAACGGTTTGGGGGCCTAGTTTGAGTCGAGGGGGTGGCGTAACAAACGGTCACAAGTTCCTTGGACAGTCTTAGAAAAGAGGCTGTGTGAGAGGAGACCGTCCTCCAGTCCCGCCACGCGAAGTCCAAGATGAAAGGCTCCCCCACAGAGGCAAACGCTGGCCATCTGGGGCCCGGCCCCCTGGGCGCCCTGGTGTTTCCAATGCCTGCAGACCCTGATACGGCGTTTCACCCCTCCCCTCCCTCCCACTCCTCCACGCTGGCAAGTGGATAGTAATTCCTAGGCACAAATAATCCAGACCACAGCCTCAAACACTCAGAGATGAATATAAAGGGACTGGACGATTCATTATAAACAATCGGTTATGTGGAAGGAAAGGAAAATGCAGATGGACTAAAAAGGCCTAATATCCCAACTCCAAAGCAACAAGAATCCAGAGAAACAGAAGAAACATAGTGAGGAGGAGGGACAAGAGACCCCCTAGTGATGAGAAGAGGCAAAGAAGCTGGTGCCCAAGGAATGGTAAGGATCGGCGATGAAGAAAACAGTCTGGCAGTCTGGCAGCAAAATGTCTCACAGCCATCAAATCAAATCATCTGTATGACTCACTAGAAAAATGCCCCCCCCCTCGGATCCGCCTGCAGCCTCTGTGTGTGTGTGTGTGTGTGTGTGTGTGTGAGAGAGAGAGAGAGAGAGAGAGAGAGAGAGAGAGAGAGAGAGAGAGAGAGAAAGTGAAGGAGAATGTGAGGATAACAGGAAAAGAAGAACAGAACTTCCTTCTAGCTCTTTGACAATTGTCATTTTATAATGGCTGAATATGGGAGAAAAAATTAATTTTTTAAACCAAACTTTAATCCATTCAGTATACATTTACTCCTAGAATGTACCCTACTAAAAATATTTCTGAATAAGTCCTCTTGTGGAATTGCGAGCTCAGCTAGCTTAAGAACCACATAAGCTTATTAGATAAGTATCTTTTTATATGTTTTCCCCAAAATGGATTACCAGTGAATTTACCAAACTTACACCTGGCTGGCATCAAGATGTTGCAGTATTACATCATTGTTATAATGTCAGTATTATAGTCAATGTGTACTTTTTAACCTACTGTAATCATTACTTGACAGAGAGCACGGCTCACACTGTTCCTGACGGTCAGCAGAGCACTCTGCCTTTCAGCGAGGCCACTGAGCATGGGCAAGGCCACGGGTGGGGTCTGTGCGCACGAATTCACCTTCATCTCAGCAAACACCCACACACTGCTTCCAGGACAGAAAACCTGTTCGTTTCCTTATTTGTCTCCCTCTCCTAGAACTAGACTGCAGGGAGATTTCTGGTCACCCGGATTTCTGAGGAACCCATTTCACATGGACTTAGGACTATCCACCCATCACCTGCCGTCTGCCTGTGGCCGTTGCCGCCCTTAAGCTGGAATCACCTAGAGCTACGTCCCCAAATTACTACCTGTGTGGGAGGCAGCCTCCTCTCAGTGAATTAACGACCATCTTGGTATTATATGAGATGACCCAAACCAATTTGACTTTGGCCCTAGGCACATACAAAGCAAAAAATAACAATGATGTCACAGGAAGAAGTGTTCTTCATGTTTCTAAGAAAGCTCCTCTGGCTGGGGCTGTAAATAAGACCAAAGTGAAGGAAAAGCTTTTGCTTTGAGGAAAAATATCCAAAATTTCTAGACTGATAATGTTCCTTGTTGTAATTTTAAGAGTACTTTTCTTCTTTGCTATGTTGAAACGCGGTCCTTTCTAAACAAACAATAGGTGCATTTTATAAGCTGTATCTGTTTTCAAAGCACAGTGGAAACTTGCATCCATCGAACACTTGGAAACACTGAACTATGAGAGGCTGAGCCTACCCTGGGTGTACTGTAACTAATGAGAAAACCAGGGACAGTGTGCGATTCACCATGCCAAGGACATGGACATTTAGAAAGTTAAATTCACAGATAAAAACAAAGATATATTTTAGATACTTCTGAAATAGGAGTAATTACCAAAACTCATACTGTAGAGATTCTTATACGCAAACAGCTAGTGTTTATCCCCTCCCCTCCCATGTCCAAATCTCAAAATCCCTGACCCAGTCTAGTAGTTCAGTCACAATGCTTTGGTTGTGAAGTAAGACTGTATACTTCCTACTCCCTAAGTAGTGAGGCCCTCGGGTTGGGGATGATTTGAATGCTCGTGAATTAGATCACCCTCAAAAGAGCGCCACCAGAAATCAGAGTAAGTGAATTTCTTACAACATTTCATTGACCTATTACCATCTTATGAGGGTGACTCAGCACATAAAGGCAGTATCTAATTTAACGAGGCATTTTCCTGGACCCCAACCTGGAGCCACTATTTTTTTTTCTTTTCCGAGGCTGTGTAACATTTTTTCCTGGCAAGCTGTTAGAGTTTATATATAGAATGCTGCAGCTCTGTAACTGGAACTGCTCATCAATCATAGTGCTTTTTGGATCACAGCTTGTCACTTCCATTCACGACACTCGGATAAGTTCCGTACAAGCGTCACATGTAGAACGACTCAGATACCCACTATCCAAAAACACCAAGTTTTCAGGTTTTGTTTTCCAATTATACTCGGGACATACTAGACTTAATCATACTTTGTAGAGTAAGGATTAAAATGCCTAATTAGCTGTAACTAAGCAAACTGAGGCCTTGGATTAATCAAGCCAGCCAGCTTTCAGTTTCTGACATCAAAATTTATACTGGCTATAAAAAAAAAAGAAAGCAAGGCCGCAGCTACATAACATTAAACCAACGCACAATTAACAGCACTTTGTTCTAATTATCTCGGGGCACAATTAATGATGGCCCCATGGCTCATTTTTCTTCTTTGATCGCTCTTAGAATATTTATGGAGATTAGACCCTGACGCATCGGCCTTCTCTGAGATCTGGGGTGTTCTCACAAGTTCCCACACAGACCGGAGCCAGGCAAAGCAACATATTTATGCAGATTAATTCTTGACATATTGGCTTTTCTAACACGTGAGGTGTTGCTAACGAGCGTGCACGCAAATCTGGCCCCAGCGATGCAGAGTGGCCACAGGTCCCCTAGCCCTCCGGACTACTCCCCACACAGCACAGGGGTTTGTCCTTTCCCCTCAGCAGTTGGTCATAACTGATACAAGATCACGTCTGGATCGAACAAGCTCTGGGGGTTGGAAGGCCGAAAGGGCTGCTGTAAACAGCATTGTAGATGCGGACAAAACCCACGGTAAGAGCAATCCGCGGCTGCTGTTACTATTGGGAAACCCAAGCTGCAGGCAGTTCCCGTTCGCTCACATCAATGTGAAGAGACAGGCAGAAAGCCAGGCAGCGCCGATCAAAGGCTCTCGGTGACTGGGATGACTTCAATCTACGGAATACACGTATTTTTTCTATACTCCAAAGGAGTTCCTTCTGGAGTCGAGGGGGGCCTGAGCTTTCAGGACGTACATCTCTCCGCGGCTCAGGGCTGGCACACTGCCACTTGGCGTGTTTGTTTGGCCGCATTATTTTATCTGTAAGATGGGCAGAAGCAGCACACAGAGCTGCAGCTCCAGGGCGCTGTGGGAACCCCAGGGGCTGTCAGTTAAGAACATCTGTGAACAGGCTGGAGGTTTGATTAGACACTCCGTGAGTTCCCACAACAAACGCTGCTAGCTCTTACTACCTATGTGTTGGAGAGATGGTAGCTCATGCCCTTGCACTTACAGGATAGGCCGAGCCTTCCGGTTTAATCTCAGACGTATGTCAGCTCCAGGCTGGCCCATGTCCTGACGGCTCCTTGAGGCTGTTGCAAGCTTTGCTGCTTTCATCCAGGCAGCTCCTTCTGCCTCTCCTCTCACTGCTTGCCTAGGAAAATCTGCATGGAGCCTCAAAAACTCATTTCAAACGGCACCTTCTTATCTCCTTGCCTTCTCCAATAAGAGTCCAGTCAGGTACTCTATTTGGTACTCCATGACCCTTGTACATACATTTTAATTTTTATTATGTAAATTAGTATATGGTTGTCCTCTCTCCAACAATGTATCTCAAGAGCAGAGAAATCCTCTATGGATCTTTGTCACTCCAGCAGCTGGTAGGAGCCCAGGCTTAGGGATGGCCAAAACAGGAGAAGGGAAGGAGTGGGGACAAGGGGTGGGGGGAAGGAGAGAGAGAGGAGAGAAGAGAAAAAGAAAAGAAGACACCATGGAAGAAAAAGAAAAGATAATATCTAAGTTTTCTGAGTGGTATTCAAGCAATTCTGGTATCTAAATAACTAAAATCCAAGAACTTGGCCAAATCATGGAACCGACAGGACCGTCAGTTGAGACACTCCAGCCTACAATGAATGGTCCTGATGTGAGTGTATGCCCAGTGCATCCTCTCTGCAGCCTAGGATTCTGGATGGAGCTGTGAGCAAAGAGATGCAACCTTTTCACTGCTAATCAGTGGGTACAAGCTTGGAAGCTCCTGGTTGGCCACTTTGCCAATGCACAGAGAGGGTCTGCCTGAGAATGAAACCAACCTAGAGAAAGGCAGAGCTGCAAGACAGAAAAGGCTCTCTGACGTGGTCTGGACCCTTGCATTAATCCATGACTCATCCAGCGTTAAACCTCCCTTTCTAGTTACTTGAGCATTCTTTGTTTTAAGTCAGTCTGAATAGGACATCCTTGACTTGTGATTGAAAGAGGGGTCACAGTACCCTGACAAATAGCAAGATTCCCCGAATTGTCAAGTTTTCTCAAGAATTCAGATCTTTGAAATAGTTTCAGCAGTCCATGGACCCTCCTATCATTTTCTCCTGTATAGAGGGTGGTGTGGGTGGTTTTTCCCTAACTGTGCTGCCCCTATTAGAGTCGTTGCTGGGATTCTTAATTTTGAACAGCCACTGATTCTTAGTTGGGTATGAGAAAATCTAACTGCCTAACTGCATAACTTAAAAAAGATAATATTTTAAACATTCTACTAAAATACTTGTGTGTAAAGACTGTGAACCCAGATGCATATCACAACATCATCATAATAAAAAAGTTTCCACAATCTTACTAGCCAACAGCAAGGGATTAAATAAATGGTACTCAGCATCCAATTGATAAATTTCTACATAGTCACCAAATTCTATTTTAAGGAACACGGAAGAACATGAGGGAATAGTTTTTCTATGTTACAGTAAAGGGCAAGCTATTGAACTGTATAAAGTGATATTTTATAATTTGCTAGTTTAATTAAGTACAACAGAGAATAAAAAAGACTAGAAATATAAATACTAAAATGTCAATAGCAGATAGTTCTGGTGTAAATATAATTTATCGATTTCCTTATATTTTCCTAATTGTCTATTTTTCTACTTTTCCTAATTTTTTACTTTTATAATCAGAAAATTGCTAGTATAAAGTTACATACTGACATAGGAAGGGTTTTTTTTTTTTTTTTTTTTTAACTTTGAGCCCTTTTATCAAAGAGAGGCTTTTGTCTCTAATCCTAGTGCAGAGACTGTTGCCAGGTGACCCACAGTTGGATGCAAATTAATCAGGAGGAAGACATACTTTAAGACAGGGATGTCTGCAGTTACCTGTCAGCAAGCTGTCACAGAAGCTAAAGAACAGAAGGAAACAGGTAAGGATTTCTATTCAGACTATCACCAGCTGATTTATAACTTTATTTATTTTTTTTAGATTTCCTTAGAATTCGGGAGAATAAAAGTGAGAGGAAGAACAAGGTAAACCAATCGGGAATGCTTAGAAATTAGACTGTTTCTCTCATTCACAAGGAGCTGAAGCCAAACCCGGGCGTGTATCATCCCACAGCTGTGTCAGGGGAGCCATCAAAGGTAAGAAGGTAAGAAGGTGCTCTGAGCACTTTTGACTACAAGCTTTTCTCAGGTGCAAGAGCTCTCTGGCATTGAGCAGGTGTGGGAAGGGCATCTGCTTCTAAGGCTGAAGATTCAGCAAAAGTTCTGCTTAAGACTGTGGGCAAAGAAAGCTGAGATTAAACCGAACTGAACTAGACCTAAGGTGTCTGAGAAGCTTTGACTATAGCTCTAAGCTGTCTCCTGGTTCTCAGTCCTGGCTGTGTGTCTGAATCGCCTGCAGTTTTTTATAAAAACACACATGTTTCATCCTCCCTCTTGGGCTTAGAGGCTTGGAACTTCCCAGGTTGTCTTCCAGGCATCTCCATTTCTAGACGTTCTGTTGCGGCGTGGGGTTCATCCCCCTGGTCTGCTTGCAGATTTCACCCGCACTTCTATATTTCTTTCTCCTGCATTGTGGATTTCTCCCTTTCCACCGGATCGTTCGCATCGGTACACGAGCGTGCCCTAATGCCACCTGCCTTATTATTATTATTATTTTTAATCCTCACCCGAGGATATTTTTCCATTTTTTCTTCAGATAGAGTGGGAGGGAGAGAGAGAGAGGGAAACATTGATGTGAGAGAGACACATCGACTGGTTGCCTACTGTATGACCCAACCAGGGCTGGGGACAAACCACAACCGAGGTATGTGCCCTTGACTGGAATCGAACCTGTAACTCATCGGTCCAAGGGCTGACGCTCTAACTGCTGAGCTAAACTGGCCAGGGCATCACTTGTCTTTTTAAAATAGCTTCTCTTGTACTATGTCTTTTTTCAAGTACGACTCTCTCCATGTCAGCCCAATCACAAGAAAACTTCTCAAAAGAGCTGTCTGGACATGCTGTCTCCACATCCCTACCTTCCTACCCACTTCAAGCAAAAAATGTCGTTATCAAGCTTTTCGCTGACCATCCCTTCCGAGCCAGTGAGGAAGTCTGCGCTCCATCCTGCTTATTCCCTTAGCAGCACCCCCCAAGGCTGCCTTTGACACACTGGCATCAGGCTTCTCTGACACCTCCACCTTTCGGATTGCCCTGCTACCGTGAACCACTCTTTCCCAGTCTCATTGGCTGGTCTTCTTCCTCAGCCAGACCTCTACCCAGACCTCTACTAGAGGGGCAACCAGGGGTCTGTGCTCTGCCCTAAGGTCCACACTTACACTTATTTCTGACATGGCCTCATTAAGTTCCACAACGTAGACTGTCATCTATATGCTGACGACTCTCAAATCCATATCTCTAGCCCTGACCTTGGCCTTGGATATCCAACTACCTATGGAACATAATCACTTGAATGTTTAACAGGCATCTCAACTTAACATGCACCAAAACCCCCTGATGACTGTATACTCCTTTCTGCAAGTCACCTCTCGAAGCCTATCCTCCCTCAGAAATTTGGTACAACCCCACACTTCATTGTTAAGGCCAAAAAACTGGAAGTCACCCTTGATCTCTCACTTTCCGTTCCAGTCCACATCCAATTCATCAGTAATTCCAGGTTTTACTTCTAAAATGTATTCTTACCAGCATAGCGGAGCCACACAGCTGGAGTTCAAATTCTGATTTCCTTAGTTACTGACTATGTGACCTTGAGCAAGTTACCCAACATTTATGGGGCTCAATTTCCTAATCTTTAAAATGGTATGCTAATAATCATACCAACCTCACCTACAGGGTTGTTATAAAGCTTAAAATAGTATAGATATATATTTCTTAATTGGAACAAGGGCTTACCAATATAGACATCATTATTCCCCACATGTTCAGTGGTACTGTTATATACTATTATTACTATTATTATTATTCCCTATTAGTCTTAGGTACTTATCCTAGACCAGTCTACTAATAGCTTTGATCTGGAATCTAAAACAACCTCTTACCTGGTGTTCCTGCCTCTACCTCTGTCTTGCTACTAGCCCATAAAGTAGCAAGAATTGTCTTTCTAAAGCACAGGTTAGATCATGAATTTCCCTAGTGAGAAATTCCTAATGGCTTCCCTTTACATTGATAATTACATTCAAAGTCTTTACTGTGACTGAGGCCTATAAAGCTTTACAGGGTCTGGCCCCATCTACCTCTCTCAACTCATCTTCTTTCCATTTTTTAATCTTATACCTTATGTTCCAGGACAAAGTTTCTATTTCTGTTTCTCTAACTTGACAAGCTTTCTACCATTTCTGAGATTTCACACTTGCAGTTTCTTCTTATTCTTTGTCCAGATTTTCACTCAGTTGTCTCCTTTTTATTATTTATATTGTACTCAACTGGGCCAGTATCAGAGGTGAGTGGAGGTGAATACCTCTCTCATTTCCATCACCACTCTCCTATTATGTATCAGCTAAAGTTTCTTATTCAGAGGCCTTTATTTGTCTGTTTGTTGGTTTGTTTTCTTACTTCTTATTTTATTAAATATGTATTTTGTCTCTGTTCACTGGGGCTGAAGATCTAATCCTGGTGTCTAAAGAGTATGTGGCCCATAGAAGGTATTAAATAAATATCTATTAACAACGAATTCAACATGTAATTGTGATGTGTAGCTAGGTTTGAGAATCGCCATATTAAACTGCCTCATTTCAAACAGGAATTACTGATGGACAAACATGCTAATGCTTAGCATTTGAATTGTCATACTTTCACAAAAAGATAATGAGTAGAAAAAGCTGTTATTCACTTTAGCACATTTAACTACCATATTTTTCTGCATAAAATACGTTTTTTCCTATAAGAAGCCAAGTTCTTCTGACCCTGAGGCTACAGCTAAGGCATCAGCATTTACCTGGAGGCTCCAAACTCCCAGGTGGTCTCAGGCCTCTTCTCCCCCTAGCTAGAGTCTAGGAGGAATCACAGATGCTATGGGAGTTGAGAGTGAGCTAAGGGCATTTCATCTGGATTTCAAATCAGGTATGAAGTTGGTCAATGAGTAGAGAGAAAGGGCTGAGGGGATGCAGGAAGGGGCCTGGAGACAAGCCAATCCTATATTTCAAGGAACATGAGCAAACCTGGGCCTGAGGCCAAAGCCCAGGAATAGAGAACAGGGAAGACACACAGTCAAGTCAATACATCATGGAGGTCAAGTCTACAAAGATCCCTTGAATCCATGCTGTCCTTTGATAGAAGGGGCCTGCAACATGTTAAACATGACGAGCTTTATTCTGAGTAAGCAGTCTCTGAAATAGCAGCCTTGAAAATCTAAATTAAAAAAAAAAGAAAAGAAAAGAAAATACCACACCTAATACTTATAAGTTACAGAAAATGTTCAAGTGGTATCCATCTCACCCAGGGTGTGTGTGTGTGGGGGGACCCCTATGACAGGATACACCAAATACACCAAATGGTTTCTCCACCAGACATCAGGACCCTAAACAAAAACTATAATTTAGCCCCTGGGGAAGTAGTTGCCAAAGGATGAGAGGAAGTGGCCTTCTCTTCTTCATAAACAACTGAAAATTACTGACACTAAGACAATGAGTAGAGAAACAACTGCTAAGAAGAGAAAGAAACTGTGTGTGCATGCATGTGTATTAATAGTATTTTGACTGTTGGCCCTAGGTTTCTTTTTGGAAAGTAAATGTCTTCTTTAGCAAAATACCTTGATGAGCTCTGGGAATGGTATGGAATGAGACCATGAGTGGAGGACAGAGACCTAGAAACCTCTGCATAGTAAGTGATGGGGAACTTGGCCGAGAGAGAGGGAGCAAGCAGGAAAGAGCTGCGTGCTCTAGGGTAGGAGGCTGGGATGGAGGAGAAGGGTAAGTGTGGAATGTCCTGTGGCTAAACGGATTTAGGGAAAACAGCCACATAAAGACCTTTAGCCTTTGGAATGTTCTGCCATGACCACAGAGCCTTTGTGGGGTTGAATTTTGGAAGCAATGGAATAAAGAGGGCTCTGCTTTTTTGGGAAGAAGGAAGGATTAAAAGTTGAGTGCAAGTAGGAACTCAGCCCCACAAAGGACACAGAAGAAACATTCTGTGGTAGGGGCAGCTCTAGGTGTTCCTCGGGCTGAGGGATACTGTGCTTGGACAATATTTACTTAATTCTCAAAGTCTGGGGCTCCTCAGCCTTGGTTGTTTTGAAATATTCTCATGGTATCAATCAAGGGTATAGTATTATGAAAAGTTAATGCTGCATCTCCTCTGCTTTTCCACTCTGGGGCCTGTCTGGGGAGCAGGAATGAAGGAGGGGTACTTTGCATCACCCTGAAGATCATTCTCCTGTGCTTCTTTCAGCACTGGGGGCCAAGAGCTCAGGGTGCACATATATAGATGGTCGTTTCAAAAATACACCAATGGAAAATATTGTTTGATTTTCTAAAATCTTGCTGTACAACATCAAAATTTGCCCAAGTAATTTTGAAGAATTATATTGAATGCCACCGCAATCTCTGGGAACAGCACTTTGTTGAAGTGCATAGATCTGTGTGGGGGTCTGTGATTGGCCCTGAATGCAGTCTGTCATAATGAGCCCTCTATTTTCACACAGTAATTTCTAACTTATGCAAGTGATTATACAGAAAGCACATATAGTACATTTAAAAAATAAAATAAAGTAACATGAAATTCATAAAAATTGGATGGACACATATATGTGTGTGATTATATATGTGTGTACATATACATGTTATATATATTTAATGAAGATCTCTTTTTATGACCTGTTTGAGTAGACAACAGTAAGATATTTTGGGGCAAGGAGAGAGTAAACTTAATAGTGAGCAAAGAATTTTAGAAAACACTTGGCCTAGAGGAAATTAAATGAGATAATAAAATATTTTGGGGAATTAAAAGTGTGGGGCTTAATGGCACTTAGAAATATAATCTATTGCATCCAACTAATACTGGGTACAAGTGTTGTAGCCTGAAGTATAACGATCTCTGGGAAAGTAAAAGAAAAAAAAAATACCGCTTCTCTTTTATTCAGTAAGGACTTTAAAAACATTCACTGCCAAAAATATATTTTAAATACCTCTTGACTTGATTAAATAAAACGTTCTTCACCAAGTTTTTTCAATGACAATTAGGTAAACGAAGAGCATTTGTCATGTAAAGATAAGTAAAACTAACAATTTAAGTACGTGGTTCTAGGGAAATAAGAACTTGTCATATCCACTCATTCCTATTGTTAAATCCAGTTAATTCTTTCTCAAGACAAACCTATGAGTTTCCCCAAACTCTCAGATAGAACCCTCAGTGTCCCTTGAGAAGGCTTTCCCACGTTTGACAGTGACTATCTTAAAAATGAAAAAAGTATGAGAAAAAGTATGAGAACCAAGTGATTCCTGGCGTTTGCCCAAGGGGCATCGCCAGAGGTTCCCTAAATTGACCTCTCTCTGCCTGTGTGAGACACCACTTGCTTATTAACCCATCTACCTCAGTCACTCCTGCGTGCAGTGGCTGAATTTTTCCGTTCAGAGCTGTTTGTGGGTCACTGTATCCAGGTAAACAGGGAAGACTGAGTTGAGGAACAGCAGGCGCCTTGGAGCGGGTGGACAGAAGAGCCCCTGCGCCACGCACCACTCTACAAATATAAACTCCTTGAATCCTCATTACTTTCCTGGAACGTAAGTTTCTATTATTAGCCCCACTGTTGCCCTTGACGAGACAGAGGTGCAGAGAGCCTCATTAATTTGCCCACGGTTTCAAAACTAGAAAGGAGTAGAAATGGGATTCAAACCAAACCCTGGGACTCTGGTTCCAAAGCCCATAATCTTAACAAGTTTGCTTTACTATTGCTGAGGAAATTGGAGTCAAAAGGGAAGGATGCCTGCACCAGACCGTGTGGTGGCCTCTAGGCAGGATTTCAGGAACCAACCATAGAAAACAAATCTCCAATCTTATCTTTCACTCTGCTCAAGTTTTCAGGATTCTGTAGACCCAACGCGAGAACTACATTTTTAGAGGTTCTGAAGGCCCCTGCACCTAGCTTAAGAAGAGATGGGCTACCTATAGTCCTTGCTTAAAAGTAATTATGTCTCAGTTCCACATGCTAACAGAAAACTTATTAAAGGGAGATAAGCCCACCCATAGAAAAAGGCATCTTTCCTGAATTTTTCAGCAGCAAAATCTCTATCAAGAACTAATAACTGAATGTTCTTTGAGGACTGCTCTACACATTCAGGAATTAACACTTGAAGTGATGTCAAATGCCATTAAGTAACAGACCAGCAGTTTCAAACGTGCTTTGGAGGACTGTCGTAGTTCAAAAACCTCCTTCAAGTACCCTTCAGCTAATCTTCACATGTACTTTCATGTTTTACATGGTGAACTTCTGCACAGATTTTTTTTTTCTTGAAATAATGGTTCTGCTTAAAATTTAATTTCTTACAACCATGCTTACATAGTATTGGAAATTTATTAATTCACTCATTCATTCATTATATTAGGTAATGGGTAAACAAAGGGAAATATCGAACAGCCTCTTCATTCAAGGAGTTTGCTATTCTAGGGGAACTGGTTCAGTTTGAGTGCTGAATTGAATTGAAAGTGAATTATTGTCAGTTTTACTCTTTTTAAGGCGATACAATCACAGTCGCCAGGCCAGGAGTCTCTGCGCACTGCGGATGGTGAAGGCTTGTCATGTCAGAGTAATCACAATGGAGAGACTGGACCCTATTCGTCTGCGGGAACTGAGAGCCGAGGAAGGAAGATTTGTACTCACTCAAAACCAGTGCCAATAATGGAAGCAGAACACTTATTTTCTTTAAATGTGTAAAAACTGTTTCATTTCTTACCTCTAGAGCTTTCAGCCTTTCTAACAGCAATTTGGTCTTTTCTTTGCCCTCATCCACACTGCTGCTTTCGCTCCTCGAGTCTTCATCGACCACCATGTGATCTTCCAAAGCTTCTTTGTGCTTTCTCTCATCCTCTGCCAGCATTTCCTGAAGCAAGAGAGAATTCTGGTTTGCAATAATCTCTGCTGAAAAATAAGCAAGAGTCTACGGATGAACATCTTGGAATCTCTCTATTGCTTTTGCATTCTTTCTGGGGCTGAAGTAGAAATTTTGCTAAACAAATGAATGGTGCTTATATCAGTAAACACAGTAGATATTTTTTAATGAATCCTGGCAGGACAAAGCCATTGGGTCACCACCTCTGAACACACACAGCCTCTGCCCAGTTGGTGAAGTGGCCTAGCCAACAAAGACTTGGGTGGAGTCCTGTGGTTAATCCATTTTTACCAGCACATGGCATTCATCTGTGACTTAAACTGGGCACAAATAAATCAACCTTTAGACCTTATTTCTGAATAGCTTAGTTCCTCCAAAAAGGATCATTCAAGTCATTGGACATAAAGCCATTTTATTAATTTAAGGGACACATTCAAGAAATGTTGCCATGATAGTGAATTGTCAGTGAATTCTTAGAATTCAGAATTCTAAGCTGAAGCCAATGAGTTCCTTTGGCTCAGTAATGACACAGCTCTAAGGACCCCTTAGTTCCTTTCCTAGCACTCCAGGATTTGTAGTACTGCCTTGAGGCAGACATAAAATGTGGTTATCTTGTCTTACCTCCCTGCTGGAAGGACCTTACTCAACCTTGTCTCTGGCAGCTTTTTGGAAGCTGAGAAGTGTTAATTTGAGCCTCATGACTGGCTCTTGTTTTCAAGGGAAAAAAGAAATGTCAAGAGAATATCATATGAAAAAAAAGTCATCCATTTTGTATGTACATCCAGACCCTGGTGCTACAGAACCAGGCGGCATCGCTCACTGCGCCGATTCCAACCACAGTGCAGAAAGCCTGCTCAACCACGGCCTACACAGAATACCGATGACCAGAGACTTCTTTACATTCAGCACTAAACCGAGATCATTTACAAACACAGAAGCACAAAAGATATGATTCTGAACCTCCAGGCACTTATACAATCTACTTAGAGAAGAATAATAGCCTAAGAGGGGAAAAAAAAGAACAGGTTTTCAAACTGTGCTCACAAAGATGCTTCGGAGGTTTCAAAAATATTTAACTTATTATTTGAAAATAAGTTACGAAGTACATAAAAATGTCTTCACGTATATGTACATATATGCATATGTGTAGATATATACATATACTTGAAGACCACATAGGATCTTGACCCATGTTAATCTGTTTTGCATGGATTTTAAGATGTAATTTTCCATCACCTCTCTATAGAAGTGTACAATTATTAGCAAGGTGATAGCTCTTCATGAAATCCAGCCCATCTAACACACAATGTGCAGGTGTGTTCACGTCCATAGCATGTATGAGTTCAGCTCAGATAAATGTCAGGCAAGTTTAAGGTACAGATCCTTAGGCCAGGACAAGCCCAGGTCATGGTAATATTTTTATAATTTTGATTCTTTAAGGTTTGGTCGCTTGTCAGACTTCCATCTCCATGATAAGGAATATGAAGTCCACAGATTTACGAACTCAGCTTTGAAATGAAGAGATCCTTCTACTTCTCTTTTAAGATTTGGGATCACTATAATAAAACCCTAAACTGGAATTGTGAAGCAAGCTGTTTTAAAAAGGTTATTATCCACATCTATTTCCCTATATGAATTATGGCTTTTCATTGTTCTTTCAGCCAATTCCATATGTGTGTGTGTACACACATACACACACACACACACACACACACACACACTGTAATAATTAAGCTCTACAGGTAATTAAAGAAGCAAAGAAAAAGTCACTGGTGTGGTGAGTGAATAGCCAAGACTTTGGAATATGGTAGTCGAAATTCCAGATTGATCCTTTACCAGCTTGGCAAATAATCTTGGACAAACTATTTAATTTCAGTGACTCTTGGTTTCTTTGTCTCCTAAAATGCCTATATGAGGCAAATATCAACATAACACACACACACACACACACACACACACACACACAGTCAATTCTCATTATTCATGGTACTTATGCTCTATAAAGTTGTTGTGAACCCAGAATTAGTGAATACTGATTCATTGCTCCTAGGAGAAATACAGGGTTTGGTTCCTGTGGGCTTTTGGTCATAACATTTTCATCACAAATTAATACATAATCTCATTTTATGAGTGCTTCTATTTAAAGACGCTTTGAGATGAACTACGGAACATATATGCATATATGCATAACCCATGGACACAGACAATAGTGTGGGGAAGGCCTGGGGTGGGGTGGGGCTGGAGGGGAATGGGAGATGTATGTAATATTGTCAACAGTAAATAAATACATAAAAGTAAAGACAGTTCATGTAGTATATACTGTTGATTTATTAACATTGAACTGATGGCTAATGGCACTCTAACTCTCCCTGAACAAAGCTTACTTACACCCATTTCCTCCGTGAGGCACATCACGGCCTCCATGCACTGAGGACACGGACAGTTGTGGAAGTGCTTCCACAACTGAAACAATGAAATCACCAACAAATAGCATGAAATGTGAAAATCGTGGCACTAAAGAGAGCACAGAAAGGACACACATTTACAGCTTGCCTTGTCTGACCGAGCTGGGAGCGGGCACACCAGTGACCAAGTTTTCACTCTGTGAGTGTCCACGAATGACCATAAAAACATGCAAGTGTTGACTTTGGGGACTGAAAATAAATGTAGGGGGTAGGCAAATTTACAAATACAGAATCTACAAATAATGACAATAGACTGAGCATACACACACACAATCTAAAGTGTCTAGACACACTGCCTAAATATTATTATATGGAACTACTGGAAATAATTCAAGATAAAATAGATGAAGTATGAGTATTTAGATAACATAAAACATAAGAGTCATTTTTACGTCATTTGAAGAAAGGGTGATCGATGCGGGCTGTGAGCTGTGATTTCAGGAACGTGGGGCATGACTCAGGCTTTGACAGAGTAATACAACTTGAATAGTTAGAGAGGCAAAGTGGGGGGACTTTTGGTCAAAGAGAAAACTGAAACAAAAGCTCCCAGTCAGGAGAAAGTTTTGTCCTTATTGGTTTATGAGGAAACCAGTTACATTATAGTACAGAAAAAAAAAAAATGTTGAGATAATAGTTGAGGAATAGGAATGAAAAGCAAAATAGAGAAAGGATTCTTGGATATGAGAAAGAAAATTCAGACATGATTCATTCATTCGTTTATTCATCCTAAAAATGTCTATTGAGCTCCAACTATTGGCCATTCACTGTTCTAGATGCTGGAGTTCCATGAACATGTATTTGAATGGTGGGAAATATGCTGAACCCCCAAATTAAATAAGTAAGTTACATAGCTGTAGCTAGTAGTAAATGCTATGAGGAACATCAAACATCATAATGCAATGGGCAGTGTATGTTTAGGACAATATTCGATTTGGGACTTCAGTGTCAGGCTGTCTGAGGAGGTGGCAAGTTGAGCTGAGACCAGCTGATGAGAAGGAAGCCGTCTTGCAATGGTCTTGGAGAAAAGCATTCCAAAGAGAAGGACAGCAAAGCAATGTCCCAGTGGCAGGGCTATAAACTAACTTGCTGGCCAGCTGAGAAGCGTCCTTGTGATAGACTTACAGTGACTAAAGAGAATGGATAGTAGGAAATGTGATCATAAGAGAACTGGACCATGGAGCATCTTGCAAAGCGCAGAAAGGGGTTTGGATTTTATTCTAAGTGCAGTAGAGAGGAATTGGAGGTAAGTGAGGGGGTGATAGGTTCTGATTTAAATTTCAGAAACATTATCCTGACTGCTGCAATGGACTGAGAGCTGTGGCGGAAAGGCCCTGGGAGGCCAGCTGGGAGGCCTTCATATAGCAAGAAATAAAAATTAGAAACACTTGGAAAGATTTAGATAAGGACTTACCAAAAGCAGTTTTCATACTGGATTGGTAGGTCAGAAGCCCTGGATTCTAAGCCCTGCTTTACACTTTTGCACTTTGATGGGCAAAGTATTGGACCTTTTTAACCTTCAGTAAAATGAAAGGGCTGGACTCACTGTCCCTTCCAGTGCTAAAGTTCTAAGAATTCAATTACTCAAGACCATTTTCAGGAAGGAAATGCTGTCAATAGGCTCAGTGGTAATGGGGATGGCAAGAGAAGAGAAGAGGGACCTCTACACTCTGTAATAAGAAGGCTCGAGAGCTGTTTGACTAAAGTGTGATGATGCTACCCAAATTGTCAGTGCTTAAGCAAAAAGTGAAAAGAGAAAATAGAAGCAATTTTTTAGACGCTAGTTTGAAAGTTTGGCAGGGCAGGAAATGGAATACAAAGAGCTGTGGCTGAAGGGCATTACAGAGACAAGTGGAAACCTTTTTCAAGTGACAGAAAACCGAGTTGTTTGAAGAACTAAGAGGGAGCACGGAGATGGCAGCAGAGGTGGGCATGTACGAAGAGGAGGCCTGCAAAGCAGAGAAGGCAGATGAAGGACATTGAGGGAAAGGTCAAGGTCTTTCCAATGTGGCTCCCTGCAAAATATCACTTTGCAGCTTAATTTCCCAGTTTGTATTTCTAAATCATCAGTTAGTGTCTCAGTTGGGTTCTTGTAGAACAAGGAGTTGAGTGTATGTAGTTCATTTGAGAAATGCAGGAAATACCAGTAGGGTCCATCTGGGAAGGGAGGAAGCCATTAAAGGGCATATTACTAAGTAACTGAAGCTAAATCCATGGGACACTCAGGGAAAGGGGGCAAAACACAGGGCTCAGAATCATCCCACCCCAGGGCTGAGGGAGTTGGGTGCTGATGCACCAGTCCCTGAGAATCAATGCAGCTTCTGGGGTGCCAATTTTCCAGGACTCCAGCCTGCCACAGGCAGTGAGGTTTTGCACACTCCTCACACGAAAGTGCCCTCTGACACAGACACCCAGAGCTGGGAGCCACAGGAGCACTCTGGATGGCTCTGGGGTGTAGGCGGGCACTACTGATGCCACTGCAGGGACAGAGGAGGCCTTCCAGGGCTCTGATATGACCCCACCCAGGAAAGAAGGCCATATCTGTATGCAGTTCAGATACTCACCGACCCACTGACCTGATCGAAAAGCACCCTTCCTGTTGTTTCATATTCGAAAACGCCCTGACACAAATCCAGAAGGCAGAGCTAACTGTCCTGTCCTTTTCTTAGCTCTTGTCACCTTCATCACTCACCAGTGACAGCGTTAGAGTATAATTAATAATGAGAAAGAAGGGAGATGGGAAAAAATGTATTTTAAGTAAGTAGATGAATAAAAGAGAAAAATAAGAGAGAAAGTGGTAGAAGAAAGAGCAGAAAATACCCCACTGACAGATCACTATTGTCGATTTCAGAAAGGGGACGTTCAACTTACATTAAACTTATAAAAGCATGACATTATTTTTATTTTTATGTTCATCCTCATCTTAGGATATTTTTCCATTGATTTTTCGATAGAGTGGAAGGGAGGAAGGGAGAGAGAGAAACCTGGATGTAAGAGAGACACATTTAAGACACATGTAAGATTGCCTTCCACATGGCCCCAGGCCAGGAATCGAACCTGCAACCCTTTGGTCCGTGGGCCAATGCTCTAACCACTGAGCAAAACTTGCCAGGGCATCACATTATTTTTAAAAACAAGTCTATGTATTCCATCCATGCACATATAAATAACACAGATTTTTTTTTAATTGCAAATTCTAATGCCTTTGCCAATTAATCACCTGTGATATACATGGTAAAAAGAGAGAGAGCAAGACAGAGGTCAGAAATGTGTTTTTAAATAAAATATATTCTCCTATGAACCTCCTAGAGAGAAACAAGAAAAATAAGCCAAGTCCACACCTGAGGCTGCCACACCAGGAGGAGAATAAGTGGACCCCAGAGGTGACCTGTTTCATGTTTCAGGTCTGCATGGACTTCCGTCCGCAGTGAACGCTGTAAGTGTGGCCACCACACCCACGGCCCACGCCCCACGCCCCACGTAGGTCAGCTATGTGAGGCTGTCAGCTTGTTTCCTCCTCAAACGGCAGGTGTGCAGGCAGCTGGACACCGAGGGGCTCAGTTAGCATCCAGGGGCTAAATCAAACTTGGCCTTGGCGGACATAAAGCAGTCCTCGGGGCGGGGGTTTCTCTAAGTGGACCAGGGCAATGCTTCACCTTTCGGCGAGCCCTCATTTTTTGTTCTCAAATAGTCAGCGCCATCAGGCCTATGTAAAATAGTATCGATTGACACAGAGCTCTGGGTTGCATCTGTTCAACTCGGATGACCATCCAGGGAGCTCAGTTAGTCCAAAGAGCAGGCAGCAGAACGCTTCACTGGTGGCCAGCCACCGTTCAGTCAGGAACATCGCGGAGGGAAGCCATCAAAATGCCCTTCCCCCAAAAGGGTCTTACTCATCTTCTGGTCGCCAGCTTCCCCAGCCCAGCACGCAGTGGGCTTCATGGAAGGTTTCATGAGGTCACCTTACTTGATAATTAATGAATGAATCCATCCATTCGATAAATATTCACTGAGCAGCTCCTGTGTGCCAGACGGAAGATGCTGAGGGTATAAATGTGGATAAAAACGCATGTGGCCCCTGTTCTCACGCAGCTCAGGGTCTTGTGGAAGGAGACAGATAACAGTCAAGTGTGAGCAGCCCTGTGGTGTGCACTGGGAAGAAGGGTTTCCAAGGGCTTGAAGAATCAATAATAGAGGGAGATAAAAGAGAGGTCCAGAGAGCAAATGTCCACAGTTAACACCATGGATGTTAACCAGGAAACGACCATGAGGCAGGAGGAAGGGAGGGCGATTTACAAAGTCTGAAAGGAGCTCTGTGTAGCTGGGGAGGAACATGAGGCTGGCGGGCTGATGGGGCCAGGCCACACGTCAAGGAATTTTGCCTTTACCCTCCAAACAACTGGAAGCCACCGACTGTTTCTGCGTGTGGGTGGTGACACCGCAGGGTCTGGGTTCTGAAACAGCTCTCTGGGACAGTGGGGAGAGGAGACGGAAGGGAGGTTAGCAAAGACGTGGGAAAACAAGATGCTACTGGAATCGTCCAAGCAGGAGCTGACTGAACTATGACAGCTCTCAGAATGAAACCTTGTAGTTTGTAAATCATCTTGTAATTCTGACTGTTTAGCATGCAGTTCCTCCAACAAGGACAAACAGCTAACATTTCCTTAGGTCCCTGGTGTTCAGAGAGCGGTCCAACAACCACAGGCATCAGAGTCCGTGGGGGTGAGAGGAGAGAGGTGTCGCTTATTTAAAATTCAGATACCTGGGCCGACTGTGGCCCTGGTGAATCCCAGTATCTAAGCATGGAGCCAGGACTCTAATTTCAGAGAACACCGCAGGCAATTCTCAGCCAAGCCCAAGTCTAGGGGTCTCTGGACAAAGGCGCTCCAGCACACAGCACGACACAGCACAGTACATGAACCGCTTCCACTTTAGATACGTTTTTGAGGTTGCACATTTGATCTAATCTTTATAATAAATCAGTAAATCAGATAATGAGTAATCATTCAAACCCCTGGAGCGTAAAGGGGGTGGCCATTAATAGCAGACTGGGACTGTAGTTGTAAGCCACGCAAGCTGGGACACACCCACTGAGAGCTTGCGAAGTCCGACTTCAGGGATAGACACCGGCTGCGGATGTGCACCTGGCAACGAGTCTGAGCTCTGAGAGTCCCCTGCCACCAGGTCACGGCTGCGCCTTTCCGCGGAAGCAGAGGGCATGAACCGTCCGCCACGGTGTTGGAAGGCGTCTACAGCAAAGGGCGCCAAGGTCCCTGGGGACAGGTTCTGCGTGTGCAGTATGAGAGGACAACTGTTTTCCTGCTTGGAAAGCCTTCCTCATTTAAAAATGCTCACTTGCCTCTTGCGTTTTTATAAAAAATAAGGAGAAATCTATCCACTAATGTCCTAAGCGAGGTAGAAGGTGGCAACTGATTGTTACCATGGGCTCACAATTTCAGTAAGAAAAGTAATAAAAGATTAGTTTACACATTCTTGCCCCTCCCCCTGAGCCCCTGCCTCATGCTCAGCCCCCTGGGTGTGTGTGGTTGCCTGGGGGGTGTGCTAAGGCTGAACCTCAACACGGTGGCCCTGGGGGATGACACTAGGTCTGAGCATAGGAGTGTAAGGAAAATTGAAGAACCCTAAATTAGCACAGAGGGGGTCACATCTGGACAAACCCTGGCATTTCACTTGATAGGATAAGGGGAGAGCAAATGTCATCTTTTCTTGCGGTCCATCAAGTTCCATCTCACTGTGAACTTTTCTTATCCAGGGTGATAAGTCTATTCTTATCCAGGGTGGGAACACAGACCCGTTTTTATCAAGTTTTAGAACAAGTGGAAACAAGAAATCTACATTTCAGTCCTAGCTCTGCTGCCAGCCAACTGGGTGATTTTAGTCAAGTTGTGACTTCTGTGTTCCTCAGTTTCTTCATTCATGAACAAAATGCACAGAAAGGGGCTACCTCACACTTATACCATTTTGATCATATGTAAAAACTCAATTTTGAAGGATAAGTATCTAAAACACTGCTAAAGTTGCAGGATTTAATGCAGAATGACATGAAAGTTAGATCTGCCTAGAAGGTATATTGCCTAATAAAATCTCTCTTGAAAAAAAAAAAAAAAATCCCTCTTTTTGCTGTGTACTTTTCTTGGGCCCTATGACAGAATTCACCTAGTGAGCCACACGGAATGAGCAAGAATTTAGTAAAAAGTACTATGAACACTCACAGGAAATCATGCCCAACACGAGTCCTCTCTGAAGGCATTTGCTTATGGGAGGAATAATTCCACATATCTCCTGGTTGCAAGGCTTTAGAAAAATAAAGAGAATTCACTTATCTCTCTATTTTTATCTTTTTTTTTTTATCCTCACCCAAGGACCTTTTTCCACTTTTTGTTCAGATAGAGTGGGAGGGAGAGAGGGGAAGAGAGAGAAACATCGACGTGAAAGGGACACATCGAGTGGCTGCCACCCACACAACCAACCAGGGCCGGGGACAAACTGCAACCGAGGTACATGCCCTTAGCGGGAACCGAACCCGGGACTCTCTGGACCGCAGTCCGACGCTCTAACCGCTGAGCCAAACCAGCCAGGGCTCATTTTTTAACTCTGATGGCAAATACGCTATAATTTAGAGATTGGGGTGGTGGTAGTATGAAATGTTTTCTTTCCAGAACACAAAAAATAATAAATAGCATCTAATATTTGCTAATATTTGCCATTAGATGCTATGTATTAGAGTCCAACCAAACAATCTCATACACACCATTTATACACTCACAGCAACAGGGACAAGGGGCAAGTATTCTAGACTCCCTTTACAGACAAGATAATAGGCTCTGTCCAGTTACAGAACAAATGAGTTACAGGATGCCATGTACGGCACAGGGAATCTCATCAGTAATGTCGTAATAACTTTGTACAGTGACATGTGGTTACTAGACTTATCATGGTAACCACATCATAAGGTATATAAACGTTGAATCACTCTGTTGTGCACCCGAAACTAATAAAATATTGTATGTCTACTACGCTTTAATGAAAAGAAACAGAAAACAGGTTCTGATGGGTTATTAAGTGACCTGTTTGACAGTAAGTGGCAGAGCCAGAATTTGAATTCAGTTCTGATTGCCAATGTCACGCTCTTTCCACAAGCTCAGTTACCTCTTTCAGACTTTCCCATGTACCTATAGATCTATCCTTAATGGGAATGCTATCTGAGAATCTGTGAGCTTGATTCAGCTGTGAACCATGCTGCTGACAGCATCTCCCCAGGGCTCCCAGACCATCCTCCAGGGTATAGGTGATTTTATCAGAGATGTCAGGTCCGGCCTCAGACGACTATCAGCAGAATAGGTTTGACCAACCACTACCACTTCCATAGTTAATGATGATTCCATTAGTTCGAAATGTAAACACACACCATATTACAAGCTCAATGGAAATGCAGAGGCCAGCGTCTGGCTGGCAGCCGCCCCAGGGAGCCCGGTGGCGTCAGCTTCTGTGATTTATTTACTCATTTGTTTTCTGGTGGTGGGGAGGGTGCACAGAATACACTGTCACTTTAGATAGCACTTTGAAAAATACCATAAAAACATTCCCAGGGATCGCTAGCAGCTTTTGTTCAGCACTAGCATACTAAATTTTAAAGGGGGAAAAATAGCGTCAGATAAATCACAGGATTTTAAAAGAACATCCCAATTTGTTCACAGTTTAAGATTACTACTGTCAGGCCAAACATATAAAACTCTTCTTTTTCATCCCTGGATTTGACTCACAAAGTGAACTAAGCACACAGTAAAATCCCCAGGATTAAATGTGTATGATGGATACGAGAACAAAGTGTTTTCTTTATGTCTCCAATATGAACTCACGACCATTCGCATATCAATTCACATCTACTCCCTATTATTCTTCACTCAAAACACTCCTCAATATTACAGCCTATCTTCCATATTGAACATCTCTGTAAAGTCACATTAATAAATTTTCAGATGATGCTTTTATTGCCTGTTCCATCTACCAGCAACATTTATTTCCTTACGAAAAGTTCAAATCTGAAGGCACTTTATACAAAGGGAAACTGTGCTGTGGAATAGAATGGTGTGAAAAAGGGAGCTGTAATTTTCAATAAAGGTGTGCTCCAGGTGACTGGACACTTAAGATTAGTAATAGAAATTATGTCCTTGTAGCCCACGGATGGCTGTTTTGAGTGTAACCTAAGCAGGAAAAAAACAAAAACAGAACAAAAACAGTAAGAAAGTCATGTGAATGAAAAATTTCAGTGGTTAATTGTCACACTTAAACCCTTGGAGGTCATTAAAAATAACTCATAATTTAGTGTCAAAATTTGTATTCAAATTCAATCTCTCTCTCTCTCTCTTTCCTTCCTACTTCTCCCCTGGCCCGTTTTCTAAAAGAACTCACAGGTCAGGGAAGCCAGAGAGCCTTCGGAGGAAGCTGAGCTCAGTGACTGAGGGTGGCCATCCCAAATGAACCAATAATTCAGTCACTGCTTAGTTAGTAGTAGGTGGGCGGCTATATTTACTGATGTCTTTTTTTAAAAAGTATTTATTTATTTGAGAGAGAGAGAGAAAGAGATAGATCAATTTGTTGTTTCATTTATTTATACATTCATTGGTTGATTCTTATATATGCCCTGACTGAGTATCGAACCCACAGCCTTGGTGTATCAGGAAAACACTTCAACCAGCTGAGCTACCTGGACTGATCTCTTGTTATACACCCACAAAAGGCACATGTCTGAGATTCCTGGACAAAAGTTTAATTTAAAATAAATTTAAGCAATTTAAAATTCTCTATCTCACTATCCTCATAAATACACATTGTCAGATAACCAATGCATGCAAATGTTTTCAGAAAATATGGTCAATACTATTATACAGTCAGATTCTATACTATATACTATAAATTACTGTCAATAGTATGTGTGTGTGTGTGTGTGTGTGTGTAGATATACAACTGCTGGGAGAGAAACATTTATATTTATGTATCTTCTGAGTTTGTTAAACTGAATTGAATTGGCAGAAAATTCCCTCTGCTAAGAAACAGTTCTTTAAGTGTCCAAATGCAAATGTAATAACAACAATACTACTACTAATAAGTTCATATGGAGAAACCAACTTGTCCTGCCAAATTCAGTAAACAGATGTTGGATGCAGTTCCCCAGGTCCCAATTCCAACGTAAGACCCTCCGGGGCAGGAATAATGTTTTCCATGTCACATCCTCATCACCACCCCTGCACAACACAGAGGGCTCTCAGCACATGCCCAGTGTTGTTGAATACGATGATGCCTGATGAGGGATGATATTGTTTTCCTTTACTTCTAATGACACTAAGTAAGCTTAACGCTGAACTATATATTTATTCTTAAGCACTTTTAACAGAAAACTATTTTTTAGCAAGTATTTTGCTATCAAAAACATAAAGCAATGGACTGATAGAATATTTGCATAAAAGACCAAAGTACCAGCCCTGGCAGAGTGGCTCAGTTTGTTGGAGAGTCATCCCATGCAACAAATGATTGTGGGTTTGATTCCTGGTCAGGGTACAAACCTAGGTTACAGGTTCGATTCCCGGTCAGGTTGCATATGGGAGGCAAACAATTAGTGTTTCTCTCTCTCTCTCTCTCCCTTCCTCTCTCTCTAAAAATTAATAAAAAGAGCCCTGGCTGGTTTGGCTCAGCAGTAGAGCATTGGCCCATGGACCAGTGAGTCGCAGGTTCAATTCCAGCCAAGGACACGTACCTCGGTTGCAGTTCATCCTCAGCCCTTGTCGGGGTCATGTGCGAGGCAACCAGTCGATGTGTCCCTCTCATATCGATGTTTCTCTCTCTCTCTTTCTCTCCCTCTCTCTCCCTCCTACTCTGTCTGAAAATAAATAGAAAACAATAATAAAAATTAATAAAAACACATATCCTTAGATGAAGATTAAAAAACAAAGGATAGAATCACCACTAAATTGACTTCCACTCCTAGAAAACAGGATTTTGTGTGCTTCTCCTTAACCCACAGCCAGCCACACGTAGCTCTCACAGAAACCATGGCCTTTGAAGTCATAAAGTCGTCTCTCCTGAAGTTCCCTGGAGATGCTGGGGACTCTCAGACCCACCCCTAATCACGGCGCTCCCTTCCTCCCACCTTCCACCTTCCTGGGATTGCCTCAAAGAAGAGCTCTAATGAGGTACATTAGTTGTACTTTTGAAAGTCAGAGATGGATTATCTAGTTAATTCTCTTGGGGGCTCATGTCAGAACAGAGAAAAGCTTCACCTATTTGCACCTAAATGGAACTTAAATATGACCTTTTTTTTTTTTTTCTAGTACAATTTACATAATACCTGCTCTCTCTAGTCAGACAAAATTCAGTGCACAGAGCAGGGCTCAATTGTTCAAGAATTTTACAGAAGACATTTTGCCAGCAATACTGTCCTGGTGTGCTTTTTGACATTAAAACTATTATTTTTATCCTTATCCCCTCAAGGCGGCAGGAAGCTATCACTGGAGGTGATTCTTTGTCATCGAGTGGGATGTACATTCTGACAAGCCACCCAGAGCCGCAGTGGGAGCAGAGAGGCGAGGAGCGTTTGGTGAAGACACCTGCAGCCCCACCAGATGGTTCCTCTTGGTAAGAGAGGGAAGGAAATGCAGATAAATGATCAGAAATAAGCATGGTCCTACAGATAATTAGAAAAGTCAGATATATATATATATATATATATATATATATATATATATATATATATATATATGACAAGCAATATAAATGCACATAAAAAACTTGAGTAACCATTTCTTTTTTTTTAATCCTTACCCTAGGATATTTTTCTATTTATCTTCAGATAGAGTGGGAGGGAGGGAGAGAGTAACATCGACGTGAGAGGGACACATCAACTGGTTGCCTCCCGCACGACCTCAACCAGGGCCAGGGATGAACCTCAACTGAGGTACGTGCCCTTGACTGAAATCGAACCCATGACTCATTGGTCTGCAGGCAGACGCTCTAACTGCTGAGCCAAACTGGCCAGGGTTTGAGTAACCATTTCTTCATGCAAAATCTCTGAGCATCTAAAGAATAATGAACTGGGCAAGTTGTGATTCTTGAGACAAAAGTCACTCCCAGTGGTCTTCCAACTTACTCCAACAGATAGTCTTCTAGATCCCACCTAGTCATCTCAGCACTAAGCAACTCTGTTACCACCGGAAGAGGGGAAACAGAACACTAGCTGCTGAAGAGAAGTAATTTTCATTTCTCTTCCAGGTCTGCCATTCCTGGTCAGTGCGGCCTTGGCGAGGCCCCTTGGTTCTCTGTGACACTGCTTCCTCTCATGTGCAGAATGAGGAGGCCAGACAGTGGAGGCACCTTCTCTTCCTGAGCATCTAGGCCTTGCTAATATCCTGTTCATCTCAGCACAGTGACGGACCTTCACATGTCACACCAGAAGTCTTTCCTCAGAAAATCATGGATTACAGAGTCTGGCCACCTTGTACACAACAACATGACAGTAAACAGCTGGTAAGCATGGCCTACGCTCTTGACTACCGTAATAAAGTATGAGATTATCTGACCCCTTCCAAGTAGCCCCGAAGTCCAGGATACCAGATGATCACTGTGTGGACTCGCCATCACTAAGGGCCCTGGCCTGCAGCACTCTGGCCACCACTCCTGTTCCGCAGTAAGGATGCTGCTCAGTTTTCACCATCTCTAAGCTCAGTTGACTTTGAGTGGCTGCCCATCGCCTCTCTGCCAAGTTCATACTGGCTTTCTAGGACCTGGCTTTCATTACATCAAGGACGAAGACTTAATTTGGTAACTTTCTAAAACTTGCTATTTTTTTTAATTTTAAAAAAGGAAAGTAGGCCTCAAGCACAGTTAATAGGCAACACTAATTAGGGCGAGTTGAGAATCTTGTCTTGTTTTCTTTGTGTCTACGGTTCCCTCCTATTTGTACAACTGAAATCATCTTCATTTCCAGCAGCACCTTCCTACCGCAGGGTTTTCCTCAATACTAATGTTTCCTCAGGCTTTGCCACTAGTTCTCTGTCCATCCTCTTGGGGTCTCTGAACCGGGCCACCTATGCTCTAGTCATTTTCCTGAGTGACTCACTGACCTACCTGTCCCATGTCCTCATGGTCCCCCAGCAGTCTTGGCCTGCCTGCTGACCCATAAGAGCCTCCTCAGCAAAGACCTCACTACTAATGGCTAGGAGTGAGGTCCCCAGGCCTTGAGAGATGAAGTAAATCCACCAACATTTCACAGTTTGTGAGAGACTCACTCAGGATCTGAACCCAATATAGTGACCTCTAAAAGCTTTAAGTTTACCCATAATCCTCTGATTTCTCTCTGCGTACCCACAATCCTTTGCTGTACCTGAGCAGAATACCCATACTCTTCTACAGTTTCTCATTAGAGAACTCATAGAACCAAAGGACCTTTCCATTTATGTGACTTTTACTGTCTTTCAAGGACTAACTCAACTCCCATCTTCCCCAGAAGTTCAATGTGCCATCTAAACAAGGGTACCAGGTTAGCTACTCTGGCGGAAACGCTGGTGGTAAGCTAATGAAAACAAGAAACTGGTTGCAAGAAGCCTTAGCAGGATGAGCAACAAAAAAGGCACCTGAATCTAATGCCGTGTAATGTAGTGGTTCTCAAACAAGGCTGTACGTTACAACTGACCTGTGGAGATTTCTGAAATCCTCATGGCCAGGCCACACCCCAGACCAGTGAAATCAGAATCCCTGTGGTGGAACCAGGACATCAGTAACTTTTAAAACTCTCCACATGATTCCAAGGCATAACCAGATGTGAGAACCACTGGTACAGAATGTAACTAAAGCTACCCCTGCAAGTCTATGGGGCTTGGGATCAAAAGACCGAGTCCACTGTACCCTGGCACTACGATGCTCATAAAAGCAGCTGCTTCTGTGAAGAGCAGTTTCTTCACTGGTAAAGTGAAGGTGGACTTTCTGCCCTTCCTATTTTGAAAGGTTAATGTAAAGATCAAATGAGATGATGTGAAAGGGTAAACTGTGAAATGCATATTAATTATTATTGTGGCAATTTTCACTACCAATTCTCCAATGGTGATTATGCAATGCTCAGGAAAAAAACGGGAAATGAAAAGTCGAAGAGAAGAAAAATACAATAATAGAAGCATTAGAAAAAAATTAAAGTAGTGACTCAAAAGAAATGCAGCCTAATTCATAACTTAAGGATATATTTACAAGTCATTTTGTAAATGAAATAAAAAAGGATGCTTGCAATGGAATTGCTTTCAGACTAAGAGGCTTACTAATTCAGACTAAGCTATAGGCTTGGCATTAATGGGGAGAAATGAATTTATCATGCTAATTTATTAACTTAGTGTAGAAACCAAATTTATTGGGGGATAGAGTGGCAAACCTGCCAAACAGAACACATTTGGAAAAACATATATTTTGATATGTTTACAAAACAATTGGATCGTCATGAATGGTGAGCAACCTTTGCTTATTCATTTAAACATATGAGGGCAGAAAAAATAAGCCATTATAAGACCTTAACTCAATTGGTTTGAAGAAGTTCCTTTGAACTTGTCACTTTGCTTAGGGTGCATCCACAGAGGGTATGCAGTGAAAGGCACTGAGCCTATCAAGCCTTCAACAGTTACTGAGCTCATCCCAGCCTGAGGCCTGGTCCTGAGAGTGTGAGGGCAGGAGGCCAAATAAGAGCAGTGGGTTCTCTCTCCTTTGGATGCATGCGGCATGTGGCAAACCATAGAAATGATGGTTGTAATTTGTAAGTTGCACTTGTTGGCTTTCTCTTCACTTCTCCATCCCAGTGCTACTTCTTAACACCTCTTATCTGGTACCCTTGTGCCAGGTAAAGTCTCATCCTAAATAACTTCAGGAGAATTATTTTCTTGTCTCTTTCCCCTCCAAATCCCACATCCTCAATTCCAGTTTTCTGAGATGAGTTTATGGTTCACACTAACACGTGAATGACCTTCCCTTAAGCACAGTAAGTGATCACTTCATGGGCGGGTTCTTGGAATCTGTGACTTTAAGTGAAATGACGTACTATGAAACCCATTACCATAGGCTAATTGACGTAAGTAAGAGTTAAGTTCCCGTAGCATATTTCTGGTCACAAAAACATCAATAAACTTTTAAATGAACACCTAAACACTTCTAATATTACACATGAAGATAAAAGTGAACTTTATATACAATAAGAAAGATGAACAAAAACAAGTAAGATAATTATTGTCCAACCTGCTTATTCCAGTTCACTGTCGTGGGTGGCCAGAGCCTCTCCCAGCAGCTCAGGGCACAAGGCAGGAACCACCCTGGACAGGATGCCCTTCCATCACAGGGCCACACACCCACCCCCTCTCAGTCAGACTGGGACAACGAGGACACACCAGTTCACCTGACATGCACCGTTTTAGGATGTGGGAGGACACCAGAGTCCCAAGAGAAAACCTTGCAGACGTGGGGAGAACATCAGAACTCCACACAAACCACGCCCCCGGCTGGGAATCAATTTACTTTCTCATCAACGTTTTAACAAAACAACACTGAACAAAATGTTCTTCAGAGACCTGCTGTATTTATTTCCTCAATTCTTTATTTCTTACGTGGAACGATGCATTTAATAGATAGAATTTTAGAGAAACATATCTAAATGAGAAAATATTGGCAGATAGGGTCTGGCGGTGAGAAGGTGTGCAGCGGGAGAGAATTCTACCCCAAAGGCCAGTCCTGTCAGGGGAGCTGACCCTGGGGTCAGCACTCCTGAAATGTCTACATTTCTCATAGTTTTGTCATTTTCTCCAATTCTGAAACTGTGATATTTTTAGCAGTTTCCGTGGTGCTAGCTGCTAGGGTGGGACAGGGTGAGAGGAAGAACTTGTGTGAAGGGAAAGCGGATGAGGAGGTATAAAGGGCTACATGTGTGATAATGACGCATCATAGCTGCCGCTCGCTGCCTCTAACATGTGCTACGCACACTACACACTGTCTCCAGCTGTCAGATGAAACCACGTCTGGGGAAGCACTTTGGAGACAGCAGCCTTTCCATTTCGCCTTATTAGACCCATTATGGAGAAGGGAAAAATGAGACTCAACCTGAATAATTTGCCCAAATGACAAAACTGAGAGAGAACCCTGGGAACTGCTTCCAGGTCTGTCTGAGCTCAGACTTCTTCTTACTTCCTTCCCCACAGGCATTCTCCAACCACCCCCGATACGTGTGGTCTCCGCAAAGTGACGGGCTGTGGCGAACCACAGCATTCTTTATAATAGTCTACAACCCTCCTCTCCTCAAGTGGCCTCTTCCCATTGCTCATCTACACGGACTGACACAGGAAGAACTACAGAGCGCTGTTTGCATTTGTGTTTGAGTGCGTGCCTGACAGACCGACATGGGGTGGAAGGGACAGGAGTGCAGTGGACTTCTTCACTATCTTCACCCTTCCAGAGCAGAGGAGCTTGCAAAGCCCAGTGCATGGGGGCAAATCCTCCACCTTGAACACTGGCACAGCCTTAAACGACCTAAAATGGGATTATCCGTCCTTCTAGGCCAGTGGTTCTCAACCTTCCTAATGCCGCGACCCTTTAATACAGTTCCTCATGTTGTGGTGACCCCTAGCCATAAAATTATTTTTGTTGCTACTTCATAACTGTAATTTTGCTACTGTTATGTCTTAGGCGACCCCTGTGAAAGGGTTGCTCGACCCCCAAAGGGGTCACGACCCACAGGTTGAGAACCTCTGTCTAGGCAATAGCAACAACATTAGTGGGGTGGAAAACAATCATTGAATTTTCATTGTACCCTGGCCTACACCCTGTAAGTCAAACTTTTATTTATTTATTTATTTATTTATTTATTTATTTATTTAATCCTCACCTGAGGATATTTTTCTATTTATCTTTAGATAGAGTGGGAGGAAGAGAGAGGGAGAGAAAGGGAGCGAGAAACATCAACGTGAGAGGGACACATCGACTGGTTGCCTCCCACATGACCCCGACCAGGGCCGGGGAAGAACTGCACCCGAAGTACGTGCCCTTGGCCAGAACCAAACCCACGAATCATTGGTTCGCGGCTGACGCTCGACCACTGAGCCAAACCAGCCAGGGCTGTAAGTCAAACTTCTTTAAGAATCTTCTCCGGCACTTTTCCCTATCGATTTGAGCTGGTCAGAAAAGATCTTCAGCATGGTGTTGACTGGCTCACAATCTTAACGACATATTAGAATCCCCCAGGGACATTTTTGTAAACATTCCAGCCACTGGAGATTCTGTGAAATCGTTCTGGGTTGGGGCGCAGGTAGGTTGAGAACCTGATCCTGGTCTGAGCCCTAGTCTACGTTTGAGTCCTAGAGAAGATCCCTGTCGGTAGACGGCCACTTTCCCCAGGTCCGGGGTCTGCTGTGCAGGGCTCAGGGACCAGTCCCAGCCTGCAGAGGGCCTGCTTCTCCCCGGGATGCCTGTCAGGCCTTCAGGCCGAAGCTGGCAGTGGCTTAGATGCAGACAGCAGACCCTGGCCGGGCCTTTTCCTTTCGCCCCACACCGAGTGCTTCCTCTTCACTGCCCAGCGGGGCTCGCCCTGCAGACAAAATCAGTAAGGATGATGTAGCTGAAAGGTTACTGTATAGGAGGGATCTCAGGAAAATTGTACATTTTTTCCCACAGACTATTTTCTCTCCGTTTCATAAAGCATTGATAAGCCAAATCCTAAAATAAAAATAATAATAATTATAGTTTTGTAGCCTTAGGTGAGTTAAGAAAATAGAATCAAAGTTCAAGGATTGATACCATCGTGATTTTGTTCTGCTCAAATGATTTTGTTTCCCAAGAGGAAGAAATAGTGGATATGCCTGGTTAATGATCCGAAGGGCCCTAAGTATTGGCCAAGCCACACACTTACTGAAAAGCAACATCTCCTGCATCCTATCCAAGGAACCTCCTGACCTGAGACACCATCTGAATATTCCAAGATATAGTCTGGCCCCCTGCTGAGATGAGCTGAAGAAAGTGGTTCGTGTTCAAGGGCAAAAAGCAGCTCACCCGTTAGAAGAGGTGCTTTCCCAGGGCACCATTGTATTCAGAGGTTACATTTGTTTTAACAGACAGACTATATTCTGCTTTTACTTGGTAAGAGTTCAGTTCAGGGTCAAAGCATCTAACAAGAAAAATATTCACATCTGAGTAGAGAATTTAGGCAGAAATTGAGAATGAGAAAGTGGAGTCAGAACCCATTAAATGAAGGATTTTAAATTCCTAAGAAGCATGTAACTATTTAAACTCTCAGTGATAGCATTGCAAACTTCTCTCTCTATTCCTTTCAAAGTATATAATATGATGTTGGAATTACAAAGGTGAATGTTCTCCTTATTCAGGTGTGCTAACAACCAGTGAGACTATTTTGGAAATTTCTGGAATTCTAAAAAGCTATTTCTGTAGAGTATAAAATCGTAAATTCATCTTACAGAATGATTTCAAAGAGAAGCGAGATATTTCATGTAGGACAGTGTTCTTGGTTATACGGAATCTCATCATACACTTTGGCTTCGAGAAAGTCTGCCTTCTTTACTCAAACTTACATGAATAGACAACGGATGTTGCTTTAAACAAAACAAACAAAAAGAATAAAAAGAGGAAGGAAGAAAACTGCTTCCTTAAGGAACACTTTCAGCCCTTTAAAACTTAACACACAATAAAAATACTCCCCTTATTACCATCACCCACCTCAGCAGCTATTCAAAGTTCACAGCAATTCAAAGAAAAGGCCAAATTTCTTTCTTTCTTTTAGGGGTGAGTGTGGCAATACCACTTTGCTGGACTGGGCCAGCCAGGTAACAGGCCAACTTTCTTAAAGCAGAACGACAGGCACTTGAGACTTCCTGAGATTACAGGCCACAGACATACATAAAAGCACTCAACAAACTCTTTCATATCCTCTAGTGTATTATAATTTTATAAACACCTGTTCAAAGACACAGCTACTCTCTCAACAGAGAGTAGAATCTGAGACCGTGTTTCCCGCTGGTGTGCATTCATCGTGTGTACTGACTGCTGATCCATGTATTTGCATTTGTTTACCTTATTTTGTTTAGGTAAACAGAGAAAAATGAAGCGCTTTTCTGAATCACTCATATAAATTACAGTCCAGTTCTCCAATGACTTCTAAAGAGTTCGGTGCGATTCCAAAATGGCGGCGGAGTGAATGGAAGCTACACAGATCATCTCCCAGGACCAAACTGGAAATACAACTAAAATAAAGTCAAATCGTCGGGAAAAAGCAACGGAAAAGCAGCTCGCGAGGACCATTCAACCAGGGACACTAACTTGATCCTGGTAGGATTGCGGAGGCGCGAGAGGGGGGCTGGGAGCCCACAGACAGCAGCGGCCTTAGCCGTGAGCAGCGCTCCGCCCTTGGGGTTGAAGCCCGAGCCGGCTCCACAGCACAGAGGGCCGGGACAGAGCGCTAAAACAGCCACAACCACTCACCTCAGACTCCGGCGGAGGGAGGGCGGACTGGACTGGAACTGTGTGGGGACACTCGGGATTTGGAGGGCGCTCAGAGCTTTTGCTGAGTTTCGGCCACGCGGGACTGTGGCCTGATCGACTTACTCCATCCCAGGGCTCTGGGGAGAGGCGGCAGCCCCTCCCTCGGAGATTCAGCCACATCCAGTTGGGCCATTGAAATGCAAATCAAGGCTCATTAACTACCAGCATCTGCCCCACCCTCGGGAAATCCTCTCACGCTGAACACCTGAGGGAGGTTTTCATTCAACTGAGAACCCAAGGCTCTTTAAGTAACCAGGACTAATAGCCTCTAGGCAAAAAGCTAGAGGATAACTGAACCTTTTCTGGGCTTGCAACTCTACCCAGAAAAGTAAGACTCGACAGTGGTGTATAACGTGGGTCCTCTCACGCTCATCCAAACCCAGTACAGGGAGTCACAAACAGCAGAACACCAACATCCACAGGGAAAATTTGGCAGGCTCCAAAAACCACTGAGCTAGCCAAAATGGTAAAACAACGAAACAGATGCCAAACGAAAGAACAAGAGACCTCCAATGAAGATGAGATAAATGAAATGGAGTTAAGCAAGTTAACAGAGCTAGAATTCAGAACCATGATCTTGAGGAAGCTCAACAGCATATGTAAGGACATCAACACCATGAGCAAAGACATAGAAATATTGAAAATAAATCAATTGGAAATGAAGAATGACATAGCAGAAATGAAGAACACAATGGAAGGGCTAAAAAGCAGAGTAGAAGAAGCTGAGGACCGGATCAGTGAATTAGAAGACAGGGTAGAAAAAATCAACCAATCAGAAAACCAAAAGGAAAAAACAATGAAAAAACAGGAAGACAGCTTAAGAGAACTGTGGGACAACTGGAAACGTAATAATATTCGCATCATAGGAGTCGCCGAAGAAGAAGAAAATGAGAAAGGGTTAGAGAATATATTTGAAGAAATAGTGACAGAAAATTTCCCTAATTTGGTGAAGGAAGAAGGCTTTCAAGTTCAAGAAGCACAGAGAGTCCCAAGTAAGAAGAACCCAAACAGGCCCACACCAAGACACATAGTAATTAAAATGCCAAAAATTAAAGACAAAGAGAGAATCCTCAAGGCAGCAAGAGCTAAGCAACAGGTTACCTACAAAGGATCCCCCATAAGGTTATCAGCTGACTTCTCCATAGAAACACTACAGGCCAGAAGGGAATGGCATGAAATAATCAAGGTCATGAAAAACAAGGATCTGAACCCAAGACTACTCTACCCAGCAAGGCTATCATTCAAAATAGAAGGTCAAATAAAGAGCTTCCCAGACAAAAAAAGGCTAAGGGAATACATTAGCACCAAACCAGCACTGCAAGAAATGTTAAAAGGACTGCTGTAATTAGTAGAAGAAATAGAAAGGAAAATAGAAACACACTAAACAAAAATGGCAATAAGTAAGTACATATCGGTAATCACCTTAAATGTAAATGGACTGAACGCCCTGATCAAAAGACACAGAGTAGCGGATTGGATAAGAAAGCATGACCCATATATATGTTGCTTACAAGAGACCCACCTCACAACAAAAGACTCACATAGGCTGAAAGTGAAGGGATGGAAAAACATCTTCCAAGCAAACAGAAAGGAAAAAAAAGCTGGGGTAGCAATACTCATATCTGATAAAATAGATTTTAAAATGAAGGCCATAACTAGAGACAAAGAAGGCCACTACATAATATTGAAAGGATCTATCCAACAGGAAGAGATAACCTTGGTAAACATATATGCACCCAATATAGGAGGACCAAAATACATTAAAAATCTTCTGGAAAACTTCAAAGGAGAAATCGACAGCAATACAATCATAGCAGGGGACTTCAACACCCCGCTGACATCACTGGATAGATCCTCTAGACAAAAAATTAACAAGGAAACACAGACTCTAAATGAAGCACTAGACCAAATGGATTTAATAGATATTTACAGAGAATTACACCCCAAAACTACAGAATTCACTTTCTTCTCAAGTGCACATGGGACATTCTCAAAGATAGACCACATGTTAGGACACAAACGAAGTCTCTACAAATTCAAGAAGATTGAAATCATATCAAGCATCTTCTCAGATCACAATGGCATGAAACTAGAAATCAATTGCAACAAGATCATGCAAAGACATTTGAATACATGGAGACTAAATAGCATGATATTAAACAATGAATGGGTTACCAAGGAGATCAAGGAAGAAATTAAAAACTTTCTGGAAACGAATGAAAATGAACACACAACAACACAAAATCTGTGGGATGCAGCGAAAGCAGTTCTGAGAGGGAAGTTCATAGCATTACAGGCCTACCTCAAGAAACAAGAAAAATTTCTAATAGACTATCTAACCTCACAACTTAAAGAACTAGAAAGCAAACAAAAGGAAAACCCCAGAGCAAGTAGAAGGAAGGAAATAGTAAAGATCAGAGCAGAAATAAATGACATGGAGACCAAAAAAACAATTCAAAGGATCAATGAAACAAAGAGCTGGTTTTTTGAAAAGATAAACAAGATTGATGGACCCTTAGCTAGACTCACCAAGAAACAAAGAGAGAGAACCCAAATACACAAAATCAGAAACGAAAGAGGAGAAGTAACAACTGACACCACAGAAATACAAAGGATCGTTAATGAATACTATGAACATTTATATGGCAACAAATTCGACAATCTAAGCGAAATGGACAAATTTCTAGAAACATATAGTCTCCCAAAACTGGACCGGGAAGAGATAGAAAACTTGAACAGACCTATAACAACCAAGGAAATTGAAGATGTAATCAAGACTCTCCCAGCAAACAAAAGTCCAGGCCCAGACGGCTTCACAGGGGAGTTTTACCGAACATTCAAAGAAGAACTAACACCCATTCTTCTCAAACTGTTTCTAAAAATTCAAGAAGAAGGAAGACTTCCAAACTCATTTTATGAGGCCAGCATAATTCTAATTCCAAAACCAGAAAAAGACACTACAAAGAAAGAAAACTACAGGCCAATATCCCTGATGAACATAGATGCCAAAATCATGAACAAAATACTAGCAAATCGGATCCAGCAATACATCAAAAAAATTATTCACCATGACCAAGTGGGATTCATCCCAGGGATGCAAGGCTGGTTCAATATTCGCAAATCAATAAATGTGATACACCACATAAACAAAATGAAAGATAAAAACCACATGATCATATCAATAGACGCTGAAAAAGCATTCGACAAAATTCAACACCCATTTCTGATAAAAACACTCAGCAATTTGGGAATAGAGGGATCATATCTCAACATTATAAAGGCCATATATGAAAGACCTACAGCCAACATCATAATCAATGGGCAAAAACTAAAAACATTTCCCTTAAGAACAGGAACAAGACAGGGATGCCCACTTTCACCACTCTTATTTAACATAGTACTGGAAGTCTTAGCCACAGCAATCAGACGTGAAGAAAAAATAAAAGGTATCCAAATTGGAAAGGAGGAAGTGAAACTGTCATTATTCGCAGATGACATGATATTATACATAGAAAACCCTAAAGACTCCATCAAAAATCTACTAGACCTAATAAATGAATTTGGCAAAGTAGCAGGATACAAAATAAATGTCAAGAAATCGACGGCATTCTTATACACCAATGATGAACTCACAGAAAGAGAAACTAAAAAAACAATCCCATTTACCATCGCGGCAAAAAAATTAAGATACCTAGGAATAAATTTAACCAAAGAAGTAAAGGATCTATTTGCAGAAAACTACAGGACATTGAAAAAAGAAATAGAGGAAGATATAAAAAAGTGGAAGCACATACCTTGTTCATGGATTGGAAGAATTAACATCATTAAAATGTCCATATTACCCAAAGCAATCTATAGATTCAATGCAATCCCAATCAAAATACCAGCGACATATTTCACAGAACTAGAACAAATACTCCAAAAGTTCATATGGAACCAAAAAAGACCCCGAATAGCCACAGCAATCTTGAAAAAGAAGGACAAAGTAGGTGGGATCACAATACCAGATATCAGATTATACTACAGAGCTACTATAATCAAAACAGCCTGGTATTGGCATAAGAACAGACATATAGACCAGTGGAACAGAACAGAGAATCCAGAAATTGACCCAAGATATTATGCTCAACTAATATTTGACAAAGGTGGCAAGAGCATACAGTGGAGCAAAGACAGCCTCTTTAATAAATGGTGTTGGGAAAATTGGACAGCTACATGCAAAAAAATGAAACTAGACGATCAACTTACACCATACACAAGAATAAACTCAAAATGGGTAAAAGACTTAAATGTGACTCGTGAATCCATAAAAATCCTAGAAGAAAATGTAGGCAACAAAATTTCAGACATCATACGCAGCAGAATCTTCACTGATACATCACCTAAGGCAACAGAAATAAAGGAAAAAATGAACACATGGGACTACATCAAACTCAAAAGCTTCTGCACAGCAAAAGAAACAACCATCAAAACGGAAAGAGAACCCACTGTATGGGAGACCATAATTGCCAATGACACATCAGATAAGGGGTTAATCTCCAAAATATATAGAGTGCTCATACAACTCAACAAAAGGAAGACAAAGAACCCAATTAAAAAATGGGCAGAGGAACTAAATAGACACCTCTCCAAACAGGACATACAAATGGCTAAGAGACATATGAAGAAATGCTCAACATCACTAATCATCAGAGAGATGCAAATTAAAACAACAATGAGGTATCACCTCACACCTGTCAGAATGGCCGCCATCAACAAATTGTCAAACAACAAGTGTTGGCGAGGGTGTGGAGAAAAGGGGACTCTAGTCCACTGCTGGTGGGAATGCAGACTGGTGCAGCCACTGTGGAAAACACTATGGTGTTACCTCAAAAAATTAAAAATTGAACTGCCATTTGACCCAGTGATCCCACTTCTAGGAATATACCCTAAGAAACCTGAAACACCAATCAGAAAGAATATATGTACTCCCATGTTCATAGCAGCACTATTCACAATAGCTAAGATCTGGAAACAGCCCAAGTGCCCATCAGTGGATGAATGGATAAAAAAGCTGTGGTACATATACACAATGGAGTACTATGCAGCTGTAAGAAAGAAAGATCTCTTATCCTTTGAGACGACATGGAGGGACCTCGAGAGTATTATCCTAAGCGAAACAAACCAAGCAGAGAAAGAAAAATATCACATGATCTCACTCATTTGTGGAATATAATAAACATAACAGTATGGGGAACAGGGTAGACCCAGAGATGTGAAAGTAGGGTACAGACTGACAACCCTCAGAAGAGGGGGTGGGGGGGGAGGGAAGAGATAAACCACAGAACTTATATGCATGTATATGCATACTGATGGACCTGGACAACAAAGCTGGGGATGGGGTGGGGGGATGGGGAGGAGGGTGTCAATGGGGAAAAAAGGAGAAACATCTGTAACAAAAATAAATTAATAAAAAAAAAAAATAAAAAAAAAATAAAAATAAAAAAAAAAAGAGTCAAAAAAAAATAAAAATAAATGATACACACTAAAAAAAAAAAAAAAAAAAAAAAAATAAAGAGTTCGGTGCTCTTGGCTAATTAGCTGCCAGAGCACGTACTGCAACGAGTCTTGTGGGAGAAAGAACCAGTGCAGGCGCCCTGCAGGCGCCCTGCAGACGCTTGTTCAGTCTGCCCTGGACGGAGAACAGCTGTCTGAACCTCAGCTCTTTTCTCCTTTGCAAAATAAGGGACATTAAAGGGAATGAGCGGGTCCTGAAGTACCTCACTAGCTGCCAATACACAGACCTGGGGAATGAAGATGCCTCATCAAACTTGGGAATGACAACACAAAACAGATCGTTCTAAGTCAGGAGCTTTAAGGAGGTCCCCAGACCACTGAATGTGCCAGGGTTCCCCCAGGAGGTTCTGACACTCAACCAGGAAACAGAGTTAGGAGCCTTGCAGCTCCTGAAAACCACAAACACAGAACTTCGGCTGGCCTTGCATTTACATGTGCTCATGAAAAAAACGCTGCTATGTTAGATGTTGGGGAAAGTCACACTTTAAATATACTAGCAATGTTGCAATTTAAAAGAGCTTTCTTTGGTATCTTTTGTAATTTATTGTTTTATTGTTTTTAATTTTTTTTCTTTATTGCTTTTAGAGAGAGAGGAAGGGAGAGAGATAGAAACATCGATGAGAGAGAACATTAATTGACCGCCTCCTGCATGCCCCCCACTGGGGATCGGGCCCACAACCTGGGCCTGTGCCCTTACCAGAAATTGAACCGGCGACCTCTTGGTGCATGGGTCAATGCTCACTGAGCCATACCGGCCAGGATGTAATTGATTGTTTAATATAATTTCTCAGCCCTAACTTCTCTTTCTAGTGCACTTAAATTTTTGAATTTGATTAAAGTATTCCTGAGTTATTACTGGGGAAGAGGGAGGTGAAGTTTAAAGTTAAACATGTCCTACCCTGATAAGAATGATCATTTGTGCAATAACATCTTTGCCAGGCAGGCTTGGGCTCCAGTGAAGAAGGTCCCAGGCCATGCTATGCACTTCGATGTATAAAAGAAACTGGATATATATTTGATGATTGATAAATGTTAAGATAACTAGAAAGGTTCCCTTTCCACTAGCATCAGCTGCTTAATCACATCTGAGAATACTTTTAAGGAATTATTTCAGGAAAAAGTCATTTTGGTTTTCAATTAGATCACTTCAAATGGAAATAACTTGGGTAATACACTATATTGCTTTAAACGCAGGCTAAAGTGTCCATGACTGAGCAGAGACCACGTTTAAAAACCATGGAGCTGGGCTCAGAAAACACACTGCCCAGGGCTCTCCACGAAAGTGGGACAAAATAAAGAGTGGAGAGGGGCAAACGTGGACACCACTGCACATTGCTGAGCACATACCTCCGTCTCTCTGTCCTCTCCTGGGACAGTGACTCTCTGCAGCTCTTGACACAGTTTCTGCACAGTTTTTATGCCAACCTATTGAGTCAGCTAAAAGGGTGCAAAGCAACTCAAGAGACCCAACATTGAAAATGTGTAGCTCGGGGCAAGACTTTAACCTCTCTGTACCTCAGTTTCCTCTTCTGTAAAGTGAGGGAAATACTAGTACCTAGTTCCAAGGCTTCTTGGGAGAGATAAGAGCTCACTTGCAAAGTGATTAGAATGTGACTGGTACGTGGGAGGTGGGAGGAGCTCACAAGGTGGGCATGTGCTGCAGAAAGATGCTGTCCGTTTCTCTCTCCATTTCTCTCTCCATGCAACAAAGCCTCACAGGACTGCAGAGAAGCATCGAAATCCCACCATTCTAAGAGCACGAACAAGCCTTAGAAACCATCTTTCTCTTCTGAGGGTTGCCCTTTGTCTGACACATTTTATTTAGTCCTTGTATAAAAATTAAGCCTTATTTATAGACTAAGAAACTGCTGATAAAAATCTGAACTTCATATATTGTTGTTGTTGTTGTTAATCCTCACCTGAGGATATTTTTTCCATTGATTTTTTTTTTCTTTTTAGAGAGCGTGGAAGGAAGGGAGGGAGGGAGGGAGGGGAAGGGAGAACGAGAGAGAGTGAGAGAGAGAGAAACATCAGTGTGAAAGAGAGACATTGATCGGTTGCCTCCCGCACATGCCCTGATCAGAGCTGTGGATCGAACCTGCAACCCATGTAAGTGTCCTTGATCGGGAATCAAACCTGGGACCCTTCAGGGCTTGGACCAATGCTCTAACCACTGAGCAACACCAGCCAGGGCTGAACTTCATCTTCTTTTGAGCCATGTGGCCATCTGCCCACAGTTTGGGGCCGTCTGACTGCTGCAGCTGGGCCGACGGTGCTCTCCAGTTGGCTGTAGCTTCCGCCTCTCCCGACTGCTCTGGCATGAAACCAGGTTTGGGTTGCTATTGTATAAGTAAGGGCTTTGTACTTTATTAAAAACAATACAAACAACAGCAAAAAACAAACCTCTCCATGTACCTGTTTTCTTATCAACAGTAGAAAAAGGGGATGCAAACCTCTAGAGAACACTTGATTTTTCTCATACCCGGCCCACTTTTATTTGGCAACTGTGGGTATTTGGGTTTGTGACCCCTAATCTAATCCCAAACCTCATCTTTTACAAATATGAAAACCGAGGGACCCAGGGTGTTTAGGTGACTGTCGGAGGTCATAAGTCTGGTCTGTGGCAGAAGCTATACCCACCTGCAGGTCTTGTTAATGTTTCCATCTGACCCTCCACTTCTTTCTTTCTTTTTAAAAAAATATTTTCTTTTTTTTTTAAATTATGTTTTTATTGATTTTTTTAGAGAGAGTGGGAGACATGGAGGGAGAGGGAAACAGAAACATTGATGTGAGAGAGAAACATCGATCGGGTGTCTCCTACACGTCCCCTACTGGGGATCGAGCCCACAACCCGGGCATGTACCCTGACCGGGAATCGAACCAGGAATCGAACCGGGACCTCTCAGTCCATGGGACGACGCTCAACCCACTGAACCACACCGACTGGGCACCACTTCCTTCTTTCTAAATGAATGAGCTAATGTGGGCTCGCTTCATGTTCCAGAGAGAAGAGCAGACAAGAGGAAGTGTCTCAGCAGCAGCAAAGCAGCACAGAGGGCCGCAGTGGACACACGGGACTGTCAGGGTCAACCTGTCGTTAGCGTCACGGTTCTTGGCAACTACGCTGCCTGTGTCTAACTGTGGTCACCGATGAAGCTGAAGGAATGATGCCCCTCTCCAACAAATCACCCCATTTCATTTGCACTTCATTGCCCCCGTTCACACCTAATTATGAATTGTTTTCCTAACATGTTTCCTAACTTACTTGACTAAATAAAATGATGACCTGGGTGACACAAATATATGACACACCACCTAGAGAATAGAAGCTGGAGAAAGAAAAAAGCAGCAAGGAAACTGAAGATGTTTGTACCGAGTCAGGCTCCTCTATAGACAGTCTTCTGAGGTCTTTCATTTCCTCCTGATGAGATGAGATTGTTCTTGGGCTAGGTACGAACGGATTATTAAAATAAGCAGAGGGCAGGGTCTCCAGGGAGCACAGTGCAGGTTCGGTGGCATCATCCTTCCTGTTCCCAGAACCCCGTGCCAGCTGCCTTTGACCCCTCTCACATTGCTGCATTTATTTGATTACTTGCCTTTTCTCCCCACTGTCCAGCATCCTGTAAACGGAGCTTTCCAGGAAAAGGCCCCTGTTAGGCAGGCATGTTTGCGTGCCAGCACTTAGTTTGATGTGGGCTGGGCACTGCCAGCCTGCCAGATTAATGTGTCACTTAGTGTGATGAGTAGAATAACGTTCCCCGCCCTCCAGATGTCCACATCCCAATCTCTGAAACCTGTGAATGTTACCTCATATGGCAAAAGGAACTTTGAAGACGAGATTAAATTAAGGATCTGGAGATGGGGAGACGATCCTGGATTATCTGGAGGCGTCTAATGTAATCACAGGTCCTTACAGAGGGAAGAGAGAGGGTCAGACTCAGAGACGAGAGACGTGACTGCGGGACCAGTGTGGCGTCCTGCACTTTGAAGACGGAGGAAAAGAGCACCAGCCAAGGAATGCTGGGATCTGGAAAAGGCACGGAGATGGTTCTGCCCAAAGCCCGCAGAAGGGATGCCAGCACCATGATGTCAGAGGTTTGACCTCCAGAATTGTAAGAGTTAATTCGTGTGATTTTAACTCATTAAGGTTGCTACAGCAGCAATAGGAAACTACTACACTTATGTAAACAAGTAAATGAGTAACTGTCACTTGAATGAATGAATGTAGAGAGCTTTAGATAGAAAGTGGAAAGGCTTATGTTTAGGTCCAAGTTTGATAATAATCAGTGGGTAACTTGGGTTCCATCGTTTAACCTGTCCGGAATTCCTCAGCACAACGAGCTGAGACCACGGAGTCAGACAGACAGACTAGGGTTCGAATCCCTTCCAGGCTGTGCATCCTTGGGCAAGTACTTGCCTCTCTGCGCCCATGTCCACATCTGTGAGATGGGGATGTGACAGTCCCTCCTGCAGGAAGTTGTTCTGGGGACTGAATGAGCTACAATCTATCACATTCAGTGGGACTCTGAACTAGGTACATTTGAAGTCGTGGTTACATAAAAATGTTATTAATGTCACTTCATGCAGAGACCTTGAAATCATATAAATTCTCCAAATTATAAAGAGAGTCAAGAACTGCACAACCGTACAAGGGCAAAGCTGGTACACTGTAAACCGACTAGCAGTGTAAACCACGGTACAGCTGCTGAACAGAAATGCCCCCCATCCTTTGAGAGAGTCTGTGTTGAATTATAAGTTATAAATTAGGCCAGTAACTAGTTATGAGGGTCTTCAGGAACACGCCCCTTGAACAAAGTATGACCACCCTCTACTGTATGCAAGGCAGTTGGTGCAGCCGGAACAGAGGGCTCGTACTCTGCGGGTATCACGCTAGCTGGATAACACAAGCCTCGGAGCAAACTTCCACCATGGGAAATGAAACCAACTCCCGCTCTCCCACGGGCCTCAGCTTTGCATGGGCCTCTGGCTCCTGTCAGACAAATCTTGCTGGTAGAAAATCTGAGTCAGGTGTGCTAATAACACCCCACACTATGAAGCAATACATCTCCCGCCTCGTATCTGAACCACACAATTTGACTTTAGGAAGGTGTCAGCTCCGTGCTTACGAGTATCAGCACGTCGTCTTGTACAGACCTCTTTTGCTGCTATTCACCACACTTAGGACACCAGAATTGGTGAAATGGCAGGGACCTCCCTGGGCCTCAGTGCTGCCCAGCAAGATTTCTCTTTCCCTGCTCCCCCTTCTCATTTCCTGAATCCCCAGAGAACAGGCTGTGCTTAGTACACGCTACAGGCTCAGCGCATAGTTGCTGAATGTGTGGATGACCGTATGGGCCGTGGAACCCACGTCTGTCTCCTCATTTCCCATGAGGAGCCCGAAGCCAGTTAGAGCAATGACTGAAAAATCCCTTCTGAGTTTGTATTAATCCAATGATCTATTGCCTTTCCCCTAGAGGGAGGCACTGAGTCCCCAACCTAATGGACTGGGTTTAGAGAGAGGAAAAGTTTTAAAACACATTTTTTAAAGTGCACCTGTTTTTCTAAGCAGCTTCCAGTTTTGTAAAATAAATTCCGATGATGATGTTAAATGCTAGTAAGCGGTAGAGAGATTAGAAAAGACTGATCAAAGGGAAAAGGGAACCTGGACGAGCAGCGAGGCGGAGTTTGGGTAAAGCACATGAGTGATGATGAACTCTTAGTCCTAACTCAGGCCTGGCGTGACCGGGGCGGGGAGCACATGCCTTACATTTCAGATTCACAAGACTCTTTAAGGCTGCAAGGAACCACTTACTGCGGAATCAAGCCTCCTCCTCACCCTTCTTGCTTATTTATACCTCAGTTTTCTACCAAAGCAGATGTAATACCTAGGGCAGACTCAGGGCTAGGAGGACTAAATCCTTAGCTAACGAAGCGACCGCACGTCAGGAAAAGCGGACTGCGAATTCCCTGTGTAAAGACCACTCCCTCACAAACGCTTTTGCAAGAATTGGATTTTAGTGATTTGTTTTTAATCCTCACCTGAGGATATGATTTTTTTAAATTGAATTTAGAGGGAGAAAGAGAGAGAGAGAGAAACATCGATCATCTGCCTCCCCCATGTGCCCTGACTGGGGATCGAACCTGCAACCCTTCAGTGCACGAAACAAGGCTCCAACCAACCAAGCCACATCGGCCAGAACTTTAGTGATTTTTAAAACTGTCTTCATGGCACTGACTTTAATCTCCTCTTAGGCAGCTAAGTCAACTCCTTGGATTGTTTTCACTGGAGATGGAGAACAGCCGTCCCATTGTCCTGTGCATGTGTCAAGAGTCAGCTATTGAGGACATAGATTTCCTAAAGCTAACTCTGCCTAGACTTACTAACTTTGTATGCTACTGTGACTTTTATGATCAGAGTCCTCCTAATCTTCCTCATAACAAGTTAGGTTGCAGAGCCCTGAACCCATGAATTCAGGGACACTAGTGTGAGGTTTGCTTCAGCGGGGTTCCTATACTCACCTCCCAAGCTCACTTCTTTTAGCCGGAAAATGCTGAGTGCGGTCCAGTGATTACCTCAATTTTCGGCCCATTTCCTTGCCGCCTTAGCTTTTTCAGCTCTCTTTGCATAGCTGTACAATGGCTATCGGGTCTCTATTTGTGATTTTCAACAAAAGTCCTCTATTTATCTATGAAGAGTATCTGTGTCCTTTCTACTGTGCCTCTCTTCCCATCTGCCAGAGCCTGCCCATCTGTGTGGCCAGCTAGGGTCATCCTCGGGTTAACGTCCTGCTTTCCAGCCGGGCCACTTTGCTAGGGTTAAGGAGCCATGGGATTGGGGCTCCTGGAAGATGACAGCTTGCTACTTCATTGACCACTCTCTTTGGACCTCTTTAGATTCCACATCGCCCAGGTGTGAGGCCACACCCATGAGCACAGCACACGAGTGTGACCTTATCCAGCTGTCCCGTGCACTCAGTCTCACAGCCAAACTTCTTCTCTCACCAGGCCATATTGGATCAGCATGAGCGTCTTATTCTCCGTGAGCCAGCCATGCAAATGCACACCACTGCACCTGCCGCTCGCCTTCCCCTCCGCCTCCCATGTCCTCCCTTGTTCTCTGTTCCTCAGGCCCACCTTAACTGTCACACCTCCCTGGGAAGTATTCCTTAACTCCTAGCAGGACGAGCCACCCCTGCCCTGTGTGCCCAGGGAATGTTGCAGCCCTGACCACAGAGTACTACAATATTTGTATAGGTCTCTCGGTTTTACTGCAAACTTACTTTTTATGTCTTCCTACAACCAAATGTACGATCTGTTTCACAGTAGGAGTTCAAACAATGAATGAGTTAAATAAATGTGCACATGATTCTTCAAACAGAGGTAGCTCTATGGCTCCCAGCACCCGGGTCTGGCCCACACTTGTTTATTTATCTCTGAGTTAGGGAGGGCAGAGCTAGAGAAAAACAAGCTGATCAGTACCCAGTCAAGAGTAAGAAACATGGTGTACCTGATAGACCATTATATTAACAGTTTCTTCTTTTTTCTGCTCTGGAGGGCCTTGATTCTGCAATAGGCTTCGTACTGTTTCTTCCATCCTGAAAAATAAAAACAAAACAATAAAATAAAATAAAGAAATTCTTAAAGAAGTGTTTCTATTAACATGAGTCTATTCCCCTTAGTAGAAATTGATCTTCATTGTATATTTCCTAAGCTTCAACTTGGAAAATCTCCTTTGCCTTCTCTTGCCTTCATCCCCTATATAAACAATCTGTCATGAAGTCCTCTGGAGTCATTCTTCAGAAAGTCTCTGGGTTCTCTCTCTCTTTATCAGGCAGGTCCCTATTTCTGCCTCCGGTGTCTGTACTCGGGCAAACATCTACCAATACCCTCTTCACTTTCAATTGCTCCCTTTTAATTTGACACAATGTTACCACATTCATCTTCCTGAAATACCACTTTGATTTTTAAAAATCAATTTTCAAAGTTGACAAATATTAGATAAATGCATTTTTTACCATTAATATCCCATTATGTCTTTCCACGGTGGTCCTTCTGTGTCAGCACACAAAGACCTACTTTACTCTTTTCAACTACTTCCTAGTATTTCTTGATGTGACTGTACCATAAATTATTTAACCATTCCCCTATTGACAGAATTTAAACAACTTCAAAATTTTGGTTATCTCAAACACTAAATATCTTTACACATACATCTTGGTACACATCTATGAGTATTTCAATAGTTATAATCCTATTATGTTTTCAATACTCGCCTCCAATGTCCACTCCAACTCCTGCATGGCCCAAAAGTAAACAGTGAAACAAACACATCTATTTCCATTTCCAGACAGTGTCCCATGCTGTTACTACTTCGTGAAATGCCAACACCCCTTTATCTTCACAAATCCCATCCATCTTTCAAATCCACCTCAAGTTCCACTTGCTAAGAGACTTTTTCACTGGTCTCCCACATGTTTGAATTCTTGGAGCCCTACACTTTAAACCATTCATGCTATCACTTAACACCCCCCATTTTAAATGCTCAATATTTCATATATGCTTGTCTTCTGAAGTAAATTAAAATATTTGGTATAGGACTATGTCATAATGTCTTACGTGTCTCCCTCAATTATGCATAAAATAATATTCAGCACACATTATTACATGAATCCTCTGTTAATTTATTTTTAAAAGTACTAAGTACTCACTCTTTGTCAGGCATTTACTACGTGTACTCAAACTGTGTTTGAATGACCTTGTCCTGGGCCCATCCATAAGGATCCAGGAACAGGGCTCTGAGAGCAGGACACCTGAACCACTGCATCAACACAGTGCTCTCCTGCCCAGAACCTGAACTGGTTGTCTCTTCCGGTCCCTTCCTGAAGCACGTAGTTTGGTGACTCAGTATGATACTAGTTTAAGACAGAGAGCAGGCTAATCCAGCTTCTCTCTCTTGCTCAAGGCTTCTAGGATGGCATATTAAGGGCTCTAAAATGCCCATGAATTCCCTGAAGTGCTAAGACCATTATAGTAACTAAGGCAGTGTAGTTCAAATACTGAGCAGCAGAGTGAGGAAACTGCAGATGAGCTAGTCCAGGCTAAAGCTGGACTATAATTGGGGAACTTTTGCCTTTACAGGGGATAGTACCAGGAACCACTCAGGATTTCAATAAGACGTGGACACCAATCATGAGTGCTCAGAGAATAACATGAGACCACACATTTATGCAAAGCACCTCTTCATGCGTCCTAATAAGCAAAATCTGTCTCCTATATTTTCATAAATCTTATGTTATTAATAATAGTAACTCAAAATTAAATAGTATTTTAACTTGTCAAAGAACTCTCATCTATTCATCATTATAATATACTTTACAAATATCATTATATCTATGTGGTAGATGAGAAAGCTGAGGCAACAGAAAGGTTAAATGGCTTACTTACAGGATCATGGTTTGTTGAATAAGGAGTTAGGATTAAATCACTTTTACTGATTGTAAAAATAGTAGCCTCTTTCCACGAGGCCTAATTTACATGCAGAGAAATTATTTTTTTTATTTATTAATTTGAGAGAGAGAGAGAGAGAATAACATTGATTTGCTGTTCCACTTATTTATGCATTCATTGGTTGATTCCTGTATGTGCCCTGACCAGCGATCAAACCCACAACCTTGGTGTATTGGGATGGCCCTATAACCAACTGAACTACCCACTTGGCCAGAGCCTGCAGGAAAATTATTATTTATTTGTTTTTTCTTTATTGATTTTAGAGAGAGAAGAAGGGAGAGGGAGAGAGAGATGGAAGCATCGATGGGAGAGAACATTGACTGGCCACTTCCTAACTGGGGATCTGGCCCACAACCTGGGCATGTGCCCCTACAGGGAATCGAACCGGCGACCTCTTGGTGCATAGGTTGATACTCAACCACTGAGTCACACTAGCCAGGCGGAAAATTATTTTAAATAAAGAAGAGTTTTAACTCCTGATGAGGCGTGACCTTGGTGCACACGTACTGGATGCTGAAGGCAACACTCTTGTCTCTGACCTGAGGAGAGCTTACTCTCTGGTGGAAGAGACAAAACCAAGTTGATGTGGAAACAATAAGTGGAAAAAGTCACAAATTCGAAATAAAAACTGATCAGAACCTATTTCCAATGCTCCATGTCTCTGTATATAAATGGAAACAATCTCTTGAATGGTAGTGAATTTCGCTTGATGTGCTAAATCTCATAGACAGGAAAGGCGATGATGACGATGATGACTCACCGGATTCCCCTCAGCTCATGTAGAACAGATCGGGGACCAACTTCCAGTTTTCTAAATACTAGTCTATTTTCTTCCCACCTTAGCACAGAGCCTGGAGTTCTTTCTTATTTCAATCCTTACTTCATTCCTTTATAGACATTTGGCATATAGGTGGCCCAATAGTTAGAACTCTGTTCAAGTTAAAATCTTGTCTTTTATAAAAATAAATTAAAACACAATTCTGTAACCGTGCATATCTTGCTGAATTATCTCTCTGTACAATTAAAAGTTCTATGCACAATGGCTAGATCAAAAAGAAAAAAAAAATACATATATTCACCTTTCCCCAGTTTTTCTTGGCTTTGTATTTTTAAAAAAAGGAAAATGTGGGGGTGAACAGAAAGTTATTAAAATAGAATCTCAAGTAGCTCAGACTCACAGTATTACTGTGACTAATTAAATTAATTATAATTACAACCAATTACATTTCCAAGCTACAGCTTGGCATGGAGTTGCAGGGATTGATCCCAACACTTGGAAGAAAATTAAATTGTCTCATCTTTTCATAACCTCTATGAATCTGGTCACAGAGAAAATATTTTGAACCTGATGAGACTATACCATTATTTATCCCCTGATGACATCTTCTTTTTTTTTTATTAATTCTCACTTAGCAAACTTCTCTATTTATTTTCCAGAAAATCAAAGACTGTGAAGTATCCATTGTCATCTGAATGCCCAGTGACGTTTTGTTTCCTCTTGTTATTTTGATAGCCGAGGTATATGGTTTGCATATAACCATAGTTTCAGTCTGCAGAAAGAATAATTCTACCATCTGTTTCCCAAATGTGACAAAAAAAACCCAGCCAATTCCTTTCTCCAGGTCAGGCGTGGGCAGAGGGAATGTTTTCGTTTGTTTGAAGTCGCTGATTGGTGAAATTTATCCTTAAACACTGACCTTAAGTAATGTCAGTTGTTATTTTTTTTTTCCCTATTATCCAACTTGAGTCTAAATCCTTTCTTCCTCTAAATACTGGGCAAATAGCTGTTATTACTAAAAAGATATAGACCAAAATGTTCTAATGTCTATTAATAAACTATTTTTTAAAAGTTAAAACCTGCACAGAAAAAATAAACCAAATACATTTTCAAAAGGTTTATTTCATGTAACATAGATGTAAAATGTAACTATTTTATTTTATTAAAAATAGGTTATGTTTTAAGGTACATATATTTAGTTAGTAAATTCTTATTATAGTATTTCATTGGAGGAAAGCAAAAAGAACCTCAAACACACATAGTCTTTGCTTGAAAGGGGCAATAACTTAAAGTTAGGAAAAATGGACATTAAATAAAAATGCAATAAAAAATAATAATTAAAAACCATACAAGACCAGGATTAGTGACTCTTTGCTCCAAACTGCTCTCCCTGGGCTCCACTCTGGCATGTACTCCCTTGTAAAGCACAGACCACGGGGTGCTCGTCACTGGACCTGCACCCAGGGCCTCCCAGAGAGGGTCTCCCAGACACCAAACAAAGATATTTCTGGAAGCAAATGTTAAAAGACAGTGGCTTCCTGAACCCTTCCAAGGCAGGGGGCCATCTGATCATGCAGGGCCTGATAATAAGAGTTCTTTAACATCGGGACATGCTTTGGGCCCTGAAGATACTGACTTATTCAACGATAAGAGCACTAGTAGGAAACAGACCCCAGGCTGCAGCAGGAGCTGCCAGTCCTAAGAGCATGTAAAGGAGTGTGGACTTTTCCACATCTCTTCCTTCCTCCACAGATCTAGCCCTGTTTTGCCTAATCCCACTCTAGAAAATCACCGTAACATTAGACTGAAGTGTTCTTTGATTCCTATGATCAGATACTCAGTTCAGTATAACTTCATTTTTGACAGAAATAGAAGAAAATAAACACAAAACAAGAAGCCACTCTCTCCAACTCAAGCTGGTAACGGGTGGGCTCTTTCGGCTGAAAGCTAAACTGCGTCATGTTTTTAAGAAATATCTTAACTTGTTATTTGCTGATTAATCACATAAATTAATAATGCAATTACTCACTATTCCCTCAGATTTTTCATGAGAGGCTACAAGACCACATTCTCTAAGAGTGTGAGCCATATTCTCGTCTATTCACCTGCACTGAGAAGTTTGTCAAGAGCTGCTGCTGGGATTTGCAAATTGCTTTTCCTTGTGTTTCACTGTATTCGACTCCCAATCTTCTCACTTAGAGAAAGTGTGTCAATTTAAGCAAGGGCACCACCAAGACTGAACTTTATTTTAAGGACAGAAAGCAAAGGATTGGGTTTTTAATAAAAGGTAGAGGGGCTTGAGTTCTATAGCATCTGTCCTTCCCTATGAAATCAGGGCATGACATGACCCCATATGGAAAAGAGTACTCATCCGCAAGGTCAACGGCCATAATGAGGACAAGCTCACTTCCTATATCTGCTGGGAGAAAGAAAAATAGTTACCATAAAATACTATGTCTCTTTAATGGGATGCCTATTAGTAAGGTTAAAAAGTTTAAGCACACTGCAACTGGAATATGCAGAAAAATTATTAATTTATTTTATACATTACCAACCTCACCTTTTCCTTGAGCCTACATGCTAACTAGCATTAATTTTTGTCCCAAGTCCTAGTTTAAATGTTAGACTTAGTCTAGCGTAATGGATTTTTAAATGGATTTTAAAATCTATTGAGAAACAGGTGTCCATCAGCAAGAGAATAACAGCTGTTATGTATTTCCTATGTTGGAATACTATTCAGCAATCAAAAGGAATAAGCAGATGCATGTAACAATACAGAAAAATCTCAAAAGCAGTGCATTGAGTGAAAGAAGTCATACACAAAAGACAAACTATTATGATTCCATTTATATATAATTTTAGTATAGAAAAAAATTAATCTGTGATGGAAAATTTAAGAACAGTGATTGCCTGGGGGTGGTAGAGGTAGGGTAGAGATTGTCTGGGAAAGGACACAAGGAACTTCCTGGTAGGTGGTAATGTTCCATATCTCCATGGGGGTTTGGACTGCACAGGTACAAGCATTTGTTAGAATTCATCCAATGATAACATTTAAGATTTATGTATTTCATTGTTTATATTGAAAAAAAAAACCTATAAACAAATTTGGAACTTTAGTGAATGATACACATGCTCAAGTTTATACATAATTTGGGGTGAACTATATTGATGACTGTAACTTTGAAATGCATAAAAAATTAATTTACAGATGAAGAGAGAGATGGCCAGATGGCTGGATTCATAGTAAAGTAAAGCATTTATAGTAAATATGAGTGGTAGAATCTAGTTGTTGGGTATATGGTGTTCACTGTAAAATTTGTTCAACTTCTCTGTATGTTTAAACTTTTTCTAATAAATTGTTGACAAAGTTCTTTTATGCAGAGCAAATATTTATTTCTTGGATAAAAATGTTTAGCTTTTCAGTAGGAGAAGTAGACGGCTCCTCTTCCGTAGATGAATCCCAGCATATGCAGACCTGGCTGGGTGGGTCTTCGTAGAGCAGGGAGATTTGAGTGTGATACCATTTTATACCTGGACAGAAATCCCTTGTCCCCAGATTTGTTGCTGGCCCTTTGGGCTCTACACCTGAGGGTCCTGAAGCTGCTCCCAGTCTGTTTGTTTGGCTTGGTGGTGAGTCTAACACTCTGACTGACCTTCACCTTAGCCTCCACTGGCTGCAGTGTCCTGAATCATGGGTGCCCCTTCCACCAAGCATGATGATCTGGCAGTCTGTCTCCAGATACTCCTGTAAGGGTGCCCTTGCTGCGCCTCAGTAGAGCCCAAAGTAGGCCCCCTGGCTCTCCAGTCAGTTTCTAAACCACACAAAATCTGTGGGCAGCCTGGAAAGATAAAACCCAGGGCCTCCTTCATGCATGAGCACAGTGGGCCGCCATTTAACGTGAGGGCGTACATGCAAAGTCTTGGTCCTTTGCTAGAATCTGTGCTTTCTCAACACTCTTAGCTCTTCTCCATCATAGCACCACAGCACCTTATTAATGAGCTCTAATTTCCTTGAGGTCAGTGACTCTGCCTTGATTATTTCATCTCTAGCAACTAACCATAGCTTCTGTTACAGGTAGGTAGTCAATAAATTATCTTTGGGTGAATGAATGAATCTAACAGCGTTTTCTCTCATTCATTCCCTGGCTCCTTACATTTTCATTTCCCTGCAGCCCTGCATGGTCAGAGAGGAGTGACAAGTGAGCGGTGCCTGCAGGCTGGAAGGGCTAAGTCTTAACTGGGAACATGGGGCTAAGAGGCGGGGCGCCCAGGCATTACTGAAACAAACCAAATACCTTCCAGAAATAACTCCCTGCTTTTTTTGTCCCATCAAATATACAGTGCACATACTTCATCCACAGCTAAGTAGCTTAGATGGTTAGAACATTACCCTAATGAGGCCAGGGTTCTAGATTTAGTCTCTAGCTTGGACAACCTTTACCACCACCAGACTCCTGGCAGACTAATCTCTGCCTAGACAGCGCACTGCTCTACTGCTGGGGGAGAGAGGAGAGGAGAGTTACCTTGATGAAGAACGTATTTTTCATGGCCTCGCATAGCATTTGCTTTTAAATGTATTTTCCCCATTCTACTTCCATTGCTCTCCTCAATCCTGCCTCCTCCCCATTTCAACTGCAGTGCAAAGCTTTCCTCAAGTTTGGGAGTTAAAAGAAACGCTGACTGATGTTCAATTCCAAGAGGAAACTGTTCATGTGGAAACTTTGCTGGTTTAGAACTGGGTTCACCCAACTGCACCAACTTGTTTCCTCAGAAAATGACAGTTTGCTCACTTGGAAGCTAGCACATCTAAGCATGTACACAGGCACAATCCCCAGGCCGGCTGCGACTTGGCTATTCTTCACCCATCTCTGCTGATCCCAGTGGCAATAGTTAGGAACGGTAAATCTACAGTGAGCATAACAGAAAACCGCACTGAAACCGAAAGTCACTCTGGGTAAATGGCGAAGGGCTGGAATTCCTTATTTTTTTCCTAGATGATATATATTTTTAATTCAGCACAAATTTTGCAAGAATAATACTGTTGCCCAGAAACTACGGGGCTCTAACTCACTCATGAGGATGCTACACCATTCACAAACAGATCGAAAGGTGCTAGTCCAATTTGAATTATTGCATTATATTCACTCCAGGGCCATCTGTCTGTGAGGAGAAGGCAACATAAATTTTCTCAGAGGCAGGCTTGCGCTGATCCTGCACGGGGAGCTCATGCACAGAGAGAAGCAGATTTGGGGCGGCCTGGAAGATGCATTCTGACAAGTCCCATTTTCTACATGGAGTCGAAGGGAATCCCCTGAATGCTAACAAGCAAATCTCAAGTGTTTTTTGCTCAACAATGGCATAAGACAGAATTTCATTTATGGATTCATGTATCTGGAGAGAGAGAATACCCTGTGTGCAAGTGACTGCTAGAAAGGAGAGGTACACCTCACTAGCTTCTGGTTAAGACTCTGAAGACAGGATTGGCACTATATCGCAAGAATCTATAAAATGTCTACAAAATGGTTTGCTTCCCTCAATGAAGTCAGGCTTTTAATGAATGTCATAGTTATTAATTAATATGATTATTGCCCTGTCCGGTTTGGCTCAGCGGTTAGAGCATCGGCCTGCGGTCCAGAGAGCCCCGGGTTCGGTTCCCACTAAGGGCACGTGCCTCGGTTGTGGTTTGTCCCCGGCCCTGGTTGGGTCATGCGGGAGGCAGTCACTCGATGTGTCCCTTTCGCATCGAAGTTTCTCTCTCTCTCTCTCCCTCTCTCTCCCTCCCACTCTGTCTGAACAAAAAATGGAAAAATGGGACTAATAGCCTCTAGGCAAAAAGCTAGAGGATAACTGAACCTTTTCTGGGCTTGCAACTCTACCCAGAAAGGTAAGACTCGACAGTGGTGTATAACGTGGGTCCTCTCACGCTCATCCAAACCCAGTACAGGGAGCCACAAACAGCAGAACACCAACATCCACAGGGAAAATTTGGCAGGCTCCAAAAACCACTGAGCTAGCCAAAATGGTAAAACAACGAAACAGATGCCAAACGAAAGAACAAGAGACCTCCAATGAAGATGAGATAAATGAAATGGAGTTAAGCAAGTTAACAGAGCTAGAATTCAGAGCCATGATCTTGAGGAAGCTCAACAGCATGTGTAAGGACATCAACACCATGAGCAAAGACATAGAAATATTGAAAATAAATCAATTGGAAATGAAGAATGACATAGCAGAAATGAAGAACACAATGGAAGGGCTAAAAAGCAGAGTAGAAGAAGCTGAGGACCGGATCAGTGAATTAGAAGACAGGGTAGAAAAAAGCAACCAATCAGAAAACCAAAAGGAAAAAACAATGAAAAAACAGGAAGACAGCTTAAGAGAACTGTGGGACAACTGGAAACGTAATAATATTCGCATCATAGGAGTCCCCGAAGAAGAAGAAAATGAGAAAGGGTTAGAGAATATATTTGAAGAAATAGTGACAGAAAATTTCCCTAATTTGGTGAAGGAAGAAGGCTTTCAAGTTCAAGAAGCACAGAGAGTCCCAAGTAAGAAGAACCCAAACAGGCCCACACCAAGACACATAGTAATTAAAATGCCAAAAATTAAAGACAAAGAGAGAATCCTCAAGGCAGCAAGAGCTAAGCAACAGGTTACCTACAAAGGAACCCCCATAAGGTTATCAGCTGACTTCTCAATAGAAACACTACAGGCCAGAAGGGAATGGCATGAAATAATCAAGGTCATGAAAAACAAGGATCTGAACCCAAGACTACTCTACCCAGCAAGGCTATCATTCAAAATAGAAGGTCAAATAAAGAGCTTCCCAGACAAAAAAAGGCTAAGGGAATACATTAGCACCAAACCAGCACTGCAAGAAATCTTAAAAGGACTGCTGTAATTAGTAGAAGAAATAGAAAGGAAAATAGAAACACACTAAACAAAAATGGCAATAAGTAAGTACATATCGGTAATCACCTTAAATGTAAATGGACTGAACGCCCCGATCAAAAGACACAGAGTAGCGGATTGGATAAGAAAGCATGACCCATATATATGTTGTTTACAAGAGACCCACCTCACAACAAAAGACTCACATAGGCTGAAAGTGAAGGGATGGAAAAAAATCTTCCAAGCAAACAGAAAGGAAAAAAAAGCTGGGGTAGCAATACTCATATCTGATAAAATAGATTTTAAAATGAAGGCCATAACTAGAGACAAAGAAGGCCACTACATAATATTGAAAGGATCTATCCAACAGGAAGAGATAACCTTGGTAAACATATATGCACCCAATACAGGAGCACCAAAATACATTAAAAATCTTCTGGAAAACTTCAAAGGAGAAATCGACAGCAATACAATCATAGCAGAGGACTTCAACACCCCACTGACATCACTGGATAGATCCTCTAGACAAAAAATTAACAAGGAAACAGAGACTCTAAATGAAGCACTAGACCAAATGGATTTAATAGATATTTACAGAGAATTACACCCCAAAACTACAGAATTCACTTTCTTCTCAAGTGCACATGGGACATTCTCAAAGATAGACCACATGTTAGGACACAAACGAAGTCTCTACAAATTCAAGAAGATTGAAATCATATCAAGCATCTTCTCAGATCACAATGGCATGAAACTAGAAATCAATCGCAACAAGAACATGCAAAGACATTTGAATACATGGAGGCTAAATAGCATGTTATTAAACAATGAATGGGTTACCAAGGAGATCAAGGAAGAAATTAAAAACTTTCTGGAAACGAATGAAAATGAACACACAACAACACAAAATCTGTGGGATGCAGCGAAAGCAGTTCTGAGAGGGAAGTTCATAGCACTACAGGCCTACCTCAAGAAACAAGAAAAATTTCTAATAGACTATCTAACCTCACAACTTAAAGAACTAGAAAGCAAACAAAAGGAAAACCCCAGAGCAAGCAGAAGGAAGGAAATAGTAAAGATCAGAGCAGAAATAAACGACATGGAGACCAAAAAAACAATTCAAAGGATCAATGAAACAAAGAGCTGGTTTTTTGAAAAGATAAACAAGATTGATGGACCCTTAGCTAGACTCACCAAGAAACAAAGAGAGAGAACCCAAATACACAAAATCAGAAACGAAATAGGAGAAGTAACAACTGACACCACAGAAATACAAAGGATCGTTAACGAATACTATGAACATTTATATGGCAACAAATTCGACAATCTAAGCGAAATGGACAAATTTCTAGAAACATATAGTCTCCCAAAACTGGACCGGGAAGAGATAGAAAACTTGAACAGACCAATAACAACCAAGGAAATTGAAGATGTAATCAAGACTCTCCCAGCAAACAAAAGTCCAGGCCCAGACGGCTTCACAGGGGAGTTTTACCGAACATTCAAAGAAGAACTAACACCCATTCTTCTCAAACTGTTTCTAAAAATTCAAGAAGAAGGAAGACTTCCAAACTCATTTTATGAGGCCAGCATAATTCTAATTCCAAAACCAGAAAAAGACACTACAAAGAAAGAAAACTACAGGCCAATATCCCTGATGAACATAGATGCCAAAATCCTGAACAAAATACTAGCAAATCGGATCCAGCAATACATCAAAAAAATTATTCACCATGACCAAGTGGGATTCATCCCAGGGATGCAAGGCTGGTTCAATATTCGCAAATCAATAAATGTGATACACCACATAAACAAAATGAAAGATAAAAACCACATGATCATATCAATAGACGCTGAAAAAGCATTCGACAAAATTCAACACCCATTTCTGATAAAAACGCTCAGCAATTTGGGAATAGAGGGATCATATCTCAACATTATAAAGGCCATATATGAAAGACCTACAGCCAACATCATAATCAATGGGCAAAAACTAAAAACATTTCCCTTAAGAACAGGAACAAGACAGGGATGCCCACTTTCGCCACTCTTATTTAACATAGTACTGGAAGTCTTAGCCACAGCAATCAGACGTGAAGAAAAAATAAAAGGGATCCAAATTGGAAAGGAGGAAGTGAAACTGTCATTATTCGCAGATGACATGATATTATACATAGAAAACCCTAAAGACTCCATCAAAAATCTACTAGACCTAATAAATGAATTTGGCAAAGTAGCAGGATACAAAATAAACGTCAAGAAATCGACGGCATTCTTATACACCAATGATGAACTCACAGAAAGAGAAACTAAAAAAACAATCCCATTTACCATCGCGGCAAAAAAATTAAGATACCTAGGAATAAATTTAACCAAAGAAGTAAAGGATCTATTTGCAGAAAACTACAGGACATTGAAAAAAGAAATAGAGGAAGATATAAAAAAGTGGAAGCACATACCTTGTTCATGGATTGGAAGAATTAACATCATTAAAATGTCCATATTACCCAAAGCAATCTATAGATTCAATGCAATCCCAATCAAAATACCAGCAACATATTTCACAGAACTAGAACAAATACTCCAAAAGTTCATATGGAACCAAAAAAGACCCCGAATAGCCACAGCAATCTTGAAAAAGAAGGACAAAGTAGGTGGGATCACAATACCAGATATCAGATTATACTACAGAGCTACTATAATCAAAACAGCCTGGTATTGGCACAAGAACAGGCATATAGACCAGTGGAACAGAACAGAGAATCCAGAAATTGACCCAAGACATTATGCTCAACTAATATTTGACAAAGGTGGCAAGAGCATACAGTGGAGCAAAGACAGCCTCTTTAATAAATGGTGTTGGGAAAATTGGACAGCTACATGCAAAAAAATGAAACTAGACCATCAACTTACACCATACACAAGAATAAACTCAAAATGGGTAAAAGACTTAAATGTGACTCGCGAATCCATAAAAATCCTAGAAGAAAATGTAGGCAACAAAATTTCAGACATCATACGCAGCAGAATCTTCACTGATACATCACCTAAGGCAACAGAAATAAAGGAAAAAATGAACACATGGGACTACATCAAACTCAAAAGCTTCTGCACAGCAAAAGAAACAACCATCAAAACGGAAAGAGAACCCACTGTATGGGAGACCATAATTGCCAATGATACATCAGATAAGGGGTTAATCTCCAAAATATATAGAGTGCTCATACAACTCAACAAAAGGAAGACAAAGAACCCAATTAAAAAATGGGCAGAGGAACTAAATAGACACCTCTCCAAACAGGACATACAAATGGCTAAGAGACATATGAAGAAATGCTCAACATCACTAATCATCAGAGAGATGCAAATTAAAACAACAATGAGGTATCACCTCACACCTGTCAGAATGGCCGCCATCAACAAATCGTCAAACAACAAGTGTTGGCGAGGGTGTGGAGAAAAGGGGACTCTAGTCCACTGCTGGTGGGAATGCAGACTGGTGCAGCCACTGTGGAAAACACTATGGTGTTACCTCAAAAAATTAAAAATTGAACTGCCATTTGACCCAGTGATCCCACTTCTAGGAATATACCCTAAGAAACCTGAAACACCAATCAGAAAGAATATATGTACTCCCATGTTCATAGCAGCACTATTCACAATAGCTAAGATCTGGAAACAGCCCAAGTGCCCATCAGTGGATGAATGGATAAAAAAGCTGTGGTACATATACACAATGGAGTACTATGCAGCTGTAAGAAAGAAAGATCTCTTATCCTTTGAGACGACATGGAGGGACCTCGAGAGTATTATCCTAAGCGAAACAAACCAAGCAGAGAAAGAAAAATATCACATGATCTCACTCATTTGTGGAATATAATAAACATAACAGTATGGGGAACAGGGTAGACCCAGAGATGTGAAAGTAGGGTACAGACTGACAACCCTCAGAAGAGGGGGTGGGGGGGGAGGGAAGAGATAAACCACAGAACTTATACGCATGTATGCATAACTGATGGACATGGACAACAAAGCTGGGGACGGGGTGGGGGGATGGGGAGGAGGGTGTCAATGGGGAAAAAAGGAGAAACATCTGTAACAAAAATAAATTAATAAAAAAATAAATAAATAAAAAAAAAAAATGGAAAAATGTCCTCCGGTGAGGATAAAAAAAAAATTAATATGATTATTAATTTTATTAATATAAAATAATTAATAGTCAATATAATCACCCATGTTCAGTCTCCTGAGTTTATCTACTTAATTTCTAAATCTACCTTGTAATGTGTCCTGATAGAATTCTTAAAAAAAAAAGAATTTCCACAAATAAAACCAGCTTCAGTTCTGTTTTTTGTTTTTTTGTGTGTTTGTTTTAACATATTTTTATTGATTTTAGAGAGAGAGGAAGGGAGATGAAGAGAGAGAGAGAAACATGGGTCAGTTGCCTCTGGTACACACCCTGACAGGGATCAAACCCACAACCCAGGGATGTGCCCTGACCAGGAATTGAACCAGCAACCGTTTGGTGTACGGGACAACACTCAACTGAGTCACATGGACCAGGGCCGGATCTGTTATTATTATTTTTTAAACTTACTTTTTTGTTGAATGTATTACAGATGTTCCTCCTTTTCCCCCTATTGATCCCCTCCTCCCTGCTCCCGTCCCCCTCCTACCTTTCCCCACACTGTTGCCTGTGTCCATTGGTTATGTATATATGCATATAAGTTCTTTGGTTCGTTTCCCCCCTTCCCTTTGAGGTTTGTCAGTCTAACAACCAATTTGTACTTCTTAATCCCTTCACCTTTTCACCCATTCCCCCAACCCCCCTCCCATCTGGCAACCCACAAAATGTTCTCTGTATCTATGAGAATGTTTCTGTACTGCTTATTCATTTTGTTTGTAGATTCAATTGTTGATATATATGTATTTATTGCCATTTTGTTTGTTCATATTTTTTATCTTTTTCTTCAATTAGACCCTTCAACATTTTATATAATACTGGTTGGTGGTGATGAACTCCTTTAGCTTTTTCTTGTCTGGGAAACTCTTTACATGTCCATCAATTCTAAATGATAGCTTTGCAGGATAGAGTGATTTTGGTTGTAGGTTCTTGCTTTTCATCACTCTGAATATTTCTTGCCAATCCCTTCTGGCCTGAAAAGTTTCTTTTGAGAAATCAGCTGACAGTCTTATGGGAGCTCCCTTGTAGGTAACGAATTGCTTTCCTCTTGCTGCTTTAAGATTCTCTCTTTGTCTTGAACCTTTTGCGTTTTGATGATGATGTGTCTTGGTGTGGGCCTCTTGGGGTTCATCTTGTTTGAGACTCTCTGTGCTTCCTAGATTTGTATGTCTGTTTCCTTCACCAAGTTAGGGAAGTTTTCTGTCATTATTGTTTCAAATAGGTTTTCGATTTCTTGTTCTCTCTTCTCCTTCTGGCACCCCCATGATGCGAATGTTGGTACACTTGAAGTTGTCCCAGAGGCTCCTTACACTATTCTCATTTTTTTGGATTCTTTTTTCTTTTTGCTGTTCTGGTTGGGTGTTTTGTTTCCTTCTATTCCAAATCGATGGTTTGCTTCTTGGCTTTACCTACTCTACTACTGAATCTCTGTAACTTATTCTTTATTTCAGTTAGTGCCTTCTTCATTTCTGACTGTTCCTTTTTTATGCTCTTGAGGCCCTCACTAAGTTCACTGAAGTTCTCACTAAGTTCATTGAACATCCTTATAAGCAGTGTTTTGAACTCTGCATCTGTTAGATTGCTTATCTCCATTTCATTTAGTTCTTTTCCTGGAGTTTTGTTCTGTTCTTTCATTTGGGACATGTTTCTTTGTCTCCTCATTTTGGCTGCCTCCCTGTGTTTGTTTCTGTGTATTGGGTAGAACTGCTATGTCTCCTGGGCTTCCTAGGGTGGCCTATTATAGTATGGGTCCTATAGGGTCCAGTGGCACAGCCTCCCTGGTCACCTAGCTGGGCCCTTGAGGTGCACCCCTCATGTGGCCTTTACACCCTTCTGTTGTATTGAGTCTTGATTGCTGTTGGCACATCAATGGGAGGGATTTATTCAGGCTGATAAGCTGCATGGACTGGCTGTGCCCACTATCCACCAACCTCTGACTACCTTGGATGATCAGTTGTGCAGGGGCCCACCACACAGAGCAAGACTTACTTCAGCAGGGCTCTGGTACCGACTAAGTCCACTTCTTGAGTGTGTCTCTTATGGAGGTGGTTGGGTAGTGGTGCTTCTCCATAGTCTGAAGCTGTCCACTGGGTGTGCTGGCTCTGGGGCAAGGTCAGCCACTGCCTGTGTTCTAAATGGGGTCACCAGGCATAAGCTACAAAGTGATCTGCAGATGGCTGTTTCTTGTGCTGGGCTTGAAGGTGCCCAGGCAAAGCCAAGTTGTGAACCAAGGCTGGCTGCTTCTAGTGCCAGGCCTGGGGCCACTTAGCAAGAGGTATGGGACTCTCTGAGACCAGATGCTGCTTTTATGAGAGCATTTAGGAAAGTCTGAAACAGGAGCCAAGACAGGCCATTCCTATGGTAAAGCCACTGGGAAAAGCTTGGGTGGGCCTGAAAGTTGGGTGGGGCAGGGCCTCAGGGAATCACCAGTGTGAGCCAGATTGCTGGAGTCCCAGATATGGCACCCATTTGCTGGCCTCATGGGGGAAGGGCTCAACAAAGGAACAGTGGCCTCCTCCAGCACGTCTGTCTAGGAGAAAGCTGCCTCTCCAGCCCTCGCTCCAATGCCAAGCAACTCAGTTCTTCCCCATATGTTTCTGGTGCATTTCATCCTGCCTCCCCAGTGCTGGAGCTCAGAGGGAGCAAGTTCGAGTAAGTCCGTGTGTGGGCCCTTTAAGAGGAGCTGCCTGGGGCTCCCACAGCATCAGCCTCCCTCAGCCTCTGTTCCTGCTGGTGTTTCCAGCCAAAAGTGATGGGGACTTCTCTTTCTGGCACTGGAACCCTGAGCTGGGAGTCTGGTGTGGGAGGGGGACCCCTCACTCTTCGGGGAGGTCCTTCCCAGCTGAGATGTCCTCCTAATTTTTATCTGCCACACGTAGGGGTAGGACAAGCCCGTTGGTGCCTCCGCCCCTCCTAACAGTCTCAGTGTGGCTTCTTATTTAATTTTGTTGTAGGACTTCCATTCAGCTGGATTTCAGGCAGTTCTGAAAGATGTTTGTTCTGTAGTTTAGTTGTAATTTTGATGTGGTTGTGGGAGGACGCGATACTGCGTTTACCTACCCACCATCTTGACCAGAAGTTATATCCCAGTTCTGCTTTTTAATTTTATTTTCTTGCATAGTCTGAAGCATGAATGTTTTTGAATCCAATGCTGCTAAGAAAGGACTTCGAATTGCCAAGACAACTACTTTTAATATAAATGTATTATTTGGGGAATAGATGTTTGTAGCTCATATCAAAGGTTGGGGAAACTTTGAAGATAACAGACAGCTCAATTTAGTATTGGCCCTCAATATTTACCCCAATTGGCCACAGTTGATAGGAATAATAAAAAAATAGTTTAATATATCATGGAAATATATATTGCATTTTTATTAGAGGCTGTTCTGTTCTAGAAAATCAATGTTACAACTTGGAGCCTCATTTTCCCATTTTTTAAAATATGTTTTTATTGATTTTAGAGAGAGAAGAAGGAAGAGGGAAAGAAACAGTGATGAAACGTCTTTCAGTTGTGTCCTGCAGGCCCCCTACTGGGCACCAAACCGGCAACCCAGGCATGTGCCCCGACTGGGAATCCAACCTGCGACCTTGTGGTGTACAAGATGATGCTCAACCAACTGAGCCACACTGGCTGGGCCCCATTTTTAAAAGTGAGAATTTTATCATTTTACCTTGATCAAGAACAAAATAAAATGTGAAATAGATAATCAAGATTTCTTTCTTACTATGCACCATGCTTTTGAAAGTTTAAATCTAGCAAGGGACTCATGTCAGGTACTCAAAATGCAGCTCCCTGTATGTTTCAGGTAAGTTATCTATTTTCTCTCCCGTTGTAACTGGTTCCTCATCAGATAGTTATAACCTCCTAGAATACACCAACGGACCACACCCTGTTCACTAATGCTTTAAGAAAATTAAAAATTAAATAAAATATACTTGATTTTCTTCGGCAAACTCATCTTTATTAGATTCTCATTTGCCAAATCTTAAAGTGTTTTTGGACTGACAAGTGTTTAATCCTTAAAGCTTAGAGAAGTCAAATCAATAGTCACACTAGATCTGAATAATGTCCAAGGTAGCACAGAAGTAAATATAATCTATCACTATTGGGGGCGGGGTGTAGGAGAAGGGCATAAAATCTAACTGGCCATACTTGGATGAACCTGTATGTTACATTTTATGAATGAGGAGGTGCAGTAGTGGTGAAGAAATGCATTAGGAATCCACCAAACTAGACTCTGTAGCCTCGTGGATGCCAACAGGGCATTTTTCATTGGACCCGCTCTTTAATTCACATGTTTCTTGTGTTGTTGGATCCACCGTGTTTCAGAGGGGCTTCTCTTAAGCAAGCAGATACTGCAAACCATAGCACGAACAGAAAAGTGGTGTTACTAAGTCCTCTCCCCGCTTCACCTCTGTGGCCACAACACAGTCAGCGTATCTCAGTGCCCTGAACTTCGAACTCCCTAAAGAGGCTTAGGTGTCAGGGTGGCGACATTCTTAGCAGCTATGTAACTTAGGACAAACCACTTACACCTTTTAAACCTCGGTTTCCTTATGTGTGAAATGTACACATGATGCCAGTTCTACTTACCTGGGCAGATGTTAGGGGACGCAATGATACAGCATGTAAAAGGTCATCTGAGTTGGTTCTTATTTTTATTATGGCTTTAGGATAGTTCTTCCAAAAGTCAAGCCTTTCTCCAGGTTTCAGACAACAACTAGTTTGGAGCATGGCTTAGTCATGACAGAGAAGGTTCCACTGAGGTGAAAACAATGCCAACATCACAGTGACTTAAAAAATAACTGGGCACCTCAGCACTCAACTGTCCTCCACGGGAAGGGCGGCTCTGTCCCGGTTTCCCAGGACAGTCCAGTCACGTGTATTGTCCTGCCGTAATTACTAAAAGCACCCTATTCACCCCCAAAATTGTCTTGGTTGGATAATTATTATGATCTTCCTGTCGATGGAATAACCCTCCCCCCAACAGGAGGCCTTCAACATTGGCTGGGAAAGGAGAGACTAGAGTATGGTGGGGATTTTCACCGCCTCATTCCAGAACTGTCACTTTGGTTTAAAGGCCACCAGCCAGAATTAGTCAGAGCCAACTACTGCTGGGGTAGCTGGTAAATTTAGTCTTCTGAACACCATCAAGAAGAAGAAGACAGATCCTGGTGCTAATACAGTGCTTCATGGTCAGAACGAGGACAGTATGGGACTCCCCTCAGTGACTGCACGCAGTGCCAGGCCCACTGCACAGTGAGCTCCGAGACTGAGCGCTGAAACTCAGGAAGGAAAGCATGTGCTGGTCTGGTCAGCCTTTTTCCATCTCTGCTGGGTGACTGAGCTGACACGAGATTCTTTTCTCACTTCCCAGCCAGATACTGATTGTCACCCTTCTTTCACTCATGCCGAATCGATTGCCAGTCTGTCCCGTTGGTCTCTCTGAGCTCTCTGAATCGTCCATGAATGTGTTCCCTGTGATCAAGGGATCTTCAACACCTTCAAAGTCTGCTTGGCTTTGAAGAACACACTACCGAACCTTCAGCATGACAGTTAATGGACATGTTTTTGATGCAGCTGATTTTATATTAAATGTTTATAAACATGGAAGAGCTTGAATATCCACAAAACTTCTGTAACTGTCCAAGCTTCACTGGCAAGGAAAATGGAAGACGTGGTTTCTCAGCAGTGCTACTTGAGGGACACATTTAATGTTTCACTTCTCGTTACCCAATAGTCATTGCTTAAAAATAGGATCATGACTCAAAATACAGCAATAACAGGCATGCTTGATCTTTAGAAACTTTGAAGTGTATAAACTCGTCAACATTTAATAGGCAAAACTGAAAATAATAAAATGTCAATTTAAAATATGATTTTATGTTAGATTAAAAAAGCAAAAAAGGAAGCCCCAGCGTGACATGCCTTCGCTGGGATGTCATGAAAGTGCATCTTGTCAGTCATCGTAATCATCTGGTATTTCGATAGGGATGTTTCTTGCCAATTATTCTGGAGAAAAGGAGTTTCCTTTTCTTCCCCCCTTCCTATCCAAACATCATGCATCCTTCTGTCTGCAGCTCAAGTCCCATCTCCTGTGATAACTCTGTCCCTTCGGAGTCTCTCCTTAGTGCACTGACAAGTGTTTTCCCAGGAAAACCTGCAGGAAATCACTGAGGGTCTCGTTAAAAGTTCAGATTCCCACATCCACCTGAGACCTAGTGAGTCAGAACCTCTGGAGGGGAGGCCAGGAGTCAGTACTCTTTACATTTAAATCTTCACTTGAGGATTTTTTTTCCCATTTATCTTCAGACGGAGTGGGAGGGAGAGAGAGAGAGAGAGAAACATTGACGTGGGAGAGACACATTGACTGGTTGCCTCCTGCACGGCCCTGACCAGGGCCGGGGACCAAACTGCAACCGATGTACATGCCCTTGACTGGAATCGAACCCGTGACTCTTTGGTCTGTGGGCTGACGCTCTAACTGCTGAGCCAAACCGGCCAGGGCAGGAGTTGGTACTTTTAATAAGCATAGTCTTGCACATTAACCTGTGAGAAATCACTTCTATTCTCACATCCTCCCAAACACTTACATACTACTTGGCTCTTTTAAATAGTATAAAACAATCCCTAGAAGTGTCTCAGCTCCAACCACATTGTAAGCTCTTGGGGAAGGGGGGGGGGGGCTCAGTGTACATCGCAGGTGTTTTATATTATTACCCACATCACACGATTGGCATCAATTCATCCTGGGTGAATGAAACTTTCTGAAGTTGTGAAGTTAAATATTGATTTGCATTATTTGGGGCATATTCAATGTTGAAAAAATAGATGGAAGAACATATTTTGATGAATCTAATTTCAATTCCAGTAGCGGACACTTAAAAGTAACGCTTTCTGTAAGATGACCATCCCTTCAGTGATTTGCTCATTCATTTATCTCCTCACCTATGGATCCGTTCCTTCATGTGATAATCATCTGTTCAACACCTACTATGCACTTGGTGCCACATCCAGCAACTTGAATAAAGAAAAACTGCAGAGTGTGGGAGACAGGCGGACCAACAATTACCCTGCGGTGTAATTGTGCCGGAAGAAAAGACCGAAGAGGCTAAGAGACACTCTTGGGAAGTGTTGACATGAGCTGAAGTTTTGGAAATGAATAGGATTTAGCTTGGTGGAAAAGGGAGTATCAAACATAACTAATAATTTTGTTTGCCAATTTAAAGTTGCTTATTATGAGTTTTCTTAATGAGAATGGTGCTTTGAGTGCATCCTAGACTGCACGTCACTGAAAGGAAGAGCGCTCCATTTTAGTTTTCTACAGGTGCTGGCATTTTAAGCAAATGAAAAGCATTTTAAATCATTGTTAGCCAAACTAGTTAAAGTCTCTTACAACTAACTTAAAGTTACATTCATTGTTTATTAACTACATTTCAAACACTATCAACTGGGACCTCTAGGTAACGCTCCCCTAATAGGTTATATTCATATTTGGAGCATTTGTTCCATTATGTTCCCTGTACATGGGAATTTATTCCCAATGATTTGGGATACCTAGGTTTCCTCTGGTATTTAGAATCTGTCCTTCTTGACCCCAGAGGTCTATGAGAAAATAAAGTATAACCACATTGGAATATCTGTTACTAAGAAAGAAGTACTCTGATAAAAACTAGTGCCAATAACTGGAAAATTCCCCAGCCACAAGGTCGACATTAATTAAAGCCTTCAAGTATTTCTCACGGTGGAACACACGTTTTCAAGCAGCCCCTTCATCCCACATCTCCGCCCAATGGAGCAGATGCTGGAAACACAGCGACTTCAGGCCAAATAGTGCCTGTTCAGCCTTGAATTGTCAATGCTACAAAAATAGAAGCTACACAGTGAAACTAACTTTGAACAATAAATTTTCTTTGATATATAAGAGCAACAGAAAAGCACCATTTTCATATTTATTGTAAAAGAAAAAAAACAACAAAAAACAGAAACTAAGCATTGATAAGCACTCAAAACCTGTCAAGCGATGGAATTTTTAAAATGTAAATGAGTGACAGTATACTATATGAATTAAACTGCTAGAAAATAGCATGACACCATATATACACATATCTCTATTTATCTTAAAGCTGTACTGCCTTGGGGTCTTGGGATTTTCAGGTTCATCTGTCAGAAGTCCTTCCCCCTTCCATACATAAACAGGAGAAACTATGCAGACCTCTGCCTTCCTTCCATCCATGTGATTTTATTGTGATATCAGTAGACTATAGACCTACACTACACAAATGTGGGAGTGGGACAGTAATAAGCACCACACTCGACTTTCTTCCAGTCATCCTTGCCTCCCCCAAAGAAGAACACATTTAATTATAAAGTGCAGAGACTTCTCCCGGATTGGGAAAGGGCCCTTCTGCAGTAACTGGTTAGAACATGGGTCCCCTAGGACTTAATTATCTATCTCTTGTTAGGCTGTAATAGGAGCTCTAAAATAATATTTCTGGTTTTTTTACAGCCAAGAAATTGATTAGTAAAGTGGAGTAAATCAAATGTCAATGTTCTTCTGGGTGAGAATGGACGGCAACACCAGCCTGTAATATAGGAAGCTGTCATTACCACACAGCAGTTAATCAGTGTAGCTATTTGATGCAGGAAACATGTCAATACAGAATATATATGCATGCACATCGACTACTATGTTTGTGGAAGTGCTTACTTCTAGATTTTATATTTGGATATATCGGTGGATCATCCTTGTTTTGACACCATGTTCTCCAAGGGCATTCAGTATGTCCATGACCATCTCGATGCCAATGTTGATTAAAAAATGTACCATGTGGAGGCCCTGAGCCCTGTTTGTCATGGATATTACTGGACTCCTGGAATTATCCTCACCCGTTGTCTCTTCTAGACCTTTGCCTTCATTCTGCCATTTTGCCAGCTATTATTTTTCTCTCTCTCTCAGTGCCTTCTTTATCATACAAGTCAACACCAACTTTATCCTGATGAAACCTTCCTTTGTCCTCACTCTCCCTCTGCAATTTATCCATCCCTCTAAATCCAGTAATTACTGGACTTGTTCAGCTTGAGGCCCCGCCAGAACATCACACTCAGCGTACTTGCAATCACCAGTCATGACATCGTGCCTGACTCCCTGCCCTCTCTCGTCTTCCCCATAGGGATGGGCACTGTCTCTGGGCCCTTGGCAACCTTCCTGGTGGCTCAGCATCAGGAATCCTTGGTAACTGCATCTTCTCAGACTGCAGTTTTTAGGTTTTGCTAAGGAGGTGTACTCACAATATTTTTCAAATATGTTTTTTCATTGATTTTTTAGAGAGAAAGGAAGGGAGAGAGAGAGAGAAACATCGATGTGAGAGAGAAACATCTATCGGCTGCCTCCTGCACGCCCCCTACTGGGGATCAAGTCCACAACCTGGGCGTGTGCCCTGACCAGGAATTGAACCAGGAGCTCTCAGTCCATGGGACGATGCTCAATCCACTGAGCCACACCGGCCAGGCAAACTCATGATCTTTTTAAGACTGAAAGAAGCATATGATTTTCCTCCCCTGCCAACAGGGGTGGAGACTGTGTGGGTTTCTCTATGTCAGGTGTTGCCTCAGTTGGCTGGACTCTGGGGTCCCCAGCCTGTCACCAGGCACAGGTCTCAGGGCCGTTGCAGCACTGGCAGCAGGTCCCATTCTCCTCCACCTTTGGCAGCAGTAACGACCTCCTGACTCTGGACAGCAGCTCAGCTTTCATTGAACAGCTAGTAGAGGCCCCTGACTTTTGCTCCTTGGACCCTTCCTTTGTTTTGCAGCCATTTGCTTCCCTGGATTAAATCCCTCGGTGCTGAAAGTATTTTGGCAGGTCTCAATTTTGCTGACTGATATTGATACCAGCATCCCAGTCACTCAGGATGAAAGGTCTGGAACACTTTTTTTAACTTCTCCCTCATCCCCAGCAAGGTCCAGCCACTTCCCAAGCACTGCCAACTTTCCCCTTCCCTGTCTTACTGTTTCCTCCACCAAGGTCTCTACCTAGATCAGATTATATTACTTATCATTGAACTGCTCTAAAAGTCTTCCTACCAACTAGTTTCCCTAACTAGTCACAGTCCTAACCTGTCACGGGGTCAATCTTCTTTAACCGTAATTCTTGCTATTTTAATTTAATTTAGTTAAAAACCTTACATGGACCCACCCTCACTGCCACAGGCCAAAGGGTGAACCACGCAGCCAGGTATCAGAAATACCTCCTTCTTCCTATGGGCATACTCACCTATTTTCCTCCTCATACCATATGTGCAGTCAATCATGGCTACTTGGAATTTGTTTTGGCAATATGCTCTGGCTTTCTTTCCTCTTATTCTACTTCTCAGTATTTTCCCATTAAGAATATGACTCCCCTCCACCCCCAGTGAAGCTCTTCATATCCTTTAAGAACCAAATCAAATGCCACTGAAAAGCCCCATTTCCAAATGGATTCCTGCAGTATTCTGAACCTAACCCACATGACTCTTCATACTTTCTGTTTTTACATCTTAACAGCATTGCCCCCACTTGGGTGCAGGCAACTTTTAGTGGGGTGTATTCTCTATGCTGGCCTTAAATATTTGGTTTGGTAAATTGTGAAAACCAGGAAAACATGGGACTGAGTTCATTTACCGTGTTTGTCATCCAAAGTAGAACGCAACCTTACTGAGATCTGGGTACTAAGGTCACATTTTAGACCTTACCTATACAGTATTTCACGATGAACTCCAGTGACTTGCCCAAATCTCTTTGCCAAACCGGTTTTATAGAGACTATCGCTTGAGTTAGTGGATCATGAGATCACAAACTTTCTCATGTATAATTTTTCCCTTTCAAAACTTTCTGATTTATAGACAAAAGATTCTAAATGGAAATATAGATGTATATTAAGTTGAACTATATGATATTGCTAATATTTGACCATTTTGATCTATAAAAATAAGTTTTCTATGGTTCAAACTAATAAATATATTAAGAATGATTTTTGTTGCAGTTATTTTTCACAATAGGGTTTGCTTTATATAATAAAGCACAATGAACAAATAAACTTAAACATGTAGATATGCCTCATGGTAAAGGGTTTTAGTGATGACAACAATAATAATGGAAAATATTTATTGAGCACTAACTATATACTACCAGCCAACATGGTAAGAATGTTACATAGATTATTTCTCTCTCTTTTTTTCCCCCTTATAACAACTCAGTTTGAGTCACCACTTGATAGATGTAGAAACCATTGCTTAAAGTGACTAAGTAACTTGCCTAAGGTCATATAACTAATAAGAGGTGAAAGATTTTAAAGTAAAGAAGACTTATTCTAGAGTTACTATTTTTGACACATAAAAATATAACTTTTTCTCCTGGGGTCTTTCTAATTTCCCATCCCTTGGCCCCTCCTGGTAACATTAGGAAGAAGAATAAAGAGAAACAGAACTCTAGGAAGAGCTCAAATGCCACCTCATCTTCAAAACCCTCCCTGACCACCGGGTCTTGATCTGTTTACTGTACCACTCTACAGCCCGTTATCTCCCCTTCCCTTTGGTTGGACTTAACATATGTTGCCTGCTTTCACAGCTCCGTATACATGTTTATATTTCCTAACTAAATTGTAAAGCTCCAGTAGGACAGTGAGACTATCTAATGTGCTTCATTTCTAAGACCGAGGAACAGACACTTTATTTCCATCTAAACACAATTCATCCATCCATCCATCCACTCGTCCATTCATTCATTCATTCATTCATTCACTAATTTTTGCTGGGTGTAAAGAATACTAAGATAAAAGGCCCAGTTTCTATTCAAAAGGAACTTACTACTGATTAATGGGGCATGAACAAGTACGTCAACACATACAATGACACAGGGTAGGACCAGAGCCTGAATGTGCTGACAGCAGAGAGGTGGGCCACATGGCATTGGTCAAGCGAGGAACTTTACAAAGGAAGTTTCAAAAAACTGATACTCTTGAGGTGAAGCTGAGAAAGTAAAAGTGAGGACTAGCCAGTGGAAAAACTTGAGAAATCATGCTCAGAAAGAGGCAACAGCAAGTGCAAAGGCCCCAAAGAGCCTGGAATATTTGGGTCCCTGGGAGTATTTGATTTGACTGAGGGATAGGAATAAACAAAGCAAGTAGGGACAGAGGTAGGAGAGAGAGAAAAAATAGGAAGGAAAAAGAAAGGAAGAAGGAAGAGAGTGAAGTATGCTCTTGATTTTAGGAAAAATCAGATGAAAGTAAAAGCAGTTGTGTCAGGCCAACCAGTAGAACCAGATAAGCTATTGTTTGGTGGCCGGATCAATATCAATTACCCCAAGGCCCAGGTCCACAAGCAAAAGAGAGCTGGTGTGTAAGAAGTTAAAGAGTCATTATCATGCAAAGTCTGTTGATTTATAATACATTTTTGAAAGTTGGAAATATAGTGAGGAAAACAGTGAAGAAATAAAATGGAGTTACTATGGTCAAGCTGCTAACTTACTCAAATCAAATAGGTTAAGGCACAAGCAAATGATTCTATTCTTGCTTTAACTAGCCGGGAACTTAAGCTTTTGAACTTTTCAGTTATGGGTCAGTGCCTACATGTACTTAAATTCCATATATAAACCTCTGAAGAACTTAAGAAAAAAGGTTCATGTGTTGCCCAGCTGGTGTGGCTCAATGGATTGAGCGATGTTCCATGGACTGAGAGGTCCCAGTTCAATTCCTGGTCAGGGCACATGCCCTGGTTTCGGGCTCGATCCCCAGTAGGAGGCATGCAGGAGGCAGCTGATCAATGTTTCTTTCTCACATTGATGTTTCTATCTCTCTCTCTCTAAAAAAATCAATAAAAACATATTTTAAAATAAGGTTCATGTGCTGGAGATGGGTATATGTCATATATAATCACTTGTCATCCTTACGAGAGTATTTCATTATCCAGACCACCTGGCATCCATTATCCCCGACCACCAGACATCTGGAAGATTACCATCCTGAGCCAATCTGTGGGCTAAGAATGCAGGACTGACTTTTCTCAAATGTGTACTTTTCACTATAAAAACTTACAAATGTTTCTTTCTCCTTCCAAACACTCTGGGTGTTATCTTTTTCAAATTGCAAATCCTAAGACCCTTGAATAAATCTTTGCCATTTATTTCTAGCCAATGCCCCCTGACTCTTTTGACGATAGTCACATGGGTACAAAAAGCTGACGAAAGTAAAGAAGGTTCTATTTTTACCTGCTTGGTAATAGAAGCTCTTTAGCTAAACAGATGGTGCATCTCACCAAAATCTGATGAAAATAAATCTCTACAGGCTTTCTGTATTAAGAAATAATTTAGCAGCCTTTCCCAGTTTTGTCTTGTTCTTTGTCTAAATACAAAATAATGCAAAGAAACTGGTGTTTTGGAAACTTAATTAAATAGTATTAATGCTATTAGAAGTAAGAGTGGTCTAACTGCTATACAAATTAATCACAATAAAACAAGAGTAGGTTTTCCAAGTCTGGACACGTTGCTAATAACATTCAGTGTAAGGAAGAATTTTATTATATTTCTTGAAAGTTTGTGTCTGAAAGGTTCAGGAAAGAATGGCTGAGTCTGGACAATAGAACAGAGCTAATGGTCATATCTGATGTGATCAGATTCACAGAGAAGACATCTGCTCGCCTAACTAGGAAATGTACTTCGAGGGAAAACTAGAAGATAAGCAATGCAGTATTTATGGTTTCGGCTCAAATGAAAACACCTTTTAATATGTAATTGAATGACATAGCAAATGTATAATGCCTTCTACATTTCATAAATTTGCAATGAATAACAGCAAAGAACAAGGAAATGACTGTTCTTAACTGATTGATATGCAGCATGAAATGTGTTCGATATATATATTCTTTCCACACCAATGTTCTATTTTTATTTATATGATCATTTCCTGACAAATATAAATATAATATAAACAATGTCTGTAAATTTTTTATTAACAAAGTGCTAAGACAATACTGCCATTCCTATATATAACCATCTGCTAATGTCTCATGTCAAAACTATTTATACAATTTTTTTTTCCTTCCCATGTTTTCTGAAGGCAACTAGTTCCCATTAAATTAGTTCTGGACAGCCTTCAGGCATTTATGCATTATTCTGGCATTTCACCTTCTTTGGGAAACCCCTAGGTATTCAGATTCATTATGAAAATTCCTGAAACCAAAGCAGGATCAGGGTTTGGAAGTGTAATACAACTTTTCTTTTTTTATGTTCACCCGAGAATATATTTATTGATTTTAGAGAAAGAGTAAGGGAGATAGAGAGAAAAACATCAATAGATTTCCTCTTATACACACACCAATCAGGGATCGAACCTGCAACCAAGGTATATGCCCTGACCAGCAATCAAATCCACCTTTTCTTTTTTGGTACATGGGATGACATTCCAACTAACTGAACAACCCAGCCAGGGTTATACCTTTTCTTTTTAAATGTAGAACAAGAGGGCTATGTACAAATGTAGCATTTCATTTTGTAATTAAATTCAGGTGAATTATTCAAACTTCAAAAAATGAAATATGCCATGATTACCATTATTCTAACCCTGGTAATTTCCCCTATTTTTGAACAAAAACATAGCTGAAGGTGCCCTATTAGTAATGAACAGAGAAAGATACATTCTTGCCTGCAGAATCTGAAGAAAAATCTTTCCTAACAATTTAAATCTTCCTCACTTAACTACACAGTAGACTCATTTCACTGACAAACCCTCATGCCCAGGACATTTTTATAAAGCATGCCCCCCGCCCCCACCTCCTCCACACGTGGGAGCAGTAACACTGGAGAAACCTCCATGGACTGAAGTGGAAGCCCCAGAGCATAGCTTTATAATCAAAATGATTCTATCTTTTCTTTCATTGTTGACAGTATTACAGATGTCCACCTCCCCCCGCCCCCCAAAGTGATTCTTGATCATGGGCACCATTTCTCATCTGCCACTTAATTTCTTGGGGTCATACAACATGGTTAAAAAGTAAAAGTAAAAGAACAGGAAATCAAAACTCTTAATGGAGGGCAAGAAAGGAAAAGGTGGAGAGTCTTCTCAAGTCTTTCTGAGTCCCCTAACTTGAGTCCATGTATCCCCAGGAAATGCTCCTTGACCTCTCAAGTCTTGCTGATTGTTTCATCCTGACAAAAACTCATTGTGTTTAGCACTTTCTACCACTGGCATTTTGTCTTCCATTGTTTTCTGCAATTGTCCTGGGTGCGTATCCCAGCCCATATCCCAGCCCAAACAGAATGTGGTCATCCAACTCTTCATCCCATGTTACCTGGGAGAACACAGGGGCCCTGCTCAGAGACTGTCCAGTCAAGTTGTCTTAGGAAGTCACAAAGAAGAGACAAGGTCTCTCGTGGGCACACTGCCATGTTTTTGTTTTGTTAACCAATGCCACTCCAACAAATTCAATAAAAAAAGTAACACACACACACACACACACACACACACACACACACATAGTCACTGCTCATCTGAATGTTTGCATAGTGGCTATTAAGGAGTTATCTTCCCCAAGAGTTAATGCCTTATTTGCATAAGGTTCTCAACAAAGAGGCAGAAGTGTGAAATGGCTCTGGTTCCAGAAAGTCTAGGTTCTATTATATTTCTACTAGATTTAAGATCTGTGTGTACAGTGTCCTCATCCCTAAAGCAAGGGTAGTATACTTACCACATCTTACAGGTGTGATGATGACATGAGTTTAGAGAAATGAAAGCGCTTAGAAGTGTACACAAGTGCTCTGTTGCTTATGTGTTCAATAAGCAGTTATTTGCTCAGGGGGCCAGAACAATTAGCAAAAACCCTTGAAAGACAGTCTCCTAAGGCTCTTTTCCAGTTTTCTCTGTGTGTGTGTATGTGTGTGTGTGGGGGGGGGGGGTGGGGGGGCTCAGAGATAAGAAGAGAAGAAATCTTCAGCTGTAGTAATTCAAAGGAAAATTTTGTTTTTGGTTAATCCTCACCAAAGGATATTTTTCCTTTGATTTTTAGGTAAAGTTGAAGGGCGGGAGGGAAGAAGGGAGGGGGGAGAGAGAGAGAGAGAAACATCAGTATGAGAGAGACACATCATTGATTGGTTGCCTCCTGCACAACTCTGACTGGGGCTGGGGATTGAACTTGAACCTGCAACCCAGGTATGTGCCCTTGACCAGAAATCGAACCCAGGACCCTTCAGTCCACTGGCTGATGCTCTAACCACTGAGCCAAACTGGCCAGGGCTCAAGGGAAATTTTATCTTAAAAAGAAACCGCTCATGGCTGGCATTATGCAAAGCCACAGAGCAGGCCTACAAGGCAAGATGGTTGGAGAATGCCTAAAGGCTTCCAACCCTCTAGCTTGTTGATATTTGCAAGTCAACCATTAGAGGTTCATTTCTTTCACTTAAATTATCGCCTACTAAAATACAAAGGCTTTTGGAAGGAAAACATAGTAATGAATGAACTGGGCCTGGCCATAGGAACAAAGATAAACTGAAGTAGAATCCTGTTTCTTCTATTTTTCTGCTATGAAGTATGATCTTATGAAATTTACTTAACTTCGCTTTTAGCAACTATGAAATAGAGGTACCTTACTGAGTTGCCATTTGGAGTGGGGACAGTATGAGAAAACCACGTATCAGAGTGCCTGGTGTTCAGGAAGCACTTAGTATGTGCTCCCATTTATTGTTTAACATTTCAACTCACCGCAAGGAGCTTGTCCGACATTTTTAAGGAAAAAGTTAATTGACAGTGAAGGGTAGCGGGATATGCCTGACCAAGATATGACTGTAGGAGCTCAGGACATGCCATCCTGGAATATGCTGCTTTGGCATATTGATTATTTTGAGTTGAAGGCACTTGAAAAACAGCACGTACAGGGAAGGCTTTCTGTGAACTCCCCTTACTTGCCCAAAGACAGATCTTTCAAAAAGAACTCAGTTGTCATAAACCCCCTTCTCCCCAGGAGGTTCAGCATTCAGGGAAGATCGACTTTTCTCACGGAAGGGACTAGAAGTCAACACCACATCCAGGCAAGCTTTGTCAGAAACCATCATACTTCCCATCTATTCTCCCAAGGGTCCATTCATCTTTCCTAAAAATCACTACCCTCCCCTAACAGGCCTACTTCCCTCCTCCCCTTTTCTTATTAAGAGGAAATTTAGTCCTGAATTCTAAAGCCACATCTTTGAGTTACTCATTTTTCCTGGGTATCTCCCCATGTAAACATGAGATATACATATTAATAAACTTGTGTTCATTTTCCTCTTGTTCATCTCTCTTTTACTACAAGCATGTCAGCTAAGAACTCAGAAGGGTAAGGGGAAACTTATTTTCTCTACTCTATGACAGAGGTGACAGAGAAGGAAAGAGGAGGGCACGGGCCAGAGCTGAGGACAATTGTGGCAGCAGGAAGAAGGTAAAAGCAGGACTAAAACTAACTGGGGTTATGGGCGCTGACCACCTGCACATGTAACTCCCCTAAAATGTAACTACTAATAGCCTACTGTTGACTGGAAGCCTACTGATAACACAAATAGTTGACCAACATGTATTTTGTATGCTATATGTATTATATACTGTATTCGTATAATAAAGTAAGCTAGAGAAAAAATGTTAAGAAAATCATAAGGAACAGAAAATACATTTACAGTATTTATTAAAATATCTGCATAGAAGTGGATACACACACACACAATACTTAATCCATTGGCTACATTTGCTGTTGTGCAACTTTGAGTTCTTGCCCAAGATAAAGGGCAGTGCTATGCATGTTTCTGAAATGACCCCCAAAGATCCCTGACTCCTGCTATTTGTATGAATATGATGTATATTTTCCTTGAGGACAGGCTGGGCTTAGCGACTTGCTTCTAACCAACAAAATGCAATCAATGTGATGGGCTGTCACTTCTGTGATTACCTTCAATAGCTTGTGACTTCGTCTGACTAGCAAATTCTCTGCATTGCCTTCTCAGCTTGCATGCTTTGATGAAGCAGGCTGACATGTTGGAAGGGCCCATGTGGCAAGGAACTGAAAGCTGCCAATGGCCAACCTCCATTGTCAATCCTATCAACAGCAAGTGAACTTGGAAGTCAGTCCTTCCCCAGGGTGCCTGTGGGTGACCACAGTCCCAGCAGACACATTCAGTGCTGCCTGTGAGAGACGGAGACCCCGCAGCAGAGGGTGCAGCTGAGCAATGCCCAGATTCCAGACCCACAGAAACGGTGAGGCAATAAATGTGTGTGTTGTTTTAGGGCACAGCTTTTTTTTTTTTAATTTTTTTTCTTTATTGATTTTTAGAAGAAGAGGAAGGGAGAGGGAGAGACAGACAGAAACATCGATGAGAGAGAGCATTGATTGGCTGCCTCCTGCATGCCCCCCACTGGGGATCAGGCCCACAAACTGGGTATGTGCCCTGACAGGAATCGAACCGGTGACCTCTTGGTTCATGGGTTGATGCTCAACCACTGAGCCACACTGGCCAGGCTAGGGCACAGTTTTGAGGTAATTTATTACAAGGCTATATATAATTAATACTAAGGCCAGATGGTAAAACAAACACTTTCCATTCAAACAATGAAAATTATAAAGTTCTCCTTATATTGACTCTTTTTTTTGGAAGGAGGGCACGGTTTTTAGTGGGGGCTGGAGCTTTTTTAAAAATATGTTTTTATTGATTTTAGAGAAGAGGAAGGGAGAGGTAGAGATACATGAATCGGCTGCCTCCTGCATGCCCCCTGCAGGGGATCAAGCCCGCAACCCATGCACGTGCTATGACCAGGAACAGAACCAGCAACTTTCTGGTGCATGGGATGATGTTCAACCAATTGAGCCATACGGGCCAGGGCTGTATAGACTATTGCCAGTACTTTTTCATACTGTCTTCTAGACTTACATTTTATTCTCATATGTTTTTCTAGATATTCTATTATATTTTATTTACATTTCTTTATCCTGTTTCCTTCTCTCTTTGTTTTTCCTTTAAGTAAGCTTGGTTGCAAATCTACCATCTTCTTTATAATCAGTGAGGATCTTCTTTCCAATACAGATCTGATACCTAGGAACAGCTGTCTTTGATTTATCCAACGTGCATCCTTTATATTTGAGACACAAATGTATGTATAATTGCTTCTCACTGCCATGACTGTGAACTATATGAGAGCATGAAGGGTACCTAATCTTAGTGTGTAAAGATCTATGCTCTAAATAAAATTGCTTGTACTTCATAACTCTTTGGTGCATATTTTGGGGGGGGGATTAATTTTGCAGATATAGTAGTATAAGTACTTCATAGCTCTACAATGTATATTTGGGATTTAGAGAGGAAGTGAGAGGGAGAGAGAGATAGAAACATCAATGAGAGAACATCGATTGGCCACCTCCTGCATGCCCCCACTAGGGATCAGATCTACAACCTGGGCATGTGTCCTGACCAAGAACTGAACCGGCGACTTCTTGGTGCATGGTTTAATGCTCAACCACTTAGCCACACTGGCTAGACTAATTTTGCATATTTAATGCAAGATCTTTCATAGAAAGTCCAAAGTGCTCTTAAAAATAACTCACACAATTAAAGAATGTCTTCACTTATTGCACATATTGGAAATAATTAAGTCATATAAAAACAAACCATATATGTTTTAGTAAAATATAAGCTAAGGATGATAACCACTAGGCTTTCAAAAGGTATCAAAATAAAATAATTCAAAGGGAAGTTCTACTCATCCCTCACAGAGTGATCTGAAAATATAGTGCTCATATGAAATAAAATAATAGCCCTTAATAGGGAAATGTAAACTATGGCATTTTATTTAATTCTGAGAATTTAGAGTTAACTTGTCTTTTACTAAGGATAAACAAAACATTTTAAAGATGTTGAAAACATCATTTACTCTATTTAGAACACTAAACGTGTTAGAAAGTTATACACTTATTTTAAACAATTATAATTTCCCCATATTGAAAATATCAGCTGTGGAAGAAAAGAATTGACATGGTTTATTATATAAGTATTGTATCATTACATGCTATTTGGAAATATAGAAAAAAAAAATAGAATGGCTTTCTTGCTTGTACTCATAAAGAAACCTGTCTTCCCAATCTTCCCTTCTTATCTATCACTGGACATGAGTAATAGTTTTGTTAATTTATGAGGGAACATTTTGTTATATGCTTCCCTGCATTTTGGCACTCACCGCCCATTCCCTGATACAGATGTTTAGTGTGTGTGCAGTCCCATGTACCACGTCACCAAGACACCCAGTGAGTGCACAACTTCCTGGAGTGATCATGCATTTGACTACTGCCACAGAAAACATGATGATGGGTCTGCAAAGATAACCATGTCTTACACTTCACTGGTATTTCCAACTATGCTTTAGGTGTTTGTAAAAGAATGATAATACAAGGTGAATTAGTCTAATTACCATTCTAGAGAAAGGGGCAAAGAAAATGAGTTTTCTCTCTGCACATTACCATCCTTATAACCATCTAATTTTCTCTAACGTTTTCCTCCCACTGTCTTTTGTGATTGCAGTGTAATATAGCAAGAAGGTTTAAAAACAGGCAAATATCTAAAACTTTTTCCAACATTGGGTAAAATGGGTCTTAGTACCTGGATCTCCAAAGATGACTAAATGCTAGTTGATATCTGCAGCATAAAGCTATTAATCAGCCAGTCTATGACCTATTCAGTCTATATTTATTTGCCTTTGCTATTTATGATATTTTGAGAAAGAAAAGTCTTCTACTTTGCATGCTTCCAGGACCAGAAAACTATACTCATGTCATTCAGTAAGACATGGCTCTATGGTAGAAGAAAAATGCACAGGGGTGGTGAAGAAGGGATTACCTCTGATTTTTTAGTGGTTCAGTGTCTGTGAAAGGTGTGATACGTGGTCAGCAGACACTGCTGGGTTCTGTAGGTAGAAGTGGGTTATAGAGGAGAAGCTGAATTCAGATGCGGGCTAGAACCCAAGGCTCATCAAGTAACTGAGACTAATAGCCTCCAGGCAAAAAGCCTAGGGATAACTGAACCTTTCCTGGGCTTTCAAATCTACCCAGGAAAGTAAGACTTGACACTGTTGTTTAACATGGTTCCTCCCACACTCATCCAAACCTAAAAGAAGGAGCCACAACCAGCAGAACACCAACACCGACAGGGAAAATTTGGCAGGCTCCAAAACCAACTAAGACAGCCAAAATAGTGAAACACAGAAACAAATCACAAATGAAAGAACAAGAGAACTCTACCAAGGAAGAGATAAATAAAATGCAGTTAAGGAAGTTATCAGAGGTAGAGTTCAGAGTGATGATAGTGAGGAAGCTCAAAAGCATGAGTAAAGAGCTCAACAGCATGTGTAAAGATACAGAAACATTGACAATCAACCAATTAAAAATGAAAAACCACCAAGCAGAAATGAAGAATGACATAGCAGAAATAAAAAACACATTGGAAGGAATAACCAGCAGAGTAGAAGAAGCTGAGCACCAGATCAGTGAATAAGAAGACAGGGTAGAAAAAGACACCCATTCAGAGAACCAAAAAGAAAAAACAATTAAAAAACAGGATGACAACTTAAGAGAACTGTGGGACAATATGAAATGTAACATCTGCATCATAGGAGTGCCAGAAGAAGAAAATTAGCAAATGTTAATTAGAGAATATGTTTGAAGAAATAGTGAAAGAAAACTTCCCTAGCTTGGTGAAGGAAAAAGGCATACAAGTTCAAGAAGCACAGAAAGCTCCTAATAAGAAGAACCCAAAGAGGTCCACACCAAGACACATAACAATTAAAATGCCAAAAATTAAAAATAAAGAGAGAATCCTAAAGGCAGCAGGAGATAAGCAACAGGTTACCTACAAAGGAACCCACATAAGGTTATCAGCTGACTTCTCAACGGTAACACTACAGGCCAGAAGGGAATGGCATGAAATAATCAAGGTCATGAAAAACAAGGATCTGAATCTAAGACTACTCTATCTAGCAAGGTCATCATTAAAAATAGAAGGTGAAATAAAGAGCTTCCCAGACCAAAAAAAAAAAAAAAAGGCTAAGGGAATATATTAGCACCAAACCTGCATTGCAAGAAATGTTAAAAGGACTGCTGTAATTAGTAGAAGAAAGAGGGAAAAAAAATATAACCACATTAAACAAAAATGGCAATAAATAAGTATATATCAATAATAACCTTAAATGTAAATGGATTGAATGCTCTCATAAAAAGACAAAGAGTAGCTGATTGGATAAGAAAGCATGACTCATATATATGTTGTTTGCAAGAGACCCACCTCACAACAAAAGACTCACATAGGTTGAAAGTGAAGGGACAGAAAAAAACTTGCAAGCAAACAGAAAGGAAAAAAGAGCTGGGGTAGCAATAATCATATCTGATAAAATAAATTTCAAAATAAAGGCCATAACTAGAGACAAAGAAGAACTCTACATAATATTGAAAGGATCTATCCAACACAAAGATATAAGCTTGGTAAACATATATGCACCCAATATAGGAGCACAAAATATATTTTAAAACTTCTGGAGGACTTCAAAGGAGAAATCGACAGCAATACAGTCATAGCAGGGGACTTCAATACCCCACTGACATCACTGGATAAATTCCTTAGACAAAAAATTAACAAGGAAACAGAGACTCTAAATGACGCACTAGATCAAATGGATTTAATAGATGTCTACAGAGAATTATATCCACAAACTGCAGAATTTACATTCTTATAAAGTGCACATGACACATCCTCAAAGATAGACCACATGTTAGGACACAAACTAAGTCTCAACAAGTTCAAGAAGTTTGAAATCATATCAAGCATCTTCTCAGATCACAATGGCATGAAACTAGAAATCAATTACAACAAAAACTTTCAAACACATTGAGGCTAAATAAGATATCACTAAACAATGAATGCGTTACCAAGGAGATCAAGGAAGAAATTAAAAACTTCCTGGAAACTAATGAAAATGAACACACAACAACACAAAAATCTATGGGACACAGTGAAAGTAGTCCAGAGAGGGAAGTTTATAGCTCTACAGGCCTACTTCAATAAACAAGAAAAATTTCTAATTGACTCTCTAACCTCACAACTTAAATAACTGGAAAGCAAACAAAAAGAACAACCCAGAGCAAGAAGAAGGAAAGAAATAGTAAAGATCAGAGAAGAAATAAACAACATAGAGACTAAAAAAAAATTCAAAGGATTAATGAAACAAAGAGCTGGTCCTTGGAAAGATAAACAAGATTGATGGACCCTTAGCCAGACTCACTAATAAACAAAGAGAGAGAACCCAAATAAACACAATTAGAAACGAAAGAGAAGAAGTAACAACTGACACCACAGAAATACAAAGGATCATTAACAAACACTATGAACAATTATATGGGAACAAATTCAACAATCTAAGCGAAATGGACAAATTTCTAGAAACACATAGTCTCCCAAAACTGAACCAGGAAGAGATAGAAAACTTGAACAGATCAATAACAACTAAGGAAATTGAAGATGTAATCAAGAATCTCCCAGCAAACAAAAGCCTGGGCTTGGACAGCTTCACGGGGGAGTTTTACTGAAATTTCAAAGAAGATCTAACACCCATTCTCCTCAAACTATTCCAAAAAATCCAAAAAGAAGAAAGACTTTCCAACTTCTTTTATAAGGACAGCATAATTCTAATTCCAAAACCAGATAAAGACACTACAAAGAAAGAAAACTACAGGCCAATATCCCTGATAAACATAGATGTCAAAATCCTTAACAAAATATTAGCAAATTGGATCCAGCAATATATCAAAAAAAATTTTCAGCATGACCAAGTGGGATTCATCCCAGGGTTGCAAAGCTGGTACAATATTTGCAAATCAATAAATATGACACACCACATAAACAAAATGAAAGATAAAAATCATATGATCATATCTATAGATGTTAAAAAATCATTCAACAAAATCCAGCACTCATTTCTGATAAAAATACTCAGCAATGTGGAAATAGAGGGATCATATCTCGACATCATAAAAGCAATATATAAAAAACCTACAGCCACCATCACATTTAATGGGCAAAAACTAAAAGCATTTCACTTAAGAAAAAGAACAAAACAGGGATGCTCACTTTCGCCACTCTTATTTAACATACTACTAGAAGTCTTAGCCACAGAAATTTGATATGAAGAAAAAATAAAAGGGATCCAAATTGGAAAGGAGGAAGGGAAACTGTCATTATTTGAAGATGACATGATATTATACATAGAAAACCCTAAAGAATCCATCAAAAATCTACTAGATTTAATAAATGAATTTGGCAAAGTAGCAGGATACAAAATTAACATAAAGAAATTGATGGCATTCTTGTACACCAATAATGAACTCACAGAAAGAGAAACTAAAAAAACAATCCAATTTACCATTGTGGCAGAAAGATTCAGATACATAGGAATAAACTGAACTGAGGAAGTAAAGGACCTTTTTGCAGAAAACTACAGGACATTGAAAAAGAAAATAGAGGAAGATATAAAAAAGTGGAAGCATATACCTTGTTCATGGATTGGAAGAATTAACATCATTAAAATGTCCATACTACCCAAAGCAATTTATAGATTCAATGCAATCCCCATAAAAATACCAATGACATATTTCACGGAACTAGAACAAATACTCTAACAGTTTATATGGAACCAAAAAAGACCCCGAATAGCTACAGCAATCTTGAAAAAGAAGAACAAAGTAGGAGGGATCACAATACCGGACATCAGGTTATACTACAAAGCCAATGTAATCAAAACAGCCTGGTACTGGCACAAGAACAGGCATATAGATCAATGGAACAGAACAGAGAACCCAGAAATCGACCCAAGACATTATGCCCAATTAATATTTGACAAAGGTGGCAAGAGTGTACAATGTAGTAAAGACAGCCTCTTTAATAAATGGTGTTGGGAAAATTGCACAGCTACATGCAAAAAACTGCAACTAGACAACCAACTTACACCATACAAAAGAATAAACTCAAAAATGGATAGAAGAATTAAATGTGACTTGTGAATCCATAAAAATCCTAGAAGAAAATGTAGGCAACAAAATTTAAGACATCACACACAGCAGAATTTTCACTGATATAATGCCTAAGGCAAGAGAAAGAGAGAAAAAAAATTAATACATGGGACTATATAAAATTAAAAAGCTTCTGCACAGCAAAAGAAACAAGTATCAAAACGGAAAGGAATCCCACTATATGGGAGACCATAATCGCCAATGATGCATCAGATAAGGGGTTAATTTCCAAAATATATAGAGTACTCATACAACTCAACAAAAGGAAGACAAAGCACCCAATTAAAAAATGGGCAGAGGACCTAAAGAGACACCTCTCCAAACAGGACATACAAATGGCCAAGAGACATATGAGAAAATGCTCAATGTCACTAATCATTAGAGAGATGCAAATTAAAACGACCATGAGGTATCACCTCACACCTGCCAGAATGGCTGCCATCAATAAATCATCAAACAAGTGCTGGCAAGGGTGTGCAGAAAAGGGGAGTCTAGTACACTGCTAATGGGAATGCAGACTTGTGCAACCACTATGGAAAACAATATGCAGTTTCCTTAACAAAAATTTAAATTTGAACTGCCATTTGACCCAGTGATCCCACTTCTAGGAATATATCCTAAGAAGCCTGAAACACCAATCAGAAAGAATATATGTACTCCTATGTTCATAGCAGCACTATTTACAATTCCTAAGATCTGGAAACAGCCCAAGTGTCCATCAACAAATGAGAGGATAACAAAGCTGTGGTGCATATATACAATGGAACACTATGCAGCTGTAAGAAAGAAAGATCTCTTATCCTTTGAGACATGGAGGGACCTGGAGAGTATTACACTAAGCGAAATAAGCCAATCAGAGAAAGACAAATACCACATGATCTCACTTATTTGTGGAACATAATGAATAAAATAATCTGATGAACAAAATAGACCCAGAGACATAGAAAGGAATAGTATTCAGACTGACAAACCTCAGAACAGAGGGACAGGGCGAGAGATGAGATAAACCAGAGAATGTATATGCATGTGTGCGTAACCAGTGGACACAGACAACAATGCTTGGGGGGTGGGAGCGATTGGGAGGAGAGTGTCTAGGGGGGATAAAGGAGAAACATCTGTAACAAAAATAAATTAATTAATAAAAATAAATAAAGGAGAAGCTAACACTGTAAATGAAGGTATCATCACAGCATGGAAGTCAGGAGCAGGCCTGGAGAACGAGAATACCAGAAGAAGTAAATGCAGATCTTTCTGAGTCACTATAGCCCTACATCAGTGGAACGGAACTTTCTAGCACAGTCTAAAGACACAAGGTCATTCCCGAGCTCCAGGAATGGTGGTCATTGTGAGTCTGCCTAGTGGATGTAGCACATTTTTCTCAACATGGCCTTCAAAAGTCCTGGCCAACTACCTCTCATTTTTATTTTATTTATTTATTTTTTAATAGACTATAACCTAGTGTAATTGTGGATTCACTTTCCAGAAACTTCTCTGGACTTGAGAAAAAGAGAAGGTATTCCAAAAGAAGTCACAATGACAAAGAGTTTAAGATTTCAGAAAACGGGCTGCCTTTCAACCTGAAGGATGTTTTGCTGCTATCCTGAAATGACTATGAAGACTTCTCAGGAGGAAAAAGATGCCACTGTCCTTAAAGGCATTTAAACTTGCTTTATTAGATTTCCTTTTCAGGCCCAGGCTTATCTGAGACTGAACTGCCTTTAAGGCTAGTGCTGCCCAAGGCTCCCAGGGAACTATCCTTGGTGCTGATTCACATTCGTCTGTGAACACCTCTCTCGCAGGTTATTTTGATCCATATTTTCCACAGATAAAATCCTCCTAATTCCAGTCCATTGTGAATATTTGAGATACAATCTCCTTTGACAAATATTTTAAGCTATGTTCCAACCAGGGATCTAGCCAGACCTCCAAGCGTCACAGCTGACTCAATCCAGTCTCTTCGGCCCTGTCTTACTCGCTTACCTCACCCAGGGTACCTACCAGGCAGTTCGTTCCAACGCACTCTAACACATAGCAGTGAAACATGCTGTTGTGTGGGGACAAGAGACTCACTTCCTTGAACTAAATGCATTTAGGAGGGCAAGACATTCAGTGACAGGCCAATACAGCTCTCCTTTCAAGTAGTGACTCTGATTCCCTAAGCCTAGTTCTCCCTTGAGCTGGTCTCCATGAAAATGACGTGTGACAGCAAAGCTACCACAAGCACTGAGATCTGACAGTTCTACTCAGACGGGTCTGTTCACACACATAACCCAGCATGTAGCATGCACGACCACATGACAAACACCCTCGAGTTTCTTTTTCACTCAGTGCAAGTCCTAATTTAAAGAATTACGAATTATCAGTCACTAAACACAACAACTTACTGCCATTTATATTCTAGAGCCCCTTTTAATGGTCTGCATGTGTTAACTCATATAATTTTCAAGGTAATAATCTCTATGAGTAACTGTAATTACTAATACCACTCCTTTAAGTTAGATGAAGCAAATGAGATAGACAAGTGAAGTGACTGGCTCAAGGTCGCAAAGCAAGTGGCAGAGTGCATGCACTACACACTCAGGCAGTTCAGCTCTCGGTCCCAGACTCTAACCTGCTTCATGTCCCTACAGCTATCCTGAGATCTTGAACAGGGACTCCTGTCTTGAACGGAGATTGAATTAAAACTTCCATTCCTGCCAGTTTGAAATGTGTGTGATTCTGAGAGTTTTTATCTCCTTAAACAAATGGTCTTTTCCAAAAATGTGTGTTATATACTAAAGTACAATTTATATATGATATTGTAATTCATTTAAAAATACTTAATTACTTAATTTTTGTTCAATTGCTTATTCAAAATGTATAGCTCTATATTTGTTTATAAAACACTATATACAGAGTATTGCATTGAATCTCTGCTTGTTTGTGAAATTAATCTCAGAATAAAATTCTTAGATGAAATTATTTAACAAATCTGTGAATATATTTTATCATGGACCCAGAAAATTTAATAATATATATTACTATTATGCCCAGCATTTCTATTCTTATAGGACTAAAAACAAAATATTTGAAATAAATGAATTTTTCTGTTGATTATGTATTTAATCAAGCAAACTTAAAAAAAAAAAATCTTTCCATAAATGTTTTCCTAAAATTGATCACATACATTTAAGTTTTATTGGTGTGATCTGAACATAATTTAAGTTTCTCAGGACCATTCAGAACAGTCACTATAAATACCAATTGCTGAGCACATATAATTTTCCTGCCCTCTTTCTAACTTGTTATCTGAGATTGGTATTACCATACTTGCCTGTAACAGTTATTCATATCCATGCAAAATTGTCCTTACTGGATTACTGAACTTAGAAACTTCATAACCAAGTAGGATAACAATGTATCTAAAATAGAAATAAACTAATTATGAATGAGAAGCACAGTACTCTCCAAAAAATAAAATGAGTGTAATTTAGTGCACGGATGCCAAGGCATTTGTTTTCACTACCACAAAAACCTTTGAATCCTTTTCATATGTCCAGCTTTGCTCTAGCAAGTTGAGCTTACTACGTGAGTGGGTTTTGTATACACTTGGTGGCCAGTCAGCAGTTGTAGCATTAACTCCAATAATAACACTGATGGGTGTTTCATGTTAGACACTGTACTGGGTCTGTCACATGCATTAGCCATTTTCATTTGCCACAACTTTTCTGAAGTGGGCATAACTATCCCTGTTTGAAGACTATCACAGAAAGCTTACAGAGGTAAAGTAACTCGTGCCAGAGCAGATAGAACACAGGGGAACAAGAATTCAAACCTAGGTCTGTCTGACCCACAGTAACACTTACTTAGTTGTGTGGGGAGAAGGGAGGGGTTTATTCAGGAAGAAAAGTTACCACTGGATAATAACAACTGGGTCCATTCTAGTTTTTACAGCCTTCTTAGTCAAATCGGGCTGCTAACAAAATACCATAGCCTGGCCTTATAAATAACAAACACTGATTTCTCACAGCTAGGGAGACTGGGAAGTCCAAGATCATTGTCAGATTTGGAGTCTAGTGAGGACCGGCTTCTTGGTTCACTGATGGCCATCTTCTTGCCATGTTCACTGGTGGCAGGGGGCAGAGAGCTCTCCAGGGCCTTTTTAGATGAGTAATATTCTCATTAATGAGGGCTCCCCCTCATGACCTAATCACCTCCAAATACCATCACATTGGGGATTAGGTTTCAACACTGAATTTTGGGATGGCATAGTCAGTCTTTAGGCTGGCAAAAAAAGGTTCATATCACATTACTGGTGTGGCTTAGTGGCTTGAGCATCATCCCATGGACTGAGGGGTCCCAGTCTCATTCCTGGTCAGGGCACATGCCTGGGTTGCGGGCTCAATCCCCAGTAGGGGGCGTGCAGGAGGCAGCCGATCGATGTTTCTCACATCAATGTTTCTATCTCTCTCTCCCTTCCTCTCTCTAAAAAAATCAGTAAGAACATTTTTTTAAAAAAAGGTCCACATCTAAAAATAGAAATGCAACCTACTGTGGTATCATCTGACACTAGTAAGGCTAAATCAGTCAATATTACTGAGTGCCTATTACGTGGATTTCAGAAATAATAGTCCACAGGGCCCTGAAATGAGTGGTACTTGCCCCATCTAATGGTGCAGGCGCGTCTGGCTACTCGAGGGATGCAGGGCAGGGTGTGCCCTGGCGATATGCTCGCTGAGCACTTCCACTTGCTTTTCTGTTTCACATAAGCCATAATCGACTATGGAAACACATTTGACATAAAGCAATGTTAATGAGGATTTTTTTTTAGTTGTATAGCTAACTCCAAAAGAAAAGAAAATATCCCTTAGGCCCTGGTGAGACTGCCTGCCCAATTCAAGAAAATTCTCTAGTTATATAGCTGTCGAGGCAAACAGGTACTTGTAGAAGCTATTTGCCAGACACACATCCTGCAGAGAAACAGTGTGTTTCAGAAATGTATTCCCTGGCCTACACGCGCAGGGACGTGTTCCCTGGCCTACACGCGCAGGGACGTGTTCCCTGGCCTACACATGAAGAAATGTATTCTCAGGTCTACACGTGCAGGGACGTGTTCCCCGGCCTACACGTGCAGAAATGTGTTCTTTGGTATTGATTAGGTGTCAGGAAAGAAAATAAGACTTTGATCCCTGAAAAATTTTCTTATCAAATCACAGAATCAGAGAATTGACTTTGAGATGGCAATGACCTTGGGAATTATAGAGGGATGGCTAATAACGGAATGCTGGGGGTAGGGGCTTTTCTTTGCGGGATGGCTGAGCACCTGAACACCAGATTCCCCAACCAGGGTCTCATGCGATGCCTGCAGGGGCCAGGCCAACAAAACAGATCGAGGGGCCTGCCTGGGGTAGTCAACCCCACCTCCACCTGATCGGGCCTGCTGCGCAGACTTCACCCTGTGTCAGATCTTCCAATGCTCAAGACAGGACAGAAAGCCAGATCGTACAGGCATCTTCATGTTTTAAAATGGGGGAGGGGACCTGTGGGCTGCTTGAGCCCCCTAGGCTGCCAACATCATCTCTGACCCAGAAGACAGGCAGGCAACTCAAAGTAAGTGCAGCATATTCTCACTGGCCATTTGGATGAAGCCAGATTAACATGTGGAAATCCTGGTAAGATAATACAAACTAAGGTATTAAAAACAATAGTTATTTTTTTATTATAAAATTATAAGTGTAGCAGACAGTCAGGGACAAGATGAGCCTTGGGGGAGTCAAGGATATCAGCCACACATATTTTTTTTGTTGTTTTGCTCACTGCCCCCTAAAGAAATCCCAGACTCTGCTTTTACTCTTGATTTGGCCATGTGGATGACATAGGATCAAAACAGCAGCTTCCAAATGGTCCTCTCCGTGGATCGACCACACCCAGAGCCATGCAGGGAATGGCCGCCTACAGTCAGCAACAGGGCCAAGTCCAGCTCAGTGGACAGCTATTTTCAGAGAGTGACAGTGGATATTTTGGTCAGGGTTTGGCCAGTGGAAAAATGAACAAATCGGGTGGCATGTTAGTTTCTTATGGTTGTTTCTGACCACAAACTAAGTAGCTTAAAAGAACAAAAATTTACATTTTAGTAACATTTTTTAAAATTGATTTTAGAGAGGAAGGGTTACAGAGAGATAGAAACATCCATGAGAGAGAAACATCATCAATAGGCTGACTCCTGCATGACCCCTATTGGGGATTGAGCCTAAAATCTGGGCATATTCCCTGACCAGGAATCACACCGGCGACCTTTTGGTGCATGGGACGACGCTCAACCAACTGGGCCACATCAGCTAGGAAAAACAACAGAAGTTTAAGTGTACATAGTTCTGGAGGCCAGAAGTCCAAAATCAAGGTGTCAGCAGGGTTGTGCTCTCTTAATTCTATAGAAGTATCTCCCTCGCCTCCTGCAGCTTCCAGAGACTGCCGGCAGGCTTGGCCCTGGCCACATCTCTCTGCTCTATCTTCACATTACCTTCTCTGTGTGTCTTCTCTCACGAGGGACCTGAGATTGCGTTCAGGGCCCACTTAGGCAATTCAGGGTAAGCTCTCTCAAGATCCTTGACTTCCACAGGAAGTGTGAGACAACAGAAAATATGCATTGCTCTCTGCCCCCAGTTCCCAGCACAGAGCTCCCAAATCCTTTGCAGATGTCTAACTAATAAGAGCAAAGAGCGCTAGGAGCGTCTCTTGTTCTAATGAGGTCCCTCTGGGTGGCTCCTGGATAGGGGCTGGTCATCAGAAAGAGCAAGTCAGGATTAGAAGCGTAAAATTTTCAGCTCTGCCCCCATTCTCCAGAGAGGGGAAGGGGGCTAAAAATTGAGTCAATAATAATTAACCATCTATCTACATGAGAAAGTCTCCACAAATACCCCATTTGGGATTTGGAGAGCTCACAGGATGACGACCCCTTCCACACTCCAGCTTTAGCAGACTGGAGGCTGCGGCACCCCTGTAGGACCAGGACCCCTCATCTTGTACTGGAGGTGACAGTCAACTGCTTTAAGACTGTTCACAACTAAATTCCACTACAATTCTACACACACAATTGCACACAAAGTTTAGTCCTGACCTATGAGACTAAGAACACATCATCCCACCATGTGCATGAAAACACACTAAACTTTCGTTTGAGATTGTAACAGTGTGGAAGTAGGGCAGGAGCCCCTCCAGGGCCAGGTGAAGTGCAGAGTCCAGAGCCAGGCACAGGTACCAGAGAGGCTGACGTTGACACGTCCCCTGGTACCAGGCAGCCACCATGAACTAAACACTGGCACCATAAGCCCTGAAGTTTGCAAGACCGAGAGAGTTCAGAGTTCACACACGCCTTGAAACGAGTGGGCATAATGTAGATGTGCCATGTACAGTTTTGCTTTGATTTTTTTATAAAAAAAATTTAAAAACTATTTAATGATTAATAGACAATTTTCTCAACATTTAATGATTAGACATTAAGAAAAAAATAGAACATATCAGTAAAATTCTAAATGGAAATAAGAGAGGAGAGATCCATCTGTCCGTGAACCTATGTCTTAAGTATATATGGAAAGAAATACCATTCTGCTACTTTTCTGAACTATGTACGTAATCTGAGACCACGGTATTGAAATTCAGCAGACACAGACTCTACCTGGGATAGGACATTGTTAGAAAGCAGACACCTGATTCGACAAACACATCCCAAGTCATTTTGCTGTAGATGCTAAAGGAATCACACCTGGGCAAACCTATTCATAACAGGACATAATTAGGCATTTTAATTTATTTTAAACATACCCTTAATTTGGAGGGTCCCTGATTTGATTTTACTCCCCTCAAACACTGCTTTGAAATCCTTTAACCTCTTTACTCAGAATTGACATCCAAAACATTTAGAGAGAAAAAATATGTAAACCTCTTTATTCATTTGAAGTACATCTAGCATACCTTAATTAATAGAACTGAGAATTAATGAACATGTGGTGCAATACTCTTCAACCTTGAATTCTGACCTAATAAAAACCTGTGTGGTGCCCTGGCCCGGTAGCTCAGATAGTTGGAGTGTCATCTCATGCACCAAAAGATTGTGGGTTCGATCCCTGGTCAGGGCGTGTACTGGAGGCAACCATATTTCTCTCTCACATGGATGTCTCTCTCTCTCTCTCTGTCCCTTCTTCTCTCTAAAATCAAATCAAATAAAAAAAAAAAAGCACATATCCTTGGATGAGGATTAAAACAACAACAACAACAAAAAGTCTCCTATTGAAAAAACAAACAAATAAGAAAAACTTATGTGGGAAAGCTCAGACTATAACTTTCTCTGATTCTCCTCCAACTAGAAGTAGTACTTTGTTCTTGTGAATTTATAATTCTCCTCTAATATTTCACAGTGAGGCGTACATTTGTGAATGTCAGCTGCCTCGCTGGACTACATCTTTCAGAAGCAAGCCCTGGCATTCACCATCTTTATGTGCCCATCCTCAGAACATTACCCTAAACAAGGTGGTTATAAAATAAAAGTTAAATGAGTTAAACTGAATGGAAAGTGTGTATGTTCTTTTTAATATCAGAATAACTACATACTTCATTATATGGGTATATGTGTGTGTTTTAAAAATCTATTTAAGTCTACCAGTTTGGTTCTAGAAAGAAAATGTCTTCTGAAAAAGCGAGGGGAAGTAAAAATCTATCCAGGATATTGCCAACTTCTGAAAAATAATGAAGGTTAACATGGAAGGGCATCTGATCTTAGGCATCTAAGTGTAATCAGACAGCAACAAAAATAAGTTCCTTTACCAAAGGGAATTGAAATGAGACACTTTGAATAGTTGGGCTGGTCTACTTTGCACACTCATGCTACACGAACAACATCACTGGTTACATGCAATTTCTCTATTTCTCCAGGCCATATAAAATTAATTAACAGTTATTGAATTTTCTCCTGGATAACTTCTGGGCTATTCTTTCAAATTTGGAGTAGATAAGAGGTTCAGAATGGCCCGAGTGCAATGACAAATGACAACTTATGCAAAAGCAACATCCTAAGAATAGTGATGATTTTATAAATTCCCAAAAGGATACTTGCATATCAGATTCTTCAATGCAATGCAAATGCACACTCCACATGTTCTGACTATGAAATTTTGAAAAGGAAATGCTTTTAACCTCTCTCTGAGTCGCTTTGGAACTAAAGTTGGGAAAAGAAAAGGCAAACCGAGTAAGGAGGGTGAAGGCTCAGTAAGACAGCTCTCAGAAAATCATGACTTCTCTCTATAATAAATCACAGACTAAGAAACCACAGAGTCAGTCCTAGCATGGGGATGAATGATTGCCCACTGATGCAAACAAGAACTGACGATGACCGTTTCAGCTAAAAGCCTGGTCAGGATGGTGTTAATAGCAGAAGTTTCACAAGTAGTTTTCCTTAATTACATAAACTGCAAGAATATTCATATCAGAAATTTTTCCTACTACCCACATATATTCAATAGATATTTTAAATGATACATTTATATAAGCGAGATATATAAAATATATGTATATAGCACTGAAGTGGTCATTATTCTGAGGTATATGAACTGAAATTGTTTTTCTGAGTTGAGGTTTAATAGTTCCATTTGAGAAAAGGTTGCCTTGTTTCATCTGCTAAATGAAGTCCTATAAAATTACATGAGACAAAATATACACCTCAGGAAAGAACCAGCTTGATCAAACATTTGACCAACGCACTCAGCAGTGAGCATACACAAGTCCTTTGCTCTGTATTGATTCAAACTGCAAACATTGACTCTTCTAAATAGGACATTCTCAGCCTCATAAGAGGGAAATAAGCAACACCCTAATGTGCATTCTTTGTAAAATAAAGGAGGAAACTTAGGTTTGCATAAGAGTGTTTTTTTCTAATCAAAATTCTCATTTAGCATTATTTTTATTGCAGTTTAAATTCTGTGAATGACACAACAAGCAACATCATATACACCATTGATGTGCCTGTGTTTTTATGACATGCTTGACAATTTGATCAAAACATCATCTGGTAATTAAATCCGTCAATTTTTATTATGTAAGGACTTGACTTAGATTTTATTACAAATCTCAATTTATAGCAAGGTGTTTTTCCACCGATTTTCAAGTTTTCACATGTATTCAACAGTTCATAAGACAAGAAAATTGTAAGGTCCAGAAAGCAGCTCGCCTGTGCCTGGCAAACAGAGTGAGCATTTAGTAAGTGCTTGGTGTGTCACCAGCGGCCACTGCTGTATAATGGAACAAAAGTGTCGGGGTGGGAGGAGGTGATACAGGCAGATGGTAGATTTCTTTCTGAGCCAACAGTGATTTGAGATGTTCTTGCAAAAGAAGAGTGAACCGACCGCCATTAAAATAATTTCCTCATGAAGCCAAATAATTTTTTAGTGAGAAATAAGTATATAGAATTGTTCTTTATATATAGAATTGTTCTTTAAAATATCTCTGTTCTTTAAAATATCATTGGACCTGACAAACTTACACCTCTTTTTTAAAATCTCTGTTGTTGGGAATATTACAGATGTTGTCCCCATTCTGCCCCCCTTCACCGGATTCCCACCCCACCCTAGGCCTTCACCACCCTATTGTCTGGGAGATAATTATGCTAAGCAAAATCAGTCAGTCAGAGAAAGACAAATATCACATGATCTCACTTATATATGGAATCTCATGAACAAAATAAACTGATGAATAAAATAGAACCAGAAGAATGGAAACATGGAACAGACTGAGGAATCTCAGAGGGAATGAGGGAGAGGGGACAGGAAGAGATTAACCAAAGAACTTACATGCATATATATATTGCCCATGGAAATTTACACCTCTTTTGAAATTGCTTTTATATTAGCATTCTAAAATTTTGATTTATAAGAAGAAGAGTATATTACCCTATAAACTGGTCTAGATGCCTTTTCTTATTTCCCATAATTAAGGATTCATAGTAATTAAAGACTCATAGATTCAACCATGTTGGGATGATGTTTTAGAGTTATTATTTAATTTAACTGCAATTACATAGATAAATAAAAACCAGCATTTATTTTAGGGTGGCCTAGTCTACCTAATTCACTTTGATGTCATTATTCTTTTGCATTGAAGAGATCCTAGATTTTATATAGATAAAAACGCTTCCATAGAATCATCAAATATGTCAAAAAACTCTAAAGAATTGCATCTGATAGGGTCAAGCTTAATTTTCCTGAAAAAACAAACAAACAAACCTTCCATTAAGGTAAAAATAAGATTATGGTTGTTTACATGAACTATTTTTTCTGATTTTCTGTATTCCTAATGCTCTGGCATCTGAGTCCTTGCTGACCCGGAGAGACTGCCCCTCTGAGGGGTGTCTAATGCCTATAGATAGCAAACGCCTACCCTTTTGAGTAAGCGTGATTTCCTATGCAAACCAACCAAAGCACGTGCCATCCTCCTAACCACCTCCCCACCTGGTTCTCACACCCCAGGAAGCAATGTTCCTTCACCCTTGTCACCCAGGGCCAGGAACCAGACAGAGACAGCACCTCCCGCACAGCTCGCTGTCAGTTCTCCCCCTGCGTGCCCTGCCCCGCCTTTCCTGGGAAGTCACAGTAAAGCCTCCTGCCCACGTTCTCCTCTCTCTTCTCGTGCCTCCTGACTAAGCTGGGTGCTTCCTCCGGTCCATGCACAGCACACACACCTCCTGTTTCTGGGATCTGTGAGCACAGAAAGGCTTTCTCTCACAACATTCATTTCTGCATCTGCCTGTCTGACCATACTTCACGCAAACAAATCCCAGGCACATTCTAGAACACCACTTCATTATGTAATTGAACACAACATCCTCTGAGAAACACAAATGTTAAAAGTGAGAGACACAATACCCCTACATCAAGGAAAGACCTCCAGGTGTTCAGTGGCGGGGTCCAGATTCATGCAGTAGGCATCAGCAGAAGCTGGGACAGAACCTGGGGCTGGCCTCTACAGTAACCGTGTGGAAAGCTCGCCTTCTCGTGGTGGCCTTTCCCCACTGAGGTCCATCGGGATTGAATGGAGAATCCTAGAGAACCCGGATAATGTTTCTGTTTGGGGTCTAACGTTTTACGTCACACATTAGTCTGTGAAGAAGAGTTAGAACAGTTTGCCATGGAACTAATTTAACTTTTGGCAGATAAATAGACAAGAAGAGTTTAAAAAGACCCGAGTTTAATCAGAGCTGGGTATTTACACTCCTGTTTACTCATTCCATAATTAACTCTGGCTTCTTTATGAATGAATACATGATATACTGTGTCAAACACTTCCTCGAACTTTTCTAGTACTTACAGATGAAAAAAGTGCAATTTAACACATAAAATTTGTCTGACAGTAGTATCTAATTGTTGCACAAGAAATAACATTGTACACTCAGAAAGACTGCTAACTACCTACAGCTTCTCACACGATGCCTAGCTCAGAACAGATATGTAAAAAACACTGCCCTTTACTTCTCCTATCAACCTTTGAGGGCAAGGATATGATCTCATATTATATTCGCCTGTGGATGTCCTTGAATTCTCCCCAGGTCAATGCCGAGCACACAGGTTGGAATTCTATACTAGTTTTCTTGACTGGCTGAAAGATAGGTTGATTCAATTGTTCCTACATTAGTATGTTTGAAATAATACATAAAGATGTAGTCCTGTCCAAATGGATTATTAAATCTCATTAAGGATTCCAAAGCTATGGAAGAGTGAGCCTAGAAACCGCCCCCCACACATATGAAAACTTGGTATTTGACAGAATGTCATTGCAGACCAATGAGAAGAAGATAGGCTATTCAATAAATGGTATTGAGAAATTGTTCATCCATGATTAGATATCACCTCACACCAGACACAGGATCGATATTTAGAGTATAAGGTAATAAAATATCTTTGTAAATCTGGGGTAGAAAACATTCCTTCAACAGGACTCCAAGAGTACAAATAATGAACAAAAGTCTAATAAATATAACCACATTAAAATAAAATATTCTGGCCCTGGTAGGTTTGGCTCAGTGGTTGGAGCGTCGGCCTGTGGACCAGAGTCCCGGGTTCAGTTTCCACTAGGGGCACGTACCCCTCCCAAAATAAATAAATAAATAAATAAATAAATAAATAAATAAATAAATAAATAAATAAATAAATAAATAAAAAATATTCTGTTCATCAAAACACATACATAAAAATGGGAAAAGATAGGCCACAGAGTAAAAGAAGGTATTTGCAATGTAGATAGTCTGAAAGGATTGGTAGCCCCTAAATCAACAAGAAGACACACACCACAATGGAAATTTAAGCAAAGCCAATGACTGGGGACTTCACAGAAGAGGGATTTTATGTAAGTGCACCATAAATGTGCAAAAAGATGCTCAGTTCCATTAGTAATGGGTAAATTCACATTAAAACCACAATGAGTATGATTTCACAAACATAGCATTGACCAAGAAAATTAAATCTGGTAAAATCACAACTTGGCAGGATGTGGAGCTCTGGGAATTTAAAGCGCTCCCAGTGGGAGTGTAAATTTATGTAACCACTCTGCACAGAAATTTGGCAAGATCTGGTAAGGTAGAGAACGAGCATGCTAAGCAATCCAGCAATTTCACTCCCACCTACATATATGCCTCCGGAGAGGCTCTCGCACATGTGCTCAAGAAAATTCATAGCAGCACTTTTTGTAAGAGCCACAAATATAAATAACTGCAGCTCATCCATATAACAGAATACTACACAGCAGAAAAAATAAGTGTACTATCACATGGATAAATCGTACAAAATATTGAACCCAAAATGGGAAAATTGCAGAATACCTACACTATGTTACCACTTTTATGTTTTATGAAAGAAAAACATTGATAAGAACAGATAGTATTCTTGATCTTAGCCAAAAGTCCATTTATTTAACTGTTCAATTATTTATATCAGTATGGACTCATGTATATTTATTTTATTCTATGGGCTATAGTCCAATCGTATCACTTATTTATTGCTCCGTCTGATGCAGATTTTGCCACTAGGAGCGCCTTCTAGTGGCTCCTGTTCCCTCCAACGTGGCCCACCAGGTTTCAAACACTGCCTTGCTTTCTGGCACCACAAAATGTTTTAGATTCCATTTGTATTTTCTCTGCCTCAAATCTGGAACCAAACATTTTCCCAAGGATTCCTGATCCCTTTTATTGGAAAATGGTATTTAGAACTCAAGATCCAGGCAACAAGTTTGCTTGTTGTTGTCTGAATATTGTTTCTGGGCCCTTCCAGCCCACAGAGCTAGGAAATATATTTATGAATAATAACACAAGCACACACACATTTATATTTATTTCTATATCTATCCATAAGAAGCTTGTGGATATTTTTTTATTGGGGTAGTGTTAAATTAATAAATAATTTAGGGAGAACTTTAAATATTGTCATCATTGCCAATAACAAGTTAATTTCTTTTAATTTTATTTTTTGTATATTTAATGGGTGTGTAACAATTATCCTCATATGGAAAAAATACTATATATGAACTTGAGACCATAAATGTGTAGAAAGAGTAAACAATATTAATGGGATTAATAGACATTGAATTGAAGATTAGGTTAACTCTGAGATTGGACAGAGAATAAGATCAAGGAGAAACAGAGAGATGACTAGAATACTCTATTCTTGGTCTGGTGTTGAGAATATAAGTGTTCATTACATTATTCTTTATGTAATTTTGAATCAAAATATTATTGGATATTTTAAAACACCTAAATGAGAAAAATCATCAAATATATTTTCTTAAATAATTTTTCTAAAGATTTAAATTCTTTGAGAAAGTTTTAAATTCTTACAACAAATGAATGCTTCGAAAGTACAGCCCCTCGAATGGAGTTTTACATTTTACTGGAGAGAGAGAAACTACCTAGCCCTTAGGAATTGGTTAGAAATTATATAGGGACACTGGCAAAGGCCTGCACACTATTTACTTGCTTTCAGAACAAAGAGGAAAGGATTTCTGGAAGTGGAAACATCAGCATGAGCTTGCCGCAGAGGGGAGGGGACCTGGAGGTTTGGGAGACGCTGCTCAGTGGGTTGGAGTTGGTGTCAACTAGCAAGCACCCTTGCACCTGCCTAGCCTGTTGTTGGCTCCATCTCCACAATCCAAGGGAATGGATAGTTGGCATCTGACAATAACTCATGCCAAAGGAAAATTTCAAAGCGGTTTGCCCCTGTTTCATCTTCGGCACAGAGATGCACTTAAAGTGCGAGAGTCTGCGCCTGTCTGCAGTGAATTCAATTACCTTTGTTTCTGGCTACTTCAGCTGGCCATGATGACTGCAAAGTGTACTCTGCCCTCTCTTCTGGGCTAATTTTCATGCCTGCAAGTAAACTTGATGGGTTTGCCTTGTTTTTAACAATCCGAAGTTCTTTATTAAGGACCAAATTATAAACAGTGCTGTGTTAGGCATTTTCAAAACCTCCCTATAAACAGTCTCAGCAGCCTTTCCTACCCGACTCCCATGAAATTTAGTCCCTGCTCATGCCCAAACCACTGCTTTCTCATGAGTTTTTAATATTCATTAAGGCTGCCAAGATTGATGGTGATCCTTACAAGCTTTCCAATGAAGTGAATCCAATTTGTATATGTCTGAAAAGACAATGAAAAAACTGTCCTGGATTATGAACTCTCAAAGTACTTTTTCTATGGCTAACTGAAATGAGAACCTTAAAAAAATATCTGGTACCATTTTTCAAAATAATTATTTTGACTTTGAACATGAAACAACTCATCTACCCCACCCCCCTTTCAATCGCCTGCATAATAATGATGTAATTGCAGTTATAATTACAAAGGACTTCAACTCAATTTAATTTTAATTATTTAAAATTTGTAAACACTCCAGGAAAACCTCATTAAGCTGGCTGAGCCAGCTTGTTTGCAAGAGGGACCAAGGAGTAAGCATTTACAATTATTCACATTACAACATTCATTCACTCACACTAACCGTTCTGATTAACCAGTAATCACACTCATTTGAAGTGAGCAGCTCTGGCAAAGCTTGTTACAGCTTTTAAAAAATGATTTGAAAGCCGTGTATATAAATGAGCACACATTCACAAACCGCCGAACTTTGGCCTGCACGCACACTGGAGAGTGAGCAGAAAGATCTTCACAAAATGCACGCATTTTAAAATATCATTTGTAAAACTGATGATTCAGGTTTAAATGTTTTACTATAAGATTTATACTCAGACATTAAAAAGAAAGAAAGAAAGAAAGAAAGAAGGAAGGAAGGAAGGAAGGAAGGAAGGAAGGAAGGAAGGAAGGAAGGAAGGAAGAGAGAGAGAGAGAGAAAGAAAGAAAGGTGAGCCTAGTCAGTGGGGCTCAGTGGACTGAGTATCATCCCATGCACCAAGAGGTCACGGGTTTGATTCCCAGTCAGGGCACATGCCCAGGTTGTGGGCTCGATCCCCAGTGGGGGCTGTGCAGGAGGTGGCCAATTGATGTTTCTCTCTCTAAAATCAATAAAAACATATCTTTTAAAAAGATAAAATATTTCAATTTGTGACAAGATGAATCTTGAGGGTTTCATGCTAAGTGAAATAAGTCAGATGAAAAAGGACAAAAACCATATGATTTCACTCATATGGGGGATATAAAACAAAAAAGTAAAAGAACAAAACAAAAACAAATTCATAGATACAGACAACAGAATGGTGGCTACTAGAGAGGAAGGAGGGTAGGGGAGGGAAAATTGGGTAAAGGGGTCAAATATGTGGTGATGAAAGAAAACTAAACTATTGGTGTGATCACACAATAGAGTATATGGATATTGAATTATAAGTTGTACACGTGAAATTTATATAATGTTATTAACCAATGTTACCTAGTTTTAATAATAAAAAAAGACTGTGATTTGCACACCTTCCTCGATCACAGCACCTCATGGTGATGGTGACGTGAGGCTCAGAGTAAGTCAAGGGAAAGAGAACCTAAGACCTGGCACAAGGTGATTCAGGATGAAAGCGCCCTGTGTTGGAGCAGTGGAAAGAACACTGGGTCACACCTGCTGACTCCTGGCTCAAACGTAACCTGGGCTCTGAGTCTATCTCCTCGAAACAATCCAAACATGCAAACAGGTACAGCTACCTCACAGGGTCTGGGGGAGGAATAACTGATATATAGGAGGCGTGTGATACGTATAGTTCATAGTGCTGACGAGGTGAAGCGAAGGGATAATCTTCAGTTCCTAATCCACAGCTACTAACACTCTGGTGATCGATGTCTGAATATATTATAGCCAAAAAGAGCAGTCTTCAGAATCCATCACTGCTGGTTTATTTAATTATGAGAATTATAGTAACAAGCGAATGAAGGCTGTGCGTATTACATAAAGGCCGCATGTGGCTAATTTGCAGGATTAATAAAACATCCTATATGATGATAAATTCTCTGAATATTATGAGGTCTCCTGAATGAACATATTTATTAGGCAAATTAAAATCCCACCTGGTGCTATAACACTCATTTGGTCACATATTACCAGACTCGTTTTCATCTACTATTGAAATTTTGGCACTTCCAATAGAGACTTGATTAGAAACAGAGTAACGAAAATTATTATTACCTTTACAAAGGGGTTTTACATTCCTAAAATGATGTTAAGATGCAGTGTTTCAGCTTGTCCCTACCACAACCAATAGATTTGGAGCACAGGCAGGTTTTACACAGGGCACCTAAGTGACCAGGGGTCCCGAGGTGTAAGTGGTGGGAAGGCTAACTGGATTGTTCTACTTCCCTCTGTTTAGAACAAACTGACACAGAACATATGGACTTGCTCTTCCCTGTTGGAGACCCTCATCCACTCAGCTCCACCATCAAGCCTTCTGCTGGTAGTTACAGGGCTCCAGGATATCTGGTCAGTTGACCTAAATCCTGGATTATCTTTCAATGTCTGACTCAAGGAAGCCTTATCGTGAACTCTGGTGGAATAACCATCATGCCCAACGCCTGAACTAGTGCTAAAGACAAAAGGCGTATAGACGCGAACTGCTCCAAGAAGTTCTGATAGAATGGAGACCAAGAACTATCCGTAAGTAGGCAACTGTGTGTTCAGTCCGACGTGCTAAGACCCATCAAGAAAAGACAGATCATCACATATTCCACTGAGCTGAGGAGGGAAGGGGGTGGCCATCACCTGTGGTGCTGACTTCTCCTGTCTCTGACCACCCATTGCTTTTATCAGTGATTCACAACTCAGCATCGGATGGGTTTCTTACAGCTTCTCCAATGCTCTTTACAGCTCCCCAGTTGGCATATGAGGCACTTGAGGGAGAGACTGGGTGTCATTCTTCTTGAGGGTTCCCACAGCACTTGGCCAAGTCTTGGTTACAAAGCCAGGGCTGGAGAGAAGTGGATTACTTGACTGTGGCTAGAAGATTCAGTGGGCAGGGAGGGAAAATGGTGAAAGAGAGCCCTGTGAGCAGGCAACTTTTTAGAAAAAGGAAGGAATAAGAATGGTATCCTGGTAAGAGAAAAAGATGGTTTTATGTGAGGAAGTTTATTTCGGTAGGAAAAAAATAAAGAAATGAGCAACCTTTGCACCATTTAAAATCTGAATTCCACAGGCTAATATAAAGTAATCTGTCCTTTTTGTAAAATGAAAACCACCAAAAGATAATAACACACTTTGTACTAAATCTATTTGGAGAAGGAAAAACAAAATTTTCTCCATTTGCTTCAATTCAGCCTAGAATATAATACACAAAATTGTAATTCAGAGCACATTGTCTATGCTGCCATTTATTTGCTGAAACATTAGTCCAGGAGTATTTTTCTACATTTTCATATTAAAATATGTCCCTGAAAAATCATACGTACATTCTCAGGGGAATTGGTCTACACCAGGTCTGTAAGATGTTGACTAACTGTTTGAGTGATGGACTAAGCAAAAGGTCACCTAGATTCTTCATTTATTACCAAACAGCCTTTGATAATTGAAAATATTTGTTAACCTTTCTTTGTCTCAATTTTATCACCAAAGAGAAGGAGGATGAAGGCGCTGGCTTTGAAGTGGATGTGTGGCCGCACACATTTATGAGATTCTTTGATATCCTCGGATGGAAATGCTATCGGAATCATTAAAATTCAGTGAACCTTGGGAATTTGAATCCTTTAATACACTAAAGGTAAAGTAATCAGATTAATGGATTTTTTCCCCTTAGTTAATCTTGTCAAGAGTCTGAGCTGTTCAAGATCAGTTGTTTTCCACTTTGCTCTTGAAGTGAAAACTGATTTGAGACTTGAGCAGAGAAACAGAAGCCGCTTTCCTAATACCCTGTGTGGTCCTCGGAGAGTACAGCTGATCCAGGGTTACGTTTATTCTTTAACTAATTAAACTCTTTTTTCTTTAATTAAGCAGTCCTAATGACCTTACTTTTTATAGACTGGCTTCACTACCATCAAAATACATTTCTTGTATTTATCACAGAGTTGGTGAGTGATGACCAAAAAAGTCTTAAGAAATGACTTTGACCAGATGAAACCTTTAGTTAAAGGGTAGTCAGTGAGGAAAGTGGACGGAAAGCGGCTGGTGTTGTCCCAAGGCTGAACTGGTCAAAACTCAGCCTCAGAGCTACGTAAATGGGTGAACGGGTGCTGGGCTCGGCAAGTCCTGGGGACCATGGAGGCAATGCCCAAGCCAGGCCTGCAACAAGTCCTTACGCTGCACACCTCAAAGCATTAAAGAGACTGGATGTGTTGATTAAGGCCCAGGACAAAACTGTCATCGTTATTTTATGTGCTGTAAATATAGAAAAGAACAAACCCATCAGTTACCCCTAAGGTGATTTAATTGTGCTTTAAAATATTCAAATACATCTCCCCTAAGTTAGCACTAGAATGTTTTGAGCATGGGGACAAAACATGGTAGGTTTTCAGTATGTATTTGCAGAATGCTATATGGATGAACGAATGAGAGAATACGTTAAGGAATAAATCAAGTCAATAAATGATATTGACCTGATTTAATATCCTCGCTTTGTAGATGAGAAAGGTGAGGTCTAGACAGATGAAATGAAATACCTAAGCTCACACGTGTATATTTTTTTCAACAAACCTTTACTAAAGGCTTAACAGGTGCCAAGACAACTGGGGCTATAAAGATAAAACTGCCTTTTCCCTGTGCAAGCGAGAACATTCTCCTGGAGTGTTTCCAACAACATATTTATCATTGACTTTCATAAGCTGTAAGTTAAGTTTCCAGGTTCCCAAGTCAGAGGCTTGAAAAACCTTGCTTTTACTTTTCATCATTGATAAAATAGACCATTAAACCAACTCAGTCTCTTCCACAGTAACCAAATTAGGATTTGATATACTAACCATGGACCAGAAACCCCACCTGGAGCCAGGCTACAACTACCACAGCATTCTGACTCCAAAGCCGACAGACGGCAGTCGGGATGGGGACAAAGGGCTGGTTTCCCTTCTTTCGAGGAAGGGATATTAAGGAGAGAGCTGGGGATGGGCAAGGGCAGTGATAAATGGAGGGTTTGCTGTAAAAAGCATTTACATTGGTACTTCAATAAAATAATCTGTTTCATTCCTTAAATGGATGAACAATTAATGTAAAACATTCAAGGCAAGTATGTTAAATCAAGCTTCCTTGAAAGAGTGGAAGACAAGTTGCAAGAAGGCAGTGATTAAACAGAGTGTCAGGGAGAAATAGTGTAACCAAAATCACGACTGCAAGGATGTTTTGGCATGCTCCCTGGGATGGAGAGGGAGAGACGGGAAGAACGCCTTGTTGGAAAAAGAGAAAAGAGGAAAGGGAAAAAGCAGTATTCTGGAGATAAATTTTAGTTCCACCTGGGCTATAATTTTCCTAATGACAAAACAAACTGCCTGCTGGCCCTGTCTTCATTTGGTTAGCTGGTAAATCATCCCTCACAACTCTTTGTCTGCTTCAGTCCTAGGAGAGGTTTGATCCTGGGGTGGCCAAGTCCAACAATCTATTCTTTCCCGGGCTATCGTTTCCATGACAGAAATAACACCGTCCAGAAAGGAAGACGGCATCTGCTTAGAGAGGAATTTGACTCCTGGCTGGAAGTTTGCCATCCCTAGTCTAGGTACCCAAGATCCTCGAGAAAATCAAATGCTTTGGTCAAGTGGCAAATAATAACTTGTATTCTAGGATGGCGCTTGCTACCTACCTGCCCGCTATGCTGATCACAACTCTACTTTCAGACTGTTTAAATTCTTAAATTCTAAATATAAATTCTGTATATATCTTTTCTTTATATATATAAATACTTTTTAATTCTCAAATTATTTATATATAATTTTTAATTCTTTCTATCTATCTATCTATCTAATCCTTTATATATATATTTATTGATTTTAGAGAGAGAGGAAGGGAGAGGGAGAGAGAGTGAGAAACATCCATCAGCCGTCTCCTGCACATCACGTCCTGGGGATCCTGCCTGCAACCTGGGCCTGTGCCCTGACTGGGAGTGGACCCAGCGACCTCTTGGTGCATGGGACAACACTCAACCAACTGAGACACACTGGCCAGGACTTCTTTCAGACTCTTGATTCAACAATGAAACTTTTCCCCCCTGAAATATAGCTTGGTTATGGAAATAAAAATTTAATTAGATAAATTAGCAAAGGGACCTTCAAAAACATCAAAGGTAAACTTTCTTTACTCCTTTAATCCTACTGTACCATACATGGCCATACAAATCGGCACTAGTTTAGCCTGTTTCCCTTATGAGTTACACTTTGGCAGATTTCCATTTTATTTTTTCAAATCTAAGTTGCTTACAGGCTGAGATTTCGAAGCAAGCTCCCGTTCCTGGTGTCTTTGTGTAACTTTGGTTTTAGTTACTAAGGAAACACTTCTTTGCCATGCTATACTGTAAATCCTTTAACTATTCTGTCTCTTAATTCTTAAATAATCCATTTAAACTGCAAAAGCAAAAACTCTAAGAGCATTCCATAGAACACGTAGCTTGCAACTTGATATATGAAAAAAAGCCTATATATAATTTAACCTCAAAATCATATTAATTGCCATTGGGAATTATAATTCAAGTACTCCACGCAGGGTAAATAGATGGCTAGAGGCAGTATCTGCCAGAGAGATAAAGCCAGCACACGCATCACGATCCTGCAGTTTCACCAGAGTAAAGGAAGATGGCAAAGGAAGAGGCTGGTATGAAGTTTAAGGCTGAAACTATCTGAGCTTGCCAGAAAATGCAGGCAGAATTTAATTTCCCACTAATTCTAAAACACTTTATTCCAAAATGTTTACTCAGAGTGTGATTATTCCTTCCCCAAACATTGACTTGAGATCATACCTTGTTCAAGAAGCTATTTGGAATACAATACATTATATCTTCTGCCCCAGAGAGGAGAAAGCATATACAGAAATAACCACAGAACAAAAGTAAAATATGCTAAGGGCCAATAACGACATAATGTGCTATGAGAGATGGGTAGGAGTTTATTGCTGCTGGGGTGTTGGGAGAAGCCCTAATGTAAAGAGAGACATTTGTGCGGGCCCTGTTACCAGCAGAACATCCAAGACAGTGGCTATGAGAACATACACTTGAGGACACAGGGCAAAAACTGGTTGTGCTGCCCAGTGTTTACACAATATCCAGCTGGCCAGTGTCCTGGGGGAGGTGGACAGAGTGAAGCCACAAACAGGCCAAGGAATTTGAGTTTTGAATTTCAATACATTGGTGATGGGGAGAGTTTAAAGTGTTTCTAGTTGGGCTGGAGATATAAAATAGTTCAGAGAGGAAATTCAAAACTAGAAAGTATACTATTCTTTGCAAGGTAGAATGACATAGTCCCACTCCTATCAAATGCAACTTGGGATCCCAGCAATGAAGTGTCCACTCAGCCACCATGACTCACCATTCAGCAAAATCACGAGTCACCACACTGACATTTACTAAGGCTTTTGTCTGTAAGTAGGCAGGCATTTTTATTTCATCACATAAAATTAAAGACGAGATGAAAAGTGCCTACAAAAACATCTCAATTAAAACATTAAATTTACACATTTTTTTCTATAAGGCCCTTTAATCATCTCCAGAGACCTACCCCCTGAAAGTCTATTTTGAAAATTCTGCTTTGATTGGGGTCAATCATGATGAATCAGAGAATTTTGTGGGGAGATGGGAGCAAGGAGCAGTGTTATCACAAAGGATCAAATTAAGGGAAGGTGGTTCTCATTTAAAAGTCCAGGGTTGGTATCAATATGGGGGTATCTACAGATCCAAGGGGGAAGGGGGACCCTTCACCCTTATGATCCAATCACCCAGAAAGAGAAACCGGAATAAGTCATCCAACCAAAAACGGGGAAAACAGATATTAAATGTGATACACAGAGTGAAAAACAGAAGACTGGGTCTCGTTTCAAATAACAGCAAATAGCCTGAGGCAGTTCATTTCATCTCAAAGCACAGAATGGAACAGGTCAGCCTTACTGAAAAGGCCAGGCAATGGTACGTTACATGACACCAGATTATTTAAACAGTATAGAATAAATATGCCAGTTTATATCAGTTCAAACAAAAAGTATTAATGTCAAAATAAAACAAAACAGATGTAATGGCTGTAGTCAATTTAAGCGCAGAAACACATACACAGAGGATGAAGTGATAATGATGGGTGACACACGGCACTATTTAGTCTATGTACCCGTTATTCTCTCTTCAGGTCTCATTATTCCAGCCAGAGGCAGAGCAGTGGGAAAGCATAACTCCCAGCAATGGCACCTGTCCTTTTGATGAGGAATTCCAAAGTGCAGCTGGCCTTTTTGGTGAGATCTCTGAGTTTTCCATCTGGCCAGCATGCTCTTGAGGTTTGCCTGCTTCCCTTAGGGGGTATTTATTTTACCTTGAGCTTTAATTATGAGAATAGTAAATGCTTTCTTCTAAGGTTTCCTGCAACAGTTATTAAGAGACTATTATGCAATAGATATAGACATAATACATACATACATACATACCTACATACATACATACTAATCCCTTTGTCCATCTCTCAGTCTGTCTCTCGCTCCCTATTTTCCTAATTTTACCACTTGGTCAGATCACTCTCGAATCTCCAGAATTAACCTATGTCTAGGAAGGAGAATTACATGACTGAATTTCCTATCTGATGTGGATGCTCTCATCTATATCATTTTCTCTATGTTCTCCATCTGGAATATATGTACGCTTTTCTATGACTATCCAGAACCTCTCTATCCCTCAATGACCAGCTCAAATCTGGCCTCTTCATGGAAACTTCCTCAAAGGCACTAAATATCTCCTCCTGAATTCCAACACTCATTATCTCCACTGTAGTAATTTGGTCCTTCATTATAACCAATTATATGTGACTTTCGAATTGTTCCATTATGTAATTCCATATTCTCCTATAACTCACCATTGCACTGAGAATGGTATATAATAGTCATCCAATAATACACATTGATAAACTCTAAAATTTCTTTTTTTTTTAAATTAAGGGCTAGGGAAAAAAAACTGATTTCTTCTCTTATATACTAAATCTTAAGATGTTTATCTATATGGCTTTTCATTTTCAGCAAAGATTTGTGCCAATTACATACGAAATATTAAATGACTCTTGATGTGGAAATTGTGCTTAATTTGATCATGGTAGTTAAAGACAATATGACTCCTTTTATTCTTTAAGTCAACAAGCATATATTAAATGTATGGATGACAAGCAAGAAATTTTTCCCTCCAATTGTCTTACAGGCACAAGATAAGTGTGTACATTTGACAACACTATAACATTTTTTAAGAAGATTCTTCTTTCAGGCAATTTTGTTTAAAACTTTTTACCATTGTGCTTAGGAAGCTGTGGCTCTGAAGCTGAAGAATTTCAGGAATGATTGCTTTTATATGTGCAGCTTCTTAAACATGACAGTGAAGGGAAAAAGGGAAACTCCCCTCATCAAATCAGCTGACTTAATCTGGTGATTATCAGGACCACGGACAGATACTGCGGCCAGAGAACCCTCCCCTCCCAGGACACAGAATGAGATGCCAAAATAAACTCCAAATAAATGCGTAACAAAGCACATTCGGACCTTCCAAGACGTTAATGTGACTTAAAAAAAAAAAATCATCCCAAGTGCTGAATAAGCTAGTGAAGATAAGGAATTACACTTAATAGCATACATTTTAAAAATCAAAATTGTGATATGATTGTAAAGGCTTGCATATATACTGGCAAGTTCTTTTCTTTCATAACGACACACATCACACACAAAGTAGCAGGTGGTAGGTGTGCTCTGGGAAAGAAAAATATTAAAGTTTCATAAAAGGTCCTTTGGGAGAGTTGATTTCAAAAGGCAGTGCTATAGAATACACCTATCATGACACATTGCTGCAGACCAGTGATTTTCAACGGGTGTGCTGCAAGAAAATTGTAAACACACAATACCTGACTGTTTAGTCAGGGGCACTGACCTCACTTCCTTTAGATTGTCAAATGAAAAAATGACTTCAGCCAACACAACAACAGCCATCCAGTGTGACTGGCCTGTCTTGAACCATAAATATATAAGTCATGTAACAGATGCATCTCATTGGTAACGTCACATAATAAGGTTGCATCTGACTGGTTAATTCTTGGTACCAGAAATTCTTACATACAAGTATAGGCACCTGGTTTTTTAAAAAGTCACTTTGGAGTAAAAAGGGTAGGTAATTACTATTATTATTTTTGGTAAATCAATCAAAATTATACCTATTTTTTGTCAGATCATCAAAAAATATATTATTTTGGTGTGCCACAGAATTTTAGTAATTAGTATGTATGCTATGAGATGAAAAAGGATGAAAATTGCTGCTGTAGACAGAAAAAAAATCAATGAATACACCTATCACGACAGGTTACTATAGAGCAAAAAGTCAGCTTATTCAAAATTCCAGATACCACCAAGTATAAACACCACTGAAGAAAAATTGTTCTGAGTCAATATATTTTATAGTTGCATGTTCATGTATGCATTTTTGTGGACTAGACTGATCAAAATATAAGAGGCTATCTTCCATTCCATTTTCTAGCTGTCCCTGAAATCCACTCTGCTGCCAACTCTAATCCTGCCCCCATTTTTATTTAAAAGCCATCAGAGTCTGAAGTGGTGAAACTGAATAAAGATTTCAAACACTGGCCAATTTTCCTTTCTTCTCACCTATGAAGATAAACGTGCACACAGCGGTAAGGAACATAAGCTTCGCCGGGTGTGCACGAGAAGAAGAGGTATCACTCTTCTCTTTGGGGAGAACTGAAGATTTAGTAGGAGGCAGCATATTGGGCAGCCTTCTGAATAGCTTATAATTTCTTTTGTGACACTCTCTTTCCCCTGTGCTTTCATCATCCAGGCTTCTGTCTGCTCTCTTTGCTGGATTCAGAGATTGCTCATAAGCCTGATGCTGGACTCATCCGGAGAAAACTATGGGGGCTGCCTGCATTCTTGCCTGTGAAATTACAACCAAGAGAAACTGCACCTGTAACAACCACTGGAAAGGGAAAAATCAAAACCAGCTTCCACGTCCATAAATGCTAAAATATTCAAGAAAATTGTTTCTTTTTTAAAAATTTGCTTCATTAATAGACTGTTAAGAAATTAGATATGAGATTAGATTAGATTAGATTAGATTAGATTAGATTAGATTAGATTAGATTAGATTCAACTTCGACCAATGCGTTTGGGCCTTTTGCCAGGCATTGCACTTGAAGCAGTCATATGTGTTATCTCATTAATCCTGAAACCCTCTGTAAGAGAGAGCTTCTCTCTACTTCATAGCTAAGGACACTGAGTCTCAGAGAAGCGAATCTTCTCTAAGAAGATTCAGGACCTCGATGAGGAGCAGAGATAGGACTTGAGCTGGGCTTTTGGCAGTAACAGAGGATAGAACTATAAAAGCAGTTGTTTGCTATAACCTCCAAATCTCTTCTTGAATTTGTTGGGGAATATGAAAATGAAGAAGGAGGAAAAAAGAGGTGAGTTCTCAGAGGAAGAAAGAAATGAGGCTCATAACTAATCCAAGTCTTTCTTCCCTTACAGGACTGTGCCTTTACTATTAGTGCCTGGTGGCTGCTGGGCCACTCAGGGCTGTTCCTTCTTAAACAAACAGAGATAAAACCCTCACCACCTAAATACCATTCTCTGTTCTCCAAAGATCAGGTGTCACTGAAAACTAACAGACCAGTGTATCATGCCTGCTGGTTCTTTGGTAAGTTCATATGAATAATATACCTTAACTCACACCTGCCATGCAACATATCATTCATATCTCGCTGTGCTTCAGTTTTCAGAACTTTTCTGATAAATACTAAGATAGAACGTGAATAATCCTAGAATTGGAATAAGCCAAGTCTTATAAATGAACCCTAGTAGGTTCTATGCTTTTGTAAAGAATTATAATGGCTAGGGCAAACCGTGAAAAAGACTAAAAGGCCAATTATTTACACTTGGTGTTATTTTGAGCTCTAGTTAAAAAGGAAAAAGAGACCAAAGAAAAAAGAGACCATCCAAAGCCTGGCCCTCTATCTCCTGGCAAATGAGAAATGAGTCAATGCCTCTGTCAACATACAGCGGGTCAGTTAAGTGTATTATGCAGATTTGCAGTACAGATACTGAACAGTATTTTCAAAAGAATAGTATAATGAGCATGACTCAAGTGCCCGGAATAAAAGTACAAAAGCACCACCTGAAATATGAAGACTCAACATTATCTTGAGGAAGTAAATACTTCTATGTCCTTCAAAGGAGCGCCTCCATAATTGTGAAAAACAAAGCAAATTCTTCAGGTAGAAGAAATTCCGGAATCGGTCTCCTCCTCTTTGCAGAGGTACTTAGGTATGTGATCTGGGGGTTAACTTGAGATACCTTTAAGAGTGAGGCTATAGATTTATAATATAGTTAATAGATAGTTCACATTTAATTTTATTTCTGCTGAGATTAATGTTCTGCCAACTTAGATGAACTAAAATGCTCTGTGAAATCATTTTCTTCATGAATCAATCTTTATAGTTCATTTGCTTATGAGGTTTATACAGAAATCCTTAAAAACCCAAAGAATGTTCAGTAAAAAGCACCCATAATTTGATTCACATAGAAGAAAAAAATAACAAGACTATATTATCAGTATATTTATGGCTAAATAACAGAGTAAGAATTTGAGAATGTTGGACACATTATAATTGTTCTCTTCTCCTGGTCTGCTCTCCTGGGCACTCTCCTACTTCAAAGTAGAAAATATTAGAACAGGCAGGCAAGACCCAGCTCCCATGAAGGCCCTCGCTGCACCTATTATTCCAGACAGCAAAGCAAGGTTAATGCAGTCTCAAGAGAGACATCAGACTGACTGCAGATTAATTAATCACAGCAGGAAGAAGCCGAGTTGCCAGGGATGTTGCTAAGTTGCCCCCATAGAATGGACTGAGAGTCACTTAACTTCCTTAGCAATGAAACGGAGATGTGATTCCAAGTGTCAAACTTGGGATTTATAATCAATAATTCTATTGTCAGATCATTTACAACAATTGTGTTTATTCAGCTGGCACGGACAGGAAGCTCCATTTATTATCTCGGAGCTGTTCGAAGTTACATACACGCTGCCAACGTGCATTTGTACGTGCCGGATCCACCCGCAGTTTCTCTCTTTCTGAGAGGCAGGGTTCACGTCGTTTACCAAGGAGTCTGACCAGATCATAAATCAAGGGGAAGCAACTGCAGATAACCGCATGCGAGCTTCCTCCACAGCTTTCAGGAGATGAAGGTCTGAGGGGCTCTGTGACTGGCACGAAGGAAAAGCGCCCCATCCCTCCCCTGCCTTTGTTCTGGAACGCGGCCCCAGTCTGCGGCTCCCTGCAGCACTTGACTTCACATTTGTCCTTGGTCCCAGGGATGCCTCAGCAGCTTAACTTCCTCTCTGCCCCTTGCTCTCGTCACACCCAATCTGAGCTGACAAAGGGAGTTGCTACCAACTTCTGACTCTCTGCCTGAGATAGGTTTTCAATTTGTTTAAAAGTAGGAAAACGTAAACCACCTAACGTCAACATCTTGTGAGGGGAAACTGCTGGCATTTGAGAATCAGGGACACGCCTGAAGATCTGCTCTATGACAGACAAAAGTACTGGAATTAGAAAAACCCGACCAACCCGTAGCTCCCCAGGACCTGTGGATGGTTACTGCATCCCAGGTACCAGGCGCCACCACGCCAGACTCTGCTCAGTGACTCAGGATTCCTGTTCCATGTCTCTCCCTACAGAGAGCTGAAGAAAGGCGGGGAGGAGAGGATGCTGCCTGCCCCGAGCGGTCTTGGTCTTAGCATGGATTTTCATTGCCAATTATAAAACTCGAAATAAAACGTCATCAGGGAACCAGGCTGGATGTAAATAAATTTGCAGTGCTTTATCAAGCTGCTTGCAAAGCTCTCCCCCACAAACCTAAGTGATCACAACTGGGAGATAAAGCTTCAAGTACGCTGATATTTTAAGTGTAGTGTTTAGTTTCATTACAGTCCTGCCTATGAGAAGAAATCTTTCTAACAGGGTCTTCTAACAATATAAAAATCACATATGTGCCAGAAGGAATGCTGAACTGAAAACCACATTTGCGTCTAAGCTGATAATGCCACTTTTCTGTAATTATACAACTGAAGAAATAGATTAAGAAAAACCGTTGAAGAGTTTTTCTTTTACTGCAGCAAAACCATTTCAAAGAAAAGATCAACCCAGAGAACTATTACAAATGTTGTAAAAAGCCAAAGAAAGCTTGGTAAATAAGAAAGTTTTAAATTCCTGCTCACATAAAAACAAGTGTTACTGTCCAGCACTGCTCTGGATGGATACCCTTTGCATAAGGAGCACTTAGATACTAGCAAAAAAATGCCAACAATTATGATTATAACACAAACGCCATATCGCTTAGAAGAGACAGTTTGCCTTCTAATCTGTCTCTGAGCATATCCATTTAGTAACCACATCCATAGCATTTATTTTTTTTATTTCAAATTCTGCCAGAACTTAAAAGTCCATTAAACAAAATGGACCAGTCTATTGGCAGATAAGCTGGCAAAACAGCCTCCTTCGCCTGTGACTAAAGTCAGGGTGCTCCAAGAGGCTTAGGGAACGATATCGTTACCGAGCAGCAACAGCCAAAGTGAATTAAAATGAGGAGGAACATGAACAAAGTCATTTAGCCTCGTCCTTTTGCTTAGAGTGTTGATTGCCTAAAAGTTATTAGAAGAGTATTCTCTCATCTCCAGGCACCAGGGTAAGAGAAAAGGAAACATTTTATAAATCTATGCTCCATCAGCCATCCTTGCAATTAAAAAAAAAAAAAACCTCAAATGGTAAAAACAGCTGTGAAAAAGTCATTTCTGTCTTTGATTCTTTAATAGAAATTGTTCTCGCTTTTAAGTTAGTTTGCCATACGGAGGGATATAAAAATGTAATCCGAGGGAGGATAGTATGGTTGAAAGGCTACCAGCAGGGCATCAGGACACCTGTCTTAAGTCCACCAGGTGGCCTCGTGACCTCAGCCAGGTCACTAAGAGGCCAGGCTCCCTGAAGCTGCACTAGGGTATTGTTTGGTGTTTCGCTTATATGCCGATGGCACTGTGAGATAACCTATGAGATAATGAATGTTTGGTAGAAAATTGTTTATACCAATGAAACCCATAATTCATGTAGACAGTTTTTAATTCCTTTTTCCATTCATCTCAATGTGTACCGCTAGCTCTACTCACCCTTAATGTCAAATGTTCAAATAAAAATCTGTTAAAAAAAAAAAAAAGTGTGTGTGTGTGTGTGTGTGTGTGTGTGTGTGTGTGTGCATGCACGCACTCGCATGTGCACATGTATCTGTACACATACTTGTGTGTGTGTATTTCCCACATGTGCTCCATTAAGGTACCTGGAACTGAAGGAAGCATAAATGATGATGAGAAAATTGAGCAGGAACAAAGCGGGAGCAGTCTGGAGCTTTGGTGCATCAATACAGTGAAAGCAAATGGAAGGCTCAGTTACCTAAGTGGAGAAGCTTCTTAAAAATTATGATTCACGGTAGAAGGATTTGCAATTAGAACAGCCTTATCTTCATATCTTGTTTTCAATAAGTGTTCCTCTTTCTTATCCTACAGGAAACTGTCTTCTCTTTTACCCTTTAAGTGCTTCTTACAACTCCACAATTAAATTCAAATCCATCATCAAAACCATAAACTAAGTTCTCTGGATAAATCATAACCATAAGCTACATGTTTCCAACGCAATTCATTAATGCAAATCCACCAAAGTAGAGAAATTACATTTGTTTCTAAGTCATGCAGGCCTACACACATCCTCTGTCTCCCTGCCTCCCCCCTTCTCTCTCTCACTCACACATTCGCTTACACACAGTCATAGATGGAAAACTTTGCAAACGTGGAATGCTGAGTGCTATATGTTCCATCATGCTGAATGAGAACAAACTAATTTCCCATGCAATTAAAAGTAAATGTCACCCACCCTCTCACAAACAAAATCCTGTTTTATATTTATTCTGGTCTCAGAAACATTAAAATAACCAGTCTGCAAAAAGTTTGGCAATGGCTTGGGTAGGAGAGAGGAGGATGGGGAGGGAAAAGAAAATATTAAAATCAGAGCTAACTTGTATCACAAAAATCCTGTCCTTGCTACTGAAAACGCTAATGGAATCTATATTTTTCCAGAGAGATTACCTCAATTTACTTGCAACAGCAGCAAGTTTTCATTTTAACCTCATTCAAGTATTTTCCTAAGACCCCGAGGGAACAGATAACCTCAATTTGAGCAGAACAGAGGATCAAATGCCACTTTTGCAGTTACGCTTCAATGGGCTTGCTGAAATATAGCCCCTAAGAGAAGAACAGAAGGAATCCAGGATCGTATAAAATTGGGAGTGGACACCAATGGGCAGTTTGAGAGCTGACCTTAGCAGGGGAGCCAGGAGGGGAGTGTTGAGAGAAGCTGGCAAGCTGGCCTGCTTCCAGGAGATGCTGTGTCGAGGGGATCCAGCATGGGGGAGGAGCGATCCACTCCCCAGGGACACTCAAAGTCAGGTGGGAGGTGACATGCCCATTCAAAGTACCCATTCAAAGCGGAATGCCTCCCAGCAGCTGGGAGTGTAGGACGAGTTTCAGCCAAGGAGAGGCTGAGTAGGGCCATGTGGGTTGTGAGGGCCTGAGCGGGCCAGGTTGAGTTAGAGGACAATATTTTGGTTTCTGTTCATTGAGGAGCTATTGCAGATTGTCTCCCTGGAAAACAAACTTGGACACAGAAATTAACACGGGGGAAATGTACTGAAAGGGACTGCTCCCCTGTCGGGCTGGTGAAGGTGCCCTGGAGCTAGAACGGACCCACAGAACTGCCACCGCTCGGAGAGATGCAACCAGGCTTTTCTGCCCTAAGGAAAATCATGGACTTTGGCAAGGTGCCTTTCTTTACCTGATGGAGATTCCCAGAGAGGGATGCGGCAAAGAGCTATCATCCATTCCCACTCCCAGTAGCTGGAGGAAAGAGGAGGAGTCCTGAAGGGGAAGGCTCTGCACAGCGTGTCACAGTTGCCACTATAGGTGCTCAACACACAGTTAAGGTACAAGCCTAACGGTAACGGTGGAGTTTAGGGCCAGCTGAATCTTTGTGGGCCCACCAGTGCCCAGGGCTCACTCAACTATCCAAGGTCCAAGGCTTTGGTACCAGCAGGACTGAGCTGCACAGGTCCTCCTGCTTTCCCACTGGGGCATTCAGAAATTGTCTTGTTAATATGTGAACCCTCGTGGTCTATGAGTAATCAATTGTTTTACATCATCTGCATTGCCTTTGTCACAGAAATCGTAATAAGGTGGCAATGGCCTGAATATACTGTTGGAGGCATGAAGAAAGGCATGTGGACCGCAATGAGCAGTGCCCTCGTGCTCAATTTCAGGGTTCCAGGCAAACTGAACAAGACATCATTCCATAGATAGACTCCCTGATCAGTGTTTGGGCTGTTAGAGAAAAAACCCAGAATCTGGACCTTAAGGACTAAGAACAAGATTAGGGAAGGGTAAAACCATCCCTTAAGGAAATATCTGACCCCACTGAAGTCACTGCTTTCTGGGTAAGGACTAAAACAGTGGGCCACCCAGGGGAGTCTGCACCCTAACATTAGGTCTGCTTGCTCACTGGGAATTTGTTACCCCCAAGACATCCAAAACAAACTTCGTGCATAAACATTTCAGAATACAGATAAGCAGGAAAGACTTCTTCCTTAGGGTTCAACTAAGAGATTTGTAACTAGTAAAATGGCACACCATGAATTAACCAAAAAAGCCAGTTAGGGATGAATCTAAATGTGAAACAAGGTAATCTTCAACCATTTATATTCAAAGTTTGAAATCGGGGATTCTGTGATTCTGGATTACAGCTCTCCTTTGCTTGCTCAGCTGGATAGTAAATGTAAACTGTAATACCAGGTGTAAAAAACGGCAGCCCCCGAGGAGGAAGCAATACAGAGTTGAGGACTAACACTGCCCAGTGAGATATTCATGATTCAGTGAAGAGGCTGAAAATTAAATGCCTTGTGATCTTTCCAATGATCCCTTCCAGCCTAAGCAGAAAATAACTTACAAATGTAAACACTGGGAAATAAAATGTTGTTATTATTGTTATTTTAATACCTTTCTAAGCATCTTTCCTAAATCTTTTCCTTCTTTGGGGCATCCTGAACCCCATTCAGATATCAAATCTACGTTGTTCCCAGATGCCCAGAAATCACTGCTAAAAGAAATAACAAGTCGATGTGGGCAACATCCCATGCTCCAGATTTTTTCCTCCCATTTCCAATCAAAACTATTTATCTCATTCCTCTAAGGAACTCCTCCCCATTAGACAATTAATGAAATCATAGAAATTAAGGCATTGATGGCTATTGTTACTTAATGGGTCACCCATCCCAGGTACAGACAGATACCGAAGTTTTATTCATCAGCCTTTTAATTCCTATTAAAGCATAGCAAGAATGAAAATCAAAATGACAGTATCACAGCAAAACCTTTAATCTCCTCCCTACCTGATTGGAGAGTGGGGTTGCTGTGATTGGATAAAGTGAGTGACTACATGAATGAGGGCAGGAAAAAATACAGGTAATTTATAGAATGGAATTGGTTAGCAGAGAAATTGAATGAACAGAACTCCAGAACTTTATAATTATAGAAATCACTTAATAAATATTTATAACTTTCATTGATTCATTCAATAGATACATATATTATATTGAGAATCTAGTATTTGCTATCCAATAGGTACCATTAATCGTGTATTCCGAAGTGACAGTTTATGATGAAAATTGCAACAGCCAAGGCAGGCGTGTAGGAAAGCACATTTGGACAGAGGACCCTTTGCGATGCATATCACATATGTGGTGATTGTTAGAACTAGACTTTAGCCCACTTGGAAAATTCTGAGATTGATATTCACATATGGCATTTGCTGATGAGTAAAATAAGTGTCATTATAGTGTGAGTTTATGATTTTCCTTTTGCAAAAGGTGGGATGAGAACATTGTCTCCGTACTTAATGAAAAATACAATTAGAACACTCAAGGCTGTGACAAGATTTACTGTGTAAGGATAATGACTGGAAACTAAAGACAGAGGGTACATTAAATTGTGGTGATAGGGCTAATGAGATATGTCTTGTCCACCAGGCCAGCAGATGCTTTGCATCCCAACTCTGAATCTATTTTTAGGGAGTGGTGGCTACAGGGAGATAATCTTAGTACCCACTCCCCAGGAAAGGTACCTAGACATCAATCTGTCTGTACCCAAGAGAAAAGGGCAAGGGAATTTGTCCTGCGTCATCTCTCTAGGCTACCTAAGGACTAACTTCTTAGTTCCCGTTTCCTAGAGAGGATCAGCCTCTCACCCAAATCCATGAAGTCAGAAATGTGCACCACCTGCCCCACCTGCATCCAGAGAAAACCTGCCTTCCTTAAAGAATGAATGGGCCTTCTAGTCATTGCTACTGGAGACCTCAGTATAATAAACCAAAGAAAAAGTTACATAATAACCTTCAAATTCATATACAGTTGACCCTTGAACAAGATGGGTTTAAACTACATGGGTTCCATGTATATGTGGATTTTTTCCAATAAATACATGCAGTACTGTAAATGTATTTTCTCTTCTTTATCATTTTCTTAATCATCTTTTCTGCTCTCTAGCTTACTTTATTATAAGAATATTGTATATAATACACATAATATACAAAATATATGTTGGTAAGGCTTCCAATCAACAATAAGCAAATACTAGTAAAGTTTTGGGGGAGTCAAATTGTATGCAGATTTTTTACTGTATGACGGTAAGTATCCCTAAGCCCTACCTTGTCCAAGGTTCAACTCTACATATAGACCGTAGGTATACTGGAGGGGTGAGTGTGTGTGTGTGTGTGTGCGCGTGTGCACATCCTCTTATGCAGCAAGTCCTCACATAACGTTGTTCCATGTAATTTTGTCATAATGTTGATGAGATGCTGTAGGAACTTAACTGTTGTTTATATCAATTAGCCTATGGTAAATTGGTTTCATTATACGTCATTTCACTTAAAGTTGCGGAACTTATGGATGACATTGAGGATTTACTGTATATGTAAGGGGCAGATTATTTCATAAAAGATATTACATATTTTATTTTCAAATGCTTGCTTTTATAGAAATTATGTGAATATCTAATCTCAGGAATACTTATTAATCTTAACAATTTAGTGGGTTAAACGTACATGAAAGGTCACCCTAGCTAATTATAATTCCAGAAGAGTTGATCACACATCCATCAATTACTTTAGGGCGAACTAATAAAATAGCTTTTAAGCATAAGAAAGACCAAAGTGACACTAAAATGCAAAGGCAACTAACCATGCATTTCTAGATAGTTTTAGCTGGAGACCAATCATATTGGCAGGGAGCAACAGACAAGTTAAAATGTTTGAATTTCAAAAAAAGAAGGTACTATCAGGGTAAAATAGAAACAGGAAAAGCAAGAGCAAAAGAGGAAAGGGGGGTGGGGGACAGGAAGAGATAAATCAAAGAAGAACTGCATGCATATATGCATAACCAAAGGACACAGACAATAATGCCGTAAAGGCAGGGGGCCAGTGGGGAGGAGGGTGTCAATGGGGGGACAAAGGAGGGACATCTGTAATACTTTCAACAATAAAGATATATTTAAAAAAAAAACGTATGATAAATATTTTCTCTCTAGTATCCACTATTGTGCTACATTCTGTGGACAAAAAGACCATGTTCTTCAGTGCGAACCAGACACAACTTGGTCAGTGATGTAAAAATAATATAATTTTAAAATAAAAAATTGACTGTTGTGCAAAAATAAATAAATAAATAGAACTACAATACAGTTACAGTGGCCCCAGGTACCAGGTTTGGTGGAATGTCCGTAGAAGAAACTGCCTGTCTGCATATTACTCTTGCCAGTCAAATTCCATTTAACAGAAGCCAGAGATCATTTATGAGGCTGGGTAGCACTCTGGTTTTCTGAGATGCTCTGAGTACAGGACCATGGGAGTCTCAGTATTCTTACACAGAAAATAAAGTCCAATCCGCTTACCAATGATCTTAAAGATATACTAGTTGAGTTTTGAAATTCAGCAAAAAAAAAAAAAAAAAAAAAATACCAGTACATTCCAGGACACCATATGCTTTAAAAGGAAGAGAAAGACAGAGAATTAACATTTCCTGAAAACCTCCTATATAAAGACAGAATAGCACAAAGAATAAAATCAGAGGCTCAGATCCAGGCCGCCTGTCTCAGATCCCACCTCTGCCACTCACAAGCTGTGCCATAGGGTGTTATACGTATGAAATGAATGAATACTACCAAAGAGCATAGTAAATGCTCATTGTGAGTTAGCTATTGTTTTTGTTACTCTGTGCTAGGCCCTTTCGTACATGTTTTGTGGTCTCTCCTGTTTCTAGTATTTGCTGTGTGCTTCTGTTGTTTATCTAGACTCTTCTAATTTCCCTGAAGCGTCTCCCTCCTGCCTTCCTTAGTTCTTCCCCTCAACAGCTCATCATTTCCAGGAAGCATTGCCTGGTCTCTCCAGATTAGAATAGGTGTCCCGAATGCCCATTTCACTATGTCCTCCTACTGTGTGCCTAGCCATAGGCAACATGAGGGCACACCTTCCATGCCCAGGGTCTAGCTCAGTGCCAGGCATTTACTGGACTAATATGTTCTTTCATTGAATCCTTATGACAGCCCTACAGAATAGGTACACTGTTATTTCCATTTTACAATGGTGACATATGAGGAATAAAAGACTCAAGAGAAGTGAATAAAGACTCAAAAGAAGCCCTAACTGGTAAGAGCAGGATTCAGGATTTTACTCAATCTGTCTGACTCCATAGCTCATGCTTTTTCTTAAGTCTACCTTCCACATAAATATGACATATTACAAATTTAATGAGAGACTCATTTATAAAAGTATTATCAGTGCCTAGAATGACAATTCACACAAAAAGGCTTGGTGTGAATTGTCAGCCTGGCTTCACTAAGGGAGGTGTGCCAACTAAGCATCATCTTTTGAATAGTCAATCTCAAAATGTGGTCCCTGGACCAGCAGCATTAGCATAATCTGGGAATTAGTTAGAAATGCAAATTGTTGTACCCCAACCCAGAACCACTGAATCAGAAACTCCAGGTAGGGCCTAGTAATCTGTAAACAAGACCTCCAGGTGATTCTGATGCACAGTCACGTTTGAGAACCACCTTCTTCTAGGTGTGCTCATTCACTGACAGGAGCTCCTGGCCAGGCCAAGACGCGCATCCAGTCGGGGAGACTGGGAACCTGCTCCAGCCCCTCCCCGTGATACAGGTGTGTGATGTTTCCGTGTGGTCACAGGACAACAACCTAGTCAAGCATTTAATTAAAGTTTTAAGTTCAATAAAATATATTGGGGGATCATGTAATTTTTTAATGATGTCATTAATTATTATAAATAGGCACTTTTAAAATAGTTTTGCTCTTCAAGAATTCTAACATTATAGCCATTCCAAGTCATTAGGTTCTTAATTATAGTACATTAAATGCCATTTTTAATTCACTGGAAAATATTTATTGAGCATCTGTGTGCCAGAAATGTTCCAGGAAATGAAATCTGATACCAAATAAACAATGTCCCTGCCCACAAGCAGCTTAAGGTTAGAAACATCCCAGTAACAAGCCAGTATATAGAAATTTATAGCAAATTTTGCTTGTGAAAAAATTAAATATGTTTTTTAAAAATTAAATATTGTCATGTTCAAGAACCATATGCCTATGGCATTTTAATAATCATCATAAAAACTATCAAAAGAATATGAAAAGAAGCTTCAAAATATTTACTGAAAAACCCAGGTAGGACTTCCAATTTAATGAGGATGCAGCAAACACTATCTATCTCACTAATTACATTGAAATAATCTGAACAGAATACATAAAGCACCTATTTTAGAACTCTGAAAAGTTGAAAATCAGGTGGATTGGGAAGAGTCAGGACTCAAAGAATGACCCATAGGCAGTGCACTTCTTTTTTGTTCCTTCTATATTTCCTGGTTGAGACTTCAGGGGAGTCCACATCCTAAAACCGTAGAGCAGAAATGAACAGGAAAATATCCAAGAGAAATAATCCATTTTGGGCCAGAGGACAAAAGAAGGTGGTCTTTGTGGGCCAGTGAGTGTATGTATCTTTATCTTTTTTTCTTTTTTTTTTTTGTCTCCTGAGTGCATCCTTGGTGATGGGGATGCATACAGAGCATTGAGACACCTACCATTCTGAGGGGAAAGCTTCCTCTCTGACCTTGAGGAACTGGGAAAGAGGATATCCATGGTCAGAAGAGTGTAAAGAGAATCCCATTATTTTTTCTCTTTTTTTCTTCCTACTTTGTGATGAAGACTGACCCATTTGTGGAAAGCATGTAATAGTGCAGGTAGGTTAAAATCTGACTTTATAGCCAGAACCAGGAAAAAGGGACTTCCTGAGAGCTGGGAAGTACAAGGGAAATCACAGAGACGGAGAAACTGGAAAACGGAAGCCCCTACTCCTGGGATCAAGTCCTTTGTTGCACATGTTTACAACTAGCCTGAAGCAGTATAGCAAGAGCTTGGAGAACTAAACTAGAATGTGGACTACAGCCCAAGTCCCAGATGGGTGCCAACCTGCTTGCTCAAAGAAAAAGAATCAACATTGATCAAAGGCGTTTAACAGAATACAAATCTCATAAAATAATAATCAAAATGCCCAGGATGTAATCCAAAATTAAAGAATGAGAAAATTTAATTCTTAATGAAAAAAAAAACGATGAAAAAATATTCCTGAGATGATACAGATGCTAGATTATCAGCTAAAGAATTTAAAGCAGCTTTTATAATTAAGTTCCACGCATTAAGGACAAACGCTCTCAAAATAAATAGAAAGATAAATTTCTCATTGAAGAAATAAATTATATAAAGAACCAAACAAAATTAAAATATAATAACTAAAATTTAAAATTCACTGTATAGGCTCAATAGAAGAAGGAATCAGTGAACTTGAAGATATATCAATAGAAAGTCTCTAATCTAAACAATAGGGAACAAAAATAACAGTTTCAGAGACCTCTGGGACAATACCCAAATGTCACTGAAGTCACAGAAAAATACAGGAGAGTGGAACAAAAAAATATATATCCATTTGAAGAAATAATGGCTGAAAACTTCCCAAATTGGAAAAAAAAAAAACATAAATTGACAGGTTTAGGTTCAGTGAACAACAAACAGTAAATAAATAAATACATAAATAAATAAATAAAAGGAAACCCACACATAATCAAATTACAAAAAAAAAAAAAAAGATAAAGAAAGAAACTTGAAAACAGCCAGAGAAAAACAACACATACAAGTTTCAACGATTCAACAATTTAAATAATTGCAGATTTCTAATCAGAAATCTCAGAGGTCAGAAGATAGTGAAATAGTATGTTTAAAGTGCTAAAAGAAAAAAACAAACTATTAACTCTGAATTCCATATTCAGTGATAAAAAGTATGTTTTCTGATGTTGATAAAGTTAAAGTAGAAATCAATTACAGAAAGATATCTGGAAATTTTCCAAATAATTAGAAATTAAACAATACACTTCTAAGTAATTGGTTAAAGAGCATGCCACAAAGAACATTAGAAAATATTTTATATTGAATAAAAATGAAAATACAACATATCAAAATTTGTAGGGTGGAGTTATAAAGATTTCTAGAAAGGAATTTATAGTATTACATGCTTATATAAGAAAAGAAGAATGTTCTAAAATCAATCATCTAAGCTTCTACCATAAGAAAGTAAAAAAAGAAGAGCAAACTAAACCTATAGTAAGCTGAGGAATTAAATAATTAGGAGCAGAAATCAATATAATTGAAAAAGGAAAAACAATGTAACCAGAAATGTTTTATGAAAAGTGCAGTAAAATCGATCAACCCTCTTGACTGACAATTTTGGTTCTTTATAGAATCTTGACTGACCGAGAAACAAAAGAAAATACAATTTTAAAATATCAATAGCGAAAGAGGGAATATCCCTATAGATCTCATAAGACATTAAAATAATTATAAAGGAATACTATAAATAAATCTATTCCAATAAGTTCAATAATTTTGATGAAATAAACCAATTCTTTAAATGACACAAACTACTAAAATTCACTCAAGGAGAAATAGACAAACTGAAGAGTCATCTCTATTTAAAATTAAATTTTTTAATTATAAATCTTCTGGGGGAAAAAAAAGAAACTCTTAGCTGAGATGGTTTCACTGGTGAATTATACACATAAGAAAGAAATTAATACTAATTCTTATATAATGTCCTCCAAAACAAAAGAACAAACATTCTTAACTCATTTTATGAGGTCAGCATTACCACTAGTAACAAAACCAAAGGCAGAGAACAAACCTATAGAACTCTCAAACGTAAATGTAAAAATTCTCAGCAAAATATTAGCAAACATATTTCATCAATATATAAAAAGGATAATGCATCTCACCCAAGTAAAATTCATCACAGGAATACAAGACTAGTTCCACATTAAAAAAATCAATCAGCATAATTCACCATATTAAAAGACTCAAGGTATAAAAACATATGACCATCTTAACAGATGCAAAGACAGTTGAGAAAAAATTAATATTAATTATAAAAATTCCCAGTAAATTAAGACTAGAAGAAAACAGCTATAAAAAATTGAAGCTAACATCATAACTAGTGTTAAAAAACTGAATGCTTTCCTCCTAAGATTGGGGATAAGGAAGAATTTCTTCTCTCATCCTTCCTTTTTAACATCACACTATCGCATTACTCCTTTTTAACATCATATTAGAAATCTTAGCCAAAGAAATAAGTCCAAAAAAAGTAAAAACATTTAGATTGAAAAGGTAGGAAACATAACTGTCTCTACTCAACCTGATTGTGTAGAAAATCCCAAATGATCTATTAAAAAAAAAAATTCCTAGAAACTATCAGTGCAAAGTTGCAGACACAAGATCAATATATACAAATCAATTGTGTTTTTTATATATTAGCACTTGGAATCCGACATCTAAAGAGCAGTGTTACTTCAGTAACTCCAAAAAATGAAATAGATAGCAATAATTCTAAATGATTCTAAAATTTATATGGAGAGGCAAAGGAATCATAATAGCCAACTTTGTGTGTGTGTGTAAATGAACATTGAAAAATTCAGGCTGCCAGATTTCAAGAGTTAGTATAATTCAACAGTAAACAAGACAGTGCGGCATTGGCAACAGGATAGACATATAAGTCAATGAAGGACAATAGAGTTCAAAAAACAGACCCGTACAAACAAATGACCACAAAAGGATAGCATAAGGAAACATTTTTGGGGTGAGAGAAATTTTCTGCATCCCAATTGTGTTGGTGTTTATACTTATCAATACTCATAAAACTGTGCAGAGAAACTGCTCATAAAACTATAATTTTTATATGTAAATTGTAAAAAATTATTTGTCAAAACTCATGTAGTGTTTTGCATCATTAACTTACATCTGTGTATTCTATATACTGTTTAATCCAAAGCATGAACTTTTTAAATGACATATTTTACAACCACATGATGGTCAATCCTACATAATGGAAAAGAAAAACTTTGATTGTAAATTCAAAGCTCAATATTGCAACTCTATTTACATGATTATTGTTTCAAATTGGAAGAATGTTCAGGTACTGGTAACAGTCACATTAACAGTGGTTCGCACAATCTATGATTTCATTTTGCACTCACCTAAAAGAAGACTAGAGGTGGGCAGTCTAATGCTGCCCGACCTGCCTGGATGACAGTGGGTACATGATGTCATCAGTGCTTCAGGCTCACACTACCTGCTGGTCTGCTCTGTAATCTTAGAGTACAATTATTTCCACCCTCAAAGTCAATCATGGTCATTGGATGGCTTCTGGTGGTAGAGCTATTGGGTCCACATTAAAGGAAGCAGAAGAAAGGAAAGTGGAGAAAGCAAAAGGTGTGTAAGCTGAATAAGTTCCATTAAGGAGCCCTCTAGTAAGTTTCATGAACAAATTCCACCTGACATCCCAATGACTACCTCTTTCTGCAAAGCAAGCTAGAAAATATAGTTTAAAAAGGCTGCACTCGTTATCTTCAACAATATAGAGATTCTGTTAAGAAGGAGAAGATCCTGGCCAGTGTGGCTTGGTGGTTTAGCGTTGGCCCATGCATTAAGAGGTCGCCAGTCCGATTTCTGGTCAGGGCACATGCCCAGGCTGTGGGACTGATCCCCTGTGGGGGGGCATGTAGGAGGCTGTCAATTGATGTTCTCTCTCATCGATCTATCTCTCCCTTCCTCTCTCTCTAAAATCAATAAACAAACAAAAAATTAAAAGAAAGAAAAGAAAGGGAAGAATGACGATCGGGTAGACAGAGCAGTCTAGCTATTGAGACAACTAGTCAGAAATGTGGTATTAGCTGTTTGGGGAACCTTATTTTAGAAAAGAAATTCCAGTCAGTGAAATTCAACAAGAAAAACAGAGAGAGAGCAGTGGATCCACCCACATATTTACAGAACTACAGCTGGGTGTGCATTGCTTCTACGGGCAGTAGGCACAGTTTCACAAACACAGCTGTTTGGATATAGACGACCAGACATTCCATTTCTCAAAATTATAGAACCATCCTATCTTTAGGGTTTCAAGACGAACATGTTTGAGCTACATCCAATCTGAATTAACCATGGATGTTTCTTTCCCGGGTTGGACCAGAAAAAGAGAGACAAAGGCGTGTTTCCAGGCTGACCCTCACTTCTCCAAGGGAGGACTCTGCTTGCTGACCTTGTTGGAGAAGCTTGGCCACATGCGGAGCTCAAAGGCCGGTTCACAGCTTCACACATTTCAGATGGCCACTCTTTAGAAAGAGTCTATTTCTGGTAAAAAGCCAGGGGAAAACAACAACAGGAAAACCTTTCCACTGCTTAACCGCTGTTAGCATTTTGTTTCCTGCCAAGGCAAAAGCAAGTTCTGATGATGAGACGAAATGTGTTCTCTTACGGCAACTGTGTCCTTTGAAATGAGATGGTGTAGAAAACACCAGAAAACGGGATGCTGGAGGGAAGAAAGCGCTGCTGGAGGCTGAGCTTTGGCACTAACCAGCTATTAAAACGTGTGCAAGTTATTTCTTTCAGCTCCTGCTACTTTAGAGAAGCTTTGGTACATTCTAGAAGAAGTCTCAATTTTTTCATTTGTAGAATGAGAACTAGAATATAGTGACTTATTCAAAAGTCACAAGCAGAACATGAACCCAGGTCTTCTGGCTTCACAGGACAGTGCATTTTCCATCTTCCCAACTGTATGATGCTTTTATGTCCCCAAACCCCACACTGTTCACCCAAGTCTCTATTGCTACTGTGCAGGAACGGGAAGACCAAACGGGGGATAAGAGACCGACATGCTGGTCCCAGCTCTGCCACCGACTCACTATGGGATCTCCGGCTCAGGTTCCTCAGCTGCAAAATGAGAGGGCTGTCTTGAGCACTGATCCCCAAATAAAGTTGACCTAACTCGGTCGAATAGTCCATCTTGCAGCAGGAACCATTCCTGGATCCTCCTCTGGGAAATGACGGTTACCATCCGACACCAGCCGGATGGAAGAGGACACCAGGGCAGGAGGTGAATCCACCCGGCTGCCCCGAGGGCGAGGGGATCAGGGCCTGGGCACATCTGTAATTCCAGCTGCCGCACACCAGCAGGGAGGCGGGAGCCTATGGAAGCTCAGATGTGTAATTCATTACTCTGCACCCTGGTACCTGCAGTTCACGGTTCTTGGCAGAGCCAGGTCTGGGTGGGGCAAGTCCCTCAGCACCTCTGCTGCTGGGCAGTGAATTGGGGAGGAGGGTGCAGGTGGCTGTCCTAAGAGCTGAAGAGACTCAAACCAGTGTGACAGTCAGACAGAAAAGCGGGCTACCCTCACGAAGACAAAGGGAGTGAGGCAGACCTCTCCTCCGCGTTAAAACCCAAACCAGACAAAAACAAAACACTATGGGACAGTATCCCTCTTGAACTCAGATGTAAAATCAGACCCCATGTAGATCACTGACTGCCCTTCCACAACTTCTCTTGCACCCAAGTGGCGTTGCTGTTTGTTCACTTCAACCCGATTCAGCCAGGTAAGGGTCTGGGCTGACCAAGCTCTATGGGGTGTTCGGGGCCTCTTGGCCCCAAGAGACAGTCCAGGTGTGGTCCAGTCGATACCAGACAGATACCCAATGCTCATGGAAAGACAGAGAGATGCAGAACAGAAACAGCAAGCTTCTCATATTGTGCTGGAGATTACACAAAGAGATCGAAGACATGGACAAAACATCTGAAGTAACCAGGCTCTAGGTAACTGGAAAGTTCAAATGACTGGATATTCCTTTTCTCTTTCCCTGAACTAAGCAAGCTTTTAGAAGAGAAAAGACACACAACAAAAACTCACTGACATCAGGAATTTATTCTGCAAAGCAATTTCCAGAGGCTATCCCGGAATCATTTCAGATTCAGCTCAATATTCTGTATCGTCCACATCTATATCCTTTGTCCTATACAATGATAATTGATGGTCAGCATTACAGCCCTGAGGTCCTGCAACACACTGAACCATCAAAGGGAGATTCAATTATATTCATAAGACTGGCTGGGCCACGGCAGCAAGGGGAACTTGGAGATGGAGAAAGGTTGAAACAAAGGATTTTTCTGGTTAACCCTTAGTAAGTTAAAATGAAACAGAAAAAAATTCAATCCTACATAATTCTGGTTGATGGAGAAAGATTTTAATATTTGAATGTGCATAAAGATGAAAGTATATAATCTTATAGGCAGCTCAGCAATATTTTACTGGAATAAAATTCTCTATTTTTGCCCAGCAAAAAGGCATCTTCAACTTTTTATGGGGGCTATGCCCATTATTGTTAGAAATTTTGCATAATTTAAAAAATCTCATAGGTTTCTTTTTGCTTTCACATAAAGAAAGAAAGAAATACAGGTGCAAAAGGAAAGATCTTTGGCAATTTCACCAGCAAGAGAAAATCACTGTTAATCATTGGTGACTATCATTGTCATGTTATTTTATCTAGGCCCATCTGTACATTTTTAAGTTTTGCAAACAGATTTCTATACATTTTAATCTACTTTTTCACTTAATACTATATTTGAATATATTTCCATGCATTTAAAATTTTTCTACAGTATCATCTTTAATGGTTGAGAAATATTCCGACATATAGGTATACCAGAGTTGAACTGCTGCCCACGGTTGAATACAAGATTTGTTACTGATTCTCCTTGTAGTAAACGATGTTGTCATTGATAGCCCGCAGCTTGGTCTGCCATCGGGAGCCAACACCCAGCCCCGTGCCTGGCACACCGTGGGCCCTCGGTAATCATATACTGAATAAAAGAATGATTTCTTTAGCATCTATTCCGGAAGGGAATTGATGATAGAAGATGATGATATTAGGATATTAAAGTGCTTCTGGAAATGCTGGACCAATGTATACTCTTGCCAGCAGTGTGAGGGTTCCAGAATTAACATGGTTTTTCAACAGAGAAACAAAAAAGTCATTACTTATCGTATTCTAAGTAACTACCAAAACAGTCCTGGGCATGGTCTGGGAACATGTCAAGGAAATTCCTTGGACTGGGGAATAAGATGCATGTCATAGGACTTATACAGGCCCCTCTCAGTCAGTCGCTCTGGGGTTAAACGTGGTGCTCTATAAGACAGGTTCTCCTATGCTCTGGATCAGGGTTTGGCTAAATCTTGATGCTGCCTGCTTTGTGAGTAGACCTTGCTGGAACACAGCCACACCCACTGGCTTACCTACTGTCTACACCTGCTTTTGTGCTGTGGTGTCTGGGCTGAGTGGCTGCTGGGCAGACCACCTGGGCTACAAAGACCCAACTACTATCGGACCTCGACAGAAAGGGTTTGTTAGCCCCTTCTTACAGCTCTAAAGAGCATTTGAGGGTTTTTTTTGTTGTTGTTGTTGTTTTTAATTGATCTAATGGTACACCAGTTAAAAATCAGTAGCAAGCTTTTAATGAACACTGAGGTACGCAGCCTACTCCCCAGGAACTTAAGACATAATTGTGGAGACAGAGCAGACCCACAGGCGAGAATGAGTCAGAACAGGCATTCGAGCACTGGGAGACAGTGGGACTGAGGAGTAGAAGTACTGAACAGTTTCAAAGGTGGGAGAGAAAAGGTGGGATTGAGAGAAACTGAGTTGGGCCATGAAGGAAAAGAAGAGCTCTGGCTGTGAACAAAGAAAAGGCAGACTGTTCTAGAATCAGGAGCATCCGCAGAAGCAAAGGTAGGTTTGCACAGAAAATGGAGCCACCCAGCGGACTCCACCCTGAATGCAGCGACCAGCGCAGGGAAGGTGTTATGTGGCAGGTGAAAGAGTAAAATGTAGCCAGGCATTTCAAAGGCATTCATTTTTTATTTAAAGGAACCCCCAAATATATATTTTACTTATGCAAAGAATCCTTTAATAAAGCAAATTATTATTGCATAATCCCTCCCTATAGCTCACAATAGTTAACTTTCATCCCACTTCCAATTCTGACTAACAGTTTATTTCTCCAAAAATCTAAATACAAATACAAAAACTACAGTGAAACATTTTTAAAAAATATAACTTCACTACAATACACCAAAACACAGAAGGACAGGCAAAGTGATCTCCATCACTTAATATTTGCAAAGCTCCCTATTTAACAATGTATTTTTCTGAATCTGCCAAAAAATACAGTATCTGCTTATTGTCTAGTCCCTTTCATCCAACCTAACACACACACCATTGTGAAATTAATACCTTTATTGTTCCCATTTATAAATTTTAAGATTCAAATGCCTTTTAAAAACTTGCAAAGGAAATATATTTATAATATGATCATTATTATTCAACAAATCTCACTGCAAAACACACTCGTATGCTATGGGTAAGCAGAGATAAATATGCCATTAAGTATATTCTTTCTCAACGCCTTGTATGTGAAAGCACAGTGGTGAGGGAGGACCTTTTAGGAAAATGTGATGTGTGGGGGAAACTTTTCAGAGAGAAGATTTCACAGCAGTTTTAAATGAAGGAAATAAATAAATGTATCAAAAATGCCACCACCAAATTTTTGCTCGAATATAAACAGCTATAGGTGGTATTCTCAGCACACACCATCCAGGACTACATGGCTGTTGTAGTCCCTATCTTGGTGTTGACACACATCCGACCTCTGTGATGTGTTAAAATAATACACACTCATGTAGGTTCGAATCACAGGAGCAATATGGACAAAACCAAAGTCTTCTCACAGGAAGAGTTAAAAAGTCAAAGCATACGGAGTGTGCCAAAGAGGCACATCTTGGTACTTTTAAAAATTAAATTTATTGAGGTAATTCTGGTTAACAACATTATATGAATTTCACGTGTACAACTTTATAATACAACATCTGCATACTCTATGCTCAGCACCTGAAGTCTAGTCTCCTCTGTCCCCTTGAATTTGACCCCCTTTATCCTCTTCGTCCTCCCCCTACCCAAAGTGGTAATTTTTCACTACAATAACTTTCATTGGTAGCAATGATTGGGGATGGAAAAGAGATATCAGTCCATTTTCTCCATCTCTTCCTGACTGGAACTCCTCCCCATTTCCTGGGCTGGTGCTGGGTTTCTGTTCTTATTGGTCCCTTCTGCCATGTTCAAGTTCAGTGAGGAGTTCCACTCCCTTGACAAACTCCGAACGCAGAGTGGAGCCTCTCCTTCTTCAGGCACCTGGCTGAACAGACCCACCATCCCCTCAGGCAAGAACTGTCCCTGGTGCCAGGTTATGGAAGTTGAAACGTTCTCACTAATGACTCCTATGAGCCCCAATGGCCTACTGTGTAATTGTGTAATTATAGACAGTTAAAAATGCATGATATGTAGTAGAGAGAAAATAGTGGGTACTTTGGGAGCCATTATGGATTACAGTTTATGAAAATTTAAAACGATGCAATATTTATGCAGACTTGGCTGCACTGAATTATCATGCAAATGCTGCACCCTGCTCTGGGCCCACTGCTCCTCCCCAGAGGCCAAGACAGGCAGTCAAGATGGGGACTGATGTCACAGTGACTGCATGGTTGGGAAAATGAGCATCTTGGGGGCTCTGCTTCAGAACCCCCTTTCAGTGTCTGTGCCTCAGTGATCCCATCTGTGAAACCTAGTCAACAATGCTTTAATAACTCTTTAATAGTTGCTGAGATCCTCTTACAAGGGGATTATAAGGACTTTCTTCTTGTGGTCATTTGCAGTGTTAGGCCAAAAAATAAAAATAAGAAATCCACACTGTATCAGTCAGGGTTCTCTAGAGAAATAATATCAACAGAGTATATATAAGAGCATATTTATTGGAGGGATTGGCTCACACGGTTGCAGAGGCCAAGCAGTCCCACCATCTGCTTGCTGTCTGCAAGCTGGAGAACTAGGAAAGCCAGGGATGTGATTTAATACAAGCCCCGTGGCCCAAGTGTGTGTGTGTGTGGGGGGGGGGGTTGGCTTGAATAAGTCCTAGGGTATGAAGGTGTGAGAACCAGGAGCTCCTCTGTCCAAGGGAAGGAGAATGTGGGCCTCCTAGATCAAGGAGAGAGAGAAACTCACCCTTCATCACGTTTATTTTTGTTGTTGTTTTCTATTGGGCCTTGATGGATAGGATGATGCCCTTACACACTGGTGAGGAAGGGTGGGTTTTCTTTACTAAGCCTACTTTTTCAAATGCCAACCCCTTCCTGAAACCCCTCGGAGACACACAGAAATCATGTTTTACTAGTGATCTGGGCATCGCTTAGCCCAGTCACATTAACACATAAAGTTACCCACCACATACACTGAACTAAAAACCCCTAGGTATTTTGAGAGAGAGAGAGAGAACAGGGTTAGCAACCATCTATAGGCTACTTGTCTGCCTTAACGATTAGGCCCACTAAGCGGCTTGCCCAGCACAGACCCACAAAGCCAGAGACAGGGTGGAGCTCGAGTCGTCTCGGATGTGCTGGGGGCTTAGAGGGAAGTGTCGAAACATCAGATGGTCGTATGACCAACACATAACACTTGGTAAACACGTGATGCGAGGTACAATCATATTCAATGAGGGTCCTTGTACTCAGGCCCGAGAGGAACGAGGACTCACTCCAATGTGTTTGCAAACGTGAGTCGAGAGCAATGGATCAGCACGGATCACAGCACCTTACCAGGTAGAAAGTGATCGGTGTGGTGGTGCGGATAGGAGGACAGCATACACACGGTGCTCCGGAGTGGGGAAGCACCTCTCACCATCCATTTATCATTCACTCATTGTTTGTTCATCCATTTGTTCCTTGTTTCATTCATTGAGTCATCAAGAGCCAAGAAGATCTCACCATGTCAGGATTCGCACTACGTTCTGGGGAGATAGCACTTTATCTTGGTTCTTAAGGGTTCACAGTGAACTGAAGGAGGCAAACATACTTTTTTTTTTTATGACTATCCAAGAAATATATATATAAGAATAATTCTAACGAGATCAGAGGATCTTGTGTAACTGACAGGAGGAATCAGAGGCGGGCCCTGAGAGGATGTGACATTCGAGGTGGTGTTTGAAGGATGAACAGGAGTTTCCGAACACAGAACCTGGCAGAGGGAGCTGCGTCCAACAATGCAGGAAGCTTGAAGAACACGGTGCATTTGGAAACTACTAGGTCACCCACGGTGTCTGGTAAGAAAAAAGGTGCGAGGGGAGGAACGTGGCCAGAGAAGCCGACACACGCCTGGGAATGGCCTTGAATGTCATAGGAAAGAGAATTCAATGTACCTCGAGCGGATGGGTAATATACAGTTTACCTTGGAACCTGCCATCACCATCTGTGTAACGACATCGCAGAAATATGTATGATACACACAGAAATGTGTACCTGGTAGAGACAAAATGTCATGGACATTTAGAGTCAAAAACAGATCTATTTTCAAATCTGGATTCTGCATCCTGTCTAACCTGGAGAAGGTTTTTGAAACTGCAGGATCTCAATTCCCTCACTTGTAAAACACAAATAAACACGCTGTGGGGTGATTTCAAGAACAAATGCGATACCGTGAGGAAAGGCTCAGCAAAGTGTCAGCAGGCTGCGGATCTACTTTGTTGCCTTACCTACTGAAACACACCTAAATGGTGTGTGCCTCCGCACTTCGGTTCCAAAAATTGGATCTCACCCCTGCCATCAACTGAAATAAATATCTAAACTAGTAAAGTTTCTGCTCCCCGAAAGCCACCTCCTTCAAGAGGCCCACAGCCCCACCCATGACCCCAGCAGCACCGGACATCCCCGCGGTGCTCCCATCCTTAGTGATCTCCAGGCGCGTTCATGTGCTCCTCCCACGCATCTCAAGGCATCATTCACCGGCACGTGGTTCACCTCCTCCTTAAATGGGGAAGGGATTTTGAATATTCATAATAAAATTAAATATAACCTTAGCTGCGACTAACAAAGTTTTTCTGTAAATGCCAGATATTAAGTATTTTAGGCTTTTTAGGCCACTTAGGTCTCCGTTGAATATTCTTTTTTTAAAACACCTCTTAAAAAGGTAAAGACCATTGTGAGCTGGTTGACCACACAGAAACAGAGGAGGGGGAAGAGATGTGGGGTGGAATGTGACCTGTGGGCTGTGGTTTGCCAGCCCCCAGACTAGGATAATAAAGTAAGAGCGTCCACTAGGGCTCACGACGGCACTTGCTGCGGCGGACCTGAGGAAATTGAAGTGCTGAGATGTCTCCTAGGTACGTGAAGTTCTTAAGGAGCCCCAGGGGCCCACCACTCGCAGCAACACTCAGAGATGACACAGCATTGAACAGAGAATTGCACAGTAGTAACATCTAGGGTACCTTTATAGTTTTTGGTACATATTCTAATGAAAAAAAAAAAAAAACCCAGGAAGATAAACTTCATAATCAGCATGATTACAAATTTTTTTGAACACTGAATCAGACACATAGCCCCCAACACACACACACTAACCCACACAAAAAATATCAATGAAAGAAAATACGTAAGATTTTTAACAGTGCTTACCTCCTAGGGGCAGGATTGTTCTAGGGGAGGCTAAATTTTTTTTCAGACTGCTAGAGTTTTGGGTGGCATAAAAGACATATCACCTCTATTTCTTCGTGTCTAATCTTGGAATCGGCTGAAAGAGAAGTGTCAAGTAAATGCAGAACCAAAGAAGACCTTCGGTGCTGAAGCTGTTAGAGGCATGTGTTGGTTCCGTGGGGAGGCAGGTGCACAGTACTTCATCACTTGTGTAGATACACTGCCAGGCCCCCGCACAACAGCGAGTCTCCCCTCCAGGAGGACCCCTGCTGCCCAGCAGAGGGAAGACTAGAATAAAGTGACCTCCAATGAGAAGCAGAAACAGATGTCACCTCTTCCCTGCAGAAAAGAGGATGAGGAAGGGGGGAAAGCCAGGAGTGGTACTCTATTAGAAATAGGTGTCCCCGACATACACTTGATTGCATTTGATACAATTAAGAACCAACCAGGAAGCACACAAACTGCCAAGAGATTGAGCAATCAACACCTGCTACCAACACCTTCTTCTCTCAGTTTCTTAGAGAGTTGGCACTTCTGTGTGACTTTAGATCGCTTCACAGCTCCAGCTCAAAGTCTTCATCTGCAAGAGGTAGGAGACCAACCAGAAGGTCTGCTGAAGGCCCCTTTGGCCAGTCTGTCATTGACTGGCCCTCGCTGCATGCCTGGTATGGCCACTCGCTCGGCACACGGTTGTAGACAAGAGAAACTCTCAGAGTTTGAGATGATTTCGTTCTAACAGATTTGGACAAACTCCTATTTTCATTTGATGTCCAGATCTATTCCATTTTTCTTTGGAAGTCAAGTGAAATATGCCACGTTAACAATTTTAGATTCATTATTTACATTGTTTTGCTTAGTTTTTCTCAAAAACAACACACAGAGTGATCACATAGGTTTCATAATGGTATAAGAATATCACAACCAACTTTCCATGGATGAGTTGGGCGAGGCAATAATCACTAGAGGAAACTGGATTTGTGGAAGGGTTAGGGAGTACCAGGGGAAGGAAGGAACTCTGAGATGATTCTAGAGGTGAACACTTTGTGTTTCCATGAATCATCAATGATATGGGGATATATTTACCAAATAATAATATCATGTTGATATCATTTGAATATGCTTTTAAAAATCTAAAAAGTGACTTTTCAAAAGTAAGGAATTGAAGAGGTGGAACCAAGGAGAATTCTCAGCCACACAATGTGTTAAAAATACCTCATCTTGAGATCTATTAATCTCTGAGTTTAATTAAAAGTCTGAATGAACAAACTGCTATCTTACTGATGCCCAGTTCCATTTGGTTTTCCTTCTGATACCAAGAGAGTGTGCTTGAACTTTCTTACCTATTTATTTTCATTTTCTCTTGTAAATGAGTTCAGACCTAATGTGACCCACCCTGGGACACTCTATAACTAAACAAAGTTACTGGCGACATGTCCAAATCCAGTGACAAAGCAAGGCAAAGACCAGAAAGAGCAGTCTAAAAAACTTACTCTTTTTCTTTTCGATCAGTCCTCAGGATTCAAGGCAGAATTTATTGATAAAGACAGAGAAATAACCCTCTGATGGAGTGAGATGGTGTATCAGTGTTCTCCGTACTCTTTCATTAATAGACTTCACTGTATGCAAACACTGATAAGTGGAGGAAATGTGTTGCTTCTTAATGATCTAATCTGTATTCTAACAGAATAGAGGCTCTGCTACACAAACATTTTGCTTGCCTATTTCCCCCAAACATTTATGCCTCGGAGTGTGCAAGCCATTTATTCTGACAGTGGGGCCTGATGCACATCTCTGCTGTTAATAGCTGTGCAAACATTTTACAATGAAAATACCATGCAACTGGAACTAATCTCATTATTTTCCATATTAATAATTCTTACAGCAGCGCAAGATCCTTAAAACCTGGAATGGTAATGCACAGATGTTTAATGTAGATGTTCAAGAGCTCCTCACCAAGTCATTCTTTCAGTCCTTCTGTGAACAAATATTTATTGAGCAACTACTCTATTCCAGGCACTATGGCGTTTGTATATATTTTTAATAATACAGGCATGGTCCTTTTCCTCATGGAGCAGCCATTCTAGTGGGAGACAGACCGCTAAGTTTAACAAACAAGTAAACACATACTCCTAAATTGGGATAACTATGTCAAGGGCTCTATTGCTCCTTACCATAACCTCCCTTAAACATACCTCCTCTTAATTTTCCTCTCGCTATCAAAAGCCCAGGTCTATTCATTTGTTTGTATGAAAATCCTATTGCTTTTTTATTTTTCTTCTGCAATTTAAAGGTTAGCTGTAAATGTTTTTTGCTTTGATCTGCTAAGGAAGCTTTAAGCCCTTGGTTCCTGGAATGTCAAATGCACAGGCTGAGATGAAGATAATTATAGTTCATGCTTTGGAGTTAGTGCGGAACCTGAACAAGGCCTGTTTTTGAATCGTACGCCACCTTCTTCTGTAGCTTCATAGACGCGACATCAATCTCTTTGACTCATGTGGACATCAGCTCAGTATAACCTGATAAGCACATCTCCTTCACAGTCTTGCAGAAGCCTTATGGCTATTTCCATGGACTCCAGCATTTAGTCCTTGTTCTCCTATTTTCCAGCCTCAGTGGTCCCTGCAACATGGAGTGGAATTGCTTTTTCTGCTCAACACCTCTCATGCCTCTTCTTTTCAAATGAAGCTCCAGGTCTCTCACCCCACCCTACCACCCCTGTCTGGACAGGCTCTCCCTGCCCCCACCTCCTAATTCTCCCCTTCCCTTCCTGACCACGCCTCCTCCTCCCACTACTCAGAGAGAGATTGCTGCTTCTGCCTTTGCTAAACAAATGTGTGTTCTCACATTTTAAACCGTGTCCTATTATTTATGGTAATGGTTTTCAGCCCTATCAGATGCAATGTCTCATTTTATAACAAATGTTATGTAATACTCCCTTTACTTTCCTGTAATGAAATTAACAGATAATATAACTTACCCACAACATTATTTCAAGGAAAAAAAAATCAATATGATGCCCTCACTGTAATACAAAGGAGAAATAAATGGGAAGTTATTTGTAATAAAATAATATGTATTTGGAAAGGCTATGCTAGAATACAGAAATTTGCAACTACCTATAATTGTAACAAATAACTTTGGATATAAAAGAAGCAAAATAATTTTTTAACGTTCTGTACAAGAAGTACAAGAATATATAAGAACAGAAGTAGAAGTTGGCACTAAAATAAAAACAGAAGTTCAGATAAATAATAATAGATCAGACTTATTTGTATATGAGAAGAAAGAGAGGAAAACAGCCTTAATTAGAGAGACGAAGTCTAGGCTGCCAAAATGCAGACGTGAGGGGCTGTGGTGGTCTCAGCAACGACCTGAACCTTATTTACAAGTGAAGTGTCAACATTTCACCTCGAGCTATGATGTGCAATAGCGTCATGATGAAGCCACAGGAAACATCTCTGACCCCGAGTCCCACCAGTGCTGAGGCATACATTCCTTTGTTATACTGAAAACATTGGACAACACTCTCTTCCGCAGGCCGTGGGAAATAAAGGATGAAGGCAAAAGGGAAAGTGGAATTCAAGAAGCTGAAAATGACTATATGGTGACCTCTTGGGACAGAATAAGATAAAAAAAAATACAGAAAAACCCCAGAATATATAAATAATTTATGAGTCACTTACATACTGAAGGTTTCTTATGGGGGCTAACAAAATCATATACATACCCATACCTGCATACACACATTAGATAAATGTTTATTTATGGCAAAAATATGAAATATTTTTAAAACAAGCTTTAATAATAAAATTCATTGAGGTCTATTGAGCTTTACTTGTGTCCACCAATTTAATGTTTGGTTTTGTGTCTTAATCAGAGTCTCCCCTCCTCTGTTACATATTCGTGTGTGCCAGCTACCAGTGTGGACTGACGGCTGGAAACAGGAGTGTCAGCTGGGATGGTACAAATGAGGATCTCATTGGGAAACAGTTCACCAAAATGGTGAAACTCTTGCTGCACTCTGAATACAGTACCCTCACTTTACAAAATAGGTGCCTTCCGGGACGGGGTGGGGATCAGTGTATATTAACACTATGCAAAACCCATTTTGTGTGTGTATGTAAAATAGAGTTAGGTTCCAGGCATGTGCTTGCAGATACACGAACGTCCGGCAGAAGTACAGAAAGTCTATCTCCGGGCGTCTTTATTGCATATGGAAGGACGTCGTGCTTTCCAGGATCCCACGCATTAAAACCTAATGGCTCACCTATGATAATGGGAATAAAAATAAAGCCCCAACTGTTTTAAAGATATCACTTAATGGGCAGCACTTTCCTAATTAAGACCGTTGCTTTGTGGGATGCTTTTTGGAAGAGCCGAAATCTCACACTATTTTGCCTTCTAGTTTCCCCCTACAGCTTTGAATCTTCCACAGGCCTTGATATCAGTCAACTCATCCCGGGTGTGGTAGGGTGGAAAAATGACCCCCGAAAATATACCTAAGTCACATCCCTAGAACTTGTGAATGTTACTTTATTTGGAAAAACAAAAAAAAAAAGAGGCTTTGAAGCCATGATTAGGTTAAGGGCCTTGACATGAGTAGAGTAGGTAATCCTGGATAATTCAGGTGGGTCCTAAATCCAATGACAAGTATCCTTATAAGAGAAAGACAGAGGAAGGTTGGAGAGAAACAGAAGAGGAGAGACACAGAGAGGAGGAGGCAATGTGACTACGGAGGAAGAGACTGGAGGGATGTGGCCACAAGCCGAAGATTGCTGGCAGCCACCAGAAGCTAAAAAAGGCACAGAACAGAGATCCCCCCCCTTGAGCAGACAGGAGTACAGCCCTGTGGACACCTTGATTTTGGATTTCTGGCCTAGAGAAACGTGAGAAGACACATTGCTCTCGTTTTAAGCCACCAGGTCTCTGGTCATTTGTTACAACAACCAAAGGAAACTAACACACAGGTGAGGTAGTCACCAGCCGGGGCAGAACAAAGTTTAATATCATGCTTGGTTTCTGTGTTTGTTTTCCCCTAAGATTTTTTATTTTATTGTTTTATTTATTAGAGAGAGAGAAGAAGGGAGATGGAGAGATAGAAACATCAATGAGAGAGAACATCAACTGGCTGCCTCCTGCATGCCCCCCACTGGGGACCAGGCCCACAGGCCCAGAACCTGGGCATGTGCCCTGACTGGGAATTGAATCAGCTACCTTTTGGTGCATGGGCTGATGCTCAACCACTGAGCCACAACGGCCGGGCTCTCCTAAGATTTTTATATTCCCTAAACTGGTCTGGACGTTGGGAGGAAATGATAGAATAAACCATGTCTGTTCTCTCTCTCTTGAATACTCCACTCATCTCCTCCAATCTCACCCAGGCTATGGACCTTAGCTTAAGCTTTTCTTCCACATGGAAACCTTTAGATTCCTTTACATCATCTGGGATAGAAATGTTTTCCATTCTGCAGGCACTCACCTCACTTGAAAGCTAAACATTCACTCCTGTGATTCTTTGGCAAATGTGGTTTCCCTACAGGAACGCAAGCTCCTCGGGAGAAGGACCTCTGGGTGCGTTCTCTCCACAGCCTGGCATGGCGTCCAGAATGGAAAAATGTTCTATAAATATTTTATGAGTGAATATTTAAATATAACCATTTACAGATGTTTTAGTTAAAAAAAGCATTTGTCATTCAGCTTCACAGCAGCAGCAAAAAAATGTGTTTTTTCCCCTCCAAAATAAATTAATGTTTTAGTGAGTAGATTCCTCTGCACACTGTATTTAAAATATCTATTTCAGTGGTCTCCTCACTCCAACCTCTGATTAGTATTTGAACACAATTCTTGGCCAGTTTAATGGATTAAATTGTGTCCCCCCCCCCAAATTCATTTCCACCTAGAACCAGTGAATATGACCTTATTTGGAAATAGAATCTTTGCAGATGTGGTCAAATTAAAATGAGGTCACAATGGATTGGGCCTGAAATCTAATGATTAGTGAGTGTCCTTATGAAGAGAGGGGATTTGGACACATGGAGACACACCCTGAGGGAAGAAGGCCATGTGAAGACAGGGGCAGAATCTGGAGTAACGCAACTACGAGCCAAGAAATGTCAAGGATTCCTGCTGGCAAACACCAGAAGCTATAAAAAACAAGGAAGAATTCTTCCCTAGCACCTTTAGAGGGAACACAACCCTACTGACACCTTGAGATCAGGCTTTTAGCCTCCAGAACTACGAGAGAATAAATCTGTTGTTTCAAGGAAACTAATACAGCCAGTGCACCACTGGTTTATCTTACAGTTTAGCCCATGTTTCTTATAATGAGTGATTTCACTTGGTTTTGTCTCAGTAAGATCATTTCTAGATACTGATTCCAGCCATTGGCTGAGATGGCAATCACAGAATTGTGGGAATGTAGGGGCTCAGCTCTAGGAGAAGACTGCAAACTAGTGTGATCTGAGCAAGACAGTCCTTCATAGAGGGGCTCAGGTGACAGACGGGTTCTTAGGTTCTTATTGCAGTCCCTGCCTCTTTCTAGTTATGTGGCTTTGGTTAATTTACTTCGAGCTCTGTGCCTTAATTTCCTCATCTGTCAAATGGAAATAATTATAATCCCTTCCTCATGGAGTTCTTGCTGCAGGTTAAATGCTTAGCATGTAATGTTCCTGGGACATTATGATTGTTGTGTAGATATTAGCTATTACTATTGCTAATACTGGCTTTAGTGAAGGCTAAAAATAAATCATAATTTCATTCAGTTAAAAATAAACCTAACTATGTTGTGCCTCTGTAGTCCTGACAAACTAAACACTTGTATTCCATGTATGGAGGACATTATTTTCTTTGCAGATCACTCAGGAGTTTGATTCCATGGGTTACTTTTTTTTTTAATTAATTTATTTTTGTTACAGGTGTTTCTCCTTTGTCCTCCATTGACACCCTACTCCCGATCCCACCTACCCCCTCCCCCGCCTGCTGTCCTCAGCATTGTTGTCTATGTCCATGGTTACACATAAAAGCATATAAGTTCTGTGGTTTATCTCTTCCCTCTCTCTATCCCCCTCTTCTGAGGTTTGTCAGTCTGTATCCTACTTCTATGTCTCTGGGTCTATTTTGTTCATCAGCTTGTTTTGTTCCTTATATTCCACAAATAAGTGAGATCATGTGATATTTGTCTTTTTTTTACTTTTAAATGCCAAAATCAACCCATTTTAGAAAAGCCTGAACTTGCCTGAGTTTACTATTTAGGAAGCTTGACATCCAGCAATGATTTCTGAGTGAAGCTCAAAGTAAAAAACATTATGCTATTTAATGTGGAAAGAGGGAAATAAACACTTCTCTCTGTGAGGTTTTTATAAGCAAACATCACGACATCTAATGTTGTGCTCAACCTCTCCTCACTAGTGCAGAAACCTTATTTCTAGTGTTGACTTTCTTCCTTCGCAATGGTAAAGGAGAGAACATACAAATCTCTCTGCAGTGGTTTTAGGTACAGCTAGTCAGAGAAGGCAGGACACATATCAGTTACTGTTAAGATTGGCGAAGAAAAGAGTTTTGATTCCTGTTCTTTTACCCTTTGATAACGGAGAAGGGACAGATGCCTGTGAACGGTGCTGCCTTATAAATTCACACTTCTGAAACCTAGGCTAGGCGAAGAGTGATGTTCACAATACAGAACAGCCAGTGAGGGCAGCAGAACACTGTCCAAAGAGAAAGGACGGACCCTGGCCTGGACGCGGGCGCAGTCCTGGGGGCTCTGCCACATCAGGGCGAGGCGTGTACTTGCAAGACTGCAGGAGAGCCGAGTGTCTCGCTGTTACAAGTCTCAGGGATGTGAGGACACTCCAGTTGGTGGCAGGACACTTAGGGAGCTTGGGGCAGTGGCTATTTGCCAACGAATGTGGACGATTTTAATATTATGAGAACTGTGTGGCTATAAAGTCACCAACAGTGGATACTGGCCCCGGACAAAGCTGTGATGAATTATACTGGCACAATGATAGCAGGTGACTCCTCAGGCAGTCACTTAGGAGACAGTGCCGGGAGATGCGGGCGCCACTGTGCACGGGGGCAGGCACAGTCAGTTCCACACAGAGTGAGGGAAATGGAGTATTTGACCCCCTCCGAGTCTATTTTAACACTTTATTTTACTTCCTAATTATACTAATGCAGGAACAAAATTTCTGTGTTGAATAATTTAAAATGTTCCTACTAAGGCTAAATACTACCTGCCTTTCAAATTTTGGGTCCACTCCCCAGAAGTAACTACTGTAGTTAATTTAATAAGCTTTCTATGTATATTTAGTTTTTTAGGTACTTTTCTATGTATATTCATATGCATTTGGTACTGTCTTGGATGCCATGTGTTTACATATGTAGTGAGTAGAATGCTAAAATGCTCCCCTAAATTTCCTGACTGTTCCCCAGAACTGTGAATATGATGAGATATCACATCCTGGTTATGTTATATTATGTGGCAAAAGGAATTTTGCAAATATAATTGAAGCTGCTAATGAATTGATTTTAAGTTAATCAAAAGAGAGATTATTGGAGTGGGCCTAATCTAATTACACATGCCCTTTAAAGGAGAGTTCTCTCCAGACAGTAACAGAAGGGAGTCAGAGAAATTCAAGGCATGAAAAGAGTTTGATGCATCTTTGCTGGCTTTGAAAATGAAAGGGATCAAGGATGCTGGTGGCTTCTAGAAGCTGAGAGTATCCCCACTGACTGCAAGGAAATGGGACTACAGTCCTGCAACCAAAAGGAACTAAATTCTGCCAACAACTTGAATGAGCTTGAAAGTAGATTCTTCCCCAGAGCCTCCAGGTAAGAACCCAGACTGGATGACACCTTGATTTCAGCTTTGTGAGACCCTAAGTGGAGAACCCAGGTAAGCCCACTCAGACTTCTGACCCATAAAAGTGTGAGATAATAAATAGGGGTTGTTTTAAGTCACTAAGCTTGTGGCTAACTGGTTCCACAGCAATAGAAAACTAACACCACATATTATTCTGCATTTTGTTTTTATTCAAGAATATGTCTCATAAATCTATGCAAATTAATTCATATATTTCACCACATTTCATAGTATATATGATAAATAATTTCCAAAGATGGCTACAATTTGTGCCATCATCATATAAACCTGGGTTGGTCTTATGACAGGTTTTGACCAATAAAATCTGATGAGAATGATATTATAGAACTTCTGAGTTCAAGTCTTGAGAGGCCTTGAAGCTTCTGCTTTTGCCCTTTTGGGATCCAAGTAGCATGTATAAAAATCTCAAAGTAAACTCCTGAATGATTACAGACCATGTAGGGAGGGGAGGATTGGGAGGGTGGGGAGAGGAGGGGAAGGAGAAGGGAATGGGAGACAAAAGGAGAGGAGGGGGAGGGGGAAAAGAGAGAGAGAGAGAGAGAGAGAGAGAGAGGCAGGAAGGGAAGAGAAGGAAGGGAAAGAGGAAAGGCAAGGAGGAGGGGGGAGGGGGAAGGGAAGGGAAAGATTTAGACCCAGCCAATCTCAAACCAAGCTCCAGGTAATCTCAGGTGATACTATGCAGAACAGAAGAACCACTCAGCTAAGCCCAAACAGCCCAAAGAATTATGAGAAATAGTAAATCACCATTGTTTAAACCACTGAGTGTCAGGATAGTTTATTATGCAACAATAGATAACATTCTACTAGGCAAATCATGAATAAATAATGAACATTACAGTTTATCCATCTCCTACTAATGAACATTTTTGTGTTTTCCAATTATTAAATTGAACCCATGAAACTGCCATGTCAATGAGTCCAAGTTGGTCCAATATCAGCAATTTCATGAGCTTCAATCATAGAAGCAAAGCTTCCTTGCATATCCCTTCACGTGCCCCTTTGTGAACAGGGCGCAGCTGTCACTCTAGGGCAGTGGTTCTCAACCTTCCTAATGCTGCGACCCTTTAATACAGTTCCTCAGGTTGTGGTGACCCCCCAAGCATAAAATCATTTTCGTTGCTACTTCATAACTGTAATTTTGCTACTGTTATGAATCGCCATCGGAAATATGTGTTTTCCGATGGTCTTAGGCGACCCCGGTGAAAGGGTCGTTCGACCCCCAAAAGGGTCGCGACCCATAGGTTGAGAACTGCTGCTCTAGGGCGAACACTAAGCAGCAGAATTATTTGGTCATAGGAGAGGCACAGTGTAAATTTTAATAGATGCTGCAAAATTACCCACTAGGGTGACCACCGATTTATGCTCCTACTATCAGTGTATAATACTATCCTACTTCCCTTGATCTATATAGTTCTGGAAATGCATTATAATAAGAGTGGTTACCCAGGACAAGATGCAGCCAACCTAATAAGAACCAATTTAAAACTAAAGAAGTGTTGACAAACCTGATGTAAAATTCCCGATAATCCACTTTTAAATAGTCTATTGTAGGGGATTATTTTAAGATAGATAGATATAGCTTCCTATTTGTAGAATATCTAAGTTAATATTAAGTCAAGCTTATGTTCCATGAGTGAACCTCACGTAGGTGTTGGGAATGAAACTGGAATAAGGTAAGTTCTGGGAGACTACACCAGCCTAGGAGGTCATACAGTTTAATTGATGCTAGAGGATAATGCACAAAGACACCTTGCTCCACGGATGATGATGTTCTATCCATGTGCCAACATCATGCTAGTTAGGAGGCTGAATAGTTAAATAATATTTAGAATGTGTGTCTTGATTGATTTTTAGAGAAAGAGGAAGACAGAGGGGAGGAAGACAGAGGGGAGAGCGAGAGAGACAGACGTCAATTTGTTGTTCTACTTATTTACGCATTCATTGGTTGATTCTTGTATGTGCCCTGACCAGGGATCAAACTCACAACCTTGGTGCATCAGGATTTTGCTCTAACCAACTGAGCTACCTGGCCAGAGCAAGAAGTTTCTTAATAAACATTTGTCTAAGATGGAAGCATAGAGTCTTTATAGTACTTATGTATAGCAGATTGTGTATTTCCCCAATATTAGTTCTATGCACCTTCTGTAGTAATACAGATTGAACTGGGATCCTGGCCACACTTTGCCCTTTCTCATTTGATTATCAGATCCTTCACTGTGAACAGGATTCAAGAAGAAGAAAGAAAAATGGGAGTTCCTTGAACATTTGGTGAGCTGTTACAACAGTATGGGAATTGCCTCTTAAGAAAGAGAAGGCCAAAGACAGAAATGCTATGACTGTGATGGGCTCCTACTTCACAGTGTGGTCACACGTGTCTGACCCACAGAGGCAGGGCAGTCATGAACCCACACTGCCCTAGTTGACTGCAATGCTCTATGATCTAAAAATAAACTAACACATGTTGAGAAGCACATGGCACCTAGCATAATCTCTCAGGGGACCAGCCAGAGCTAAAGTCATTGGAGATTCCTGATTAGCAACACATACATTTTCAATATCTGGGTGAACCCCGTAATCCAGGGAGGCAGCTGACTCTCTCGTCCCAGCAAAATCTTCAAGACTCAAGTCACCTGAAAAGTCATTGGCCTTTGGGCAATCTTTCCATTACAGCCTTTTCGAAAGTTGCAACCTCTTAGAAAACAAAACAATTTGCTTTCTCCAAAGCAAATATGCAGGTAAAAAATACATCCAAGAAAAGCACTGAAGCAAATTAGAAATATTCCAAAAATGGAATGAGGAGCGCCTTGCAAAATACCAGCATAAACACCTCAAGTAAAAAAAAATCTCCAATGTAATGTGTTTTTAATCAGCCACATCAATCTAAAGTTTTTGCAACATCTGCAAACTTGAACGCTATTGTATAATAACGTGACCAAAATGCATTAAAATAATTGCATTAGGGTTTTTGGCATCACTTTATAATAAGTGGACAGTAATTGTTACTAAATTACAGCTGAATCTCTGCAGAATTAGATATTACATCCATATTAGAATCAAATGACTCTATCATGATTAATGATACTGCAATGAATATCAAGAGAATTAAAATGATTAGCCACTTATTCTAAAGTGTTGACATTTTCCCACAATTTTAGAGTTATGTTTCAAGAAAACTTTGCAATTAAACGTATTGCTAATGACCACTAGTTAAATCCAGAAACAAATAGTCCTTAAAAGGTCAACTTTAGTAATGAATAAATATTAAAAATTGAAAAAACACATAGCTGAACTATTCACCTTAAATAACTAATAGCAGATTATGTGTTTAACACCCTATTTTTATTTGAATAATTTATCCATATAATTAAGGATACTTGGCTATAATTAAAATCTTCATATTAATTCTTTCAAAATAATTCATGTAATTCAGACTGCATATTTGAGGCAAGCTAAAAAAAAAAAAAGAAATCTATTATGTTTCAGAGGAGCAGTTATTATTCAATGGTCAGGTTTTTGGGGAAACTTTTTAAGAAAATATGACAAATAAAAGCAAAAATTGGTATTTAATTGTTTATGGAAGATGCTTAGGTTTTACAGTACTTGCAAACACCTCTCAGAGAAAACTTGGTAGTTTCATCAGACCCAGACTTGGCAGTGTCTTAGTAAAGTAATCATGTACCTGAAAATGGGCATTAAACAAACATTTATGGAAAACGATTTTTTCCCTACTGTTTTAGTATTATTGAATATTAGTTCCTAAGACAGGTACAATATTGTACAAGGTATTGTGGTTCTTAGAACTAGCTATTATAGGCCCCAAGAGTAATTTTGTAAATGACTGAAAATTGCAACTTTTATTAAGGAGAGTAAGCATATAGGGAAGAATAGCTTCGAACTGGTATGAAACCAGCTACGGAGTCAGATTTTGAGCTTGTCTCTAATTTACCCGGCGATCTCTCTGGAATTTGTTTTCTGCACATGGGTTCAATATGTTTTTCTCACTTGGTTTCCCAGTTCAAAAGAATATAAAGGAGATACATAAAATAATACTGAGAAAACATTTTGAGCTCTTCAGAATAAAGCTAAATTATTTCCTCCAGTGTTTATCACTGTGGTTAGAAACCCTGCCTCAATGTTCTCAACAGCTCACATATCTAACAGAGAGAAATTAGAGCACACACCACTGGGGTCACTGCCACTAACTAGCTACCGGTCACTGCTGAATTTGCCGCAGGTCAATTGTAACCTCTCAGAACACAGACTATGGCTCAAATATCTTTATTTTTATATTTCCTACAATGCCCAGCAAAAGATTAGGTAGAGAGTATATGCTTATAAAACCCTTTTTACTTATCAGGCTTACACAGTTCTGCTGGTCTGCAGCTCACACTCCTCCAGTGAGAGATCTCACCTCTGCTGTTGGCCCACCTCTCTTTTCTTACATAATCCCCGGGAGTAGGGGTTGGCCCACTGAGGCCTGCAAGCCAAATCGGTACGACTGCCTGCTTTTCTACAGAAGGTTGTTCAGGAACGCAGCTCTTCCTTTGCCTGTCGTCTATGAGGACTTCTGTGCTACAGAGGCAGAGTAGCTGTGACGCTGCCCACGGGGCCCCACACCTGCACCAGGATGTGGATCCTCGGGGGTTTGTACTAGGGAACTCCTCTGCTCCTCATCTGAGTGCAGCTGGAAATGCAAACATGGGGCTAATGGGTAGATGGGGCATCACTCCTGATGAACCATGGGCATATGTCAATAATCTTCTTCCAACAATCCACTTGCCATAAACATTTCAAATAAAGTAACTATACCCGCTCCCAAAAGGGAGTCACTGGAAATAGTAACCCATGGTCAACCACTTGATCAACTGGGTGGTATGGATTCCCATTTTCATGATATCTACTAATTTTTTTTAAATCCTCACCTGAGAATATTTTTTCATTTATTTTTAGGCAGAGTGGAAGGGAAAGAGAGAGAGAGACTGAGAGAGAGAGAAAATCATCGATGAAAGAGAGATACATTGATTGGCTACCTCCTGCATGACCCCAACCAGGGCCGGAGACGAACCACAACCGAGGTACATGCACTTGACCGGAACCAAACCCGAGACTCTTTGGTCTGCGGGCCAACACTCCAACCACTGAGCCCAACCGGCCAGGGCTGTACTGATTATCGATCATCTGATAATTATATAGTTTTATTTTACTGAGCTCTTCTGTTACTCTGCACCAGACACTATATATACATTATGTTATTTCATCCTTCCAACAACGGTAAGTATTGGTCCATTTTACAAGTAGCAAAACTGAAGTTCACAGAGGTCAAGAAACTTATCTCAGGATGTATAACTAGTGAAAAACAGAACTGAGATTGAGCCCAGGCAGTGGGCCCAGGACCAGGCGTGACAATGGGCTGCCGCTGAAGTAACTTACATTTCATCTCCCCCAATAGTCCTGCACTGGGGACACTGGAATTTAAACAGCGAAAATTGTATTGTAGCGACAGGATAAGAACTTCTCATGCTTGTAGCCAACTTGCAAACACTTGCAAAATGCCCTCTTGTTTTCTCAAATGTCATTACTCTTTTGATCAAATTAGGTGTAGTACTTTCTATATAAGCAGTTCAAATGAACACTCTTCTGTGGCTTAGAAAAGTAAAGTTATATCTCCAATGCTTCTTTACAACAATTTTCCCAGTACAGATATGTGACATTAGAGTGACCATTTCTATGTATTTTGTTGATGCTTGTATTCTTAACAATGCTTCTGATCACAGGGATATTGCAAATGAATGGGGATTTATAAAAATAACATTTTTTTTTTAAAATTCAAGAAAAACAAACAAACACTAAAGCAAAGTCTGAGGCAGGTAGAAAGGCAGGCCCCTGATTTCAAAGAGTATTTCTGGCTGTAACTGGAAGACCTCCGTTGAGATTTCAAGTCTCACAGGGAGGTGTATGTTGGGTTAAGCAGGAAAGACTGTAAAAGAAGTAAGAAGTCCTAGGGACACTGGGTCACAGAATGTGATGAAAAACACAAAGTCCTGAAGCTAATCCATCATGTGGCATTCGAATCAGTCACCAGCATCCTCACCAGCATATAACCCAGACACCTCAGAGCATATCCCGACTCTGAAAATTGTGGAGAAAGGGGAGTTTTGGGGGAAAAAAAATATCTATTTTCAAAAGTGACTTTAAAGATTTTGTAAAAATCTTAGCAAAGAATGCAAAGATTATTGGAAAAAGTATGCAGTTATTAAGAACGAATCACGGTAAGCTGACTTTTTCTCTTTTTTTTTTTTCCTCCTTTCTTTTCTTCAGTAGACATCTTAGCTCTGGGAAATGACAGAACAAAGGAGAGGAAAGAAGAAAAGGAAAGATGAAGTTGTTTTGTTAATTAATTTCCTACAAACATCTGTCTAAGAAACCTCATTCAGCTCTTTCCTCAGGATCTTGATTTCAAAGTCCAAGTTCAAACCATGTTTGCTTTAATACATCCCCATCACCACTTTATTCCTATCTCCCGCCTCCATGAACTTGCCTTTGGTTCTGGCATTGCTGATTGGGTCACTTTTAATTGACAGGCTGGACAAGCATGTAAACAACCCCCCCCCCCACACACACACACACAGATGTACACTAATTCACTGGTCTCTCGAGTCTTTTACCCTAATAATTATGAGTGAAATGGTACAAATTTGGGACTGAGCTACTGGAACTCTGGATTCAGGTCCCAGCATTGCAGCCAACTCAGTCAGTGACTTGGCCATGTCACCTTTCCTCCCTGACCCTCAATTTCCCCATGTGAAAAATGCTGGTTTGGATCTCAGAATGCTCCTTTCAGCTGTGGTATTTTATCACCTATGGGTCAGGTCTGCTACTTCACCCTGTTTCTATAGCGCTAAAGCTCGTTTCATTTTCCTCAGTGAGAATGACCGATAGTTTTCCCCTTAGCAATCTCATTACATATTTTTACGAATTTGTTGGTTACTGTATTTCCTTCCATCACTTGTGCACATGAATGAACGATATAAGTTATTGTCATCTTCAAAAGTTCTACCTTCATTTTTCACTATTTTCTTTTATGTCTACTTTGTCAATACTATTTCCTAAAATCCTTGTAGGGTAGTAGTTAAGAGTGAAGGCCCTAGATTTATTTTAGACTGCCTGGGTTTCCAGCCATTTGCTCAAGGTGAAATGTTGGACAGGTCACTTAACATGGTTAAGTTGAAGTATTCTTATCTAAAAATGGGAGTCATAATAGTGCCAAGCTCTTCAGTTAATGTGAGGCTTAAAATAGAGTAAACAACTTCAGCTCATACTGGATGTCAAGCACATAATGGGCACTATTTGCATTATTATTTGGGGTGTGGTTATTGTTGTTTCTGACACCTGCTCATCTCCACAGTGACCCAGAAAACTAGTGCTTTCAATAGAATTTACCCAAACGTACACTAAACAAGGCTAGAAAAAGAGAAACAATTCCACCCATGTCGGGAGTCTTGGTACTTTCCTTCTGATAATAAACTAAATGACTGATGTAACTTCCGTTTTTGATCACACTCTATGCCCGTTTCAGCTACCTGTGATTGTGACCTTAGGAACTATCTTTCAGTATTTCTGGTTACATGTTGATCCTCCCAGGTGGGTAAAGAGCTTTTGCCTTCTTGACCTGAAATAAAATCATTAAAAAACTAGCCTGGCTGGTGTGGCTCAGTTGGTTGAGCATCATCCCATGCACCAAGAGGTCACAGGTTCGATTCCTGGTCAGGGCATATGCCCAGGTTGCGGGCTCAATCCCTAGTACGGGGCATGCAGGAGGCGGCCAATTGATGGTTCTCTCTCACATCGATGCTTCTATCTCTTTCTGCTTCTCCCTTTTTCTCTCTCTAAAAATCAATAAAAATATATTAAAAAATAAAAAAACAAAACTACAAATCTAAGAAAAAAGTCAAAGTGTGATATCTTCTAGCTGACACAGAGAAATCATCCAGCCCAATGCCACCTGTGGTGGGACACTGAGCACAGCACCGAGGAGATAGGGCTACAAATCCACCCAAACTCCCACCTGCTCAAACTTAAGTTTTGTCAAATCTCAACTGCACATCCTTGACTATGTCCCCATCACTGATGAGGACACTGGAGCTGTTGCTGGTGATACCAGCAGTCCATTACTCAACAAAGGAGCTCACAGCTTCTAAATTCGAAGTTGAGCATTTCCTTCTAATCAACCAAGTTTCTTAAGCCGGCCTGAGGTGTAGGCTTTGGAATCTTGAGTGTGCAGAACTTCACAGAAACCGACATCAATGGCGGGGCTTGCGGAAGCTGACGTGAAGACTGGCCATGCTTTCCACTTAGATCTCATTTCTGCTTTTTCTCTCACTGACTCCCTTCAGGACATGAGCCCAGGATTCTTTATATTACTGCTCTCCTCTACCCTTTCCTGGGGTCTTTTATACGTTTATCTTCTGATGCAACAACCAACTTACGCTTTTTCATCCACACACATCCTTCCTCAATACTCAAAGATCATTTCACTCACTCTAGTGCTCTTTTAGCTCTTTCCTTTGGGACTCCTAAGTGAATTTCATCAAACCTCAATAATTTCAACACATTCAATAACTGAAGTGCACCTTAACCTGCTCGCTCCCGATGGGAACCACCCACTTGCTCATTAACTGCCGCTGTATTAACATCCTGTGACTAGTAACCTCTGTCGTGAAGGCGAGGGGGAAAGCTGTTAGTGATTTCGCAGCCTTCCTGCCACGTGCTGCCATGCGTGCTCTTTCTCTGACATGTCCTCCACCTTTAGTCCTCCACATTTTATAGGTATCTTTAGACTGTTCCCACCAATCACACTGAAAATATTTAGTTCCTCATTAAAAACTGTACGTAAACATATACATCCTCATAGAGCTTATTCTTTACATTTAACCTTCAACCACTAAACACAGATGCTTAGAATCATTTCATCCTAGATTTGCTAAGAGACATTACTTTTTTTTTTAACTTGCTGGTTTATAAGGACAATAAACACATAGACATAGTTACTATCTTCCCCCTGATTTTAATTTGTGAAATTCTAATTGTTCTCATCTGTAAGAGGGTAAGATAAAAAATTCATTTAAACCCATCGGACTTCATCACTCCGGTGCATTTCATCCATCTACCCCTCTGTCTGTCCCACCATGTGCCCGCCTCTCAGAACAGGGCTGTCTGGCTGTCTGCTTTGTCCACTAGACCTGCCTTCGCAGCCTCATCATTCAAACAACCCAGACCCAGAGTCAATCCACCGCGAATTCCACCACGCTGGCCCGTGGTCACCAGGTTCTAAGAGGACACGCTGGTTTCCAAGGTCGAATCCAGCAAATCCCAAATGGTACCCAGCACATGCCTGCTGGGCACAGGAGCCAATGGGCAGAGGGTCTGAGGGCAGATCTATATAACACCTGTTCTAAAAAAAGGTTTCCGTTGCTGCTATATTTAAATTTCCTGTTTATGATCTTGCGGTTTAAAAGTGTGTGTGTGTGGGGGGGGCTCATGCACGTGCACCTCATTCTCCCACGGTGTTTATATTAAGCTCTCACAGCCACGGAAATAAAACATAAATCTTGCTCACGCAAGGCCAAACATGATATGTGCTCCTCTCCCCTGCCCACCTCTCCACAACTTTTATTCTTCTCTCCCTGACAGCTGTCCCCCTATTAAGACAGCAAAAAGGCACAGGAAGCTGACTGCATTGGAAAGGGACAGCAGTGGATGTGCTATACCAGGGGATAACTTCTTTTAGGAACTGTCAAGACGGAGGGGCCACCGGAACACATGTTTTAGGAGACACTGGGACCAGCAGAGCCTGCTTAGTGGGCAATTATTTGAGGCACACTTATTAGGCATCTGCCCAGGTGCTATTTTTACCCACTCTCCAGAAAGGAGATAAATGTCTTCTTCCCATTAATACAGATGCCGAATAAAGGTCACCGTGTTTCAGAGCATGTGAAGGGTGGTATTTGAGTTCAGCCATTTCTAAATAATGACTTTTTCCTCAAATGCTGTCGGGAAGTGGTGAGACAGAACTTGTGTGACTGTAAAAATAGCAGTTTTTTAAAAATATGGTTAGACCAGACTATTGAGAAAGGGAACAGAATTGTGAAAACAGCTGCTTTGGAAGTTTGAAAAATTTTATTGACTCATAAAGTGTTACAGCGAGAAAGAATCCAAGAATTTATGTTAGAAATGAGGAAACTGAGGCCCCGGGAAATTAAGGGAATTGCTCAAGGTCATTCAGCGTCTTATTCATGGGGCTGAAAGCAAAGTGGAAACCAATCTGGTGAGTTTTCTAGTATATGACATTGTCTCATGTCTTTCTTTTCAAATGTCAATCTTTTTTATTTAATGGGGCTTTGTATGGGAGCAATTTTTAGCCTACTCCACTGAGGCCTGAATCCGAAACAGTGTAGTGTAGAAAGGTCACTTTTAAATCACCAGAGCTTCTAAAACTTTGGGTCGGAGGGACCATCTAAAGGCTCTGGCTGCCTCCAGGTAAACATACAGCAAAACTTCTACACCCCATTCCGCAATGTCCCACAGGTTAGAAGAGACCAGAGCCAGTTCCCACAGCTTCCTCGTCATCACTTAACTTTGTAGCCTGAAAGGGCTCCACCCAGTCTTAGGGGTCATGACCATGGCCGCAGGTCAAATCATGGACGCTGCACCCATGGATTTGCTTATCATTATAGCTGTATCACAACAGAATTGTAAGACACAGTACAAATCACATTCTGAACATTTGAATTCTAGCTTAAAAGCAGCAGAGGCGCTCACAATGAAGAGGAGCTTAGTGATGAACCTGCACAAAATGTAAATAGCAGATGCTAATCTAATGTTGGTCCATCTGCACGCTCATTTGCTGGACTTTCATATTTAGAGCTTTGTAATATAGTGGCCTGGCTGCATGGAGTAGAGTACATTTCCTGGACCCCCTCCCTCCACCACTATCAGTCACAGACGCCCGTCTTTGATGAGCACCCCCAAACAGACATTGACCGTGCATTCACTATGTTCCCTGGACATAGGCAAAAACAGAGCCAACAGAGCCCTTGCCCTTGGTAAGCTCTAGTCTGGTAAGGGAAATGGACCTTTGAAAAAGAAATTAGGGCCTCATCTAAATGGTTATGTTGGAAATCATTGCACCATCTGATTTCTGCCTATCTAGAAAGCATATTCTTCTAAGGTAGGAAATAACCTTGAAATATTATCTAGTCCATCTCCATGGCCGTAGGCAAAAATAAGATTTAATCACTCCGTCAATTTTTTTAAATGAGTCTCTTTCCAATAGTCTCTCTACTATTGAAACATCTTTGCTATTAGGATCTAGTTATATTAATTCTAGCCTAAATCCCTCATGCTGTAATTCAAGTTGCTCTCCCTTCTTTCGTTGACTGTTTAAAGAAGATGATAAGCATTTAATAATGCCACTCATTTAACCTAAAGACCATCTTAGTTTCCTGTTTCCTGGGATCCATAAATTTGATTTATAATTAACTAGGTGGTATACATAATTCTTCTCTGTGTCTGTGCTAATCAGAGAAGCCTTGAAATTGGGCTCAGCAGTCACTCAGAAATATCTGCCAACACAACACACATTCAGGTTAGGGGTTGAGCTGCACTGAGTAAGACAGAGGAAAGCCAGGAGACAGTTTCTGTGATTATCTGACAGCAATCCAGGTTAGCACCACTATCTTCTTTTTTTTTTTTTTTTTTTTTTTGCATTTATCTCGAGATAGAGCAGGAGGGAGAGAGGAAGAGAGAAACATCGATGTGAGAGAGACACATCGAGTGATTGCCACCCACACAACCCCAACCAGGGCCGGAGACGAGCTGCAACCGAGGTACATGCCTTTATCAGGAACTGAACCCTGGACTCTCTGGTCCGCGGGCCAATGCTCCAACTGCTGAGCCAAACCGGCCAGGGCGCACCACTCTCTTCTTAATACCCATCGTCCAGGGAGCCCCTCGAGGGACTGAGAACCATGCTCCTACCTCTCCCTAGCTCTTCTTCCATCACCTTGAATGAATGAATGCAAGAAAACTGGGGGTTTCCACTCTCACTACAGTGACCTCCACTAACCCTTCCTTATAAAACATGTCTTTACTATTTGAGGGAAATTAATGTCATGGTCTATAATTTTTACCAAGTCTGTCTTCCTTCTCTTTTGCCTTCTTCCACATCTTGTTAAAGTCCAACCATTCCTTCCTGCACTGATTTGTAAAAGAAGCAATTTTCCACCACACCCTTCTTGAGACTGGATGAAAAGTCCCTGATCATGCATCATAGGGCCTCTAATTACACATACATTACTTTAAACAATGTAAGCTCCCTGAGCATCTCAGGGTAAGGTGCTTTATAGAATTCAGATAATATTTTCTTGGCTGTAATATTACCAAGAGCTAGGCAGTCAGACCTTTAAACTCAGACGAGGTGATGTGTGCTGCAAAATTTATAGAAACAAGATACTACAAAGCAATTTGGAAATAATAACACATGCTACAAAAAACCAAAATATTGTAAATTATCTTCAGTAATAAATCCAGGAACCAGCAACCCTTGACCACTAAATCAGTAATACTTCCTGCAGGGAATTATGAGAATTATATCTCCCATGTGTTTGCAAATGTAAACATAACTAGTAAATAGTTGCTGCCCAAGGATATAGAAAGTAGAACACTAGAAGGTATTAAGTTTATGAGGTTGCTCTATTTCTGAAAATTTTTATTTATAATTTCTGTAGGGACTTAAAAAAAACTTAGGTTTCATTTAAGCATATTTGTGTGCTACAAAAAATAGCTACAATACTTTCGAGTTAGATACATTTGAAGATCTTTTTCAAGTGAAGTATTCTTTTGAATTCAAGTACTTAAGGGGATTAAAAGTATTTATCAGGACTTGGTTCCATTAGGCATTCCCAATGGAATCAAGGTTTTTCTGAGGAGAAAAAAACAAAAACAAAAACAAAAAAACCTGTAAAATCAAGGATTCAAACATTCTCATGCAAATATGTTAGGAAAAGTCCTATAAAATGAAGCTCAGGAGAAAAAAATAACAGCAACATAAATTCAGTTATTGTATCAAGTAGCCACAGAAACATAGTCATTCATAGTCAATCAGAACATACTGTTCTGATTTTGCTCCTAGCTGACACAAAGTACTCATTTCCCTGGATTTGATATAAGAAGGCTTCAGAGCAGAAGAAGTTATGCACACAAAGGGCAAAAAAGAGCACATTACTCATCGTCTGCCAGCCTTGCAGAGACTGGCATTTACTATCACCCCTCAGCCCTCACAGCCGCGCAGGAGAAGTTCTTGAGCCAGTATCTTACGTGCTTAAATGATCTCACTCACAGACTTCACTTCCTTTTGTGGGCTTGTGCAAGAATTCTCAATGGTGGCTTTGTGACTTGCAACCGATTGCAAAGTGCCACTAGTTATTTCTTACTAATAAAGTACTAAAGTTTGCAAATGGCTTACCTTAAAAAACTAATTCTGGATAATTTATTTTATTTTATTTAATTTGGTACATATATACAATGTAATACTACCCAGCCATAAGAAGAGATGAAACACTGCCATTTGCAACAACATGGATTGATCCTAAGAATGTCATGCTAAGAGAAATAAACCAGACAGGTTAATTTTTAAAGTAAGTGGGACTAAATATGCTCAATAATAAAGTTAAAAACATAAATTAATTTAAAAAAATAATAAAGTACGTGGGAATAACTAGTAGGGCCTGGACACTGACCAACCAGAAAGGACACTGGCCGAGGGGTGTGCGCTGTCCCAGGTGCTGGATGGTGGGCGGTCCAGAGAACTCAAGAAGAGATGTGTTAGTGCAGAGGGCACTGAGAGGAGGCAGGCTTAGGAAAGCTAAGTTGTTCTCAACTAGGAGGGAAATATTTGGGCATTTTAACAATTTCGTATGTCTATCTGTTAGGGTGAGAAAAGAGTAATTTTTAAAATATATATAATCCTCACTCATGTGTTTCCTGCTGTGTTTTCCTGAACAGAAAAGGAGGTGAAGCGACATGCTGGAAATTACACATAACCCATGGCATTTGTCACCTGTGAACCCAAGGAATCAATGCCACATATATGAAGGCAGGTGACAACTCTGCCCTCCTATGCTCACACGCTGTGCTCTTCTGCATAATTACACAGACTGGGTGACTTAAACAACAGAATTTTATTTTATCATAGTTCTGGGGACTAGAAGCCCAAGACCAAGGGGTAATCGGGGTCAGTTTCTGGTGAGGACTCTCTTCCTAGTTTATAGGTGGCCACCTTCTCCTGGTGTGGTCACAGGCCTTTCTTCTGTGTGCATGAAGAGAGAGAACAACCTCAGGTGTCTCCTCCTCTTCTTATAAGGGGACCAGTCCTATTGGATTAGGGCCCCACCCTTACAACATCATTTAACCTTAATGATCTCCCTAAAGACCCTGTGGCTAAATATAGTCACATTGGGGATTAGGGCTTCAACAAATGAATTTGGGGAGAGGGGACACAATTCAGTCCACAATACACACTAAGAGAGAGGCCTGCTCCCACACATTCTCTACTCTGACCAACTTAAGTAAAAGTGAACTCAGAATTATTGCTGCAAAGAGCACTTGAAAAGCAGATCAGTGCTGTAGAATCACCTGTCAATGTGGTCATACAGGGGCAGATGTCACTGAGGTCTGGGCTAACTTGGCTGTAATCAGACCTGACCACTGCCACTGTGCATATAACATATCAGCCAGCAAATACTTAATGGATACCAACTATATTCCCAGATCAAGGGGATACACAAGAAGTATAAGATCCACATAGTTGCGGGGAGGTAAAGTGTGCGTATCAATCACCCAGAGAGGAAGATCAGCTCATTTCCATTCAATCATTGTGGACCAGTCTTCATGAGGGCCTGTGGAACTGGCACAGGTAGAAAGAAGCACCACTCTATCAATACCACTGTGGCCACTTCTTCCTCCGGCCTCTCTGCCATGATTTCCATGGAAACAGAACTGTTTCCATCACAGTGGCATGACCCAAAACAGATTGAGCCTTGGTAACTTTGGTGAAGCAAGGGGCAATGTGAGTGGAACTGTTTCTTCTTCATTGTAATCAGTTCCAACTCCACTCAAGAGCTTCATTCATATTGAACTGTGATGAACATTGGTCAACAGGATGCTTAATGAAAAATGAAAAATAGTTACCACAGAGTAAAAAAAAAAGTGAGTAGAAAATGATATGACATTTTATTTCCTTGCAAAGGGGTGCATAGCAGAATATGAGTGATAGAACCCCTCAAAATGAGATACGAAGATTCTAGGTGAATGAAGGGAGTATGTGAGAGGGTATAAAGCAAAATTCTGGCTAGAATACAGAAGTTGAAAATTCCCATAAAAGAAAATGGGAAATCAAGGGCAGCACCACATATAGAAAGAGAATAAAACCTTGGAAGTGTGTGTCATATATGATATAGAAGTCATTACTGGTTTTATGTTCTTAGCTCGCTGAGCCTCAGTTTATTCATCTTTCAATAAGTACAGTGCTATACATTTTATTGGTTAACTGCAAGAATTAAGTAAGTACATAAACACACAGACATAATGTAACAGTGCCTGATACTCTGTAAAACACCCATAAACATCTGTTGAAAGAATAGATTAATAGTAATTAGTAGCTCTCCTTCTGATGCTAACATTCAGCTGAAATCACCATCCACAGGAACAGCAATACCATCTGCAGTAAGACACATATACGAGTATTGGAGTCCCTTCCAAGCCTTTGTGTAGACAGATGAGTAGCAGCCAATGGCTTAGTATAAAATTATTGTTGGAACTACCCCATAATTTCCTCCTACAAATGTCCAGATGCCACCAAATTGGGCCCAAGGTCACCATAGTGGAGTACACTGTCCTGGAGCTGATGGTCTTATTTCTATTAGAGCTGACCCAAGGCAAGATGCTTGCATGGAGTCTACTGTTGGTCTTGTTCTTTCAACAATTTTTTAGAATGAAACTTGTCCCCACATGACGGGCCAGAGAATAACCAGGGCAGTTATCCTTGCTGAATTCTGTTTCCAGCTGTTCTGTGGGATTATACTTCTCTGTTCCAGGAAAGATTTCTGTCAACTTATTAGAACAGTGTCTCTCTTGCTGCTCACAGTAGCATCTGTGTTGCTGAGTTCAGGCGATACACCCAGGCACCTGCCTTGGACACTACTCAAACAAGAATCATTTCTTCCTTTAAGAATGGTTTGAAAGCCCTGGCCAGTTTGGCTCAGTGGTTAGAGCATCGGCCTGTGGTCCAGAGAGACCCGGGTTCGGTTCCCACTAAGGGCATGTACCTTGGTTGCAGTTTATCCCCGGCCCTGGTTGGGTCGTGCGGGTGGCAGCCACTTGATGTGTCCCTTTCAAGTCGATGTTTCTCTCTCTCTCCCTCCCACTCTATCTGAACAAAAAATGAAAAAATGTCCTTGGGTGAGGATAAAAAAAAAAAGAATTGTTTGAAAAATTAGTTTTTTCTCTTGAATGTTTTACACTCATATTAATTCCACAAAGTAGATGGGCAGCTAAATCCTTTGGAGTTGTAAAATATACTTTGAGAGCAAAAAAAATTTTTTATATGAAGACTGTTTGTATTTCAGTTAAATTGTTGTTAATATTTGCAAAAGCCAAATATCAAAAGCAATTAAAAATGTCAAACTATATGAGCAAAATTAAGGGTTTCTTGCCAGAATTGTAGAATTCAACCTAATGGAGCCATATCCCCCTTAGACCCAGGCATGAGATGTCAAGCTCTGGGCCCTGAGCTTCAGAGAATTCCACTCTGACCTTCCCTTAACCGCCCCTTCCACCAAGTGAGGACTCTTCAGGGTCACGAGGATGTGTCCAAAGACTCTGTGCCTCCCCTCTGCTTCATGATGCTCTAGGTACTTGTGGGCTAGGAATTGCCCTCCAAATGGCCTTGAGCCTGCTTCCTAGGCCTGCATAGGCTTCTGTGTGCACCTGAGGCCAAGGAGTGGCAGCAGACAGAGGGTGAGAACAGGGTATGGAAGTCTATACAGGTCCCTGAGGCCCCTTGTAGGGTGGGAGGATGGGGCGGGGGTTCAGGGTGGGAAGAAAGAGGGACCTGACCAAAGGATTGGGCTGTAGACTGGGAGTTAGGAACTGGTTGCCCTGGTACCGCCATGAGCCAGCATAAAACACCAAGGAATCTGAGAATTTTAAACTCAGATTAGGTCTTTGAGGATGTGATGAAGGACTAGTCCTCAGGGTAGGGGAGTAGAACATATTTCATTTGGCATTTTGCTAGCTTAATTTATGACTTTTCCATACTAGACATCTGGGATGTGGTTCATCACTTGTGCTTTCGCTCAAGGCCGCGTAAATGGCCGTGAGGATAGATAGGGCTACACCAGAATGAATTTTAGAAAATTACAGGCTTACAAATGAGAGAATAATTGTATTAAATTCTGTTAATTTTTTTTTAGCAATACTAAGATTATAGCTACTAATCTACAATAAGAAATCACATGTTTCTAAGGTACTTTCAAATTTTTGTGAAAAATGACAAACTTCAACAAAATTAGAGACTATGGTATAAGACATTCTTATGTGCCCATCACATAGTTTAATTATAACCAACTTGTAGCCGATAAGGTTTCACATCGACTCCTAATACTTTCTCCAGATTATTTAAAGCAAATTCCACATTTATGTCAATGTTATAAGGACCCTTTCAAAAAATGTAACCATATATTACCACACTTAAAAACATGAACTATATTATTACAAGTCCAGGAAGTATATAAAGCTTCCAACCATCTCATATCTTCCAATATAGCATTTGTTTTCTTCTTACTGTTCATTCTAATCAGGATCCAAATAAGGTCCATAGAATGTCTCTTGATATTCTTAATATACAGACATTCCCCCCACCCCCTTTTCCTTGCTTACAGTTCATTTGTTGAAGAAACCAGGTTGTTTGTTCTATAGAATTACCCACAGTTTGGATTTTGCCCAACCTATTCTCATGATGTTGTAAATTGGTCTTTAGAGCCACAGGTTCATTTTTTGGCAATATGGTTTCACGGGTGGTACTGGGTATTTCCATCAGTAGACACAGAACAGATAACTGTCTCTGTGATGTTAGTCGCTAATGATGATCACTGCCTAGATCCGTCATTTCATTAGGAGTTGCAAAATGTATTGTAATTATATTATCCTTTCTTCATTAATTAGCTGAAATAGCCTATAAAGAGAAATCCCCCTCACTACCCCTCTTCAGCAATTAGCAATTCAGTTACAGTTCTTAAAGGAAAGACAGGATAAATGCTTCATTGTTTTCCTTTATCGGTTTTGAAAATGAGTTGGTTCCCTAGCATCCTCTAAAGGTTGTGTTGGGGTTGTTTTGTGTTATTATTCAACACAGCCAGTGCATTTCAACACACTGCTGTTACTGTTCTTATTGATGCACAAATTGAGACATCTTTAACCGGCAGAAGTCTTTGTAAATTGGACCATGAGTCCCTTTAACAAGTCTCAGAATAACAATAACCATACTAGTTCCAAAAATATGATTACTGAAAACAATTACATTTTTTTGTGTATCATTTTTTTTCAGATAATTGAATTATTTTTTCCATTTTTATTTACTTATTTATCATATAACATTGCATTAGTTTTAGGTGTACAACATAGTGTATATTTCCTTTTGTCCTTAAGATATTCTACCATGAATGTAAAAATGTCTATGTCTTGAAGTACTTCAAACAGCTCTTCTCTGTGCAGTTTTGTCATCAACTAAATTTGTAGGTAGATGTATTTGTTTTATTGTGCTTCCAATTATTAGTAATTTTTAAATTAGATGTTATATTATATCATACATTCACATTGTATATATTGTTTTAAAGTCAAATCCTCAAAAAAAAAGAAATATAGTTTCAATTCTTACCCCAAACTCTAGTCTCTCTATCCATTGTAAACTTTTAAAGTTTTACTTTATCCTTCCAAATACATCTCTTACCATTTGTTTACACACACATACACACACACGTACACAAATCCCACTTCATTCTAAGATAAAATATTGCATAATATATATCTATCTTTCTCTATCTGGTACTTTTTTCTCTTTCTTTTGGTGATTTGGTAATTATATTTATATGAAAAAAAAAGAAGAAATAGTTAACTAAAATATTAAAAATAAGGAGAAAACCAAAATGAGTATATTTTAAGAAGTAGTATCATAGAAAGAATATTACAATACATAAATTACCATACTTATATCTAGCATTCATTTCAAATTTAACTAAAGATGAATTTCTCAAATTGTTAAAGGTTCATTAATCAAGTAATTCTGGAAAAGGGTGCAATAATATTTGAACTTAATTATTGTAAGGTTTTATAAGTTTTAGGATGAGTTAGCTTGAAAATACATGCCTAAAACAATGTTTTGTGTCTTATGCAAAATGACAAAGACTTTTCATGTAGAACACATCCCAAGCAATGAATAGATACACATAGATTCTTAAAGACATTGGAAGAAAAATGTCAGTATATATCCAAAACACTGACTATATTTAATGTGCCATAAATGAAGACTGCACTGAAGCAAATACTGAATTTTTGATGAGCCTAACATCTACTAATTGTTGTAGCATACAACAGAAATAGTATATATTGTAAGGAAAAGATACACCTAAGTTGAATCCAGGCTCAGCTGTTTAGAGGCTGTGTGATCTTTTGCAAATTATTTAACCTCTCTGAGCCTTATTTTTCTTATCTGTAAAATATGAATACTAGCACGTCCTCACAGGATCATAAGCAATGAAATGACATAGTTAAAGCACCCAAAAAATCAACTGGGACAAGGTCAACATTCAATAAATAATAGCTCACTTGCTCTTTTGTAGGTAACAGAAACAGGAAATAGTATATAGTAATGGATAAGGGTCAGGCTGTCTGAGTTAAAATCCCACCTATAATAACATTCAAACTATATGACAATGGGTAAGTTATTTACCCATATGAGCCTCAGTTTCCTCATCTGTAAAAGACAGATAAATATGAACATATTCAAAAGAATGTTGTTACAAGAATTAAATTACATGTAGCATTATGGTCCCTCCATGAGGAAGGGACATGTTTGTGTTATGTTTCACTGCTATTCCCTTGTACCTAGTATAGTACCTGGTAAGTTCTCCTTAAAAGTTAAGAAAATAAATGAATTAGACATATGCATCTCACATATCTTATGTTTAAGGGTCATCATAGAAGTTTCAAGCGTGCAGTTTTGCTTCTATTCACATCTAAGAGTTCTCTCCTTGTGCATTTTTTATATTTTTTAATTAATTAATTAAATTTGTTACAGATGTTTCTCCTTTTTCCCCTCAGACACCCTCCTCCCTATCCCGCCCCCCAACCACACCCCCCAACAATGCCCCCAGCCAAGCACTGTTGTCTATGTCCACTGGTTATGCACACATGCATTTAAGTTCTTTAGTTTATCTCATCCCTCCCTCCAACTCTGAAGTTTGTCAGTCTGACCCGTATTCCTTTCTATGTCTCTGGGTCTGTTTTGTTCATCAGCTTTTTTTGTTAATTATATTCTACAAATAAGTGAGATCATGTGGTACTTGTCTTTCTCTGATTGGCTTACTTCGCTTAGCACAATGCTCTCCAGGTCCCTCCATGTCATCTCAAAGATATAAAAGATCTTTCTCTCCTAAAGCTCCGTATATGTACCATAGATTTTTTATCCACTCATCTATGACACTTGGGCTGTTTCCAGATCTTAGCTATTGTAAATAGTGCTGGTATGAACACAGGAGTACATATATTCTTTCTGATTGGTGTCTCAGGCTTCTTAGGATATATTCCTAGAAGTGGAATCACTGGGTCAAATGGCAGTTCCATTTTTAATATTTTGAGGAAACACCATATTGTTTTCCATAGTGGCTGCAACAGTCTGCATTCCCAGTAGCAGTGTACTAGAGTCCCCTTTTCTCCACACCCTCGCCAGCACTTGTTGTTTGATGATTTGTTGATGGCAGCCATTCTGGCAGGTGTGAGGTGATACCTCATAGTTGTTTTAATTTGCATTTCTCTGATGATTAATGACATTGAGTATTTTTTCATATGTCTCTTGGCCATCTGTATGTCCTGTTTGGAGAGGTGTCTATTTAGGTACTCTGCCCATTTTTTAATTGTGTTCTTTGTCTTCCTTTTGTTGAGGTATATGAGTACTCTACACATTTTGGAAATTAACCCCTTATCTGATGCATCATTGGCGATTATGGTCTCCCATATAGTGGGTTCCATTTCCACTTTGATGCTTGCTTCTTTTGCTGTGCAGAAGCTTTTACGTTTGATGTAGTCCTATGTATTAATTTTTTCCTTTGTTTCTCTTGACTTATGCATTGTATCACTGAAAATTCTGCTGCGTGTGATGTCTGAAATTTTGTTGCCTATATTTTCTTCTAAGATTTTTATGGATTCACGAGTCACATTTAAGTCTTTTATCCATTTTGAGTTTATTCTGTGTATGGTGTAAGTTGGTTGACTAGTATCATTTTTTTGCATTTAGCTGTCCAATTTTCCCAACATCATTTATTAAAGAGGCTGTCTTTACTTCATTGTGTGCTCTTGCAACCTTTGTCAAATATTAATTGGGCATAATGTCTTGGGTTAATTTTCAGGTTCTCTGTTCTGTTCCATTGATCTATAGGCCTGATCTTGTGCCAGTACCAGGCTGTTTTGATTACAATGGCTTTGTAGTATAACCTGATATCCGGTATTGTGATCCCTACTACTTTGTCCTTCTTTTTCTTTTTCAAGATTGCTGTGGCTATTCGGGGTCTTGGTTGGTTCCATATAAACTTTTGAAGTTTTTGTTCTAGTTCTATGAAATATGTCGTTGGTATTTTAATGGGGATTGCATTCAATCTATAGATTGCTTTGGGTAGTATGGACATTTTAATGATGTTAATTCTTCTAATCCATGAACAAGGTATATGCTTCCATTTTTTTTTTAATTTTTTTTTTTTTATCCTCACCAGAGGACATTTTTGCATTTATCTTCAGATAGAGCTGGGGGGGGGGGGGGAGAGGGAGGAAGAGAGAGAGAGAAACATCAATGTGAGAGAGACACACCAATTGGCTGCCATCCACACAACCCCAACCGGGGCCAGGAACAAATGGCAATCGAGGTACCTGCCCTTAGCGGGAACCAAACCCGGACTCTCTGGTCCATGGGCCGACGCTCTAACCGCTAAGCCAAACCACCCAGGGCACTTCCACTTTTTTATATCTTCCTCTATTTCTTTTTTCAATGTCCTGAAGTTTTCTGTAAAGAGGTCCTTTACTTCTTTTGTTAAGTTTATTCCTAAGTATCTTAATATTTTTGCCTCAATGGTAAATGGAATTGTTTCTTTAGTTTTCTTTCTGTGAGTTCATTATTGGTGTATAAGAATGTCATCAATTTCTTGATGTTAATTTTGTATCCTGCTACCTTGCCAAATTCATCTTTAGGGTTTTCTATGTTCAGTATCACGTCATCTGTGAATAATGACAGTTTCACTTCCTCCTTTCCAATTTGGATCCCTTTTATTTTTTTCTTCATGTCTAATTGCTGTGGCTAAGACTTCCAATACTATATAAATAAGAGTGGCGAAAGTGGGCATCCCTGTCTTGTTCCTGTTCTTAAGGGCAATGCTTTTAGTTTTTGCCCATTAAGTATGATCTTGGCTGCAGATTTTTCATATATGGCCTTTATTATGTCGAGATATAATCCCTCTATTCCCACATTGCTGAGCATTTTTATCAGAAATGGGTGCTGGATTTGGTTGAACGCTTTTCAGAATCTATTGATATGATCATATGGTTTTTGTCTTTCATTTTGTTTATATGATGTATCACATTTATTGATTTTTGAGTATTGCACCAGCCTTGCATCCCTGGGATGAATCCCACTTGGTTGTGGTGAATAATTTTTTTAATGTAATGCTGGATCCGATTTGCTAATATTTTGTTAAGGATTTGGGCATCTATGTTTATCAGGGATATTGGCCTGTAGTTTGCTTTCTTTGTAGTGTCTTTATCTGGTTTTGGAATTGGAATTACCCTGGCCTAATAAAATGAGTTTGGAAGTCTTCCTTCTTGAATTTTTTGGAATAGTTTGAGGAGAATGGGTGTTAGTTCTTCTTTGAATATTTGGTAAAACTCCCCAGTGAAGCTATCTGGGGCCGGGTTTTTGTTTGCTGGGAGATTCTTGATTACATCTTCAATTTCCTTAGTTGTTATTAGTCTGTTCAAGTTTTCTATCTCTTCCCGGTTCAGTTTTGAGAGACTATGTGTTTCTAGAAATTTGTCCATTTTGCCTAAATGGTCCAATTTGTTGGCATATAATTGTTCATAGTATTTGTTAATGATCCTTTGTATTTCTGTGGTGTCAGTTGTTACTTCTCCTCTTTCATTTCTGATTTTGTGTATTTGGGTCCTCTCTCTTTGTTTCTTGGTGAGTCTAGATAAGGGTCCATCACTCTTTAACTTTTCAAAGAACCAGCTCTTTGTTTCATTGATCTTTTGAATTGTTTTTTTAGTCTCTATGTCATTTATTTCTGCTTTGATCTTTACTATTTCTTTCCTTCTACTTGCTTTGAGTTTTTCTTTTTGTTTTCTTTCTAGTTCTTTAAGTTATGAGGTTAGATAGTCAATTAGAAATTTTTCTTATTTCCTGAGGTAGTTCTGTAGTGCTATGAACTTCCCTCTCAGGAGTGCTTTCGCTGAGTCCCATAGATTTTGTGTTGTTGTTTGTTCATGTTCATCGGTTTCCAGGAAGTTTTTGATTTCTTCGTTGATCTCCTTGGTAACCCATTCATTGTTCAATAACATACTATTTAGCCTCCATGTGTTTAAAAGTTTTTGCATGTTTTTGTTGTAATTGATTTCTAGTTTCATGCCATTGTGATCTGAGAAGATGCTTGATATGATTTCAATCTTCTTGAACTTGTAGAGACTTAGCTTGTGTCCTAACGTGGTCTGTCTTTGGGAATGTCCCATGTGCACTTCAAAAGAATGTGAATTCTGTGGTTTTGGGGTGTAATTCTCTGTAGATATCTATTAAATCCATTTGATCTATTGCATCATTTAGAGTCCCTGTATCTGTGTTAATTTTTTGTCTAGAGGCTCTATCCAGTGATGTCAGTGGGGTGTTGTAGTCCCCTGCTATGATTGTATTGCTGTTGATTTGTCCTTTGAAGTCCTTCAGAAGTTTTTAAATATATTTTGGTGCTCCTATATTGGGTGCATGTATGTTTACCAAGGTTATATCTTCCTGTTGGATAGATCCTTTCAATATTATGTAGTGGCCTTCTTTGTCTCTAGCTATGGCCTTCATTTTGAAGTCTATTTTATCGGATATGAGTATTGCTACCCCAGATTTTTTTTCCTTTCCGTTTGCTTGGGAGATTTTTTTCCATCCCTTTACTTTCAACCTATGTGAGTCTTTTGTTGTGAAGTGGGTCTCTTGTAAACAACATATATATGAGTCATGCTTTCTTATCCGGTCAGCTACTCTGTGTCTTTTGATCAGAGCTTTTAAACCATTTACATTTAAGGTTATTATTGATATGTACTTATTTATTGCCATTTTGTTTAATGTGGTTCTATTTTCCTTTCTATTTCTTCTACTAATTACAGCAGTCCTTTTAGCATTTATTGCAGTGCTGGTTTGGTTCTAATATATTCCTTTGGCCTTTTTATTTTTTGTCTGGGAAGCTTTTTATTTCACCTTCCATTTTGAATGATAGCCTTGCTGGAGAGAGTAGTCTTGGATTCAGATCCTTGTTTTTCATTACCTTGATTACTTCAGGCCATTCCCCTCTGGCCTGTAGTGTTTCTATTGAGAAGTCAGCTGATAACCTTATGGGGGTTCCTTTGTAGGTAACCTGTTGCTTATCTCCTGCTGCCTTTAGGATTCTCTCTTTATTTTTAATTTTTGGCATTTTAATTTTTATGTGTCTTAGTGTGGGCCTGTTTGGGTTCTTCTTACTTGGGGCTCTCTGTGCTTCTTGTACCTTATGTCTTTTTCCTTCACCAAGTTTGGGAAGTTTTCTGTCACTATTTGTTCAAATATATTCCCTAACTCTTGTTCATTTTCTTCTTCTTCTGGTATTCCCATGATGTGGATGTTGTTATGTTTCATATTGTTCCATAGTTCTCTTAGTCTATCTTCCTGTTTTTTTAATAGTTTTTTCTTTTTGCTTCTGATTGGACAATTTTTTCTACCCTGTCTTCTAATTCACTGATCCAATCCTCAGTATCCTCTACTCTGCTGGTTATTCCGTCCAAAGTGTTCTTTATTTCTGCTATGTCATTATTCATTTCCAATTGGTTGGTTTTCAGTGCTTCTATATCTTTATTCATACTGCTAAGCTTCCTCATGATTATTACTCTGAACTCTCCCTCTAATATCTTCCTCAATTCCCTTTCATTTATTTCATCTTCTGTTGAATTATCTTGTTCTTTTATTTGGGATGTGTTTCTTTGTTTCAACATTTTGGCTTTTTCTGTGGATTCTGGAGCCTGCCAAATTTTCCCTGTGGGTGTTGGAGTTTCACTGGTAGTGGCTCCCTCTACTGGGTTTAGATGAGTGTGGGAGCACCCACGTTAAACACCACTGTCAAGTCTTACTTTCCTATATAGATCTGCAAGCCCATGCAAGGTTCAGTTATCCTCTAGCTTTTTGCCTGGAGGCTATTAGTCACAGTTACTTGAGTGCCTTGGGTTGTAGCCCTGAACTGAGTGAAAAAATCCCTGAGGTGTTTAAGAGTAAAAGGATTTTCAGAGGGTGGGGCAGATGCTTGCTGGCTGTTAATGAGCCTCAATTTGCATTTCTCTGGCATGGCCAGGTGGTGTTAAATTCCTGAGGGAAGGGCTGTTGCTTCTCCCTGGGGCTCTGGGGTTCTTTGAGTAAGATGGCTACTGTCCTGTAAGGGAGTGATTCAGCACAAAACTCCCAGTGCCCTCCAAATCCTGAGTCTGTCCACAGAGTTAGAGTCCAGTCTGCCCTTCCTTAGCCAGAGCCCAAGGTGAGTGGCTGTAGCTAATTTAGTGCTCTGTCCCGGCCCTCTGGGTGGTGGAGCCGGCTTGGGATTTTAACCCCAAGGGAGCTGCTCACAGCTAAAATAGCTGCTGTCAGTGGGCTGGGTGCACCTAGCCCGCCTCCTCGCGCCTCTGCAGTTCCTACCAAGCTCAATTTCATGTCCTCTTTCTGACCGTGGTTATATGGGTCCTCTCTAGCTGCTTTTCTGTTGGTTTTTCCCGACGATTTGTCTTTATTTTAGTTGTAATTCCAATCCAGTCCTGGGAGATGGTCTGTGTGGCTTCCATTCACTCCCCCACCATTTTGGAATCCGTCTCTCCTTGTGCATTTAGATTTAGTCCTTCACTTCCCTAAGTTTTATTACATGATGGATAGTTACTGTCATCTTAGCCTCCAAGGTCCTGGCCTTTCCCAAACTGGACTTTAGGTGCATTGAGGTAGTAACTACTGGCTTACTCCTCTCCTACTCAATTCTTTACTCAAAACAGACTGTTTAGAAAGTCTGAGTCGGCAGAACCGTGAAGTCATTCAAATCTATTACAAAGACCTGTAGGGTATTTCCTGATAACATATCATGTGCTTTGGTGATTGTTTCTGAAAAGGCAATAGACTTGTAAGCGTTTATATGTGTCATGCATATTGGAAGGATAGTACATACATTAGTACTTCACTGGGGACTCTCAAGACAATAATGTAAATTGCTGAGGGAATACAAATCAATTCTTAAAGTGTTTCTGACATCAAAGGTGACTGCTGGGCTTCAGAAAAAGGATTCCAAGTTAGACCGACTTGTATGATTGAGATATTCATAAGATAACACTGCAAAGGTAGGCCAGACATTCTTCCAGTATCCAAGATGCAAGGGAATGATGAAGGCCTGATTCAAATGGCTAGTGTGCTTAGATTATGGCCTTAGAGGGACTGTGCTCCAGAAACACACCATAAGGCCTGTCTTTGTTTTCTCTTCTCTTAACCTAAAATGTTCTTCCTTCAGTTCTCTATTGAATCCTCACCTACATATAACTTCAATATTCATCTCAAATAAGTCCCTTTCTTGCTTGCAGAGTTTTTCTTAGGTCATTTTTTCTCCCTTTCTTGCAGCAAAGATTTGATTTCATCTAAGTTAGCTTTTTTAAAAATTTTATTATTATTATTTTGACTCTATCTTTACCATAAGATCCATAGGGACAGGGAACATGACTTATTTTGTGCACAACCCCACCCCCCCACCTTGCTTAACATAGAGTCAAACCAATTGTGTCATTTAAAAAAAATTTGTCATAGTTTTTTTTTTAATCCTCACCCAAGGATATTCTTATATTTATCTTCAGACAGAGTAGAAGGGAGGGAGGGACGGAGAGAGAGGGAGAGAGAGAGAGAGACAGAGAGCGAGCGAGAGAAACATCAATGTGAGAGAGACACATTGACTGGCTGCCACCTGCATGACCCCAACCGGGGCTGGGGACGAACCCTAACTGAGGCACGTGCCCTTGGCCGGAATCGAACCCGGGACTCTTTAGTCTGCAGGCTGATGCTCTAACCACTAAGCCAAACTGGCCAGGGAAATATTTTGTTTTTAATAGTGCCTGCCAAATCTTACTCTTATTGCAACAATACTATCTAAGTAAAAAATGAAATTGAATACAATTAAAATTAATTAGAAATCTGAAAATTATTTAGGTAACTTTAATGCCCCAGGATGGTCAAATGCCATCTACAGTGAGGGCTCAATAAATGGTAGCTTAAAACTGCAACATGGTCCATTGGAAATATTGCTCTATCCATTTATTACAACATTTACTGAGCACCTACTATACATCAGTCTAGAACCATAAGAAGTTCACAGTCTACTGCGGGGGAGATACATCATATTAAGATCCAAAAACAATAGGAAGAAAAAATAATTATGTGATTAAAGTGTGTGTAGTAATCAAGTGAGGCAAGTGGACTGTTATAAAAGGCATCAGGTAGGAAGGATAATGTGGAACTGGGTTTTGTTAGCTAAATACATATTGTCCAAGCCGACTGCAAAGGGAAATTTTCATCTTCTTAGCTAAATTCAATGACTATACAGTCCCAGTAATAAATGTAATTATAATTTGATAGTAGTCTACATGTCTTCAAACACCAGTTTAATCATTAGCCCAGCCGGTTGGACAATGCAGTACAAAAACATACCAAGAGGTGGAGACCACAGAAGAGGCATTAAAGATACAATGATTGGACTTTCCTTATTAATTTTGAAACAGGAAAACGGTAGTTCAACGTTTTCCATTTAAGTTGATATAATTTCATTTATTCCTCTGGTCCAAGTTTCTCTTAGGCACAATTTCAGTCAGGCCATGATGATTGAGTTTATGAAACACCTCCAGTGGCAGGACATATGAATTATAATCAAGGCTAAAATCTGTATGAAATATAATTGTTTCCAATATCATTTAAAACTTCATTTTCTATCATGGATCATAAACTACAAATGAATAAATGAGGAAATAGAGGAAATAGTTGACCAGAAGTAAAACTTCTGGGTTCTCAACAGTTGGGATTGACCTAGCCATGTGGCCATGAACACGTTATTTCACTTTTTAAGCTTCAACATTATATTTATGTAAATTATGGTATTACGATATGCAAGCCTGCCATGCATAGGTTATAGTGAGAATGGAATGAAAAAATGTAGGGGATGGTTTTGGAAACTGAAATATGAAAGAGGTATAAAATATCATCATTTGTGTGGCTATGCTAACATTAATATTAATAAAAATGCTTATTGTAAAACCTAACAGCTTGAACTGTTATAGGAACTAGCTATGTAAAAGGAAACTCATGTTTGTATTTTGAGAAAATTCATCCTGTCACTGCTGCTACTACAAACAATAGGTGAAAATCTTTGGTCGGGAGAAATGTGGAAAGATTCTGAAACACAATTGAATGAAAACTACAATATATTTATTTTGTCAAAATCCCATAGCTTCAGTATTTCTAATTCCCTACTTTATTCTGAGAAAACATTCTTAAAAGCTTGAGGCTGTTTGTTAGCAGCGGATGTAGACCTTTATAACAAGAACCATCTTGACTGAATTATTTTTCACAAATTAAACAAAGGATCCTAGAGAACAGTTCCAAGTGTATACAATCAGCACTCAAAAGACATACTCTGTAGGAATACCATTCATTAAACACACTGCTTATAGACCAAAAAGGTAATCAGAATAACACTTCTCACTACTGAGACTCCAACCATAGAAAGTTTGGTATAAATGTTATTGGAGGGTCATGAAACACTCTCTAAAAGTAAACTTTTCCCTAAGGGAAGTAAACTTTCAATGCACCAAATTCCATTTAGTGCCCTGCAGATAGGAATTCTGCAAAGAATATTCTGAAACAGGCAACTCATCTTTTATAGCTGAGTACTCTATCATAGAAGACCAGGAATAGAAATTGAGTCTTCATCCTCCCAGGCCATCATGGTTTATAACTCTAAGAATGATGACTATTATCAAAATTTTAAAGATCCCCAGGAATGGCCATTCTGCAACCTCTCTTGGAAGCAAATTTCTATCATAAACACACTATCTGTAAAATTTTTCATGTGTGTAACCTAAGTCTTTCATAGTACAATGCTGGCTGCACCTTTCTTTCTTTCTTCATCCAACAAATACATATCGACTGCCTATTGGTAGTAGTATTAGGTGGGTTATGGGGAATATGAGAAAAGTTCTCTGCCCCTTGGATATGCAACAGCAACCTTTAACTCTTTATTTAAATCATTATTAAGAGCAATGTATGGAAATAGCTGCCAATTTGTAGAAAATATGGAGGACAGAGGAATATGTTGAATTGCCCTAAGAATAGTAATCAACACATTTAGGCTGTAAGAAACCCTTTTGGTCAACAGATAAATCTGAAGAAGAAGCAAGTGATGGAGGGCACCTATTGATTAAAAGAAACCTAAAAGATTTAGTCAATTTTATGACAAACAGGCAAGACTTAGAGGGTCAGGGGACACACATTAAATGATAAAACAATAAAAACAGAGAGATTACTGCTACAAAGGCAAGAAAGTAGTTACTTATTGGGAAAAGATGAAGGTGAGGTTGACAAGAGGCACCAGGAGGGACTCTAGGTGCTGACAGAGTTTTCTTCCTGACTTGATGCTGGTCACAAGAGTGTTCACCTTAGAACAATTCATTAAGCTGAACATTTGTTTTGTGCACATTTTCGGTATCTGTTTTTCAAGGAGCATTTATTAACATGGAGAAACTAGAACTCCCTATACACGGTTAGTGGGAAAGCGAAATGGCACAACTACCTTGCAAAACCAGCAGTTTCTTATCAGTTAAACACATGTTTACTTTATGACTCGGTAATCCCATTCCTAGTTATCTGCCTCAAAGAAAGGAAAACAACAACTAAGACCCACGCATGGAAAGTGCATGTTTATAGGTACTTTATACGAACCAAGAACTGGAAGAAACTAGCCAGCCGTTGAACGGGTCAGTACATGGTGGTGCTCATATACAACAGAACATCACTAAACAATGCTGATGTATACAACATCAAGGTTGGATCTCAAATAACATGCTACGTGAAAAAAGCCAGACACAACAAAGTTAAATGCTTTATAGCTTCAGTTGTAAGACTTTCTGGAAAAAGCAAAACTAAGAACTATAGGGAGAGAAAGCAGAGCAGTCCTTGCCAGGGCCTTGGGGGATGGAGAGGAACTGATAATACAGAGAAATGAGGGAACTCCTCAGGGGCATGTAATATTCTATACCTTGAATACATGATGGTATCTGCTTGTCAAATATAATCAAACTATATACCTAAAAATGGATTTTCTGTAAATCTGACCCAAAAAGAACCACATTTGTTATAGAGAATAACAATAAAGTTAGTTTCTAATTAAGAAAAAAAAAACCATATTCTTCTATATTTTGCATTTATTTCTTATAAGAAAAAGTGTGTTGGGGTTGGGGATAGTGACCTTGAGAATTACAATAGGTGATTGAAAATAAATGTATACAGGAGAGACTAAATCACTAGTGTTTTTTTACTGATGGCTATTTCTTCAGAGAAATTGTTTAGAAGTGAAAAACAATTCTGGTTGTCATAAAGTTCTGTCTCTTCAGGCTTTTCCCCAAACCAGTTCAAATAAATCCTAAAGCAGACAACATCAGAGCCAAGAGCAATAATGGTTACGTCTACGGCAGAGAATCTTAGCTTCCTTTTGCCCGTCAAGTTCCTCAGTATTCAATTTTGGCTGTCCTCAACAGAAATATTTCATCTCAGCTTGGCAGTTTTCTAATCTCGACTTCTCCCGAGTCAGATAACCAACAAAGACCTGATGAAAGCCCAGTCCCGCTGAGCCCCACTGCGAAGACATGTGGGCAGTGAACCCTCGACACAAAAGCCTGGTTGCGAGAGCTTCAAGAGGCCTGGTCATAACAGCACAATCATAATTTCACCCAAGACATGCATTTCCATTCCAAAACACTGTCTCTCCAAAAGCGTTAAAAGCGTTGCAAACCTATAATGCAAGTCAACTCCCTCCTTGTACAAATGAGCAAACTGTGATCCAGACAGGTCAAACTACTTAACCAAAGTTATTGAGCTAGTTGGAAGTGGGGCTAGAATCAGGTCCTAGAAAACTAATTTAATAGGAAAGTGCTCTTTGAAATGAAATTGGAACTATATACTCTGTGTTAATATTGTTTTCTCGACCAGCAATGAATAATAGGCAATATAACTTTTCTTGTCTACTCAACAACATATAGCTCCGTTAAGTATTTAAGAGGAAACTTGTGGCAGTGCCATCATGTCTCAGAAACAGAAATACAAAGAAACCAGGGACCGGTCGGCAGTTAAGTGAACAGCTGTCCAGGGAGCCGAGGGCTGTCTTTCTTCCCGGTCTCTGCATGCTGGGTGCACCTCCCTCGGCCAGCGTCCAGAAAGAGTTCCCACACGAGATCACCAAGACACAAACTTCCCACATCCAAACATGAGCCATAGCATGCTAACCAGGCATTTTAAAAGATGACATTTAAAATCTTTTCTTCCGCCCATTGTAATTTGAAGAAAATTTGTCATCTAACCAATGTCGCTTTGCCATTTTAAATGTCTGGTAGATGCGCTCAGAGGAGCAGATGACAGGCCCCCATTTTCATGAAGTCTCAGCCAGAAATGCTGCTGACAGTGTGGAAATAGCAACTGCGAATCAAAAGCAAACTGCCCCCCTATTCCCCGGGGGGAAGGGGCGCCCGGAAAGCCAGCCTGCGAGAGGTCAGTGAAGAACCTCTGAGATGGGAGCACAGGGAGAAGGCGGCAGAGAGCTCTGGGCTGCTGCTTGTCCACAGGTCAGCTGACAGTTTTCTTTCCTTGTGATGTTTCATTCTTAACGATGTAGAGAAAATGTTCTTTTAATGTACCAGACAGATACAGAGGCAGGAGGGAATACGTGGGTAGAACGTTTAAGGGCATATTATCCTCTTCAACACACACTTCTAGGCCAGGTGCCTACAGCTTCCAAATGGGCAGCGGAAAATGAACCCTAGGATTCCATAAAGTCTCTGAGAGCTGATAATGTAAACAGCAACCAGTGAACAAGTTAAGCAGTAAAACTATCCCCATTTCCGTCTCCTTGAAGTCCAGCGTGCAGCAGACTGCAGTTAAACACAGCAATCAACTGCAATAGGAGAAAACCCCATTACAGTAAGCAAAGCAATAGCTTCAAGGCGACAGATAACAGTGCAGGGAGAGAAGGTCAAAACAGGTGCAGAGAAATCCTGCAGGTTGAGAGTGAAAGCTTGGGCTCCATTTGGGTGATTTTTAACTATCCTAGTCAATTATGGGTGACACAGCTTAATTGTTCCCTTTACTTAAATTTATACTGCATGGTTTAAACACACACACACACACACACACACACACACACACACACACAAACACACACAACTTTTCAAGGCTACAGAAACACTAATTGATTCCTAATGATGCTTTGGGTGAAATGTGGTTTGCTAACTGTCAATAGTTTACAAAATATGTCTGCCTGGTGGTGGGTCTACCAGATTAATTGATTCTAATTTAAAGCTTCAAATATATTGCAGAATAGAGCAGTCACACGATACACATGTGTATTATTATTGCTAGAGTCACTGCAAAATTATTAATTTCATCTGGCATGAATCATGCCTTTGTATGATAACATGCTCACTACAAACATGAAGTCTGGCTGTCCTGAATTTGGACAAAATTTCCCTTCATTTATAGTTAATCTATACATGTTATTTTGATAATATATATACACAAGGCTTATCTGTCTGGGTTGCACATGTTTTTGAAGATACATACTGTGTTCTATCTTATTGCACACTTAATAAGAGTGGTTCATTATCTGATAAGAACAGCAGCTTCCAATAATTAGTTGTTTCCAAAGGACCCAACTCTAATACAAATCATACATGGTTTGCATGAAATCAGTACTCTGTAGACTTGCTTGTTTCTTCCTAAGTCTGTTTTGTTTAAAATCATTGTTTTTTCCACCTCGATGCACCACACAGTGGTCCTGGAAGTGCTTCTCCAGGTGAATCTAACTGATGCATAAACACTTCCTTCACTCAAGGTCGAGAAATGGGACTGGGGTTCAAAGACTATCTTTGCATAGGAGGGAAACCAGTGCCATAGCCCCGGTCCACGCCGCCAGCCTTGGCTAGCTGGACAATCACAGTTCAAGGAAACAGTTAGGGGAGGGTGGAAACTGTTGGAATTATAGGGGGTCACAAAGCTATTCCCATATCAAATATACCCAGCCAAGTGTACCACACAGACAGTGGGATAAATGAGCACTATGACATCTGAAAAGCATCTCTGATTTATATCAACAAATAATGACACAAAGAAGGGGCAGCCCTACCAATACCACCACCTGCCTCTAAAAAAGTACCACCTTATTGAAACACTCCAGCTATAGGGAAGGCTTACCTTGAAAGTGTATTTTTTCTTCTCTGCATTTACATGAAAGAATGTGCATGGTTTGAATCAAGTTTGTGATGGCCTCCTGCGTCACCCTCAGTGTGGGCAATTTCTGATTTATGAGCTTAGAGATGATTATGTAACCTCTGGTCTATCTTTATAAACCCCCCCCCCAATTTTGCTGGTCATTTTACCCTAATCAGAGCTCAAGAGAGAATAAGGGATTATGGATGAAGGTTTGATGGTGACATAAAAGAGAACTAAGCATTCAAATATTTTCACAGATTTTTATCATCTAAGTGATCCCATTACTCATTACCAGAGATGATAAAAAAATGTTCAAGTTTGCGTTTAAGCCAACAGGCCCATCACCTAGCTGAAACTGCATAAGATCAAGCCTGGACTAATTCTCCTAAATCTGACAGCTGAACTCTAATTCCCCCACACACCTAATTGTCCCAGCTCCTCACTTCGCACCAATACATCACCTCCTCCCTGAATCTGAGACTGAGACTCTCCTTAACGACTCTACTGTTCAGATACTCCCATGGCTACAATGCCATCAAACATACCAGGAAAATACTTCATCCAACTCAGCCCAGGCTTCAGCATCTCATGTCTCCATGTTCCAGGTTCATAAAAGTATTACAAAATGTATCTATTTAGATGTTCCCATGAGCTTGCAGTACACTGTCTGACCTGAGAACCGTGAGCACTGGAGTTCACCTTATTTCTGTGTTATCACTTAGGCATGGACCCAGCACTCCTAATTCATGTATTGTGAGATTCAGAAGCTGCTTAACTTTGTAGATACAAAGCAGTACTACTTCTAAGAACTAATCCTAATTTGTACCATTTTGGGCCCTTTTCTATTATATCTTTCAAAGCCATCTAAAAGGAGCCTATATAATACATTTTATTACTCTTTAAGGAGCAGTAACCTTTGTCTATGAAATAAGAAGTACGATCCTCTTGTTTTCCTTTTTATCTTTTCTTCCGGGAATCTTAGAGCTATATTACATACTCATTCTCAGATAATATGTTGGGCTACATAAGTGTAATCCCTTGCCATATTCCCCTTTTGTGGTCTTTATTTTCTGTTTTCATTTTATCAGCCTTATTGTAAAACAATCTTTTACATCATAAGCCACTTCACATCCTTTGGAAAGCTAAGTTATTAGCATGATTTTAAAAAGTAACCTCACCCAATGAACAATACTAAAGAAAGTCCACATCTCAGATACCATGATATATAAAATAAACTTATCAACCCAGAATAAAGGGAGGACATTGTGAATATACAAGTTTTTGATTCAATACAATAATTTAGATTATAGAAATTATTTATGTGTGTGTTTAGATGTTGACCATGTCCAAGGGTAATGCACCATAAACATGTTCTGTAATACTGAGAACTTTATAAGACTTAAATTACAGTAACAGAATTGTTTAAATAAACGTAAGTAGAAATATCTTACAAATAAAAGTTTAAAATGTGGAAGGCAATCAGAAAATGGTTTAGCCGGTCCCATCAAATTATTGTATAAACATCTTATCTATTGTATGTGCTTTCCTCCCATCTTTTGCTCATTTACATTAGTTGTCTGGCTGTAACTGGACTTGAACTTTTCAGTTTCAATGAAGCTTTACATAAGAAAACATTATACTAGGGGCAAAAAAATCTTCACCAAAGCAGTATGTAATACCAGCCACTATTTGTTTTACATATAATTATTTTCTTTTTCAGCCTGTGATGAAGACTTCACTCTTGTACAATTCAAATCTGTATGGGACTGCCATCTGATTTATATCAGGTGACCTGGCATCATATAAAAATAATTTACTGTGCCATGTGCCTCATGCCCCGTAAATCAATAGCTGGGACATAGAGACATCTTAATTAGACAGTACATGGGTAGCAAGATCTGCCTCCTTCTTTGCTTTATCATTAAAATGACAAGAAATACAGCACAGTGCTTGTTTTAAAGTTGCTTTGGAGAAGGGATCTATTAGTTCAAGTTGGGAGTTACAAAGTGAGAGTTGCCGTCAAATGGGATAAAATATCAAGCAGAGGGTTGTGTAATAGCCTGTGAGGAGGGGGCATGAGCTTGTGACAATACTGACTGGTGCATTCCTACAGCACCTGCATATCATCATGGGCTGGAACAGTTGAGCAGGGTCTTGAATTATGACCGAACACAGAGGAGTCATCCGTGCTTCCTACCCTATTCCTCCAAGAAGCCTCTAAACCAGTGTTGCACACATGCTTGGTTTTAGCCACAGAGAGAAGAATCATCTGAAGGCCCAACTATGGTTTCTCTTTGAAACACATCACAGAATTAAGAACTATTAAACAAGCCCAGCCGGTGTGGCTCAGTGGTTGAGCATCAACCCATGCACTAAGGTCGCAGGTTCGATTCCTGGTCAGGGCACATGCCCAGGTTGTGGGCCCAATCCCCAGTGGGGGGCATGCAGGAGGCAGCCAATCGATGTTCTCTCTCATCAATGTTCTCTCTCATTGATGTTTCTCTCTCTCTCCCTCTCCATCTCTAATATCAATACAGAAAAAAAAAATTTTTTTTAAGAATTATTACACAAGCCTCATAATGAGGAAGCTATATTATCTATCACCAATCACAGTGATTTTCAATGTTTTTCATTTCATAGCACAAACACTAATTACTAAAATTCTACAGCACACCAAAAAATATATTTTTTGCCAATCTGACAAAAAATAGGTAAAATTTTGATTCATTCACACCGAATGGCTATTGTTGTGTTGGCTGCTGTCAATTATTGATTTGACATTTTAAGGGAAAAGAGGTCAGTGTCCCTGATCAAATAGTCAGGTATTGCCTGTTTTAAAAATTCTTGTAGCACACAGGTTAAAAATCGCTGACTGGTCATATCCAAACCCTAACTGTAAATTAAAGATAAGATCCACCTAGTTTGCTCATGAAAATTTAAAGGCAACTTCTCAAACTTGACTCTGTCTGGGAGAACCTCAGAGGAAGAAAAAAAAACAAAAAATTATTTTCTTGATTTTGCAAATGGTGAAGTGAAACATAAATATGAAAGTAAATTGTCCCTCACAGGGTCCCAGGAGGGTAACTGCACAAGTTCGCGTTCTACTCATGGAGCTGAATAGATTTTAAATAACAAGTTGAACCTTCACCTAGCCCTATATTAATGATAATCGAAGACTAAAAGATTCTGACTGTGCTGGAATTAAATCTAAGAAGAGGTATTTTTTCAGAATCCTCCTTTCAAATTTAAGTTCATTGATTTTTTTTTTTTTTTTAACTAAATGTTTCCTCTAAGTCATGAGTAAGAACTTACTGGATGATATGATTGACACTCTCTCTCTACCTTAAAATAGGATTATGATGACCAGAGAAATTTCATCCTCCTGGCTGGCCCTTCACAGGACATGCTGATAGGCCACAAAACCACCCCTTGGAATGCCATCGGGGAAGAAAAGACAACCAGGCTCAATAAAGTCAAGACTATGTGAGGTGCAAAGTAAGTTTCAGGTGCAAATGAAGGTCCAAATGCATGAGGATGGCTTGGCCAGTAGACAAGGTCGACACTGTTGCCCATCAGACGCAACAGAAGCTTGCACACTGGAAGCTCAAGCAAAGGTGTTACTGGTGCAGGGAGACGTGCACCTTCTGCAGCAAGGAGCTCAGCTCCCAACAGTACCTGGAGAACTGCTGCTGCAGGCCACGCATCTGAATCCGGCTGCGTTCAGACTCCAGCGTCACCTCCTGCAGCCGCTTCTCACTCTGAAGACGCAAGTGTCTCTCCTCTTCCAATTCATGTATCAGCTTCTCGTGCTGTAAACGGCACAAAGGAAATGACTTTTAAGAAGGTGTTTCTTAAATGTTATGACAAAAAATAATTAGTGATAGCTGTCAGTTACTAACTTGGATTTTATATATACATTAATTAATTTCTTCCTTGTTACAAACCCACGAAGTAGATTCTATCATTAATCTTTCATTATGGACAAGGAAACCAAAGATTAGAAACATCTAAGTAATTTGTCATGAAAACCAGATATAACAGGTTTTCAATCCTGGCTGATTTGACTGTAATGCTTAAATAATTTCCACTGAACCAGGTGGCTTCCTGTGCAGATATGAAGATCTATGACCCAATAATACTATCAAATGTATAATAATTCAAGTAATAATGACTGAGATCATTAGTGCCTGTTCAGAATTATTCTCTCTCTTCAATCTCTGTATAGGCTTTAAAGGGAACATTACTGTGTTTTATAGAAGGGACAAGAATTTCAAGTTGATGAGACCACAGAGCTTATGAGAATAAGGTTAAAGAATGTTTTCATTTTGTCCAATTAGTTTTTCACAGATAAAACTAGACTAACCCCCCCCCCCCACACACACACACACACACACACACTGTATTTATAATCCCAGAAAACTGGCTCATCTCACAAATGGGCATCAAAAATCAAAAGAGGGACTGGATGACCCAGAATAGATGTTCAGCAAAACTTCATTTCAGGAACTGGTAAAAAGCACACAAGATCAGATCCTCCTAACATTACCTACTCAACCATGCTAATGTTGTTTTTGTTTTGTTGTTGTTACTGCTTTTTTAGTTTTTTTGCATGTCATGCTGTTATAGTTATTGTTGGTACTAAATTAAGCACTTTGCATGTAGAATATATATTATTTGATGAAAACCAAAGACTCAATGCCTGATTATGAGGGATCTATATTCTTAAAGGAAAAGAAGGGAAGCAGAGACCTTAGTCTCCAAATATATTAGACACTATGACTTTGTACCATGGATTACCCAGGATGAAATAGGATCCATTAGATGGAATGTATTCACAGAAAGTAATAACAAAGATGAATTTTCTCCAGCTCTAACTCATATGGAAATGTTCTCCTGAGAACCATGATAAACACATTAGGTCATAATCTGGAAATGAAGGTACTCTAAAAATATTTACACCCTGGCCCCTTCCCCTGCCCCTCTCTTTGACCATGCTTTTCTTCCTGCTTATAAAGCCTTCTGAGGTCTGTCTCTCTATTCAAAGTCCAGGGTTCCTTCCAGGCTCATCTGTAAGCCATCTCCGCTAGAACTTTTCCCTTATCACTTCACAGTTCTTTCCCATCCCTGAGTTTCAACAGTACCTACTATCTTTACCACACTTTAGGTCCTTACCTACTTTTTCTATTATTATTTTTCACATATATTTATTGTGAAAGTGCTCATCTCTAACTAGATGAACACCTGCTTGAGGTTAGGACAATGTCTACTGTGCATATGTACTTTTATTTAGAATATTATCCAATGCATAGTAGAAGTGGAACTATTAGCTTATGGAGTTGGCCTTTTGCTACCTTCGGGCTATAACGTCTATGTTCTTAGCTCTTCAATGAACCATTTTTTTACTCCCACAATCAGTTACTTCTACTGGGAAAAGTAAAATCAAAATAAAACTATATTCCATCACTTTCTAGCAGCTGGAAAGGAAGAAAAATATGATAATGGAAGAGAAATGTACTAATTAATGTCAAAGCACTGTAGAAAGAGTTAAAATGGCAAATTTTATAATTACATATATTTAACTGAAATTAAAATATAAACAGCTTTACTCAATTATTACACACAATCAACATCACTCTCTGTATAGACTCATTGGACTAGAAAGAACATGAATAAGTTACCTATATTATAGAATTCGGAAGGTTGTGCTTTGATTCCAGAAGCAGGCAATCAAAATGGTGCATGTTAAATTGTTCAAAAGCACATCCTATGAACAATGTGATGTTTTTCAGAGAAACGGCATCCCTCCTTCCTTCAAAAGTGAAGAATCTTACATAGATTCACTCACTATTACATTGAAGAACCCCCAAGATCTATTAAAGGAGGTTTTCCATATGCATAATATTTTTGTTCAATTTGTTAATGCCTTTTCAAATGATACCCTTACAACAAAGAAAAAGCTCTGGGAAATTCTAAGACTAATGAAAGCAAAAGTTGTTATTAAAATATATTTTCTTCAAATGGTGTATGTTTCAGTTAAACCATCAAAGCCTGACAATAAGCCAAACCTACTTGCCAAATCTGGAAAAAAATTTTTTACCTAAATTATAAAACATGGCTAACAGTAGCAAGAGAATATGTATATATCACTGGATTGGCCAGGATTTTTTTTTTTTTTTTTGTATTAGTTGTATTCTGGGTGTAAACTAACTTATTCTCAAAGGAATTTTGGTTTTCTCCCACAGGTTTGCTCTGCATCTTTTACAGCAGGGAGATTGAAGGGGAGTGAGAGATGGAGAATGATTGGGTGTTATTTGCATGGTGCCACTAGGTACTGAAGAGAAGTAAAGACATTGTCACCAAATTTCTATGGCAACATCACTCTTTCCATTGACCCACTGGGCTGGGCTGGCTTTAAGAAGTTCTCTTAAGAGAGCTCTCAGAGTGCTACTCAAAACGGACTGAGCCTCACATTTGTATTTCTCCCCGTTTCATTTCGCAAGATCACATCTTCTGCGTCTCCCCCTTGGCTCTCCTTGTCAGCACACCTAAAGTGCTACCCCAGGAACACTAACACTGGTCCTAGGGCTGAGTCTAAGACGGCACATGAAACACATGTCCACGGGAAAGTGTGCCAGCCACATTCTCTCCCTTCCCTTTAGAGACGTGGACTTTATTTACTCTCACTCAGAAGGAAAGCTTGCATATTTTTCTCAACAAGAGCTGACTCCAAGTGAGTGAACTTTCAACCCTGTGTTCTATAGCTTCTCTAACTCTGACATAAGTTCCATAAGAAAAATCTTGAATTTGGAGAGCACAGTACATTTTGCATATTGTTTTCATCCTCACTGCTGTATCCAGTCCTCAGAACAACTCGGCAAAGTCAGTTGTTATCAATTGCATTTAAAGATTTTTTAAAATGGGATCAAGAGAGGGAAAGAGCTTGCCAAGGTTAGAAATGACAGGTCTAGGACCAGAACCAAGTGTTTCGGGCCCTAAGTTCTCATTTTTTTTTTTCTTCCTATGGCCAGTTTTGTTATAACACTTATTTTAAAGGTGCAAATTTATCAGGAAAATCTGAGCACGACACAAATCTCATATTTGCTTATGTCCAATTTTATTCACAAGAAACACGAGTCAGCATAACACCGCATCCCGCTGCACCTAGAGCAGAAATACACGAATCACACACATCTCAGACCTCGGGCGTCCCTGCACGTGGTGAGCCCCTGCCGGGCGCGGTGGAGGAGCAACCTGACCTCCACCCACAGCCTTCCTTCTGCCGCGTCCCACTAACCCACGCTGCCAGTGAGCGCTTCCACCAGCACACTGCGTGTCTCTGTCAGGGTGAAGTGTCACATTCAGTATTACTTCTGTATTCTGTAGTCATTTAACACATGCAAACTTAGCTGCCCCTTTTTATTAGATCCCTGCCTTTTTATAATGTGTCACTGACAACATGTCATTTACCCACAAGCCCTGCGCAGGGATCTTCAGGAACGCATGGGCCATGTTACTGCAGAGCTGACTGTGCGTCACGCTGGAGAAAAAGAAATCAGAAGCAAGTGTAGAATTCCAAAGTCCTTTCCCTATTCCGGCACAAGCAAGGAGTTGGGCCTCCCACAAAGACTCAAACATAAAAGCAGAAAGAGAGGTATATTACGCCCAAGTCTTGGTTATCCCAAAAGATCTTGTAGCTTTTTATAGACCTTAAACTTCCTCAGATTTATCCTTTGATTAAACCTCCAGGGAAGGAGATTCCACAATCTCCCTAGGTAATCCATTCTATTTTTTCTAAACTCCTCTCCTGATAATTTTCTAAGACTTGCTTAATTTTTTTCAAGTATCAAAAGGCCAGTTCTATCTGCGTGTTCCCAAGAAATGGAGGAAAAAAAATCTACAGGTTTGACATTATTCTAATATACTAGAAAGCTCTGCTTAGCAACAGAGCTAGGGGCACACCCACACGGATTTATTCATTCTCTCAGACCACAGCTGTTTACTGAGCAGCCACTATGTGCCGGGGACTACCGGAGAAGGAGACCAGCAGTGAGCCAAATAGACATGGTTTCTGACTGCAGCAGATTCACACACAAGGGGAGAGGGCAGGTGCTAAATAAACCGTCACAAAGAAAAATATATCCGTATAAACTGATAGATAATTAAGGGTTTGCTGAAAGATGACACCGAGGCACTGATTTTGTTTGGTGGGTTAGGGGAAGCCATCTCTGAGGAATTAACATTGAAACTGAGACCTCCGTGATGACCAGGAGTTACTAGCTGCAGAGAAGGGCCCAGTACTAGGCAGGGTGAGTAGCAAATGGGAAGTCTTTAGCCGCATATGGAAAGAACAAACAGAAGATCAGTGTGCCAGGACCTAGTGAGCAAGGGGACAGGAGTGGTGTATGACAAAGGCGGGAGAGCAACAGCGAGGCCATGGGGCACCATATTTAGAATGTGGGATTGTATCCTGAGTAAAATAGTAACTCGTTACCTAGATTTAATCAAGTGAGTGATAGGACCTGATAAAGATTTTATCCTCTGTGTGGAGAAAGAACTGAATTATGAAGCTAAATAGCAGAATGGGGGACTATTTAAATAGAGAATGGTGACCACTACCAGCTTCTAGTTTAGACCCCACCATTTGCTAGTCAAGTGGTTTTGGACAAGCCACTTAACCTAAAACTTAACTGTTTAAGCTGATTTCCTCTGTATATCAGGGCGAGTAAAATTGCCTAGAACGATTTCATAGTATCACCATAAAGAATGACAGAAATAATGCATGGTAAAGCACTGTGAAACCTTGAAAGTCCCATATAAAAATAAGATATGACTAACTGGAATTATGTAGATTATATTGTCTAATGTAGTTTACCAACTTTTTTAAAAAATGTATCTTTATTGTTGAAAGTATTAGCTACTTTTGATCAATTCTGTACAAAGTTTAGTCTGTAATGATGAGTCCATGTTAAATAAACATTGCAGATATATATTTCTTTTAAAAAGCTCAAAAGTTTTTTAAGTAGACCAAACTTTAATACTGAGGAGAAATACATTTTAAATTATATTTTGATGTAAGAACTGAGAGACTAACTTAATCACAGGTGTTCTCTAACATGTATAAAACCCTGTGTGTAGATTTCCACAAGAGAGATCATTGCTTAATCCCACCACCTAGTATGACATTAGACAGATGGCCTGGTCTGTGATGTGCCGAAACTTCAGGGGTTAATATTAAGATATTAACTGATTTCAAATAAAGAAAGCTAATAAATACCTCTACTCTAGGTCTCATTATATTTGGTGATTCTAGTCACATCAGTGGGTGATAATACTGGCAAAGTTAGTTAGAGAAGATTCAAAGAATTTAACATGGGGGGATTTTCTTGTGGTGGAAATTTTAATGTCACCACACATGGCCATGTCAGGTGAAACAGCCACCATAACAAAAGAGGTGCCCCCACACGCTCCAGACACCCCATGTGAGTCCTGCTCAGTGAGTGACACGAGGCATCAACTCATCTCGAGGTAATCTGTGCCACCTTGATGCCTAAGAGATGCATGATAATACAGAGATATATGTTTCTGCTTCAAAAGATTTCCTGAAATGTGTTCAAGTTATAATATTCTTATTGAAGAGTATTTTATGATCAAAGAACCATGGGGAAAATATTAACACCCTTGGATAAAAAAAAAAGATAGTGAGAAAAGAACACAGGTCATTAGAGAAAGTCATAGAGATTGAATGATATTCCTGGGTACTGATGAAAAAAATATATGAACTCGTTAAAGAGATGTGGAATCTGGCAGACAAGCTACATACTATGCAATGGGGATTTCAGGTTAGACTATTAGGAAAGATAAATACATTAGACTCAATGATACAAATATAAAGCATGGCATTAAGACTCAATAATCAATTCAGAACTTCAAGATTGGCTTAGATTTGCATATTAATTTGTATCTAGACAGGCACACATATTACCATGTGTTTACCCATCAATATCCAACACATACGAAAACATTTTGAGGTTGCACAGAGACCCAGAATAACTATTCTAATTCTCTTGCTACCTACTGGGAATCTAAAACTGATAAGTGATTTCTTTTCTTCAGAAGTCCATAAACCAAACACACACCGGCAACACAATTAAACTATTATATTTTCATGAAAACTAGTTTTTAATGGAAAAACTCTATATTAACCAATTTCTATCAAGCCAGTGTAAAATGGGTCTAAATTAGGTATTAGTTATTGCACCTAATTGCAGCCTCATTTTTGCTTTTTACACAAATTGCAATACATTTTCCCTGTAAGTCTCTCTGAATTCAATATTCTCATTACTTATGAAAGACCCAGTTATCCTAGAAGCAGAGAAACAGATAAGGAACTTAAGAATTGATTTTTTTAAAGCCCGTACTGTTGGCTGTCACAGAAGAATCAGAATCAGATTTTGAGATGCTAGGATACAAGCTGCCCAATATACATCCGCAGTGCTGATAGCATCACCCAAGACAGACAAAGCTTTCATTCTAACAAAGAAAGAGAAAAAGATACAGAGCTTGGTTTAAAAAAATAAAGTGAGAGGAGGGAGGAAAAGGCGAGTGAGAGAAATAAAGGACAGGGTGGGAGAGGGAGAAAGAAATTTCAAGGGTAAAGGAGACAGATGATCACTTAGAAGGATCTTAAAAATGTCCTCAATACTAGACTGCTACCCTGGAACTCTAAAAGAGAAGTACCACAGGTGAATCACTCCATACGATTTCATTTTCCTAGGCAAAAATTATGTATATGGTTATTACTTAGCAAACGGATATGGGTGTGAACTTTATGGGAAGAGTATTTTCAGGGTGAGTTGTACAGAAAAACATAATAAAATGAAGGTTGGGCATGTCAAGATTGAAATGGATTATAAAGGTATGTTTGAACAAATTATAACAAATATAGTATCCTACAAAGAGAGAAAATTAAGTTGTCTTTTGCTTATTATCTTTATTATTTTCAACTAAGGCTAAAAGTGAGGAAGAAAATAGTAATACTGCATTCACAATATAATGTAACACAGTTTTGTTTTTTTTTTTTCATTATACAGCTGAAAAAAAATAGGACAGAAAGTTATATATTGATCTACTCCCACATTTTTCATCACTTTAAGGGTCTTGATTTGCACCATCATAATTCCTATGGGGGAGAAAGCCTGAGGCTAGTAGTCTGGGTTATTATTGTGGTAGGCAGTTAGACAAGCATGAGCAGAAGCGAGGACAGTGGGTCAGGTACGCAAAATCACCAGGGCAGAAAGCCCCAGATGCATAGCAATGGACAACTGTAGGTTGGGACCTCGCCCCCAGGGCGATCTTTTCTCCCCTAGAATATTGTTGGTCATGCAGTTTAGACCCCCTGACTTTCATATCTCTGGTCATGTGTTTCAGACCCTCCCCTGACCTTTCCTCCCCTGGCATATTGATAGTCATGTGGTAGACCTCCTTGGAGGAGGAATAAGGTGGCCAGAGAATAACCTCATAGGACTCCCACACAAGCCTTTGCATGACCGCTCCTTTAAGCATGAAGCCCTCAGGGCGATGAGGTTCTGACCAGCATCAAATAATCTTAGGAATAAAGCCTTAGGTCTGTTGACCACCGAGACAGAGTTTTGGTCAAATTAGAGATAACATGTAGGCCTCAGTTGTGTTTTCAGGTCCAGAAAAGCAGCAAGGCCAGGCAGGCAACACCATGGCTGACATCAGGACCAGCTGTGATAATTAATGACCCCCCCCTGAAAAGCTGATAAATATTCTACTGAATTCTTCCCCTAGGTCCTCCCCTAAAATCTCTAATCTTAAAAGCCCTTAGGCAGGAAGACTCAACATGACTCTCTCTCTGGGGCAAGCCTGTGCCTTTCCTTCCCCTTTTCCAAGGTGTGTACCTTTGTTTTCTTTCTCCTAAGCTCCAAGGGACCTTCTTTTGCCTCTGTAACTTGTTTTCTGAGCCCACACAGCCCAGCTGGCTCACTTCCTCCATGGTTCACTTCGTCTACCTCTGTGACTTTCTAAATAAACTTTTGCTTGTATGTGAGTCTTGGCTCTGAATTTTTTCTTAGCCAGAACTCAGATACGGAGGTTGCTGAACTGGGGTCCAATCACTGGTAACATTCTGATGCCATTTTGCCACAGTATCATTTTGGTTCTCCCATTAACTTGCTATGCAACTTTGAGAAATACAATTACCCTCTTTGAACATCCTTCTAAAATGCCAAAGTCTATTCCAACTCTCACATTTTATGCATCCATGAAATTAGCCATAATCACAGTGAGAGGGGTAGCACGTTACCCCAAAATAGGACACCTTGGCATACTGACTATCTTAAAATGAAAGAGTCTGAAAAACAACCAGCAGAGGGAGGAAGGTCACTCTGACCTCCCCTACCCTTCATCCTTTTTCCCTGAAGCAGATCATAAAATACTCAGGTGAGAGGTGCTCTCCCTATATCCAGGAGGAAGGAAGACATTCTCATCACCACAGTCAGAGAATTTAAGGCTGATAAATCTACACAAACACAACTTGTTAAACTAACCTTTATCTGCCTAGATACTTCTTCACCACCTGCTACTCCTAACCCAAACACCTATGTCTTGTCTATTCTTCACAAATTGATTGTTTCTTTGTCTAAAAGATATAAAAGCTTTCTGCTCTGGTCATTTCTTCAGGTCTGCATTCTCTTGTGAAGGCTCCTGTGTACATGCAAAAGATTCAATAAAATTCGAATGCTTTTCTCCAGGTAATCTTTTTCACATCAGTTTAATTCTTAGGCCCAGTCAGAGACCCAGTGAGGGTAGAGGAGAATTTTTCCTCCATGCACCAGCAAGAAAAATATAATTACTAATGATATGAAGAGTGTAATGAGATGAAATACAACATCTATAAGATGGGGGATATATAGATATTGGGAGTTAGTCATAGTATGGATTTCATTGATAACAACAGAGGTGACTGGCACCCCTGTATGGATAATTAGGTGGCTGAAGCTGTAGATTTAAGAGGCTAAGGGGCATGTTTTTCTCAGCTAGTGTAAAACAGGCACAGAGATGTTAAAATGATAACATTAGACATTATACAACTGGGAAGAGAAGCAGTGAAACACAGACCCCACAGGCATTGTTTTTCAATTTGGTTCCCAAACAATTGCAGGTATCAGTAGATCTTGAGGGGAATGACAGATTCTAAATGATGTTTGAGCAAGATAATTCTTCCTCGGGGTGGACTCCAGAAGTGAAAGACCAGGGAACAGAATGGCAGTGACTGCTTGTTTTTATTACTGTCATTCATTAGCAATGGCTCCTTGAGCTGGAAAAGGCCTATCTACTGGGTGTTCTGGCTCACTGACTTTCCGACTTTGACAAGTTTCTCAGAAAAACATTCCCTCTCAAATATGAATATCTGATGATTTGGGGGTGAGGGTTGACCAAGGAAAGCAAAACATTGAGTAAGGAACCAAGTGAGTAGTAAGCCTGGTATCCATAGTTGACTGCCTAATTCAGGCACACTTTTTCCCTTATGCTAATCATTTCCTTGAGTTTATTTGGTCAAAATGCTCAATTCTCAACTTTACTTAGAAAACAGTTTCAATTACCCACCACCTGGTTCTTTGATAAGAAGTCAATGACTCCTTCTCCCCTGGTCACAGATTTTTCTCTGTTTTCATGTTAATTGATCACAAGGAACAGCAGCTATTAATCTACCCCTTTGGGGTTCTCAGAAGTCAATTTTATTAAGTGCCTTCCTACTTGACTGAAGTTTTACATACTCTTTTCTGTTCTGTGGCTACAGTACATTTCATACAAGGAAGAAAGAGGGTTTCAGTTTTCTTAAGGATTTTTCTTTCAGTTCTCTGCCCTGAACCAATCTATGTACTTCAGAGTGACCTAGATTCACTTACTCCCCATTTCATCCCCACACTCTGTTCCTTCTCTGTCTGACGAGGACCAATGGAGAATGAGTGAACTTCTGCAGACTGTTTCCATTTCAAACTTTGAGTCACTATACTTCCTCTCCTTGCTCCTTACTTTAGACTCGGTGGTTCTCAAATCCATTTGATCTAGTGTTTCATTCAGAGTCTCTGTTTCCTTGTTAATTTTTTGTCTGGAATCAGTGGTTCTCAACCTTCCTAATGCCGCGAACCTTTACTATAGTTCCTCATGTTGTGGTGACCCCCAACCATAAGATTATTTTCGTTGCTACTTCATAACTGTAATTTTGTTACTGTTATGTCTTAGGCAACCCACAGGTTGGGAACCGCTGCTTTAGAGGATTCTAAAATCTTTTATTCTCTTCTAGACTCTAATCTTGAACTTCAGCTGTGTTTACTATAAAGATTAACACTTGTTCTGCCTTCTCCACATACAGTGGTGCTCCTAATATTAACTCAGTTTTTGAAAAATTATGATTTCTCTTTTGCTAAGCATTTCATGTGTAATTATTATCCCCTCTCTTCAGAGCAGGCTTTTCTTTAGGCAGGATTGGGCCCTGTGCTTGGAAATGAAATCCCATAGAATACTAGCATATTGTTGAGCATTCCAGAAAGTGCAATGCATTCCTGACCTCCCACTATGTCCTTTTTGGGAGTTGGCAGCCAGCTCTAGGTTTGCAAAGTTTGTATCAGTTACAACTTCCAGTCTTCAGTCATTCTGAGGATAATGCGATGAGATTTTCTTTGGTTTAAGAAACCCACAGATACATTCCATCCTGTTTGTCATTGTCTTTTTTCTACCATTGCCTGTGGTCTCACTGATGCCCTCTGCCAAAAGCCCAGAGATGGTAATCCTAAACGTCCTATTCAAATCTCTTATCTGACTAGTCACTCTCATTTCCTTAACTGTTAAGACAAAAATGTCCTCTCTTAGAGGATTTGCAGTGGCTTCCTTAAAAAGCATTTATAATTCCTTTTTTTTTTTTAGGATAGCACATTTTACTATTCTTTTTGTTCACCCTGCTACATTTCATAGAACTATAGGAGGAAAAACCTATTCAGATGAAGAATCCTTTTTTTCTGTGATTGAATCCTTATGTTCCTGCCTTTCTTCCTTTCTTCAGTGAATGGGTGTAATTATGCGCATGGAAAATCAGAATATTTGCTATGATAATTATTCACTCCTCTAAAATAGGAGACTCATTATAACGTTGACAACAGGCTGTACAAGGTACTACTGGAGCTTTCTTTTTAAATCTGCCAGAGAAATGGCTTCCGGGACCCAAGTAATTAATATTAATTTCTCACAAATACTTATTCATTTGAAAAACACACTAGAATGCCTTTGTACTTTCAATTTCATTGTTGAAAAGTCTCTCCAAATCATTTTTTAAACAAGTCCCTGAGACTATCTGGAGTGGTTTTTTATAGCCGTCCTCTATTATATTACCATATGAGACTATTAGAAACCTGAAATTTTAAAACAATGTGATATTTAGCTGTTTGCCTTACCCTTGTTAGCAAATGCAAACTTTCGCATTTTATCATTCTAATAAAAGGTCAGTGATAATATTTAAAAGATCAGTGTGGCCCTCATCACAAGCTTTGGTTCAATGCTTTAGTATTTCATTTCATACAATTACAAAAGTTAGAAGAAATTGAAATGCATATTTAATAATTAGAGTTTATATTATTTCAGGGACATATGGTTACACAGAAATATCATTTTTATGGGGAAATCATTAAAGACCTATACATAAGCTGAGTGAGCACAGTTAATCTGCAGTGGGGGAAATGTATTTTCTGAAAAGACAATCTGTACTTCTTTTTAAAGTGCACTTAACCCTTGGTTAATCACATAAATAGAGAAGGTTACGAAAGATAATCTCAGTTTCTGAGTGGTGACAGTCACAACAGGAAGCAAATGGAAAACATGGCCCCACCTGGTACAAATAATAGTCTTGAAAAATAGGCCAGTGTAGACTATCGTTACCTCTAATCGAATGTCTGCCTGACACATGGCTGGGTATAGACGATGTACAGTAGAAACTGCTAGATCGTGACTATAGCTCTCGTGTGTGCAATTTAAAAATGCGAGCATCAGCCTTGGCCGGTGTGGCTTGATTGGCTGGAGCATCCTCCCATACACTGAAAGGTCCTGGTTTGAGTTCCAGCCAGGGCACATGCCTGGCTGTGGGGCCGGTCCTCGGTTGGAGTGCATGCAGGAAAGCTGACAGGATGGCTCCTCTCTCACATTGTTTCTCTCTCTCTTAAAAACTTAAATTAAATTACAATAAATAAATAAACAAAATTGTGAGTATCAGAAATTGTGTTCTCAGGTGCCCTTTTTGTAATCTCCTGGCTTCTCCCCAGTTTCTACTCCTTGCAGAATGTTTAGCTTTCTCCTGTTTGAAAGTGGTCTCTCCTGGATGGCTCAGTCAGACCTGAATGAACACAGCCAAGCTGCCGTTCAGCTAGGTTTCCACAAAGACACATTAATATCTTTCCCTTTTTATAGGTCTTATAATCAAAGGAAAATGAAATTCTCTATACTTGGAAAGGTCCTTTAGATCACTAGGTACAACTGAGGTCCAGAATGAGGCAGCCCGCCGTCAATCTTTGTGGCTACGCAGAGACAAAATCTCCTCTTTGAAGTGTCCTTCCCCAGGTGTCTGAGGGAACAGCAGACTTTCAAGAGGTTGATGGAATTTTGCTTTTGGACCAGTAGGATTTATGTGTAAAACTTTTATGTACATTTATAAATTACTTTCATTTGCAGTACAAACCCTTATATTGAAGCATAAAATTAAACCCCTAATGAAGATGGAAAAGCAATTGGCAAGATCATGAAACATTTTAATCATTATTACATTAGTATCTTTAAAAGCCCTCCTAGAGTACTTTGGAAATTAACCCCTTATCCAATGTATCATTGGCAAATATGTTCTCCCATACATGGGTTCCCTTTTCATTTTGATGCTGGTTCATTTTGCTGTGCAGAAGCTTTTTAGTTTGATGTAGTCCCTTTTATTAATTTTTTCCTTTGTTTCTCTTACCCTAGACAATGTATTGGTGAAACTTTTGCTTCCTGTGATGTCGGCAATTTTGCTGCCTACATTTTCTTCTAGTATTTTTATGGTTTCATGACTTATATTTAAGTCTTTTATCCATTTTGAGTTTATTCTTGTGTACGATGTAGGTTGGTGGTCTAGCTTCATTTTTTTGCATGAACCTGTCCAATTTTCCCAGCACCATTTATTAAAGAGACTGTCTTTACTCCATTGTTCTTGTCTCCTTTGTCAAATATTAATTGAGCATATTGTCTTGGGTCAATTTCTGGGTTCTTTGCTCTGTTCCATTGATCTATATGACTATTCTTGTGCCAGTACCAGGCTCATTTGATTACAGTGGCTTTGTAGTAACCTGATATTGGTATTGTGATCCTTCCCACTTTGTTCTTCTTTTTTAAGATTGCTGTGGCTATTCAGGGTCTTTATTGGTTCCATATAAACTTTTGGAATTTTTCTTCTAGCTCTGTGAAGTATTCCATTGGTATTGTAATAGGGATTGCATTGAATCTATATATTGCTTTGGGTAGTATGTTCATTTTAATGATGTTGATTCTTCCAATTCATGAACATGGTCTATGCTTCCATTTTTTATGCCTTCCTCTATTTCTTTTTACAGTGTCGTGAAGTTTTCTGAGAACAGATCTTTTACCTCATTGGTAAAGTTTCTTCCTAGGTATCTTAATGTTTTTTTGTTGCAATGGTAAATGGGATTGTTTTTTTAGTTTTTCTTTCTGAGTGCTCATTATTGGTGTATAAAAATGCCATCAATTTCTGGATGTTAATTTTGTATCCTGCTACTTTGCTGAATTCATCTATTAAATCTAGTAGTTTTTTTGGTGGAGTCTTTAGGGTTTTCTATGTATAATATCATGTCATTTGCAAATAGACATTTTCACTTCCTCCTTTCTAATTTGGATGCCTTTTTTTTTAAATTTTTATCCTCACCTGATGACATTTTTGCATCTATCTTCAGATAGAGTGGGAGGGAGAGAGGGAGGAAGAGAGAGAGAGAAACATCGATGTGAGACACATCAACTGGTTGCCACCCACACAACCCCACCGGGGCCAGGGACAAACTGCAACCGAGGTACGTGCCCTTAGCAGGAACCGTGGGCTGACGCTCCAACCGCTGAGCCAAAGTGGCCCAGGCTAATTTGGATGCCTTTTGGTTTTCTTCTTGTCTAATCACTGTGGCTTATACTTCCAGTACTATATATAAAGTACCCATACAACTCAACAAAAGGAAGACAAACAATCCAATTAAGAAATGGTCAGAGGACCTGAATAGACACTTCTTTAAATAAGACATATAAATGGCCAAGAGACATATGAAAAAATGTTCAACATCACTAACCAACAGAGAGATGCAAATTAAAATGACTATGAGGTATCACCTCACACCTGCCAGAATGGCTGCCATCAACAAATCCTCAACCAACAAGTGCTGGTGAGGGTGTGGAGAAAAGGGGACTCTAGTACACTGCTGGTGGGAATGCAGACTGGTGCAGCCACTTTGGAAAACAATATGGTGTTTCCTCAAAAAATTAAAAATGGAACTGCCATTTGACCCAGTGATTCCACTTCTAGGAATATATCCTAAGAAGCCTGAAACATCAATCAGAAAGAATATATGTACCCCTATGTTCATAGCAGCACTATTTACAATAGCTAAGATCTGGAAACAGCCCAAGTGTCCATCAATAGATGAGTGGATAAAAAAGCTGTGGTACATATATGCAATGGAATACTATACAGTTGTAAGAAAGAAAGATCTCTTATCCTTTGAGATGACATGGAGGGACCTGGAGAGTATTATGCTAAGCAAAATAGGCCAATCAGAGAAAGACAAATTTATTTGTGGAATATAATGAACAAAATAAGCTGATGAACAAATTAGATCTAGAGACATGGAAGTAGGGAACGGACTGACACACCTCGGGGGGGATAGAAGAGAGAAACCAAAGAACTTATATGCATATATGCATAACCAATGGACACTGACAATAGTGTGGTGGGGGAGGGGGGTTATCAATGGGGGAAAAATGAAAAGACAACTGTAATACTTTCAACAATAAAGATAAATTTAAAAAATAGTAAAATAGCCCTGGCCGGTTTGACTCAGCGGTTGGAGCTCGGCCTGTGGACCAGAGAGTCCCGGGTTCGGTTCCCGCTAGGGGCATGTACCAAAAAATAAAATAAAATAAATAGTAAAATAAACACTCTATAATTAATATTCTCATGGAAGTAAGAAGAGGGTTAGTGGCCATGCAATAAGAACAGGATCACATAAATATAAAATGTTTAGAAAATGGGGGGGGGGGAAGCCCTCCTAGAAATGTTTGCCTCATTCTTCAGAAAGCAACTATGTTTAAAGCTAAGATTTTTACCCAGCCTTGAATGTTATGAAATGTTGTTCCTTTACTTTTGCAGGTATAGAATATTGATGCATTGCTCCATAAGTGTATATTTTTATATAGGCTAGGACTCCCAGAATTTTTGACCAATGATTTGGATGCAACATGTACAAAGAAAATGGCTCCAACTAATGCGATTTAACTGCCATTAGTTACCATGGTCACCGAGGCACAACGCCATCACATCCAAACGCGCCGATCAGCACTCTGACCTCCGAGACCAGGAGGAACTGCACACGGTCCACAGACTACAAAGGGTCCAGTACACTGACCATTACTTATACGCAGTTACTGGATAAATGAAAGCACAACTATGAGAACACAGGGAGTCTGTGGCTTTGTTTTATTTTACTTTTTATGTAAAAAGGATCCATCTAGCCAAGATTGTGGCCACGGATATTAAATCTGACCCATGGGAGTGGCGGCAGCCCCTCTGATGTATAGGACAAAGAAACATGTATATACATTTAAAGAACACCTGCTTCGTTACAGAGATGTTACAAAAGCAATTCCAGAGCAAATCAAGTGAATGAAAATACCATAAAAAGAAAAAATGAGAAATATTCCTATATCAAAAATACAAAGGAGTTGATAATGGATTCTGACTGTTGTAAGTACTTTTGTGTAGTATCCATTGAATCCTCACAACACTAGACGGCACTATTTCCAAAGCAACCAATGTTTAAGACTGTGAAGCTACAGCCATTGAAAACAAATAGCAGAGCCAGAGTCTGGACTCAGGCAGCCTGATTCCAGGGTCACAGAGCCGGACTGCCTCCCCCTACTGTACAAAGCACTTTCTCTTCTGGTCTAGTAACCTTTTACCTCAACCAGTGAACCAGCTGTCACTAAGCCCTTCCTTTTCCGTGACCTGTTAGAAATTGTAGGGTATAAAAGAGATATAATAGATGGTCTTCAGAAAAGAGATAGTCTTTGCCATTAAGAATATTATAACGATCACATATCAAATAATGAGCTGGCAAAGCAGGACTCTCTGGAGCGGGTGGCAAACTTCTCTGTCTGAGACCACATGGTCAGTATCTTCAGCTTTATGGGCCGTACAGTCCTTGCAGCACTTACTGAGCTCTGCCCTTCTAGCATGAAAGTCAGCACGGATAATACCTTAAAAACGGTGTGCACGTATTCCAGTCAGATTTGTCAAACCAGGTGGGGAGGGGGCAGCTCAGCCATAGTTTGTGCCCCCTTCCTCTGGATCACCAGTTGACGTCTTAGAAATAGAATCAGTTTTAATCCTTTATTTTTCAGGAGGTGGTATATTTTTATCTCAAATTCATAAACTCCCCAGAAGCCATGGGGTTGGGAAACCGTCTTATTATTATTAAGAAACAAATATGATTTGATATACCTTCCCACAAATATAATGAAATTGTAGCCATTGTCAACAATCAAAAAATTAAGTTTGCATTTTCCAGAAAGGAAGAACCAGGCAGCAATTCTGGAAATCCTGTGGTATTTGTGCTTGTCAGTGTGCTAGGAACAAATCTTTTAATCTGTCCCTATGTGATTACATCTCTGTACAAAGACACTGGCTTTGTGTCATACATAGAAATGCATTTTACCATTTGGTGCTGAGTCGTCGACCAATGTCTCTTCTTCTCAGCTGGAAACAGACAGAATCTAGCCACTTGCTGCCGGTGTTGTTTAGTGTTAGAGCTTATTCAAATTACTTTAATTCAACAATTTACAAAGGGTCTACTTCATGTCAAACTAATCGCAACATTAGATGATTTTGAATACTGGTCATAACATATGTATAGGTAAGTGATTATTTAGTCACACAGACAAACATTTTGTTTTTCTTTAGTACTCTAACAGCTCCTGAGAGTTAATGATTATCGGAAATGACACCTTTAAATACTTTTCTACCATATATTCTCAGATGATGAAATAAAATGTTAAGTCTAACCACTCATTAAATCAAACAACTCAGAGTGTAGAGTAAGATGCTTCAGTGTGTAGATTATGGGTTATAACAAAAAAATTCTGTCCCCATCTACCAAAAGTTTTATATTTACTATGTGCTAAGTAAGTTTTCACTTTCTTCCACCTCCAATAATTAAGCTCCTGCTCACAGCATCTTCGCTGCCTTAGAAGAAGAGTAAATTGGCACTGAAGAACTTGTAATAGCCCTTGGAGGTCAGCCCTCTTTTACCAATACTTTAACTCCCCAGACTGTGCATTTAGTTCATACATTAAAGACTTCCAAACTTCAAATGTCCTTTTGCTTGTTATTCATTGATTGCTGTTACTTTATATGTTTCGCCCTCTGTAATCAGTACTTTCTATGGAAACGAACACAGGCGGTGATGCTCCGCAGCACAGCCTTCCTGCGAGCGGCCAGCGCGAAAAGCTCCTGCCCCAGGGACGAAAGAAGCCCCTGGGCTCTGGGGCTCAGCACACTCTTCCCAGCTCCTCACAGTGGCGGCGTCAGCCACTGTATCCAGACGTCATTCAATGAGACAGCTACTGAATCGTGAGCTTTCTGAGGATAACAATTAAGAATTGCTATCTGTCCTTTATTCTTGCTTCGAATCATTGCCACCGCATACGTTCATGTTCACTGTCACATCTTCTCTGGTGACAAAGTTATTGAGGGACAATGTGCATGGAATGAGATACAAAATGTAAACCAGATTCCAAAATGGCAGCAGAGTGAATGGAAGCTACACAGACCATCTCCCAAGATCCAAACTGGAATTACAACTAAAATAAAGACAAATTGTCGAGAAAAGCAACAGAAAAGCAGCTTGCAAGGACCATACAACCAGGGACACTGAATCGATCCTGGTAGGATTGCGGAGGCGCGAGAGGGGGACTGGGAGCCCACAGACAGCAGCAGCCTTAGCTGTGAGCAGCGCCCTCGGGGTTAAAGCCCAACCCAGCTCCACAGCACAGAAGGCAGGGACAGAGAGCTAAAATAGCCATAGCCACTCACCTTGGGCTCTGGCAGAGAGAGAGCAGACTGGACGGGACTGTGTAGGGGCACTCGGGATTTGGAGGGCGCTCAGAGCTTTTGCTGAGTAGCAGCCACGCAGAACAGTGGCCATCTTACTCCTTCCCAGGGCTCTGGGGAGAGGTGGCAGCCCCTCCCTAGGAGATTCAACCCCAGACAGGTGGGCCATTGAAATGCAAATTGAGGCTCATTAGCTACCAGCATCTGCCCCACCCTCCGGAAATCCTCTTACTCCCGAACACCAGAGAAAGGTTTTCATTCAACTGAGAACCCAAGGCTCTTCAAGTAACCAGGACAATAGCCTCATGCAAAAAGACAGAGGATACCTGAACCTTTTCTGGGCTTGAAAACCAGCTTAGGAAAGTAAGAATTGACAGTGGTGTTTAATGTGGGTCCTCCCATGCTCATCCAAACCCAGAAGAGGGAGCCACAACCAGCAGAACACCAACATCCACAGGGAAAATTTGGCAGGGTCCAAAAGCCACTGAGATAGCCAAAATGGTGAAACAAAGAAACAAATCCCAAATGAAAGAACAGGAGACCTCTACTGAACATGAGATAAATGAAATTCAGTTAAGCAACTTAACAGAGCTAGAATTCAGAGCCATGATCTTGAGGAAGCTCAACAGCATGAGTAAGGACATCAACACCATGAGTAAAGACATAGAAACATTGAAAGTCAACCAATTGGAAATCAAAAAGCACCAAGAAGAAATGAAGAATAACATAGCAGAAATAAAGAACATATTGGAAGGACTAAACAGCAGAGTAGAGGAAGATGAGGACCGGATCAATGAATTAGAAGACAGGGTAGAAAAAAATCAACCAATCAGAAAACTAAAAGGAAAAAACAATTAAAAAACAGGAAGACAGCTTAAGAGAACTGTGGGACGACTGGAAACATAATAATATTCGCATCATAGGAGTCCCTGAAGAAGAAGAAAATGAGCAAGGGTTACAGAATATATTTGAAGAAACAGTGACAGAAAATTTCCCTATTTTGGTGAAGGAAGAAGGCATTCAAGTTCAAGAAGCACAGAGAGCCCCAAGTAAGAAGAACCCAAACAGGCCCATACCAAGACACATAGTAATTAAAATGCCAAAAATTACAGAAAAAGAGAGAATCCTAAAGGCAGCAAAAGATAAGCAACAGGTTACCTACAAAGGAAGCCCCATAAAGCTATCAGCTGACTTCTCAAGAGAAACACTACAGGCCAGAAGGGAATGGCATGAAGCAATCAAGGTCATGAAAAACAAGGATCTAAATCCAAGGCTACTCTATCCAGCAAGGCTATCATTCAAAATAGAAGGTCAAATAAAGAGCTTCCCAGACAAAAAAAGGCTAAGAGAATACATTAGCACCAAACCAGCACTGCAAGAAATGTTAAAAGGACTGCTATAATTAGTAGAAGGAATAAGAAGGAAAATAGAGCCACACTAAACAAAAATGGCAATAAATAAGTACATATCTATAATCACCTTAAATGTAAATGGATTGAATGCTCCGATAAAAAGACACAGAGTAACTGATTGGATAAGAAAGTATGACCTATATATATGTTGTTTACAAGAAACCCACCTCACAACAAAAGACTCACATAGGTTGAAAGTGAAGGGATGGAAAAAAATCTTCCAAGCAAACGGAAAGGAAAAAAAAGCTGGGGTAGCAATACTCATATCTGATAAATTAGATTTCAAAGTGAAGGCCATAACTAGAGACAAAGAAGGTCACTACATAATATTGAAAGGATCTATCCAACAGGAAGATATAACCTTGGTAAACATATATGCACCCAATATAGGAGCAACAAAAGTATATTAAAAATCTTCTGGAGGACTACAAAGGAGAAATCGACACCAATACAATCATAGCAGGGGACTTCAACACCCCGTTGACATCACTAGATAAGTCCTCCAGACAAAAAATCAACAAGGAAACAGACTCTAAATGAAGCAGTAGACCAAATGGACTTAATAGATATCCAAAGAGAATTACACCCCAAAACTACAGAATTCACATTCTTCTCAAGTGCACATGGGACATTCTCAAAAATAGACCACATATTAGGAAATAAACAAAGTCTCTACAAGTTCAAGAAGATCGAAATCATATCAAGCCTCTTCTCAGATCACAATGGCATGAAACTAGAAATCAATTGCAACAAGAACACACAAAGACATTTGAACACATGGAGGCTAAATAGCATGTTATTAAACAATGAATGGGTTACCGAGGAGATCAAGGAAGAAATTATAAACTTCCAGGAAACCAATGAAAATGAACACACAACAATACAAAATCTATGGGATGCAGTGAAAGCAGTTCTGAGAGGGAAGTTCATAGCACTACAGGCCTACCTCAAGAAACAAGAAAAGTTTCTAATAGACTATCTAACCTCACAACTTAAAGAACTAGAAAGCACACAAAAAGAAAACCCCAGAGCAAGTAGAAGGAAGGAAATAGTAAAGATCAGAGCAGAAATAAATGACATAGAGACCAAAAAAACAATTCAAAGGATCAATGAAACAAAGAGCTGGTTTTTTGAAAAGATAAACAAGATTGATGGACCCTTAGCTAGACTCACCAAGAAACAAAGAGAGAGAACCCAAATACACAAAATCAGAAACGAAAGAGGAGAAGCAACAACTGCCACCACAGAAATACAAAGGATCGTTAACAAATACTATGAACATTAATATGGCAACAAATTCGACAATCTAAGCGAAATAGACAAATTTCTAGAAACACATAGTCTCCCAAAACTGGACCGGGAAGAGATAGAAAACTTGAACAGACCAATAACAACTAAGGAAATTGAAGATGTAATCAAGACTCTCCCAGCAAACAAAAGCCCAGGCCCGGACGGCTTCACGGAGGAGTTTTACCGAACATTCAAAGAAGAACTAACACCCATTCTCCTCAAACTAGTTCAAAAAATTCAAGAAGAAGGAAGACTTCCAAACTCGTTTATGAGGCCAGCATAATTCTAATTCCAAAACCAGAAAAAGACACTACAAAAAAAGAAAACTACAGGCCAATATCCCTGATGAAAATAGATGCCAAAATCCTTAACAAAATACTAGCAAATCGGATCCAGCTATACATCAAAAAAATTATTCACCATAATCAAACGGGATTCATCCCAGGGATGCAAGCCTGGTTCAATATTTGCAAATCAATAAATGTGATACACCACATAAACAAAATGAAAGATAAAAACCACATGATCATATCAATAGACACTGAAAAAGCATTCGACAAAATCCAGCACCCATTTCTGATAAAAACGTTCAGCAATGTGGGAATAGAGGGATCAAATCTCGACATAATAAAGGCCATATATGAAAGACCTACAGCCAACATCATACTCAATGGGCAAAAAGTAAAAACATTTCCCTTAAGAACAGGAACAAGGCAGAGATGCCCACTTTCACCACTCTTATTTAACATAGTACTGGAAGTCCTAGCCACAGCAATCAGACATGAAGAAAAAATAAAAGGGATCCCAACTGGAAAGGAGGAAGTGAAACTGTCATTATTCGCAGATGACATGATATTATACATAGAAAACCCTAAAGACTCCATCAAAAATCTACTAGACTTAATTAATGAATTTGGCAAAGTAGCAGGATACAAAATTAACGTCAAGAAATGGACGGCATTCTTATACACCAATGATGAACTCACAGAAAGAGAAACTAAAAAAAAATCCCATTTACCATCGCGGCAAAAAAATTAATATAACTAGGAATAAACTTAACCAAAGAAGTAAAGGACCTTTTGCAGAAAACTACAGGACATTGAAAAAAGAAATAGAGGAAGATATAAAAAAGTGGAAGCACATACCTTGTTCATGGATTGGAAGAATTAACATCATTAAAATATCCATATTACCCAAAGCAATCTATAGATTCAATGCAATCCCCATCAAAATATCAACGACATATGTCACAGAACTAGAACAAATATTTCAAAAGTTCATATGGAACCAAAAAAGACCCCGAATAGCCACAGCAATCTTGAAAAAGAAGGACAAAGTAGGTGGGATCACAATACCAGATATCAAGTTATACTACAAAGTCATTGTAATCAAAACAGCTTGGTACTGGCAAAAGAACAGGCATATAGACCAGTGGAACAGAACAGAGAATCCAGAAATTGACCCAAGACATTATGCTCAATTAATATTTGACAAAGGTGGCAAGAGCATACAATGGAGTAAAGACAGCCTCTTTAAAAAATGGTGTTGGGAAAATTGGACAGCTACATGCAAAAAAATGAAACTAGACCATCAACTTACACCATACACAAGAATAAACTCAAAATGGATAAAAGACTTAAAAGTGACTCGTGAATCCATAAAAATCCTAGAATAAAATGTAGGCAACAAAATTTCAGACATTATACGCAGCAGAATCTTCACTGATACATCACCTAAGGCAACAGAAATAAAGGAAAAAATGAACACATGGGACTACATCAAACTCAAAAGCTTCTGCACAGCAAAAGAAACAACCATCAAATTGGAAATGGAACCCACTGTATGGGAGAGTATAATTGCCAACGATACATCAGATAAGGGGTTAATCTCCAAAATATATAGAGTGCTCTTACAACTCAACAAAAGGAAGACAAAGAACCCAATTAAAAAATGGGCAGAGGAACTAAATAGACACCTCTCCAGACAGGACATACAAAGGGCTAAGAGACATATGAAGAAATGCTCAACATCACTAATCATCAGAGAGATGCAAATTAAAACAACAATGAGGTATCACCTCACACTTGTCAGAATGGCCGCCATCAACAAATCATCAAACAACAAGTGTTGGCGAGGGTGTGGAGAAAAGGGGACTCTAGTACATTGCTAGTGGGAATGTAGACTGGTGCAGCCACTTCGGAAAACACTATGGTGTTACTTCAAAAAATTAAAAATTGAATTGCCATTTGACCCAGTGATCCCACTTCTAGGAATATACCCTAAGAAGTCTGAAAACACCAATCAGAAAGAATACATGTACCCTCATGTTCATAGCAGCACTATTTACAATAGCTAAGATCTGGAAACAGCCCAAGTGTCCATCAGTAGACAAATGGATAAAAAAGCTGTGGTACATATACACAATGGAATACTATGCAGCTGTAAGAAAGAAAGATCTCTTATCCTTTGAGACGACATGGAGGGACCTGGAGAGTATTATCCGAAGTGAAAAAGCCATGCAGAGAAAGACAAATATCACATGATCTCACTTATTTGTGGAATATAATGAACATAACAGTCTGAGGAACAGGGTAGACCCACAGACGTGGAAGTAGGGTACAGACTGACAACCCTCAGAAGGGGGGGGCAGGGAAGAGATAAACCACAGAACTTTTATGCATGTACGCATAACTGATGGACATGGACAACAAAGCCGGGGACGGGGTGAGGGGATGGGGAGGAGAGTGTCAATGGGGAAAAAAAGGAGAAACATCTGTAACAAAAATAAATTAATAAAAAAATAAATAAATAAAATTCAAAAAAACAAAACAGAATGAAACCATGAATACTTTGTGTTCCATGTGACTGCTGTTCCACAATAACCTTAAATGGCACTATTACTTTTGATTTTTAATGAAGTCGTGGCATTATTAGACCTCCATGCAAGGCGTGTTTTGTGTGGGCCTTTGCTTTTACACGCTCTGAGCTGTGAGTGCCCGGGCTTTCGTAAACACCTGCCTTTCAATCATTTGCTCATCATATGACTCACAGCCTTAATACAGCGTCTAGGAGGAATCCACGGTAGGCGAGCGGCATGAGCAGCCAGCAACATATAAGATTGCCATTGACATGCATCTGTGTAACTCTCCCTCCGATACTAACCCACTCAAACACCAAATTCCTAAAGCTCCTAACCGAAATTTCCAAAAATAAGTATCTAGTGGTCTGGGTAAAAGCTAAAGCAAGTTGAGAAAACGAAAACTAAATACATCCAAATAAAACACACAAAAACCAAGCCCTTCAAATGCACATGCCTTAAATAAGTTATGGCATTTTCTCCCTTTGTGTTTACTGGCAGAAAAGAACTCAAGGAACAATAATTTTTAGTCACTTGAAACTTGCATGTGTTTATCCGTGACAAACAGCAAACAAAGGCATTTACAATTTTTATTAGCACGGTTGGTATTTCCTGCCAACAGAGACAGCTTTGCATTACAGTAAAGCAATTCAATGAACCAACGACATGGTTGTTCAAAGGATGCTAGCTATTTCTTGTTCCAACATAGCACCTCTATGCCTTAGCTCAAAATTGCCACCAAGTGCATGGACAAACACTGGTCTGGTTGTAGCCGTGCAGCAAATGGCTGCTCCTGACTTAAGGAGAGTCCAACAAATCACAGCCACCAGCATTTACTAAACACCTGCTACACACAGGTGCTCTTCCACACATTCTGAGTATGAGTGAGAAGGCCAGCGCCTATTATGGGTCCTTCTCTACAGGTGCCAATCTTTTCTAGCCCTCAATATCAAATTATTTTATTATCTCTTTATACCCTAAGGGGGGAAATAACCTATTAATGCTACTGTGACTGAGAACAAGGGTGTCACCCAGCTTTGCGAAAGCTTTCTTACTGGCAATAACTGTTTAATTATGAACAAAAGTTCCCAAACACATGAAATTGGAGACACTGCTAAAACCACTAATAAGAGAACAATAAAGTGGTGGTTACGTGGACCCCCTCTTACAATCCTTTATGGAGATACTGTGCTAGACATGATAGTGGTGATACGTAAGTTATTGTAGGACTATACCAAGGGCTAGGCATGTGCACCGATGAGAAACATCTGCATTCCCAGATGTTTCTCTCCTCCCCTGGCACACCCTGACCTTCCACACTGTAGAGCTTAGTGTATATACCAGCCCAAAGGAAGAGAATCTGTAAACATATTTGATGAACCAATTCATTTAATAAAATACCTAATTTATTCAAATGAGTAATTCTAAGTCCTATTTAGGCTAATCTTCAGCTTCTATCATTATTTATTTTGCACCATAAAACACATATTCTCTCCTGGAAATATGGGCACCAAAGGGAGGAACAGTAACTTTTATTGGTTGCAGTTAGGAGTTGAAATTTTTTTATCTGAAAAACCATAAAGCTTTTAAAAATGAATTTGCAAATGTAATTGAGCTTCTAATAGCTACTACTGATGGTAATTAAAGAAATCTCATTTCCCTAAATTAAACCTAATGAAATGTTTTTCAAGATCAAATAAAACTAGAAAATGCCATCAGGGTGATAGAATTTGCCTCTGAAAGTGGTGTTCTGGAGTTTGCAGAGATGCCCCAGTTGCCAGCGAATGCCAAAGGCACAGAGGGTTACGGGTCATGTGGAAGTCATTCCCACTGTATCGTGTCAGCTTTTATTGACTGGTAATCAATCTGAAAGGCAGAATATTGCAAGTCTTCACATTGCAGCACTAATGCAATGCTACAGACATCCTCTCAACTCCTCCATTAGCGCTGTAAAAGTCTGCTATTTAATTAAACGCCAGCATGTCCTCAGTTCAACTTATGCCTTTCACACGTTAATGCTTAATTTTCTTATTACTTGGTCTTTTCTTAAAGCAAAAATGGCATTCGGGGCCCCAGAGACTGTTTCTGTTCACAGGCACGGATGGGCTTCAGCCGCTCACCCTGCCCAGTCTCGTCTCCGACAGGCCCTGAGAAGATGCCCACGGTCCCCTCCTCACTGCAGCCGTTTGTCATCCTGGAGAGAAAGACATTTTTCCTGACATCTGATCAAAATATTTTGTGTCTTAATTTAATTCTTTGTCTTGTTTGGACTTACATGAATCTAAGAAACAATTCATTTTCCGACTCTTCATAAAAATGCTTTATTCCATAAATAGTTTCACATTCCCTTTAAAAATTATCGAAATCAGATTTTAAAACTATAACACGTGTTAGGTTAATGTCAAGCTCAGGCAAAGAACCAGTGACTGATCTTGTTAAATCCCAGTGCGTGACGCTGCTCCCCACTCTCCTGCCCCAACTACCATCCTATCCCCCTCACACCAATAGCTCCTCTCTCCTGAGAAACCCTCATTTGCTTGTTGAAGTACATATAACATGTGATCAACAAATAATGATGGATGAATGACTTTTATCTACCTTTTGGTCTATAACAGCCCCCAATTTTATCTCCATCATTGGTTCCTTGATTATCTTGTCCATAGGAATGATTTGTTTTCTTAACCCTAATACATCACACCGCTTGCATTAATTAATTCATTCATTGACTATTTAGTAATTGCTTACTTTGTGCTAGGCACTCAATAGGTGTTGCCAATTCAGTTCAGAACTAAGACAAGGTCCCTGTGTGGAAGATCATTAAAATCTAGTCAGTAATACCCTTTTAAAGTAGGACTGTACTTTTAAATCATTTTACTTTGTATTTCTGTTGTTCAAAGCCTCAAGCAACTGTTATGTTAGCATCCCTATGAAACTGATGGCTGAGCATTTGGTAATACTCTGCGGATTGGAGTGCTCATTCACAGGTCTCATTTGTGAAAATTTAGTGAGATTTACCAATATGTGCACTTTTCTGTATACAAATTATACTTCAATAAAAAGTTTTAAAATAGGAGAAATATAGGTGACTTAGATACAACACCAAAAGCGTGATCCATGAAAAAAATTTATAATCTAAACTCCATTAAAATTAAAGACTTATGTTCTGTAAAAGACACCACTAAGAGATTGAAAGGACAAGTCACAGCTGGGAGGAAATTTTTGCAAAATATATATCTGATAAAGGCCGGGTGTCCAAAATATTCAAAGAACTCTTAAAGCCCAACAATAAAAACAAACAAACAAACAAATCTAATTAGAAAGATCTGAGCAGACACCTCACCAAAGAAGTTAGACAGATGGCAAATAAGCATATGAAAAGATGCTCAGCACCATGTATCTTTAGGGAACTGGGAACATTAAAAGAGCAGTAAGATAAACCCACAGACCTTTTAGAATGGCTAAAATCCAAAACACAAACAACAGCAAACGCTGGTGAGGATGGGAAACAACTGGAATTAACTTTCACTGCTGGCGAGAATGCCAAATGGTGCAGCTAGTTTGGAAGACAGCTTGGCAGTGTCCTACAAGGCTAAACACGAGCTTCCTGTATAATCCAGTCATCCTGACCAAGGGTGATTATCCAAGTAAGTGGAAAACATATGTCCTCACGAAATCTGCACGTGAATGTTTATTGCATTCTTATTCACAATTGCAAAACCTTGGAAGCAACCAAGATGTCCTTCCATAAATGAATGGATAAACAGTACATTCACATAATGAAATATTATTTGATGATGAAAAGATATGAACTATCAGGACATGATAGTTCAGGACGTGCATATTACTAAGTGAAAAGACCAACCTGAAAAGGCTCCAAACTATACATATCATTCCAACTATATGACATTCTGGGAAAGAAAAACCTATAGAGATAGTAACACTATCAGTGGCAGCCAGGGGCTCGGGGGTGAGGAGATGGATGAACAGGTGTCACAGTGGATTCTCAGGGCGGTGAAACTATGCACTCTATGATTCTCTAATGACAGACATATTTGTCAAAACCCATAGAACTGTACATACAACACAAAGGGTGAGCTGGCATGTAAACAATGGGCTTCAGTCGAGAATAATGGAGTAATATTGGTTCACCAATGGTAACATACGTACCACACTAATGCAAGCGGTTAATAGCAGGGGAAGCTGTGGGGTGGGGGTGGGGGGTAACATGGAAACTGTACTTTTCACTGAGTTTTTCTATAAACTACAACTGTTCTAAAAAGTAAAGAATAGTTATTTTTTTTGAAGTCGAAAAATTAAATTGGTTTGATAGTTTTATTCAAATCTTATCAGAATAATCTAGGTAGGGCTCCTAAACTCTTAATGTCTCCCTCTACCTTCAGGATAGAGTTCAGACTCCTAGGCATACAATATAAAGCCTTGATAATGTAGTCTCGTCAATCCCACCCCGTTTCCAGCTACCCCCTCCTGCCCTGTTCTGCTCCTGGCTCATCTCCATGCCTTCCCATTGTTGTTCTTTCTCCTGCTCCTGGGATAGCTTCGCTCCCAACAATTCCACATCCCTTTGTCAATCTGGCAAACTCCTCCTCATTTTCTGAGGCCACTTTATTTTATTTTTTACTTATTTATTTTTAAATCCTTACCCAAGGATAGTTTTCCATTTATTTTCAGACAGAATGGGAGAAAAGGGGAGAGAGAGAGAAAGAAACATCGATGTGAGAGAGACACATTGCTTGGCTGCCTCCTGCACGACCCCAACGTGGGCCGGGGATTGAACTGCAACCGAGGTTCGTGTCCTTGACCTGGAATCGAATCCGCGACTCTTTGGTCTGGGGGCTGACACTCTGAGGCCACTTTAAATAGTTCCTCCTCCATGAATTTTTCTTAACAGCCCTTGAGTAAAATGAATACCTCCTTCTTTTGTCTTTGAATCAACTGCTGTTCTATTATAACTGTTTCTGTTTCATTTGCTAGACTGTGAACAACTTGAGGGCAAGGACCATGTCATTATTATCTTTCTGCCTCTGGTGCCAAACACTGGTGGAGAGTAGGTGTTCAATAAGATTTTACAGAACAATCAATCAATAAATGGCATAGAGAAGCTCTTCAAATTATTATTATTTTTATTATTAGAGTCCATGGGAGCTAAAAGTATCACATTAAATGTTAACACAGTAAAGTAATTTGAATGAGGATCTGAAATAATATGGGTTAGGCATCTGACATTCTGATTATGTATATAACTTATCACTGCAATGACACTGAAAGGTCACAATGGAATCATCACTTGTCCATTAGACACACTCTCTCAAAGACCAGATGTCTCAGGCATGACTTAAATTCTGGACCACAACTAATTCATGGTTGAATTATCTGATGAGCACCTCAAGGATAGACTGTCTATGTGTCGTAGATTAGGGAGATATGTACATGCTTTCTATTCCAGCCATGTAGAAGTCAGACAGAGTGTTCTGTTAGGAAAGTTAAGGATTCTGATTTATAGGCAAAAAGCAAATTTAATTCTCCAGTGAGAGTCCAAGATGAAAGGTGATTCTCGAAGAGAAATCACAGGGCATTCCCAACACATAAACATGTGTATTAGGCATAGAATCTACATCTGACCTACTTTTCTTTCTTCTTAAAGCTTCTGTTTTGGCAATTCCAATTACTCTAGAATATGGACCATTATTTATCTGTGAGGGACTCCCTAGTCTGCAAGTCCCTAAATGCAGGGGCAGGATATTTTCCATTTGCCTTTCCTGATTTATTTTCTACTCATTTTGCACACTGATCCTGCCCTCGGAGGCTAATCTCTCTGGCCTTCATTGATGGGTTTTGTACTCTCTGACTTCCTATCAGATCTGGTCCACAAGGAGTCCTAGCCAGAGATCAGAGGGAGAAAGCTGGGTGGGAAGTGTATTTATTTATCTAACTCGGTAGTTTGTGTTTTGAGTGCATTAGCATCACACAGAGAAGAGCCTATCTACTGGCAGATTGCTGTGCCCCACTCCCACATTGCTGATTCAGTGGGGGGTGGGGTCTGAGAATTTGCATTTCAGCACCTTGATGCTGCTGGTCAGAACACCACTTGGAGAACCACTTTCATAGTTCCCTCCTTGCAAGGTTACTTCTAAGCTACTAATATTCTTCCATCTAAAGTCACTGTTCCTCTCAAAGTGACCCAGTCTTGTAGGACCATATTTAATTTTATGTGTCAATTTGGCTAGGATATGGTACTCAGATATTTGGTTAAACATCATTCTAGATGTTATCGTAAAGGTATTTTTATAGATAAGATTAACATTTAAATTAGTAGACTTTCAGTAAAGCAGATTGCCCTCCATAATGTGGGTGGGCCTCATCCAATCAGTTGAAGGCCTTAACAGAAAAAGACTGACCTCTCCAGAAGAAAAAGTAATTCTGCCAACAGACTACCTTTGGACTTGAACTGCAACTATTCCCTAGGTCTCCAGCATGCCTGTCAGTCTATCCTGCAGGTTTTGGATTTGCTCATCTGCTACAATCATGTGAATCAATTTCTTAAAATAAATCGATAGATAGATAGATAGATAGATAGATAGATAGATAGATAGATAGAGATAGATAGATAGATAGATAGATAGATAGATAGATAGATAGATAGATAGATAGAGATAGATAGAGAGATAGACAGATACAAACATACACTTCCTGTTAGCTCTGGTTCTCTGGAGAACCCTGAATGATGCAAGGACTTAGTCCCCTCCAGGTTCTAGGAACCTACAGGGGCACATGTTTCCAATATGTCTCTTCAGATAGGCTGATAACACTTTGACTGCTCTGAAGTCTCTGGTGTCTGCACTGTCTCTTGCAGTGTCCCTATTTCCACATTTTTGTAAATAGTCCCTATGTAACAAATCTTTCTTGAATTATTCTATTTCAAAGGCATCATCTATTTCCTGTTGGAATCCCAAATGGTACAATGCGTCTTACAATCAATGAGTGGAAAAGTCAACCTTCCTCCATTCCTTCTAAGCTGCTGCTCCTCCTATGCCCACCCCCCACCCCCCGAGATTAATGCATCGTTTCCTTCCTCTCAGGCACCCAAACTTGTAAGTTCATCACCAGCTTCTAATTTGTTATAATTATTGGTTCAATTTATGGGTTCTCTACAATTCTGGAAGTCTTTATCAGATAGCATGTCTTTTTTGGTTTTGGATGCATCTCCAGAGCCTAACACAACATGTACCAGGCATTTCCTGGTGGCCAAAATTATGTGCTGAAGAAAGGAATACATTGTAGTTTATATGGAAACTTATAGATTATATATGCTTTTCATATACATTGTTTCCAGATTCCAATTTCTTTCTCCAACACTTTGCTCCAATCAGCAAAGATTGATCCCTAACAGGCTGGGTATTTGTTCTACTTCTGCAATAATACATCCATCTCTTCTCCATTCCCACTTCCACAACTCTGCTTCATGATTATGTTACTCGACAACTAGATGGTTGTATTAGCCTTCTGACCTGTTTCTTCGCTTCCAGTCTCCCAGTCTTTTAATCAATTTTACATCTTAAACCTCCGATTCTTACTTTCTCCATATGTGATGGCATCCTATTATCCCACCAACGTAATCCACACCACTTAGTTTTCACATGTGAGATTCTTCACAAGCTGCTCCCAAACTCACTTCTCAAATCAACTCTTACCAGTTCCTTTACTTTAACTTTCCACTCTGGGTGCTTTTCACCTGTATCTTGAACACATTCTAAATCTCTCCAAATCTGTGTCATACTATCCTCCTTACTTGAAATCATCCAATACAGAACCTAGTTCCTGTCTTGTTCCTGCTACTATGCCAGCCTACCAGGATGCCTCATTGCCTTAAATACGTTCAACAGCTCTTGCCTACAACTGACATCTGAAATTTACCCATTTCATTGCTATTAAATGTAGTTATGTCTCATCTTTCAAACTAGGCTGTAGGTAACCAAAATGTCTACCAAATGGTGTTCTACATTCTTGTATCCAACAAACTTCAAACATAGTTATTGTATAGAGCAAGAATAGCCCTCAACACATCCTTCTTCAATGAGTACACCCCTTGCCTTTGAAAAGCTATGCTTCTACTAACCAGTACCCACTGTGCTCCGACTTTGGGACACAACAACACATGGAGAAAATGGCTCCCACCCGCATGAGGTTCACAGATTTCAAAAGGAGAACTATTTTTACTGGGTGTTTGTTGTGCAAAGAGCAACTGCCCTGTGTGTTTTGATTTATGTTTTTAACACTTTTGTTTGGGAATATTTTGCTGTTGTTGTTTTAAGGAGTTTTTCAAGGCATACTCCTAGAGAATATAACTCAGAAGATATGGATGTAGCCCAGGAATCTCATATGAATGAGCACTTTAGGTGTTTAAAATACTGATGGTTTTATACTTGGCTCTCACTTGGAGCAATACTGGGATAGTATATAAAAGAGGAAAATTCACAGAAGACAGACAAGGACTTCATGTTATTGATGGAATGGTTATAAATAACACTACTAAAAATGTCCTATTAATGAAAATGCTTATTTAATTAATTTTGATCTTTTCCTTTTAAAAAAGATTCATATAATCCAATGAATGAAAGTATTTTCAACTGAGAAAATGAGTCTCCATTTGCCTTACAAATCCCCCACATAACTGAAGGTATACTAGGCAACTCTTTACCTCTTGGGGGGGTAATCATATGGTTACTATAAGACAAAACATTTCATGCAATTCAATAAAAGGGTGGATATGCTTCTAAATCAGGGAAGGTAGCCAGGGAGAAGAGTATTGCTCAATATATGTAAAACTAAGCAGAAAACATACAATTATCCTTGAGGAAATTTAAAATATTCCATTTCTCTCTTCGCTCCTGGTCAGGAAGCTCTTCATTGGAACCCCTTTGAGGCGAGTGCTGAGGACACTGCCTGTCACTGTGTTCTGTGATCTCAGGGTACTGCGTGCAGCTATAGAAACAGGTAATATGTGCAAATCTGAAGAAAACAAACTGCTGCCTGCCGGGAATTTTTTTCTGGGCTGTTAAGAAAAATCCAAGATGATTACAAATCTTCCTCCATTTAATTTTAAGCATATGAATCGCAAGGCGAACTTCAATCTTCAGAATGGAGGTTTTGCCTTTTGAACTCACTTTGAATTGTGAGTTAAGAAAATTCATTGTGCTATATTCATTCATTTGCTCATTCAAAAACATCCTTGAGACTTTGTGCCAGGCACATAAATAACGGGCCACCTACTCTTGAGTCACTTCCAGGTGTCCTACTCACAGCTCAGAAGAGTGGCATTTCTCTGGGCTCCATTTCCACAGCAACACCAGCGTTACATAATTTATTACCTCATTTCTAAATGAGCTCCACCACTTGCTAATCCATATACCTTCAATATTTTATGGTCTCAATCCATTTTATATTCAATCAACAAAACAATCTTCCCAAATATAATTTAGATCATTAGCCATTGGTTTAATAACACGAAATGGTGCCTCGCTGATTATCAATCATTCAGTTCATCAATCAACAACTAAAGTTACTGACAACCTACTGCTGTTCTAGGCAGGGGCAAGGGGAGAGGGAGTAAAGAACTCCTGACTGAGTCTCTTAAAGACTGGAAGACTGGATAATGCCCCCAAAGATGTCTAAACCCTAATTCCTAGAACCTGTGAATTTGGCAAAAGGGATTTTGCAGATGTAATTAAGGTTACAGACTTCAAAATAGGAAGATTAACCTGGATTACAAGGGTGGGGCTAATGGAATCCCATAGCCTTTAGCAGAGAATTTCTCTGGCTAGAAGCAGAGATGTGGCAGAAGGAGAAGTCAGAGAGCTTCCCAGTGAGAGGAGGGTTCAGTTCACTACTGCTGCCTCTCAGACGTAGGGGCCACACACCAGGACTGCAAAGAGGCCTCTAGAAGTGAAGGGTAGCCCCTGGTTGAGGGGAAACGAGGCCCTCAGTCCTACCACTGCAAAGAACCAGGTTCTGCCAGCAACCCAAATGAACTTGGAAGTGGACTCTTCCCACAGCTTCCCAATGAGAGCCCCGCTGACCAACACCTTGATCTGGGCCTTGTGAGACCAGGAGCAGAGAAATCTGTCCAGCCAAGCCAGACTTCTGACTTACAGAACCTACAGAAAATATGTACGTCTTGCTCTAAGCTGCTTGGTGTGGTTTGTTATGGCAGCAACAGAAAACTCGTACAAAGACCCTGTGCGTGATCTCCACGGCGGAGAGCACCACTCTGTAAAGCAACACATTCCATAATTCAGTAGAAGACCCAGCGTCTGCTAGAACCACCAGCTTGGTCCTATTAGCTTTGAAAGGATCCAGAGAGACAAGTCAGTGAGGCTCAGAGAAGTCACAGAAGACTTTATGCAGGAAATACAATTGAAATGGGTTAAAAACACTAGATGAAGAAGAAGTGAGAACTTTCCAAAGTGAAACAACACGGCAGGGGCAGCCACAAGCACGTTGGGATGACTGGGAAGACACAGAGCGACTGGGGGGGGGGGGGGACAATGCTGTTGTCAGCAGGACAGGAAGGCTCATGAATTACACAGTGGGCCCCGGAGGCCGGAGTGTGTGTGGGGCGCACAGGAAAGAGAGCTGTTCCTCATGGATGGGGCACCCGAGTCCCTTGCGCAGCTGCTTCAGCCAGAGCATTTCCATGTGGGCTGGTTTTAGCTGTTACATTTCTGGGAAGGACTGCCTTTGAACAGAGTCCACGGCTGCATTCGTTGTCCGGGGCCGCCGTAGCAAAGAGCCATACACGCAGAACAACATAAATGTACTCTCTCGTGCTTCTGGAGGCCAGGTCTGAAATCAAGGTGTGGGCAGGGCCAGGCTCCCTCTGAAAGGACGAAGGAAGGATCTGCCCAGGCCTCCCTCCTGCCCTCTGGGCCCCTTAGCTTGAGGCAGATAACTCCAACCTTCACAGGAGCGCTCCCTTTGTCATAAGGACTCTAGTCACTGAACTAGGGCCCACCCTACTGCATTAGGAATTCACCTCAATTCATTATATTCCAGTGACTCTATTTTCAAATAAAGTCACATTTTGAGGCACTGGGGGTGAGGACTTCAACATATGAATGGGGGGGGGGGCATAATTCAACCCATTACTATGCCTAATATAAGGCTTGAGAATTATATGTATCAAATAAGAACTCTGACCAGCACTACAAGCCCAGTAATATACCTTCACCAGTAACATACCTTCCAGTGTGTCCAAACTGGACCTTTTAAACATGCAATTTACTCACCTTTCTTCCTACTTACTGCCTCTTCCCTCCCTCAGAACTTCCTATACCCAGTTTCAGGGCTCAGTCTCTGAGTGTTTTCCATTAGGAAAAATCCATATGATAATCAATTTCTAGGGAGGCTATTCCCTTTACACATTCTATTATTAATAAACTGTCTTATGCTTGTTGATAAATTGCTCTATAGCCACTGCTCTGACATCCTCTATGAGACTTCAGCCAATCCCATGACTCATCTAACCACCCTGCACCTAGAACGGTGCCCTATGCCCCCCATGAACCCTATATGCACTCACTGCAAATCAGTCCATCTAAAAAGATATCCAAACACTACACAGCTAATAACAGTGAATTCAAAGCTAAATTTAGACTTTGTCCCATAGAAATACAAGGGTAGCTCCATTTTTAATTCAAGCACACAGTTCCCTCGGGCATCAACCACTTTGGTAAATGCTACACGTACTTCTGCTGATGCTCATTCAGCCTTCCAACCAAAGCTGAAAAAGCACCACCTAGCGTCCCAATGTCAGTATTACATATCAGCACACCACTGGGCCAAGCACCTGGGTCTCCAACAGCCAGCACATTCCTCAGCTGAAAATGTAAAGACATACACCATTTTAAAAATTAAGTCTTAGAAACTCTCAAGTGAGGATCAAGTTTTGAAAAGTAATTTCACCCCCAAATCTCAGGCTTGTCGGAGGAAGTTTCACTTAATTTTCTGTGCTTGCAGGACATTCTCATGTCTGGAACCAAGACACCTCCTCTAAGCACCAGGGTAAAAAGTACAGATTTGTCTTAATTTCTTGGAAAGCCTTTGAAATATTGGTGCTGACTCTAGAGGCTTCACATGATTCTTTCCCTCCCGGAGGGACGATTTGGGTCAGATTTGAACCTATTTGTTCTTATTTTGTGCCCGCTTGCAGAGTTTATATACAGAACCTATAATTCAGCATTCGTCACTTTCAAAAGCATATGTTTCTCCCAATCATATCACCAACCTCCTCAGAAAGGAGTTTCTATACAAACAAACAAAAGGCCAAGAAGAAACATTTTTGAAGTTTTAGACGATTTCTGTCACAGCCAAGGAGTAGTGCTAGCTGAGTATTTTTATTGTTTGTAAGAAGTCATTAAATTACTGCACTTAAAATCCACATAAAACACTGTGCTAAAGATTAATCTTCACGGCAAAGCATTTTGAATGAAAAAAGTACTGTACCCACACTCACAAGAGTTATAGTATCTTAAGGTGTAAAAGGATTGTTCTATGGAAAGTAAAAGTATAAATACAATACTTGAAGGTACATCATCATATTTATTTTGGAAAAAGGAGTAGTAGAACACTGATTTATTGCTGAAACACAGAGAATTACTATGAGGAAGAAAAATCAAAGTGATCTACAGGAGCCCTAACCTTTTCAGAACACCTTTGGGTCTTGACCTATGACTCTGATCAACCTCCACACACTGGACGCCCCATTTTCACTCTAAAGGAAACACTGAGCCCAGCAGTGTAGTTCAGTGGTTGAGCGTTGACCCATGCACCAAGAGGTCGCCAGTTCGATTCCCGGTCAGGGCACATGCCCAGGTTGTGGGCCCGATCCCCAGTGGGGGGCATGCAAGAGGCTGCCAATCAATGTTCTCTCTCATCGATGTTTCTATCGCTCTCTCCCTCTCCCTTCCTCTCTCTCTAAAATCAATAAAGAAAAAAAAATAAAATAAAGAAACACTGAATTGACTTACCTGATACGATATTTTATTTTTTAAATATAAGCTCTATTCCATTCAAGTCTTTATGTGTTTGCAACAAATAGTCGTTTAAAGACTAGGCCAGCAAATTGAGAGCTTTCAAAGCCACCTGTGACTCCTCCTCAATTACTTTGATGCAGTTAAAATAACGGTTTGTAAACCAAGTGCTTTTCAGGAGTAGGGTCCCCCAAACAGCCATATGTTATTGTTTCCACGTAAGAAAACGCATTGCTGTGAAGGTTCCGTGACACAAAGAGGGCACCAGGGAGCGAGGGTGATGTCTGCACTTCCACAAAAGGCGACCATAAAAGAAAGCTGCCGAAGGAAACTCGGGTGTTATGCTACATCTCAGCAGAGGCGGAGAGTGTTCTAAAGTGCTCTACCTTTGTCTGTTTAAAAAACATGGACGATTACGTTTCAAGGAACTTAAAAGTAGAAAAGGAAGCACCCAAACAGCACTTTAAAACCCTCAGGGGGGATTAGAGGGCTATCACTCCAGCTGAGGACATCCCCGCATTTTCGTGTTTCAGCTTCTGCCCTGTGATTGGTCCTGAGGCCCCATCAGCACTGATGTTCGCAGCTCACAGTCCTTCTGTGTGCTTTCCCTTGACTGCCTCCCTTGGTAGAGGTAGCAGGGCACTGAGCCCGAGTCCTCATTTATCAGCGCTCTGCACTGCCTGACATCACTGGAACCCACGCCTTCTCGGGTTCCAGAGCTGCAACAGGCAGTAACAGGCCCACAGGAAAGGGGCGACACATATTTCATTTGGAAAAAATCCTCAGCTCTTACGGAAAACCTTATTATTAAATCTCACTCCCAGTGGTAGCTGTTGGTCAACATTAAGTCAGGCTAGCTTTATATTTTCGCTGTACTAAACTTCAGAATAAAAATCATTTGGCACTGGGACTCTAAAACGCATAGCTTCTACCAAGGAATTTTATAATTCAGAGATGCTGAGATGACTTTTAGCTACGTGTTCTTGAAAAGGTTTAGTGAGGAATAGAGTTTAATTTTACTGTTGTTTGTTTGTTTAAACACTTCCCACTTTCCTGTTGGCTTCTATTCTCATTTCAGAGGAATTTTTATTGTCATTTCTCAGCTACCTTCATACCCTAAATTTTTAAAAATATATTTTTAATGGATTTTTAGAGAGAGAGGAAAGAGAGAGAAAGACTGATGTGAGCACAAAACATCTATTGGCTGCCTCCTGCATGCACCCTATGGGGGCTGGGGGAGAGGGGTGGGAGTTGAGGGGCTCAAGTCCGCAACCCAGGCTCGGTGTCCTGACCTGGAATCCAACTGGCAACCTTTGGGTGCATGGGACGATACCCAACCAACTGAGCCTCACTGGCCAGGGCTTAATACCTTAACTTTTAGTTTCTCTGTCAAGTAATAATTGAACTCGATGAATTCCAATTCCAAGAACCCTGTTTTTGGAGGCAGCCTTGTAAACTGGGTGAGAACCTTTTCTTGTGTATCTAGACTGAATAATTTCTCTGTTTAGTAAGTTTGGATTCTCAACATTTAGATATCTTAAATAAGGGCATATCTCAAATGAACAAAACAAGCACCAACTGAACACCTATTCTAAACTCAGCAATGCCTAAGGAAACAGACAATGTAAAGCAAGTGAGGCACCGCAAACAATGAGAAAACCGTTACAAACCCAGAGGCAAGCATTCAGTTTCAAATGGCTCCCTGTGAGAATTTCAATGTCCAATGGCTCTCCATGCTATGAGAATGCAAAGCACGGAAACGCTCTCCTGTAGGCAGGTAAATATTTTTTTCATGATGGATAAATTAATCCCTTTCAACAATCTGCAGTGGCCCGCCCACAAAATAACGATGGTGCAAAAAGTTCTTCCTTCAAACTGCTGCTCTGTTTCCAGGTTCAAATCTAGCTTATCAGCACAGGAGGCGGCAGACAGGACAAAGTAAAAGCTTGGGCTCTGTAGCAACAGCTGAGTTTGAATCCAGGCTCTGCCTTTTCCTAGCTGTAGGGATTGATGATGTTGTTCATTTACTTCCTTTTCCTGTCTTTGCTGAATTCAATCAGATAATAACAGGGCACTACACAAATCTAATTCATGACTGTGTATTCCGATTGTACCTTATAACACAAATGTGTAAACCACAGGGTGGAGGTGTTAGTGACTGGGCAAGAAGACTCTGCTCCCCATCACGTCTATTTCCATTCCTACTGCACAGCGAGGACCCATTCCTGGCAGGCCTCACAAGGGGCTTACAGACCCCCAGCCTAGTTAAGTGACCACACTCAGGTCTGGCTTGCCTCGGTTCCTAAACCTCTGACCACCAGTCTCCTTGGAATCCCTTCTTTTTGTGGATCTGCCCTATTTAAAACGTGAAGCATGGGGATTGGTTTATCAGGGTAGCCCTTAAAATTGGAAATGAAATAACTTGTTAGGAGGCCTGGTAGGACTCTTAAGACTTTTGTTCTCATGAAAGGATGATTTTTCATTCCAAAAATTACTAAACTGGGCTCTCATGTAGTCATTGCTGTTTCCGTTCAGTTTATGTCGAGAAATTGTATTAGTTTTTGGTTAATTGCATTAGCATTTGTATGTCAACAAATGTTCAAGTGGCTACTCCGTGGCGGATGCTGTGTTTAGTGCTGTACAAACAGTGGGAATGGAACAGATGTGGTCTCTGTTCTCCAGGGATGACAGGCAAATGAGCGGCGTGCTCCCGCAGTACTGATGGGGCGCTCTGGTGGGAGTAACGGGGTGGGTGCAACAGGGAGGTCTGGCTGAGGGGGCAGCATCTACACCAAGAGTAGAGGGATGAAGAAGAGTCAGTCATGCAAAGAACTGGGAGAAGAACATTCCAGGGATAAGGAACTCTGAAATTTGAGAAGAAAACAATAAAACCATTATTTTAATAAAGTATATTTTAATGTAGGATAGTAATTTTACCTGGTTCACACTTTATAGAAATGTAGTCATAATACACAGACAATTTGGTATCTTGTTTAACGTTATATCATGAGTAATTTTTTCATGTTGCTGCATAATCTTCATAAAAATTTAAATGGCTGCATGATATTCCACAGATTGACGAGACAGTAGTCCCCTGTTATCCGTGGGGAATTCCAAGATCCCCAAGGACTGCCTGAAACCACAGAGAGTACCAAACCTGAAACATTCTTTTTTTCCTATATGTATGGACCTGTGATAAAGTTTAATTTACAAATTAGTCACAGTAAGAGATTAACAACAATAACTAATAAAACAATTATAACTATATACTGTAATAAAAGTTATGTAAATGTGGTCTCTCTCTCTTGCCTTCTCTCAAAATACCTCATTGTCCTGCACTCAGCATTTTTCTCCCGGTGATGACGTGAGACGGTAAAACGCCTACGTGATGAGATGAAGTGAGGTGAATGAGACATTATTAAGTAAAATAGGGTGACTTGGACAAAAGTACTGCGATGCCTCGACAGCTGATCCGATAACCTAGACGTCTACCTAGTGACTAATGGGCAGGTAGAGTACACCCTGCAGACACGCTGGACAAAGGGACGATGCACGACCCAGGCAAGGCAGAGCAGACGGCACACGATGTCATCGTGCCGCTCAGAATAGCGCACAATGTAAAACTTATGAATTGTTTATTTCTGGAATTTTCAACTTAATATTTCTGGACCACAACGGACTACAGGTAGCTGAAACTATGGAAAGCAAAACTGCGGATATGGGGGAGTGCCGCAGTGTATTTCACTTAGTCACTGTCATAGTTTTCAGTCATTTATATTTCTCATAAGTTTTTGCCCTTCTGAACATGAAGGTCTTTCCTTTACCTTATTGTTTCCTATGTCTTCTGCATTATTGCCCTAGGCTAGTTTCCCCGGATCTTACATTTAAACACACATATGAACAATAGGACAGTGAAGGATGTTTCAGCCCTGATTCATCTTAATCACTTTTATACTTAAAACCTCTAAGTTTGGAGAACAGCTCGCATTATCCAAGCCATTACAATGTCTTTCGTTTCAGCATCGTCTTGAATGTCTTCAAAATTCATCACACGTGCAAACCAGAGAGCTGAACAACAGCTACCAAAAGGACTTCAAAACTTTGAATCTGGTTTGAGGAGGCTGACATATCTCCAGCTTGTAATTTAAAATATGTTTTTCCTTTTTGTAGTCTCTGCCAGCCAACCTTACACATTTTCCCTTTGAGATAGTTTATGATCACCAGGCCAATTTATACAACAAGATTACCTGGGACTGTCTCTGAATCAAGCACCATTATCCTGAATCGTGAGCAAATTACAAATTTTAGCTCAAATGCTTTCCTGTGGCCCTAACATGTTTTGGATCGTGAAGTAAACAGGTGTAGTCAGTAAAGAAATCCCCCCAATCTCTGGCCTTTCTGAGAAATCCACTCACATAAACGCAATAGAGTTGTGTGAAAATATCAAGTTCTTTTGTGGTGATAAACATTTTAAGTGACAATATTCAATATTGAGATTAAAGGTGATAACCTGAAAATACTGCCACATAACTTGCTTGACCCATTGATCTACATATCATTGAGGGTGTTAAAGGCAGTGCAATGATTTACCTACCATTCCATGATCTAAAGTAAATCATTAGAATAAATCATATATTTGCCATTATTAAGAGCAATCCCAGTGTGGATCATTTCTAAACTACTTCATGGTGAACGGTGCAACAACAATCAATGCTTACGTTTGCAGAGTTCTTTAAAGTTCATACGTCATATTCATATATTTGACCCTCCCACCCTGAAGGGTAGGTAGGACAGAAAGCCTGTTATTTTATAGATGAGAAAATAATTTCTTTACAGGTTAAAAGATTTGCTTGAAGTAGTATATACTGAAGGGAAGTACTGAACTCTGGTCTCCTGATTCCAAATAGACTGTTCTGCACCATGACACCTAGGATCAAAATATCCTGTAAAGGGATTGGCCTCTAGTTCCATTTTTGGCATCAACTAGCCATGTTACCTTATGCAAGTTCAGTAATTTGGTGCCCTGATTTCTTCATTTGTAAAATAGCATTAGCTCACTTGACCTCTATAGGTTGAAAAATTCCATCTTTAAATATTTTTAAATTATGAATTATTCAATTTATTTAAACTAAAAAATACCATCCATTTCTTCCACCAAGAACTATGTCAAGGAGCTTACTGTCTGATTTCTTCTAGGAGTTTTATGTTTTCAAGTCTTACATTCAAAACTATAATCCATTTAAGATAACTTTTATGCATGGTGTAAGATAGTGCTCACGTTTAATTCTTTAGCATATGGCTGTCCAATATTCCCAACACCATTTATTGGAGAGACTGTCCTTTTTCCGTTGTATATTCGTGGCTCCTTTCTCATAAATTAATTGACTATATATGCATGGGTTTGTTTCTGAAATCTCTTCTGTTCCATTGATCCATGGGTCAGTTTTCATGCCAATAGCATACTGTTTCGATTACATGTAGTGTTGTAATACAGTTTGAAATCAGGGAGCATGATGTCTCTGGCTTTGTACTTCCTTGTCAAGATGGCTTTCGCTAGTCAAGGTCTTTTGTGCTTCCATAAAAATTATAGGATTGTTTGTTCTCGTTCTGTAAAAATGCTATTAGAATTTTGATAGAGATTGCACTGAATCTGTAGATTGCTTTAGTTTGTATGGACACTTCAACAATATGAATTCTTTCAGTTGGTGAGCATAAAATATCTTTCTGTTTATCTGTGTCTTCTTCAATTTCATTCATTAATGTTTCATAGTTTTCAACATACAGATCTTTCCCTTCCTTGGCTAAATTTATTCCTAGGCATTTTATCTTTTGTGATGCACTTGTAAATGGGATTTTTTTCCTTTTCTTTCATTTTTTTTTTGTTGTTAATCCTCACCAGAGGATATTTTTTCCATTGCTTTTTAGAGAAAGTGGAAGGGAGGGAGGGAGGGAGGAGGAGAGAGAGAGAAACATCGATGTGGGAGAGACACACTGATTGGTTGCCTCCAGCAAGCACCCCAATCTGGGCCAGGGATCAAACTTGCAACCCAGGTACGTGCCCTTGACCGGCAATCAAACCTACAACCTTTGGTGCATGGGCCAATGCTCTAACCACTGAGAAAAACTTGCCAGGGCTGAGATTGTTCTCTTAATTTCTCTTTCTGGTATTTCATCATTAGTGTATAAAACCACAGATTTTCGTGTATTGATTTTGTATCCTGCAACTTTACTGAATTCATTTTAGATTTAATAGTTTTTTGATGGAGTCTTTATGATTTTGTATATGCAATATCATGTAATCTTCAAATAGTGATAGTTTTACTTCTTCCCTTCCCATTTGGGATAGTCTTTTTTCTTGCCTAATTGCTCTGGGTAGGACTTCCAACACTATGTTGAATAAAAGTGATGAGAGTGGTATCCTAGTTTGGTGACTGATCTTAGAGGAAACATTTTCAGCTTTTCAGCACTGACTATGTTAGCTGTGGGCTTGTCATATATGGTCTTTATTATGTTCAGGTACATTTTTTCTAACTCACTTTGCTGAGAGTTTTATCATAAGTGGATGTTGAATTTTGTCATGTGCTTTTTTCTGCATCCATTGAAGTGATGATATTTATCCTTCATTTTGTTAATTTGGTGTTTCATGTTGATTGATTTGCAGATGTTAAACCATCCTTGTATCCCTGAACTATATTCCACTTGATCATGGTGCATGATCCTTTTTATTTTTAATCCTCACCGGAGGATATTTTTCCATTTATCTTCAGGTAGAATGGGAGGGAGAGAGAGGGAGAAGAAGGGAGAGAAAGAGAAACATCAATGTGAGAGGGACACATCGACTGGTTGCCTCCTGCACGACCCCAACGAAGGCCGGGGATGAACTGCCACTGAGTTACATTCCCTTGGCCGGAATCAAACCCACAACTCATTGGTCTGCGGGCCCACGCTCTACCGCTGAACCAAACTGGCCAGGGCTATGATCCTTTTAATGTATTGTTTAATTTAGTTTGCTAATATTTTGTTGAGGATTTTTCTATGTTCATCAGGGATATTAGCCTATAATTTTCTTTTGTTGTGGCATCCTTGTCTGGTTTTGGTATCATGGTAATGCAGGCTTCATAAAATAACTTTGGAAGAGATCCCTCTTCTTCCATTTTTTGGAAGAGTTTGAGAAGAATGTGTATAAATTATTCTTTGAATGTTTGGTAGAATTAATCAATGAAGCTATCTGGTCCTGGACTTTTGTTTGTTATATGGTTTTTTATTACAGATTCAGTCTCCCTCTTAGTCATCAGTCTCTTCAGATTCTCTGTTTCATTGTAATACAGTCTTGGTAGGCTGTTTGTTTTTAAGAGTTTTTCCGTTTCTTCTAGGTTGTCCAATTTGTTGGCATATAAATGTTCATTATAGTCTCTTAGGATCTTTTGTATTTCTGTGGTATCATTGTAAAGTCTTCCCTTTCATTTCTGATTTTATTTATTTGAATCCCTTCTCTTTTTTTCTTAATCAGTCAAGCTAAACATTTGTCAACTTTATTTATGTATTCAAAGAACAAGCTCTTGGTTTCACCGATCTTTTCTATTGCCTTTTAGGACTATTTCATTATTTTTGCTCTAATCTTTATTCACTTTATTCTACTAACTTTGGTCTTCACTTGTTCTTCATTTTCTAGTTCCTTGAGGTGTAAAGTATGTTCTTTATTTGAGATTCTTCTTGTTTCTTGAGGGAGAAATTTATTGCTAGAACTTCCCTCTTAGAACTGCTTTTGCTGCATCTCAGATGTTTTTGTATGTTGTATTTCAATTTTCATTTGTCTCAAGGTATTTTTTTATTTCTCTCTTGATTTCTTCTCTGACACACTGGTTGTTCAATAGCATGTAGTTTAATCTCCATAATTTGTAAATTTTTCAGTTTATTTCATGTAATTAATTTCTAGTTTCATACCATTGTGGTAGGAAAAGATACTCGATATGATTTCAATCCTCTTAAATTTATTGACTTATTTTATGGCTTAACATATGATTTATCTTGGAAAATATTCCATGAGCATTTGAGGAGAATATGTATTCTGTTGCTTTTGGATGAAATAGTTCGTAAATATCTGGTAAGTCCATCTGTTCTAATGTGTAATTTAAGGCTGACATAATGTTATATCCCATAATAGAGGGGTATAAAAGTTCCCTATTATTATTATTTTTTTAAATATGTTTCATTGATTTTTTAGAGAGGAAGGAAGAGAGAGAGAGATAGAAACATCAATGTGAGAGAGAAACATCTATCAGCTACCTCCTGCACCTCCTACTGGGGATTGAGCCTGCAACCCAGGCATGTGCCCTGACCGGAATCAAACCAGGACCTCTCAGTCCATGGGATGATGCTCAATCCACTGAGCCACACCAGCCAGGCAAAAGTCCCCTACTATTATTTTATTGCTGTGTATCTCTCCCTTTAGGGCTGTTTATATTTGCTACTATATTGGGTGCATAAATATTAACAAATATTAAATCCTCTTGTAGGATAGATGCCTTTATTCATCATGTAATGCCCTTCTTTGTCTCTTATTACAGTCTTTGTTTTACAGTCTATTTTGTCTGATATAAGTATAGCTACTCCAGCTTTCTTTTGGTTTCCATTTACATGGAATAACTTTTTCCAAGTTATTTTCAGTCTGTGTTCTTACTTCTAAAATGAGTTTCTTGTAGGCAGCATATAAATGGACCCTATTTTTTATCCATTCAGCCACTCCATGCCTTTTGAGAGCTTGTTTAGAAGTTTTAGCAAGGGAGCTCAACTACTTGTATACCCTTGACTGAAAACCGGTCCTCTCCTCTGGGAAGAAGGTCATCCTCTTTGACTGAGCACGCAGCTTAGGGAGGGATGCACATGGATCGGTGAGGGAGGAGGGGGACACCCGCCTAGCCAGCCAGATCAGCCGAATCAACACTGGCAATCAATGGGGTGACAGATGTTGCAGCCAGATCACCCTCACATCCACTCCATGCCTTTTGAGTAAAAGATTTAGTACATTTATATTTAAAGTAATTATTGGTAGGTATGTGCTTATTCACATTTTGTTAATTTTCTTCTAACTCTTTTTGTAGTTCTTCTATTACTTTCTTCTACTCTTCTTCTCTTTGTGGTTTGATGACTTTCTTTAGTGTATGTTTTTATTCATTTGACTTTATCTCTTGAGTATTTATTATAGATTATTGCTTTGTGGTTACCATGATGCTTACATATAACAATTTTAACAGTTTAAAGTTGATAACAACTTAAGTTTTATCTCATACTATATTTCAACATTTTTATTTACCCTGCCCATTTTATGTTTTTAATGTCAAATTTTACATCTTTTTATCTTGTGTATCCCTTAACTAAATAGTGTAATAATAGTTATTTTTACTACTTTCATCTTTTAACCTTCATACTAGCTTTATATGTGATTAATCCACTACCATTAGTATATGTTTACATTTGCAATGAGGTTTACTCTTTCATGAATTCTCATTACTAATCATCACCCTTTCTATTCAGCTTAAATAAGTTCCTTTAACATTTATTATAAGGTCAGGTTAGTGTTGATGAACTCTTTTACTTTTGTTTATGCAGAAATGTTTGATCACGCCTTCAATTCTAAATAAAACTTTGCCAGATAGAGTATTCTTGGTTGAACATTGTCTTTATTTTTCTTTCAACACTTTGAATATATCCTGTCATTCCCTACTGGCCTGTAAAATTTTTTTCTAATAAATTTGCTGATAGTCTTATGGGGACTCCCTTGTATATAACAATTTGTTTTTCTCTTGCTGCTTTTAGATTCTCTCCTTGTCTTTAACTATTGACATTTTAATTATAAAGTGTCTTAATTTGGGTCTCTGTGGGTTCATTTTCTTTGCAATCTCTGGGCTTCTTGTATCTGGATATCTGTTTCCTTCCACAGGTTAGAGAAATTTTCAGTCAGTACTTCTGCAAATAAGATTTCTGCTCTCTTTTCACTGTCCTCTCCTTCTGGGAGCTCCATGATGTGCACGTTAGTCCATTTGATGTTGTCCAAAAAGTGTCTTCTCCTCTCTTGACTTTTTTTCATCCTTTTTTTCTTTTTATTGCTCTGATTGGGTGATTTCTATTGCCTTGTCTTCAAGCTGACATTTTCTTCTGCTTCATGTAACATCTTGTTGAAAACCCACTAATATATTTTTCAGTTCAGTTACTGTATTCTTCAACACTGTTATTTCAATTCAGTCCTTTCTTATATTGTCCATCTCTTTGCTGAAATTCTCACTTTGCTATCAATTCTTCTCCCCAGTTTGGTGAACACATTTATGATCATTACTTTGAACTCTTTCCCAGGTAAATTACTTATTATCTGTTTCATTAAGGTTTTGTGTTTTTTTTTCCTGTGGTTTTATCTTGTTTTTTCATTTCAAACATCTTCCTTTGTGTCTTAATTTTTCTTGACTCTCTCTGTTTGTTTTCTTTGCAGTACATAAAACACTCCCCTCTCACAATCATAAAGGAGTGACCATGTTTAAGAGGTGAACCTTATTGTTTAACGCTACCCCAGCTCCTGGTTGTCTTTCAAACTTTTGTATTTTTTCAAGCAGCCTATTATATTTTTAGTAGCTCCCAGGACTTGAGGACCTGTCAGTGTCTCAAAGGGGGAGGATCTCAGCACCTAGACACAGGCTGACTGGAAGCTGGACTTCAAGCAGCAGTTTTTAAAAGTATGCAAATATATACAGTCTTGTGAAACTGCAAATGTAAATGCCACTAGCTACCAGAGCCAGGCAATCTGGAGGTGTTCTCTGGGCATCAGTCACAAAAATTGGGCCTCAGACAAGTATATAAGTTCTTTTTGGGTAGATGCTGGTGAGCTGGAGCAAGGCAGAAGGTGAGCAGGAAGATGGAGTACGTAGTATATGTTTCTTGAGTGCAGCTTCATAGGCTGCTAGATGTGTAGCAAACCTGAAGCCAAAGTTCCAGAACAAAGAAGCCTCCTTTACAGAAGGACTGGGGTGGGTGCCTCAGTCTGATGTCTGTGAACTGCCCTGGGGGTGGCAGTTTGCTAAGAACCATCTGTCTAATTGCCAGAGTCCTGTGAGACCCAGGAATGCAATCCCTCTTGGGTACCAGAGCCAGGCTATCAAGGGGGCATCTCCTATGTGGCAGCCATAAAAATCAGGATACCAGACATAAAAACCAGGGCTGCAGACATAAATCTCTCCTCCAGGGTCACTGGAGCTCTAGAGCATAGCCGAGCCCTCCCAGGTCTCTAGGAAGGATTAGAGTCAGTCCCTAGATGTGTGTTTAGTGTTTAATAAGATGCCTTACCCTCAGGTAATAGCCATGATACTTAGTTAATAGGATTCTTTCACAGAATGACCTAGTTCCTGGGTGTGTTGCTTATTACTGTGCCCTAGCATTGCTGGCTATTGAAAAACTCTTTCTCAGTTGGTTACAGTCCTGTGAGACCCAAGAATGTAAGCCTCAATCCCCACCAGAGCCAGGGGATGTAGAAGTGTCCCCTGGCTGCAACTGGAAAAATCAGGACACCAGATAAGAGCATGAACTCCTTTCTGGGTGACACCAATTATTACAGTTCCATTAGAATAGGAACTACCATGGCCTCCAGAGCCAGGTTATCAGAGGTATCTCCTGGGCAGCAGCTACAAAAATCAAGAATCCAGAAGAACATAAAAGCTCCCTCTAGGAGACACAGGTGCTCTGAAGCACAGCCAAAGAACAGCCAAAGATGGTGCCCACCAGTCTCCGTTCAGGAGAGTGTTCCAGCAACCGAGATGTGTTTCTTAAATTAGATGCCTGCCCCTCAGGGCAATGCTTTAATATAAGCAGGTGAGACTCCTCCCCTTGAAGTCTGGCACCGTCTGCTGCCTCTATACTGGGCCCTGGGGCAGGTGAATCAGAGTGCCTGAACCCTTTCAGAGCCATTTCTCTTAAAATGAAACTAGACCCCTTTCTTACACCACATAAAAAAATAAACTCAAAATGGATTAAAGACTTAAATTTAAGACCTGAACTATAAAACTCCTAGAAGAAAACATAGTAGTAAACTCTTTGACAGCACTGTTAGCAATATATTTCTGGATATGTCTCCCCAGGTAAGGGAAACAAAAGAAAAAATGAATAATTGGGAGTACATCAAACAAAAAAGTTTTTGTACAGGAAATAAACCATTGAAGTGAAAAAAAACCAACCTATTATATAGGAGAATATATTTGCAAATGATACATGTGGTAAGGAGTTAATATCACACCATATAAAGAACTCGTACTTAACACCAAAAAAAAAAAAAAAAAATCTGATTGACAAATAAGCAGAAGACCTGTCTAGATATTTTTCCAAAGAGGACATACAGATGGACAATAGACATATGAAAAGATGCTCAATATCACTAATCATCAGGAAAATGCAAATTAAAAACAAAATGAGATATCACCACACATCTGCAGAATGGCTATCACCATTAAATCAACAAACAAGTGTTGGCGAGGATGTGGAGAAAAGGGAACCCTCGTATACTATTGGTGGGTTTATAAATTAATATGGCCATTCTGGAAAACAGTATGGAAGTTCCTCAAAAAATTAAAAATAGAACCACCATATTACCCAGCACTTCTACTTCCAGGTATTTATTTGAAGAAACCTAAAACACTAATTCATAAAGATATATGCACCCCTATGTCCATTGTAACATTATTTACAATAGCCAATTTATGGAAGCAACCTATGTGCCCATCTATACACAACTGGATAACAACAACGTATTATACATTTATGATGGAATATTACTCAGCCATAAAAAAGAATGAAATCTTGCCATTTGTGACAATACTGATGGACCTAGAGGGTATTTTGCTAAGGCAAGTAAGTCAGACAGAGGAAGACAAAAACCATATGACATTACTTTTATGTGGAGTCTAGAAAAACAAAATAAATGAACAAAAAAACAGAAACAAATTGATAGATACAGAGAACAAACTAATGGTTGCCAGGTGGGAAGGGGTTGGGGGAATGAGTAAAAAAGATGAAAATGATTAAGAAGTACACATTGACAATTATAAAAATAATGGGGATGTAAAGTACAGCATAGGGAATATAGTCAATAATATTGTAATAACTATGTCTGTTGCCAGATGGGTACAACAGTTATTGCGGTGATTACTTCACACAGTATATAATTGCCTAATCACTATGTCGTGAAATTAATATAATATTGTATGTCAACATGTTTTTTAAAAAGAACCATTTTTCAGATCACTACAGTGGTATGGGTCTTGGGACGCGAGCCCCACTGTTTTTCAAAGTTACCTGTCTTGGGGGCTGGTCTCTCAGGTGCATATCTTAAATACTGGAGTGCCTGATGTGGGTTTGAACTCTGGTCCTCAGGGAGAAGCTCCAGGTTTTGAGTTCCCCCGTGGCTGTGGGTCACCTCACTGGAAGTGGGATTTGTGGTGCGGTTGTGTCCCACCCTCTCCCACCCTTTGATGTGGTGTTTCTCTTGTTTGCCCAGTGTCTGGTTGTCACTCAGCCAGCCTTTAGGAAATTGTTCCACATGTAGTTTTAGACTCAGTGTGTCCCTGGGAAAATGGGTCTTTAGGATCTTCCTATGTTACCATCTTCTGAAAGTTACATTTCCTATGAAAGAATTTTCTTATTTACATGAGAAGATAGTGTCTCTCTGCTTCGCCTTCCTGCTCAAAAAATTAAAAATAGAACCACCATATTACCCAGCACTTCTACTTCCAGGTATTTATTTGAAGAAACCTAAAACAACTCTCTATCAATTCCTCATGCCATGACAGGTATATAGACACGCTCTGATTTAATAACTCAGCTTCAGTGCCATAACATAATAATGATAATAGTGATAATAAAATATTAATGTCTATTTTTTAAAAATATTTTTAAATTGATTTTTTAGAGAGAGAGGAAGGGAGAGAGAGATAGAACCATCGATGTGACATCGATTGGCTGCCTCCTGTACGCCCCCTACTGGGGATCGAGCCTGCAACCTGGGCATGTGCCCTGACCAGCAATCAAACCAGGAACTGCACTGGCCGAGCATTAATGTCTGTTTTTAATAGCGTGCTTACTATTTGCAAGGCTCTATTTTAAGTGTTTTACATGACAACTCATTTAATCCCCACAATGGCCCTAGATCTATAAAATTACTATCCTCACTCTACAACTAGGAAACTCAGACCTGGAGCGGTGATGTAATGTGCTTAAGGTGACAAAACTAGAGTCAAGATTCAAAGTCAGACAGCATGGTCCAACAGCCCACGTGCTCAACCGCTATCTTACGAGGCCACATTCCTTGACTTACAATTTTGTCAAAGCAGTCTTGAGTAAATTTCAATTGATAACACTTTTTGACCATAAATTTTACCTCAATCTACCTTGTCCAGAATAATACCTTATTACTATGTGAAAAGACCCCAATAAGTTTTTTCTTAATAGATTAATTCCTATCCAGTATTGACAGAGATATCTGCACCATCTGTGGGGTCCCTTCCATTATAGGGACTCCCCAAACCAAAGGTGTTATTTGGGCAACGGCTCAATGGAAGAGATCTGTGGCAATGCGGAGTCACCAGAATGCTCCCTCTCCCCCAGTGCCTGGCTCCCTTCCTCTGCCTCTCCTGCCGGACTTTCTGGGAGGCTCGCTTCCTCTTTTCAACCAGTAGACAGTCACTGAGTTCAGTTTGCTGTAGACTCATTTACTCTTAGGAGGAACTTTGAGACTAGAAGCTATGACTAAAAACAGTTTTCTCTTCTTTGACTTCAGGAAGAAAAAAATAAGATATGTACACACGTTTACTATCCATGTTTAGCAGTCACTAAGAATACTTTCCTTGCAGTTTTGTAAGGTCACATTTGTTATTTATGCCAATGGTGCAGTGTTCATAGTAAAGAAACAAACTACTACTCAAATAAAGAGTGGATTCCTCAATGTGTGTCCTGGCAGCCTCAGTACTTCCTCGTTGCACCATGGACAGTGTCCGTGTCTTCTAAAACCAGCCCAGCAAATGGAAAGGCTGCCCTTTTCCCCTGGCAGCCCTGGCATGAAGGGACAAAGCTAGTCATTCTTCTCTCCACTATTCATCAACATCCTTGTAAAGTTGTAGGACCCTGCCCTGGGCCCATCATCCCAGCATCAGGGTGACTATACAAGAAGGGCATATCAGCATCTGTCAGATGCATACAGTGAACATCATAAAGTCAGGACAAAGACTTCCAAACAACTCTCCGCAATCTTGTCTAACTGCTCTGACCTTGAGATGCCAAAGTCCACTGCAGTCAATGGAAGAGCGACATATCAAATGCTCTGACTGCTGTTTTCTTTCTAGAATTCCACCACCACCCTGTATCTAGAAACCTCCAATGAGATGTGCGACAGTTAATCTCACTCCCACGAATCAGGACGGAAATCGTTTCTTTCCCAATTAGGTCCAATTGCACAAATGAAAGAGCACATCTGTTTGCCTTTCAAGAAGGCTCCCACCCGGGGGATGGTGGAGCATTGCTGACATAACAGCCATGGTTTGTCATCTAGCTCTTTCTCTTGCAGTGTTTCTTTCTGCCACGTTTGATCAGCGGTTATACGCAGCTTCCTTTCTGTGACAGTATCAACCCAGGACTGCTGCTGTAAGCAGCCAGATTCCACTCGCCGCCTGCAGGGACTTTGGATGAGAGTTTATCAGGACTGCTGAGCCCGACACTTTCACACTGAAGTGGCTCCCACTCACAGTTATTAGTGTGTGTGTGTGAGAAGCCCACACCTACTCGCACATCCGGCCAGCTCCCCACAAAAGCGTTACCTAGAGCAGTGGAAATCCATCTGTTTCCAGTTAGAAAACAGGATCGTTTTTGTGCAGTTGAAAAACTAATCTGATATGAAATGGACCTAGTAAAGTTTAGAAGTCAGAGCAAATACCTAATGTGGCAGCCATAGTAGGCATCAAAGGAGTCACCAAGCATAAGGTATCACTGTGCAAATTAGGGTTGTTTGTAAAGCAATAAAGAAACCAATAGATGGCAAAAGATGCACCACATTCCCAACTTTCAGTATAAGGAACCTGCAATAACCACACACTGGCTCTTAGGAAATGTTTTCCCTTGGGTGACTTCTATTTAAATAATTTCCATATGGACCTAATATTATATTTTATATAAGTCTCAGTGATTCATGCAAAAGAGATTCTATTTAAAATGGCCAGAAAAACACAGGCATTTCAAAGGGGAAAATGTTGTGGGAAATGTATCATTTCATTGTCTTTCAGGCTTCTTGTTAAAAGATGGAAGGCATCTATTTGGAAACTCGGGCTTTGGGGTCAGAAGGAGTTCAAAAACCAGCTATGCAACTTCCTAGCTGTGGGATCTGGGCAAGCTGTTTAACTTCTCTGAAGTAGTGTATTAATAATAATAGCTACCTCCATGGGTTATTGTAAAGATCTTGTGCAGAGGCTGTGGAGAAAAAAAGTTCCACAAACAATAGCCCTTGTCTTCCTTATCCACAGTGTATTGTGGTTGCTATCACTGTGGGTTCTCAAAAAACTCTGCAATGACTATGACAAGGAAGTCTTCCCAGTGGCTTCTGGTATCCTCCCTACATTTATGACTTTCTCATTCAACACTATGTTCATAATATTGTAATAGGTGGGGAAATGGAGAAGAAATACCTAATGCCCTACCCTGGTGAGAAATTCTATCCATGTCCTGGTATCCAATGGGAATGTACACAGCCTATTGCATGAAGGCTGGTAACAAGACTCCATTCAGGGCAGTTGTACGGTGGATGAATAATCTGAAGGCAACTATATTCTTTTCTTCTTTTCTAAACTTACTTTCTATATTGTCTTTGTTGAGGTATATTTTCATGTTGGCTCTGAGAAACTTCTAAACATAGGAATGACCTCTCTCCATAACCATCTCATTATTACTGCCATGTTCATTCCAGCACTATTCACAATATACAAGATGCAGAAAGATCCTAAAAGTCCATCTATTGATAAAGAAAACATGGTACATACATAAAATGTAACATTATTCAGCCGTAAAAAAGAAGGAACTATAGTGTGGATAAAACTTGAGGACATTATGCTAGGTGAAATAAGCCAAGCACAGAAAAAGAAATACTGCATAATTCCACTTATATGAGGTATCTAAAAGTTAAATTCATAGAATCTCCCTGAATAGCCACAGCAGTCTTGACAAAAAAGAACAGAGTTGGGGGAATCACACTACCTGATATCAGACTATACTACAAGGCCATAGAAATAAAAACAACATGGTACTGGCATAAAAACAGACATGTACATCAATAGAGCAGAATAGAGAACCAAGAAATAAACCCATGCCTTCATGGGCAATTAATATTTGACAAAGGAGACAAGAACATACAATGGAGTAAAGACAGTCTATTCAAAAAATGGTATTGGAAAAATTGGATAGAAACATACCAAAAAATGAAACTAGACTACCTTCTTACACCATACATATGAATAAACTAAAAATGGATTAAAGACTTAAATTTAGACTAGAAACCATAAAAATCCTAGAAGAAAACATAGGCAGTAAAATCTGAGACATCTCTCTTAGCAATATTTTTTCTGATATATTTCCTCGGGCAAGAGAAACAAAAGCAAACAATAAACAAATGAGACTACAACAAACTAAAAAGTTTTTGTACAGCAAAGGAAATCATGAAAAAAAATTAGAAGACAATCCACTGAATGAGAGAACATATTTGCCATGATACATCTGATAGGGGGTTAATGTCCAAAATGTATAAAGAAATTATAAAACTCAACACCAAAAAAAATCCAATTGAAAAATGGGCCAAGGACCTGAATAGACACTTCTCCGAAGAGGACATACTGATGGCCAATACACATATTAAAAGATGCTCAACATCACTAATTATAAGAGAAATACAAATTAAAACCACAATGAGATATCACCTCACACTAGTCAGAATGAATATCATCAATAAATCAACAAACAAGTGTTGGCGAGGATGTGGAGAAAAGGGAACCCTGATGCACTGTTGGTGGGAATGCAGATCAGTGCAGCCACTGTGGAAAACAGTATGGGGTTTCCTCAAAAAATTAAAAATGGAACTGCCTTATGACCCAGCGATTCCACTTCTGGGAATATAGCCAAAGAAATCCAAACACTAATTTGAAAGAATATATGCACCCCTATTCACTGTAGAATTATTTACAATAGCCAAGATTTGGAAGCAGCCCAAGTGCCCGTCAATAGATGAGTGGATAAAAAAGCTGTGGTATATTTACACAATGGAATACTACTCTGCAGTTAAAAAAAAAAAGGAAATCTTACCTTTGGCAACAGCATGGATGGACCTAGATGGTATTGTGCTAAATGAAATAAGCCAGCCAGAGAAAGAAAAATATCATATAATTTCACTTATATGTGGAATCTAATGAACAAAGTAAAATAGCAAACAAGATAGAAACAGACTCATAGATACAGAGAACAGACTGACAGCTGTCAGGTGGGAGGGGGATTGGGGAATTGGATGAAAAAGTTGAAGGGATTAAATGAAAAACAAACAAACTCATAGACACAGACAATGGTATGGTGATTGCCAGAGGGAAAGGGAGTAAAGGGAAAATGAATGGTGATGGAAGGAGGCTTGACTTGGGGTGGTGAAGACACCGTACAACGTACAGATGATGTGTTATAGAATTGTACACCTGAAACCTGTGTAATTGTATAAACCAATGTCACCCAAATAAATTCAGTAACAATTTTTAGAGTCATATTCATAGAATCAAAGAGTAAAATGATAGTTTCCAGGGGCTGAGGGTGGGGATACAATGGTGAGTTACCCATCAGTGGCACAAAGTTTTGGTTAAGTAAGACAAATTAGCTCTAAAGATCTGCTGTACAATACCCTGTCTACAGTCAACAGTTCTGTAGTGTCACTTAAAAATCTGTTAAGAAGGTAGATCTCATGTGTTCTTAGCAAAATTACGAAAGAAATTTAAAAACCACATAACCATCTCCTGGTTTAATCACTAACATGACAAGCTCCCTAAGTTTAATAAACTAACTTAGTATGTACAGTTAAATGGCTCTTTTTTTATATATAAACTTTTAAAAATACTATTTATACTCATGTATTGGAAAAAAATGGCTGTAATACCATGTTTACATATATACCAATATTGGAAACAGAGTTCAATGATGAATCACATCTAAATTTTATAAAGAACGCAAACATTAAAACACTGATTGGTTATAGAAAGCAGAGTTGGGGGGGGGGACATTAGCTATCGTTTTCATTAAACAGCAGCACTCTCCAAGAAGAATCAAATCAATTAGCAATACTAATCTATACTGCAAAACAATATATACACAGGGAAGTTAATGATTGTACTGATTTTATTACTTTTACTAAGCCGTTTTATCGTCCCCACACTCAATGCAAAGAAATAAAACAACATGAAAAAAATATGTCCTCGTTATTACTCAACAATAAAAAGAACCTGCTTCGTTCTGCAGGCCTGGCAGAATGTAAAGAGCGAGCACTTCACGGCTCAAGTGGACCAACGTACTACTTTGATTCTGACCCACCAAACAGCATCTCATGCAGGTCTGGTGACTGGACTAACTCCATGGGAGCTTTGATAAACTGAACCATTTCTGTGGTGTCCCCAGATCTCAGTAAATAAGACTTATGCAAGAAAAGACAATCTGTCCATAAACTGTCTCTACAGACTTTTTCTTTAGTGTAAGGTAGAGAAGGGACCCTTTCTTGAGTACAGTCGTCCCTTGCCACTTCGCGCTTTGACTTTCGCGGCTTCACTCTATCGTGGTTTTTTCAAATATATTCATTAAAAAGTTGATCGAGACAGTGAAAATGACACAGCGCACGCTCGGTTGTCTGAGTCAATTATACACCCCTGTATTACAATTACAATTAAAATTAAAATTACTGTACGTATGTATGGACTGTAGGCCTATGTATTCGAGCGCCCCAGAAATCCTTCAACGCCAGGTGCAACGCTGGAGTCTGGAATGGATTAATAGATAAACGAGGGACGACTGTACCTGGATACAAGTATTGTTGTGGTCTCAAGATTGCTGGATTGATATTGTGTCTGCTATAACGAAGATAAGGTAGACATCAAAACCACTGTTAGATTAAGCAACTTCTACAACTTGTCTCAATTCTTCAAATAATGGAGCCAGTTCCTGTTCTAGGCTGACAATTAGTCCTGACAGGTATTATAGTAACAAATGACACTTTTATTTTTTGAAAGTCCAAGTTTGCTGCCTCCGTCTGTTGCAAGGGCAAAAGCAGATAAGAACCCAGGTCTCAGGGCGTGCTCTGGAGCATTACCATGGGCCACTTCAATCACAGGCAGTCCGTCTCTGTCTGACCCAACAAGAGCGGGGAGCCCTTCAACACTCGGTAGTTTTTATACAGGAATGGCTTTAGGTCACCCGCCATAATGCACCCCTTCCTCCAGCAGGTTCAACATCCACGCTCGGCCTTCCCAGCTACCAGGTCCTCTGGAGCAGGGCTCGTGGCTGTCTGCTGCCACTTCGGGGACAGCCTCAAAGACAGGTTCCTCAAAAAGCCGCCGTCGCATGATTTGTGACTTCCTCCATGCACCAGGAAGCATTCCCTGCGCCCTTAAATGGCTCTTGATAGAGTAATATATTACCAGGCAGGGAATATTTATAATTTTAAACTCTCTGAAACAAAATATAATCATCCAAATGAATTAATTTTTCATACTTTAATTTTCAACACTTGAGCAGGTAGGTAAAGAGATAAGGGGAGAATTTTGAGGCTGGATATTTTTTAGGGCATCTCTCAAATTGTAACCGAAAGTCTGCAACCTATTTCTCATACTGTGATATCAACCCCACAAGAGAAGAGATAGTTGTTTTTGTGGAATGATAAGGAAAAGGAGGTTCAATTAAAGATCCAATCCTTTTAATCCAACGGAGATGTGATCCCCCAACTGAGTGGAAATGTGGGCATTGGAGAGAAGCATGCTTAAAAAATTTTTGTTTTTGTTTTTTGTTTGTTCTTGTTGCTTTAATAGAGAAAAGCATTAGAACACATCCGCTCCGCACAGGACTGGAAGCATCCTCACGCCATCCACCTTGGTGCTTGCAGCTGAGCAGCCCCTCCCACCACGAAGGCAAGGTCTGGTTCCATCATGGGGGGGGGGGGGGGGCCAAGCCACATGCATTCCTTCTGGAACTTGCTGAGCAAAGGACTCAACTTGGATTTTAAATGAATGTGGCTCCCTCTTCTGGTGGAAAGCCTGATTCAATAATAACATTCTCTGAGAAGCAGATCTGGCAGGGGCTTGGCCTCTCTCTATCCCAGCTCCAGAAATATTTGTCAGCATAACCCCGCCAACAAATGAAGCAACACGTGCCCTCCATGGCTCCTGTCTTCTGATACTAGTGCTGATACGAACCAGAGAGGGGAAACAAGTCCTGCTTTGGAACAGTGAAAAATGAGACACTAGCAAAGGAATTCTTAAAGAAGACGTCTGGGGTTAGAATAACTAAATTTTTCTTTAAATAATAAGAAACAATCTTTTGAGACCCTTGGGTCTCTTAAGAAGACGCCATCTCTACAAAGGTGAACAGGATGTAGGGATTGAGAGAAGAACTAAATACTGAGTTGAAAACCTACCCTTAATAGCACTCTTCTGAGACCAAGTAAATATTAGTCAATAGGCCAAATTCCTATTTGACATCTTAACTTTTAATGAGGTAAAACCTACAGCATGAAAAGTATCTTTCATAATATATCTACAAGTACGTCTTATAAAGGGACACTTAGAGAAGGAGCATTTTGTGTATTAGAAATAAAAACTGGAGCCCCAACTATGTATTTCTTTATCATTAATCCAAAAATATAGACAACCATAAGAGTGGTACGAAATACATATACTTACATGAATTTCAACATCAACACAAGATGATATATTGATGATGCATAAATATGCCACTTTCTAAATAAATGCTACTTGACTTGAGCACTACAGAAGCCTAAGAAATGGTTAAACACAAAACAAAACAAAAAATGACCCTAACACTCCAAAAAGAAGAGCCCACTTAAACCACCCCATTTTGTCTAATACTTCGTTGATTGCTAAATCATATTCTCTCCCTAATGATCCCAACGTTTCTGGATCACAAATCCTGCCGCTTGCTGGAGGCTACAACCCAGACTTCTCGTAGCTGTCGGGAAGAGTTTCCGTGCAGGAAGCCATGCACCGTGGTTCCCTGCAGAAGGCTCAAGTTCAAGGAGGGGCTGCATCCTCATGCCAGAAGCAACCAGGGAAGACCCAGGTGATATTTTTATCTCTGAGGACAGTGCCCCTCCACCCTCAAAGAAGATCAGGTAAAGTCTAGATTTGGGGAGGACAGAAAGATGGGGGGGGGGGCTATTTCCAAAGACAACTTAGGTAGATGTCATTTTTTCTCTTATTTCTTATAAAGACAAACATTGCAACTCTGGGGGGAGCTGGAAGAAAGGAAATGAATGTGGAACTATCGAGCATCATTCATATCCACATATGATAGATTTACTAGAAATTTGGAAACCAGAATAAAGGAATAAAGAGATTGGGGTGAAGAGAGAACAATATGCATTACATATTTGCAGTGATAAAAAATGCATGCATGTAATTAACATTGCTGTAATACCATTACCTAAATTAAAGAGAGCTTATTTGAATTTCATCATTTTTTCCTACTAATATCCTTTCCCTTTTGCAGGATCCTAATCTGGATCTCTTCCAGTCTATAACATTTCCTCAGTCTTTCATTGACTTTTATAACCTTAAAATCCATAAAGAGTATGGATCAGTCATTTTGTAGATGCCCTTCCATTTGGATTTCTTGGATATTTTTTCATTAGTGGAACGAGGTTATGTATTTTTAGGCAGATATAGTGTACGCACGCGCGCACACGCACACACACACACTGTGTTCTTCTTATGTATCATATCAAGAGGCTCATGATGTCACTATATCTTAATACTGGTGGATGTTTATCTTGATCACTTGGTTGATGTAGTGTCTACCTGGTTTTCTCAACTGTAAAGTTGCTATCTTTCCTTTAGATTTAATATATATCTTGGATGAGATAATGAGAGATTGCAAATTGCATTTTTCCTCAAATTTCTGCCCAGTAATTTTTAGCATTCATCAGTATGGACTCATGGAAATTTGTTTTATTGTACAGCTTAAAATTCAATACCGAGTTTCCCTTTTTGATAGTTCATTATTGGTGTATAAAAATGCAACTGATTTCTGGATATTTATTTTGTATCCTGCTACTTTCCCGAGTTCATTTATCAGTTCTAGTAGTTTTTTGGTTGAATCGTTAGGGTTTTCTACATAGTACCATGTCATCTGCTTCTTCCTTTCCAAATTGATAGCCTTTTATTTCTTCTTCTTGTCTGATTGCTGTGGCTGGGACTTCCAGTACGATGTTGAATAAGAGTGATAAAAGCAAATATCTCTGCTTTGTTCCCAATCTTAAGGAAAACACTTTATTTATTATTTTTTTATTAATTTATTTTTGTTACAGATGTTTCTCCTTTTTCCCCCATTGAACCCCTCCTCTCAATCCCACGTGCCCCCCCACAAGGGAAACGCTTTTATTTCTTGCCAATTGAGTATGATGTTGGCTGTGAGTTTGTTATATATGGCCTTTATTACATTGAGGTATGTTCCCTCTAAGAAAACAATCTCATTTACAATTGCTTAAAAAAAAACAAAAAACACCTAGGAATAAATTTAACCAAGGATGTAAATTACCTACACTTGGAAAATTATAAGACACTAAAGAAAGAAACTGAAGAAGTTACAAATAAATGGAAACATATACTGTGTTCATGGACAGGAAAAAAAAGAACAACAATATAATTAAAATGTTCATACTACCCAAAGCAATCTATAAATTCAACACAATTCCTATTAAGATACCAATGGCATATTTCACAGAACTGAAACAAATAATCCAAAAATTTACACAGAACCACAAAAGATCCCAAATAGCCACAGCAATCTTGAGAAAGAAGAACAAAATTGGAGGAATCATGCTACCTGATATCAAACTATACTACAAGATCTAGTAATCAAAACAGCATGGTACTGGCATAAAAACAGACATGTACATCAATGGACCAGAATAGAGAGCCCAGAAATAAACCCATGCCTTTGTAGTAAATTAATATTTGACAATGGAGGCAAAAACATACAATGGGTAAAGACAGTCTATTCAATAAATGGTGTTGGAAAAATTGGACAGGTACATGCAAAAATCTGAAAATAGACCACCTTCTTGCAGCCATACACAAGAATAAACTAAAAATGGATTAAAGACTTAAATGTCAGATTCAAAGCCATAAAAATCCTCAAAAAAACACAGGCAGTAAAATCTCAGACATTCCTCATAGCAATATTTTTTTTCTGTAATATGACCTCGGGCAAGCAAAAAAGAAACAACCCAAATCCTATATATGGGCAATTTGGCTGTTTCCAATATTTTCAATCACACACAGAAAAAAGGCTAAAATGAGTAAGTTTGGTGCATGTGTACTTTTATATTGTTGCAGGTGTGTCATAAAAGTAGACTCCTAGAAGTAGGGTTGCTAGGTCTAAAGGTAAGTGCATATGTAACTTTGTTAGCTATTACCAAATTTCCCTTCAGAAGGATTGCACCAAGTTATACTCCCATCAGCAATGTATGAGTGTTTCCCCACAACCTCACCAGCAGAATGTAAATTAATTCGTTTTTACCTTCTGATAGGTGAGAAATGATATCTCAGTAGTGTTTCTGTCTGCATTTCTCTAATTATGACTGAGCTTGAACATATTTTTCAAATGCTCATGGGTCATGTTTATGTGGATTATATGTACACAACCCTTTCCCATTTTTTTCCGACTGGATTTTTGGTCCTTTGACCTTCCATTTTAAGGTTTTTTTTTTTTTTTTATATGCTAGGTATATTAGCCCATTGTTGTGATGTACATTCGAATGTTGTTCCCCAGTATGTCGGCTGTCTTTTGACTATGTTCACAGGGTTTTGGGTCATGCAAAACTGTTGAATTTTCATGTGAAATGTATAAGACTTTTATTGCACCTGGAGTTTGAGTCACAGTTAGAAAGCTGTTTTCTTCAAGTATGTACAACATCTCATCTGCTACATTTACAGTCCTCATCCGTTTAGAAGTCACTGCTGTTCGCAATCATTTAGACAGAATTTTTATGGCGGTGATTTAAGGCCCCTTATCCATTTATCCTCAGAACATTCCGAGAATTGTCTTGATTTTCCTACTGTGACCTAGACCAAGGCTAGTTCCAGTAGCAGATCCTTGGAGTCACTAGTTGAAGAGAAACATCTGATTGAAGCTTTAAGTAATCCAAACATGTTTTCCTCTTTCCCTTATTTTGTCTCTTCTGCTCAGGTCTGCCTCTGTCTGTCTCTCCCTCTCTCATGCTACAGATGGGAAGCTAGAACTCAAATGATAAGGCTAATTGGGTTAGAGGCAACAAAGGAATGATTTCCTGACAGCCCATTCTTTATTTGAGGGCATGATCTAAGCTCCATACACCAGCCCTCATTGTGAAGTACGGACGCCAGTGACCATGGTAAATCCATTAATAGGACTTGCTTCCCATTATTAGCACCATCTGAGTCTGTTAAAAATCTTAACTAGGAGTTTAATTTCTCCACAGAAGGCTTTAAATTAATTAGGGGTTTACATGCTAACAAAGACCCTCATACATCCATAAATCAATCCGGTGTAGGAGGACTACGCAGGGAGGACGTCTATTCAGTAGAGACCTGGAATCCAGCATCCCTGTCGGGCTCCCAACAAAGGGGTGCAGGTGTGGAATAGACCACTGTGACAAGGGAGCCCCAATAATTATTTTGCATCACTTAAACCACAGCAGGTAATGTGGCAAATCAAAGGCCCAGGCGCTCAGCAAGTGAAAGCCATCTTACCATGAAAAGCCACATCATATCACTTTAACCTCTATAAATGAATTGCCATAACATTGTGATTTATTTTATACCAAGTCCAAGAATTAAAAAGACATTGATCAAAATGATCTTCTCCCCCCCACACCTTTTGTTATGAATAAAAAGTAACAGATGGAACCACTTTCTTTTTTTGTAAATGCACCAAACATCACTTAAGAACCTTTGAAATTGCTAGTGCCTTTTATTCAAATGCACCTGCTTCCAGGTCCGCACCTCTTCATATTCCTTTAGTTAAGCATAGCATTTGTATTTTTGAAACAACTTTAAAAATGCTTAACAATTAATTCTAACCGTAAACATTTCCACGCGATAACAGTTTTGTCTCTTTTGTATTCTTTCATTAGAAAACACCTAATGAAGGAAAAGAACCATGGATTCACTTTAAAATGATTTCGTATTTCCATAATATCTACATCAATAATATATACATCAACATGAAAATCATGAGTGTATGTACATAAAAATAAAAACAGACTATTTTTTTAAAAAACCTATGTAAAACTCCAGTTTAAATGTGGATTTACAATCTCTCCGCAGTATTTTCTTTGTCCAGCCTGTTCAGAGCCCACTTCCCTCCCCAACACAGGGGTCTGACCTGCAGGCTAGAGGCAAATTCACTTAGGTCTCTGTAAGTGATCCCTTCTTAATCCCTCTTTGAGCTGAAAACTCTGTTATCACAACCAATGCCCCACCCCAAGGTGTTAAGAGATCAGTATCTTTAAAATACGAAACTAAAGAGTGCCAATGTAAACACATCTCAAACGTCCCTGTGGGTTTAAACTGAATAATCCAGGTTGCGATGAGTCCAGTGTGGGCATCACCGAGTCGGCGCTGTAAGAATGTCGGTGCCACAAGAAATTTTCCCCAGAACAGATGACACAGTGCAGTGCGTGTTCCCGTCCGTCCACGACCACAGCGTGTGGTCAGGCCACCGCTGACCAGGAACACTGTGTGCCCAAGAATGGGGATTTAATCGCAGTCCCTCTTCCGTCCCCATCCCTCCCACCACCACTACCCTGAAGAGGAAGCACTGGAAGTGGGGTACAGAGGCGCCTCCCGAGTCACTCCTGTGCAGCCTCGCTCAGCCTCCCTTCACCCTCTTCACCCCACAGCTGTTCTCAGAAAGTAAACAGCCGTTAAAACACACACGCAAAAACACTTCCTTCGGTCCCGTCCCTCCCCCCAGCTCTCACCTCAATATTCGGCTGCTTTCATGCTATAAGTTTACGAGAGAGTGGTCTGTATTTGAGGTCTCCACTTCTGTTCCTGGTATTTTCTATTCTAGTTCTCCATAAGGGTGAGGCTTTAATGAGGCACCCCAAAACACCCAGAGGATGCTGTCAGAGAAGGCCAGACAGGGAACTAGGACTTTCATGTGTGTCAGGTAGTGATGAACTCCCTGACCCCCACAATGTGAACGGAGACCACCTGAGACGTCTAGACTTTTACCTCTACCCAGCAGTCATCAGCCCGCCCCCTGCCAACCTGTCCCTGCCAGGGTGATGTCAAGAGTGGAGAGACAGCATTTTTCACCATTGCTTAGTAGTAATGAGGCCAAATACCCTCAGTGTCAGTGAGGGTGCTGTGGGGAACAGTAACCGGGCACTCCTACCCCTCTCGCATCTGGGGCAGAATGACAACAGTGCAGGCCTAGTAGGGAGCTGAACTCCCATCCCTGACCAGCAGTAATGAGAAGCGCCACCTTGGGGGTCAGTGGAGACTGATGGGGAGCCTGGACTTCTTCCCTAACCTGGCAATAGTAACAAGGCAGAGCCTCCCGCTTCTCCTGCTGGGCAGTGCCAATGTGCCAATGGGAAGCCTGCAATGTAGAAGGTTCCAATAAGGTCCAGAGTTTCACAGCATAATTCCCAAAGGCCCAGAGTTTCATAACATGCCCAAATGTCAATGGAAAAATTACTCTTCATACAAAAAAACAAGATCTAAAATGAAATGAAGCCCTGGCCGGTTTGGCTCAGCGGTTGGAACGTCGGCCCGCGGACCAGAGAGTCCCGGGTTTGGTTCCCGCTAAGGGCATGTACCTCGGTTGCGGTTTGTCCCTGGCCCTGGTTGGGGTCGTGTGGGTGGCAACCAATCGATGTCTCTCTCTCATACCGATGTTTCTCTCTCTCTCTTCCTCCCTCTCTTCCTCAAGATAAATGCAAAAAATGTCCTCGGGTGAGGATAAAAAAATAAAAATAAAAGAAATAAAATAAAATGGAATGAAAAAGGGCAACCAACAGATGCCAGCTCCTAAAGACAAATTTTTAAAAAGAATAATTAAACTGGAGGATGTACACCTCCCAGTTTCAGAACTTTCCCCACAGTAGCACTTGTGTGACTTTATCACTGCAGCAACCAAGACAGTATTCTACCAGCATAACGATAGACAGAGAGGTCAACAGAATAGACCTGCAGGTCCAATAACAAACCTGCACATTCATGCCAACTGATTTTCACAAGGTGTCCAAACAACTCAAGAGGGGAAAGAACACGCTTTTCAACAAATGATGCCAGGACAACAACATGCAAAAGAAGGAAGTCGGACACCTTCCTCAGACAACACAAAAAAGAACTCAAAATGTATCATGGACCTAAATATAAGAGCTATAAAACTCTTAGAAGAAAATCTTTGTGACTGTGGGTGAAACAGTTTTCTTAGATATGACGCCAAAAGATATGAGAAAAGAAAAAAATAGATAAATGGGAGTTCTTCAAAATGAAAAACTTCTGTGTTTTAAAAGACACCATCAAGAAAGTGAAAAGAAAATCTGTGCAATGGGATAAAGAAGTTGCAAACCATATATCTGATAATGAACTGATACGTAAACAAAAAGAATTTTAGAAGAATTTCATAGCTGCCTTATTTATAATAGACCAAATTGGAAACAACCCAAGAATCTGTCAAAAGGAAACTGAATAAATAAACTGTGATATATTCATAAAATGAATTATTCAGTTATAAAAAAATCATAATACATGATGAATCTCAAAAACATTATGTTAAAGGAAAGAAGCCAAATACAAAAGAATTCATACTATATTATATATTATATACATATGGTTATATAAAATTCAGGAACAGGCACATCTAATATATGAATTATATACAGTATACCAATGGTTGCTTATGCAGGGGTAGAAATGTGTGACTAAGAAGTGTTACAAAGGAACTTCCTGTAGTAATAAAATTTTTCTATACTTCAATTGAGGTGTTGGTTTCACAAGTAGATACACCTGTCTAAACTTATCAAACTAGACAATTAAATATGTGCATTTAATTGTATGTCAATTTCATGTCCACTTTTTAAAGTACAAGAAGAAGAGAAGACATCATGCTTATGATGTCCTATGCCTCCTTGCCCCTTCCCAAACACAAAACACAGAGGCACAGAAAGACATCGGCCACCTGAGGGACTGTAAGATTCTTCTCTGTGCTTTTAAGTAGTCTCTAAACCACCTGCCTTGTTAGAAATGGAACAAATTGTGCATGTTTTCCAAGATCCCTGATAAAACACTGTCTGATATCTGACTTGGTATAAAAAGAAGGTGGACATTTAACCTAAACCTTGGGTCAGCCAGTCCTGGGGTTAGCAGGTGTTTACTGGTGTAGGGAGTATTATGTGGTGAGTAAGCAAACCCTCTCAGGAATACCATTTCCGCTTGCAAGAATCATAGGGAAAACTAAGAGGTTGTAGACTGATCTAACTTTTCAAGCATAGTTTAAGATCAAAGTCGGCTATGTAATCCACAGCATTATTCTGAGGATTTCCCTGAAAATGCCTAGAATATCTATTGCATCTGTTACAATTTAAAAACAGGCTATGGGGTGGTAAACACACAATACAATATACAAGTGATGTAGTATAGAACTGTACACCCCGAACATGTATAATTTTATTAATCAATGTCAAATTGAATTTTTATAAATTTAATAAAAAATAAAAATAAGGAAATAAAAAAATAAAAACAGGGTATATAATTTATTAACTCAATTTATGTAACCTTTTGCTCAACAGAAATAAGTGCTTTTTACCGTGTCTAATCTCCACCTTTTACCCTCACAGTTTATGAGCCTGGTGTCATGCTGAGACATGCCTTCACTATGCCCAGATCATATAAATAACATATTTTCTAATATATTGCTCTGGGTGATCTAATATTTTCTTCTAATTTCTCTTCTCCTCTGATGGTATTACAGTTTTATTATTTCTAATTTCAACATTTTTATTTAAATTCACTTAAGACCATTAAGATGAAATATCTTTAAAATTCAGAAACTATTTCAGAAATATGAGACATCACTTAACTCCAACCAGATTTAACACATTTTTAAAACATTTTATGATATTTGCGTCAATAAAAAATTATCAGAAGTATCCATTGTCCTAAATTTGGTGTGTGTTATTCCTATACATAGCACATTTCTTTCTACTTATATATCAATAATATTATGATTTTGAATTTTGTCCACGTTGATTCATACCGATCTAGCTCATTTTAACTGCTGCACATTATTTCACTGTTTGAAGCAAGCAGACTAATTTATTCTCCTCCTGAGGGGCCTGCAGATTGTTTTGACTTTTTTATCGTTAGAAACAGTGCTAAAGTGTGTATGTTTATATGAATCCCTTTGTGCAAAGGTTAAAGTTTCTCCAGGATCCAAACATGAAAGTAAAATCGTTAGATCGCAGGCTGTGTTCCACATTCAACTTTACGAGGTAACAAAACGGATTTCCTAAATGTTAAATCCGTTATACTCTTACAGTAATAGAGAAGGTTCCAGTTTCTATATATTCTTGCCTTCCGGCTTTCACAGACTTCTAAAATCGTTTCTAAATAGATGGGCATGAGATACTATCCCAGTGATGTTTGAATCTATAACCTGCATTTTTCTGAACAACAAAATGTAAGTGTTATGGTCACGATACTTTCCCACCAGCTTGCCTTGCAAATGTCTTCCATCAGCCAGTGGCTTCCTCCACCACTCTGCTAATGATGTATTCAAATAAGATGGTTACTTTCTATGCATTCTGATGTATCAATCTATTTCTTTATGCCTTACATAATTTGTCTTTGTTTTTAAAACAAAATCCTTCCTTATTTCAATATTATAAAGATATTTCCTTACATTTACTTTTAAAAGTCTTAAAATTTTATTTTAATTTTTAAAGTTTTTGATTCATCTAAAACTTACTTTTGTGCATGGTGTTTGGTAGCAATGAAATTGTATAATTTGGTATATAAATTCACAGTGGCCTTTTTGAATTGTCCGTTCTTCCCTCACTGAATTGTAATTCTATTTCAGTTATATACTCCCATATACTTCAAGGCTCTCCATTCTGTTCTGGGTTGTTTGAACATCCCTGTCCAACACCAACTGATCTAACTGCTTTAGCTTTATAATAAATCTTCACGAGTGGTAGGACACAACACCCCTATTAGCTTTCTTTAAAAACGTATCATCTATACTTAAACCTACATTTTTTAAATTTTTTTTCTTTATTGATTTTAGAGAGAGAGAAAGGGAGAGGAAGAGAGGGACAGAAACATCTATGAGAGAGAACATCGACTGGCCACCTCCTGCATGCCCCTTACTGGGAATTTGGCCCACAACCTGGGCATGTGCCCTGACTGGGAATCGAACCGGCCACCTATTGGTGCATGGATCAGCGCTCAACCACTGAGACACACCAGCTAGGCTAAACCTACATTTTTTATATTAATATTAGGATTAGGTTCTTGTATTCTGTCAAAACCCTGTTTGGATTCCAATTGGAATTACATGGAATGTATAAATTGATTTGGGGTTAGTTGATATCTTTATGGTATTGAGTCTTCCCTTCAAAGAATATAGATATATCTCTCTACTAGTTTTGGTCTATCTTTATAAAGTTTAATAATTTATCTATCAATATCACATACATTCCTTTTTAGAAATGTATGCTTTTTAAAAAACTATTTTAAGTACTATCTTTTTAAAAACTATACTTTGTAAGAGTTAATGATTGTTATATAGGAATTTTGTTGACTTTTGTGTATTCATTTGATATCCAGCAATCTTCTAAAACTTTGTCTGAAGATTCCCTTAGATTTTTTATTTAGACAATCATTATTTTTAAATAATATAAACCGTGCTTCCCCCCTCCAACCCTTATATCATTTACTTATTTTATCACACTTATTAGGACCAGACACGCAACAATGAATAGAAACAGTGGCAGGAGGAATCCTATTCTGGTTATAGATGTTCTAAAAGAAATGCTTCTAACATATAACCATTAAGCACAATGCTTACCGAAGATTTTCAGTAGACACTCTTTATCAATTTAAGGAAATTTTCCTTTTATTCTTGGCTTACTACATTTAAAAAAATTACTATAAACTGATAATGATTTTTATCAAATGTGTTATTCTATATCTATTGAGGTTTCATTTTCTCTATTACTGATGTCAATTATATTAATGCATTTTCTAATTTGAAGCAATCATTGCATTCCTGGAATAAATACCAGTTGAACAAAGCCTCAGAAAGGTGAGTTGGCACCTAGCTCTCAGACCTCGGTTTTAAAAACCATATGATCATATCAATAGATGCTGAAAAAGCATTTGACAAAATCCAGCACCCATTTCTGATAAAAACGCTCAGCAATTTGGGAATAGAGGGATCATATCTCAACATTATAAAGGCCATATATGAAAGACCTACAGCCAGTATCATACTCAATGGACAAAAACTAAAAGCATTTCCCTTAAGAACAGGAACAAGACAAGGATGCCCACTTTCACCACTCTTATTTAACATAGTACTGGAAGTCTTAGCCACAGCAATCATACATGAAGAAAAAATAAAAGGGATCCAAATTGGAAAGGAGGAAGTGAAACTGTCATTATTCGCAAATGACATGCTATTATACATAGAAAACCCTAAAGACTACATCAAAAATCTACTATTAATGAATTTGGCAAAGTAGCAGGATACAAAATTAACGTCAAGAAATCGACGGCATTATTATACACCAATGATGAACTCACAGAAAGAGAAACTAAAAAATCAATCCCATTTACCATTGCGGCAAAAAAATTAAGATACCTAGGAATAAACTTAACCAAAGAAGTAAAGGACCTATTTGCAGAAAACTACAGGACATTGAAAAAGGAAATAGAGGAAGATATAAAAAAGTGGAAGCACATACCTTGTTCATGGATTGGAAGAATTAACATCATTAAAATGTCCATACTACCCAAAGCAATCTACAGATGTAATGCAATCCCCATCAAAATACCAACAACATAATTCACAGAACTAGAACAAATACTTCAGAAGTTCATATGGAACCAAAAAAGACCCCGAATAGCTACAGCAATCTTGAAAAAGATGGACAAAGTAGGTAGGATCACAATACTGGACATCAGGTCATACTTCAAAGCTACTGTAATCAAAACAGCCTGGTACTGGCACAAGAACAGGCACATAGATCAATGGACTAGAACAGAGAACCCAGAAATTGCCCCAAAATATTATGCTCAATTAATATTTGACAAAGGTGGCAGGAGCATACAATGGAGTAAAGACAGCCTCTTTAATAAATGGTGTTGGGAAAATTGGACAGCTACATGCAAAAAAATGAAACTAGACCATCATCTTACACCATACACAAGAATAAACTCAAAATGGATATAAGACTTAAAAGTGACTCGTGAATCCATAAAAATCCTAGAAGAAAATGTAGGCAACAAAATTTCAGACATCATACGCAGCAGAATTTTCACTGATATATCACCTAAGGCAACAGAAACAAAGGAAAAAAATGAACACATGGGACTACATCAAACTCAAAAGCTTCTGCACAGCAAAAGAAACAACCATCAAAGTGGAAAGGCAAACCACTGTATGGGAGAGCATAATTGCCAATGATATATCAGATAAGGGATTAATTTCCAAAATACATAGAGTGCTCATACATCTCAACTAAAGGAAGACAAAGAACCCAATTAAAAAATGGGCAGAGGAACTAAATAGACACCTCTCCAAAAAGGACATACAAATGGCCAAGAGACATATGAAGAAATGCTCAACATCACTAATCCTCAGAGTGATGCAAATTAAAACAACAATGAGGTATCACCTCACACTTGTCAGCATGGCCGCCATCAACAAATCATCAAACAACAAGTATTGGCGAGGGTGTGGAGAAAAGGGGACTCTAGTACACTGCTGGTGGGAATGCAGACTGGTGCAGCCACTATGGAAAACAATATGGTGTTACCTCAGAAAATTAAAAATTGAATTACCATTTGATCCAGTGATCCCACTCCTAGGAATATACCCTAAGAAGCCTGAAACACCAATCAGAAAGAATACATGTACCCCCATGTTCATAGCAGCGCTATTTACAATAGCTAAAATCTGGAAACAGCTCAAGTGTCCATCAGTGGATGAATGGATAAAAAAGCTATGGTACATATACACAATGGAGTACTATGCAGCTGTAAGAAAGAAAGATCTCTTATCCTTTGAGACGACATGGGAGGACCTGGAAACTATTATCCTAAGCAAAACAAGCCAAGCAGAGAAAGACAAATATCATATGATCTCACTTATTTCTGGAATATAATGAACATAACAGTCTGAGGAACAGGGTAGTTCCAGAGACGTGGAAGTAGGGTACAGACTGACAATTGCCAGAAGAGGGGGTGGGGGAGGGGAGCGATGAACCACAGAACTTGTACGCATGTACTCATAACCAATGAACATGGACAACAAAACTGGGGATGGGGTGAGGAGGGAGGGGGAGAAGGGTGTTAATGGGGGGAAAAGGAGAAACATCTGTAACAAAAGTAAATTAATAAAATAAAAAAAATAAAAAATAAAAAAAAGAGTATGTCAGAGGGACAAAGTTGTCGAATAAAAGAGCTCCTAATGGCCAAAACTGGAACAATTTGAGCAACAAAATAAAGTAGTTTATATTGGTTTATATCCCAAAGTTTAAAGTAAATAGCTACGCATACATAGTGATATAAATAATTGAATAAATAAATGGGGAAGAAGATACAAATAGTCCATGCAGAAGAATTCAAAATAATTTGTGTAGCTATTTCACCCTTAAGGAGGCAGAGCACGACTCCCTATATCGTAAGTGTAGGATGTGCATAGTGACTTCTTCCAGGGAGGACAGTAGGGAAGGGGATGGGAGCAGAGAAACATCACGTGGAAAGCTGACAAACACTGCCTCAGCCAGATCACGGCTCAACTGAACAGTGGTAAGTTCAATTGATAATAGGCAATCTTGACACAATGTGATGAAAATAGTACTTTAACTTGTGGTCTACTTTCAAAAATATAGCCCAATCTGCCCTGGCCAGTTTGGGTCAGTGGTTAGAGCATCGGCCTGCTGCCCGGAGAGACCCGGGTTCGGTTCCCGCTAAGGGCACGTACCTCGGTTGCAGTTTGTCCCCGGCCCTGGTTGGGTCGTGCGGGTGGTGGCCACTCGATGTGTCCCTTTCACATCGATATTTCTCGCTCTCTCTCTCTCTCCCTTCCACTCTATCTGAACAAAAAATGAAAAAATGTCCTCAGGTGAGGATAAAATAAAATAAAAACAAAAATATAGCCCAATCTAATCATGAGAAAAACAGATAAATCTCAATGAGACAAATTCCCCCAAAATACCTAACCAGTGCTCAATACTTTCAAGTTTGTCAAAAACAAGGAAAGTCTGAGCATCTGTCACAACCAAAAACATATTAAGGAGACATGACAGGTAAATGCAATGTGTCCTAGATAGGAGCCTGAAATGGATAAAGGACATTAGGTAAAACTATGGAAATTTGAATGAAGAGTGGTCTTTAGTTAATAATAATGTATCAATATTGGTTCATTAGTTGTCACAAGTGCACAATACAAAAATGCAAAATGTTATAATTGGGGGAACTTGGTATGCGGCATATGGGAAATCTCTATACTATTTTTGCAATTTATATATATCTTTTCTAAAAAATATATAATATATATATTTTTGCTGTATATATATATATATATATATATATATATATATATTTATAACTTTTCTAAAAGTTTATTTTAAAACAGTGAGTTGGGGATAGTTTTCTTATTTTCTTATTTCAGTAGCAGTTTGTATAAAACAGTATCTCCTTCACTAAAGGTAAGGTTGAATTCCTCTGTAAAATCATCAGAGCCTGGCAGCTTTTTAGGGGGCGTATTTTTTTTAAATTATCATAAAATTTTTTTAACATTTATAAAAGTAGAAAGAAAAGTGTAATATACTTCAACTTCTACAATTATCAAAGATGGCCACTTTTTCCCATCTAAACTCACCTACTTCCCACTTCTAGAATTATTTTGAAGCAAACCCAACATTTTGCATTATTAACAATAATCCTTAATATCATCAAATACCCAGTGTTCACATGTCTAATTTTCTCATAATTTTTGTGTATATGAATACATTGATGTTGCTAAAATTTTTTCTTCGTTTTTGAGCTTCATTGGCTTCTGTTTTTATTTGATTATTCCTTTCATCTTCTTTCTTTAGGTTTTTTTATTATTCTTTATTAGTGCTTGAGTTGGAGATTAATCGATTTAAATGTTTTCTTTTTCTATCTATTCCATGTATTTAAAGCTATACATTACACCATAAGTATTAATTTGATTATACCTCATAAGTTTGTGTATATATAGTGTTTCCATTGTCATTCAGCTTAAATATTTTTAATTTCCCATGTTTGTTTTAAAATGAATTACTTAAAATATTCTACTTAATTTTCGAAGTTATCCATTATTTTGGCTGGTACCGATTTCTGTTATTACTGACTATAGACAGGGATCATGAAAAGTCTGACACTGATGTATTTGTACAATAAGTATTCTATATTATAAATTTCATGGGAGCAAAGACTTGATTTATTGTTCTCTGCTGGGTATATTAGATAGATAAATGAACAAAGCAATATGCAGGGACTATTTCCAAAATTTAGTAAATAGATAGAAATCTGTCCTAAAGTTTGGCACCTACCATTCTAAACTCTTAGAAAGTCATGTCCACTTGGCTTTCTAAATTATCAAGTTGGCTTTTGTAAGCAAGAAAAAACATCCCTGGGTCTTTTTCTTTCTTACTTTTTTTTTTTTTTCTGGGGAGAACACGAACGCAGTCCCCCACTACCACAAATCGCAGGGGTCAGCACATCCGGAGTGCAATGGATAAGCCTTGGCCTGGGAAAACCACTTTCGTGATCATGGTATCTCCTCTTCCAGGTAAGTATCCCTGGGTCTTTTTCCAAATATATATTGTGGATTTTTTTCAGCCAATGATAAACACTGAGAATGATGCTTCTCTTCTTTGGATGATACTTGAAACCCAGCTGCCTTAACTGTTTCTAACACCAGTATATTAACACAGGTACATATGACCAACAGGTAAATGAAAAGGTGCTCCACATCACTAACCCTGAGGGAAATGCAAGTCAAAACCACAATGAGATATCACCTCACGCTTGTCAGAATGGTACTATCAAAAGACAAGAAAGAAGTATTGGCGAGGATGTGGAGAAAAGGCCACCCTTGTGCACTGCTGATAGGAATGTAAACTGGTGCAGCCACTATGGAAAATAGTATGGAGGTTCCCCTAAAAATTAAAAATAGAACTACCATATGATCCAGCAATTCCACTTCTGGGTATTTATACAAAGTAAACAAAATCACAGTTCAAAAGATGCCTGTGCCCCCACGTTCACTGCAGCATTATTTACAATTGCCAACGCATGTATACAATCTAAGTGGCTGTCAACAGATGAATATATATATACACACAACAGAATACTATTCAGCCATAAAAAGTAGGAAATCCATTTGCAATAATATGGATGGACCTCGAGAGTGTTACGCTAAGTGAAATAAGTCAGAGAAAGGCAAATGCTGTATGATCTCACTCATACGCAGTATCTTAAATGAACTCAAAGATACAGGGAACAGATTGATGCTGTCAGAGGTGAGAGAGGGTCAAAAGGTACAAATTATCAGTTACAAAATAAATAACTCCTGAGGATATAACGTATAGGGTGGCAATTGTATTAATAACACTGTTTTGCATATTGGAAAGTTGCTAAGTTTCTTGTGATGAGCTCTTAGAAGTTCTCACCACAAGAAAAATAATGTGTAACTGTGTTAGGTGATAGATGGTAACTAGATTTATTGTGGTGATTACCTCAAATCGTTATGTTACGTACATAAAACTATATGTCAACTGTATCTCAACTTTAAAAAAAGCTTAATTCATCTTTACTCATCATAACCTCTCTCTTTTGACCACTTGCAGTTAGAAATAAGTCCTAGCACCCACTGGGCTAGTGTGAACAACCATCTTCTCATTCTACCAAAACCCAACCCAACCCTAAGGAAGCTAGTAGGAGGAACTGGCATGTTTGGGGACTACAGCTTCATGCTCCCCCTTATTCCTGGGTTTTCAAACTCTGAATTTCTCCTCTTGGCTGCCTTCTGTCTGCCAGCGGATGGACTATGCAGCTGTCTATACAGCTGTGCAGCAATGGCAAGAAGAAGGACTTACTGGGAAAAATCCTGGCAGTTCACCAAATTTTTACATGTGTCTCTCAGGTTAAAAGAAATTATTTCTTCTCATTTAAATAATAGGTATTTGACACTGACTTTTGCTTTTTACAAGTTCCTCAAAGGAAAAGTACACGCACATGCTGTGGAGGGCAGAGAAGAAGCAGGTTAAAAATAAACTAGGTGGAAACCTCTCAAACACTATGCAGGTTTAGGAGAGACCTGCTGTTAAATAGACACCCACTGGAAACCAGGAACAGATACACGCCCCAGGAGTGACGTTTCTTCAAAGCGTTTTTGTCCAAGTTAGTATTAGTTAACCCAGCCAAACCCAGTACTAGTGCCGTCACTGTCCACACTGTGGTACTGAATGAGCAAGATCTGGTAAGGGCTACTGATACCACAGGTTTGCCTCATTCTCCAACAAGGAGGATCCAAAATTCTGATCTCCCAACGTCCTCAAACTCTTCTTTTTTCTCTCTCAAATTCCTTATGCAAATGTCAATATCTCAATCTTTGATCATTACTCTTTGGATATTCATTGTGTAAAAAAAATAAAGGAGGTATGGTTATGAATTCAGCTGATAGTGCAGTAGGGTAACACCAAGTGAGTGTCTGAATATCTGGGTTAGAGGGAATCTTCTAACTGGGTAAAAGGGAGCCTGTATGTCCTTGAAGCCTTTAGATTAGTAATGAAGAACTGGTATTTTTTTTTTTTTTTTTTTTTTTTTTTTTTTTTTTTTTTTTTTTTATCCTCACCTGAGGACATTTTTTCATTTTTGGTCCAGATAGAGCAGGAGGGAGAGAGAGGAAGAGAGAGAGAGAGAGAGAAACATCGACGTGAAAGGGACACATCGAGTGGCTGCCACCCGCACGACCAACCAGGGCCGGGGACAAACCGCAACCGAAGTACATGCCCTTAGCGGGAACCGAACCCGGGTCTCTCTGGACCGCAGGCCGACGCTCTAACCGCTGAGCCAAACCGGCCAGGGCAGAACTGGTATTTTTCTTTTTCCCAAATAGAAATTAATCACTGGGATGAAAAGGAACCATAGAGTGTTGAGGATTTGCATAATTATAACCAAAACATTTTAATAAAATTGTGTTTGGTAGGAAATTAGTGCTCTGTAGATATAACTATCTTTTCAATCAAAAACAAAGACAAACTAACAGTGGTAGAAGTAATATTTTTCTGGTTTAAAAAATAAACATAACAAAATGGCAAAATATATTTAAGCCATTGTTTATATAATCTGAAATACTTTCTGAGATATTTTATTATGTCATAAGTACATATAAAAAGATTTTTTGTTATTTAAAATAAAATACAAATACATGTTTTTAACCCATTAACTCTTCTATTCAATAAGTAAAATTGTCTTTACTAGTTTGGAGGAAAAATATGGTCAGAAGAAACTTGGCCTACAAAATATTAATAAACTATAAATTTCAAGTAATTAAAATAATTTAGAATACAGTAAGAATAGACAAAGGTTAATGGAAGAGTATAAGCAGTCCAGTAATTGACCCAGATTGATACGGGTATTTAGACTATGATAAAGATTAAATGGTTCAATAAATGATGTTGCATATTAACTATCAATTTGCAAAATCATTCTTTTTTTTTCTTAATATATTTTCTTTATTGATTTTAGAGGGAGAGGGAGAGATAGAAACATCGATGAGAGAGAACATCAACTGGCCACCTCCTGCATGCCCCCCACTGAGGATTGGACCCACAACCTGGGCATGTGCCCTGACCGGGAATCCAACCTGCGACCTCTTGGTGCCTGGGTCGATGCTGAACCACTGAGCCACACCGGCCAGGTGCAGAAACATTCTTTTTGATCCTTGCCTCACACCAGTTTAATTCCACCTGGAATTTGCAAAGATTTATATACAGAAAAATAAAAAATGTGTATATTATAGAAGATAATAAGAATGAATATCGTTATATTCTTGGGGTGGAACGGACGTTTTTACACATAACAAAATGTAAGATGACAGTGAAGGCTCAAGGACAGAGTAGGTCTTGCAGTAAACTGAGCCAGTGATAGGAAGCACAGCCTGAAACACAACTTCCCAGTATTAGGAGAAAAATAATCTTACAGCAGTTTGTGAATAATAACGAAAGGTAAGTATAAAAACAATGGTGGTAGTTATTTCATGGAAGAAAGAGTTAAGAACAAAGGAAACAAATATGAAACATCTACAATATTGAAAGAAAGCGTTCCCAAAGACTTGAGTTAATAGAACACTAGAGCATGCAGAATGGATAAAAACCAGTAAAATAACATGTCCAAGGTCACACAAACTAACAACTGGAGGTAGAGCTGGACTTTGAATCCAGACCTGTCTCATTCTCAAGCTCATGTTCTTTTTCCTCTCACATATGTGTCAACTAGGGATGGGGGGTCGGAGGGGTGGGAAGAGATAAATCAAAGAAATGATATGCATATATACACAACCAATGGATACAGACAACAACGTGGTGAAGGTGGGGGCGGCAGGGAGAAGGGGATCAATGGGGAAAAAGTGGGACATCTGTAATACCTTCAACAATTAAAAAAAAAAAAAAAGGAACCTCTCTACATGACTCCAAACCAGAAAAGGAACATTATTTGAAAACCTGATGAAATTCTTATAAAATCTAGAGTTCAGTTAAGAGCAACATGCCAATGTTAATCTCTTAGTTTTGATAATTATACCATAGTTATGATGTTAATACTACAAAACTGGTTAAAGGGTATGCAGGTGTGCAACTTTATTGTAAGTCTAAAATTATTCCAAAATAAAAAGTATGTTAAAAAATAAAACAAATATCTCAAAAATTGTGCCTTGGGTACTATTCCTAAAATTTATATGTAAAGAGATTTATTGCATAAAGTCACATTTTAATAAGGGCATGCTTTGTATTAGAGACTTTGATTATAACAGGTTCATTGATTATAACAGGCTCCATGATTTTAAAAATAAATACCTATCTCAATTATATAATTTTTTGAAAATATTTTTTAGATTACTCTTTGCATACCATTTTTCTTTTTGTGTGGATAAAAATATAGAATACTATAAATAGTAGTCTTTTAAAACATAAGGTGATCTGGTTGTGATGAACTCCTTTCCATTTCTGCTACAGTTGTGACTAAAATTCTGGGCTTGTAACAGCAAGAGTTAAGTTTAGAGGATTAATTGAACTACCTGATTTAAGGAGCTGTCAGATGAAAGAATCAGGACTTCAGAAATAAATGAATCTGAGGAGCAAAAAGCTGAAGCATATAATTAAGTAGAAAATCCAGGGGGGTTGACTAGGTAAAGAAAGGGGAAAATCTTGAAAAAGAGGGAGAAAAAAACAAAACAGAATAAAGGACATTAATGAATATCAGGGCTTATGGTGTCTCTAAGGAATGGAAATGTGCTAAGTTATGAAATGGTGAAAATAGCAGTAATATGAATAGTAGTAAATCAGATCATATTACTGCCTCTCTCAAAGCCTTCCAATGGCTCCAGCCACTCAGAGCACGAGCCAGAGATCCCTGGGGACCTTGGCGACTTACCCCTCTGCCCTGTCACTTCTCTGACTTCATCTTCTACTATGCAACCCCGCCCTGCCAACGTCCCTCCAACCATCCTGTCTCCATGCTGCTTCTCAGGCCTTTGCGCTTGCTCGTCTCTCTGCCTAGAATGCTCCTCCTCCATAGAGCACCACGGTTCGCTCCTTCACCCCCTCCCATTTTTACTCAAATACTAGCTTTTCCGTGATTTACTACTAGGAAGACTCCATTTAAAATAGTCATCTCCTAGAACTCCCAACCTCCCCTACCTTGATGTTATTTTCTCATAGCTGCTTCCACCACGTAACACTCTAATGACCTTGAATGTCTGTTTCCACAACCACTAGAATGGAAGCTCTCAGATTTTTGCCTGTTTTTCTCACTGATGTCTTCGCAGGGCCTAGAGTGTCACTGGACACACAGTGAGTACTCAATAAATATTTGCTCTACCAGTCAATGCATGCATCTGATTCTTTTCATTACCATCTTTAAATTAAGAGTAATGAAACACTGGACACGTTTCCAAAGTTGTTTTTGAGCAACCAGAGTCACCTTTTTGTTGGCCTCTGTTTTCTGGGTATTTTCTGCCCTGAACAATTACTTCTATGTTTTCAAAGAGGGTTTTGTTTTGTAAAAGACAAGAGAGTTAGCTGTCTGTGATGATATCATCTCAGGCCCGTTCACTGTCAGAGTCAGAAAGGTAGTCTTAAGAGGCTTGTTATTTTTATGAGCTTAAATAACATCTAAGAGCTCCCCATCATAAAAACGTTATATGAACAAATGTCCAGTAGCATGATCCACTCACCTAATGGAATCGTCCAATTCCAACCTCTTCCTTTTAAACATGAAGAAACCAAGACCTAGAAAAGTTAAGTTACTGCCTCACGGTCCGTTGGAACACAGCTGATGAACAGGAGCTAGCCCTAAGCAAAAGATTGAAATGCTGAGGGATGACCTAGCCCTACATATTCTGCAATGCAATAAAATTCTAGATGGACAATTTTCAGTTCACCATTCGATTAAACCTTCATTTTCTCCAACTTATTTCCAATTCATCGCTCAAAAGGGCTTATGAGCAGTTGCTTCATATTATTTGAACATTCAAGATTCTCTTTGCATTAGGATCACTGACAGAGTAAACACCGTGATCACCTACATGTTTGAGCATGCTTGACGGCCACTGTGCCTTCAAGAGCCCACTTGACATTCTGCGTCTTCCTCCAGCCCTCTGCTTTCCCTATTCAGAGAAGTGTGAGGCTAACATAGTTTTAAAATTTCTTACCCTTTTCAGTGGCTAGATTATCAATGAACTCTCAAGAAATCAAATGGAAGCAGCCCTTCAGGATCTAAAAATGCATCACTTCTCACTTCCCTTTTTCAAAAAAGCGAGTTCTTTTGCTGAAAAAATTGTACATGTCCTATTGTTCTGTCATAAAAGGGAAAAAATTGGCATGCTATTTCTTCCTCAGAAGTAGTTAATCCACACATGTACATCCCCGGGGTCCCCAGATGGTCATCTCTGATGTTAGAGTAGGCACACCGGTAGACACTTTGGCAATGACAGCCTATAAAATGAAGTTGAAATGCACCAGAACAACCATACTGATTTTCAGTGCAATTCAAAACACAGTTTTCTAAATGGCACACGCTGAAAAGGGCAGGCAGAGATGCACTGCAAGCAGTGAAGACAGGGAAAGGGTGAAGGACAAGACATGAGCACACATCTTAGTGCTCTTTGGGGTGGTTTGTTTTTAAGTTTAAAGAACTGAAAAGCTTGACTTAGGTTGAACTGTCCTTATCTGAAAATCTAAATCTGAGACTGCTCATTCATGGATATTGCGCTCACAGCTGGAAGCCTGGGCATCCAGCAGACCTCAAGGAAATAAAGCCTTATTCCCTTTTGAACATTTGAACATCCTCTTCAAAGCTCAAATAATTATTTTTCTTAATATCTCTCCCTCCCTCCCACCCTTCCTCTCTCTGCAGACGACATTATACACTACATTATAAACACATTATTTACAAATACCACATTCAGTTTGCTGCAAGAAAATATTTTCTTTAGCTATCCTTAATGAGACAAATGCCTTTCAAGCCAGAGACCTTTGGAAGGGGGTGAAGAATCAGAACAGAGACCTTTGGAAAGGGGTGCAGAATCAGGACAGAGACCTTTGGAAAGGGGTGCAGAATCAGGACAGAGACCTTTGGAAGGGGGTGAAGAATCAGGCAGAGACCTTTGGAAAGGGGTGCAGAATCAGGCAGAGACCTTTGGAAAGGGGTACAGAATCAGGCAGAGACCTTTGGAAAGGGGTGAAGAATCAGGACAGAGACCTTTGGAAAGGGGTACAGAATCAGGACAGAGACCTTTGGAAAGGGGTGCAGAATCAGGCAGAGACCTTTGGAAAGGGGTGCAGAATCAGGACAGAGACCTTTGGAAAGGGGTACAGAATCAGGCAGAGACCTTTGGAAAGGGGTACAGAATCAGGCAGAGACCTTTGGAAAGGGGTACAGAATCAGGACAGAGACCTTTGGAAAGGGGTGCAGAATCAGGCAGAGACCTTTGGAAAGGGGTGCAGAATCAGGACAGAGACCTTTGGAAAGGGGTGCAGAATCAGGACAGAGACCTTTGGAAAGGGGTGCAGAATCAGGACAGAGACCTTTGGAAAGGGGTGCAGAATCAGGACAGAGACCTTTGGAAAGGGGTACAGAATCAGGACAGAGACCTTTGGAAAGGGGTGCAGAATCAGGCAGAGACCTTTGGAAAGGGGTGCAGAATCAGGCAGAGACCTTTGGAAAGGGGTGCAGAATCAGGCAGAGACCTTTGGAAAGGGGTGCAGAATCAGGACAGAGACCTTTGGAAAGGGGTGCAGAATCAGGCAGAGACCTTTGGAAAGGGGTGCAGAATCAGGCAGAGACCTTCGGAAGGGGGTACAGAGTCAGGACAGAGACCTTTGGAAAGGGGTACAGAATCAGGCAGAGACCTTTGGAAGGGGGTACAGAGTCAGGACAGAGACCTTTGGAAAGGGGTGCAGAATCAGGACAGAGACCTTTGGAAAGGGGTGCAGATTCAGGACAGAGACCTTTGGAAAGGGGTGAAGAATCAGGACAGAGACCTTTGGAAAGGGGTGCAGAATCAGGACAGAGACCTTTGGAAAGGGGTACAGAATCAGGCAGAGACCTTTGGAAGGGGGTACAGAGTCAGGACAGAGACCTTTGGAAAGGGGTACAGAATCAGGACAGAGACCTTTGGAAAGGGGTACAGAATCAGGCAGAGACCTTTGGAAGGGGGTACAGAGTCAGGACAGAGACCTTTGGAAAGGGGTGCAGAATCAGGCAGAGACCTTTGGAAAGGGGTGCAGAATCAGGACAGAGACCTTTGGAAAGGGGTACAGAATCAGGCAGAGACCTTTGGAAGGGGGTACAGAGTCAGGACAGAGACCTTTGGAAAGGGGTGCAGAATCAGGCAGAGACCTTTGGAAGGAGGTGCAGAGTCAGGACAGACCAGTCAGGACTTACCATTGCCCCCTCACTTCTCCTTTGGGCAACTTCCCGCTGCAGCCGGGCCACGGCCAGCTTCTCCCTGGAGAAACAGAGGGCAGGATTACTTGACCATTCTTCTCGGGGGAGAGGCACACTGGCATGGCTTGGAAACATTCTTTTGAGGTCTCCAGAGGAACTCCTTCCTTGGTTTAGCTCACTTCCTCCACTAAACTTTCTATAAATATTTAAAGTGAATGGTCATTAGTGCATTGTTTTCATTGAGTGTCATGAAAGAGATTTTTTTGCCCTGGGTTTTAAAATAGCCAAATAAATGCTGAATATTGAATAAAAGCTTTACTTTAAGTTCATTAACATATACCATTTATAAATAAATTTTCTGTGTCCTTTCTGTATCAACTTTGCTCATATATATTTTCAATTATTTTTTTATTTACGTGTTGCTCTATATTGAAACTAAATTTTAAACGCAAACAAAACATAACTGCATCATTCCTGAAATAATAAGAGAAAACCTCTGCAGGCTGTAACAGGCACCGTGTGGGAACTTCACTGATCGTACATGAGCCTGACAATAACAGGTTTTATTATGCCCGTGTTATAGATGTGGAAACGGGTTCAGAGAGACTAAGTAACAAGCCAAGCCCCTAGCTGGTATATAGTCTATTAGGATCAAAATTAGGTTTTCCTTACTTCAAAGCTTAAATAAGATTTTTGCATATCATTTTGCAGGGTCCAGAAAAAATTATATATATATCATTTCTCAGGATCTAGAAAATATGTAGAATTAAAATTCACATTATTTAGTTTAGTATTCTTTATTTTACAATGGGATTCATTCATTATCTTTTATCATTGTAATTCTGATTTCATTTCCAAAATAAGCTAATATTCACCGGGACTTTAAGAATACTTTTAAAAGTGGTACATATATCTGCATTTTGGACAGCTTTTCAATTATTTTTTAAAAATTTGATAGATGGACTATTTCCAGTCAAGATGGCGGCGTAGGTAAATGTGGTCTCACCTCCTCCCATCAAAATTACAACTAAACTACAGAACAACCATCATTCAGAAGCACCTGAAATCGAGGTGAATGGAAGTCCTACACCTACGAAATTAAAGCAGCCGCATGGAGACTGGTAGGAGGGGCGGAGGTGGATGGGCTGGTCGCACACCCACGTGTGGCGGATAAAAATCAGGAGGACACCTTGGCTGGGAAGGTGTTCCCTGAGGACTGAGGGGTCCCTGTCCCACACCAGGCACCCAGCTCAGGGTTCCAGTGCCAGGAAGAGAATCCCCATAACTTCTGGCTGGAAAACCAGGGGGAACTGAGGCTGAGGGAGGCTGAGGCTTCTGGAGCCCCAGGCAGCTCCTCTTAAAGGGCCTGTGCACAGACTTACTCGGACTTGCTCCCTCTAGGCTTGGAGGGGAGGCAGCTTGAGGGGCACCAGAGACATACAGGGAAGAACTGAGCTGTTTGTCCTCAGGATGAGGGCCGGAGAGGAGACTTTCTCCTGGACAGACGTGCTGGTGGAGGCTGATGTTCCTTTGGTGAGCCCTTCCCTAGGCTGGCAGATGGCCACCATATCTGGGACTCCAGCAACCTGGCTCACACTGTTTGCCCCACCCTGGTGATTCCCTGAGGCCCTGCCCCACTCAACTTTCGGGCCCACCCAAGTTGTTTCCAAAGCTTTACCATAGGATTGGCCTGTCTTGGATCCTGCTTCAGAGTTTCCTAAAATCTCTCAAACAAGCAGCATCTGGTCTCAGTGAGCCCCATACCTCACGCTAAGTGGCTCCAGGCCTGGCACTAGAAGCAGCCAGCCTTGGTTCACAACTTGGCTTTTCCTGAGTACCTCCAAGCCCAGCACAAAAAGCAGCCATCAGCAGATCACTTTGAAGCTTAAGCCTGGTGGCCCTGGATAGAACACAGGCAATGGCTGACCTTGCCCCAGAGCCAGCACACCCAGTGGACAGCTCCAGACCATGTCAAAGTACCACTACCCAACCACCTCCACAAGCAACACACTCAATAAGTGGACTCAGTGGGTACCAGAGCCCTGCTGAAGTAAGACTTGCTCTCTGTGGTGGGCCCCTACATAGCTGATCCTCCAAGGGAGTCAGAGGCCAGTGGTCAGTGGACACAGCCAGTCCTTGTAGCTGATCAGCCTGAGAAAATCCCTCCCACTGATGTGCCAACAGCAATCAAGACTCAATTACAACAGAAGGGTGTAGAGTCCACACTAGGGATACAGCTCAAGGACCCAGCTGGGGCGATTAGGGAAGCTGTGCCACTGCATCCTACAGGACACCTACAACAATAGGCCACCCTACGAAGCCTAGGAGACATAGCAACTCTACCTAATACATAGTAACAATCACAGGGAAGCAGCCAAAATGAGGGGACAAAGAAACATGTCCCAAATGAAAGAAAAGAACAAAACTCCAGGAAAAGAATGAAACAAAATGGAGATAAGCAATCAATCAGATGCAGAGTTCAGAAAACAGGTTATAAGGTTGCTAAAGGAACTTGGTGAGACATTCAAGGAACTTAGTGAGAACTTCAAGGAACTTAAGGAGACCTCCAAGGAACTTAGTGAGAACATCAACATCTAAAAGGACCAGTCAGAAACGAAGGATGCACTAACTGAAATAAAGAATAATTTACAGGGAATCAATAATAGAGAAGGTAAAGCCAAGAAGCAAACCATCGATTTGGAATATAAGGAAGCAAAAAACACCCAATCAGAACAGCAAAAAGAAAAAAGAATTTTAAAAAATGAGGATAGTGTTAGGAGCCTCTGGGACAACTTCAGGCATGCCAACATTCTCATCATAAGGGTGCCAGAAGGAGAAGAGCGAGAACAAGAAATTGAAAACCTATTTGAAACAATAATGACAGAAAACTTCCCTAACTTGGTGAAGGAAACAGACATACAAGTGCAGGAAGCACAAAGAGTCCCAAACAAGATGAACCCAAAGAGGACCACACCAAGACACATTGTCATTAAAATGCCAAAGGTTAAAGACAAAGAGAGAATCTTAAAATCAGCAAGAGAAAAGCAGTCTGTAACCTACAAAGGAGCTCCCATAAGACTGTCAGCTGATTTCTCAAAAGAAACTTTGCAGGCCAGAAGGGAGTGGCAAGAGATATTCAAGGTGATTAAAACCAATGACCTACAACCAAGACTACTATATCTTGCAAAAGCTATCATTTAAAATTGATGGACATATCAAGAGTTTCCCAGACAAGAAAAAGCTGAAGGAGTTCATCACCACCAAACCAGTATTACATGAAATGTTGAAGGGTCTTCTTGAAGGAGAACAAAAATATGAACAATAAAATGGCAATTAATACTTACCTATCAACAATTGAATCTACAAACAAAATGAGCAAGCAGAACAGAAACAGACTTATAGATACTGAGAACTTTTTGTTGCTTGTCAGATGGGTGGGGGCTGGGGGAATGGGTGAAAAAGATGAAGGAATTAAGAAGTACAAATTGGTTGTTAGACTGATGAACCTCAAAGGGAATGGGGGAGGGTGGGCAGGATGAGATAAACCAAAGAACTTGTATGCATATATGCATAAACAATGGACACCGACAATAGTGTGGGGAAGGCTGGAGGGGGGTGGGATTGGGGAGAAGGAGGTTAATGGGGAAAAAGGGGGGGACATCTGTAATGCATTCAACAATAAAGATGAGTTAAAATTTTTTTTTGATAGATGAAGTAAGGGCAAGTGAACTCTTCCAGTAATCCTCAAATCTTAGCTTTAGCAAGGATTTTTCCTGAAATGTTTTTATTGCTATGAAGATGTGAAACTATTTGAATGATACTAATTAGATCCCTCAGCCTTTTCCCTACCCAGGATCAGCTACCTGCAAACAACAAGGAAGCAACTCATGTCCCAGATAGTGAGAGGATTTCTTCCCTCCTAACTGCTTGGGCCTTTGAAATGCCTAGACTGCCAAGAAGGCATGTACTGGGTTCCAGTCAAGGTAGTGGCACAGGTACACCAGTACTAGAATCCTCCCACAAACACATCAAAATTAAACTAAACTATGCAACAACCATCATTCAGAACAGCCTGAAATCTAGCTGAACACAAGTCTTATAACTAAAAATATAAAGAAGCCACATAGAGACAGGGAGGAGGGGCAGAGATGCAGAACAGGCTCATCTCCACACCTATGTGTTGTGGTTAAAAATCCAGAGGAGTATCTCATCTGCAGAGTTTCTCCCCTGAAGATCAAGGAGACCAGCCCCACACCAGAACCCCAGCCCAGGGTTCCAGTGTCCGGAAGAGAAGTCCCTATAACTTCTGACTGTAAACACCAGCATGGATTGAGGCTGAGGGAGGCTGAGGCTTCTAGAGTCCCAGGCAGCTCCTCTTAAAGGACCCGCACACAAACTTACTTGGACTCACTTACTTTTAGCTTCAGCACTGCAGCGGCAGCTCAAAAGGCACCAGGGACATACAAGGAGGAATTGAATTTTCTGGCATCAGGATGAGGGCTGGAGGGGCAGCTTTATTCCAGACAGAAGTGCTGGCAGAGGCCAGTATTCCTTTGCTGAGCCTTCCTCTGACAGAACAGGCAGGTGGGCACCATATCTGAGTTTCCATCAACCTGGCTCATACTGTTTGCCTGCCTTGGTAATTCCGTGAGACCCTGCCCCACCCAGCTTACAGGCCCACACAAGCTGTTTCCAGTGACTTTTCCATACAGACGGCCTGTCTTGGCTCATGCTTCAGAGTTTCCTAAAATCTCTCCAACAAGCAACATCTGGCTTCGGCAATCCCTATACCTCTCGCTAAGTGGCCCCAGGCCTGGCACTGGCAGAAACCAGCTTTGGTCCTCCAAGATGAGCACAAGTAGAAGCCATCTGCAGATCGCTTTGTAGCTTATGCTGGGTGGCCCCATGCAGGACATAGGTGTTGGCTGACATTGGCCTGCATTCCCCAGGAGGTCCCAGAGCCACTGCCACAAGTGGCCCACTCAGGGGTTGGACTCAGAGGAAACCAGAGCCCCATTGAAGTGAGTCCTGCTCTGTGGGGTGGGCCCTGATGCAGCTGATCCTCCATGGTGGTTGTAGCCAGTCCTTGCAGCTGATCAGTCTGGGGATAGATTCCTCCCATGAACCTCCCAAACAGCAATCAAAGCTCAACTGCAAGAGGAGGGTGTACACAGCTCACACAAGGGGCACACCTAGAGTTCCCAGCTTGGGTGATTAGGGAGTGTATGCCACTGGACCCTACAGAACATATACTACATTAGGTCACTCTACCAAGCACAGGAGACATAGCAGCTCTACATAATTCATAGAAACAAACACAGGGAGGCTGCCAAAATGAGAAGACAAAGAAACATGCCCCAAATGAAAGAACAGAACAAAACTCCAGAAAAAGAACTAAATAAAATGGAGACAAGCAATCTATCAGATGCAGAGTTCAAAACACTGGTTATAAGGATGCTCAATGAACTTAGGGGAAGAATAGATGAAATTAGGGAGGACTACAGCAAAGAGACAGAAAACATAAAAGTGGAACTAGAAAACACAAAAGAACTAGTCAGAAATGAAGAATACATTAACTGAAAAAAAGAATACATTACAGGGAATCAACAGTAGAGTAGATGAAACAGAGGATCAAATCAGAGATTTGGAGATAAGGAAGCAAAAATACCCAATCAGAACAGCAAAAAGGAAAAAAGGATCCAAAATAATGAGAATATTATAAGGAGCCTCTGGGACAACTTCAAGTATATCAACATTTACATCATGGGGATGCCAGAAGGAGAAGAGAGACAGCAAGGACCTGAAAACCTATTTGAAAAAATAATGACAAAAACTTCCCTAACCTGGTGAAGGAAATAGATGTACAAGTCCAGGAAGCAAAGAGAGACCTACACGAGATGAACCCAAAGAGGCCCACAGCAAGACACACCATAATTAAAACACCAAAGGTTAACAACAAAGAGAGAATCTTAAAAGCAGCAAGAGAAAAGTAGATATGAGGGAGTTCCCATAAGACTGTCAGCTGATTCTCAACAGAAACTTTGTGGGCCAGAAGAAATTGGCAAGAAATATTCAAAGTGATGAAAAGCAAGGACCTACAACCAAAATTACACTACTCAGCAAAGCTATCATTTACAATCAAAGGACAGAAAAAGAGTTTCCTAGACAAGAAAAAGCGAAAGGAGTTCCTCACCACCAAACCACTAATACAAGAAATGTTAAAGAAATGTTTTCTTTAAGATGAGAGGGGGGTTGGGGGATTGAAAAAGGTGAAGGGGTTAAGAAGTACAAATTGTTAGTTACAGAGTAGTCATGGGGATGTAAAGTACAGCATAGGGAATATAGTCAATAATATTGTAGTATGTATTGTGTCAGATGGGTACATATTTATTGGGGTGATAACTTAGTAAGTCATACAATGTCTAGTCACTGGGTTGTACACTTGAAATCAATATAATATTGTATGAAAACTGCAATTGAAAAATAAAAAAGAATTTAAAGTAAAAAAAAAAGGTATGTACTCTAGTTTGGTTAAAGTTGAGTCACTTTTTAGTAGTTGTATTTGAATCAACACCTAAAGACATAGACTAGAAGAGGAAAACAAGAACCAGGAGACTGCTGAGGGAGATAACTTTTGGGAGCTCAGGGCAGGGCCCTGTTAAGAGGGAGCAACAAAGTAGATAGGAATAAGACATAAAGAGATAGAGTCATGCACCTCTTTGGTAAGAAAAGCAGAGAGTCTATTTGTGTTCCAAGTCCTGATGAACAGATGAGCACACAGATAATAGGAGCAAGGAATTAAAAAATAAAAACATGACTGACTTCTCATTTAATATGAAAATTAAACACACAGTAAATACTCATAAGCGTAAAACAAAAAATAAAGAACATGCCCTCTACACTATGACCCAGCAATTCTACTCTGATATATAAACCCAACAGAAATACACATGCATGTTCACATAACAGACATGTGCTAGAATGTTCACGGAAGCACGATCTATAATAGCCTTACACTGAAAATACACATACCCTTCAACAATAGAATGGATACACTGGGACATAGTTATATATTGGAATATTATAACGTACTCAGAAGGAATAATCTACACCTAATCATGACATGTGGAATAACACAAGCTACTGTTGAGTGAAAGAAGCAAATAGAGAACAGTATAAACTCTATGGTTCGTGTATGTAAAGTTCAAAGCCAGGCAAAACTCCTACTCAGGTCACTAAGGCAAGAGAAATAAATAAAAGACACAAATATCAAAAAGGAAGAGGTAAAATTGTCTGTAGTCACAAATGACATAATTATATAAATAATAAATCCTAAGGAATTTATAAAACAACTATACAACTAATAAGTGAATTTAGCCAAGTCACAGGATACAAGCCAATATACACGATTCTATTTTGTTTTTATACACTAGCATCAAATAATTTGAAAATTAAAAAATCTATTATAATAGGATCACAAGCAAAATACTTAGGGAATACATTTGACTTTTGTTATATAGCTACACTAAAAACTAGAAAAGACTGCTTAGAACAATTAAAGGAGGAAAAAAATATATATATATATAAACACAAACACACACACACCACACTCATGGATTAGAAGGCTTAATATTGTGTCAAATTTTGTACCAAATTAATCTATAAATCCTTTCTCACTGGGATGTGTATTTCCACCCAAATAAATAAAGAGAAAGACATGAATAGCAGGAAACAAAGAATCTCATACAGAAGAGGAGAAAAAGAAATCCAGAGAACAAAGAGAACAACCAATCCTGGTTTCAGCAAGGGGATGGAGAGTCTCCAATGAATGACTCCCAGAAAAAAACAAAGCTGATCTAAGATAAATTCATCTATGTGTTTGTAAATATTGAAAGGACTTCACAATTCCAGTGGAAAAGTCTTTTAAGAACCAGAGACTGGAATATGAAAACCTAAGCCAATGCCAAAAAATGGCAATTAATAATCCTTGGGCCCTGGCCGGTTTGGCTCAGTGGTTAGACCTTCGGCCTGCGGTCCAGAGAGACCCGGGTTCGGTTCCCGCTAAGGTCAAGTACTTCGGTTGCAGTTTGTCTCCAGCCCTGGTTGGTCGTGCAGGTGGCGGCCACTCGATGTGTCCCTTTCATGTCGATGTTTCTCTCTCTCTCTCTTCCTCTCTCTCCCTCCGACTCTATCTGAACAAAAAATGAAAAAATGTCCTCGGGTGAGGATAAAAAAAAATAATAATAATAATAATCCTTGGAAAAAGAGAAGTTATTCCAGAAATGCAATTCTAGAATTCTACTAGACTCAGCTGTGAAAAGTATTTACTTCATCTTATCATTATAATTAATTAATTAATCTAACTAATTAATTTATAACAATGAAAAAAGTAGGGAGAAGGGAAAGTGTGGAGAGACAGGTGGTATAGAAACACTAAACCCTTATCTTCTATAGTAGGAAGACCATTTATAACATCTAAAAGTGATAAATCTAGATATAAACAGATAAGTATATTTTGTAAAGACAAGAATGAAAAATGTAGAAGTTAGAGCTAAAAACATGGAAAGTGGTTTGCAGGGCAAAGATCTGGAGGTGGGTAGGGAGGGGAGTACATTTCATAAATTTTATCTCTATACTTGATTTACTTTATATTACTTTGATTAAAAACTTTTCAAAAATATGTATTTTTAAACTGGTTGGATCACTTTCTTTTATTTTTACTAAAGACATTAAGATAATACATTGAGAGATAGAGATAGAGACAGAGACAGAGAGAGAGATGAGAGAGAGAGAGAGAGAGGGACCTCAAAAGATCATTTACAAACTAAAAACTCAGCACCCAGTGATTTACCACCATAGTCTTGAAAAGAACTTACTGAAAAGCTTTGGTTGATGGAAGAAAAATAAGGACTAACGATAAGCATCAATGAGCCTTCAGAGAAATATTTTGAAGTATATACTGTAAGGAGTTTAACATTGTACAGTGATATTAAAATTTAAGATTTTTAATTTGTTTCATTAAAATATAACATACACATTAAAATGAAGAACTCACGCCCTGGCCTGTTTGGCTCAGTGGTTAGAGCATCGGCCCACGGACCAAAGAGTCCCAGGTTCAATTCCAGCCAAGGGCACGTACCTCTGTTGCAGTTTGTCTCCGGCCCTGGTTAGGGTTGTGCAGGTGGCAACCAATCAATGTGTATCTTTCACATTGATGCTTCTCTCTCTCTATCCCTCCCTCCCACTCTGTCTGCAGATAAATGTAAAAATATCCTTGGGTGAGGATTAAAAAAATAAAATGAAGAACTCACAAGTACACACCTTGATGAATAATCATGTGAATATTTCCTCGTTGCTATCACTAAGAAAACAGCTAGAACATTACCAGAACCCTGGAAACTCCTATGATGCCAGTGATGATAATTAAGTTAATATGACAATACCTGAGCCCTGGCCGATTCGGCTCAGCAGTTAGAGTGTTGGCCCTCGGACCAGAGAGTCCCGGGTTCGGTTCCCACTAAGGGCACGTACCTCGGTTGCAGTTTGTACCCAGGCCCCGGTTGGGGTCGTGTAGGTGGCAACCACTCGATGTGTCTCTCTCACATCGATGTTTCTCTCTCTCTCTCTTCCTCCCTCTCTCCCTCTCGCTCTATCTGAAGATAAATGCAAAAATGTCCTCAGGTGGGGATAAAAAAACCCCACAAATAAACAATACCAGAGCTCCTCTCCCCTCGGCTTTCTCTGTATAGTGAACACAGACACATTCAACTTCTAGTCTAAACTATATTAGGCACAGGCTTATATTTTCCTCAATTGTTTATTCAGTGTATGTTTTCTTCTAAATAAGCCCATACATTCCTCCTCAACCACAACAGTGGCAGCCAGAAAAATGCTCACAGATGCACTTTTACACGTGGTCTGTTGTGGTGTTAGCCTCACTTAGCAGTTGGTTCCATGAATGATGAGATCCCATTTGGTTCATTTCTATGATACCTACTGAGGGTCATTCGGTAGGAACAAAGTAAATGTTGTGATTTCCTGAGTGAGGAATTAGTCACACAGTTTAATATCAATTGCCCAGAATAATAAAAATTTAATAATACTACCATTTGTATTTACATGGTATACAACACATACACTGACACACACGGTGATTCCCACAGGTACCTTCTGGTTCTGGTGGCCACAAAAGCTTGATTACATACATTTAAAAATATGAAAAAACACAGATTTGACAGGCTACCAAGTAAATAGCGAATACGCTTCAATAAAGTGAATTTCTCTATAAGAATGTTGAATGAGGGGACAGTAGAATAGCAGCTGTTAAATATTTGAGTCGGAGGAACCCTTTGCACTCTGAAAAATTACTGAGGACCCAAAAGAGCTTAAGTTTATGTGGGTTATATCTATAGACATTTACCACATGCAAATGTAAACAGTTTTTAAAAGATTTATCAGAATCAAAAAAATGGCAGCAGAGTGAATGGAAGCTAAATAGACGATCTCCCAGGACCAAATTGGAATTATAACTAAAATAAAGAAAAATCATCAGAAAAAAGCAACAGAAAAGCAGCTGGAGAGGACCATATAACCAGGGAAACTGGTAGGTCTGTGGAGGCGTGAGAGGGTGGCGGGCTAGGAGCCCACGGACAGCAGTGGTCTTAGTTGTGAGCAGCGCCCTCGGGGTTAAAATCCCAAGCTGGCTCCACAGTGCAGAGGGCAAGGACAGACCATTAAATAAGCCTCAGGCACTGACCTTGGGCTCTGGCAGAGGGAGGGTGGACTGGACTGAAACTCTGTGGGGACACCCGGGATTTGGAGGGTGCTCAGAGTTTATGCTGAGACAGGATGGTGGCCAGCTTGCTCCTTCCGGGAGCTGTGGGGAGAAGCAAGAGCCCTTCCCTCAGGGTTTCAACCCCACACAGGTGAGCTAGAGAAATGCAAATTGAGGCTCATTAACAACCAGAATCTGCCCCACTCTCTGGAAATGCTCTCAGGCTGAACACCTGCGGGAGTTTTTCATTCAACTGAGAACCCAAGGCTCTTCAAGTAACTGAGACTAATAGCATTCAGGCAAAAAGCTAGAGGATAACTGAACCTTTCCTGGGCTTTCAAATCTACCCAGGAAAGTAAGACTTGACAGTAGTGTTTAATGTGTGTCCTCCCATGCTCATCCAAACCCAGTACAGGGAGCCACAAACAGCAGAACACCAACACCCACAGGGAAAATTTGGCAGGCTCCAAAACTCAACGAGATAGCCAAAATGGTGAAACAAAGAAATGAATCCCAAATGAAAGAACAAGAGAACTCTACCAAAGATGAGATAAATGAAATGCAGTTAAGCAAGTTATCAAAGGTAGAGTTCAGAGCCATGATCTTGAGGAAGCTCAACAGCATGAGTAAGGACATCAACACCATGAGTAATGATATAGAAACATTGAAAACCAACCAAGTGGAAATGAAGAATGACATAGCAGAAATAAAGAACACATTGGAAGGACTAACCAGCAGAGTAGAGGAATCTGAGGACTGGATCAGTGAATTAGAAGACAGGGTAGAAAAAAATCAACCAATCAGAAAACCAAAAGGAAAAACCAGGAAGACAGCTTAAGAGAACTGTGGGACAACTGGAAACGTAATAACATTCACATCATAGGAGTCCCTGAAGAAGAAGAAAATGAGCAAGGGTTAGAGAATATATTTGAAGAAATAGTGACAGAAAAATTTCCTAACTTGGTGAAGGAAGAAGGCATTCAAGTTCAAGAAGCACAGAGAGCCCCAAGTAAGAAGAACCCAAACAGGCCCACACCAAGACACATAGTAATTAAAATGCCAAAAATTAAAGACAAAGAGAGAATCCTAAAGGCAGCAAGAGCTAAGCAACAGGTTACCTACAAAGGAACCCCCATAAGGCTATCAGCTGACTTCTCAACAGAAACACTATAGGCCAGAAGGGAATGGCCTGAAGTAATAAAGGTTATGAAAAACAAGGATCTGAATCCAAGACTACTCTATTCAGCAAGGCTATTATTCAAAATAGAAGGTCAAATAAAGAGCTTACCAGACAAAAAAAAAGGCTAAGGGAATATATTAGCACCAAACCAGCACTGCAAGAAATGTTAAAAGGACTGCTGTAATTAGTAGAAGAAATAGGAAGAAAAACAGAACCACACTCAACAAAAATGGCAATAAAAAAGTACATATCATTAATCACCTTAAATATAAATGGATTGAATGCTTCAATAAAAAGACACAGAGTAGCTGACTGGATTAGAAAGCATGACTCACATATATGTTGTTTACAAGAGACTCACCTCACAACAAAAGACTCACATAGGTTGAAAGTGAAGGGATGGAAAAAAATCTTCCAAGCAAATGGAAAGGGAAAAAAAAGCTGGGGTAGCAATATTCATATCTGATAAAATAGATTTCAAAATGAAGGCCATAACTAGAGACAAAGAAGGCCACTACATAATATTGAAAGGATCTATCCAACAGGAAGATATAACCTTGGTAAACATATATGCACCCAATATAGGAGAACCAAAATATATTAAAAATCTTCTGGAGGATTTCAAAGGAGAAATCGAGAGCAATACAATCATAGCAAGAGACTTCAACACCCCGTTGACATCACGGGATAGATCATTAGACCAGCGATTCTCAAACTGTGGGTCGCGACCTCTTTGGGGGTTGAACGACCCTTTCACAGGGGTCGCCTAAGACATAACAGTACAAAATTACAGTTATGAAGTAGTAAAAAAAATAATTTTATGGTTGAGGGTCACCACAACATGAGGAACTGTATTAAAGGGTTGCGGCATTAGGAAGGTTGAGAACCACTGATTCCAGACAAAAAATTAACAAGGAAACAGAGACTCTAAATGAAACACTAGATCAAATGGATTTAATAGATATCTAAAAAGAATTACACCCCAAAACTACAGAATTCTCATTCTTCTCAAGTGCACATGGGGCATTCTAAAAGATAGACCACATGTTAGGACACAAACGAAGTCTCTACAAGTTCAAGAAGATTGAAATGATATCAAGCATCTTCTCAGATCACAATGGCATGAAACTAGAAATTAACTGCAACAAGAATATGCAAAGACATTTGAAAACATGGAGGCTAAATAGCATGTTATTGAACAATGAATGGGTTACCACGGAGATCAAGGAAGAAATTAAAAACTTCCTGGAAACCAATGAAAATGAACACACAACAACACAAAATCTATGGGATGCAGCAAAAGCAGTTCTGAGAGAGAAGTTCATAGCACTACAGGCCCACCTCAAGAAACAAGAAAAATTTCTAATAAACTATCTAACCTCACAATTTAAAGAACTAGAAAGCACACAAAAAGAAAACCCCAGAACAAGTAGAAGGAAGGAAATAGTAAAGATCAGAGCAGAAATAAACGACATGGAGACCAAAAAAAAAACAATTCAAAGGATCAAAGAAACAAAGAGCTGGTTTTTCGAAAGATAAACAAGATTGATGGACCCTTAGCTAGACTCACCAAGAAACAAAGAGAGAGAACCCAAGTACACAAAATCAGAAATGAAAAAGGAGAAGTAACAACTGACACCACAGAAATACAAAGGATTGTTAATAAATACTATGAACAATTATATGGCAACAAATTGGACAATCTAAGCAAAATGGACAAATTTCTAGAAACAGATAGTCTCTCAAAACTGGACTGGGAAAAAATAGAAAACTTGAACAGACCAATAACAACAAAGGAAATTGAAGATTTAATCAAGACTCTCCCAGCAAACAAAAGCCCAGGTCCGGAAGGCTTCACGGGGGAGTTTTACCGAACACTCAAAGAAGAACTAACACCCATTCTCCTCAAACTATTTCAAAAAATTCAAGAAGGATGACTTCCAAACTCGTTTTATGAGGCCAGCATAATTCTAATTCCAAAACCAGAAAAAGACACTACAAAGAAAGAAAACTACAGGACAATATCCCTGATGAAAATAGATTCCAAAATCCTTAACAAAATACTAGCAAATCGGATCCAGCAATACATCAAAAAAATTATTCACCATAATCAAACGGGATTCATCCCAGGGATGCAAGGCTGGTTCAATATTTGCAAATCAATAAATGTGATACACCACATAAACAAAATGAAAGATAAAAACCACATGATCATATCAATAGACGCTGAAAAAGCATTCAACAAAATCCAGCACCCATTTCTGATAAAAACGTTCAGCAATGTGTGAATAGAGGGGTCATATCTCAACATGATAAAGGCCATATATTAAAGACCTACAGCCAACATCATACTCAATGGGCAAAAAGTAAAAACATTTCCCTTAAGAACAGGAACAAGGCAGAGATTCCCACTTTCGCCACTCTTATTTAACATTGTACTGGAAGTGCTAGCCACAGCAATCAGACGTGAAGAAAAAATAAAAGGGATCCAAACTGGAAAGGAGGAAGTGAAACTGTCATTATTTGCAAATGACATGATATTATACATAGAAAACCCTAAAGACTCCATCAAAAATCTACTAGACTTCATAAATTAATTTGGCAAAGTAGCAGCATACAAAATTAACGTCAAGAAATCGATGGAATTCTTATACACCAATGATGAACTCACAGAAAGAGAAACTAGAAAAACAATCCCATTTACCATTGCGGCAAAAAAATTAAGATACCTGGGAATAAACTTAACCAAAAAAGTAAAGGACCTATTTGCAGAAAACTACAGGACCTTGAAAAAAGAAATAGAGGAAGATATTAAAAAGTGGAAGCACATACCTTGTTCATGGATTGGAAGAATTAACATCATTAAAATGTCCATATTACCCAAAGCAATCTATAGATTCAATGCAATCCCCATGAAAATACCAATGACATATTTCAGAGAACTAGAACAAACACTTCAAAAGTTCATATGGAACCAAAAAAGACCCCGAATAGCCATAGCAATCTTGAAAAAAGAAGGACAAAGTAGGCATGATCACAATACCAGATATCAGGTTATACGACAAAGCTACTGTAATCAAAACAGCCTGGTACTGGCACAAGAACAGGCACATAGATCAATGGGATAGAACAGAGAACCCAGAAATTAACCCAAAACATTATGTTCAATTAATATTCGACAAAGGTGGCAAGAGCATACAATGGAGCAAAGACAGCCTCTTTAATAAATGGTGTTGGGAAAATTGAACAGCTACATGCAAAAAAATGAAACTAGACCATCAACTTACACCATACACAAGAATAAACTCAAGATGGATAAAAGACTGAACTGTGACTCGTGAATCCATAAAAATCCTAGAAGAAAATGTAGGCAACAAAATTTCAGACATCATACGCAGCAGAATTTTCACTGCTACATCACCTCAGGTAACAGAAACAAAGGAAAAAATGAACACATGGGACTACATCAAACTAAAAAGCTTCTGCACAGCAAAGGAAACAACCATCAAATTGGAAAGGCAACCCACTGTATGGGAGAAAATAATTGCCAATGATACATCACATATGGGGTTAATTTCCAAAATATATAGAGTGCTCATACAACTCAACAAAAGGAAGAGAAAGAACCCAATTAAAAAATGGGCAGAGGACCTAAATAGATACCTCTCCAAACAGGACATACAAATGGCCAAGAGACATATGAAGAAATGCTCAACATCACTAATCATCAGAGAGATGCAAATTAAAACAACAATGAGGTATCACCTCACACCTGTCAGAATGGTCGCCATCAACAATGCATCAAACAACAAGTGTTGGCGAGGGTGTGGAGAAAAGGGGACTCCAGTATACTGCTGGTGGGAATGCAGACTGGTGCAGCCACTATGGAAAATACTATGGTGTTACCTCAAAAAATTAAAAATTGAATTGCCATTTGACCCAGTGATGCCACTTCTAGGAATAAACCCTAAGAAACCTGAAACACCAATCAGAAAGAATATATGTACCCCCATGTTCATAGCAGCACTATTTACAGTAGCTAAGATCTGGAAACAGCCCAAGTGTCCATCAGTAAATGAGTGGATAAAAAAGCAGTGGTACATATACACAATGGAGTACTATGCAGCTGTAAGAAAGAAAGATCTCTTACCCTTTGAGACAACATGGAGGGACCTGGAAAGTATTATCCTAAGGGAAACAAGCCAAGCAAAGAAAGACAAATATCACATGATCTCACTTTTTTGTGGAATATAATGAACATAACAGTCTGAGGAACAGGGTAGTTTCAGAGACGTTGAAGTAGGGTACAGACTGACAATCCTCAGAAGAGGGGGTGGGGGGGAGAGATAAACCACAGAACTTATATGCATGTATGCATAACCAATGGACATGGACAACAGAGCTGGGGACGGAGCGGGGAGGGATGGGGAGGAGGGTGTCAATGAGGGGAAAAGGAGAAACATCTGTAACAGAAATAAATAAATTTAAAAAATTAAAAAATATTTATCTATTAATTCATTAAGAATAACAATAGACCTATGTTCACAAAGGTAAAACATTTTTATGAAAAAGTAAAATATTCCAAAACAAAAATAAATGTCATAAGAAGAGCAGCACTGCTTTAACATTTTGCAAATATTTTTAACATCTAGCTTGAAAGCAGACTTCTCACATCTGCTTCTGCATTCAACCTGTTGTGATAGCAGGCCTTGTGGTCTGCAGGAATCCACTGTGCTCTCATGTAAGAATGTGAGAGAAAAAGGCAAACAATACCTTAATGTTATTACAAAGATAATTCTGACATCGCAGATTCCTTGAAAGGGTTTGAGGAGCACCCGGGATCCCAGGGCCACACTTTGAGAATTCTGCCCAGAAGATACAGAAATAGAAATGGGAGAATGTTCTGTAAATTTTGCTGGCATCATCTTCCTGATGGAGGAATCTCAAGAGAAAGATTTAATATACATGCTAATAGCATGTTAATTTTTTTACAAGAGCAGTTTAGCCTAAATAAGACCTTTCTAGAAACAGCAAGAGTCCAATCAGCACTACCATCCATCTACGTGATGAGTCCCAATACAGTTTAAAGGTTAGAAACATCACTATTTTATCCTTAAAGGAGATTGCCTTTGTAACACTATCAGGGATTATCACACAGTACAGGTGCTTGTCAAATCTTTCTTATTCAATTCAAGAAAACTTCAATGGTTTTAACCATTACATAGTTTTTAAGGGAAAAAAAAATATTATGAAAATTTGTGACCTGCCTACATATTGTATTTTTTTGGCATTCAATAAGAAAGTGTGAATGAACCAACATAAAAGGGTCATCTCTAAAGTGGCAGCATGTTAGCCTTTGATTTGGAAAAACAGAGTAAAATATAAAGAAACCAGAAACATCAACTGCAGCGTTGACCTGACCCGGCACCGAGTGAAGAGATGTGCCCAATTCAAAGAGCCGCGTGGCAACATGTGATGCAAACACAGACACTCTCAGAGCAGTCTGGACCACAGGAAAGACAAGCCCCAGCCCTGGTCCTGCAGCCTAGCCCTCCACATTTACATGACGGAAAATTACTTAAGTCTAGTTATTTGATTCATAGTGGCTAGGTGGTGAAGGAGCAAAATTTGTAAAAACAGCAAATACAAGTTTCTCTTTGGCACCATACTCTGTGATTGTTTTAAATCATTTATTCGGGAAAGGAATATATATAATGTCATGGAGCAAATCCCCCATAAGGGTTCCAAGAGCAGTCAGCTAAGTCCCACTACAGCAAGGGCCCCCCAAGTTTGAGCTATTTTATGTTCTAGGTTTCTAAAATATTTCCTTTGAAAAGAAGGTTTCAAGGCTAAAAACATAAAAGGATTCTTTTTTTTTTGAGGTTCAATACTTTCTACCTCCCTAATTATTCAAGTCCTTGGGATTCCACGTGTGTTCATTTTATGTCAGGAGGAGTTTTTGAAAGTGAAATTGTATTTTTTTTTTTTTTACTATGAAAGGGTTCTTATTCTTTATTAAAATTAAGGAAGTGATGGAATTGTTGATAAAATTCTCAGGATTTCTGGGCTCAAATTATCAACTCAAAGTATTAAAATAAATGGGTCTTTCTTTCTTCCTTTTTTTAATGGTAATCTCATTTGCCTGGTGGTTTTGTGGTCCCTTAGCAAACTATATCTTAACCCCCATGGTTCCAACATATGTGTGAAACCAACTGGGACCAGCATCTTTTTCATGCAAATTCGGGGTTCTTAAAAACAGCTTTGTGTAAAAAATAAAGAATCCTTGACTTGCATGCTACCCAAGGAAAATTAAGCACATTCACATACACATACACGCTTGCTCCCACTGGAAGGCCTTCGCGCATCGGCCAGAAACGGACAAGTGCGGCCGCATCACTGCTTTGTTCCGGTGTCAGCAGAGCGGCAGCCCCTTGCCGGGGGACGCTGGCCTCACGGCCACGGAGCAAACGCCCCGGACGTCTCCCTGAGAGCCGTGCACCCTCGTCACAGAACAGGAACAGAGAAGGACATAAAGAACATACACACTATGAACACAAAAGAGTCCCCATACTTCTCTTTCATTTAAAATCACGGAGTTTTGTCTCCAAGAAAAATAAAACAGAGCTACTTTGCTTATTAAATTTTATACCCAGATGGCGAACTAATCCCAGGTTTCTGAAGTCCTACGATACAGACCCAGACAATCTCAACTGAAGAGGATCATACACAACCACAAAAGTGTTGATGAGAACCTAGTCTTCAGAACACCGCTGATCCATCTGCAAGTCAAGCCCATGGAGAGACTGCCCTCAATGAAGCCAACGGGATGTTGGCATTTGTAAAATCCAGAAAAGACCTGAAACGTTTGCATGTTTAGAAAAATGTTCCCAGAGAGAAAGCAACTTGCGAAGGGGGAATATATTCAGTTTGTGAAGTGTGGAGACCTCAAAAACTTCAGGGGCACTGCAGAGCCATCTGTTACATGAATGTGGAAGGCAGGCCTGTCTGGAGACAAATCGATGTTCTGTGGCCGCTCCAGGAGGCCAGCACCCATCCTGAATGGGTGAGAATAAAACCCCTGTGCGGCCGAGCTGTCGATGTAACAAATACTCTGCAGGTCCCACAGGAACTGCCAGCTAATCTGTGCAATTCCTACTCGCTTTTCTAAAAAATTGAGTATAACACGCTCATGTATGTATTTTAAAGAAATGTCTTGGACCTCTTATAAACCTAAAGTCAGTGTCCTTTATTGTAATAAAGATATGTGGTATTAAACAACAACAACAACAAAATCGGGCACAGAATCCTATAATGACCCCAAAACTGTGACTTCATGTTAGTTCTGGTTGTTAAGTTAAGCTCCTATATTCTAAAATATTTAAAACTCTGTTATTTTAATTTTTCCATAATATTCTGCTACCTGTGACTATATAATGCAAAGATGATGAAAACTTGAATTCATTCAGCAAATATTTAACGTGAATTTACTCTAGGTCTGGCCCGGTTCTAGACACTGGGATATAAAGGTGCAGGAGACGTTTCCTAACTCAAAGAGCTCAGGGTCTCACACGAGAGCCCACCCAGGCAGGCCAGCCTCGAAGATGCAACCAGCACAATAGCACAGGCGCTGGCTATGCAAAGCTGTATTAAAAGCTGGGTTTAGCCCGGCCGGTGTGGCTCAGTGGTTGAGTCTCAACCCATGCACCAAGAGGTCGCAGGTTTGATTCCCGATCAGGGCACATGCCCAAGTTGTGGGCCCGATCCCCAGTGGGGGCATGCAGGAGGCAGCCAATCGATATTCTCTCTCATCTCTCTCTCCCTCTCCCTTCCTCTCTCTCTAAAAGCAATAAAGAAAAAAAAAAGTAAAAAAAAAAAAAAAAAAAAAGCTGGGTTTAAAAATGAATATTACATTAAAATTTCTATCAAAAAAAAAAATTTAACTTCCTTTAAAGGGAAAGGTGCGTGATGCTATTTCTAAGAAAGTTATTTTTAAAATTTCATACTTTTTAGCAAAAGGTTATACAGGAAAACAAGTCTGTTCCCACAAATGTTTTAATTGTAAAGAATCTCTATAACATGTTTTGACTGTGTTAGTCCCTAGATTCCTTAAATCCTTTGAACGTGATGGTATTGGACTTCAGTCCAGCTGTAGCTTCTGCACCTTTGGGTCACGACTTGGTCCAGGTCACTTCTTTCAGAGATACTCTACTGACTTCTTCAGCCTTTTCCATTCCTATAGCTCATATTGCAAAATATAGTAATGGTTACTATTTATACAATGGTTACTATGTCAAGCACTATTCTAAATACTGTACATGCAATATTTAAACCTCAAACAATCCCATGAGGAAGATACACATTATAATCAACTCCAGGATATACAGACAACAGTGATTCTCTTTTTGGATTCAGAACCTCTTTAGACTGAAAGATATCACTGTGGACTCCAACGTGCTTTTGTTTATGTGGGTTATATCCACTGATGTTTACTGTATTTAACATTAAAATGGAGACTTTAAAATATACCTTAATATATTTTAAGTAACAATAATAATTCCATTACAGGTTAACATAAATAATATATAATTATGAAATACGTGTAACATAGATTTGAAAACAAAAATTAGTAAACTAAGTGGCACGGTTTTATACTTTTGTAAAAGTCTGGCTAACAAAAACAACATCTGGATTCTCATATCTGCTTCTGTATTTAGTATGTCGCAATGTCACATGTTAAGTAGCCTCTGTATGCCCAGGAGAGAATGAGAGTGAAAAAGGCAAATCATGTCTTATATTCTTATAAAAACAGTTTTGACCTATATCTCGGAGAAATTCAGAGCCCTTGGTCACAGTGTAAACACTGTTGACGCACAGTGATACCTACTTTCGGTGGGAGAACGGGGGCTCCGGTAGGCTGGAAAACCTGGTCATCGGGCCATGACTCTTAAGTTTCCATACAACCGTATATATTTTTTTTCAAATTTAAAAAGTGGCAATAGGTATATATTTAGTTAAAATCTCATTTGTTAGAACATGTGCCTCTGTATTTACCATCACCTGATACTATTTCCTCTACTATTAGAGAAGAAATCACAAATGATGCAAGAAATGATTGGGGTCTCCAAGGATAAAACACATTCTTGATCACTTTAATGCCAATCAGTAGGAAAACTGCTAATATAACTTCGATGTACATTGAATTCCAAGTAGTATAGACCTGCGCTTCAGGCAGAGTAGAAGGAAAACACCAGTGAAACTCCCAAAATAAACCCGTGTTACAGCACAGACTTTGTTTCAATTAATATTCCTCCACATGCCTTCCTTACAAAGATCTCACCAAACGCCTAAGAGGAGGTTTGATAGATGACTACTCTCATTTATACCTTGGGGCAGACAGTCACACTCTAAAATCTCGGGGTAAAGTTTCCATCAATCATCAGCCTTCCCCATTTCTGAGTGGGCCCAGGAACAAGAGTGTGATGGAGACCTGGTGCATGTGTGAGGAGAGCGGGTCTGCTCCCCCAGGAGGCCGAGGACCACGCTCTGCACACAGAGGTTTCCCGGGGAGTCGCCCACCACAGAGGCAGGACAATGCCGAGAGCCAGGTGTGCCTGTCAAGTGGGCAGATGGGAAGACCGGTGGCTGCAGTCCTTGAGTAATGGTTAAATTAATTAGCCTTTCCAAAGCAGATTATTTAATTACTCATCCACTAGGATATTCAGAGTGAGACGGTATTTTAGTGAAACTTTCAGAGCTAACACCCAGATGAAAGAAACTTCTTCATACACTTTTCCCAATACACAATGTCAGTGTTGGCCCCAACACTTTCAAACACCAAAAATTGCCATTTTATTACATACTTTAGGGGATCCCTTTACATCCACAACACATACAAGTCAGTAAGTTTAAGCTGGTGACCTTTACATGACTTTGTGCGGCAATAATTAGGAGGCCACAGGACTCAAAAGGGCCACTGGGCACACCCTGCTGACTTTGGGAGGGAGTGGGAGTTGCATGTTTCACTGTGCTGATCAACAAACTCCCTCCTCACACACACACACACACACACAAATTGGAGATTTAAAATAAATTCAATGTGTTGGAGTAAAATGATCATTAGTAATAACCAACACATACCCTAAGTTTAGTTGCCTGCTTTTCTGAAGGTCTTTTATCCACATGCTTATCCTTATTGAGCTTTCTGAAGCTTTCTAAAATTTTTTTTCTAATTTTCTACATTTCTAGAGTATTTTCAAAAAGTTCTCTAAACATTCTCAAAATTGTTCTATTCTGAATGTTCTTCCACCCTCAAAAATTGAAGTCTCAGCTTGCACCCACATTTTCATGCAGTGATTCGGTGACTCCCATACAGTCACTCGTGCCATCCACTATATCGCAATCACCTGCTTTCCTGTTTCTCTCCACTGCTGCGCTGTAAGACCTACAGGGCTGGGACTTTATGGTCTGTGTGTCCAGGGCACAAATACATCCTCAATGAATGAAAGATCATGCTTAAGGGCAAAGACGGCCTCATCGACTTGAGGCAAGATCACAGGCTCCCTTCACCTCTCTCCAGCATCAGAGGTTAGTCCCAAGCCCCAGAGCTTAGCAACATATGTCAATAAAACCACACAAGCCACCTGCAGTCCCTACTACTACTGTTGCAGCATTCTGAACATTTCAGATGCACATGTTAGTAAATAAATGAACCAATAAAGAAATGAATTTGTATTTCTGGGTTTTCTCTTTTTTAATTTCTGCTTGGAACTGTAGCTTTCACTGAAATAATACATTTTTTCATCACAACATTTCTGATACATGCAGACTCTACTAACTTATTCAACACCGTGCAGAATTAAAGCAACCCCATTTTCTCTTCCCCCTCTCTTTGGGGCACAGTGAAGTTCAAACACCCTCGTACCTAATATGTTTCTGAAATAATTATTAGAGCAAAAAACACCTTGAACTTTAATACAGAAATCTCTATTCTTAATTCTTGCAATAATGTCTTCCTACAGAGTAAAGTCAGTTCAAGGACTTCAAAAAGGATTTCCTTGAGATGCACTTTTCATGAATTATTGAAGAACCACTTAATTTCTTAAACTTAATTTTCACGTCAGAAAAACCTAGATTTCTGAATGAGGATTCCCTGCTTCCATGTTTTTAAAGAAACTTTTTTCATGCACGTCCCCCATGTGTATTCCCTTAATGTTAAAATTCCACTAAAAAAGACACATCTAGGTCTATCTTACTTCTGGCAATTAAGAAAAATTAAGACAACAATAGAATTTTATTAATAATATTTTCTTTTCTTCTATCAATTCTGATAACATTCAAAAGTGATGGGCTACATGTGGTTTCATATGGAAGGGGAATTCTTTAAAAAGCACACGGTAACCATCTTCTGAGGAGCGCTGCACTCCTGTGGGTGTGTGTGACAACACCCCTTAATTTCGTTTCCATGGCTTTCAGTTATCAATGGCCCTGAAATCTCATTCTGTCTCTGTTTTCATGAAGGTCCCAAGACAGTCTCTGTGAGTTGATGTAAGCCATCTGTCTAGGCTCAGGAAAATAAGGCTTGTGAGTTCATAAAGGAAGAAGTCGAAAGAGGCAATGGAGGAAGCCCCGGTGAACTGTAACATAGCACAGTGTATACTATAAAAGATCCTTCCTTCATCTGTGGAATAAGCCACACACACAAGATAAATTCTGCTCAGCAAAACAGTGGCCTTTAGGATAGATTGGCAACGCAATCACTTCATTCCACAAATATACTGCCTACAATGATGGAGGCACTCTGCTAGGTTCTATGTAAAATACCGTGTTGACTAAGGCTTAATCCCTGTAGTCCCAGAGCATTCTGTCTCAGAAAATAGATAATGTGTAAGGGGTTGAATTGTGTGTCCCTGATATTCGTGTTGAAGTCCTAAATCCTTGGAACCTCAGAATGTGACCTTATTTGGATAGAGGGTCTTTATAGAGGTTATGAAGTTAAAATGAGGTCATTAGAGTGGGTCCTAATCCATTAGGACTAGATCCTTTTAAAAAAGGATACATTTGAGGATATAAGCGAAGGGCACTGAAGACGGGCAGCAAAGCCCCAGAAGCTAGGTGAGAGGCATGGGACAGATACACCCTCACCGTCCTCAGGAGGAAGCAACTCTGACAACACTTTGATCTTAGACTTCTGGCCTCCAGAACTGCGAGGGAATAAATCTCTGTTTCAGCCGCCTAGTGCATGGTACTTTGTTAGAGCAGCACTACCAAATACATTCAGATGTACTTATATTTTAATATAAAATCTATCAACTATATATGTTTGAATATAATCCATTCTCTCTATAAAAATACACACACACCTAAGTAAAATATAATGGGTTCCCCAAGCAGAGTGTAATATATTTTCAGAAGGAGTGTTTACTTCTCAAGGAAGTCTTCATAGAGGAAATTGCAGTCACATTTCACACAAGGTAAGGGCCATAAAAAGTCAGAAGCCAAACATAGGAATTTATGGCTATAGAACTATAAACTATTTATTGCAAAGCTTTTCTTTAATCTAAGGAACTCACATCTTTTACATGCCATTTCTCAGGAGAGTACGGGAAGACCATATGAATGATTCAATGGCACTCATATCTAAACCTCCACAGGTACCATTATCTTAGCGAGAAAAAGACATTTTTAGTACTTTCGTATTCATCTTCATATTCTTCTTATGAAGTCTACTGTGATGGTAAGTATAAGATGAGGTGCTGCCTTGATGCTCTGTTACTAGAATATTGACTTAGTTGGTCTTCCAGAGAGGGGATGGTTTGCGAACACACTTCCTGTGCCTGCCACCCTCATCACAAGGATGTGCACTGGTCACCTGCACATAATAAGGAGCCAGGTGCCTGTGGTCGTGGAACTTGTCTGTCTAGAGACAGAACCCATATCAGGCCCTCCTTAACTCAGGCCTACCTGATTGAACTCTTATCAAGCTTTAGAAGCACTATAAATTTTCTGCTTTTCATAAACCATTCAACTTAATAACCTTCCCTATAGCATTTGGTGAGAGTAATTTTTAATGCTTGGCTCATTTGCCAGTTGACTTTGATAAGTTCATTACCTATCAGAACCAAGCTCACCTACTTCCCTTCCAGAATTATTTTCACTGTTGAGTTTTGTGCCCTTACTAGATTCTTTTCTAATCTTTCCATATGGATTGTAGAAACTTGGTTTCTCTTGGTTGCAAGAAACAGAAACAAACTTTAGATAAAATAAGAAGGATGAGGAATCTTATTAAATAGTTTATGATATTTCAGGAGCAACTGAACCACAAAACCCTAGGAAGGACAGGAGCCAGGGCGTGTCGGGGGCCTCTACAGCAAGAATTTACATACCTTTTCACTAGATGTTCTCATGATACCCTGGCTCAGGTCTGAGGACTCCTGGTTTTCATTTCCCATCAGCTTCACAGTTTAAATTCCATGGAATAAGATCCTAACTGGCAGAGCTTAGGTGAGGCACACACTCTGGATTGATCAGCTTTCGGCTGGGGGTCAGGGTCACGTAGACTTAGACATTCTCCTCTCTGCTGTGGGCTAGAGACTGTGCTCAGAGAAGTAAACTGCTGTTAGAGTCTACATTTGCATTTCATATATGTTGTCCTTTCTTTGGAAAATGCTTTCTATATATTTCCCAATTAATCTTTACTTGGACCTGATATACAACCAGATCTTATTTTTGTAACTCAATAATTTTTGCATTCATTTCTATTGGACTTAGTCAATTTGAGGCTTCCTGTTAAAATACTTGGCTAGAATTGAGCTGATATCTTGCTTTCTTCATGTTTTCTTGACCCTTCCATGATCATTGGGGCTTAAAAATTTATATTGAGCACATTCCTCACTTCTCCCATCTAGAATACATAAGTAGCCTGTAGTCAATATATTGCTTTCTGTATATTGTCTCACTGTTTCCACTGTTAGCATGACTTAATTTATATTGAACACACTCCTAGAAATCTTGTCAACTATGAAACTCTGTGCACATGCTCACATCATACGTATGATATGAGAACCAGAGAGTACACTCTTGGGAGACACAAACAAACCAGGAAGTTATCTTCCTCCTCTATTTCCTGTCAGTCAGACCATCACCAGAAAGTCTGTCCAAAATACCAACAATACAGTTTTGAAAGACATGAGCATTTTTAAAAGAGTGCTAATTTAGAAAATCTAGAGAATAAAAGAGAAACTCATACTTCCCTATATTCTTTGTAAATAATCTAATTGTGACCAAATATATATTAACATTCAATTCATATCTGGGCTGACCAGTAGCAACAAAAAAAAGTCAACGATAGAAAACTTCAGTGGGAAAAGGAAAAACACGGATAAGAAAAGAGCCTCATGTCTAAGAGATAAGAAATGAATGAAAGCCCACCTGTGAAATAATTTGTTACACCAGGTAAGACCCTCATGGGAAGGAAAGATATTCTCAGGTATATGACCACCTATAATACTCTCAACAGAGGTAAAGGTGTTTTAGAAAACAAGAAAGCAAATAGTATGCGAACAACAGCAGATGTTTCTGAAGAACAATAACAGAACCACAACCAGACAGAAAAACTAATTCTGTCAAAATAGGTTATTGTGAACTTTCTGTTTATATGTAAATAAACCTAAGCATTTATAATTATTATCTGTTTTATTGACACAGTGAGAGAGAAAAATAAACAAAACAAAAACAAAAGCATCTTTTGTATCTTAAAACAAGAGAAGGGAAAGGCAAGCAGTGAGTAGTTCCGAGACAACGGAAAAGCCACTTTCTGAAAGATGGCAGACACCTCCAGTCCCTAACAGATGATGGTTCAAATGGTGAGCAGTAGTCTTAAAACAAATTTTAGTTACATTTAAGATAGAGGAAAATAAGAGTAATAATAACTAAATACTCATATAAGTGATATTCCAAGTACTTTACAGATAGTTATTAACTCCTTGAATCCTCATCCTAACCCATGAGGGAGGTACTATTATTATCCCCATTTTACAGATAATGAAAATGAGGCACAGGAAGATTACGTTTCTTCCCCAAGGTCTCAGAGCTAGTAAGCAGTGATGTCAGGATTTGGACACAGGCACACTTGGCTACAAAGTCCCCATTCTTGCCTCGCTGGTGTGGCTCAGCGGTTGAGCACCAACCCATGCACCAAGAAGTCGCCGGTTCAATTACCAGTCAGGGCACATGCCCAGGTTGTGGGCCAAATCCCCAGTGGGGGGCATCCAGGAGGCGGCCAATCAATGTTCTCTCTCATTGATGTTTCTATCTCTCTCTCTAAAATCAATAAAGAAAAAAATTTAAAAAACAAAGTCCCCACTCTTAACCCACTTGTAACGCTATATTATCCATGAGATTCAAGCTGGAGCTGTAATTTTACATTGCATGCAGTTGTTCAGAAATATGGACACTAAAAATTCTGTATGAATTTCCTAAGAAGCTCTCAAAACCCATTTAGATGCCCCTTGGGAGTCACATAGCTGGAAAGGTAGACTAGAGTAATGGTTAACAAAATAGACTCTGGAGCCAGAATGCATGGGTTCAGATCCCAGCTCTTCCAGTTACCACCTCAATGACTTAGGGAAACTTACTTACTCTCTCCATTAGAATGCATCATCATTTACAAATACATACTGCCCGCTGTGTGGGTGGATTTTACTTCCCCACTCTACCGATACCAGGCTCGTCCTAGGACTTGCTTTGGCCAATGAAATGTCAGTGGAGAACACACGTGTGACTTCTGGGCAGAAACTTGAAGAGTCAGGACAAGGTCTGCCATGTTCTCTTCTTGGAGCAGAGCAGCAGACCCACCTCAGACATCTAGTGGAGTAGGAAATGTCCCATGTCGTTATAACTCACTAGGATGCAGGGGCTGTTTGTTAAAGACATAACGACCTCTCTTGACTCATCCACTCTTTGTGACTCAATATCCTATCTGCTTCCAAGGTTGTTGCAGGAATTAAATGAGTTATTGTTTCAAAGCATATAGAACAGCGGCTGGCACATGATAAGCTCACAACAGTGTTTAATTTTTGCAGTTATTCTTATCTATAAATGGCAGAAGGTGTGTATTAGTGAGCCAAATACCTGAAAAAAAAATACAGGTAGAGAAGAGACTGCTAGAGAATACATTCCCACTAGTAATCAAATCAAATGCTTTTCTGGTTCTCAAATCCTTTCAACTCAGTTCTAATGTTAAACTGGTTGCCCTTTGGACAAGCTTCTCTTCAGTGCTCCCTATCAACCCAGTAATTTCATCTATTGTTGACAATTCAGGGATTTAATATTGCTGACCCAGGGGCTTCAGACAGTGTTCCTTCTGTTAGGTCAGCCAGTTACGTCAGCCATGACCATATTTCCCCTCTATTTCTCTCAGCTATCTTTTTGGAAACAGAGTTGAACACCAGCTTTCCCACCCATGGAACACAATTTTAGTGAGATAATAATAGCTGCTATCTCTTTGCTTCTAAGGGTGAAGAATTAGATAACCTTTCAAGTTTCTTTGTGTCATGAGTTTTGATCAGCTTTAATTTGCTAATGTGCAAAATGTGATGGGAAAGCCCTTGCTAATGAGTGTTCTACACAACGAGCTTTGAGGGGACACGGCTGCCCACTCCAGATGTTGTAAGGAACAGATATTGAGTCCTCTTATGTCTAAGAAAAAGATACATGGGCCCCCTAACCCATCTTAGAAATCACAAGTTACTCAAGTGGGGGCCAAAGTGATTTTTGACAACACCACTCACATTTAGAGATGAGGAAATGAAGGGTCAACAAGGCTGAATATCTTGATGACAAAAATAAGTCAGTTGAGGAGCAGAACCCAACAAAAGAGAGTCATTATCCATGGGAGCCAAACTAGTGCTATTTCCAGGGCTGACTGTGTTTAAGAGAAACACGCTTGGAAACATGAGTACATATGGATAGACTGAAAAACATGTTAAATACCCAATCAACAAAATCATTCACTCCATGTTACTGAACATCTTTCTGGGTTTTAATCTGACCTATTCACAAAGGCCAAAGAGGTTACTGAGAAAGCTACAATATCAGAGCCTCATTTCCCTAAGTTCATATGTGAGGTAGGTTGGTAGGAATGAGTCAGTATCAGGCCTTAGCTAAACTAAGACATAAAACAGAAACAAAGTTATTCATTATATCAAAAAATTTTTATTTGGCAGTTATATACTACATAAATAACTCACCGGCTAGTTTCTCTTAAATAATAGTGATGAGAATGGCTATCATATCCAAGAAAAAAATGAAATAAAAAACACATAGCATCAATCTTCAGAAAATAAAAAAATACCAAAGGTAGCTATAGCTGCTTTTTACTATCGTTAATGGCAAATACAGCCAAAAGCTATTTGTAGCACTTACTACTTTAATGATTTCTAAATTGGCTTCTCTAAAAGAAATGTACTGGAGATTAATAAATTTCCCACAAAAACAAACAGAATGTGTAAATTGCTAAGGGGTTTGTTCCCTTTCCTTTTATTCTAGCTATTCCCCCAAGCCCAGAAGAAAGACACTCCTCAAAGCTGTGCGTGGCTTCTGGCAAAATCACCTCCCCTACAACTAAATAGGTGAAGAAAGGATGTGCTGTTTTACTAGATAATGACAAAATCGAGATTTATAGCTGAAAACATTCCTGATCACAACAGCTTTGTGTTCTTCTTTGCTCCTTGGCTAAGTTCTCATGTTTAAAAGACAAAAGAGAAAACAAAACAAAGAAAAACTGGGTTCTGTGGGCACCCACATACAAAAAAGGTATAATTGTTGAAAGTCACAATAAAAATATATTGTCATAGATGGGGATTCCATTAAAGCAGGACAGTATATCTGCTTTGGAGAAGGGTTCAATCCATTAAAACAACATTTACTGATAAATCATGTCCAGAGCTGAAACACATTTCTAAGATCAAGGGCAAAATAACTAGCAATGTCCTAGCTGGTCCAGAAGAAAAGCAAACCCAGCAACACATAGACACTCCTGCACATGGAGAATGTCTCTAGTACAATACAATGAGACTGTTGTATGTGACACCTTGATAAATTAAAGAAACAGAAACACTGTCACAAAAAGAAAAGGAGGAAAGGAAGGAAATTCACAAACAGTGCTCACAAAATATGGATAAGAAAGTTTTAAAAGAATACGCACATTGATTAAAGGCATGCAAGAAAAACAAGATAGCTGCTCTATCTCGCTAACCCCCCACTGCACATGCCGACTGTATTGTTTCCTTTGGCACTGGCCGCAGGAGTGCTTCATCCTATGTTTAATAATACTATTATTTATAAAATAGAAGAAAAACATCCTGATAAGAATATACCTCAATAGGAAAAAGTCTCCTTTTATATAATCTGATTGTAGAGATGAAAAAGAAATGCTTTTTCAAAGTAATAACAATTACAAAGCAACCAGTGAACAAGATAAGCACTTGCAGAGGAGCCCACTGAATCTATTGAACGGCCAGCTTTTCTGTTATGTGCGTCCAAGAATGGATGACGGCTGCTCCCTGGGAAAACCTGCAGCGCTGTAAAAATCAACCAATGCCAGTGTGTGGCTGGGGGGAGGAAAATGCTAAAGAAAAGAAGAAAGTTTAGAGAGAAACAGAGGAAAGGCTGACAATACAATACAACTCCTTATTCTTCATTCAACATTACATCCATTGACCTACGACATATAAGGCAGTATAAAAGATACAGGGTTTTGTGAAGTACACACATACGCAATGGCCCCTGCCCTCCAAAAGCTAGAACTTATGAAATGCTACTTTGGCTCGTGATCTTACCAATGTCCATTTCTTGCAAGTATAAGTAGAGTGTTCATCTCTGAAAGTGAAGTTATTTTCATATTCTGGCCAGCATTCCCATATTAATATTATTTTGCTAATATTGTACATTACATTATATTGAAATAAAAAATCAAAATAGAGTGGGTATTTTTACTAGTCCAAATTTATAAACAATCTATTGAATATGGACGTTTCCTAGTCATAACTTTGTACACATAATATGTACACATAACTACACTTAAATGCCAATAGTTTTACAAACTAAGTGCAGTCCGATCAAAGACTATGCTGGTAATCTGCTAGAGTTGGGAAAGAGTGAAAGAATTCATAGAACAATTGGCTAGTACTTATTGAGGCATCAATATGTGGCAGTTACTGTCCTATATGCTACTGCATGTGTCATCTTACTGAATCCTAACCAATCTCTCCTTCTTACACATCAAACCTTCCAAATGAACAACCTGCACCTTAAACCACTGCACTATACTCCTTCTAGCCACTTAGAACAGAGGAGATTTCTGTGGAACCTAGTCAGTTTTTGGCTTTTAGTTGAATTTTACTCTGCTTTTGAAATATGATCAAAGTAATGATGATTCCAGCACCTCTTAGCAGGATCTGTAGCAGGAAGGGCCAGAAGGCAAGGCTGGGACCTGTGGACAGATCACGCCCCTAGGGACGGCAGGTAGTCGGAGCACTCCTCACAGATTTCACAGTAGGATGTTCAGGCACACAGTTCAGAGAAGCACATTCTGACAGTGTGTGGAGAAAGGTCCCAATTTGGAGAAGTCTAGAATATAAAAGGCAGGGTCCTGCGAAGGGGATTTCAAGGCTGGTGGTCAGCTGCGGGTTAAAGTTCAAGGATAGAACTCCAGTTTCTGCAAGGTCTAATGGCAATGAGATAAGACCCTTAGATAAACAGAAGCACAAGGGATAATTTTAAGACATTCACACAGAATGGAGCAAATCAGCATGAAGAACAATTTGAACACATATCTAGGTGCTTTTAATTTTACTTCTCAATAAAACTTAGTCATTAAATAAAATGTGTTTGTTCACAATTCTGTTCAAACTACAGGACTACACGTTTTCTGGACTCGGATCGGTCTGCTCTGAAAAATGGCAGGTCTGGGTCTCTGTAGCACGGATCTTCCGTGAGGAATAAGCTAGCTTTGGGAACATCACGTATTCTTTAACACATTGCTCATCTCTGGCAAAGTCTGTCCTAAGCACAAACAGGCTGTGATGTATCTTACAGATAAAATGCATGTGTTAGATACGCTTCATTCAGGTGTGAGTCGCAGCACTGTTTGCCAAGATTAATACATCAACAGTGTATGTCAAATAAGGGGTCTTTAAACAGAAACACACAAAGAACACACATGAAGTTTTTGTATTGATCACTCGAGGAAAATGCTATGATCAGAGGCTCACAGGAATCTGTGTATTTCTCCTGGGAGGAACTGCTCAGTATTCACTAATTCAGTATTTGTAGCAACTTCATAGAGCATGACTGCCATGAATTATGACAGTCAACTGTACCTGCCCCACCAGTTGTTTTTAGGTCTGAGAAAACATAGGTTAACAATCTGGTCAAGCGACCAGCACAAGTAGGCACTCAAGAAATTTTAGCTACCTAAAACCAGTGTCATCTTAGATGTCTGCAAGCAACACAGTTGAAAATATCAAATTCATATTTACTATATTTCATAGAAGAGGATATAAAAATTAAATTGCATTTAAATGTATCACTAAAGTCAATATATTAGACATGAGAAATATTAAGATATTTATAATTAATCAACAGGCATCCGAGTTCCAGGTCAGGCTAATATTGTCAGAAAATATGCTATCAACTCTGATAATTAGAAAATCACCGTCTTATCTCTTCCCGCACACCCCGTCCAGCCCACCGAGGTTTTTCAGTCTGTTCCCTACTTCCATGTCTCAGGATTGATTCAGCCTATTTTGTTCATTATATTCCACAAATAAGTGAGATTATCTGATAACTGTCTTTCTTTGACTGGCTTATTCCACTTAGCATAATACTCTCCGGGTCCCTCCATGTTGTCTCAAAGGGTAAGAGATCTTTCTTTCTTACAGCTGCATAGTACTCCATTGTGTATATGTACCACAGCTTTTTTATCCACTCGTCTACCGATGGACACTTAGGCTGTTTCCAGATCTTAGCAATTGTAAATAGTGCTGCTATGAACATAGGGGTACATATATTCTTTCTGATGGGTGTTTCAGGTTTCTTAGGATATATTCCTAGAAGTAGGATCACTGGGTCAAATGGCAGTTCCATTTTTAATATTTTGAGGACACACCATATTGTTTTCCATAGTGGCTGCACCAAGCTGCATTCCCACCAGCAGTGTACTAGAGTCCCCTTTTCTCCACACCCTCGCCAGCACTTGTTTGATGATTTGTTGATGGCAGCCACTCTGACAGGTGTGAGGTGATACCTCATTGTTGTTTTAATTTGCATCTCTCTGATGATTAGTGATGAAAAGATAAACCAAAGAACTAATATGCATATATGCATAACCAATGGACACGGACAAGAATAGGGTGAAGAGGGGATAAGATAGGAACCGGGAGGAGGGTGTCAAAGGGGGGAAAAGGAAGGACGTCTGTAACAAAAAATAAATAAATTTAATAAAATTAAAAAAAATAAAATCAGTCTTTTATGCATAAACCCCCACACAAATCCAATTAAAATGGCAATTCAAACTTGACCATGTTAGTGACAAGCCTATTATGACTGTAGGTTTCAATTACAAAGTTGTCCTATTAGTAACAAACACTGGGTTGCAACATAAAGCACGTGTAAGAGCAGAAACTCACCAACAAGAAATGCTGCTCTTCCAGGAATCTGGGGAATTTATTTTATGAAACATTTATTTTATGTACTGCTCGATTTAAAAAAAAAAAAAGCTGTACCTTGATTGATTATGACAAATTCTGATATTTCTAAGCAGAGCTATACTGTGTGTGTAAAGGGTAACAAAGTAACTATTTCTTGGTAGAGATAAGAACACTTCAATTCAGATTTCACTAACTCAAAATCAAGAGCCTAGGTAGGTATTTTAATAAAAACAATAGATGGATGAAAGGATGATAAAATGATATGAAGGGAGGCTAAAGTTTTAGAACTGTATTAAGACTATTTAAAAAAAAGAAGCTTTTCAAGATTTTGAAAGCATCTGTTACATACAATTTATTTTTCTGCTCATTCAATATGCTTTAATTCCACACATATTTATTGAGTTCCACACTGGGCCAGCCATCAGAGATTCCCAGGAGAACACAGCACAGAGCAGCCTTTCTGAAGCTCACAGACTGTCAACAAATGCATTGCAAGGTGATAAATACAATTGAAGAGGTAACTGCAAAGGAAGAAAAGTGTTACTGAAATGAGCCTGCTGCTTTGAAAATAACCCTCAAAAAGGTGCCTGTTGCCACATTAAAGTAAGGCTTCTCCAGGGACCGTTTTTATCAACTCCACTCTAGTTAACAGGAATACTAGAAAAATGATGTAGCTACAATTCCACAGCGGTGGGAGGGCGACCTCAGTAGCTCAGACTGTTTAAATCAACACCTCTCACCCTCACTGTCAGTCACTTTTGCATCCAAACCAAAATTAAGCCAAAGAAAATAAGTTAGCGGGGGGGGGGGGGGGGGCTATGGGGCTTCTGGCTGGTAGAGGCATTGGAAGGAGAGTGCCCCCTGTCTTGCCAGTGAAAATGTGCCCTGTGCCCTCATGCACGACAGAACATGGCTTCCATTATCTTGAGGTCACTTGACTTAGCCAAGTGATGGAATGTTTACTCATGTTAGTTTCCCTCTAGGAAGTGCCACTTTAATATTATGAGCACCTATTTTATCCCTGTCTCATTTTCCTCTGCTTTTAATACAATACGTATGTGCTTGTATGTCCTTTCCCAGGCTTAGGATCTAAATGGTATCTGCTTGAGGCTGCTGGAGAGAAGTCGGATTAGTGGAGAGAACTCACCCACCCAGGAGCCATGGCCAGGAGGCCCTCGCACTAGATGTCTGTGGAGCTGAGCACGGAGGAGTTCGCTCCGCCTGCTCCGACCAGCTGGGCTGCACGAAAGGTGACCGTGGCAGTCCATTTCGAATCCGGCTTTTCTCCTTAGAGCCCTCTGCCCTCTTTGTGCCCCTTTCTAGGCTCTAGGGAGGTGCTGATGGAAACCACAAAGAGGGCAGAGGCTCGGACAGCTGTACAGATTCCGGGTACATGTCCCATGACAGAAGAATTCAACCATGACATCAAGGATGAGCAGAAAAAGCAAAATGGATCAAGAATTCGAAAATAAACTGCATTGATGTAATATCCAAAAAACATCAATTCACACCCAGAATAGATTTAAAACAAAGCTAAGTAGTCCCTACTGAGTATCCCCTAAAGCAAATCATACTCACTTCCAAATGAATGGGTTCTGTGGTAAATTATCACCTCGTGTCTTTCTTCCCTAGGCAAAGCCGTGCTTGAGGCCAGGTAGGGTGGCAGAGCTTTGAAAGCGGCAGGCTCAGCTCCTTGCTTCCATTTCTCCCATGCAGTCGTATGGTCCCAGATAAATCACAACCTCTCTGGCTTGTCTGATCGTTACAAAGCAAGAGGAATGGATAAAAGAGGAATCCCCTTCCAGATCTTCTATTTCAGGTTAATAACCAACCCCAATTCCTTTATTAGGTCCTTATGTTATACATAAAATCAATAACGTAAAAACTAGTATTAAAATGCCATTTTATAGTCAATCACGCTGGATTCCCATAAATATGAATTTTTCATACCTGCCAATACAATCAGCCAAGTGCACTTATCAAAATCCATTTAATACACCATGTGCTGGCATCTTCCAAAATATGTTCACTTACTGTTTACCAGAAAGAATTTTTAATGAGCAGCTGCCTCAAAATTAATTAATGTATATAGCTTGCACCATAAAGTCACAAGCTAAATCCCATGATAACTAATACGTTTTCGGTGCATAGCTCAAATTGCAAAGGATAGTAAAACTCCAGTTGATGGACCATTGATTTAGAGTAGTATGTGAATCAACAAATTTACAGAAGCAGGAAACAAACAGTTCTGTTCTTGACGCACAGTGTGAATAAAATATTCTGTGAAACACTATGCCATGGAATCCTAGCAAGTTAAGGAGCCCATTTGTACTTCACTTCTTCCTGTGTATTCTTAACTTTTTCCATTCTAGAACTAGACTATATGAAAATCAAGGTATCTTACTGTACCAGCTAGATTCTGATTTTCCCTCCACCTCCCTCAGTTCTCAAAAAACCAAGAAATTATTGTACAGCTCATTAACTGGTTTCCTTCAAACTTACTATTTTCATTAATACCCTGTTCATATGCTAAATTCCAGAGCATTTTTGAAGCAAACCAAAGCAAGATAAATAAAGCTGAAACCACTTGCCAACATTTAAAAAAAATCAAAATCAGGTGTAATTGAAAGAAAATGATTATGCACTTTGCTGGCACGTGTTCTATTACTCAGAACAAATGTTCACACTCACCTAGGGGATATTTCCATCTGCTTCCCTCATTTTGGTTTCCACGATTTAGCTTTAATTATGACGCACAGACAAATTACCAACATCTTACTATCTAAAAATAACTAACCTTGGCCTTATTTTTTTCAAATCACACTCCACTAAAAAGGAAATCAGATTTTCTCAAATCAGATTTTAACAACTAATCTTTAACTTAGCAGAAAAGAACTTTTTAACATTTGGGGAAAACATACATTTCACCATCAGCAAAAGTATTAATTCCAGAGTTGGGCACCCTACAGTCAGGGACTGAGTCCTGCAGATGGAAAATCTACTCTCCTGGAGCCTAAAATCCCAAATTAATACGTGGATATATTTTGAAAAGATAAAAAGCAATATGATAGTAAGATAAAAGCATTAAACAGATACATGGTAGACAATATTACAACTAGATGTAAAGGCACATGCATCTGTGGCTTGGCAAATCCGGCCAGTACAAGTGACATGGCATCCTGGACGTGACAAGCCTTGACCACACCAAACCCTGGCAACAAGCAAAAGCTTCGCCACAACATCCAGACACTTTGCCCTCCCCATGCCTCACATCTGAGGCCCCTAAAGTAGCTACATAACTGATTTATTTTTCATCCAGATGGCCGGCGTCCTGTAGACAGACTTAAAATGCTGACTGTGTCTTGGGCATGCTTATTCAGTGAGTCTTGAAAGCCATTATTCACTAATTTCATGTGGAAATGAAATTTCAGCTTCCCATTGTGTACAAATAACTTGGCCACTTACACCATGTACAAAAAGTGCTTTTTTTTTTTTTTTTTTTTTTGCCAGGCAGGAGTGAACGGCTGGAATGCTAAAGCCTTCCTGTGTGCTCTCCTGGCTCCGGCCCAAGCCAGCATATGGCGGTCCCACCAATCACCTCTGTATAAAATACTAGGTGAACGCTTTAACCATCCCTAACAATGTGATTTACAAAGCACGCACTGGATGGCTGCAGTTGGTCTCTATTTTCATTCAGGATAGAAGATTAATCTTATTTCAAATAAAAGCATTTGATTACATTTTGCTCCCTTGCATCCACCCTCCCCACAGTATTGGCTGCTAAAATTTTGTATATCTAGAAATAATCATGCATTTCTAAGCTTTCTTACTTTACCATTTCCTCATTGTAGCATGCAATCCTGAGCACAGCCTTCACTTTCTGTTTCAGGTCTGGGACGAGCAGGCAAAGAAAACTGGCTTTTGGAGAACGAGCGACAGGGTTTAGTGAAGCTCACAGGCTTTGCTTTTTGCAACATTCCCACGCTGTCCTTATAAACAACTATTGATATTTTCTGGAATTTTGTTTCAGAAATTGTTTACTTTCAAATGTCAAAGAACTCTCTTCCCCTTCATTCTTTGGGTTTTATTTCAGAAATAGCAGTGCTACTCAGAAGTAATAAATAAAAAATTGCATGTAGATATACACTAACATTTCATACTGTAGCGAAGGAGCTCAAAGGATTTTACAAATATTATCAAAATCACTGGTCACTTCCAGGTCTAAAGCCTGACTTTTGGATGTTCTCCAGAAGGTTTATTTTCATTATGTTTAAAATATCATTTGTATTTGTAAAGATAGGCCTTTATCTAGTACTCAGCAATGGATGCAACGAGTCAGATCCTGGGACTGGCATTCATTTCCCACAGAAGTTCCCAGAGACAGGAGAAATGCCTGCCTCTGGCATCCTTTCCCCTCTCATTCTGAGGAGTGATGGCTTTTTCTCTGCTCCCACTTTTACCTCCCCTTGCTACAGAGCTCTCTGTTCCTCCCCCATACGTGCAGGGGGCTAACCACTCTCCTTTTGATATCCCAGGAGTGTGATTTTGTCCCAAAGGCTTCCCCAGGCTTGTTCCTAGATAACCAAGTTCAGGATGGGGTGAGTGGTATGGTTGATAGTGATGTTATGGGTCTTAGAATCAAACAGAGCTTGGTCTATTTTAAATTATCCAATTTCTGAAAAAAACCAATGCTGTCCGAATCGACTTGCTAAATACCCAGTTTTATTTTCTTTAAAAAAAAAACCCAACTGAGCCTAGACGGTGTGGCTCAGTGGTTGAGGGTCAACCCATGCACCAAGAGGTCACGGGTTCGATTCCCGGTCAGGGCACATGCCCAGGTTGTGGGCCAAATCCCCAGTGGGGGGCATGCAGGAGGCGGCCAATTGATGTTCTCTCTCATCGATGTTTCTATCTCTCCCTCTGCCTTCCTCTCTCTCTAAAAAGTCAATAAAGAAAAAAAAAATTTTAAAGAGAAACAACTGAGAATGTATTCAGAAAAATCAACTGTGACTTGTTCCTGGAATCACAGTATACTATAAAGAAAGCAAGATGACTTCGTGTCCAAAAAAGGTAAATGTGCTTTTAAAATAAGAAACGGGCTCTAGCAGGGAGGTGATATTCTAAGACAAACAGTGGTGACCCCAGAATTTCTAGAAGGAGCAACCTGGTGGGAATGAGGAGGCAGGGAATTTGTCTTGAAGTTGTGTTTGCTGAGCCAGCTCACACTTCTGAATTGGACTGTGGGTTTGCGAGGGTGGCTGGAAGGGGTGTCTGGATGGAGTAGCTCGTGGAGATGCCACTGTAAACCACTTTGTTATCGGTGGAAGTGGAGTGTCCATCAGTGAGAATGGGCAATCCCTTTCCCCACTGGGTGCTGGGGGTTGGGTTCTTATGCTATCCTAAGAAAAAGAATTTTCTAAGACTCGCACAGGAGCATGAGTGATTTTTATTTGAGTGGAATTACATCCCTGTGTTTCTGAAGTCGCATTTCCCTTAATCCAGTCCCGAAAGAGGTGCTGGGGTTTCAGCAGAGCCAGAAGCAAAGCCAGGGTCCGGAGCTCCTGTGGTGGAGTTACGTCCAGAGGAACCACAGTCCATCAGTCCACTGTGTGTGGGGCCCACGGGGCCATGAACCACGTGGGCGACGGGAGCAGGAGAGCCTGGAACGCCAGGCGCTGGGCATGAGCCACAAGAGCACGAAGGGCCACGAGGCCAACTCCCTTTGTCCGGGAGTTTAAGTATCTCAAATTTCACACTCTTGCAGTAGCCACGCCTATTCTGGCCAGTTAGCTGTTCCCAGGGGTGACTGACAGACAAGTCCCTTCCCTATGTCACTCAGACCTCACTGGGCACGCATCTAAACTGCCTCTGTCCAGTCCCTTCCCCCATCGATCTGCAGGAAACAGGTGTGGAGAATGTTAAAGGGCACCTTCCTGGCACAAATGGCATGCCTGTATGGTCTAGTCTCCCCTTGGCTCCTTTCCTGTTCATTAGTAGCCAGGTGATTGCAGTGGGCTCAATGTCAACGCAAACTTTGGTATACTCCTGGAAAAACCACAGCTGCTACGTGCAGTCTCAGCCAGACCCTTCTTGGAAGCTGGCTTTGATTACCAGCTTTAAAAGAAATATAAATGACTGGAAAAGCATTTTTGAAAAACAATAAAGACACTAAACAAGCACACCATTTTAAATTGAGAGACACATAAACATTAAAGCAAAAGTGAATGCCTATTCCTCCTCCTCTGGTACTTTGCAGGTTGCTACTGGGAAGGATGTTTGAATAGCAGGCCTTACAGGATAGAGTACTTTGTACAAAAGACCATTGGCACAAATGCTAGATAACTAAAAAATTAGTCAGATGATATAACTCAATGTATAGTGTGTGTCCCAAAATAAAAAATGCTATGTCATAATAATGTTTGGTTTACATTTTAAGTGCATATTGTTTTGGGGGGAACTGATTATACCGAAAGTCAAAAACCATCACTTTTAGGGTCCTCAGGTAAATCGTTCTTCATACTCATCTTTAAAATGTCAGAAGCAGTGCAGCCTGGTTCTTCTATAATTTAAGTGCAGCCCCCATTTTTTAAATCACAAAGTAAAATTTCAATTGGTAGGGAGCTGCTCAACAAAGTTGTACCCGGAGAGAACCTTTCCTTCAGGTCTTTTTTGAACAGAAAGGTGGCTCTGGTCAATCTAGGTCTTTGTGACGAGATTCTCAGAACAAAGCAAGTCTACTTCTAACAGACACTAAATGGAAGCATTTCAGAGCATTTCATCTTTGGAATAACTAGGCTCCCGAAAAATACTTGCCTTGGTAGCTACCATAAAGCAGTAAAGGCAGCAAGGGAAAAATGCTGTGACAGCATTTTCTTTTGATTCAGCCCAGTAGCTATGGAAACTATCTTTGAAAGGCCATTTGGTCCTCTTCCCTGCAAACCATATAAAATAAAACCATTTCTTACCCTCACGATTCCATGGTTGGAGGCTTCATTTTTCAACACTTTCAACTTATCTACGCCCTCTCTCGCTTTAGCTCAGGTATTTACAAGCTGAAGCTATCATATTTGATTGATACCATGGATTTAAATTAGAAAATCCACGAAGGCATTTCTAAAGAAGGCGCCAAGGAGTCATAACGCCCCGACAACAAGGAGTAAACATTTGTTAAATCTGCTTGATATGCTCCAAGAAACACAGTATTTGCTCCTTACACTGCTCTATGTCTCCTCTCCTGCGAAGAGGGAACGGACATAAATTCCCGTCACTTGTAATGTCATCGCCCACGTGTTCTCTTCCCTGTGTCTGCACACAGGCTATAAGTGACAACCCAGGGTCAAGAGTTTCCTTCTAGTCAAGATTTTTCTTTTGTGGATCTGCCAATAGGAAAATAGTAAACAAGGTAAAAAATAAAACAAATCTATAGTCTGAACTTTTTGATCTACATGAATTTTAATCATAATCTATCCAAAGTGGAACTCTCAGAAATCTATATCTAGACATATTCACTCTAATGTTTTGGGGTTTGTCATTTTATATCCTTAATTACATTTCAATTTTTCTTTTAGTATACAACTTGATAAAGACAGATATTTTTGCGCTCATTTTCCAACTCTAAATTTCACTTTAATTCAGCTTTACCGTCTCTTATTTCCCTCGGTCAAATCCCCTCAGATTCTGTTTCTCTGTATCTGACCTCTCATCAACAACCCCAATCGTGAAATTCGCCAGACTGAAAGAGGGTTAACTGTCACCTTACGACGTGCGATTTCTCTCACTGATTGTTTTCAGCATCCTCTTTCTCTTTAACCTCCAATCACCCTCATAAAATGTATTCTCAGCCTATTTGTAGAACCCTATTTTGTGCAGTTAGCAGGACACTTAACAATGAAAGGTTGCAATACCCCAGATGGTCATAAAGAAGAAAAAGAACTCTAGAGGGCTCACACTACAAGAACTATTGCAAAGTTAAGAGAACCGAGACAGCGTGCTTGAAGGAAAAAATAAGCAAGTCGATCCAGGGAAGAAAACACAGTCAGAAACAGACTCACATAGGGAGAGTTACTCGATATATGAGAAAGATAACAAGGAAAAGTGTTTGGGAAAAAATGGTCTTTTCACTGTGTGATTTGGATTCAGTTGAATATCTTTGGGGGGGGGGCGGGAAATGACTCAGTCCTTTACTAAAAACTCAAACCAAAATCAATTCCTGAAGGCCTGTAAATATAAATATAAAAGGTAAAATAACAAAGCTTTTATTTAAAAAAAAACACATAAAAACATGTATCTATCAGATTTTGGAATAGGCAGTTTTCTTAAAGATGACATGGAAGGTGCTAAGCATAAGTGGGAAGAACAGATACACCAGCTTTACTATACTAAGAACTTATCTTCTTCAAAAGACACACTGAAGAAAAGAATGAGGTAAGCCTCAGAGTGGAAAAATATATTTGCAGTACTCATATCCAATCCAGGATTGGAGCCCACAATATATAAAGAACTACTACAGATTAATAAGAAAAAAGAAAACCCATTGGAAAAATGGGCACATGACAGGAACAGACCATATTACAAAAGAAAATATCTAAATGGTTAAATAAACATATGAAAAAGGGCTCAACTTCATTGCTCATCAGGAAATGCAAATAAAACCAAAATTCAACCCTGCTGCTACCCACCAGAGCGGCTAAGAGCGAAGAAAAAGGGAAATACCAGAGGTGTGAAGAACAAGGAGCTCTCACATGCTACTGGTGGAGGTGTCATCGGTCCGATCATTTTGGTAAACTGTTTGACAGCACCTGCTACAGCTGAACATATGCATACTCCAGAGCCACGATTCCATTCTTCGGAATACAATCATTACAAATATGTACCAATGTTCATTAAAAATATGTATAGGAGTGTTCACAGCAACATTCCAGGAGAGCCCCAAACCAGGAAATGCCCAAATGACCATCAGCAGTCCACAGTACAGAGTGTGATGCGTGCAGATAACAGAATCCTGCACAATAACGGAATGATCGATTTAAAGCTCCTCCCTACTGTAAAGGCAAATGTAAATACAACATTGAGTGAAAGAATTCAGGAAAAAAAATATCGAATGACTCCACTTGTATGAAGTTCAAATATGGGAAAACCAATATATGACTACAGAAATCAGGATGATATTTACTCATCTCTGAAACGGGGGATAAGGTGGATTCTTGGGTTCTTTTCCTTGGCTAGTTCTGTGGGTGTTTTCACTTTGTAAAAAAATCAATCCACTACACTTTTGATTTGTATGTTTTCTGAATGTATGTTGCACTTCAATAAAAGATTTTCAAACGTTTTTTTTTAATCCTCACCCGAGGACATTTATTTATTTATTTATTTTTGCATTTATCTTCAGATAGAGTGGGAGGGAGAAAGGGAGGAAGAGAGAGAGAGAAACATCGATGTGAGAGAGACACATCGAGTGGTTGCCACCCACACAACCCCAACCAGGGCCAGGGACAAACTGCAACCAAGGTACGTGCCCTTAGCGGGAACCGAACCCGGGACTCCCTGGTCCGTGGGCCGACGCTCTAACCGCTGAGCAAAACCGGGCAGGGCTCTTCAACTATTTTGCTGCAAGCAATAGTCCTTAAGGATAGGATGGACTAGAGAACGCCACAGTGCACTACACAGATCCTTCGCGGGAATGTACATATTGCTACCCATACTGCATCCAATCGCCAGGATCAGTGAGTGAGACATGGTGGAGGCAGGTAACGTGAGGAATATATGCAATGGCTGTTTCCTTCATTTCATTTTGGGCTTCAGAATTGTTTTATAAAACTTGTATTTTCACAGTGTCTGTATGTGTATTTACATGTACAGCTGACCCTTGAACAATGTGAGTTTCAACTGTGCAGGTCACTTATACACACACAGATTTTTTTTCCAATAAATATGTAAAGCATTGTAAAATGTATTTCCCATCCTTATGATTTTCTTAATAACATTTTAACTTTTTCTAGCAAATTTTAGTATAAACATATAGTACATAATATATATAACATACAAACTATGTGTTAATAGACTTTATATGTTATTGGTAAGGCTTCCCAGTCAACAGAATATTAGTAGTTATACTACAAAGCTACTGTAATCAAAACAGCCGTGTACTGGCACAAGAACAGGCATATAGATCAATGGAATAGAACAGAGAACTCAGAAATTGACCCAAGACATTATGCTCAATTAATATTCGACAAAGGTGACAAGAGCATACAATGGAGTAAGGACAGTCTCTTTAATAAATGGTGTTGGGAAAATTGGACAGCTACATGCAAAAAAATGAAACTAGACTATCAACTTACACCATACACAAGAATAAACTCAAAATGGATAAAAGACTTAAATGTGACTCTGAATCCATAAAAATCCTAGAAGAAAATGTAGGCAACAAAATTTCAGACATCATACACAGCAGAATTTTCACTGATGTATCACCTACGGCAACAGAAACAAAGGAAAAAATGAACACGTGGGACTACATCAAACTAAAAGCTTCTGCACAGCAAAAGAAACAATCATCAAAATGGAAAGGCATCCCACTGTACGGGAGAAAATAATTGCCAATGATACATCAGATAAGGGGTTAATCTCCAAAATATATAGAGTGCTCATACAACTCAACAAAAGGAAGACAAAGAACCCAATTAAAAAATAGGCAGAGGAACTAAATAGACACCTCTCCCAACAGGACATACAAATGGCCAAGAGACATATGAAGAAATGCTCAACATCACTAATCATCAGAGAGATGCAAATTAAAACAACAATGAGGTATCACCTCACACCTGTCAGAATGGCCGTCATCAACAAATCATCAAACAACAAGTGTTGGCGAGGGTGTGGAGAAAAGGGGACTCTAGTACACTGCTGGTGGAAATGCAGACTGGTGCAGCCACTATGGAAAACACTATGGTGTTACCTCAAAAAATTAAAAATCGAATTGCCATTTGACCCAGTGATACCACTTCTAGGAATAAACCCTAAGAAATCTGAAACACCAATCAGAAAGAATATATGTACCCCCATGTTCATAGCAGCACTATTTACAATAGCTAAGATCTGGAAACAGCCCAAGTGTCCATCAGTGGATGAATGGATAAAAAAGCTGTGGTACATATACACAATGGAGTACTATGCAGCTGTAAGAAAGAAAGATCTCTTATCCTTTGAGACAACATGGAGGGACCTGGAAAGTATTATCCTAAGCGAAACAAGCCAAGCAGAGAAAGACAAATGTCATATGATCTCACTTATTTGTGGAATATAATGAACATAACAGTCTGAAGAACAGGGTAGTCCCAGAGATGTGGAAGTAGGGTACAGACAGACAATCCCCAGAATAGGGGGTGGGGGGGGAGAGATAAACCACAGAACTTATATGCATGTATGCGTAAACAATGGACATAGACAACAAAGCTGGGGACAGGACAGGGAGGGAGGGGGGAGGAGGGTGTCAATTGGGGGAAAAGGAGAAACATCTGTAACAAAAATAAATTAATTAATTAATTAAAAAATAATATTAACCATTGCCCTGGCTGGTTTTGCTCAGTGGTTAGAGCATCAGCCCATGGACCGAGGACTCTTGGGTTCGATTCTGGCCAAGGGCACATGCCTCGGTTGCCATTCGGTCCCTGGCCCAGGTCGGGGTCATACGGGAGGCAACCAATTGATGTGTCTCTCTCACATCAATGTTTCTCTCTCTCTCCACCTCTCACTCTATCTGAAGACAAATGGAAAAATATCCTCCAGTGAGGATTTAAAATAAATAAATAAAAATATTAATTCTTTCTGGATGTTGATTTTGTATCTTGCTACTTTGCTGAATTCATTTATTAAATCTAGTAGTTTTTTTTTTTTTTATGAAGTCTTTAGGGTTTTCTCTATATAATATTATGTCATCTTAAACATGGAGGGACCTGGAGAGTATTATGATAAGCAAAATAAGCCCATCAGAGAAAGGCAAATATAACATGATCTCACTTATTTGTGGAATATCATGAACAAAATAAGCTGATGAACGAAACAGATCCAGAGACATGGAAGTAGGGAACAGATTGACAAACCTCAGAGGTAAGAGGGGTGGAGGGGAGCAGGAAGAGATAAACCAAAGAATTTATATACATATATGCATAACCAATGGACACAGACAACTGTGCAGTGAAGGCTGGGTGGGGGGAGGCGGCAGGAGCGGGGAAGAGGATGTCAGTGGGGGAAAAAAAGAGGGACATCTGTAATAAAAAATTAATTCATTGATTAAAAAAACAATAAAAAATATAAAATGTATTTCTTACTGTGATTTACAGAAAAAAAAGTTGTAAAAACACTCTTCTTGAAGTGGAGTTCTGCAGAATTCATTTGGACAATGAAAGGCTTGAATGTGTGCCAAAGAATGCTAAATGATGAAGAGGTACACAGTAAATGAATGAGCAGCCAGGTGGCGTTGAGTCTGGAGTGAGTCTAGAGTAAAAGCCTAGAGTAAAGACATGCAGACCCGTCTGGTTCCTGGTTCCCCCTTAAGCCTTAGGGTCATTTACTCTCCGGAAAGGCCTGTATTGTAGGGACTCCTCAATCTAGCATTCCTTTCAACAACATTGTGTGAGGCTGGAATTTAACCATTTCCTACATCCAATTCTTCCCACCTGGTCTACCTAGCAAATGTTGAGACTTTGCAAATAGAACCATTTAAATCACATGTCCTATTGTGAGTAATGTTACTTTGTATTTTTAAACTGTGTTCCATTTGGGAACAACCAATATGCGTAGCCCTGCCTGAGAAGGGTCAACAGGGCCATGATTCTGAGTTGTCTTCTCTTTAAATTATCTTGATAGTTATGTTTCTATGTTATTTTACTATACAAATGTAGTTTCAGTGAGGCTAATGGCTGTTTCATGACAGTACCATTAAGGATGTTGATACAAAAACTGTGACAAATGTTAAAAATATGTTTTTACAAAGAATAATTTTATTCTATGTAAATTTCATACCCTTTAAATTTTTGCAGCATTTAATTAAAGTAACCTAAAAATTTCCCAACCCCTTCAAATTTTACAGCATTAGGTTAAAATTCCGTAGGCAGCCTCTACCCCTGCACCCACCCCATCACTTCAAATTAAAAAGAAAACTCACTAGGAACCTGAGGTCTTATGCAGAAAAGCATTCCAATCAGCTACACAAAGCATTTATTGTGGGACAATATGCATGAATAGTTAAAGACCCACTTAAATATATGAATATATGTTTTCTTTATGGAAGCTTATACTACGAGTAGAGAAGGACTTCATTCATTCTGAAACCTGGTGACCTGGAAGTAGGCAGGCATGGAATGTCTCAAGTGTATATTCACTTCCTCTTCTGCACAGATCTGCCTTCCCCATACCGATGGTTTTGTCATTTTTTTCCCCCTCCTCACATCCTAATTTCTGCTGAGGCTACTTAAAGTCATGTTTGGCTCATATTACTTGTACCAAAATTACTCTAAAATACTTTCAAATGTGTTACTACATTAGGAGAAGGGAACTGAACCTTTGAAAGTCCTGCCAGGGTATCACCAGATTCTCTGCCAGGAAGGCCGTGTGTTGATACCTTACTAATTGACCCATCACATTACTGATGAAGTGTTCAAAGCAGTGTAGAAATTCATCCCCCAAACCACCATGAACATTCTGGATAAACGATTCTCTTACTGTCCGGGAATAAAATGGGCTCATGCTAAAAGGGGACACAGTAATGAACTTGTCATGGTGCCATTGCAGTCACAGGACCTCCCTGGACTTCCTTACACTCATTTTTAGAAAATGGTGAATTATAATGCTACACTGACTAAGTGGGTGAGTTAATATGTACTGCGTCTGTTTGGGACTATTTATTCCTAAATCTATGCCAATCACACAGGGGCTATGTGTGCTCCACCTCCTTCCACATGCTCCTCAGAAAGGTTTCGTTCTGTCCATCTCTTCCTCAAACAAAATCACCCAAGGATGCACCCAACCAAAGGCAACCTGTGGATTTTGCATGAGGATAGAGGGCATGTGTCCTCGCCCCAGGCTCCTCCCCAGGCCCCTTCTCTACATCAGACTCTGGGCAGTATACTGGACAGTACTATGTGAGATGGTTTCAGAGAGGGACTCTGCTATACTGGGAGGAAGGCAGGACTAGAGCCAGAGCCCTGGCTTCTGGTCTGAATTCTGACACCAACTTGCCATGTGCCCTTGGTCAACCCATATGAATATTCTAGGCTTTAGATTTCTGTTTTATAAAAAGTAGGGCCAAGACGAGGTCATGTGGAACCATACTTCACCTCTAAAATCCTCTTCTATATAATTGTGAACAGTGTGTATATTTGCTCAGACTGATACAGCACAGAACACACAAGGACCTGCTCCTATTCATTCTTCTACCAGGTCAACAGACCCTATATGCTGCTCCTTGGGAAAACGTATTTTTTCCTTCCTCAATTCCAATGTATAAATTCTCAGTTCAAAGAGAAATAGTCTTTTCCTCGTGACCGAGTTTTAGATTGGCACTATCCCTGCATGTTTCTCAGGATCTTACCTTCTCAATGTTTTCCTTCCTCAGATTCTGTCAAAGAAGATGCTTCTCAGTTCCTTCACCCTGGGTGGTGGATGTCCCATGGCCACTCCCCTTCCCAGTCCACAGTCTGTATCACGTCCCTGATGGCTTCCTAGCCCCCTTTAGGTACTTGTGGTTGGCAAAACAACTTCCCTCCCAAATTCCTACATTCTAGTTACCACATGTGTGAATTCATTGATTTACATGGCAAAGGGGCCTTTGCAGGTGTGATTAAAATAAGAATACTGAGATGGGGAGATGATCCTGGAGTACCTGGGTGGGCTCCATGTAATGACAAGGGTCCTTAGAAAAGTGTCCCAGAAGAGGTGGAGCCACAGAGTGAGATGTGACGATGGAAGGAGCGATCTGAGTGCCCCATTGCTGGAAGGGCCACAGTCGGAGGAATGGGAACAGGCCTTCAGAAGCTGAGGAGGCAAGGAGCACAGCCTCCCCAGGAGCCCCCAGGAAACACACAGCCCTGCCAACAACTTATTTTTAGGACTTCTGACCTCCAGAATTGTAGGATAATACATTTGTATCATTTTAAGCCACCAAAAGTTCGTGGTAAGTTGCTACAGTGTCGTAGCAAACAAATATGGTAGCCATGATTAAATTATTTATTTTGAATCCCCCAAAGATAAAGCACATCCTCCTATCACATGCTGTACCTCTACCAGTAAACATCATGGTTCTGCCACAGAAATTAATATATCTAAAGCCTTTCTGTCACAACTCTAGTGTAGAAACTATGAATGCAGGTATTCATTAGGATTACACAGAAATGAGGAAGGAACTGTACCCCCTCTGTGTGCGTGCGCACGCGCGCGCGCGCACACACACACACACACACACAGATGTAGTAGTCAGACAAAGGTCCTAAATGGACAGATGAAGGCTTAGGTGGTCCCAGAGTGATGCTTCCTAAGTGCAGTGCCCCAGGAACCTCTGTCTCCAACCCTTGTCCTTGCCCTGGAGGTCCCCTCTCCATTTAATTCCTGAGAGGGCACAGTGGTTGTCAACCTCCCTAGTGGGGAGATACATTCTGGGCCACCCCAGGCTGGCCAAGGATCCTCCACGGGTTTCCAGAGGGAGTCCAGTCCCGAGGTACTAGTCTAGGCTGGGTTATGACTCACAAGTACCCTCATCAGTCAGTGAGGCCATATGGATGGCTGGAGCTGAGTCACATGCCAGCAGAGGACATGCACGCACTCTGGGGATCCCTGGAGGCAGCCTTCCAGCCTTGCTGTGGAGCGGATTCCATGTGGCCATCGGCAAACCCGTGCTGAGCACCCAGCGCTCTGCTCCTTGCTCCCTGGAGGCAGTGTCGCCCGTGAGCCTTCAGCCTGGTGTAAACTGCTAGACAGAGCCCATGTTCAAAGGACCTGCTGGCTCATGCCTCGTACCATAGCCCCAGAACAGCTTAACCCATTATAAATGTGTCCCTCCTTTTATTTTTCATACCTTCTCTGGCAGTCATTATGCTCTAGCTTAGAGCACATTCCTGACTCTCCCAACTCTAATTTAGAGGTGCTCTGGCTGATACCATCTCTCCACATCCCCAAAACTCTTTGTTAGGTCAGATAATGTCCCCTGCCACCATGAACATGTCCACAGCCTAGCCCCTGCACTGTGAAAACGCTGCTACCTGGCGACACGGTATGAAGGTATGACTAAGGACCTTGAGATGGGGAGATGCGCTGGGTTATCTGGGTGGTTCCTGTTTTATCGCAGGGGTCCTTGTGAGAGGGAGGCAAGGAAGGCCAGTGTCACAGGAGATGTGACGATGGAGGCAGAGGCCAGAGGGAGCCCAGGGCTGGAAGGGGCCACAGGCCAAGGAATGCAGGTGGCTTCTAGAAGCTGGAAAGGACAAGGGGATGAATTTTTCTCAAGAGCTTCCCGAAGGAATGCAGACCGGCCGACACCTTGACCTTAGAACTGGAAAACCCACTTCAGACGGCCAACCTCCAGAACGGTGAGAGAGTAAATGTGTGTCGCTGTAATCACCAAAGTTGTGGTGACTTTTTACAGCTGCAATAGGAAACGAATAGACTCGCCCAGACTGGCCTGGGTACCACTCTCCCCAGTCGGACCTGATCGCAGCATCTTTCTTCCTTTGGAGTCGTGCTCCTTCCCGGTCAGTGTTGACTGAGCACCTGCCATGGCCAGCTGTGTGCTGAATGCTAATGAAAGAGCAGTACAGCCACCGTCTACATATGTGAAGCTGACCGTCTGACCCCAAGTCAGTAACAGCCAGCGTTATGAGAGCTTCGAAGGGGGCACATGATGCCTTCTATGGAATGAATGTTTGTGTGCCCTCGCCCCTCCAGGTCATATGTTAAAGTTCTAATCCCCAGCGGGAAGGTAGTTGCAAATGATGCCTTTGGGAGGTAAAGGAGACATAGGGGTGGAGCCCTCATGAATGGAATTAGCACCCTAATAAAATGAGGCATGAGGGAGGACACAGCGAGAAGGCAGCAGTCTGCAAGCCAGGAAGAGATTCCTCCCCAGACCCCAAACTGGCCAGCACCTTGATTTTGGGCTTCCAGTGTCGAGAACTGTAGAAGAAACTGTGAGTTTTAAACCACCGAGGCTGTGGTGTGTGTTAGGGCAGCCAGAGCGGCCTAGGACAGTGCCCAGGGACGCCCTGGTGTGGGCAGGGCTCCGACCTCACCCGGGGAGGCAGGAGGCCGCGGCTGAGACTGACAGATGGGGCGGTCTGGCCTGGGGAAGGACGCAGGAGCCACAATGCGCGTTGCGAGCGGAGAAAGAGGGTGTGTGAAAGAGAAGTCAGGGGAAAGAGAGGCCCAATCAGGCCAACTCCTAGGCCACAACAAAGAAGTTGTCTCTCTGTTTTGTTTCACTTCAGCCTAAGGGGAGAGGTTTTAAACAGAGAAATGGCAGGGTATCTGAAAATATCAGGGTCCTGAGATGGCATCAGGGAGTGGGCTCCAGAGAACAAGGGGAAGCACTGGCCTCGGGCTCTGAGGCTCGGATGAAATGTGCACGTTTCCCGGGGGGAGCACATCCTAATCGCCAGCTGTGTGACAAACCATGCCCACAACCGCGCGTCCCTCCGTGAGTGACCTCCGAGCGGCGCCTGGGCGGAGTGGGACAGCGGACAGAGCGTGCCACGAGCGCGGAAGGCACGTGCAGCCCCACAGACCCTGGCCCGGGTGGGCCAGCTGGCGAGCGGCCGGGCCCCAAGGAAGTGGGGACAGGCAGAGCGTGATGACCCACTTCACGCTTCACTCGGAGGGGAACCCTGACGGCTGAGCCCTGTCTCACCCTTGGCACCCACCACGGGATGGACGTGATGTTTTCCTTGGCTGAGTTCAGTCTCAGAGCGGAGCTGAACCTGGGCATATGCCACACTTAAGGGGCGCTCAGAGACCGTGCCAGGCGTGCCTCCTGAGACCTGGAGGGGAGCCGAGGACGAGGCCATCTGCTCCTTGGGCAGTCTCCGCCCTCCTAGGTATTTCCCTGCCTGCTAATTCTTCAGTGGAAAGGATCTCACATGAAAAACAAATTCGCTCACACTTATTTTTATTAGTCTTGAAAGCAAATATCTGCTGCAAGTCACAGTCAGAGCAGTGGAACAGCAAACAGACAAATGTTTAGATTTTGAACGAGACCCTACAAGTGCCATTGAGTTCCCCCAGGGACAGGACAGGCGTGGCACGAATGTGCTGTTCCTTGTGTGCCAGGCACAGGGGTTTTAAGGGAGACAATAACTAAACACAGTCAACAGCACACAGCAGATGCAAAAAAAAGCATGCAAAGTCATTCATGACTGACTGCGCAAGGACTATACCCAACTTCAGCCTAAAACAGAAGTTTGCTACCCAACAGAATGTAGACGTAAAGTTTAGAAAATGAAAATGAAATCAGTGTGTATAAAGAAATATGAATGCTTAATATCTATTTTAAAAAACTTATTCCTTTTAATAGCAATAGAGACAGGATATGATACAAATGCCCCAAGAATAATCAACCCCATTTTGTTGATTTGAAGGGGTTCTCCTAAATGGAGGTCTTAGACCCTGAAACTATAAAGAAGTCTCCTCATGTTTGGCCTTGGCCATAACCCACTAAAATATTATTTTAATTTCTTTAGGAAAAAATTATTTCACAGACCTTGAGTTCACAACTGGAACCTCGGGTGCAGAAGGAAGAGAGCTGGAGAGCCGGTCTCTCCTTCCACTGCCCGAGGCGTCCTTACTCAGAGACAACAGTCATCCCCGCATCTGATTAAACAAACAACAGAACACAGGCTTGGTTGTCAGACAGGCCAGATGTTTATTAGCAATGAGGGGAGAGTCCCTGGCAGTAAAGCTATAAAATCAGTTTTTCCAGAGGTCTTTAAAAAGAAGAAATAAATGCATCCGCTCATTTGGGTTTTGATGTAACCATGCCTAGAAGTGCTTGAAGAAAAGATATCTTTTGAGCTTCCATTCTCACCACAGGGCCCTCTTCTAGTCACAGCCAAGCAGACACACAAAAACACAAGCTCCCAACAACAGCACGACTCACAGGTGTCCGTCATGGCTGAGCTGGGCCCTCCCAGTGCTGCCGGACGTCGTCCGAGCAGACCGACAGCCGTCCGTGAGCAGAGCTTCCTGCCGTGAACCAGTCACCTTTCGACTCCAAGGACACATTTCTTCTGCTCTGACACTGATGTAGGCAAAGGAAGATGCACTCACATTTTCCCATATCCTCATGGGAATGAGCTCAGCCATCCCTTTATAGACCAGAGGTTTTCAAGACCAGAGTCAGGATGCCTGGAAGCATCACCAAATGTGAATAAAGAAAGCCTTTCTTTCAATGCCAGCCAAAAGCAGAGTCTGGAGAAGTCTCAAGTCTAGAGCACGATGCCTACCCACCTGACTCTGGGACTGATGTGCTGCTGGGAACTCATGCCAAAGCCCACAACAATCTCGGAAGCAGCCTTTCACAAATGCAAGCCACCACCCTGTTCAGGAGGTGGCAAGTCCAGCGTGAGGGTGCAGACGGTGACTTTGGTCGCATGTGAGTTGAAGACTTGGGCAGCCGCATTCTGACAGAGGGGTTCATTCGCATCAACAGCCCCCACTCACAGAATAACCAGTTCTGTGTTTCCAGCTAAAGGTGCCCACATTTCCAAAGGTGCTTCTCTCTGAAGTGAGCAACCATCACAGAAGTCCTGATGGGAAACCAGGCAAGCAACTTGCTCTACTCGTGAGGACACAAGACACACTGACAGTGCTCAGTGCATTTCAATACACGGTCCACATTCAGCTCTGCGCCTGGGAAAGCAGAGTCCATAAGAAATATAGGCAAAGAGGACAAAAGGATGACCACGTCTTCACAATCAACTTACTCTGCTGGACCCTTTACATATTTATTTCATTTAACAACTATTATTCTTCCCTATTCCATGGAATAAACAGTATATCTCCCCACCACCACCAAAAAAAAAAAAAAGAAAGAAAGAAAAAGAAAGCTGTAGAACAGTGAAGTCGAAGGCTAGAATTCACAAAGTCAATGTGGCAGAATTAGGAAATGTTCTGAGAGCCCACGCCTTATCTACTTCCCCACTCTTCCTTTCAGCTCCTCCGCACATTAGACTCCCTTGCCACTCCTACCCCCACCCCACCCCATTTCATCAACATTTAGCCCCAGGATGGGGCCAAGTTGGGGAGCAAAGTCTCGGTTGCAGAAGGTCTGGGTTGGAACTCTATTTCTGCCTAGTCAAGCTTTCTGTCATTGGAATGGTCATTTAAACTCCTACTCAGTTTCTTTGTCTGTAAAATGGGTATATAGGGTAAACCTATATGTATTACAGTGAGAAAAAAGAGAAAAATATATGTAAAAGTGGTTTCAAATTATAAATTGAAATGTGAGTTGGTATTATCACCAAAGCCTTCCCAGACATGGCCCGACAGCTGCTGCACCACGTGGACCTCACAGGGACAGAGAAAGCTGGACCCTAGCTTATTCTTTAGCAGAGCAACCAGGCCACCTGCCACCCATTCCCTCCTGGAGAGAGGCGTCAATCCTGCTCACAGAAATGTTGGTGCTGTCTGATTCATGGTCCCGCTGCAAAAGCCTGGGAAAAACAGCCTGAAAATCTTCTAATGATGACAAAGATATGGTAGTTGGTCTCCAAAGATAGCCCCATAATGACCCATACTTCTAGGTAGTCTCCTCTCTCACTAAAAATAGTTTGGTCCTGTGAGTCCCTATAACGTATGGGCCATGGAAGAAGTAACAACCTGCCAGTTCTAGGACTTAACCTCAAGAAGGTCTAGTAGCTTCTATTTTTTTCCTGAGTCACCATGTAAGAAGTGCTGTGGGGGAGACCATATGGAAAAATCACGCAGAGTGAGACAGAGACCCAGCCATCACAGCACCCCCTGAGTTCAGGCTTCCAGGAATCCTCACCAAAGCACCAGACATGTGGGTGACATCTTAGATACTGCACCCCGATAGAGCCTCAGATGACTGAAAACCCAGCCAGTATCATGGAAAGCAGAACTACCCAGTCCAATCAACTCACAGAACTCTGAGAGAGAGAGTACAATGGTACAGTAAGTCCTCACTTAACTTTGTGGAAAGGTTCTACAACTTTAAGTGAAATTATATATAACAAAACCAATTTGCCCTGGCCAGTATGGCTCAGCTGGTTGAGCGATGTCCCATGAACCAAAAGGCTGCCAGTTCAATTCCTGGTCAGGGCACACGGCCAGGTTTTGGGTTCAGTCCTTGGTCAGGTTGCTTACTGAAGGCTACTGATCGATGTTTCTCTCTCTCTCTCTCTCTCTTCCCCTTTCCCTTTCCCTCTCCTTAAAATCAATTAAAAAAATTTTTTTTTTAATTTTACCATGGGCTAATTAATATAAGCAAGATTTAAGTTCCTGTGGCATCTCATCATGTTATAATAACTGGACATTATTCGAGGACCACTGTAGTTGTTTTAAACCCAAAGTTTGGGGATTATTTGTTTGCAGTAAAAAATAATAGTAAAAATGACAAGGGGGAAGAGGAAGGGAGAGCTGTCATCATCTGAATCTTCACTCTACGCCTCACCCTTCACATACATCCTCTAAATTAATCTTCACCACAATAGTTTGAGATGGGCATTAGGACACCAATTTACACAGGAGGTTGGGTGAGGTTAAATAACTTATCCAAGGTCAGGCAGAGATGGATTTGAAACTCAGCTGTGACCGCAGAACCCATGTTCTTAATAACTGTGTTACGATTTTTACAAAATATATCACATAATTCTTGGTCTCTAACAAAGAGTTGGAAAATTAGGTTAAACAAAAAAAGTGTTGCTGATTCTTAGGCACTTACTTTAAATAATATAAATGGAAGCTATGTATTCCAGTGAAAACAGCTAAACAGCTTCCAAGTAGGTGCCTAGAAACTTGAAATGTCTGCCCTAATCACTAGTTGTGTGAAATTGAACAAGCAATTTGATTAGCAAAAAAGTCTCCTCTTATAAAAAAGGAAAAATAAAATGCCTTCTTAGATTTTTGTGGTTGTTGTGGGATCAAAATGATTGAACACGAGGGACTTTTGCAAACCAACACAAGTATCCTATATAAATGGGGAGAACTGTGGTAGAATTAAGTTTTCACTACTTCGTAGTTACCACAGAAGTTCCAAGTTCCAAACGATTTGTATTTTCCTGCTTCCTTCCAGGATAAATATTCATATAAATACTGGTGTGTATTTTTTGTGTGTTTTTTTTCCCAGAACGTTGGGACACATTTTTTTTTTTTAATGGAAAATAAAACAAACTCATAGACAGCTATTTAATACATCACTTCCTTATTAATATTTTTGGAGGCAAAGCTGTGAAAAGCAGAAAACTTTTGGTTTCTAGTGAATGGCTATATTCTCCATCCCTTTGATCCGCTGGTTCATGTGAGGCTTGTCGGTGGACAGGATGGTGTGAGAGGCAGCTTTAGGGACTGTGTATGGAGAATACTCAAGTCCTGACACAGGTCAAGAGAGGTCTCCTAGTGGGACTGGACAGCAGGAATGAAGTACAAAATCGATCATGACTGCGTAGACTGTCTGGCAAGAAGTAAATCTGTGAAGTTACCTGCCTTACACATGAAACAACATAAGAATTCTCACAAAGAGAAACTCTTTGCTGCTTGGGTGGGCAGGGCAGCCAAGAGCATTGAAATAGTCCTTGGAAGTCATTGCCTAGAATTCTTTAGCAGCTTTTATTTTGTTTTGGAAACCAACTGGTACTCTCACCGATTTATGGAACTTTTTTTATTGTAAGTAAAATCTAAATAGCAGAATAAGATAAATACATAAAGCTTAAGTTATAGAATTAAAAATAAAAGTTTTATTAATGAACAAATTATGTGCCAAGTCCTGAGTCTGAAATGACGTATGGTAAGGAGCATGCTTTCTTTCTCTTAAAGATTTAAAATGATACTTTTCTAAAGGCCCCAAAGCATATATATCTTCTAGTATACGAATACACCAAATACTGTGATTTCTATTTCAAAGTGGAAGGAATAGTAGATAAATTAAGACTAATAAAGCAATCTGTTTAATGCCATAATAAAAAGTTCTAAATAAACCAAGGATAAAGTTAAAAATATAATCTGATCTAACTGACTTTTTAATATGTGACTTGGTTTCTGGGTAATGATACTCATCTTTATGTTAATATATAATATGTATAATAGATGTGTACAGTTGTACTTATGTGACATTCTGATTTGTTCACTGAACAAAAGGGAACCTTGTCCACTCTTCTTAAACCTAATTACACAGAAACAGAAACTGTGAGTAAGAAGTCAGTTAAACCGTGCATTACAATTTAGAACCCATTAGGAAAAGTCGTGCCCATAAAATAACCGCTGTAGAGTAATTATGGTAGATTGGCATGTCTTTGTTTCAAGCTTCCTAAAATGCTGTTAAAATTGTTTTATTATTATGAATATTAATAATATATTGTTCATGTTTCTTTTATTTTTATCAAGTGACATGTATGAGAATCTGAAAAATAATCTTAAATCCATAGGTAAAAAGTCAGGATCAATATTCTCAAAAGCATATTCAATTGTGGTTTTAAAAAAAAAAGATAACTGCATTTTTTGTTGTTGTTGTTGTTAATCCTTACCCAAGGATATTTTTTCCATTGATTTTTAGAGAGAATGGAAGGGAAGGGAAGGGAAGGAGGGAGGGGAGAGAGAGAAAGAGAGAGAGAGAGAGATCAATTGGTTGCCTCCCGAATGTTGTAACAAGTAGTAAATAAGCCATAGAGAACTACGCTACAGTATTATGAATATAGACAATACTGTACTATAACTGTGTAATGTGACAAATGTCACTATGGCAATCATATAAAACAATATATAAATGTATCAAAATAACATGCTGTATACCTTAAATTTACACAATGTTGCATGCCAAATTAAAAAATATATTTTTAATTATTCAGTAAATAATTTTAAAAAGAAAGATAAATATGAAAATCTTGAGTGTACTGTAAGCAGCTAATTAGAAAATGAACGTGACACATAGTAAGAGGACATATTATTTCACATTCATTGATGATCATTCTACAGTTAATGAAATGAAAGAAAAACATGTTCTATAGTTTAAAACAAAGCAAAAGTTCTCATTTAAATGCAGCACACTACAAATCATTCACTGTCACCTGTGCCCAGGTAGGCATCTCCTTCTAAGCTGTGCCCTCTCTCTCTGTTTCCCTCATGCTCCCTGCCTTCCCTCCTAAATTCAAGTAGCAGCAGAAGGCCTTTTAATTCTAACCAAAGAATAATGAGAGCTGGACATCTAGGCTGGACACATCATAACTGTCCCTTCTTTCCCCTGAACAGCCACCAGTCTGTCACACACTCATGGAGCACACACAAACACTACTCACAAAAGGAAAGGAGGAATTTTGCAATTATGGAGCACATTCAGCCAATATAGACAGCCAATTGAAGAATTCAGGCACTGACATCAACTTCTACGGCCTGAAGTAGTCAGCATGCTCAAGGACACTGGTGTGTCTACATAACAAGCTAATTTAACAATAAGACACCAATGGACAGACACCTGTCCTGCAAGAAGCACATCCACACACAGCTCTGGTTTTTCAAGGCCACGGGAAGTACAAATAAACAATATATCTGGAGAATCAAAAGGATTCAGACACTTTATGGAATTCCAAACAAAAGAGAAAAATATTCAAAAACATTCATGCTAAGGACCACTACTACTTTGAATCATTTGCAAGATCCAAAATACATGAACAGAGGTACAATAGGCATAGGAATGGAAAGAAGTAAATTTAAAGAATATATTAAGCAACTAAATGCATCTATATTCATAACTATATAAGAAAACTGGAAAGGTTATAGTAATTAACTAATTACTCTGATGAATGATTCCAGATTGAAAGGAGCAAAGCTTTTTATTTTATACCATTGCTTTATACCGCTGCTTATTTTAGAAAGGGGTATTAAGAACATTTCTCAAAAAATAGAAAATAATCATGGGAAAAGAAAGATCGTTACTCTGTGTGATCTCATGAGAAAACCAAAAGCCAGATGCAGGACTTCCTACACATAGATTAAACAGAATGTGACGACTGTGAACAGACCTATAGTCCAGCCCTTGGAGACCAGACAGATGATGGGACTCAAGGTCATATGCTGAAATTTCTGTGTCTCTGGGGATGGATAACCTCAAGGGAGCTGGCAGCAAAATCTGTGTGACTTTTACACTGTGCTCACTGTCGTTTTCAATATGACTCCCCCGTGACGAGGGAAACCAACAAAAGTGCCCTCAGCCAGACAAACAGCCAGATTCCCAACAGCAGGTGCAGAGTCTCTTTCTTCTGTGTTGCAGACGCTCCCTTGGCATAGACAGGCCACATCCCAGGGCAGGGAGCACCGATGTCTGCACAGAGCCATTCATGGCAATGTTACACCTGACATGTGGTTTCAGATAGTGGGGCAGTGTTTCTAGCGCATCTTTATTGAGGATGCACTATAGAGAGCCCCCCTAGATGGTGTGTGCCTTCAAGGACACGCCTGTCTTAAGGTTGGAGTATGTCTGGAGTACTTCATTGCTTTTGACCGGCACATAGAAGACATAGACGTTCTCAAATCTGCAGAGAGTTTGCTACACGAGGGCTCCTAATGCAAAATAATCTAAAAATTTAGAGCCATTCTTGATTCTCCCATCTTCGCAAACCTTTTTAATCTGATCATTCAATAAAGTAGGGTTTGCGTACCTTAGAAACTCAGGAAGTCTATGCTTTCCTCTCCATCCTCATGTCACCCCCACCCAGGCCTTCATCGTGCCCTGCTGGACGAGCCAGTCTCCTCAACATCCTGTGCTCCCCCCGAGATCCCACTAGGCATGAGTTTCAGGTTCACGTTCTTAATGCCTTTCACCCATATAGCCTCTGAGTCAATGTCCTCCCTTACCTCCCCCCATCTTTAGTCCCTACTCCTCTTCCAGGGCTGCTCAGCGCCCCAAGCCCTCTCCTGCCTAGGTCTCCCTCCCTCTCCTCGTGTCTAAGTCCACCTGGAGTCAGCTCCTGTCTCCTCTCCCAGGAGGCCTATCCCAACCACAATGGCCTCATTCATCACTTCATCTCCCAACCTCCGGTTACACTGACTTCCTTTTTCTGTTTCACCAGCTCCACAGTAAGTGTTTTTGGTACCTCATAGGTCTGTGTCTTTATTTCTTCACATGAATTGTAAACTCAATTTGTACTTTATAACTAATTTTATAACTAACAACTAATTACATTTTATAATAATTTACTATGAATTTATGAAATCTGGAATAAGGACTTGTGCAGTGCAAGTGTTAAATAAATGATACCTTTCAATGAAGGCAAGGTGAATTTCTCCAAATATGTCAGCATAGGAGGAGGAAGAGGGAGATCGTGTTAAGGCAATATAACATCATCAGGGTAAGCACAATTCAGCAAAGTGGGTCAGGGATGTCCACTAAGAAGCACAGATTCCCACCAGTGCTGAAATGATGGAGAGACCATGAACACAAGGCCACGTACAACAGACCTTAAAATGGATTGTCTAGAAAAACAGAACATGTTCTTTAATCTGATCTAAGGGAGACATGATACGTTTCAGGAAGAAAAGTAAAAGGACAGGCCTTTTGTGTGTGTGTTAAATCCCAAGTCAGATGATTTGCTAACTCCTAACACAGTAAATTCCTAAATATCCTGATTTCTTTCTTTTCTTGCTGCCCTCTATCCAACAAATATTTACTGAATACCTACTAGGCGTTGGGCACAGCAATAAAAACAGCTAGAAACGTCTCAGGGAAAATCAGGATAAACTCTGAGGTATGGCAGAACTAAGGTTTCTACCTTCTGAAGGTCTTAGTGAAATGAGAGAACAATTTAAAGTAGTATATTAATGTAATGAAGTTGAGAAAGGCTAAAATAAGTAATTCCTAAAAGCTGTCAAAAGCAGAAGTGGGCAGAAGTACAGTTTCAAATTTGTATGTTTCTTTTGTTTACTTATTTATTTTAAGAACTAATGATGTTCTGTTGCTAAATGTCTAGTATTAGAATAATGGACACTGGTCATAGTCACTCTAAGGCTATTGCATTGCCTGACACATGGTAGGCACTTAAAGATATGTTGAGTCAATTAATGAATGAACAAGTGAATGCAATAAGGCAGGAAAGGAGGTCTTCCAGCTATGCATAGAAATTACATGTTGGGCTGGAAGTTTTTGGTGTTGTAGTTCCTTTAAACTGGAACATAGTGAATGGTAAGCTGTAAAGATCAAATTAATCCTTCTTGAGTTAAACATGTTTCTTTTAAAAATATCATCATGAAAGATTAAAATTCATATGCACAACAGAATATTTAGGTAGCCTATGTAATTCCTCTTTCATGTTACAGTAATTCAGGCACATTTAGGGTGTCTAAGATAAAAGCACCACTCCAGAAACTTAATATAGCCCATTTTATACAATTTCAATAGAAAAAAAAATGAAGGGTGACAGTTAAGACTGGACACTTGTCACTTGGATGGAGGTAGAGAAAACCACACCACAATATTATACAATATTAGAATATGAATGTGTTCAGGCAAAAAAAATAAAAATGAAATGATTAAAAGAAAAAACAAAAGAAGAACAGCCTGGGAGAAGTTGAGTTGACCTGAATTTGCACCAGGTGAAACATGTGTTGGGAACTACGTCTGACTAAGATGCCAGTAGGCTGCCCTGATCTACGTTGTCTCACCTGCTGTTGGCCACAGGCACACCTGTGTGTATAGAACTTGACATGAATTAAATTAGAGAAAATTTTGTAGCCTAAATCCTATGTATAGAAACAAACAAATAAATCAGAAAAGTTATTAATGATAATGTGGTCTTTAGCGAAGAACCTTCCAAGGGTTCTTTTCCCAGTAAGATCTTTTCCCTGGAGGCATTTGCAGTGAAAATGAACAAAGGACTGAGAAAGGGTGGAGAATAAATTCCTTGCTGGCTGGTGAACAAAGCCCAGCCTTTTCTTTCTCTCATTTCTATAATGCTGTGCACATAGTGTAGAGGATCAAGAGATTGTTGAACCCAAATACAACCAGGGATAATGTAGTTATTAAATAAATCACATTCAACATTTTCAAACAATTCATTCAAAGCACCAGCAAAAACCACCCGAGGTAGGCTTATCTGGTAAAGATAACCCACTCCTTTGCAACCCATGGTATTTTGTTAATAATACCACTATGAAACTTAACTTCACCTTATTATATAATATCTCTATAGTGGGGAAAATGACATCAGTCTCATAGATATCAAAACTGTTGTCTTTAACAAAGAATGTGTCTGACACACACCAGGGCTTGGTAAGTGACAGGTGTCTTTATTATGACGATACTCATTATTACTATGCTGTTATTATTATTTCTTTTCATGTCAACCCCTCCTCTGTTTCAGCTTGAAGGCTGAGGACCAGAACTGTTTTTCATCCCTGCATCCCTTGCAGCCCAGCACAGGCATTTGATGAATCTAATGGTCACCGAAACCTTCCAGGTTTATCTTGTAGACTAAACTATTTGCACCTACCTCAAAGAGAGACTGGGTATCATCTCCCATCATACTTGTGGAAGGTAAGTGCTCCTTCTGAAAGTAGTTGTAATTGCTAAACTATAACTTTCCCATAATAGTTGTTTTCTTTGGGTTGCTGGGAGACAGTTCAAAGATGAGGTGGATGCAAAAAGCGCGGTCTTATTAGGTCCCAACCTAATAAGAAAATGACACAAAGAGGCCACAGCAGACAGCAAATGCTAATTTTCTTCATTAAGCCCTATGCTAAGCCCTTGATATATGTTATATTTCACCATGAACAAATTATAAACATATACAGTATATCTTCCTATAGAAAAGGAAAACTGATATTAGTCAGAGAGATTAATAACTTTGCCCCAGATCACATCAATAGTAAATGATAGTATCAAGACTTCAGCCCAGGTCCACAAGACTCCCAAGTTTGAACTTTTAACGACTTGCTATGATGTGCAGTTTCACATCCATTTAGAGGCCACGGTCTTACAGACAGCAGCAAGTGCTATTTTACCTGTTTTCAGGATCTGCCAGCACAGCATAAAATGATGAGTTTCTCTCCCTTCCTCTAAACCCTTCCCACCTGGGAATCTAGGTCCTGGCACCCCGCTTAAAGCACTTTGTAGGTTATGTTCATGTCAAGTAACATGAAACGCTTTGCTCTCTGAGATGAGCAACAGATTTGCAGGGACTGTTCTTAATCCATTACCACCTACTCCCTGAGAAGTCTGAGCTGAAGGGACATGTGAAAACAGAGCTTACTGGGGAAAGGAAGGTGGTAAAGTGTAAATTCCAGGAAGCAACGCTGTCCAAGGCAGCAGCCCTCAGCAGCAAATCCGTACCACTTCACGGCAGCAAGACAGCCTCTCAACCATCCCCTTCTCCTTCTTTGAACTACACCTACAGGAACCTCAAAGGACAAAACTATCAGGTATTTGAAAGGAATGTGCCTATTGGCTGAGTGTTCAATGGCTCAGTTCTGCAGAGGAAGCAAGGAGGTCGGAATATGAGCCTGTTCTCTAAAATTTTCTCCTGTACAAATACTCATTGAATGAATGTGTAATTAATGGAGCCCTGGTTTAGAGTCATAGGGAAGACTGACAACCCTGAATCAGGGGACATTAGCCATTACCAAAATACCCACAACTTTTCTCCACTCAAGTCTCTCTTATGAAGTAGGAAAATCAGACTGTACCTCTCTCTAAACTGCTCCCGAGAACCTCTGGGATCGAGCAGAAGGCGATGGAGTCCCCGACAGAGGAAGGCCCGCTAGGTCCAATCTGACTTTCCAAATATATATTTTTATGTGATTTTCACTGACATCCAACCAACCTAAAGACATAAGTTCAGTTCTAAAGTAAGATATTATAACGTCTAAGAATGACAATAATACAGAGGCATGCCGACTACAGAGTACACTCCACCTTCCACATCTGTGGTTTTGGCATCCGCAGATTCAATCAACGGCAGATGGAAAGTACTGGAAAGAAAAGTCACATTGTCGCTGACATGTACTATGCACTCTAATGGCTAAGCACTACGTAATTAGGCCTACAGTGCTTGCATTTATACTGAACATGTACAGACTTTTTTTTCCTGTCATTATTCCCTAAGCAATACAGTATAACTAGTTACATAGAATTTACACTATATTAGGTATGTAAGTAATCCAGAGATGACGTAAAGTGGTAAATCACGAGAAAGAAGATATATACTAAGAAGGACTCCTGGTGGCTAACTGGCCTCATATATATATATATATATATATATATATATATATATATATATATTTTTTTTTTTTTAATCCTCTCCCGAGGATATTTTTCCATTTTTCTTCAGATAGAGTGGGAAGGAGAGAGAGAGAGAGAGAAACATCATGTGAGAGAGACACATAGATTGTTTGCCACCCACACGACCCCAGCTGGGGCAGGGGACAAACAGCAACCAGGGTACATGCCCTTGGCCAGGATTGAACCCAGGACTCGTTGGTCCATGGGCTGACGCTCTAACCGCTGAACCAAACTGGCCAGAGCTGGCCTCAAATTTTTAAAAACAGAGCCCAGCAGCCATTCCACACAGGGACCTCTCACACAAATTGCACGTCAGGGAGAAAGCTGCACTAAGCTGCCTGCCCCCTGGACTGACCTACTGCCTGCACTATTTCTGTCATCTGAACCAGCCCTATAAAGGAGTTCCTAGAATCTTATTTCAACCAATAGGATTGAGGCTTTTCCCATCCAATAGGAGCTGTGTAGCTATATCCTCATCAGCATCTTTACCAACCAATGAGAGCAGCTCTATTTTGATCAATCAAACTGAAAGGATTTGGAGTCCTCATTTGCATAAGGATGGACCAATCAGGGACCATGGGTGGGGACTTTTGTCTATATAAGCCAGCTCCACTCTGGCTCAGAATACACACTTTCGTTTTCCATTTAAGACAGCCTTTCCCTGGCCAGGGCAGACCAGCACAGGGAAGAATGGAGCAAACTGGACCAGAGCAGGTGGAGGAGACCAGTGCAGACCCAAACTGTGTAGCTGGAGAGGGGCCTTGGTCCAGGGCCACTTCTCCCCAGGGCCACGTCAAAGCCATGCTGCACTGCTTCATAACTGAGCTGTAACACTACTAAGCTGTCCCACAGCTGTGCTGTCCTCACAGTTGTACTGTGCCACATACACTGTTTGCACTGAACAATGTTTCCTTCTTCACCGCACCCCAAGTTGGGGATTCCTGTTGGGGTGAAGTGGTACCAACAACTATCGGTTGACAAAGTACACCGAAAGATGTGCATAGGTTATATGCAAATATAATGCCATTTTACATACGGAACTTGAGTATCCATGGACCTTGATATCCGCTGGGGTCCTGGAACCAATCCCCTGTGGACACTGAGCGACAACTATAATAGGCTTGAGTAATAAATTCTCCCCCCCCCAAAAAAAAAACTGCACATCTAAAAAGTTCCTACAAATCCTAATGGCACTGAACCATAACTAGCTTCCTTGAGTAGCTCTGCTCTTTTCTAATAACAGACCTTACCCTCTGATTCCCTTCTTGGTTTGTCTGTTACCCAGCCATACCCACAGCCAGCTCACCACAATAAGCTCCATAAGATATACCACCTTGCTTGCAAAACTTCTATGAATAAAACTTTTCTAAATGATAAACAGGAGGATTAGTATGATGTCTGAAATGCCAACCAAATTTATAAGTATCAGCTGGCATTCCAGAAATCATGTTTGGAGGTAAGTCGTGAATGACACTCACAGGGAGAAGTGGAAACTGTCTGCCCTCCATGTTGAAGGAGCTGAGAAATGAACAGATCTGCAGGAAGGCCTTCTGCACATTCTCCCTGCACAGTCATGTGCAGTGTAACGATGTGTCTGTCATCGAAAGACTGTATATAGGATGGTGGTCTCCTAAGAATATAAAGAAGCTGAGAAATTCCTATCACCTAGTGACATGGTAGCAGTAGTAACACTGTAGCTCAACACATTATTCAGGTGCTTGTGGTGATGCTGGTGCGAACAAACCCCCTGCACTGCTGGTTGTATAAAAAGTATAGCACATACAATTACAATTTTGTATAAGGACACTCTGATGTTCACACAATGACAAAATCACCTAAGGACACATTTCACAGAATGCATCCCTATCATTAAGGGGTGAATGACTATAAATAAAATGAAGTTAAAAAAAAAGAGAGAGAAACTGCCATTTATCCACTTAAGATATCTCCAGTGTTCAAAGTAATGGGTAAAAATGATCAAAACCTTGATTGTCTTTATATGGTTCAGACAAGGTACACAAACTCATTTTTTTATGTTCTAAGTACAGAAAATTGCTCCATTTCTAAAGTAAATATATACTAGAAACTTGCAAATATCTCAAGAATGCCTTGTAGCTAAAGAAAGTAACTTCATTGCCTACTCATCTTGCTTGATTTTTTCGTCTCCCAGCAACTTTGTGCTAATACTTTCATCCCATTTTAGATCCTAGCATAAGGCAATAGTCCAGAACCCTGGAAAGTCTCCACCTCCAGCAACCAGCCCTTCACCAAGGGACCACAGTCTTAGGATGGGTTCTTCCCATAATATCTTCCTGGTAATGTGCATGTTACATGCATTTCACTTATCTTTTCCAACTACATTCCTGTAACTAAGCTTCAAAAGCTTCTTCTGAATCGCTTCTTCTGTGTTTTAAAGCTCCATCATCTGTTGGGATGATTTGCAAGATTCTTTTTCTTTTTTGTTAAGCAGGATTGGTGAGCATTACTGAGCCTTTTGATGGAATCCCTGCTATTTAAAATTCCTGCTGCTGGGATTAAGGAGATACTGCCTATGAAAGCCTTTTGTAAACTGTAAAGTCCTGATCAAAAGTAGTGTGCTGTTACAACATTAACTATCATGGCGATATCCACAATCCGGCAGCAATGTGGGCTTGAAAATGCTGATAGCCATGTGGGCCTTATGTCTGCTTCATGCCCAGCCTAACTGGTACCCAACACAGCAGAGCCTCTCAAAGTTTTGTTTGGATGGATAAATGAATAACTTTAAAACTTCGCTCACATAGTTTTTCCAATTAATATCAACAGGCAAAACAGAGTTAGGCAGGACAATTTAGATAATGAAAATACTCCGCCAAAATTACAGGGAGCATTTTGAGAAAAAAATACCACAGAACAGAAAGTTCTCCTGAAGATAACTTCTTTGGTAATGAAATCTGTAGTCACTACTGAGGAGGGAGGGGAGAAGTACAGATTGGGGCAGGGATTTTTATTAGCCCAGAGAAGTTGTATTGGTTCAGATAGCTTCAAGGAGAAGGCTGCCATCCCTGAAAAAGGAAGGGGCAATGAGTTTGGAGGGGGGGGGGTTAAAATGAAAATACACAGAAGCAGCAAAGGTTGTGTGAGCACTGAGCATTCGTACAGGCTTAGTCCCCAGACCCTGTCTTTCTAGGGGTGGAAATGGCAGGCTCTGTGGGAGGAGAGAAGTTGAGGAAGAGGTATTGATATGAAATAAATTATTTTTGAAAATGCTTTAATGAGCATTTGCTGGAATAGTTCTGATCATTAAAGAGGTGACCCATTTTAAGTACCTATGTGTAGGAAGGAGTATGTGAGGAGGTGGGGGATGCAAAGAGAAAAGAGATGGTAATGTCCAGGAACAGGGGCCCCATTTATCTGACTCAACAGAAGCCTGAAAATAAGAAGGGAAACCCTGGGGTGGCTGTCGGTTACTCTGGAAAGCAAATGCTGGCACTGAATTTAACCCTAGGTGATGAGGATATCCCAAAGGTTCCTTTTTACTAAGGGGCGGGGTAGGGTGCGGCCTAGGAGGGAAGGAAGTCTGCAAGCTATCCCGGAGGTCTAAAGGGCTAAAGGGCTAAAGGGCTCCCGCAGCAGGGAGGGCCCCAGCACCCGCTAAGCTCCAGAAAATATCGTATTTCTGCCCATCAATCAGCATTAAGCTACTTTGGGGGCTGAGCTTTCTGCACAGGCAGTTGCCAGTAGCAACAGGACACACACTCATAGCTCCTGGGGCGCTAGGAAGCGGCAGCAAAGGAGGGGTAGCCAGAGCTAGAGGACCTGAGCTGTTGGGTAGACAAGGTCAGGGACCCACTGGTGATAGGGGCCGTAGAGGGGTAGGTGGCTACCCTGGCAGGTGGGGGTGGGCGTACCCTGCTGAGGCCAGGCCAGGCAGTGGTCTAGGCAGCTGGGCCCTGGGGTGGGCAGGTGGGAGGGTTCTGTTGGCACAGCAATCTCATTGCCAAGTACAGCAGCCTCCTGGACCTCTTGGAGGTGCCTGGCTCCTCCTGGCACCTGGACACAGGATCCAGGGTCAAGAGGCAGGAGAGACACTGGTCCTGTGCTTGGGAGGGTCGGGGTGCTCCCACTGCCTGCCACCCCTCCAAGCTGGCACTCTTCAGCAGTCTCTGGAGGATAACAAGGTGGAATTGTGTCTCCAGGTGTTCGCGTGTTTTCATTTGTACTTCCAGCACAAAAGGGAGGCCCCACAGGTGGAAAGGAGGGTGTGTATTGTGTTGGGAAGGGACTGCGTGGGGCCGGGAATGTGGATGAGACCACACATACCCACCCGGCTCCCACCACCTCCCGGCCTCGGGTGTCCAGTTGCACCAGCGTTCGGGGAAGAGAACCCATAACCTCCTCGCGCCACCTCCCGAACTTCTCCCCCTGCTGTTGGGATCCGGTAAGGTGGAAAAGAAGGGCGACAGTGAGGGAGGGCGGTAGAGAGCAGAGATGGACCGTGCAGACCACGGAGGAAGGGACTGAAGCAGGGAGTCAGCAGGGACTAGTGGGAGCAGAGGAACCGGAGAGGCCCCGGCAGCCCTGCACTGGGTGCACGCCTGGGTGGGGAGCGGGCTGGCGTCTCCTTACCTGGCCTGTGCTGGAGCATTTTGCAGTGGGTTGGGGGGTTGGGTGGGCGCCGCCCCCTGAGGGCAGAGCCTGCAGTGCTGTCACTTCGGGAGCAGCAAGGCGCTGGCTGCAGAGCCCGGAGTTGGCAAACTTGCCATGCCCGGAGCGCGCAGAGGTAGCCTGGGTCAGGCGCGCTCCACAGCCAGCCCACGGCTCGGGGTAGCCAAGACACCAAGCTCCCTCGCTTTCTTCCGCTTTGTGTTCCACTGGTCCCCAGCGCCTGCCTCCTGGTGTCTCCTCGCCCTCTAAGCAATGGGACGGTTCGCTGGCCTTGTGGGAGGCCCTAGGGTCTGTGTGCCACTTTCCTCCGGGAGGCGCGCGTTAAACAGCTGCCCAGGAGTGCCTGGCCCGGCTGTGCTGGTGCGCTCATGCTAGGCAGCTCGGCCCATAGATTCCCGCCCCCCACTTTCTCCCCCTCCCCGCCCCTCCGCCCCCCCACCCCATCAGAAGCTGCTTAGGATCGGGCTGTCAAATCCAGCCCATCTGCTGCAATCATAATCAGTCTCAACCGAACGGTTCTGACAAATCTCCTGCAGCCCGAGTTGGGGAAGCCAGTGGGTGCAGGGAGGGGAGGAGAGGAGGGGGAGAGGGGGCGACAAGGACCGGGTGCCTGGAGAGGAGGGCCTAGAGGCTTCTATTGTCTGCCCCAACAGAGGAACTGAAAGGGGAAATGGGGATCCCAAAGAGGAAATGGTGCTTTCCTTTCCCACTTCCTAATAAGAAAAACCAATCCATCCTGGCGGGTCCCTGGCATACCCCACCCCGCCACCACCGCAAACCGCCCTTTGCTATGTCTGGGTGGAACGAATTTCTGCTAATAAACTAAACAAACACGTCCTGTAATCTCATCATCTGGCTGACCCAGAGACTGGCACAGATATACAAATTATTGTAATTTGCAGGTAAGAGCTGGAACTAACAGCCATTTGTCTGGAGTCAGAAGTTGGTTCCCAAGAACATTTGGGAATAAAGCTTATGGAGGGATAACTGGCATGTAATTGGCAAAGAAGCTGGGCCCTTCGCCTCCTGTTGGCTTTGGGAGACAAAATGAAAATCTGCTTTGGGTAAGAAAATTCTGAACTCAGTTTAGCTTCATTTTGAATTTAAAGAATTCTCATAATTTTTTGTTGTTTTCTGAAGGAACTATTTTTTAAAGCAATTCTAATTTATTACAAAATAATTTTAAAACTGATACTTTTTAAACTAAAATAGTTTATTCAGCAGGGGAAATAATGTGCTCCTTTCAATAATATACTTTGAACTATTTTAATACACTTCAACATAGCCACACATTTCTACTGGTGACAGGCTTACAAGGATTATGGCAATTTTTTTTTAAATAATAAAAATAACAGTAGTCCTAGTTATACACAAACAAGTCTTAAAGCATAAAGAATACAACCAATTGGATTATGCCTGGTTTCGTACATTTTTCTCAAGTGCTGGGAAATGTCCAATTACCCTGACTGACAGTATTTGTCGGGAAATAATTTGTTGGGTAAACAAATCACCAGTTGAAAAGTTGAAGGGAAAAATCTGTAAGCCATTTATTCAGATAGGTGTAAGAGGTAGGCAGAAATAAGTATACTTTACTGTAGAAATGGAATAGAGTTTAATTTAAAACTCTATTCAAATCATTATTTTTCTTTCTGCGATAGCTGAGAACTGTGGCCAAGCCACATTAAGCACCCACTTATCTAGGCAGAGACTGTGTCTTCTCCCTATTTTATAGCCCAGTGGTGCTTATAACAGCATTATGGGCACTCCATGAAGACTGGTGATGTGAAGTTTTCATTTCCCGGTTAGGATTAAAATAATATACATCAGCGTGACTTGGTAGGTGAGGTACATTGAGGTTCAAGTGTTACTTTCTCCAGTAAGTAAATGTAAGTCAAGGACACCTACTTAGATATGATTGTGTCTGGTGAGATCTAGGAACAGCAAAGGCAGAGGGGTGGAACACAGTGACGGGACAGGTGAATGGTGGTAGGCTTAGAGGACAGATCACTGGATGAGACCTAATAGGTCAACTTAAGGACTTTGGTTTTCACTCTGAGTTATATGGGAGGACACAGACACAGAGGGTGGTGAGCAGAGGCATTTCATGATCTGACTTTTGTTTAATAGATCACTCTGGGTATCATGCTGTGAATTAATTACAGGAGGAAAAGGAGGAAAGTGAGAGATCTGTTATTAAGCTATTGCAGGAATCGACCTGGAAGGGCATGGTGTGGACAGGGCCATAGCAGAAAGATAATGAGAACTGGTGGCAATCTGGGATTGTTTTGTATGTAGAACCAATAGTATTTGCTCAGAACAGGGGGGTTGGGGGAACAGGAAGGATTCAAGAATAACTCCAAGTGTTGGGCCTTAGCAGCCAAAAGGATGGAGATGCTATTAACTGAAATGGGGAAGACTGAATGGGGAAGAGACAAGGGTTCAGTTTCGGATGTGTTAAGATTGGGGTGCCTATTAAGTTAAATTTTAAAAATAGTTAATTTATGTAAAGCTCTTAGAATAGTCCCTGACTTTTATTAAGCACCATAAAAATGCTTGTGGTGATGAACTGGTGGTAGTGGGGTTTTAGTTGGTGATTGTTATTGTTATTATTGATGTTTACCAACCAAAATGAGAGAGTAAGTAGGCAGTCAAATAAATATTCAAGTATCATGTTTAGGGTACCAGTCCAGGGTGGAGATGTAAATTTGGGAGTTTATAAAGTATAGACAGTTAAATTAAATCCATCCGATGGGACAGATTATTAAGGCTGTGAATATAATTAGAAAAGAGATGTTTGAAAATTGAATCCTGAAAGGCACTGCAACTGTAACAAGTCAAGAAGACGAAGATGAATTCCAAGTGGCAGCCAGTACGAGGGAAGGCAAACCAGGAGGGTGGACTCCCCCGGGAGCCTAGTATAGAAGGTATTACAAGAAGAAGGGAATGATTTGCTAGTCATAGTTTTCTGATATGATTATCTCCATAGAAAACCCAAAAGAAAATATAGGAAAGCTATGATAGAGTTTATCAAAATTACTGGATAAATTGTCTATTGTCTGTGTACAATATAACATCCAGGGTGTCCTAGCACCCAGGCACATGATAGGTGTTCAATGTGTGCTCAATCAAGTAATGAATCACGAAGGGATTCAATGCCTTAAGCAGCAAAGTATGTTGCAAAGACTAATAATATCAAGCACTGCCAATGATATAGAGCAACTTAAATTCTCTTACATAGATGGTGGGAATGACGAATGACACAGCAAATTTGGAAAACCAGTTGGTAGTTTCTTGTCAAGTTAAACAGACACTTAAAAGACCATCCAGTAACCCCACTCTTGGATATTTACCCAAGAAAAGTAAAAACGTGTTGACACCAAGAGTTGCACAGAAATGTTTATAGTCGTGTTATTCATAATATCTCCAAACTGGAAATATCCCAAATTTCCATCAATCTGTAAATAGAAAAACAACCTGTGGTAGATCCATCCATGCCATAAAAAACTACTCAGCAATAAAAAGGAACCAACTATTGATAAATGTAACAACATGCATGACTCTCAAAGATACAATGCCCAGTGAAAGAATATCATACAGCCCTGCGGTGTGGCTCAGTGGACTGAGTGTGGTCCCATGGACTGAGAGATTCCTGGTCAGGGCAAATGCCTGGGGTTGTGGGCTTGATCCCCAGCGGGGGACGTGCAGGAGGCAGCTGTTCAATGTTTCTCTCTCACATCGATGTTTCCATCTCTCTCTCCCTTCCTCTATCTCTAAAAAATCAATAAAAATGAATTAAAAAAAAAAAAAAGAAAGAATATCATCCAAAAGACAAATCAGTTGTCTGGGGCTGGGGATGGAGAGGGGATTGACTATAGAGAGGCACTGAGAAGTATTTGGCATGTGAGAAATATTCTATATCGTGATTGTGGTGGTGGTCACAAAACTGGATATTTTGTCAAATTCATCAAATTGTACACATAAAAACTGGAGAATTGTATTGCATGTAAATTAAACCTTAATAAAAAGACTTTTAAAAGACTAAAGGATCTCTTCCTCTCCCCCTCCCCCTCCCCCTCCTTCTCCTCCTCCTCCTCCTTCTTCTTTTTCTTCTTTTGGTAGAGGAATTATAGTGCTTACCCATTTGAGAAGAGGCAGCTTACCTCAGAAATAGAACCAGTTCGTAATCCCCAGTGAAATAACAGATCTGAATACAGATTACCAATAGACGCCAAAGCCATTAGGTAAAAGACTGATGGGTTATAGACTATTCATACAATACCAAACATCACCTCTTGACTTTTTTCTTCTTTTTCCTCCTGATTTTTTTCTTTTTTTTTTTTTATCCTCTCCTGAGGATATTTTTCCATTTATCTTCAGATAGAGGGAGAGGGAGAGAGAGGGAGAGCAAGGAAGAGAGAAACATCAACATGAGGGACACATTGATTGATTGCCTCGCTCACGACCCAGACCAGGGCCCGGGATGAACCGAAACCGAGGTACGTGCCCTTGACAGGAATCAAACCCTTGACTCGCTGGTCCTCGGGCTGACGCTCTACCACTGAGCCAAACCGGCCAGGGCTCTCCCAATTTTTTTCTAATTACAAAGGGAAAATAATCTTATATTATATAAGGGAGAGACCACCTGAACGTTTCCTCCTTATAGTATGCTTCCCGAGAAGTTCATAACATTGCTACTAATGTATTACTGCCAAAACAAACAAACAAACACAAAACATGTTTAATCTGAATCTAAGCAAGACCTCTGACATACCCCAGCTTACAACAGCATGGAAGACAGAGGATCAGATACATGACGTCGGGAGGAAACAAGGAGCCACAAGCAGGACGGGATGCTCTGGAGCTGTTCAAAGTCAGTGTCTGCGGAGGGAAGAAGGCAGAGGGACTAACCCAGACTGAGAGAGACAACACATAACAAAATAGAACTATTGCGACTGGATCTCGGTCTAAAATAAACAGTTATAAAAGACATTTTGGAAACAAGAGAAAATTAGGTAAGGCTGAGATTGGATATAAGAATTCTTATTAACTTTGCTAAGGGTAAATATAACATTGTGGTTCTTATTGTTAAAAGACACATGCTAAAGTGTTTAGGTCGAAGTATCATGGTGTTTGCCACTCTGGAAAAAATATATGTGAAACTAAAATGTTAATGTTTGTTGATGCTAAGCTGTGGAGAGAACAGTGTTTTATTGTTTTGGTCTTTTTTTTTTAAATCCTCACCTGAGGATATGTTTATTGATTTGAGAGTGAGAGGAAGAGAGAGAGACAGAAACATTCATGTAACAGAAAAACACTGATCAGTTGCCTCTCGTAATGTGCCGCGAGCAGGGATCGAACCTGCAGCCTAGGTATGTAGCCTGATCAGGAATCCTTTTTGGTGTACAGGATGATGCTCCAACCAACTGAGCCACCCTGCCAGGGCATATTTCTTTGGTCTTTTAATTTTCCTATATATTTGAATTTTTCTTAAAGAAAATAAAAAAATACACACTTTTAAAGCCCATAGATCAATAATTAATTATAAAGGAATTATTAGAAAAAATTACAATTTGATGTCTTAAAATTAAAACACTATGTATCAAAACTCATAAAATAGAGGAAACTAAAGCAGTACATAGAAATGAATGAATAATTCTAGTGCATAGTCTACAAATGAAGAAAAATGAAAAATTAATGTGCAAAGTATCCAAGGAAGATAGAAAAAGACTAACAGAATAAAAGAAATAATAAAGAAAATCAAAGTCTAATAAAATATAACACGAAGCATTAATAAAGGATCAATAAGACAATATCTGCTTAGATCAATGATAAATTGAGGAGACAGATCAATAAGCTCAAGAATAAAAAAGGTGCCCTGGTCAGTTTGGCTCACTGGTTAGAGCGTTGGCCTGAGAACCGAAGGGCTGTGGGTTCGATTCTGGGTCAAGAGCATGTACCTGGGTTGCAGATTTGATCCTTGGCCCCTCTCAGGGTCATGTGGGAGGCAACCAATAGATATGTCTCTCTCACATCAATGTGTCTCTCTCTCTCTCTCCCTCCCTCCCTCCCTTCCACTCTCTCTGAGATTTCAAATAATATAACTACTTCATTATAGTGACTTTATGGCAATACATTTTAAAACATGGGTAAAATGATCAATGGCCTAAAATTATATAAAAAACAAACTTTTCAATAAAACTCACTCAAGAATTGACAGGACCCTAAATAATTCAATAGATCAACTCAGTAGTTGAAAAAAAAAAAAAAACTGATTACATATGCAACTAATAGGCCCAGATTATGTTAACATCTTTTTTTTTTTAATTTTTTTTCTTTGATTTTAGAGAGAGAGGAAAGGAGAGGGAGAGAGAGATGGAAACATCGATGAGTGAGAACATCGACTGGCCGCCTCCTGCATACCCCCACTGGGGTCCAGCCCACAACCTGGGCATGTGCCCTGACTGGGAATCGAACTGGCGACATCTTGGTGCATGGGTCGACGCTCAACCACTGAGCCACGCCGGCCAGGCTGTGTTAACATCTTTATTGAAATATAACTCACATACCATACAATTCACCTAAAGTGTACAATTAATTTTTAGTATATGTATGCTGTGCAACCCTCATCATCATTTAAGTTTAGAAGATTTTTATCACCTCAGAAAGAAACCCACACGGGGTAGTCACTCATTTTTTGAGCCACACTTTCTATCTCTATAAATTTGCCTATTCTAGATATTTCATATCAATGCAATCACAATATGTGGTCTTCTGTGTTTGGTTTCTTTCACTTAGCATAATGTTTTCAAGAGCTGTCCATGTTACAGCATTTATCAGTACTTAATTCCTTCTTATTGCCAAATACTATTCCACTGTATGCATATACCACATTTTATTTATCCATTTATCAGTTAGTAGCCACCCGGGTTATTTCCAGTCTTTGGCTATTGTAAAAAAAAATTCATGTACAAGTTTTCATTTCTCATGTGTGTATGTGCGTAAATAAAGCAGCTACACCATTTTACACCCCCACCAGCAATATCTGAGGCTTTCAATTTCTCCACATTCTCATTATTTATTAATATTTATTATTATTGATTATAGCCATCATAGTGGGTATAAAGTGGTATCTCACTGTGATTCTGATTTGCATTTTCCTAATGGCTAATGATGTTCTGTATCTTTTCATGTATTTATTGGTCATTGGTATATCTTCTTTGGAAAAATTTCTTTTCAGGTCCTATGCCCAGATGTTTTTCAAGGCAATTTTTTCAAATCTTGAAAATGATACAAAAACTCTAATAGCTCTATCTTATGGAAAGAGTTCTAGGGACTAAAAATAGAAGAGGTGAGGAAGAGAAGTAAGGAAAAGAAGGGGAGAAATGAAGAAAGGAGAAGGAGAACAAGGAGGAGGAAAAGGACTTTTATGAGTTATCTAGAATGACCTTAATACTAAAGGTGAATATAAATCATATGGAAAAGAAAATTAATGTAGGCTCAAAAACCCTAAATAAAACAATCCATCAATGTGAAAAATAATGGTAGCAATATAAGAGTAATGATAATGCAACATGACCAAATATGGTTTATTCTGTAATGCAAAGATGATTTGGCCCTAGAAAAATCTATTAATTTCCCAAAAAAATTTTTAGAAGATTAAAAAAAGAGATATAATCATTTCAATAGATGCCAAAAATTTTAATAGCATTTAACATTTACTCACCAATAGAAAAACAACAACAGCAGCAAAAATCTTTCACAAACTAGGAATAGAAAGGAAGTCCCTTAAGTTAATAAAGGGTGTGTACCAAAAAAATCTATAGCATGCATGTGAAATGTAAGAACATTTTCTTTAATTTTTTGCTCTAGACAATGATGCCCCATCACCACTTCTGTTCACATTTGCTATGTGATCTTAGTAAGAGCAACAACACAAAGGAAAAAAACCCAGAAGGTATGAGAATAAGAGAGCAATGAACAATACCATCATTACGCATACTCAATATTATTATCTCCGTAGAAAATTGTGGGGGACCTAGAGCATATCAGCAGATATATTAAAAGAGTAGCATGTTTACTAGATAAAAGAGCTACTAACATTATTATTAGAAAATCATTGGAAATATATATTAGAAATGTAACTTTTTTACAAAATCAAATTTAAAATAGTATAATCAAAAAAATTAGAAGACACATAGAAATAAATATGAAGATAAACTAAGAATTAGAAAAACATTATGTAATAAATTAAAAGACACAATTTCTTGACTTCATCTTTAATAATTCTTCTTTTTTTTTTTTAATCTTCAGAGAGAGCGGGAGGGAGAGAAGGAGGAAGAGAGAGAGAGAAACATCGAGGTGAGAGAGATACATAGATTGGTTGCCACCCACACGACCCCAATGGGGGCTGGGGACAAACTGCAACTGAGGTACGTGCCCTTAGCGGGAACCGAACCCGGGTCTCTCTGGGCCAAAGCTCTAACCACTGAGCCAAACCGGCCAGGGCTCTTGACTTCATCTTTAAATGTGAAACATTAGCAAGCAAAATCAAAATTTACCAGCTGGTCTTCTAAATCTTTTTTTTTTTTTTTTTTTTTTTTTTTTTTACTTTTTTACTGCATTTATTGGGATGATATTGGTCAACAAAATTACATAGGTTTCAGGTGTACAATTCTATAATACATCATCTGTATATTGTATTGTGTTCACCACCCCAAGTCAAGTCTCCTTCCATCACCATTTATTCCCCCTATACCATTTTCTACACCCCCACCCCATCCCCCTGGTAATCACCATAATTTCGTCATGTCTACGAGGTTTTTTTCCCCTTTTTTAATATGTTTTCATTGATTTTAGAAAGAGAGGAAGGGGGAGGGAGAGAGAAAGAAACATCGATGAGAGAAGAGAACCATCGATCAATCGCCTGCCTCCTGCCACCTGACCGTGTGCCCTAACCAGGAATCGCCAGCAACCTCTCGGTGCAAGGGACAACACTCAACTGACTGAGCCACAGCAGCCAGGGCAGAGGTTTACTTCCTTGATCCCTTCACCTTCTTCACTCGGCCCAGCAACCCCTCTCTTCTCTGACAGCTGCAGTCTGTTCTCTGTATCCATGAGTCTGACTCCACTTGGTTATTTTGTTGATTAGATTCCACATAGGAGTGAAATCACAAGGTATTTGTCTTTCTCTTAGCATATGCTCTCCAGGTCCATCCATGCTATTGCAAAGGGTAAGATTACCTTCTTTTTTTGTTTTTGTTTTTTTGTTTGTTTTGATTGATTTTTTAGAGAGAGAGAAAGGGAGAGAGAGAGAGAAACATCGATGTGAGAAAGAAACATCGATCGGCTGCCTCCTGCACACCACCCACTGGAGATCAAGACCACAACCCAGGCATGTGCCTGACTGGGAATAAAACCAGGATCTCTTGGTCCATGCGATGATGCTCAATCCACTGAGCCACACTGGCTGGGCTTCTCCTTTTATTTTGCCACCAAGTAGTATTTCATTGTGTAAATGGGTCATTTTTATTTATTTATTATTTATTTATTTATTTTAGAGAGAAAGGAAAGGAGAAGGAGAGAGAGAAACATCAATGAGAGAGAACATCGACTGGTTGCCCCCTGGATGGCCCCCACTGGGTATTGGGCCTATAACCTGGGCATGTGCCCTGACCGGGAATCAAACTGGAAACCTCTTGGTGCATGGGTTGATGCTCAACCACTGAGCCACATTGGCTGAGCGATGGGTTATTTTTTTTATCCACTCATCTACTGATGGACACCTGGGCTGCTTCCAAATCTTGGCTATTGTAAATAATGCTGCAAAGAACATAGGAGTGTATATATTCAATCAGATTAGTGTTTCAGGTTTCTTAGGATATATTCCTAGAAGTGGAATTGCTGGGTCATAAAGCAGCTCCATTTTTAATTTTTTAAGATGAACATACTGCTTTCAACAGTGACTGCAGCAATCTGCATTCCCACCAACAGTGCACAAGAGTTCCCTTTCCTCCACATCCTCACCAATATTTGCTGTTTGTTGATTTATTGATGATAGCTGTTCTGACAGGTGTGAGGTGATCCCTCATTGTCTTTTTAATTTGCATCTCTCTGATAATTAGTGACATTGAGCATCTTTTCATATGCCTATTGGACGTCTGTATGTCCTCTTTGGAGAAGTGTCAATTCAGGCCCTTTGCTCAATCTCTTAATTGGATTGTTTGTTTTTTGGTGTTGAGTTGTGTAAGTTCTTTATAAATTTTGGATATTAACTCTTTATCAGATGTATCACTGGTGAAAATGTTCTTCCTTTCAGTGATATGTCTTTTCATTTTGGTGATGGTTTCCTTTGCTGTGAAAAAACTTTTTAGTTTGATGAAGTCCTATTTATTTATTTTTCTTTTGTTTCCCTTGCCCAGGGAGATATATCAAAAAAAACACTGCTACAACAAATGTCCAAGATTTTACTGCCTATGTTTTCTTCTAGGATTTTTATGGTTTCAAGTCTAACATTTAAGTCTTCAATCCATTCTGAGTTTATTCTTGTGTTTGGTGTAAGAAGGTAGTCTGGTTTCAGTTTTTTGCATGTCTGTCCAATTTTCCCAACACCATTTATTGAATAGACTATCTTTACTCCATTGTATGTTTTTGCCTCCTTAGTGAAATATTAATTGACCTTAATGTTGTGGGTCTATTTCTTGGCTTTCTGTTCTGTTTCATTGACAATATGTCTATTTTTATGCCAGTACCATGCTGTTTTGATTGCTATGGCCTTGTAGTATAGCTCGATACCAGGTAGTGGGATTCTTCCCACTTTGATCTTTCCCAAAATTGCGGTGGTTATTGGGGTCTTTTGTGGTTCCATATAAATTTTAGGATTATTTCTTCTTGTTCTGTGAAAAATGTCATTGGCATTTTGATAAGAAGTACATTGAATCTATAGATTGCTTTGAGTATGGACATTTTAATGATATTAATTGTTTCATATATGAGCACGGTATATACTTTCATTTACTTGTAACTTCTTCAGTTTCTTTTTTCAGTGTCTTATAGTTTTTTGAGTACAGATCTTTTACATCTTTGGTTAAATTTATTCCTAAGTATTTTGTTATATTTATGCAATTGTAAATGGGATTGTTTTCTTAGTTTCCCTTTCTGATAGTTCATTATTAGTTTATAGAAATGTAACTGATTTCTGGATATTTCTGTTGAGAAATCAGCTGGAAGTCTTATGGGAGCTCCCATGTAGGTAACTGTCTTTCTCTGTGGCTTTCAAGATTCTCTATTTGTTCTTAACCTTTGCTGTTTTGATTGTGATGTGTCTTGGTGTGGGCCTCTTTGAGTTCACCTTGTTTGGGACTCTGTGCTTCCTGGTCTTTTGTGTCTTTTTCCTTCACCAGGTTAAGGAACTTTTGGGTCATTATTTCTTCAAAAAGGTTTTCAATCACTTGCTCTCTCTATGCTTCTGGTTCCCTATAATGTGGATGTTGTTATGCTCCATGTTGTTCCAAACGTCCCTTAAACTATTTTTATTTTTTTAAAAATTCCTTTTCCTTTGTGCTGTTTTGCTTGCTTGTTTGTTTTTCTTCCTTGTCTTCCAAATTGCTAATTTGTTTTTCTGTTTCATCCAACCTACTGTTTATTCCTTTTAGTGCATTCTTCATTTCAGATATTGCATTCTTCACTTCTGGCTGGTCCTTTTTTATGGTTTCTATGTCCTTTTTCATGCTGTTGAGTATCTTTATAACCACTGCTTTGAACTCTATATCTATTAAACTGCTTGCCTCCATTTTACTTAGCCCTTTTTCTAGAGCTTTCTCCTGTCCTTTCATTTGGGGTACGTTTCTTTGTCTCCCCATTTGGCTGCCTCTTTGTGTTTGTTTCTATGTATTAGATTGATCTACTATGATTCCCAGTCTTGGTGGAGTGGCCTTATGTAGCTGGTATCCTGTGGGGTCCAGTGGTGCAGTTTCCTTGAGCACCTGAGCTGGGTGCTCCAGGAATGTCCCTTGTGTGGGTTATGTGGGCCCTTCTGTTGAAATTGAGTCTTGATTGCTATTGGCCCATTTGTGCATGGGATCGACCCTCAGGCTGGCTGACTGTGCGGTTCTGCCCTACTATGGAGTCTGAGCTGCTGTGTAGGTGCTGACTACCTGAAGCAGAATTCACCTCAGTATGGTCTGTTGCCTGCTGAGATCTCCCTTTGAATATGGTGCTTGTGAAACTTATTGAGTTCTGCCCTTCTGTTGTCTGAAGCTGGCCACTGGGTGTGTTGATTCTGGGCCTCTTGGAAGGGAGTCTGATGCAGCCAATGTCAGATACTGCCTGTGACTGGCCATGTGCAACCTGTTTGGAGCTACAATTCACAGTTTGTGGCTGCCTCTGCTGGGCCTGGGTGCACAGGGGAAGGACCGAGCTTCACACACTCTGGCCAGCTTTTACCATCACCGGTCCCAGGGGAAGGTCAGCAAAAGTCCTAAAGCACCCAGAGATTGCTTCTGCCTGCCTCCCCCTTCTGGCTGCCTGTTAGGCTCAGTTACTGAAAGAGCCTCTGGTGGTACTCGAGTTGCATGAGGTAGGTTCTCAGTGAGTCACCAGGTAGGGTAAGTGGTGTTCACCAGATTGATACAGGTTCAAACTCGGTGCCAGTGCCAGGTCTGAGGCCATTAAGCAAGTATCTTTTGGTATACCAAGTCTAGCTGCTACCTGCTAGATGTTTGTAAACCTTTGCTTTGGGGTAGGGTCTTGAGGAGTTATCAGGGTGAGGCCATCATAGTTTATCAAGCCCAAACAGATCAAGATTTGGCCATGTGAAGGGAGGCTGTGCTCCGGTCAGGTGTGTGAGGGGAAAAATGGCCCCTGTCCTAGAGCCACACATATCAGTCTGTTCCAAATTCTGCCAGAAGGAGATGGAGCTCAGCATGGTAGGGCAGCAGGAATTTGGAAGGATGAGGCTAGTGGATTTCCCAAGATGCGGAGGTGCCGGTCAGGCTTCTGGGTGTTGCCTCCACTCAATCTGTCCCAGATTTTCCCCCGACTTTGGCAGGGTGGAGTCATCTAGGAGTCAGGCAGATGAGGACACTGGACAGAGGATGCGTCTGTGGGAAGCCCAGAGGATGGTTCTAGTGGATCTCCCTTGACAGGGAAATGGTAGTCAGGTTCATGGGAAAGCGAAGCAATTTCCCTTGCCCCAAACCCACACAACTCAGTCACTGACATCCTGAGTCTGACCAGACTTCCACAGCCCAGCCAAAGCAGCTGACTCCCCAGTAGGGCATAAAGCTCCACAGAGTGGGGCGATAGGGAGTCCAGAGCTGGGGCTGTTGCATTCCCCATGTTAATGCCATAGGAAGGGGAGTGTTCCACTCAAGAATGATGGTATCTGCAGTATGGGAGAGGGACTCAGCACAGGGATCCTGGCAGCTGTCCCTTCAGCTCTCTCCTCAGAGCCACGAACCCCAGACTCTCTTCACGCAACTCTAGTTCACTCTGCTCTCCCTCTGCCCTGGTTTTTTGTCAAACAACAGAATTTTGTCAAACAATAAGTGTTGGTGAGGGTGTGGAGAAAAGGGGACTCTAGTACACTGCTGGTGGAAATGCAGACTGGTGCAGCCACTGTGGAAAACACTATGGTGTTACCTCAAAAAATTAAAAATTGAATTGTCATTTGACCCAGTGATGCCACTTCTAGGAATATACCCTAAGAAGCCTGAAACACCAATCAGAAAGAATACATGTACCCCCATGTTCATAGCAGCACTATTTACAATAGCTAAGATCCGGAAACAGCCCAAGTGTCCATCAGTGGATGAGTGGATAAAAAAGTTGTGGTACATTTACACAATGGAGTACTATGCAGCTGTAAGAAAGATCTCTTATCCTTTGAGACGACATGGAGGGATCTCGAGAGTATTATCCTAAGCGAAACAAGCCAAGCAGAGAAAGACAAATATCACATGATCTCACTTATTTGTGGAGTATAATAAACATAATAGTCTGAGGAACAGGGTAGACCCAGAGATGTGGAAGTAGGGTACAGGCTGACAACCCTCAGAAGAGGGGGTGGGGGGGGAGGGAAGAGATAATCCACAGAATTTATACGCATGTATGCATAACTGATGGACATGGACAACAAAGCTGGGGACGGGGTGGGGGGATGGGGAGGAGGGTGTCAATGGGGAAAAAAGGAGAAACATCTGTAACAAAAATAAATTAATAAAAATAAATAAATAAATAAAATAAAATGCCAAAGGAAAAAAAAAGAGAAAAACAAACAAACAAACAAAAAAACAGAATTTTGTGTTGGCCCTTTAATAGGGCAACTGTGTCTCTAGAGAATTCCTGTCTCTCCCTGATGGCCATAAACCCTGCTGCTTTACACAGCCAGCTCTGGTGCTCCGGGCTGGGGAGCCCAGCTTGGGGTTGAGACCCCACGCTTCTCACAGGAATCCCCCTACAGCTGAGCTCTCCCTCCAGAAACTCAGCTGCTGCCCCTGTGTGTGGGGCCAGCCCTTTCCACGTCTCCGCCCTTCCTATCTGCCTCAATGTGGCTTCTTCTGTAAAAGTATCTTCTAATTCTTATAAAACAGAAAAAGGCTAAAAATAATCAACTAATCTTTATGAAGGATGACTTCACTAACATTCAAAAAAAGGGTCAGGTGCTATACCATAAAGGTAGGTAATTAAACAGGTAAATGAGATAGATTAATGCAGCAGTGGACTAGAACGAGAGACTAGAAACCAGATATAAGGAATCGTGGTAATCACAGAAATGACATCATTCATTAATGGGTAAAGGATTGACTATTGAAAAAACAACATCAGGTTAACTTTCCATCTGAATAAAGCAAGCAAAATTAGAACCCTACCTAAGATCACTCTCAAAAAATAAACTCAAATTAAAAACTAAATGTCTGACACTACCCAATTACAAGACTTATTATAAATCCACAGTAATCAAGACAGTGTGGGGTTGGCAAAAGAATAGACAAACAGATCAATGGAACAGAATAGAAACACCACAAATAGACTGCCATAAATATTGTCAACTGGTCTTTGACAAATGAGCACAGGCAGTATAACGGAGCAAAGATAGTCTCTTCAGCAAATGGCGCTTGAACAACTGGACACCCACATGCAAAAAAAAGAAACAACCAAAATGAATGTAGTCACAGCCTTTACACCCTTAACTCAAGATGGATCATAGACCTAAATGTAAAATGCAAAACTATAAAACTCCTAGATGATAATCTACAAGAAAACTTATTTGACCTTGAGTACAGTGATCTCTTTTTAAATACAATGCCAAAGGCATAATCCATGAAAGAAACAATTGATAAGCTCGACTTCATTAAAATTAAAAACTTCTGCTCTGTGAAATACAGTATCAAGAGAATGAGAAGACAAGCCATAGAGTGTAAGAAAATATTTTCAAAAGACACATCTGATAAGAAAAAAAAGTTAGCCAAGTATACACACAACTCTTAAAACTCAACAATAAGAAAATAACCCTATTAAAAAATGGTCCAAAGAACTTAACAGACATTTCACCAGATATACAAATGGCACATAAGCATAACATATGAAAAGATATTACACATCGTTATCAAGGGCATGCAAATTAAAACAATAATGAGATAACACCATAAACCTGTTAGGATGGTCAAAATCTAGTGACAACGCCAAATACTGGTGAGGATGTGGAGCAACAGAGCTTCTCATACATCACTGGGAATGCGAAATGGTACAACCAGTTTGGAGACAGATTGGCAGTTTTTTACTAAACTAAATACACTCTTACCATGCGATCCAGCAATCGTGTTCTTCATTCACCCAAAGAAGTTAAGAACTTGTATCTGCGTAAAAACCTGCACCGGATATTTAGTAATAATTGTCAAAACTTGGAAGTAACAAAGATGTCCTTAAGTAGGTGAATGGATAAATAAACTATGCTCCATTCAGACAATGAAATGTTATTCAGCATTAAAAAGCAATGAACTATCAAGATATGAGAAGACATGGAGAAACCATAAACGCACATTACCAAGAGGAAGAAGGCAATGTGAGAAGGCTATATTCTGTATGATTCAAACTGTATGACATTATGGAAAAGGCAAAACTATGGAGAGCATAAAAAGATCTGTGGTTCCCAGGGGTCGGGGGAGAGGAGGAGATGAACAGACAGAGCACAAAGAATTTTTAGGGCAATGAAAATACTCCGCATGTATTATAATGATGGATATATGTCATTTTAAATTTGTCCGGATCCACAGAATATTCACCACCAAGAGTACACCCTAAGGTAAACTGTGGACTTTGGGTGAGTACAATGTGTCAATGTAGGTTTATCCTTAGTAAAATGCACCACTCTGGTGAATGATGTTGATATTTTGGGCAGCTGCGCATCTGTGAAGGCAATGGGTATGTGGGAAATCTGTGTACCTTCCTCTAAATGTTCTTGTAAACCTAAAATTGCTCTTAAAAAATAAAATAAAATAAAAAAACACTAAATGTGAAAAGCAAATCTATACAGCATTTTAATTCTTTGGAGAATACTTTTATATCATCAGGCTGGGAAGTATATTGAAGTATTTCACTCACTACATTTCATTTTTGAACCTCTGTGAGAAAAAAAATTACCATAAAGAAAATAAAAATTCAAGGCACAGACTAGAATAATCTTTTTGAAACATTTCCTAATTTTAAAAAACCCACTAATCCAAATGTATAAAGAATTGCAAATGAGTAGGACATTTTTATAAAAAAGGAAAGTATATAAATAGGCAGTTCACAGAAGAAGATAATTAAATGGCAATAACTATATTAAAGGGTGCAATCTCATTGCTGGGGAAACACAAATTAAAACAACATGACATACCTACTAACAGAGAACAATAATTGTGAGTGCAATACGTGTTGTTGAGGATGCATGGAAACAGGAACGCTTGCACCTTTCAGGTGGGAACACTTTGGACCTCCGTAGTCAAGCTGAAGGTGCCCAAACGCTAAGATGCAGCAGCCCCGATTTATGCATGTGCTCAAGGGAAAGTCTCATTCATATTTACAAACACACGTGGAATGTACAAAAATTCATTATTATTAAGCCTCAAAGGAAACATTGGTAAGTTCTATAAAGTGGAAATAATATAAACACTCACTGGTAACAATGCAAACGATACATTATCAATAAAATTTTTAAAAATGAAAAAATCCCTCCATCCTGTAAATTAGAAAGAAAGAATTCAAACTAAAATCTAGAAGTTTCTGAAATATACGGAAAACAACTAGCTGCATTTAAAGCAGTGGTCACAAAAATAAATAGCCCTAAGCACATTTAATAATAAAAAATTAAAGAGTATAAAGAAACTTAATTCTCAGCTAAAAGGCCAAAAAAGGAAAAATAACCAAAGAAAGCACAGGCAAAAGACAAGGATAGAGCACAAGGTAATTAAGTAGAAACAGAAAAGCAATAAACCTAATTAAGAAATCAAAATCCAGCTTCTTTCTTTTAGATAGGTGACTACATAACTTGATCCAAAAAAAAAAAAAAATGTGGAAGGGGAGAAGATATATAAGATAAGAAATATACAAGATAAGAAATGGCAAAAAAGAAATAACCACTAAAAAAGGAAAAAAAAATGGCTACTTTATAGATCTCATCTCTATGCAAATAAATTTGAAAACATACATAAAATAGAATAATTCTTCAGAAAATACATTTATCAAAATTGGCTCTATTAGGAATAGAAAGCTTAATCAGACCAACTTTTCAATAAGAAACAGAGAAAGTAATTAATATACTACCCCACCGAAAAAATGACAGGCCCATATGCTTTCACCAGGGAATTCTAACAAATAAGTCCCCAAGATGAGACCATCCTCATGTTTCATATTTTTTCCAGAACATGGAAAAATGAAGAAAAACTTTCTAATTACTTTTATGAAACAAGGATAACGACAATTGTTATGGACTGAATGTTTTCATTAGCAACAAATCCATATGTTGAAACCCTACCCCCAAAAGTGACTGTATTAGGAGGTGGGGGCCTTTGGAAAGTAATTGAGATTAGATGAGGTCATGAGAGAGCTTGATTCCTCCCTCTGCTCTCCACATACAATGAGCATACAATGAGCAGTCAGCAACAGGGAACAGGGCCTTCACCAGACCCCACCATGCTGGCACCATGATCTCCAACTTTCACCCTCCAAAACTGTTAGAAACAAATTTCTGCTGTTGCTAAGCCACCGACTTTATGATATTTTGTTATAGAAGCTGGAATTAGAAAAAAAAATAACTTGATAATTAAAAAAATATATATATATATATACACACACACACACACACATATATATATGCCAATGCCACTATGTACATCAATGTAAAAAATACTAAATAAATATGAGCAAAACAATGCAGGTCCACATTGAAAACACTTCATGACCAAAAGCCATTTGCATTTGGCTCAATATTAATTAATAGATTAATATAATATACCACATTAATAAACCTAATGAGAAAAATTGCATGATATAAAAAGGTTTGACAAAATTTAACACCTTCCCTCGTGAAAACTTAAGAAGATAGAAATTGATGCATATTTTCTTAACATAATAAAACACACACATACACGCACCCTCAGTTCTAACACCAGTATCTCACTTAATGGAGAAATCTTTGAGGAATTTCTAGTAAAATCAGGAATAAGGCAAAGATACCCACTATCTCCACTACTTATTCAATGGTATATTGTATTCAGTGCGATGACACAAGATAAGTCAAGTGGATGGAGGTAGAATTGGAAAAGAAAAGGTAAAAACCATATCTGCTGATGACGATAGTATGCCTGAAAAATTATGTGAATGAAGAATAAAATCAACTCAAACAATAAAAATTCAGATTCAGTATAAATTAATATGCAGAAATCAATCATTTTCATACACACTAATAATAACCCATTAGAGGTTATACTGGTATAGAAACCTCATTTACCAAAGAAGAAAAAACATGTAGGAAATATCATAGGAAGAAATGTATGAAACCAGAAGAAAACCTTAAAACTCCTGAAAGTCACAAAAATAGACTTGAAAAAATATGTTCTTCACTGTTCTGGACAGAATAACTTCACATTATAAAGATGTCAGTTTGCTCTAAGTTACTATATAAAATTAACACAATTCAAATAAAAATACCAACAAGATTTTTTTGAGCTAGGAGAGTTAATACTAAAGTTTATATAAGAAAAACACTTGCAAGAATAGTCAGGGAAACACTGAGAAAGAAAAGCTATAAAGGGAAAAATAATTCCAAACATACTGTAAGGCTCCTGTAATAAAAATGGTATGGTGTCTGGTTAATGGATAAACAGGGCAGAGACAGATCATAAAGTCCAGAAATAGACCCAAGTACACATGGAAATGCACTACCCAATAAAGGTGGTATCTCAAACGACTGGGGCAATGATACGGTATTTAAATAAACAATGCTGAAACAACTCGTTGGGCATTTGACCAAAGAGAACATTATATTCATACCTCAAACCATACAGAAGCGTAAACTACATTAGGAATCTAAATGTAAAAAATGAGACCATACAAAGACCAGGAAAAAACACAGGTGAATTCCTTTATAACCTGGGTTATCTAACAATAATTCATACTCCAGCCTGGCTGTTGTGGCTCAGTGGACTGAGTGTCATCCCACGGACTGAGAGGCCATGGTTAGATTCCCGGTCAGGGCACATGCCCGGGTCTGGGCTCGATCCCTAGTAGGGGGCGTGCAGGAGGTAGCCAATCGATGTTTCTCTCTTTCATCAATGTTTCTCTCTCTCTCTCCCTTCCTTTCTCTCTAAAAAGTCAATAAAAACATATTTAAAAAAAATTCAAACTCCAAATGCAATAAAAGACTACTAAACTTCACTGCCTAAAATATTTTAAATAGCTCGGTCTATTAGTTTTCTATGGTCGCTATAACAGATTATCACCAATTTAGTGGCTTAAAACAACACAAAATTCCCACTTTATATTATAGTTCATAGGTCAGAATTCTGACTGGTCTAACATAGGTCTAAAATTAAGATGTCAGGAGGGCTGCATTACTTTTCAGAGGAGAATGTTTCCTTGCCTTTCTAGCTTCTTAATTTTCCTCTATCCCTTGGCTCATGGCCTTTCCGCCCTCTTAAAAGCCAGCAACATGGTGGCCCTCTGATCTTTCCTCCAGAATTATATTTCCCTCTCGCCACAGTTAAGAATTATTAGCGCTTAGGATGCTTGTGGTAATATTGAGCCCACCTGAATAACCCAGAATACTCTCTCCATCTGAAGCTTCTTAATTTAATCCCATCTATAAAGTACCTTTTGCCATGTAAGGTAATATATTTACAGGTCCTGGGAAATAGGAAACGGACATCTTTGAGGGCATTAATTACTATGCTGACCATAGACACGGCAAAAGAAACAAACAAAAAATTAAGACTACTGACAATATGGGAGAAAATATTGATAATGTATCATACATAAGGGCTAATATCCCTAATATACAAAGAACTCTCAAAATCAAGGGAAAGTGCCAAAAAGTTAATAGAAAAATGGGCAAAAGTCACAGACAGCTCACAGAACGATATAAAAGTGCCCTCTGAACATCCAAAAAGATGTTCAAGCTTATAACTAGAAACATACAAATTAAAATTACACTGAGATACCATTTCTCACCTATCAGACTGGAGAAAATTTACACATTTAATCACTCATTATACTGATGAACCCATGTACACAGCCTCTTACATCGCTGATGAAAGTATATATTGGTACAGCATTCCCGGAGAAAAATTTGTCAACATTCAACAAAACTCCATGGGTACTATCCATTGGACTGAATATTCTCATTTTGAAATGTACACTAAAAGAAAATATACTTCCAACAATACAAAAATACTAGGCACATGGTTATTCATTGTTGCAGTGTTTGTAATTGTAAATTGTTTCTACACTATTCTGTACCTAGTAGCACTGAATAAATGGTTACTAATTTGAAAATTATTAGAGCTAAGCAATCATTTTGTTTTCAGAAACTTCATTTTGGAATGAAGCTCGCTTATATCACTAATATAATAGGGCTTATTAATTTTGGATTTATTCCAGATCATTGTCTGCTATACACAATTCTTTCTAAGTTTCTGTTCTATCACAGCTAGTCTTCACTAAGGAAATTTGGTTTCTTCAATCATTAAATCTCTGTGGCTAGGGCCCAGGGCTGAATTCAGCTCAGCAATTTAGACCCAGATTCTACAGGACTTCGTACACTTTTTCAATCACAACTTAGCAGACCATTGTTCTATGATAGCATTATCATCATTAACAAAATTTATACATAGAATGCACTTAAGTAAGTGCCTGGTTATTCTTCTGGGGCCTGGTAACAAAACAATAAACACACGCCCATGCTCTATCGACCACTGCATTTTTGAAACTTAAAGATTAATGTCTTTTCATTAACGTAGTTATCCATCCAACAATTCTTCATTAAAGCAACTATTATATCAGATATTGTGCCAGGTTTTTAAAATCAAAAGTCTATGTAGTCCTTAAGCTGAAAAAGGTTCATGACCTCAATTTTTAACAGCCTATCTTCTGAATATTTTGTTTGCATTCATATTCTGTACTTCGACTGTCTACCGAAATTAGTTTGTGTGTATATTACAGATGTCAGTGTGATGCATATATGTATATACATATAAATATATTAGTTTGTGTGCATACAGTTGACCCTTGAACAACACAAGTTGGAACTACACAGGGCACTTACATGTAGTTTTTTCAATAAATACCTGTATTGTTTTCTTTTTTAATTTTTATATTTCAATTACAGTTAACATTCAGTATTATTTATAATAGTTTCAGGTATACAATATAGTGATTAGACATTTATATAATTTATGAAGTAATCCCCCTGATAAGTCTAGTCCCCACCTGGCATCATACATAGTTATTACAATGTTATTGACTATATTCTCTATGCTGTACTTTACATCCGCATGACTGTTTTGTAACTACCATTTAGTACCATTAATCCCTTCACCTCTTTCACCCAGTCCCCCAACCCCCTCCCCATCTGGCAACCATTAGTCTGATCACTGTACCTATGAGTTTGTTCTTGTTGTTTATTTTGTTCTTTCTTTTTCACATATAAGTGTAGTCATACGGTTTTTGTCTTTCTCTGTCTGACTTATTTCACTTAGCATAAAAACCTCTCAGTCCATCCATATTGTCACCAATGGTAAGATTTCATTCTTTTATATGGCTAAATAATATTCCACTATATACATATATGTCACGTCTTCTTTATCCTGTACTGTTTTTCATCTATATTTGGTAGTCCGCGGATGCTAAAGGCCAGCCTACAAAATTTTATATAAGAGATTTGAGCATCCTCAGATTTTGGTATCTGTGGAGGCATCTTAGAACAAATCACCCATAGATTCTGAGTAACAACTAAGTTTGGGGGGAGTCAAAAATTATATGCAAATTTTCTAATGTGCGAGGCACTGGTACCTCTAAACCTCAGCAAGGTTCAAGGGTCAAAAGTATATGTACAGAGAGAGGCAAAAGCAGGTTTACAGTTGTTTGGATGGAAAATAATACAATAATAAATAATAATAAAAGAATAAACACTGTTTCACATACTCATAACTGTAAACCTGCTTTTGCCCCACTATATATATATATATATAGTGTATGTGTATATATTGCTATAGGCCAACATGTTACTTTTATCAGAATAAACCCTTTATATTTGGGGATATATAAGCAAAGTAATAACCTAAATGCAAAGAAGGGGAAAAAGTCACCCCGAGTATGCACATGCTTATTTTAAGTTTGCCCAAGCCCATCAATATGAGTTCTCAGATCAGTACCCACACATACCTAAAATGCTACCTAGAGGTAAAGGTGGAATACAGACAGCTGAACTAAACTTGAATTTAGGAAATTCCTTATGCATCCTCTACCCTAGCATGGGGATAGCTTCTGTGGTTTTCCAACAACCTATAGAATGCACTCCTATAAAAATAATAAATGTAAACATTTTTTAAGAAACTCTAACAAAGAGTAATATGGTATCTTTCTCACTAGGTGCTGAACGCCTTTTACAAGGATCTATTAATCCTCATAATGTTTACTTGATGATTTATGGGTTAGAAGTTCTAGATGTTTATAAAAATAGAATCATAGAACGCTTGTGATTGCTGAAAGGGACCAGTGCCACTATTCCTGCTTGCTTTATATGTGGAGAAATGGAGTTTATATCATATCAAGGCCCACACAAGGGTATCACAGAGACAACTCAGCTGTTGGCAAGGTTCCTCATCCCCTTCCCAGCACTCCGGCCCCCAGACTGGGGGAGCGCTCAGTGCCTCGGGGCTTTAGCAGAGCAGCTTTAAAGGATGCCTTAGATTAGAAGGACGTGGAGACATGAAATCAAATTTATGAGGACCCACAATCTTTATTTTTTCAGGAGTTGATATATAGAGTGTTGCAAAACAATACAACAAAGTAGTTGTGTGTTTTTTAAACTCACTCTAAATCAGGAATTAGCACTCAAAGGCAGAATCAAGTTTTTACCAAATCAAGTTTTATCAGGACATAGTCACACATTCGCTTAATTATTATCTGTGGCACTTTTGCGTTCCAGCTACTTTTGAGCAGCTGTGACAGTGACCATAAGGATACAGTGAATACATTCAAAAACATTTACTCCCTGGCCCTTAACAGAAAAAGTTTGCTAACCCTCACTCTAGAAAATATTGCCCTCTTAGAAGCTATTATAAACATGAATAATGATACTTTAAAAAACTACTAATGATTATAATTCTGAGTTACACTTTAAAACAACTATGGTAATTAAATAATGTTATAAATTTTAATGAGATCTCCAGTTTCTGATACAAGTTGTTCTACAGCATATATATTCCTGTGGAATGTCAGACACATTCCATTTCTAACAATAAGAGTCATCTTAGCTAATTAACTTTAAAAAATTAAACCTAGATTAACTTTTTATAGCCAGAAATAACTACAGCTAAGATTATTTCCAGATAATTAAAATAAAGTGCTCCTAATGAATGGATAACTACTATAACTTCCTTTACAAAGACAATTATAGTGGCTTATATAGTTTCATCTTGTCCTCTGAGCATTCAAGATTATTGTATTTTCCCAAATTGTAAACATGGATTTTTTTAAATCTATTTTTATGAATTAGAAATACAACATTTATCAAATTTCTAGAATATCCTGTAATATCTAAAAATTTCAAAGCTACTATTTGGGCAATTACAGTAGATTTAAAGCAATATTAAGAATAGGCCCCCGAGTTTCTTATAAACAGAATAGAATTTTGAGACATATTCTGGAGATATACTAAAGATAAGATAAAGGGAAAAACCAAAATTGAAGTTGATATTTAAGGGATTTAAATAAGGAAGTATCATAATTAATGACTAATTTTTAGGAAATATATTCTAGGCACCACAGAGAATCTGTTCTGCCTTTGTACTATTTTGGCCTATATATATGGAGTCAGGACAAGGGTGGGTTATATTATGGTAAAAAAAACCATCCCCAGATATCTGTGGTTTGCCATAAAAGCTTGTTTCTTCCTCACACTACATGTTGGCAGGGGCCTCTGCTCATGGTAGTCATTCTGTGACCCTAGCTTTAGATAAACCATTATCTTGAGCACTGCTGGTTACCATGTCAAGACAAAAGAGCATATTGGAGGGTTGTACGTTCACAATTAAATTGCTTTAACTTGAATATCACTTTTGCTAACAAGTTATTGGCCAGAATGAGTCACATAACACCACCCAACCATAGGGAGCAGGAGATGCACTCCTATCACTTGCCTACAAGGGACAGAGCTGGAAATATGTCTTCACAACACACTAAATGTTTAGGATAACCATTAAGGACCAAGCTCTCAGGCTGGACTCGTCAATTGTCTGTGCTTCACTCTCCTCATCTATCTGTAAATGATTTTTAAGATGCTAAACCTCATAGAATTGTAAGGACTAAATGAGTTAATACTTGTAAAGTGCTTAGAAGAGTGTTGGCATATGTATGACCGCCATTTCCTTTCAAGCTTTGTGTTTGCCACACTGCTTTTCAGGGACAATAACAGAAAGGACAGTCAGGAATGCTGACTTGGGCCCAGCAGGTATGTTGATGAGAAAAATTCTTGAGTAAAGACCCATGACCAAATGAAAGAGATATAAATGCCTGATCTTCCTTCCAAGTAATATTGATCCAGGAGTCAGAAGACAAGCCATTAGTGGGGCAATAATTTAGTTTAACTGAAGATGGAGGACCAGGGAGATAAAGACACCAAAACTGATAATAGGTTTTACGAAATATGAAGGTCAAAGGCTGCATTTAGGGTGTGAACATACAAGACACAGTGAGTGGAGGATGTTGGGTAGGGCTAGTACATAGTATATACATTTGGGTAATACAGTATATAAAGGAATCCCTCCTAATATATGGCTTACAAGGCTTCCATCAGGCTAAATATGAGAGTTAAAGCAGAAGACTTCGGCTAGAAAGGGCAAAGGCAAAAATGAAAGAAGAGGAATGGGAACAAAGAAAAACTCAATCAAGACCCAGAGTTAGGATCCATAGAAACACAGTGAGTGGTCTGATGGGATTGTTCATTTCTATCAGAGCCTCTGTTGCCTCAGCTCTGGAACCAGTGCAGGTGTTCTGAATCCATGACTATCCACCCACGACCATCCATGATCACACAGGACCACATGCATCCGTACTCATTCAATCAATTCTAGATTGTTGGGACCAGATGAAGAGATAAGCAGACATGATTTTCTCTTCCAGGAGCTTACTGGTTAACAAGGGAGACAGAGAAGTTAAGTCACCTATAACGTAAGTCAGAATGAAATAAGTTCTGTACTGCATACACAAGCCAAATTTTGTGGGCATATAGAAGGCAGAGAGTTCCATTTTCAGTAGAGATAAGGGAATGCTTTTGGAAAAGATAGAGGAGAAATAAGCTTTAAAAAGAAAAAGGAGCTTTGCCTTTTTTTCTGCACACAAATAATAATTCAGCAGCACACATTAGAAGGTCTCATTCCACAATTTGTCTATATTTATAAACTCCTTGCTATTCTCCCTCTAAAATGTTAATTATAATTTAAAAATATTAATTACAACTTAAATTAACAATTTAATTTGAATTTTATTTCAGAATCTTCCCATGTAAACTCCACAATCTACTTTTTCCTAGATGGTCACAGATTCAAAAGATCATTAGAGCTGAAAAAGAAATTTCAGTGCAAATTTCTGCTTTACAGATAAAGGGTCAAGCGTCGAAATGACTTACCCAGGGTTACAGAGTGGCAGACTCAAGACTAGAACTTCTATCTTAATAATGAATGTATATGTTGCTTTAAAACATGAGACAGTATGATACTTCCCAATTTGTTCTTTCTCAAGAATTCATTTTCTAAATAACAAAGCTAAAATAATCAAAATGGTATGGTAGTGGCATAAAAACAGATATATAAATGAACAGAATAGAATATATAGCCCAGAAATAAAAAATTGCTTATATGGTCAACTAATCTATGACAAAGGAGACAAGAATGTACAATGAAATAACGACTATGTCTTCAATAAGTGATGCTGGGCCCTGGCCGGTTTGGCTCAGCGGTTAGAGCATCAGCTCACGGACCAATGAGTGGCGGGTTCAATTCTGGCCAAGGGCATGTACCTCGGTTGCGGTTCGTCCCCGGCCCTGGTTGGGGTCGTGCGGGAGGCAACCAGTCGATGTGTCTCTCTCACGTCGATGTTTCTCTCTCTCTTTCTCTCCCTCTCTCTCCCTCCCACTCTATCTTAAGATAAATAGAAAAATATCCTCAGGTGAGGATTAAAAAAAAGTGATGCTGGGAAAACTGGATAGATACATGCAGAAAAATGAAACAGGACCATTTCCTCACACTGTAAATGAAAATAAATTGAAAATGATTAAAGATTTAAATGTAAGACCTGACACCATAAGTTTCTAGACAAAAACATAGACAGTAAACTCTTTGAAACTGGTCTTAGCAATATCTTTTTGGGTATGTCTCCTCAGGCAAGGGCAACAAAAGAAAAAATAAATGAATGAGACTACATCAAACTAAAATGTTTTTGCACAGTGAAGGAAACTATCAATAAAATAAAAAGACAACCCACTGAATTGGAGAAGATATTTGCAAATGATATATCCGAAAAGGAGTTAATATCCAAAATATGTAAGAAACTCATACAACTTAACCCCTAAAAATCAATCCAATTAAAAAATGGGCAGAGGATCTGAATAATCATTTCCCCCAGGAGGACATACAGATGGCTAACAGACATGAAAAAATGCTCAACATCACTAATCATCAGAGAAATGCAAATTAACACCAGAATGAGATATTACCTCACACCTGTCAGAATGACTATCATCAATAAATCAAACAAGTGTTGGCAAGGACGTGGAGAAAAGGGAGCCCTCATGTCCTGTTGGTGGGATTTTAAACTGGTGCAGCAACTGCAGAAAACAGAATGGAGGTTCTTCAAATAACTAAAAAATAGAATTACCATAAGACCAGCAATTTCACTTCTGGGTATTTATCTGAAGAAACAAAATCACTAATTCAAAAAGATAAATGCACTCGTATGTTCACTGCAACATTATCTACAATATCTACAAGCTATGGAACCAACCTAGGTGTCTATCAAAAGATGACTGGATAGTCCTGGCTGGTTTGGCTCAGCGGTTAGAGCGTCGGCCTGAGGTCCAGAGAGACCCGGGTTCGGTTCCCGCCGGGGGCACGTACCTTGGTTGCAATTTGTCCCCGGCCCTGGTTGGTCGTGTGGGAGGCAGCCACTCGATGTGTCCCTTTCACGTCGATGTCTCTCTCTCTCTCTCTCTCTCTCTTCCTCTCTCTCCCTCCCACTCTATCTGAACAAAAGATGGAAAAATGTCCTCAGGTGAGGATAAAAAAAAAAAAAAAAGATGAGTGGATAAAGAAGATGTGGAATGTGGAATATATATACAATGGAATATTACTCAGAATAAAAAAAGAAAAACAAATGAAATCTTTCCATTTGCAACAACATAGATGGACCTAGAGGGTACTGTGCTAGTAATAAGTCAGACAGAGAATGTTAAATACTGTATGATTTCACTTGTATGTGGAATCTAAAGAAAAAACAAACAAACAAAAAAGGAATAAATACACTAAACAGAAATAGACCCATAGATACAGAGAACAAGCCAAAGGAGATGGTTGCCAAAAGGGAAGGAAGGAAGGGACGGTAAAAAAAAAAAAAAAAAAAAAAAAAAAAAAAAATTGTTTAAATTTTAAATAAAGATAAAAGAGTCAGGAAAACAAAAATTAGTCCAGAGCTAGTTGGTGAGTATTGTGTGTCTGATGCAAAGTGACTTGTGTCTATAAGCTTATAAAAAGTATGAATAAATACGGATTTACTCACTGAACCCTAAAATGTCTAACTGAAGGGTCACCACTTGAAGCCTATGTGTGTGTTTAGGCCAAATAAAAGGAAACCCTATTCCACAAAGTAGGGATTATGTTTATGGAACTTATTAGCCAAGAAGAAGTGGGAAAAGTTAGAAATACAAATAGAGTTTTAAATGGCTTATATAAATTAATGACAGGCCCATAACAGTTAATAAGAAAAAATGCTACGTTTGGGTCATGTTATGAATGTTTGAAGTTAACATCAAAGAGGCCCTGCTTTGCCAACTCTGCCAAGACAGAGATGGCCCAAGGCCATGATGCTCCATGACAATTTTTACTTCCATGTGTGAAAGTCTCCACATGCTGCAGTTGGGATGCCATGAAAGATTGCTAGGCTGCTGGGTTTGTGGATAGAAGGTGGACATTCAAGAGGCCAATCTTTGACTATTTATTAATCCAGACAATGATATCTAAGTTTTCTTGTTCCCCAGACAATAATATCTAAATTTTCTTGCTCCCAAACAGAAGCATAAGGGATACTTCCACATTCTAACTTTCCATGAAGAGTCAACTCTTGGAAATGCCATGAGAAAGTTTTTGTAAGGATTCATCCACACTTTCTTCTTTGGTTTGCTCAAATGAGAAGCAGGAACCCTTCCAGACATCCTGAACCTCTGACCTTTCTGTGGTTTTCCCATAAACGTATGCAAACAACCATGCAGAAATTCAAAAAGTTCTTCTCACTGCATGATAACATGGCCATATACTATCCCTTATCTCGAGCACTCCATTTCCAACCCACTGTAGAACATGGGTTGAATTGGATATTCCTTGGGAAAAAAAAGATCTCGCAGGCTCACAAATGTTAGAAGGCCACTATCATATATACCTATCTCATTCCTAAAGTCAACTTCTCAAGCCACTCTAACTGACCCCCGAGGACTGTTTCCTGCTGACAAGTGAATCAGTTTTTGCCTTTCACCCCATCTCAGCCCATGCCTTTTCTGGGACAATATCGGGGCATCCATCTGACAACAGTCCCAGATAATTAATTTACTACAATGTCTAGCAGCATTTGACAGGAAAAATAATCTACAACGTATTTATTGCAAGACCTTCACCAATGTGACAAAGATGAATGCAAGCTTCACACGATCATTTTTCAGCTGTTATCCAAAGTGGAAAGTGATTTTCAAATGTTAACTTTAAAATTATGAGGAGGAAGATAATGATTCTACTTTAAAACTGCCTGGAAGTAGAACATCTATAACAATGGTTTAGCATCAAGTCAGAAAAATAAACTTGCCTGCTAATGTAGTAAATGGGCCAGAAATAAACCTCTCAGAGATATGCGTTGGGGAGGGGGAGGAAGCACGAAGAAGGTGCTGGTGGACTGGATTTCCAAAATAAAAGATCTGAAACTCTTGGCATAATATTTGCTTGTAAAGCATATCTCCTTTTGTAAAATGTACATTCCATAGTCACAATGCAGCTGAAATTGGAAAAATCTAAATGTGAATCGTGCCAAACATCTACAAAACCCAACCTGAATCTCCCTATTGAGCAGAAAACCCAACAGAGCCACTCGCTTTGGCTGCGCTCTAAGAAAATATTTTCTCACAAGCTTTGTTTCTTCTTTCTAACATTATTCCTTCCAAATAGCCCTTAACCTTGGAATTGTAAATGTTAAATTAATAATTGTTCATTTCAGTGATAATCGGAAGCTCACTCCCTTTTTCCTTCTGAAGGCCAGAGTAGTTGTCCAGGGAAAGCTCTACCAAGGTCAGGAATAACCTAATGTACTTATAATTACTAATTCTGCTCTGACATCTTAACCATAAATAAAGCCTTGGTTTTGGAAAAAAGATGTGAAACAGGACAAGGCAATTAAAAACAAAATCAGGGAATAAAGGAGCAGTGCCGGAAAAGAGAACAGATATTCTAAATTTAAAACACTCTTCGTCCTTTCTTGAAATAATGATTTATATTCTTTGAGTCCACAAGAGAGTAACTGGGTAGGCATGATGCAATGCTGGAATTTTAGTTATTTTGCCTAAAGGTTATTAATGATTAGTACCACTAGGGGAAACATCATAAACTAGAATAGCAACCCTCTCTCAAAGGATGACTGAAACTGGACTTGTAATCTGGTCACAATAAAGTATATTATGTTTATATTAGAGCCCCATGTGTTCAAAGGAAAAGTGACAAACCAGAATTGGTCCAGTAGGTAGCCATCATTAAGGGGAGTCTCAAAAGTAGTTGTATGAGGAACAATGGAAGGACCTACATTTCTTCCTTTAGGAAAGTGAAAACTAAGAACAAAACTGTAAAACTGTCTTCAATTATTTAAAAGGGATGGTCCACAGATGAGGAAATGGGCATTAAAAGCACAGCAGCATTAGGGCCAGAGAGTGAAAGCCAGATGGTGAGTCATCCGACATGAGGGGTGTCCAGACTCTTCCCTATCCACTCTAACGGTCCATTCTGCATGGCATCTGAAAGATGGTCACACAGGCTTTGCTTTGACACTGGCAGTGGCACAGAGTTCCCTATCTCAAGAACATCCTTCTCCACATGAGTGGGTAGAAGGTGTTCCTTTCCGGTGCTCAGCTGCCATCTCTCAGGTTCTAACTTAGATAACTGGTTTACCAGTTCTTCCCTCGTGAATATCCCAGGATGCTGCTAATGCCTCTCCACAAGGCAACTCATTGGATTTTAACAACAGTTATCAGGTCTATCCTTTATTTTTCTATTTGTCAAACTAAACATCTCCAATTCCTCCTACCATTACTAACTTAGTATTCTGTACCTCATTCCATTTTAGTCACTGGTCCCCCGGACACGCCCTAGTTTGTAATATCCTTAACTGACAGATGAAAAAAACTCTTGATACAGTGTTATTAGCAAGAGTTCCACATAGAACTGTTCAGGAAAATCAGTCAATATGTTAGCTGAACACCTATTATGTTTGACCCCATGCTATCAACATTTTATAGAGAACATAAGTGGAAGGCCAGGTGCTGACAATATTTGTAGAGTCAAAATTAAGATACATGGAATAATTTTGGAATTTTCACAAGATGTAAATCACTATGTATACATGTGTAGTATAGTCTCAAGTTCAGAGGGGAAGGGAGTGGGAGGAGTGGAGCTCAGATGGGCTGAGGAATTAGGCTAAGGAAGACCTACGCTTTACCTTGAAGGATGGGTAGGCCTGTCTGGAATGCAGACCTGGACAATGAGGGAATGTGTATGTAGGAATAATGAGTAGTAAAAAAGATCAGGGTTGGTAGGGGCATCTGTGGCCAGAAATAGAAATATTTAGGTTTGCACCATAATATTTCTTTTTTTTTTTAAATCCTCACCCGAGGATATTTTTCCATTTATCTTCATATAGAGTAGGAGATAGAGGGAGAGAAAAAGACAAACATTGACATGAGAAGGACACACTGACTGGTTGCCTCCCGCACGACCCCGACCAGGGCCAGGGATGAACCGCAGCTGAGGTACATGCTCTTGACCGGAATTGAACCCATGACTCATTGGTCCACAGGCCGACACTCTAACCACTGAGCCAAACCAGCCAGGGCTGTACTTTAATATTTCTAATAGGACTTCCTTTCTTCCATTATAAACATGTTTGACTTTGCTAAAAAATTTCCAGGACTCAGATTTCCACAGGTATCTAATTTGGCAAACTAATCCTTGATCAGATACTATAAGGAGCTAAGAGCGTGATGCCAGGACTCTGCTCAGGTGGCAAGCAGAGATCTCACGGGTGGTTTTCTTGGCACCCAATTTCCTTTATTTCAAGCATAAGAATTCTAGGCTGACCAATGGAAAAGGTATTATTGGATAAATGCAACATTTGGTATATTTTAACTTATATAATCTTGGTAACAAATGGTCCCAAAGGCCAAAATCCTAAACTGTGTCTGATCTGAAGATTCTCTCTCTTTTATAGTGGCCTCTGTAACTGACCCCACTCATATCTTTATTTCCAGAACAGAGATACAGGAAAATCAATTAGACAAGAAAAGGAATAAATCTAGGTAAACACACATTCTGACTTTTAATTAGCCAGTGAGTCCATGCATCTCCAGGGAATACTAAAGAGACATCATAAGACAATGCAATTTCCCTTAATACGGACCATAACCCCAGAGCTGATTTTTTTTTTTAATATTGTTCAATTGACTTTTTTTTTTTTTTTGCATCGTGCTGTGCTCATAGCTTCTGTGGAAACTTAAACATTATTCAATAGAACAATTTCCTGGAAAACCTTTTGAAAGTGGTCACAGATGCTGACCCTGCTCTGGTGCCCTGGGTCTGCCAACACGCTGTTTTATTACCTCCAGAAGGCTCAGTGCCAAGACACAGCCCAAGAGTTACAGATTAAAGAAGACCAGGTTCATAAAAATAATTTTCTGCCTTTTTTCAAGAAGGGAAACTGGTACTCCAGCTCTCAGTAATTCCATGCATCTATCGCTTCTCTTCTGGCTTCATCACCCAGCCTTTCAACTATCCCACCAAGATGGTTGGTGAGAACTGCAGATTGTTAACTCTAAAGAAAGGACTGCTGAATTCACTCACTTCAACCCTGTCTCATCAGCAATGGGAGATGAAGGTCCAGAATGCCTAAGTGACTTTCCCAGGACTACACAGTAAGTGGCAGAATCAGGACCTGAACTCCACATTGCAGAGAATAAACCAGGGATATTTTAAAATTCAGCAACAGGACAACATAGTCACAATCAGAACAGAAATACCAACAAATACCAGCCCCACCTGGACTAGAATGGATATCAGTAATATTTTAGGTGATAGAAAGTGCTCCCCCTTTTTTGTGTGATTAGGTTATCTAAAGCACTTTCATTGCTTCTACTGATAAGGTTGTTTGCAGCTTAAGACATGATTGGCAGGCAAGCACAGTAAAATCGGAGGCAGAAATCCACATCTGATTATCATTGTTATGGTCAGAGCCTGTCCTGTGATGTGTAGTATGTGTAGTGACCCATCATGCAGACCTGACATGCCTCAACATTTCTTTTTTTTTTTTTTTTATCCTCACCCAAGGACATTTTTACATTTATCCTCAGATAGAGCGGGAGGGAGAGAGAGAGAGAGAGAGAGAGACATCAATGTGAGAGAGACACATCAACTGGCTGCCACCCGCACAATCCCAACCAGGGCCGGGACGAACTGCAATGGAGGCACGTGCCCTTGGCGGGAACTGGACCCAGGACTCTCTGGTCCACCAGCCGATGCTCTAACTGCTGAGCGAAAAGGGCCAGGGCTTAACACTTCTTTATGATTGAATTTTGAAAGCAGCATAAGCCAGTTTAATGAAGCAAGCATTCTTCCTGGATTTACAAATCACTAACAACACACTTACATTTTCATTAAATGTCCCGACTAACTATCTTGAGACTGTGAATCCCATTAAGCATTTGCATGCCACTGAGACAAGCCTCTTAGGTACAAAGATGACTAGAGCACACTTCCAGTGGTCTCTATGCTTTCAAGGTCAGCAAAGTTTTGTTCTGAAGTTTTATGTCTTATGCTAAGCACGATGGGAGATATGAGAAATGAGGAGAGTTGTTCCTACAGATCAAACACCGTATGGGTACAAGACCTACTCTCATGGGATCATTAGAAAATACGACAGGGTAGGACTGAGAGCTACATGTTTAGAACTGATGCAGAGGTCACAGAGGGTAAGAACAGAGCCTCTGTTGGGTTCACTGTTAGGTACATGTTGGGAGGAGAGAGGAGGCCAGAACCAGAGCATCCCCCGGGTCTGAGTGAGCAGACCGACCGGTACAATCGGTTAACGGAGCAGGGCAGAGTTGAGAGCTTCAGTGGCTTTTGCTTTCTCTCTCCTGCAGACTTTTACATCTGATGACAAATCTAGGATGGTCTCCATGGAGAGCACATCTATAATCTTAATCAGTGAGTGTTCAGTAGGGTGTGAACCCTGAACAGTAGGTCTGCCAGGTTCCAGGAAAACACATTCATGAGGGTTTCTGGGCCATGAAACCAGCCACAGGTTGCCAATCTCAACCAACTCCGTGATAGAAGGTCACATTCTTAGAAGTCTTCTCTGCCCGGAGGTATCTAACATGTGGTTTCTGCCAGCTGCTTTGTAGTCTCCACCATATTCCTGCTTCTCTGCTCCAGGCACCTCCCCACCCTTAGCTCTTCCTGGGCTTATTTACAGGCCTCTTGTAATACAGAAGTATGCAATCTGCCATACTACAGCCTCTGAGGGGGAGAATCTATTTTGAATCTCCTCTCCTTTCAGAGGCCCAAACACCTCTCTCCAGAGTTGAGGTAGGGGTGAAGGTGGGGTACTAGAACTCCCTCACAGGCCTCTGAATAGGGAAAGCTAAAAAAAATGGGAGTGAGCAAGAAAAAAAAAAGACTCCTTTTAACTCCAGAGTTACCATAGAGATATACGTAGAGTTAAATCCTAACAATCAATCCCTTAAAGAAAATCACAAGTAGTATTCTCATGCACTAACAAGTTAGTGGGGTGCTTTTCCCATTAAAATGAAAATTAAATAGATGTCCATGGTAAATTACCCATTTCATTCCTCCTTCCAAAAAAAAGGCACTTTGTCATTCCTACTGTGGGCGCACGTCAACCTGAACACATGCATCTCTGTTCAGCGGGTCATTTATATGGTTGCCTGCTGGAGTTTTCCTCCTTTCAACTTAGTAGGGAATATTTGTGATCTTTATTAACCCAAATAAATCTGCAAAACGCCTTTTGCTTGAGGCTCTTTATTTTAATTTCAGATAAATAAATCACATTAGGTTCCTGGCTGTCATATTAAGATAAGCATGGATCTAAAAATAACAAACATATTTCAAACCAAATATTTTCAGATTAAATAGTGGTAAATTTCTCTGGGTGACCCCCAAATCCTATTGATGTTGAACTATTTTTGGTACTTTGAGAGTGCTTCTTGAAGAACATAAACTTGTTCAAACTACAAGTAGAATAACTTTCAAATCATCTATGGACCTACTTGTACAACATTATTCAACTCAAGTTTCCCTTAGCTGCAGTAAATCCATCTTTAAAGTGGGATGTGTCCCCAGTTACATTAGAGGGTGGTTTTATATCTTTGTAGGTTAACCTAATGCCTCTATCTATTCTGTGGTTTATATATGAACTATAAAGAGCTCCGGACCTGAATTTCTCATCATCTTATGTATATATACTAAAAGTCTTAATGACAGTTCAGATTCAATCTATTCAATAATTAATTCTTCTTCAGCCGTCAGTCCACCAGAGCTGCTCCTACCTGGATTAAAACACCAATTCTTGGGGAAACCTTTGGACTTTTGAAGGACAGTCTCCAAAAAATGTGTTTTTCAGATTAATGTATGTTCATTATTTTTCAAACAAGATTTGGAGAGAAGATGATGAAATACAACCCACATGATTTTAAATAGTCTAGTTTATACATGTATTAGGTTAGGATCTAAGTATATGTTCTCTGCTGGATTAACATGCCCCTCAAAAAAAAATAAAGGTGGACAAATTTGATAAGAAACAGAAAATCATGTATATAAAGATTCTGTAGAGTTTCAGTCTAACATTTTTGGTGTCTCCTTGCTCCAGAAGTCCTGGTTTCAAACAAAAGGTAATCCCTAAGCAGATCAACAAGCATATCAGACAGGCCATGTAAATAAACTCTGATGATGATCAATCCTAAAGTATAAGGTGAAATATGAACCTGGGTGATCTTCTGGTTCAGTCAATCGAGACATCTTTCCGGACTTGGTTCTACAAGCCCCTTCTGTTGCTGAACAAGTCACCTTAAAGACAGTGATGTTATTTCATCAGGGCTTCAGAGATATGAGAAGAAGCCTCAATGCTGCTCAGCTCCTATAAAGCAGCTCCATCAGTCTATAATAAGTATCCCCACCATTGCCCAGGGATGACAAAACCATTGAAGCATGAGGCAATACCTAATTTCCAGAGCCCTGATTTATTCTGCCTGGTGCTGGGCAGAGGGCATGACTTAGAGGCAAGACTCTTATCTTGGCAGGGGTCTGGGACTGACTGCATCTCTGAGACAACCCCTGGTGAGTAATTGAGAAGTGACATTGATGAGTTTCCAGGGTGGCTCTTGTGCTTACACTTGCCCACGAATACAGCTATGATTTAGAAATGCAGCCCAAGGGTTGAGAGGAGGGGAAGGTAATGTAAAGCTTGCTAGCCCTGGCCTCCTTTGACCTCAGCAGAGTGAGACAGGGATGCAGAGCTGGGAAACCACGTGCTGTTATTGAGCTGGCATAGCATGAGGTTTTGCTTTCAGAGCTTTTACTGCCATTGCAGAGCACTGAGCTCTCTCTTTGTTTGCCATACATCCCATCCCCCCAGAGATAGCCTCTTTTTCTCTGGAAGGGATTTAAAAAACAAATCACAATTCTTATTTTATGTGGTGTCCACCATTAAGAATTCATGCAGGACAATTTTACTTGTTGCCAATTAAGATCTCCCAGTGGAAGTCTATGATTACAGCAAAGGCAACCTGCTTAATACTTGGCGTCTCCTTAGTCTACATAAATTAACCCCATGAGGATAGAGACACAGTAATTCTTAAGATGCCTGGACAATATGATTCTGAGATCCAAGATGCATAGGAGATAAATCTCTGAGAAGCTCTGGGCTTGACTTTTCTTGGGGCCTAGGAGCTTTTACTTCTATTTTACAATGGCAAGACAATTTCTAGATAACATATTAGCAAAGAATTTTCTTTTCCCAGGGATAGAATAGCACGCAACCTCTCAGTAAGCAATTTTAATATGACTCACATTTTATGGAAATTAAGATTAAATCCGAAATAAACTGTAGGTAGTGGTGCCAATTATCTACACCCCCAAAATATATACATATATCAAAATTAGGAAGTACATGAATGAGTATTTGGAATGTAGACCATTTTATTTCAATGTTCACTCTACTTAGATATGCAACATTCTGAATAATGAGAATCAAAAAAAATTTTCTGCCCATTTTCCCCCCTCTTTCCTTAGAATAAGAATCACATATAAGCCACAAAGCAAAAGTAAAAGTCTATTTTTAAGAATTTTGGATACATTAAAATCATCATTTTATTGTTGCAAGGGATAGGCCTTAGAGAGTCTTATTCCAACCAGGGATCTATACATGCTTTTTGATGAAGTGTTCTTCTCCTCTTGGTCATGTAGAGACCATCATTTCTCCTTCTGGGGAAGTAGGAGTTAGTGCCTCACAAGGACAAACAAAGCTTGTAAGCAATACTTCTTCAGATTATTGGAATTTGGTACTGAGGCTTGGGCTGCCCTTGAAGAAAGTGGTGAAGAACTTGGGTTGGCTTCTCTATATACCTGCTTTCTCCTTTCACCAACAACCCAGACCCCTCATGTACCAACTGTTCTTTCAGTAAAGTCACCCATCCTAGGACCAGTGATGTGGGGGAAGAGGATACAAGCCACGTGTATATCTGTCTATCGAACTGGATAGATCACCATTTCCCAAAATATGTTTCCCGGAACGTTAGTTAGAGTAGATATTTCAAGAAAGATATGACTGAGTTTTTTTTAAGAAGCCAACATTATCTAATATCCTGTACTTGATGTGTATAGCACATGTTAGCAACACAACTGGCTCAGAAAAGTTCTGCAATTAAAACAATTTCAAAACTTGGTTTCACCTTGTACATTTCAAATTTGACCACAGAATACCATTTTTTTAATTACCTAAAACAGTGACCCAAGGTATTAGTATTTCTTGACATGTACTTAGAAAAATGCCTGTGTCAGTGATTTAGATCACTGGTCTCAATGGGGAGAAAAGATGATTCTGACCCCCAGGGAAGATATGGAAAATGTCTGGGGGATTTCTGTTTGTCACATGAGATGTTACTGGCACGTGGTGGGTTGAAGCGAGGGATTATGCTAAACATCATACGATGGACAGGACAGCCCCTCTCTCACCCCCTTGATAAAGAATGGCCTGGCCCCAAATGTCAATAGTGCCCTGATGGAGAAACCCCAGCCTAGAGCTTGTCAAATGGGACTTTGGTGATCTGGGCTCTGCTGGCTGCTCGCTGGCACTCTGCATTTACCAGATCTTGTCATTTAATTTTGCCCAAGCAGATCTGCCTTATTTATTTATTTACTTACTTTTAATCTTTTTTCTTTATTGATTTTAGAGCGAGGAGGAAGGGAGAGGGAGAGAGATAGAAACATCAATGAGAGAGAACATTGATTGGCCGCCTCCTGCATGCCCCCCACTGGGGATTGGGCCCACAACCTGGGCATGTGCTCTGACCAGGAATCGAACAGGCTACCTTTTGGTGCATGGGTCGACGCTCAACCACCGAGCCACACCAGCCAGGCATACTTGCCTTATTTATATCCAGGCTATTGATAATACTGTTTCTAATTTGAGTTAGGAAAATCTGAAATGAACACTTTGACATTATCTGGTTCTGTTACTGGCAAACTGTTAGGTATGTCTGTCATATTAGTCATTTCTACTAATTCTCTGGAAGATTTCTATGATATATGTGTCATATAGGTTGATCATGATGCAGTAGTTAAGTATCATAGAAAAATGAGGTTATACATGTCTGACATGTTATATAAATGCAATAGTAGATATTATGTTTCACGTTATCACAGGGTTCCATAATCTTAAAACTAGTTACATTAATACCTTCTTTTTACAGATAAGGAAACTCAGTCTCAGATGTCACCTAACAGCCAATTTGGCAGGCCAGGACAAGAGTCCACATCTCCAAAACCTCCAGGCCAGTCCTCTACATTTCTATAGTACCATGCTGTTTCCATTTTTATACATAATTTCACAAGTGACATGAAAGTCATTAACACCATAAATACTCATGAATGCGATTTGTATTTTCCAACCGTTTGTGTTTGTTCTAAACTCTTAATTTGAGGCTGCAAATGGATAAAGATTTATGTCAAATGTTGGAGAAAGACATTCTCAGCAATTGTTTTATTACAATCTTTGTCACAGATATTTTTAGTCAAATCAGTAATAGCAACAGATGATATAGAAATCACTAAGTGCAAATGAGCCATTTTCTTCTAATCTTAACTTTCCGCATTAGAACAAATAAACATGCAGAAAGTTATTATCATATTTTGACATCAACTAGTAAAAACAGAGCACCATGGTGTGTTTCCTTTTCAGCATCAAGCAAGAGGAGGCAGAGCATGTTAAACACACCCAGACTGGTACTCAAGTCTCAGACTAAGTTCTAGATTCTGACTCCACCCTCTTATTCAGAGAAATTCACATAAGTTTTCTGATAGTCATAACAGACAGTTGAGCTGAATGACTGTTCACGGCTAGACAGCTATCTTTGGACGGCACAAATTCCTTAGTAATTTGAAAACCTAGAGATAGTTAATAGGCCTGTTTCAGAAGAATACTAAATAGGACTCCAAAATAACAAGTTATCTTGGAAGTATGATTACAACAATATATTTGCATCACAGCAACTGGTTATGCTGTAAGAAATGACTAAAAACCATGAAAGACAAATAGTCCCCTCCACAAAAATAAGGAAAGACTTTTAATCCTTGTACCCGAACTTCTACCATTTGTCCAATTCTTTTATCATTAAGCAAGTGTCAATAACAGCATATGTGCCCACCATGATTTTGATCAATCCTCAAAGACTGTGGCCATAAATTAGTGCTGCCCACCATGACTGCTGGAAGAACTAACTATTCAGAATTTGTCCTTTCTTTTAAGTTATATGCGTCAGCTCAAGTATAAATGGGAAGGTCATCAGTTAGTGTCAGGAGAGATGACAAGAAGCCTCCTCCATGAAAATTGCACCAGCTACATATCAAAGGCATAATAAAGTCAGAGAAAACATTTTACACTGGGTTATGGGAACACTTGTTTAACTTCAGACAACCCAGTCGCGCCTGTGCGCATCACACACGACTCAGATGGTCCTCTGCACTTCGTAGTCTACCCTAACTCAAGAAAGCATTTCCAAAATTTAATCACAACCAGAAAGGATTTCCCACACTGCTCACTGTCACTCACATATTCTTCACCAAAACAATTCGCCGACGGTTGCAGTTATGACATTGTAATAACCATCATACAACCTATTACTTTAAGTAAGTCAAGATCTATTTGCAAAATATAATCAAGTATAATTTCATGATTCAATAAATAGTATATAAATCTGCTATTACTGGGTTTCATTTTCTTTTCAATACTACCCATTTCCATTTTCTCACCAGCAGTTATTCTGACCATTCAAATGTCATTATTGCCCTTTATTGTTATTCAAATGTAGTTTTATTAGATCCTCTGACACTGTATATAAGGCTATGCTTCTTCAGCAGCAATAATTCCACCTCTGAAGGAAAATAGAAGTGATTGCACACAAAATTCTGAGCTCTTACTTTATGTTAGTTTAATTCTGTGCCTGAAATGGGATTTTAACTTAATCATTTTGGAGGAGACCAGAAGGTTTATATTAGCTACCTTGAGAAAGCAGGAAAATATTTTTTCCATGCAGGTATTGAGTTCAAAGACCCGTGAAACCATTACTCCTTCCCCAGTGATGTGTATAAGACACACTTACTGACCAAATTAAACTTTAAATTTCCTTTGTCAGATGGTATTCATCATTTTTGTGTATTTTTCTCTTGGAAGATAACAAAATGTTCAAGTAGTTGAAAGAAAGTGCTACAATTCAGTTAAATAACCTTTTAAATATACTTTGCAGTAGATCTATAGAAATTATCATTTAAAAGGCACACAACCATAAATACATTATTGTTGTTGGCTTTATTAATACAATACACTGGTTCAGAAAAGAAAGCTATATCAACACCAGGTTATAGCTCTCAAAAACAAATCTAACAAACATTGCATTGACTTATATAAAATTAACTGGTGCGCCTGTTAGTGGCAAGCAGACTTAAAAATTATATACTTCTGTTGTATCCTACCAGCAATTTTTGTGTGTGTAGAAATAGAATACTATTACCATAACCACAGATCATTCTCCAGTAGGAAAACAAACATAAGAGTGGGACAAATGAAAATCTCAGACACTTTACCCAAGAACCAGAATTCCTCAGGAAGACAAGTTTTAAGGTTACTAGGGCTTGTTACAGGCTGCACACAGAAGGGGCAGCATAGCCCGGTGCAGAGACCAACAGTGATGGATTTGGATGAGGTGGGGTAAAGGAGCCACAGGGTTAGCAACTATTTACCTGCCGTCTCTGTGAACAGAGAGAACACTCTCCTCCCTGCCTCGAGGAGATAAGAAATGGAGGACATTAGGGGCATACTGACCATTGGGAGACGAATCTAATTATGTGAAACAATTCCAGTGCAATGTGAGGCATCATAGAAACGAGCACTAATATATTTATTCCAGATAACAGGAGCTATAGGAATTTAGAAAAAGGAATTCAAATTCCATAGTAGCACCTATGAAAAGCATAACTACATGGACCCTAAAGATCTAGATGATAATATCACAACCATCCTTAGCCTGTCTCAATTCCCAAGAGGCCCCGGGGAATGAATAACTTGAAAATATGACTTCTATGATACTAATCTTTTCCCAATTTACCTGTACAAATATTCTCACATACTGAGAATCAGAGCCTACCATGTAGAACAAAACACACTGGGACCTATACAACATCATTCTTTAAATGTTCTTCTTTAATATGGAGAGAAGCAGAAATCTGAAACAGAAGTGTCCTACCTTTTAATTACAGAAAAACTTAAATAATCTTTAAGCAGGCAAGGATCAGAGAATTTCAGCTCCAATTTCTACAATATAAGGTTGCCATATGGCCCTGGACAAATTAATTCATTGACTTTGACCAGTGTCTGTCACAGTTTCTACCATCCTTCAAGCTCTAAGCAGGTCCTTGACTCACAGATTTTCGGCACTGTTGTTTTGCTTTAACTAGAGAAATAAAATTCTCTAGGTAGCCTCTGGTGATTTTTCTCCCCAATGATGTTTTTGGCACCAAATAGAACAAGAAACCATTTTTCAATTCCCTGGCCCCATGATCACGATCAAAGCTATAGAGGCTGCTATAAGTTGAGGACATGGATTTAACTCACCTCCAGAGACTTCTGTGTTTCTCCTCAAGTTGAGTTAGCAGATGCTCAATGTATTTATTGGAGTCCATGTACTCCTGCACACACAGACACACAAAGACAAATAAATTTTCAATACAATAGTCACCAGAATTCTAAGACAAGCTTTATCTCTACAAGGAAGATTTTTAACAAGATAATCCCTTGACTCTAGAAGTTGATGTTTCGATGACTTACATGCATAGTTATTTGGGGATGAATAATATTTTCTCCACAGCCTGTGATCATTCTATAAATAAAGCACTGAAGGAAACTGGAGTTCTACAGAGTCAGCCTAAAAATCCTCTTATTCTCAGAAAAAAAGCTAAACTTCATAGTTATCTACACTGGGTTCTGTGTCCTGCTGTATGATGTTCAGTGAGCCAATGTTGCTGAAGAGCTTAGAGCAATAACCACATAGATAATACAGGTCTTGATTATATTGGTCTTACAAGAGTCACTTCCTAGCAAAATCACTATTTTTAAACTTCTTAGAATGCTTTATATATTCATGGTCCACATTCAGTAGACATATCATTTCCATTGATGAAATACATGTCCCTTTTCCTTCACCTCCTCATAGAAACAAGACAATGTCGTTTGCTTTTGTTTCCTTTGACTTTTAGAAAATAAATCTCTGTTTTCTAAGAAGGCATGAAGGCAAGGTATATCTTGTTTTTTAGAAATATGTGTAGATTTATGTTTGTAAATCAAGCCATATAGTCAAGAAATATTTCTGAAGAATGAGGAATTCCTTTGACATGGAAGACTGATTCATAAAAATTCAAAGGTTATTAAATCTGATTTTTTAAAATTTGTGATTTCTGAATAGGAGGTTCTAATGCAGTAGTTTCCACTGTTAATGGTGGAACAAAATCTGATGTATAAAGCTTGATGATCTCTTCATCCTGAACCTGCCACTTCTCTTGCTTTCTAACTGAAGATCGATCCTGCAGGCCTCGCGTCGGTACGACAGCGGCCTTAGATGCAGCAGAGTACAACGATTCCAGTGTTAAGTCATCCATGAAAGTTACCATTTCATTTCTTATGGATTTGCGATCAACTGGGAACTCTGATTAATATTCATGTTTCTTTCTGAAATACAGATTTATTTATTTTGATGAAATGCTATATATTAATACATAACCTATTGCTCCTGGGGGAATATTCATTATAATGGTGTGGGGTAGGGCAAGCGAAAGAAACACAGTAAGAAAGGACCTGATATAATGGAAAGGGTCCTGCTCCATTTTTCCAGACCTGGATCTGTCCATGTAGCTTTTGAGAAGCCTTCTTATCTTTCTACAGCAATTCAGTTAGACTACAGCGTGTACTATGTCCTTATCTAGCTAAAAACTGTTATGATTATATAACTCTATTATTCTATTGCAGATAATTAGCTGAAGAGTTTTATTCTTATTAAATAATATTCATTGTCAAGTTATTTAAACAAGACCACTGGGCATGTCAAAACCAAAGCAGAAATCTGTGACTGCAGGAAGTTGTAATAGTTTGTAATTATGCTATTAAGTCAAAGTTTAAAAAAATTTAGAATATTCAAAATTGTCACAGACATTTTCAAATACATTTCATTGAAAAATCTTTCAAGGCACTGTTCCCAAGTAGGAACAAATGCATTTCAAAGTCATTTATCCAGTTTTCATTCAGTTGTTTTTTCCACATCTGTTAAAGCAGTACTTGATGTATAAATTCAGTAAATACAGTGATAGCCAAGAGGCAGAAGGTTCCTGTTCTCCAAGAGCCTACAATCTGTAGAAAGAGACATGACAAGTAAGTGAACAGGTTGATTTCAGATTAGTTATATGCTTTGATGGAAATAATAGGAGAGACTCAGTGGGGAGGGGCAGCTTCTTTATATACAGTGGTCAGGAGAAGACTGAGCAAATCATATGTGAGCTAGGTCCTGGAAGAGAAGGAGGAGGCAAGCATATGGAGAAAAGGGGGGGAGGAAAGAGAGCACCTCAGACTAAGGAAACAGCATATGCAAAGGTCTCCAAAATGCGGTATTGAAGGAACAGAAAGGAAGCCAGTAGGGCTGGAAGCAGAGAGCCTGGAGTATATGGTCTTACATGAAGTTGGAGAGGTAGGCAGGGGCCAAAGCATGTGCCAGCCCTGGAAAACAGTTTGGATTAAAACCTATCGATTTGTTAATTTGCTAATTCTGCTTAGCTCAGTCAGAGCTTGAAGGTGAAAGGTGTAGTGATTACAAATATGATCTTTGGAGCAAAGAAATTTAGGTTCAAATCCTGGTTTGGGTATTTGCTAGCTATGTTCCCTTGGGCAAGTCATTTAATCACTCTAAGCCTTATTTTCTTCATCTTCAGAGGGATAAACAATACTTAATTTACAGAGGCGTTGTAAGGATTAAATAAAATAGCTTAAGTAAGCATATATCATAGTTCCCGCCAAGCAGTGAGTATAGCCTTTTCCATAATATATCACACACCAGAGATTAATAGTAATAATAGTTTTTCAACCATTAAATGTAAGCATAGCTAGATTCTGGTTTAAAATCTATTTCAAACAACAATACTGGCTTTTTCCATTTAAAGTAGCTTCACCCAAATTCCCATAAAAATAACTATGATGACAAGTCTTAAACCACACAACAATGGAAAACAAGAATTATGACTTCTCCATCTTTCTATACCTTTCTCCATAGCACTCTTACTTCTAACATCCAATACATTTTAGTTGGGTATTTATTTGGGTATTGTCTATACCTCCCCAACCCTCCTCAAACTCTCTCTCCCTCTCTCCCTCCCCTTCTCTATTCCCCTCCCCCTCCCTCTCTCTCTTTCCCTCCCTCTCCCCCTCCAACTGAAATGGATTTAGGAGGAAAAAAAAAGATATGATGCTTATATGTTTGGTTAAATGAAATCATTTCATTTCCTAACTAGAGAACTTCAGCAGTGCTCGCATACATTTATCATTTGGCCCCTGAATTAGAGGACTTTGTTAACTAATGAGAATCCCTACCACTCTGTAAGAACAAAATAGGATTATTCTATTGGGAACCACCTTTACACATCCACTGGGAGACTAACTCCAAGAAAATGATGAAGGGTGACCGCAGAGGTGCAGCAGAACCAGTCACAGCAAATGCAGTGTTGTAGCTTCTGCACCTATAGCGAGAACTGGGGCGCAAAGTGCAATGCTGGTGCTCTCTATTATACAGGGCCGCTAACACCCCAGAGCCTCACAGGCACAGGCAGCCAGAAGGGGTGTGGCCAGACTCCATCTCAATGTGACGGAGCTCCCAAACTGTCCGCAAGACACTGGATATTGGGACAGCTTGGAGAAAAGATTCCACAACAGCAGATGGACAGAGCGTGGAAACCACACTATTGGTGATCCCAAGGTCTGGGTGGATCTTTCTGAATGAGTCAGCTGAAGACACACACATGGTACCCGTGAAGAAGTACTGGAGCACGGGGAAACGAAACGTCACCCTCAATCACAGGAGAGGGTGTCATGGAAAATGAGTTAAAGAAAACTTGAAAGAATTTCAGACAGAGCCTTGACAGGTTAGGTAAAAGCCAGAAATACCTGTTTTCTCTGAATGTACAGAAAGGTCTAACAAATGCTGAGGTAATAAACAGCCCAATTCAATTTTATAAAACAACCACATAAGCTGGAAAGATAATGAAATAAGGAAGTGAGTAAGCTAAGAATTTCAAAGAAATGTAAACTACAATAGAAGAACTGAAAACTGTTGATCCCTACATTGCGATTGTACTCTGGGGTCACTCTCCCCACCAGGAAGTGGTACTTCAGAGAAGAGCAAGCAACGGATTTGGGGTGTTGGCACAAAACGTGTCACACTGATGAAGTCTACTTTTCAGTATCATCGAGAGACAAGACAAATACCCCAACCCAGGCCAGGGACTTAAATACTCACTGACCCTTCTGCCACTTCGACAGTATGATTCAGTTAATATGTGCATAATTCAATTAGTGAAGACTAACACTGATGTAGCCTAGAAGGAAAATGCATAACCATATCCCCATTTTCCTTGGTGTCAACGTTCACTCTCTGTAACACACTGTCTATGAAAACTGTCAGTTCGCCAAGCCTTGCCTTGCCCAGCAGGTACTCACTCCCATGTCACTCAGCACCAAGACCCTACCGAAGGATCGCTGTTAACCTGATGACCATTCTAGTCTATCATTTTCTTTATGACAAAATCCACATAAAAAAACTGGCAATGAAAACGCATACACAGTCCTGTGGAGGACAAACAATCTAAGTAAATGAAGTAAAGGATGATGATGAAAATGAAGAGAGACATGATGGATATCAGGCAGAAAATGTAGGTTTGACTAACGTGATAGCTTTTGAGTATTTGACAGGATTTGGAATATACACAATAATCAAAGGGATATTAAAGCAACATTTCTAAGTAGGAGAAAGCGAGAGAAAGACTTGATTATGCACATTAAGGGGGCTAAGCACTCTCCAGGTGGAGCTGATGGAAAACCACCCGCACGTCCACTGGTGGAAGAGCTCAATCACAATGGTGGGGAGAAACCAGGCCAGTATCCAGACAGACAAAGGGGTTCCTACTGAGGAGCTAAACGTGCTGGTTCCGTGGCTTCTGGCCACTCAGATGTCCACGGACAATAGATATGCAGACAGACCTTTGAGCCCTAATGCACAAGTATTCCTAATCAAGTAGTTGCTATATAACAGTGCAACAGAAAGCTACTCTTGGATATTTATAAATTCAAAATATAAAGCATCTATTTTAATTAAAAACTAAAACATATATAAAGGTATATGGCCCAGCCAGTGGGGATTGAGCGTCGCCCCATGGACTGAGAGATCCTGGTTTGATTCCTGGTCAGGGCACATGCCTGGGTTGCAGGCTCGATCCCTAGCAGGGGGTGTGCAGGAGGCAGCCGATCAGTGTCACATGGATGTTTCTCTCTCTCTCCCTTAAAAAAAAAAAAATCAATAAAAACATATTTAAAAAATTTAAACGTATATGTATATACACATATATACCAAATCCAAGAGATGAATAAAATATTTGCCCGATATCTATATGTGTGTGTGTGTGTGTGTGTGTATACACACATACTATACCTGAGCAATGAATTAAAAAAATATGAAATTCACAATATAAAAGGAAGATTCAAAAGAATTTAAGCAAATTCTATGTCGAAAGATGTAAATATGATTAAAATTAAACACACATAAAAATTCCAGAAGAAATACACATTCTGTGGACAGAGGAAAGAGAAGGGAAGGAGGGAAGGGCGAAGATGCAAAACCCCATGTGTACACAGGGCAAAAATGAGTTTCGTCCTTGACTTGATCGTCAACAAGCTTCAGTACGAGTGCATGTTTGTCTACCTATGTAACCGTTGGAGAAAGTAATTTGGTAATTTATGTCATGAAATTTAAAACATCCATGTACCTTTGATCCAGAGGTCCCATGTATAATAATAATCAAATTAAAAAATTTATGACAACATGAAAAACCTGGGTATTCTTAACTTCCAAAAACAGAGGACAGATTAAAATAAAGCACACTTTACCCATCTGAAGAAATATACAATTCTTTAAATTGGTAAATAATATATAATAAATGGAAAACAGAGTACAAAATAATATGAAAATAGGATGTAAAACTGCACAATCCTTTTGACCACAATTTTGAAAATGTATGTAAAGATTAAAAGAAAATAAAGCAAATAGTATATAGTATTATGTATTATAGGGTAATTAAATTTCTTCTGTATACTTTTCTCTTTTTATAATCTTAAAAGAGTATATGCTCACTATACAAATTTAAAGAGTAATTACTTAGAGAAATACAGCCCCAGAAAATACCATCCACAAGATTTTCTTTCTTACAGCTGCATAGTACTCCACTGTGTAAATGTACCACAGATTTTTTATCTATTCGTCTACTGATGGACACTTGGGCTGTTTCCAGATCTTAGCTATTGTAAATAGTGCTGCTATGAACATAGGGGTACATATATTCTTTATGATTGGTGTTTCAGGCTTCTTAAGGTATATTCCTAGAAGTGGGATCACTGGGTCAAATGGCAGTTCAATTTTTAATTTTTTGAGGTAATACCATAGTGTTTTCCACAGTGGCTGCACCAGTCTGCATTCCCACCAGCAGTGTACTAGAGTCCCCTTTTTTCCACACCCTCGCAACACTTGTTGTTTGATGATTTGTTGATGGCGGCCATTCTGACAGATGTGAGGTGATACATCATAGTTGTTTTAACCATTCACAAGATTTTATTAATTACATTTTAGACAGCAAGATCTAAACTACCACAATGAAACACTTTCCTTCATATTATTCTAAAGCTAAGTGGGTGTTTGAAACAACAGAGCCCTATTTTTTAACTTGCCCTTGTCAGTGTTCCACTAAAAACATTTCACCCAAGTTAGGATTGAGGAGGAACACCAAGTTACCCTCCAACATATAATATGTTTAAAAATTTTTACAAAAGTACAGCATTAAAAAGACATCTGTTCCTTGGCTAAAAGTTATGCAAATTAGAATCCTCTTGAAACTATGTTTCAGGAAATTTGCCTTTTACATATTTAAAGCACATTTCAAGGAAAGTAGTATGAAACAATCAAAGCATTTAGAGCAGTGGTTCTCAACCTTCCTAATGTCGCAACCCTTTAATACAGTTCCTCATGTTGTGGTGACCCCCAACCATAAAATTATTTTCGTTGCTACTTCATAACTGTAATTTTGCTACTGTTATGAATCATAATGTAAATATCTGATATGCAGGATGTATTTTCATTGTTATAAATTGAACAGAATTAAAGCATAGTGACTAATCACAAAAACAACATGTAATTATATATTGTGAAATATTTATTTCTAATTACAAATAAATGAAATTTTGTCTTGAAGCATGGTGTAGCATGGGTAACAGTCTTAATATAACAACAGTAAACTACATTGCCACATTTTGTGACAGTATGCATAAAAAGCCAACATCAGTGCGAAGGTTGAGATTGCTTCTTTCTCACCAGATCAGAAATTCTCGGGGCGGTCTTTGCAAGAGCACAACGAAGATCATCTTCCATAACAAGTCTACTTCTGTATTTAGACTTGATAACCAACAAGCTGGAAAACCCTGTTTCACAAAGATATGTTGCTGGAAATGGAAGAAGAAGGCGCAACACAGTCTCAGACAGAACAGGATATGACTGCAAACACTTGATCCAGAATTTTGTAACTGGCTTTGTAGAGAAATCAGTTCTCGCTGCATCACTGTTAATAAGTTCAATGAACTCCTCTTGTGCTGTCTCAGGAACATCTTCAACTTTGACTGTGAATGGGCTTCTGGCAAGTGCAAATGGAGTGTCAGGTAGATTTGGAAAGTACGATGAAATTTTGTCTGCAAACATGTGCAAGTGTTCTTTCACAGAAATTATCATCGTAATCCTTTTGTCTGGTTCAATGTCATGTTCCTCAAAGAAAGCAGATAAGGTAGGTAACATGTAAATTTTATTTTCATCCAATTTTTTTTCCAAAGCTGAAGTTTCATTTGGAATGATCAGATCTTTTCAGACAAATCGAGGCATATTGCATTTGGTCCTTGCAGTGATAAATTTAACTCATTCAAGATGGCAAAGATGTCAACCAAGTAAGCTATTTTCTGCAGTTCACTTTTATTGCTGAAAAGTGCTTTGAACTGTAGTCTTGCTTTCTGATTAAAACATGTTTTGAGTTCATCACGAAGCTCAAAAACACATTTTAAAACTTTTCCTGTTGACAATCATCTCACTTCAGTGTGAAATAGCAGAGCATTGTTCAGCGCATCCAACTTGTTGCACAGTTATGAAAACAGTCGACTGTTTAAAGTGCTTGCCTTTACAAAATTGACAGAACTTATGATGCTTTTCATTACTTCTTGTAACTCTTGTGGCAGCACCTTCATTGCTAATATTTGCGGATGAATCATACAGTGAGTTACGATGACTTTTGGTGACTCATTCAGTGCCAAACGTTGAAATCCAGATCGACATCCTAGCATAGCTGGAGCACCATCTGTGCAAACACCACAAACCTTTTCCCAAGAGATCTTATGCTCTTTCAGAAATGAACCAACTGTGTCAAATACATCACGTGCAGTAGTTGTCATTTCAAGAGGTTTGTAAAAAAGAAATTCATCTTTAAAGTCACCATCATTAATATACCTCATGTAAACCAGTAACTGTGAACAGTTTGCAACATTTGTAGATTCATCAAGCTGGATGCTAAATATTGGAAATGGAGTAGATTTAATTTCCTGGATTACCTGATCAAGAATATCAACAGACATGCCATCTATTCTTCTGTGGACACTGTCGTTAGATAAGGAAATTGCATTCAATTTTGTAACAAATTCATCTCCAATCATAACTCGAACAATGTCTTTGGCCGCTGGCAACAGTAAATCCTCAGCAATGGTGTGAGGTTTCATAGCTCTGGCGATTCTGAGTGCCACCAAATATGAAGCTTCAATGGCTGCTACATTTTGTTTGTGTTCCTTGCCACTAGTGTCAAGTCTGGCTTTCTTGAGTCCATCAGCTTTGCTTCTAAAATAGTTGGTGTCCTTGCCGGCAAAGCTCGGGTGCTTGCTATCAAAATGGCGTTTTAGTTTGTTCGGCTTCATAGATTCGGCTGATAGAACTTCACAACAAATAATACATTGCGGTTTCTCAATTCACTGCTGTAATTATTGAGGTAAAATCATACTGTAAAAAATCCTCACTATATTTTATTTTCTTAATATTCTTCTCTACACGATCCATTGTCATGGGATGGTTTGCTAATGAAAATAATATATAACAATAGCTTTAATAATACAAAAGATGATACATGGCATAGTTTAGTCAATACAGTTCATTAAAGTTTCCTATGATTTACCATTCTGTGTTGTTTTTTTTACATACCTGTTACTATCACAAGGGGGCAGTATTCACATCAACCACAGCTGAATATAAAAAGACCGATCAGCATCCAGATTAAGCTCCCATGTTACAAATATATTTTTTTTGCAGTAGTTGATGATTTTACAGTACATGATTTTACATTTACCCAGTAATTATAATTCATGAAGTGTTGTTTTACCTCCAATACTGCTGCTTTCAACACAGTAGCTGCTTTTAACAGAGTAGCTGCTTTCTACACAGTAGCTAGTCTCTACACATGTGTGACTGGTCCGCATAAGTACATTATGGCGCCAACCCTGTCACATACACCTGTATTTATATGGGGTGTATGTGATGGGGTTGGCACGATGATGTCATCACGCCAGGTACTTGTATGTGGGCATATTTGTATGTGGGCATATCTGCATGTGGGCGGACCCACCTGGAGACAGATAGAGGAGCGGTGTCTCGGTTCCTAAGACCATCGGAAATATGTATTTTCTGATGGTCTTAGGTGACCCCTGTGTAAGGGTTGTTCGACCCCCAAAGGGGTCGAGACCCACAGGTTGAGAACCACTGGTTTAGAGGTTTATAAGTATACTGAACATTGCATATCTGCATAACATAAACCCATTAAATGCAAACTTCCTATTGTCTGATCTGGGTCAGTTCTGAGTAAAGCCTATTATAAATGAATTCTAATGATGTGAGGATTTCATGTATCATTCGTTTAAAATAGAGTTTAAAATATAATACTAAATCAAAGCTTGCAGAGACCCAAAATCCCTCCAAATAATCTTCATGTTATAATCAGTGTAATTTATGGCAGAGCCTGCTAAGTCCTGTCAGCACTTTTGTCACTGCTAATGTAGGGTTGGTTCCCAATGCACCTTTGGGCAAAGAGGCACGGACCAGGAGGCCAGGAGGTCAGCTGTTCAAATCAGCAGAACTATCATACCTACAGGAATTTCCACAATTAGGAAATGACTATCATAATAAGTGATCCTTCCCTTAAAAATTATTTTGTTACCTTAATAAGAAGGTCCATCTGCACAGCGAATATAAAAAACTAAAACATGCCCACTTTTGAAATTACACAGCAAGGTAACAGGCACCTCATTCTTGACATAAATTTTGATGGCTTCTGTGCCAACATAAATTCCTCCAACAAGACATGTTCAACACAACAAACAAAGCAATTCAGGAGCACCAGCCTTAACAGACTGATCTCAATGCTATCATCTCTCCATTAGTCATCACTATTTCATCTTTCCCATTCACTCTTGAAGCAACTGAACCTGACTTCCACTGCAAACTCTTCAGTGCAGCTGCTCCTTCCAGCCACCAGTGACCTCCACAAGGCTCAGGATATTGCTGGCTCCATATCTTATGACCAGCTCCTGCAGAACTTGACATTTTAAATCATTCTCGTTCCCTGAAAGTATTTCCTGCCTCCTTCTATCACTTTGAGACCATCGTCTATGTCCTTCCTCCTTCTTCCAGCCACTATGTATCAAGAGTAAGGTTCTACTCTAAGTGCTCTTTCATTTTTCTATTGGAAAATCCAACAGACTACTAGGGCTTCAACAATTACCAAATATCCAACAACTTCCAAATATTCATCTCCATGTCAGATCACCCTCTTGAGGTCCAATCCTGTGTATGTGACCATGTATCCAACAGGTCCCTTCGGATGTGCCACAACTCCTCAAAGCATTTTAGTTTGTTTTTGTATCCTCCCCCACCTGCCTAGCAGAGTGCTTAGAACATCAAAAGTGTTCAACAAAGGTGTCTTAAATACATGAAGGAGTAATTAGCTCATTAGCTGGATGTAATCTGTCTCATAACAAGAGAATCTGAAATTATAAGACTATCAGTCTGGTCTTCCAGAATTGCTTTTTAATTGAAAAGGTTATAATGGCCATAGACACTGTAGGCAGTTGTTCAAAATTAATGTACACTTTTAGTCTATGAGTAAAAACCAGAAATGGCATCTCAAAGATAATCTATTGCAAAATCAGTGTGTTCCTCTGATCTCATAATCCTGAGGAAGATTTAGCTACACTGCTTATCTATGCCATGTAAGTCATGGGTTGTCAAATAGCGACTCAATGCATAAAGTCATAACCAAAGTCCACTATCAAATGGAGGATAATGGAGAGAATGATGAATAGTGAGCCCCACAGAGTGAAAACATCTCTGTAACTTCTGTCATATATGACAATGATATTAATATAAATTAATAGTGACAGAATATAGACATATAGTAATCATGGCAATGAAAAGGTTTATTGCCTAATATTTGGTATCAAGGCAATGCAATCAGTGCCAATCAAACTGTGAGTACAGTTTAGCAGAACTTTATACCACAATACATCTGTTTGTCAGAGACTATGAAATTGTCCTCCATCATATATTTTCCTTATTTCTTTTAAAGATAGCTCCTGCTCCTCCCCAGTTTCTTCTGGACAGATGGCTCCTGAACTAGAGATTCTATTTCTCAGCAAGCCAGGTGTGAACGCGTGACTAAGCTTGAGCCAATAATATGCAAGCAAAAATGGTGCGTGCAATATCCAAGGCATGTCCAACCTAAAAACAAGGTTCTTGCCCATTATACAATCTTCCCCTGCTGGGAAGGGAAACAACCTTGGGCCCAGAGACAGAAGGTCATGTTGAGGATGGTGAAAGTGACTAATCTTAAAAAGTAGCTACCCACCCACCCTAACCTTTCACTTTGGCCTCTTACATGAAGAGAAATAACTCTATATCTTATTTAAGACACTGTATTTTGGCCCTGGCCAGTTTGGCTGAGCAGTTGGGGTCAGTTGGGGATGTGCGGGAGGCAACCAGTCAATACGTCTCTCTCACATTGATGTTTCTCTCTCTCTTTCCCCCTCTCTCCCTTTCACTCTAAGAACCAATGGAAAAATATCCTCGGGTGAGGATTATCAAAAAGTAAATAAATAATAAAACACTGTATTTTGGGGGTCTCTTGTTACTGCAGCTTGGCCTATACTGTAAATAACACAATAAATATTAGTAATTTCTTTTCAGCTTAACATGGCAAGCAGACAAAGTGAAATACTAAGTTAACATCTCTATATTACCTGATTGATTAATATAGTATAATCAATATAGTTTATAGTTTATAAATATAGTTTAATCAAAACTATAATCTTTTCCAAAGCACCTTGGTGTCCATTCTCATTTGATGCTCAATATCTCTGAGTCATGGTCAACATTTCAACTTAGGAAACGAAGGCTCATATGCTGGCTAAATGATTTGCTCCAGATTAAACAATGACACACTTAAGACAATCACTCAATCTAGCACATCTGCCACTGCCCCAGGCCAGAGTAAAGCCGGGAACATCCTGCCCACAGCTAACTGCCCTTACAGTAGATTCTATATTGGTAAGATGGAGACTAGACGCAGAATGAACTGTCACCCTCACTTAGGGGGATCTAGCTATACACAATGCCATAAAACAAAGTCGGGAATAAACCTCCAAAATCACACTGATTGTGTGACCTATATATGTTTGGCTTTGGTGTCATTTCAATTGCCCTGGCTCAGCAAGGCCAAGGGCTGAAGTAAAACATGTGGTCTCATAGTCAGCACTCTATTCTAATAAATTAAATGAATCCTAACGTAACATCTTGTAGTTTTTCTCCAATTTGACAAAGCTGCTATTACCAATACCTAGATATTTTTTGAGGAAAAGACATAAGAATTATACTTGGTTTTAAGTGAAAATGAGAAGTGATCATTATATTTTTTCTAAGTGGCCTAGACTATTTCCTTACATATTGCTTATTTTTTAAACATTTTTTATTGATTTTTAGAGAGAAGAAGGGAGAAGGAGGGGGAGGGAGAGGGAGAGAGAAAGAAAAAGAGAGAGAGAGAGAGAAACATCAATGTGAGAGCAAAACATTAATTGGTTGTCTCCTGTGTGTGCCCTGGCTGGGGATCAAACTCACAACCTAGTATGTGTCCCAATCAGGAATCAAACCAGCAACACTTCAGTGCACAGGACAATGTCCAAATAACTGAGTCACATTGACCAGGGCTCTTACATATTGCTTTTATAGCAGTTTGGGTGGTAAGTATATATATCTTGGTCAAATGAAGATATTCATTTAGGTAGAAAAAATAATGTGACTTATTTTTATTATTTTTAAATCCTCACCAGGGGATATTTTTTCCATTGATTTTTCAGAAAGAAGGAGGTGAGGGGGAGACGGAGGAAGGGAGAGAGAGAGAGAGAGAGAGAGAGAGAGAGAGAGAGAGAAACACTGATGTGGGAGAGGCACATCAATTGGTTGCCTCCCACACTCACCCCAACCAGGGCCAGGGATCAAACCTGCAACCCAGGTATGTGCCTTTGCCTGGAATCAAACCCACAACCCTTCCGTGTGTGTCAACACTCTAACCACTGAGCCACACAGGCCAGGGCTAATTTGACTTATTTTAAGTTTCGTTTTTTATTTTTTTCGAGGTGGAAATGAAAAATAATTCAATATATCCTAAAGTTCTGCAAGTCAGTAACATGTCATTTGTCAGCATGGCAGCAGATTATAGATAACATGTATATTAACAACAATAAAAAAAGTCAGACACCATACAAATAAAAATGACATGGTTAGCAGAGTCCTCATTTCAACCTGATCCGTGCTTTGATGGAGAGGCACTGATAGTACCTTGCATAAATGGAAAGCCTCAATTAGGTCAACAGCTACTTTAAGTAGAAGAGTTTGGCCAGAGAAAGAAAGGTCAAGGACTATTCCAAATCCCAGGATCACAGCAGAAATTGACCGATGGCTCCAGCACATCAACACACTGTGTTTTCCCCATGATTCATTCTACTCAAATATTGGATCACAGAATGCCAATTTCACTCAACTACAATGTATCATGCCCCCTGAGTCTACCATTATCAATGCCCTTCACAATCTGCCCAGTGATGTTCTAATTTTATCTCCTATTACTCCTCCAACACTGTCCTGGGACTCTGGGGAAGCCAGGCTCCTTGCTTTTCCTGAAAGAGCCCAGCTATAAACTCTCTGCAATCCCATCACCTAGCACAGGACCTACAAGTAGGTGCCGAGGTTAAGTTGGCATCAATGTTATCCACAGTTAAGAGTCTTGAGGCATTTAAAAAACTAGTACACTTGAACTGGGTTGAAGTATCACCTAGAGAGAATAACATTTGTTTACTCATAGTAATGCTTCTCATTCATTCATCTGAATCACCAGGAGAGCTGGTGAAACCCTAAAGTTTCTGATTCTGTGGATATAGGATGGAGCCCGAGGATTCGTATCTCTAACAAGCTCCTGGGTGATTCTGATGCTGCTGGTCTGGAGACCACTCTTTGAGAATCACTGGCTATGGTAACAGAGATTAGTATTGCTTATCCCCACTACCATTCACTGTGCTCTTAAAAGAAATTAGTAAAACCAGCATAAATAACCAAATTCAATTATTCAACAGATATTTTGAGTGTCAATTATGTTCAGCACTCTTCTAGGCTGGGCGTCCAGCCAGGAACGATACAGACAGAAGTCTCTAGCTTCAAGAAGGTTACACTTTTGTGGAGGAGAGAAAAAATAAGTAAGTGAAAATATCATATGGAAAAATGAGAGAGAGAAGGGGGAAAGGAGGAACTGAAGTAGAGAAGTGGGCTGACAGGGACTGGTGCAGGGAAAGACAACCTCTGAGGAAAGATCTAAAGGAAACGAGGGAACTACACCAGGCCACTATCTGAGGAGGCCCAGCCTCGGCGGAGAGCAGAACGAAGGCGGAGGCAAGAGTGTGCTGCCAGTTCCAGGGACAGCCTGAGGCTGGCATGGTTTGAGCACAGAAACTGGGTGTGGGGAGGAGACAGACAGAGCATACGGGTCTCGCAGTCCTTGTTAGTACTTTGTCCTTTGATCTCAATGAAATAGGGAGCAACCTCGGTGGGATTTGATTTGAGGAGGGAAACCATCTCACTTTAATGATCCCTCTGGCCAAAGTTAACTACAGGATGGGTAGGGGGGCAAACATAGTAACAGAAACTGGGAGACCAGCTGGAGGCTATTGGGAGGAGATGATAGATACCTGGACTTGGGACATCACAAACAGAATAATAAATTGTTGGAGTTAAGAGGTGATCTGAAGGTTGAAGTGACAGACTTGGATTGAATGTGACAATGAGGAAAAAGAAAAGAATCAAAGAAAATATTTGGTTTTGGGCCTAAACAATTGGATTATGTGACATTTACTGACATAAGGAAAGCTCTAGAAGAGCATGTCTGTGCAAGGGGTACTGAATAAGTTGTTCTCCTTCAGCAGTTAAGTGTGAGATGCCTATTGCATATGGGAGAAGAGATGTTGATGAGGACATTCTTCTTCAGGCGACAGGCCCGGAAGACAGGAATTTGGGGTCCCATAGGCAGAACGTAGAACCATGAGACTATAATGAGAGATCACCTGAGGAAGGAATAATACTGCAGAGAAAAGGATCCATAGTTGGAAGTTGGGTGGAGGAGATAAGCCAATACATGAAGGCAAGCCAGTGAGAGAGCAATGAGAGACAAATAGTCCAGAAGAAAGTGCTTCAAGAAAAAGGAGTGCCCATTACCACTAATGATCAGGCAAGGCCCGCCCCAAACGTGACCACAGCGTTTGCCCACATGGAGGCCCTGGTGGGCTGACAAAATTAGTTTCAGTGGAGTGGGCTTTCCAAAGTCCTCACTGGGGACACTAACAACAAAATCTTATGCCAGAGGTGGGGAGAAAATACAGACAAAACTTTCCAGAAAAGACCACGTGATTCCTAAAGTTCAGTGTTCCTGAGACGCTACTGAGCCATTTGTCAAATAGCAGACTCCAGGTCCCAGCTCAGAGATCCGGTTAAGTTTGGGAGTGAGGTTGAGCCCAGAGACCTAATTTTATTAAGAACTAGGGAGGAAGATTTTGCCAGTTCTCTCTAGAGCACCTTTGGAGAATCGTCTCCCAAATGGAAGTTTCCTTCATTTCTGAGGACCTAGTAGGTCAACAAAACAAAAATAACTCATCACCACCAATCAGTGAACAAACCAAACCTTTCTCTGAACCACCCATAACACCTACTCTACTGAGCAGAGTCAGGGCCTTGGGTCTGTTGACATTCTCATATTATTAGGGCACAAGACAGTGAATATAGAGATGTTTTAGAATAAGAGCAGAAGGTTCTACCCATGTTGGAGCCAGGAACTCTCCTGGGAAAACTCAGGCTGCCTATTGAAGGAAGATGCCCTTGGCCACATAGGAGAGCTGTAAAATTATTTTAAAATATATATTTTTTCATATTCATCTTTAGTCAGAGGCTCCCCTCAAGAAATGGCCTATTTCCTACTGGGTGAGGGGATTATTCATTTATGCATTAACACAGAAACCTTGTTTGGATTCTATTTTCTGAGCCTGAAAGCATTCGTGGAGTCAAGGATTTGAGGATGTCGCCTGTTAAACTGCATCTCTCACTTGCGGACACTGTGCATAAACCACACTAAGGGAAAGAACGTCCCTCCTGGAGCGGGGTGTTTCCAAGACTTCCTCCCTGCTGCCTCTGGGGGCAGGGATGGGTGGTACTCAGGAGCAGATCACATTTATTTCTGTAGTTTCATCGTAAAAATGAGAAAATAAAAGTAATGGACCAATGAAATTTTTTCACTCTCATTTGCCTGCTAGCTGTTGTTTTAATTAAGTATTCAAACATGTAGACTTGTTTTGGTGAAGAGCAACAGTAGTTCTGTATTTGTATTTTCTAAAACCACCACCAAAAAAGGCAGAACATATGAATTAGCACCACTGATCATCATCAAGTCTTCCTCTTACCCCTAAATCTGGTCTCCATATAAACACCAAGTGATGATGTGTTACGGGAGACCACAGGAGTCCCCCTGACCCACATCTCCAAAGATAAAGAATGGAGGCCCCGAGGAGATACTCTGTCTTCTCTGAGCAACTGTCTCAGATGTAATATTCTGCAGGGTATATGTGCACATGCACACACACAGAATAGATCTATATTGTCATTTCAAAATAGGAAAGTGGACTAGAAATTATGAAGATTTCTGTAAGTCAGAAAGAGGTTTAAATGTTATTGGCAAAAGCTACAAAACCACAATCCAAAAACATTCCCAAGAGAAAACTACCATGAAGGTAAGGGATGAACCAGAGAAAACTCAAGCTCAGATGGAACACAGAAAGAATAAAAGAGTTCTCTTTGGCAACAGTATGTGTGAACAATTTAAATATAGTAGTCTATGGCCACACCCTTCCCACACATACTAAAGACACAGAGCAGGGAATAAAGAATTATAACCTTATTACTCAGAACATAAAGAACTGTCCTCCGTTGAAGATTAATTACATCCTGGGGAGGCAGAGCCATGAGGCTGGGGTGGGGTTTGGGGACTGGGTTCTGTATGGGTATGGGTGCCCAAGAAAGGAGTAAGGCAGAGCTTGAATTCACTGGGGCCTCTGCAGCAGACACTGTGGTGCTGTTCAGGAGAACCTTATTGATCAGAGCTGTGACTCAGAGGCCTTCTAATGTACAGTGGAGAGCCCCAGGCCATTTCTTTAGCTGTGACAACCCTAGTGCTGAAGACACTTGAACTTGCCCAGCACCTTCCAGGAAGAGGCCAACTCCGCAGAATAAAACATAGCTCCTTGAGGAGCAGGTAATTGCGATTTCAATTGGGTTCCTACACCAAGACCCTTATGGTATAATGGGCATGGGGAAAAGTGGGACGCACCTGGCTGCCACTTTTCATTTTCAGATCTTTTTCTTTAAATGTTTTTTTTCTTTATTGATTTTTAGAGAGAGAGGAAGGGAAAGGGAGAGAGATAGAAACATCGATGAGAGAGAACATTGATTGGCTGCCTCCTGCATGTCCCCCACTGGGGATCAGGCCCACAATCTGGGCATGTGCCCTGACCAGGAATTGAACTGGCGACCTCTTGATGCATGGAAGGGTTGACGCTCAACCATTGAGCCAGAACCAGCCAGGCTCATGTTCAGATCTTTAAATATGACCAAGAAGAAGCCAAGTAGGAAGATAGATGGGTAAGAGTGAGGACCCTCTTTTGGCAGTGGACCCCTAACTTGGTGAGGGAAACAGACATACAAGTCCAGGAAGCACAGAGTCCCAAACAAGATGAACCCCAAGAGGCCCACACCAAGACATATCATCAGCAAAATGCAAAAGGTTCAAGACAAAGAGAGAATCTTAAAAGCAGCAAGAGAAAAGCAATTAGTTACCTACAAAGGAGTTTCCATGAGACTGTCAGCTGATTTTTCAAAAGAAACTTTGCAGGTCAGAAGGGAGTGGCAAGAAATATTCAGAGTGATGGAAAGCAAGAACCTACAACCAAGATTACTCTATCCTGCAAAGCTGTCATTTAGAATCGATGGCCATATAAAGAGTTTCCCAGACAAGGAAAAGCTAAAGGAGTTCATCACCACCAAACCATTATTATATGAAATGCTGAAGGGTCTTCTTGAAGAAAAAGATAAAAAAAATATGAACAAGCAAAATGGCAATAAATACATATCTATCAACAACTGAATCTACAAACAAAATGAACAAGCAGAACAGAAACATTCTCAGATACAGAGAACTTTTGTTGGTTACCAGATGGGAGGGTGGTTGGGGGAATGGGTGAAAAAAGGTGAAGGGATTAAGAAGTACAAATTGGTTGTTAGACTGACAAACCTCAAAGGGAAGGGGGGTTGGAGTGTGGGGAGAAATAAACCAAAGAACTTATATGTATATATGCATAACCAATGGACACAGACAACAGTGTGGGGAAAGACAGGAGGGGGGCAGGAATGGGGAAGAGGGGTTCAATGGGGGAAAAATGAGGAACATATATAATACATTCAACAATAAAGATAAGTTAAAAAAAATATAAAAACAAAAATACATTCTTCTGATAATTAGGATCTAATTCAACGTTCCTCCCACTCTGGTGTCCTGACCAGCAGCAATAGCATCACTAGAAAAGCTGTTAAAAATGCAAACCCTCTGGCCTTTCCTCATACCCACTGAGTCAAAAACTCTACAGATGGGATCCAGTTATGTTTTTAGCAAGACCTCCAAGGATTTTGATCCCATTTAACTTTGAGAACCAGTCCCATTAATGATCAATAAATTATCAGCCAATCATTATTATATCCAATCATTATCCCCACGTGCCTCCTTCAAATTTACGATCAACTAATCCCTTAAACTCATAATTATTAGTTTATTGTGTTGTCTTCAGAATTGAATAACAATTTGAGGTTTTTTTTAACATCTAATTTTTACACAATATCTCATTTTAAAAAATATCTCAGTGCAAAGCCAACAGTAGCTATACTGCTGTGAAGCTGACATTTGTACTAATGATGAAGGTGCCATTTAAAAAAATCAGCATGAGATCAGTACCTATGATAAATACATAGCAGGTGCACCTGTGTTGTTACTTTTAAACCTTTTTTTTTTAAGTAGTCCCTCTTGAAAGTGTTAAGTGGTTCAAACCCTTCAATGAATGGACTGTGCAACATTTGAGAGCTGAAGAATCACGAAAATGCTTTGTAGTGGGACAATCACCCAAGACAGGAACTCCATTTTTACCAGTACATATTTGGGGTAGCAACTCAGTTCACTTACCAGTGGATAATAATTTAATTACCCTAATTCTTATTTTTGATGAAAATTAGCCCCACTTCAACAAGGCAGATGCGTTAAATCAATTTTAGAAAGGCAATTTACTATGATGAGGTTGTTGAGTCAAAAAGAACATCAGGAAATTTATGCAAATATTTGTGGGAATTTGTTCTGAGTATGCAAATGCCACACAGTTATCATGCTTTTCATGCAAAATTAAATTTCCTATAATAACAAATCACACTCCAGAATCAGGCTAGTTAACATGAAAAGGACACTCCTTTTTATGACTGAAAGGCTGCAAATTGAGGGTAAATTGCAGGTGAATCTAATTCCAGCCTCCTGTATTGGTATTCATTCAGGTCAAAGGAAACCATCTGCAACAGAGGTGGAGGATTCTGCTACTCTGTGGGCAGCACGTGTACAGATGCAAAAATCACAAGAAATAGAAGCTACAGAACCTCTCCTTCTGCTCTAGGCTGTCTCAGCTGCCATTGGCCAGATGGAGTGTCTTTTAGCCTCTAATTATTTTGGAAGGACTCAGTGCTATCATTTATTATTTACCAAGAAAACAAAGCCAAACTTCTATTTTGGAATATCTCTGAAATCTAATTGCTGCTCACTAACTGCCTGCCCAGCTTGGAGAGAATGTGGACTTCTAGCATGTTGGTTGTCCCGGACGTACTCTGGAAGCTCCCCCACTATGAGGGGGGCTCTGGACCTCCTCTTGCTGGCAAAGTTCTGCATCTGCTATCCTGGGAACTCGGCTCCAAGTGCCCCCTGGCCACGTGAGCTGGAGCCCAGCCTGTTTGCACAGGACTGAGAGGTTTGTCAGGGCATGAAACTTTCAGTGCTAACCCAGGGGAAGCCGTGGGCAAACTGAGACAAGTTGGTCACTCTACCGTGATCACACTTTCCTCTAATACTCCCAGTCTGTTAGTCCATTCCTCATCACTGGCCTTCAGTTTCTCTAAAAAAAAAAAAAAAATGCTCCAAATTTCTCCTTGGGAGTGGGCTCAGCCCTAAAATTTAGGGCTACTGACCAGATCTAACTCTGGGAGGTGCTTCTGCTAATCCGCTATCCACTAAAGAAGTTGATGCTTCTTCCAATAAACCCAGTTACTGACCCTGGTCTTGCTTAATCCCAAGTGGACTGCTCTGGAACCAGAGGCTCACTCCCTCCACAGGGTCCATTCTCAGAGGATGCCACTCCCGGATCAGAGCCCCTAGGTCAGCTGGCATCACAGCCATGCCCTTACCCTAGCTACTCTACTGTGAGCTCTGCTGACTGCTTAGTACCCTTCACTGGACCAGCCTTTCAATCAGGCTGGACTCAGTTAAATACTTGGTTTACATTTACTCCACTCTGATTCATCATTGAGGTCCCATCTTTACTACTGAAAATGTACTTTGCTGTCTCCAAATAGAAGTTAATGACGTACTTCTGAACTTTCATGCTGTCTTTTCCCCAAGGATCACTGGGCATAATCCTGGTGCTGTACAGTCTCGAGTAGTCAAGCACTTTGCCATATTAGTATCGAGTATATAATGACAGAAACAGATTTTAGTAGTGTTTTGGGCAAAAAGAGGAAGCCAAAACTATACTAAAGCTAGGAAGAAACTAGTATTTGACAGCTGCATTTATCTCATAGGCAGATTTGATAAGAAGACAGATATGATAAACTATTTGTAAAAAGAAAAGGAGAAAATGAATGATAGAAGGGCTATGTCTGTCTGGTGTCAATACATGGACACATCTTGTTTCCTGTTGGGGCTGGCTGTTAGAAGAAGCACCTGACTCCTTTGGTTCCAATAGCTCAGTCATCTACCTTCTTGCTATATCCCAAATTTGACAAGATAATATTCCCTAAACACATATAATGTCTTTAATGCTTTTCCTCTCTACCCTACCTCAACAACAACAACTAAAAGAAAAATTCTAAAGCAATACCTATTTAATTCACTCCAATTTAACAGTACTACTGATGGGGAACTCAAGAAGTTAAAGATTTTTAGCATTAGTTATCTAGTGCTTGGTGATTAATACACGTAGAAAGCTATTGTTCCAGGAACTGAAATTTGTGACCTACCCTGACTCCCCAGAGGACTACAAGTGACCAGGACTTTATCTGAGCCATTGTGCTTCAGGGAGAGAATGTCACCGCCCAGGCCACAGATAAAGAATCACCCACCCATCGGCAGATGAAGGGATGCTTGGAAAATCGCCCAATTGCAGCTTTTATCTGATTAAGCTTTTCCCTGAATTCCAAACCCCTTACTCATTTTTCCCTGAATTCTAAACTCTTTACCTACACTTTTCTTCTCCTTATGAGAAAGTTTGGTTTGAGATGAGATGTCAGACAGGCTTTAGGGTACATAACCCACCGTCTTCTCAGCTCGCCAACCATCTGAATGAAGCGCCCATAAAGATTCAGTCCTGGTCTCTACTCATTGGCTCTGGGAGTGACAGGCAGCAGGAATGCCGACTTTTCCCGTTTCACCAACTTCTCACCATTAACTATAACTATGCCTTGTCTTAGCCCAATATTAAACTTAATTAACTAAATCTTAAATTGTCTTAGTTTACTCAAAAGTTGTTTCATGTGTATCTAATTTTTATACATTAAATAGAATCAATTTTGTAAAGTGAATACCACCCTCCATCATTTTTTGAATAGCTCATTTTATATATATATAGGTTTGCTTGGTAGAAAGTCAATAGATTTGATTAAATAGGCATAGTCCTTTCTACCCTGGAAAAAAAACAAACCCATTGTTAAATCAACAATTATTTTAGCACTCACTATACAAACGATACTCTGTGCCAGGATCAGGCCCTAGCACGTACACAAGCTATATGGACCTTGACTCCTCTGCATCTCCATTTCCTTGTTTATAGAATGAGGCCCTGTGGCCAGACTGGTGGTTAGCAAACGTCAGTGAGCATCAGAATCATCAGAGGGCTTGTTCAAACACAGATTGCTGGGCCCCACCCCCAGACTTTCTGATTTGGCAGATTGGGCAAGAACTGAGATTTTGCACTTCTGAAAAGCTCCCAGGTGATGGAGATGCTACTGTTCTAGGAACCACAATTTGAGAACCGCTGGATTAAACCTGTGATCTAGGCTCCAAGGCCTCTATGATTCTGAGTGTGGAAAGAAAGATTTAATGAATAGTCTTACATCTAGACCAGTTGCAAGTAAGCGTTTATCTGCTTTGACTGTTACTGCAAGTATATTTTCAAATAGTTTCCAGGTTGGATAAAGGTAGGAAAAGTGATGATAATTTATATAATTTCTGTGTATTTCACAATTCTCTTTAACTCCATTTCAGTGATCATGTGAAAACAGTAAAAATAAATCAGAAAAAGCACATAAAATTATCAAGATAATTGTCTGGCACAAAGAAAAAACTCTGCACACATTAGGTGCATGGATCACTGAAACAGACAACCTATGTATTGTATCTCACTTCTCACAGCCTTGTTACAGCCGCTAAAATGGGCAGAGCGAGCACAACTGTCTAGGGAATCTGAGAGAGAGGTAAAATAAACGTAATCACGGTCCAAGACCAAATCACATGTTTAACAGGCAGAGGCCCTGTGGACACAGCTTTTTAAATAATTATAATAATAACAACAACATTCTTAATAATTTTCTACAAGACCCAAGCCTTTAGCTGATCTCAGCTTCTCACCATGAGAAGCATCTGTCCTATCCAGAGTCTGGCATCAGCAACTGAAAATTGTGCCCAAAGAGACTCCTCTGGGAACGGCACAAGTCACCTTAGCTATGGGGACAGATCCTGAGCTGCAGAGAGAAAGCTTGATTTCCAAGTAGGAATTCTAAAAATACCGACCCTCACATGCATCCTTTGACCCCCATTAGGTTTCCAAGCTACAACCAAAGTTTGAAATGGAAACTTCAAGCAGAGGCCTGAAATGCATTAAATTTAACTTACCTGTCCGGGTCCAAACCAGAGTGGGTGAGGGGCACGTCAGCTCCCCCTCCAGGACGGCACAAGGGAATGAAAACACTCCACTCAGGGAGGGTAGAGGCCTGAATGCCTTCTAAGTTTCTCCGAGCTTATTTGAAATCACAAAACTGACTCACTGAGAAAATCATTTAAAAATATTTACTTGGAATTAAACAAAAAATACTTTAAAGGATTTTGTCAGAGTAGGAAAGTCTGAAAGTCTTTCACAGCCGCTGAGTCAGAGGAAACTGCCAGAGAGACTCCTGGAAACTTCCCGACACTGTCGCTGCCTGGCCTGCCACGGGGGCGACCTTCTGCAAACAAGGCCCACTGAGAAGTCCCCAGGAGGGCTTCAAACACTTCACTCAGGCTGCACAGGAAAGGCCTGACTTTAGTCAAATAAAGCAAAATTATCACAGTACACGTGAGCATCAGCTGTAATCAAGGAAGAAAACAAAGGAAATACATATTTTTTTAAAGTGCTTACATTTTATTATACAAAATTTCAGATACATGAAAAAATAAAAAATAGTTTCATGCACACTCTGTATCCATCACACAATTCAACACTAACATTTACCAACTCATGGCCAATCTTGTTTCATCTACACCCTGTTCATGTACCCTCCCCCAACAAGCACCTCGGTTATTTAGAGGCAAAACCCAGACTAATATATTCCAAAGGAGAGATTTAACAGTTATAAACATGGCTGCATCTGTTTTTTAAAAAATTGTTTTTATTAATTTATTTTCGCTACAGATATTTCTTTTTCCCCCATTGACACCCTCCTCCCCATCCCCTCCCACCCCATCCTCAGCTTTGTTGTCCATGTCCATTGTTTATGCATAAATGCATATAAGTTCTGTGGTTCATCTCTTCACCCCCCACCACCACCCCCTCCTCTGAGGTTTGTCAGTCTGTACCCCACTTCCACGTCTCTGGGTCTATTTTCTTCATCATTTTGTTTAGTTCATTATATTCCACAAATAAGTGAGATCATGTGATATTTGTCTTTCTCTGCCTGGTTTGTTTCGCTTAGGATAATACTTTCCAGGTCCCTCCATGTCATCTCAAAGGGTAAGAGATCTTTCTTTCTTACAGCTGCATAGTACTCCATTGTGTATATGTACCACAGCTTTTTTATCCACTCATTTACTGATGGACACTTGGGCTGTTTCTAGATCTTAGCTATTGTAAATAGTGCAGCTATGAACATGGGAGTACATATATTCTTTCTGATTGGTGTTTCAGGTTTCTTAGGGTTTATTCCTAGAAATGGCATCACTGGGTCAAATGGCAGTTCAATTTTTAATTTTTTGAGGTAACACCATAGTGTTTTCCATAGTGGCTGCACCAGTCTGCATTCCCACCAGCAGTGTACTAGAGTCCCCTTTTCTCCACACCCTCGCCAACACTTGTTGTTTGATGATTTGTTGATGGTGGCCATTTTGACAGGTGTGAGGTGATACCTCATTGTTGTTTTAATTTGCATCTCTCTGATGATCAGTGATGTTGAGCATTTCTTCATATGTCTCTTGGCCATTTGTATGTCCTGTTTGGAGAGGTGTCTCTTTAGGTCCTCTGCCCATTTTTTAATTGGGTTCTTTGACTTCCTTTTGTTGAGTTGTATCAGTATATATTTTGGAAATTAACCCCTTATCTGATGTATCATTGGCAATTATGGTCTCCCATATAGTGGGATACCTTTCCATTTTGATGGTTGTTTCTTTTGCTATGCAGAAGCTTTTTAGTTTGATGTAGTCCCATGTGTTCATTTTTTCCTTTGTTTCTCTTGCTTTAGGCGTATCAGTGAAAATTCTACTGTGTATGATGTCTGAAATTTTGTTGCCTACGTTTTCTTCTAGGATTTTTATGGATTCACGAGTCACATTTAAGTCTTTTATCTACTTTGAGTTTATTCTTGTGTATGGTGTAAGTTGGTGGTCTAGCTTCATTTTTTTGCATGTAGCTGTCCAATTTTCCCAACACTATTTATTGAAGAGCCTGTCTGAACTCCACTGTATGCTCTTGCCATCTTTGTAAAGTATTAATTGAGCATAATGTCTTGGGTCAATTTCTGGATTCTCTGTTGTGTTCCATTGATCTATCTGCCTGTTCTTGTGCCAGTACCAGGCTGTTTTGATTACAGTGGCTTTGTAGTATAACTTGATATCTGGTATTGTGATCCCTCCTACTTTGTTCTTCTTTTTCAAGATTGCTGTGGCTATTTGGGGTCTTTTTGGTTCCATATAAACTTTTGAAGTGTTTCTTCTAGTTCTGTGAAATATGTCATTGGTATTTTGATGGGAATTGCATTGCATCTATAAATTGCTTTGCATAGTATGGACATTTTAATGATGTTAATTCTTCCAATCCATGAACATGGTATGTGCTTCCACTTTTTTATATCTTCCTCTATTTCTTTTTTCAATGACCTGTAGTTTCTGCGAAGAGGTCCTTTACTTCTTTGGTTAAGTTTATTCCTAGGTATCTTAATTTTTTTTGCTGCGGTGGTAAATGGCATTGTTTTTTTAGTTTCTCTTTCTGTGAATTCATCATTGGTTTATAAGAATGCCATCGATTTCTTGACATTAATTTTGTATCCTGCTACTTTGCCAAATTCATTTATTAAGTCTAGTAGATTTTTGATGGAGTATTTAGGGTTTTCTATGTACAATATCATGTCATCTGCAAATAATGACAGTTTCACTTCCTCCTTTCCAATTTGGATCCCTTTTATTTTTTCTTCATGTCTAACTGCTGTGGCTAAAACTTCTAGTACTATGTTAAATAAAAGTGGCAAAAGTGGGCATCCCTGTCTTGTTCCCGTTCTTAAGGGAAATGCTTTTAATTTTTGCCCATTGAGTATGATGTTGACTGTATGTTTTTCATATATGGCCTTTATTATGTTGAGATATGATCCCTCTATTACCACATGGCTGAGCGTTCTTATCAGAAATGGGTGCTGGATTTTGTCGAATGCTTTTTCAGCATCTATTGATATGATCATGTGGTTTTTATCTTTCATTTTGTTTATGTGGTGTATCACATTTATTGATTTGTGAATATTGTACTAGCCTTGCATCCCTGGGATGAATCCCACTTGATCATGGTGAATAATTTTTTTGATGTATTGCTGGCTCAGATTTGCTAATATTTTGTTAAGGATTTTGGCATTTGTGTTCATCAGGGATATTGTCCTGTAGTTTTCTTTCTTTGTAGTGTCTTTATCCGCCTTTGGAATTAGGATTACGCTGGCCTCATAAAATGAGTTTGGAAGTGTTCCATCTTCCTGGAATTTTTGGAATACTTTGAGGAGAATGGGTATTAGATCTTTGAATGTTTGGTAAAACTCCCCCATTAAGCCATCCTGTCCTGGGCTTTTGTTTGCTGGGAGTTTCTTAATTACATCTTCAATTTCCTTTGTTGTTATTGGTCTGTTCAAGTTTTCTTTCTCTTCCTGGTTCAGTTTTGGGAGACTGTGTGTTTCTAGAAATTTGTCCATTTCGTCTAGATTGTCCAATTTGTTGGCATATAATTGTTCATAGTATGCTTCGATGATCCTTTGTATTTCTGTGGTGTCAGCTGTTACTTCTCTTCTTTTGTTTCTGTTTTTATTTATTTGGGTCCTCTCTTTTTGTTTCTTGGTGAGTCTGGCTAAAGGTCCATCAATCTTGTTTATCTTTTCAAAGAACCAGCTTTTTGTTTCATTGATCTTTTGAATTTTTTTTTTTTTTTTGTCTCTATGTTGTTTATTTCTGCTCTGACCTTTATTATTTCTTTCCTTCTACTTGCTCTGGGTTTTTCTTTTTGTTTACTTTCTAGTTCTTTAAGTTGTAGGGTTAAAAAATCAATTAGGAATTTTTCTTGTTTCTTGAGGTAGGCCTGTAGTGCTATGAACTTTCCTCTCAGGACTGCTTTCACTGCATCCCATAGATTTTGTGTTGTTGTGTGTTCATTTTCATTGGTTTCCAGGAAATTTTTAATTTCTTCCTTGATCTCGTTGGTAACCCATTCATTGTTTAATAACATGCTATTTAGCCTTCAAGTGTTTGAATATATTTGTGTGTTTTGTTGTAATTGAGTTCTAGTTTCATGCCATTGTGATCTGAGAAGATGCTTGATATGATTTCAATCTTCTTGAATTTGTAGAGACTTACTTTGTGTCCTAACATGTGGTCTATCTTTGAGAATGTACTGTGTGCACTTGAGAAGAATGTCTATTCTGCAGCTTTGGGGTGAAATGTTCTGTAAATATCAATGAAGTCCAACTTATCTAGGTCGTCTTTGAAGGACTCTATGTCCTTGTTAATTTTTTGTCTAGAAGATCTATCCAGTGGTGTCGGTGGAGTGTTAAAGTCACTCACTATGATCGTATTACTATTGTTCTTTCCCTTGAAGTCCTCCAGAAGTTTTTTAATATATTTTGCTGCTCCCGTATTTGGTGCATATGTTTACCAGGGTTATATCCTCATGTTGGATTGATCCTTTTAATATTATGTAGTGACTTTCTTTGTCTCTTATTATGGCCCTCGTTTTGAAGTCTATCTTGTCAGATATAAGTATTGCTACACCAGCTTTTTTTTCATTTCCATTTGCCTGGAAAATTTTTTCTATCCCTTCAATTTCATCCTGTGTGAGTCCTTTTGTTGTGAGGTGGGTCTCTTGTAGACAGCATATGTATGGGTTGTGTTTTCTTATCCAATCAGCTACCCTATGTCTTTTGATTGGAGCATTTAAACCATTTACATTTAAGGTTATTATTGATAGTTATTAGTTGCTATTTTTATTTTATGCCTGTGTTTCTCTCTCTCTCTCTCTCTCTCTCTCTCTCTCTCTCTCTCTCTCTCTCTCTCTCTCTTCTTACAACAGTCCCTTCAGAATTTCTTGCAGTGTTGGTTTGGTGGTGGTAAATTCCTTTAGCTTTTTCTTTTTTTTTTTTTTTATCTGTGAAGCTCTTTATTTCTCCTTCAATTTTGAATGATAGCCTTGCCAGATAGAGTAGTCTTGGATTCAGACCCTTGCCTTGCATTACTTTGTACACTTCATGCCACTCCCTTCTGGCCTGCAGTGTTTCTATTGCAAAATCAGCTGACAGTCTAAGAAAGCCCCCTTGTAGGTAACTTTCTGTCTCTCTCTTGCTTCTTTTTAGATTCTTTCTTTGTCATTAATGTTTGCCATTTTTATTATGATGTGTCTAGTTGTGGGTCTTTTGGAGTTCATCTTGCTTGGGACTCTCTGTGTTTCCTGGACTTGTGTGACTTTTTCCTTCACCAGTTTAGGGAAGTTTTCTGTCATCATTTCTTCAAACAGTTTCTCTATTCCTTTCTCTGATTCTTCTCCTTCTGGTACCCCTATAATGCTAATATTGTTACATTTTGTATTGTCCCACAGCTTCTCTTAAACTCTCCTCCTGCTTTTCAATTTTTTTTCCCATTTGCTGCTCTATTTGGGTGTTTTTTTCTACCTCGCCTTCTAAGTCGCTGATTCGATCTTCAGCTTCTTCTAATCTACTATTGAACCGTTCTAAGGTATTTTTCATAACAGCTATGTCATTCTTTATTTCCTCTTGATTTTTATGCATAGCTTCTACCTCTTTTTTTAAGCTGAAGTAGTTACCAGTGAGCTCTTCATAATTCTTATTAAGTTGCTTGTCTTTCTCACCAAATTGTTTGAGCACCCTTATAATCATTGCTTTGAATTCTTTATCTGACAAGTTGCTTTCTTCCATTTCCTGTAGTTCCTTTTCTGGTGATTTTTCTTTCCTTTGGGTGTTGTTTCTTTGTCTCCTCATTTAACTGTCTGGTAGCTCTAGACCCGGTGAGGGATGTTGGGGTGTGTATGCAGCTCACTGTATATCAAATAAGGCTGCTTTGCCTCCCAGACTGTTCTGTTGTGTGTCACCTCTTGCCTGCTGTGGGTCCTGGAGGATTGACTACTGGGGGCTGATATTGGTGTGTCCTGGTAGGTGCTGCTGCTGGATCACGTGGGCCCCTCTGAAGCTGTGTTTCCTGCTGGTCACTAGTGCCACCTGCAGCTGTATTGCTCAGGCCCTGCTGGAGCCGCATTCCCTGCCAGCACCGTGGGCAGCTGGGTCGCACAGGCCTCTCTGGAGCTCCAGCTCCCTGCTGATCCCTTGGGGAGCCAGATTGCACAGGCCTCTCTGGAGCCCTGACTCCCCGCAGATCTTGTGGGTAGCTGGGTCACACTGGTCCCTCCAGAGCCCTGGCTCCCTGCAGATATTGTGGGCAGCCGGGTTGCACAGGCTCCTCTGGAGCCAGGCTCCCCACAGATCTTGTGGGCCACTGAGTAGCACAGGCCCCAGTGGAGTCCCTGGTCCCGCTGCTGGTGGCTGGGGAGTGCTGCTGTCCAGTGGGGCTCAGCTCCTGCTCAGCCTTTGCTGTAGTTTTTGGGGATGGTTCTCTGCTGCTGGTCTGTGCTTCTGTTGCCTGGGGATGGATGTCTGCTCCCAGCCTCTGTTGCTGGGGGTATATCTCGACTCTGATCGGGCTGCTACTGTGGGGGATGGTGCTGGGCTCCTGGCCCGGCCGTTTGCAGTTTCCGCAACTGGCACCTTGACAGCTCCACTACTGTGCACTGGTCTGTGTTGGCACAGGGGGTCCACTGGTCCAGGGTGCCAGGTGCACTGGTGGGCTCAGGTTGCTGGGCCCTGGCTGCTCCCACTGCCTCCTCCCAGGGAAGACCCGGGATCTTCCAAGATGGTGGGACCTCCCCGTGCGCAGGGAGAAGCGCCCTGAAGGGCCGCTCACCAAGGTAGCCGGCTGCTCCGTCCATAGCACAGGAGCCTGCTGCTCCGTGTCTCTGTACTGCACGAGTTTGGTCGTCCACCTTCACGTCCATTCACACTCTCTCACACACTAGCTCACTCTCTCAGCACTCACCCTCCCTCCGCCCTGCCCACCACCATCTTTTTTTTCCCCAAGGAAATACATATTTTAAAGCACATACTGTATGACAAGCACCTTCAGAACTCCCCTATTTATTCGCTCAACAAACTCTGCTGAGCATCTGCTATCTGTAGTGCAAGGAGCCAGTGGACATAATGGTGATAAAAACAGACAGGGTTCCCTTCATCACTGTCATATATAATTTTAAAGCTACCTGGCAGGAAGGGAGAAGGCGCTGGTATCGTAACGTTATAAATGAGAAACTACAGCTTTAACACGTTAAGCCATTTTCCCAACTAGACACAGCCAGAGAGATTGGAACCAGGATTTTGTGTCTCCAAAGCGTGCGCTCTAACTTTTGGGGAAGGATGGATTCAAATACTGCATGAAAGTCGGACTACGGCAGAGAGTGCATTTGTACAGTCCCCTCAGCGTCTACATCGGTCTGACAGTAAGGCACTCTTCTATCAGAAACTGGCTTTGCTTCTGAGTACAGCACCTTTGAGATGATGTTTGTGGAGGGCTTTTCAGGTACTGCCGCTCATTTTTATAACTTCAACCCTGCCTTCGCTAAACTCTTGCATCCCTAGCCTATAGCACCACTCCATACTGATCGGTGCAAGGGGCACTGCATTGCTCAGTTTTGGTTGATGCATGCAGTGGGCATGTGTGATTTTGGAGAACGTGAAGCCCCCTTCTCAGGGGACTCACTCCTCCTCTACCCTGTGGTTCTCCACTCCCAGGGTGGGGCCTCGGACCTGAATGCAGGGCAGTCAGGGCAATCATAGGCTTCTGGAGATATCAGCTGGTTCAAGGGTGGGCTCTAACTCAGCCACAGGCACTGGGGTTTTGCTGGCACTGATGTGAGAGGGCACCTTCTCTTCGAGCCTGACTGAGGCAGCAGCAGCAGCACCTGTAGCCACCAGCAGCACCTGGGCCCGCACCGAGTCTTCGACGTGCCTGAAATGTTCCCTCTCACCTGACTTTACCAATAAAACACTGCTGATGGTGTGCACCAGTCAGTAAAGGTGAAACCGTCCAATGGATGTCCCCATGGACCCAGTAATGGTGCTGCCTCCCAGCAGCTACAATCAATAAAGAAATGCAATCTTTATATAATAAAGAAATGTACAGAGCTCTCTCTCTTTAATGTATTTAATGATTTTAGAGAGAGAGGAAGAGAGAGAGAAAGAGAAACATTGATGTGAGAGAGGCACATCGATTGGTTGCCTCCCGCATGACCTCGACCAGGGTCGGGGACCAAACCGAAACCGAAGTACGTGTGCCCTTGACCGGAATCAAACCTGAACTCTTCAGTCCGAAGGACGACACTCTAACCCCTGGGCCAAACCGGCCAGGGCCATTGGTTGATTCTTGTACGTGCCCTGACTGGGGATCGAACGCACACCTTTGGCATATCAGGATGACACTCTAACCAACTGAACTACCTGGCCAGGGCCACAGCTCTCTTTCTTTACTCGTTCTGGAGGGAGGACTGCTTTAGGGATGAACGGCTCAGCATTTCTGGCAGAGGAACAGCAGCTTCCTAGGAGACCCTCCATTGAAGAGCAACAAAGCCTGTCACAGAGCTGAACAAATGGGGACAGTGAAGGCTGGAGTCCTGAGATAGCAGGTAACAGTTCTACCTTCCCTCAGAGACACTTTCCAGCTCTTCATTTGAAATAATTTACAGAAACCTGGAATTCTGGGCCTTATGATATTAATAATGAAGAATCCTATCATTCTATTACCCCCCCATCTCCACTGACCTCTACCCCATTGCTAATGACCTGTGAGAGCCAGGCCATCACCCACAGAGTGGGATTTTATGATGACTCATCCATGCCTCATTCCTCCTCCTGCCCTAAGTCACCAGAATCTCGCTGCTCAGAGTGAGCGCACAAATCTGAAGCACCGGCATCCCCTGGGCGCTGGTTAGAAATGCAGAGTCTGAGGTCCCAGCTCAGACCTATGGACTGCGAATCTGATCCTATGAGGTCCCAGTCGTTGCTGCTGCTGGCCTATGGGTCATATTCTGCATATCGAGGCTGGAGATTTCCATGTTTCCTAATAGTACCTGATCATCAAATTCACCTGGGTAGCTTCATAAAATGATTCATTTCTGGGCACAACCTCAAACCTTCTGAATCAGAACCTCCAGGAAAGACTTGTGGTTTTACCAGGCAACTCAGTTGATGCCCAGAGGCAGGCAGACAGGGGAACATGGGGAATGGAATGCAGAGTGCCAGGCAGTGCCCTTCACCGCTAGCTCTTACCCTGCCTGAACCTGGTCTGTAGCAGATGGAAACACACTACTGCCCCCACCTGCTTACCCCCAAAATGCTGCATCTTTAGCATCTGCAATTTTTTGAAAATTTTACCTTTCCTCTATATTGTTATTGAGAAAGGATCTCAGAAGCATTTAAATCTCATTTCTAGGCAAAGAGATGTTCACAGTCACAGCTCAGTGCCCAGTGGCATTGCTGTTTAAAGGTCTTAGTGTTTCCAAGAGAAAATGTAAATTCTTTTTTTAAAATTGCTTTTTATTGATTTGAGAGACAGGAAGGGGGAGGGAGAGAGAGAAAGAGAGAGATGTGAGAGAATCATCGATCAGTTGCCTCCCACACGCGCCCCAACTGGGGATCGAACCTGCAACCTGGGTATGTACCCTGACTGGGAATCGAACCTGCCACCTTTCGGTGTAAAGGATGATGCTTTAAACCATGTTCCTCTGGTCCCAAAGCTCTATTCTTTCCATTCCAACACGCTACCTCACACTACAGAGCAGGCCACGGCCATCCTTCGTGTTGATTTACAGGGGTCTTACAAATTGGAAATCCTACACTCAGTCCCCAAATTCACCGAATGTGGCTCTCATTAAACCCGTTTCAGGTGGAAAATAGAGAATGGAGACTTGGGGAAACGGAGGTAGCTCAATACACAGAAGCCTGGCATAGACTGGGATTTCTTTTTTTAATTTTTTTTTTATCCTCACCCAAGGATATTTTCGCATTTATCTTCAGACAGAGCGGGAGGGAGAGAGGGAGGAAGAGAGAGAGAAATATCGATGTGAGAGAGACGCATCGAGGGTTGCCACCCACACAACCCCAAACGGGGCCGGGGACAAACTGCAACCAAGGTATGTGCCCTTAGTGGGAACTGAACCCAGGACTCTCCTGTCCGCGGGCCGATGCTCTAACCACTGAGAAAAACTGTCCACAGCTAGACTGGGATTTTTATCTATCTTGTTTAAAACAGAGCAACTGAGCTCTTATGAGGATCAAGATATTTAAAACAATACATTTTAAGAGAAAAATATTGAGACTCAAGGACAGAGGGAGAACTAGCAGCAAGTTGAAAGTGATTAATACTTTCTGACTTCCCTTGCCACCAGATACAGCTCCTGGAGTCTCCTGGCCTGGGCAGCACTTGACCTACTTTGACAGCCAAAGTGTTAAATATTTAAGAGCATTAAATAATGAACACGTAATAGAAACATGGGGGAAAATCAGACCCTGTGAACTCAATTACGATGTGTTGGTAGCAAGGAGCAAAAGCAACCAACCCATCCAGTGAGGTCTACAGCTCCATCTACAAATGGGAAACTATATATAAATTGTATTTGAAGCACAGACTAGATGCATGCCTTATGTTTAATTTAAAATGAACTTGCATTTCAACCTCGGATGAGCAGTACTGAAATATCATTAAATGCTGGGAACTTTCATGGAAAAAAACCCTACAGCAATCATAATATTAGAATTTTATTCCCCTAGGGTGTCCATAATCATAGGACGAATGGTTAAATATACCCTTTATGTGGAAATGCCCCGTAGCTACTATGAACCTCTTATTATAAAGAAAAAGTAAGACAATAAAAAGGAATCATTTTAAGGAAGCATTTAGAGTTCCCTTTAACTGCTTCCTTTACCCACATATATCAGCTATTAAATTTTTTCCATTAAACTTTCAGAAAGCGGAATCAAGTTTTTCACCGAATTGTTGAAGAAGCACGAGAAGCGGAACACTTGGGCTGTTCCGAGGTGGGGGCTGCACTGAGAGAGGCTTCGGGATTGCTGCTGCCTTCCTGTCCCGGCTCATTAGCTACTCCCACTTCTCTGCCCACAGGCCTGGGGATGGACAAGATCAGACACAGGACAGCCAAGTGGCTGGTGGGCAAGGGAGGAGGGGCTGGGGACAGCACTTAAAAAGAAGAGGGGGTAGTGGATATACCTCAAACACTTCACAGTTTTCCAGTTGACTTAGGAAAAGAAAAATATAACCGAGATATAAGCAGAAGAGCTCTAGGTGAAATTTACCTCCCAAACACGCTGTCAGTTTTAATAAAGAATAGCCAAGCCTTAAGGAAAAAAGAGAGTAAGTCCAACGAAGGACCGAGGTGGGAGATGGGCAAGGAACTTGGAGAGTCGTGGAAGGGGAGGATGGGTTGAACAATGGGTGTAACATAAACCCATCCAAGTTGTCAGATTTCAGGTCAAATACGAAAAAATGTTGAACAATGACACGCTAAATGATTACTCCATTAATTTAGTCACCAAAGCTAACACTGAGACAAATTGTGTGCATTCTGTAACTCCTAAAGGTTCCAGCATTTTGGATACACTGAAGAAGACAAAGAACCCTGTTATGGGCTGAATTCTGTCCCCCACCACAAATTTATATATTTGAGTCCTAACCCCCAGTACCTCAGAATGTAAATGTACTGAAGATATGGCCACGCAAGAGGTAATCAATATTAAATAATGTCTTTGGGTGGGATCTAATCCAATATGACTGATGTCCTTATAAGAAGAGAAAATGAGCACACAGAAAGGCCCGGAGGAGAGACCGTGTGAAGATGCCAGGAGCAGATGGCCACAAGCCCAGCAGAGAGGCAGGCCGAGGGATGAAACCAACCCTGACGACACCTTGACCTTGAACTTCTAGCCTTCAGAACTATGAGAAAATAAACCTCTGTTCTTTAAGCCACCCAGTCTCCGGCAGTTGATATTCTTTAATGTTTTTTTACCCAGTACAGACCCCCACACTCGACTCCAAAGGCGCAGGAAAGGAGCGGTCACCCAATCCGTTGCTCTGTCTAGCTGCGTAAAATTACCGCGGAGTATTAAAACATGGATTTCTGGTCTTGCGACCATGGGTTTGAGACAAGTCTGAGGAATCTGTGTTGTTTGAAAGTTCTCCAATTATCCTTAAGCAGTAACATTTGACCTAAGAAGGCAGTGGTTAAGATGCTATGAAAAGTACACAGAGCATTATTTTCTAGATTAGGAAGGGAATGTAGGCAAGAAAACAAATATTTTTTTCTTTATTAAATATATCAATAATTAATTTTTTTAAAAGATGTGTTGTGCGTTGCCTTTTAAAAGTACATGTTTGGTCCTAGCCAGTTTGGCTCAGCAGTTAGAGCATCAGCCCACGGATCAGAGAGTCCTGGGTTCGGTTCCCGCTAAGGGCATGTACCTCGGTTGAAGTTTGTCCCTGGCCCCGGTTTGGGTCGTGTGAGTGGCGACCAGTCGATGTATCTCTCTCACATCGATGTTTCTCTCTCTTCCCCCTTCTCTCCCTCCCACTCTATCTGAAGATAAATGGAAAAAAAAATAAAATAAAATAAAGTACATGTTTGTGCCCTGGCCAGTTTGGCTCGGCGGTTAGAGCATCAGCCATACCAATGAGTCTCGAGTTCGATTCCGGTCAAGGGCACGTACCTCAGTTGTGGTTTGTCCCCGGCCCTGATTGGGGTCATGCAGGAGGCAGCCAGTCGATGTGTCTCTCTCACATCAATGTTTGTCTCTCTCTCCCTCTCTCTCTCCCTCTTCCTTTCTCTCCCTCCCTCCCTCTCTCTCCCTCTCCAACTCACACTATCTGAAGAAAAATGGAAAAATATCCTCAGGTGATGATTAAAAAAAGAAATAAAAAGAAATAAAAGTACATGTTTGGGGCATAACATATCTATTAACAAAATGAAAAAACAGTTTCAAGTCTCTTAGCTATAACTTTACTATGATGTATAACTTTCTGCATCATACAGTATTAGTGACAGATAAAAAGTATTGAGCATATACTCACATACATTAACTTGTTTAATTCACACACAGATGCACACACACCGATGTGGTAAATACTATTATTATACTTATTTTACAGATGAAGAAACTCTGGGTGGATCCGTGCACACAAGCATGTGTGTACACGTGTATGTGTGTATAGTTTTAGGTAAAATAGAAAAGATATCCTAAGTGTCCTTGACTGATACTGAATTTTTTACACTACAATTATTATTCTTGTGCTGTGCAGATTAACTTTTATCAGTTCCTGGGCTAAATATAAATATTTATACTCTTTCTCCTTTTCTCGCTGGCAGGTATTGTAGTTTAAGACACCTTTGTGCAGGAGGTAAAAGATGAATAGCAAACAACTGAAGGATTTCTCTAAAGTTTTACATTAATGATTAAACAGCATCATCTGATGACTCACTCAGCAACTCGAAGAAAATAAAACATAACTAAATCTGCCAATTAGCATTTTCATCTTCTTTCCTGACAAAGCTTAATGGCATCTGCAAAATGCAATTTGCAACCCCGAGCTCTTTGACATTTTCCATTTCCTCCTGCGTCTCTCTCCCGTTGCTCCCGTTATGACTGAGAGCCGCAACGTGTCCCACTCCACGGAGGCAAATGCATCACCGGCCGCTGAAAGGAAAGCAATTATTGTGTCCTCACTAAATCTCGGGGACAACTTGGGGACTGCTTTTCCTTTTAGGTGCATAAACAGCCAGCCCAGGGTTGGTTTTAAGTGGCCGAACCTCAGTGACAGCAGCTGGGCTGCAGGTTGATGGCACCTGCAGCGCCCATTAAGGGTCTGGAAAGCCGCCAGACAAGAGTGCCCTTTAGTGACTACGATCTGTCCCTCATGGGAAGGTGCATGCCGCATTCCCACACACAAAGTGGCAAACAATCACTGGGAAGATAACATATGTCCTTTCCTTTCCTGCTCCCTTGGTTTGAGGACAGTGACCCAGAGGAGGTTGGGTTGTTTCTCGGACGGTTTTCTAGCTGGTGGGAGTGGGTGCTATTTACACAGCTGCAACTGTTAGCTCACAGGTGTCACAATGTGTCAACTCCTGTCCAACTGCACCTTCTCTGAGCAGTCAACACAGGAGATTCTAGGTGATGGAGAAAATTGCGCCCTCAGGAAAACCTCATTGCATCTAATGGGGAAGTCTTAATTGTTTCTAAGCTGGAGAGTCAGCGCCCTGACAAACATGCTCAATAGAACATTTCCTCGGGAGCTATTTTCTAATGCACCTTGGCCTCTGTGCGAAAGAAATTGCCTTGTACACACTGTCAAGTACCAAAGAACACACTCCATTCTAAATAAATGCAGCAAGCCTCTGTCAACTGGCCGCCAGTGAACTGATGCACCCTATTAACCAGAATCAGGATTAACACCCCATTTTTAGAAGAAAGAATCAATACTCAAGAGCATAGTCTCATTTCAGCCACAGAAACAAAGGTCAGTGCTTTTCCCGGTGTCAGTTCACTGATCCAGTCCCTATCTAGCCTTTGACACAGAGACCGGGCTTAGAATACGGACCCCGGGGCAGTAATCCTACGGTCACTATGTGAAGACAGAGGTAGTAGGATGCTTGTGGTGATGACAAGAACATTTCAGAAAAGTTTGTTTTTTTGATCCTCACTCGAGGATATTTTTCCATCTATCTTCAGATGGAGTGGGAGGGAGGGGTCGGGGGAGAGGGAGAGGAAGAGAGGGAGAGAGAGAGAAGTTTTTCATGCAATTGAACAAAAATTCTTTTTAAAGAATTTGGGGGTTAATAATAAACAGCAATTTGTATCTCTGCACACACCCTTGGCCTCTAGTATTCCAAAATAAAAATGTTAAATGCTTTCTTTCCCCTGCTGTTCACTTTACCTCTGGGAGAGAACCGTGACCTTTCCCTCCTGTCGCAGATGGGGGACCGCAGTGGGAGGTCAAATGGCACGCTAGGCTAGACAGCACTGCCCATACCCATGCAGTGTCAGCGGCATGAGCTGTGGGCCCAGCATCTCCTGTCCCCATCACTAAGGGGTGTACCCCACTTCTTGAAAAGGTTCTCCTTTGAGAGGAAATTCTGTTTGAAGAAACAGAGTTGTTATTATCCAACAATGGGACTCCTTGGCAGTTCTTCTCAGAATAATTATGAGCCTAAAATTTGCCACTGGTTCTCTGGATTTTCCCAAAATGTTCACTGGCAGAATGGACGCAGAGCCTCTACCAACGAAACCTCCCCAGAGTTAGTTCAGAAAGTGCCACTTCTATCGTCCCTGAGCGGCCGCAGGAGTTTCTGGGTGATAGGTGACCTAGAACAACCCTGAAACCATCCATTCAGAGTTATTCTACCCCTCCCCGCCCAAATCCAGGGGATGATTATTATTTATTGTTCCTTTTAAGATAAAACCTAGGTCCTGGAATTTAAAGAGGTCATCAGTGAGCAGGCGGCACCTTGGAAGAACCCAGGCTATGGAGTCATTTAGCCTGAGTGTGAGGCCCACTCAGCACTCCACAAATAGTGTGTAAGTGAAGTCACACAAACACTCGGTGGTCATTCATTTCCACCACTACTGTCCATATTAGTGACACACTGTCACCTGTTAGACGCCACTGAATTAGCGGGGGAGTCAGGAGTGGTAGCACTCTTTCCATAATCATGTCAGAGAAGTTCTGAGAGTTAACCAGACTGCACTGCTGAACACCATGTGGCAAGACTGTCCCGCCAGGGAACACATCTCAAATCTTTGCCTTTTCATGCTATCTGAGGCTCACATAGCGTGGGGACTGCAGCGGGTACCTTGAGGAACTGAAAGTGATGAAGACATGAGGAAGGATCCTGCAGCCTCGCAAGGCAGGCACGTGCACATGTGAATCAGGGACAAGACACTATGATAAGTGCTCTAACAAGGGACCCAATTTACCGTGAGAAGGAGAGGCAGGGAGGGAAGCCAGTTTCCAATCCCTTGAGAGACTGGTTATGTCTCAGTGTGAGTGTAGATGCTGGAGGCACCCAACCCGGGTTCAAAGTGTGGTTCTACAACTCTCTGGTTGTTTGGCTTTGGGCAAGGCCCTCAGCCACTTTATGCCTCAGTTTCCTTATCTGTAAAGTGGGGATAATACTAATGATGATTCCTAATTCACATGGATTTTAAGAGGATCAGGTGAATTAATACTTGAACAGTTGACCCTGGAAGGGCTAGCCATTCCTCTTGAGGGCTCAATTGGAACAGCATGGCACCTCTGCCAAGGAGGGCACGCCATGTGACAGATGCCAGCTCGGGCATCTTATGTTCCTAATCGTATTTTACTGAATCTTCCCAGAAAGCAAATACTATTATCCTCACTTATAAGTGATTGCTCACAAAAGTTGAATAACTTGTCTGAGTCCCATAGGCAGTGCATGGCAGAGTGAAGATTCAACCCCGTGACTGTCTAGCTCCCAAGTTCATGCTGCTCCCGTCACTCTACACTGCCTTCTTCCATTTCTCCCTATTTGCACAGAAAGAGAATTTCCTTAAATTGAATGAAGGGAGATTCGGCTTTGTTACCAAGCTGTTCTCCATTTAACTGTTCCCTTCTAGAGGGTTGCTGCGTGTCCTAAAAGTGAAACAGCACATGCTAATTAAAGTTTGGAGCACCTGATACTTTGCCAGAAAGTAACTTGTAAAATTCCTGAATTAGGGTGCCCCTCACACTAATGCAGAAAACAGCTTATTGATGTTAGATGTTTCAGCTTGGTAAGAGGGATCAGCTCTTTATACCCTGCTGAGGTGGGTCTGCTGCAAATGGAAAGGATAGAAATCCCAGCTCATGCTCATCTATCTGTGGCGGCTCACTACCTCCTCCAATAATGTCAAACATTGTAATTCCATGGCCCGCATTGTGCTAAGTGGTTTATACAAGGGATCTTCCTTAAGTTTCATGTGGCCCAGTGATGTAAGCACTGTCATCATACTCATTTTACAAATACTCAAACCTAGGCACAACTTTTCAAGGTATCTGTGGAATGTCTCAGTGGGGCTTTGTGAGCTATAATCCCTGTGATATATATAGTTCCTTCCTCTATCGCTCTTTTTAAAATGTATTTATTGACTGATTTTAGAGGGAGAGGGAGAGGGAGAGAGAGAGATTTGTTGTCCAACTTATTCATTGGTTGGTTCCTGTATGTGCCCTGACCAGGGACTGAATTCACAACCTTAGTGTATAGGGATGATGCCCCAGTCAACTGAGCTACCCAGCCAGGACCTCTTCCTCTGTCACTCTTAATCAAAGCAAAATATTTTACTTCAAACAAGCAAACTGCTATCCTGCACAACAGAAATATAACCTCAATCCTAGTTCCTAGAGCCCTTGAACAACACAGGTTTGAATGGCACAGCCCCACTTATATAGAGATTTTGTTCAATAAATATTGTAGATGCATTTTCTTTTCTCTATCAACTTGTTAATAACATTTTCTTTTCTCTAGCTTACTCTATTGTGATAACACAGTCTATAACACATATAACATTAAAATAGTGTTCATTGACTGTTTATATGATCAATAAGGCTTCCAGTCTACTGAAGGCTATTAGAAGTTACGTTATTGAGGAGTCAAAAATTATACGTGGATTTCAACTGTGCAGGAGGTTGGCACCCGTAACCCCTGCATAGTTCAAGGGTAAACTGTAATTCTTCCTGTTTGACCACTAATCAGTGCTTTAACTGGGATGAGTACACCTTTTTCATTTCCTTTAGTTGGACAAATGCATGCAAGCAAGGCTGTGAATGTTATAATTTATATAGAGCTTGAGCTGGAGATCAGTTTGGTGTTTGGGGGCTGAGTATGTCACCAAAGGAAAGCAATTACACCAAGCCTCTCAATCCTGTATGTATTTTACCTGTACTGTAAATCTCCTTCATTAAATCTATCATTTGTTCTATAAAAACACATAGAATAAGGAGCCATAAAAAGGTTAAATAAAAATCATAGCCTAATGATAAATTGATTGTGCATACATATCTTTATTTTTCCATATTCTGTGTTGTCGGAAAAAGGCCTGTTAAAAGCTGAGTTTAAATAATTATGCACATCTCATATTACTTTTGAATCAGCTGCCTATTATAAAAATTATTGCCATCTTTAAGAATTACTTTGCTAAGTAATTAGAACTGATATTTTATTTTCTCAGTTCCAAAAATTGATTTTAAATGCTAATCAGATTATAAAAATCAGGATATAAATTTCTTAAAGCAAAATAAATGGCTAGTCAAGCTTCATGTTTGACACTTTATATAGTATTTGGTGTTTGCTCTTGAAAAGACGCTGCTGATTATTATATAGTATGTCAGCGCTGAAGTAGGTGGAAATTTCTCAGTTTTACAGTCTTAAGTATCTGATAGTCAGAACAAAGAAGTGTAGGCCTTTGACCAGTACAGAGGTTGGGAAATCACATCTCTATCGACTAAAAGAGCCATTATTTCTTAGAGCTTCCAGAGAAAAGCAGGAACAAGAGAGGTACCATTTACTGAATGTCTTAGGTATCTGGCATTAAACTCAATAAAACATATTTTTTTCTATTCCTTGCAGTTATCTGGCTAAGCAGTTATTGCTAGTATTATTCTTACAGATAAGGAAACAGAGTCAGACGAGGAATGTAATTTGTACTCTATCAAACAGCTGGTGAGTGTCTGAGCTGAACGCAAACGCAGGTTTGCTGATTCCAAGGGCCCCGTTTTCCTCTGCCCTTTAACCCCACCGAGCAAACGGTTAAAGTGAGTATGTTTTAACACGAGGATTGAGCCTCCTGATGATTTTGCCCTTTGGCACGATTGTCTTGATAATGTTTCAGATCAAAGTGAATACCCTCACCTGATTTTACACTAACTATGGTGAATTATAGAGAAAATGTATGAAACCACAGAAGATGGGTTAGAAGCAAAGACACTAATGATATTTTCATATATATTAATGGAGTTAGTAAGATGCAAAGAAAGGGAGAACCATTCAGTGTGACAAAACGGTCATCCTAATTCCAAATGAAGTCATAATAAGCTGGGAGATTTGAGTAAGTTCCCCATCACACAGCTGATTTGTAGAATGAAAGGTTATACTTTCTAGGCAACAACTTCTCTTTTGCTACCGGTATGGCTGATGAGATTGATTTCACCTCTAACAGCGACGGGCGGCAGGCCTCTGGTGGGCAGAGGGTACCCCTGCCTCATCTCACTGCCCCAGGACCAGAGCAGGCAGGCATTCATTAGATAGTGTCACCCACATTTGTCCCCATGACCCTAATCCAGAGACATAAATGACACTGTTACAATAAATTCCCAAACAGCTACAATCGTCCGACTCCTTAGAGGCCCCTGTCATAAATCAACAAACTTTCTGTGGCGGTGCTGGAAGTGGGGCCTCTTTCAACTGCGCCTTCTGCCTCCCCCCCCCCCATCTTCTTCATTGTATTATTGTAAAGAATACCACTTACAAATGTCAGCATGATGAACGATTTTTATTTTCCACGTGGCACATCCAGCCGTACTCAGCACACCTGGGTTTTGAACCCAGCTCTGCCGTGTTTAGCTGTACTCCTTGACCTTCATCTAAACGTCTCTGGCCTCAGAGTCCTCATTGGCTTACATCTCTCATGTCCCTGATGGTCCACATTCAGGGGAACTTGGTTTAAGATGGAGGTTATGGAAGGAATAGTTAATACACTGAGTTCTGCATCCATGTTCTGCTAAAGGTGTCTGTTACAGGAATGGGTTCAAATCAGGCTGATGCAGAAAGAGTTACCCTATTGTTCCGGGGTGAACTATGCCCCACCAAAATCAACGCTAACCCTCAGTAGGTCAGAATGGGACTGTATTTGGAGGTAGAGCTTTTAAAGAGCTAATTAGGTTAAAATGGGATTATTAGGATAGTCCCTAATCCAATATGACTGGTGACTGTCCTTGTAAGAAGAGATTAGGACACAGAGAGAGAGAAATCAGACGTGTGTACACACAGAGAGACAACCACGTGAACTCAGCCAGAAGGCAGCCATCCTAAAGCCTAGGAGGAATGCCTCACAGAAACCAAACCTGCCAATACCTTAATCTCAGACTTCCAGCCTCCAGGACTACCAGCAAATATATTTCTATTGTTTAAGTCACCCAGTCTGCGATACTCTGTCATATCAGCCCTAGCCAACAAACATACTCATTCTACCAACCATCAACCTCTTTGGAGAGTATGAACCACTCTCATGATGAAATTTCAAACTGATGCAGAGAATGCATATGCTTAAGCCAGTTCACCTTCACACTCAGTAACTTACTCTCTAGACTATAAACACTCTGATATGTGCTACGCTCATATGTTTAAACATGTTTTACTCCATCAAATACATAGGCTTGAATCAGATTTTTAAGAAGTCTGGATTTTAATATTAGCTAATAATAGTAGGTTCTCAGAATACTGAAAGGGCATGATTGAAGGAAAAACTGCAGCATGCTTTTCTCTAAGGATGCCAATAAATGTTCAAAGACGTGGCAGTCCTCAGTGCACCAACCAGCTCTTACTAATGAAGACGTGGCAGTCCTCAATGCACCAACCAGCTCTTACTAATGAGAGTGAAAGTCTTCTGGGGGAAAATGCACATGTCTGGACTATCACTGCATTCCAGCTCATTAACAACAGAGAGAACTACATAAGCATCCACACCTAAGAAGCCTACACTCGGATATTAGCAACCGGGAAAAGCACTCCCGTCTTACAGTGCAGCTCTGATTCTGAGAGATTAAATCCTATCACACTGTCACTGATCAATTCTTTCCATTCGTACGGCATTCCAGCAAAGGTAATTCAATGAGTATCAGGTTCTATTTCACACATAAGCAAACTGAGGCATAACTGATTTGCTGAAGCATAAGATCTGTTAAGTGTTTAGTGGTGCCATCAAGATGAGAACCCAAGAATTCTGTTTCACTTTGGCCAAATATTCCTCCTTTCCATGAGAGGGTGTTATGATACATATGCTTCTTTAAAATGCAAGGTCACTTCCCCCTTTCTGTATGATCCTGCTGTGGTTATATGCAGGGGGAAAATCGAAGTTACTAATATAATATAAATTCTTGAGGATCTGACCATCCATCTTCTTGTTTCTCTGTCTTCCCCCAAGTCTCTTTAACAACCGAGAGAAACCTTAAGTTGTATACTTTTTCTTGTTTGTTTTTTTTTAAAATGAATCTGCTGGAAGAAGGAATCTCCTAGAAATAATGAGTTTATGGAACTTTTCTCTTTTGATCTTTAAAAAGAACATAAGGTTAAGTCACTAAGAAAAAAAAACATTCTATGAAACAGGTCCCCTGGGGTGTTTAACCATGCCCCTGAGCTATTTTTAATAAAGCATATAAACAGTGGGATTCTCTGATTTTTGAAGGCCTAGACTTTAGAACAAGGAGGAAGGAAGACTTCCATGACTTTTGACATCGAAGAATCTTTATTATTTATTGATTTTAAAGAGTGAGGAATGGGGAGAGAGGGAGGGGGGGTGGGAGGGAGGGAGGGAGAGGAGGAGAGGGAGAAGAGAGAGATCAATTTGTTGTTCCACTTATTTATGCATTCATTGGTTGCTTCTTGTATGTTCCCTGACCGGGGATTGAACCCACAATCTTGGTGTGTTGGGATGGCACTCTAACCAACTGAGCCACCTGGCCAGGGCAAGACTCTTTATGTGTGTGAAGAGAAGCTAACTGAAAAAGTGGGTGGGGCTGCTAGGAACAGAGATGGAGTGGCCATATTTTAACCAAACATCCTAATACGCTCCATGGAAGTCATTAATTTGTTTCTACTAAGACAGATAGCCTTCTGCTTGACACAGATGGGGGAAAATAATTAAGAAAATCTGCAGGCAGAGTGAAAAAGATAGGCTGTCTTTGACAAGGTGATTCTTCAGTTTGTAATTAGCAACTGGAGAAGAATAGCTGGTTATTTAAAATACTAATCTCCCTTTCTTTTTAAACTGCCTTTCGCCGGTGTTTGCCCTTTCTGGCCCATCCAGTAAGTAGGCCATACATTTTATAGGAAACAAAGTAATTAAAAGTGTCAGTGTATAACAGCTACACTTCTAGAAACTGTGGCATGGACTTTGGTTTTTAAATGTTTGGTTTCAGAAGCAAATTCAGTGCCCACTTCTGACAATCATCTGGCTATTTTAGCTTCCTGGGGTTAGAAAGTCAATCCCCAGCCCCATGCCCTGCACACTTTGTCTTTCCAGAACTTCCCAAAATACATGCTATCGAGCCAGCAAAGTACTGCTGTTCATGAAGCCAGCTGACTCACACAGACGGGCTTTGCATGAAGCACAGGGCAAGCCCTGAGCATGACGTGAGATGACAGCAACAGCAAGCTTTCCGCTACTACCTGGAATTGAGTAGCGTTTTTGCTTGGAGGTAAATGCCTTTCTGTTTAAATTGATGATAACAGCCCGGCCGGTGTGGCTTGGGGGTTGAGCGCTGACCCATGCACCAAAAAGTCGCAGGTTCGATTCCCGGTCAGGGCACATGTCCAGGTTGTGGGCCCAATCCCCAGTGGGGGGCTGCAGGAGGCGGCCGGTCAATGTTCTCTCTCATCGATGTTTCTACCTTTCTCTCCCTCTCCCTTCTTCTCTCTCTAAAATCAATAAAGAAAAAATATTTAAAAAAATAAATTGATGATAATAGACTCTAGCTATCATTTTATGAATGAAAAACTACTCTTATATCCTTCACCTTCAAGAATGTTCACAGAACTTATTTCCCCTCAAAAACCCTTTCCTCTGGCTAACATCCACCCTCAACCCCCAAAAAGCTCATGGTATTTTAAACATTGGGAATCTCAGCCTTCCTTTTCTTCCTCCTCGCTCTACAGTCCACAAATATTTCTTAAGATATAGCTTTATTATGCATTACGTTGCATATAAAATTCAATTGTTTTGATTTACAAAAATAGCTCTGGATATCTTGTGACTAAGTGTGGAAAAAGAGAAGACAAGTAAGATATAATACCTGCCCTCAAAGATCTTTACAATCTAGTTGATAAGCCAAGAAAGAGGTACTGAATGACCGTAATTGGAGGCCTTACTAAACATAACTTGAGTGATGTAAAATAGTAAAGGCAATACGAGTTCAGAGACAGGCAGACAGGGATTTCTTTGTAGAATAATGGGATTAATTTGGGCCTTAGAATCGTATTTGGAGAAACAAGGCATTCTAGCACTCAGCATTGCATTTCTCATGCTCTCCTGTTTTCTCCCCTGTCCCAGTGGCCAGGTGACACCTTCAGGTGCTTCACTGTTTCTAGACTTCTCAAGGAACATGCAAACATCGTTTTATTAGGCATTATCTCATGTCACTACTGTCAGCTCCTTTAACCACTATGTACTCCTGAATGAAATTGCTAAAACCACTGAATCAAATCTCCTTGATACTTCCGACAACCACACTCATTTATCCCATATGAGAACCATTTATTAGAGTCTATATATAGCTGTAAAAATGTCAAAATAACAACATAAGAAATTACCAACGTGATCAGACCTAGCACCTGTCTCTGACTTATCACTCTGAAAGGTCTCATATTTTTTCTGTGCCCACACCCCCCGAAGACTATTAACAATAACTCCTTCAGGAAGTGCTTCTAAGTGGAGTGACTGAAGGTGGCCAGGGTCCTGGGAAATCCTCGGGAAGTTTGTTGAGGGTGTGAGATTTGACTTTAGATTCTGCGTATAATGAGATCACGCAGTATTTATCTCTGCGTGTTTGGTTTATTCCACTTAGCACACTGTCCTCCAGAGTCACCCGTGTTGCCACAAATCACAGAATTTCCTTGAAATTTGCTAAGAGTACAGATCTTACGTGTTCTCATACACACACACACACACACACACACACACACACACACACACACACACACAAATAAATATAAGCAATTTTAATTTGCAAATTATAGCTCAACTAAGCTGGGAAAAAATCCATTCCAAGTTTCAAACAAATGACTTTGAGAATATTTAGTAAGCAGGGGGCTACTTGTAAATAAACTTTTATTTACAGAATATTGTTTAGAAATCATTCCAATATTATCAATCTCTACCCATTTATTGTATCCAGCTATCTACTGTGACAAAACACGAAAACTGCATTTCACTTTAGGATGGGAGTTCTCGGGAACTATGAAAGACAAGGCTGTGCTGACACCATTGCTTCCTGTGCCCCCAAACAGCACCGCTGCCCCGAGGCCGCCACCCTGCACACAGCACTGCGATGTGTGTGCTCTCGGCCATGAAACACACGGGCCCGAGCATTGCTCACAGCAAAGAGCCTCTTTCTCTCCCGACTCCTGCTACCCTGATGCTGAGTCATAGAAAATAGGTTCCCCCCAAATAACTCTCAAGTCCTTTGTTTTTTCAAAGGCAGTTTATTTGGAGCACAGGTCCGTCGCTAGCCTTAATCTAAAAATATCCTGCCAACCCTTTCATTTTCACTGCTTTCTTTCTATCCAAAAAAAGGGGAAGGGTATATTTTAATTATTTGTAAGTGGTAAATTCAAACCTTGTAATCCCCATTCTGTGGTCTTTGCTTTGGGGAAACATCATCTTGTTTCCCTAGAAAGAAGTGGAGAGATGATAACATGATGAATGAATTTGCTTTTCCCAGGCACCACTCTGACTGCCCTAGGAAGGGAAGAGTTTGCAGTCAGTGGGTGAATCTGTGTTAGAAGGATGGCCCAACGCCCCGCCTTCTCTTCCTCTTCTAAACATCCTCTTGGTAGGACATCTCAGAGAACACAAAGAAATGAGGTGTCCTGAGCATTGACGTCTTAATTATCTCTTGAATCAGTTTACCTCTTTCCCACTCCTCCATACTCTCTTGCCCTCAACTTTTGCAAGATGTACAGAACTAGCTCTGAACTCTGTGTTTCCAACTGGCCCATCCCTTGCAGGATATTGGGTCCTGTCCAAAAGGTCCATGGAGAAATCTGGTCCTCGTGGTTAATATAAATCCTGCGCTCTGCAACATTCGAACCTGACCCACCTACCTCGCCCGTGTGCCAGCTGGGCTACGAAGGCAAGGGGGCTAGTATTGGCTATGCAGCCACAACATGTTTATTGGACCAATGAAACATGACAGTATATTTTATGGATTAATCCTGTAAACCAAAAATAGAAATAAAGATTATAGATGTTTTCTAAGCATGGACATTTTGGACAAGACCAAATATAAAGGACCACACCAAATACGTTCAAGGATGTTTTTGATAAAACTGAATTCAAGGACCTTTTGGTGTGGACCAAATGTCTCCAATGGACATTTTGGAAAGGACCAAATGTCCAGTAATTGGTCCATCTCTTATCTGTTCTCAGCAACCACAGGAAGCTTAATTATTTTCAGTTTGAAATAATTTTAGACTCACAAGTTGCAAAATCAGAACAAAGTTCCCAGTAACCTTCATCTGGTTTTCCTAATGACAACATTTTTACAGAACATGTAGCAGATGGATACTGATGCACTACCATTAACTCAGAGTGATCCTTTAAAAATGCAAACCTTTGCTCAGCAGTTAGAGCATTGGCCCGCGGACCAATGAGTCTTGGGCTCAATTCCAGTCGAGGGCACGTACCTCGGTTGCGGTTTATCCCCGACCCTGGTTGGGGTCGTGCGGAGGCAACCAGTCTATGTGTCCCTCTCATGTCGATGTTTCTCTCTCTCCTTCCCTCCCACTCTATCTGAAGACAAATGGAAAAAATATCCTCGGTGAGGATTAAATAATAATAAAAAGAAATAAATAAAAAAGAAGAGAAAAAAAATTTTTTAATGCAAACCTGGTCATGCCAACTTACCCTCCTTTGCAAAACCTACTAATGGCTTCCCTGCAACTCTTCCAGTAAAGACTAAGGACTGAAGTCTTTATACTGGCCCATAAAGAGTATGACCATCATTCTGTTTGGCCAAGACAGACCTGGTTCTCACATGTATTGTCAACAAACTATCCCATTTAGCATTTAGCACACTCAAGAGCATGGCAGTTTGGATGATAAATTATGTTGTCACTCCACTCTAAGCTGTGTATGTCTGGTCCTGCCTATGCAGACCTCTTGCTTTTGTTTGCACTACTCCAATTCCTGCTCCTGAGCTCCTGTGATGTACCCCTCTTTAACTACCTGGGATGGGATGCAGAACGCACAATGTTTTTTCTTGCCACAGGGCCTTTGCATATATTCTTGCTACTTGGAAAACACCCCCTTCCCATCCCGCTTTGCCTAGTTAGCACCTATGTCTTAGCTCAGCTAAATCATCACTCCTTCTCCAGACTAGGTTACATTCCTGTATTAAACAACCTCACCCCACCCTGGACCTCTCCTTTGAACTGCTTATCACAGCTGTAACTTTATATTTGTTTCTATAAATAAAGAATGAGCTGTTAGAAGGCTGGGGGCATATTTCTGTTTGTACAGCATCATCTCGCCAGAGCCAGCGTGGAACTTGCTGCAGGAGACAGTTACCTCAGAGCCGCAGGCTGAATGGATACCAGCCCAGCTGACAGGTTCCTGAGCAGCAAAAGCAAAGCGGTTAAGGCCCCAGGAAAAGGACAAAGCAAAGATCACCGTATAACTTTGCAGGCTGCTGCTCACCTGGCTCAGTTTGTCACTTAAAAACTCAACTTTGGGGTGAGACAGACCCAAGTTTAAAACTTGGTAGCCATAAACTGAGAAACTTTAAGCCAGTAATTTAACTTCTTTGACCCTTGATTTCTTTTCATCTATAAATAGTAGTAGTAATATATATTTAATATATATTACTGTAAAAAAACAATAAAGTCATCTACCCTATAATAATAAATATAATTATAATAATAAAGTTATAGAACTATAATATAAAATTATTTATAATAGTAATAATTAATAATAAGGCTGTCTATCCTATATAATTCTTGTGAGGGCTGAATGAGAAATATACAGTGCTTAACACTCAGACGTCACTGGGTGTCGGTCACCCCTTAGCACTTGGCTAGAGTTACCTCACGTGAACCCTGCTCACTGGGTCTGGAGTGCTTTCCTTGTTCCACAGAGACATTCACTGAGGACTTGCTCCTCATCCTGCACTGCCTCCTGGACACCTGCTCCGGCTGTCTCCCACTGTCCCAAACATGCAACGTGATCCTGGCCGTGACCCAGGATCACGGGGGACTTCTTTGACTCTTTCCTTTCCCTCTGCCACACATCACACCATTGAGAAAGCTTGTCTGCTTTCGCTTCAAAGTACATTCAGAATCTTACTGCTCCCCCCACCAGCGCAATCCACCCGGACTATTGCATCAGCCTCCACACTGGTCTCCCTGCTGCTGCCCTCGTGCTTTATTTAGAGCAGCTCAAATGACACTATGAAAATTTAAGTCATGACAGGTCACTCTCCTGCTCACAGTCCACGGAGCACAGCACAGCTGTTTCTCGTGGGGAAGGCCTGCAATCTGCCTCCTCCCTTGATTTCGCTCTGGCTCATCTCCTCCCTCCTCCACATCTTCCCTCAAAGGAGAGTATACCCCGCCACCTTACTTAGAGCCGCAACCTCAGACTCCGTACCCCTGCTTCTGTTTGCCCACAGCACTCACTGCCTTAGACACACTTATTTTCTGTATAGTCTGTCTTCCCAGGAGAATGGACGCTCCAAGAGGGTAGGAGTTGATTTGTTCTGTCCCTGCTATCTCCCTAGTGTCTAACACTCTGTTTGACAAGTATTAGGTGTGCTTGATAAACCTAGCCTGAAAGAGTACATGGATGGATGGATGGATGGATGGATGGATGGATGGATGGATGAGGCACCACTGTTCCCAAGGCAAGAGCTGTCCAGGCACAATTTGGCAGAAGTAATGAGGCACAGACTATAGCACCCAACCCACATCAAGAACATGGTGGGGGTGCCCTGGCTGGTGTGGCTTGTGGTTAGAGCATCGGCCAGTGAACCGAAGGGTCTTGGGTTCAATTCCAGGTCAAGGGCATGTACCTGGACTGCAGATTCGATCCTCAGTCCCAGTTGGGGTGCATGCAGGAGGCAACCAATCAATGTGCCTCTCTCACAGTGATATTTCTCTCTCTCTCTCTCTCTCTTTCTCTCTCCCCCTCCCTCCATTCCTTCCACTCTCTCTAAAAATCAATGGAAAAAATATTCTGGGTAAGGATTAACAACAACAACAGAAGAATGAGTTGGGCAGAGGCCCGAGAAGAGGGGAGGGTTAGTGAGGCAGACCTCAGCACATGCCGGAGGGGTGTGTTGGCAGGGGCAATGCCAGCCTTGCCACTTTGAGCGAGTGGCTGAGGGCAGAATGATGAAGGTGGGTGCTCTCTGTGCATAAAATGAGAGCTTGTGCCCTGATTCAGGAACGATCTGATGGGTGGGCCCGCCGGTGAGTTGTGCGGGCTGCCCAGCCTCAGGAGACAGAAGTCCGCCGCAGACGACTTGGCCAGAAAGCTCACTGGCTCAGGGGCCAAAGTGAGGCAGGTTTTGTGCTAGCCAAATTAATTTCCCATTGTTAATTTGAACGAAATTTCCAGAAGAACATATGCTGAGAAACTGGCTCAGGATCCATTGTCCAGATGTTGGCAAAATAAAAGCCAGAAAAGGAATATTTCAAGTTGGCTGCCTGTCTTGTGTCTGCACAGCTTTTTGCCAAACAAACAAGCTTGTCTTGTTAGAAGCTGAAGGCTGGGCCAAGGCTCTGGGTGGACAGAACTTGAAAGAAACTTTGGGTCGGACTCAGCTTGGACTCAGCAGAGGATACTGGATTCTCGATTAGAATGCAGTTATTCATAAACTCGAGGGATGTGAACTTCATCAAAACAAACAAACAAAAAAACCCAAGAGCATTAGTATTGAGACCTTGTAAAATCAGCCTGCAAATCTGAAGCCTGAATTATGCATCACTGTCACCAGAAGACAGGACACCACTGTGGAAGGAACAAACAAGACTACTACCCAATATCCTAAGACAGAAGACACTGGCACCCCTTTTAATGGCAAAAAGCACTTTACAGACCCTCTGGTCTAGGTTTCCCACATCAGTCCCTTCCCTAGACTTCTGAGCACAGTTCTCGTGAAAAGCTGGCCAGACAGGGTAAATTAGGGCATTTGCCATGACTGTTCTTACATTTCTCTGATTTGCAATTCTTCCCTACGCTCAGTATGTAACACACACTTCAGGCTCCTCATTACTTGTTCCGCCACCTTCTCCACCTCAGCGACCTCAGTTCTCTTTTTGATTCTTGCCTACATATCACTGGATCTTATCACTGCACACCAGGCTGGGCTAAGGACCACAATCTCCAGCGGCATTGGCCTGATATGTCAACTAATATATAAAAAAGTTCGATAGAAGATAAATGAATTGTCACCCAGCTTATTAATGATAGAAGCAATTTGACAGCCCAAGCCTTCAAATTTCTAATAGAATACTCTTCCAAAATTAGGATAGATAAAATAGATTAATTTCTATTCTTTTCTAGTTTGTGTGCAAGACCATACTTGATTTCTAAAATATTGAGACATTGTAACTATCAAGGAAACATATCCCCAAGCCTTAGAAAACAATGCTTGGTCACAGTGTATGTACGTGAGGCACAGAACAAGACATCCTGACAGTCTGCTTTAAGTGCCCAAATCACTAACTAGATCTTTCTAACTGGTTTCTACGTAATGTCAGCATCTCAGCTGAAAAATCAAATAATTCTGTGTGGGTAACATAGTGTGGAATAAAATATTTATAGTTCTCAGCATTTGTATTTGAAATAATTGTTTAGAACCTTCCTATGGAATCAAGAATAAAAATTTAATAGCTCACTGACCTTTATGTATATAACTCCTAAAATGAGGAATAAGTGAAAACATAAAACCCCAATTTTTTGCAGCTTCAGTTCTTTTCTAGCTCAGTTTGGTGATAGCTTGGTACTCTGCATGAGTGATTACGAGGCTACCTTAAATTGTAGCCACTGCCTTAAAGGAAAAGTTTATGGCCTGACTGGAGTAACTGTATTCTCCTATTAAATATCACTCCTTCAGGGCTAGTCACTGTTGAGTATAAATGTGCCATTTTATATGCAAATAAAGTGCACTGAGATTTGAATAAAAAGCTCTGCAAATATCTACTGGCAAATAATCTTATTATGATTCATATTAACAGACAGAAGGTCTCAAAATATGAGATGCTAATATCACACACAACAAAAGGCAGTTCTTTCCTTGAATTTTTGTTTTCACAATGTTCAGAGACAGCTGCGAATACTTGCTTTCTTCATCTCTCCTGCGGATTTGGGGTGTGCATTCCGAGCTTTATTTTGAGTCAAATGATTTTATAGTATTGTGATTACTTGCCTTCAATCCTTGTCCTATATACCCTGCACCTGGGAAAATCAACCGCATCCCAGGCACCGTACCACAAAAGCCACCTTAGAATCCAGTCTTCCCAAGAAGCCTTCTTGAGTCTGACACAGAAGACGGCATGTCCACCAACACGGCGTGTAGGGTAGATTCACTTCCAGTCACACATCTGCATTTCCTTTTTTAAACGCGATCTTCCTGAATTAGATCTCTGAGCGAAAGCTCCGCAGGAAGAGTAACGGGTCTGTCTTCCCCAGCTGCATCAGCAATGTTCTTATGGCTCAGATTCCGTTTCAGACCTCTGCCTTTGATTTTTATCAACCACCTCTCCTGGGGTTGTGGAACAACTATTGAAACATCTATTAAGCGTATTTTGTCCCTATCAGAGCAGAGTTACCAATACAAGATAAATACAGACTATTTCAGGGAAGAGCAAAGTCAAGCATTTCATCACCATTTCCGCCACTGGCCCCGCAGCCGCGGTCCTTGCCTGGTGCTCTCAGAGGCACATGGGAGGGTTCAAGGGCATGAATGTTGAAGATTGAACTCTGATTTTCTGGCCAATACATCTAACCCCCTAGAGTTAAAGGATCACACAGTTGAACAAGGACTAAAGGACAGGATGTAAGTGAGGACATCTTAGGGCTTTATCACCTAATCGTGACATTATTGCACATTTGAGGATTTACTTACTTATGCTGAAATTCAGAGGAAGCCCTGTACCCCACAAACTCATTCATTCATTCAGGAGTCAGAAATAAATATTTACGCTTATAGAGAAATACCTAAGTGCTTATGATTGACATTGGAGTCTATTATACTTTTTAATTAGACTTCACGGATAACAGGAGATGTAATAAAGTTCGTGTTCGTACTATAATAACAAGGTGGGGATGTCTTTAAGCTGTTTTCCAGGAACTCAGGGATCCATGTTCATTGTCAATATTCCTTCTCATACAATTCAAGACGACTGGTGGACAGCTGAAAAGCCAAGGGACGGAGATTCCTGATCAACTTGTAAAGCAAGACGAATAGATGGCAGTATGAGATACATTCGCATTAACTGTTCAAAGGCAAAGCCATTGGATTAACGTCAGTCATCCTGGCTAGACTGTAATTTCCACAATGTCAAGTTCCATGTCTGTTTTGCACATCACTGTTTCATTCTTGCTCACAACAGTCCCTGTCACCTAATGTATCCAAAAATCTTGGTTGGATGGATGGATAACATTTAATGAACGCATGCTTTTCCAACCCTGCGTATTGTCCTATTTCTTGTCTAGTCTTCCAAAACTACAGTCTTCCAAAAACTACAGTCACCCAACATTTCTTCCTATTAGTTGGGTGATACACATACACATACATGTACGCAGAGATCAGTGTTAAAATATATATTTTTTCTTATAGCCTTTCTTATACAAATAGAATAAATTTGTATGTGCCCATAATCACTTAGATGTTCTGCTTGAATGCAAAGAAATGGACTAAATCTGTCCTTAAAATGAGACTAGTTTCCATAATACAAAATTAAACCAATTTAATTACCATCTTAATGTTAAGAAGACCTAGCTAAGATCGCCCTCAAAATAATGAAGTTACATAAAGATCTTCATGGTTAGAGACAGCACAAATGGGCTCGCGCGGAGCTCGCACTTGGTATTGGTGACAAAGGGGATGGGTCACTGGAAAGGTCTGTGCTTCAAAATGACCTCTTGATTTTAATCTTCCCTGCTGATTCCACTCTCCAAAATGAAGTTGGGGCATCTATCTGACATGCAAACCTGGTCATGTTGCCAGCTGGCTTTGAACCCTCCTGTACTTCAGTAGCTTCTAAGAGCAACTTCCTTTGGTCATGTGCTTGGCAAGGAAGACCTGACCTGCTCTGTGTCCCTCCCACAGACTCAACCCCATTTCCCTCCACCCTTTGCCATAGGCTCCAGTAACATGAAGGAGACAGAGATTATCTCCCCGCACACAGCGCATTCGTTCACACCTCTGCACCTTGGCTCATGCCATTCCCTTCGTCTGGAATGCTGTCCTCGCCTTTCTGCACCTCGCTGACACTTCCTCCCTGAGTACTTATCAGGTCTCCTCTAGCAGATGTTTGGTTACCTGTCCCTCTGCTACAGTTCAATATAAGCCTGCGCATATCACAGTATTTACTATGTTACATGGAAATTAACCAGTTACATGTCTGTTTCCTACTCTGGACTCCAAACATTCCCATTGCACAAACGACGTCCACGTCTTCTTTAGACTCCCAGCACTCCTGTTCAAATCAGGGTCACAGCACCAACGAAGTCAGTATGTGTTGAACCAAACTGAGTATGTAACATGATCTTGTTCTTTTACCCATCAGCACCACCTAATCTCTCAGTGCTCTTTGTGGCCTGGAGTTTCCAGAAATTATCATCTTTATTTCCATACATTTCTGAATTAGGCTGTTAATATCCTTCATAATTATAGGCCAGAAACACTCTTTATAAATGATTATTAATAAAAGTCATTTGCTGATACTGATCTATAAGTAAATAACTTTATATTGGGAACTAACTAAGCCTGAGTTAACTTTATGCACTAACATTTGTGAAAATATAATCTTTTAAACTGCAAGGAACATTTGTGTTAGAGCATCTCAGTTATGGTCCACGGTAACTAAACTTGATGTTATTTTCATATCTGAAGTGCTTCTAGTTTTTTTTTCCCCTTTTTAAATTCAATAGCTCAAGCAAGTTTTATGAATTGAAAACTAATTATAAAATTATTTCTCTATTTCAAGCTAGTATGCCAACATATTGCCTAGAGAAACTTTCTTATAATTGTTATAAACTCAGAAAAGGATATAATGGAAACGCTGACATTCCTTTGACAATGGTGGCTGCAACAGACACCTCAGTATCATCAGTAGATACTGCAGCCCCCAGTCTCCACTTTCCACACATTACAGTGACTTAAACAGTGCTCCCCACAGCACAAAGCAGGTAAGATATTTTTGTCCTTTGTGAATTTTTCACATCTTAGATGTGTCCCCCTTCAATTTCCCTGTGTGTCACCTACTCACATATCTGTCTCACCCTATACCACTATTCTTTGCCATTTCTTCTGGGTTTAGTTTTCTTACTACACTGAAATCTTATGCACAATTATGTGATGTTGCTATGGAGGTTTTGTGTGATTTGACAAGAGGAAAATTTATTGTGTTTAGATAATTCTTCATACTAATGACTCAGGAATCTATTTCCCCCCTTATTTTCTCTGAGATTATAACTAACTGCATATATTTGAATACCTATAAGCCAAAGACATTTTATAAATAACACAACCCCAGAAGTTATTGAGTTCACCAAGATGAAGCATTTCAATGCAGCCAGGTCAATTCTTCATGATTTAGAAAGAACTGACATGGTTCTTTTTTGAACACCAGCTGAACTCTTGCCTGACTCCTTGAGCAAGTGACCCCCCAGACATTCTATATATATTTTGGCTATATCATAACTTAATTTGTGCAGAATTAAGGGCAGATATAGAAACCTAATTAAAAATCATCTGTTTGTCCTACTGTGGCACAAACTACTTGGAAGTGGGACCTATGGGTGAAATTGATTATTTGATATTAGTGAAAGGCAATTTGGACTAAAGACTGAGCTAAACAATAGAAGGCAAACTTCACACCACTCAAGGCCATAATTTTAATCTTTCTTGCCTGACCTCTCCATTGCCAGCTTAGGATAGGAAAAGTCCTGATACACATATGACACTGATTATCATTAGACAACTCACACGGATCTCTCTTTTGTTCCCCCAAATGGCAAAGCTGACTTTAGGATCATGACTAATTTCTGGAGAGAAACATTCCTAAGTGGGACAGAATGTGGATGAGTCTAGCTGTTAGCCACCAGGAGAGTGACATCCAGAGGATAAAAACAGAAGTTAGAGAGTCAAATCTCCAATTTAAGGCAGACCAATTATGGAAACAATTCCGAAGCAACACTTTGCCCCAAACACAACCAAATTACCAATTTCCCAAACAACTAATTCTGGAAAGAGGGTACAGTCTGAACCCTGGATGACTGACACCAGCGATACCCAGACGGAATCCAGTGAGAACAGAGGTAACAGGAAGGAGAAGAGCGGGAAGGTGAATGAAGCTGGAATGACAGAGTGACATTCTCTGAACAGGGAGATCACAGCCCCTTGGTGTGTTCCTTTGAAAGGCAGAGTTGGTGTTTCTGTATACATCAGGTTGGTGAGTAACCTACAAAAGGTTGAGGGAAAGAGGAAAAGAACAGAAAAGAGTGAGAGAAAGAGAGGAGTATGCACATAATGAAAATGCCTACATCCAGGCTGGATAAAGGAGTATGAAAAGGAAGCCTTACAAACAGGCTTAGCAAAGAGGAAGTCTGGCTGTCAGAGCTCCCGCAGGAATTTTAGGTAGGCTGACAAAGTGTTACCAATGTCCCTAGCTAGTTAACATTCATAATAAGAAAGGAGCAAAGGGAAGCCAGACATTATAAGCATGGCCATCTGGGCAGGTTCACCAGGAAGCTGCAACTTCACACTCCCCAGGGCACCGGCCGTCCATTCCCTGCAAATCACCAGGGGAAGATGAACATGTGCAGTGAAGCTGGGGTGACGAAGGGATGGCACTTGCCTGTCCGTCTGGCCTGCGGAACCAGGATCGGCTAATAGGGGTGGAGCCACCGCAAGCACACGCAGCCTTAGAAGGTTAAAATCCCCAGACAAAGGAATTCTCCCTCTCGTTCCTTTTGCTTTGCTCCTGCTTCCTTGCACTCACCCGTGTTCCCTCTGTAGCCATGTGGTCCTAGAAGTCGCATGGCCCATGGCTGTGCAGACCCCACACGCAATGGGCTGCAGCTGGGAACACAGCTAAGCTAGCCAGATGCTGGACTGGACTGTGCAAATATGGAACGGAGGCTCTGGGCAGTGGCTGTGATCCTAGCCCTGCTGAAGGTGAAACTGGGCTTTTTCCTTGGTGGGACAGAGGGAGTGGGACCTTGGAAACTCAGGTATTTAATTTCATGCAATAAATATCATTCATTCTCCTGTGAGAATCACAGAAAATTCCTTTTCTTGTGACATGGCAAGAAGTCCACTTCCACCAGCAACAGGTGGGGACACGGAGAGCTCCCCACTGATAACAGAAGGACTCCAGTTCAGGCAATGCCAGGTAAGTCTGAACAGCAAGGGATTCCCTTCACTGTCCTGATGGTAATGCAAGCAAGTGCCTTCTTTTCAGAGTCTGAGAATCATCCCCCCAGACGTGCCAGGTAGCGTCTGACCAGTACCAGAGCAGGTGGTGAATGTGGGGGATTGTTCTCTGTGCCCCGATTGTTAGAGAGAAATGTTTCCAGAAATAACAGAAGATTGTTCATGGAGGAAAAAAGGAAAAGGCTTATATACTGATGTGAGTGGAAAATAAAACAAGTGTCCAAAGGCTGGTGAGTAAGAGCATGGCAAATCAAACACAGCTGGAAGGGTTGAGGGTCTTCTCATGGAAGGAGGACCAGAGGAGGGTCCATAACCATCTCACACATGACAGCTGAGATAGCAATGGTCAATTTCAAGCGAGAGGCAAGGACTGACTCTGGTGACTGACGACTTCTTGCTGAGGTCCCCAGGATCCAGGGACCCTACCGTTTGTCCACCCGGAGGTCTGGGTCTCTCCTTGGAGGGCATCTGAGATGAGACGGAGAGCCTCACACACAACTCAACCGACACACACAACCTGCTTTCAACTCCCGTGGAGCGATGGTGAAATCAGAGAAACGTGCCGCGGCTTTGAAATGCTGCCCAGAAAACGAAAGAATCTGAGAGCCTAATTAGACGTGCCCAGCTCGAAAAAGACTAGAGGAGTGAGGAGGGTAATCTGGGGAGGAGACAGCTGAATGTTTAGAAAAAGTTAAAAGGATTTGGTAGTCTCAGTCAATATTTCTTAATGAGAGCCGCAAATACAGATTCAGAGATTTCCTCAGTATACAGTCTTATTTTTATGGATCCACAAAATCTCAATAAGCACCTTTAAACTTTTTGTCTCATTTCAGTGGTATAAAAATGAAGACTATTAAGTATACGCTGGATGTATTAATATACAACTTCTGAACAAATGCTGCCATGTGGCCCAGTGTCTTCTTCGAACTTTTGACCATCATGTTCTTGTTAAAAGCTAATAAAAAGAGAACAGGGGTAGACTTAATGAATAAAGTGCATATCCCTGCCACAAGGAATGGCAAAGCTGATACACTCACGTAATAAAATAACAAACACTGGGGAGCTCGAAGGGTGAAAATTGAGTCATCATCCATTATGAGACTGCAGGGCAACCAAACTCAAAAGAACTGACTGCGGCCCTGGCCGGGGTGGCTCAGCTGGTTGGAGAGTTGTCCCATGTACCAGAGGGCTGCAGAGGGTTCGATTCCTGGGCCAGGGTATGTGTAGGAGGCAAACAATTGATGTGTCTCTCTCAAATCAATAAAAACATATCCTCCAGTGAGGATTAAAAAAAAAGAACCAACTACAACTAGAAAAGACCACATTCTGGTTGAAAGTCTAATAAATGTTTCAGCACTATCATATTAAATCCATATTATATTTTTGAATTTTATAGCTTTCAATTTGTAAAGTTATTTTGGCTCTGTAATCATCAGAGAATCACAAGCACTGGGATGTGTGGAAGGGAGGACACATACTCAAAGGAAAAGCTGTGAAAACAGTGTCAGAAAGTCCAGGGTTAGCCCTGGCTTACAAAACCTGATGAGACCTCCAAAGTGTGTTCGGGCAAGACTGCGAGTCAGATGAGACAAGGGAGGGCTTGCCGGACTGCGTGGTGCAGATGCTGTCGTGCTAAGAGAAGCAGAAGCATCCTTCCACCTGTGCTTTCAGTGCATCTGATCTCCAGGTTGAAAAGAAGAGGAAAACATTAAGTCCAAGGTAAGTAAGAGACCCAAGGGAGATCAGCCAGCTGCTCTGCATACATCCAAGTCTCAGCAATAAACTGCACTCAGCAATAATTAAAGGGCCTAGGGAGGGTCTGTGCAAGTACTGTTGACAGTTTGGGGGAACTGTGATGAGTCAGACAGGGGCCCACATTAAAAGCAGGATGATGTATTTTTTTATTTTTTTAAAACTTTCCAGAATTTTTTAATTTTCAAAATCAAAGAAAAAAGCTGCATGAAGAAGCTATAAATCATGCCTGGCTGGTGTGGCTCAGTGGTTGAGCATCAACCCATGCACCAAGAGGTTGCCGGTTCGATTCCCAGTCAGGGCACATGCCCAGGTTGTGAGCCCGAAACCTAGCAGGGGGCGTGCAGGAGGCGGCCAATCAATGTTCTCTCTCATAGATGTTTCTATCCTTCTCTCTCTCTCTCTCTAAAATCAATAAAGAAAAAAGTATTTTAAAAAAGAAGCTATGAATCAGCTTTTAGGCTGATTGTCATCCCCACACACATAAAAACCCCACAACATTTCTAGATGCAGTATTTTAACAGACCATATGATAATTAGAAAAGAAATCAATGGTCATTAGGAGTTCCAGGGCTTCCTAAAAAAACTCTTCAGATCCTTTCGGAAAAAAGTAACAAGCCTGAGTGGCAAAGTGAATCTGGATTTCTGCCGAATGCTCAATAAGATATGTATTGAGGGCCAGGAGGCAGGACACAGAAATAGGGACAAGATGGTCGTTTCGGCTGAGGGACACTGCAGAGGCGTACTAGAGGGTCCTCAGCCTACCTATGTGCCGAAACGATGCAACAGAACATCCTGAGACACCTGCCCTTAGAGTCAGACATCGAGAGTTGAGGAACTGCTTTGCACTGACTAGTTCAGGGTCCACAGGTCTGGCCCACTGCCTGGCTTTGTGAATCAGGTTTGACTGGGGCACAGCCAGCGCACTGGACACCTGCTGTCTGGGGCTGCTTCAGCGCGTCGGTGGCAGAGCTGAGTAGCTGTGACAAAGAGATTAACCAAAGACCTTATAGGTATACATGCACAACCCATGGACACAGAAATAGTGCAGTGAAGGCCTAGGGGTGGGGGTGGGAGCGGGGTGGAGGGGATCAATGGGGGTAAAAAGGGGAAAAATCTGTAATACTTTCAATAATAAATATACACTAAAAGAAAAAAAATTACCATGTGGCCCACAAAGCTAAAACATTTACTGCTGGGCCCTTCACAGGAAAAGTTTGCCAACCCTCATTGGTCATGTGAGCTAGGATGTTTCCTAACCTCTGCTTCTCATTTTCGTCATCCGCGTTGATAGAAATGGATCACCACCACAAGTGCGTCAGAAAGCATGTAATGAAATAATGCATAAAAAAGCTCTTGTGGGTTGTAATATGCTATTCTCATAGAAGGCATATCTTATGATCGCTCTGCCTATTCAAAGATTAGCAGTGGTGCTTCTCACAACAAAGACATGACGATCTCCAACACACAGGGAACCCTCAAAAACACGGGGTGGACTTTTAGACGGATGGATAGATGTATGGATGGGTAGGTGGATGAGAGTAGTAACTATACCTTATTTAGCAGTGACTCTGTGCCAGGGACACATGGTGTTTTAGATACAATAGCTCATTTCATTCCTGTAACAGATCTGGACATTATTTACACTTTACTGCTGAGTAAAGGAAAAGAAATTTAAATAATAATATCAGGAGCTACAACTAATATTTATAAAGCACTTACTATGTCCTAGCCATAGTGCTAAGTTCTTATAAATGTTATTTCATTTCATCCTCTCATCTGTTTCATGAAGTGCTGGTATCATCACCATCACCACCACCATCACCACCATCACCATCATCATCATCATCATCATCATCACCATCACCATCACCATCATCACCATCACCATCACCATCATCACCATCACCACCACCATCACCATCATCATCATCATCACCATCACCATCACCATCACCATCATCATCATCATCCTATATTTATGAATTAGAAAATTAGGCACAGAGAAGTTAAGTGACATCCCAAGGTCACATATATGATAACTGGCAGAGCAGGAATCAAAACGTTGTCTTCCTAACTCTGTTCTACCTATTGTATGCTGGGGTAACTGATCTACATGAACAAGTTATGTTTACTAAAGATAAATGTAAACTCTTATAAAAATGATTTAAAATTACCTGAATTATCTGAAGAAAGCTAACCGACATTCCTATGAAAATTGTTGAAAACTTTATTTTCAAATTTTAGACTTAACAATTGCAAAATACTATAGAATACCATTATGTTTCTCAACCACCTTTCCCTAATGTTAACATATAAAAATACAGCACAATGGTGAGAACCAGGAAATTTACATTGCTACAATACTAAATTAAAGATCTTACTCGAATTTCACCAGTTTATCCACTAATGTACTTTTTCTGTGCCAGGGTCCTATCTAAGATCTTGCCTTGCATTTAGTTGTTATCTCTCCTTAGTAGCCAGTCAGTAACAGCTCCTCAGTCTTTCCCTGTCTTTCATGTTCTTGACACTTTAGAAAAATATTGATCAGTTATTCTGTCGAATGCCTTTCAGTTTGGGTTTGTTTGATTTTTTCATGATTGGACTGGGCTATGTGTTTTGGCAAGAACAACGTAGAAATGATGTTGTGTCCTCCATGCATCATACCAGGGGTCACAAATGTCAATATGTCATCTTTGTTTTAACAACTACATTCTCAACCAGCTGACATGTAGCTTAGTCATTCACACACACGTGTGCACACACACACAATCTCATGATAGTTCCAATTAAGGAATTGTTGAGAACCACAAGCAAAAGTAGTATCAGCTTTACTTTTTCCAACAATGGCTGGACTAATGGAACAAGCACAGGCTATGAGCACCCCTGGTTTAAACTCGGGTTTACTTCTTACTCCTCACTGTTATCTCTATTAGATGATGCTGTATACCCACTACATGTTGACTGACAGAAATGGAGTCTAAATGTGTGTGTATCTGAATCCCAAAGGACAAGGCCAGCTTGACTCATGCTCCAAATACTCATTCAGTACCTAGTGTGTGCCAGGAGAGAGCTGATGGCCTGTCCTAGCTATGAGCCAGGCTTACAGGATGATGAGCACTAGGAGGATTTTCCTAGAATCCCACCACATAGGAAGAAATATATATATATATATGCCTTGATTTATAAATACACACACGACTTCATATATATAACTTGATTCATATATATGATGCAACAGAGAATATATCATCTATATCTGTATTTATATCTATATCTATAATCTACAGACTATACATTTAGATTGAAAGACATAGTCCCATGAAAGCAACAGGTGTTTATTTTCTAACATCTCATTCAGCATGTAGATACCTTCAGAACTGCAATCGCAGACAAAGCTTGCTGTGAACACTTTGAAGCCCCATCACTCTACTCGCACAGGCACTTATGGAGGCCATGGAGAGACTCCCTTTTTAGTTATTGATCTAATTTTTATAAGTTTCCTGGATTTCAACATTTTTTCTTTCATTTTTCTTGTTAAATTTATACTGTCTGAAAACAATAGCTTCATTTAATTTGAAATGTGTTCACTATATAATTCCATCACTGTGAGGGAAAAAAGTCCTTAATAATTAAAGTAGCAGAGGTGTATCCTGCTGGCACAGAAATGCTTTTGTAAAATGTTACTCATCGATATTTCTACAGAAAATGCCTATTCAACAATATGCTTTTATTATTTCAGTTATAGACACTTTCCTGATAAGCATGAATTTGAAACATAATAAATCAATGGAAGAAAAAGATATGTTCATCTTACAAATAAAACCCTACAGAAATGGGGAAAGTAGCTTAATAGACAAATTTTTTGATAGTTTAGTTTTGCAATTTTTGACAACGATTTTAAGTAACAATTTCCTTTCTGAGAATCTTTCTTTATAAATTTCTTATCAATAGTAAAAGAGTAATGAATGAAAGTTAGAAATGTATTAGGGAATTTTAAAAACATATTGATAATGTATATCTTAAGTAAAGATTTTAAATACCTCAACTAAAGAAATATTTGTTTTGATAAAAATTCTTTTTCTAGTGTTTATTAAATTCATATGACACTTAAAAATTACAATGTGTTAGAAACTAAAAAATATTAAGAAATCACAGTTAAACACTTATTGATTTAACGTCTCTTAAAATCAGGATTTGGCTATAAATTGGTATATTTTTGGAGGACAGTTTGATACAATGTATAGAAGTTTTCAAGTATATAAACAACACTACTCGCAAAATTTATCATAAGAACGTGGCTTTGTTCATCATATGAAAATGAGATAAATGCCACAGATAGGAACCGGTTAACAAATCTGAAGTCAAGTGGTCCTCAATTCCCTTACGGTCAACCTTGAAGAACCCTGACTTCCATGGAACCTCCTAACAATTATTCTAATGTGCTAAATGTGTGCTCTTGTTCATCTGAGAAATAAAGAAAATCAGAACAGAGATTCCAAAATGGCGGTGGAGTGAATGGAAGCTACACAGACAATCTCCCAGGACCAAACTGGAATTACAACTAAAATAAAGACAAATCGTCGGGAAAAAGCAACAGAAAAGCAGTTTGAGAGGACCATATAACCAGGGACATTGAATCGAGACTGGTAGGTCTGCGGAGGTACAAGAGGTGGGCTGAGAGCCCACGGACAGCAGCGGTCTTAGCTGTGAGCAGCACCCTCGGGGTTAAAGTCCCAAGCTAGCTTCAGAGCGCAGAGGGCCGGTACAGAGCACTAAATTAGCTACAGCCACTAACCTTGGGCTCTGGCAGAGGGAGGCCAGATTGGACTGGAACTGTGTGGGGACACTTGGGATCTGGAGGGCACTCAGAGTTTTTGCTGAGTTGAAGCCATGCAGGTTGGTGGCCATCTTGCTCCTTCCTGGAGCTCTGGGGAGAAGCAACAGCCCTTCCCTCAGAGATTCAACTCCACCCAGCTGGGCCAAAGAAATGCAAATTGAGGCTCAATAACAACCAGCATCTGCCCCACCCTCAGGAAACCCTCTTATGCTGAACACCTGAGGGAGGTTTTCATTCAACTGAGAACCCAAGGCTCTTCAAGTAACTGAGACTAATAGCCTCCAGGCAAAAAGCTAGAGAATAACGAAACCTTTCCTGGGCTTGCAAATCTACCCAGGAAAGTAAGACTTGACAGTGATGATTAATGTGGGTCTTCCCATGCTCATCCAAACCCAGTAGAGGGAGCCACAAACAGCAAAACACCAACACCCACAGGGAAAATTTGGAAGGCTCCAAAACCCACTGAGACAGCCAAAATGGTGAAACAAAGAAACAAATCCCAAATGAAAGAATAAGAGACCTCTACCGAAGATGAGATAAATGAAATGCAGTTAAGTAAGTTATCAGAGGTAGAGTTCAGAGCCATGATCTTGAGGAAGCTCAACAGCATGAGGAAAGATATCAACAACATTAGTAAAGATATAGAAACACTGTAAATCAACCAATTGGAAATTAAAAACCACCAAGAAGAAATGAAGAATGACATAGCAGAAATAAAGAATATATTGGAAGGACCAAACAGCAGAGTAGAGGAAGCTGAGGACTGGATCAGTGAATATGAAGACACGATAGAAAAAATCAACCAATCAGAAAACCAAAAGAAAAAAACAATGAAAAAACAGGAAGACAGCTTAAGAGAACTGTGGGACAACTGGAAACGTAATAATATTCACATCATAGGAGTCCCTGAAGAAGAAAATGAGCAAGGGTTAGAGAATATATTTGAAGAAATTGTGACAGAAAACTTCCCTAATATGGTGAAGGAAGAAGGCATTCAAGTGAAAGAAGCACAGAGAGCCCCAAGTAAGAAAAACCCAAACAGGCCCACACCAAGATACAAAGTGATTAAAATGCCAAAAATTAAAGACAAAGAGAGAATCTTAAAGGCAGCAAGGGATAAGCAACAGGTTACCTACAAAGAAACCCCCATAAAGCTATCAGCTGACTTCTAAACAGAAACACTACAGGCCAGAAGGGAATGGCATGAAGTAATCAAGGTCATGAAAAACAAGGATCTGAATCCAAGACTACTCTATCTAGCAAGGATATCATTCAAAATAGAAGGTCAAATAAAGAGCTTCCCAGACAAAAAAAGACTAAGGGAATACATTAGCACCAAACCAGCACTGCAAGAAATGTTAAAAGGACTGCTGTAATTAGTAGAAGAAATAGGAAGAAAACTATAACCACACTAAACAAAAATGGCAATAAAAAGGTACATATCAATAATCACCTTAAATATAAATGGATTGAATGTTTCGATAAAAAGACAGAGTAGCTGACTGGATTAGAAAGCATGACTCACATATATGTTGTTTACAAGAGACCCACCTCACAACAAAAGACTCACAGAGGTTGAAAGTGAAGGGATGGAAAATAATCTTCCAAGCAAACAGAAAGGAAAAAAAGCTGGGGTAGCAATACTCATATCTGATAAAATAGATTTCAAAATGAAGGCTATAACTAGAAACAAAGAAGGCCACTACATAATATTGAAAGGATCTATCCAACAGGACGATATAACCTTGGTAAACATATATGTACTCAATATAGGAGCACCAAAATATATTAAAAATCTTCTGGAGGACTTCAAAGGAGAAATCGACAGCAATACAATCATAGCAGGGGACTTCAACACCCTGCTGACATCACTGGATTGATCCTCTAGACAAAAAATTAACAAGGAAACAGAGACTCTAAATGACGCACTAGATCAAATGGATTTGTAGATATCTACACAGAATTACACCCCAAAACTGCAGAATTCACATTCTTCTCAAGTGCACACGGGAAATTTTCAAAGATAAACCACATGTTAGGACACAAACTAAATCTCTACAAGTTCCAGAAGATTGAAATCATATCAAGCATCTTCTCAGATCACAATGGCATGAAACTAGAAATCAATTGCAACGAGAACATGCAAACACATTTGAACACATGGAGGCTAAATAGCATGTTATTAAACAATGAATGGGTTCCCAAGGAGATCAATTAAAAATTTCCTGGAAACCAATGAAAATGAACATACAACAACACAAAAATCTATGGGATGCAGCAAAAGCAGTCCTGAGAGGGAAGTTCATAGCAATACAGGCCTACCTCAAGAAACAAAAAAAAATTTCTAATTGACTATCTAACCTCACAACTTAAAGAACTAGAAAGCAAACAAAAAGAAAACCCCAGAACAATTAGAAGGAAGAAAATATTAAAGATCAGAGCAGAAATAAATGACATAGAGGCCAAAAACACAATTCAAAGGATCAATGAAACAAAGAGCTGTTTTTTTGAAAAGATAAACAAGATTGATGGACCTTTAGCTAGACTCACCAAGAAACAAAGAGAGAGAACCCAAATACACAAAATCAGAAATGAAAAAGGAGAAGTAAAAACTGGCACCACAGAAATACAAAGGATGGTTAACAAATACTATGAACAATTATACGGCAACAAATTAGACAATCTAAGCAAAATGGACAAATTTCTAGAAACATACAGTCTCCCAAAACTGAACCGGGAAGAGAGAGAAAACTTGAACAGACCAATAACAACGAAGGAAATTGAAGATTTAATCAAGACTCTCCCAGCGAACAAAAGCCCAGGCCCAGACGGCTTCACAGGGGAGTTTTACCAAATATTCAAAGAAGAACTAACACCCATTCTCCTCAAACTATTCCAAAAAATTCAAGGAGGAAAATTTCCAAACTCGTTCTATGAAGCCAGCATAATTCTAATTCTAAAACCAGAAAAAGACACTACAAAGAAAGCAAACTACAGGTCAATATCCCTGATGAACATAAGATGCAAAATCCTTAACAAAATACTAGCAAATTGAATCCAGGAATGCATCAAAAAAATTATTCACCATGACCAAGTGGGATTCATCCCAGGGATGCAAGGCTGTTACAATATTCGCAAATCAATAAATGCGATACACCACATAAACAAAATGAAAGATAAAAAACACATGATCATATCAATAGATGCTGAAAAATCATTCGACAAAATCTAGCACCCATTTCTGATAAAAACACTCAGCAATGTGGGAGTAGAGGGACCATATCTCAAAATAATAAAGGCCATTTTTGAAAGAGCTACAGCCAACATCATACTCAATGGGCAAAAACTAAAAGCATTTCCCTTAAGAAAGGAACAAGACAGGGATGCCCACTTTTGCCACTCTTATTTAACATAGTACTGGAAGTCTTAGCCACAGCAATTAGATATGAAGAAAAAATAAAAGGGATCCAAATTGGAAAGGAGGAAGTGAAACTCTCATTATTCGCAGATGACATGATATTATACACAGAAAACCCTAAAGACTCCATCAAAAATCTACTAGACTTAGTAAATGAATTTGGCAAAGTAGCAGGATACAAAATTAATGTCAAGAAATCGATGGCATTCTTATACACCAATGATGAACTCACAGAAAGAGAAACTAAAAAAACAATCCCATTTACCATCGTGGCAAAAAAATTAAGATACCTAGGAATAAACTTAACCAAAGAAGTACAGGACCTATTTGTAGAAAACTACAGGACATTGAAAAAAGAAATAGAGGAAGATATAAAAAAGTGGAAGCACATACCTTATTCATGGATTGGAAGAATTAACCTCATTAAAATGTCCATACTATGCAAAGCAATCCCTATCAAAATCTCAACGACCTATTTCACAGAACTAGAACAAATACTTCGAAAGTTCATTTGGAACCAAAAACAACCCCGAATAGCCACAGCAATCTTGAAAAAGAAGGACAAAGTAGGTAGGATCACAATACCAGATATCAGGTTATACTACAAGGCTACTGTAATCAAAACAGCCTGGTACTGGCACAAGAACAGGCAGATAGAATGGAACAGAACAGAGAACCGGGAAATTAACCAAAGACATTATTATGCTCAATTAATATTTGACAAAGGTGGCAAGAGCATACAATGGAGTAAAGACAGCCTCTTTAAAAAACGGTGCTGGGAAAATTGGACAGTTACATGCAAAAAAATGAAACTAGACTATCAACTTACACCATACACAAGAATAAACTCAAAATGGATAAAAGACTTAAATGTGACTTGTGAATCCATAAAAATCCTAGAAGAAAATGTAGGTAAGAAAATTTCAGACATCATATGCAGCAGAATTTTCACTGATACATCACCTAAGGCAACAGAAACAAAGGAAAAAAATGAACACAAGGGACTACATCAAATTAAAAAGCAAAAGAAACAACTATCAAAATGGAAAGGGAACCCACTGTATGGGTGAGCATAATTGCCAATGATACATCAGATAAGGGGTTAATTTCCAAATATATATAGAGTAGAGTACTCATACAACTCAACAAAAGGAAGACAAAGAACCCAATTAAAAAATGGGCAGAGGACCTAAAGGGACACCTCTCCAAACAGGACATACAAATGGCCAAGAGACATATGAAGAAATGCTCAACATCACTAATTATCAGAGAGATGCAAATTAAAACAACAATGAGGTATCACCTCACACCTGTCAGAATGGCCGCCATCAACAAATCATCAAACAACAAGTGTTGGCGAGGGTGTGGAGAAAAGCAGACTCTAATACACTGCTGGTGGGAATGCAGACTGGTGCAGCCACTGTGGAAAACACTATGGTGTTACCTCAAAAAATTAAAAATTGAATTGCCATTTGACCCAGTGATACCACTTCTAGGAATATACCCTAGGAAGCCTGAAACACGAATCAGAAAGAATATATGTACCCCCATGTTCATAGCAGCACTATTTACAATAGCTAAGATCTGGAAACAGCCCAAGTGTCCATCAGTAGACGAATGGTTAAAAAAGCTGTGGTACATGTACACAATGGAGTACTATGCAGCTGTAAGAAGGAAAGATTTCTTATCCTTTGAGACGACATGGAGGGACCTGGAGAGTATTATCCTAAGTGAAACAAGCCAAGCAGAGAAAGACAAAAATCACATGATCTCACTTACTTGTGGAATATAATGAACATAACAGTCTGAGGAACAGGGTAGACCCAAAGACGTGGAAGTAGGGTATAGACTGACAATCCTCAGAAGAGCGGGTGGGGGAGGAGGGAAGAGATAAACCACAGAACTTATATGCATGTTTGCATAACCAATGGACATGGACAACAGAGCTGGGGACGGAGGGGGGTAGCATGGGGAGGAGGGTGTCAATGGGGGAAAAAGGAGAAACATTTGTAACAAAAATAAATTAAAAAAAAAAAAAGAATATCAGAGCAAACAACAGCAGAAACATTTATCTCAAAACCCCTCCCACCCAAGGGAATGTGGCTCTCCCTGCCTGGCCAGTGCTCCTGGTCACTGCGGCTATGGCGCGGTCCTGCCCTCCTTGGTATCTGGGGCCTGGGAAATGGGTTACTTTCACTGAAGCTCTGTTCACAGTCCCAGCAGAGGGGATTTCTGGTTGCAGGGAGGAGGGAGCCAACAGATCCCAGCCTGGGCTTCCCCTCCAGGGAGAAGGTCTGCACCTTGACCTTCACTTTGGTGAGATTTTATTTGAAGATATTTTCTGAAGCCCAGAAAGAAAATACAAGTTTGAAAACCACTGTAGTAATGTTCGATATTCTCTAACCACTGAGCAAAACCGGCCAGGGCTCCACCTTGTATTGTGAAGAGGGAAAATCTGCCAAGAAATACTTCCCATCATTAGGTACAGAGATGGATGGATAGAGAGATAGAAAGATAGAGAGATCTCTGACCCTTGTGTGAACAGAGATAAAAAATCTATGTGAAATGGTAAGTACTGAAATGTTAATAGTGTTCATCTCAGGGTAGTATAAATTCAGCTGATTTTTAATTTATTCTTTAAGGGTTTCTCTATTATTTGATTTTTTTTTTTACAGTGAGAAAGTATTATTTTCATAAACAGGAAAACGAGCTCTTTTCCTTTGGTGAAAAATGCAATTATTAGCCATTAGTATATAAATTAGTCCCCCCCGCTGGGTTCAAGAAATCCACCTAAAGTCACATTGTTAATTTGTAGCAAAATTTTATTTGGACTCAAGTTCTTTGGCTCCTAGCCCTGTGCCCTCTCCATTTTTCCATGCTACATTTCAAAATGAACCATGAGGTATAGTCCCTGTCTTGAAAGAGCTAATGACTAAGAAGAGGAGACAAGAAATATAGGTAGGAAGCAATGATCAAACATTACAGTTGCTATCTACTTAAGTAATGCTGCAAATCCTCTTGGAAGGGTTGAGGGGCACATATAAATCTCAAATAAAAGAGAATGAAGTATAACATGATACCACACATATCACAAATCCCTATGAATTCAGAAGAGTAGAAGATAAGATTTAGAAGTACCAGGGAAGACTTCATAGGTAAAAGATGGGTATGCTTTGAAAAAGCTAAGGTCAGGGAGAACGTTTCCACAGGACATATCCAGACAGCATAACCAATGATCACCAGTGGAGGTAAGATGACGTTGTCTGTGCTGGGAGTCAAGGGATGAGGCTGGTGGAGTGGGGCCAGGTCACGAAAGCCTTCAACAGCCAGGTAAGAGTGCTTTAGATTTTACGTGGAAAACAATGGGAGCCATGGACACCTTTCATCAGCTGCCATGTGCCAGAATCCACTGAGCTGGAATGCATCTCCCAGCAGTGTGAACCGGCAGCGGGACAGTGGCGTCCAAGAGGCCAGGTACGGAGCTGTGGAGGTGATGACGTGCCACAGAAATGGACAAAGGATGAGGATGAGGAGTGGAAGCAAAATGTTGAGTCACACAGATCCCAAGGTTTGAATGAATGTCTCTGAAAATAATGAGCTCCTGACAGAGGCGGGTGCTTTAGTGACAGTCACTATCTCAGAAGGGACAGCAAAGAACAAGGAAAACATTAAGTGCTCGTGTTCATTAAAAGTATACCATGACTAGCTTTGAGACCCTATACTTTGAGGTACTTTGAATATTGTAACTAGATTTGAGTACGGAGGCCACAGAGCCAGGTTCAAACTTTCAATGTGCAAGATAGTGGGGTCTGTGCTGAAGCATATACCACGCTCCTCCTCTCCGTGCAGCTATTATAACACAGGGCTAGGCTGGGCATACTGATGAGAGGGAAGCAACAGTTTAAAAAACAAGCAAATATCCTCAAAATATGAACCCGAGATCAATCACACTGTTTTGCATGTTGGAATAGGATCTTATACAGTTTATTTAACTTTTTTTTATTTTTTTATATTTTATTTTTTTTATTAATTTATTTTTGTTACAGAAGTTTCTCCTTTCCCCCCATTGTCACCCTCCTCCCCCTCCCTCCCTGCCCCGTCCCCAGTTTTGTTGTCCATGTCCATTGGTTATGAGTACATGCGTACAAGTTCTGTGGTTCATCGCTCCCCTCCCCCACCCCCTCTTCTGGCAATTGTCAGTCTGTACCCTACTTCCACATCTCTGGGACTACCCTGTTCCTCAGACTGTTATGTTTATTATATTCCAGAAATAAGTGAGATCATATGATATTTGTCTTTCTCTGCTTGGCTGGTTTCACTTAGGATAATAGTTTCCAGGTCCTCCCATGTCGTCACAAAGGATAAGAGATCTTTCTTTCTTACAGCTGCATAGTACTCCATTGTGTATATGTACCACAGCTTTTTTATCCATTTGGCTACTGATGGACACTTGGGCTGTTTCCAGATCTTAGCTATTGTAAATAGCGCTGCTATGAACATGGGGTGCCAAGAGACATATGAAGAAATGCTCAACATCACTAATCATCAGAGAGATGCCAATTAAAACAACAATGAGGTATCACCTCACACCTGTCAGAATAGCCGCCATCAACAAAGCATCAAACAACAAGTGCTGGCGAGGGTGTGGAGAAAAGGGGACTCTAGTACACTGCTGGTGGGAATGCAGACTGGTGCAGCCACTGTGGAAAACACTATGGTGTTACCTCAAAAAATTAAAAATTGAATTGCCATTTGACCCAGTGATCCCACTCCTAGGAATATACCCTAAGAAGCCTGAAACACCAATCAGAAAGTTTATTTAACTTTTAAATGTTTTCTTTTGATTTATTTGTAAGAGAGAGAGGAGAGACTATAAAGGCAGAGGATGGACTAAAATTCAAGGCGTTGTGTCTTCCCTGTATTTGCTTAGGTATTGTATATTTTGTTTGAAGTGGTTTTAAAGAAATGATTCATTATCTTCATCCAGCCTGCCCCATCAGGTACCCCTCCATTGGGTCAGAGTGGCCGCTGTAGCTGGGACCCCACTGCCTCTGAACCTTTAAATAGACAGTGCTTTGAATTTCATCTTGGAGATCAGGTGACATCCAAATCCACTTAGCGGTTCACCGGTATGGTTTTTGATGTCATCAGAGACCTTGATGAAATTACAATCCTATTAGTCACGATGGGGGAAGACAGAGACCTTAGGGGGCTAATGTTCCATTCATAACAAGAAAGAGACGTTTAGCATTTGTAAAGGGCATTGAGTTCTGATAGTTCCCTAAAGAACAAGGCTCAAGTGAAGAAATATGACCAGAAAAGGTTTGGGAAAGAAATGATAGAAAAGGCAAGATTACATTTATCTAAACAGCTTAATTCTGTATACTTTTTACAACTTCGCTTGAATAAAAAAATGTTGTATTCATGTCAATGTGGGTAGGAGGGAGGGTGGCGCAGGGAAGGAAGGACGCCTCCAACCACACAGAGATTCTGTTACTGAGAAAACTGGGAAATCACACGCAGCCCTTTATTGATGCCAAGGAGGTGCCTCTAATTATAAAGGGTAAATGGAGGGTACATGGAAAGGGCTTTTCATCTGGGTGATGAATTGCCAGGTTCCATTATACTTAATGAGTCTCATCAATGCATAGCTAGACTCAAGAAAATAGTAGGACCCCTTTCAGAGCCTAGTATAAACAAATTGGAAGAATTAATAATAAAAATCCTGTTAATGTGTATGCAATATAATGAAGTCAATTTAAAAAGTTTTCTAATATATTTTTAGCATTAAAAAAATGCCTGATCATCAAAATGGATTCATTCTTTAGTTTTGTTCTTATTCTTTTTTTTTTTTTTTTAACTCAAGTATGTCCTATGTAAGACTTAAAGGATTACATTTCTTTTGGTTAACTCTTCTCCAGAGAGAGCCCTGCTTAGAAGTTATAGGATATGACAAAGAGTATTACAGGCCCTAGAATGTTTAAGATGCTTATTGACCTGAAAGTAACAAGTGAGATTCATTGAAGTGGATTCGCCAAGTCTTATAATAGCCTCCTAACCCAATGGAGACTACAGGAAGACAGGGATTCTCAGTTGCCACACTGGTAAGGCATCAATCTTTTGCTTCTCAATGTAGTCTCAGGTAGAAAACAAGAAGCAGGATCTGAAAACCTCTACGTGTGGTTTAAAATAGAAGGGGCTGTCGCTAGTCAGCCAAGACCTCTGGGCCTGCACAAGAGAAAATCTGCTGGTTTTGCATAAACAAATGTATGTGCAATATACCATCAGTCATGGGTTAGAAATCAGACTCTCACTCCTTGCCATTAGGATTCTTTTAAACCATCATTTAAAAAAGAACTTCAATACTCAAGCGTATAATCAAAGCATGTGGGAGATGAAAAAAAGTAGCCCTTGTTTTGTAGTTAAATCCCTAGGCGAGAAAGCACAATCAGACATCTGTGCTCAGTTAGATCTCCATGAAAACGAATGCCATGTGCTCCTTAATGCAACGTGAAATAACATAACTCATGGTTTTCGAATGGCACTGAGGGGCATGGAGAGTGCCTGCAATGGTGTCTGCTTCAGAAGTTACACACAAGCCTGTGGATAATATTTGGAGATAATACGCACAGTGTCTGGCACACAGTAAGCACTCAATAAATATTTCTTCGGATTTGAATGGAAGAGTGAGTTCTTTTATATACAATCTGCTACATAACGTTTGTACATCCTCTATGTTACTATAAAAATAATATATGTTCTCATGCACATCTGCTTCAACCTCTGAATCAATAAAGACTGAGAGCCAATCTCTCCTCAAACATTTACCCCTCCACCCCCAGCTGCTCTCTTCTGGTTCTGCCTCCAGATCTGAGTATTCCTTTATTGGGCTTTCTCCTCCTATCACTTGCTGTCCCAATCCTGTTCATTTTCTTTTACATTTTCTCACAAATTCATTGAGTTTTGGGGCTTCAACAAATGCTTCTATGCAACCCTGCCCTAAAATATTTACAAACATTTTTATACTCGATTTTGTAAGGGATGAAGAGTGGAATTAATCTGAGGTCTCTCCTCACTGTTTACAATATAGCTGGGTAAGAAATAAATGCAGACATTCAAGGTTAAATGATGATTTTAAGGCGAAATCAGTGAGCAGACCCAGAAGAACCATAATCAGAGAGGACAGAGAACTGTGTTGGTGCTAGCAATGGAGATGAGAGTTGAGTTGGACCTTGAAGGATGAGTATGATTCACATATGGACGACCCGAGGAAAGGAGGTCCAGGAGGGTCAACTATTATGAGTAAGGATGGTGGGAATGAGAAAGTACATGGCTGGCTGGAGTCAGGGAGGAGACTGCTGTGTCTGCCACAAGTGTTTCATTATAGGAATAATGGGGCATATGATGGGAAAGCAGGTGGACCTACTCGGGAGACCTTCAAATGCCAGATGTTATCCCTAAGGAAAAAATAACTATGTGGGATTTTAAGCATGGAAGAGACTTAATAAAATGGTCTTCTCCCTATTTCCTCCTGACTTATAGGCTACTTTCTCAATATCTCATCACAGCATTTGTTCCCAAACCCATGTTTCTTTTCCCCGTGTTCAGAAGCTCAGCCATTTCTATCAGTGGCAACAATATTCTTCTTGGATTCATAAGTTGGAAGTATCTTTGATGTTGGTCTCCAACTTCAATACCAGTTGAAGATTAGCTGACCAAAGTCACTTTGGGAATGCTTTACCTAGTACATGTTCCTAGACCTATTCTAGACCAACTAAATCAGGACACATTTTGGGGCCAGGTTTCTACCTTTTTATATGAAGAATATAATTTTTGACCCTGTTACTCCTCTTCCTTCCAAATATCCTTCACCTTCCTATTTCCCTTTAAGCCCACTGCCATCACTGTAGCTCAGACTTCCTCACCCTCGGGTAGTTAGTGCCACAGGCAATTTCTGGGTTGCATCTTTCCCTCCAATACCAGCATCTTCTTTTAGCACTTACTTGGATGCTGGGAACTAACATAATTGTAGTTCAGATCAGTGGTACCCAGATGTCTCGGTGGTGGTAATTCTGATGATGCAAACATTTCCCCAATAGGGTGGGAAGGGAGTTGAAGAAACCTTTTGGGGAGCTCAAATCAGGCTCCATCGACTCAGCCACACTATGTGGATCCAGGCCAGTCTACAAGTCCTTGGAAGCCAACCTTGGCCCCTCAGACAAGCCACTGTGCAAGCAACTACTCAATGAAAATACCTCCTGAGACAGTCCTCTTTGCAGTCACTTTCAGAGCCTGGTTTCCAGGATGATATAAGTTCACAAGTGAGTAGCAGCTATGTTATGATTTCAGAAGTACCCTCCTTGCCCAGCCGCTGTGGCTCAGGGGACCAAGAAGCCACTGGTTCGATTCCTGGTCAGGGCACATGCTTGGTTTGTGGGCTTGATCCCCAGTATGGGGCATGCAGGAGGCAGCCAATTGATGTTTCTCTCTCATCAGTGTTTCTGTCTCTCTCTCCCTCTCCCTTCCTCTCCATCTAAAAAAATCAATAAAAATACATTTAAAACAACAACAACAACAAAAAACAAAAGTACCCTCCTCACTCAGCCCAATGCACTACACCCCATGGGCATCTAAAATGTCTCTACCATGATTGGCTTCAGCTCAAAACTCCAAAATAGACTATTTATTCAACTAAGTTAAGATTTGCTGCCTTAAAAATGTTACATTTCCCAGAATTCTTTTAAGACTTATCTGTTATTTATAATACTGTATAAGTTAAAAGGAAAGTTTCTGCAATCAGATTCTCTTGGGTTCCAGTCCTAGTTCTTCCGCTTAACTCATGTGAGCTAGGTCCTGTTATGTAACCTTTTCAAGTCTTGATTTCCCCATCTATAAAATGGGGTTGATGAAATACTTCCTGGGATATAGGGTTGTTGAGATGATTTAATGCACATATTTGTCAAAAGGCCTGGCACACGATACTCACTAATATTAGATATTATTAGCATTCCATTTGTTTTTATGCTTATATATTAAAGTCATGAAAAAAATTCAGAAAGGAACTACAGGTGCAGGACACCAGAGGCAGAGGCACTATCAAGAGTCAAATGATGTACAGAAAAGATAGGGGGAGAGTGAATGGACCCCAGACCTGGCCTGGGCCACAATTTGGGGCAGGACTGGCCCTGCCTTGAGCAGAGACCTATGTGACCAGATTAGCTTTCTAAACAAAACAAGACTTTATCTAATAAAGATGAATGCAGACAGCCTGAGAGGACACAGATGACAAAGTGAGGATCCCTTCAGACTGCACCTGGACTTCACAGGAAATTTCTTCATCTCCTTGGAAGAAACATGTTTTTAATTAAAAAAAATTTTTTAATTAAAAAAAACTATTTTAGGAGTGACAAAATATAGTTGTATATTTAGCAATACCATCAACACTCTCTTATGGTAGGGATTAAGTCATATGGAGGACCACATAGATGACCACACACACACACACACACACACATACCCCTGAGAGCACCAGCACAAGGGGAGAGGCACAATACTAGATTCAAAGGCTACATAGAAAATGATTGTATTTACTTTGTAAAAAAAATAAACAACTAAAAGAAGCACTTTCACGATTAAATAGCTTTCTCCTTTTCAAACATAACAATCAGCCTCTAAAAAATAAGAGGTAAATAGTGAAATGTAACAGTAAAAGGTAATTACCCAAACATTTTTGTTTCCAGACAACAAAACTCAAACTTACGAACAGAAATTTTCTCGTATTTCCACTCTATGTCTCTCTTCTTCCTCCCCAAAACACCATGGACGCACACAGCCTATTCCTCCTCACCTCATACAGATCTCGGTGAAGAGCAAATGCGGTGCCACCAGGAAAAGCAAAATGAGAGATTTGTTATAAAGGAAAGTGCTGGACAGGACAAATTACTGGCGTAAACAAATTACTACAACTCACTCCACCTTAGTTTCCTACATGAAAGTGAAAATTCACTTCTTCCCGGAAGCAGCCTGAGGTGACCTCTGAAACGGTTCACTATTCACTTGACCCAGAAAACGCCACAAAAATCATACAGACCAAGAGGTTGAAATCTTCATGTTCACTTTAAGAACACTCATGACACTGCCCAAGCCAATGAGGTTATGCATGTCCACAAAGCCTCCAAGGCCTGAAGGATGTCCCTTTACAGGAGCAGTGTGTGCCATTCTGTCATTGCAGTGGTGGAGTTGGTAGGTGTGCCCAGGCCAAACAGCAAGGCAGGACGCAGGATCGGTGGCCCCAAACGAGCACTGAATTTTTGCTGCACAAGCTTAAAAATGCAGAGAGTAATGCTGTGCTTAAGGGTTCAGATGTAGATTCTCTGGCCATTGAGCACATCCAGGTGGACAAAGCTCCCAAGTCGCAGTGTGGAACTTACACAGCTCATGGATGGAAGAACCCACACACGAGCTCCCCCTGCCACGTTGAGATGACCTCCCTGGAGAAGAGCAGACTGGTCCTAAACCAGAACAGGAAGTTGTACAGAAGAAAAGCTATCCCAGAAGAAACTGAAGAAACAAAATTTATGTCCCGGGAGTAAATTCAGCATAAAATAAATACTAATAAAAGTAAAAGCAGAATGCTGTTGTCTTTATTAGTAAATATATTTCAAGCATCCTTACAGGATAGATCAAATGAGTTTTCTTCTGATTGGAATTAAAAACATAGATTATTCTGTTACAAAGAAGAAAGGAAGCAAAAGCTCAGGGATCCCTGGGCAGGGCCAGTGCCCAGTATTTCTTTGGGTTTATCATCCCTACAAAGAATTACGGATGTCACACAGGGTGAATAATCCACATGGACATAAATGGCCGGCCTCTCGGATCTCACAAGGTCTGGCTTGTGCAAGAGGCTTAAAAGATCTCTGAACATCCTCCTCCACCCATCTCACCATTCAGAAGCCCCGGCAGGGTGTGGGGGTGATTTAGAGCCTTTGTTAGCATCTAGGGCAGTACCAACTCCTCAGCAGTGTTGGCTGAACTTCTTCCCTTTTCTTTCAGAAACCTCAGTCTTCCCTTCCCCACACCTCTCCTTTAAAAAACTCACTGAGCAGCATCTATGGGATTCTGACCAAGGATCTGGAATAAAGACAATTTGTCTTTGAGGCAGGTTTTGCTCCTTCTCTGCATCTTGTGAGAGGTTACGGAAGAAGATTCCCTGGTGGTCATCCCTGTTTACTTCCTTTCTCAAGAAAAGGGAATATTCCTCCTAGACTTCAACCTTAATATCCACTCTTCCCTTCAGTACTGAGGACTGTCTTAGGGCATAACCTAACCCAGGCTGATGGATTACCTGGGATACCCTATCCAGTTGGGCACACTATTGCTAGGAAGGACCCTCCAGGATGACAGCCCACTCTTCTCCTTAGATCTAGGGAGGACAAGTCTCTTCTGCTTGGATCCAGCTATGTTGCCACATCTCCTTAAGGAAGGAATTTTCTTCTTAACAATATACCTGTGCATCCATCTGATGATTTGTACATGCATCTGAAGTCAGTCCTACAATTCGCGCACCAACCCATCTTTTGTAGGCGCCTTCTACCTGCATCAATTCTCCTTATTAGCTTTTCCACGCTTCCGAACCTTTCTTAACTAAGCATACTCTAGTTGCCTTCCAATGGTTGAGACTTTCTTCTTTTTTTCTTCTTTTATATCCCTTCTCCTTCCAACACCACCCATCTCCATCCAATCTCCAGCTAACATCAAGTTGCGGCAATTCAATCACTAAACAAGCATGGAAACTACTTTTCTCTGTGCTGTTGGTCTTTCGGAAAAGAAGCATCTCCAAAGTACTTTACAATAAGAGCCACAGAACTGGAGAAGTAATCAGCCTCAGGAAAACACTCATAGACTTCTTAACTCAGGCCAAATTAACTACATTTCCCCTGCTCAGAAATACTCAGAGGGTTCCTGGAACTCTATTATAAAGGATACACCCCAAAGCCATGGGCACTCCAACCACTGGAGTTCAAACTCTCCTAAGTGGGAAAGCCCCGAATTCATAAATTCAGTCACTCTCTAGCCCTACACCCTTCTTTTTTTAGGATTAAAGAATACATTTTTTAATTTTATTTTTCTATTCTAATTTACATTCAATATTATTCTGTATTAGTTTCAGATGAACAGCAAAGCAGTTAGAAAACCATGTACTTTATAGTGTTCCCCTGCTGCTTCAAGCACCCACCTGGCCCTATACCTGTTTATCTCAATATTATTGCCTATATTCCCTATGCTGTAATCTACATCTTTGTAGCTATTCTGCATCTACTGATTTGTACATCTTAATCACTTCACCATTTTCACCCAGCCTCTCAACTCCCTTCCCCTCCAACAGCTGTCAGTCTGTTCTCTGTATCTATGAGTGTGTTTCTATTTTGTTTGTTTGTTTTGTTCATTAGATTCCACACATAAGTAAAATCATATGGTTTTGTCTTTCTCTGACTGGCTTATTTCACTTACCTATGACCTTCTTAAAATTAGGGGGCATGGGGTTGTACTGCCAGAGTCCTTCAGAAGGTAAAGAGTAGAGTTTATCTGGCAATGGGCAAATCCCTAAAAGGAACCCTGTTCCAATTTCCACTATCATTTGAAGTGGTAGATACTCATTGAAAAACATACTGCTCCCATAATCTTATGCTGTCTTTGACATTTTAGATCTTACCCACCATAATTTTTCATGTTCCAACATGATACTGTATTGGTCTTCTTCTAGGGTATTAGTAACATTGTAAGGAGACAAAGGTAGGCCAGGGGTGGCCAGAACTGTGAAATGAACCAAATGAAATTATTCTAGCATATGTTTAAATGTCTGAAAATGAAATAGATAATCACCTGAAAGCCAGTATTTTAAAGAGTGGGCACATAAATGAATAAAGGAAGTTTAAAAAGGGAAATGGGTCTAATGTCTGAAAGACTAACACACACAGGAAAGACCGTGCTTCTGAACGTGGCCCATTAAGACCCAGTAAGGGTAGCTGGCTCCCCAAGACCAAAGACCTGGCTAGGCATTCAGGGAAGTGGGGTGACACCACCAAGAAGGGCTGGGCAATAATCTCAGGCACAGGCACAACAGAGATGAGGAGAGGGGTCAGAGCTCTGTTCTCAGTAGAAGTCTGGCACATACTATCAATAAAGACCCAATAAGCATTGATAAGTGAACGGATGAGTGAACGAATGTACAAAGTGGTAGGTATCAGACATGATGAATTATCTTCAATACAGGACAGCTGATATCTCAAATCAAGCACATAAACTTAAACCTAACAAAAATAAGTTACTTATAAAGGCAATGGTATTAGAAATTGGAAGCAAAATTCCAATAAGTGGTAACTGACATCTGAAACTCAACCACGGGAGATGTGGTATCACCACTCACCCATTTCACACCAACCAGGAATCGGGCATTATCCTCAACTCCCCTTTCTCCCCCATTTGCCAGAGTACTATGCCACCAAGTTCTCTTGCATCTATATTCTAAGTACACTTGAAATATATCCCCTTCTTTCCATCCTCACAGCCACTATCATTAAAGTTCTCTCTTAATCAAGACTCACCTAGACCCTTACAAAGACTTAACCAGTTTGCCTGTCTCATCCCCCCGTTCACGTACACTGCAGTCTCCTACTTAAAACCTCCTCGTGGCTTTGCACTGTCCACAGAATCAAGTCCACAGCATTAGGCCTTACATATCTCCCCAGTCTCACCTCCTGTCATTTCCCATCTTGATCACGTTGAGGCTGCACACATAAAGGCAGAAGAGCACAAGCGTTAAGAGCTGGTCTGCAGCAGCATGAGATGTAGCTGGGGACGCCCGTGTGAAGCACAGGCAAGGTGGCCACTGGCATGCCCCACTCCTGGAGAAATCTCGACTCCCTTTGGGACAAGCACACACACACCTCTGCAGAAAGACCTGAAATCCGTTCTGGGGACTGCTTTCATCTAATAGTGTGGGCGGAAATGCTGCGATATCAGACATAATAGTTAGGAGTTTCCTGAATAAAAAGTGTCAGAGAAATCTAACAAATAATTTTGAAAAAGTCCTACAGGTGAGGGCCTTGTCCTGTTTTTCTGAGCCATCAAAATACCCTGGGCTCTCTCATTCAAATGGCCTTCCACTGGACACCCACATGTCTCTATTAACCCTTATTTTAGCTTAACGCTGCCAAAATAATACATAATATATAATAAAATAGAAAATCTGCCACAAAACCCAACATCATTATGAATTCCAAAGCCAAATATAAACTATTCGGATTAGCTAATGTTTCAAATTATTAAGCGCATCAGTGGATTCCGAAAAGCATACACGCTGAAATAAGTACAGTAAAAATGTTGCAACACCCTCATTAAGTTACTGGTGAATGTTGCTGCCAAGAATTTTGCCACCAACTATACTATTTAAAATTCACTACGTGAGTAAAAAGGAATAAATTATTCCCATTACCATCCCTCACCTGGGTCAAAACTGGGAGACAAGCAAGGAGAAAACACGCCACAGAAAGCATTCACATAAAGAGCTCTGAGGTAGAGCAAAGAGAAGTTAGAACATGGGTTTAAGTAGCAGCTTTGATTTCTCCCTGGCTAGGCACTTAGTGCCCCGTGATGTACGTGGGAATAAAGCATAGACCACCCACCCTGTGCAAAGCAGGGGAGGCGTACAGGAAAGGCGGCCGACCTGGTGATCGAAGGAGCACGTGAGCTGGCAGACAGAGGCAGGGCGCTGGGAAGAGGGACGGGAGAGCTGGACCGGGGTGGGGATGGAGCCAGTCCAGGTGTGGACCTCAAGCTGGCCTTGGTGTCATGAAGCAAGTGAAAGCTGTGACTGGGAAAAGAGCAGGACAACCAGCCAGGGCCAGGGGCTGCTTTCACAGCCGCCCGAACATCAGCAATCACAGGGAGACCAAGCATGGACAAAACAGGACTTCCCACAGCGTGTGTGGAGCACTGGGTTTATGGAATGACTGCAGGCAATTCACAGGAAAACATACCTTTCCCTTAACAGCCATGTAGTTATTTTTGTATATATTAAAAGAAAAGAAAACTAACCTATTATAATTGGTTTATAATAAAACTAACCTCATGATTTTAAGAATATTATTGCTTATGGTTATGCTCAAAAATTAATATGAAGAAAAAAATATGAGTAAAGAAAATTGTAGCACATGTCTTACTAGGACATGGCAAATTGTGAAGGTTACCCCCAAATGGCAAAAGTTTGGAAAAATCTGTACTTAACCAAAGAGATAACAGAAGGCATGTCAGTGGATTGAAAAACTCTAGTGCTAACATTAAAATGATATTCTCAGATTTTTTTTCCTGCTGTTTAGAGCAATCATAAATATAAAACAACCTGAATTTTTATGCAAACTCTCAAATTTTCATAGAATAACCAGTTTGGAGAATCTGAATCCAACTTCTTAGCTCCTATCTGCCAATTTTCCATCCAATTGCCTGAAGTCCCCTTGGACGGGATGACTTCCCTCCAGAGCATGCAAATCACAGGCACCAAGTATGGGACTTAAGAGAGGCAGGTATTATTAACCTGTCTGACCTTCCTTCCCAGGCCTGTGGTCCCAGCGCAGGGCGCAGTCCACGGGCAGGAGAGATTACCAGAGGGAAAGCAGCCTCCTAGGAAATCAATTGAAAAGAATCACCCTCCTTCCATTCCTTCTCATCCCCATTAGAGCACCCTAATTGCAGAGAGGCTAAGTTCACTGAGTGCTGCTCAACTGTTGTACGAAGATTATCAAATATTTAATTTAAAGCCTATATAGTCTTCTCGTTTCCTGATAAAAGTTTGTAAGGGTATTTTTCCAGAAGCCCAAATTGCAATGATTGTGGAGTGGTGATTTGTTAAGGAGCTTATCCTACCAATGCGGATGTGAGCAATTGGTTTCTAATTATTTCAATAAATGAGCTTTATAAGAAATCCTGATAATAAAGTAATTTATGCCACAGAAAAATAAATCCTGGTGCTCTCAATACCCAGATAATGGAACCATGCTATTAAGAGCTGCTTCGTCAATAATGGTAGTCTTTGTATAATGATAAAGCTCTATTTACATAACACACCAATGGTGCTGAATGCAAAAGAGGGTTTACATATAACATTAGTTGAATTTGCAGCATGAACTCATTATTCCACTTTTGCATTGGTCAAACACACACACACACACACACACACACACACACACACACACACACAACAACATTATTTCACACTTCATTGCCCTAACAAATAAGTTAATAAAGCTCACCATTTTTCCTATAAATCCCAATGCGCATATGTATCTCTCTCAGTTCGAAATAATAACAGCTTCCTAGTCCTGCCTTTGCATGTCCTTTGAAGCAGTCGTGAAGACAGAACTATTTTCTGGACTGCCCCACCTTGCATCTGACCTCCAGATGTATTTTACCAAACGGGATTTTGGCCAAAGCTAGAGAAGAAATCTCAGGGCTAGTGATGGTTTCATCCTTTCATGTCAAATGAAGAGAGGAAAGTTACTAAGAGTTTCTTGTTCTCTTTTAAAACCTACAAAATACCAAGTCTCATCTTTCTAGTGTAAAATTGCAGTCTACACCCCAGGCCCTTTACCTTAATGTGCATTGTCAGCTGGATGTGGGCAGTGCCCATGGCCTTCTCATTTATTCCCCGTTGTATCCCTAGTATCTGGTACAGAAAGATGCTCAATGCCTGGGGCATAGTAGGTGCTCAACAAACACTTAGTAACTAGATGAATAAGCATTATTAATATCACAACCCAGATCTGAGAAAACCAACCACTGTGATGTCAGGATACTTCAAAGTGCAGTAAAATGTATTTATTCACCAGGGATCTCATACCCATCCCTATATAAGATATTTTGTGAAATGTAAAAGAATAAAAATTGGGATTTAGAGTCAGATGAAGAGAACCAGTCCAGCAAACACTGGCAAACAAAAAAAGGTAGATATTTATTTGGAAAGATGTTTAAAATATTATTTTAAGTGTCAAAAAGCAAACTGCAGAAATATGAGAGAAACTCTTTACTTTTGGCCCCTTTGAATCTCATCCTGTGGGACCTAAAATATACTTCTCCCTTTTAGAAAGCAAAAAAGATTTTCATTGTTTTTTTTCCCCTCTAAATTATTTATTTGCTGTTGTGTATGAATACACAGAAAATATTTATACAAGCACAGGAAAAAGTCCAAATGGTCACACCAAACTGTTCAAACTGTTAAATGATGCTAGTAAATCTGTGGGGTAGGTTTGGGAGAGGAGAGGATTTCACTTTTATTTTATGCATTTCTGCATTGTCTGAGTGCCTAACTGTGAGCAAGTATCATTTCTGCAGTTAAACAAAACAATTAAAATTGAAAAAAGAAAGTTACAATTAAGTAACTACATTTTGTGGTATATACTGAGTGTTCTAGAAGCTCAATAAAACTTTAATAGTCTGGTATGCAATTAACCAGAGACCTCAATAACTAGTATTCCCGCATTCTACTCTCAGGGGGAAAAAAAGAAAATCATATAAAAATAAATGTACGCAGAGAATTTAGGAAGCAGTATTATTTGTCAAAAGTAAGCAGTTTGAGGGTGTGGCTAACTACCAAACATTCAGCTCTTCTTATTGATTACACTCATATTTGTGTACAATTATGTGCTGTTTGGACATCTGCTATTCTATGTGTGGTCCCAGACAAGTAGTTTGTCAGAATCTCAGGACCTACCTAGACCTACTAAATCACAATGTATGGGACTAGAACCTCAGACTCTGGATTTTAACAAAGTCCCCAGCTGATAGGATTACACATTGAAGTTCAGAAGCACCAGTTTCGATGACTAGTCATGAGTTCCTGTGTGATTCTCAACCTACACAGACAGATTTATTCCAATTACATTGTTCTTTTAAAAATAGAAAAGTAGACATTTTATATTTTCTGCAGGAAGTGCGAAAGAGTGTTAAGCAGTAAACAAAATGAACTAAACATGCAGTCATCTTTCTCCTATAACCCCACCAAATTGTTAGAAATGACATTAGAACTCAACACAATAAAAGATAGTGGAAAATTTCAGCTCCAGAACAAGTTTGGGAAGGTATAATCCTGCAATTACTCGTTTTAACCTCCAGATAGTGCTCACACATGGCAGGGCAAACACAGGTACCAGACCTCGGACCTGGAATACAAGGCATGCACTTGCGATGCTACCACTCCACATCCTGTTCCAACGAGGAACATCACCAGTTGCTTCCACCTTTCTCCTCCCAACCAGGACGCAGCACCAGAATCCATCTCCACACAGCACCACAGGCAGCCATGGCCCATGGGTCAAGGTCAGCATTTGAATAGAAACCTTTCTCCATCTCTACCTAAAAATTGCTAAAAGTGATAAATAACCTGATTAATAGATAAAGAAAAAATAGACGATAAATTTAAAAATGGGTATTTTAAGCCCTGTTTGGTGAGCAAACCAAATGTAAGTGATTCTGAACTGACCAAAGATTACTCCCTATATTGAGAAACACATTTACCTCACTCCAGAAACTATTTGATTAGCAGAGATTAAGGTTAGAAATTAGAATCACTGAACATTAGAGACAGAAAACCTCAGATAGACTATCTAGTCCAACTGCTTCTCTCACACAGGAGGAAATATTGATCTAGAGAAATCACAAGGGCCGAAGTGCACAGCTAGTTATTACAGAGCCCAACTGGAAATCACTCTGAGCAGGGTTTCTCCACTGTACCAAAAGGCTCCTAAAGCAACAGCAGCCACTGGTGGGATAAACAGGGTACAGATATGCATATGGATCTGGAGATACAGAACCACATCATCGCCTAGTTCTAGAGGGGAAAAAACAAACTCATGTAATGGTGGACATGTTCCTTGCTACAAGGCTATATAGTCAGCCATCACGTAGAGAGAGAAGCTACAAAATGGAAAGTTCCTCCAGGGGGCATTGCACAGCTACTCCTAGAAGCCTTGTATGTGAGGGCATCAGGAAGGAATTGCACAGGTCAGCTTTGAGGCTGCACTTGCAGAACATCTGTTCTTGGGTCTCCCCAAGATACTCAAACTTAACACATTAAATACTGAACTCATGATTTGCATTGTACACCCACTCCAAAGCAACACCACCTTAAATGTGACCCCCTCTGCTAATACCTCTCGGTCAATGAAACTATTATTCATACAGTTAAGCAGGACTGAGAGTAATAATCGTCCCTGACTCCTCCCTCTCCCTCAGCCTCAAATTCAATCAACATCACCGTCATTTTTATTCCTAAACATCTTGGGAATCATCCACTTCTCTATATCTTCCCATTATTGTGCTAGCCTGAAATACTGTCATCTCTTGCCTAGACTTCTGCAATAACTTGTTAACTGGGTTCTCACATTTATCACACTCCTCTCCCCAATCTGTTCACTACACAGTGGCCAGAGTGGTGTTTTTCAAATTAGAAATCTGACAAGTCACTCGCCTTCACTTAAAACCATCCAGTACCTTCTCATAGGTTTAACATGATCTTCAAGACCCTACTCAATCTGAACCCATCCACCTCTGCCGCCTCACCCTTCAACTCTCTCCTAGGTCTCTTCATGCCAGAACGCTGGGGCTCTTGCAGTTCCCCGCCCTTCAGAAGCCTTTTCAGATTCCCAGCGCAGGGCACTGCTCTGCAGACTACTCTCATGGGTAAGTATTGGCTTCCTTAGGAGCAAATATAGTTTATTAGGGCATTATCTGATCAATGTCTTTCTCAGCACCCTCTACTCTGTTCTCATTAGTCTGCAGACTCCATGATGACAGGCCCAGGTCCTTTTTAGCTCACCATTTTACCCTCAGTGGCTACACCTAGTAAATATTGTATGAATAAATGAATGAATTAAAAATGAAGGCTTCGTGTTTAAGCTCATGCCACCGCTTATGAAGCAATTATATAAGAATCACTCACAGCTTCCAGGCATGTATGAGAGTGATGCAGTCTAGGACTGTTGAGAGAAAGTGGGCTCCTTAGCTATGACAGTCATCCATAAAGTATATTTCTGCAAAACGGCCTATTCTTGGGAGCTGTGTATATCCTAAGATCCAGGCCAAGCCATTCCTCGGGGTTCAGAGGTGACTACCATGACACCTTATGTCTTTGTTGCTTTTTGTTTTGTTTTCTTTTTAATTTTTCCTTCTTTATTGCTTTTAGAGAGAGAGGAAAGGAGAAGGGGAGAGAGAAACATCAATAAGAGAACATCGGCTGGCCGCCTCCTGCATGCCTCCCACTGGGGTTTGGCCCAACCCTGGGCATGTGCCCTGACCGGGAATCGAACTGGTGACCTCTTGGTGCATGGGTCGACGCTCAACCACTGAGCCACACCGGCTGGGCGTGTCTATGTCTTGTCATCTCAGACTGATACTCCCACTCAGGTGTCAGCCTTGTAATCTGAGGCAGAGCTGCCAAGTACATAGTCACCTAAGTGAGTCCCAGGCATGGGACAATGATTAACCGGAGAACCGGCAACAACAGAACATACCAGAGGGCAGTCCCTAAGCTCTGGGATTTATCAGAGACTCAGCATGAAGGACAACAGAGAACACAAGGCTCTCCTGCTCTGTATCATGGTCTTGAAGCAGTTCAAACACCTAAAGCTGATAATTAACCATCATAAATAAGTCACATATTTCTGAGGTATGCCCCAGCCAACTGGATCAAAGTGTTTTCAAGAGAGTTAAAGCAAGTAGAACGTATGGTCCAGTGCTTGCTCATATGTTCATGTGGGTGTAGGCTCTTCTCTCCCTGACCCCCATGTGCACATTCTCTGTCTCTCTATGCCCCCCTCTCTCTCATTTGCTGGAGAACTCCAATGTTGAGTCATAAATCCTTTCACACAAAATTACCTTGCTTTTTCAGTGACCATCTAGTGGCTGGCTTGCTCAACAAAAGAATCCTGAAAATGAAATCAGCCTTAGAACCCAACAGTGTGGCTTCCAGGTCACCTAAATAATATCTTGACTCGAACAGTTCCCCTCTTGGAAAATACTTGAAGCATCTCAACCAAATCCTCAGCACCAAAGCAACCTTCGACCTTACCCCCCAACATATACCCACAAGTAGGAATGGAAGTTAACATATACAGGGTGATAAAAATATGCAAAGAAATTAGGCTGTGTACACATACCTCTCCTGCAGGGATTTCTGGCAACCAGGATCTCTACTGTCAATACCTGTGTACACAAACCTCTATCTCAGGCCACGTCCATGCTTGGTACCCTTCAGGCCCCAACTGGGGGACGACTGCTTCCAGTAGCTTCAGTTCTATAACTAGAGACTATTTTGGCCCCTGGGAATGTCCTGAGCACCAGTCAGTGGTGACTAGCTCCTTGACTTTCCAGTTTGATGTACCTATTCTGTGCACACCAGCGAGGACGTGGAGCTACGTATATATGGCCTGATGCCTAGAGGAACATGGACCGATTTCCATACTAATTCCTCCTTTTAATCCAGCTCCCTAGACCTAATTCTTTCTCAGGACAAGATCTTTGGCTGGTTTCTAACACAACATGCTCTCTCTAGTTTTCCCTTTTTCCTGAAATCACATTTCTTGGTTTTCTCTTGGCTCCTTTCCCATTTCCCCAGCCAGGACTTCCTCCTCCTAATTATCCTTCCCAGCTGATTCTTATTTTCTCTAGAATAGTTCTTAACCTCGGCTGCATATTGGAATCACTTTCACACTTAGCACACACGCACACATGCATGTGCCTATGTCTAGACCCCACTCTGGAACAATCAAGTCCGCTCTCTGGAGAGTGGGTCTTTGTAATGCTCTCGTGTGCTCACGGTGAGAACGACCACCTTCAATCTTGTTTACCTAGTTGTACCTTTTAACTTTTATTCACACATTCAAAATGTATTCATGGATAATTTATGAAATTTTATTTATTGAAAATGTCACATGCACCAAGAATTGTGTTGGGCCCCAAGAATGTCCGGATGTATAGATATATCCTTTTCTGTTGATGCTCTGAATGTTTCTCCCTCAGCCTCCATGTTCTTCTCACCCGGCCTCCCTCCCCACTCCCCCCGAGAGCTCTCTGCCTCTATCATAGTGCCAACTGCCATCTGCTTCCTGAGAGTGCCCAAGTCCACATATTTAGTCCTGACATCTGCCCTGATATTCAGACTAGCCTATCAATAGAAATGTTGATTTGAGTGACCCATGGACAAGTCAGATTTGATATATCAAAAAATGTTTTGACTTCCCAATGACCCTATTCCTCCTTCTGTATCCTCTTGGCCCCATCACCACCTGATGACTCAAGTTTCAAACCTGAGAGTCTGGCTTCCCATCCCTCTCCTGCACTCCCACCCCTTGTCATCAAAATTAGTTGTCATCGTCTCTAAAACACTGTGTCCATCCACCCAACCAGTGCCCAGTGCCTTAATTCAGCCCTCGTCATTTCTCACTAGGCTACTGAAAGGCCTCCCTCTATTTTGCCAACTACAGTCCCACAGTCCCATCTTCAGCAGAATCACTGGAGTAAACTGTCTAAATGGAAAGCTGACTCTCTGGTGTTCCCATGTTCACAAGTGAAATTTCAGGTCCTTGCCCTAACACACAACGCTCTCCGAGCTCTAACCCTGTATAAGTCTCCAGCCTCGACTAGGTTGAATTGCTAACCCATGATTAAGGCTACAGCAACAGAAATTTTTGTCACCTGGGGTCTTTCTCACTCCCACCACCGTGACTTTGCTCAGTCATCTCTGTCTGAAAAACTCACCCATACACACATTCTGATTAATTGTACTGCATTACACGAAGTGCATATCTCAAATACTACACCACTAAAAACAAGTGTAATTACCTGTCTTTGTTTTGTTTTCCATATTAGATGGTGAACTCCCTAAAGACACTATGACTATTGTTATTATTTCATTTTTCTTTATATTTTCAGAACCTGGCACAATGGTGGCACATCTGAAGTACTCATTATACAATGAATAAAATGCTGCCTCCACTTAAGAAGCTTAAATTCTAATAAATTTATTTTAGCTTTTTTGTTCATTTATCAAAGTCCAGAAATAGTTTCTTTTCTTCCAAACTCTTAGCATGTACCCCAAAGGCCCATGACACTCAAATGCAAACAAGACAATTGAATTAATCATCAGAAGAATTTAGTTGACTATAACTTCCAAGGATATAGAGTGATTGTGTATACTATTAATCATAAGATTGATGTAAAATAATACCCTTAGAAGTGACAGAGCCTACAAATGAACTTGTAGTTTCTCCTAATTTGATTGCTTTTCAGAAAAGTTCTCGGTAGAGAATGAGTCTAGAGTAATCTCAGTACAGAGATGAAGTTCTCCGATCAGACAAATAACAAGGCTAGCTGCTGGACCAAGAGCTACTATTGACAGTCCCACCTTCAAACCAACCAGCTCCTTTAGGAAGCTAGACATGTGGATGGTAAACCAAAGACATGAATAAGTGGATAGAGCTTTCTAAGGAGAAAGTTATACATTATGCTTATTTTATTAGATTCAAGTGCAAACCACTAAGCCACTGAGAAATAAACTCAGTTTGACCTCGTCAGAATCCTATATCCAGTAGCGTTTTGAGAACGTGTTGGTTCCGCCTCTTTTGATCCAAGTTGTTGGATATTTAGTTGAGCTCATGAAAGCTTTTGGTTGTCGAAAATGTGCTTATACATGCACATTATTTCATGTTCGTCTGCACTTGCCTAGCAGTTATCACCAGAGGCCCTAGAATTATTCAGAAAACCACTGAAGTGTGAGCGGTAGTTAATAAAAAATTCTTGCAGTTTTAATTACAAACAAAAATCAAGCACGTTTAAACTCTATAAAATGGATCTGGAATATCCAGGGAACTGGTGCTGTTTATAACCACACATAAATTATATTCATCTTTCACGTTGAGTTAGTGCAGCATCACAAATTGATATATAAAGCCAGCAGTTTTCAATATTTATAGAACATATTAGTTCTACCACCTGTTTCAGGAACCCTGCATAACCCAGTCTCTAAAACAAATAGAAATTAATAAACAGCAACTTTACTCACCCTTCCCATCATGGGGATGTTTTCTTCTCTAAGTCATCTCTCTATCTATGAAGCAAAACAAAAGACTACTAAGAACCTTGGTGCTGTAAATATTGGGAAGGAAAATTGCTATGCTTTGTCCTAAGGCCATTGGTGGTAAAAAGGAATCAAGAAGCAAACCAAGTATCTGATCTTCTCCTTCCTTTGAGGATTGGCTTCCAAGAAACACGATAGAAGATGACACCTTGGTCCCTATTTGCTTATTCCTTCATCCTCCACCTGTTTGTCAACAGGTCATGTACTAGGCACTTAGAGCACAAAGGAAAGTTAGAAAGAGCCCTCCCTTCTTTTCCGAGATGTTCTCTGTATAATGAGGGGCTCTCATAAGCAATCACACAATTTGGTAAATGTGAGGATAAAGATATTCATTCTTCATTCACTCTTGCAACAGATATTCTGGATTGACTTTTAGAAGTCAGATAGTATATTAGGTTCTAGTGAATTAAATCCAGTCCTTCCTTTGAATTGTTTGCAGGAGGTGTTCAAATAGTAAATATCCAATTATAAAAATAGTTAGATTGGGCTATGGTAGGCCAAGTGCAAGAAAGCGTCTAGCAAGGTCCTCCAATTCAGACAAAGGGGTCAAGGCAAACTCTCTGAGGTGATGGAGCATCTAAGACAAGAGCTAGGAATGGACATGCATTAGTCAGAGGAAGTAGGTGCGTGTGGCAGTCGAGGCTGCAGGCTGAGGGAGCTACAGGCCACGGGACCTGGACATCAAGACGAATATATGCTCTGTGTCAATTTAAAGACTAAAGTTGGGATTATAGTGTTGATCCCAAAAAAGTTTATGGTGGCAAAAGGAACATGAAACATTAGAACCCTTCAGTATGTGCTTTGAAAATGATTAAAATTATCCAAATGAATTAAAAAAATAAGTAGTGAGTATTCTTCACAGAAATCCCAGGTGACATTTTGGAGGATGAACTTGAAAAAACATGTAACAGAATTAGGACATGTAAGGGGAAAGGCAACTCAATTCATCAAAGAAGTCACCAGAAAGGCATGAGGAGAAAGCAAACCAAAGAAATTACAGTTCCTTGGCCTCAAGGCAGGCCCAGGGAGATAGGATCAAAGCTTTAAATCACATGTGAAAATGCCTAACCCAGGCTCTGGCTAACCTCAGTGAACAGAAATAATTAAAAGACAGATTTATTTACTTTGTCTTGAAATATTACAAGAGATCATTTCCACTATTCTCTTTGAAATATTAAATGAGATAAATAAAACACTAAGCAGCATGCCTGCCAACAGTAAATACTACATTACCTGTTATTATTATTGTTACTGTTGTTATCATTATGTATTGAGAAACCAGGTAATAACTAATGTAACCCATTAGACTAGATAGGAAAAGCATTTCTTACTTAAGAAATACACAGTTCGGACTAATACATGAAAAGGTCAGTTAGAGAACACAGGCTGTGGTGTGGGAGGAGCACGCCTGCCAAGGCCTGCCTGCTTCTGTCCTCATGACACTGTCCATCTAAGAAAGCTGGCTGAGCTGGAAGGACACTGCAACAAACTCAACGTCGCCCATAAACTCCCATGACAGGCCCACTCCTCAACACTGTGAGAAAGACTCTTCTCTTCGTCTGTAATGAAAGGCTCACTCATTTGCTTGAAAACAAAATATCTGAGGCTTGGTTGGGTGAGAAAATTACCCTATTTTCATCCACAAACCTATTTTCCTCAAGACTCATGTATGTATATTGCATACATAACAAAAATAATTTATCCCCCTAACCAACACACCCTTTTCATTAGCCTCTTTGTTTCTCCCCCTCCCTCATATTTTCTTTCTCTTTCAATTTTCCTATCTGTTGTCTGTGAGAATATCATGGAGGAATGACTGAATCACCAAGACATGTAAAATACAACAGATAGGGCCAGCAAAGTTGGCAACCTAACGAATGTCATAAAATTCTGCTTGGAGTTTAATCAAGGTACATAAAGTTCAATGAACTTTGTCCATTCTAATAAAAGGTAGAAACAAAATTAGTAAGCATAAAGCAAAACTCCAGCTAAATGAGCAATGTAGTTGCAAGGGCTTTTTACATTCTCAGGGGTTCCCATTTTTCCCAGCTCAGCTCTCCCAGCCAAGCTGACCCCAACTGGTTTTCACCAAATTAAGATCCATGCTGATCCTTCCTTTCTCAAAACTCAAAGTGTTCCCCATATGCTTCTCACATCATATTAAGATACCCAACTTGGGATTCAGGTCTTACCCTTGGCTTCTGACCATTTGAATTAAGACACACAGTTTATCGATTTGCTAGGTCTGTAGAAACCAAGTACCTCAAACTAAATGGCTTAAACAACAGACATTTACTTTCTCAGAGTTCCTGAGGTCAGAAGTTCAAAGTGGAGGTCCCAATAGGATTGGTTCCTTCTGAGGGCTGAGAGAGAGAATCTGCTCCAGGTCTCTCCTCTCGCTTCTGGTAGTTGGCTGTTATCTTGGTATTCTTGGCTGGTAGACACATCACCCCATTGCTGCCTTTACCTTCACATGGCGATCTCCTTACGTGTCTGTCCAATTTCCCCTTTTCCTAAGGACACCACTCATATTTGATTGGGCCCGTCCTAATGACCTTATTTTCAATTGATTACCTGTATAAAGACCCTTCTTCACACAAGGTCACATTCTGAAGTACAGGGAGTTAGAACTTGAATTTAATCTTAGAAATGCATAGACGTTCTTTAATATTATGAAGTTTTAGGGGATACACATCAATCCATAACACAGTAATAACTTTACCATTATTATTATTCAGCTGAGTCTGTGGAGCAGCAATTGTAAAGCGAAAGAACAGAGGTCCTTAGATTGAAATTCAGCTCTGCCACACATGCTCTGAGCTTCTCTTCTGCGTGGGATGGAGAGAAAATCCCTATTATGCTGGAATGGTGTGAAGACCGAATGGGGAAAGCAACTTCTATAAAGAAGTAAGGACAGAACCAGCCACATTACAGATCACCAATAACTACCTACACCCAACCAGAATAACCCATGTCAGGTCAGGCCTCTCTTCCAGTAAAACAAACAGAGTACAACAAAATCAAACTCGTTTCCTTATTTCTTTGTTCCAACAAAGGAAACCCCTGAAAAGTACTTCAAAAAAATCTCTCAAATATCTTTGTTTACTCAACTCTAGAAAAAGCAATATAAAACAGTTCTTGTATTGTCTGTTCATATTTAAGTTCATCTGATCATCTGATTGCAAGCTCTTGGAATGGAAGAACAGTATATTCAATGATATTTGAAAATATTTTCCAAAGACAGACTTTTTGCTAATTACCTTCTCTATGTACTTCAATTGTAATTTAGTGCAACTGTGAAGGGTACATTTATTCCCAGTATGTTCTTTCTCTCTGACCTTGATGTCCACTATCCATCTACTTACTGGGGTATTTTGTTGCCTCTTCTATCCTGAGCCTCAAAATCTGCTTGCAGAGAAAATAATGATGCATTTCTGAGGGTTAAGTAATAAAGTGCTCTGGGGCTGCTGAGTAATATCAGGCAGGTTACAGACTGCACAAGAGCGCCCCAACATAATGCTGTAGATTTTTGTATTCGTTACAGTTCTCTAGCAGACGATTGTTAGTCTTATTCTCATATAAATCTGTACATCGTAAAAAATTTCTAATCTGTACAAGAAAGGATGCTTTTCTCTAATTTGCATGAAGGCAATGCATCAGCTAACATTGTCCTTGCTGCTGGTAATTCTTATGTGTGACTCTCTCAGGAGATTCTCAGGCAAGGAGATCTAAGCCAAAGGAAGTGAGCTCTGTGCAATTTCTAACATCAGTTATTTGAGGGGTTGATTTGGGGAGAATCTTGAAATGTCCTCGATCAGGGTCAGCCTCCTTCTCAGTGTCAGCGCATGAAGAAAATTTTAGTAACGAGGAGGGGCTCCTGGGTCTGTGGAGATTCTTCCAGCACTTGCTGCTGCCCACCAGACAGATGGAGGAGCTCAAGTACAAATTTCTTTCTGGCAAAGGTTCAACCCTCTGTTGCCTATGCAGGAACAGAGACCCGATCCCAGGGAATTGGCAACTGTGTCTTCTTCACTCACATCACAGTTAGCTTTTCTGGAAGAAAGACTCAAACTCATCAGGAAGAAACTCTCAAGACAGGAAACCCTAATATAAGGTAATCTTTGGTAGAAATCTGGCATACTGATATATGATAAAGATCTTGAGTTGGTGCATTTTAATACACAAAAGGAGAGTATTTTATTGAATTATCCAAATTCTCTCAATATAGAATAGCAATAGAACCAATAAGGCCAGTCAATGGAATCACACTGAAGCATATTTTGAAAAAATTAATGAGCACAGGAAGTAAAATGTGTCCATTTTAAATACATGCATATTCTAACAGCAAGAATAAATTTTCAGGGATGGAAAAATTGTCTGATGCATCAACATTGATGTCCTTGGAAAAAATGTCTGGGCTGATTGGGAGCCAAGCCCAGTGGATGCAGGTGTGTGAAAAACAGAATGGAGAGAAGGAGGCAACCCAAACATAACAACCCCCGCAGCAGGAGAGGGGCGGGGCACCATTTGATGGTTGTGATTAAACATCTATTTCAAAGTCAGCCAGTCAAAACCATCAGGAAGCAGAGAGTATAAAAATATAGGTGGAAGTTTACAACAAGCAGTTGGGCTACGAATTGGCATCAGAGATAATGAATGGCATTGAAAATCACGTAAACTAGGATTCAGCTGCAGAGGCTAATTCTCAGAGAGTACTGGCAAAGAAAAGGGAAATTTGAGAAAGGAGCAGCCACGTAGAGATAAAGAAACACACAGATAATCAGAGATATATCAACACAAAGACTGCCTCCTAGCTCACCAAGGGCTTCTTGGGTCCCAGGTCCAATGCCTGCCAGATGACCTTCCTTTTAATTATTTTTTTTTCTTTATTGATTTTAGAGAGAGAGGAATGGAGAGGGAGAGAGAGAAACATCGATGAGAGAGAACATTGATTGGCCGTCTCCTGCATGCCCCCAACTGGGGATTGGTCCCACAACCTGGGCATGTGCCCTGACCGGGAATCGAACCGGCGACCTCTTGGTGCATGGGACAACACTCAACAACTGAGCCACACCGGCCAGGCCAGGTGAGCTTACTTTTAGACGGCGCCTTGGAGCCTTGCAACGAAATGTCTTCACTCTACTTTACTAGCCCCAGAGAGGTTCTGTTTCTTCCAGTGTTGGTAATAAATATTCTTATAATCTTTGTCACAAAAAAGACAGGAATACCAGGCAGAGGAGGAGAAAAGCTGAGGGGACAGTCAGGGCTGTGCAAGGGGAAGTGTCTGTGGGAAGAAGGAGGGCTGTGCAGCCAGATAGGTCGCAGGGTATCAACTGCACAGGTAAAGAATGAGCCATCGAGCCGAACATTAAAACACCAGCCATCATCGCGGAGCTGTGGTGGGGGCAGCTGTGGCAGGAAGAGAAGAGCTCTCCCAAGACTTGGTACATATTCATAGGCAAGAATTCACACTGGGAAAGCCTACTTCAGGATTTCTTTTTTCAGCATGTTATATGAGGTTTTTAATTCCTCCCCACCTCCCGGACTGTTTCCACTGAAGAGAAATCCCCGTCAGTAAGAACGCTTTTTGCAGATTATTAAAAGGGACAGTGTGAAACCTTCAATAATATTTAGAAATACATGTAAGAGAACTAACTTGATTCATTCATCACTTTTTCAAGTAATGGTATGGGCTCCATTTCTGCCCACGTGGCACAGTATAGATAGACTTTTGTGTATCAAAATTAATTTTAAAAAGGGGGGATTTAGGGGTCTCAGCAGTTCTCCCAATTTAAATACGCTTAAGTAACTGTGAAAACTGGTCAGTTTACACATAAAGTCATGCCAATTTAAAACAGAAAAGTTCCATTGATACTGACCACATTTTTGGCCTCTATTAAATTGCTACATAAATATATAAAGCAGGTCTGTAATACTATATGTCTGCAAAAACATATTTTTGGCAAACAAAAGTCTTTCCATTTTTAATCTCAATCTTCCTTATGCAGCATTCTTAAATATTTTTAAATTACTTTGGGTTCCAAGTATCTCATCCAGCCTTCACCCCACCCCCCATCCCACCACTCTTTTTCCATCTTGCACTTATTCATCCTTTTCCTTTGCAAATTCACACATAAAATAGTTTGGTATTAATAAAGACTGCAATTTTCAGTCTCTCAAAATCCAGCTTCCAGTTGTCAGTGGAGCAACATCTGAAGTTCAGCGTTATCAGTGATTATGGTGGGTTGAATTGTGGTCCCCAAAAGATATACCCACATCCTAATCCCTGGGACCTGGCTGTGATCTTATCTGGAAAAAGGGTCTTTGTGAATTCATTTAAGGTAAGGATCTCCAGATGAGAAGATCCTGTATTCTCTGGTGGGCCTAAACCCAACGGCAAGTGTCTTCATAAGAGGACAGATACAGAGAGAAGAGAAGGGTGCAAAAGACCACGTGAAGACAGAGGCAGAGGTTTGCAGTGGTGCAGCCACAAGCCAAGGATTGCCTGAAGCCAACAGGAGCTGGAAGAAGCAAGGAAGATCTGCCCTGGAGCCTTCCGAGGGAGCACAGCCCTGCCTGACTTCAAATGTCGAGCCTCCAGAATTGTGAGAAAAATCTGTTGTTTTAAGCCATCAAGTTCATGGTAATTTGTTAGAGCAGTCTTAGGAAATGAATACAATGATTAAATGGCAACCATTTATTTTTTTATTTGCTTTTCATTAAAGTTGTGACTCATATAAAATGCCGATTTTTTTTGCCAATATAATCTCTGACATGATTCAAAACAAGTATATTGTAGTAAAGCATTATTAATAAAATCAGAAGCCAAGGTAAAGCTAAAGCAAAATGGAAAAAAAAAATTACAAACAGTTTTAAATGTTGCTAGTGTTTAAACAGTTTTCTAGTTTGTGTTTTAATATTGCTAGTTACCACAATAATTGAATGAACTCTATAACCCATAAAAGATTACCACACTAGTTCAACACATCACAGGATATATTCTATAAGGTAAGAGCTGAATGAAGTCAGTACAAAGCATAACAAATAATGATGTCCATGCTTTTGGTAACATAGTTCAATCCCCAAAGGTCTACTGAATTGCTAGTATGTGTTAGGCATTGTGCTAATCACAGAAAGAGCCTACCCTCTTTAAAGGTGCATTTACTCTGCTATGGGGATAGGTATGTAAAGAAATTGCTTAATTTCTAAATTAACTATAAATTCAGAATATAATATCTGGGGATTTTGGGAGATAACTTTCGTGCATTACCTGATGATTCTGAGTCATAATGTATTTTTTAGTTAAAAAATTAAACTCAAGCCCTGGCCGGTTTGGCTCAGTGGTTAGAGCATCGACCCACATACCAGAGAGTACCGGGTTCGGTTCCCGCTAGGGGCACGTACCTCGGTTACAGTTTGTCCCTGGCCCTGCTTGGGGTCGTATGGGTGGCAGCCAGTCGGTGTGTCTCTCTCACATCAATGTTGCTCTCTCTCTTTCTCCCTCTCTCTCTCCCTCTCTCCTTCCCACTCTATCTGAAGATAAATGCAAAAGTGTCCTCCGGTGAGGATTAAAAAAAATAAAAAATTAAACTAAAAATAGCTGCTATAAACTTAATATGTATTGATAAAATCTACAAAGTGTTCACAGATTAAAAATCTGACTCATGAAATTTGAGAAACCTTGGCAGAATGCTGTATATATAGTTAAATTATATATTTGAAATTAGTTTTGGGTTGCTGGACCAATAACAACCCTATTACTTAGTTTAGGGATATGAATGCATCCTCTGGCAATACAGTTAACAGCTGTAGCTAAACGGCAGCTCTGTTCAAATTTAGAAGAGATTTAAATGTCCATGGAGAACAATTGGCTACATATGTTATATAATATTCCGCAGTTGTGAAAAATAATGTGTATGAATACAGGGGTGGCCAAAAGTAGGTTTATGGTTATGAGTATGCAAAACACTTTATTCTTGTATTATATAGTTTCCATATGAACAACTATTAACCCACTTTTGCCCACCCCTGTTTATTTTAATCACATGAATAATTATGAAATAAAGTGGAGTGATAGAATCACGATACCTAGCTGCAGTATAACCTCAACTATGTAAAAATCTGTGTAATGATTCTCTGGGAATTAATGATCCATGCATGATCCTGAGAGTTTCTAGACAACGCTGGGCAGATGGTTACATAACACTATATAATCAATTGTTGCCGAATGTCTATTCATCCTCTCCACAATAAGGTTTTGTTTTTTTTTACATAAGAAAAATGAAAGTTCTAATTTTAACGTATAGGACTATGTTCTCAAGGGAACCTTAAAAAAATAGAATTTATAGATATAATTCCCCAAATAATTTATACCACAAATAGGGCAAAAAACAAACAAAAACACTCAGAACTATCCATCCTATCATGTTCACTAACTCAGTCTGTCACTATTAGAGTCGCATTCCTTTGTCTCCACAAAATGCAAATGTCCCCGAAGGACTCTGATCTGGAAGATCTGGATGGTGACAGGCTTGGCAAGCTAGTCTCACGAAGGCGGCCTCCTGCCTGGTCGGTCCAGGCACATCTGGAACTTGGGCACATGGTGAACGAATACTGAGGTCTGGCGACATGGCTGCCTAATGGGAGGGTAGGCATTCAGCGTGGGTGTGTACATGGCACACTTGGTAAGATACACTGATGGTAAACCCAAGGAATTGGGATTTGGGCTGAGTGCAGGTGTAGGTCAGAAGTCCGTCCCAGACTTTGTACTGGAGGACGGGCCAGAATGAGGAGAATTTGGAAGTGGAGACTAAGACAGGTAGGTAGGAGCACAGGTAAAGAGTTCCTGGTAAGTCACAACCGAAGTGGTGCGAGATCAGCCAGGCCCAGGTGTGAGGTGACAGCGGGCATTTCTCTCATAGAGGAGCAGGGCAGCTCGGAGGTCTGCGTTAGCGGTGCGTTGGGCGTACAGAACTATGGTAGGTGTGTGTTCCCCCCGCCCTGGCTCTGCAGGCAGGCTTCCACGTGGCCTCCTACAGAACCCCCCCCTTCTCTTCACCCCCATGAGCTTTCTGTGCCCCTCAGGTAAGCTCCTCAGCCCTCAGCCCAGCAAGGAGCGCCTCGCTCTTACCGCCTCCCCAAGCTTCTCCTTCCCCAGCCTTCTCCTGGACCGGCTGCACCAGGCTAGCCTCTGTGTGGTTTCCAAGCCTGCCTTCCCTGAGCCCTCAGGGGCCAGCCCAAGAATGAGACCGTGAATCCTTGAAGCCCCTCTGGGGGTGCCGTCCTGCCAGCCTCCACTGTAGTCCCCACCGTGGCGCCAGGGATGCTTTAAAGTTTGGCCTTTCAGATTAATAACCTGTGAGCATTTGAGGTAGGATTCAGTCCAGAAGGTGGCTTTTGATGGACAGGTAATGAGAAAAGCAGCAGCCTGGGGTGTTTAGGAGGCCCCGGGTGCTAAAGAAGGATGACCGCATTTGGAATTTTGTCCGAGATGGGCACTGCCCACACTCAAGCCTGCTGCTGATGCTGACGGCAGATCCGTCCAGAGAGGCCTCATGAGAACTGGGCTCCGAGTGCCTGGTCGTCCAGAGGTGGGACGAGAGGAGAAAGGAGCTGGGAAGGGGATCTGGGGTTGGGATCTGGGTTTGGTGCCTGGTGAAGAACTCCCTCTCCTGTAGGCTGTGGAGATAGGGCAGTTTTGAGAGAAACTGGAACTCACCCACAACAACCCAGATCGTAAGATCAAGCTCTTTGGTGGCGCCACATCCTCGTCACTCACCTGGTCACATTTCTCTAAGAATTTCCAAGAACAGAAAAATTATTTCAGTTGTGGAAGTAACTGAGCAGAGTTAAGTTTCACGTCCCAGTGGAGAGATGTTTCCCAGCCCAACACTGCCCACCATCTTTGAATCACATTGAGAAAGAGAAACGCACCACGAAACTCAGGTAGTGATGTGATTTGTTGATTCTGCTTCAGACAGCTAAAAAAGTCCTAGGTCATCATTAATAAAGTGGGTCTGTAAAAAATTCATTTCTCACACGATGTACAACTGAATACATTAGGACTAAGGCATTTGTTTTATAAAGGAAGTGATTAATGGATAATTAAAATGCCCTGCGTCACTGATTATTAGTGATAATTGATATTTCCACATTATTAGAAAATACAGAAATTGATTTAATTAAATTTACTTTAGCCAGCACCTCATAAGAGTGAAGCAAATGACCTGTTGCGGATATGTATGCCCACATGGTGCTATAAGTTATTCCTTGTCTGTGTTCTGAAAGTTTTTAGTCTAGCCACCAATGTTTTATTGAGTTTTTAAAAAGCTGAATGTCTAGCATTTAACATAAGACTCTTGGTTCGAAATGACTGCCCTTCTCCTCCAGGTGAAATGTACTAGATTTTCAGGAAAGTCCATACTTTGATGTCATTGTAAGAACTCTAGGCTGACATTAGTTAACAGTGGATGCTGCAAACTGCTTTTGTCATTGTGACCCTTCCTGCCACCCCCTTTGCAAAATGCTGCCCGCAGCAGGTCCCCACGCTGGGCGCGTTCCCTGTGCTGTTAAGTACTCTTCCATCTCACCTCCAGCAGCCCCAAACTCCCCTTTGAGGGAACGAGTACAAAAAGGGCTGCATCGTTTCAGTTTATCCTATGCCTGTACCTTCCAGAGGGTACGGAAAATAAAAACGTGTAACTGACGCGCTCAATCACTGGGGCTCCCACCGCCTGGCCCCCAGTCAGACCTGAGCCCCGTGATGGTGACGCCACGGTCTCTGGGGCTTGCTCTGCACCCAGGTGGGCTGCAGCCTGCTTTCTCCAGGGTCAGAGACCACAGCTGTTATGCCTCAGCTGCCCTCAGCTTCCCCAAATATTCTAAATTGAATGGATGAAGAGTTTGGCTTCCAGTTGTCAACATACTTCACTGACTGAAACTACTGTTTGAACATGACTCGGAGAAAAGTGAACATCTGAGACCCCCGTCCCACTGAACAATGGAAACAGAGCTCCAAATTGAGCGACGCGAATCAAAAGCACAATTCCCTGCAAAGCAGTATTATGAAATAAAACTTTGTTCTAGTTTTTCATTTTAAGAGCATAAAATCTACACCCCTATATGCTTGTGTTATTTCAGGGGAAATTTGTCAACCATTCTTTTTTGCAAATGATTTTTTCCTTTGATTTTTTGGGGAATATTAATAGATTCTTTCTTTTATTAAATGATTTTAATAGCAGATGACCCCTTGCCTTCCTCTCTTCAGCCATCATTTTTACTCCTAGATTACAGATCTGACTCTCAACTTGTCCCTCTTCAGTCCATTCTGTACCAGCATTTAATTAATCAGATTATGCATATGAGATTATTTTGGGGATCACCCCCAATCCTCAGGCTTCCTACTTCAGCTGGAACTAAGTTCAAACTCTCTAGCACGACCTATAGGACCAACCTGATCCCTGACTTCATCTCCCACCTATATCCTTGTTTGTTATACTGGAGCTGCACTGACCTCTGTGGTTCTCAGCCATGCCAAGCTCATTCCTGCCTCAGGACCTTTGCACTTGCTGTTCCCTCTGCCTAGATTGTACCTCCCCCAAATTTCTGAAGGCCTGGCTCCTTATTATAGTAGTATATGTATTGCTTTACTATCCTGTGGGTTTTCACTGGCCTCTCCATACTAATCACCAATTTCCCCCTGGTCCAGCCTCATCTCATCCCTAGCATCCACCTGTTTCAGGTGTTCCTATGTTGCTGCTATCTCCCATTCAAGCGGAACCTTATCTCTGTTCTTTAACACTGTATCCCCTGTATCTACAACAGAAACCAACATAGTAGGTGCTCATACATATTTGTTGCATTAATAAAATAACTAAGGGCAACTATTTTCATAAGATGTCCTTTTTTATCAAAGTAGATAACATAGGCCATGCTTTGATGGTATCCAGTGTTCGGGGGAATAATGTACAGCTTTATAAAACTCCTAATTAGAAGATTCACTCCTTTTCAAAGGCACTGTCTAGAAAGCTCCAGCCTGTCATCTTTTCCATCATGTTGGGATTTTATTTAATCACACATGTCATCAATAAATCAATGGCAGCCTCACAAATCAGAAGCAGGACTGAACCGCCCAGGGAAGAGGGGATTTTAGACAGTTTTACCTTAGCATGGATACAGATTGTTACTCTCTTATCTCCCAAATGAATGAAGACAATTTCCCCTCATTTAAATAAGCTTTTTTGCACTAAAAACAAAAAACAAAACAAACAAACAAACAAAACATAGGAATCATTTCGATGAGTCTTAGAGAAGGATATGCCAAAGCGGGGTGGTGGGGAAGGGGTCACTGTGGAAAATGAGAAGTCTGCAGGAAGGGATTGGACCCCTGTAGAGGAGAAAGGGCACAACATAAACACAGGAGAAGAGGGAGGGAGGGAGGATTTACAGCGGACTTCCCCATTTCCCACTTTTGCTCAAAGTTGGGCTTGCCTCATGCCCTCTTGGTATGTTACCAATTTGTTTAAAAAAATATAAAACAATAAAAAGGGAGAGAAGGAGGGAGGGAGAAGAGAGAGACAGAAAGGGAAAAACTGTTAGGAAAAAGAGTTTAATGAAAAAAAGTTGAATGATTAATTAAGTTACCAAAGATCAAAGTTAGGAACCCATTTGTGGTAGGAATGCAGATTTCTGCTGAGCACACTGAGGTCACTCACATCGGGCAGACCGCCCTGCCGCACTCCGGACACACGGACCCAGGCCATCTGGCGCCTTCACCTCACCGCCAAGCAGCACGGTCCGCACCCAGCTCCACCTGGCCACCGCCCGGGCATCTGCACTGTTCTCAGCCCAAGCTCTGCTCCCGCTGTGGGCAGTGGGGAAGGCAAGGCGTCCGGCCTTAGCGGTCTGTCCAACATTTCTCACGATTCTTTCGCGCTTCCCTGTCTCAGATGCAACATGAGAACGACTTAGAAACCGTTCCCTCAGATGGGAAACAGAGCATTTCTGCGCCACAGTTCATGCTTGGCTCGAGCCAGGTCTGTGATGCCACAGAGGCGAATTTGCACAGAGGCAGCTGAAAGCAGGGGGCTGAGTCCTGCGAAGAGGAAGGCTCATCTGCCAGGTGTTAAAGAGGAAAGAAGGGATCCAGGAATTTCGCCTTAACATGCAAGGAAGGAGACTCTATTGTTCGGGTGCTGATCAGTGTGGGTGTTCACGTTTTCATAGAAACACAAGTGTTTGCTCTCAGGATAACTGTTGTTTTCCTTTGGGGCTTGTCCATGCACCGTGAATACAGAGAAAACAAACTAATCCTAGTCCCTCCCCGCTGGCTTCTTTTAAGTCCTTGAGTGGCTTCCAGTCCAAGCCAGGTTTGCCCAGGCTTCCATTTAAGAATAATCCGTTCACGGCCGCATTCAAAACAATTTAGCAAGTCTGGGAAGGAAGCTGACATGGGGTGGGGCTGGGGGCTGGGAGTGGTGGGGGAGCGGGGATGGGGGAGGCAATGCATCACATTTCCTGTACCCTTCACTCGGGGAGGTGACTCGGCCGTCCACCGCACAAGCCGAGTCCAGGGCATACTCAGAAGAGTCCAATGCCACCATCGAGCATCCCTCGAGCTCCCAAGCTGGCTGTTTTGAAATATGAGTCACAATGTCACTATCCTAAGCAAAAATAGAAATAAGTGCCATCCCTGATGGTACAGAATACTGAAAATATTGCAACTAAAATTTCTTAAACTTCAAATCATACAGCAAGGAAGAAAACGTCTGGTGTTGGACAATAAATAAAAACAAACCTACTGTATACATATACAAGTGAGACGATTTTATAGTTCACGATTGAGAAGGGGTTGAGATCAGCCAGCATTAGGATAGTGGGAAGAGTTTCACAATCCTTGGGTGCCCTAATGGGAGGGGACCCAGGCCAAAGGGAACCCAAAGACACATCACACCTATATTTTTGGGGTCACAGACTTCATGAGCTAGTCTACAGGTCCCACTTTATACGTGACAACTCTGAGGGCCCTGAAAGCTTAAGTGGTCTGCCTAGAGATGCTCAGCCCACTGAAGAGCGGGGGCCGGGGACTGGCCTCCGAGGCTATTTCTATTTCCCTCCCACTGCTGAGTGGAGGCAGAACAGCTCATTGGCGGTGTGACCACAAAGAGGGGAGGCACAGACCGCCGGTCTCCCCTCCATCTCAGAGGCTTGGAGCACAGCTGGTGCTAAGGGGTCCACGGCACCACGACCCTCTCCCAATGCACACATTGTGTTCTCTTCGTGTGGTGTGTGTGTTCAACTCTGAACATTGTTCCAAGACAGACCTACACGCTCTGCTCTCAGAAACGGAAATGATCTCTCCTTTCCGAAACGTAAAGCTCCTCGACGCCAAGGCCTGTGCCGTCCCCATTCTGCAAACACATGGCAATTAACGCCTCTGTGAGGATGGCAGATAGTATTGTCTGTTCACAGTTGTCATTTTCTCCCCTTTCCTGCTGGTGGGAGAAGTAAAAGCACCTGCCATCTCCACTGACTGGGATTTGCCGTGGAGCTGGTGTAACCACTGAAACCTGGAGAGAAGCCACAGGGCAGCGATTCCAAGCAGAGCCTTTCTGCTGCCCTGCTTCTGCTTCTGCCCCAACAATGAGAACAACGTGCCCTTGAACAGCAGGTACCTGCTACTTGAGTCTGGACTCTGGGATGGGATGCAGAGCAGACACAACCCCAGCCTGCAGCCGGGAGTCAAGCCTCGCCAGACCTGGCAGGGACCCAGCAGAGCCACAGCTGAGCCTAAGAAGTAAATGCTGGTTCTTGCAGCCACTGCATTTTTCCCTGGGTTGTTACCATAGTATGAGCTAATATAGGGAATCTCTCTTGAAAGCAAATTCTGCATGTACTGTCCTCAGCCAATTTGGTCACACGAAACACTGAGGTTTCTTTTGGTGGATAATGACATACGCCAAAGCACTCTGACCTTGCTACTTACTGAGTTATAATAAAAGCAAACCTCAGATCAGATGTTCCTACACGTGTGTAAACAGTTATTAAATAAACATGTGTTAGCACGCAGGCATAGAAGTGGTCCCTAGAATCTGTTGTGCAAGCTGGAGGAAGTCCCGCCTCTTTGTCCACTGAGTGCTCCGCTCACTACCTGTCATGAAAGGTTCTAAAGGCAGATGCCACCCCAGAGGGAGGGTGCTGTTGTCCCTTTGGCAGGCACCAGGCAACTAAAACTCTTTGCGACAAGGCCTGGACCAAAGACCTCGGAGCCATCCCTGAAGGAGCAAGCTACAGGCCTTGCTACCCTGTCCATGCTCAGAGGTGAATGTCTCTACATCTACATGCAACCGAACCATGCGTATCAAATACCCAGTTCCTTGAACTTCACCGATGAGACCATTTCTAACACTCATTAAGTTAATTAGCAATTCATTAGTTTCACAAATAAAAAGAATTTCTGACTTTCACAAAAACCACAGGTATAACAGGTACACAGCTGGCTGAAATCTCACAGCTGCCCCTGGAGTATGACTGACCTCTCCTGGAATGGGGATTCTGTTAGGGAATCTGACTGTCCCTGAAGAGGAAATGTAAGCGAGCTGGCACAAACCTAAAGTCACATTGGTCTAAAGTATTTTGAAGCAAATTACGGATATCATCACATGGAGATCGCTCTCCCTGCTCCGCCCCCTAAAATACCCAGCCTTTCACGGCCAGGGTTGGAGTCTTCGCTGCCTACAGCGCGCTGACTATGGAAACCAGCTCAGGAACTCACACCTCGAGCCAGGACAATAGCAAAAATCATGACATAAAAGGAAGATATGTTAGAAGGCAGCTTTGATAGCCCAAGCCGGAATAGCCAGGGTCCATGGCCTCAAGTCCAGCACAGGAAATACCAGGCCAAGAGTCAGGAAAGACTTGGTGTCAGAGACCAGAGGACACTGACATTGTGCTCAAGTCAAACTCAGCCTCAGACAGAATGTTCCCTGTATTGCTTCTGCTGGGCAGCCAGCAGAGGTCCTGGATATCCTGCCACACCTGTGATGTCCTAACCTGCTGTCATAAACACAACACCTACGTCACAATAACTACAAGTGCTCAAACACATTTCCCACTTCACCAATCTTGTAGAAATCATTCCTTCTCTGACAGTGACTGAGTATCGTCCGAGCCAGCCGGTGAACTAGACACCAGAGATGCAAGTTTAGACAAGTCATGGACCCTGTCATGGAGAAGCCCGCCGAGTCGGGCAGGGATCCATGGATGGAGCGGTCTGCGAGACCTCTGCAAAGCAAGGCCCCGTGTGTGTGTGTGCGTGCATGTGCGTGTGTGCATGTGTGCATGTGTGTGCGCGTGTGTGTGTGAACTGTTCTACAAGAGTCTATAGTTTTTAACAGATTCGTAAAGGAGCCCATGACCCAAAAAGGGTTAAAAAAAAATGCATGTCTGTGAGAAACCTATAATAAACGCATTTACTCAGACTTTGCTATGGACGATCAAAGTGTAGAACATATAAAAATAGACATTTTATCAAAATGATCAAAAAACCTTTGGACATAATAACTGGAATAAGGTGAGAGCTTATAAAGAAATGTCCTCATAAGAGGACTAGTGACTAATAACAATGGTACTAGAGATGTTATACTGAAGGAAACTCCATTTTTTTCCATTATAAAAGTCGATCACAGACCCAGGAAGACAAGGACTCAAGGTTGCTTAGATATGTGACAATGTCCACAGGGCAATACTACAACTCCCATGCCTCATTTTTATCTTCATGTCAAGTATAAAGTAGAATAGGCAGACTACACAGCCATGATTTAATATTTACTGCTGCTCGCTGGGTCCACTAGGCTAGAATATGCATCAAGGTTAAGATAATCAATGCACAGGTAATGGGGAAATACCCCCTCTGTTCAAGCCCATTCAGCAAAGAGTATAGCTGATGCTAATGAAATTCATGGCCCAAGAAGTTACATGCTATTCATCGTGTGGTTTTCATAATCCCTGTCACTTCCCCATATATCACAGTTTGAAGAGCACAGATTTAACCTAACGTTCAGTTTCCTCCGTACGTTAAATGGTAGTTGGTCAGAATGGTCACCAGGTACTAGTGCAGGCACTAGGCTCTGCCCCCCTTTTTATTCCCTGACATTTCCTCTGATTCTGAACCCCTTATTTTGACCCTGACCATGGTACTCAGAAAGTTCCAGTTTCCAGTTAGCATGCTTTCTTCTCCAGCAATACAGCTTTCCACCTTGGGTCATGAGGACCAGGAATGACTACACTGTGCCGTGGGAACTATTCCTACACTAAGGTTGGGCAGGGATGTCATTCTGGGGCCCATGGCTAGGATCCATGGATGGCACAGTCTGTGAAAATTCTGCAAAGCAAGGCCCCGTGTGTGTGTGTGGGGGGGGGGGGGTGCGCATGCGCTTGCATGTATGTGCACTGTTCTAGAAAAAAGTCTCTATTTTTCATCAGATTTGTAAAGGAGCCCATAACCCCAAAGGGGTAAAAAATGCAAGCCTGTGAGAAACCTATAATAAATGCATTTACTCAGACTTTGCTATGGACTTATTATAAAATAGGAGATTTAGAAGCATTTCTCTACCCCTAAGACTCTAAGACTTTATTGACATTTTTTCACTATCACTGAGATCTTAAAGCCATTTACAGAAGAAAACTGGCTTTTTATGATAGATGTTATAGAAACAAAATAACCCCATAACTGTAATCCCTAAATTATGACTCACTTTATTTAAATAAATATTTGAGATTTCAAAATTCCAGCACAAACAAATAAATACTTTGGGTATCCACCACCTTGAAGTGTTTGCCTTCAGTGGGGAGAGAGAGGCGGTGGTGGCAAGGAATTTGAAGAAAACAAATAGGAGATGCCTGTGAGCCCGGAGGGCATGTCTGAGGCCAGAGCCTGCAGAGACAGGCCTGCCTGAAGGGCACATGGGATCTGACCAAGTTTGAGTGGGAGCTGATGCGCGTGTAGAGATGCACAGTGGGGACAGGCCGTGCACGTGTCAGAGCACAGACCAAGCGGGGCACACACTGCTAGGCAGGAGGGCGTGGGTTCAGACTGGAAGACTAGAAACACATTTAGGAAGGAAGAGCTGCGAGAGGTCTGTCTTCAAGCAAGGTCTAGACAGCTTCTCTAGCTTCAGTGATGGAGACCCAGAGGCATTGGCTGGTCCCCTAAATCTAGCAAGATTGTGATACACAGGGTTTGTAAACAGAAGTAGTAAGACAGGTTAACTCTGCCCCTCAAATGTACTTTGATTATTATGTACAGGGTTTAAAAAGAATGAGCCAATAAGGTCAGTGAATTGTCAATTACCTGGTTGTGACACCCTGCAGTGATATAAGATGTTACTATGGGTTGGGGGGGGGGGGCAGAAAAAGGGTGTTTGGAATGATTCTCTCTGTATTATTTCTCACAACTGCATGCAAATCTATAATGATCTGAAAACGGGAAGTCTTAGAAAGTAAGTTAACCTTTATATATCACAGCTGTTCTTGAAAAGTTAGTAGATCTGGCTCCACCAGGCCACGTTCCCACGATAACATGTTATCCCATCACAGCAATCAGAAGAATGAGGATAGCATTTGATTCCTCAAGACAGGTATTAAAATCTTCACTTTGCCTTGTTCCCCACCCCCTCCCCCAGCCTGCTTTGTTTATTTATGTTACTTGTCTGGTCCCAATGGACACTAGATTTTCCCACTCCTCAATAAAGAGTGACGAGTTAGAGGCTGGGTCGTCCAGGAGGTCATCTGAGTTTGTACAATCTGTCTGGAGTTTAACACTGCATCATGTATGGGAACAAAGACACCTCACTGCCCTGGTCCCCTTGGGGCTGTGCACATAATAGGTATCATTACAGTCACAGAACCGCTTAGGATGGGTTCCAAGGAAAATCAATGACACACAATGTCGTGCTACAGCAATTTCTGTCATAACTCAGGAGCCACACAAAATATAGTGAGTTCTTAAAGTCAAAAATGCTTTGAAATTATTTATGAAATAGGAATTAGGTAAGGACCAATTTACCCAAATTGAAAATATCTAGACACGTGGTTTAATTGGAACGCTCCATACATATATGTACACTCTATGATTCAAAGACAAGCTATCATTCCAAACTGAGTTGCTCTTTGGTTTTCTGAGGTTAAAACATTTACCACATTAAAAGCACGTCCCCTTTGGCTTCCACATGGCGAATGGCTCACGTGGACTCATTTACCCCAAAGGCCATGCAATGCTCCCATCGCCACTAAGAAGCAAAGGGCAATAAAGCCAATGAGGTAGAGACAGGCAGGATGGATTGAGGTCATTCCTGGCTGCACAAAAAAAGCATGAAATTCACTCACAAACTTAGGTCCATCTTTGTGTTTGTTAAAAGAAACTTTGTACAACGCTTAGTCTGCTCGATATCTGGTCCATCCTGGGAGCACCGTCTCCTCACTGTGCACATCACGTTCAAACGCTGCAGGTTTTCCTGGTGAGACGATTCCAATAGGAATGTGCTCTCCCGGTTTTAGCTATAAAAATCAGACTTCCCACACAAGAAGTCTCTCAGGGGTGGACTATTACAGCACGCAAACTAACAACCAGCAGAACGCATGATGTTTTTACATTTTCTTTAACACATGAGTTAACTTATCAAGAGAGTTCAATTGCATTTAAAATTCAGGGGCAGATGTAGGTCCCGGCTAATGGTCCCTTAAGTGGGCTGCTGTGTCAAGGATTCACTGATAGGATCCTCTCATTCCTCCCTGGTGTTGAACTTTGACCCCCAATATGTCCCCTTTATGCTTAGCCATTTTCCAAATGGGTATATACACAGACCAAGCTGCTTCTGTCCTTATGTCCTCGGATTTATTCAGTTGGGTTATAGAGGTTAATTCAACCATCCAAACCCCACTGATGCTGCCTCAGTTCCTACTGGCAGAAGTGGGTTGTTAATGTTGCCATTTGCTCCGTCACACAGCCAAAGAGATCGTATACCTGCAATTCCTTGCAATATACCTGCAGTCTGTGATCTGGCTGCAGCCAGTGGCTGCTGATCGGACCACAGCTGGGGCATTTGGAACTAAATTATAAATCTGAGGTGCTCACTGCGCTGGATGGAAAGTGTAGGCTGTGGCATGCAAATGAAGACATTTTATATAAAATATGGAATTGGTTTGCACTGTGTAGGGTATCAGCTGGACCGTGCTATCAGGCATCTGGTGAGTCCAGGAGTCCCTCCAAGTTTTCTGCGTATGTGTGACAGCCAGCTGGCCGAGCAGCTGCAGGCCCAGCTCACTCTGGGAGCCAGCTGACCATCACTCCCTCAGACAATATACTAAAGGTCAAAGGGCCTTTGGCTCTTACTGTGAACAAGTGTGTTTGGTCACCAGGGGTCCATCGACCACTGGGCAGCGGAACATGCAAATAATTTTTGCAGCTTCCTTAATTAAGATAAATTCTAATTCCCAAAATAGAGCTCCACCTCAAAATGGTATTTTTATTTCTTATTCAATTTTTTTTTTTGCAAACATGCATCCTTTCTCTGTATACAAAAGCTCTATTTTTGAGGCTTTTGAAAAAAAACAAAACTATTTTCTCTTACCATTTTTGAAATTGGGACTTTATTCTAAACAGATACATAGTATAGCTATATATTGATCAAATAGGTCTAGATATTAAGCAAATATGATTTTGATTCCCAAAGATGCGTTTATCTGAGCAAAAGTAAAACATCATTGTCAGTTGTAAACTGTAAGCCACTTGGTTTGATTTTGAGAATAAATGAGTTAGACCACTAGTCACATTGAATAAAATATTTCTATTTGTCATTTAGTGCCAGTTCTCTCTGCTGCTGAGAGATTTCGGGTTTCTGTTTAGCCCTGATACACCTTAGGTCTCCCCCACCTCTTTGTAATGTGGCAGGTAATTATGCATTAAAGAAGTATCTACAGAACACCCTTTTCTGTGCAGGGTCTACTGGGGCCCTGCGTCCAGTGGGGAATAAGACAGATGAAACCAGTAGAAATGCCGTTCCAGTCACCCTTTCCTAGCAAGCATATGTGGTATGTTTTCTAAATTCCAAGACATGGGAAATTTCCCAAAAAGGCTCAATAGAGATGACCTTTGGATTTGTTTATCAGGAATCACCTATCAGACTATAAAGAAAGGAACATATTCTTTGCAACAACATTTTCACGTCTGCAAAAAGCCTCAGGGTTTCTGAGAATGTGGCACCTTTAGAAGAGACTGGAAGCCATTCTCTGTGCTGTCTTGATGAGAAGGAGCCTAGCAAATAGAAACCACAGGCTTCTTGAGAACGCCCTGACTGTCAGAAGGATGTGGGTTCCCCTCCACTGCTAACTGGAGTTACAGAAAGAGGGGCTCATGTCCAACTTGCCATTGAAAGTAATCTGCTTTGGCATTCTCCAAAAAAGTTAGTTTGGTATTATATTGAAATAGCCACATCCTACAGGATTTTTACAGGCCGATTTCCTGTCTTGATCACTCAGTAGACTTTCGAGTCAACCAGACTCACCGTTCTAAGCTCAGCGTGAGAAGCACGCCTTGGATCCAATGAGTTTATCCTGGAGAAAGTGCTCGTTCTAAAGCAACATGCAACTTCTCACGTCTAGGGTAAAGAGGCCTCCAAGTGCAGCATCTTTTTTATTTTGCAAAACCCCTTTCCCTGCCAAACATTTGGTCTTACATGCATCGAAGTCAGGGTGGGGCAATGCTGAGAATCAGAGTGAGAAACTCAAGTTTCAGTAAAAGGGTTGCCAGATATCCTGCTTTAAAAGTGTTGCTGAAAATGAAAAAAAAAAAATCTTTTTTTTCTTATGCTTATATGTGAATAATAAAAGTATCTTTCTTTTTGCCCCAGAGAGTATATTTTAAAGTAAAAGGAGCGTGTTGTTTGGGGTTGGTTTTTATTTCTTTTGAGGACTACATTCTCTTCCATTTGGCTCATCTGGTTTTTCCACTTATTGGCCCCCGACAGTTGGCACTTTGCTCAGATCAGCCCCAGAGGATCCAGAAAAGTCAGCTCTCCCAGCATCTCATGATTTGTGACAACTCCAAATGGCAATTTCCCATTAACCCCTGAGTGCCTTTCCCCGGAGGCAGCGACATCATTCTCACAAGGTGAGCCCACAGCACTCCCAAAGGCGTCACAGCACGCAGCCACTGCTGACTCGATTTCCCAGGCCGACTTGGTGAGAGGCCAACTGCCTGGATGGTGGCAGGTGTCCCTCCCAGCAGAGAGCCAACACTGCAGCACACAGCGCGGGAAACGTGGATCCCAGGGGTTGGGGCGGGAGCCCCAGGCTGGTGACCTCTCATTTGAGAGGCCTCAGTGCACTTTTTACAAGATGAGGCTATTGTCCTCCTGGGCCTCTGATGAGGACTGGATTCGGAGAACCACAGTTGAGATCAAAAGATGGTAAAATAGGATCTGGGAGCAAAGGCTAAAGGGCCTGGTATTATTTTGCCTGGAGAAGGGAAGGCTGGGGTGGAGCCGACTAGGGGCCGTAATGGCAGAAGTGCCATTATGTCGTCAGTGTGGCCAGCTGTTCGACTTCTGGAGTGAGAAGAAAAGGACTGGGAGAAAATGAATTTTTTAATTTGTAAAAAAAAAAAAAATCAAACAATCAGGGCTGCTAAACACTAAAATTGGTGATAAGGGAATACATTTCTTTCTTTAACACTAAGATATTTCAGTCAAGAGTTTTCAAGATAAATTTGCTTGAATGCAGGGGGTAGATAGGAAGAAACCTAAAGGCCCAGTTCACGAAAATAAATATGGACAACACATGAATCTGGCCTTCACCAAGTGCTCACACAACTGACATTTTCTCGGAGGACAGTATTAGAAGCTGCTATGCAGGGTATTCTTAGACTTTGCTCTAAAGATTTAGTTAGTTGAGATCAGAATTGTCTTTGTGTCAAAGTGACTGACAAGTACCTTGGGTGAGGGCACCCTGGTTTCTGTGTGCTGCTAATGGACTCCAGACTTCCAACAAGCACTGAACCCCAATGTCCTCAACCGCCCAACAGGGACAACAGCTCTGCTCTACCTCAGGACATTGCTTGGAGGAACAAATTATAAAAGAAATGAGAAACACACTGAGCCCTACTCTGTAGTAATTAGACTGCTCAGACCTTAGCGCTACTCTCAAACAGAAAAGACGTGGCCCTCTCAATACTGTTTTAATGAGTTGCTCCCAGGCCGGCCTCTGTGTGAGAGAAAGGAGGATCAGAAGGACAAATGGAGAACTCAAGAGCACAGCTCAAGCTGGCATCTGGGCTGCTATGTCATGCCTGTCTGCCCCGGTCTGCAGCCCAGCAAGCAGGCACAACGGGGCGGCAGGAGCAGCGCGGGGCAAACACTCGGTGCTTTCGTGACCGGCTGCGCTCTGCCCAGCGTGACCTTTCCACTGGAAATATTTCTCCACAAAGTCCTCAAGTATCAGAACTAGAGAACTCCATTGCCCTTGGTACCTGCAACAGGTATTTTAAATAAATAAAAATAAACAAATGGAAGTGTTTTAGCATAGCAATACAGTGATAGAATATTTTACCACTAGAGTGGGTTCAGGCTGAGGACCTATTCGGTCACAACGGAGGAGACTAAACACTAAACTCGTCCACTCAGAATTCTATCTACAGAGAAACTATCCTTCGTAATGAAGGTAAAATAAAGGACCTTTCCAGCCCAAAGCAGAGAGATTCTGTCACAAGCAGATCCGCATTGCAAGAGATGTACAGCAGGTCCTTTCGGGCACCCCTTGCCTTTTAGGGTTGTCATCAGTTGTAAGCTGTGCTTCTGTCCACAATGCATTGCATTCCACTGCTGTCAGGCGGGACCCCGAACGGGGCAGTCCGTACGCAACTCTAGAACACTAGCAGCAAACGGCCAACTGAGCACATTTCTTCAAACCCCCTTATTTTCCAAAGAGAAAGTAGAGGGTCCAAGGACCAGGGACAAACTGAGAATAATGTGATTCGTACGGGGACAACCCTGGAACTGGCCCCACAATGTTGTAGTTACCAGGTAATATGATTTCCTCCACTTGAAAAGGTTGCAGACTGATCTCCAGCAGGATAAATGTGGTTCATAGGCATACTGCATTGGGTTCCCAAAGTGGATTTTTAAAAAATTAAAATTAATTGCCTTGAAAAAGTAGAAGATATTGTTAGATGAGCTCATTACCTCCATGGCCACAATCAGCTAGAGTTCCAACATTGTCTGCTCCTTTTAGATGGGATATGTACTGTCATATACCACATAACAATATTTTGGTCAGTGATGGGCTGCATACAGGATGGTGGCATGCCACAGAGCCTAGGTGTGCAGTAGGCCATATCATCCAGGTTTATATGTGTGTGCTCTATGATGTTCACACAATGACAAAATTGCCTAACATCGCATTTCTCAGAACTTATCCATCCTTACACCGTGCATAGCTGTACTCAACAGTCATCATCATTCCCTAATGTCTCCATGACAACAGGCTATAGGTGACTTAGAATGAATCATGCTCTCACAGTTGCTTAACTTAACCACCCCTTTCATGCAGTTATCTCATTTTCCTGGGCCATCTGAACATCTGACTTTGCATGTCTTTCCTTTCTGTACGCTGCTTCTATTTTCCTAATCAGTAAAACAATTCATAGTTATTTCTGCAAAGAACAAATAGAAAAACATAACATCTACATGCATGCACAACACACAGTTGATCCTCCAGTGGTTATGCGTATGGAAATAAAGACAGACATAAAATGCCCTGGCTGGGTGGCTCAGTTGGTTGGAACATCATCCTACACACCAAAAGGTGGCAGGTTCAATTCCCAGTCAGGGCACATACCCAGGCTGTGGGTTTGATCCCCAGTCAGAGCACATGCGGGAGGCAATCTCTCTCTCTCTCTTCCCCTTCCTCCCCCTCTGAAATCAGTAAACATGTCCTTGGGTGAGGATTAAAAAAAAGACATACATAAATTCACACAAGCCAGTACAGGAGGCCAGCGTATTTTATCCACTTTTGCATAAGGCTTTACACATTGCCAAAGACCCACTTGTTGTGTCTCAATATTATGAAGGAGAGTGCTGACCATTTTGCCATTTTCTTCCATTTCTGCTGTGTAAAAGGTGGACTCCCCCATTTTCTAATGTGATTTCTCATAACTTCTCAGAAAGATGGGGTGGGAGAATCTAGTTTTATAATTATATTAAAAAGATAAGATAGATGCATCTGCCCACATAAAAACTGGTGAATTTTATAGTAGTATTATTCATAGTAGTCCAAAGGTAGAAGCAACCTAATTTTCCATCAACTAATAAATGGATAAAGAGAATGTTTTACATCCATATAGCAGAATACTATTTGATAATTTTAAATATGAAGTATTGAGATATACTACAACATGCATGAACCTTGAAAATATTACAGTGAGAAGATAGTCACAAAAGATAACACATTGTATAATTCCATTTATACGAAATGTCCAGCTAAGCAAAATCTATAGAGACAGAAAGCAGATCGGTGTTGCCAAGACAGGGGACATCTGAAGGAAATGGGGAATGACACTAGTGGGTATGAGGTTTCTTTCTGTGACGATGAAATTGTTCCCAAACTGACTGTGGTGATGGTTGCATAAGTATGTAAATATCTTAAAAACTACTGAAAAGTACACTTTAAATGAGTTGGTATTACGGTTTGTGAACTATATCTCAATAAATCTTTATTTACAGAATAAGCCTTTTGAAATTGGGAAAAAGGCAACAATTATTTGGAGAGATTTGCAACCAGGCAGATTTCAGCATGGTGTGTGTGTATGTGTATGTATGTGTGTGTGTGTATGTGTGTGTGTGTATGTGTATATATATATATATACAATTTCATATAACATTATATATATATATAATTTTATTCAAGCCTCATGACAACCTTCCAGTAGGTTTCATTCTGCTCAGTTCACAGATGAAGAAACAGAGGCTCACAGACTGCCTTAACCAGTCACTTGCTAAGCTGAACCCATGTCCCACCCACCATCTCCCTTCTCTACAATCCAAGTGAAGGAACTGAAGACTACGTGCCTTGTCTATTGCTTATTGCTGCATGTGACTATTTAATTCTGAGCAAGACACTAGCGTTCTTTTCTTAAAAGCTAACCTGAGACATGCCAGGTAATTAAACAGTCTTTCTAAAGTCAAATGGGGCTTTTTTTCCCCTCAAGTTGACAGGTGTCCTTTTGTAAATGCAGACCTGCCTAATTCGTTTCTCTGTCTGCTGTCTGTTGGCATTTTCTCACTTACCCAATAGGCTCCTTGAACTCACCCCAGCTTGCTCCCTCATTCAATATTAGAGTTAAAAACACTGTCGAATGTACCCCTCTCCCCATCCCACGCCTACACATATAAAGCAGCATCCAGGTAGCACTGAACATGATCACATGACATCCTAACTCCATTGCTATGCATGTCTCTAATCATTAGAATCAAAAAGTACTTACCAATGAATCATGTGGACAAATTCCTCAAGCAAGCATTCTAAATGCATGCACTGGAATCCAGCCCCAATCACTTAAAGAGGTTATATTAAAGCACAAATCATCTGGGAGTGTGGGGAGGTAGGGTGAAAGGAGACAGATTCAAACAGAACTCATGCTCCTTGCCTTAAACGAGGATCAGCCTGAGCTATATATGAATGGGCAGCCAGCAGAGAGCGTCTGGGATGCCAGCCATCTCCAGGCCACAGTCTCAGAGCCTGCATTTACTCACATCACAAGCCATTATCTTCCCAGCCAGGCTCCAATCTTACCTGTACTGAAGCAGAAGGCAAGTGGACCAGCAAGTGACCTTGGGGGGTCATCAGGACCACTGCTGCCACTCAGTTTGGCCCCTAACAGCCTCAGCTCTCTGATCTGACAGCCACCGTCAGACCTGCCTTTCCTCTTTCAGAACAGTGCGAGTATGCTTCCTCCTGCCTGTCAATATTTAACTACCCTGTCAAGTTACATTACATCACCTGCACTAAATCCCACCCCATCGATAGCTAGAGGGTGTGCCTGTACCATTCAATTTAACTCAACTAACCTTTATGGAGTGCCTTCCACTCATTCATTTCTTTCAACATGCTTTGAGTGCCTACTGCATTTGGCACTGGCAATACAGAAATGAAAAGTCTGATGCCCTGAGTCCAGGTGGGGAGACAGACACTGTGCCACGGGGCTGCAGCACAGTGTGTAGGAGAGATGGAGTGAATGGGACCAGAGAATTCCCAAAGACGATAGATTGCAGTCAGTGTGGCATTGTGCATGGGCCAAGCTAGATCTGGGAAGACACAAGAAAGACAAACACATGTACTCTGTCCTCAACAGGGAGTCTATCATTCTACCGACTAACAGGATTACTTACATAAGTGTCACTGGTAAAGTGCAGAATATTAAACCAAAGATGGTAGCCACTTCTCATTTGTTTTCTTGATGAGTTGTATCATTAACTGTTTCTAAGACTGAATATTTGAACAAAGATGTCTAAAGAGGGAAAGCTGACTGCAGCTTATAGATCCCTGGTGTTACAAACATGGGTGATTCTTCAGATCTTTTTTTTTTGTTGTTGCAATTTTTATTAATTTATTTTTGTTCCAGATGTTTCGCCTTTTGCCCCCATTGACACCCTCTTCAGATCTTTGAAAGAGCAGATATGCCTAGTGAGTAAAGACCGTTACCTGGGACCCATTTCCAAGACCAGGGAAGGAAGAATTCAGGTAACAGAGTAATATTCCTCCCTTATGAAAAGAATTAATCTGGGGCAAAATGGTTTGGACACAGGTAATCAGGGATCTGCTGTATGTCCTTCTAATCCTCCCATGACTCTTTCAACACCAACTTTCCTGACACTCAGTGAACAGCTGATGGTTCTTTTAAATAATATAAGCAGACTGGCAGAGCCCTTCGGCAATACTAAACTCCGTCTGTGATCAGAAGCCTCAAAAGCTACTCACTTTGGGATTTTTTTCAAAGTCTAAATTTACCACCAAAGCACAGCTCTCGAATATGCCCATGCAATCCCTTTTCTACCAAAACATACCTCAGTTTTATGCTCCATGGAACACAGTCCTCCATTTATGTGTCAACATTCAAAGACCTCACCATAGGGGAGACTAAGAGGCTGCCTTGGAAAGCGCTGGATTATTTAAATTGCAAAGCACAGCCTGGGGAATCTCAATACATCTGATTTGGGATGTGCTCCAAGCTCCGGAGCACCTGCATGGAAGCAGCTCTATTAGTCAGCTTCTCGGGCAATTTTCCAGTTCCACATGGACACTCCCCCAGCGTGTCCAAGGCGAACATTTACAGTCTGTTGCAATATTTTACTGCAAGGTATTTAGGGTTTTGACAAATACTAACGGACACTGCCACCATTCCAATTGAAACTCATGACCCATATCTAATGTCTACTACTTGGTTGTAGCTGAAGATATTTTTCAGTCAGTCAGTGATTGCAAGCAGAACATGGCTCCAGACCCACCCCTCTCACACCCTGGAAACGGGTTGGATTTCAGTCTTTAAGAAATCCGCATTGCGCGGTGAGTCATCGCAAAACTGGACTGAAGTTTGACCACACTCAAGCTTGATCTTTTTTTAAATCCAGACTTTTCCAGAACCTTTTGCTTAATAACACATAACACATTTGGCATTAGGATATTATGTGTTATTGATGGAACAGTTGTGACTACTAATTGCTAACTGCCCAGGGATTTCTGGATTCAATTAGAATGGATTTGTGTCCTTCATCTTTTAATCCCGCTAGAAGGAAGAGTTGCTGTATGACTTTCATTTGTTTTTTAAAAGCAATTTTAGTAAAATTTAGCAAATGTGAGGTAAATACTTGCAAATAATATCATTAATATAATGACTGGTAAGAGAACTAACATTCCATGGAAAATAATGAGCAAACGTGACTAATATGTCCAGATGTAAAAAATAAAGAACTTTAGTTTTCAAAAGACAGAATATTTAAAATGTATCCTGTTTATCAGTTGTGTGATCAGCTTTTCAGAATAGAAGAGTTCTGTCTTTTTTTTTTTTTAAACAAGTTCTCTTAAAGAGGAGTTCCAAAGTAAAATTAATGTTCCAAAGCCAACTTAATAAATGTACTTCTGTTTAGAAAGCAAGTGGCCCTGCGTATTCATCATGAAGGACGAGTACAGATAAAGAAACTGGCCCTGGCCGGTTTGGCTCAGCGGTTGGAGCGTCAGCCTGTGGTCCGGAGAGACCCGGGTTCGGTTCCCGCTAAGGGCACGTACCTCAGTTGCGATTTGCCCCCGGCCCTGGTCGGTCGTGCGGGAGGCAGCCACTCAATGTGTTCCTTTCACGTCGATGTTTCTCTCTCTCTCTCTCTGTCTTCCTCTCTCTCCCTCCCACTCTATCTGAACAAAAAATGGAAAAATGTCCTCGGGTGAGTATTAAAAAAAAAAAAAGAAAGAAACTGAAGCCTCAGTCCATGGTATGTGACCCTGGGCAAGGCACTTCGTTCTGTGACGAGGGTCAAAGCCTGTCCTACCTGCCAGTTATGAAAAGCAATTAAGAAAAGTGATCAGTTGTTCAAGGTCCACTCTAAAACTCTATGTGTCAGGAGTACTGTCACTTTGGGAGCAAAGGTCGTGTCCAAGGTCACAGGAGTCCTTCTAATGCTTTTCACTGTCCCAGTTTGCCCAAGACTGGGGGTGTCCTAAGAACAATGACTTCCAGTGCTAAACCCAGGACAGTCCTGGACAGACCACAGCTGGTCACGCAACTTGCTATTACTCAGATCACGTTAGAACAATGTCTTGGTAAATGACTTAATATTATATGATAAATTATTTTGCATCTTGTCTAGGCCAACAAATTTTGACTCTTAAGAATTCAGTTGAAATGTGTCCATCAATCACACAGATTGGTTTTTGGAGGGGCTCAAAAACTAAATCCAAAAACAAAATTTAAAACAATCTAGGACTTGATAACCTTGTTGCTCCGAGCGTGGTCCACGGGAGGGTGCTAGGAAGGAGTGAGCCTGACCTACCACAGACCTCCCAATCAGAATCTGCATTTCCATGAAACTGCTGTTGGTTGCAAGCATGTGGCAGATTGAGAAGGCCTGCTTTAGAATCTGTTTAAGCCTAGGGTACGAGGGAACAGACCCCCCATAAAAACATTTGATAAAGTCACACAAATAAAAACATTCCTGCAATTCAAAGCATTATGACCGAGAAAAAGGAAAGGCATTGTTGTAATTTATGTTTCCTGGGCCTCTAGGATGCCAGGATCCACTTCGAAGAGCAGAGTAGGGTACATGGGGCTCCCCTCTGTACACATGGCTGGTTATCATCCCCTGTTCCTACCATGTCCCTGAGTAGGGGATGGAACCTGGGGTGACTCCTAGGTTTTAGGTTTACAGCTAAAACATCAGTGAGCAGGACAGCAAGTTTCTCTGAAATAAAAGTTTTGAGGGGTCTGATGAAGACCTATGCGGAGATGAAGTTGGCATTTGGACACGCTCGCCTGGGATGGAGTGAGTTACAGAACAGTACGGATTTGATTCCTCTTGGTAAAAGAATTTGGAAAGCGGTCAGCGTGGAGACTGTATCAGATTATAAGGGGATAAGGGATTTTTATGGAAGAGAGCTTTTCAGCACTAGAGGGTACTAGAAACTCATGCCCTGTGGCAAAAGGGAGAAAAAGGGCAAAGCAAAAAAACAAAGAATAACTAAAAGTTAAAGTGAAATCTAAATGGCTGACAGTAATATATGGTAAATTCCGATAATATAAAGGTTAAAGCGCTTTCTTTTACGAAATAGACGGTGCATATTGTAATGGCAAATACGAGTCTGAAACCAGTATTCTAAATATTTCCAGTGGGGCGCCAGAGGGAGATTGAAGACAAAACTTTCATTTGTGTGTGTATAAGTGGATAATTTGTATGCTATGAACAAAAAATGCATTAGTCTTCTTTTAATGACCATGGGATGTAAATTTACAGAAAATAATTACGTATGTGACTAGACAGAAAACACTAAAATCCCTTGAAGTGAATGAAGAAAGGACAAAAAAAAAAAAAAATCCCACAAAAATCGAAGTGCCTTTATATTAAAAAATAGTCTTCTGCCCGGCCGGTGTGGCTCAGTGGATTGAGCATCGTCCATGGACTGAGAGGTCCCGATTCCATTCTGGGTCAGGGCACGTGCCCAGGTTGTGGGCTCGATCCCCAGTGGGGGGCATGCAGGAGGCAGCCAATCGATGTTCTCTCTCATCGATGTTTCTATATCTTTCTCCCTTTCCCTTCCTCTCTCTCTAAAATCAATAAAGAAAAATAAATAAATAAAAATAGTCTTTTACCCGGCCAGTGTGGCTCAGTGGTTTGAGCGTCATCTGTGGACTGAGAGGACTGAGAGGTCCCACATGCTGCAGTTTCAGGCTCAATCCCCAGTAGGGGGCACGCAGGAGGCAGCCGATCAATGTTTCTTTCTGACATTGATGTTTGTATCTCTCTCCCTTCCTCTCTTTCTAAAAAAAATCAATAAAAACATATTTTTAAACAAACAGTCTACTAACTGAACCAAGGATCAGAAATGTACTAATATTGCAAAGTACCAGTTATTTAGGATAAGTACAATTGGGAATACTTCATATCAAAACTAGGATGCAGCTTAACTCAGAAGAAAATGTATAGCCTTCATGTTTTTATTTTTAAAAAGGAAGGTTAAAATAAATGAACTTTAAATACTCAACCAAAGACATTAAAGAACTTAAGAAAAATAAACTTGAAGAGGATATTAAAGCTAAAATAAATTGGCTAGTAATAATTTATACATTAATTGATTCAATAAATAATTATTCAACAATGACTAAGAGTTGTTTTTTTATTTTTTGCTACTCTTCTAGATTCAGTAAGTATGGCAGCGGATGAAAACTGATAATAGATAAACAAAGAATTAATGGATAAGTCATTTATGTAGATTCTCCTCCCTTAAGGAGGAGCAGGAGCGTGTCTCCCTACTCTTTAAATACAATATGGAAAGAGAGGAGAAATAGTAACTTGACTGCGGAAAAACCTAACAAACAGTACCACAGCTAGGTGATCAAAGTCAACATCAACAGTTGATAGTAGGTACCCTTGATATCATGTGATGAAAAGGCACTCTTTACCTCTGCGCTCTTCCTCCCAAACATCCATATCCCCAGTGTAATCGTGAGAAAAAAAATCAGACAAGTGTCAATAGAGGAGTATCTTACAAGTTATCTGACCAGTACTCCTCAAAACCGTCAAGGTCATCAAAAGTAAAGAAAAGCCCACCCTGGCTGGTTTGGCTCAGCGGTTAGAGCGTCCGCCCGTGGACCAGAGAGTCCTGGGTTCGGTTCCCACCGAGGGCATGTACCTCGGTTGCAGTTTGTCCCCAGCCCCGGTTGGGGTCATGTGGGTGGCAATCACTCGATGCATCTCTCTCACATCGATGTTTCTCCCTCTCTCTCTCCTTCCTTTTCTCCCTCCCACTCTATCTGAAGATAAATGCAACAATGTCCTCGGGTGGGGATTTAAAAAAAAAAAAAAGTAAGGAAAGCCCTGGCAGGTTTGGCTCAGCAGTTGGAGCATCGACTTGGGGTTTGATTCCAGTCAAGGGCACGTACCTGGGGTTGTAGGTTCGATCCCCAGCTGCAGTTGGGTCATTCAGGAGGCAACCAGTCCTGCAACTAATGGATGTGTGATATGTCTCTCTCACATCGATGTCTCTCTCTCTCTCTCTGCCTCCCTCCCTCCCTTCCACTCTCTCTTAAAAAAAAAAAAAAGGAAAAATATCCTCTGGTGAGGATTAACAACAACAAAAAAAGTAAAAGTAAGGAAAGATTGTGAAACTGTGTTAGCCAAGAGGAAGGAGCCTAGAGAGACATAAAAGCTAAATGGAAATGTGGCATTCTGGATACGATCTTGGAACAGAAAAGGAACTTTAGGTAAAACTAAGAAAATTTAAACAAAGTATGATCTTTAGTGAATAATGTATGATTAATTACGACCGAGGTATCACACTAATGTAAGATGTTAACCATGGAGGAAACAAGGGGTGGAGTAGGGAACTCTGAACTTCTCATTTTCCCTGTATATCTGTACCTATAACTGTTCTGGCAAATTAAGTCTATTCGACATTTTAAAAATAGGTGGATGATTTCAGATAGTGAAACAAGTTATAAAGAACATAAAACAGAGTAATGCAGTAGGATGTCCTAGGACGGGAGGGTGGTCAGGAAAAGTGACCAGCGAAGTTGTCTCGGAGGCATTTGAGCTGAGGTTTGCATAGTGAGGAAGGGAGAGCCATAAGAAAATCTCAAGGAAGATGCTCCAGATGGAGGGACAACTTTAAAACAGAAGGGCAAGCAAGCAAACTAAGAATGAATTCCACGGAAAGCTGGTCATTTAAGAAAACAAATTTAAAGAGCAGCCTTTAGTATCCTGTTTAAGGAAAAGGGATAAAAGCACGCAACACAAAACCCAAGAAATAAAATATGGATGAGTAGGAAAATAATTTGAAAATTGAAAAAATTATGAGCAACTCACCGACATTGCATTAGGAACAGAATACTCTTCAAGAATATATAAATGATTAAAAGTAAAACAAGAGTTATGACTGAAGAAAATCAAAGAAAGTAAATATCACTGCTACAGATCTATTGTTTTAAAATAAGTAGGTATTGTTTTACAGTTGAATTTGTTCTAAATTTTAAGTAACAGACAATTCTGATATAATTTAAAGTGTCCCAGAGAAGAGAAAAAATGAAAAATTTTACAATTAACTTTATTAAGCCAACATATTCAAAGTCTGATAAACTGAGCATAGAAAAAGAAACTCTAATTCATTTATAAAATTAAATGCATTTTAAATAGAATGTTAGAAAATTTTATTCAGCCTTATAATAAAATTAACTATAACTAATGATATTTATTTTAATTATGTAAAGATAAATCAACATTATAGCTGAATTTATATTAACAAATTAAATAAAAATATGTGATTACATTTGGTGCTAAAAATGATTTACTATAATTTTATAGAAACTCTTGACTTTAAGTAAAATAAACATCAAAGGAAGCTTCCTAAGCATGAAAATTATTTACCAGAAAGCAGCAGAAAACATATTCATATTAACGTCATAAATAAGGATGTCCTCTATTACTTTTATATGTTTCAACACTGTTTTAGAGAAATGAGCAGATGTAGTAAGATGTGAAAATGAAATACATAATACAAATATTAGAAAATAATATATAAAAACAAGAATTACTCATGGAATCATGTATATTTAGAACATTCAAGAAATACAAAAAAATCTTTTAAAAAATAAAAAACTATATTAAGGCAACTGAAAATAAGATAAACATAATAAAACAATAGTGCTTATTTATACCATATAGTAACAGGAAAGAAAATTAAGATAAAAATCTCAAAACTCTTTTTTTTTTTGCATGGAATTGGGAATTGTTCTGCCTCGATGACCAAGTGCCGCCAACAAGACACATAGGAAGCTAGTACCGCAACTGAGAGAAGCTCAGAATATTGAAATAAATTCCCAAAAGGTAAATATCAACAAATCCCGGCTTTTTTGCCACGTTTCTCAGTCCCACTCTCCACGTTTCCTATGTTTAAACTGGTGGCTTCCAGTGGTCTTCACTGTGTCACCTACTTCCAGGACAGAATTCATCAGGGTCTGTTGATATGGCACGCCCACCCTGCCCTGGCCTTTCAGAGCCGGAGGAGAAGGTAGAGATCCATTTCCAAGGTACACAGTGTGGAAGGCCTGAGGCTGCTGCTTCAGGTGGCCTTCTTGTCTCACTGACTCATTCTGGGAGAAAACATTCTGCAGTTGTTGCAAAGATCAGCGGAGCCCTCTGCACTGGTGAGCAGTGACACACTGCTTTACCATGCGGTGGAAACAGGCTGGGGGGCCGGGTGACCTGGCTAGAGGGTGGGCTTTTTCATAGCAGACCAAGGTTTGTAATTTGTGTACATATGAGAAAAATATTTTATTTTATATGAATAGCAATGATACCTAAACCTCAGAAGCAAATGCTTCTGCATGACAGTGCTATCGAATGGACAGGACAGAGGTGAGGGGATGCTAATAAAGAAGAAAGTGAGAGGGGAAAATACCAATTTCCTTTATCACTTAGACAAGAAATAAGCAATGTGAGTGAGAAAAAGCAAATCCATTTATGTCAAACTAAAAATTAAGAAAACACAACCCAAGAACCCAAGGGTTGTTAATGAGTCAAAACTTTGTAAAATCATCCATATGAGAGACACTCCTGTTTGGAAGAAATGAACATTTGTCTCCCTCTGAAATAAGACATTAGCCAAACAAATCCCCAAATAAAGGAATCTACCATTATATCATTTCTTAACCTTTGCTTCACTATCTGCAAATTAGGTTGAAAAGTGAATTTTTTTTTAAGTGCCTAATGCCCTTTGTCGCAGCAAGAGCTCATTCAGTTCTGAAGAGGTAACTTCACAGTTTAAGGCCGACTGCAGGAGTAACACTACCCCAGGATCTGTATCATGCAACAAACTCAGCATCATTATGGGTCCATGAGATACAACCAAAATTACTCATTCATTATTCATATTCTGTTTCCAGTACACAGGACTAAAAAGAAAACATACACAGGAGAAGCTGAACTACTGTTACCCTAAATGTTTAGTTAGGTCAACAGAAGGCTCAGCTCAGCTTAACAACATTGGATTCCAGATCTCCTAATAGCACTGAACGCTTGAGTGCTTTGAGCGCTCCGCACCTTCCTTCCTATATGCTGCTCAGATGTTCCCTGTGCGTACTGTTGCTATGAAGCCACAGACAGACAAAACATCAAGGTTTTCTATCCTGCACACTGACTGAGTCGGATGCACATACAAGTCTGTCAAGTAGCGTGTTTAAGGCAAACCTTTAACAAATCAAACCAGCCCCCTAAGTAACCTGGCCAGGAAGGTGGCATGTTAATGTCACTAACATCTAACTCCCCTGCCAAACTACAAGCTCCATGATCTCGGTGGCAAATGGTAATTAATTTTGCTCATCAGTGTAGTCTCAGAACCTGGAACAGTGCCTGGCACATAGAAGATAATAAATATTTATGTTGAATCGATCACACAATAAAAGTCTCTTCACTTTATGCGTCTGTAAAATGGGGATGTTATCATTTCTGTAACCATTCCTACATTGCTAGGCATTCAAGTTCCTTCTTATATTATAGAATTGTAAACATTGTTGTGATGAATACCTTTATTCACATGATTTCTCCATATTTTGAGTTCCCAAAGGGAGAGTTGATGGATTAAAGAATCAGAACATTAAAATATAGTGCCAAATACCCTATGAATATCACAAATTAAATATGGAAGAACATATTTTACCATTTGCCCATGCAGATCAGCTATTAGATTTTTTTTAAAGAATGGGTAACTTAAGGAAAAACTGGAATGCTATCTAATATTTTCTTGTAATTTAAATGTCAATTTAGCAAACAGAATATTTTTGTTTATTTAACTAGTTGTATTTTCTCTTTTGTGCATCTACCAAGGAGCGAGCAGCCACGGCCAGCACCCTGCGCATGGAAGCCTTTCTCAGATCCATAGAGAAATGTGGGCACCTGCCAGTTTGATTCCTTTTACTCAGGACACACCTTCTCAACAGCGTAACAGGAGCTGTGAACACTAGACTTAGGAGGTGCAGGTCTCCCCCGCTTTTCTAAAGTTTACTTATGCTACTCGGCTTTTACAAAAGACCTGCATTAGTACCTGCTTTGGGGGACCGAAAGAAACCCAAAGAGGATTTTTGCTTTTATGAAAAAAGGTAAAAAGAGAAAATAGCACTCAGGGTTTGTTATAGCGGCAGCATGTACCCCAGTAGCGAGAGTGGCCCCAACAACCTCCTTCCCCGGGGCCCACACTCAGCATCTCAGCATCAAGCGCCAGAGCTTTGAACCGTGTGGGCACCTGGGCTGTATCTGCATTTATTATGCGCCCATTAGAAGATGTGTCCTAAGGTATCAAAGAGCCTAAGAGCTCATAAGGGCGCTGCACTTAGAGTAAAACTGGGTGTAATTGTTTCAATCATAGTGAACAAAATAAAGACATGCAAATTAGTGGCAATTGCTTCTTCTCTTTATGCCGTTTTGACTTAGAAAAGGTTGCACAGAAACGCTCTTCTTTTGAACATCACGGCACACCTGCACTTCTACTGGCCAAGGATCTCTTCACGACTGGATTTACAGGATAGACCAGGGGCTCTCAGATGGTCATCTACATTATCTACATGTGTGTTGATAAACACCATTAGAGGTTTCCACTCTGGAAGAACTAGTGAGTGACTTTGCAGAGTCAGGCCAGTTTCATGGACAATGAGTAACAGCCTAAATAAGTCATAGCCAGGGCCCAGCCTACACAAAGAAATCCTATACCTACAGAAGTTTCTGTGGTAATTCAATTGAAAGCTGTTACCAAATCCTGTTATCTATCTGGGTGGAAGGGTGCTCAACCAAACACTGATAGCCCAGAAGGTAGGAATTAAATTAAGTACAACAAAAACCTTTGAGTGAATGCAGATTAAAGATAATAGCTGAGTGATCAAATAAAACTATCCCCCAAACCCAAGCCTTAATAAAATTGCTCTGTAAGTGCTTTGGGGCTACTAGTCTATCTAACTTCTTTATGTTCCTAGGGCTCAGGGATGTTTGGTTTGGCTAGCAGGGACAGTTATGGGTGTGGAGGCCATCTGGGCAACTCCTAATGGGACCCAAGATGGAATATGATTTGTGTAACCCAGCAAAGATTATTATTGTGTAAATATTTATATATGACTTCCAAAACAATGCATTCTCTCATTGTTCTAGATACTTACTGCTTAAACACTTGGAATGAAAGACAGATTCCAAGAATACCTATAAAAATATTTTAGATTTAAGAGGTCAAAAACACTCTCAAAAATAACCCAAGGTATGCACAGTGAACAAAATGTTTACCTCTTCCTTTGTTTCTATTTGGCTGGGCTCTGCTTGATAGGAAGAGAAAGCATATCTTAAAAATGCTCCTTTTCAAGAATCATTAATATAGAGAGGATTAAATGTCAATCACAGATAAAACAATAAACTACATTCTATAACTAAATTAATTTCAAGGGAAGTTTTCTTTTTGTCTCCCACTGGAGATCACAGTTGACTGGGGGAGAGGAAGTAAAGCATAGTGGTTAATAATACAGACTGGAGTTAGATCATCGTGGTTGAATCCCAGTTCTGCCTCTATTTAGTGTATGATGTGGGGTGTGTCCTTAAATTCTATATTCCTCTGTTTCCTCATCTGCAAAATACGGTTGATGACAGCACCTACCTCATAGTGTTGGTGTGAAGTTGAACTGAGTTAAATATGTAAAAACATTCCAGAACAATACCCGGCCTATGGCATCATTTATTTTCCAATATGAGATTATGAACATCCCAAAGGTATTATTTATATAAGTATTATCCCGCACCCAACGTCATTCCAGCACATAGCAGGTAATCAATAAACAATTATTGAATGAATGGTTGATTCTAAAGGATTTTCTGCCAGGATTTCTTTAAAGGACAACATCTTTTATCTTCAAAGCATAGCAATTTAATTAATACAGAACTGAGAGGCAATTTCAGAAACAATTCCAGGAGGCAGCATGCGTGCACCTGTATACATCAGCAGATTACATAATGAGGGAGCAATAAACAACACTAGATAAAAGACAAGAAAGAGTCTTAACGCAAATCCAAATGACTCTGAATTAATGCAAGTACTATTTCCTGGTGCAGCCCCGGCCTGCCTTCTACGCCCTACTGACAGAGCCAAGGGTCTGCTGCCACCCGGGATGGGCCAGGACGATGTGGAGACTCTGAGCTCACCTCTAATTACTGCTGTACTCAAGTGCGGGCTGGAGAGCGGTGGGACATTTAAGAGAAAGATGTCCAAATGACACAGATTTACTAATAAAAATGCTCAGGCTTATTTAATCTCCCAGACATCTGAAACAACACAATATCTGTAACCACTTCTTGTCCTGGAAAATCCCAGAGTCATTTTACACTTTTTTTAACCCGTGTATTTAGTAGTCATATCACTCACCACGGAAGCGCAGTTCTCGTTTCTGGAGTAAAAGAGAGCAATGTTTTTTTTGGTTTTGGTTTTTGTTTTGTTTTATAGATACCACAAGATACAAGATGACTAGACACACAGCTCACATCACTGGATATGGGGTAGCCTGGCTTACCAAGCTGGAACACAGTCAACCTCTCCATGCTCACCTCTTCCGGGTGAGGCATCACCAATTTCCTCCTTGAGCAGAAATGGGGTGAGAGGATGGGTAAGTGAATGAATGAGATAATAAGTGAATGATTACATGAACAAATACAATGGAGTTAGAGAAGATACTGGCCTACAAAGATTTTAGTTGAAATAAGCAGGGCCTTTCCCATTAATCAAATCTGCCAAAGAATGAACTTCATTTTAAATGTCAGCATGCACCAGTGGCCATCATACTGAACAGTGAAAACTAGATGAGTCCCTTTGTCATCTCTATTCTTTTCCTGTCTCCTTCATGGTGTTCTCTTCTCTCACTGCTACTTAAATACCAGGGTTCCACATGGGCCCCCTGCTTTTGTGATCCTGCATGCTTTCCTTGGCTGTCCATGAGACACCCCACATTCTATACTGCCAAAGTGTACGTCTTTGTCTTCCTGTGTGAACAGCTGGTCTGCAGGGATCTGTTACTCAGGTGCAAGCACTATTAGCCACCGGACCCCCAGCAGGGAGCCATCGACAGTTCACCTCTATTCCTCCACCCTCATCCAATTGATTACCAGTTCTTGCTGTAGTTCTATTTACCTTCCAATTTTTTTCCAAGCCCATCTCCTGTGCCCTCACGACCATTGTATACTCCAAAGTCATTCTCTCTTTTCTTATTCAACCAACATGCTTCTAGCACAGGGTTCTCAGTGCTGGCTACACGTTAGCATCATGTGGAGAAATGAAAACAGGACCAGTGCCTGGATCACCCCCAGGAATGTGGTTCCATCAGCATGGGGTTTTTTTGGTTTTTTTCTTTACTGATTTTAGAGAGAGGGAAAGGGAGAGGGAGAGAGAGACAGAAACAATGATGAAAGAAAACATCAACTGGCCACCTCCTGCATGCCCCCCACTGAGGATCGGGTCCACAACCTGGGCATGTGCCCTGACTGGGAATTGAATCGGCGACCTCTTCGTGCATGGGTTGATGCTCAACCACTGAGCCACACCGGCTAGGCCAGCATGGGTATTTTTTTTTTTAATATTTTTTTCTTTATTGATTTTTAGAGAGCAAGAGAGATAGAAACATCAATGAGAGAACATCGGTTGGCTGCCTCCTGCATGCCCCTCACTGTGGATTGGGCCCATAACCTGTGCATGTGCCCTGACCAGGAATCGAACTGGCGACCTCTTAGCGCATGGGTCGATGCTCAACCAGTGAGCCACACCAGCCGGGCAGCATGGATATTTTTAAGGCTTCCCAAGTCACACTTGAGAACCAGTCCTCTGGCTCACCTCTCTGGCTCTAGTTCTGGCCTCCTACGGCCACACCCTGAAGAAGCACCAGGGTGCTCTTTCTAAAATGTTCACCTGTGCACTCTGCTTAAACTCCTCCAGTGACCACCCATTATCTAGAAAATGAATCCCAAATCCCTTCACTTTTCCTAACCTTTCTCCCCATGTCTTGACATTCTCTGCCTCACGTCTTTTGCTGTAGTTGCTGCTAGCTCCTGACACCCCCCCCCCTGCCATGTCATAGCTGCATTCATGTCCTCGTCTTTGCTCAGCATGCCCATCCCCACTCCACACCTGGTGCATGCCTACTCATCCTTAAAGACTCAGCTTCAGCATCACCTTCCTAAGACACCTGTTCTGTCCTGACTGGCCTGGGTACCACTCCTCTTGCACGGTACACCCTGTGCCTAGCTCTACAGTATATTATAAGACGTCATTTTGGATGCTCCACTCTCCTGTGAGCATTTTCTCAGGACACTCATGGCTTAGGCCTGTTGTCCCCTTTTAATTATTAATTGTGCCCCCTTTTATTTCCAAGGATGCCCTAATGTGGATGACAAATTGGTGGTCAGCCTACCTGTGAGGTGAGATCAAAAACAGTCATGTTTTTTATTGTAATCTCAATGACTAAGACAGTTCCTAAAACCTGACACACGTTCATATGCTCAAAAATGAAAGAAGGCATGAAGTATATCCCTGGCCAACTTATCTTATCGTCAGAAGTAACCTTTAAGAAGTTCTATTTAAAAACTTCAAAATTGTACCTCAAAGAGATTATCTGCACTGCCATGCTCATGGAGGCATTATTCCCAGCAGCCAAGATATGGAATCAACCTAAGTGTCCCTCAAGGGATGAAAAAAGAAAATGTGCATATATATACATACAATGGAATGCTATTCAGCCTTAAAAAAAGAAGTAAATCCTGTCATTTGTGACAACATGGGTGATACTGGAGGACATTATGCTAAGCGAAATAAGCCAGACACACACAGAAAGACAAATACTGCATGATCTCACTTATATGTGGAATCTAACAAAATCACTGGTGGTTGCCAGGGACTGGGGGTGGGGGCGATGCTGGTCAGAGGGTGAACAATCTCAGTTATGCGTTATAGGCAAGGGCTGGATGGCTAATGTCCAGCATGGTGACTACAGATAATAATACACGTTGTACTTTAGAAATTGGCTAAGAGAGCAGATCTTACAAGTTCTCGCCACATACACAAATATGATAGCTATGTGAGGTGATGGATAAGTTACTTAGCTTGGTTGTGGTAATCTGTTACAATGCATATGGATATCACAACACCACACTGTATACTGTAAATATATACAATTTTTATTTGTCAATTACATCTCAGTAAAGTTGGTAAAAAAAAAAAAAATCTGATTAAATTTTAAAAAATTAAAGAAACAAATAGACACCTATCCACTCCTTTAAAATATGACTTTAGAGAGTAAACTTAAGTCTTCTCTCTCAGCTTAATATTACTTTTTGTACTTCTGTGTGTCCTCTGGGGCCCTGGGGATGTTGGAGAAGTTCCACATGGTTATCAGGTGGCTGAGGACAAAGTACACACAGTTTCTGGGGCAGTCTGAGTACCTGTCTGCTCTCACATGGGCAGGTCTGGCTTCCGTGGCCACGAACGCAGGCTCTGGTGTGAGACTGCCTGCCTGCACTTGACCTGTGTTCTCCACTAGAAGGACACATGCCTTGGGGGAGGTACTGAACTCTCTAAGCCAGCTCTACACTAGTCTGCCCACCTCACCTCGTCTTTCTGACAATTAAATGAGGAAAGTTAAGCAGGGAGTTTAGCACGGTGCCTGCCACAGAGAAAGCCCTGAATAAACAGTAGTCCTCATTGTTTTATCTATTTCACTTGCTGGATTTACAAAGACTATTTCACCTGAAGACGGGCTCTGCCTGCATTTAAAAACACTTTGTGCATGTGCTCTTCCAGCTCGCCCGACTGCGGAGACTCCGAGCCTCCTCTCCCCTGGGGCTGCAGTAACTGGAGTTGCTAATGGAGCCAGTGTTCCTTCTTCATCCTGAAAGCGCAGAGACTGGAGGCCACACCTTGCTGGTCACTAGAACCCATTAGTGGAAAAGAAAACACCAACCCAAGACTCAAGTTTCGGGTGGGCCACAGGTGTTGGTGGGTGCCAGCTCCTGGCAGCATGGCAGGAACAGAAATGAATGGTCTTGCCAAAGCTGGGAATACGACTGCAGGATGCCTATTGCAAATATTTACCTTTTTAGCTGGAATACCAGGGGACACTAGGGTTTCTGTTTGAACAGGACTTTGAGGCAGAACTCACTGAAACGACGTGGAAAGCTTTGCATAAATGCACTCTTTTGTGATTAGACTTGTAACACGTCATACCATCAGACTGCAAAATAAAGCTAGGGGGCAGAAAATAATCCCAGTTATTTACACATAACTCTAATTTCCAATACAGACTTGTAGATGACTTTGCATAAACTACAATGGGAGATATTTCATTCGCGGCAAAACGGACCTCTCAAGGAAGGTGGAAAAGCTGTATAATACGGGGATTTCAGTCCAGGGGTATAGCCAATGTCACTGGAGTCAAAGAGACACAGGTTTGAGAAAATAAATCACTTAGAGTGTCTGAAACTTCAGATAGATGCAATAAATCTTAACTCTCACAGTAGTAATAATACTAGTAATTATTAATATCATTCTCTTGGGGTATTTGAAATAATTCTACCAAACAAAGATGATTAGTTTATATTTTATTCTATTCTATTTTGGTTTTTTACTTCTGCTTCTGTTTTTAATTTTAGACCAACCCCAAAATATCCACATAGACTTAAAACCTGGCTTCAGTAACATCAATTTTCTCCAGGGAGTCAGAGGACCAACACAAAGCTATGAGAACGAGATCGGGGTGTCTGTACTTTCGGGACCGGCAGGCATGATAACTTGTCCTCAAACTGTTTCATCTTGTTACCATTTCTGCTGAGTACTTTGAGTCATGCAAGGGTATAGAATGCCTTTTATTCAAAAGCTTCCAAAAGAGAGATTGCATCGACAGACATTCAGAGCAAGCTGCTGAAAGGCTATATTAATCCCGATCCTGGGATATTACACTAAATATTTGACAGGAATCCAAATTTTCCTGTAACCTTCTACTAAGAAGATAATCTTTCATAATTTTAACTGTGCAAGGGGAGGACTTGATCTTTTGAAATGGAAAGGGTGAGAGTAATTGAATTTCCTCCTTTGGTTTCTTATTAAAGATGGGACGGGATTGAATCATATTCAATTAATGATTATACTTGGATCGCTCTTTGCAGAAGCTGTACATAAGATTAACAAAGCTAGAAAAAGATGTAGGGGGCAATGGTGCCATTCAGCACTTAAAGGGCCAGGCATACACAGAAACAAAGAGCTATTTCACTGCCATTTATTTCTATAATCCTGGGCCATTTTTCTCGACCAACTCGAGGACTGAGTGGAAAGTTGTGTGATACCGAGCATCACCTATGGGGGAAAATAAACTTACAAATGCTGCAAATAATAACCCAGACATGCCATTCTGGTCGGCCCCCTCTCCTGACTACCCACTAAGTACACCGTGATCCTTGTCACGGGTGATGCAGTGCACGGCTGTCACCCACCACTTCCCACCACCACCGCCCAGGTTCACGCTGTCTTCCTCCGTAAGTCTTGAAGCAGTAGCAGAGACCACAGAAGCATGTTGTATGGACTAATAATTGTGATATGAGTTCTGACAAGTAAATTAGCATAATTAGTCCAAATGTTTTAAAACTGGGACTGTCCAGGAGTGCAGTTCCTATAATTACTACCTCCCTAAAGCTCTTCCTTCTGTACATTTTCCTGGAGATTTTTTACCCCGATAGTTTAGAGACTGGCACTTTAGCAAAATAGAACTTCACATTTTTTGCTAGCTGTCTCGTATCTCTACTTGTATATTACCTGCATAGTGATGATGTAAGTTCAAGGGCAAACTGAGCAGCCCCTCTATTCTTGAGTGTTTACATAGTAGCAGTGGGATTAGTACATCTCTAAATGCAGCTGGTGTGTGTGTGTGTGTGTGTGAGGTGGTCCAAATTTGGGAGCCAGAATCTGGAATTTTCATCCTAGCTCTGACTCGTGAGCCTGAGTTAAGTGTCCACATTTGTACAACGGGCGTAATATGTACTACTACACACACGGGGACGAGAGCATGTGAGGGTGTGCAGTGCACGCAGGAGAAGTGCAGTTCGTGCTCATTCCCTTGTGGAACAGGAATCCTGGCATAGGAGAGGTTTTAGAATATGAGGGGGAATGGAGGGTAGAGCCCGTGAGCATGGATTCCAGAACCAGACGACCTAAGTTCAAACCCAATTCAACACCTTCTGGCTGTGAGAGCTGGCCGAACTCCTCAGTATCTCTGTGCCCCAGCTTCCTCGCCTGTGAAATATGGATACTCATGGTGTTTAATCTACCTCCCCAGATTGTGAGGGGTAAATCAGATTATGCATACGGATCGCCAGGAGTGCCTGACACCGACGGTGTTTGGCTTCGGTATTAAGAATGAGCCTACCTAAGTGCACATAGACTAGGTTAATGTTAGAGGTCCTTTAAAACTCTGGATCTATAGGTCTCTGAAGAAAACATATACACTCTTGCCTTTTTAGGTCCCACATAAGAGAACGTAGCACTCATACAGAGACAGCCTCTACCGCCTACATGCACACACACCACACACACACACACACACACACACATCCCAGAGTTGTCTCGGTTTAACTCTTTCCTTGCAGTCTGAAAGCCCAACCAGTTTATGATCTGCCATAACCAGCTATGGAGCGGGGCCCAGAAGGGAGAGTGAAGTGAAACCTGGTCTGCGTTTGAAAGATTGTTTCTTAGAGTATCAGTCTGCTCTAGAGATGGTCTGAGCAGAGAGCCGTAAGTGACTTGTCTAAAACAGACGCCTGACGACAGAGGCCCAGACTCGGAGTCTGGCGTTGAACTGGACTCCCCGGGAACCTCCCAAGGACATCAATGTCTAAAATGAAGGCTCTTGCAGCAGCGGGGCCAGGCCGGCAGGAGGCGCTTCACGGAGCCCGCTGCAGGCCGTCGCAGGACGGGGAAGCAAACACGGGGAAAGAGGAAGCACCAGCTGTGCACAGTCACCTATCAGTGCATTTACAGTTCGCAAAATAGTTTGGGGATTCAAAGGAACAGGACAGAGCAAGCTCAGCATTCAATGATCAATGAACTGAGATAATAAACTAGCTTTGTGACCTGTTCCCTGTCCGAAGCCTTTGAAACAGACCTTTTCTACCATTCCACACTGCCGGCCCTCCCCTTCGCCATCCCTATTCCTTTTAAATGTAATCTTCCGAGGATAGCCTGGCTGCTTTAGCTATTTCCCAAACAAACTCAGGGGAAATTAATACCATGTCCAAGATTTTTATTTATATGTTTATAGAGTCTTCTTGTATCAATCTTGCTCAGTCTGTGCCTTAAAAACTCTGCCAGGTACCATCCTTCTTCTTACTCCCAAATATGATTCAAATGCATTTCAAACTTGAGGAAAAATGAGAACTGTGCCCTCACTGCTTTCAGAACGAACCAAGAACCACCAAGAAAGGAGCTACTGCAGAAACCCAGACAATGCAATTTCATAGGAGAACCGAAGGCGGCTGTGGAGGAAGGCAGATCGCCGGAAAGCTAGGAGTTATCTGCAGCTCCCTGCAGGAACATCAGGTGGATGTCAGATGAAACCAGAGTCCCTGTGAGAGGGACCCGACACAAAGGAGGCTATTCTGGCGTTCTCAGAGGGCAGGTTTTGTCTCACACCTGAGCTCCGTTCAGTGCGAGAAAAGGAGTCCCGTAAATAGTCAAGGCAGGCAGGAAGAGAGGAGGGAGAGGGGAAATGAAATAAGAAGAGTTACAGTAATTGGGCTGAATTAATGACTCTGCGCAGTTATACAAATGGAGGCGGTGGGCAGGTTATGACAGAGAGAACTCTCCTCCGGAAAGATTCCCCCTCCTTCGTACCTACAAAACCTTCCCCACCTCAGCGGCATGGCTGACATCCAGCACCCTGTAGCTATTAAAGCCACCTAGCTGTCCGCCTCTGACATGTACTTTGCACCCGTGTGTCTCAGCTTGGGGTGATTTTGCCCCCAGGGGACACTTGGCAATGTCTAAAAACATTTTTGGTTGTTAAAACTGGGTGTTGCTACTGGCAGGTAATGGGTAGAGAACAGGGGTGTCACCAAACACCCTACAATTAACAGGACAGCCCCCCAGCACAGATTGTCCATAGTGTTGGGCTTGAAAGATCTCATCTGCACCCCAAATCCTTATGGCTTTGAATGTTAGCTCTATTTTCTGGGTGGATGTCCTGACTCTCTGTCCATCTTCGGGGCATGGACCACACCTGACATTGCATGCCATCGCCCAGCGTTCTGGGCGCAGGGTCTCGCACGCCGTCTGCAGAGTGTGTGCAGAAGTGGGTGAGAGAAGAGAAAGAGACGATGTACTTGCTCCCCTGTGACCCGAGGCTGGAGGAGTCACTCCCGGCAGCATCACTACCACACCTAGCTGGGCACAGATGGCAGGACGCAAGTTCATCCTCAGCTGGACCAAGGCCAGGTGAGTGCTGCTCAGGGCACAGAGATGGCCAGAACGAGTCAGCTAGGAATGAAGAGGGGGGCTGGGCTGCAGCGTCACATCCCATCATTAGTGTGAGAAAACACTGAAAAATGGGCTTTGCAACTTTTACATGATGTTTTTAAACATAATCTAGAGAAAAGGGCAAATGCTGTACAAAGCAGGTAAAACTTGATCTTTCTGCCTCATCGTGCTGCTGAGTCTCTGCTAGTCCTTCACAAGGACGTCGCTTTGCAGGCACTTGGGCTTTTTGAGGCTCTGCTCAGCAGAAGTAGCACAGATGGCCTCTCTCTCACTCTCTCTCTTTCCCAGCCCATGTTTTCCACCCAGGAAAAGCACCAATCACTACCCTAGGTCGTGCTGCAGCATCAGCTCCACCATAAAGTCTTCCAAAGGCCCCTCCCACTGCCCACCCCCTTGAGCACACGCCTCCCACGCCACTGCTGGGTAACGATGGTTCCAAAGCTGCCGCCCCACTGGCCGAGGCCCAGCTGCTTCCTGGTGCCGTGCCCATGCTTCAGTATCCACCGCAGTCCACCGGCACCAAGTGAAGTGCGAGGCATGCACTGCATACTTGCCACGTGTTCTTGAACTACTCAAAGGGAAGACTTGTGCCCTCTGAGACTAGCCGAAGCATGGTTAAAGGGCCCATTCCCAGCCAGTGCAGCCCAGAAGCTGGGCAGCCTCAGGTCGAGCCATCTCAGATCTCTGCTCAGACGGCCAAGTCTGCAGGCTTGAAGGTTTTCCCCTTGAGAAAAAGAGGCGGGCACAAAGTTCTCTTCCCAGCACATCCCTGCCATCCACTGCATGTCAATTTCTGAGTCCTCGTTTCTAAAAGCGATAGAAGACATTGGAGGCTGCCTCTAGAAGTCGATGCTTTAAGTTGTATGAACTGCACAGTTCCAAACACATTTGCCACGATGTAGCTTTTCTTTCTCTACCTATCCTGTCTGATGGCACAAAACAAAATATTCAACTACTCACTCCAGTATTTTTTTAAGCCAAATTTCCTCAGGGATTTGGGTTTAGAGGACTGTCACATTCAGGGTTAAGATGCTCTGGTGTCTCCTTGCCCTGCCTGGCTGGGTCAGTGTGAGCTTCCCAGGCTCTTACAGGAGAGAGGGTAAGAGCAGGTCCCCTGCCTGGTCCTGCTCTTTCAGGGCTGGACTCTGCTGTAGATGTCTCTCTTGTCATCCAGCTTTAGCAAAGGCTAAGAACTGTGCTCCTCCAGTGATGGTCACTGCTGGACAGCATGATCCCCTAAGTCCCACTCAGATCATCTGGCATGGCCCAGCACTGAGGTTCAGCTCATCCCTGGCAGGGACCCTCGGGCTGCATTCTGATGCTCCTCTATGGGACCAGCCCTTTCTCCTTGGGCCCACTCCCTCCTGTGGCTCACTTCAGGACTCTGCTTGCAGGACTTTCCTGAGACCTCTGAGCTGACTGCAGCCTCTCGGGCATGAATCACCTGCTGCCATTTCCACTGTGCTCACAGCCCAGAGCATGTACCCCACGGCGGCTGCACCCCTGCCAGCCACACCTCTGGACAGTCACACTTCCCTCTGACCCCACAGCCTCAGGCAGCTGCCATCAGTTGCTGCTCAGCCCACCCGAGTCTCCTGCTTCCCCTTCAAACCTGTTCTTTCTTCTTCAGACCTCAAAGCTGTTTCTCTCCTGGGAGAGAAGAAGGGGAAAGGATGAGGAAAGGGACCTGTTGAGTCTATTTACATTCTCCTGGTGATCTTTTCTTTTACATTGACAACTCACTTTTGAACCCAGAAATCAAAATTCTGGCAAGCTTATTCAGTGATATGTTTCCGGCAATGTTTAAACCCCTGCCCAGGGCAGCTGGCAGCTCCTAAGTACATGCGAGATTATCAATGAATACACAAGAAAAACTCGGCAAGCACAGCATTCTGAGACATTCCAATCCATGTGGGGTGTTTTCTAAATGTTTCAAATTGCGGTTTTTAATGTTTAAAATTGTTTTTTAAAAATGGCCTTAGTGTTATTTTAGTCTACTTCATTCTCCAAAATGTTCCCATTCTTACACACCCCGTGCGACTGAAGCATTATTCACAGCAGCCGAGACAGGGAAGCACCTAAACGCCCATCGGTGGACGAAGGGACAAGACGATGTGCAAAAAGGAAACCTTGCCTTTTGTGACAACACGGATAGATCTTAAGGGTATTATGCTAAGCGAAATAAGTCAGAGAGAAATAGACAAATACTGTATGATCTGTTATATGTGGAATCTAAACAAAAACAAGAAAGCCACGCTTATACATACAGAGAACAGACTGGTGGTTGTCATAGGCAGGGGGTGTGGGGTGGGCAAAATGGGGGAAGGGAATCAAAAGGTACAAACTTCCAGTTATAAATAAATAAGTCCTGGGGATGTACTGTACATCACAGTGACTCTAGTTAACACTGCAGTGTGTATTTGAAAGTTACTATGAGAATAGATCTTAAAAATTCTAACTACAAGAAATCACAACTATATGGTGATCATTTTGCGATATATACAAATATTGAATCATGTTGTATACCTGAAACTAATAATATTATATGTGAATTATATCTCTATTTAAAAACAATCAAACAAAATAAAACCCATAAACGTTGCCATTCTTGTGACTGATCTAATGTGGCCTTTATTTATTTATTTATTTATTCATTCACTTATTTATTTATTTATTTATTTATTTTTAAATCCTCACCTCAGGATATTTTTCCATTTATCTTTGGATAGCATGGGAGGGAGGGAAACACACACACACAGAGAGAGAGAGAGGGACATCAGTGTGAGAGAGACACATTGATGGGTTGCCTCCTGCACGACCCTGACCAGGGCCGGTGACCGAACCACAACCAAAGTACATGCCCTTGACCGGAATCGAACCTATGACACTTTGGTCTGCAGGCCGATGCTCTAACCGCAGGCCAGGGCTAGTGTGGCCTTTAAATAAAGCTGGTAGGTGTCCAGGACCCCTCCAGTGTGGCCCAGTCTTGAGAAGAGGAAAGAGAAGACAGAAACAATGAAGGGCTGGTATTCTCAAGTTTTGGTAATATAATCTAGAGAAGTAGTCACAGCGTTTTCGGGCTGTTTAAGCACAATGGAACTTCTAAATAAGGGCATGCAGGCCCCATAAACTTTGTCAAGTTGTAAATAACTGTTTAAGATGAAAACCAGAGGAATATATTTTTTAGAATTATCCATCTCCTGATCTTGCTTGAAAATACCTTCTCAATGTATAGGAGGGAAGTCAAGACCCATTGTCCATGTCTCTCTTCCCTGTCACACAAGGGGACAATGAAGACAATGAGCCTACCCTCCTTTGTCCCAGCAGAGTGATAAATTAATAAAGTGAGATAACAGCTATGAGGCACTAATCTAAAACCGGGAGATTAGAAGCCTCTCCATGACCGGGTTTTTTCTGCAGGGATCTGCCCAGGTTCTGTCTGCCTTCCTTGCACTCTGGTCTATGCTTTTCTACTTCATTGACTCAAGCAGAACAGGACCGCCCTGCCCTCCCCTGACTGCCCATACCTGTGAAGCCAGGTCCTGACAGCTGAAGGCGGTGGCCTCCTTGCTCCTCTGAACCCAGCTGTTCTCCGAATGCTCCCTCCTCGGCACTTACTGGACCTTCACTAATTAAGGGTCCCCCATGGATGGTGCACTCCGTATGAATACGGTTTAACTAACTGTTAGTCTTTTAAGGTGTCAAGAGGCCAGAATAGATGCTATGTGATAATAAAAAAATGATTTCTTAGCTTATTTTGTTAATTTCACCTGAGGCCACTAAGCATTTTCTTGAGACCAAGTGATGAATTTGGGAAAGAAAATAATTTATTAAAGGGCCATTCTCCTTACACAAGAAAGCAAGCTTGCAGAAGTGTTAGATAATTTTATTTTCTCTCTCATATTTCACTGCCTTGAAACAGCTCCCAGATCTAGGTAGGTCTCAACTAATATGGGAAATTAGTTTTCGAAAAGAAGGGGCTCATGGTAAGAATGTTTTGCAAGTTAAATCTTTGGATTTATTCACAAGTAATTATTCAACACCAAGTCTAAAATGCCAACATTATATAAGGTGTCACGGAAGATATAAAAATGTTAAAGATAAAATGCAAAGCAACTAGTTTTTATTCTTCTTTTTTTTTTTTAATCCTCACCCGAGGACATTTTTCCATTTTTGTTCAGATAGAGTGGGAGGGAGAGAGAGGAAGAGAGAGAGAGAGAGAAACATCGACGCGAAAGGGACACATCGAGTGGCTGCCTCCCGCACGACCAACCAGGGCCGGGGACAAACTGCAACCGAGGTACATGCCCTTAGCGGGAACCGAACCCGGGCCTCTCCGGACCGCAGGCCGACACTCTAACCGCTGAGCCAAACCAGCCAGGGCAAAGCAACTAGTTTTTAAATGAAACTAGTTTTTTTTAAAAAAAATGCTAGTATGTGTGTGTATATATGTATATAATATCTTACAACATATATATCTGACATGATTAATGTTATCACCATTTTATGAATGAGAAAACAGAGGCTCACTTTGGCAGACTTTAGATTAAAATCCCAGATCTTCTTTTTTTTTTTTTATCCTCACCCGAGGACATTTTTTTTTTTTTTTTGCATTTATCTTCAGATAGAGCAGGAGAAAGAGAGGGAGGAAGAGAGAGAGAGAAACATCGATGTGAGAGAGACACATTGAGTGGTCGCCACGCACACGACCCCAACCAGGGCCGGGGACAAACTGCAACCGAGGTACGTGCCCTTAGTGGGAACCGAACCCAGGACTCTCTGGTCCACGGGCTGATGCTCTAACCAGTGAGTCAAACTGGCCAAGACTAAATCCCAGATCTTCTATCTTCAAATTTCAAATCCTTCCCATTATGCACCACTCAGCCCTTTGGTCTGCAAGAAGTGCCCCTCAGAGGAGCAAACACAAGGTGTTATTTGATTCTTCAAGAGATCAATCACTTCTTACTGCAATGATCTGGAAGGCATAATAGGGCAGGTTGTCACTCCAGTTGGTCCCAGAGGACATGTAGGGTTTGGGCAGCACTGGGAGAGTGAGTAAGGACTAGTTCAGGGAGAGGACAGGGCGGTAGGTGACCAGAAGCACAGAGGTAAACGGAAGCTAAACAATATCAAGGAGTAGCAATTGGAGCGGCTTGCTACAACAGGGAGCCCCTCAAGAAAGCAAAGGAGCCGTAAGTCAAAAAGACAGCTGAACAGGACCTCATTACTGGGCTGAGGATTTAGTCAGCATGAGAGGATTTGTAGCAGAGTGCTGGGTTAGAGTGAGGGTGGCTTGATTAGGCTCGTGTGTCAGGGAAACCAGCCTCGTCTTAATGCAACGCAGAACTGTAAAGAGAGGAGGGAGGACCAGAGAACTGCACAACACAAAGTAGGAAGCTCTCCCAGGGCTCCAAGGAAGAATTCATGTAGTGATTGTTAAAAATAAGGGGAGGGGGGCAGAAAGATGAGGAGTACAATAATTAGAAAATCTGAACTACTTAACAATTTATAGATGGTTGAAGGAGAGAGAAGAATGTAAGTCCTAGGGTTCAAATCGGGAAACTAAAAGATAGATTGATATCACAAATATAAATATTCCTAAAGAAGGGAAGCTTTCAGGAGCCTGGAGATTCCAAAGGATAAAGGAAAATAAAAATAGGAAAGCAGCTAACACGTACTTACACACTTAGTATGTACCAGGCATCTCTAAGCCCTTTATGTGTAATAACTCATTTCTTCTCACCACAATGGTTCTAGGTAGTATTACTATACCTATTTTAATGATGAAGATACTGAGGCAAAGAAAGTTAAAACAACTTGCACCAAAATCACCCAGCTAGTAAGTGAGGGAGGCAGGAAGGAGGTGGACCCAGGCGGCCTAGCTCCAGAGTCTATGCCCTTGCCCACCATGAGGCATCTGCCTGGAAGGGACCATTGGACTTGTGGAGATGACCAAGGGAGACAGGTGAAGGGCAGGGAGAGGCAGTGAAAGTGAAGGGGAGGAGGCAGCCCAGTGCAGAGTGACGGGGATGGAAAAGCAGAAACGGGAGAGAAGACAGAGAACACAATCTGGAAATGTAGAGATGTAGTGGGTAAGAAAAGGAAAGAGAGAGACTAAAAGAGTGCGCTCAACAAAGGAAGATCTCTGGGTGAGTTTCGAACGTAATCCTAATAACATAAAATGTGGAAGATCAGCTTGGCAAGGAGGCAGTGAAGCGAGGGCCCCTGGTAAAGCTGAGCTGGTGACCACACGGGGCGTGGGTGACATTCATGGCTTCCGGTCAGAAGCACCAGCACACTCGTTCTCACAGTGCAACTTCAAACTCCACCTCCACCCACCATCCACTCGCTGTCCTGCCCCTGCCCAAGCCATTACATGCCATGTAAACACACTGTCCTGGACCCACGAGAAGCTCAATACTTAAGAGCAAACTCCATTTGCATTTTTGCTGAGATACATGTAGAATTCAGAGATAAATGACAAGGTCACTGAACTCATTTATTAGAATAGTCTTCTTATGTAAATAATAAACCCAAAGTTAACTTGTTTAGTTTCAAAGTCTATTTCTTTATTTTAAACAGAGGAATACTCACAGTCTCAAGGCAGTGTCAGCTACACCTCTTCTGTCGCCCTCATCTTAGTGCCCTAGAGAGTAGCCAGTGTGTGTCCAGCCTGCTGAGACAGGGTTCCACATACGGTCACTCCAATGATCTGTGACCGTATAAGTGCGGCCCCTTTGACTTACACAGCCCTAAGCTCACTGCCGAGAAGATTCATCAGACTAAACAAAACTCGCCTATTGAATATATTATAAATAAGCCAGGATAAAGCAGCAGGCATAGCAACAGAATAAAGCAGACATGGGTTGGCAGATCAGTGTCTCAAGTCCAAGTACATAAAATTTAAACTTCTCATTTATCACTCCATAGTATTTTGGTGATGTTAAATTCTGAAATAAAAATACCATTCTCCTGTTGAATTCATTCTCCTCTTTGTCAGAATTCTTACCAAGAAGAGGTTTGATATTTATTCCAGAAAAGGGGGAGACAATTTGTAAGCTTCCGGAAATTCTGCCACAAATCAAACCTTTGAACCATCCTGGCATGGGGAAGCTCGTGCATTTCGCTGACTTGAGGAAAGAACAAGCCCAAATTTAACTAATCCATTCTGTATAGAGTCCTGTCAAGTAATCCAATTGTTTATCCTGAGCAGTCAAGAGGAAAGACTTGTTAAATCTAAAACAAAAGTAGCACATGTAAGTGCTTGATTTGGTTTTCTCCAAAGGCTGCAAATCGAACTCTACCTAGAAGTGCATGTTCGGGCAACTTTTTCTTAAAGAATTTCCCCCCTTAAAAAAAGCCTGTTGATGAGAGAGAAACCCAAATTTCTGTAGCTATTTTAGCCTTCTAGTCTATATGCTTCTTAATCCCTCTAGACATCTTTCTCTTTTCTGTACAATAGCATAGGCAGACAAGATTCTATGCTTACACAGACACACCCTAGATGTACATGTAAACAAAGATGCAAGCTGTTATTTTTCTCCTCCACTCCCCCACAGCTATCAGCCTGCTCTCTACCTATAGTCTGCCTCTATTTTGCTTGTTAGTTCCCTGTGTTCACTAGATTCCACACACGAGTGAAATCATATGGTACTTGTCTTTCTGACTGGATTATTTCAAGTAGCATAATACTCTCCAGGTCCATCCATGCTGTCTCAAAGGGTAAGAGTTCCTTCTTTTCTACAGCTGCATAGTATTCCATAGTGTATATGTACCACAGCTTTTTTATCCACTCATCTACTGATAGGCACTTGGGCTGCTTCCAAATCTCGGCTAATGTAAGATGTAGGCTGTTCTTTGTGGCCTTTTTTCCTACTGTGGATTTGATGCTCTTTGACACTTCCGTGCACTTTGTGTATTCCTCCAAAGGAACACTTATTATACTTTATTAAACAATTACTCCCTGCTACACAGAAAGTGCAAGATCAAGGAGGGTTTCCAGCACACTTCACACTGCTGTTGCCTGGCAAAGGGTAGCTGTTCTGTAAGTCTCTGGGGGATCAATGAATGAATAAATGAATGAATGTTCCCTAAACTGCTGTTAATTCTCAAGTGTTTTAGAGACTGAATTCCACCCCTGGATTTTGTTGCTTTTTTCTCCAAATTTAGCCTAAAGATTCAATGCTCTTATACCTTAGGCAGAAATAGTTGGAAGTAATTTATCTTATATTCAAAATATTTAAAGATATGTTATGATATTAGAAATATGAGAAATTATCAAAGTATGTGCATGACATTTTATAGATCACAGGGAATATATGTTCTCCTGAAGATAGAAATACTAAACCCAGACACCTCTAAAATTTGAAATAGGTGGACTTTTACGTTCCTTCCAACCTTGAGAATTCTCCGAACAAGGAAATACAGTGGTTTCCCCTAAGGAACAGCAGTTCCTTTTGATAATATGACTCTTCAACTTCCAAAACACTCCTCTCCAAGCTCTGTAGGCCAATCTGAAATGGATTTCATGTCAAAGTTGAGATCAAACATTGTAACATCTTGACTTTATCATCTCTTTTACATGTCATATGGGTTTAAACTACCGGAGGTTAAAATACATAATTAACATCATTATGCCTCATCCAGATCGCACAGAGTTCTATAGCATTTTCTTTCAAAAGAAGTTATGAAACTCAGAGACTGCTATGTGAATTGCCTGACAACTCCGTCAAGTGACTGCGCACCTATACCTGTGCTCCTACAGTTTTCGGAACACACCATCTCTCAGGCAATTCATGAATCTCCCCAGAGAAGTCCTATCACAATGTATCAAAGGTATACCTCCCAGAAGCATTCACTGATTTGTCCAAATTTGGCCTCTTGGGTCAATACAGGCTGAAGTTGAATCCTTCTTCCAAACACACACACACACACACACACACACACACACACACAAAACTTTGAAGATTTAAAAGAAAGCTTATTTGTTCAGTCCGAGTCTTCCCATCTGTTCTTCAGGCGAACATTCCAAGTTCCATCCATCCCTCAAGCAATGTTGTCTTGAATCATTAAATCTCCTGGCCATTCTTCTCTGAATACATTCCAAAATACCCATCAAATTTTAATCTTTGGTAACCTCCACTGAACACTATCATTTTCAGTATAATCTGACCAGCCCAAAGTAGAGGAAGACAATGACCCCCCTCCTTCCATTAATGCAGCCTCTGGTTTACACATTAACTTTTGGGAAGCCATTCACATTGGAATTCCTGTGGACTATTTAAATACATATTGTTTTTGTTGCTGCTGTTGTTCATTAGATAAACTGATGAACAACACAGGTCCAGAGGCGTGGAAGCATGGCACAGACTGGTGGGTCTCAGAGGGTGAGGGGGCGGGCACAGATTAACCAAAGAATTTATATGCATATATGCATAACCCATGGACACAGACAACAGTGTGGGGAAGGCCTGGGGTGGGGCAGGAACTGGTGAAGGGGGACAATGCGGGGGGAAATGGGAGACATCTGTAATACTCTCAACAATAAAGATTAAAAAATTATTTAAATAAATACATACTGTCACTGAGCCAACAGTACCCTGATGCTAACTGCACACTTGGTTTCAGAACCATGTCAAACTTCACATTTATTTCTGTTAAATATCCTTTTTCATCTTTCTTTATCCTTTAACATCTATCTTTGACTAAAACTTTAAAAAGCGTAACTGCATGCTATCCTCAAATGGGATATACGTAGTTTCTCTTATCTTTATTCACACCATTGACCAAAAACCTTGACCCGCCCCAGGGCCATAAAAAGAAGTGTGTAGTATGCCACGAAAACCTGGTTGACATCAATCTCCCTTTGGGGGCAATGCTTCAACTAAGATCTAATCCACCACACAGTCTTAACGTCCAGACCACATTTCTCCGCCTTTTCCACAAGGGAAAAAATAAGAAACCTTGAGAAAGGTTTCCTTCCACGTGCTAAAACCAAAAGAATGTTTTGCCAAAAAGTAAGATAGAGAAAAATGTATTACTGTATTACTCAACCTGTGTGTAACGAATAGTGTCTCCCCCAAATTCATGTCCACCTGGAACCCGGAATGTATAAATAGCTGTTGTTTTTTCTTTCCTCTTTCCTGGTCGTTTGTGTTGTTCTAGTCTTAACTATGATACATGAATGTTCTACCACAGAAGCTTTCTGTAGTATGAATACACAGACTGTCACATCCTGGGGGCACTCTCTAGGCAAGCAGGACATCCCGCAATCTGCAGAGCCTCATCACAAATAATTAACGAAGACCCAAAAGCCATCCTTTACTCTGATGTAATGGACCTCACTCTGTCTTTTTTAGCAGCAGCACTCATTAAATGCAAAGCAAGTTCACCAGCTCTTTCCTCACCCTCTCCACATCTCACATTACAAAGAAACCAAAAGCCAATATTTCTGTGAATCGGGCCAGGACCTATTCATGTGCAGATATCAGAAAGCTTATACCCCAGTTGCACATGAATATCCTTTCCCGTTATCAACTTCATCAGTGAAAGCCAAGTCATTTTCTGCTGAAAAGTGAGTTGTGATATCTTGTCTGTCTTTTAATGGATCTTTTTCCTGGAATGCCATGTAACAATCACTCAAATGCACAGCACTTCTTTTCCCCACTAAGGTAATATATCCACTTCACTAAAAACTCATTGATTTTTTAGTGAAGCTTTCCCTTCCCAGCAGGGCAGAGAGAGTGACCACATCAGTACCCATCAACCAGGTGACCTGCATCTCTGGTGATGATTGATGCCAGGTAATCCCACAATCTCAGAGACCTGGGCCTGAAAATGAATTATCACTTTGACTGCTTCTGTGCTAAACCACCTACATGACTTTGCCAATTGGTATTTGTCTAATAGGTACCACTGAAGACAAGTTTCCTCAACCCAAATGAGTGCTGGGAACTTCAAACATGTCCTTCTAAAACCGAACTCTGGGTGGTCTCCCCTCACACACCACTGGGCAATGGGGGCTACATGTTCACTGCACAAGCAAACGTAGAGGAGAAGAAACTGCATAGAAAAGAAGGGATTCTATTTAGCATTCTTTGGGACAGGTGATCTAGCAAATGAGTCCCTGAAACAACTACCCAGCTCACTCCACTACATTAATATTTCAATTCTCTGAGACGGAGAAAAAATGAGCAACTGGCCCAAAACATAACACTCGGCGCAAAAACACCACCATGTCAAATGCAACCTCTTCTCTTTGAGAAAACTGTCCCCATTTCTGCAATCTCAGGGCACATGAAGGGCATCCCTGTTCCCAAGACAAGGGCCCATTTGAAGAACCAAAGCATGAAATGCAGCCTACTGGGAGAGACTCAGCGACCCAGAAAACAGCCAGTCGTTCTGTGAGCAGTCCATGTGAAGGGAACATGGGGCCAAGGGAACCTCTGACTAAAAGGAGTACGTGCCCAAGAAGAAAGCCCACTGATGGTGCGTAATGCATGTGCTATACATTCAGACCTGTGGCTCTGATAGCATGGAATGAGGAACTGCCACGGAACCTCACTAGGAAATGTCACTCACAGTCATGCATCTTAGTGGCACAGAGGTGGGGAGAAGGAGGTGGGGCTCCCCAGCCGATGCATTTCCTGCCTGGATACAATTCCCCCCAAATGCCCCATTTAACAATTTCTAAAATGTAGGATGTTGATGTGACAGAGAAGCTATCAGAGGAAGCAGCGTGAAATCAATCTGTCAATCCATTCAGAACAAGACTGGAGCATCAGGAGTTAGACTGTGGAACAAGCAGTGAAAGCAATCAAAGAGGCTCCTTTCACTGGCTCTTATTTTAGAGTCCCAGCCCCCATCCTACCTTTAGGAGCCAACTCCCACTGAGTTGCGATTCCCTCATACTAGAAGTTGCTGTTTTTCAATTTATCACAATTTAGTAGGCTATATCTCTAAATCACGAGATACTGCCCTTCTTGAAGAATCCCTTCTCCATGATTTTCCTCCTGTTTCTAGCCTTGCTACATAAATTAATTCATTCTTAAATAATTTTATAAAAAAGAGGAGGGATCTAAAATCTCTTAATAAATCACCCAGTAGTAAACAAAAAGTTTCCATTTTATAGAAAAACTCTAGAACTGGAAGTGTTTTATTAGCGGCATCACCTAACGCTCAGGGTAGAACAGTAGTCTCGTAAACAATCCCGATGATTGTCCCGTCATCAGGATAATTAGAAAATCCTAAAAGCAAATATTATCAAAACAAATGTATCATCTATCTATTTCTAGATATTTATAGAACCCCAGGATAAAGAAAGATGGAATCCTCTATTTTCTGAAACCAACCAACAGTTTTAAACTGATTCGAAATAATCTCAACTAGTTAGGAGAAAATCTCACCTAATCTAAAGAAAGTGGAGAAAGTATTTTGCACAGCACTGATCAAATAATTATACTTTTCATAAAATTTCTAAAGACATTAGTAATAGATGTGAACAAGTCCATATGAACAAAATGTCCTCTGCTTGTTAAAAAAAAAAAGAGAAAAAAAGACAAAAAAATTCAGTTGGAAACTGACAAAATAAGATCTATTCATTCAATGGAATATAATGTAGCTAGTAAAAATAATCTATCCAAATTTTAAGATTTTTTTCTTTATTGGTTTTCTTTTTTAGAAAGAGATAGAAACATGATGTGAGAGAGAAACATCGATTGGCTGCCTCCTGCACGCCCCCAACTGGGGATGGAGCCCGCAACCCAAGTATGCGCCCTGACTGGGAATCGAACTGGACCTCTCTCTCAGTCCATGGGATGACACTCAATCTACTGAGCCACACTGGCTGGGCAGAGTTTACCATATATCTTAATTGATTTTAATAATTACCTAAGAAACGGCAATAGTTTCTGTTAATTAAATTCCTTTTCTGTCAGTCTGCTGTTGCAAATCAGTAATAGGGACAGTACATATTTATTTTTAATAATACGACTAGAAATTAAGAAACTAGATACCTGTGACTAGAAACTAAGAAAGTAAGCAAATAATGTTCAAATTCCTCTTCGAAAACTGCATTTTAAAAAAAGAGAGTTTGGCTTTTGGGGGCAGGGTATGCACACTGGATAATATAATTTAAACAGCAATAGCTACTCTGTATGTGATTAGCATATAAAAAAGCATTGTTGACTTACTCTACGATCAGAATTTGGTAAAGAATTACACCTCAGTATTCTGAAGATATTGATAAACACTGTGTTGGTTACTCGAGTTAGGTCACCAGGGATAGGATTTCAGAAAATGGAGGAACATTCTGGGAACCTGTAATAATGCTCTAATTTCCATCGAGAAGGACAAAGTATTAATACTTATATCTAACCACACAATTTTTTTAAGTTTTTAAATATGGTTTTATTGATTTTATAGAGAGAGAAAGACAGAAACATTGATGAGAATCACTGATCGGCTGCCTCCTGCACGCCCCCTACTGGGCATCGAGCCTGCAACCGTGGCATGTGCCCTGACTGGGAATCTGAACCAGCGACCTCTTGGTACATGGGATGACGCTCAGTCCACTGAGCCACACCAGCCAGGCTCCAACCATGCAGTGTTTATTAAACATTCATTTTGTAGCATTGACTATCAATACTGTAGATCATACAATGTACTTGCAAACACAAGCCCTTTTCTGCCTGAGACAAGAGTCTGTTCAGCATTTCAGATCTCAGCTTCTGAAGAAACTGAAGGACTTTGGACATGGCTGAGATTTTCAAAATAATCACACCTGTCATGCCATGAAGCCCAGTTAATTATCAACATTTCTACAGTCTATAGATGGTTCAAAATTTCAGGGCTGTCTGAATAAAGGCTGTGTGGGCCTACTTACTTCCAAGGATTGTATTCTTCCCTCTAACTTTTTTTTAATAGGTCGAAATGTTTTACCTAGATTATAAAGACTATTTGCAGAACCCAATGTAGTCTTTCGCTTCTATTCAATCAAAAGTGGAACAAATTGGGATGTTATCTATCACAGACAAAACACCTGGACAGGTGGTCACCTGTTGTTACCCAAATGGTCTGAACTGAGCAAATGATACTCACCTTTAGTGAGCTTGGATGGAAATATTTTCTTTTACTCTTCTAAACTGTATTTGGAATTGACAAAACATTTGGAACTGAAAAAAATCTTCCTAGAGACAAGAATCTGAGCACAGTCTATCCCCAACCATAAAGTTTTATATCAATGTACAGAACAAAATTAGCAACAAGTGGTCTTTGGCACTATACTGGGTAATTCTTAGTTGTTCATACATTATCCAAACTGCACACCACATGATTTAGATTGCTGGCTAACAGTTGAATTTTACATTTAAATTATCTTAAAAAGTTGGAAGTCCTAGTTAAGTTTTTCAGTATCAATATGCTAACCATATCTAACACTTAGTGCCTGAGGTAGAGACTTCTATAAAAGATTTATTAAGGAAATCACAATTGAGAGTACAATAAAGAAAAAGATTTCCAGTCTTGGAAGCATATAGCCAAATGTCTCTGTTGGTTCAACAAGCCAACAAGCCTGAAATGCATGAACAAGACAGACTCCTTCAGAGGGTAAATGCAATCAAGTTTCCACTTGGAGCTGACAGAAAGGCCAAATAGTAATTTTCAGAAGAGCCTTTCTTAGGGAGTTCTTAGAGAAAGGTGTAAACATATTTCCTCTGAGAAATACGACTAACAAGATATTTGCATCCATTGAATTTCACTGGGTCAGAAACTGACTGTACCCCAAGCAATCAAAGCAGGTGCTAAAGCCATGAGAACCCCGGATCTGCAGACTGACTGCACTCTCAAAGCGTTAGCAGAAGTTACTCAACAACCAAGATATTTTGCAGATCACATTAACCCAACTCTGTGTGTCCGTTTTCAAAAATATCTCTAGATGATTTGTGTCAGAATATTTGTTAAAATATTGGATGAAACAAAGTCTTCCACTAGCCACAAAATTTTAAGCAAGGCTGGATTTGTTTCAAGCACTACCAAAAAGAACAGATACTCCCAAGGGAACGCTCCACCTTTTTCTTGGAGTGATTATAGTATCTTAAAGTCTCGACAATTGAGATTTTTTTTTTGGTAAAGTCTAAAACGACACAACAATACAGTTCATGTCCATTTCACTCCTCTCTAAATTCAAGGTCAAATGGCTTCCCCCTTCTAGGCTTTCTCATAGACAAGTGGCTTTAGTCATTTTCAAGGGACAAATTTTCCAATGTCTTCATTATTGCTCCAAATTCATCATCCCACACTTTCACCAGTGAGCAATCCATTGTTCAGGAAGTTCTACCTAATGGAGTTATTGTATCTAGAATGTTTTATATGATGATAACTCTCCATTTGGTCCAATGTACAATGGGTTTCTCCTTTTTTTCTTTCATGGAGTCGACTGCTTGCTCAAATTCTAATCAGAAGACAAGATGTCTTCATATCCAAATGCTCTTTCCACCACTTTTACTACCACAACCCTCTGAAAAAAAAAGGCTTCTCAATGAAAAAGGCCTTGTACTTTAAGAAACCAAGTCAACTTTTCCTCACAGAAAAACAGAACATAATGCTTCACTAACAAAACCCCAATACTGCAAGGGTAGCAATGTGCCCAACTAAAAAAGAACGTTTCCTAGGCTCACTTGAGGACAAGGGTAACAACTGAGATACAAGCTGGAGGCACTGCCATTGTGTAAGGCCTTCCAGGAAAAGTCTTTAAAGGTGTCTGAGTTGGCAGGTGCCCTTTTGTCCTCCCCTTGCCCTCTTCTTCCTGCCTAGACTTCCGGTCAGCCATACTGTGACCTGTGGTGGCCTTGAAGGACTTTGAAAATAGCAGCTATATGGTAAGAATAGTGGGACAGAAGATAAAATGAGTACAGGTCCCTGATCACATCCACAGTCACCAACATCAACTCTGGATTGCCTCTTCCAGAACTCATGGCACACAGGAGAAGAATAAATCCTGCCTTGATTAAGTCACGCTATTTAAGATTTCTTACTTGCAGATGCACACAGTTCCTAATTCATGTAAAAGCCTTATTATTAGTGAATTTGAAGAAGACGCTGACACAAAAGCAATAATACATTCGTGTTAAGTTGTTTTTTCTATTAGAGAAAACAGGTTGGATGAAATAAACACTTTTTTCAATCAGCCCCCTTTTTTTATTTCTTAGATATTCTGAACTAAAGGACAGGAACATTTACCAGCCCATGTAGGTGTCAACCCCACACATTTAACCCCATTTCTCTCAGCAGCCAAATAAACACTTACTAAATTAACCAGGATAGTTGAATATGTTGTTAGTGTATCGAGATCTTTGTATTTCAGCTCCTGTACTATCCAACCAGTTCCTTTCATAACGACGCCACAGCCATGAGCTTAATCTCTGATGAGCAACACTGGTAGCCAAGGAGCCCAGGTAAGAGTGCATGCTTAGTCAGAACAAAGATGCATCATATTTCATACAAAAAGGGGACTTGACTTCCTCCCAGAGTTATGAGGAGGAGAGAGATTCCATCTGACAAAGTGGTTCCTGTGTGGCCTGCCTGGAGCCAGGGGAAATTGAATTAAATAGTTTCTGATGGCCTCATCCAGGCTAAGATTTCAATGATATTTATTAACCTCCATTAATCATGTAATCATCTTTCCATTTTGTAACTGAATTTATATCATTTTAAGATAATGGCTTCTAGAGTCTTTAGAGCCAAAACTAAAACATGACCTCAAAGAGTCACTCCTTCCCCTGGTCAGGTATCAGATGCTCCCACTGAGAACGCTCTCCCGTCTGATGCTGGGAGGATGTTCACGGGAACACTATGCCACGTCCAAGGCAGACAGGCTGCCTCGGTCTCGTTTCAAAACAGGATGCTTTTCAAGGAGCCTAGAGCTGGCTCAAGGACAAGTGTAACATATTTAAGATAGGAAGATAAATTTTTAAGTAAATTTTTCAGATATCCTGAGGGAACAAAATGTTATGGAGACTATTTCATTCAGAACACTCAATAGCACACATCAACTATCACACACAGGAGTCGCCAAGTGGGAAGAGGTGTAGAGCACCTCTCCAGGTTGGAGAACACAGGTACAACCTATTTAAACAATCAATTCATCAGTGTTGCTAAACTGAGATGGGGAAATTATCAGCTGGCCTATAGAGAATTTCATCTGCAACATGGATGTCAAATTAGAAAATCCTTAAAATGGCTTCCTACAGTTACCACAACTTTCCCTTCAGAAGGCTTGAGTCACTTCCTGCCTGGTGAGATCTAATACACCCATGCTTTGTTACAGGCTGTCCAGCTGCGCTGGGACTTTCTGCAGCCCTGTGTCTCTCCTCTCTAGTGCCAAGCACATGAGAACTGACAACAAGGCCTGGTCTACAGCAGCGGTGTCACTTGCGATGTGACTGAGTTGGGGTTTTCCAGAATATTTCCTTGCAAGGCCAGACTCCACACGTGTGTGTACGTTTCTCCCGTGTTGAGATGTGAGCCTAAGCAAAGCCCAAGGCTTCATGGACAAACAATTTGTCTCTTTGGCTTGTGTGAGTTCAACATTTCTATAGGCTGCTTTGAGGCTAGCACCGGGGAGCTGGGGGCCGTTTGGTCCAGGCCTTCCCTTCACCAACAGTTTCACATTTAGACTTCTGGTGTTACCTCTAAATAAAATTAGATCTACGGATGGAGAGACACACTGTGAGGATTGTGAAACTTCCACATAAACAATTTTACTGTAGATGCTCAATGGAAAATTTTTAAATGCATCACAGTCTTCCTGTTGAGCATTTTTACATTCTTTAATATACTGGCATCCTCAAAAACTAGAATGGCCCAGTTGACCTCTGTTGTTGATCTCGCAAAGGCCTATAGAGGTGTACAGAAGTATATAATAATAAATAACTAATATATATCGTCAGGAATATGAACCTTACACTTTCGTTAAGAAGCACTTTTACATGAAATATCACTCAAATGTGCATAATTCCATATGGAATACTTTTTTTTTGCATCCAATATCAAGTTCAGAATTATACTATGTTCAATCATTTAAAACACCTATAAGTACATGAAAAAAAAAAAAGACACCTAGAAAGGAGAAAAGATGAAACTTACATCACTTCATTTTTCCTTTACTAATCAATCAGCAGATAGAAAAAAGTGCTATTTTTGGCTGATGCTTAGTTTTATGATTTTAGATTGTACTCTGTCCTCATTGGATAGATAAATAAGAGCCTACTAACTATGTTTTCCTGTTTTTACCTTTCCAAAACTAACAGGAAAATTAGCTCACTCAATATAGTTCCCTTCTGCTTTGATATTCAGCAAAAGTTCTAAATTGCTCACTTACTGCGCTGAATCACATGTAGGGCTGAAATAGATCCATTAATAAATTATTGTATTGCCGGAGGTCTACTGAGAGCTACCTGATTTGAAGATTAATGGCAGAATAAATCTTAAGAAGAAGCCAATATATTTTAATTTTATGCATATTGCCTATTTTAGCAATGTATTTTAACACTGGTTTTGCTGTAAATACCTTTGATACTTACTACTTACTACTAAGTATCAAAGGGAGTTCAGAAATATCCACCAATATACCTCATATTACAACTTTATACAAAATAAAAATTTAACTTACACTTTTTAGAATAGAATTATTGTAGCTTATTTACTAGAATAACATTTAACATGAGCAGATGGAGATAATGATTATAAAGGCATGAAAGAAGTCATTCAACTTTTAACTAGAATTCTCACATAAAAACTATAAACTATAACTGCATAATTTTAGTTTCTCCTTTAACCAGCAGAAATAGCAACCAAATACATTAACAATAGCTAAAAAATTAATCTTGAGAAAAATAATATTTTCAGTAAGGAATAACACCACCTCTTACAGATATTTTCTACTTAAAACATCTCTTTTAAAACATAGCTAATATTTAGTGTGAATAAAATTTCAGAATTAAGCAAAAATATAGACTTTACAATATTTAAGCGAAATCAGTACATTATTTGTAGTTCTTAGAGAAAAACAAAGCTCTCTCTTTTGATATGGCCAAAAAATTTCTATTATCTTGTTTTTCCAAATTGAGTTTTAAAAATAGAAGGGCTAATTCTTCTGATGGTCCATGGAAAATCTAAATGATGTCCTTCCTCCCCAAGGAGCACAAAGCACTAAATTTCAAGGCAGCTAAATGGATAAATGGAGATGGGATGGGGGCCAGTGAATGGAGAATGATGGGAGTACGAGTCCCAATCTTTAGCAATCTTCATTCTGTACACAACTGAAGGAAAAACTTCCAAATGTAAACATTATTTATCTTTGGAAGGTGGAAATATGAATAACTTTTACCATTTACCTATATTTTCTTTTATTTTATGAGTTGCTAAATTGAATGGAAATTGTCTTTTTTTTTTTTCCTAGAAGTTCTATTTCATTATTTTTTTCAAATCTCCTTACCTTTTTTTTTAATAGTTTGTGTGTGGGGGTGTATGTGTGTGTAGGGGGGGGTGTGGTTTGCTTGTATTTTCAAGCTTCTCTATTTTTTTAAAAAAAAAATAGATATGTATTAGGAAGAGTAAAGCCACAGGTCAACAGTACAATATAGAGACTTAGAGAACCAGGGGGTTTTATCTTTCACCTGATCTCAATGTGAATGGTCCAGGCTTTATGTGCCATTCAGTCACACAGGTCCTACTCAAGCCCTTGCTCCTCTGCTGCCTGGAACGCTGTCAACATGGGCATGGTTAAAGCTGGGTTGTCACCAACCTGGGCTCCCACCAAGTATGAAGGGGCATGAGAGGGCAGTAAAACACATCACTTCTGCTCATATTCTGTTTGTAAGAACCTAATGCCATGGCCACAACTGAGAGCAAAAGGAACTGGGAAACCCAGCCAGGCTAGGCAGCCACGCATCCTATACTTCTATTACTATGGAAGAGGGGAAAATCCGTTTTATGAATAGCCAGCCATCTCAACCACAACATGAAACAAAGATTTAACACAATGAGCCCAATACAGTCAACACCGAAGTCTCTCCAGGTCTGATCCTGCTCGCTACCGTATCTTCTGTTTTTCACTCACCATGCCCCATTTCCTTTTGCGTTTTGTAATTTTCACTGTAAGTTCATGTACTGTGGGAAATGATTTGTGGGCAGGCTTTGAAGCCTAGGTTGAAGTTGCATTCCTCCAGGAGAGAAATGTATTTGCCTTTGCCTACCAATCCTAAACAATTGTTAGCTGAATTATTTAAGGTGTACCCACATCGGTAAGTTTTCTTGTTGATCTCTTCTGGGCAGTGCACGTATGTCCAGCTCTCGCCGCTCTGAGATCACAGTCCTCTTCGGTTTCCCCACGCTGGGCCCTGGGCCCTCTCTGCAGGTCACATCACACCATGAAGCCTCAGAGTGGAAGCTGATGGGTTGGCAGACATGCTCAAGTGTCCTGGTGCCCACTTTCCTCCTAAATTCTTATTGGTACTTAATTTCTGACCTCTGCAGATACCTTACTTTTGTGCCAGCGTTGCAATATATTTCAAATTATGGAACTTTTTTCTTGTTGTTTTATCTTGTTTGTTTGGTTTACATTTTAACCAGAATTTTAATTTTATTATTGGGAAGATTGTTTGGGGTTTCCAGTTTAAGATAGTATCAGAGATAAAAGTCCCAGATACCATTTTATGAGACAGACAGACATAAATATGTATATATATGTATATATAATGATTAAAGGAAAATCATCAAAAGAACATGAGAACTGGAATCACAAGCCTAGAGTTTCACTGAGTCTTATATGTTGTGTGACCATACTGATGTTATAACCTGACGGTGAGATAACCAGAGACGCATGGCCGAATTGTAAAGGAGCACTTCATTTCGCTGGCGGGCTGCGGAGGGCATAGTTTCCCCTCAGATCAACAGCCCCGATTCTTCTTACTGGTCCCATTTTAAAGACAGAAACTCCCTTCTCCTTTTGCCCCCTCCCCTCAGGGAACCAGTACAATAGTGGGAGTGACAGAGACTACAGAAGCCAAAATTAGCATTATTTACCGATGGCATAAGTACTTAAAAGTACCTGCAAATACCTATACTCAGGAAACTGCAAATGCCTCCCAACTCCTGGGGCAACTATAATCTTAGGCAAAATTCCTTTCCGTCTAGGGGTAATTAACCTATTATTGGAAGAATATCGAGGAATGTCTATTGGTGACAAAATGGAGTCTTTTAGTCGCCTTAACCAAGGGGCCTACATAAAATGGAATCTAGTTGCCTTAGCCTTGGGGCCCAGATCACTCAGAGCTGACTTCTTCATCTGTAAAATGGGAAGAACAATAGCCTTTTACCCATCTCAGTGAGTTATGATGATGATCAAATGATAAAGAGCTTTGCAAATTCTCAAACAGTATTGCCAGTTGGAATTAAGACCAAGAACCTTACAAGCTTAAGAACATCCATACGCCACTAGGTACGGACAGACTAAAAAGCAGTGATTTACAAAGCCCTTTTCTTGATATCTTCCCCAGGCCCTGCCCCTGCTGAGCTGGCCCGCCAGTTATTGGTTTCACCTGTGAACAGTTCGATGCCACTGCTGACGGCATCGACTCTCTTCTTTGTACTTCCAACTGCATTTTATGTGAACTCTGGAGCGATTAGTTGCTAATATCAACAGTGGAGCATGGTCTAGGAACATTTATTGCTCCCCTGCTTGGCTTAATGTTTCTGACTGGGTACCATAATATTATGAATAGTCACAGGGTACAATAAAAGAAAATTAAGTGTTATTTTGTTTAGGCTTTAGCCCCTTTACCTACAGCCTTTTTCCATTACATTTGCACATAAATGAGCACACGCAACATTTTTTAGATGCAAATCGGGTTTTAGCTTTGCTAATCATACAGTTTCCTTTCTGGTAGTCCTGCAGGCAGGCTTCAGTGTTACTCCCGATGCATCTGTATTGTAGCAAAGGAAGAACTGGCCATGTGGTAGTTGTTTGCCCTTTTGTGATTCATTAATAGCTGTTTTTACAGAACAACTATATTTTAAAATCCAGTGTTACTCCAAACATTGCTTTGCAATTCCAGGGACATATTTATTAAATTCTAGGCTGACACCAATTGTTTAATTGTAGATCATTTTCCCTTAAGTAGTTGAAAACAACTGCCATGGGATATGGAATCAAAGACATGAGAACGACTTCGAGTAAAATATACTGGCACCTAGCATTAAAAGGCCCTCACTTTTCCGCACAAGAAAAAGCCCAGACCTGAGACAGTTAAGTGGGCACTGAAGATCAACACGATGAGTTTATTCCACATTTTCTGCTCTCCCTAGCATCTCCTGCCCAGGCCCTTCCCAATGAAGTGTTTGTTCTGCCTTGAAAAGATAAATTAATATTTTACATGGCAAGAACTCTTTTATTCCTTGGTGGGATATTTCGAACTTGATTTATATGATGGTGTTTAAAGGTTTAAAAGCTTTTGTGAGGCAGGTTTTCAATCGATTAAAGAATTTAGTTTCCCTTGAGGTTCCTGCATTAGATATTATCTCAGAAGGCTTACTTCCAAAGATTTATAATCCAATCTCTTCTTCCTGTTAACCATATATTTCAGTGAGCATCCCATTGGACCAAACTTGGGGATTTCAGCCCAGTATCGTCACATGGAGTGACTGCAAACACACTGCTGAGCCCGCGTTTCCCAGTGCCCCAGCAATGGGCTCTGGGTTACACCAGGCCTTGGTCTGCTCACCTGGCAATTTTTATGAGACTCCTGGGGCTTCTGGGAATAGCTCAAGGCTCAACAAACAGGTTATTCTGAGCAAGAATACAGAAATGCAATATTCTGAGAGAATCTATATAAAATGTACTAATGTTAAATCCAAGGTGGATAACTCTGAAAAATGTGAATAAACGTTTGCATATACTTTGTAGTCTGAAAAGCCCTTTCACCAATATTCCATTTCATTTTTACTACAAAGGCAGGTGTTATGCTGATGAAGATTTTATTGATGAAGAAACAGAATCACACAGATGTGGGAGACTGACCTAGAATGTAGACTCAGGCCTGCTGGCTCCAGGTGCCAGCTCTTCCTTGCTTGAATGGCCAGCAACAGCAGGCAAAGCTTGGCCCCAAACTGGGCTGTCTTCCCTGTAGACTTCAATGCACCTTCAATACCTCCTTCTGTGGCATCTTCCAGTCACACTTCAGCGCACCAAGACTTACCCCTGTGTCATCGCCTTGGTTTTGAAATTCTATCAGTAATAGCCATAAACACCACTAACTCTGCCATCTCCTCCAAAAGTTATCGAGATCAACATAACACAAAGTGTTTTTGAGGAGTCTCTTTTTAGGATACTCAATTTTACCATAGTTTTACTTAAGAATCCAGTTACAAAATCACATAATTCTAACCAATAATTTATATTAGTACTTTCTATTTTATGCCTTGTTTTCAACAGAAAAGTATTTTCACTGCAGTGACATTCTCAGACTTTCGGTGCATCTTCTCTCATTTCATCCAAGGACTCTAAGGACTCTTCGGATAGTCATAGTTACTCAATTTCCCCAAAGTTTAGCATTCTCTCTACCCAGATGTACTCATGCTTTTGTGAAACACCCCTGTCTACTTAGCCAGCCTTATATCTTGCCAATCTTTAGCCCTAGAAAGAAGAAATGGCCTTTATCTCTAGTTGTCCAGTGATTTCAACTTTGGTCTGTCCTTGCAAGGAAACTAGTGCCAGAGCCATTACCAGGTTCTCAAATGCCAGGAGTAAAAAGCGGGGATGGAGGGCAAAGCTTCCAGGCAGGGGGAGACTCAGCTGTGGCTGTTAGGGGAATATGTGTTCAGAAAGATGCCACCTTTAATGAACTTCGAACAGTGTTTTACCTGGACCACTGACATTTCAGTTACACAGATAACGTCGCTTCCTTTAATGTTTTCTTTTTCTTTTAATTTTAGCTTAAAATCCCTTGTATGTCAACTTTTTCCTAGCGTACTACTGATTAGATACTACTTCTCTTCCCTGTCCCCAGGCCACCGGCTCTCCTGCGATCTCTGACCTAGCGGGGGCTCCCACTCCAGTGCCCCGGAGACGACTCAAGCCTGGCCTGCATCCCCGCAGATGATCATGCTTGAGTCTCAAACTCTCAAGACTATAAGTTATGCTTTAGTTTGACAAATAGTTGGTAATAAAATTTTATTTATTATTTCTGACTTCAATCTACTGTTCATGATGCAGAAATTTAACTAAGTAAACTTCTAGAAGTAATTGTAATAGACCCACATGAAAAAACCTGAGAGCAAAGACTGTCACCCACAATGTCACCATCTTGTCTCATCTTGTCATCTTGTCACCAAACTAGCCTTTTTAGATAATTTTATATAGCTGCAATCTTAATCTACATGAAATAATGCATACTTTTAAATTTTGCTTTTTTTATGCTATCAAAAGCATTTTTCATGTTGTATTATGGGGTTTATCATTATCATTTCTAATACCTATAATTTTCCTTTAGATTTCTTAAAAATCACCTTGCTATCAAACATTACTGTGGCTTTTTATTTCTCTCATTTAAAAAATTCTGTGAGGGCTCTGGCCGGTTTGGCTCAGTGGTAGAGTGTCGGTCTGCGGGCCAATTAGTCGCGGGTTCGATTCCGGCCAAGGGCACGTACCTCAGTTACGGTTCGTCCCCCGCCCTGGTCGGGGTCGTGCGGGAGGCAACCATTGATGTGTCCCTCTCACATCGACATTTCACTCTCTCTCCCTTTCTCTCCCTCTCACTCTATCTGAAGATAAATAAAAAAATATCCTCAGGTGCGGATTTAAAAAAAAAAAATTCTGTGAGGAACATCTTCGTACATATGGACTTTCAATGGTGAGTTCATCTACAATCAAGGCCTCACGTCCCAAAATATTCCCCAGGACCCGAGACCTATATCTATTAACCCAGCAAAAATACATCATGTAATCCTCACTGACTCTTTAAGTATTTTCCCCAATACTGAACACTACTAAAAATTGTTCTACCTTTCAGGTGACATTCTCAGGTAATGACGCTTCCACCCATTCAATCTTCTCGGTTGGCAACTACATAAGGAACTCTCTCTGGTTCCTCTATTTCCAAGAGGTCTCAAGTCCTTCCCAGTGCTGCCTTAGAAATCTCTTTCACACCTTGGGTTGCTTTTCTCACCAGTTCCCACATGGCCACTGCCTTGACCTCGGCATTTATCACTTTTTACTTAGTTGATAATTGCGTGCTAACTGGTTTCTATGCTAACAATTTCTCACCACTGCAACAATCTGATCTTAAACAAATCTCCCTCAATTAAACATTTTACTAGTTTTTTCATATTTCTTATAGCATTGTCAAACATTAGCATGCATCAGAATCACCTGGAGGGCTTGATAAACCAGAGATTTTTGGGTCCCCCTCTCCAGAGTCTCTGGTTCAGTGGGTCTGGGACAGGGCCAGAGAACTGGCAGCATTTCTAACATGTTCCCAGGTGATGCTGATCTAAGTGTCTGGGGACCACACTGAAACCATTTGTACAGAAGATAATATTTAGGTTTCTAACTGTGCACATTTTAAAACCTGGACTCAGTGTAGTCTTCCAGACTGACTCTGTAGAACTTGCTGCAACTGCCAACTGTGCTCAGTTCCTGTCTGCTTTCGGAACTGCCCCTCACTGTACATGGCTGCCAGGATAGCCCTTGCATCCAAGTTTTCTTCTTCTATTGGCAAACAACTACTACAAAATCACAAACTCAATATGTATCTAGACCAAGTAGGTAGTAAAAATGCATAAAGCAAGAAAACGACAACATAAAGAGAGGTCTGTTTAAAGAAGCAGCCTCTACCAAGCTCCTCTCTATTATCCTCCTGAGTCTATTGCCAACTGTTAGATTTATTTTTCTTCAAAAGAAGCCAAAATTCCAGTTTCCTAAGCATAATCTCCAGATTCTTAGATATTGGAAATGAATTCAAAAAACTGAAAACTATGAAACCATATGCTGGCTAAATTTAGCCCAAGACCCATCAATCCTCAACTTGGTCTTCTCACAGCTAAGTCCAGTGTTTGCTCCTCAGTGCCGCTTTCCTGAGGCACTGCCCCCAACCGTACACACAATGTGTGCACGCCACGTACACTACACACATACAGGCTCAGTAGTACTGTTCTGTTCCAGTGGCACTTGGTTAACATTTATCAAAGCATTTATTTCATTACACAAGTGTTACTCCCACCACAAAGTTAGAAGCTCAAGAGCAAAAACTCGGCCTTACAATTCTTTTATTCTCATTTCCAAACGTAGTACGCCCAACAAATATTTGTTGAAGGGGGGAAGGAAGGAAGAGTGACCGAATGAACAAATGAAGGTAAGCTCTCCTTTTATGACATGGCATACAGTGTTTTGTCCCACGTATCAAAACTGCCCTTTGTCTGGACTTCCTCAGTGACATGTTCGATTTCCCACACTGAAACATCCAGATTTCAGCCATGCTTTCAACAGATGTACAGAAAAATGTTGACGCAAGTAATCTAACATAAACACTGGAAGTATTTGGATCAAGCAGCATTATCTTGGCCTGTCTTTCAAGAGGGAAATGATGGGTGTGATTGATGACAATGACTAAAGGCATCAGTATTTCCTTATCATAACTCCAGGTAATCTTTCACATGATGCAATTAATCAGAGCATTGAGAAAGGGGAAGATTTATGCATCAACCCAGGAGCCAGCTGTCTGCCATCTATTTAATCCAAAAAGGAAAAAAATATCAGTACTGTGCTTGACAAGAGAGGAAGTCAAACCAGAAAATTCTTCTTTATCTTCCATCCATGACTTTCGTTTAGTCCTGGAGTTGTCCAGTCTCCTTGGCCTATTTGTGATTTGAAAGCTGTCAAATACGAAGCTAAAGCTGAGTTTAACCAGAGCATTTCTTAAGCCCTGATGGTCTTTCCTAATAAGAACGAGACACTATCAATGGTGTCCTTCAACTCATTCTTTTAGTATAAATAAAACTTGCTGCAGGTTTCCCTTCCATCTTTGGCTAAGCATTGAAGCATGAGGGTAAAAACACTTTAAGATAATGGCAATTTTCTTTACTTATGAAATATAACTTCATAACCTGTAAAGCGTTTTATTCATCAAGGTTCACCAACTCTAACTGGAGCAACCTTGCACTGGAGAGACTCATGCTGGTGTAATTAAAGCTGCCGATTTGATTCTGCTGGCAAATTTCTACAGTTTCCAGAGCCCTTATCAATGGTGAGTAAGTCATCAAGCAGCATGTGATAGCCCTATGTCCTGCCTTCTGTGCCTTCACACATTCCTCCCCTACACTCATCCGCATACGAGAGAAATTAACAGGTAAAATTGTATTTTAAAATGTTTAAATAGAGCCATCCATCTTTAGTTTGCCTTTCCCCGTTCACATTGAATATCCTTCATGCTCTTATATATAGTGCATTGATTTTTATATTATTAATTAATATTTTCTTTATGCAAATACATCTGATTTCCAGGATCTTCCAATATATATAGTGCCTAAATCAATAAGGTAGTTGCTGATGATGCTGTTATAATTACTTCTTCTCTTTCTGAACACGTTCCCATCATGAGCTAGATGTCAGATGAGAATTCAGGCCATGGTCCCCCATTTGAAATCAGCAAGCTACCACAGCAGAGTCTGCCCAGCCTGGCCCATGCGTCCGCTGTGGTTGGGCTGCTTCAATACTCTTCACAAAGCACATTCTCAATCACAGCTTCTCCCTCATGGAGAAACTTAAGGTTGGTCTCAACTATCCTGGACGGCAACTAAACACTTTTTCCAAAGCGATTGAGCAATATGACCCTAATTTTACTTTCTTGGAAGAGAAAAAGAAAGGGAAGCCTTGACCTGGAGTCCAGGTGTCCTAGCCTAGTGGCCAGACTTCTCCAGCTATAGGTTCAAGGTCAACAGACTGTGACCATTGCCCTTAGCATGCAGTTGGAGAGCTGTACCTTCTCCCTTTGATAATTCTTCTGAGCTGATTTAGTTCAGCTTGGACATTCTGCTCCAGGAAGACTAAGCTGCCTTTGGGGCCCTGCCCATGACTTTTACATGTTTCCCACCGAATTACTGAGTTTTACAGACTTCCCCAAGACCGTGTTCTCCATAAACACTTCCCTGCTATTCTGTTTCACATTATACCTTTAAAAAACAGAGAGAAAATATGAACCCTTAAAAAAAAAAAAAACAACAACAACAACAAACCTTCAGAATCCAACTTCAAATTCACTTTCTTTTTCAAGTCCCTCACCACGAATCTCACCTGGCTTTGATCAGGCCGGCAAGCCCCCTGCTCTTCACTAACTCTGACAGCTACTTTTGCACTATGCCATGCATGCCCAGTCCATATTCCTGACAGGTTTCCCTGCATTTCTCTAAAACAAAACAAAACATAAAAAACCTTATTTAATAATGACCTCCTTAAAGTTGATGACCTTTGTTTTCTTAAAAATTTTCTTCAAAAGACATAAGCACCAGCCTAGATCTGGAGTCAAGTACCTCGACGATTTATTACCACTGGGACCTTGAGCCTTTCTAGTCATCTCTCAGAGGCCTGGTTTCGTATCGTTAAATGAGGATAATCATGCCACCTGCCCTGCCACCTCAACAGGCAGAACTGTGGGTGAAGATCATAAAATTTATAGTCTGCCAGGGCACTTTTGAACTGCCCAGGCTCACGCGGACACTCTTATAACTATGCCCAACAAATACTGCTGACACACAAACCAGCAAATATGTGAGATAAGATGAGCAGAAAAGCAGTTTCATCCCTCTTACAGTAGTCAACTAAAATGCACTCTAAGTTTTTATATCTTTGTTATCCTAATGAAGAAGCCAGAGCCCTAAACTCAAAGGCATAAGGTTCAGGGAGGTACTAGAAATGTGGAAAGAAGACCTGGCATGAGATTTAGTTAATGCACGCTGTGGACTGTGGCAAACTGGGAACCCAGGTCTTGCCTAGAGCAGGGAGCTGGCAACAGGTCCGACTAACTGCACCATGCAGAAAGGTGAGCCACGTATTTCAAGAGCAGCAGCAACTTACATTTTTAAGTGAAATATCTAGATTGTTAAGTTGTTGGCCTTTAGTTCAGTTCTTAAAATAAATGTGTCATTACATCATTAATAACCATGCTCCATGGACCACAAGAGTTTGCAGCCTCTGGTTCAAAGTTTCCAACTGCTGAGTTTGTATAATCAACAAGTGCTCCTGAGCCCTAGTGAGAACTGACTCTGAGCCAAGTTTTTAGGGGAATATTCAAAAGAAGTATAAGGTATGGTCATTGTTATCAAAGCAGAGGAACTAATAATTACTAAGTGCCTAACATTTATTCAGTTACTTTGCAGTTCACTTAAATGTCATCCTTATGAACCTATAAGGTGATTACTAGTATACTCATCTTACTGATGAAGTATCAAAGTATAAGGAGTGATTTTCCAAGAAAACATGGCATAACTAGTAAATGGTGGAATAATAATTTCAACTCGGTTCTGGCTATTGTTGAAACCCATGTTTCTCCGCCATGGAAAGGCACTGAATCCAACATTGAAGACCTAGAGAGTGAGTGCAGTTTACACTGGGTGGTAGTGACACTGTGATGAGACTCTAGAGAATGAATACACGGGTGAGGAATATGTTACCGTGAAAGACTCGATGGAGGATGTGGGCCTTGGGTTAGTTCAGATTCGGACAAGTGGAGAAGAAGAAGGAACAGCAGGAAGGAAAGCCTGGGTAAACAGGAGAATCTCGCCAGGTCCTAATCAAGTCTGTATCCCCTCTCTCTCTAACACCCTCGGCTTCACCTAAGACATAGCTAATGTTTCACTTGATTCGGTGTTCCTCAGTGTTTGGGTAACAGCATCCTTTTGTTGTCATTCCTCTGGGGAACTGTCCTGCCATTACTCTGTCCTGAGGCTTTTCCAATGCTGAGCTAGAGCACATGCACAGGACACACTCAGACACGCTGAGCCTGGAGTGAGAGGGAGTCAACTCCACATAGGTAACAGGTATCCCATCTATCCCTTGAGCAGACAGTTCTGCTCTTCAGAAAGTAGCAGAGAGATTGACCACCAGGTAGGTGCCCACAGTGGTGGCCTTTTCAATAATGCACCTTTAGATGATCCTGCCTTTCTTCTCTGATTCATTCTTGCTTCTCCTCACAGCTTATTCCCTGGAATTACTTCCAAATGAACTGTCTGTTCCAAGCCCTTGATTTATAATCTGCCTTGGGGAAAACCCAAGTAAAGACAGTTCTTCATGCTGAGATTACCAAGTTGCCCTCTGCCCATCCTTCCCAAGGTTAAGATTATTCAGCTTTTACTCTGATAATGATCTGTCCTCTACTATTCTAAAAACATCCTTGCTTCACTTATATCAGCTGGAGTCCATTTCTGTTACTTATCTCCCTAACTGATCTATCGTTTTATTTCAAGTGGACCCATATTATGCCATTGGATAATAGAAGGGAAGTTTTGCATATATGCCAATATAAACATCTAGCTGATGTTCAGTGAGCTTGTTGCTCCAGATGCCAAAAGATTCTGAAATGCTGACAGTATTATTAAATGGTTCCTAGAAAACTAACATTATGAATAGTTGTACAGTGACCTGGCAGTGATTCATGGTGCTTCTGCCAATGCCCACACCTGGCATGATGAAGTGCTTAAATCCAGCATTTCCTTGATAACTGTCTGGGCATCTAAGATGAAGACTCCGTAGGATTTTATACCTCCTCTATTAGCTCACCTACCACCTCTCTGAATCATTAACCTTTTTTTGTTTCTCACCTAAGGACCACTCCTGTGATTGAGTAATCCTTGGAGGGAAACACAAAATGTTTTCTGTTTCTCCAGGTGAGGAATTGAAAATCGGATGCAAGTTTCAAACTCAGGTGTCTTGGTTTCCCAAGACACTGTTTATCCACTAAATTGTACAGCTGTCCACTGTCACTTCAAATAAATGGGTTAGAATTCTATTGAGTCCAAATATATCTATCATCCTTTCATCTATCATCTATCTATCTATCTATCTATCTATCTATCTATCTATCTATCTATCTATCATCTTTCTTTCTCCTTATCTATCATCTATCATTAGAATTGCTGAGTGACTCCAAATACATAAGTACAGCCCTGAAAAATGGCCATTTTTCTAAAATCTGCATCTGAGATTGCATATAAAACATCTACGTTATGATAGCACATCTGGTGTTTGTTAATTCTGAAATCTGTTGTATCTTTCACTGTCATGATTTCTCCAGATGTGTGAGTCTATCTCATAAGTTATTGTTTTACACAAACTACACTAAAGAATTGTTGAAACAAAGTTGAAACTCCTTGGCTCTCAGCATTCTCTCCACACAGGAGCAGTCTAGCTGACCAAATGCCAAGGTCATAAACCATTCAGTGAGAAACTGGCAAATAAGACCAACATCCCTCCACCCTCACTGAGTACATATGTTTTATACTCTGTTGGGCTTATAAATGAAATAATGCTAAAAAACAGCCAGCATTTTACTCAAGATTAATAAGTTTTGAGAATTTTGCTAGTACTTTACAAAGAAATGGGCTTTTTTAAAAATCTCCTAAAATAGAATCCAGAACAACAGGTTTGCTTTTTGAACAATGGGCTTACTTTTGAACAATGAGTTTAAAAATAGAACTTGAAATTTGGAATGTTTCTTAAGATTTTCCAGAATGGTAGCTTCCAAACGTAGTCAGTCCATAGAATCACCCAGGGCACTATTAATAAAAAGGAGGATTCCTGAGTCCCACTCGCAGACCACTGAAGCAGAATCTCTGGCAGGTGGGACCAAGTTTCCCTGGTGATTCTGATATTCAGCCAAGTTTGAAAACCATGGCTAGAGTCTAGAGTCTGAACATTAAATGTCGCTTTAGCACTTAAAATTTTAGGGCCTGCGATTAGAATTTTATTACAGCAATTTCCTTTGGATTTATATTTTGGAATAAAAGACTTGATGAAGAATCATTTGATCATTATTTTGTTCAAATCCCCCATTTTGGGAAAGCCCTTCAAAAAGTTTAATAGGACCTTCAAACGATAGATTTGCCCACCAGTCTCCTGACCTTTATTGCTGTAGTTCTGATGGCTGTTCAGTGAGAGCTGCATCTCTAAAAGGACAGGCCTTCGGGAAGACGGGTAGTTACTTCTACCCTGGCTGAATCACAAGACTGAGTCAGAAAACTGGAGAGGACCTGGAGACCATCTGGCTTAGCCCTGGTCTTCATGTGGTCATGCTTTGCTTTCAGGAAACTCAAGTTACTGCTGGTCTTTCAATATCTGATAGTGAGTAAGTTCTTCCTTAGGCCCACCTGGTACTGTACCAAGTTGACATGTCCTGATTCCTAATGTGGAGAAAAAAAAAATTGCCTTTTTCTACACCTCCCTAATTTATTCCCTAGAACCAAGAAGCTACACTTAAAATAATATGAAAGGCTAGATTATAATCCTAAAAGGTGCATGATAACATGAAAAGAACTGTAGACTTAGTCAAAAAAAATCTAGATAATAGTCCCAACACCGCTACTAATAGAATGCACAGAATCATTAATATTCTGTGTTTTAGTTTCTTCCTCTGCAAATTGAAGAAATGAAACCCTCTCTGGCTTGATGTTGTGTATCTCTATCACTCTATCATTTATTCACTCATTCATGGAGGCCAGTAATGCGCACATAATGAGCTCTGAGTATTATCCTAAGCGAAACAAACCAAGCAGAGAAAGACAAATATCACATGATCTCACTCATTTGTGGAATATAATAAACATAACAGTCCGGGGAACAGGGTAGACCCAGAGATGTGAAAGTAGGGTACAGACTGACACCCCTCAGAAGAGGGGGTGGGGGGGAGGGAAGAGATAAACCACAGAACTTATACGCATGTATGCATAACTGATGGACATGGACAACAAAGCTGGGGACAGGGTGGGGGGATGGGGAGGGGGGTGTCAATGGGGGAAAAAGGAGAAACATCTGTAACAAAAATAAATTAATAAATGTCCTAGTTAAAAAAAAAAAAAAAGAAAGTAGGGAAGACAAACATGCCAAATAACATAAGGAAAAGAGACAATAATGAACAAACAATAAATATGTAAGTACATTGATATTACTTTTGTGAAGGGAAAAAAGATAGGCCGTTATGTTTCCTGTAGTTTCTGTAATCTACAGGAAGCCTTTAGGCTGCAATCTTTCCTCCCCTAGACAGAACACCTGGCGCACACCTGGCCCTCTGAATCACAAGTGCGGAAAGGCAGATGGTGGGTGTGTTCCAAGAACTCTCCAAATGAACTGATTTACCTATTAGCACAAAACTTATCAATCTTCTTAGATGTTGGCAGCTTATAGATGACAATATTTGTGAGGAAGTATCCACATTTGCTTGCAGAACTATATAAATATCTTCCAATAAAAACAATAGGGCCTTCAAACTTTAGAGACTAAAGAAATGTGGCCCCAATGTCAGTGTTATCAGTTGGCTAGGAACTACTGAAAAGGTCAAAGGCATCATTTTAGGCCCATTAGCTTCACTTAGAAAAAGTATGTCATGGCCACAAAATAAACTATTAAATTGGCTCTTCTCTCAAGCATGAGTTGACTGTAAAGGAACTCTAACCCAACAGTATATGGGTAGCTTTCACATTTTTCACCAGTAATGGAAAATATCTTCTGTGGTACCCTATTTGCTGAATAGTAGATGCCAATAAATGGCATTAACACACTATTACTTTATACTGCAGCAGCATTTGTAATGTTCCAGGATGTCTGCAGGTCAGTCGATACATGTGACATACCCAACAGCGCTATGAAGCAGATGGGGTGATGTATGATAGCACCTGGCCATCTGAAAGGCAAAAACTTCCAAACCGTGTAGCTAACTGGCAAAGATGCATACGTGTCTGTACATATGCATGCATGTACATATGTGCACACACAGACCACAAGACTCTGTCTGTACCAAAGGGCTACTATGTAGCCACAGATAGTGACAAAGTCCAAAAAGAATAGATCACATGGAAGAGAATGCACAGACTAGACTCCATAGACGAGAAGAGACTACAGCTAGTGTCTGACCATCCTACTGCATTAATTCTCAGAAAGCTGAGTGCCAGGGACTATACTAGATGCCAAAGTAGGTAGATGTCACGTCATGTTTACTTGTTTGTTTTTAAAGAAAAAAGGGCTCAGACAAGACCCCTCAGTTCTTGGTTTACTTTCATTAGATATCTTTCATTATTGTGATTGTTATAGGCAGTAGCATCACCATCATCATTTTTATTACTTTTGGGAGGATGGCAACTCAGATTCTTTCAGTGTGAAGGTGACCACATAACAATGATGACAAATACTTGCTCAGTCATCTGAAGCACACATTATTGGCAATCCCTCATCTGCTTATCTGAAATTTAAAGTATAAAAGTTCCTGAACATATAGTCTAAAACCAAGTCAGAGACTATAGATAGGTTAGCATTCAACACATGGTAGAACTCAGGTCCAGTCAGCTGAACTGACCTCACCAGGTTATCAGAAATGCAGGCTCCATACTGGTTGAGCAGTGGGCATTTCGAAAGCTCTCTTCCTCTCAGCAATTATGAAAAAAGCCAAGATTTCGATCTTGCAAAATAGGGTCAGGCATGAAGAGCTCCTTATCATCTCTGTTCTGATAAACACAATCAGTAATCTATTCACTAGGATCATTGATGGATACCAGTTCATTCAATAAGTCACTGCGTTTCCTGTAATTCAGCCTTCCCACACTTTTTCACAAGGGCGGTCATTGGCTGGGATCCTCTCTGGTGAAGACAAGCCCTTGAAGAAACAGCAGCAGCCTCTCTGAACTGCACCCTGGGAAGCACAGCCCAGCACGCTGCCGCAGGGAAGGCAGTGCCCGGTCCTGCATCTTTGAAAGCAGGGCTTAAAAATAGCCGTGGGTACTTTCCTGTTTGGAGAACTCGGTGACAGCTGTTCATAGCCCACATTTCTTTCATACTTCCCTCCCCACCACAAAGAAAATACAAACTAGTGCTGGCTATAGGAATGGGCATTATTCAACATCAATGTGCCTTCAAAAATAGCACAGGAAGAGTCATAGACACAATGAAGGGGAAAATGAGGAAACTTAGGAGGAGTAGAGAGAGTAGGGGGGGAGATACTTTTAAACAATGAGAAATTTAAAACAAGCAGGAAGGAAAGAAAGAAAGGACAGGATTTCAAAAGGTTGCCTCTCAGAAGTAATAAGGTGGTGAGAAAAGGGCACTCTGAGGTTTCTGTTAACCCTGGCACTCATTAGCCATGCTCTCTGGGGCATGCCCCTGAACCTCTCCAGGCTTCTTTCATAAAATGGGAAGAGATGGAGAAACACAGCTAGTCTGTCTCTATAAATCCCCTCTAATTCTGACAACATCACACTGTATGAAGTTATAGAGAACGTGGGCTATGGGGCAGTAGAGGATGTGGGAGGAACACTGACTTTATCCTCCGGTTATTTAAGTTCCAGCTCCCTCCAGAAGGGCATGAAGGATCTGAAGGCGAGGCCAGCTGCAGCATGCTCAGCTTCAAGCCACCTCTCTCCCCCACCCTGGGAGGGCTGCTTAAGGGGATGGGGGGAGAGCTGTTTTCACCCCTACACTACAGCAGCAGCACCCAGAAAGCCCATGGTCCAACTCTCATAGATCCACAAACACAGAACTCCCTCCTGCCTTCCCTGGCGCCCGCAGGAAGGTCCCTTCCCAAAGCTCGCAGTCAGGAAAGTGGCATGCACAGCCCTTGGCAAGAGTCCATAGACCATTTGGGTCAAAAGCACAGGTACTAGAGTCAGAGGAACCTGCTTTTTCAACTTTGCTGAGTACCAGATCCATCACTTTTGCTAATTTCCTAATATTTCTCTGATCTTCAATCATTGTTACTTTTTTCTTAATTTCCCAAAACAGAGGCAGAAATGCAGTTCTGATATAAAATGTAGTTATAAAAGTGCATGACACAGAATAAGAGCTCAACATACATTATTTACTAACATTGTTTTCATGGAGTGTTTTACTTGCTTAGCGTGGAGAAGTATTTTTTGTTTGTCTCCCAGGTCCTTCCACCTCCTGAATCATCCTATCATATTTGATTAAAAAGAAAAGAAAAAAAAAAAAAAGCAACCTTTTTGGTACGAGATGGTCAAGTAACAGCTGGTAGCACATTGACTAAAGCTCCATCAAGCAGGCAAAATGCAGTCTTTAAGCCCCTAACGCGCACCACTTAGTGAAGCAATCTGAACATGTAAAAATGGGGTCCAGTGTTCTAGTTAGAGTTCCCCAGGGCAATAAATGCAAATGTGTACATCCAGCCTAGACATGCCAAGTGGTCCCTTATGCCTCACCCCTATCAAGAAAAGGGACATAGCACATCTGCATTTTGGCTGTCTCACAGATAGGATATTCTCTCTGGTTCTGCTAAGGTCGAACCATGCTGAGAAATCAGCCAACAATAAATGGAAACAACGGGCCCACGTGTTTATCTGAAGTGAGGATCCCAGCTTCAGGTTAGCCTTCCCTGTACACATGGGGTAGGACATCTGAAAAGGCCCCCAAAGAACAAATCATCTTAAGTGAGACTAGTTAACATTCAGGGAGATAAAACTTGCAAATGGGGTACAGAAGGGATCTTTCCTGGCAGAACTGGGAAAATAGACAAGCTTCCAGCCAGAAGGATTCGTGAGGGTCCTGTATGAAAGCAGACACTTTGATAGAACTATATTTTCTAGTAATTTTTCCTTCTGACTCACATCGACATGTTTTCTTATAGTAAAACAGAATCATAGAATTTTAAATCAGCAAGAGATCTTACACAACCTTTAGCTGAACCCCTTCATTTTATTTGCTCAAGTGATTACTTGACTGCATTTTAAAGTAGATCCCCAAAGACCTAAATCTCAGCCCCAAGAAATCACATACAACATGTGACTTTGGGTTCTGTTTTTGCTTGGGCACTGAGTAAATCTGTCCAAATGCCCAGGGCCCTGCATGCTGGAGCCCTCGGTTTGAAATGGACACGGCTGTGAGGATATGCATAAGGACCTACCCAGATAAACACAACCCCAGAAACCCAGAGGTTCAATCCAAGTGGTGAAAATTGTAATGATCAACTCTGTAAACCTATGGTTTTACTTTCACACAGAAAACTAGTCAGGCTGCAAAGAGGATATTTCCAGGGTGCTAAGTAAAGGTGTCTGTGGAGGAGGCTGGGAGAAATGGGCTCAGGATGCCGGCAGATAAGGAGACAAGGATTCTCCGAGACAGGCAATCGGTACTTGTAGTCAAGGACCTCCCCTTGGCAATCTTGTCCTTTTTGTCATAACAACTTCCCTAACGCCCAAGCTAGGAGCACTCACGACCAAGCTCTCTGCTTGGCTTCAATGACTACACCCTGGAGTTGGGCACAGCCCCGACGTTTCAGTGGCCCTGACTCCCGTTTCCTAAGAGGAGTCTGTCTAGGACACAGATCCCCAGCCCGGCCAAGAATAAGCCATGGGGAGTGGTTATGGTGATGCTAGTTTCTCTAGAGCCCTGAGGGTGAGTCCAAAGCTGGCCCAGAAAGCAAGGCAAGTGAATTTTTACCAACATTGTCTTTAGATTTCTCAGGCCCACTGAGCGGGCAGTTGAGACCTGCTCCATAGCAGCAATGGTATGTGCAGAGATGTCTAAGAGAATCACCATGGTGACGACTGACTCTAAGAGCATCTCTGAGCAACTGGAGCCAGGTGAGAAAGAGGAAGAACGACAAATGGAAAAGGTCCCATCAAAAATTCAGAACACATCCCCAGGGCACAGAGCAAGTTCTGCATCATCAGTACAATGAAGACAGGGTCTGGAGACAGAGGTGAGGGCTGCTCAGAGGGAAAGTCAAGTGAGGACAGTGGGAGGAGACACCTTACGCATTAAGCCAAATTTTTTTTTTTTTTAAATCCTTACTGGAGGATATTTTTCCATTTATCTTCAGATAGAGTAAGAGGGAGAGTAAGAGGAAGGGGGGGGAGAGAGAGAGAGAGAGAGAGAGAGAGAGAGACATTGATATGGGAGAGACACATCGATTGGTTGCCTCCTGCATGACCCAATCAGGGCCAGGGACCAACCGCAACCGAGGTACTTGCTCTTGACCAGAATCAAACCCGTGACTCTTTGGTCCGTGGGCCGACGCTCTAACCGCTACGCCAAACCAGCCAGGGCTAAGCCAATATTTTAATAGCACTGGACATAGCCAGTCAGACCCAGGTTGCTAGCCCCAAGGAAACAGAATGCACATAGTTGAGTACAGTGTTTCTGGTGCTTGATTCCAAGGCAATATTCCTTGTTAGCCAAGTCTTGCTTTGTATTTGCTGAGTTCACAATTTATTTTATAGTTTCTGTTAAGAACTGTGGGTGCGCCTCAAAGAGAGGTCTACAATAGGCCTGCTTACTTTCCAAGAGCCAGAAGAACCCAGGAAAACATTATATTGGGGAAGTGGGAAAATAATACAATTTGATGTTGAGAGACAGAGAACGTAAGACATTCTCCAGCTCACCTTGCATTCACGTAAGATTTTTTATCCTTACTGTTCAATATTCATTCATGCATGCGTTCCTTCAATAAGTGTTGGATATTTGTGACATGCCAGGCCCCGTTTTTGGCACCACAGAAACAGAAATATAAAGAGGCTCTTGCAGAGTTTGCCAACAGGCATGGGAGATGGGCAATACACACATAAATAAGCATGTAATTAATGTCAGGTGATGACAATCGCTTTGAATGAAAATACAGCAGGGATTGGGGTCCCTACTTGCCTGGCATGAGCAGTGAGGGAAGGCTCTCTGGGAGGTCACAGTTGAACAGTGGTCTCTATGAAGTGAGGGATGGGAGTTTGGACAAGGTGGGAAGACTTAATGAGCCTCTGCTCAGCGATGTGGGCCTAGTTTAAGGCCTCAAGATGACCAACACAGCTCGAGCCCAATGGGCCGGGCTACGGCAGAAACAAGAGCAGCGGAGTCACTTCCCCGGACAGGGCCTGGTAGGTGAGGCGTGGAGCACATCGTTTGCCACGCAGGGGTCTGCAGTTTCTTTCTGCCTGTTCATAAGGGCTTGTGAAAGTTTAATGTGTTTCTTTGTTAATGTGATGCAATCATTTTTGTTGCTCACACTTTAGGTGGGCTATTTTTCCATTTCTCCTCCATGTCACTTTCCCTGGGAACTCCCATTTTCTGAAGGATTTCTGTAAAGCCTTCCCAGCTACTGCAGGCCAGAGGTTCCTTTCTCTGAGCCTCTCTGCTTCGGACTCTGCTGCTCCGCAGGTACCTGCTCCACTGGGTGTGGGATCTCAGGTATGTCCACATCATCTCTGGAAATGCCCTCGGTAAAAACATGGACTTTGGAGTCAGGAAAGATGTGAATTCTAATTCCAGGTCCACCACTCACTAGTTGTAAACTAGTTTCTCAGCCTCTGCTGTAAAATAGGATGAGGCATAGGAACCTGCCTTTTGGTGGGGCTGTGATGTGGGCACAGTGTACAGGAGCGCTCAGTACCTCCATCGCGGAGCTGCTGCCAGCAGGTCTCTGGTTCTTAGGAAAGTTTATGTCTTTGATTTTCAATTACACACCACAGTGCCTAAAACACAATATGTTCCCTATTAATGGTCTTTGAAGGTAGCACACATGCTCCGAAATGCACTGGATTTGGAATATTAGGGATAGATTCCTTTCCAGGTTCTGCTACTTACTAGTTATATGACCAAGAACAAAAATCATTGAATTCAATTGCCTCATCTATAAAATAGGAATACCAATGCCAGCCTCATAGGTATTATTAGATATAATCCATGAGATAATACAAGAAAAGAAGAAAGCATTTCCTGCTTTAAAAATTCTGACTCTGGCCCGGCTGGTGTGGCTCAATTGTTGAGTGTTAACCCTTGCACCAAGAGGTCATTGGTTCAATTTCCGGTCAGGACACATGCCCAGGTTGTGGGCCTGATCCCCAGTGGAGGGCATGCAGGAGGCGGCCAATTGATGTCCTCTCTCATCGACGTTTCTATCTCCCTCTCCCATCCTCTCTCTCTAAAAATCAATACAGTAAAAAAAATTTTTAAATAAAATTAAATAAAAATTCTGACTCTGTGGCTCTTAACTCTTGCTGATTCCAATTCCAATAATTCACAATTCCTTTTAAAAACAACTCACAGACAAAGTCCCTCTCTCTGACAACTCCTTCCTGGACTGAAAGAGCAGGGAATGACCAGAAGCCATCTTGCTGCCCAGAACAGAAGTCACAAGGACAAGAGTAATGTGTAAGGTACATGTGACTCAGCTCATGGCTATCAGAATCTGATGTGTTTCCTTCCAAGGCGAAGGTCATTAATGGTCTGTGCACTGGTCAATCTGACAAATTGCTTTCTATTTATTTCAGCTTAAGTTCCTCTACCTGAAGCCGTCATGTGATGTTATAATAAATATCTCACCAAGAGGCAGTGTAAAGTTGGGTGTAGCTAGGGAAGGTCATTGTGCCCTAACAGACATGTCCAATAACTTTTGCAATTCTAAACGACACTCTGACCTTGATGAAATTTATATTTTGCTGATATACTTTAATGTGTTGTACACAGACCCAGAAGTATAGCCATTGAAAAATGAGGTAACCATTAATGACAATACAGGTCCATAGGGAAGGAAGAAACTAGACTGGGCATGGAAAAAGTAAAAAATAGCTGAAAGTAAAAATTGCCATTAGCTAATGCCCAAATATCTCCATACTATTCTTATTCAAGACTATTGTATTATCCTCACTGTGACCTTGGCAAGCTTATTGTGACAGTGTGGACACTACTAAAATATTCTGCAAACCAAATGTGTGGGATCCATAGGAACAAGGATTTTATCTGGTTTGTTTACAGATAGATCTCAAACACTGAAAATAGTACCTGGCACATAGTAGGTGCTCGGTAACTATCAAACCAAAAAAAAAAAAAAAAAAAAGGAATGAATGAATGTCTTGGTTTTGGGTTTCCTGATGGATTCCTAAAGCAGTTTCTGTTTAGTCATCATCCTCGTGCAGTTAAAAATCTTTCCACTAGTTATTTTATAAAGCTAACTTTTCCATTTGCTTACAACACAAAGAAGACAAATAAATTAGAAAGCGCAGTGCCATTGAAATAAAGAAAAGTGAATAGATTGAATAGATAATATGATCAAGGTCAGGTGGAAAGACAGTGATAAAAGAGAGAGCCTGGAAAGTCCAAGCTCAGCCAGCTCCCCTGTGCTCCATCACCTGAAGACTTTGCACTTTCCGAGAAGCAATACAGCAAAGAAATGGAGGTTAAGTTTTTCTTACTTACACAAGAATTCATTCTATATTAGGGAAGGATGGGTTTACAAGAATGTGTTGGTAGTCCTTTAGCTTATTCTACATGTCTTTGGCTGGACTTCCTGTTCAGAGACAATGCTACAGACAATAATGGAATGGGGATAAAGAGGACTCTTTTTCTTTCTTTTTACCATTAGAGAGACATACAGTTGCTTCTGCACGTTGAGACTGACTCTTCATTGCACAGTAACTGTCCACCTTTACCAGACCAGAAGCCAGAGAGGCTTGCCAGCAAATTTGTTGATACAGTCTACCCAGAGCCTAGGCAAAACAGGTACCCTATTCTTACTTCCTGCACACTAAAATTTCTCAGTTCTCTCTCTCATAATAGCCTTCTTCTTTGCATGGCCTTCATTCAACTTTTTCTTGGGTTTTCTCTAAACTAACAAATATTTTTTAACCAGTCTCTACACCTCAAGTTATGTATCCCTTCAGTCCATTTTCCATACTTCCATCTCAGATGTGATTCTGAAAGGCAAGGCTGGTTGTATGCCAGTGTATTAGAAAACCAATTTCTTAGCACAGAATATAAGACCCATCACGATCTGGATCCGGGCATCCTCTCCAGCCTAACATGCAACCTCTCTTCTGGTGCCACCCTACCTCCCAACCCTACCCACCCACTTGCCATTCCTGAAACACTCTTGTTCTCTCAGTCTACTGTGCCTTTTCCTACACAGTTCTCCATCCAAAGTGTTCTTCCCTCTGTCATCTGCCTTCCAATCACCTCTCTATTTGTTAAACCTACTGGAGGTTTAAATCCCAAATTCCATTAGGCAGAGCTCCAACCAACCCACCTCCGTGTCTCCCCATCACCTTCTTTCTGTCATGGCAACAATAATACTAAATTAAAAATTACTTGTTTACTTAACTCTCTCTGAGGTTAAAGACTGTGTTTCATTTATATGAACACACGCACCCAGGGACACACAAAGCACAGTCCTCAACATACAGTTCATGCTCACTATGGCTGCTGACCAAATGAATAAATAAATTCATCACGGTCTCTCAGATCTGCCCTTTCATCCTTCCTGCTAGTAATTTAGATGCTGATTTCCCAGATGCCAGAAAGCAGCCACTTGAGTGCTTCGAAAAAATCAACTGTGCTGATAATGCCACTTGGGAGACTGAAGAGATAGAAAATATGTCCTACTGGACCCAGACAAGGCCACTTGTCTGTGGGAAGAAAATAACAAATATTCAAATTTTGAAAGGAGAAACTCAAAACACAATCTTTGGCAGAGTTCTGCAATAGGAATGCCTGGTCTTCTAGCCATCAAGGACTAGCTACGTGCAGACCAGAAACACACCAACCCTTAGTACAGGTGACATGAGGACTCGACCAAGCAAGAAGTACACAGATTTACACATTCAGAATGAACTGATAACCAGCTGCTACCTGCCAAGAGCAGTTATGACTTAGACTCGTCCAAGATTTGTAAAATTCAACGACAAAACAGCTCTAGTTATTGCACCTGCTGTTTCTTGACAGCCTGTTTCTGAAGGGCTGTAGTTACTTGTGTAGAGAAAGACCTCCCAACTATTGAGTAACAGGATGGTGCTGAAAGTCAGTCCAGAGGCATGGGCATGGATGAGGAGGAAGGTGGGGGGCTCAATCAGTCACACCTAGAAATAAACACACTAACTTATCTGGGTATTCTAAATAGTAAACTGGGGTAGAATTTCCAGCTAAAATTACACTTAAACAAACAGTAAAACATTTCCTTGTTGATTACTCTCGGGCAAATTTTATGCCTGTCTCATATAATGTCAAGATGTCGCATCTGGCCGGTGTGGCTCAGTGGTTGAGTGTCGACCTATGCATTAAGAAGAGGTCACTGGTTCGATTCCCGGTCAGGACACATGCCCAGGTTGTGGGCCCGATCCCCAGTGGTGGGCATGCAGGAGGCGGCCAATCGATGTTCTCTCTCATCGATGTTTCTCTCTCTCTCTCCTTCACCCTTCCTCTCTCTCTAAAATCAATAAAGGGAAAAAAAATTTTTAAAAAAAAGATGTCGCAAGATCCAAATTAAATTAAATAACACACTTGCTTTGAAAGATCATGCTTATTCAGAAGTTCATTTAAACCAAGAGCATGGACAAAATCCAACAAAATTCAAGGCCACAAAATATTTTTTAAGCAGTGTTTCAGCCAAATAGATCTAACAATGCGTTTCAAGATCATATTAGTAAACAAGATCAACTTTTTGACATTTTGTGTAGACAAGCAGACATTACTCACCTAGCAAAGCAGCTGTTGTTAAATTGTTGTTGAATCCCTGATTGATTACAGCAGGAGAAAGCCATGTACTGTAGAAGTGGAAATCCTGTTCACCTGGGAAACAGCTAACGTTGTAGGTGACACAGAGGGCATCTCTTGAGCCCAAGTCTGGGTTACTTCTTAATTTCTGATGGCAACAACCTGCTTTATAAAAATCAAATTTTTGTAGGCTCCAAGGTAAGCTCAGTCCAATATCTTCTCCAAAGTCCACTCTGAGTCCTCCAGTTCATGCTCATCTCTCTTTCCTTGACTGTTCCTCTTGATTTTGCATGTAACTTACACATAATCATGATAGTAGGAATGTTTCTAAAAATTTAGGGACAGTGCTAACTAAACACATAGCAACTACCTGTGGCCCTTTCGTGGCCATTCAACATGGACAATGCTTGTGTTTCTAAGGTGCGGGCCCTAGCCCATCAGCATCAGCATCACCTGGGAATTGTTAGAAATGCAAATCATTGCCCCTCCCAGACCTGCTGAATCAGAATCTCTGGGGGTGGGACCAGGAACTGGCGTTTTTGTTTTTTTTTTCATTTTTTGTTCAGATAGAGTGGGAAGGAGAGAGAGGAAGAGAGAGAGAGAAACATCGACGTGAAAGGGACACATCGAGTGGCTGCCACCCGCACAACCAACCAGGGGCCGGGGACAAACTGCAACCGAGGTACATGCCCTTAGCGGGAACCGAACCCGGGTCTCTCTGGACCACAGGCCGACGCTCTAACCGCTGAGCCAAACTGGCCAGCGTGGAACTGGCGTTTTAATGAGCGAGTGTTCCACGTGACGCTGATGTAGTATCAAGTTGGAGAATTACTGTGTTAAGATTCCAAGTCTGTATCTATTTGGAAAGGTTTGACCAGAGGGAAAGATCAAGGTCCTTATGATGGATTCAAAGAAGTTAAGTAAACGCAATTTTGTTTATAAAGAACTACTTCTTACAGAAAATAGGCATAGTAGTATTAGACATCTGAAAAAGAAACAAAAACAAAAAACAAAACGGGGAAATGTTCACCTATCAGAGCAACACAGATGATATTTCTAATTATCAGGAGAACCGCTCAGCACTGAGTGTAGGACAGTCACAACCTCCTGAATTAAGTCAGATTCTGTGCTGAATGAATGTGCAAAGCATATGCCCACGGACACTGAGCACTATACAGATTGATAGGGTTATAGAACGTATAACTGAGGTAAGGCAATTGCCAATTTCAAAAGATTGGCATTGAAAATTTGACACAACACATTTATTTTCCAAATATCAGATGTGCCTCATCTATATTCGAGGATAAAGCACTGTCAAAATGTGATTTAAGAGAAAAGAAAAGGTTCTACCACAACACCTATCATCTTTGAGCTCAGGCCAAAATGAGGCAGAGGCTCTGTTTTCTTAATGCTGCCTTCATTACAGGGAGGCTGTTTTTGTTGTTGTTGTTTTTTAAATTACTTAATTTATTTTTGTTACAGATGTTTCTCCTTTTTCCCCCATTGACACCTTCCTCCCGATCCCGTCCCCGACCCCTCACAGCACTGTTGTCTAGGTCCATGGTTACACATACACACTCATAAGTTCTGTGGTTTATCTCTTCCCTCCCCACCCCCCGCCCCCCTCCTCTGAGGTTTGTCAGTCTGAACCCTGCTTCTATGTCTCTGGGCCTATTTTATTCATCTGCTTATTTTGTTCATCATATTCCACAAATAAGTGACATTTGTCTTTCTCCGATTGGCTTACTTCGCTTCGCATAATGCTTTCCAGATCACAGGGAGGCCGTTCTGAACGCTGGAATTAAATAGGGGGCTAAGGCTTCCTGCCTGAGAGTTCAGGATGCCCAGTGTCAGGGTTAGCAAGGTATGAATGGGCTGAATGAGGGGCTCACAAACAGGGTTCCCCACCCCAAACCCCTGCCACAGAGCACCCAGCAGGAAGATTGCGAGGAGGTAACCACGCCAACCGTGGCCCAGCCCGTCTTCGCTCTCCGGGACGCCCCTTCTGCGGTTCTCACTTAGAGCCTTGTCCCACTTGTCCCTTATAACAAAGGGCTGCGCCGTTCCGAGCCTGAGCACGGGGACCACGTGGCAGTTTGTCTAGGCCTCCAAAACATTTGTTTGTTTGTTCCCTGGGCCACTTGGGTGTTTCCAAATTGTATATATGACTGTGACCGACAAGTAGGAAGGCAAACAAGAGGTTCAAAGCAGAGCGACGAGCCTCAGAGGCAGACTCCCGTCTCTGGTAAATAACAGAAGTAACCAGAGGGGGTTTCATCTGAGTCCTCAAAGAGACAAAGAACCCCAGGTAACACACACCAAAATGTTCAAAATGAGTAAATGTGGCCGCAGAGCTGCGCTTACGCATAATATCTGTCAGATCTAAGACCTCTTCTAGCTTTAAAGTTCTCCACTTCTCTGATCTCGCAGCGTCTCACAGGCCTTTGAAATTTCATGCCCGGTTTTAGTGATTTCGGTTTTTGTCAAAAAAAAAGCCCATTAGCAATACACGCCACACATTTTAGGTTGTTTTTGTAAACAACATTTGAGATCTGTGCCTTGCACTGGGAGCGGTGGTTCTCAGAGCCCCCTGTTGTAAGGTAAGAGGGACAGATTTTTGGTAAGCAAATTGCTAAACAAGGCTCTAGGTGGGGGTTTATCGGGGGTCCATGCACACAAGGTCACGGATTCCTTTCAGGATATTTATGTGCAATTAGGCAATATGTGTGACAGTAGGAATAGAGGAAACAGAGGTAAGAGATGATTTAAAAAAAATTGCACTGGCCGGTGGCTCAGTTGGTTGGAGTGTCATCTTGTGCACCGAAAGGCTGTGGGTTTGATTCCTGGTCACGGCATGGAACTGGGTGGAAGGTTTGATCCCTGGTCAGGACACGAATGAGAGGCAACCGATCTATGTTTCTTACATCAATGTTTCTTTCTCTCTCTGTCTCTCTGTCTCCCCCCCCCTCTCTCTCCCTCCTTCTCAAAAGTCAATAAACATATCCTCGGGTGAAGATAAAAAAAGAAAAAGGAAAGAAAAGAAGAAAGAGAAAAGGAAAAGCCACAAAGACATTCTGCAAGAGAAGGAAGTGATTTCCACTCTGTCCTGCATTCGGCTGTGCTAACCCGGTCTAGAAAAGGTGAAGGAGTTTGTACTCCTTCTCTGAGGTGATCAACTCATACCCCAAGGCTTGACCTCATTATCTCACAGGCTTTGATAGTTCATTATCTTGGCTTCCACAGATACAATTGCTTTATGGCTCCAAGGACAACCCAGTCCTTTCTGAAACCTAGCAGTCACACCCAGGTCCCTGGCCTCTTGAGTCAAGGAACTTGCTGGCTGACAATGTTATTTGAGCTCTAACACAGGTTGCCAACCCGAGATTGTTTTCTTTGTGTGGGGAGGAAGTTATTAGAAATGTTTCAATCACTGGACTGAGGTGGCCAGATGTCAAGGACTTTATCTTTTGTTCACAACTTTTCAGGTTGGCCAAAGTTACATAAGGACCTCTACCAAAAGATGTGAGCTGATTCTGCTTCGAGACCCAGTACTAAATTGGTAAAATGAATAAACCTTTAGTAGGGAAGATAAGTTTTCTATTACCTGAATGTGAAATATATACAGTATTTAACTGATAAAGCTTATTTGCAAGTTAAACTACTATTGCAACTGAAGGAAAAACCTAAGTCTTTCTGTCTCAGTCATCTCCATGTTCAAAATGCACCAGGTAGACACAGCCCAAGTGCCCATCAGTAGATGAGCGGATAAAAAAGCTGTGGTACATTTACACAATGGAGTACTATGCAGCTATAAGAAAGAAAGCTCTCTTACCCTTTGAGATGACATGGGAGGACCTGGAGAGTATTATGCTGAGCAAAATAGACCAGTCAGACAAAGACAAGTACCACGATCTCACTTATATGTGAAATATAATGAACAAAATAAGCTGATGAACAAAATAGGTCCAGAGACATGGAAGTAGGGAACACACTGACGTACCTCAGGATGTGGGGAGGGAGGGAGGGCAGGAAGAGATAAACCAAAGAACTGATATGCATATATGCATAACCAATGGACACAGACAACAGTACAGTGAAGGGTGGGGTGTGAGGACGAGAGAGGGAAGGAGGGTGTTAATGGGGGAAAAAAGGAGGGACATCTGTAACAAAAAATAATTAATTTCAAAAATGCACCAGGTGAATGAAATATCTTGAACATATTTTCAAAAGGGAATGCGATAAAATACATGCCAGGTGGACGTATCTTTCTGCCGCCTCTCAGAGGGCACATCACAGAACCAGCCCATGACTGATGCCAACAAAAAGTGGCACAAAACCCAAGTGTTCTTATTTTGCAGACTCCTTGATTTCAGGGGTAAAGAATGGATCCCAGCTTGTTTCTGACCCAAATCTATTTTTCAAAGAGTTTCTCTGATCATTCACAAGGATCTAGAATACTGTAAATATTTGTAAGTTTGGGCTTGATTACCTGGAAATATCTGATTATTCAGTCTGAAATCTGCTGAGTCTGCACCACCTGGCAATACAAACACAGACTCTTATGAAACAACACACACTGCTTTTAAAACTTGGGTGTCTGATTTTATACTTGCAAATCAATACCAATCATAGATGATTTATTTATTTTTCAAAACAGACTGAGGAAAAATTCTATTCAATGTTAATTCAACTGTAATATAAATCTGAGAAAACTTGAGCTTCAATTCTTTAAAAAATAGTCACGTAGACAGTCTATTCCAAATCTTCCAAATCAGTGAGGTCTTACCAATTATTCAACCCCTCTGAAGTTCACAAAAGTGTGACTTTGGACAAGACTTTTTATTATCAGTTACGACTCAGGAACACTGACCAGATCGGACACAGGGCTCCGTGGACAGGTGGCTTTCTGCAGCAGGCGAGTTCCGAGAGAGACAGCTTGAGTGGGAGGTGGGCAAGCCAGACACAGCAGCAATTCATTTCAAATATCAAAATGTCCACTGGAGCGGCCACCTCTGAATGAGACCACAGTGCCCTTGGCTAAGCAGAATCCTTAAACTGATTGTAGCTGACAGGGTGGCTTTGGGCAAAGTGGGAAGTCCAAACATTTAACTGGGATTACAAACTGACTTTAAAAATGCCTATCTTGAGACATTCGAAAGGAATCAAAGCAAATAGCTCATTGTCAGATAGTATAAATTATGTAACATTAAATTTTCCTCAGAATTGAATCCCCTTAAGAGGCTTCATATGATAATGATATATCTGTAACACAGATTTATTTCCCTATAAGATCTTTTTCTTCCCTGCTCACTGAGGTCTGCAATTCTATCATCACTTTCCCACCTTTATCACTTATTTAAATACAGCTCGGAGGAGAGCTCCCGCTACGCTTTTTCTGTTACTGAGAGTCCATCCTTTTTCTAGGAGCACATTGATGGCTGGAGTCTAATTTTTCCTTCTTAGGTATTCCTCACCCTCTGAGAGGCACTTGATACCATATTCAGCTCTAAGGAACATGGCAGATCATTGGACATTGTTCTCTGATCACAGGGACAAAAGGATGAAGCTAAAGCTCAGACGAGAACGGAGAATTTGTCCAGAGCGACTCAGTCAGTTAGTGACAAAGCTGGACCAGAATTGTGGAGCCCACGGCCACTCAGAAATCCCCTGCCCGAGCATTTGCTGAGCCCTGCAGTGCAGGACACTGCGCTGTATTTTAGGGCCATGGCAATGAAGAATACAGAGATTGTTCTCCTATAGAAGATTGGGATCGAAGAGAGTTGGCCAGACCCAAAAACCAGCAGTTATAATGACTCTACGTACTTAAGTGTAATCATAGACATTGAGTCCTTAATTAACCTTTTTTCATTCAATTTAAGGAACTTAGTCATTGAGATATAAAAATTATATACATGGACGATTTCACCTAAAACAAAGTACTAGAACTTCAATTCCACAGACAGGGTTTTAACTGAGATTCCAGCAAATTTAATTTTAACGTTGCTAATGAAATTTTTCTTCATTTATAGAATAAGAATAGAGAGCTCAGACATTTTAATTATATACTAAGGATGAAAGTTGTGTTTATTCATTTATTTAGTCCATTTATTAGGTTGTATACAAAGAATATAGACACAGAAATCTTGATTTCATTAGTTCTGATATTCAGATCTAACTGGTTACTATTAACAATAGCTAAGGTATTAGCCTTTCTAACAGATCAATTTGTACATTGTTATGGATGATGGTGAATCTTATTCAAGTGTGAACCTTAGTCCATTCAATTTTCCATGAATTCTCTTAGATAAGTAGTTTCAAGAAATACCATCAGGTGGCACCTTATCGTTTTCTAGTCCTCCTGGGAATATCTGAAAAATGTGACAAGAACACTAGCTACAAAAGTCATTAGGAAAGTGGCATTAACAGTCAATACTTGGCATGAAGTGTTTGCCTCGTGGCCGCATGCCTAGCCCTTTGAGTGCCCCTCACTCACATGCTTGTGATAACTGCAGATCGACTGTCTGGCCTTCAGTTCCCCACATCTCAGAACTCCACAGTGGCTCCGTCTGGTCCACTTGTACATGTCTCCATCTGGCTCCTCTGTGCCTTCTCCCACATGTACTGGATTTATCCAGTTTTAGAAATGGCAGAAAATATAATGCTGGGCTGGCAATCCACCATTTCAGTGGCCTTTTGCTAACCCTCGTCCACACAGACATGAGGGGCCGTTGGTCCTTGTTCACTCTGGGACATCACATAAATGCTGGCCGGTTCCTGAGGGCTGAGAGGGCAGAGAAGAAACTGGATCCATTTATTGGAATGCGGGTGTGTGTGTGTGTGTGTGTGTGTGTGTGTGCGCACGCGCATGTCTTGTTATTGTTGTTTCGTTTGATCATTTTTCTAGCCCTTTTCCTTTGGCTAAACAGTCACTGCTTGTCTCCAAGGAGCTATTCCAGTCCCAACACTGGCTCAGTCTTCTACCCTCTTTCCTCTTCACATCATGTATCCACATTACAGCCCTGATATTCACCAGGGCCCAAGCAGGGAAGGGCTCCAGAACTCTCGAGGTACATGCTCAGGGCCTCTCTGACTTCCATCCGTGTGGCTTCCCACAGGAGCTGTAGCCAGAGCTCTGAGGGAAGCATTGCAACAATTCAAAGAAACAAATACTGCATTTTTAAAATAGCTACATTTGTAAAGATTTTAATAGGAGCACAGTGCCTTGAACACAAGGTGCTCAATGATATCTGATGAACCACTGAATGAATATTAAGCTCCAATTGTGTCTGAAAAAGAATGACGCCTCCCTGTGGAGGTGGGGCCTTAAATGAAGGTGGCCGCTCGTCCTTGCTCTACATAAGGGCAGGCACCGGGAATGTGCTGGGAGCCCATCCAGATGAAGGGTCCGCTTCCCGGGTGACTGAGGGTGGACAGAAGCATCTCCAGCTCCCAGGAGCAAGCCGCCTTTGGTTAATCCAGAGTGTGTGTGGATCACTCACAATACTCACCAGAACAAAATTTCAGAGACATGCATAAAAGCAACAAAGCCAGCGCCGCCAGCAGGAACACTGTTTTCACTGCAACAGAGTGACTGTTACCTTTCACTTTTTTCTTCCACCTGTTTTTACTTCAGTCGGAGTGCCTGTTACCATTCATTTTTTCCCTTTCACCCAGCCATGCATGGACCTGGCTGGCAGCTCCCTCCAGGCACCGGGATGTAATGGGAACAAGTCAGAGCCCTAATCCTTAACCTAGTTGTCTCATGCTCATAGTTCTCACTGTTACTGGGGTATAATTTTTAACTTTCTCAAACAATTTTGTTGTTGTTGTTCTTACGTTGCTCGATCCTTATATGAGTCCAGAAGAAAATGGAGATTCAGAAAAGGTTCAAGGACTTGAGGAGGGCACACAGCCAGTAAGTAGCAGAGCTGGGTCTTATGTATTTTATGACACCAAGAATTACACGTCATTTCTATTAGCCAGTTTCATTTTCCTTTCTAAAGAGCCTGTGACAATGTGCTTATCACCGGGGCTGGCAATCTTTATCTGGATCTCTCAGGGCAAAGGACTTGGAACACCAAATGTGTGACTCGAATGGCTGTGGTTTCACTAACAGCCACTGTTTTTACTTTTCTAATTTTCCATTGGGATCTGGTAACCCTACAAGGAAAAAGATAAACTATCTCCCTGCTCCTAAGATACTAAGACCCATTCTAGGTAACTCCTCCTTTAAGACAAGTCCTTTTCTTATTTTCAGACAATGTTCACTTACACAGGTAACATAGATTTGATCCTTAATTCAGTGCTGCGAATAGAGTGTGTACAGAAAAACCAAGAAACTGACTGGATTTTGGTCAAACTTGGTTCTGATTCAGAAACTCAGTACCAACTCTTACCAACTTATGTGACTCGGAGCAAGTTATTTTATCCTTCTGACCCTCAGTTTCCACATCTCTAAAATGGGAATCATGATATGCACCACAGGTTGTAGGGAGAAGCATTTGAATGTTAGCTTCATGAGAGAAGGACATCAGCTATCTTGTTCACCACAGAACTCCGTGAAGAACCAAGCACAATAAATAGTTGTTGAATAAAGGATGATTTAAAATATGTATAATGGATCTGTGTAGCGCCTAGCATGTCACCAATGGCCAGTAATCTACATCTAAGTTAATTTCCCCCCTTTCTGCTTTCTCTTTCATCTAGTCAGAAGATTGGGACTCATTGCCTGTTTAAAAATAAATGCTTAATGGATACAATTTGTAATGAGAGAACTTTTATAGACTCACATGCCAGAAAAGTCCTTCAGAGATGTGGGGGGAGGGGGTTATGATGTGTGAGTCACTCTGGGTTACCTGTAGGGTACACCTCTCTTTACTACAGAGCACACTGCTGACCATACCCACGGGGGCTGTCAAGGGTGAAGAAAGATTGCAATAACTATCTTTGGTGCCAGGTGAGTACCAGAATTATCAGGGGGATCGCTTCGTAAATTATATCATTGTCAAACCACTGCGCTGTGCACCTGAAACTAATATAAAATAATACTGATGTCGACTGCAATTGAAAAAAATAGTAAAGAAAGGAAAAAAGACACCTCCAGGGAGGAGCTGAGGCCTGGGAGTCCTGGTTACGATCGTCATCTTCGTCCCCTGAGTGAAAACTCCTTCCACGCCCCATGACAGGCGCTCCAGGCCCCTCAGTGCTCCTGGGGAAAGCACTTCGACCCAAAATATCATCTGTGATCTGTTTTTCATCACAGAAACAAAAAAAGGTCCGATGTTGGACATTTAACTCCCTGGGAAACAACTACCGAAAACTGAATTTTGAAACTTAAATTCAATTTAAAATGCATCAAAGTCTATTAAAAGAAAACTTCTAGTAAGTCCTTTGTCATGTGAGGAATCTCTCTGGAAAAGAGGGAAAGCAACCCCTGTTGCATATTTTCTATCAATCTGGATTCATAAATAGGACTTTCCCAAAACGGGGCACAGGGGTGTCTACTGCAGGAGTCAGGCTCGCACGGCGTCCAGGGCCCCTTCGGAGATGCTCCCCCTCTCTCCCACTGGCCAGAGTCCTGGCAGGACCTCTCACCGCGAGTGAAGGAAAGTTTCCACGCATGAGAGAGGCCAGACTGTTATTTGAATTGAGGGCTACAGGCCGCGGGGGAACTAACTGCTGGGAGACGAGCCACTATAACATGTCCTTTGAAGCTGTGGCACTGAACCCTACAGAAGACGGCATTCTGGGAATAGCCAACCCCATCGCCATGGGGAAGGGAAGCCAGAAACCTCACTGACGAGAGCAGAGAGGCACACTGCTCTCAACTCCGAAATGGGCCAGGATACATGGGGTGGTGCAGGTGCTGAGAGCATGAGCTCTGTGGTAAGACAGACCGGTGCTGACGAGTCCTGTGGCTTTGGACGTATTACTGCATTTCTGAGCCTCCATTTCTTCATCTATATAATGGAAATATTATAGTATAGTACTTCCCTGTAAAGTTGTTGTGAAAATTAAATGAGCTCATATAAATAAAACATTTCATTCCAGCACCAAGGATACAGTAAATGATCTAAAATGTTAGTTGCTAGTATTGTTATTATCAATAGCACTTATTCAAATGGGAACAAAAAACCATGTAGAGCCCTGGCTGGAGTGGTCAGCTGATTGAGCATCATCCCCTGCACCAAGAGGCTGCTGGCTTGATTCCGGGTCAGGGCACATGCCCAGGTTGCGGCTCATTCCTCTGTAGAGGGTGTGCAGGAGGCAGCCGATCGATGTTTCTCTCTCTCTCATTGATGTTTCTCTCTCTCTCCCTCTCCCTTCCTCTCTCAATAAAAACACATTTTAAAAAAAGGAATATTTTAAGGTCATCTGATTGTTCAATAACACCATCATCATCATTTCACACTAAATAATGACACATTGAGGGGAGTGTGTAATTGGCCCCCCCTTTCCCATCCCAGAATTCAGTGTTTACACATGCCAGGGCTACTCTATCCTGAACCAGTGGCTGGGTCTTGGTCTTCCCGGTCCTGAGAGGATACCAGTTCTGTCTTCATTCTCTCAAACTGCCTTATCACCTGAGTGACAAGTGGATAGGCTGGTTCCAGGTATGTCAGCTCTCAGGTGACACAGCACAGCTCACTTAAGTGCTTAAAAACTAATTTACATTCTACAAATTCAGCACCACTTGTGCTCACATCTAAGGCAGTGACTTACCCAAGCAAAGGATTAGGCCCTAATTAGAAGCAGGCTGTAAATATTATATAAGGACCTAGTGTTTCTGCTCAGTTTAAGTTACACTGACTTCCAGTCATGCATTTTATCTTTTGGCATGCATACATAGGTGCCCAATAAATGTTACCTTTGGTGATAATAAAACAAAAGCCTAACTTTCAAAAGTGAAATATCCAAAAGACCATTGTCTGTATTCTTGGCAGCAGCCAGAGAGCCCGTTTTCCCAAGTCAGCAGCCGCTGAGGAGTCTGGCCAGGGGCCAATTCCCAGGGTTGGCGCATTCCTGGGGCCTGGCAAGAGGCCACTGGGACCCTGTTTCCTCTTTCGTTCTCTTTATGCAGTGGAAACTCTTTCTCACTTCGACCCCTCCGAGTCTGCTTTCCCCATCGCAGTAAAGAGAGAGAGTCACATGGGAAGTGATCCCCAACCCCTTCCCAAATTTATCTCCCGCTGCTCCAAGTTGGCACAGCTCAAAGCAATTGAAGGCAGAAGACAAACAAAGGAGGGCTCTGCCACCCAGTCTCCAGCCCGATTCTATCAGGGCACAGGGCCTGGGGCAGAGACCCAGCAAGCCCTGTGCACAGGGAGTCATTGTGCACTTGCTTGGAAGGCTTTGGCACTTCTGGAAGCCTTTGGAATAAAACTGCCTGTTATAAATAGAAGCTGGCTGGGCTTCAAGGGTGAGAGCAGGAGGCCAAGAGTTCCAGAGAAATATGACGCTCCACATAAGAAGGTCTGGAGTCCAGCTCGTTAACAGGCGACACAGAGCAACTGGACTCAGAAGAAAGGAATCCAGAGGTTTGCTCAGATACACCCTGCAGTCAGCACCTGGTGAACGTTCGGGCCGATAACATCATGATATGCCTTTCAGTTTTTAAACATCATATATGAATATATGCAAACCCAGCACTAAGAAAATATTCCTTCTGAAGGTTTCCTTCTGTCTGCAGACAAAGCTGCCATCTGGGCCGCCAGGTCACCGGCTCCAGGTACTTTCAGTGCAGAGGAGACGCGGGCCAGGCAGGACGCTGTGGGCTCTCCCTGAGTCCTTTCCCTGCATCGTCCCAGCAGCCCTTTGAGTAAGACAGTATCATCTCTTCATGGAGTTGAGAACAGAGAGACTCAGAAAAGGTACAGTATCCCGGCCAAGCTCCCACAGGCCAGGCAGCCCTGGAAGGCTGAGATTCAAATCCGATGCAGGCGGTTCCCAGCCAGCCATGTTCACTGCATTCCATGGAGTCCGTTCGCACCGAAGCCTTTGGAAGGAGCGTGCTGCACACAGTCGGCTCGCGGTGCCTGCTCCTTCCCAGAGCGGCCGCTGTCGCTTTGTCTTTGATAAAGCTTAGCAGGTAGAGCCGCATCCCTGCCATCACAACAGTACCTTCCCTTTCAGAGTCCTCCGTGTCCAAAACAACTTCTTGATTTTTTTTTTTAAGAGGACATTTTTCCATTTTTTTTTTATTTTTTTTTTTGGTTCAGATAGAGTGGGAGGGGGAGAGAGGAAGAGAGACAGAGAGAGAGAGAAACATCGACATGAAAGGGACACATTGAGTGGCTGCCACCCGCACGACCCAACCAGAGCCGGGGACAAACTGCAACTGAGGCACATGCCCTTAGCAGGAACCGAACCCGGGACTCTCTGGACCGCAGGCCAACGCTCTAACCGCTGAGCCAAACTGGCCAGGGCCAACTTCCTGATCTTTATTTCACTTTGCCCTCATGGTAACCCCACTGTGGAGGGCACCTCTGTTGAAGGCCCTACATCCACTCACGGGTTCACCTCAAGTTCAAATGCACACACACCTGGAGTTCGGATGCAGGGTCGGTGTGCCGAAGCACACTCCAGCCCCCTCCACACACAGCCCCGCAGCGGGCATTTTCACAAGGACCCCGAGAGAAGACCACATCACTGGCCACATGGAACTTGTGTTGTAAAGGTTCTGGTCAAACCAAAGCAAGACACAGGAACCTGTTTCTAATCATATATAAATAATAAAGCAGTCTGACTTAGGATCATGCTTTCTTCTCATTGTAGAAGTGAGAAGAAATGGAGGAATGCAAGAAGAGAGGGGCTGGATGGGGTGTATATGATACAGAATCAACGGGCTGGACAGTCTGTTGGCCCTACACATGCGCTTCCCATCCTTCTCCCCCTGCTCTGGGCCCCAGGGTGTTAGGTGGGCTCCTGTCCCTCTGGCTTCCAATTGGGTTCGGCAAATGGGGGGTGCCAACAGGCCCATGGAGAGTGGGAGGGCAGTGCAGTGGGAGTTTGCATTCCACCCCACTGGGCCAACACTGGTTGTCAGCATCCCCTCACCTATCTCTCTCTCCTGTGGCCACATGGCTCAGCGGCCCCTCTGTCGCCTCACCCCGTCAGGCACAGCAGTGGTAATGCGCCCAACCTTTGTAGCCGTAGGGTGCTGCACTGTTCCCTTGCTGAGTTCCCACATCCTGTCACCCCTTTGTAAGAGACCCTTTATTAAGCTCTTCTCCATCCTCTTGCTTGAGTGTGCCACCTGACCTCGACTGAGGCAGTCAGTGGGAAAGCATCATTACTGATGGAGCCTTTGGAAAGTTCCTCAGGTCTCCCTAAGAGGGCAAGACATCCTAACGCAAGAGCTGGCTCTCTCCTACCTTCACCTCCTCCCTGCTATACTTCACTAAGTAGGAATGGGTCAAATACTCTGCCCCAGGGACCTACCCGCAGAGCCCCAGGAGACTTCCAAATAGCTACCGACACTGCCATCCAGCTGGGACTGCACTCAGTGGGGAGAAAGGAAAGCGCCAGCCAGATCCAAGTCCCATATCCCAGATGACGCCCGCGGGACTTCATGCCTGGCCTGAGCCCGTCTGCGCTGGAGCTCGGCCAGCCCGCACGGCCTCCCCGTTTGAGGGGATGGCAGGCCCTGAACACAGCTCCTCCTCACCAACAGGGCAGCCGTCCCTGAGCCTGCTCCTCGGCCGGCTCTGACAGACAGGTCCCAGAATTTACCAGACCAAGCGATGTCACTTCCTCCACACACCCACGTGCACAAGAGCAGTCCATCAATTAATCGTATGAGGAAGCCTACCAAGCTGAAGACAACTGGCGTCACTGGGAACCAGAAAGGCGCTGAGAGACAGAAGGCAGGCACACCTCGGAGGCATCTTCGGAAACGGACAATTATGATCCATTAAGCCTAGTTAAGGAACTGAAATTTACGAGGAGGAAACATCTGGAACTGCCGGGGATGTGAAGGAACTAGGGGACCGCTGCTTGGCCTCGTGGAGAGCAGCCCACAGATGGGATCCCGTGTTGGGTGCGAGCCGCAGAACCAGTGCATAAAGGACAGAATGGAAGCAGGGCATCGGGGGTGAAGTGAAGCGTTTTCATACAATGGCCCCTGGATTTGCTCATGAAATATTAATTGAAGCTGAGATGAATATGAAGGCTGTCACATGAATAGAAAACTGGCAGAAAGATCTGAAATACCGGCTAAGCTGAGCCCAGGCAATGGAAGGTGGCAATTCAACAGAAAGTAATGAAAATACTGCCTAATTCACAGCCATGAACCCTGTGGATGCTTAATAAATATTAATTGATAATAATGAACTACAGTACAGGCTGGTAAATTAGTGGGAGACAGGCTGCTGAAGTACAGTTGATATAACATACACTGATAAATGAATGAGAAGAAAGGAAATCAACATGATTTAGCTGTGCGATGCCTTCTGCCAGGCACCAGGAAGTATGGGTAAGAGAATATTAAGAGAAGGGTGGGGAGGGGTGGCTCCTAGGGACAAGAGGAAGTTAAGATGATAATTCAGGATTCAAGGGAGCTTAGGGTCTCGACAATTTCTCAAGTATGAGCCAGGCACCTTGGAGTCACACACTATTCTTTTAAGACACCGTGGTTTTCTCAAATAAATTTCTGCTTCAGGGAACTCAGGAACACCATAGATTAAATGCGGACCAATTTCCTAGAGGGGGATATGAAAGCTCTCCTCCTTGGGGAAGCCCTCCCTGATCAATACAGCCAGAAGCGCAACCTCCTTTTTATAAACCTCATCATTCTTATTGTTTGCAGCACGGTGTACCTGCTGGTATTACAGTACTATGATTTGTGAATAAGGAACCACATTTTTAAAAAGCTTTGTAAAGCAGAAATCATGCTTTGCATTTCGTAGCACTCACTAGGTCTTCGCTCTTAGCACTTCACAGGGCTTTAAACCTAGCAGGTGCTCAATTCCTGTGCTGACCAATTAGGAACTCTAGAAAGAAGAAAGAAGAGCAGGCACCTATCAGTGAGAACACCCAGGGGCCTACTGGGCTTGAGGGGCAGCTTCCAAGGAATCAATGAAAGCTCTACCTCTTGTTATGGACAAAGCACTAGAGAGTCTGCCACTGGATGATCTCAGACTGCCAGAAGATGATGCAAGAAACTCAGTTGCCATGGAAACTTGTATGATCTGATGAGTCCCATTGTTGAAAGATGGCGAGACACCAGGAGAATGACAAGCAGATCTCTGAGCCCTAAGAAAACACGGAACACGCCAAGCAAATATCTTGCTCATCTGTCCTTATTTCTGCTATAGAAGCAGCATCATTTCATCACCAATCGATAACAGCATTTGCAAAGGGCTTTCAAAATGTTTCCAGGTCCTATTTTGATTCAGTGATCTCTGAGACCCCACATGTGCACAGAGCTACATCTGAGGCAGGTGGACAGCAGTCACTGCAGCAGCTGGTACAGATGATGGAGCTAGGTGCTGCTTAGATCCCGGGCTGTGACCTGGACAAGGGAACCATCTGCGTGCAGGTGATGTGGGCCGGGCTTGCTAGACTAATGGCAAGTAGAGCTGCCTAACCATTTTTGGGTCACAGATACCTTTAAGAATCTGATTATACCTATGGATTCGCTCTATAGAAAATGCACATATGCACATAAAATCTAATGCAATATATTTCAGAGAATTCAAAACCCCTGGAGTCTTTTCATAAATTTATCAAGCACCTTGGGACCCAAGAGGGTGCAGATATCATGTTAATAATCTCTGATGTAAAACAAAAGTCTTTACATACACACTAGAATCACCTTGGACAGAACTGAAAAGCAGAGTGTCATCTGTCCTCTCCAACCTTCCCAACCAGCCTTCAGGGCCTTCTCCGGGAGTTCCCCTTGCTCCAGACCCAGCATCCCCTGCTAGTGTGTACTCAGCTTATGAACTCAGTGGTAAGTTCCCTCACTCGTCCATTCATTTCACCGAGTGTTTTCTATGTGTCAGACCTTAGGGACACAAATGTGAGTATGACATGGCTCATATCCCTAGGAGCTTACAGTCCAGTTCAGTCCAGGCTGATGTGGCTTCCTAAGGGACATCGGGCAATGCCTGGAGACAAGTAGGGGAGGGAGCTATCAGCATCCAGCAGGTAGAGGCCAGGGATGCTGCTAAACATCCCACAATGCACAGGACAGTCCTCTTACCAAAAAAAAAAAAAAAATATATATATATATATATATATATATATATATATATATATATATGGCCCTGAATGTCAACAGTGCCTTGATTGAGACACTGCTCTAGAGCAGAGAGGTATGTACAAAGTGGTGACTGCAGTGGCGGAGACCAGGAGCACGAGGGCAGCTCAGGAAAGGGCATTTTAGGCAGCGCGTTGGGAGACACGGTTATGATGGCAGTCTGCCTTATTTTCAATGAGAGGAAGGAAAGAAGAAGGGGCGAGAAGCGTCCCCAGGGGAAGCCATCATCATAACGAAGGCAGACCTTCCTCTGGGCAATGCCAGAGGAGGGAGCACCAGTCACAGGTGGTGAGAAACAAGTGGCAGTTTGGAGAGAATCTCCTCGTGGGAAATGGTGTTGGCTCCCTACCCACCTCCATCAGTCAGGGGCCCAGCCACAAGGGTGTGCAGCCAGCTGGCAGGAGCATCGCTCCAGCTGTGCCCCGCACGGCATGCTGGCCACATCGCCGTCCCCTGGATGTGCCCTGTGGCTCGCCAGTTCCTCCCCACTGACGCCCATTCCTGTCAGTCATCCCACCCTGTACACGTACACACCACAATCAGTCTTCACGTGGGTAAAAATAGAAGGTTTCAGACATTATATGTTATAGGTATGCTACTGCTTAAACTTGAATCTCTACAGAAGTTGGTTTCAAGACCTGGTTAATCAGAAAAAAGCTCAGGACCAGAAATCGGGCCTAGACCAAGTTCCCACATGTACATTCTTTCTTCTTTGTAAAACCTCCCCCTCCCAGCTTCTTAGAAGCTATTTTGGGCAATCCGGCCTGGCCTCTCCCATCGGTAGGCAGAAGCATGGCCGCCGTGCTCACACGCGTAACCTGCAGCCCCCTTGAGGCCAGGGCTCTCCAGGACTGGGAGGACCGCGGAGCTCCCGCGACCCGCGCAGAGGTGCCTGCCGCCTCCCAGCAGCGAGCTGCGCTTCGGAGCGTCGGAAGCCAGACCTGAGTTGAAATCCCAGCTCGATCACTCACCAGTTCTATAGCCTTGAGGAAGTTAATTAACTTGTTAAGCTTCAGAGTTCTCATTTGTAAAATAGAAATAGAGTTCCTACCTTAAAGGGTTGTGGTAAGTATTAAATGACAATTTCCATCTAAAGCACCGAGCAGAGTGCCTGGCACAGAGGAAAGCTCCATACATCTCAGCGATTATTCTGAAGGGACGGAGGTCGCCCTGGTCTAAACTCATCGCCTGATTCTCGGCCTGAACAGCTGAGCTGTCCGCTACGACAGCAGCAAGGTTGGACTCTGTCAGCACCCTCTGCTGACACCCTCTGTCCTGCCCTGCATTCAGGCTCTGTCCTCAGGCTCTGTCCTCAGCAGCAGTGCTGCTCAACTCTCCAAGCTCCCTCCCAGCGCTGTTCTTGTTGGGTTCTGATCTCTTCCTGCTTGTCTGGAGCCCCATTACGACCTCAGTAACCAGGAATTGTGGGCTGTGCCCACTTGGCCAAGCCTCCCCTGCCTTCTCTCAGCCCATCTGCCCCAACTCTATCCGCAGCTGGACGGCAGCTGGGCAGGACATTTCTCCAGCACTTTCTTGACCTACCGTGAAGGGCTCAGCTAGGCAGGTGAGCAGAGTCACTGGATAAATATTCACTTAAGAATCTGACACGTAGAGACACTCTGCCGCTTCCCAGCGTTAAGGGAGAACAGCCACCCATTCTGCAGAGCACTTTGCAAAGACTGCTGGCCTAGGCTGAGCTGCTCCATTCTCCACAAGGCGCCTTGGCTGAACCCTCAAACACCACCACACGTCCCCACACCTGGCTCATGGTCTCTGTTCTTTTAGCACATCTAGCAAATGGCTGGGATAATAGTCCTGTTAGGGGCAATGAAGCAGCTGTGGAATAAAAAGCGCCCCCCTCCTTCCCCCTGATGCTTACTCAGGAAATCTTAATCCTGATACCAGAGAACAAAGGTCAGGCTTTCCACCCGGCAACGTGGCCTATGCCCAGGGGTCAGGGCACTGAGTAAACCAGACTTTATGTAGTAGAAAGGGTCAAGGGCAGCTGGGATTTGATAGCTAGAAACCTTCTCTAGTAAGCTGGAGGGGTGGTCTAAGGACAGCCCCAAGACAGTAAAGGCACAAGCAGGCCTGAAGCACTACAAAATTTAGATTTTTTTCCCTTCATTTACACAATCTACTGGCTGCACTGAGCAGCACTCACCGCGCCCCTATTTTGTGTTTAGAAAAAGTCTCAGCGACTTTTGAGCTTTCCAAATTATTTCCCTTTGCTCAGCCTCTTGCCACTTGGGTCTATGCATCTTCGCTCAGCAGCCTGCTCCTTGCACCTGGCGGACTGCATGTCCTGAGGGAGACACAGTCACCACACGAGAGCTAGCACTCGGGAAAAGCGGACCTGCACAGTCAAGTTTCCCTTTCTCTCCTGGGGGCAGGCCTTTTAGAATCCAGCTGCCTGTCTTTGTAAATAAAGTTTTATTGGATCACAAGTCACACCCATTTCTTCATGTATTGTCTGTGGCTGTTTTCCTACTGCAACAGCAGAGTTGAGTAGTTGCCTGCTCATTTGATCTAAAAATATTTGCTCTCTGGCCTTTATAGACTTTGCTGATCCCTGCTTTGAGATTGGTTTGTGTTATTATAGAGGCTGAAAAGTCCTAGAATCTACCTGTGAAAACTGGTGGTATAGTTCTGGTCCAAATGCCAAGGCCTAAGAACCAGGTGTCAGTCCAAGTTCAAAGGCCCAAGAACCAGGAGAACGAGTGTCTGGGAGTAGGAGAAAATGGATACAGCAGCTCACACAGAGAGCAGATTTGCCCACCCTTTGCCTCTTTGCTCCATTCAGGCCCTCAGCAGGTGAGATGAAGCCCACCCACACAGGCCACCTGCTTTCCTCAGTCTATGCTGCTCTCCTCTGGAAACACCCTCACAGAGGCTCCGATATAACACTCTGCCAGTAATCTGGGCTCAGTCACATTGACCTATAAAACTAACCAATTTGATACAAGGAAGAAGTTTCCCTGGGAAAAAATAATTCGGCAATAAAATGAGTTGTCATCAGGGATATAGGACAATCTCCTTGGGTTGCATCTTTCTTCTCTTCCATCCCAATCCTCACCCCCAAATCCTCTCCATGGCTTTAAAGCACAGCACTAACTGGCGCTCCTCCATGGTGCCCCTTACCACACCCTGCAGCGATCCCAGCTGCTACCTGTCATTGTCACCATTCACCTCCCCCGTGTTATACTGTCTTCCTGCTTATTAGGTCAGCTTCCACCGAGAAACTATAAACACTCCGAAGAGTATTTCCCTGTATCAGTCAGGGGTATCCTGCAGGAAAGAGATGGCCCACTCACAACATCTAATTGAGAAGAGTTTGGTAAAATAATTATTCAATAAAATGTGGGCAAACCTAAAGCAAATCAGCATGAGATGGGCTGGCAACACCCAGGAGTCATTAGTACCACAAAGCCTCAGGGGGTGTGGGGAGCTGAGAGGGCCAGAACACACAGAGAGAGAGATGTGGTTATGTCTGCAGCTAGGGTTGTGCAAGAAGGTCACCCGACAAAAACTGTGACCATGAGCAGAGGAGTCCAGCCACTGGGCCCACGACCGGGCAGGAATAGAGCAGGAAAACGATGACCTTGACCTCTTTCACCTCCCAACCTCTGATATCCTGCTAGGTCTTCCCACCGACCAAACCCAACCAGATGCCAGAACACCAGAGATCCTTTCAACAAGATCCCTGTGCTTCATCCTCCAGGGGTGCACAGCCAGGCACAGAAGGACGGCGTGTGCCTGGAGGAGAAAGTGGCAACTATCCAGCACATCCCACAGCTACTGAAACACCTTAACTAGAAAGCAGACTCTCAAAGATGCTGGTGGATTGGCTTAATTACTGCGTGCCTGTAGAGGCCTAATTACTCTAATGATTTGGATGCAAACTGTCAAGAGGATGAAGGATAGACTTCGCCTGGAAGTCTATCAAAACTGCACTGCTGTCCCAGCTGAGGCTCTCGTACGGCCAATGTTTGGTTTTCCTTTCGCTGGGGAAGAAAAGAATGGGGATACCAGGAAAGAATTCATCATTCATAAGAGAAACTGCTACTTCCATCTGTGCTTACAGGCAAAAAGTAATTTTCCCCCAAATTAAAAGAGAACGTTTGCAATTGAAATGTGAGCTGGTAGAAAGATAACTCACTCCCCAGCCTTCTCATCAGCTAACTGCCGTCATAGCTACCCGTGTCAAGGAGCTGTACATGAAGCCGGCATGATTCCTGCCGATAAAAAAGCACAGTGTGAAATGCTGACTTTTTCTGATCAAAAATCATCCTGGGGTGAGCTGAACAGCTCTGGGTCAAGGAGAAGCCTCAGTTTCTGGGGAGATTTTTGTTGTTATCAGAGAGGAGCCTGCACGCGCTGTGAATGCCTCCGCTCGGCTCTCCTTCTGGGGCAGGCACACTGACAGTCACTCGTCTTTCCCTCAGGGTCTTTACCCCCCACGACGAAACATATTTCTCATTTCAGTTCCACTTACCTGTCACTTTCTTCTTAAAGGGGATGATTTATCAAGTAAAAAAACATCAACATCAAAGAATAGCTCCGCATTACCAGAGTACACACACACACACACACACACACACACACACACACACACACTCACTCACTCAAACCCTCCCCTGTGTCATGTTCCGAAAGCAAAATTGTGACTAAGAATCACAAACTCACATTCCCCGTTGGAGGTTTTATAGTATCTGAGCATGAGTTTCTTTACTGTGTGGTTCCTCCAGCCTAAAGAATTAGAAGTTTCTGTAAGGGAGCTATAATTTCTACTCAACACGTTATGATTTGAATACGTAAAATAAAGAGTGTAATGAAGTTAATAGTACCTTATTCTTGCAAGAATTTTTTCCTGCAAAATCTGAAAGTGGAAATTATTGTTGGATCTTCTCACTTTCAAAAATGTGTGTCATAATGATTATGGCAGTGGGCTTTCAAGACAAGAATGTAATGTTTCTGTTTCCTCTGGTCAGTTTTCCAAAAGGACCTCTTCTCTTACTGGGGTATCATACATATAGTGAGAGACAAAGGACTGAGGGGACAGGTAGGAAACCTCAGTTCCACTCCTGGTTGTACGGCCTCAGGAAAAGCATTTAACTTTGCTGAGTATCAACTAGTCGTTCTGCAAAGTGAGGGGACTAGGTAAACTAGTCCCAATCCAGTCTCTCTCACGTCAATGTCTCTGTCTCTGTCTCTCTCTCCCCCTTCTTCCCTCTCTAAAAGTAATATATATATACATATATATGTAAAATAAAATAAACTTGCCTTGGGACTGAAGAGTGAGTTATATGTCGCCAAGTGTTTCTTCCCTTTTTTTCTTGCATTATCGAGACCCATCCCGGTGTGCTCCTTGCCTAGTTATTTGTATGATTTCAGCATGGAACCAGAAGGAGGGCCATGTCTTGGGTTCAAGTCCTTTACAGACCAGTCAGCTTTGATCTTTCGTCCTGATTGTCATAATGAACTTCACCCGAGGGACTTTCAGTGGGTCTCATGCTCAAAGAACCAAGTGGAAAAGAGTACTCTCCCTGTCATCGTCCCAGCAGCAGTATCTTATATTAGGAAGGAACATAATACTAAAATAGAGAAACTACAATCTCGCAGCCTAACAGTATAACATTATTGAATAGCATGTAAGCACCCCCTCCACTGGGCCATTAGTCACACGTAATCACATTCTTTTTCAGGATTTTCCCAATATGCACATGCAGATGTAACACTTAATCTGCCTCTAGGAAACAAGAAAGATATTTCACTGGTGTAAAAACTCTCCTAAGCATCATTTAGGGAGATTGAACAGGATCAAGTTTCTCAGGTGCTGCCAAGCAACAAGTTCTCATTTTCACAGTGTTCTTTTATGCTGTAAGTCAAGACACAGATTCACAGCCCCCACAAGACTCGGGGTAGCGCCATATGCCAAGGGGAACGCAAGCTTGGTTTGGGGCTTCCAGCTAGCACAGGTAATGTGACGGGCTTTGATTTATGCTCACAGTCAAATCTATCACTAAGCAAAATATCAATGTGGCCAAAGGTTCCACTTAGACTGTGTCCTCTTTCTCTGGTGTTCAGGTACCCAGTGCCTTCATGCCAACCCACTTCCCCTTCCCTATCTGCCCCAACGCAGCCCTGCATTCCAGCACTCTGTATTCTGCATCCATGTATTTACCAAGTCCCTCACCACAACTCTGCTCACCTGGATGACACCTGGGAACGATCCAAGAGCTTTTATTAATGAATGCTACTGTGAATTATTAAAAGACAATAGCTTAGTGTACTTGCTTTGGTATGGTCTTTGCATATTCTCTGGGACCTACGGCAGAATTTGGGCTTTAGAGACTAATCAACAAGGATGATATTTTGGGGTTAAGAGAACTTTCCTGTGCTGCTCATATCATGATATATGAGCACCTCTGTCCCCGGAAGGGCATACGACATACCCCAATGGCAGGTTGATATATAAGAAGTGTTTTGTCAGAGGAATTATCTTTTTACCCTAATTCCCCAGAAGTTGCAAAAGGAATACACACACACACACACACACACACACACAATGTGCACCACATTCTACCTGGAGGAGAGGCCGTATAGAGGGAAGAGAACTTAAAACACTGTTCAAGTTCTCAGCCTCGGAAGGTCTGCTGCTCAGTACACAGCCCATAGAGACACAGAAGTTGCCTCCAATAACAAGAGAAGAACTAGATACTTTCCTCAATCCCCAGAAACTTACATCTGTGGACAGTCTGCGATATGAAACCTCAGTAGTTATGTGGTAAATAGCTAATTTGTACATTGACAGCATAAGATCTACAGCAGCAGAGATTGAAAAGTGCAAGTGATACATCAATCCAACCAGTATTTTATTGGATATCTATTCTGATCCAGAGTCTGGGCCAGGTGCTGGGAGTACACAAATAAATAAAGCACATCCCTACACACACACACACACACACACACACACACACACACACAGGAACTAAGCTAATTCCTACCTCAGTACCTGAGCAAAAGGGAAAGGAGTGGCTTGCTGGATTTGACTTCTTGCTCTGTTCATCCGCATACAGAACAGAAGAGGTGACCCGCACATCTTAGTTCAGAGACCGAGCAAGAGTGGCCAACCTTCGGAAACCAGTGACTTAGTCCATTTCCTTGGACTAACCAGATTTTCTTACACAAAAGCAAACCCAACCAGGTGATTAAGAACGAGGCTCATCATTTAGAAGAAACATTTAGAAGAAAGTTTATGGACAATTAACTAATTCACATACCTAAGAAGATCTCAGTTTCTTCGCTCTTCAATAATTGAAGCTCTATTGAATTCTTGCTCAACTTATCCCCAAAGTTAAGATAAATGGGTGATGGAACAACTATATATAGGCTTAGCATTTGGCATCAGCTGTACAGTAGTGTTTTTGTATAGGTTAAAGTCTCCTTCGGCTGGAATTAATGTAATTATATATAATGTTGACAGATTATGACATTTGCCTATTAAGACACTATACAAACATTCCAATAATTTATTGGCTTTTGACTCCGTAAAAAATAAATGAAACAAAATCCCAGGGGATATTGCTAATGGGGTAACTGGAATAGAGGTTTCAAAAGCACAGGGTTCAGGAAATAACAGTCAAAGAATAATGCATTTTAAGCCAAAACATATAGAGTGGTAAATGAATATTTAGTACTTACCACAAGACTGCTGTCTAGAGACAGCCTTTTTCCAAAGTCCCTTTTCTCAAGCTGTCTCTTTCCCTCCATGGGTGAAGTTATTTATTTTCCTTTGTGATTTATAAGAATTCCCCTTCTGTTTCCAGGGTCACTGCAAAAAGTGAACATGTTTTTCACTATCCAAGTGAACAGTGTTTAGACCTGTTTTTAACTTTCTAACCAGCAACAAGTAATGAAGCCAAAAATACCCAGACCCAAAGAATAAGCAAAAAACTGGGCTCTCTCAACTCCAAAGACCTCTCTGGCTTGCAAATGTCAGAGTCATCTTTATGGAGGCCACTGTGTTTTTATAGGTTTTGCTCATGGGGTTGGGGAATGGGTTTGCAGGTCGAATCAGCAGACTGTGGAAAAAAGCAAACAGTCCATTTCATGCCACACTTGCTCCACCCCGGTCCTCTCTCTATCAGCCAGAATCATTCTGTTTCTGTGCATATAGATGCTATCTGCAAATTCCGTGAGATCAAACTGACAAAACCACGCTCTATAGCTAAGAGTTACTGCACCCCAAATCCAATGATGGAAAACTGAAATACGAACATTATTGTCAATATTTAATTTAAAAATATTTCATTTAAACATATCTGGGGAACATTGTAAGTTACATTTCCTTCGGGACAGATTGATTCAGAAAGAATGGTGGATGACATCATTATTGTCAATGAATATTTGAACACCCACTGCATTCTACCATATGAGATACAGCCAGTCCCTGCTCTCCATGGAGATTGCTCGTTCTAGAATTGTTAAGTAGTCTAGTTAGTGAGGATGTGTCATATTCATTAAGTACTAGCTCCCGGTTTTCATCAAGATGTAAAAGGCTTGAGGTAAAAGAAATGAGTTTAAGCTCAAGCTTTCCTACCCATTAGCCAAGTGACCTTATACAAGTCATTGAGCCTCTAAAATTCATGTTTCTCAACTGCAATCAAAAGCAATCAAATGATGTATGTAAAAATGGTTTAAAGGCAATGACTCTAAATTACAGATATGCAAGTTATAATTATACACAGATTACATTAAAAACCTTTTACCTTAAATACTAGTTGACATATTTAATGTATTTGATGATTCAGAAGGCACTTGGAGATACAGAAATGTTCCGAGTCTGCACAAAACACAGCCATTGTCCTGCTGCATTAGAAGAGCTGAACTTCACAAAATGCTATACCAATCAGTTTTTAATAAAATTGAAAAGAAATACTTTCCACAATGTTCTCAACTGATCCAACTCTGAAGAAGATACTAGGGCCTTGACTGCACAGCCCACACACAGCATGTGGCCTCTTTCTCTTGGCTTCCTCTGCCAGGAAGAGAGCTGAGACAGCTGTGCCCCAGACAGAGTCTGCCCAAATTATAGTCAATTGTAGGAAACTAATGGACCCCTTTCCCAGCCATAGGCTCCCTCCTCCATCTGAGTCATTCCATCTCTCATTTTTCAGAAACAATCATTTTAATTCACTACTGGTCCATTCAGAAACTCCTAGGAGTCCATTCTGAATTTAGGATAAAATCCAAATTTTTCAACATCATGTTCAAGGTCTACTTCCTGCCAACTAGTCTTTTACAATCCCAAACACACTAGGCACATTCCTGAGACCATGCTTTTGATCATACCTCTCACCTCCATCTGGTCTACTCCTCCCCCTGCTCCAGCGCCTGGCTCAGATCCCATCTCCTTCACAATACCTTCCTAGTCACTCCATTTGGCAATGGTTTCTTTCTCTCCCAAGTTTCATACAAGTCCTTAGGAACTTACCTTATTAATCACCATCACCACCTAGGATAGTTCTTTAAATATAGTAAGTTCTTAAATTTGTAGAGCCTAATAGTTAAAAACAAACTCTCAGAAGCATTTTTCAGAACTAAGTTAGCTCTATACTATTACTACAGGCAAAACAACTAGTCAACGGGAATTTGTTCGGGGACTTGTCTTTCCTACTTCCAGCTGTTCCCACCCACTTTGCAGCCCCTCCTGATCTCAGCAACTGGTTGTACTGGTAGCCTGGAATACTCTCTGTGAAAACGAATCCAACTAGAGAGATTCCTCAGGCACTGAGATTTCCCACTCCATCAAAAACATGCCCTCCTAAGTCTTATTCTCAGGAGCCTTGGGGTTTGATAAGTCACAACATATAATCCTTTGACATTCAGCACCTATTCATTGACTACTATGGAGGATTCAGTACTCTCATCCATACATAAGAGAGACTAGGTTCCTGTCTTCATGAAGCTGACATTCTAATTGGAGGCTATAGAAAATAAATAAGCAAACAAATAACTCCAAACGGTGATAGGTACCTGCTCTGTAGGAAATAACCCCAGTAGGCAGTGTAGAAGTGTCAAGCATGTGCAAGGGGAGAATATTTTGAATAGAGTGGTAAAGGTGGGATCCAGTCATGTAAAAATATGGATAAAGAGCATGCCAAGTAGAGACCAATCTTTCTGCTGGGAAGGAGCTGGGCAAGTTTTGTGTGTCCCAGAATAGGAGACCGGTTCCTTAGGAACAAAACAAGCTAGGAAGAGAATGTGCGAGCAAAGTGCTGAGATGTAAGCAACTGTATCATACAGGGTCTTATAGGCCAAGGGAACTTGTTTGTTCTGAACGCAATGTTTAATCTTAGGGTTTGATTCTCTACTCCTTACTAGCTGTTGACATCAAACAAATTACTGGACCTATTTAAGCTTCAGTTGATTCAGCTGTAAATGGACCTTCTTCATTGTGAGGTTGGTATGACAATTAATGAGATGGTCCATTTAAAGAGCAGGGCCTGACACACAGTAGGTAAGCTTTAAATATTACATATGTTGGTTATCTCTCTGGTAAATATGATGACACTCATTAAGGAGCAAACATGATGGTCACTGGATTTTACAATCTACAATAGGCTAATGAAGCTGTCATTTTGGGAAATGGGGATCCTTTTGACAGTTCTCAAATAGCCATGGGGATGGCTGATGGAACAGCTTAACCTGGTCAGTTTCTTTCCATACATTATGGTGCCAATTATAGAGGTAGAGATTGGCATTTAAAACATTTAGTGACCGATACAGCACAGGTACTGTCCAATCAGAAGGGCACAGTCCATGGCAACAGGCTGTATAACTGTAGCACTGTGCCCTGGCCAAACTTCAGCCTAAGTGGATGCACTTCCCCCATGCCAAGAACTTGAAAATTTGTGTATTAAACCATAAAAAAAAATCATGGAAAGGATCAAAGTAAAGTTATACAAAAGGATCAAAGCAATACCTTCCCCCACCCTGCAAAAAAAAAAAAAAAAAAAAAGTGGCCACCAGGACATGTCCATATGAAATGGGGAGGGATCCACAAAGGAAGAGTCAGGAAGGCTGACCCACTCCGCCTGCAGTACCATCAGGGATAAAGAGTGCCCACATTTACATATACCCAGCAAGAACTGCAGGTCTGGATGGCAAATGAGTATGTGACATCCCAAAGGCACTTTGGTAAACTACTGGCCATTTGTATCCCCCCAAAAAACTCTCTTGCTCAGAGACCACTGTCATTAAGCAACCTTCTAATCTTACTTGATTCCTATGTAGATTAGCTTATAGAGGAACATGCTGACCAGTAGATGTCAGCAGGCAGTCTTCTGGAAAGTTGCGCTGTTAGCACACATTTGCAGTTTGGTGCCTGACTCTTTATACTCACTGGTTAGGTATTTGCTTAGTGTATTAGTTAGCTTGTGCTGTCATGACACAATACCACAGACTAGGTGGCTTAAATAGTAGAAATGTATTTTCTCACTGTTCTGGAGGCCGGATGTTCGAGATCAAGGTGCCTGCAGGGTTGGTTTCTGATGACGCATCTCTCCTTAGCTTGCATCTGGCTGCCTTCTCCTGTGTCCTCACATGGCCTTTTCCTTTGCACACATGCTTCTGGTGTATCTCCCTTTTCTTAAAAGGACACTAGTCCTATTCAATGAGGCCCCCAATCTTAAGACTTTATTTAACCTTAATTACCTCCTAAAAGGCCCTATGGCCAAGTCTAGTTACATCAGGGATTAGGGCTTCAACATATGAACTTTTGGGGATCCATTTCAGTTCCTAAGAGTTCATTTTCCCCAGCCCGTGTGGCTGAGTGGTTGAGTGTCGACCCATGCATCAAGAGGTCGCCAGTTTGATTCCCAGTCAGGGCATATGCCCGAGTTGTGGGCCTGATCCCCAGTGGAGGGCATGCAGGAGGCGGTCAATGGATGTTCTCTCTCATCGAAGTTTCTCTCTCTCTGTCTCCCTTCCTCTCTCTAAAAATCAATAAAGGAAAAAAAAAATTTTTTTTTTAAAAGAGTTTGTTTTTGTCAGATTTTAAAGCCTGATCACAGCTCAGTGTACTAATAATCTAATTTATGAGTCTGCACTACTGAGAGGAAACTTGGGGGGGTCACTGGCTACTCTTAGACCCTATCCCTCTCCGGTGGTTGTTTCTCTGCTGGATTTCACCACCACCACCACCACACACACCCCACCTTGCTGGGCTACACGCTTCTCTGTACTGCAGGTCAGAGGTGCAAACCACATGACCAAGATGTCTTAGTCAGCTGGTCAGGTTGGACTCTGCCTCTAGAAGGCAGTGGGAGATCAGAAGGCAACAGGAAGGCAGAAGCCATTCTGCTTCCAGCTCCGGATGCCCAGTGTCAACAGCAGTTGACTACAGGCTCTGGTGACTTCCTTGGTTCCCCCAACAGCTCAGCCTAAGAAAAGGCAGCCACAGCTTCCCGGGCTGTGAGTACCACCACCTGTGCCTTTCGCTCCCTCGGCCCTTCCAGCAGCTTCACAACACATTTCATGCATTAAATCCCTCTCTGCTTAAGCTATCTAGAGCAGTTTCTCATCTCCAGGCTTGACCATGGTTGATGCACACCCCACAGAGATACCTCTGGACATGCAGCCAGCTTTCCTTGCATAACTCCTGGTTTCCTTCTTGTGAGCCTTCTGAAATAACAGCACAAACTTAAAAGTTCTCCGAGACCAAGTTCCTGGAGAGCAGGGACAGTATTTAATGTGCCACATTCTCCTAGGCAGTATAATGCCTTGTGGATACCCACAAGGCACACACTGAATGAACACTGTTGTTTGCATGAATAAGTAAATGAAGGAATGTTTACAACTGTCTTCATGAACACGTAAAGAGCAATATGACACTCTTAAAGCAAAGAAATGCTATACACATCTATAACCCTGAAATTACTTTTAGGCAAACATACAGACATACCCTCAAAGAAAATATTTTATCATGATTTTAATACTACAATCAACCTAAAAATTGCTGCTTAGGCCCTGCCTGCACTTGCAGAGTACCATAACCCATTGTGTTCATGTCTTTTCTGTGGCTTCTCAGTTCTGGTTATAAAGAGCACACATCGGCCTCCGAGTGAGAGGTTGAAAGCCTCTCCCTCCTGCATGGAGGAAAATGGTCAGAGGGCTGAAGGAAGACAGGATATTAAGCATCCATTTTTTAATGATAGTCATTGATACTGATCTCCCCTCCCCCTTCACATACATTTTCTCTGGTCAATGAAAATACTATTTCTTGGTATCTGTAGAAATCTGAGTTGGCCTTAATAAATTCTCTTTAATATTCTTCACAGATAGTAATGGCTTTCAATGGTAGACACAGCCTTTAATATCCCCAGAGATGTCAGTGCATTTTTTTCTGCTAGACTTTGTTAACAAACTGTATTATTTTAAATAACCAAATAACATCTTTCAAATGAAATCTCAAAGGCACATTTCCCCACATGCAGAGTTGCACACATGCACACACACTCTCACACATGCACCCACACACTCTCACAACACACACTCTCACACATGCACACACTCTCACACTCACACTCTCACACATGCACACACACTCCCACACATGCACACACACTCATGCACATACACTCCCACACACACACTCACTCTCACACATGCACACACACACTTTCACACATGCACACACACTCTCATTCACACACTCACATATGCACATACCCTCACACTCACACACTCTCACACATGCACACACTCTCATACATGCACACACACACACGTAAACACACACATTCTGAGAATGGCCTTCTCCATCTCAACTTCTGCCTCTCCACTTCCCCTCCCCTGCTTTGAAATTTTAATATTAGTGGCAGAAGAATGGAGAGACATGGTAGGGCTAAGACACTGGAAAATTTGGCTCCCAGTCCTGTTCGTCCTGTAAATTTGAGCATGTTCCCCAACTTCTATGCGCCAACATTTCCTAGTCTGTTCTCACCAGGTTACTGTGCAACTCCAATGAGGCCACATGTGAAAAAGCCCTTCCACATCTAGAGTCAAGATACTTTTCAGTCCGCTTCATGAAGCAACAAACAAGGTAAAATATGACGGTCTGCAGCCTCATTAACACCCAGAGAACAGACTGTGTCAATCTCACTGTGTATCCCCTGCAGCACCCACCACGCTGGCGCCTGGAAATCCTATAAAGAATAATTTCAGAGTTGAACATGCCAAAGACAGATCAGAAGGGCAGCGAGCGTCCTGTCCCTGACAAGACAGCTCAGCAGCCCTCCACACTGGCTGCTCCTAAGACTCAGCTGGAAGCTTGTGTAAGGCACCAGCGAGCAGGCCCCACTGCAGACCGCTGGGATCGCGACACAGGCCCCTCCCCAGGCACCAGAGTATGCTGACTGAAGCCAGGACCGGCGACCGCTGCTCAGAGCAGCGATTCTCAAACTTCACTGCATATTAGAGTCACCTAGAGGGTCACTGAGGCCCATCCCCAGACCAAATGAATCCGGATCACTAGGAGTGGAACCCCATCATATTATTTTTAAATCCCAGAGTGACTCCAACACACAGCCAACCAAGTGCCAGTTGGAGGGAAAGGATGCCCCTTTTTTGCTCTCCTTCCCTTTCTCAAGGGCTGAGGGGCACAGCGCTCCCTTCTGTTAGCAGCTGCTAACAGCAACTTAATCTGCACACCCTGAGGCCAAATGAGATCAACTTAGAGCCCTGGCCGGTGTGCTTGGTGGTTAGAGTGTCAGCCCACATACCGGAGGGTCACAGATGCAATTCCCAGTCAAGGGCATGTCTCTGGGCTGCAGGTTCTATCCCTGGGCCTGGTCGGGGCTCATGCAGGAGGCAACGAATCGATGTGTCTCTCTCACATCGATGTTTCTCTCTGTCTCTCTCTGTCTCTCTCTCTCTCATCCCCTCCCCCTTCCTTTCCACTCTCAAAAAATAAAAAAATCAATAAAAAAAGACCCTTGGGTGAGTCTTAAAAACAACAACAAACCATAAATGTTACATACAAACAATTTGGATCAGCACCTCCTTCCCCCTCCCCCACTCCCCCAGGCTCACTAACAGTCCTGCTGGTCTTTTGCTTTGCGCAGAAACTAAGGTGGAATGAAGGCAGAACTATGGAATCCAGATTCCAAATTCATGTGCAGATATTGCAGAAACTCGGAGTGAGGCCGTAACTTAGAGACTGAGGGAACAAACGTCCAATACCGAGGACAAGAGGGGCAGAAAATCATGACTTCAATGCTCCCAAATCCCACTCTGTCCCTCCTCCCCACTGCTTCCCATCGTGAGCACCTTGCTCACATTTCAAAGTGCCAACAGCAGAAATTATGGATTTATAAGATTTTCTTATAGCTACCAAACAGAATGTTTGAAACTCCAGTCAGCCTTGTATTAAAATCTTTTCACCCCCATCTATTAAGCCTATGTAAAGAACAGCAGAGGGCTTGCCTTACATTTTATTTTATTTATTTATTTAAAAATTTTTTTTTCTTTATTGATTTTAGATAAGAAGGGAGAGGGAGAGAGAAACATTGATGAGAGAGAACATTGATTGGCCGCCTCCTGCATGCCCCCCACTGGAGATCTGGCCCACAACCTGGGCACGTGCCCTGACCAGGAATTGAACCAGCAACCCCTTGGTGCACCGGTCAATGCTCAACCACTGAGCCACACCGGCTGGGCACCTTACATTTTAAACACATACACACAACAGTTTCCCTTTGGGAGGTAGATTTGTTCAATAGCCTTCAATTGATACATCCATTCATGAGGTATATAGGTAAAGGTGTATGTGTACATGTGCACATGTATGTATATGTATTCATGTGTATGAGTGTGTATATGAGTGCACGTGTGCATGTATGTACATGCACTCTGAGTAAACAAAAAACTGCTGTCTCCATTCTGGACACGAGCCTAAAAAATACCAAGTTGTGTGATTTGTAACCGTAAGACATCTGTTTAAACCCTAACAGCCCCCTGAAGCTGACGGAGAAGACTCCACGCTGGCATACTCCCTGGCTGCAGCGTCCCTCCTTGCCAGAGACATTCGTGGCTGGAAACACTCTCTCAGGGATGTGACAACAGCTTTTTCCTTTGAAGAAGAGAAAATTTTTGCATGATGATGAAAATTTGTTTTAAAAAATGGCTTCATGCCCTGGCCGGTTTGGCTCAGCGGTTAGAGCGTCGGACTGCGGTCCAGAGAGAACCGGGTTCGGTTCCCGCTAAGGGCATGTACCTCGGTTGCAGTTTGTCCCCGGCCCTGGTTGGTTGTGCGGGTGGCAGCCACTCGATGTGTCCCTTTCACGTCGATGTTTCTCTCTCTCTCTCTCTTCCCCTCTCTCCCTCCTACTCTATCTGAACAATAAATAAATAAATAAATAAATAAATAAATAAATAAATAAATAAATAAATAAAAATAAAAATAAAAATAAAAAATGGCTTCATGAGCTCGTTTATTAAACTTCTCACCCTAGATGCTGTTTAGCAGTTTAGAGTTGATGATTTACAAGGTGGACAGACCCTTGTCTCCTTCCAGGTAAAGGGCACCTCCAACACAGAGAGCTAGAGGACACAAGTCAGGGTCTGGAAAGCTCGGCATTGTTCAGCACACAGCTCTGCAAAATGAAACAATTAAAAAGTGATATTACTTTGAACTAACTAGGAACAGAGGACAGGGAAAACTCTTGGAATCTCTAAAATGTCCCAAATTCAGTAATTTCCAACTCTTTTAAATTTTTTTAAAATGGAGATATAATTCACATATGACAAAATTCATCTTTTTTAAGTGCACAAATCAGTGTCCATACTTTCTATTCTTCATTATTTACTTATTGCTACAGAAACTGGGGGCTGTGTTTCTTGGCACAGACACAAAGATGTCCCCCATCCCTGCTTGAGCTCCATCCAGCCTGACTATCCCACATCACCAGCACTGGGGTAGCAGCCTCCTGCCATCCTAAGTTAAATTCTTCAACTGAAAAGTTCTGTGGCCTTGACAAATTTTAGTGACCTTGAGCAATGAAGCATCTTGGCCTATGTTTCCTCATGGATAAAATTAAGATAATTATAACAACAGTCACCTTAACAAAATTGCTCTAAGGATTTAAATGATGCCTGTTTTAAAATACTGGAGTAGATGCTCAATGGCTGTTAGATATAATTCAACAGAATTCTTTTCATTTAGAATTCAGTAATATTTATTCAATATCTATTTTTTTCCATGCCCTGTTTTAGGCTCTAAGAAGAGAAGAGGGGAGGGGAGGGGAGGGGAGAGGAGGGAAGGGGAGGGGAGGAAGGAGGAGGAGAAAAGGGAAGAAAGAAGAAAGAAAGAAAGAAAGAAAGAAAGAAAGAAAGAAAGAAAGAAAGAAAGAAAGAAAGAAAGAAAGAAAGAAAGAAAGAAAGAAATGTGAAGTACATATCCTCAAATTTTAAGGAAGTTTAAAATCTAAGAGGAAATAATAATTTATACATTCATAGTAGAAAGGTAAAAAGAAAAGGTACATGAATGAATGAATGATTTTAGCATAAAGGGGATTTACTTTCCATGGAAAACTTGCCTTTATTGTCATTCAAAGTACTTCCAGCTGATTTCCAGGCACAAATTATTGCTACATTTTTACAGTGTATGAACTAAAAACCAAGAGACAGAATGGCAGGGGTTTGGACCAGGATAAGCATTTCAGCTCTGGCTGCTCTTCTCCAACCATCTGTTCTTTCTCTCCCAGTCTTTCTTTGTAAAGATTATCCCTGCTGTTTAGTTCCTCCTCTGTCTCTTCTCCATTTATTACTTTAGAAAGGTTTCTAGTTCATTACATGAAATGTCTACATGTTGCCCATAAACTCTTAAGAGGAAGTCAGTGTAGAAATGAAACAGATAAATAAGTAACTTTTAAAAATAAATAAGTTGTGCACATAACCCCAGTGGATTGGAAGACTATTGAGATAACTGACTAGGGAAAAGAATTTTCACACTGTGTCATCTGCTTACGCTAATGAGTTAATTAAATTAGAAAAATTCCACTGCCAAAAGCAAAAACATCTAAATACGTGGGATGCTGGGGGAATTATAGGCCATGCTACTAAACGAATTCTGTTCAAGCTTTTTTTTTTTTCCTTTGAGAAGACTATAGAGAACTACACTTAAACATCCATCCAATTTCAAGCGTGTATTTTCCATCTGGGGCCAGTTGGGTAGAATATGCTCTAAACTCTGCAAATCCCACTGAGAGGCAACATGACTTGTTAAGAAAACAGTTTATGAAAAGCAATGCTTTGTGAAGATCCAGCAAAAGGTTTAATTGGGATGTCCACATATACTGCTGAATTCATTATTTTCCATTAAATGCCTTTGCACACAAGTGAAAAACCAAAATGATTCAGGAAATGAATATAGTAAAACAAATTGAAAGCCAATACATTTTTGCTAAGGCTTTAGCTTATAATTAGAATATTTCCAACTACCTAGAAGCTTTTGTCACTTTGAGAGGTTGTTCACTCTTCTTTTGCGGTCACCTCCTTCCACACCCGCCTGCTCTAAAAAATTCTGATGCGATAAACAAGTGCTAAAAGACTAGTAAATAAAGGTTACAGGATTAAGCCTTAAAAATCCATTAATATGCTAAAAACAATAGAAATAATTCTTAATAAACCATAAAATGTAGACTATGACATTAAAGATGTCCTATGTAATAGCAGCTGTGAAAATGAAATGTGCAAGAAAAATCTCAAAGATGTTCACCTTCTTCTATTCAGTGTTTAATTACATTGAGAGTGCTATTCCCTTGTGGCGAGAGAGGTGAGTTAAAATCTCTTTGAAAGATAAAATTGGAGTTCTGTTCAAGATGGCGGCACAGGTGAACACGGTGCTCAAAACCTCCTACAACCACATCAAAATTGCAGCTAAACTACATAACCATCATTCAGGACTACCTGAAATCTAGCCGAACAGCAGTCCTACAACTAAGGATATAAAGAAGCCACATCAAGACTGGCAGGAGGAGCAGGGATGCTGAATGAGCTGGTTCTACACCCACATGTAGTGGATAAAAATCCGGAGGGAGATCTCTGCTGCAGAGGTTTCCTCTGAGGAGCAACAGGTCCCAGGCCCCCAGCTCAGGGTTCCAATACTGGGAAGAGATAACTTATGGCTGTAAAAACAAGAGGGGATTGTGGCTGAACGAGAAGGAGCGCTTGTAGAGTCCCAGGCAGTTCCTTTCAAAGGGCTCATGCATGGACTTACTGGGACTCACTTGTTCTGAGCTCTAGTGCTGGAGCAGCTGTTCAAAAGATGCCAGAGACATAAGGGGAAAAACTGAATGTCTGGCTTCAGAAGTACTGGCAGAGGCCATTGTTCCTCTGCTGAGCCCTCCTCCCACAGAGCCAGCAGGCAAGACCCTTACCTGAGTCTTTATCAACCTGGCTCACACTGCCCTGGTGATTCCCTGAGACACTGTTCCACCCAGCTCACAGGCCCACCCAAGCTGTTTCCAGTAGCTTTTCCATACAAACGGCTTTTCTTGGCTCATTCTTCAAACTTTCCTAAAATTTCCCAAATAAGCAGCATTTGGCCTCTGCATACCCCATACCTCTTAGTAAGTGGCCCCAGGTCTGGCAGTAGTGGCAGCCAGACTCCGTTCGCAGCTTGGCCTCTCCCGGGCACCTCAAAGACCAGCACAAGTAGCAGCCATCTGCAAATCACTCTGTAGCTCATGCCTGGTGGCCCTGGACAGGGCACAGGCAGTGGCTGATCTTGAACCTCCCAGGAGGCCCCCGAGCCAGTGCACCTGGTAGACAGTTTCAGACCACACCAGATTATAACCTAACCACCTCTACACATGACATACTCAAGGAGCGAATTTGGCGCGCACCAAAGCCCCCCTAAAATGAGTCCTTCTCTGTAGGGCCAGGCCCTGCACAGCAGCTCCTCTGCTGAAGTAGCAGATGGTCTTCACAACTGATCTGCCTGGGAGTCAATCCCTCCCAGTGATGCACCAACAGCAATCATGAATCACTACAATAGGAAAGTACACACGGTCCACACAGGAGCACACCTGAAAATCACACTTTGGGTGAAAGGGGAGGCTGTGCCACTGGGCCTATAGGACATCTACCGCAAAAGACCACTCTACCAAGTCCAGAAGAAATAGCAGCTCTACCTAATACATAGAAATAAACACAGGGAAGCAGCCAAAATGAGGAGACAAAGAAATAGGCCCCAAATAAATGGACAGGAGAAATCTCCAGAAAAAGAACTAAGTGAAATAGAGGCAAGCAGACTACCAGATACAGAGTTCAAAACAATGTTTATAAGGAAGTTAATGAGAACGTCAACAACATAAAAGAAGGACATGAAGACCCTAAAAAAGAACCAGTCAGAAATAAAGGATACAGTAATTGAAATGAAGAATAAATGATTGGGAATCAACAGAAGAATAGATGCAGCAGAAAGTCAAATCAGTAATCTGGAATATAAGAAAGCAGAAGGAAAAAATAATCCAAAAAAATGAGGGTAGTGTAAGAAGCCTCTGAGACAACAGCATGGGGGTGTTGGAAGGAAAAGAGAGAAAGATAATTGAAAACCTATTTGAAAAATAATCACAGAAAACTTTAGATATACAAATCCAGGAAGCTCAGAGAGTCTCAAAGAAGATGAATCCAAGACACATCATAATTAAAATAGCAAAGGCTAAAGACAAAGATAGAATCTTAAAAGCAGCAATAAAACAACAGTTGGTTACCTATAAGGGAGATCCCATAAGACTGTCAGCTGATTTGCAAGCCAGAAGGGACTGGCACAAAATATCTGAAGTGATGAAAAGTAAGGACCTACAACCAAGATTACCCAGGAAAGCTATCATTTAAAAGAGTTACCATATGACCCAAAAATCCCATTTCAGGTCATATACCCAAAAAACTTCAAAGTATTTATTTATGTACCCCTGTGTTCATTGCAGCATTACTCGTAGTGGAAAGAAGTAGAAATAACCAAAGTGTCCTTCAATAGATGTTGGATAAAGAAGATGTGGTCATATACACATTGGAATACTACTCAGCCATAAGAAAAGATGAAATACTGCCATTTGCAACAACATGGATAGACCTTGAGAATATTATGCTAAGTGAAATAAGTCAGCCAGAGAAAGCTACAAACCATGATTTCACTCATATATGGGATATAAAACTAAACTCATAGACACAGACAACAGTATGGTGGTTACCAGAGCAAAGAGGGCTAGGGAGTAGGTAGTAAAGGGTAAAAGGGGCCAAATATGTAGTGATGGAAGATGATTTGACTTTAGGTGGTGGGCACACAACGCAACATACAGATCATGTATCACAGAAATGTACACTTGAAACCTATATAATCTTATTAACGAATGTCACCCTAATAAATTTAATTTTTAAACAAAATTGAAAAAAAAATCGAAGGAGAGATGGTTTCCCAGACAAGAGAAAGCTAAAGGTGTGCTTTACCACCAAACCAGTATTACAAGAAATGTTGAAGGATCTTCTTTAAGAAGAAAAGTAAATAAATAAAAAATATGAATAATACAATGGCAATAAATCCATATCTATCAACAATTGCTTTAAATGCAAATGGATTAAATGCTCCAGTCAAAAGACATACAGTGACTGAATGGACAACAAAACAAGACCCTTACATATGCTGTTCACAAGAGAGTCACTTTAGATAAAAAGACACACAGAGACTGAAAGTAAAGGGATGGAAAAAGATATTTCATGAAAACAATACAAAAAGAGGGGATAGCAACGCTTACACCAGACAAAATAGACTTTAAAACAAAAGCTATATACCAAGAGACAAAGAAGGACCCAGCAACTCCACTTCTGCGTATTTATCTGAAGAAACCCAAAATACTAAATTGAAAGATGTATACATCCATATGTTTACTGCAGCATTACTTACAATAGCCAAGATATAAAAACAATCTAAAGAAGAAATGGTGCATAACAATGGAATATGATTCAGCCATAAAAAAGAATGAAATCTTACTATCTGCAGCAACATGGATGGACCTAGAGGTTATTGTGCAAAATGAAAAAAATGAGACACAGAAAGACAAATGCCAGATGATTTCACTTACATGTGGAATCTAAGAAAACAAAATAAATGAACAAGCAGAACAGAAACAGACTCATATACACAGAGAACATGTTGACAGTTGCCAGATGGGCAAGGGGATGGGGAAATGGGTGAAAAAGGTGAAGGGATTTAGAAACACAAATTGGTAGTTATAGAACAGTCATGGGGATGTAAACTACAGCATAAATAATATAGTCAACTATATATGGTGTCAGACAGGTACTAGATTTATCAGGATGACCACCTGGTAAGTTATATAAAAGTCTTATAATGGGGTTGTACACCTGAAACTAATATAATATTATATGTTAACTGTAATTTAAAAATAAAAAATAAAACACACACTTAAGGCTGAAAAAAGTTAAAAACTAAAAGGCTTGTACTCAGCTTAAAAAAATTCTAGGTTACTCATGTACACAAATAAAAACGCAGAAAAAAAGATAAAACAGTTGATGACCACTCACTAAAAAACGAGGTAAGTTTAGGTTTTATGCGTTTTTGTGTATGCATAAGTACTGTATACACATATATACCTACACACACACATATACATTTTACATATACACATGTGTATATGGTCATTTTCTCTCTTTTTGTTATCATTTCTCCCCGGTTGTGGGCAATAATAATAAAAACTTCTAATGATTTGGACTCTTCTTCATGTGATGGGTTGTTTCTTTTTATTTGGGCTTCAAAGGCTCAGGAATAAGAGTTTCATGGATAGTTGGATAAACCAGTGCTTCTCAAATTCATGAATAGGAATCACTTGTTATTTTATGTACATTTTTGTATGTTAAAATTTTGGTTAAAAATTCAAAATAACACAGCTTAAAGCACTATAGGGGTCCAGGAATATGTAGACATTTTCTCAATCTGTTAATTGGTAGCTAAAAAGAAAGAAAACAATCTCTAACTCACTAATGAAAATATTACAACTAATTCCACTGAAATAAGGAACAAAAGTTCCTACTATCAACTCGCTCCCCTAGCCGATGCAACATGACTAGAGAAAGAAATAAGAATTGTAAATATTGCGGGGGGGGGGAAAACAAAAATGTTGCTACTTTCTATCTAGAAAATCCAATAGAATAAAACAAGCATACTTAGAACTAGCAGGAGTACTCAGGAAAATGGCTAAGCAAAAGTTTGAAGTTTATTAATCAGTAGTTCTTTTTCTGCATTACTTATAACCAATTAGAAAATGTAATTAGGGAAAAAAAGCATTTAATCTCAAGAGTGACAAAAACATAAACACCTAGGATTTAAAGAAGATATGCCCACGAGCTATTTAATGAAAGTTATAACACTTTACTAAAGGACATGAACAGTGACCCAAATTAATGGAGAGAGATTCTATTTAAATGACCTATTGTTGCATAACAAACCACTCCACTACTTGGTTACTTAAAATAGCAATGACATTTTCTAATCAGGATTCCGTGAGTTAGCAATTTGTATGGTTCTTGTGTTGGTCTCAGTTGAGTTTACCCATACAGCTGTGGTCATTTGAGGGCTTGACTGGAGCTGAAGGGTCCAGGTGTCCTCACCCAGTTATCTGGCAGTTTGTGTAGCTGTCAACTAGGGCACCTTAGTTCTCCTCCTTCAGTGGGCTAGACTGGGCTTCTTCACAGCGTGCTAGTCTCAGGGTTCCAAGGGAGAAGATAGAAGTTTCAAGTCCCCTTAAGGTCTAGCATCAGACTTCAGTATAATTTTGCCACATTCTTTGGGTCAAAAGAGTCATAAGCCATTACAGATTCAAGGACTGGAGAAATGGACAGCACCCCTGGATTGGAAGAGCATCACAGACAAATTTCAAAAGGGAGAGAGAGCATCCTGGGATGCAAGAAATTACAATCCACATCACTGAACAGGAAGATTCAAGAATATAATGATATAAACTCTCTTCTAAATAACATATGAAGTTAAATTCAACCCAATAAAAATCTGTATGTTATTTTTTGTGGAACATAATGAGCTGATCCTAAAGTTCAACTAGAAGACAAAAAGTGAGCACAAATAGCCAAGAAAATTTCCAAACAGAAAAAACTAGGGGAGCTTAACCTGTAAGATATCAAAATCTACTAAAGCTTCATAATTAAAGCAGTGTGGTATTGGCACAAAGAAAGGCAAATAGATTAGTTTTGTGTGTCTTTTTGTTTTTTAAGAACAAGTCAAGGAAAAGAACCATAAACAAATTGAACTTTGTTATTATTAGCAGGGTTTTCAAATCAGTGGGGGAACATTTTAATCACAGAATTAATATCCTTTCAAAAATCAAGTTAAATCTATACTTGCCACAATGCACAAAAGTATTTTCAGATGGTACCATATTAAGAGAACATAATGGAAAATGTTCAATTTATAAAGTATAAAGATTGATGGATTTCCTACAAATACATGAAAACACTCTATGCAACAATGAACAAAGTGAAGAACCAAGAGACGGACTGGTAGAAAATATCTGAAACACCTATAACAATGAACTAATATTTAAAATGTATTAATAGTTTCTATAAGGCAATAAAAAGGAAGCAATAGGAGAATGGAGAAATAATTCAAGCAGACAATACAGAGAAAAATAATTCAAATGACCAGCATACATACAAAGACGCCCAACTTCACCAATAATCATGTAATGCAAATTAAAGCAATGAGATTTTTTTCTTTCTTTTACCAACCAGTTTGGAAAAGTTTGAAGACTGATTCCATTCAGCAGTTACTGAGGAAAATAGGTAGTCTCATACATTGCTAGTATACATTCTTAAAATATGTTGGAAGATTATTAGACAATTTCTTCATAATTAAAAAAAAATTAACATTGTAATTCCACCTTCAGAAATCTATACTTTACAGAGAAAATTAGACAGAGAAGATGTAATACAGTGCTCATGGCAGCACTGTCTAGGATCAGAAAACATCAGCACCCATCTAAATTTCTATGTGTTAAGTTAATAAGTCATTGCTAATTGGTTCTACAGAATACAATGAAGCTGTAAAAAAAAAATGAATTAGGCCTATGTGTATTGAATATATCAGGTAAAAAAAATGTAGTCACAAAACAATAGTTGTTGATCCCATTTATATAGAATGAAAAAATCAGTATTCATATATTTACATATTTCTGCAGGTGAACAAATAGAAAAACTATTAAAGTGATTACCTCTGAGGAGAGGAGTAAAAACGGGGAGAGGAAAGCATGCAATTTTCACGTTATAATGCACACATTTTTTACTGCTTATATATTTTACAAAGAGAATCAGTATAAAAGGCATTATTATTTCATAGATTTTCCTTAGACAATGACAAGGAAGGTGAAGACTGGGGAAATATTTTCACAAGAGAAAATGTTAAAGAAACTGAAGGTATTTTGCTTGAGGAAGAAAAAACTTAATTCGCTCCAGAGAACAGAGCCGTAGTGGGGAAGCATCCTGGCTGTGCATGAAGTATACATTTACTAGGAACGCATGTACTAAGAACGATATACAGTATTGTTTAATGTGCACTTTTAAACTCACATTCGTATCACGTTTCCTACATTCAGTTGTGGCATTTTTTCCCACTTAACATGAGGCGTCAAGATTTACACATGTTGACAAAAGGAGTTTTCATTCATCTTAAATATTTTAAGACTCCTATTCAATAAATATATGACAGTTTATCTACCCAATCCCTCAAAAATGGATATTTAGGTTTTGCCACTCCCATTACAAACGACGCTGCTATGAACATTCTGGGTCACACATCTTTCTGAACAAAAGCAGAAAAGTTTCTCATACAGAGAACTCACTGGGTCATAGGTGTGTATGTGTTCAGTTCATCAGCAGTATCAAAGTGCTCTCCCAGATGATTACACTTCAGCAACTGATAACCTATGTCCGTGATGGTAAAATCCCTGTTTTACCCTGGCTTTTTACCATGTGATCTAGTAATCCCATTTCTTGGTATATACCCAAACAAAAGGAAATCGCTCTCTCAAAGAGATAGCCGCACTCTATATTCACTGCAGCGCTATTCACAGTAGCCAAGACATGGAAACAACCCAAGTGTCCATTGTCTGATGAGTGGAGAGAGAAAATGTGGCCATTTGAAACACCATGGATGGACCTTGAGGGAATTATGCTAAGTGAAATAAGTTGAACAGAGAAAGACAAGTACTCTATGAGCTCACTTATATGTGAAACCTAAAAAAGCTGAGCTCATAGAAAGAGAGAGTAGAATGGTGGTTGCCAAGGGCTGGGGTATGGGGGAAATGGGAAGATGATGATCACAGGGAACAAACTTCCAGTTATAAGATGAATGAGTTCTGGGGATCTAATGTATAGTATGGTGACTGTGGTTAATAACATTATATACCTGAAAGTTTCTAAAATGTAAATATTAAATGTTCTCACCACACAAACACACAAAATGGTAATTATGTAAGGTGATGGGGGTGTTAATTAACTGTATTGTGGTAATAACTTGATAATATATATGTGTATCCAATCATCATGTTGTACACCTTAAACTTACACAATTCTATATGTCAACTTTATCTCAATAAAGCTGGGGAATAAAAAAAAGAAATGCCTGATTATTTTGCAGTTGGATTAGATAGCATCCTGTGTGGTTGGGCTGAAGACAGTGTCTCTACTTTGACTTGTTTACTATTTTCTTTACATATTTATTCAGTATTCTTCCCATCAGAAAGAGCCACATGTGACAGGAAAAGACGGAGCCAGGCATTGGTCTTTCTGAGTCCTTAGTCCTCCCTCTATCTCAGTGTTTCTCAACTTTCTAAATTTTGTATCACCTCCTCAGCACCCTTTAATTTTTTTCCTAATTCCTTCCCTCAACCCATGAAATTTTAATACCACAGCTACTATATATCTATTTATGTACTGCAGTCTTTTGTAGAACCACAAACCATTGTGATTTTTAAGGTTTTTGTCCCAAGAACCAATTTCCATCACCACAGAGAGTGTTTCTATCTCAAGACTTAAAATACTTTCAGGTTTCTCAATATTCTCTTTTGGGAAATTCAGTTTGATTCTCTTACATAATCAGCAAGGTTTATGATGCTTTTAAGCAACAGAAGGGGGCCACAGTGAAAGTGGGTTCTGAATTATCTCACTAGGTACACACTCCTTTGATGAAGTGCCTTATGGGGAAGGGAGGGAGGGAGGGAAAAGATGATTGGGCACCATCAGCAGCTGCAGACCCAAAGGGCTAAGAAATCAGAAGACAATGTGAATTTGAGAAGCTGGCCTGGGAGGAACTGTGTCCACCTGGGAGCACACATCCTGTCCGGAAAAAGCAGCTGGCACCCAACCGCAGCCAAAACCACCATGCAGGAATGAAGACCCACCTCGCCAACCCCTTCCATTTTCCCAAGAGAACACAGAAATTCAGACATTTATGCAAAATTTCTCAATTGTTAAAGATTTCTTAGATCTAAAAAATGTATTTCAGCCCTGCCAGTGTGGCTCGGTTGGTTGAGCGTTGTCTGTGCACCCAGAGGTCACACCAGCTGGATTCCCAGTCAGGGCACATGCCCGGGTTTTGGGCTCGATTCCCAGTAGGGGGAGTGCAGGAGGCAGCGATGGGTGTTTCTCATTGATATTTCTATCTCTCTCTCCCTTTCCTTTCCTCTAAAATAAAATCAATAAAAACATATTAAATATATATATATTTCAGAAGCCAAATAAAATTCATCTCTGAGAAGTATGCAGCCTCTTATCTAGAAATTTGCAAATTTTAGTGATATGAGTGCTTACAAACCCCCCTCCACCTCTACAATTTGGTAACTATTTTTAAATTTTGAATTAATGTAAAACTCCGAGAAGATTATAGTCTTAAATATTAACACAAAAAACTAAGAACAGCTATAGCAGGGGGTGATTTAACATCCCATCACCAGCCTAGGGAAACAGAGAAAATCCAAATCCAAATTTTCTTTTTAAAGATATTTTATTCTTTTTTTTTTTTTTTTTTTTAAGTGAAACCAAAATGTAGAGGCAACTACTGTAAGTTATAAATTCTGAAAGCATAAATATTTTTTATCCTTAGTTAAAATTGAAATATTACTTGTGTTACTAAATAATTTTTAGATATTCATGTATGCCATGACAGCACAGAGATAAAAAGTCTCGCCTTCAGAGACAATGTTATGTATTTCTTTTCATTTAAGAGATTCTCCAAGGAATGTGAGTGTATACTTCTGTGATATTTTCGTTGCCTTTATGCTCTTAATTCCTTGTTAGTTTTGGTATTTCTGTCTCACCCACACAAAAAGCAATTAAGGACACCTGTGGATATTTTGATAGGTCACATTAATATATTACTGAATTACAACAGCATCTACACTTCATATTTAGCTCTGTAGATGGTTTCTGTGGAGTTTAGCAAATCTTGATACATTTTGAAAATTCAAATGGAAGGTTTGTCTAGCTGGTTCTGTTATAAACTACCTATACATCTTCAGACAAATTATTTTTCTAGTTTTCAGTTTTCTCATATCACACCTAATTTTTTTTCTTTATTGATTTTAGAGGGAGAATAAGGGAGAGGGAGAGAGAGACAGAAAAATTGATGAGAGAAAACATCGATTGGCCACCTCCTGCATGCACACCTAAAAGAGAATGAACTAAGTGATCTCTAAGGTCCCTTTTGGCTCTAAATTATTGTGATCTACAAGACAATTAAAGGAATTAAAAATCTTTGGTTTTAGCCTGGTCGGTGTGGCTCAGTGGACTGAGCATCCTCCCATGGACTGAGAGGTCACCAATTCGATTCCCAGTCAGGGCACATGCCCAGGTTGTGGGCTCAATCCCCAGTAGGGGGCATGCAGGAGGCAGCCAAATGATGTTTCTCTCTGACATCGAAGTTTCTATCTCTCTCTCCCTCCCTCTCTCTCTAAAAAAAAAATCTATAAAAACATATTTTAAAAAACAAAATAAAAATATTTGGTTTTGAATTCATTGTATTTTTTATTTACAGTTTTATCGAGATATCATTCACATATCATAATATTGACCCATTTAAAGTCCAGTACTTTTTAGTGAATTCACAGGATTGTGCAAGATTCACCACAATCTGCAGTAATTTTAAAACCCTTTCAACACTCCAAAAAGAAGCCCCACACACATTAGCAGTCCTCCCCAAGCTCTGCACCTCCAGCTTCAGGCAACCATCGATCTACATTATGTCTCCATGAATTTGTTTACCCTGGATATTTTACATAAATGGAACCACGATGAGTAGCCTTTGCAAAATGTTTTCGAGAATCATCCATGTTGCACCATGTATCAGTACTCATTCCTTTTTGTGGCTGGGAATAGCATCCTTTTTGTGGCTGGGAATAATACTCCATTGCAGGGAATAGCATATTTTATCTGTCCATTTACCAGTTATTAGACATTAGGATTGTTTCCACATTTTTGCTTTGAACACCACGTACAATTTTTTGTATGGACATATGTTTTCATTTCTCTTGGGTATATACCGAGAAATGGAATTGCTGGGACAAATGTTAACTCTTAGTTTACCAGCTTGAGAAACTGCCAAACAGTTTTCCAAAGTAGCTATACCATTTTACATTCTCTCAATAATATATTAGAATTTCAATTTTTCCACCCTTACCAACATTTGTTATTGTCCATCTATTTTATCGTAGCCACTCCAGTGGATGTGAAGTGATATCTCATTGTAGTTTTGATTTCCATTTCCATAATGGAAATGTCGAACATCTTTTCACGTGCTTACTGGCTATTTGTATAGCTTCTTTGAAGAAACATCTAATATGACTTTTGCCCCCCCCTTTTTTTTTGGTGATTTGTCTATTCATTGCTCAGTTGTAAGAGATCTTTATATATTCTAGACACAAGTCTCTTGCCAGATTTACTATTTGGAAATATTTTCTCCCACTCTGAGGGTCATCTTTTTATTTTCATTATAGCGTCCTTTCATGTAGAAAAAAAATTTTTTTTGCTGAAGTCAAAGTTATTTATTTTTGTTGTTGTTGTATACAGTATATTTGAATTTGAAGTTGAGCCGGATGCCTAACCTTGTCGATTAAATCACTTTGCGTCAATTACAATCGCCTTCCATCATCTCTCGTTAGCACTCATTGAATATGTACTGAATGTACAACACTAACATTGTCTTCGTAGCCCACATTTGTTGAAAATACTTTCATCCCTATTTAACAGGCAAACTGCATTTAACTCCCATGACCTCAGAAAAACAGTTAAAAGACCAAAACATAAATAAATCATCATTTTAAGCCTGTTGCTTTAATTAAATATTTGCTTCCCCCCCTCCCCCCATTAAAGGAAGCATTTCCTTTGACCGCCAAAAGAAAAAAATAATTGTACCAGGAACCTGAACTTCAACTTTACTTTAGGGGGACTCCACTCAAACTGTTCCCAAACTGCCACTCTACCATTGCCTTTTAAAATTATGCTAATGTTGCTGATAGTATAAAATGTAGTTATATGTTTCAGAAGAGAAATAAAATAAATTCTCACTACTATATTTTTTCCTGGCAAATATAACATGTATTCAAATAGAAAGAGTCACATTAGGTCAATGGCTCTTGGAAACTTTGAGGATCCAAAGACATTAAATACCCAACACCCTGGAAACATTTAAAATCTACATTTTTGTGCATAGTTATAAGGATCTATGATTAATCTGCCCATTCATGGATAAATGGCTGTCAAAGTAAGAACTTCCTCTTAAATAATAGTTGAGAAAAATATGTAACTGCCACAGGTAAATTCCCTGGGAATTTCTATGAACCAGAAACTGAGCTCAGAGAAGAAAGAGTGCCTGAGGTTCTCAGCCTACTCAGTTCTGGCTTTAGAGTCACACAAAATTGGGCAAGTGTTTGAAACCTAATATGTATTAAGTATTAAAAGCTTTCCATGAGTGTTTGAAGACAAAAGATGGCAGGCTCTCTTCGTGAACAGAGTCAGGAAAAAGAGTCCCTCGACCTTGAAAAAAGGTTGGTGCAAAGTGACGGCTGCCTCAGGCAACAGCGTACAGAGGATGCTCACTGGCTCTGCAGGAGGAGAGACAGCCTCAAACACAGAACTTGAACCCAGTCAATGGCTAGCTCAGTTTCATCTGAGATGTGCCCGACTTTATATTACAGGATAGATGCACCAAGTCACCAGACTAGGAATCTGCTAAGCTTGCTGGAGGCATTCACAAATCCTCTATGGAGGGGAGTGTGCAGAAAGGGAAAAAAACCCTCATGCAAGATGAAATGGAACATTTAAAGCACATGAAAAAGAATACTAACAAGAGAGCCAAAACAAAAAGTGAAGAGAATTTACTGTCAAAGAAATGAAAACAACGAAACAAATAAAAAACTGACATTAAAGGAAGACATACAAATAGCCAACAGGTATGTAAAAAAGTGCTTAACATCACTAATCATCGGGGAAATGCAAATCAAAACCACAACAAGATATCACCTCACACCTGTCAGAACAGCTATTACAAAAAAAATAAAGGGCCTGGCTGATGTGGCTCAGTTGGTTGGAGCATTGTCCTGTGCAGCGAAGGGTCGTGGGTTCGACTTCTGGTCAGGGCACATACCTAGGCTGGGGGTTCAATGTCAGGATCAGGACATAGGGGAGGCAACCGATATTTCTCTCTCACATTGATGTTTCTCTCTGTCCCTCTCCCTCTCCCCCTCTCCCCCTTTCCCCCTCTCTCCCTCTCTCCCTCTCCCTCTCCTCTCTCCAAAATCAATAAAAACATATCCTCAGGTGAAGATTAAACAAACAAACAAAAAAAGGTAAGTGTTGGCAAGGATGTGGAGAAAAGGGAACCTTTGAACCACGTTGGTGGGAGTATAAATTGGTACAGCCATTAGAAACAATATGGAGATTTCTCAAAAAATTAAAAATAGAACTAAATGATCGAGCAATTCTACTTCTGGATATATATGCAAAGGCAATTAAATCAGTATCTCAAAGAAATATCTACACTTCCATGTTCATTGCAGCATTATTCACAATGGCCAAGCTATGAAAACAACCTAAGTGTATGTTGATGAATGAACTGATAACAAAAATGTCAATGTCATGCATACACACACACACACACACACACACACACACACACACACACACAGAAATATTATTCAGCCTTTAACAAATACGGAAATTCCGCCAGTTGCAACAATAGGCATGAACCTGGAGGAAAGGTTATGCTAAATGAAATAAGCCAGACACAGAAATACAAATATTTCATTTAGATGTAGAATCTAAAAAAGCCAAACTCACAGAAGCAGAGAGTAGAATAGTAGTACCCAGGGACTAGGAGGTGAGGAGAACAGGGGCCTGTTAGTCAAAGGGTATAAAGGTTCAGTTAGAAGATGAATAGGTTTTGGAGATCTAATGTACAGCAGGGTGACTATAGCTAATACTGTGTTGTGTAGTTGAAATTTGTTATGAGAGTTTATCTTAAGTATTCTTACCACATACAAGAAAAGATAACTGTTAAGAGGTGATGTATTTGTTAATTAGCTTGATTGTGGTACTCATCTCACAATGTATATGTAGATCAAAATATCACACTGTACACCTTAAAGACATACCTTTTTTTTAAAATTGATTTGAGAGAGAGAGGAAGGAAGAGGGAGAGAGAGATAGAAACATCCATGAGAGAGAACATCGATTGGCCGCCTCCTGCATGCCCTCCATTGGGGATCAGGCCCACAACCTGGGCATGTGTCCTGACCGGGAATTGAACTGGTGCATGGGTTGACGCTCAACCACTGAGCCACACCGGCCGAACAAGACATATCATTTTTTAATTTGTCAAGAATACTTCAATAAAACTGGGTGGAGGGTGAGCAAAAATCAAAACAAAAAATGGAATAGCATTCATAAAAAGAATGAGAAATTGAAATATAAGAACAGGAAATAAGAAACACCAAAAGTGGGTGTGAAGAAGGATCTATAAATCTAGAAAAGAAAACCATGGTCTGAAATAAAATGCCATAACCAAGATAAAGTTTAGACAAAACAATCATAAAGAATCAGCGGACTAAAAAATTGTACTAATGAATTCACCTAGAATGAAGCACAGAAAAGAAATGGAGATAAGACATATCAACTAAAACACTCTAAAATGCATCTAAGCAATTCCAAAAAGAGAATAACATAGAAGAAATATCCTGAGATAATGGCTAAACATTTTCAAAACTGAACATGTGTACTGTGAAAGTATAATATAAATAAAAATAAATTCATATCAACATATATGTTAAAACTATAGTATATCAAGCTAAAAAATAAAATCCTAAAACTTACTAGAGTTGTCTTCAACGTGACATACAAATGAAAGCCTATTAGATAGCTAGACTTCTAGCATAAAAATAAGTGTCTGAGCACAAAAGAATAGTTTTCAAAGTGCTGAGGGCAAGGAACTGTGAACCCAGAGTTCCAAATCGAGCAAAAATATAACTGAAAAATGAGAACAAAATAAAAGAATCTTTAACCTTACTAACAAATGTTTAACTTGCCCAGACACTCACTGAGAAACTATTGAAGGATGTACTGAAAGTAAAGTTTGTGATTTTTTTATAGTCTTTTTAATTTTATTATATTCATTTTACTATAACTGTTATTTAAAAGATGTAATAATAGCCTGGTTGGTGTGGCTCAGTGGTTGAGCATCGACCCATGCACCAAGAGGCCACTGGTTTGATTCCCGGTCAGGGCACATGCCCAGGTTGTGGGCCTGATCCCCATTGGGGGGCATGCAGTAGGCAGCCAATCGATGTTCTCTCTCATCAATGTTTCTGTCTCTCTCCCTCTCCCTTCCTCTCTCTCTCTAAAATCAATAAAGAAAAAAAAATTTTTTTAATGTAATAATATAGGTTATTTAACAATCAAGTTAGTTTTTTAAAAAGGAAGAGAACTGAACCAAAACAGGGAATCGCATGAGAACAAATATGAGAGCAACGGTTATGGAGAAAATCGCTAACTTAGAAATATAAATCAATTCAAAGATGCTTATAATAAAAATGTTAAATAAATGCAATATATGTTAATTACATCACAGTCCCTCAAACTCTTAATATCTTCATGCATCCTTGAGAAAAATCTTTGCCGAAATTATTTAAAGAAACATTCCTGACTATCTATATAATATGCGGACTAGAGATAAAGAAAGCATCATAAGTATCTTTACCTCTAGTACCTGACGTAGTACTCAGCAAAAAGTAGTAGATAGTTGATCATTTTCTGTTGAATGAATATTTGTAAAAAACGAGAAAAAAGAGCAATAACAAAAGACTAGTGTCAACACTGTGTTGTGACCAATGCTGACTGACTCAGAAGTTCAGGAGATTATTTTTAAAAAGTATTGAGTGGCCCATAAAATGATTGGGAGGACTGGAAACTAGGCTCAGGGCTAAGCTGCCAGAAACAGTCCACAAAATCAAACCGTGGAATTGGGCTGATGAGAAAACTGTAGCTGCTGCCTCCAAACCCCAGCTTCTTTCTCCCTTGCACCCCTAATAAAAGTGAAATCACCCATGTCATAAAATGGAAAGCTGTGCACAGAATGTGTTTGCACACTTTACTCACTTCCAGAATCAGTTCTCTCACAGCACGTCTGGTTGGTGGAGCTCAAGTCCCATGCCTGCATCCCAGTTGCAAAGGGAAGCTGGAAATTTGAGTTCTGGTTTCAACATTGGGAGGAGGTGGTCATATGTAGGAATGTCCCCAAATATAGAAAAGCTGCTCATAAAATGACAAGTAGCCACAGGCATGACAAATGTCTACAACAATATACTTACAAAAATAGGAATACTCGCTACATAATTCTCTACCTACAGCCATGTCATTAAGTATAATTTAATGCCATTAAGTGTTCTTCCCCAGCATCACTTTCGAGGACTGCGTAACAATTCATTGACTGGATGTACCATGGTATGTTTCAGCCATTCTTTATTATTAGACATGCAGGTGGTTTCCAAATTTTCATTACGGCTGCTTAACTTTGTGAACATTCATGGTCATTTGCTTAGGAAAGTTATGACGTTGAGAGATATTGTTAAATGTCCTCCCCCACCTCCCTTTTCTCCCACACCATCCAGTGCACTACTGTGTCCAGGTAACAAGCACAGCACTCCTGGTTCGAGTTCTCCTTTCCTTCCTGTTCACTGCCATGACTCAAGGGAAACTCAACCTTCACAAACCTTTCTTGGACATCTTTTACACTTGGAGTTTCATCCCTTCACTATTTTTTACAGTCCACTTGTTTTGTTCTTGTGATCTCCTGAAAGGGCTTAATCTCTGAAAACGATAACTCCCAGATACATCTTTTAGAGCATGTGTCACAAACCTCAAGGTCGCCTACCTGTGGGTGCAATACTGGAATAATGGTTAAAATCCGGGGTTTTGGAGATATTCAGGTCTGGAGTTACAACACTGCATAAGTAAGTTAGCTTCTGTGAGTCTCGATTTTTCTTATTTATGAAAGGTAAATCACAACAGTACTACAACACAATGTTATTTAAACTATAAGGTTGCTATAAGGATTAAATAACTCACAAACAACTTACGAGTACCAAGCACACAGTAAGTGTTCAAGAAACATTAGCTATTATAATTAGCCACATACAATTGTCTTTTTTGAAGGTCCCCAGCAGTTTCACGTGTAGTATTATTATTTCAGTACAATATTATCACTGCTAACATCCAGAAATGACCTTTTCTTCGACATCAAAACCTCTAGTCTTTTGAATGTCATGCGCTCAGGCCATCAGCCCTTTCCCATCTTCATTTCCCCTGTATCCGCCCTGGACCTCCACATCTGCTTCAGGTGGTCCTTCATGAAAGTATATTTCTTATACCCTTAAACATAATCAGTATTTGGTTTTCTTTTTTCCTTTGCATGCCGACAACTTGTACTTCATTCAGCCTTCTAATGTAGGGAGGACTCATGAATAGCGGCAGGTGTTTACATGTCTGTCCTTCACACTGGATTGTTTACTTGCAAGTACAGAAGCCACAGTTCACTTATCTAGTGATCCCTAATCCCAGTGTTGAGTATTCAGATCAAGCTATGCTTATTTGAAATGAAATTAAACTCCTGAGCAATGGATTTCTTTGCAAATAACTTATGCTGCTTCACACCTACTAAGAAATTACTGGTGATTTGTATTTTAATAGCTTTGATTTGTATCTTAAATTAAACATTACCATGACTAGAAACTGTAACTCACACAGAGAAGCAATGAGATTCTGTTCCTCTTTTATATTATTTTCGGGACCTCCGATTACTTATTTGGAAAAAATAAATCCCTTTCTCACAATCCCATGAAATATTCCTTCAGAATGTCTCCTTATTGAAATATACATAAATAACTATACATATAACACATACACACATATGTAGATCTTTTTCAAAAGTAATATATTAATATATTCTCAAAGTAAAAAGTTAAAATTCTATAGAAACCCGTATGGAAAACAGCAAAAGATTCCTCTTCACACACTTCATATTATATCCTCCTAACTAGGAAAAAAACTATTAATAATTTGTTATATTTCTCGAACTTTTTCTGGCCATTTACATACATATATACATATTTAAGGTTTTAGAAACATAAAGCGTACCCTATTCTATGTATTTTTTGACAACTTGATTTCTTTTCACTTAATAATATATCAAAGAGGTCTTTCCATGTGAGAGTATAAGTAGTTCTCCATTGTTCTCTTGATGGCTGCATGGGCACCGTGGTGTGAACAGAGCATTCTTTGTCTGGCTCTTCCCCCACTGAAGGACATTTAGATGCAAGTACTCATCACTATTACAAATGATGCCACAATGTTAATTCTGGTGCAAACACAGAGTAACTGTTTTTAAGGATAAATAGCTAAAGATCCCCTCTACTTTCGAATACGTCCACTTTTCTATTAATCACTGACTCCTTCCTGTCATGTCCCAACGATTGCTTATATTTTCAGCTCTGAAAGGTGGAAAACGATGCCCACAAGTTCCCAGAAATGTAATGATCAGCCTTCATGATCAACTTCACATCTCAAAGTGTCCCCTGCCTATACAATTCACTTTCAAGTCACTCTGTGTTGTTAGCCCTGAACTCTGAGCCCCCATTCTTTCTGCTAATCACTACCTCACCTTAAAGGTAATTCTCAATATTTTGAAAAGTTTGACAAAGGATTCACAGGAAGGAAGAACTCCTACGGTCTTTGGGCAACAAGGGCTCATGCGAAGCCCTGATCAGGTCTTGGGGCCCACCCAACAGGAAACAGAGGAGCATGGATCCAAATTGCAAAGGCAACTGGTGCAGAGAATTTGAGGCTACAATCAACATTTTTCATCCAATTTCCTTCATTATGTATTACATAATATTAAACTTTTTGCTTCACCTATTCTTGGCAAAACCTTCTGAGGTCAGGGTGGCAGGAGAAGCAGAAATAGCCACGTTGGCTTGCCAAACCTGCAAGGTGGTTCCCCCATCGGGGCTCTGCACCCACAACTCCTTTATCCAGGAAACTGAGTTCTCCACTTCCCTCGCCCACGTCGGCACAGACTGGATAAGCTGGAGGCCAAAGCAAAAGGTGAAGGCAGTGATGGAAATTGTGAGGTATAAATGAACCCTAAAAATATGCATTCTTGTTCCACTTGATCAACACCGTGGGGTAGCATCTGACGGGCGGCATGGCCGCCCTTGGGCTCTGCTGTCCCACAAGGGCACCTCCAAGTCCACTGGTTTCAGTGGCTACTGTGAATGTTAGGTGCCAGCTCTTAGACTCTACCTTGTGAAATGCTTCCATTATCACTTACTAAGCGTTCATCTACCACACCTAAGGAACAAAACTGAAACATTTTGAAGTCATATGTGAGAAGTGATAGCCTTATCAAAACATAGGACAGGGTCATGGGAAGGGAAGAGGCAGACTTCAATGGTTCAAACACTTATTTTTGAGAAGATTTATAATAGTGTAAGCATAACCCCAATGATATTGGAGAAAATGGCACAACAACCTCTCAGTGAAGCAGAAAATAATTCTAATTTCAGTTTAAAAGAAGATTAAAACCACTAGTTAAAATTCCCTGGAATTATTTTGGCTTGATATAGTGCTAAGTTTTATTAGTTGATTTGTATATCTAAGGGTACATAAAATAATAATCTGTTTTTTTCTAACTGAAAGGCAGAAAGAGAAGCCCTAAAACTCAAATGCATGCACTCATACCCATATGCACACACCCCTGCATGTGTGTGCATGCACGCACACCCACACACACAGCTTATCTTACCATGCCCACCTGGCTCTTTAGATACAGTCAAATACATTCAAAACAAAGCCAATGGTCAAAAAAAGACTACCCCACTGAAAACAATCTAAGTAAAAAGTAATCTGTAGAAAGGACAAGTAGAGTGAGTCAGGGGACTCATCATTGCCCAAGAGATTATATATTTTCAAAACAGTAGAACAGGCTTAAAAGGAGTAGTTAGAAGAATACAGTTCATCAGATTTTCCACAGTGACTGCTTCTGTAGAACTTCCCTAGAGGACCTTCAACTCTGTGTGATAAACCTGCTGCCCCACTCAATTATGTTCCATTTACCAAGCGCGACTTGCACTGTAACATTTCAAGTGATATCATAGATGTGTGCTTTGGCATAAGGGCATGGCTGCTGCCCTGAATGCAGCATATTTGATGGGACTTTGGAAGGGGAAAGGGCAGTGCCTGATGAGTGAGGGGTCCCCTCCAGCCCTGCATCTAGAATGTGCCTGTTCACAGAACCAGGAGGCTGAAAATATACACCTCAGTCAAAAGCCAGTTCAGGCAGATGAAACGCTTTGAAAAATACAAAGAGTCCTCTTATTCATTCTAAAACCTGATCTATGCATTGTGCTAGCCTCTAATACTTGAGTCTAGAAAAAAAAGCAAATCTTTGTTCAATGCTTCAAAAGATAGGGAAGGGGTACAGGAAGGAGATAAGGAAGTGTGGGGGTGGGGGTGGAGAACAATGTACAAAGCCAGAACCTTTTCTTATCCATCCAACCATCATTCTTTGGTTTTCTGAACACTGTTCCTATATGCTCAAATCGTATAAGCTATGATGAGGGCATGAAAAAAGTATAAGCCAGACTCCGTGGTTTAAAAAGTTTTACTGTTGCCAGGGAAACAAGATTCAGGTACATGAAATATTAGGAAGAGGTTGTTGGTTTTCTGTTTATTTATTTTCAACTTCATTCCCCCCAAGGATTTGTGATTACTTACAAAAATATACATAAAAACAAAAATAAAATAATTGAGGGAGTAAAGCCAAAGGGAAGATACAAGTAGGAAAATCATAAAACCAGGTTTAAAATTAAATAAAGAAAGATACAATATGCTGTCCAGGCAAGATGTGATCTACAAATTTGGCTTAAAGTTTTGAGAACCTAAAGCACAAGCAGTGAATTGCTCAGGACACTATCCACAGAGCTGACCTGTGTAAGATGAGAGGGTAGCCACTGCCCAACCCAGCTGCCCAGTGATACTGCCTGCAAAGGTTTTCAAACATTCAGTAATGAACCAGAATTCCTGGGGCAGGCAGAGAGGGAGGGGATGATGGGAAACTGCATTTTTAAAAACCTCCCTGAGGGGATTGTAATGATGTCAGCCCTCATCCCAGGAAGCATAGCTGTAGGGATTTAGAAATGGGGGGAAAAACTCCAAAACTCAGACTGTAGGAATTACAGAGGATGTGAAAATCAAGCTGGGCCTCTAAGTTTAGACAGAGTTTTGATAGGTGGAGATGAGTCTAGCACACATTCCAAACAAAGATGAGGGCCTAAGTCAAAACACAGAGGTGGGAGGCAGCCTAATGCCCTGAGGGGATTGCACCACCTCTAGTCACTCTGGAGCAGTGGTCCTCAACCTTCCTAATGCCCCGACCCTTTAACACAGTTCCTCATGTTGTGGTGACCCCTAACCATAAAATTATTTTCATTACTACTTCATAACTGTAATTTTGCTACTGTTATGAATCACCATTGGAAATCTATGTTTTCCGATGGTCTTAGGCAACCCCTATGAAAGGGTCGTTCAACCCCCAAAGGGGTTACGACCCACAGGTTGAGAACCGCTGCTCTGGAGTGAATGTAAGGGGCCCTATGACACTATTTAATTTATTCCTTAATCCATTCCCTTTTAATTAAATCACAAAAAATTAAAGAGCTACATATACAATAAATAAAAGATAAAGCTGAAACAGAGATGAGTGGAAATGTATGTATTAGTCACCTATTGCTGTATAACAAATCACTACAAGTTGAGTGGCTTAAAATAATTCACACTTATTATCCCACAGTTGCCTTAGGTCAGGAATGTGCAGCTCAGCTGGGCCCTCTGCTCGCGTTTCATAAGGCTGAAATCAAGGTGTCAGCAAGCCTTAGGTCTGACACACCTGAGGCTTGGAGTCTTCTTCTGAGCTCATGTGGTTGTTGGTGGGATTAATTTCCTTGTATCTGTGGAATTCCTAGTGAGTTGCTTTTTAAAGGTCAGCAGGAGAATCTCTGAGGTTTCAACTCTCTGACCTCTAAACTCTCTTGAAGGGACTTGCCTGATTAAGACAGAGCCACCCAAGAAAATCTCCTTTTTTAATTAACTCAAAGTCAACTGATTAGGGACCTTAATTACATTTTCAAAATTCCCCTTTTGTTTTATCATGTAACCTAATCACAAGAGTGACATCCATCCTATTCTCAGGCCTTGCCCACATTCAAGAGGGAGGGGATCATACACCAGGTGCATATACAACAGGGGGCTGGGTTCTTGGAGTCCAACACAGAATTCTATCTACCACAGAGTACAAAGATGAGAGAGTTAAAATCGTAAATAAGCAGTTCCAGTCAAGATAGCAGCGTACGTAAACGGTGTGCGTGCCTCCTCCCATGACCACTTCAAAGTTAACACTGGAGAACCATCTGAAGTCTAGCTGAACAGAAATCCTATCACTAAGTATATAATGAAGCCAAGTCAAGACTTGTAGGAGAGGTGGACAGATTAAACCTGCTAGCCCTTCACCCACATGTGGTATTAGAGAATCAGGAGGGATGTCGCAGCTGCAGAGTTCTCCCCTGCGGAGCGAGGGGTCCCAGCCCCACACTGGCTCCCCAGTCTCAAGCACCAGTGCTGGGAAGAGGAGACCCGACAACATTTGGTTGTGAAAATCAGCAAAGATTCCTTCCATCTGTCCAGCTGCTGGAAACCCAAGCGTTCTCTTAAAGGGCCCATGTACAGATTCACTTGCTCAGGGCACTCACCTTGGACTTGGCAGAGGAAAGGTGGCTCTGGAAGCTCCAGAGATAATCAAGGAGAAAGTGAGTTGTGTGGCTTCAAGGTAAGGGCTGGAGAGACAGCTGCCGTTGTGCCTGTGTTGAGCCCTCCTCCCTCACAGTCAAATCTGAATCTGCACTAGCCTGGTGAACTCCACTCGCTCCACCCTGATGACTCCTTTAGACCCAGCCCCACCCAACCACCCAACTCTTGCACCGCCAGAGGCTATTTTGGAGAGGGAAGGCCAGTCTTGGCCTCTGCTGCAGCCTTTCTTAAAAAAACTCTCAAAAATCTACAGGCCCCAGGCAGACGGCTGCTGGTCTCAATGTGTCCTATGCCTTTCACTGAATGACCCAGGTTCAGCACTGAATGTGCATTAACCACTTGCCCCACCTTAGTGACTCCCTGAGACCATGCCTCACTCAACTGCATACTACCCAAGTGTCTTGTAGCAGTGGAGCATTATAAGCAGCCGGCAAGCAGAGGCAGGCCTCCAGGTGCCCTGTACATTGTGTTGAGTTGCCCCAGGCCCAGTATTGTAGGCAGCAGGCCTTGGTTCACAGCAAGTCTCTCCCATGCACCTCCAGTTCCAGCACAGGTAGATAACAACTGTGGTTTGCTTTGTAGCTCCTACTAAGTATCTCCAGGCCAGTCACAGGCAGCTGCTGAACTTTGACTGTACTGGATACCCTCCAAAGACACACCAGAATCAATAAGCCTGGTGGCCAGCTTCAGACCACAGAGAATACCACCTGATTAGCTTTACAAGCAGTATACACAAAGGGTGGTCTCAGAAGGCACCAGAGACCACTGGGCAAACCCTGATCTAGGAGGTCAGCCCCTGCACAGCACCTTATACACTGTGGTCAGGGCCAATCCTCACAGCCACTCAACATGAGGTTGAATCCCACCCACTAACATGCCAATAGCAATCAAGACTTAACTACAACAGGAGTACACACACAACCTACACAACAGACACTCCCGTAGCACCTGGCTCAGATGATAAGGGAGATTACACCACTGGGTGCCACAAAACACCTACTCTATAAGTCCACCCTGCAAAGACTAGGAGACAAAGGCGATATACTAATACATAGAAACAAACAGAGATGAAGCCAAAATGAGGAGACAAAGAAACATGTCCCAAATAACAGAACAGGACAAAACTCTAGAAAAAGAACTAAATGAAATGGAGATAAGCAATCTACCAGATACAGAGTTCAACACACTGGTTGTGAATGCTCAAGAAACTTAGTGAGAACTCCAACAAAGAGAGAGTAAGCATAAAATGGAACATACAAACCATAAAAAAGAACAGTCAAAAATGAATAAAATAACTGAAATGAAGACTACACTAGAAGGAATCAATAGCAGCTTAGATGAAGCACGGGACTAAATCAGTGATTTGGAAGACAAGTTGCAGGAAAAGAAAATTGGAACAGAAAAAAAAAATGGGGATAGTTTAAGGGACCTCTGAAACAACATGAAGTGTACCAACATTCACATATTAGGAATACCAGATGAAAAAGAGAGAAAGCAAGGTATTGAGAACCTATTTAAAGATATAATGACTGAAAACTTTCCTAACTGGCAAAGAAAATAGACATACAAGTGCAGAAACTCAGAGACTCCCAAACAAAATGAACCCAAAGAGGCCCAGATCAAGACATCTAACTAAAATGGCAAAGGCTAACAACAAAGAGAGAATCTTAAAAGCAGCAAGAGAAAGGTAGTTAGTTACCTGTAAGGGAGCTCCCACAAGACTGTTATCTGATTTCTCAACAGAAACTCAGTAGACCAGAAGGGATTGAAATGAAATATTCAGTGATGAAAAACAAGGACCTACAACATAGACTACTCTACCCAGCAGGACTATCCTTTAAAATTGAAGGAGAAATAAAGAGCTTCCCAAACAAGAAAAAGCTAAAAGAGTTCATCACTACCAAACCAGTATTACAAAAAAATGTTAAAGGGATTTCTTTAAGAATAGTCACTTCACAGGTAAATGAATTAAATGCTCTAATGAAAAGACACAAGGTAGCTGAATGAATAAGGAAACAAGAGAAGTGAAAACAAATACCACATAAATACAAAAAATGTAAAGAAAATACTACAAACAATTAAATGCCAAAAAAATTAAACAAGCTGGAAGAAATTAATAAATTCCTAGAAACATACAATCTTCCAAAACTGAATAAAAAAGAAACAGAAAATCCAAACAGATTACTACCAACAAAGTTGATTCAGTAATTAAACAACTCCCAACAACAGTCCTGAATGTATCCACAGGTGAATTTTACCAAACATTCAACATTCAAAGACAAATTAACATATCTTTCTCAAACTATCCCAAAAAATTAAAGAGGAGGGAAGGCTCCCATTACCCTGACTCCTAAACCAGGCAAAAACAAGAAATTACAAATATATATATATATCCCAATATCCCTGATGAACATGGAGGTAAACATCCTCAACACAATATCAGCAAGCCAAATTCAGCAATACATTAAAAAGATCATAGCCCTGGCCAGTTTGGCTCAGCAGTTAGAGCGTTGGCCTGTGGACCAGAGAATCCCGGGTTCGGTTCCTGCCGGGGCATGTACCAAAATAAATAAATAAATAAATAAATAAATAGATAGATAGATAAATAGATTCAATAAATAAATAATATAGCAGGATCAAGTTGGATTTATTCCTGGGATGCAAGGTTGGTATAACATTTGCAATCAATTAACGTGATACACCACACAAACTAAATGAAGGATAAAAATCATATGAGCACATCAATAGGTACTGGAAAAAGCATTTGATAAAATGCAACACACATTTATGATAAAACCTCTCAGCAACGTGGGAATAGATGGATCATACCTCAACATAATAAAGGCCATATATGACAAACCCACAGCTAACATCATACTCAACAGGGAAAAGCTCAAAGCTTTTTAAGATCAGGAACAAGACAAGAATATCGATTTTTACCACTTTTATTCAAAATAGTATTGGAAGTCCTAGCCACAGCAATCAGACAAGAAGAAATAAAAGCCATTCAAATTGGAAAGAAAGAAGTAAAACTATTGTTATTTGCAGATGACATACTGTATATAGACTAAAGATTCCACCAAAGAACTATGAGAACTAATCAATAAATTCAGTAGTGTAGCAGGATACAAAGTTAATATTCAGAAATCAGTTATATGTTTATACATCAATACAGAACTATCAGAAAGAATTTAATAAAACAATCCCATTTACAACTGAAGCAATAATAAAATAAAATACCTAGAAATAAATTTAACCATGGAGGTAAAAGACCTGTACTCAGAATAATATAAGACTGAAAAAAAGAAATCAAAGATACAAATAAACTGAAGCATACAGCATACTCATGGATAGGAATCATTAAAATGTCCATACTACCCAAAGCAATCTATAGATAAAGTGCAATCCCTATCAAAATACCAATGGCATTTTTCCCAGAACTAAAAAAATATAATCCTAAATTAAAGTGGAACCACAAAAGACCCCCAACTAATCAAAGCAATTTTAAGAAAAAAGAACAAAGTTGGAAGTATCATGTTACCTGATATCAAACTATACTACAAGGCTAGAGTAATCAAAACAGCATAGTACTGGCATAAAAACAGATATAGAGAGATCAATGAAATAGAATAGAGAGCCCAGAAATAAACCCATACCTATATGGTCAATTAATCTATGACACAGGAGGCAAGAATATACAATGAGGTAAAGACAGTCTATTCAATAAATGATGGTGAGAAAACTGAACAGATACATGCAAAAATAAAATGAAATTAGACCACCTTCTTACACCATTTACACCATTTTAAAATGGATTAAATAATAAGACTCAAAACCATAAAACTTCTAGAAGAAAATATATGCAGTAAACTCTCCAACATTGCTCTTAGCAATATTTTTTTTCTGTTATATCTCCTCAGGCAAGGGAAACAGAAAAAATGAACAAATGGGACTACATCAAACTAAAACGTTTTTGCACAGCAAAGGAAACCATCAAAGAAATCAAAAGACAACCTACTACCTGGAAGAAGATATTCACCAATGATACATCTGATTAGGGGTTACTATTCAAAATTTATAAAGAACTTATCCACCTTAACACCAAAAAAATGAATAAACAATCCAATTTAAAAATGGGCAAAGGACCTGAATAGACACTTCTCCAAAGAGGACCTACAGATGGCCAATAAGCACATGAAAATATGCTCAATGTCACTAATCATCAGAGAAATGCAAATAAAAACCACAATGAGATACCAACTCACAACTGAAAGAATGGCTATCATCAACAAATCAACAAACAACAAGTATGGGTGAGAATGTGAAAAAAAAGAAAACTCTTTTGCACTGTTGGTAGTGCAAATTGGTACCACCACTGTGGAAAACAGTATGGACTTTCCTCAAAAAAATGAAAATGAAACTGCCTTATGACCTGGCAATTCCACTTCTGGATACTTATCCAAAGAAATCCAAAATGCTTATTTGAAAAGATATATGCATCTCTATGTTTGTTGCAGTGTTATTTACAATAACCCAGATATGGAAGCAACCTAAGTACCCATCAATAGAGAACTGGATAAAGAAGAAATGGTACATATATACAATGAAATATTACTGTGTCATAAAAAAGAACTACTTGCGACAATATGGATGGAGCTACAGGTTATCATATGCTAGATGGAACTAAGTCAGACTGAGCAAGACAAATGTCATAGGATTTCACCTATATGGAATCTAAAGAACAAAATAAATGAACAAACAAAGCAGAAACAGACTCAGATACAGAGAACAAATTGATGGTCGCCAGATGGGAGTGGTGGTGGGGGATGGGTAAAAAAGGTAAAGGGATTAAGAAATACAAATGGGTAGTAACAAAATTGTCATGGGAATGTAAAGTAAGAAAGTAAGCATAAGAAATATAGTCAATAATATTGCAATAACTATGTATGTTTGGTGCTGGGTCTGTACTAGACTTATTGGGGGAAACACTTTGTAAATTATATAAATGTCTAACTGCTCTTCTGTATACCTGAAACTAACATAAAATAATATTGAATGTTAACTGTAATTGAAAAAAGTTTTAATTGTCAATAAGTATGATATATGAGCCAACAGAACACTGTAACTAAGAATGTAAATTTGGCTCTGAGCTTGCTAGCAGTTGAAATATAAAGGAAACATGATCAGAGTTCTTAGTACTCTCTGACGGGTTCCTAGTACTAACTTATGCAAGATATTTCTCATGTCTTTACAAAGGAATTATAAAATAATACAGCATCAATACAAAGTAGAAGAAATAAGATAGAGTTAGGGGAAATTTGATCCCAAATAACTTGGTCCAGTAGAGGATGTGTTTTCTGCCACTGTCACCTCTACGCCATGAGAAATCAGCAATGATAGAAACTGTTCAATAGCGTGCTTGATCAATATCAGGTACCATGGGCTGGTACCTGGGACTCCCATAACATATATTAACCATAAAGAGGCATCATGAGTTATTCCAGGGGAAGCGAGAATACCGAATGAAACATAAACTTAAGTTAGAAATCAAAGGGATGAAATGTGTGGAAGAGACAGGAGCAGAACTTCAAGTACTACACAGCCTCCAATGAGTCTTATAGAAATGCTGTCTTACTGTTGAGTGTCATCTGGCCATATCCCTGTGGAACAGCTTTCCCCCGGGCATCCTCCAGGCCTCACTTGATCTCAGAGAGCTGATCAAATGCCTCTGCTTTGCTTTATGGTTCTCATAATTGGTTCTAAGCATTTAGTAGAGTGAACTCTGTCAACCTGTGTTCCACCTGCACTCTAAAATAAACCTGTGGGTGCACGCAAACTAACCGTTGTTTGTTTCATCTGCTAATATATTATCTCTTTTTGTGACCACACTCAATTCTACCACTTCCTGCTCAGGCTCAGTAGCTGTCTCCCTTCCTAGACTAGCCTCTGTCCTCACTCACAGAGTCAGCATTGTCTGTGTAATCACTCCTGTTTACTCATGGATTGTCTCACACAGTCTGACCATCTGGTCCACAGCAATGACCTCTTTCAACCTCTTTCATTTTCAGTTTCTATAGAGACTGTTAATTTAGATTTACAAAGCCTATAAATGGAAGAGCCTTGAAATCCTCCAGCTCACCTTTCTTCTCAATGAAGACCATCCCATCATTGTCTGACCCCTTCCGGGGGCAAGGAACTATTTCATAGGGTCCCAGCTTCTTTCTGTGAATTCCCAAATGATCAAAAGTTTTGCCTTATATTAGGCCACAATGCTTCTCTAACTTTCAAGCTTAAGTAGTAGTGGAAGTTAAGCAGTGTTCTCTTGACTAAATTAAAACACCACCTTACCTTCATATATTAATGGGAATATAAATGGTACAATCACTTTGGAAAACTGTTTGGCAGCATCTCCTAGATACCCTGTGATGCAGTACACACCTACACACATACACTCACACTCAACAGAGATGAGTACGTTTGTTCACCCAGACACCTGCACTAGAATATTTGTAGCAGCACTGTTTGCAATGGTCCCAAACTGGAAATAGCCAAATGCCTATCAACACTAGAAAGAATATATTATGATACAGTCACACTACACAATGATCATGAAAACTCTACAACTAAACACAGTGATGTGGATGAATGACATAATTACAATGGGAATGACAAAAACTTGTACATATCATGTGACTCCATTTATATAAAGTACAAAACCAGACAAAATTATTCTGTGATACTAGAAGTCACCATGCTGACTACCGAAGGGGTCTGACTGAAAGGGAGTTGAGGAGGGTTCTGAGGTGTTGGTGGTATTTCTTAGTCTGAAAGCTGGTAACATGGGCAAAATCAGTTCGTTAAAATGTATCAAGCTCTATGCTTAGGTGCACTTCCTGTATGTATATTACACTTCAAAAAAGTTTTAAAATCCTCTTCCTCCTTCAAATAACCTGAATAAATAAAATTTCTTTAGCCATTTCTCATAGATGTGGGTTCTAGAATGTTCAAAATCTACCTTTAAACCATTTACTCTGGCAGACCTCTGGTCATTCATTTGGAAATTAATCATATTGAGTGTTTCGTAGAATTTTTAAATGTCCACATGGGTCCTTTCCTCCATTATGTTGGGAGCCCAGAAGACAAGTGTTTTTCCTTTTGATTCTTTAGAAGCACATACATTCAGTGTCCATTGTACATTCCCTCCTCTTTCTTAGCAAGTGCAGGTATACATCGAATTTACCTGAGGCCTATTTGATAAGTCAACCCAAGTATTTTCTTCCTTCTTTATTTTTATTATTATTCTTTTTAATTGATTTATTTAAAGAGAGAGGAAGACAGAGAGAGAGGAACATCGATGTGAGCGAGAAGCCTCCACTGCCTGCCTCCTACACGCCCCCTACTGGGGATCGAGCCCGCAACCCGGACAAACCCGGGCATGTGCCCTGACTGGGAACCAAAATGGGACCTCTCAGTCCCTGGGATGACACTCAATCCACTGAGCCACACCAGCCAGGCCCTTATTTTTAATTAAATGTTTAATGCTCTTTATCTGGTGAAGCCACATTTTATTTTCCCCTTATAACCTCGCGTTGATCTAAAGACTGACCTGTGTCCTGATTTATGGACCCTTTCCAATACTTCCTCATGGAGAGGTGGACACTACTGTGAAGCAGACCCTCCAAGACATCTGACTCAGCACTCCTTCTCTGCTCCTCTTGTCTTCATCCACAAATTGACCAGATGTCTGCACTCCTTTCTTATAATTTTCTCAAGGAGGAAACACATTAATGTGGACAATGAGAAAAAGCATTCTTCTTCATGCAGGGTTTGTGGCCTCATCCTTACTGATGGGCTAAACAGAAGGTGAGAGCCATGGGGAAGAGAACACAAACCACATCTCTGACGAAAAGAAAGAATTCTTCATTTGAAATAATGGAATGAAGATAATGCTGTCGATGTTGATAAGGCTTCTGGCTGGTAACTTATCTTTCCAGAGCACATATTGCCAGAAAAATCTGCAGACGTTTACATCATGAATGTTGTTTTTCTCTCTGCTTACACACTCATTTGCACACTTGGTATATGGCACGCTTGGTTGCTGCACAAAGTTTGCTAAATTTTCCTTTCCCACTTTGCACAGTTTTCTTCTCTCCAGAGAATATGCATGGACATCAATCACTTCAATGAACAAACAGTAAAGACAGAAGCCAGCTTCTTGGCCACATTCATATCCCTGTCATCCAGAGACCTTTATAACCAATGGTTCGGTCTACACAAGCACAGCCCACTCCACCCCAGGTTTATGTATGTGTATGTATGTGTATATATGAGCGCGCGCACACGCACACACATATATATGACTATCCATATATATGTGTGTGTGTAGCCATATATACATATATCGGGATACATATATACACATGTATATATATGCAGAGAGAGAGAGAGAGAGAGATGAAGGAAAGAGAAATTATAAATCTGTGAAGATTCTTACCAAGTATATTGAGGAATTATCTCTAGAAAATTGAAGACACATGTCAGTTCCTTATAAAGATCATACAAAATAGAGAAGGAAAATCTAAGAAAGCTACTCATGCAGAAACTATTTAATCAAAGAGTAAAGATAATTATAACATCTGTTAATCTTCTGTGGACGTTATAATTAAATGCTTTGGAGAAATACCCTTTCCAGGGTGATTCTTTAACATCTGTTGTGAGGACAGAGCATTGTGCAGTGACAAATCATTCCGGCACTTTGGAAAAACGGGAATTCTGGAGATCACAGACGGAGCACAAGTCCCCACGCACGCAGCCCGAACCTGCACCCACTGCCCCAGCGAAGGGGGTTTGTTCCTCACTGCTTTTTGTTGTGAATCCAACTGCAGGCACTGTGCTAAGAAGTAACAGGATTGCAGGGCACCAAATGGCCTCGGGACTATCTGATTTCCTCCTTCACTTGCAGATGGGGCCACTTGATCCCATGTCCTACAGCTGGCTAGTGGCAGGATTTTACAGGCAGGGCCTTTCAAGTCTCTGTCCAGATCACACCCACTCTAATGCCGCTTGTTCCTTAGGCTTCTCTCTCACTTTGTCTTACAATCTGGATGTATTTGTTTAACAGGATCAACATTATAAGTTTATGGAAAGGTGGAAAAACTGAAATGATTCCTTTCTTCTTTATCTCCCCCCAACCCCAATCCACTGAGAAACACTGACCATCATCACACTCCTCTACGCTCCTTTCTGGGGAGGAAGGGGAGGAGGACAGGTAAATGAAGGTAAAGAAGAACATAAGAGATGAGAAAACAGAGGGAGAGATGGAGACAGAAGATTGAGAAATATAAGGGAGGAGAAAAAGGTGGGGTAAGAGAGAGATGTAGAAGAGTAAGGGAGCAGGAGAAGCTAGGTAAGATGGTCCAAGGATGCAGAAAAAGTGTATGAAGACCCCCACCAAAAGGACCTGGGTGCTTCTTATGCCCAACCTACTCCATAACCTGGTTCCACTGTCCTTCAAATAAGCAGCTGTATACATACTGAAGACCACAGGTTTGGGCAGTTTTACCGAACAAAATTCAGAGATGATAAAGCCAGGGGCATCACGTAAACAGATGTGATGTGTTGAGCAATAAAAATATGCACATATGGTGAGAACATAATAAATGCATTCACAGCCCGGGAGGGGGTTAGAGATGGACAGTCCCCTTGATAATTCTTCTGGGCCGCAAATACTGGTATGTGCCAAAATACTGAGTAAATGGGGCCCTCAACATGTGGTATGGGGATCAAATAAACCCCTATGACCAGACACACAGTGCTGTCATCAGCCCTCCCACGCCCTTCAGCAATCACCTACTCACAAGGACCCATATGCCTTCAAGGACAAGAAACCAATCTTGATTGCAGTGGTCACCACGGAACGGGGGCACCCTAGGTACTTTACCTCGTTTAACCCTCATGAAGATCCTATAAAGAGGTAACATAATCTACATATCTGGTTCAAAGTCTTACTGTGCAATCTGGAACCAATGAACCTCTTGGCCAGTACCTTGGTTTTCTCATCCATAAAATGGGATTAATAGTAATGTCCATCTCAGAGGACTAGGTTGAGGATTCAGTGAAACAATAAATATATAGAACGCACAACAGGGCCAGACACATTGTAAGCACTTCATAAATAGTAGCTGAAATTGTTGATATTACTACACTTTATGGACAAGAAAGAAAACCAAGCTCGATGAAGTTAAATAGCCCACCCTAAACCAACGAAGATCAGAACAGAGATTGAAACCCAGGTACAAGCAAGGGTAAATGCCATGTGGGCATATGCTGTAGCTATTTGTTTTACTGTTACTCTACTGTTTTAACTGACTCCAAAGATTCTGACCCTTCTAGTGTACGATGCAGCCTCGCAGGAAAAGAGAATCCAGAAAATCTCTAACCCGACCCAGGAAACATAACAGGGCACATTACTCAGCTCAGAACAGTTTCTGCTTCATCAACAAAAGAAGAAACATCTTTCTCCATTCTCCTCTTCATTTATTCTCATGCCTATAGAGCCCTCACTTGACAAATGCTATGAATACTGATGGCTGGAACCAAACAGGCACTCACTCACTCCTTGGAAGTTCGGTAAAAAGCAATGCCACACCTTCATGCCTTAGGTCTGCAGGCATTTCGAATGTCATAATATTTGAATGTCATCAGTGGAGTTATAAAAAGGAATGTTTACATAAGTGTAAAAATGGAGAGGAGAAAGTACAAAATTCAAGTCAGAAAATGTGCTTATATCCATCCATTTGCCAAATATTGTTGGGCGCCTACCATTTGCCAGCCACTGTTCTAGGGGCTAAGGCTACAGTATTAAACAAGACGCTAGCTGTGCCACCTTCATAGAACTTATAGCCTAGATGGGGAGATGTTCTTGATCAAACGGATGACCATATATTTAATTACGCTAGTGATAAGGTCTATAAAACGAACACCTGAAGCTACCACAGTACATAACAAGTAGGGAAAGCTCTTCTGAGAAGCATCATTTAGGCTGGGGATGCAGGGACAGGGAGGGGCGCCTTCCTAAGGAGGAGAGGTTTGGGTGAGTAGAAGCTGAAAACAGGCCAGGGAGTAGTAAGAGAACAGCTCTGCACTAAGCCACTAGATGAATTTGGAAAAGTCAGCTCAGCTCCCCACAATTCTGTTTCCTTCACTGGACAATGAACGTGATGGTCTGAATCAGTGGCATCCCAGAGTGAGAAGATTCTGGCCCAGATGCAGGGAATAGAAAACCTATTTTTGTTGAGAGTGGGGCTCACTCAAAAGTAGGAAGCAAGTATAAACTGTTCCTAGGATAGGAGATGCATCATCTCTTTCCTCCGTGTATTCAACAGCAGCCAATACTAGTTTACCAAAAGGCTGAGACAGTGTTCCAACTCCAAAAGAAATGTCATGTATAGATGTTATGACTTGGCATTCAAAGTCCTGGTTTGGTTGATGAGCTACTAATGATCTATCTGAATTATCCAATTCCCCCCTAAGAAAACAGTGAAAATGAAAAGCTAAGACTTAATTTCTCCATCTAGAAATAAATACAATGCACTTTTAAAAATGACTGGGCCCTGGCCGGTTTGGCTCAGTGGTTAGAGCATCAACCCGCGGACCAGAGAGTCCTGGGTTTGGTTCCCGCTAAGGGCACGTACCTACCTCGGTTGCAGTTTGTCTCCAGCCCTGGTTAGGGTTGTGTGGGTGGCAACCACTCGATGTGTCTCTCTCACATCGATGTTTCTCTCTCTCTCTTCCTCCCTCGCTCCCTCCCACTCTATCTGAAGATAAATGCAAAAAATGTCCTCGGGTGAGGATAAAAAAAAAAAAATGACTTTGGTATTTTTACTGCTATTAATCATGTATTTTACAGACAATGGCTTCTTAACTATTGCTGTTGGTCTGTATGTGCATTTAGTCAGTTTAATGAGGCCCTCTACTGGCAATGTCTAAAAACACAGTCTCTTTCAAATTAAACTATTTTAACTACTCCTAGCAATAAAGTATCTCACATTCCTGATTATATACATCTGCCCTGAGAAAATGAGAAGAAAATTAGAAAAGGGAAAAATAGATGTCATTTTGAGTGGGATATTCATTTACCTATTCATAAAATAACATCTCATGAAGTACCATTTGCTTTCCTCTGATGAAGTTATTCTAGATGTCTTGATGTCAAAGGTATTCAGAAACAAATGGTATTTCTTACATTAAAATATATTGAATATTCATGGAACCATAAAACCCAACTATGAGTGTTATTTACCAACTATAATAAACCATATCTTTCTGTCTCTTTACCCACATAGAAGTAATTGATTAGAGTTAGAATGAAAGAAAGATTGAAGGCAGGCCTTTTAAACAGCTTCTGATATGGCACCACTAATAACTAACATGACAACTGACAAAAAAATAGTACATGGTGACCTGAGAATTTAGTTATTAGTATAAGAAGAATGTTTTAAAAATAAGTTGTAATTGACGCATTTGTCAAGGGCTGTTGAAAGAACTGGGAACATTTAACTATGGATTCCTAGAAAACTAAGTAAATTTTTTAAATGAGGCAATTAATAACTTCAGGAAAAAATATTTTAACAGGATAAAATCTAATCAACAATAAATGATTTGACTCAACAGTAAACATTTGCAATCATGATAAAAATAAACACTAAATATACATTTAATCAACAATGCTGATATAATTCACTGGAGAACAGGGAAGGTGTGGGAGGTTTAAGAAATATAACCTACCATAATAGGAAATAAACAAATAAATTGACATAAATAGATATAAAACATTATTTAGAAAGATCACAGAAAAAGCAGCTGAAAGAGTAGAAAAAGCCTCTGAGAGGTGGGACTGGGGACAGGGAGAGGAAGAGCAGCTCAGGGGACTGAAAGATACATGTGCAGTGTTTAAATATGCATATACATAAAATGCAGTACTATGATTCAATAGCATACTAAATGATATATGCATGTATGTATTCATATGTGATTTACATAAACATTGTAGTACTCTTTGGTCTTCTAAATTATGAGCATGTATTATTTAATTTTTAAAAAGTTTCTAAAGACAGGTTATCACTGACAGCAGAAACCACTTGGAACATGCCTTTTGGGCTGACCTAGATCAGTGCCGTTTCCAGATTCAATTTGCCAAAAGAAGCAAGTTCCCTTAATGGAGCAGCTTGTCAGACACGCATCTTGACAGTAACACTTGTTCCCACATTTCAGAGCTAACAGTTCTTCTTTCAACACCATAATATTTATCTGCCATATTGTTATTTGAGCTAATATTCCAAAATGGCTTTGGGATTTTCTTTTTGAACGCAGTCTATTGGGTTTCCATAGTGCATCCAAATTCTACTCGAAGGCATCACTAATCCAGAAAGTGTATTTCTAAGAGGACTGATCTTTTCTCTTGCCCTGCAAATACCAAGATTAATTTATGTAACTACTGGGAAGTACCGTGTGTAATCGAGACTTCCAAACCCACATGACACACTTCATTAGACAAGCATGTATTGGAGCATAGTAAATGTTGTGGATAATGTTCTATGTATCCGAGAGATTTATTATTTCATCTATAAAGAAAGCACAATTGGGAATCCAAAATTCCAAAGGCATTAAACTTTGTAGAATTAGAAAAGTAGAGAAAAATAAGGTTGTAGGGTATCTTGTGTTTAACTGGTTCTAGAACTTGCCAGTTTTCAGCCTCAACCATTCTGGCTATTTAAATCCACTATCACAAAATACTATCACTTTTCTTGATAAACATTCCTAGGGACCAATCAAATGGCCAACCAGTGTTTCCCTTTTTTTTTTTTTTTTTAACCTAAATTCCCTGGATTACACTCCTGACCAAGCTGAACTCAGCCTACCAACACCTATACCAAGAATGCAAATAATCCTGAAGGTCAGCTATAAACTCGGGCTTCCCTGCAAGGGGATTCATATCTGAGATTAAAAGAAAAACAAAACGGCCAAAGGACTGGGCAGGCATGGGCTTTAGACAATTCTGAAAGACTAGAAAATGTGAATCACCAGTTCAACTTGTTAGCACCTATAAATGTTTATCTGATTTGCTGGTGTGTCGGTGCAATCTGATCAGGGGAAGACAAGAAAAATCAAAGTTCCATCATGGCAACGCTCATGAGAAAGTCGCCTTCTACATCCAGACAGCAGCAGTGCAACGAAAGGTCAAGAGTATGGCTCGGAGTTCAAATCCCGCCTCTCCCTCTTACCACCCATGTGACCTTTGACATGACTTCACCTTTCTGAACCTCAGCATGTTTGCCTGGAAGAATGAGTACAATGAGAAGCACCTGCAGAGAACTAAGAAGTGTGCTTAATACCAGTGATCATTCAATAGTGACTATGGGGAAGAAAACAGTTTAGATTTTTCTCTTACACTATCAAGCATGCATTCATACATTTTTTTCATCGTTCATTGGGACTCACTCTGTGCCAGGTGCTGAGCTATGCATGTGATTACAGATTTGGCAAGGGCCTGGAGGATAAACGGGGTGGACACGAGGGGCCGCAGGCAGGAATGTAAAGGTATAGAGGTGCTGGAAAACATACATGCCCAGTATGTTCGGGTCACAGAAAGCACCTCTAGTAGCTGAGCACAATTGGGAATCCAAAATTCCAAAGGCATTAAACTTCGTAGAATTAGAAAAGTAGAGAAAAATTCCTGTCCAAATCATCTGAGGAATTTTTTTTAACTATTCCTGGGTCTGAATCTCACCTTGTAGACGGTGATTCATTAAGTCTGGGTTGGGACATGGGCATCTGCAAGGTAAATAGTAATGACAATAGCTAATACTCATTAGATTAATATATGCCTGGTATTGTGCTGTTTTAGCTATAATAATTTATTTAATCCTCCCCCAGACCCCATAAGGTAGGCACTCTTATTATCCATATTTAAACTTGAAACAGGTAAGTTAAGTGAATTAACCAAGACCATAGAGCCAGCAGCAAGTGGTGGAGACAGGACTCGAGCTGATGTGGTCTGGTTCCAGCCCAGTCCTCAGTCACTGTGCCATGCTGCCCTCAGCGAAGATTCAGTGGAGCTGTCAGGCCAGGACCCTCCAGAACAGATGTCTAAGCACATTCAGGGGAGTGGAGAGAGAGGAGCCAGAGGAGCTGGCAGGCATCAGAGCCTTGTTTGCATGCTGAGGGGTCTGGCACTGAGGGCCTTCAACCGCAGCGAAGGAGAATTTAAAGCCACTCAGCACACTTACGTGATACTTTTGTCAGCCAAGCGCAGAGGCCTGGGTGTTTGATGCAAGCAAAGGGATATTTAAGATTAACAATGGACTCGTTTATTTATTTAGTATTACACACTGAACAACTATTCTGTACCAGGTGCCGTGAATATAGGAAGTGATTAAAACATAGCCCTTGTTTTCAATGGAAAGAGATCTTTAACTATGTGGCAAAGAACTCCAAAGCCCACAGCAAAAGTCAGCACAAGATGCCACGAGGGTCCAAAGAAAGAAATCATCACTTCGACCTGGAGAACCCACAGCGGCATCCCCCACGCACGGGCAAGGCAGATGCCGGAGAAAAGGAACGCGGGGTGCGAGTGGGACCTAGCTGAATGTTAGAATCTGAGGTCTAGGCTGCAGTGAGAGGGTGAAGAGGGAGGAGAATCGATGAGAAAGGGAAAAGAAGGTTCTACCTACAAGGGGGGCCCCAAAGAGGAGTCAGAAAAACAGGGTGAGGTGATAAAGAGAGGTCAGAGACATGAAAGTAAAGGAGAAGCATACAATGGGAACCACCTTAGGTCTCTCAGCCTGTACCAGGCGCAAAATGCCATCTGTACTTTTCACCTGCTGAAACCACCTTGCTTGCCTTTCAGCCACCAACTATAAAGCAATCAGAGTCCTCTTTGGTTCTCTAGTGAAACAGTAAGGAACAGAGACATGAAAAAGCACACTGGGCCCAGCCAGTGTGGCTCACTGGTTGAGCGTCGACCCATGCACCAAGAGGTCTCCAGTTCGATTCCGGTGAGGACACATGCCCAGGTTGTTGGGCTGATCCCCAGTAGGGGGCATGCAGAAGGTGGCCAATCAATGTTCTCTCTCATCGATGTTTCTATCTCTTTAAAACCAATAAAGAGAAACAAAAATTAAAAAAAAAACACATATTCGGAGCCAAAGACAAAACAGGAATGTTCTCTCTTTGCCAGACCACCGTCATCCACACACCTTCACACAAGCCCTGCTCTTACAGGAAGGCCTATTAACCGCGTGCAGCTCCTATTTCTTTTATAATCCATAAGAAATGAAACGTGGAATGCATGCCGGCATGAGCAGAGGGATTTAGTTTCCAGCTATAGCTCTGCCACCGTCTTGCCGGGTGACTGTGGACAAATTATTTCCCCTTCTTGTGCCTGAGGTTTTCTTCTGTAAAAAGATTAAGTTTTGAGTCATATTTTGAAAACTGCTTTAGCAGCAAATCCCTTATTTTAAATGAAAATTCACAAAAAGCACTGAGCTTTAATCCATAAACCATATCCAAGCACAGTGTGCTCTGATGGAAAAATTCGGAGCCGACACACACGCAGGAAGTCGCACATGAGTAGTACCCCGCGGAAAACAGCCGAATATTTGGGGACCTCTCTGGCACTGGGTTCGTACAACTCTCTGAGACCAGAGAAAAAGAGAAAGGCAGTGAGGGCCCGCTCTGAGGTCCTGGCTGGTGCGGGGCGCTGAAGGGCGGGGCAGGCCAGGTGTCCAGGGGGAGTCAGGGGGTTCCGGTGCAGGAGGTGACAGGCTAACAGCCACTTCTCACCCATCTGCGCAGCAGGGATCAGCCCGTGTGCTACCGGCTGCCAGGGGCTGAGCTGCGGGCTGAGGCGCAAACCGCGCGTCTCGAAGCACGCAGTCCACAGACAGACTCGGGCTCTGACGCAGAACGGCCAGGTGGCCAGGTGGCCCGGCTGCCTGAGGACAGGGAGCCTCGGGCACACAGGGCGCGCTCTCCTCCTGTCCCCCAAAGAATATCTGAAGAGTTTTAAAGAAGGAAAGTGAAAGAGAAGATGTGGATCTTGAATCCCAACCTCGCTGAGTGTCCAAGTTGGACTTTTTCAGTAGTTCGTTAGGTCAGGTTCCTAACTCAGAAGAAAAGTCAGAACAGTGAACATTTCTCCAGATACTCAAAGGAAAAAAAAAAAAGCCATACAGAAATGGCTTCAATTTCAAAACATTTTTCTATCCTTTCAATTCCCAGAGAATGAATGAGCGTGCGTGTGTGTGTGTGTGTGTGTGTGTTTGGGGAGAGGGTGTAGGCAGCAGGAAACAAGATACTGTAAACAACCATCACACATTAGAAATCTATAAACCACAGAATCAGAGACAAAAAAGTGGGTTTCCCCTCCAGCACACCAGTTAATTAAAAATTAGTCTTTATAGTTTTCTATTAAAATTCTTAGGTCAACCTAATAGTTCTTGGTATGGTTGACTGCTTTTTATTAAAAAAAAAAAAAAATTCCAACCTCCCTGCAGAGGCAAATAATTAGGAACTCAGTACTATCTTGTTCTCATCGCTGTCCCGTGCCTGTTCTCAGACACAAGGAGTCCTCTGCACCTAACAGGCAACTTCAGCACACTGTAATTACTCGGAACAAACGCATACTTGTGGTGGCAGCCCAGAGAGCCTGTAGACATACATAAACATCATTATCTCACTTTAAAAGGAAAGCAAGCTGTATAAATAAGAAAAACTGTTACAAGAGGTAAAAAAAAAAAAAAAAAAAAAAATCCCACCAGTCTTACTTGCAGTTAGCGCTCCAGTCAACACATATCACAGCCCTGGAGACAGACACAGGAACTGCAACAACTCTCTCCAGCTAAAACTTTCCTCCCGAGCTTATCCTCTGTTTATTTTTGAAGCATTAAAAGGCCGCGCTAGGAGGACACACTCAGTTTTCCTGAACATCCAAAGCGGCAGCAAAGTCCTGCAGAGAATTCAGAGCAAGTGTGCGGAGACGAGCTCCCTCCGCTGCGGCTCCGTGGTGGCTCCGAGCTTGTAAATACAAGCTCCGTGGACAAAGTCCCAAATGACATCACTGGCAGCTGCTTATTGTTGAGTCTTTATTAACTGACTGTCAAAAAAAAAAAAAAAAAAAAAGGAGGGGGTGGGGAGCAAGAGTATCTTTTCTACAGCAAAAGTCGGCATCTTGGAGTGGATTCCGGTGATACATGCATTAATAATCCCATTGATTCAAATTTTCGAGAGCGTGGTTTCTCTCAGGTCAGACCCCTTCTCCTGAAAAAACAGAGAATCTCCTCCCGTAATTTACACTGGATAAACTGAAGGCACGGAGGAAAAGTCTGAAACGCAAGCGTGCCCTATCAAGTTGTTTACCCACCTGTTTCCAGTCTGCTTCAGTTTGGTGATTCATTAACATAGGGGTATCAGTTATGTCTTATGCTGCCAAACAACTTTTACTGGGATATGTGTATCTGGCTAACATTTTTTTCTAGATGGAGTGTGTTGGGTTGCAACTCTTTTTAGATATATTCTCAAGTTTATCTTGAGGTAGAAGAAGGAAGGGCTCGTTGAAACCACAGACAAAATTGTGTGTGTGTGCAAGCAGGCAGGTAGTTTCCTGAGAGAAGTGCTGGAAGCTTTCTTCAGATTCTCAAAAGTCAATGACCTACCTGTGCCAACCCCATCACATCCCCCAAAAAACCACTTCTGCCAAGTATGTCTAATAATCTCAAGGACTACTATAAACCCCACCCACTTCCAACTTGCAAGCTAAAAGTGGGCACTTCCCCCCTATTTTCCACTCCCTCATGGAATCTCTCTTTCTCTATCAGCTGATTCTTACTTGCATTTTATAGTTATCTCCCACCTACCTCCAGCCCCCACCTGGCGAAATCCACAAATCCTGCAGTCTGTGCCTGAAGCCGCAACACTGGAGTCCACGGTTCTCCTTCCTTCCTCTGAACTTCTATAATGCCGCTGACTATTTATATTTGCTGCTTTTTATATACTGACTTGTATTTTTAGCTTGTTTTTTAGCCATCTGTGTCCATCTTCCCAACTTATTTTGAAAGGTCTTTGAGTGCAAACATTGTGTTGTAAGTGTTATTTGTTTATACCCAAATCACCTGCCATAGTGAATCTCAAACAGCAATGGAGCAATGGGGGGGGACTGAGGGTAGAGGCCAGAACAAGGTTAGTGGATTCCATGGAATGAGGTATATATTTAGATTAAGCACTCTCCCTGCCCTTGGAAAACAATGACCTCACATCTTAATACACTGGTTGCTGCTCACTGAATATCCCAAAATTACTTTCTCAAAGAGCAGTGATTGATTATTGATTTGGAAGCATACCAAGACCTGCAAATCAGCCACTTCATGGAGGAATCAGTTAAAGACAGTGCATATCTTGGGTCACTAATGGATCTTAAATCAACACAATATTTATGAAAAGCAAATTAGAAGTACCTGAATATTTTATAAGTACAAACCCTTAGACCCAGCAATTCGAGTGACCCCCCAAATATACTCACAAAAGAGCCTGAGGATATAAGCTCAAGAACATTATTTGCAGCATTATTTGTAAACCAATAGAATAGAGACAACCTAAATATTCATCAATATGAGAAAAGGTAAATTATACAAATTGTGGCACATGTATAGTATATAAAACTTAGGAGTTGAAAAAATTGAGGTGACAGCACATAGTGATACAGAAAGAAATACATAGTAGCTTGTTGAATGAATTAAGCAAACTACAGTACAGAATGTAGCATCTGATGGGAGGAATTACACAAATTATTAACAGTGGTTATCCCTGGGGAGTGAGATGGGGAACTTTCAATTCTGTATGCTTTTATATAGTTTGACTTTTTTTTCTTCAATGAGCTTGTTCCACTTTTGTTACTAAAAATAATAAAAGTACACGCTTATACAATTTTCATAATAACCTACAAGGAGAATCCTAACTATTCTTCAACAAATGTCTGACATATAGTAGGTGCTCAATAAAGATCTATTGATTGAATGACTACTTGTGGAGTTTCTACTAAGATACAGCAGAACATGGGAATGGAATGGGATAAAGAAGAGGGAGGACCAGGCCCTGGGTTTTCATTTCTGATTGAATGACCAACCAACCCCCTTCCCATTACATTTGAGGATTGATTTGAAAACCTCTTAGACTCTGTCCACCTTAAGAAATGATTCAAGTCCTCGGAGCATCAAGTGCTGACCTTGCCCTTGAGCAACTGCTGTTTGACAAGTGGAATTTTAAGGTAAGACAAGTAGGAACCGCTTTCGTTCAGTTCTCTGGTTGCTAACAAGCACTGAAGGGGACGTCAGAACACTTGTAAGGGCACAGGTCTGCCCAGCTCCTGGTCATGGCTGGTCTAACATTAAGGAACTCTCCAGGGGGAGGTTAGGGAACTCTGATCCACAAAGAGTCTTCAGAGCTCTATTAAGGAGGGACTGAGGCTTTGAAAGTCAGTGGCCTGGAATGGTGGCACAAAATGGTCAGTCTCGCCCTGGCCGGTTTGGCTCAGTGGTTAGAGAGTCGGCCTGCGGTCCGGAGAGACCCGGGTTCAGTTCCCGCTAGGGGCATGTGCCTTGGTTGCAGTTTGTCCCCGGCCCTGGTTGGTTGTGCGGGTGGCAGCCACTCGATGTGGCCCTTTCACATCGATGTGGTCGATGTTTCTCTCTCTCTTCCTCTCTCTCCCTCCTACTCTGTCTGAACAAAAAATGAAAAAATGTCCTCGGGTGAGGATAAAAAAAAAAAAAAAAAAAAATGGTCAGTCTCCCCTACATACAACCGACAGGTGGAAACTCGCAGGCATAAGCCATGCATAAGATACTACATTTTTCTTTAAGAGAAAAAAAGAGTCCAAGAAAAAGAATGAGATTTTCCACCAAGGTAAAATGGGTTTTTCAAGGTACTATTTTCAGTCCTCCAGAGAAAACATACTGATGTCTCGTCTTCCTCGTGAGAAGATCTCTTACGTCTGTAATAATTTCAAGGAAAGGAAAACACAGCCCATAATTCCTGTATGTTTTTATATTGCTCTGATCTACATAGTATAGGAACCTGAGGCCAGATTCTGTTTTAATGCACATTTGAAGACCCCTGGGTGTCATAAAATCACACTTTCTCAACTGAGAGTTAAATATAAGTATTTAAGTTGACTTGCAACTTCACATAAAATCAAATAGAGGTGGGGGTGGGGGGAGGTGTCTTCCCACCTCTACCAAATGATCATTAATGCTGCAGCCAAAATTGCCTCCACCTGCTGAGATGCCTGGCCCACCTTCTCAGGCAGTGCCCTTTCTTCACTCAGGCAATGTCCTCCTCCTGGGGCGGTTGGTCTGCCCCCACCAATGGAGGACTGCCAGGCAGCGTTATAACATGCATGATACGTCTATTTACCTACTCATTTTTTAAAAACATCTTACGCTGTATTCTTCATGTTAAAGTGTTTTCTGTTTTAAACTGGAAAATCCCTAAAGTCAAAGACCAGATCTTCAAGGTCCTTTTCCTTACAGGTACTTGCGAGATGATTGTGTCTAACCAGGGACCTATCAAGACTATCATCACAGGAACAGTTTTTACCTCTAGTGTCTGATTTCCTCTCCAACCCCCCTCCTTATCCTGATAAAGAAGTACAACTGCTGCCATTTATTAAGCATTTATATGTGTCATTTGCTTTAAGTGTGTCATCTCATTTACCTTTAAAATGACCGAGTGAGTTAGATACTCTTATTGTTAGCATAGGTAGCTAGATATTAATAAAGGGAGGAAGCAAAGGGAATGAGACATTAAGTATAATTGACTGTATACTTAAGTGTAAACGGGCATGAGCCCGTTTGCTTCACCAGCAAGCTACAGCTTCAAACACTCCAGGGGATCAGAGCATCGCCCCACCAAGGATTCACACCCCTCCCTTGGCCCCTCTGGTACAGGATTGTCAGGGGTGGGGTGGGGGGAGAAGGGGAAGGTAAGCACATGCACAGTAGAAGTCCAAATGATGCAGGGGGAGGTGCCTGACCATAGAGGCCTGTCAGTCTAGTCTGGGGGCGGGCTCAGCGCAAGCCTGTGAAAGCTTAGGTAGTTGATTGGTTATTAGGAAAAAGCTCCTAGTCCATCCCAAGCCTGAGATACTATAATCCTCAGGGAACAGAGGAGAGGCTCGCACGCACCCCCCCCCCCCCGCCCCCGGGGAACACATGCAACCAACCATGTGGCCCAGGGGCAGTCCATGAGGGCTCCAAAGAACTAAGCTTTAATATGAAACAGAAACTCTGGCACTGGCCTTTGTTTTGGCCTTATGAAGACAAGATTGGACTTTTTCCATGGTGGGATGGTCACAGATGGGACATTAGGAACCCAGGAGAGGCGGCCTTCTATTTTCACCCAAATAAATCTTGCCACACCACAATCTCCCATGTTCTTCCCATGGAAGAACACGATTTCCACCAGCAACATCGTCATTCCCCTTTTAGTACAGAGGAAATTGAGGCCCAGAGAGCTACGTTCCTCAGGTAACTCGACTGCGATCATACAAATGGTAAGAGGTGGATTTGCCATTTCAATTCTGCCTGAACTTCCAGTGCCCTGGGGAGACTTTGATCCCTCTGAGGATTATAAATATGAATAATGGCAGGTTGGAATTAGAAACATATAGCCATCATTAAAGTACTCCGTTCTGATCCCTATATACGATATACGTCAGGGGACATTGAACAGACCTTCAGACTTCAATCTCAAACTAGTGTGACTTGTGCTACTTTCTGTAATGTAGCCTCCCTGCTTAGCTCTTAGGGGAGATATACAGTTGGCCTCAAAGACAGGTGCAAAGACCATGAGAATCAGCTCCACAGGGCTTCGTCTCAGAGCATCAGCGTGGAGTCAATTCTCCATGCCCTTGGAAATGGACAAGGTTCAGTTGTAGGAAGGAGAAAGTCCTGGAGAGCAGGCATTTAAAAGTGTTAGCACCTGTTTCCCTTCACAGGGCGTGCCTTTGGTGACTTGTATTCCTTTGCGCCAATACCTATTTTTTTTCTCGGAGAGCTAATGGTTCTACTAGGAGCTTATGACACAGCCTGTTGCCAGCCAGTCTGCCCTATAAGATTTAATATAATCAGAAATAGGAAGCAGAAGAGATTTTCAGGGTAACATAGGAATACCTCATCAATCCTCAAACCAATGAGCATGGCTTTAAGAGTGGGGTCTCTAGAGGCACTTGGACTCTGCATGTTTAGAAAGTGGCCCATCATTCTCATGCAGATGCTCCACAGACGTTTTGAGGAAGCACTGCTTATAAAAAGAGCGGTAAGTATATGACCCTCCTGTCTACACTCAGGCATTACTAAAGAGCAGATAGGTTTGTCCAGGTTGCTTTGAAAAGAACACCATGATCAATTAATTAGAAAATTCCTGGTAGCCATTCCCTACAATTGGTCCCATCTGACACAAAGTGCAACTTGTAAAAGGTAAAACGGGTGCCACACCGAGGGTCCCAAACACATAGCTGGATAGACATTTATAGGCATTTATCACTGCAGATGGTACAGTAGTCCCCACACGTAAATCAGACAAAACGAGTAAACCATGGAGCGTGAAGTCCCAACAAAGTTCAGGTTACCCCATAATGACTGCTTTGGTGTGTGTCATCAAATAGCAAATTTCAAGCGTACACGTGCTTTTTTCCTCCACTGGGGAGGGAGGGCTGTTTGCTGGCGTCCTCAACACACATGCAGTCTATCTGTTGCGTTGTTGACACCTTTGGGACACCAGGAACCTTAGGAGAGGGGGCTGATATGGCAGATGTCTGGTGAAAGAAGAGATGTAAATTTGACTGATTATGAAAATTTGCCTGGGACTTGTCTCAGAAATGGGGTGCTGTGCCCCCACACGTATGCTTTCTCGGCCAGCTCAGGCCCCAGGCCCGGCCCGGGGAGGTACAGCGAGGGTTAATGTCCCTAAAGCAGCGGAAGGCTTTGGATGAAAGACCCCATGGAAGTATAAAGTATCACCATGAAGCTGGAGGATTTTATTTCAGCCTCCTCATTGTGTTGTTGACAGTGCATACTGTGAGTTTGACATTTTTAACTACTTTGCTTGCCCCAAATAAAACGGGCTGGGCAAGAGGAGGTGGGAAAAGGGGAGGGGTGGGGGAGCCCTGTTCCTCCCCTGACTGATTATACACAACTCCAACGCCCGGCCTTAGAGGCCAGTTTGCAAGCTGGGCCCAACAATGCTACTTCAAAGATTTATGTAAATTCATTAAACAAGATGCAAGTTACATTTCTTTTAACCTGAGACCGGAGTCCTCCTGAAACCAGAGCCTGAGGGAGGTCACAAGGGACACGCTGTCTGTAAGCTGAGAAAGCCACTCACTCTGTGGCCTGTAATGATTGTCTAAATAAAAAGACCCTGAGTTCGATTTCCACCAGATACTGAGAGGCATTAAAATCAGCGATAGCATGAAGGGGAGGAAGGAGATGGGGACAGCCACTGACTTTCCCAGTGTGAGACCCAGACTGTCCTGTGATTAGCGCCTTCAATAAAGCCTGCCCCAAATGGCCTGCCATCTCCCCAGGGCTCCTAGCACACTGAGCTCTAGTCCTCGCCCCCACTGCCCTGCCAGCCCTGCCCACCGCCCCGGGAGGCAAAGAGAAAAGCTGGTAACACACTGCTAGGGTGCCCTGGTGGGGGACGGGCCTGGGTCCCCAGGGGACAGACTCCCAGCCTCTGGAATGCCTGCCCACATTTGTTCAAATGGCCAGCAGAGCCCTGGGCTGACTGAGGGAGTACTCAGGCAGCCCCAGCGACCCCGCTTTTTATGCTGACAGAGATTCTTAAGTTAAAAAGGCAAAAGTGGGGATTCTTAGGGAAGGCAGGTCAGGGGTCTACTGAAACTGTTTTTATTTTCCTCCTTTGTAAGCGCACGCGAGTACCACACACACACAGTGAGATTTCTTCCTTCTGATTGCCTCATAGGTTAAGCTCCAGAAACACCTGACTTACGTTTGTGGCAAATGTTCCGCAAGGGCCCTATAGAAAAGGCTTCCTGACAGATGAGAGAGAGATGCAGCCCTTCCCGTCTGCTGGACCCAACAGCCCGGGCCGTCACCAGGAGCGGCGAAGTGGGGATAAGGCCGAGGCTCCGAAGGGGTAGCCTGGGCTTCATCCCGGGCTTCCCTGGCCCCAGCTGCCCTGACACACAGGGAGAGCATGGGTGATGCCCATTTTGCCTCTCTCCCAGGAAGGGAAGCGCCCACGCTTCCCCCACATTACCAGGCGAAGCTCGCTGTGGTGTGGAGAAATGACCTTTGTCCAGGACACCTGGCACCGGCACCCTCTGAGCACGCAGAACCCCTCGGGAGCCAACGCTGGGCTAGGAGACCTGGGGAATCAGACAGCCCCCAGCTCTCTGGTCGCCACTGTACACTGCAGAGCTTCGATAAACCCAGGAGAGCTGCTTTAAGACAGATTAAGCCTTTCTAAGTATCTAAAGTTCTGCTGGTAGTGAAATTATTGTACAGTGTAGCCTTCCTATTAACAAAGGGGAATAAGCATTCAATTAATTAGTTATCATTTATTAATTTAACTGATTATAGTAAGGTGAGTCCTATTGGTCAAGTTTATAAGATATTCCTGTTAGGTTAGAAATTGCTTAATGATATGGCTAATACCTTTTGAATAAATATAAAAATGATATATTCCTTGTTTTATAAGAAGAAAAATGTAGTTAGTATAATAAGGAGGCTTTGGAATGTTATTTTAGCAACAGGACACTTTTGAAATGAAGTCTTATGTAGAATTTGATTACGTAAAACAGCTCAGGGGTGGTATCAGTGGGTGAGGTCCTACCCTGCCAGCCCTCACCCACTCCCATCTGCCAAAAAGAGCGGAGAAAGAATACACATTTATAGGCAAGGCTGGATGAATGGAACTAAACTACATTATTCTTTCCCTGTCCACTTCATCCTGTAGTGACTGACCCCTGTCCTCTGAGCCCTTTTGACCCGTACCTTCCGTACCACGCGACTTAACACTTAATTATACACAGCAGGGACTCGTGTGTTCGTATTTGCTTTTGGTAGGTAGCTCTTACCTCCCAAGTAGATTGTAGTCATCTTGACACAGAGACCATAATCTATACCGAAATGGTGCTAGGCACATACACACTATTTAACTAAACAGGGAATTATTCCAACTGGCAAGGAGACTTAAAGTCACAGGAGGCCTAAAAAGGTAAGAGAGAGCAGTAGACCTGGTCCAACTTGGGATGCCAGTGACAGCCTTGAATGGGCAGTGGGGAAGAGCAGAGGCAAGGCATCAGGGCCTAAGACAAGGACACCTGACTGACTTTCGTCCTCTTCTCCTTCCTTTTCCTTCTTCAGCCGCCCCTCTTCCAAGCCACGTGTCAGATGCAGATCATCATACCTTCCCACTCCTCCAAGATGCAACCAGCATCACTGAATAATGGTGAGAAATATGATGGAATCCAGAGAAAATAATATAATATTGTCTAACAAGTGTTATGTGAACTTGAAGGTCATGCCAATGTAGTCATCTTTGTAAATCATTATCTTTTCATTATTGATTTTGTTCCTTGAGTCACTGAGTCACTCACTAAACATTTTATGGAGCCGCTTACAGCTTATACAACAAATCCTCATTAAGCACCTTCTACATTCCAGATTCTATGCATACTTTAGGGTCTGAGCAGCTATGAACACTCATAGGATATTTTGTGGGTATCTACCGATTGGGAAATGCAATGGAAAATACATTGAAAAATGTATTTCCACCCCTGTTTTGATAAAAACAAAGTCAAAGTGTAGGGGCCATTAGTCTAAGGATGAGAGGCGGCAACTGAGATTGTGTATTAGAGACAGAAAAGTTCAGGCAACCTGACAATAAAGTGCAGCGAATTGAGCATGATGTGCAAACCTCTTGGATAAAAAGAACTCAGTTATTAGCAGGGAGCCCCGTTTGTCAGTGGAAATGTAATTGTTGACTGAGTGTGAACTACAGTCTATATGAGGTCAGAAAGTCCAAAGGTCACCGTATGAGTGAAACATAGCTGGTCAGAGCCTTTCCTACAACACATTCCATATTTTGCAAACAAAGGAAGCAATTCTTACCCTCATTTCAAAGTAGAGACAAGACCAGTTTCCACCAAGCCATTTGACCTTTGACTTGAATTAGGCAACCCCCAGTAATGCACTCCCAGAAGCAGGTAACCTTCCTACCACTACACCCGACTTCCCTACCAGCACTTAATTATGTCAAGTTCCAAGAGAGATTCATTCACTCTAGAAGGGGGGAGGGTATATGCCAGGGGTCAATTTGGGGTGAAAGTGGGCTTCTCAATAACTTTGAAACACATCACCGTCTGGTAAGAGGGGAGGAAGAAAAGAAGGAGAGGATGTTCCAGAATCAATACGGTGAGGGCCTGTGCAGAGAGAAGGCTCCAGGGCTGTTCTGTAATGCACACGGGTTGCAGGAGCACCCCCGTCTGGACAGAAAACACTGGCTCAGGACCTGGCCCGACCCTTAGGACATTGTAAGTGTCCGGGTGCATTAGGGCATTTAGCTCTGGTTTGCATCCTAGATTTATTGCCTATTTTACCATTCTTTCTCTGTCCTTAGCAGTTTGTCTCAAATACTTTTCTCTTCTAATTCATTGCCCTCGTGTTCAGTTTCCCCTTGCTCTGTATTTATTAGCTGCCAAGTGCATGCGGAGCACTGCAGGAACTATCCATAATCTCTGCTCTCTGTCACTCTTCACCGCACGGAGCACATCTGCCCATGGTTCCCCAGTCCTCTACCAGTCCCTATTCCGTGGCTTTGGCTGTGACTCCAGGAGATGGCTTGGAAGAGGCTTCGTATCAACCCTCCTAGGATTCAGGTTAGCACTAAAAGTCAAGCATCCTGGGAAACCCTTTAGTCCAGGCAAACCAAAAGGATCGGTCATCCCAAATCCACAATTTCTATTAACAAATTCCCAAAGCCTCAAAAAAAATCCAGGTGTTTCTACACAAGTCCTCTAACACCCCAAATTGTTTCCAGGGGCCCCTCCCACGTGAGGATTCTGCTTGGCTTCCTCTGCTTCTTGTTGAGCCCAGTAACATAAACCTCGGTTCCATTCTTGTGTTTCCATTTTCCTTCTTTCTGCAACCTGCTTGACTGCCCAGCCCAGCCCTGTGAACACTCAGCCACGCTGTGAAGCCTTTCCAAAGAGACGTGGTGGTGAGCCTTCCTGACCCACGTCTGGTCTGGGGCTGAACCTGTGGAGCGCTCACTCCCACGGGCTGACCCCTCTTCAAGCAGCACAGAGCCTCCAGCTGCCAGTGCCTCCAGGATTGGCCCTGCCCACCCATCCTTTCCCAAGTGGCCGCTCTCCAGTGACTGGTCCACGTAGAAATACAAAGGCCAGGACATTCTGAGCTGACTCGGGTCAGTGCGCTGGGCCACACGCAGTTCACAGCAGCCTGGAGCGTTGGCTGAGGCTCTGTTCACCTTCTCCCTGTGTCCAGTCTGCATCCCTCCCCTCCCCTCTGCTGGTGACTCTCCCGTCAATACCTCATAATACCCAAACCCTATCAATGTACAGACTCTGTACAGTTTCTGCTCCTAGAGAACCCAACCTGTGTCATAACCTCAAACTTTGAGGACTTTAAGTACAAAAGGGGAAAGTATGGTATCTCCAGAGTCCTCCGTAAAGTCTGTTTTCTTATAGCTGGGACACTGAATCAGGGTGAGAAATGACAGGTTATGATGCTCCAGTAAAGAGGCAACCCAACAGGTAGCCTGAGAGCAACACACACTTAAAGCAGAGCAGCAGCGTCAATGACGCCGCAACAGCAGTAACTGCGATGACCATAACCCTTTCTATGGCACTTGGTGAGCACCATGCCTCTCACGGCTCTCTCATGTCTTAGCTCAGTCCGCTCCACATGACTGTATGAGGCTAGGTCCTTCCATGATCTTCGTTTTACAGTGGGGAAACAAGGCACCAATAGGTTGAGTAACTTGCTCTAAGTTGCAGGCTAGTGAGTGGGCAGAGCTGGGATTTTAACTAAGCAACTGGCTCCCAAGTCTCCACCAAACTGCCACTATATGTGATGGGACGTGAAGGAAACAAATGGTAAGATGAATGCCTTCCTCCCACCCACGGCAGTAAATACCTCCCTCCATCACCAATGAGCTGCATTGACATTTCGACAGCGTTCCTTTTCCCCTGCGTAAGGAAGTCCTCTGTGTCCAGGTGAGATATGACTTCACCTCCTTGTCACAGTATTTCATATGTACCTTTCTCTCCCCTCAATGATGGTTTCACCATTAAAACATGATTCTTTTAATTCCCAGCAAATAGGATAAAGAGCACCATAAGTAATTTTGGCTTCTGTACATGTCCACACAAAAAAATAGAGATGAAAACTGTTTTCCTTGTATCCAGCTGTGGGTGCTGCAGAGAAGCTAGACAAGCCGGTGAGCCCACTGCCTCACGTCAATCACAGGGCGCAGGGCGAACCCTGGATCCCTTCCCCGATGCTCAGGAGGCCCACGTTTCCTGGCTCCCCTAGTGGACTGTTGGCTCACCCACGAGTGACTGCTAAGGCAGGATAACTCAGATCACTGCTGCCTCTTAGAGATGAATTTTTAAACCACATTCTACCTCCTGCCTCTCTGCAGGAAAAAAGAGAAAAAGATAAAGATAAATAAAATTTTTAAAAATCCTACATTGCCAGTTATTCATATTCCAAGTCTTTGGTCAAGCAGCATCTAAATTCTGTACCTCTGTTTCTCTGAGCCCTGTGTATTATTCAGATGAATGTAAAAATTGAACCCCAGGCTACAGGCATAGAAGGGAAACAGCTATTTTCTCCTTTACCATGGAAACCCTGTGCACCATGAGGTGCTAAGGAGAAATGAGCAGCTTTAATAACTTGGGGGGACTGCTGCCTCTACCTTAGCCAGCATAATGGAGTTATGGTGCAGCATAAATCATGGGGTCTAATGCAAGCTGTCTCTTGAAGGCTCAGGGAGGCATCTTACTCACTTGGAACAAATCGACATGGTTTATTCTCAAGACAGATTAAGCATTTCCCCAGAAGATTTAAGTACCTCTCGGTACCTTAGAACATTCTGTGTGCAGGGCCTCAGAGGTACGGGAACATTGTGGATGGACTTGAGTTTTGCATGTGATGTTGCCATCCTGAAGACACAATCACACCAACAAAAATATCACTCATTACTTTTTCAGACGATGTCTCAGGCATACGTCCAAATATATGAATAGATAACCCACCCAGAATGTATAGTTAGTATGAAGTTTCTCTCTCTCTCTCTCTCTCTCTCTCTCTCTCTCCCCCCCCTCTCTCTTTCACACACACACACACACACACACACACACACACACACACACAGTTTTGGAAATAAATAGCTCCAAACTTAATAGCTTTTGCAATCAGTTATTAAAAAGCTCAATTGACAGTCTACTTCTTCCTTTTTCTTCCAACCTTCTTCCTCGTCTCCATCCTTCATAAATGATTTAAGTCAAGAAGAACTTAACATCTGCATTAGACCCTAACCCTATTTTTTCAGAACTGTTTCATATGGAATGACCTCATCACAACTTAATCCTCCATTGCTGCAAAAATAAATCTGTATTGAATGAGGGCATTTGTTTCCCTCTCTTCAACATGAGTTTAAAACATTGCAAATGTAAACTCGGAAAGGAAATGTCTCAGATGCCTCTGGGCTCCTGGTGAACAGCATCAGACTGCTGCACGCTTGTAAGAAGACATGGCTGGAGATGGTTCTCTAGTTGGACGTCAGCACCTCTTTCCTTTCCCTGTCCACTTCCTATTGTGCAAGAGCCTTCGTGTGGAGAATGAGCCCTGTTAACTGGAATACACTGGCTAACTTGGCCCTCTGTCCTGCTTAGTGATCTCATTGGCTGTCCCCAGGCCCAGGTGTCAATTTGGGAATGCATTCTCCTAGGGCAGGCAACTGGCCCTGGGTCCTTGGCAAACCGACTGTGACAGGTTCTTCTAACAGCTGCAGTGGCAGGCTGAGCTTTCAGGTGATTAAATCATCCTGCTTTCTGGCCCCTCGTGTGGTTGGATTGAAGCCATTTTCCTGGAACGAGGCTGAAGCAAAGATGGCTGCCAGCTCACTGACCATAGCTTGATGTCTACGGGCTGAGGTCCCCCTGAAATGATGAAATGTCCCCTTATCTTTCTCAGGCACTTAAACCTGGAGTTATCACAAACATGCCCTTGAAAATACAAGCTCTTCCATTTGCCTGACATGGGGCTAAAATGCCACTTTTCATGGTAAATAATTGTTCAATTTAATAGCTCTGCTTTGAAAAGCACTGATTCTCACACTGGCTAGAAAACATTCCTTTCCTGTGATACTGGGCAGGCTCATGAAATATACAGTTGACTACACGTACACAGCAGATGAAGATATCAATCAAGAAGAGATATACTCAAAGTGTTCACATTTTCCAACAACACAATACCATGTCCTAGGCAAATAACTAAAAGACTGTTTTTTGGTGAGGCTTAATGCTGCTAATATGCAAATACCAGTGGCCTCTCATTGAATAAAAACACAAATCCACAGCAGGTGGTGATTTAATTTAATGATAACAAAAGTGCTGCAATGAGAGCCAATAGACCTGTGTTTTTTAAAGTGTGGTTGCTGAACCACAATATCAGTATCACCTGGGAGCCTATTAGTAATGCAGAGACTCAGCCCCAGCCCCACTGACTGAATCAGAAACTCTGTGGGTGGACCAACAATGGTTCAATAAGCCCCCCAGTTGATTCTGACGCATGAAAAGTTTGAGAACTACCATGCTAGGTGAAGCTGGGGCCTGATATGCTCTAAGTGAAGGAGTGTGGGGTTGCTCTGGAGGGAAATGCATGCAAGCTCTCCTTCATGATCCGCTCACACATAGTAGTAATTAGTTGGCGATTTGGTGTGATATATGCAGCTCTGAAGACATTCAGCTGTATCATCTCACCATTCACATCTACTCAAAATCCCTCGAAGGGACAGACATAAATGTCCTCATTTTACAGATGGGGGAAATCTAGGTTGCCAATGGTCTTTCAATTAAGACAACATAAAAATAGCTCTGGATCCGCCCTCTGTTAGAGTGAATGGCCTATTTCCAGTCTCCGGGTCCATGAAACCTGGTATGAAATCTGAAATCCTAAAACACTTCTCTAAGCTTCACTCAGCCTCCACCAGGTAAGAGTTGGGCTAGAGATATACTGTTATTTGTTCAAGAAGTCTGCAGTTACACAGACAAAATCGTCTTGCAGAACAGAATTTGGGATGATATCCTTTGTCGATGAGGCCGTGGTGAAATAAGCATCTTCATACAAAGCTAACAGGAGTTGTAAACTGTCACAGCCTTTCTGGGATGCAATCTGGCATATCATTTGACTTAGTAATTATACTTCTTGGAATTGATCAAAGGTAAGTTGTCCAGAGGTGGTAAAAATGATTAATATATAAAAAAATTTCTCTGTAATAGTATTTTTTTTAAATGAAAAAAAGGGACAATCTACATTTTAATAATACATGGTTAAATAAACTAGTTCTTCCATAAGATGGATTACAATGCAGCCATTTATAAGTAGACGCTTGAGCACAAGTTATTAAATAATGGTCACAAGATAAAGTTAAGTGAAAATAGCAGGATACAAAATTTTATAAACAGTAAGTTTCCATTTTTTTAAAATCATGGTTTAACACACAGTATACTCAAAACACACATGTCCGTGTGAACACACAGAGATACGTATTTAAAAGGACTGAATAGAAAACCACTGGTATATAGATGAAGGAACAAAGGTTCATGAGCACCAGCTAGACTATCACAAATCACTTAATAAATACAGATTGAGACCATGCTTGTCTGAATCAAAGCCCATGATTTGTACACTCTACTGTCCACTACTTCTGACAGGTAGTATAAAACTTCACGGCTGAGTTGGGAATGCAAGCCAGGTTTCTTAATTTAGTTTACTATTCTATTTCAAGAAACATATAAAATATCATTTTGTCATAAGTCAGAGACAACCTCCATCTAGATTTCCTCCAAGTAGTTCAAGCAGCAATGATAATAAAAATTAGAATTATTGAATGCATAATATGTATTATGCCTGTGCTAATCATTTTACATGTTACTTGATTTAATAATTTTTATGACAACAGCTCTATGTATTATGAGCACTATTCATCTTACTTAACACATGAGACTCTGAGAGTTTCCGTATCTGCCCTGTACACACATGTAGAAAGTATCGAAGTCGAAATTCAAACCATCTGTTGGAGTTCAAAGTCAGTGCTCTTAATTTCTCCATTCTGAAATATTTCTAGAGAAAGAGATTCCTCTAGCTCCTTCCATCTTGTACTCTGGCATCAAGTTTATGTGTTTTGGCATAAACAATATCTTGGCATGGTGTTCATCATTTAAACAAAAAAAGTGAGAACAAGCACTGTTGGCCCTCATAAGAGCCTGGATTAAGTATGAGCAGATATTAGGGATAATGAGAAGATCTGGTATTTTTCCCTCAACATTTTTAGCATGGAGTTCATTAAGAACTGAGGTTTTTTTATCGCAAAAGTTGATTCAGTCACAATCAACTTAGACCCTTAGCAGGGCCACATTAAATACTTACTATTACTGACCAGTTAAAGCCAAACATTCTCTAGGTGTCTCAATGCCTGTGTCTCAGAAATGCCCAGCAAGCTGCACACAGTGCCACGTGACTGGCAGGCCAGTAATACTCTCACTAATTCTCAATCACTTCCTTTCCTTCTGCTTCCAATTCCTGGCGATCCTGAACCTCTGTGCACTTGACCAGGGGAGCTCATCTCTTTGCCCTCACTCACCCTTAAGACCTGATGCTTTATGTGGGTGATTTACCATCACTTTGACTTCTTCCTTCAACAGTCACTCACTTATTATTGGATCACATATTATCATGTCAATTTCAGAAGAGGTAACAGATTATTCCTCAAGGTCTGGTGCTCCCAATAGGTTCTCCTCCGACGAATAGGAACCATCCACTTTCACTTAGATGTGAAGCATTATGGGAAGAATACTATCTAGTCTATGTCCTATTTGCCTTCTTTCAATCCTTAGCGTGGTGGTAATGAGCAGATGACGGTTACATCATCCAGTTAAGAGATCTAGAGTAAAGTCATTTGGCACTTGATCCCATTTCAAGACAGTCGTTATCACACACATGTGTGTGCAAACTGCCTTCAGGAACTAGGCAGGTAACATAAGAAGAGCAGAGTAGAAACACAGTAGGGAATGGTGGAGACTGAGGTGAACTGGAAAGTGCATGGCTAGCAAAAGGCATTAAAATCTACAATTTTTAAATACTTAGTGAGCCAAACAAAAAAGGTCTGCATCCAGTTTATGATCTCTGAATTGAACTATCAATCTTTTAGTTTTGACTAATTGTACTCCTATCAAAACTGGAATTCAGGTAAAAATAGGGTAAAGGGTATGCCCTGGCCCTGATCTATCAGGGTACCATCAATGCCCCTAAAGTGTTCTTCATGCCCCTTCATGAAACACAGGCTGGCACCAATCTCACTACAATATGAGCCATCATATTTTTCAAGACCAAGGAGTGGGTAAGAATAAGAGCTCAACAGTTAGATTGGCTGGGTTCAAATCTCAGGTCTGCCATTTACTAGCTTGGTAACCCTAGGCAACTTAATAATGCTCAGATCTGTACAACGTGGGGACTGAATGGTACCACTATTTCACAGAGTTAATGTCAATTACTTAGAACAAGGCCTGGCACATAGTGAAGGCACAGTCAGTGGCAGATAATAATCATTGTGTGACCAACTGAAATGCCTCAAGTCTGCTTCTGAGGAGATAGCCTGAATACAACATCCTTAGTCATCTCTTAGTTTGCCAGAGAACACTGGATTGGAAAACTCTAGAACTAATTACATCTTCCTGGGAGAGGCATTGATGTGGATGACAGAAGAATGGGAGAACTTTGTACACACAGTCTTCACTTGAAGGGAAGGATGGGAAAAGGTCTCAGCGTGGCAGCAGAGAGATGGACAGAGGTTGAAGCTGAGTTTGTCCCAGTATGAAATGTGGACAATGTAGGGAAAGAGTTTGGCCCTAACTACCTTTCCTATACTATGCGGATGTTTTCCTGGCATCTTCCTCTCCCACGGCCTCCTTTATGTCATCTTAATTTTAAAACCCTTGCCTTCAGCATCCAACTGATGCCTCTCTCTCCTCAAAGCACCCATTCTAGACAACTGCCTTTTCCTCCCTGACTCTAACCAAATGCCAAACTTTATAAGGAAAGCAGTCTGATTTTACAGATTTGCAGGATAGTGTACAGACCGATCACTTTATTTGCACTTTAACCTTTATTCCCCAACAAAACTTTCCAGTTTCTCTACTACAGTATTTTTCAAACAATGATTCATAACCCATTGGTAATTAAATCAGTTTAGTGAGTCCAGACCAGTATTTTATTATGGAAATAAAACAGAAAATGTCAAAATATAATTAAAAGAAATAGAAAACAGAGTGCATGCCATGTAGTAAATATATCTATATCTACATCAACTGTGTCATAATGTAAAATATATTACTTACTTACTGAATGTCCATAGTCAAGAGTTTAAGAAATACCGCTCTAATGAAAAGTCCTACAGTCTGATGTGCTTGGGTCCTGGCCTAATGGAACTCATTATTTCCTTCTCCCTCCCTCCCTTCCTTTCCTCCCTCCCTCCTTCCTTCCTTCCTTCCTTCCTTCCTTCCTTCCTTCCTTCCTTCCTTCCTTCCTTCCTTCCTTCCTTCCTCCCTCCCTCCCTCCCTCCCTTCCTTCCTTCCTTCCTCCCTCCCTCCCTCCCTCTATTCACTGGAAGTTTATTGAGAGCATACTGCAAACCAGGCACTGTTCTAAGAACTAGCGGTAAGAAGAGAAAAAAATCCATAAAGTCCCTAGTCTCGTAGAACTTACGTTCTAGAAGGATACTTCAGGCAATAAACACATAGACAAAAATATGTAAACTAGGGATATGTGTTATGAAGAGTAAACTGGAATGGCAGAATAGAGGTGGTGTGGTTGGCCAGAATATGTCTCTCTAATACAGGGGCACTGAAGCACACTTAAAAGAAGTGAGGAAGCAAACTAAGAATATTTAGGGACAAGTTTCCAGGCAAAGGGACCAGTGGAGCAAAGGCCCTGAACTGATGACCTTCATGGTGGTGGGGAAGAATGGCAAGAAGCTAGAATGACTTGGGTGAGGGAATGAGGGGAAGAGTGGGGAAATGAGATGGGTGGTGGGGTGGAGACCATGTAGCCGCTGTGGACAAGGTGAGGACTCTGGCTTGGACTTGAAGCAAGATGCCTACCCACTAGTGGTTTTGAAGCAGAGGCTGACATGATCCTGCTTACGTTTCTGAAAAAGCATTAGGGCTCTGGGGAAAAATGAGTTGCAGACAGTAAGAAGGGACACCGGGATACAAGACAGGACATTTTCTGTAATCCAGGGAATGACACAGTGTGTGTCTCTGGCCCAAAGCGCAGCAGTAGAGGTGTTAGGATGTGCTCCGATTTGAGATACACTTTAAATGTCAATCTTACACACTGATGAAGTGACTATGAGTGTGAAAGAAATGAAAAAGGCAAGAATAAATCCAAGGATTTTACCTGAGGACCTGGAAAGATGGGGTTGCCTTTCCTGAGAGGGTCAAGCCTGCAGGAGGAGTAGGTGCAGGGGAAACTGAATCATTCTGAATACGTTAGGGTTGGATGCCTATGAAGCATCTAAGTGGAGGTGTCCAGTGGCCACTGGATATCCAAGCCTGGGATTCAGGGAAGAGATCCAGGATGGAGATACAGATTTGGGAGTTGTCAGTATATAACGAGTGTTCAAAGCCATGAAGCTGGATGAGATCACAAAGGAAGTTCACATAAATAAAGAAGAAAAAGATATTCAGACAGTGAGGTAATGTTCAGGCACATTATAATCTTCTTCATGCCCACCAGATGGCCAAAGCCCCTTTATATGTATGTGGGCAACCATACAGAAAAGTCGGACGGCTGATTCAGGAGGGCTGCCATCCTTGCATTCAATAAATAGTGACTGCCAACTGGTGCCGGACATGGACAGCCTCGAAGAGAAAAGAAGATGCAAGAACATGAGGCCTGGAAGGAAAAGAAGAGACTAATGTACGTAAAATTCAAACTGATGTTATTTCTGCAGGTAAAAGACATTCAATCGGGTATCTTCCTTCTGCCTGAAAGTGACATGACCAGGTTGCTGTGGACAATGAACACCAATGGGCTGGGGCTGATGCTCGTCCCCACAGGTGTCCATCCATAGAACCCTTTCCTGCCTCCCCTCTTTGCTGACCACCCCTTAGCCTTGCCCTTGCCTCCCCTCCCTCAACTCCAGGACATTCCCCCAGGGAGGGGCAGCCTGGCTGGGCCTGATTAACGGGGCAGTTGTCCCACTTCCCTATCCTGAGCATTCTCTTTTCAATACTTTCAGCAAAACACAATGTGATTGGTCCGGCTGCTGTGGCTCAGTGGTTGAGCGTCGACCCATGCACTAAGAGGTCGCCGGTTCGATTCCTGGTCAGGACACATGCCCAGGTTGTGGGCCCAATCCCCAGTGAGGGGCATGCAGGAGGCGGCCAATCGATGTTCTCTCTCATCGATGTTTCTCTCTCTCTCTCCCTTTCACTAAAATCAATAAAGGAAAAAAATATGTTTAAAAAAAACACACACACACACACACGGTGTGATTGGCTGTAGATGGGGAAGATGGAAAATGGTCCTTACAACTACAAAAAAATCACAAAACCCAACGTAAGGATAATAACAACCCTAAAGGAGGAGTAACTGGTGAATTCTCATTTTAGTGAACTGTCATGTGTCTTTACCATCACCTAAGGCATTACCAGTGTTCACAGTTGCCCCTCATAGACATCCAGAGGAGAATCTGTTCTTTTTACCAAGCCCTTGACTCACTGAAGCAGAAGTCTTTTCTGTTGTAATAAGCCGTTTTCTTGATGCCTTCCATATTTCTGAGCATTTATTTGTTCACAATGTATATGCCATGGTGAATGTGTGGTATGTGTGTGTGAGTGTGTATATATGTCATGAATGTGAGTAGCATGTGCTGTATATGAGTGTGTGAGTGTGTATAAATGTGTGTGAGTGGTATATGTGTGTGAGTGGTATATGTGTGTATGAATGTGTGTCAGTATTGTGAATGTGTGTGAGTGAATGTTGTAAAGTGAGTGGTATATGTGTGTGTGAGTGCGCATGAGTGAGTGTATACGTATGAGTGTGCATGTGTGTGTGGTGTACATGAGCACATGTAGTGTATGTGAGAAAGCAGTGTGTGTGTATGTGTACGTGTGTGAGTCTGAGTGAATGCGTGTAAGTGAGAATGTGTGTGTGTATGTGCGAGCATGTGTGTGTGTGTGTGTGTGTGTACGTGTGAGTAAATGTGTGAGTGTGAGTGTGTGCGTGAGTGTCTCTCCCTCTCTGAATCTGTGTCACCCCTGTGCTGGGCCCAGACTGCAGAGAAGCTGTAAAGAAGCCAAGGCCCACTTGGCAGGCACTTCCTACCCCACTTGGAAGATAAAGTTGGGCTGCGTGTCAGGTGGGGCAGTGAATCATTATTGAGATTCCAGGGATCAGCACTGAACTAAGAGCCCACATAAACAGCTAGGTTGGGGCCTCCTAAACCATTTGGATTGCTGGGTTTCCCTTCCCGATGAGGTGGCGTGTTTGCCAACCGAGGCTGCTCGAAGTCACGTGTCTCAGAAAGCAGCTGCCCCATCCTGCTGCCAGAGGAGCTGCTGCTGTCTCCTGCCCTTTCCAGATAACCTCGGCATCCCTCACCGCACTGGGAACACAGGCCCACGTGTTTCCTGAAAGGAGGGCGAGAGCCCAGCGGAGTCCGCGCAGTTGTCAGAGGCGGGAGGGAAAATTTCATCTGCAAATCCTGGCCCTTTGTAACAGCTTGGAGAACATTTCAGCAACAACTGTCACTTGGCACCTGGCTCTATCACACTCAACTGGAGGGCTCCTGGGCTACACTACAAAAAAGGAGAGGGGAAAACACCTGGATCCCACTTTAGAATTTGCAGAGAACATTTACATGCATCATACCTTAGAAATGAGACTCAAGCCCAGGTCTTTAATCTTCTCCCTAATATTTATCATAAAGGTGACATATGCTTATGATAGGATCTTTTTCAAACTGTACAGCAGAGGATAAAACAGAAGATTTTTTTTAATTCCTAGGATGAATGAGTGCACAAGGGTAATTATCTCTTGCTAATTGTGTCTTTATGTCCTTCCAAAAAGGGTCAATCATTTGCATTCAAATATACCCATTTTCTAAAATAAATAGGATTAGTTTATACACACATATGATTATAAAACATTTTTCATTTGACAATATACCTTGTACAATTTTTATATCACTATATACTATCTACATACAATTCTCTTGAACCAATGCACCCTAATTTATTTAACCAGTTACTTGACGATGAATGTTAGATGATTTCAAATTCAAGTGTCTCAGTTGTACATAAGCAGCCTTTCCTGATAACAAACAATATTGCTGGACTCAGAAAATGAGAGTTCTAGGTCAGCCTCACCCAAAATAAAAGTTATTCATGTGTGACCTAATGTCAGTTAAGGCTTAATGCCTTCACACTCAATTCTCTCCTTTCTGAATTCCTTTCTTGTTACCATGCTCTTGGGACTCTTTCTCTGTTCCTCTATTAAACCTTTTTATTTCATTGCTAGCAAGGAACTGGAAAAAATTTCTTGACTTCATGGATACCTTTGACTTTGTCTTCATTGTCATAATGCTGGGAACTACTCGTTAGACTACAGACAACAATTTGATATCACAAAGGCCAAACTGCTCACTGAATTTTTCAGTTTCAATCATTGATCTGATGTCAACTAGACACAAATACAGGGACATACAGATGAACCTCTGTTTACTTTTATAAAAGACATCTAGGACTTTTCTTCACAACGTGCTTTGCTTCCCATGACCCGATATAAAAGGGAAACTTTGTTTAATTATTTGTTTGTTTGAAATGAGTATAAGATTTGTTTTCAGGTTTGATGAAAAATGTTCTTTATTTTTCTATTTTGCCTGAAAAGCAAACAGTTACAGATTTTAAACTGCAGTTTTATGAGCATACCCACCTTCGTCAGAGGCTGAACGGGAACTCATTTGGGTTAGGCTTTGTTCTCAACCCCAGTTCAGGCCCCAGTTCAGGGGACAAAATATGTAGCATCTCTGAAGAAGAAAGCAGCTGAATCAGTCCTATTAAAATACAGTTCCAATGGTATCTATGAACCTTGGGCAGTTGGACACTGATTGTCTTTCCTGAGGAAGAGTCAACAGTTCACAGTGGTTATAAAATAAGCAGTCATTACTACCACAACTTTAAGTAGATTACCTCCCAACAAAGCTGAGGCCGGATCCACAAGAGGAGCCCAGGCTGCTTATTTAAAAGGTACTTAATGTTGCACAATACTCCACAATCGAGATTACTCTACACAGCAAGGCTATTAATTAGAATTGAAGGAGAGAGAAAAAGTTTTCCAGACAAGTAAACGCTAAAGGAATTTATCACCACTAAACCAGTATTACAAGAAATATTAAAGGAACTATTTTTTAAAAATATTTTTATTGATTTATTTTTAGAGAGAGAAGGGAGACGGAGAGAGAGAAACATCAATGTGAGAGTGAAACATCGATCAGCTGCCTCCTGCATGCCCCTTACAGGGGACTGAGCCTGCAACCCAAGCTTGTGCCCTGACAGGGAATCAAACTGGGAACCTTTCAGTGCATGGGACAATGCCCAACCAATTGAGCCACACCAGCCAAGGCTAACAGGAGTTCTTTAAGTAGAAAAGAAAATAACAAAAATATGAATAAGAAAATATATGAAAGAAAAAAATCTCACTGACAAAGGCAAATACTTAATAAAAGCAGTGAATCAACCAATTATAAGTCTAGTACAAATGTACAAAGACAAAAGTAGGAAGTTTATGTGTAATTACAACAATAATTTTAGGGATACACACAAACACACAAAAGCAGTAAAAAACTGATGAAAACATACGTAAAAACATAAAGAAGTAAAAAACATAAAGTTGAGGAGGATGAGTAAAAATTGGAGTGATTTTAGAATGTTTTCAAGCTTAAGTGACCATCAACTTAAAACAGACTGCTATAAATATAATTTAGTATGTACAAAGCACAGGGTAACCAAAAACCAAAAATCTATAAGAGATGTACAAGAAATAAAGAGAAAGAAATAAAAACATAACACTATACGAAATCATCAACATACAAGAGAAGAAATTCAGAGAATAAGAAAGAAACCAAGGAAAACTATAAGACAATCAGAAAACAATTAATAAAATGGCAACAACTATATACCTATCAATAATTACTTTAAATATAATTGGACTAAATTATCCAATCAAAAGATACAGAGTTTCTAAATGGATGAAAAAATAAGACCCATACATATGCTGTCTATAAGAGACCCACATAAGATTGAAAGACACAGACAAACTGAAAGTAAAAAAATGGGAAAAGATATTTCATGCAAATAGAAACAAAAAAGCAGTAGGGAGCAATACTCATATCAGACAAAACAGACTTTAAAACAAAGGCTGTCACACGAGACAAAGGGCATTGGATAAAGAGACCAATCCAACAAGAGGATATAACTCTGCTAAACATCTACCCACCCAATGTAGGAGCACCTAAATATATAAAGCAAATATTGACAGGCATAAAGGGAGAGATTGACAGTACTACAATAATAGTAGAAAAGTTTAGTACCCTGTTCACATCAATGGATAGATTATCCAGACAGAAAATTAAGGAAACAGTGGCCTGAAATGACACACTAGACCCAATGGACTTAATAAACATTCTTAAAAGGTTTCACCCCAAAGCAGAAGAATACACATTATTTTTAAGTGTACATATAGCATTTTCCATGATAGACCACATGTAAGGCCGCAAAACAAGTCTCGATAAATTTAAGAAGATTGAAATCATATTAAGTATTTTCTCTAATCACAATGGTATGAAGCCAGCAATCAATTACAAGAAGAAAATTAAAAAACACACAAACATGTGAGGGCAAAATAACATGCTGCTAAACAACAAATGGGTTAACAACAAGTTCAAGGAGTAAATAAAAAAGTACCTTGAGACAAATAAAAATAAAAACACAATGACCCCCCCCACACACACACACACACACATATCTACGGGAAACAGCCAAAGCAGTTCTAAGAGGAAAATTCATAGCAATAACAGGCCTTCCTCAAGAAATAAGAGAGATCTCAAATAAATAATCAAACCTCACACCTAAAGGAACTATGAAGAGAAGAATAAAGCACAAAATGAGTAGAAGGAAGGAAATAAAGTTCAGGGTGAAAATAAATAAAATAGAGACAAAAACAATAGAAAAAATCAATAAAACCAGGAGTTTTTAAAAGAAGAACAAAATCTATAACTCTTTAGCCAGACTTATCAAGAAAAAAAGGAAGGCCCAAATAAATAAATTCAGAAATGAAAGAGAAATAACAACCGACACTAAAGAAATGCAAAGGATTATAACAAAATACTACTACAAACAATTATATGTCAACAAATTGGACAACTTGAATAACTTCCTAGAAACTTACAATCTTTCAAGACTGAATTGAGAAGAAACAGAATATATGAACAGACTGATAACTACTACTGAAATGGAATTAATAATAAAAAATCACCCAACAAACAAAAGTCCTCCAGATGGCTTCATAAGTGAATTTTATTAAAACTTCAAAGAACAATTAGCAGCTATCCTCTCAAATGATTCCAAAAATGTGAAAGGGAGGGAAGCTCCCAAACTCATTGTACATGGCCAGCATTACCCTGATACTAAAACCAGAAAAGACCCTACCAAAAAAAGAGAGAATATATAGGCCAATATCTTTCATAAATATTGATGCAAAAATACTCAACAAAGTATTAGCAAACCAAATTCAGCAATACATTAAAAATTAGATCATACACCATGATAAAGTGGGTTTTATTTCCAAGATGCATGGTTGGTTCAATATTAACAAATCAATTAATGTTATATACCACATAACAAAAATAAAAAATAAGAATCATATAATCATACCAATATATACAGGACAAAACATTTGACAAAATGCAATGACCATTTATGAAGAAAACTCTCAGCAAAGTGGGAATAAGGGAACATACTTCAACAAAATAAAAACCATATGTGACAAACCCAAGGCTAATGTCATACTCAAGGACAAAAAGTTGAAAGCTTTTTCTTTAAGATCAAGATGAACAAGATGAGGATGTCCACTTTCACCACTTTTATTCAACATAGTATTGGAATACCTAGCCACAGCAATCAGAAATGAAAAAGAAATAAAAAACATCAAAATTGGAAAGGAAAAAGTCATACTATCATTATTTGCAGATGGTATGATACTATATAGAGAGAACCCTAAAAGATTACACACACGCATACACCACACACAAAGTTAGAACTAAAGCATGAATTCAGTAAAGTATCAGGATACAAAATTAATGTTCAAAAATTGGGTGCGTTTTTATACACCAATACAGAACTATCAGAAAGAGAAATTAAATAAACAATCCCATTTAAAGTTGCATCAAAAAAGAAGAAAACAACAACCTGCGAATAAATTTAGCCAAGGAGGTAAAAGTCCTATACTCAGAAAACTATGACACTGAAAAAGAAAAAGAAAAATTGAAGAAGATACAAATAAATGAAAGTACATACTGTGCTCATGTATAGAACAATTAATATCATTAAAATGTCCATACTACCCAAAGCAATCCATAGATTCAATGCAATCTTTATCAAAATGCCAATGACATTTTTCACAGAACAAGAAGAAATAATCCTAAAATTTATGTGGAAACACAAAAGACACCAAATAGCCAAAGCAATCTTGAGAAAGAACAAAGCTAGTGGTATCATACTACCTGATATCAAACTATACTACAAGACTATAGTAATCAAAACATAATAGTACTGGCATAAAAATAGACACATAGATCAATGAAAGGGAATAGGGAACCTAGATATAAACTCACTCCTGTATGGTCAATTAATCAATCACAAAGGAGGCAAGAATCTAAATGGGGTAAAGACAGTCTCTTTAATAAATGGTGATGGGAAAACTGGATGGATATGTGCAAAATAATAAAACTAGTCCACTTCCTTACACCATATACAAAAATCAAACTCAAAATTGATTAAATACTTAAATGTGAGACCTGAAAACATAAAACTCCTAAAAGAAAAGACAGGCAGTAAACTCTTCGATACCACTCTTAGCAATTTGTTTTTATATATCTCGCCAGGCAAGGGAAACAAAAGAAAAAATAAACAAAAAGGATTACTTAAAATTAAAATGTTTTTGCACAGCAAAGCAAACCACAAACAAAATGAAAAGACATCCTACTGAATGGGAGAACATACTTGACAATGATATATCCCATAAAGGGTTAACACCCAAAATATATAAGGAACTCATACAAGTTAACACTAAAAAATTGAACAATCCAATGAAAAGTGGGCAGAGGATCTGAACAGATATTTCTACAAAGAGAACATACAGACGCCCAATAGCCATGAAAAGATGCTCAACATCACTAATCAGGGAAATGCAAATTAAAACCACAATGAGATATCACCTCACATCTGTCAGAATGGGTATCAGCAATAAATCAATAAATGTGTTGACGAGGATGTGAAAAGAAGGAAAACCCTAGTGCCCTGTTGTTGGGATTGTAAATTGGTACAGCCACTGTGGAAAACAGTATAAAGCTTCCTAAAAAATAAGAACTAAAAGCAATTCCACTTCTGGGTATTTATCTGAAGACATCTAAAACACTATTTAAAAAGATATATGTACCCCTATGTTCATTGAAGCATTATTTACAATAGCCAAGATATGGAAGCAACCTAAGTGTCAACTGATAGACAAATGGATAAAGACGATTTGGTAATATACACAATGGAATATTACTCAGCCATAAAAAGAAGGACACCTTGCTATTTGCGACAATATAGATGGACCTAGAGGGTATTATTCTAGATACCATATGATTTCACTTAAATGTGGAATCTAACAAACAAAATAAATGTACAAAACATTCATAGGGATTAAAGTACAGCATGGGGAATATAGTCCATAATATTATAATAGCTATGTATGGTGTCAGATAGGTACTAAACTTATCAGAGTGATCACTTCATAAAGTATATAAATGTCTAATAAATATGTTGTACATCTGAAACTAATATAATATTGTATATTAACTTAATTAAACAATTGAGAAATAAAAGTAATAAACATAAATATTTTTCACCACTCCAAATAGATAGATAAATAAAACGTACAAGTCATTGTTAGCTAGTGGACCATGTTAAAACATGTGGTCAGCCAGGTTTGGCTGGGACTGTAGTCGTCCAGCCCATTTTAGATGAGTCATTCTGGAGCAGTGATGAAGTGGAAATTGAAATTGCACCATTGAAGGCAGAGACACCACTTAGGGGCAATTGCAACAGCCTCGGTGAGATTTGACAGAGATGTGAAACTGAGCCTTGGGAGGATGGTCAGGTTGGAGAAACTATGATAACTGGATGTGGGGAATACAGGGAGGGGGAAAAGTAGGTTTACAGCTGTTGGCATGGAAAATAATACAATACTTCATAAATAATAATACAAGAATACACCCTGTGTTTCGCTGGAAGTCCAAATCAAGGTGTCAGCAGGGCCACGCTCCCCCTGAAGGCTCTCGAGAAGAATGTTTCTTTGCTCCTTCCTAGCTTCTACTGCTCACTGGCAATCCTTGACATTTGCTGGCTTATGTAGCTTCATTGTTTCAATTTCTGCTTCTTTCTGCCAATTTCTCTATGCTAGTGTGCCTCCAAATGTCCTTCTCTTTATAAGGTCACCAGTCATTTGACTTAGTGTCACACGAATCCAGGATGACCTCATCCTCACTTGAGATGTGCAAAGACCCTACTTCCAAGTAAGATCACATTCACAGGTACCTGGGGTTAGGACTTCAACATGTGTGTTTCTGGGAGACATGATTCAAGCTACAACAGATGGCAGATGTTTCATCTCAAGTGCAAACTCAAGGCTGCTGAAAGCGGCATGTGTGAGAGGCCGTGTGAGAAGAACTGGAGGCCTCACAGGCCGCAGCAGGAAGGGGCGTGGGGATCGGTTACCGACACCTGCCATGGCAGGCAGGGCATAGCGGGCGGGCTCCCATGCTCTCCTGCCAGGTGTTTGCCTCCCTGATGCAGGGAATGGGAGAGCAGGGGAGTGAAATGCCCAAATGTAATGTCTAGGTGGGGAATCTGGGAATGTGACTTGACAGCCAGAGCGTGCCAACTGACTTTTGGCAGAAGAGAAGCACTGAACGGAGCCCTTCCTAAGTGCCAGGCATGCTGAATAACTGGATAAAGCACATAAGACACACTTCTCTGACCGCCAGCAGGCCCGGCCTTGGCTGCAATGACTGAAAAGCAGAAGAGGCTGAGAGGAGAGGGGAAGGCAGGCAGTGGTGCCTGTGGGAGTGTGGGGTGCTGGACAGCAGAGGGGCCCTTCTTGCCCTCCACATCCGAGGCCCTGCAGAGACGCTGGGAGTCAAGAGCGTCTCCACGTGTGTCTGCCTGGAAACCCTGTCCACTGCCCCAAAGGGCATGAAATCAGAAATGCAGAGGGGAGAGGGGCTTCCCCAGGGCCTTTTGGGAAGAATCCAATCTGCTTATCCATGCCTAGCAACAGAGATAAAGCCGATCAGTCACACGCACGGTGAGGTGGGGGATGCCAAAGATTCAGAAGAGTTGGAGTAGGAGCCGCCTTCTGTCAGATCCCTGGCTGGCCGAAGTTCAACCTCACTGATGTGCCTACCATCCAGTCTAAACAATGGCCCTCGGCTTATTCATACCTCTAAAGAAGTTGGGGTTTCTTAGGGAACCCACTTGAGAATACGTCCAGAAACATGGTCCTCAAGAGAATAAACTCCTAACAAAAGATAGCACTGAGCTAGACAGCACAAAAGGCCAACCTGATACACGGGTGACGCACTGCGAAGTGTGAGCCAGAAGCCTGTCTCCTGCCATTAACCAGTGTCCCCCGATACATTCAATAAAAAGTAAAATAAAATATAGCATGGAAAAGAGTAAGCACGGTTTTTGCCCATACTGTAATAACAGACCCGACATAGAAACTTAATTCACTTCAGGAAATAAATTGTTCTCTTATACGTCCAAGGGACCCGACTCTTCCGATGAGATGGACTTGAGTCCATGAGCATTTGCCTAAGAGAAGATTTGTCTTCTAGTTTCTGAAGACCAGAGCTCAGAATGAGAGAGAGAAAGAGGAGAAAGAGAGCGAGAGAAAAGTTGGCCTCCAGGGAAAGAGGAGCACTGCACACACCACAGCGAGCACACAAAGCCCTTTTGTCCCCAGGCCGGACCCTGAACAATAAGCCGCGGGGCACCTCTGAGAGCCGCTCACGTGTCCACTGAAGCAGAGCTGACCGCCTTGCAAGCAAGGAGTCCGGGAGCTGTCTGCAAACGGGTGGAAAATGAAGTTCCGTTATAAACCCCCTTCAGGGAGGCACCGCTTGCACCCCTCCCTCTTGATGTGTGGCACCTTGACTCTTGATAGAGGAAAGGTCCCATTCCTAGGAAGCAGTGGAAAAAGTTCTTTACACGTGAGTCCTCCCTGACCGACTAACCCCGGACAGCCGAAGTCAGACCAACGGCCAGCAATGCGTGGAGCTCCGCGCTCGGGGGCCAGGCTGTGGCGGGCGGGACAGGAGGCTCCCTTGTGAAGGTCACTGAGGCGTGCCTGGCTCACCTGCAGGGCTCCTTTCCTGCCAGTCGGGCCCCCAGATGGGCAGCACCACGTGAAAGCAGACCCAGCCCCTGCCTGCAGCACAGTCTGAGCGGATTTATCACACCTGTTCTGTGTATGCATCTGCTTGCACTCCTGATTCCCCCCACACACTTCAAACTGTTTTCTCATGTGAGCCTCCATGTCACCTCTCACCTGGCCACCACCTTTCCAACAATCACTACAGCTCTTCTTCCTGAGGATTTTCACTTTTCTTTTCCACCACTCAGCCTCGGCCTGCCTGGGTTTGCAGATGGACTCACAGAAATAAATTCAGGCCCTTGAAATAAAAGGCAGCCAGCCCTGCCTACCACCAGCCTCTGAATGAATGATTTGTAAAATGTATTTATTTAGCAATCTTGGTCAGATTGGGGGACCAAGGAGACTCATCCGATTACTCATTCATCCAACAAAAATATATTGGGCACCAGCAACATGCCAGGCATCACTGTAGGCACTTGGAGTACAGTAGGAAACAAGTTTCTTTTGTTTTTTAAATCCCTACCTTGAAGGGTTTTTAAAATGCTTTTTGCAAGTGCAAAGGTCCTAAGATGGAAACAACCTTGACATGTTTGGGAGCAGAAAGAAGGTAGGTGTAGCCAGAATAGAGACAAATAGTAGCCAGTGGGAGGGGAAGAGGTGAGGCAGAGCTCAGAGGACAGACCCCAGAGCCCACAGCAGGTTTGATTTTATTCTCAGAACAATGAGCAGGAGGATGAAGTCATCTGAATAATGTTTCTTTAACTATCAATATATCTGCTCTGTGGCAAACAGACTGCAAGGGAGCAAGAGTGGCCGAGGGAGACCAGTGAACAATCTATGCCACACAGACAATCACAGGGAGTACCTTACAAAAGCTGATGGGTGGCAGAAAAGAGAATGTTGGGGACTGTGTTTCCAAGTGTGGAGATGGCATTTGAGGAGGCGGCATTTGAGCCAAGCCTTGGAGATTTGGGCACAGCAAAGAAGAGAGGAATTACAAGTGTTTGGAATGATGGACAGCGACGTGATTTTGGAGATTGGGGTGTTGACAGGGGTGCTGAAGAAGTTGAGATCATGATGGCCAGGGGGTACTCATGAGGGCCTCAGTGCTAGGCCGGGGCACTGTCCTTTACTTTTTCAGGCAAGGGAGAGCCAGGGATCGTTCAGGAGAGAAGTAAGAGCACAGCTGTCTCTGCTTGCATAGGGAGGCCAGTTCCCAGAAGCAGTTAGAGCAGGGGTCTGCCAACTTTTTCTGCAGAGTCAGATAGCAACTATTTTAGGCTTTTCAGACTGAAAGTTTTCTTTTGCAACAACTCAACTCTGCTGCCGGAAACAAATACATAAACAAGCAGATGTGGCTGGGTTCCAACCAAACGTTTCTTAGAAAAATGGTCCTTAGGCCAGATCTAGGCTGCTGGCTGTCGTGTGCCAGCCCCTGGGTTAGAGGAGCAGAGAGAAGTCAGCCAGCCTTGCAGAGAACATAGAGGGGTGTGTTAGACCAGTGACAGGATGGGGGGCACAGATTTGAGGGGCATTGTGCAGACTGTCAGGGGAGGTGGGGGAGGACTTGGAGCTGAGTTTGACTCCAGAATTTCTAGTAACAGGCTGAAGGGCTTTACTCATTAGCTAAGATGAAAAGCAGGCAATGGGTGGGAGGTGATTTAAGCTGTAGAAGTAGAGAAACCGCCTCCTTCCCAGAAAGAGAGAGCGAGAGATGAAGGAGAAGGAGCATCTATGTTTACTGAGCAGCCAGAAGTACAAACCATGGAGTCAGCTGAGAAAGAATGACCTTGAGAATGCCACAGCCTCCCAGGAGTGTTTCTCCCACAGAGACGGCCAGTGGCGCAGATGACTTCAGAGCGTTAATCCATTGCCTGGCTTTTCCGCATCGTATTCTGGTCCCCTAGCAATTAGGCAGCACTTCTTTCCTGAGCACCTACCAACTGTGTACTTGGAACGCGAGGCTGTGAGAGGTCATGAAAGACCACGCGGTGCAGCCTTTACTGTAAGTCATGGGAGAGGCAAGAGCTACTGAGGGTCGTGGGCTGTCCAGCTCACCGCAGTCTGGGAATGCCTTCTGGGGAAGGAGGGGCCTGGAAAGGCAGGTGAGGCCCCGTGAGAAGTGTGAGAAGTGTCCAAGCGGGGAGACAAACATGCAAAACAGATACTGACAGCAGTGAGCAGACCTCACCAAGAAGTCAGGATAGCTAGTCTTTCCAGTGTTACGTAATTAACTTCGGAATGCGTGGGAGAATTATTATTTTTTCTTTCATTCCCCCAGTCTTGCTGCAACAAAGAACATGGACTCGGGACAGCGACTGGGTTTGAACGTCATGCTCTCTCCACTGCGTTGCTTCGCTGCCCCGGGCCTCAGTTTCCTCCTCCTGCAGGGGTGTGGGTAATAACAGAAGCGCTGCACAGGTTTGACGTGGCATTAAACGGGCAGTAACATGCTGGGCCCAGGCCGGACTTGGTACAGGGTACAACTCCGTCGGGTTTACCTCTGCAGGTCCCTGCCCCGCTTCTGCTTGGAGCTAACTGACAGGAACGTGGGAGAAGTGCAGGGAGGTCTAAGGAGCCCCTCTGCTCGGCTCAGTCCGAGGACAGGCCCCTTCTCTTTCCTCAACGTGTGTCAGGTGATGAGAACAGATGCGCCAACCTCCAGCCATCATGTCGTGTCCTTCCCCCTTCCCACGCCTTTCTGGGAAAGATACTTTCTCAAGACTGAAACTAGGCAGGTAGAGGACATTTTGCAGTTTTAATTAATACAGGTTTATCTACATCCCAGCACTGTTTGCAGGATTAATCTCCCCCCAGTACCTTAAGCTCCTTAGCAAACAGGCACTGTGTTCTCACCAAATAAGCTGGACTCTGGGTCTTTCAGCCCTGTTCTCACAGCCACTGCGCCTCATCTCATATAATGGCCTCCTTGCTCTCCTTAAATAGGTTGCCGGTCTGTGTGAATTTGAGTTTATCCTCTGCCTGGTGCAATTAAGTGTGGAAATCCTTGATCCTTGCCTCGGGCGAGGGGAGGAGGTGGGGAAATTTGTGTGGTCTGAGCACTGAGCTCAGGTTCCATCCTGAAAGGAGTCTGACTGCCTGACAGCGATGCTGCGGTCCTTGAGCTCCTGGATGGGTCTCTGAGCAACTCGTGGAGGACCTGATGGCATGGGGTGGAGGGGTGCAGAGGGCAGAATGAGCACAGCTGGAGGATACAGATGGATTTGATAACTTGGTGGAACAGCCTGAAACCATGCTCCCTGAATTAGTCATAGAGACCTGTTTAGAAAATGTTATAAGAAATAACTCTGCTCATCAATTTGTAAAAGCCTGTTATGTATAGGATATTTCAATATAAATAATTTGCATTGGGGGTCTTGCCTAGCTCGGTGCTCTCTTGTGTTGATTTGATTTGTTCCGATGTGGACATCTTATTTCTGAGAAAACGAAAAAGAATAAAATGGTACAAATGCATCTTGGCTCTCTGGGCATATTTAACTTTTTATTCCTGGCTACTTTGGCACATATCTTATAGAGCTGCAATGATCTGGGTAAATCAAGTAGAAAAAGACAATAGCAGGTCTCCTTTGAGGCTCCAAGAGCCAAAGAACCAACATAAAATGTTCAAAAATACCAAAGAACAGACAACTGAAGCAAACTATCTCTTTGCATAGGCTGTAACTGCATCAGCGAATTACTGGGGGGGAGAGGGGTAAAGCTGATTTTCAGAGTTAACCAGTGGAAAAAGCCATAGTCCTCATGTCGGCCTTTCTAATATTGAACAAATATAACTTTAATCAGATTCTAATATAGCTTCAAACAATCTTTAAAGTAGAATTTCCTAAAGAATGCACTATGCAACATCATGAATCTAATAATATGTTCTGTGAATAAAATAATCCCAGGTCCAAATAAGTCTGCCAAATATCCCATATTATGACATCTCTTGGAAATTCACGATGAGAATAAGCATATTAAAGGTTCTCAGAAGTCTACAGAAAACTGCCTTTCCTAATGTACTCGAATAGGAAAGCCTGTTTATCACACAGAACTTATAAACAACCCCCTGAAATAATTTTCCATCCGGACACCTTTGGGTTTAATCTGTAAATCAAGGAGGAAGCTCGTGCTGCCTTCTCAGGGGTGCCGATGAGCACATCTGAAGGGTTCTTGAGTACACATCCCCTTCTGAAGCACCCGGGTCCACAATGAAGAACAGAGTTGGTGACTGTCCCTACGAAGGCCTCTAAAACAATGGTTCCCAAACTCTCTGACGAGTCAGAATCACCTAGGAGAGCTAATAAACAGTCCCCTAGCAACTTCAATCTAAATTCCTGGGACGGTTTCATTCTCGAGAAATGTACTTTTTAACCTTCAGAAACCTACTTAATCCCAGCAGGGGGTAAATGATCCTCAGGGAAGTTAGTGCCTCCCAGCTTTCTTGGGTCTCCTTCCTCATTGTCATAAGTAGCAATGATTTTCTAAGTGGAACTCATGCTGAATATGGGTTCTTGCTCTAGATTATCTCCTCCCTCCCTAATACCATATGGAGAAACACAATGGGGTTATTTCTGCGCAAAATTGTGCCCTGATGGCTACAAAAGGCATATTTCTTGTACAATAACCAATCCTGCAAGGAGCCTGTCGTCCAGTGGGCTGATGAAGGAGACAAAGGAGCTAATAACTGGGTTCAGATGAAGATGAATTGGAGGTGTATCTGTAGGGTGGCAGTGTGTGTGATAGGAATACTGAAAATGTGAGGAAGAGGGAGGCCACAGACGATGATTTCTCAACTCTAGGCTAAAGGACCAGGCATCTCTGATCTCCATAGTGCCACCAAATGTAACGATTAGTGCCCAAGGAGAGGACATCCCCTTTTCCTCTCAGCGTGTCATGCTAAAGATAGAGGGCAGGAAGGGTGCTGAGAAGTTCCAGGCACCCCAATATCCAGAAGTCTGTTTTTCGGGCACCACTCCAGTGATGAGAAGTTAATAAGCGCACGCATGCACACACACCAAAGCTTTGAAGAAGAAACCAGAAGAAAATGTAAAAAAATGTTTACCATGTTTGTTCTCCAGTGATGGCACACTTTGGGTTATTTTATCTTCCTTCTTTTTGTTTTTCTCTGTTTTCTACAGTAGACTTGTATTAATTTTCAAATAAGACAAAATCGTATTAAAAAATCTTCTGCCTTTTCCCAGCAATTCTTTCCCACTGACAAAGATTCCCATGAAAATACATCTGTATTGTTCAGAGGGGACCGTGGGGTTAACAAGGTGCTTCAATAGGAAGGGAAGAATACAGAGTCTTTGTTTTCAGGGCTTTTCGGGCCTTTTGTACTTTTTCTTTTCTCTTCTTAGAAATGTGAGAGTGACCTCCTGCCCAGAGAAATGACCTTGGATTTAAATTTGAAATAGTAGCACAATCTAAATGCCTGAAAGGGGGCAGGGCATTCAAGACCAGGAGGTGAAGTGTCGCTCTGTCCTTTGTTGACACATGAGGCATCCATCAGATCACTCGCCAGGGACGGGTGCCGATCCCTCTACCTCTGCCAGCTGCAAAAAGCATCTTGTCTTTTCCTCTGTCCTCCAGGTCACAGCAGCCAGAGTCTTCCAAGGAGGGGCCCAGCACATAGGCAAGAGCAGGAGATCATCATTTGGGGAGAATCCCCCCTTTCATTTTGTTGCTTTCTTTTGCTGTTAGGATGGTCCGTTAGGATGGTCAGTTTGTGGGCCCCTCCTTTACCCAGAGGCTCTATGTTTTCACTGGTTTGTTTGGCTGTCAGTCAGAGACAAAAAGGAATTCTCCCCTCAAAAGGTTTCTTGTGTTATTTTTTGTCTGTCCTATATCTTCAATAATATAGCAAGATTTCTGACACCCCATGAAATTTGCCTTAAAATATTCTACCAACTATGAAATGGCTAGGGAGGGGGTGTGGCGACTGAAAGGCTCTCCCTATGGGATCCTGCAGGCAATTCGAGACCCCTCACTTCTCTCTAAAAAGGAGAAGCCAAAACATCCTCTCTTTTATTAACCCCCTTCAAATAATCCTCATTTTTACACTTCTAATCTCTTTTAGAGACTGAGCAGGATAGTGTGTTATTTTTTTTTTCCATTGAATTTATTGGAGTGACATTGGTTAATAAAATTACATAGGTTTCAGGTATACAATTCTATAATACATCATCTGTATATTGTACTGTGTGTCCACCGCCCCAAGTCAAGTCTCCTTCCATCACCATTTATCCCTCTTCTACTTCTCTCAATCCCCAATCCACCTGGTAATCACCATATTGTTGTCTGTGTCTATGAGTCTTTCCTTTTTTTTTTTCTTTGCTTAATCCCTTCACCCTTCTCACCCAGTCCCCGTCCCCCTGCCCTCTGACAGCTGTCTGTCTGTTCTCTACCTATGGACCTCTCTCCACTTTTTTAGTTTATTTTGTTCATTAGATCCCACATACAAGTGAAATCATATGGTACTTGTCTTCCTCTGACTGGTTTATTTCACTTAGCATAATACACTCCAGGTCCCTCCATGCTGTCACAAAAGGTAAGATTCCTTCTTTTTTTTTTTTTTTTTTTTATGGCTGAGTAGTATGCCATTGTGTATATGTACCACAGCTTTATTGTCCACTCATCTACTGATGGGCACTTGGGCTGTCTCCAGATCTTGGCTATTGTAAATAACACTGTAATGAACATAGGGGTGCATATATTCTTTCTGATTGGTGTTTCAGGCTTCTTGGGATACATTCCCAGAAGCAGGATTACTGGGTCATAAGGCAGTTGCATTTTTAATTTTTTGAGGAAACTCTATACTGCTTTCCACAGTGGCTGCACCAGTCTGCATTCCCACTAACAGCGAGCGCACTAGGGTTCCTTTTTTCCCACATCTTCGCCAACACTTGTTGTTTGTTGACTAACTGATGATAGCCATTCTGACAGGTGTGAGGTGATATCTCACTGTGGTTTTAATTTGCATTTCTCTGATGATTAGTAGTGTTGAGTATCTTTTCATATGTTTACTGGCCATCTGTATGTCCTCTTTGGAGAGTATCTATTCAGGTCCTTTGCCTATTTCTTAAATGGATTGTTTGTTTGTTTTGGTGTTACATGTTACACTGGTGGTTTTGATCTAATTTGTTCAGTCATAGCAGCAGCCATACATTTTAGCTTTGGTACGTCAACCAAAACTCATAGGTATCAGGAGAAGCATACTGACATTCTATGTCACATATGCACATTATTAATTTTGCTCACAAACAAGAGAGTAAAATTTCTCTCCATGAACAGCTCACTGCTTAGTCTGACTGCTATTAGTAGAATATAATAGGCTCCCCATATTTTTGGGAACTCCAACAACACCAGTGCTGATCTTGGTATTATATGAAAGATAAGATGAAAATCTGAAACAAGACAATACCAAAGAGCCCTCTAGAGAGATACCCCAAGCATAATTATGGAAATAAGGTATCATTGTGTAAAGACAAAGAGAGGTAGTTATTGGATAAAATATCTGTATTCTGTCTCACAACAAATTACATAATTGATTTATTCCTGCAGGAAAAAGGAAAACCTGACCCTACTAAGAGCATCTGGGTTGAAAAGGCACATCATTCTTTATCCCTGCATGATCTTCAGTCTCAGATACACAAGGTATCTTTTTTAACTAGGACATTTAAATGTGTGGTACTTCATTACATAATCAATCAGTTCTTTTAGTCTCCCAAACAATATATGCTGAACCACTTTTTGCACTGCAAAATGATAAACAAATGTAAGACACCATGATCATTAAGTTGACGTTTTATTTTTTATGAATTTAAGCTCTTCTTTTATGATCAATGTAAATAATCTCTGTGGAAAACTCCAGTTTTCCTTGTCTCCTTGTTAATATGCTGGTACTAAGAAATGCTAAGAAAAATATAGATGTAAGTTTTATACTTCTATACTTGACACAGTGTAGTAGTGTGGTGAGGGGGAAATGAATCAAAATATGCCAAGAGCTATTTTATCTCTGTCTACCTGAACTTTAAGAAAGAATGAATGGATACATAGCCTTCTGCAATGCTGCCTTTAAGAGGGTGTTGCTTTCAATCACTCAATCAGTCAGGGACTTGAATGGAGTACCAACCATACAGCATTTGGAGGTAGCAGGTCCTGAGAAGTGATAAGTCAGAATGGATGCTAAAGAATAGATTCCCATGAAGGAAGCTTACATCATTAAGAAACCCAATAGCAAGAATAAATAGTTTATAAGGGCAAAGTAGAGCATCCTCAGAGCTGAAGTAAAGTTAACCTTAGATATCCAGACAGTTCCTTGAAGGTACCTCCTTCTTATTTCCCCAGAATCATAGAAAAAAAATCATAAAATGTAGAGTAAAACTCTTCATTGATACAAACATTTCCCAGCAACATCTCTGCCCTTTGATAGAATTGTTTCCCTGGTTGAAAGCTCGCACTATAAAAGTGGCTTATTCTACTCCTCTAATGTTAAATGGATGCAAAAGTACTTTGTAATGGAAAAGATTTAAACAGATGTCCACTGCTATGATTATGGAGAAAGATTTTCTTCATGAAGACTATTTATCCTCCACCTGTCCAGGTCAGGACTAAAATTCAGGTTGCAATAACAGCAGGTAAATAATACTTATATAGCTCCACCTCTCACCAAAGAATTTTAGCTCCTATTTAATTATTCAAAACAATATATGAAGTGTTTCATATCAGCTTGAAAACAGGACAATCTAGGATATGAAACCGAGTTGGAGACTTCTTCTAACACAATCCTTTGGGTGTGGTGTAGCACCAGCCAGAGCTCTTCTTCTGCTCCAGAGATGTCTATTTCTATGCTATTTCTTAAAGTTGACTGAGAATATTGTCCACACAGGCCACTGTTCCACATGGGGGCTGGCTCCGCCTCCCTCTGCATTCTCTTCCCTGTTCTAGGGATGGTCAAGGCAGTCCCTTCACTGAAGGGAAGGGTTCTTAGCAATCTGGAACAGCACATGACGGTACATGAGCTACAAAGCATGAGCTGGTTGTGTTCTTAGAAGTGTTAACAATAACCTGAAGAAAACACTACTTTCAGTTTTGTCTCCTTCTTTCTCATAGCTCTTCATGAGTTCTTGGAAAAAGCAGTCAAAGCATCTTCTGAAACAGGCCTCTCGCATGATCCTTTGTAAACGATCCAAGTTCTATCCCCAAAGTGTGTCGCATAGGAAGAGTTTCCTCCCATGAGTTTCTCAGTCCCTCCTACAAATACATCCTCTGTGGAGTGTGCCACGGAGCACCAGGCTTCCGGAGAAAGACCACCACAGACCAGCAATGCTCAAATGCTCAATGCCCACCCCTCTCTCCCTCTGTTTTGGGGTGTGTGTGTGTGTGTGTGTGTGTGTGTGTGTGTGTATTTCGGGAAACAATTTCAGACACTAGAATTTTGTCAACATAGTTGAAGGGATTAAAAGGCTAAAAAAAACCACAAAATAAAAAAACAAAAACAGTGAACAAGTTGGCAATGGCGATAACACCGTTGCTGCACGATGTCTCTGGGTGGGATAAAAGCATTCACGGCTGTCACGATATTCACTTGGTCCCCCTGCAGCATTATGATGCTATTTGAGTAGAACCATTTCCTGCCCTAAGAGTCCCTTTGTAGACTCCAGATTCAGAACTCAGGCGTGTTTCAGCACACACGTGATGATTCTGGATGCCACGTTATACACATCATACTCTTAGTGACACTTCTGACTGAATGTTCCAACTATGTGATGCAGCTGAAAGAGGAGAGACTTAGACTAGAAATAAAACTTCACAGATTGATCAAAAATTAACAAACTCCAAAAACTGAAAGCAAAATGAAACAAAGTAAGCTGTGTCTGGGTTGGTAGCATTGAGAAGAAGGACTCAGTGACTTTCAGTGAACATCCTTAGTGGAATAGATCCTGAGAGGACAGACACACATACACACACACACACACACACACACACACACAGATACACACACACATATGCACACACAAAACCCTAAACTAAAAAACTAACATAAATCTTAAACTCTGTAGTAATCAATTGTTGGGATAAGTTTGGTGGTTATTCTGAGACAATTGAATGCATACTGTAAAATTAAACGAATTAGTCCTGGCCAGTTTGGCTCAGCGGTTAGAGCATCGGCCCGTGGACCAGAGAGTCCCGGGTTCGGTTCCCGCTAAGGGCACGTACCTCAGTTGCAGTTTGGCCCTGGCTCGGTTGGGGTTGTGTGGGTGGCAACCAGTTGATGTGTCTCTCTCTCACATCGATGTTTCTCTCTCTCTCTTCCTCTCTCTCTCCCTCCCGATCTATCTGAAGATAAATGCAAAGATGTCCTTGGGTGAGGATAAAAAATAAAAAAAAGAAAGAAAACAAATCAGTAATTATGTTGGTGTCCTTGTAAATTGACTTTTAGCATTAAGAAAAGACATACAGGTGTAAGATCAATATAGCTAAGTTAAAATTCTGTAGTTCTGAATGTAAATCAGAAGAACCTATTTAAATCCATGATACATTTTATCTTAAAGATAATATACACATTTCTCAGCTCTGAATAATGAAGAAGGCCTGGAAACAAGGACCGATCCACTAGCAATGAGCCCCCGAGAACTGAAATCGGGCTTTCCAAATACGAGTGCCCACCAGAAGGAACCAGGGTTCCTCAGATAAAATGACCTCATGTGAGAGGAGATATGCGTGGGACGTCACACATTCTGTCACGCCAGAGAGCAAGGCAGTTGCCAAAGACCTCGAAGTCCACGCCGTAAGAATTCAGGAACCAACCTGAAGAGGCTCGCACTGGCCAACATGAAAAAAAGTAAGCGTCATTAAGATTGACAACTGCAATGAATGAAAACACATTAAATATGTCTAAATATGCGCGTGCATAATAATACTAAAAAAGTTGGGGAACTCTCAGTGATCACAAATGGATTGATGCTAAAGAACTAACTCATCGTTTTGAAAACTATTTAAAAAAGCAAAGAATCAAGATTTTCCTTTACAAATTATACCACAGGTAGCCAGTAAATGAGGGAAAGTTTCTTTTAATGGTCTTATTCTACTAGTAAATGAGGATGAAAGGATCACATCAGAATACTGTCCCCTAGATCCATGATGAATTAACTAATGGATCTAGGCAATAATCATTCATGATTAGTATCCTCCTATGGGAGATAACCAGATACTGTGTACATACTGAAGGAAACACATAATAATATCAAGTTAAAGGAAATATAAGAATAAACATGTTAAACAATACCACAGGATTCAATGATCAAAATCTAGAATATAAATAACTTTATAGGACAATTCAGTTTCTTCAACAAATACATTGCAAGTAAAATAAAAGAGTAAGAAACTTAGAAATCTGAGGAGAGTTGAAAACCAACTGCAATTTAATTCTTTACTTGGATTCCATTCAAAATGTAAAGAAATTGTGACACTATTATGAAATTTTTTATTAAAAGTTATTAATATTTGGGGAATGAAAATTATATTATTGTGATGTTTTTAAAAATGTCTTGATCTTTCAGAGATAGGTGTTAAAATGATAGGATGTCAGGGATTTGTCTCTAAATAATCTGGAACTAATGAGGAAGTGAGTAAAAAATAAATAAAATAAGATTGGTTATTAGTTGATCATTTTTAATCTGAGTGATAGATATATAGGGAATTCACTGTACTATTCTCTCTCATTTTAATTATATTTGAATTTTTTCAGAGTAAGTTTTTTTTTTTTTTTTTTAAGTATATGTATTTTAAATGAATTGAATAGAAGTAGCTCTTTGGGGAAAATCCATTTATATAATATCACATGCCAAAATAAATTTCTGATGAATTAAATAGTTAAATGTTTATAAAGGGTATCATACAAAACAAGAAGGCTATGTAGATGAATAAATATTTTTGTCTTGAAAGTAATAAATTTTCCATCTTAAAAGCAATGAAATAAATTAACTACATAAAAGTAAAAATTTTGAAATTCATATGTCTTTAAAACAAAGGGCTGGAAATATATATATGTGCACATACTATGACATATTTATGGTTATTGTTATTCCTTTATAAAAATTAATAAGAAAAACACGAGGATCTCAAGGAAAATGGGTATAAAAAATTCCACAAAGAAGAAAACAGAAATAGCTAAAATACTTACCAAAATAACAGCCATGAATAATTAAAGAAATATAAATTAAAAGAGAATTTATAATTTACATATTTTAAAATTTGTAATATTAAATACTGGCTTGAATACTTTTATTTTTTAATTGTTCATAAATTATGATACATAAAGTGCAGTAACAGAAGGTTTGTTTCATGAATATGGCACTGAATATATTAGTTTACAAATCAGAGATTTTAAGTTGCACACTCCCTAAAAAATTTCCATATATTCTAATGAATACATACAATTTGACTACCCCTAAGTGAAAATCTCTGTTCTATTACCACAAATCAATACCATGAGTGCATGAAAACAAACCACTGATGGCCTGCCTTCCAGAGTTAGAGTTAAGAGTCAGAGGAGCCTCTAAGAAGTCATTTACCCAAACTCCCTCACCCTTTCCTAGATGAGAAAACAAGTTCAGACAAGCTCAGTGCCCTGCCCAAGGGTGTTCAACAATAATAGCCCAGTGATCATCAGAATCTTAAGTCATTTTTTACTAGTTTAGTTTAACCATGTATATAAGTCTTATAAAGATGCTTGAACACCTGTTTCTCCTATACTTGAAGCAAAGAGTGAAAAACATGGTTGAGTAAAACAAGCAAAGAAAAGAGGGGATCTATTCAAGAATATTAAGACTGATGGAAAACTTTCAAGTACTTGGAAGACAGATGTCCAGCAAGTGTCCAAAGGTTTTCTAGCTAGGCGGAGTACCTGTTCTAATAAACACACACCACTCAGAACACTCTGCAGCTCACTCTTGTGTGGCGAAATGACCACTGGTAAAGGAAGTATGGACAGACCCACATTCTGGATAAAGTTCTGCGTACAGAAGAGCCACGGAAACCAGTGCTGCCAGAAGTAGACCAACCCCCTCGCTCGAATACTTTTATACAGACAAAACAATAGACTGCTGTTGAAAATGCAAATCAATACAAATTTTCCTTAGGGTAACTTTGGCAATTTGCACTAAGAAACACTAAAAAAAGAGTTCACACTCTCTGAGGCAGTCATGCTACTTCTAGAAAAATCAAGGGAACTACAGTGGCTTGTGTGCAAAAATGGCTGCAGCTGCCATCCTTCCTCCCAGTACTGAGGTGACTTGGCCTCTCTTCCCATCAGGAGGTGGAGTTTATGTCTCCACCCTTTGAATCTGGCTTTGGTCATGGTGCCTGCTTTGCCCAGCTGGACTTGAGAAAATGTGACATGACTAAAGACTTAAAAATTACTTGTGAATGGAGCTTTCCCTCTCCTGCTGTTGGAGGCCCTTCTGCTGCCGTGAATAAGCCTTGGCTAGACTCCTGGCAAATGAGAGACCAGATGGGGAGAGGTCCAATCATCCCAGTTGTCTCAGTTGTCCCAGACATATGAGTTATGTCATCTCAGGCCACCCAGCCCCAGCAGGGGAGGGATCATGAAACTGGTCATGTGAGTGGACGGCAGCAGACGTAGTATGTTTGTACACAGTGGAGGCCAGAGCAGGTGAGGGTCTGTTTCTGAGCACTTGGGAGACCAACCAGACAAACAGATTCTCTGACAACACACAGAATCATGAAAAACATTAAATGCTGGTTATTTTAAGCCATTAAGTTTGAAGTGATTTCTTAATAAAAGCTTAATTACTGGAAGTAATTAGAAAAATGGACAATTGTATATGTTTAAAGATGTTCATTTTAATATCACTTAAATTAATAAACTGGAAGTAATCTAAACGCCCAAGGAAAACAATGGTCAATCATAATAATAATTGCAGACTTAAAGATGATAAAATCATTAAAAAACATGTTTTCAAAATATATTTTATCATTGATATGTTTATTAATGAGACATTTTAATGATATTAAAATGTTCACAATGGAGAATTAAATTAAGAAAGCAGATTATAGAATTATACGTAAAGTCTTCTTTTCAATTATGCCAATGTGCGTGCATATTGTGTCACAGACAGAGATGTGACCTGAAGATGTATTTTAGAAGCTGCTGCTTTAACATTCGCATGCAGTATCTCACATTATCTTCGGGGAGCCTTCCCCGCGCCCGTGTGGCCCCGACATTGTGCAATGGAAAGCAGGCGCGGACAAGTAAAGGTGCTGCCGCAGCGTGCACAGAAGGTCCTGACCGAGCTGTTCTGTCTAATAGGTGTAGAACAGCTGCACTTTAAAATGACACCTCTGAAGATCAGTTCCTTTAGAGAAGGGGTCTTCTCTAAACCTGGACTTAGATTGCCATGTACATTCAAACCATTGCTTGTTTTTACAAAGATGTGATGTTTCTATGAGCAGGTTTTTTGCAGAAGGTACAGCTCACAGATGGAGAGGTTTGATCTTCTCTTCATGCAATGTCGGGAAAGATCTGGAAATCAAGGTCCGTGTTGGGCTTAATGCAGCAATAACCTAGACTTTGGGAAATGTTCTCTAAGAGTAGTATGAGGGAATCAGCCGTCCCCATGGCCAGAGAGACCATCCCCTATGGGTGGGGGTGGCTCTTCCATTGTCTAAAGGGAATGGAAGTTCCTACTTTTAATCATTCCGTGAAAGGTCTGAACACTGGGACAGCCAATGAAAACTGCGGCAGGCAACTCTTGGACCCTGCAGGAGGGGCAGAGTTCTCCATTTCCTTTGAAGTTAGGGCCAGTTCAACTGTAAGAGTGCCATTTCTAGAAGCAGTTTTAACATATTTTCTGTGTTACATTCTCTTTTGTATGCCCTAAACCTCAGCAAATTCTTCTGAAAAAACACAGCCTGTTCTCTGCTCTGCACTGGGAAATTAGGGAAGGGCTTTCCTAAGACATAGAGGGGAAGGCCACTGGCTAAGCAGTGTCCTGTCCTGAAGGGGGGAGTGGGGATCAGCAGGGAGGGATCATGGGATCGGTCATGTGAATGGGAGGCGGCAAGTACAGCGTGTTGAACACAGTGGAGGCCAGGGCCGATGAGACTGTTTCTGGGCATTTATGAGAGCAAGCCTCTGAAAAACTCCCCAAGCTCCTGAGGACCACATTCCAGCAACTACATTGTTGGAACTCAAGCCAGCATACCTGAACACTAAAAACAAAGGTTAAAGAAAACTAGCAAGGTGACCTTATTTTGCAGCCTTGGGCAAACAAGGACTGCCTGGCTTCCCAGTTTATATGCAAATATGTAAATGTCTGTGCAGGAGGACCAGAGGACAGGCACCGAATGTGAACCGCCTGGACCAGCACTTGCCATGGATTACCAGAAATTGCTCTGTTCTTTTGTATACTTTCCACATTTTTGTAAAATTTCTACCACAGTAATCAGAACAAACGGTGCTTTTTGAAACCCAGCAAATGGCCTTCTTTTAGCGTAATGTGTAGATGTGTGAAAGGCTGAAATTCCCAGAACCCTCCTACCTTATCCTGTCTATTTCGGAGATCGTCTGTCTCCTCCGGGAAACTCTATATTTTGTATTCACAGTGATAGCACTTCTCTTTCTCATTTCTGTAATCTCTGTCAAATATTCTGTTCCATGCTGCCACCCTTAGGTTCTTCCAAGAAAACTTACATTTTAATAGAGGTCTAAGTTAAAGCATTGCAACTATAATCAGTGAGAACCCAGTCGATAGCCAAAAAATGAGGACGGTATTTTGGGTTGTTTGGCCTTTCCTGGAAACTGAGAAATCTTTTCATCCACACAGTCGCTCGATAGAATAGAAATTTCTTTTTACACTTCATCTATATAAAGCCAGATTCTTCTAACCTTTGTTGGAGGTTAGGCCTTCAAAGGGCTTGCTGGCTGACTTTCCTTCTGTACTGCACCTGCCTGCAGCGGCCGCCAGCAGCCACATACACCCTGACGCCCACCAGCTCACATCTGGGAAGCCCGGCAGCTGGGCCGGCCCACAGCACCTCACCTTTCTCTTCAGAACACTGCAGAAGGAAGTGACGGTGAGTCCCTGAATCCTAACAGAAACCGACGACTTCGTCCTTCATTTTCTCTGTCACAAAGCCGGTACGTAAATATGAGTGAACGTGGGGAAGGTGGCACGAAGAGTGGAGGGGAGGGTGCAGACAGGGGAAGGCATGTTTGGAAGACAAACTGCCTGCTTCATCATTTGTCCAGGGAGAGTCACCAAGGACAGAGCACTGATACCGCCGCTTCCCCTGCCTGTGCCGATGGCAGCCTTCCTCGGTCAACCAGGCTGCTCTCTCTCTCCAAACTCAGGGCAACCCCACTGCTTTTCTCAACACGTCCCCAGCGGCTGTCAGTGCTGACTGACGGGCTCTGCCTGGGAAAGGACAGCCCTCGGCCATGCCCAGCCGAGAGCAAACATTCTCCCCCATCCGTAATGTCCCATCAAATTAAGATGTCTCAAGAGTCAGAAATACAAGCAGGAAGGAGTACCTGACTGCAGGAAGATGGGCAGTGTTCCCAATACAGACTCAGGCAAAAAGCAGGATGTACAAATGCATAGAGTTAGAGAGGGACAAGCCTGTCTTTCATGAAGCAATTAATAAAAGCCAAGCACTTTGCATCTCATAAACCCAGTTAATCCACACCCCAACCCTGAGAGGCGGTTGCATCAACTTCACTTTATAGATGAATAAACTGAGGTTCAGAAAGTATATGTCACAATTCAGGAAGCAGAGTTGGTGGGATTTGAACCCAAGTCAGTCTGATTAGAAAACTCGTCTACTTTCAATGAAACTAAATAGCAGGCATCTAAAATATAAATGTACCATGATTGATTTGGCTCATGAGTAGATCTGTTTTACCCTAAATCACATAATCTCAAGAAGGCTGTGCTGTCTAGGGCTCGGGCTGGAGAGAAGAGACCACGCGGCTGTTCAGCACTGGGAAGTGTCTTGCTTCTTCTCGAGCAAAGAATAGAGTTCATCCTTCACACGAAAACTCTTACCTTTGTAAGTGCCATGGAGATTTTTACCAGCCACTCAGACTTACCTTAATCACTGTGCAGCTCCTCTCCGACTACTACCTGTCAAGCTTCTCTCTTACTTGCTGAATATTTCACACATGAAGTCATGGGACGCAGAGCTATGGGCTGTATACTATCCCTTTGGTTTCCATTTAAATTTACAGCTTGCCAGTATGAAAAGAGTCCCGGGGCGCTAACTAAGGTGGTGATTATACTGTCAATCAATTAGTTTGCATTTCGACACAATGTTCATGGCCCGATTCCACTCCTTCATACAAAGGGCTGTTTAATTCAACACACACACACACACACACACACACACACACACACACATGCTTTCTCTCAGGCATTTTTACTGAGTTACAGAGTATGTGTCACCCAGATGTGCCTCCCACAATAGTTTAATTGTGCTGGAAAAATTACCAGAAACATATTTACGCTACTAAACTCCCACAGCTGAGACCAGTTTTTCACTACAATACTATTTTTTTCACCACCTCACTCTAGAATTAATTATTCTGTTGCCATGTTACATTCCTCTTCACACTTAAAATTTGCAAACTAGGAAATCTTTATTTCATAGTTTTCCAGGAAAAATCACGTTTATGGAATCTTCATCGCTGTGCCCTCTGTGTACTTTTTAAATTTTTTTTTTAAATTTTATTGATTGATTGATTTTAGGGAGAGAGAGAGAGAGGACCATCAATTTTGTTGTTCCACCCATTTATGCATTCATTGGTTGATTCTTGTATGTTCCTGGACCAGGATCAAACCCGCAACCTTGGTGTATTGGACAGGACGCCGCTCTAACCAACTGAGCTACCTGGCCAGGGCCTTCTGTGTACTTTTTAGATGATTATGATAATAAGGAGCAAGAAACTGAAAGTGGTATAGAGGTAGGGTTGCTAGACAAAATATAGGCTACCCAGTTAAATTTGAATTTCACGTAAACAATGACTTTTTTTAAGTGTAAGTATGTCCCATGCAATATTGGGACATATACTAAAAAATTAATCATTGTGTATCTGCCATTCAAATTCAATTGACAGACTATATTTTGATTTCTAAAACCTGGCCACCCTGTGCAGACAGAAAAAGAAAGAAAAACAAGATTCACAGGTATTACAAATACATGGAGGCGGACATAATAGTGCAATCTATTAGAACAAGTGATCTAAACGGACACAAGCTGCCTACCTCTGCTTGACACGTTGTGATCATTTTAAAGTAAGTGGAAAAAAGGGATTTTGGGAAATGAATGAACATACTTCAAAGGCCATGGAGGTTACTGGGCTTTTTCTGAGAGGACCTTTTCCTGAGATTGTAGAAATTCCCAGTCATATGACCCTCAGTCTGCCAGGAGACCCAACGCAGAAACGAGACTGCCCCCAGAATAAGGGAGATTAAGGGAAATATTCTTCCCAATTGAAAACGATGATTTATACGGCTTATGCAGCTCTAAGAGTTTTTCTAAGTTGATCTTTTTTTTTTAAATAAAACCTAGTAGGGTACTCTAACTCCTATCTAATATGTCCTCATAATCACTAAAGACAAGTACCTTAACTAAATAATCAATAAATTTGTTGAAGGCTGCTAAATGTATAGTACTATGCTCAGAATTAAGGTAATAAAATGAAAAAGATAGTTGGCACCCAAGAATGACATGTGTTGCCTGAAAAGCATGAATACAGTACTCAACGGGCAGCCAGCTAGAGGTAGAGTGGGCCAGCCCTTCACCCAGGTGAATTCTGGGCTTGCCCATGAAGGAAGGGTATGATTTCAATACACAGGCGGTGAACAGCAGCTATTCCAGTATTTCGAACAAAGACAGAGGAGTGAAGCCACATCATGGTCCAAGCAGCACAGAGGAGGGCAGTGAGTGGAGAGTTTGGTAGCTGATAAAATTAGAGAAGGAGTAGTTAAGAGTCGTATTATAAAAAAAATTTTACTGCTAAAATTTCATATCTTGGCAATAAAAAGTTATCAAAGATTTTCAAGGGCAAGAATAGTTACAGGACCTGGTTTTGGAAACGTTAGCCTGGGAAACAATATGAAAGCTAGCCTGCAGAGTGTGGAGATCAGGACGCTAACAGGAGTAGGCTGTCTGTCCAACAGGCGTGTTTGTACCTAAGAAAGAGCCCTTAAAGAGGACTGATAACGGCTGGTTACAGAAGAACAATCAGAAGAAACCGGAGTCACAGAAGGCAGTGACAGAAAGAGGTTAGCCAAGAAATGAGAGCTTTCAAGTAGGCAACTCCCAGGAAGAGGCAGTTGGATTTAGCAAGAAAGCGTGCTGGGCAGAATTTTCAGACAGCAATTTTAGACCCTTGGTAAGGGCAAAGGTTCGGTTCAAGAGTGAAATGGAGCATTTCTGCTTCCAGCAATATAACTGATAAAACACAGCAGCCCTTTTAAATGCATATCTCACTTGAAAGGAAGGGGAAAATCCTAGGAGATAAAAAACAAAAACAAAACCACCAAAAAGGAAGCAGAAAACCAGAGAGAAAAGCAAATACTGAATCAGTGACTATGCTGACGGAATTTCCCCATGCCAGGGACCTAGAGCCACTCCCTCGGGGAACAGGGCACAAAGTCTCCACAAGGTGGGCAGCTGGAACCGGTGCCCACAAAACCCAAGACCTTTGAAAGCTGAGATGCTCCGTGAAATGGTGGGTTAGGACAAAAACAAAACTACTCACTTACAAAGGGAGACAATATGAAATGTATTGTATTAGCTTCAGCTCTTGTTAGGAGAATAAAGCCTCCCCATCCCCTCGCTATCAGTAGCCAGATAAAATCTAGGACAAATATTTCATGGGACATACTTAATACTAAAACAATTATTTATGATTATTATTTTTTAAAGTTTAACTGGGTGCCCTGGCTGGGTGTTACAGATGGATGGAGCACTGTCCTGTGCACCAAAAGGCAGTGAGTTCTATTCCCAGCCAGGGCACAGACCCACATTGCAGGTTCAATCCCTGGTCAGGGAGTGTACGGGACGCAACCATCAGTGTTTCTCTCACATCAATGTCTCTCTCTCTCTCTCCCCCTTCCTCTCTATCAATAAAAACATATCCTCAGGTGAGGTTTTAAAAAAAAAGTTTAACTGGGTGTCCTATATTTTTATTTTATAAATCTGTCAAATGAACTTTTCCCTCCCTCCCCCACAACCAAGAATTTTAAAATACAGGCCAGTTCCATGCGAGCTTAAGGCTCAAAATTATGCAAACATCAGGGATTGTAAAATCACAAGCCCAAATCCTAATTCAATGCTAGTAGCTTCCAAAAGTGTACAGCAGAGGAAAAGGCAAAGGAATAAACACCCACCCAGAGCGCTCAGGATTCCCTCGGTCAGCACACGTTCTCAATTCAAAATTGTATCCTGGGAAACAGGACAACAGGAAAGTAGTTTGTAGAAGTAAAAACCATAAAAATAGACTTCCTAGGGCCTCATACATCAAACTGTACAAGAGATAACAAAGCATAAATAAACAATCTTGAAAGAGAACCAAATTGGACTTATAGACATTAAAATATAATTATGGAAACATAATTGAAATAGAATTATTGAAATTAAAAATTCAATGGGTGGTTTAAAAGGCAAATTGGACAGAATGTGGAACAGTGAATCAATTAGAAGATAGATTTTTTTTTTAAGTTTATAGACTGTTACAAATGGAGCTAATGAGATAATAAATGAGAAGAGTTTTACAAAAAAATTAAAAATAAAATGAGATTTAACATACATCTAATTGCAGTTTCAGAAGGAGACAATATTTGAAAATATATACACCCCCCCCCAAAAAAAAATGTCCTTGATGAAAACCATGAATCTCAGGAAGGACAAAAATTTTTAAGTAAATTTTTTTAACTAAAAAAAATCCTTTTAATTCACACCCAGACATACCATAGCAATACAAAAAGTCAAAAGGATGAACATGACCTTAAAAGCAGACAAAGAGAAAGTTACTTAAAAAATATTAGAATGACACGGACAAGGAAATAAAAATTATAATGATAGCAAATCTCTCAGAAGCTATAAGGAAATAACTTCGACTTACAATTTCATACCTACCTAAATCCCCACTCCAGAATAAAGTTACAGAAAGTATATTTTCTGACAAAAATTTTAGCTTCCACGAATAGACTGTCACTAAAAGAGTCACTGCAGAAAGTCTGAAATGAATGGTGAGCAAAGAAATAGTTAAATGTATGGGTAAATCTAATCAAGCTGTAAAAAAATAATAAGATAATGTCAAATTAGAGAAGTACAACAAGATGCAACTAAAATATTATATAACAATAGTTTACAAGGGATATTTTTTTCATAAGGGAAGAGATAGTTATTGGATGAAGCTAAGCATCCATTTAGAATTTTAACAGTAACTAGTTAAAGAACAGAAATGATCTTTTAAAAAATAAAGTAGAAATTAATTAAAACAAAATTCATAGTAATTAAGAATAAAAAAGCTCTTTGAAACTAGTCTAAATAATTATAGATGTCATTACATCCAAATGTTAAACTTCTGTTAATCACACCACCATTAAAAGGTTTTTAAAAAACAGAACAAACAGAACAGCCACAGAGCAGGACTATTTTAAACAGGTGCATACAGAGTGAGCATCCCAAACAGGGGACATCTACAAGTCAGAAAGAAAAAGAAAAACTGCACAGGAAGAAATATGGCAAAAAGATAGGAAAAAGCAATTCAGAAAAGAGGCAACTAAATGACCAAGAAATATAAGGTAACTTGCTCAATCTTAACCATAATCAAAACACCTCTCTGAGGTACCACCTCATACCACCCATCAAATAAGCAAAAAATAAATGAGGACAATGTCCATTGTTGAAGAGGATGTAGGGCGATGGGAACTCATATATTACCGGTTGGAGTATAGATTGGTTCAAGTATTTGAAGAACAAACGGCAACCTCCAGTAAATCTAACAAGGCGTAATCCCTACCATTCAGCGACTCTACTCCAAGGTATATACCCTTAGACATGATCACAGCACCATTATTCAAAACAAGAAAACATTGGTTTGTAGTGGCAAATGACAATCAATGAAGAGCTTTCTCTAAATTGGCTGACAAGAAGCTAACTGGATATGGGGCTTCACTTCTCATGGTCCCCAAACCTCCAGGTGACAAGCAGCTTTGTGCCCAACAACTGCAAACAGCTCACATTTTACCCTCAGACTGCCTGACATCAAAGGGGCCTTACTGTCACCAAGTTTTGTTCAGCTCACAAAAAGGTAGAGCATCAGTGGGAACATCTCGGTGGTGGAAGCTCTCTGCAGGAGACCTGTCAGACAGTGTATCCAAATGCACTTGAGCTCAAGCACACTCTGGAGAAGACACTGAGAGACCCGCTCTGACCACATTCCTGCCCATGAGTCCTGTTTGCACCGTGATAATGCTGATATCTGCCCTGGGCCCTTGACACAAAAGTTGCAAACTAAATGTCCATCAGCAGGACAGTATATCATTAAATTGTGGAATTTCATACACTGGAACACCATCATCATGGATGAATCTCACCAAAACAATAATGAAAACACAGAGATGCCAAGTTATGGAACAATACATACAGTATAATGTCACTTGGATAACATTTAAAATATAAAAAACAGTATGACAGCAATTAGGCATGCATACATATTTAGTACTACTGTAAAGAACGACATGGAAATGATAATGACCACATCTAAATTCAAGACAGTGGTTGCATCATTGCCTGTTTGGAGGAAATGAGATGTGATTAGGGATGGGTACACAGGAGCATCAGTTTTATTGGTAACATTTTATTTGTTAAGCCAAGTGGTAATACATAGGTCTTTACTGTGTTCTATACATTTTCTTGCCTTAAATATTTTTTATTTTTTTAAATGAATGGGTATGAGGTAAGGAAGCAGAGTTAGTTCATATCACTCTTATGAAGGAGGAAATTCACAAGGGTTGAGGATAGTTCCTTTTAGGATAGGGAGATGTAGAGCCCTTGGAGGCCACCCAAATGGGACTGAATAGGAAGGGAGACATTCTCCAGAATGTTCTGAAATCATTCTATAGCACTGAGGTGACTATAAATAAAAACATATCTTCCCTGGCCTAAGGAGGTGAACTAAACAATAATTTTCCTTTAATTAATCAATCAAAGTTCTGTACAACAAATATTCATTTTGCCTCCCTTTTAGTATACTAAACAACCTCTACACAAAATATCTTCACTTGCAAATAAACCACTTTCAAGATTCCCTCTGTAAGTATCAATTTTTAGGCTAGAACTGCACTGATATTCATTGCATATACTTCTGGTCTGATAGGGTAGCTCTCTCTATAATTATTTCCTCAGTGAATGAATGAATAAATAGAATAAATAAAAATCTCTTAAAGAACCAGTGTGTGTTTCAATAGCTCAAATTCATGTTGATTGCAGCCAAAGCACAACTTTTAATAAATAAGAACAGCTACCAGTCAAGCACTACGCTAGGCACTAGAGATATGGAGACAGTTGCATTGCTTCCTAAGAATCCATGTCAAACTTGTATCATAGCTCTTATTACCTCCGGTGGAAAAGACTCCCCCATTTCCTATGCCCTTTTTGAAAACGTGGATTTTGCTCATTTTCTCTCTGTATCCCCAGTCAGCAAGCAGGAATAGATATAAAGTGACAGTTAAACTGTAGAGTCTAATAGTTGCTGTTTGGGAATTCTCTAGTATTTGGAGATTGGTTGTGATTATATGCATCTCTGTTCATATGGAACCAGATTTGTTTTTAATATTAGAGCAGCAAATGTTAGCAACAAGATATTTCTCTGCTTTCTACAGTAAAAGGTTCCAATTATTCTTTCTTTCTACTGTCTAACTGAAGTTCTCTTTCCCCCTTCAAGCGATAGGATTACTTTATGAGAGAATATATACAGCTCTAATTTTATTTTAAGAGATATATAACTTTTTACCTTTCTCGATCATCTAGTGGTTTCTTCCATAACTGCATCTGGTCCTGCGTTTTCTGGCCACCAAGAGTGAGGGTCCTCAAATTTGGTCTGTAACCCTAGCCCACTGCAGAAGGCCAGCCAAGAGCCGGGAAGACTCTGGAAATAGGGTTTCTGGAGCAGGCCAGAGTCAGGCACCAACTGCCCTGCTCATGGCCATCCCCGGCTCCTGCCTGGCTGTGCCTGGCACTCACAGAGGGGGAGATGGTGAAGGGGAGCACGTGAGCACAGCTTCCTGCCAGGGCAGGAGCCAGCCCTCAGGCCATAGCCCAGAGCCTGTTCTGGGAGGCTGCGGTTTGTCCAGTTTAACCAGCTCCACCTGAGGGAACCCTGTGCCTCAGCATGTAGGGACTAGAGTGGGTGGCAGGGCTTCCAGAGGTCTGCTTAGCAGAGCCACCTTGAGTTCGAACTCTTCCAGAGTGGGCTCACCATCCATGGGCTCTGCCACATCAATGGAAAACTACCTTAGCAAGATGCCGTTCTCTATCTCACAATCAATACATCTATCCTCGTTAATGCTTATCCGTAGATCAGCACAGGTCATAGTTCAGCATTTTACCCAGAAAAATCTACTTCACCATTTTACCCAGAAAAACTTGTCTTCAGAGTTAGGCGGTGTCTGCCTGCTGTTTCTGCTGCAGCCATTCACAGAACAGTGAACTGGTCAGCCAGACAGGAGGGGAAGGAAAATGTTGTTGATACACCCCACAAAGGGAGGCTTAGAAGTTAAAATATTTATAACTAGAACGTGGTCTTTGTGGAGTGAGGATAATATGTTTTGCAAGCAGGCAGAACTGTAAAAATTCAACACTGAGATGCCAGTGACATTTCACATTACCCTGAAATATTGACAGAAAATACTATTTTCAGAGCAACCTTTATACATTTAAGATAATGTATGAGAAATCTAACTGCTGAGGAACTGTATTACTGACTTCTAACAGCAGTTGGTCCATTCATTTATAACAGTAAATAAATGTTATGAAAGTTCATGTAGAAAGCATGATCTAAATGGCTAACTATGAGAAGCTTGCACTAAGGCCAGGCATGTGTTTCTGGCAGAGAAGTACAAGTTTGTTCAGAATGTCTTTTTTTAGATTACTTTGAGGAAGAATGGCATCACTGGAATACTGCAAACCATAGCAAGTTTCGTCTTTTTTTTTTCCTTATGGAATGAGAAATGACATCAGTTTACATGTCATCTGAGAATAAAGGAATTTATTTTGTTGAAAGGCATCCAAATCTCCCTCTCTTTGGAAGGCTTTGTTACTGAAACAAACGTTATCATTGTTAATTATTTGGCCATTTATGGGATTTACTAGCTAACTCATAGTTTGTTTCATCAACAAGTCTGTAGGTTTAGACATATTTTATTGACCTAGTAATTTAATCATGCTATACACCCACGACAATCTTAAGGAAATGCTAACATTTAAAGCCCCATTATTCTAAGCTCAGTAGGAAAATTCCATGAAGGAGTGGAAGACCATTTGTATAAAGTAATATCTGAAATTATCTCAACCAACCCCACAACTTCTCCCTGGCCTGCAAAATTTCTCCTTCTCCTATGTTTCCTATGGTGATAAATGAATTCCAGCCATTTCCCAAGCCGGATCCCAGTAATTATCCTTGGTTCCCCTATTTCTAGCTCCTTCATCCATTTGATATCTGAGTTGTAGCTTCTAATGCTTTACTCATTCTCAATATATCCCCACTGCCTCTGTTCAGTCCCTTGACAGGTTTCACCTGAATTTATCCAACAATCTCCCTGCCTTCAATCTTCCCATCTACAATCGACTTTCCATGGAACTCCACTATCCTATTCTAAATCACTTTGAGGCTCCTCAACCTTAGAAAGTCCCAAAGTCTCCATGTGGTACCTGGGTCAGCTTTTCTCCCTCCAACCTTTTCACTGGATTCTCCCATTCACATTCGCAGTGCCAACCACAGGGAAATGGTTGTTCTTGAAAGCACCATGCCCCCTCTCACCTGCAAGCCTTCCTACCTGTGGATCCCTCTGCCTAGAAAACACTCCCGACTGTCCCCAGCCCTGCCTGAAACCTTTCTCTGTTGAACTCCGACTTGTCTCTTAGGACTCAACTGTGGCATCACTCCCACACGGAAACCTTCTCTGACATGCCCTTCCTTACACTTTGGTTAAGTGCCCTCTGTATGCTCTCTGGGTACTAAGTGCTTAACATATTTGTGGAACAAATCCTTTACCCTAATAAACATTTCAATCCCACGAAATCTCTGATACAACCATGATCACTGTCTTGCCATCTCATGAACATGCCATGTTTTATGCCCACCACCACACCTTTGCCCACACTGCTCACCCACCTTCGGATGGTTTCCTTCTTCCCCAGGGAAGATGTCTCTGAACATTTCAGCCCTAGGCAATATTTCTGACCTCTGAATATTGGCACATTTTGCATGTTTCTCATCTGACATATATTTATACATAGGTCTAGTGACATCATTTCTGTTTTAACTTTTGAGTTATTTATTTTTTTATGGTTACGTATCTATTTCCCCTGCCAATTATACTTGAAGCACCTTGAAAACAAGGACAAGGTATTACTTTGTATTCCTCCTCATTCTCCTCCAAATTTGCATAGTTCATAGTGTCCATAACCTATAATCAATCCATGTCATTTAACATTATAACATTAACATCATTTAACAGTTATATGATTAAGACAAAACCAATAGATGAAGAAAAGACTACACAATGTAACAAATATGTTTCATTTTCAAAAGAATAAATTAGTTCAAACGAGATCATAAATAAAGTGAGAAATGCATGCCCACGAACGTAATTTACTGTAGTTTGGCATGTGAATGGAAAGCCTTGGGAAGCAGCAGCTGCAATGGAAACGCCGATCATCATGCCAACAGTATGAACGCACTCAGCTGTAGGACAAGCCAAATGTCAATCAAAAGTGGAATAAAAACAAGATGTACACTCTCCAAACCAATCTGTATGTATATTTAACCAAAGAGCTCACAGTCCATCTGGCAACAGTAAAAGCAAAAGAAAATTAAAGGAAACATAAAAAATATATAAAACACTAAACGTCAGAAGTAAATCAAACTTATCAGTGACACAATAACTAAGTAGATTAAATTCTCCTAATAACTATCTCACACTCGTCATAAACAAAATCCAATTACATGCCTCTTAGAAGAGATACACAATAAACAAAGTGACTCTGAAAGGCCTGTTCATCCCACAAACATTTTTGTAGGATATCTACTATATCCCAACACCATGCTAAGTGACATAAAGGTTAAATATTAAAAGACCGAGGTATACAAGGCAAATGCAAACAAAAAGAAAGCAGAAGTCACAATGCTAACATTAAAGAATCAGTGCTAAAGGCAAGACGCATTTTTGAAAAACAAAAAATTTATTTTACTTATGTGTCTGTTAATCAAGGATGCAACCCACCAGAATCCTTATGGATAGTCATAAATATATCTATCAATCGTAGAGAATAGTTATAAGTATCAAGTAAGAAAATTAATCTAAAACACCTAACTCAACCTGCCACATGGTACATGCTCAAAACATATGGGTTTATTTTTTCAGCGTTTGTATTAGTAAAAGTAGTATTAATAAGATATGGTAGTCACTAATACTCACGGTGCAGACAACATAGCATCAAAGTGCATCAGGGAAAATATTGGAAATACAAGGAGACATTTACAAGATCATAATAAGAGGAGAATGAGGCGGTTCGACCACATTTCTTTTTGTTCTTGAAGTAACAAGTGATAAAAAAAAAATGCTAATGGGATCTAGATAGTAATGCCTGACTACATATGTTGCTGTTGGTGGTGGTGGTGGTGGTGTGTATATGTGCATGTATTTTCATATATTCTATAAATTCCATGATCTACAAAATATATACATCCTTTCCCATGGAACATTTACCAAAGTTGATCATTTACTAAATCAAAATAAAAATCACAACTGCTAAGGCAAAAGATAGGCTTTATTCTCTGACATTTGCAAGAAAACTGAAAATAAATTATGAAATAGTAGCAAACAAAAACTTGAGAAGTTATTTTTCTCCTAAATAGCTCTCAGATCCAAGACAATATCAAATCTAAACTGAGAGAATAATGAAAACCATGACCGGCAGGGCAAACGCTCACAGGACCACCTGGAAGATGCAACCAAAAATGTTCTCAGAGGTACATCAACATCCTTACATTATTTCATTATTCAAAAAATTAATAATTTTAATGAATCAAATTCATTGAATCATGAATAAGAGAGAAATACAAACTTAGAAAAAGCAAAGGAAGGTTAATACAGATTGAAGTAGAAAACAAAATTTAAAACAGGAAATATGAACAATTTGAAAATGAACTAAATCTCTTATTTCCACAAGAATAAAAATAAACCTATGATAGGACTATGAAAAAAACACAAATATTCACAAACAGAAATTATAAAGAGGACATTAGAATACATACACAAACATATATGGAAATACAAATATGTTTATTTTATATTATGTATGTGTGTATGTATATATATATATATGGAGAGAGAGAGAGAGAGAGAAGGAGAGAGAGGGAGAGAGAGAGAGAGAGAAAGAGAGAGAGTGGAACCTCGGTTCTCGAACTTAATTTGTTCTGGAAGGCTGTTCAAAAACCAAAGCATTTTTTCTCATTAGAAATCATGTAAATTGAATTAACCCATTCCAGACACCCAAATATTTCCCTGTTTTAACCTTTCTTATACATAGTACCTATCTAATGTACTGTTTAATTTATAAATAAACACTTAAAAACCAAAAAAGACATGAAGTGTAAATGAAAATTTAACAAAAAGGAAATAAATGTACAGTAAGAAGTAAAAAATTAATAATAAGCAGGCACAAAAGCAGAAAAACAAACCACATGAAAATATTCACAGCACAGTTTTCTGAGGAGTTAAGAGCAGTAAACTGATTCCTACTCACACATTCCCTCCTTTGTTTGTCGCCTGAGAGACACATGACTGATTACACAGCTATAGGTATCAGCATAAAAGGGATGTTGGGTTGAGAAGCACATTGTTCGGGATGGGAGATGTTCCAGAACTGAGAGGTTTGACTCACTCTCACAAAGCATGCATACCTTATACTTGGCCTAATGATTTTGAAGATCTCGATAATCTAGAGATATGTTTTTCTGAAGAAAAAAAAAATTAAATTAACTGAATAAAACTTGTACGCATGTACGCATAACCAATGGACATGGACAACAAAACCGGGGATGGGGCAGGGAGGGAGAGGGAGGAGGGAGTCAATGGGGGAAAAAGGAGAAACATCTGTAACAAAAATAAATTAATTTAAAAAAAAGGAAAAAAAAATAGGAAAACTAGACAAATTAAAGAATTTAAGAAAAAATGTCCCAAAATTCTTTTTTAAAAGTCATTCCATTATTATTAACAACTAATTTCAAGAAGAAAAAAAAAACAACCTCCATGCATTGATCAACAATGTCCTCAATCTCACAAATGCTCTGTATGAAAGGTACTTGTATTTCCATTTTATAGGTGATAAAACGGATGCTTAGACAAGTTAAATAACTCGCCACCTGAGGTTGTAAGATGGGCAAGGGAACAACCCAGGATCTGAACCCAAGTCTGTGTGTAACCCCAAAGCCCACGGGCTCCTGACTGTGCTTTACTGCCTTGTCTACATAAACAGTTCCCAAAACACAGAAAATGATGAACATCTTCCAAATTAACAGTGTGAAACTCGCATAAATCTGATAGCAAAACTTGATGAAGCTAGTAAATAATGAAAAAGGAAAGCTGCCAGGCAAACTCACTTATGAAGTCTTAAAAGAGTAACAAATCAAGACCCGCAGTTTGGAAGGAGGAAAGGCTCGTGAATAATGGTCTGCTAGGATTTAATCTAGTAAAGCATTAGATCAAGCAATAAGTTTACACACATCTATACTGATGCTAAAAAACACTTGTGAAATTAAAATTCTATTCCTGATTTTTGCTAATTTATTTTGTTAATCCTCACCTAAGGATATTTTTTGATAATTTTTAGAGAGAGTGGAAGGGAGGGCGGGGGTGGAGGGGAGAGAGAGAAACACCGATGTGAGAGAGACACATCGACTGGTTGCCTCCTGCATGACCCCCACCAGGGCCGGGGATCAAACCCGTGACCCTTCGGTCCGTAGGCCGACGCTCTAACCGCTGAGCCAAACTGGCCAGGGCTGATTTTTTGTTAATTTAAAGTGAATCAGAAATAGAAGAGTACTTCCATAATATGGTAAAGAATTTCTATCCAAATCTAATAGCCAAACACAGTAAATAATAAAACACGAACATCATTTCTCTGTGCATGAGGGCAATATGAGAATAGGTCAACAAAAAAATTTTAGTTGATACAATGAGAACAGGAACAAAAAGGAAAGATATAAACATTTAGAGAAAATTAACTTTCTCAGACCTTTATTTCTTTGCTTTGGAAGGAAAAGGAATATAAGTCAATCAAGTTTGCTAAGATCATATTTATTTGGTAAGTTCATGAATGTGTAAGAGCTTTAAACAGCTTTGAATTGAGGTAAAGCATAAAACCATACATTTTTGGTTCTGAAAGTTCCTTTTTTAACCTCAAAAACTTTTACAGCCCTGGCCGGTTTGGCTCAGTGGTTAGAGCGTCGGCCTGCGGTCCAGAGAGACCTGGGTTCAGTTCCTGCTAAGGGCACGTACTTCGGTTGCAGTTTGTCCCCGGCCCTGGTTGGTCGTGCAGGTGGCAGCCACTCGATGTGTCCCTTTCACATCGATGTTTCTCTCTCTCTCTCTTCCTCTCTCTCCCTCCCACTCTATCTGAACAAAAAATGAAAAAATGTCCTCGGGTGAGAATAAAAAAAAAAAAAAGTTCTTATCACAAGAAAAAAAAAAAAAAAAGCCCTGGCCGGTTTGGCTCAGCGGTTAGAGCGTCGGCCTGCAGTCCAGAGAGACCCGGGTTCGGTTCCCACTAAGGGCATGTACTTCGGTTGCAGTTTGTCCCCGGCCCTGGTTGGTCGTGCGGGTGGCGGCCACTCGATGTGTCACTTTCACATCGATGTTTCTCTCTCTCCCTCCCACTCTATCTGAACAAAAATGAAAAAATGTCCTCCGGTGAGGATAAAAAAAAAAAAAACTTTTACAACCTTCCACATGGTAATTTTTTGTTTTTACCATTTGCTGATTCAGATAATAATTTATGATAAAAACCCACTATGAGCTTAGTGACATTTAAAAAGGTCATTATAATACACTGATTCATTACTATATATGTATATATATGCATTTACATACATATACATATGTATTACATACTTCTCTATACTTTTGAAAGATGGTAGTACCCGTATGGCTGTTTGGGATTCATGTGAATTTACACACCCTTTGCCATAACTCCGCAGCTCCCTCCCACTGCTGCGGTCCATGGCCCAGAGGCAGGAACAACTGCTGGAGACATCTTCAGAATTCATGAGAACAAGCAATCTGAGTGGGAGAGCATAGCCTGAAGGAGATGGTCTCTTGATCTGACAAGTCTGCAAGATTACTCAGGAATGGCTTAGTGACTCACCATCTCACAAAAGCTATGAAAAGCACCTGATAAGCACTTAGAGCTTGGTTCCTATTTTTACATTCTAAAGTAGGGCTGTGATTCACTCATGTAATTCCTAATTAAGTAAAACAGGCTAGAGAAAACCAAGTTCTCAGATTGTAATAGAAAAGAGCCATATTATGTATGAAATATAACAAATAATAACCGCAAGGCGAAAGAAGAGGCTGTCGAGTGTGAAGCCGGAGAGTTATTTCCACTGCCTCCAGTGTAGTCATAGACGTACATGCAGAAAGATTTATAAATAAAACAGTGAACAATGACAATTAAATGGAAAGCAGCGACTTATTAATGAAGAATTCATCCATTAAAAGCTTTTTCCATTCGTAATGGATTTTGCCCAGAAATTGGTTCTTCATTCCTGCCTGTAGTACGCATTCTTGGTAGCTACTTTCAGAATATTGCCAGCACCGTTACACGTTTGCTTTATAAAGCTTTCAAGCTGCCCTGCTGCTCTCCTCTGGCTAAAGAACGTGATAAGAACTGCTGGGGGATAAGGAGCACAGACAAGCCATCTCCCGGCTTGGACCATGCCTGAGCAGAGTCCATCTTTTGTTGCTTCCAGGACAGTGTAGTGATCTTTATCTAATTAATTAGTATTTTCTCGTTGAGTTTAGTTGACTGTATGAGGGTGAACTGGTGACTTGCATTCATTCTTTTTGTGTCATTTGTCACCACTCACACTGAGATTTCTTTGTCCAGGAAGACCTAAGGACAAGTCTGGCCCTGGCCCTTAGTAGCTAGGAAAAAATTTTACCTTGCCTCTCTGAACCTCAGCCTCCTGGTAAGTAACAAGGAAAGAACTTGATCATGTAGAATGATCACAGTGATGAGCGCAAAGTACCTGGTTCACGTCAGGCTTTGGAGAGAAAACTTATCTTCTCTTGCTCTTATATACCCTCTGTTCCCAATTTGAGGATCAGTCCATGTCCTGTCCTCAAGCTGCAACTTGTCTAATTCTGGTTTGAAGATTTTAAAACAAATTGTAATATTAGAGACTGCCTTGGAAAAGCATTTCATCAGCTTCTTCAAGACTCAAAAAACGTAATCTTTCCTTCTCTATTCTCTCCTTTTACTCGGCCAACAATCAAAACACGTGTCTTCAATGCAAAGCATATTAAAGAATGCATTGCCAAGCTGCTCTATAATTGTTCTCAGATGTGTGCCTCATTTCAAATAAATAAGGTTCTTAAAAATACAAAAATGCTTTCTACTCCTTTGCTTCCCTACGACGAAGCCCAGTTTATTTCTCCATACATAGTGGGCACTCAACAGATATTTATTAACCCACTATCACTTTTATGAAACAAACCAGAACATTATTCAAAAATAAACATGAATCTCTCATTTATTAAATATATTTTAAATGTCCTTTAAAGAGAACACTGTTACAAATCACCTTTCATTCATCAATAAATTCAGATGGTTAAATAGCGGACAGAAATTTCTATAAAGAATCATTCTCTCAAAGCTACATAACATTTTAAAGAGTTGATTCAAATGAACTCAGCAACATTTAGGACCAGATCCTATGGACCGTTAGTTGTTGTGCAAATGTCCAGGGACAGGTGCTGTGTTTAGTCTAGCAAATAACACACTTCTACAGAAATTAGCCTCTGTGTTGCTTTCAGCTGCAGAGAAGAGCAGAAATCATAAGACCATGAACTTGAGAACTGCAAGAAAATTAAGGACCTTTAGGGAAGTACAGTGCGATTATTACTACCATTTTACTGAGTGTTCTGCTCACTTTTCCAAGCTGAATGTTGGGGGGCGGTGGGGAGGCACGGTTTTGGTGGTGACCAGATCTGCAGCTCTCTGGTCTTTGAGTCTGGTACTCTTTTTTATCCATCATATGCAAGTTTAATACATTGCACAAATTTCTAGACTCGGAGATTACTGTGATGACTTAGATACACAGCAACACCTATTCCCAACGTCGCTCTAGTCCTGGATCAGAGCAGTGATTTCCTGCCTGTGCCACCAAAGGCTCCATGTTCATCTGTCCCTTTCGCTCTCCCTGAGCAGCCCCCTTTCTGTTGATTCTGGGCCAATGTGGCTCGTCTTGCCTTGTCCTAATGTCCCACTGATTGCAATTATTGAACAAGTCACTTTCACATTGACAGAAGGATTCCAGTGACTAGCAGGATACCAGGAACACACGAGGTACTTGGTCATTTTGAATGAGTGATGACCACCTCAGTGGTGCCGAGTGGCCACCGGGAAGTAGTTTCACTAGTCAAACTGTTGAAGGGACCAACTGCTATATTTTCCATCTTCTTGACCACCACGGAGTTCCCTAATTAGGCTCCTCTGGATACCCTGAAAGCGCCGCAACCTTCCACGTGGGTCTTGGAGGAGACTCAGGTGTCCCCGAGCAGAAGCGCCAGGCATGTCTATTTAACTGACTTCACACTCCAGTTCAACTGAAGCTTCCTTCAGCTGACAGCTTGGACTGTGAGCTGCCGCAGACTGCCACGCACTCATCATTCACTCTTTCTTTGGGCTGAACTCTCACATTCCTAAATAAGGAAATCATTTACTCCCACAGCTAGTGAGATCATGACAACCTCATGAAGAGTCTCCCAAATAGAGCACTGTCCTCAATATCTCCCACGTGATTTCACTCTACTATGAAAGGGCTTGGCTATTCAACTGAGCAGCTTTCAATTCTCCTTGTCTGTAGGTTTCCACACAAATAACTAGTGTTAATGTCCTGTAGTCAATCAAGGTAAGCACACAGTACACATTTTTTTCTAGAGGTAAAATTTTATTAATAAGCCATCATGCCCATATTGAGAATTCACTTCTGGTTTAGTTTCTCTTACTCTTTTTTATTTTTTTAAGAGAGGAAGGGAGGAGGAGAGAGACAGAGGAGAGGAGAGAGAGAGAAAGAGAGAAAGAGAGAGAGAGAGAGAAACATCGATGTGACAGGAAAACATGGGTCAGCTGGGAATTGAAACTGCAACCTTTCAGTGCATGGGGCAATGCCCAACCCACTGAGCACACTGGTCAGGGCTAGTTTCTTCTTTCTAATATGGTCTTAAATTAGAATGAAACTAGTAGGCTGGGACCAGGGTGCAATGTGCATATCAAGAGAGAACAAAGCCCCATAAAGTTAGGAGATTGAACTTTCCACCCACCTGCTGATCACGCTCCATTAGCTTGACCTTAGTCACATGCTGAGATCCAGCATAGGTCTGAGATAGATGTGGGAGCTTGTCTAAGTGGGTGTCTCACTGATCCAGATTCTCAGGGTATGGCCTTCCCCACCTTGTCCTGTGTTCCCCAAACCCAGCAAGGAACCTGATCCCAAAAGGTCTGAGAAAGGACCTTAAGTGTGATCCTTAAAGTGATACAAACATTGTGCTAACAGAGAACTGCAACTACCAAAATTAGGAGCAGCTGCTGCAACTTAGTAGCAATAGTTGTTGGCAGTAGGAATTTGGAGATTCCATTTGGGAGACAACATGATTCTGATGCCCAGTTGAGCAGATGGAAATCTGAAAGATACATGGAGCCAGAAGACTTGCAGAGATTTTGCCTGTGCATTCAAGGCCGGAGGGGTGGGACCTTATAGGACAGAGTCTGGTAAACAAATGCATTAATCTAGGCTCTGAGATCGCAGTGTTCCCAAGGGGTCGCTCAGCTGCTGAATTGTGTCCACTCTGGCAGATTTGCTGTTCCATACTTATTCTCATAAATTTTCAAAAGTTTTAACGTATCTCCCTTTCCCTATTCAAATGCAACATACACCTTAAAAACAGGACATATTAAAAGTTAGTCAATGAAAGTAGTACGGGTTCTAGAGTCAAACAGACCTGAGTTCAAATGTTGGCTCTACCACCTGTTAGTTATTTGAACTCAGACATGTATTTCAACTTCACTGAGCCTCAACTGCCCTAGCCGCAAAACAGCCATCTGTTGAGGAGGAAATGAGGTAAGGCACCCAAAGCACCTGACACATGTAAACACTAATACAGTAGCTACTGTTGCGGTTTGTTGTTAGAATAGTGTGTGGTGCACAGTAGGTGCTCAGTAAGCATTAATGGAATCCCATCATCAGGATTCACATAGGAGATCTGAAAAACGGGACAGGGGACAGCTACTTGGTTCACAGGGTCCAGAAACTAGCCTCCAGGGAGGGAAAGTAAGTCTAACATAGTCACAGGGAATAAGAAAAATAAACTCCCCCCTCACCCTTCCCTGCACACTCTACCCTGCTTCAGAGTCCCGTCTCTTTCCAGGCAGAGATGGCATCGGAAAGGCTCTTGCTTAATGGAGTAAAGAATGATCAACAATGAAAGTCCAAGTTAAAAGAAAAGGTATCTAGGGTGGAATCCTCTCCATCAGTCTGGACTCTAAATGCAAAAAAAAGATTTTACTTAAAGGTTCACAACTTAAGATGTCTTTTATCTGTCCTTGGATTCAAATCCTAATAAATAAAAGAGACTTTCCCTCCACCCATCACCACCACTACCATCACAAAACAACTCTGTCTCCCCAGGACATCAACACAACACAGTCACTGTGCACCCTGACTGGCTTCCCCGCCCCCACCTTCTCCATGCCCCTCAGTCACTAGAAACAAGGCTGGCAGTAAGGCTGTTGTCACGGGCCCATGTGCTGGGGAAGTGGCTGGCTACACATGTTAGCCAACCACTAATGAACAATGCTGATAGTGCAAACCTCTGGAACCAATTTAATACATTGTTTCACTCAATCAGGGGCAACAATTGCTGCCTGAAAGAAAAATAACCTTTAAGCATGCAAACTTCATGAACGTTTCCAAATTAATGACTGTACTTATTCATCTTTCCTTACCTTGACCTCCTTTGCTCCTGGCTCTTAGGAAAACTGCATGTTATTTCCAAAGACAAAGTGGTGGACACCTACTTTCCAAAGTGGTGGACACCTACTTTCTCAGAAAATTAAAGATACATTGCAGCCAAGGACAAGAAAAGCTATAGCAGGACAGGAAACAGCAACAAGTTAATGCTTTTCATGGTGTCTAGCAGCCTTCACCCTGAATGTATACGATTAAAATAAGAACCTGATGTTATTTTACAAATCAGCCACAGATACAGTTATTGTGAGAGGATCCCATGACCTGAGGGCTTTGTAAACTATGGAAAGTGAAGAGAGCTGGGAGAGGCCAGGGGAGAAGGTCCTCAAAGGTCTGAGTCAGAACTCAGCTATTTGGGGGATTCCACTCATCCCCCTGGGGCTTAGTAAAGCAGAAGAGACAACCAGTTCTGGCCCCTGAGGATAAACAAGAGAAAAAACCTAAAACTCCACAGAATTTTTAAGGATGAAACAAGCCCTAAAAATCACTGCTTTAAAGCCTTTGAAAGTTCAAAATGAAGGCAACATTAATAGAAATGTATGGGCTAGGGCAAAGCTAGAACTTGGCCCCGAGTCCTCCCCTTACAGAGGGAGCCCACCTCCAACACCCAAAGCCCCTCATTTGAATCAGGCTGACGTCGAAGGGGATACACGCACTCCCTGCGCCTCCAGTGGTAGGGGCAGGGTCCGTAAGATAATTTTAGGCTTGAAGAAAAATCAGATTTAAAAATTATAAATTGGCTAGAGAGACTGCACACATGGGTTATGAAGAATTGATTGTGCTCCCTAGGGGAACATTGATTAGGGTTTCCCAGGAATCATCAGCAAGTGGCATGTAAAATACAGTTCCTAACCACAGGAAGATTATAATCTCATCAGGAGAGCGGGTCATGAGAAATAGTAAAAGGACTAAAAATAAGACCGAGACAGTTTGGCTCAGTGGCTCGTTGACACAAGGAAAGCAAGTGGAACAGCCGAGAGAAGACTGGGTTCTGTACTGTCCTGGGAGTGGGCATTTCCAGCGTCCACTCCCCGTTATCATGGAGGATTCCTCACGGAGTGATGTGGAGGGCTGCACAGCTCCCCCACCCCCTGTCCACACAGCACGCAACTCAGGCTCAGCTCACCAGCCGATGCTCCCGCTGTTTCTGCATCTAGACCTCCCGATGCAAAGACTCGGGGACAATCAGGCTCACTCACAGTGTCTGTAGTGGGGTTCTGTGATGGCTGCGATGTCCAGCCCTTGCTGTCTTTGCCCAGGACAGTCGATCTCAAGCTTCCTGTTTCTAAGCCACTGAACTTGCCTTGGTTCCAGATTGCTGGCTGGTGCTCCAGTCTCCTGCTGGCTCTGAGCACCTCACTGTGGGTCCTTGAGCTGGTTTCTGTGTCTTTGACCAAAAATATTGACTTCTATGGCCATCCTTCTTTTAGAAAATTCTACTGTTTCTACAGTATTATTATTATTAACTTTAAAAAAATAAGAACTATATGACCCAGCAATTACACTTCTGGGTATTTATCTAAAAGAAATCCAAAACATTAATTCAAAAAGATAGATGCACTCTAAGTTCATTGCAGCATCATTTACAGTAGCCAAGAGATGGAAGCAACCTAAGTGTCCGTCAACAGACAAATGAGTGAAGAAGATGTGGTACGTATATACAGTGGAATATTAGTCAGCCGTAAAAAAGAATGAAATATTACCTCTTGAATAAACATAGATGAACCTAGAAGGTATTATACTAAATGAAATAAATCAGACAGAAAAAGACAACTACCATAAGATGTGGAACTATAAAACAAAATAAACGAACAAACAAAACAGAAACAAACATAGATACAGAGAACAAATTGATGCTTGCCAGATGGGAGGGGTTTGGAGAGATAGGGGAAAGGGGGATGGAATCAAGAAGTACAAATTGCCAGTTACAAAAATAGTCCTGGGGATGGAGTCAATAATATTGTAATAACTATGTATGGTGTCATAGGGATACTAGACTTACCAGGGTGATCACTTCATAAGGTATATAAATGTCTAATTCCTATGTTGTACACCTGAAACTAATGTAATATTGTGTGTCAACTGGAATTAAAAAATAAATTTAAAAAATAAAAATAGGAACTGTACTTATTCATCTCTCCTAGCCCTGAAACTCTCAACACGGTAGCTCCTTGGAAACAGTATATTTAATTGAAAAAAATTTAAAGGCATGAAATGATGAAGACTCTTTTTTGTGTGTGTTTGTTTTATCAATACCTGGCATGCAGTAGACACCCATCTTGGTATTCTTTAAAGAACCTGCCTTTGGTATTTAATTAAATTCTACTTCTTACTTGGAATCCCCCAGAGCATAGGGAGAGTCACTCAGTCTCCAAGAGCCTTAGTTTCCCCACTTGCAAAGAGGGACAATAAGTCCTACCTCGTTGGACTATTGTGAAAAATAATTCAGACATTAAACTGGGAAAGTGTTTTTGATAAGTGGTGCTAGTACTGCATATTCACTTCTAAAAGAATGAAGTTGACCCCTACTTACCTCACACCATATACAGAGATTACCCCAAAGGAGGATGGAGAAGCCAAAACACCAAGGTACTGAGTGCAAAAACCAAGCTGTTGATGGGGCATCACGTACAAAAAGGACCATGTGCCAAAGGGCCGAGTTCAACAGAATAAGTACACATGCCGTAAAGAATTCACTCGCTCCCTGCCACAGCCTATAAACACAGAAGGCTTCTTCCCCAGTGGGGAAGAAGGTGCCATTAGAACATGAGCTCACCCTTCTCCACTCCTTGATCTAAGAATAAAGTTTCTGCTCTGCTTTACCAAACTCGGTCTCGTTCTACTGGCATGAACTGCACTGGGCAGAAGGTCCTTGGTTTGGATCCCTGACCCAGAGGGTCGGTGACAAACGGACTTCATCAAAATTAAAACTTTTTGTGGGTCAAGGACACTATCAAAAATTTAAAAGCCACAGAATGGGAGAACACCTTTGCATATCATATATCTAATAAAGGTCCCATACTAAAATACACTGGGCTGTTTGGGGAGAATGAGAGTGACTGATAAAAGACAGAGGGTTTCTTTTCAGTGTAATGAAATGTCCTAAAACGACACAGTGGTGATGACTGCTAATGTGTGAACATACTAAAAACCACTGGATTATATACCTCAAATGGTATATGAATGGTATCTCAATAAAGTTAATAAAAGTTGAGAGTGCATACGTAACAGTGTACATATATAAAATGTATACATCTAAACATTGCGTACAAATACGCATGCAGTAATTGCTCAAAATCTTTTAGATTTTGTTGCTTTTATTTATCCTGATTGACTGATTAGGCAGAAATCACTGGAGTCAGAATGATTAATGGAAGGTGCCTCAGGCTGGATAAGTACAAGAATTCCTCCCAATAAAAAACTATTGGACTGATGCATTCTTTTGTAAGACTCCTCCATATTTCTCACAGGGGCTGTAAGTTGTGTTCATGTGTGTCTCACCTGTCATCAGTGTATCCAATGCCCCAAATGGTTCTGTCCTCCGTGGCCTTCATCCCTGCAGTCAAAATGCACTGAAACTGTTGCTGAGGAAATGCTCACTCTCCCCTCTTCGCTGACTCTCTGGTGGCCTCACCTCTTAGCACTTGTTTCTTATTGCTTACTTCTATAGAATTAATTCACCAAAAGTAATTTAATTCTTGATATTCAAATTCTTCCTATATACTCAAGAGTTTGTTTGCTTTTGGATTTGGGCGAGGGGTTCATCTGTTTTTCATAAAAGCATAGCAAAAAGATTAGAAGAGAATAGGTTAGCATTATAACAGTGTCGCTAGATATACAGATTATATGTACTTTTTATCCTCTTCCATATACTTTGTGGTATATTTTTCAAATTGTCTATAAAGAATCATTAAAAGCATGCTATAAATGGAAAAACACTATGTAGTTAAATGTTATAAATTGGCTCCAACGTGGTTTACAAAGAGAATTATCTCCAAAGTCAAGATGCCCCCAAAGGTGTGTCAGAATGTTCACTAGACTAAATCTAAATGTTGAGGGGGGTACATTTTGCCTTTGTGATGATCCCTACGGAACTAGGAGGACATACACATGTATCTTCGCCAATCAGGTCAACACAGTAGTCAGATGCTGACTCCAGCAGGCAGATTTTAACACACTGATTTGCACCATTGCTCACACATCGTTTGAGCTTTCCTTCACACCTGCTGGTTGGAGTCTTCCTAGACAAAGACAACTTGAGTGCTTTGTATCACCAAGCCATTGCCCACACAGTTACAGTCTTGCAAAAAATTCTCGTCTAGACAGTAATTAAAGTCAGAAATGAAACTTAATTAAAGCACATCTTTCCCAAGCCTGGAGGGCCCTTCCTCAGCACTCACATTCAGCAGTGTTTACGTAGCCTGTTCTAGATGTACATTTGGGAACATCCTCTCTGACACAACCATCCCTTCCAACCTCTTGGATGGAACGTGTGAAAGAACCAGGGTGGGTGTGAAGAGGAAAACAAAACGTCTTCCTGAATGTGTAAAAGGTACAGTGGTATAATTAAGACCTCAAGGACACAGAAACGGAATTTGATCTGCCGGGAGCCTAATAAACCCATGGACGGAATATGTCCCAGAAAACAAAACCCAGCAACTTGAGGGGTTTTGATGGCCTTAGGGTATATTTTAGTTGGCCTACAAAATATATTTTTTAATTAGTGCTAGCATTTAAAATAGAGAGATTTTGCCTGGCCGGTGTGGCTCAGTGGTTGAGCGTCGACCCATGCACCAAGAGGTCACCGGTTGGATTCCTGGTCAGGACACATACCCAGGTTGTGGGCCAAATCCCCAGTGAGGGGCATGCAGGAGGTGGCCAATCAATGTTCGCTTGCATCGATGTTTCCATCTCTCTCTCCCTCTCCCTTCCTCTCTCTCTAAAGTCAACAAAGAAAAAGATTTTTTTAAATAAATAAAATGGAGAGATTTTCCCTAAAAATCAGATTTACGGCTTCTTTTAAATAATTTAAAAAATAAAAACACAGAGCTAGCTCTTTTTTGGCAACAATGGCTGGTGCTGAATAACCACTACATCCTCCAGACATTCAGCAGAACCCACATCCAGCTCACCCTCATGCCTGGGAAGCCCCGCCTTCTCCGCCCCAATGAGGTCCCGTGGCAGCCCCATTCTTACCACGCAGCCAATTTCACTTTTCTCACTGCTGGCAAGCTGCCATTGTTTACATAACCTGTGTGGTCTTTGCAGACATTTGGGTCTGAGCCCCTCCCCCACCTTCCCCTGGCATATGCTTTACCAGAGCTATTTCTTTATCTAGAATTTTCCTTTCCTTTATGCTCACTGGTGCCTTCTTAGCAAACTGATCAGGCTTCGATTCTAGGCGTGTTAAGCTTCTGGGAGAACAGAATAGTACAGTATAGAAAAACAACTAGATTTGGAGTCGTATACTCAGATTTAAGTCCCAGCGGTAACTAGAACTAACTTGGATTGTCAGAAAAATGTCAGTTCAGATCCCAGCTCCTCGATTTTTTTAGTTTGAGATCTTGAGCAATGTATTTCGCCTCCTGGAAGCTCTTTCTTTATCTGTAAAATGTAAATATTTACCCTGCATACCTCACAGAATTGTTGCAAAACCAAAGATGATATTCTAAGAAGGTTATTTAAACAGTTTGTAGGACTAAATCAACTTAAGGTAATTTTTTCTTGGTGGGAGGGGGCTAGCTTATTAAATTACTTTGCATGGACTGGCAAAAAATACACCTTACCAAATTTTAAAAATTATCTCTCTGAAAAAGCAAATAGTATAATAATGTAGTTCCTAATTTGTTTTCACAATTTACCCATCTGTACATTGTTTTCTAAATATGCAGAAGTGTTTTAATAAGTGTGTATGTGACCTAACTCTCCGGAACACCCAACTAACTAAAAATCTGTCTGCCACAGTGTCTGCAGGGACCACTGTTACACTGTTATAGAAGTTTCCACATACAAGTGCTTTTAATTGGCTTATGATATAAATCTGGTATGTACAACACATACTATTTCAAAAATTTGTATTAGTAGGTATAACTATGGAATTCTGATCGGTGGCACCTATAAAAGAAATAGTATGGAGAAATTGGTCACAATACACATGTATTTAAAACTATTTAAAAAAATTTTTTTTTCTTCATTGATTTTAGAGAGAGAGGAAGGGAGAGGGAAAGAGAGATAGAAACATCGATGAGAGAGAACTTCGACTGGCTGCCCCCTGCATGACCCCCAATGGAGATTGGGCCCACAACCTGGGCATGTGCCCTGACAGGGAATCGAACTGGCGACCTCTTGGTACATGGGTCACCACTCAACCACTGAGCCACACCGGCCGGGCGTAAAATTTTATTTCTGAATATAAAAGTAATAGATTTTGTTACAAATAATTTAGTTATAAGTGTCATTCTTATAGTAGATATTTATTGTAGATAAACACTGTTAACATTTAATGGATTTCCAATTCATTTTTCACCTATATTTCCCACTTACTGTATCATAGGCATCATTTCTAGCAACTAGACCTACGTCTGTTTTTAATGACTGCATGGTGTAACCATTGTGCAATTGCACTATAATTTATTTAATAATCCCCTACCAAGGGACTTTGGATTACTTTCATTTTTCACTAGCATAATTATTACTGTGATAAATATCCTATACACATTCTTTGTAAACTTATGATTATTTCTTTTTTTTTTAATCCTCTCCCAAGGATATGTTTTTATTGATTTTAGAGAGAAAGGAAAGGAGAGGGAGAGAGAAAGAGAGAAACATCGATGTGAGAGAGAAACATCAATTGGTTACCTCCCATATGCACCCCAACTGGGGATCAAACCTGCAACCTAGGTTATGTGCCCTGACTGGTAATCGAACCTGCAACCTTTGGGTGTATGGGATGACACTCCAACCAACTGAGCCACACCAGCCAGGGCGTGATTATTTATTAAGTCACGTTCTTAGAAGTGCATTGCTGAGTCAAAATTATGCTCTCTCTCTCTCTCACCCAAATTGCTTCCTCTCCACACATTTGTCCCAATTACATTCCCACCAAGAAGAAATGAGAATGTCTGATTTCTACCTCTTCATCAATTGGAATAGTTTGATCTTTGCTAAATAGTTAAAATATCATCTCATTATTTTCATTTGCATCCTTTTAATTCCTAATAAGACTAAACATACTTTCAAATGCTTCTTGACCATTTATATTTCTCCTTGATAAATCGCAATTCATTTCCTTTAACCATTTTCTAGTGGGATAGTAATCTTTTTCTTATTGATTTATAAGAGCTCTCTCTAGTCCATAATTTATTTGACAATTCTTCTATTGATGTATAGCTGTTTTCCAAATTTAGCATTACAAAATAACACAGTAATAAATATTCTTCTAGGTAGATATTTGTACATATCACATACTATTTCTATTGAATAGATTAAAATGGTCTAACACATATTGCTAAAATGTTTTCCATAAAAGCCATGCCAATTTACGCTCCCACCATCAAATTACGAGATAGCCTACCTCAAAGCAACCCATTTCATGTCCAACCAGAGTATGGCAACAGGACGCAGATAAAGACATCAAAGAGCATGGCATATAAATCACAGAGGGAGGTGACAGTCAATCTGCTGCAGGATCTCTGGAAGCCAAGGAAGAAAAGGAGGATCTGAACATTTGGTAGAACTGAAAGGGGGAGGCAAGCAATCTTTAACTCCTTTAAAATTTGGCCCAAACCTAGCTCCTTCCTAGCTCCCTGAAAATATGTGACTGCTGATAATTGAAGATAAAAAAACTTGTTTAACACATTCAACTTCTTACTTTCCTATATTCCACCAAGTCCGATCATCCATTGTGCAAATACCTATCCTGTGTCTCTTGGAAATGCTAAATCCCAGCGAAACCAAAGAAACAAGAACACAGCCCAAATACCAGGCCACTTCCTGGGGATGAGGTGAGAGCAGTGACTCCTGGAACTAGGCCTGGATGACAGGAAATAGCAATTGCCCTGTGTTTGCCAATCAAAGTACAGAAAGATGTGTTAGACTAAAGCTTAAGCCAGTGAAAACATGCCAATTTCCCTCATTCGTAAATAAACAAACAAGAAACCGTGCAACCAAACTCAGATTAACATGATTTCAATAACCAAAAGAAGGCAGGTTCTCAGTTATAAGTGCTTTTCCCAGTGCTTTCAAATCAGGGTAGCAAGAACGCAAACATGCTGGGAATGTCTAATGCGGACAGCTGTTAAGGAATGTCTAATTAATGGTTCTGAAGTACTTTCAAGGTATGAAATCCTATAGCAACACTAAATAACATCATCATCCAGGTAAAGCAATTTAATATTAACAGCCTGTTTTTCTTCTTTCAAACACAGGTTATCTATCACACAAAAGCAATAATAACAAGCAAAGCTATGCTGATCATTTTTTTTTTCAGTTACACAGATTTATATATATAAGCTATAATTTACATATAAATTAAAAGTTCAATTGCATGTTTTTTCTTTATGATTCAGCTGATTTTTGTTGCTCTTCCCAACTATTACCAGTTATGGATCTTATTATAATCACCATCTTCTAACCAATAGCATCAGGTTTGTATGTGATTGAGACTCTAGTAGACAACATGAAAGTTTCCTGCAAATAGTACTATGTTTGTCATTTGTTTTAGTAGGAACACTTCAGAGTGTAATTATTAATGGCACTGCTCCATTGCATCTCTTTCTGTCTGGTTCTTACTTTTTATCTGCCCCTTGTGAAATCTCCCCCCCTCCAGGATTCTGACATATCTGACGACTTCTAAATCATTTTACTAAATCAAACCTCTTTTCTATGCTCCAAGCAGATGCTTCTAAATGCTAACTGGCCACTCACACCAGATGTCCACACATAGCTCAGCCCCACATACCCAAACCCCAGCTCTCACAATCCCTCCTCTCCCATCAAAACCTGCTTCTGTTTCTGTCTCATAGGTAATGATGTCACCAGCCTGACTCACTAAAGGTCAGACAGCCACTTTCTCTTTTCTCTCCTCTTCCTTCCCCTTCCACATCCATCTCTGCTGATGCATCTTTTAGGAGTCTGCTGTACCTGTCACACGCTCTCCATTCCTATGACACTGGTTTGGGCCCTCCTTAATTCCTGTAGGACCATTGCCATAGCCTACTAACTGCAACCCCCTGACTGTCTTCTACTCACACCTTGACTGGGTTCCCAACAGGCTGTTGTAGACATGATAATATGATCAGATCCCTGTTCTTAACAGTAGTAAAGAACAGTGTTCTCAACAGTGTTCTTACAGTAGTAAAAAGTTGTTCCTGTACAAAGGTATGTATGTCAAAGCTGGAGAATAGAACATATTTAAGACTGTGTTTGCTTGATTTACAATTTTAAAATATTTGACTTGTGGTATATGGACCTCTATTTGTACCTTGCCTCATGCTCAAAAATTGGTAAGGTAAACTTAACTCTGAGGTTCCCAATTAATCTGGTTTCTCCCCTTAGCATTTTTTAAATAACAGATTTATTGAGGTATAATTCACATATAATAAAATTATTTTTTTCAAAATGCACAATTTAGTAGTTTTTAATATCTTCAGAGTTGTGCAATCATCGCAACTATCTAATTCCAGAACATTCTATTACCCCAGAAAGAAATACCATATTCACTAGTAGTCACTCTCACCTTTTTTCCCAGGCCCTGGCAACATTGGTCTACTTTCTGTCTCTGTAGATTTGCCTATTCGGGACATTTCACATAAATGGAATGATACACTGTGTGGCTTTTTTATCTGTCTTCTTTCATTTAGCATAATGTCTTCAAGTTTCATCCATATTGTAGTGTGCATCAGTACTTAATTCCTTCATATGACTTGAAATATCACATTGTATGGACATAGCATATTTTCTTCATTCATTTATCAGCTGAAAGGCATTGGGTTCTTTCTGCTTCTTGATAATTATGCATAATGCTGCTAAGAACATTCATATACAAGTTTTGTGTGGACACATGTTTACTCTTCTCTTGGTTAAATACCTATGAGAAGAACTGCTAGACCATATGGAAACTCTACGTTTAGCGTTTTGAGGAATTGCAAATCTTTCCTAACATGGCTGTATCATTTTACATTCCAACCAGCAATATATCAGGGTTCTAATTTCTCTACATTCTTGTCAACATTTGATTGCTTTCTTTTTCATTATAGCCATCCTAGTAGGTACAAAGTGGTATTTCTGTATATCTCAGAAGAAACGACTGAATCCTTTGCCCATTTATAAAATAATCTATTTGTCTTCTTATGGTTGAGTAGTAAGAGTTCTTCATATATTCAGCTTGAATTCTATTCCATTGTATGGAACATGATTTCCTTATTAAATATATGATTTGCAAATATTTTTCTCCCATTGTGTGGCCTGTCTTATCACTCTCTTGAATGGTATCCAATGAATTAAAAAAGCTTTTAATTTTGATGAAGTCCCATTTACCTATTTTTTTTCTCTTTTGCTTTTGGTGTTATATCTGAGAAACCTTTACCTAATCCAAAATCATGAACATTTACTCTCATGTTGTTGTTTTTCTAAGAGTTTTATAGTTTTAGCTCTCACATTTAGGTATATGATCCATTTTGAGTTCATTTTTACATTAGATATGAGTTATGGTTCCAACTTTATTCTTTTACATGTGGATATCCACCTGTCCCAGCACCATTTGTTGAAGAAACTATTGTTTCTCCCTATTAAATTGTCTTGGCACCCTTGTCAAAAATCAATTGACCAAAAATGTAAGGGTTTATTTCTGAACTCTAAATTCAATTCCATTGATCCATATATCTAGTTGTATGCTAGTAACACACTGTTTTTAGTACTTTTTGCTTTGTAGTAAGTTTGGAAATCAAGAATTGTAAGTTACAATTTTCCTCCCTTTTTCAAGATTGTTTTGGCTATTCTGGGTCACTCTTATTTCCATATAAATCTTAGTATCAGCTTGTCAGTTTCTGAAAAAAAAAGGCAGCTGGGATTTTTATAACAATTGTGTTGACTCTCTAGATCATTTAGGGGAGTATTGCCATCTAAACAATATTAAGTCTTCTAGTACCTACACATAGCATATCTCTCCATTTAGATACATCTTCATTAATTTCATTCATTGATACTTAATAGTTTCAGTATACAAGTTTGGCACTTCTGTTGCTTAATTTCTTCCTAAATATTTTATTCTTTTTGATGTTATCATAAATTGAATTGCTTTTCTTAATTTGATTTTTTGAATTGTTCATTAGTATTGTAATAGACATACAATTAGTTTTTATATATTGATCTTGTACCCTGTAATTTTGCTGAGTTTATTAATCATATTTTATAATATATTCCCTAGAATTATCTATATACAAAATTATGTCATCAGCAAATAAATCTAGTTTTACTTCTTCATTCTAATCAGGGTGTGTTTTCTTTTTCTTGTCTAATTGCTCTGGCTAGAACTATAGTACAATATTGAATAGAAGTGATGAGAGTAGACGTATTATCTTTTTTTTGATTTTAGGGGGAAAGCTTTTTCACTGTTAATTATAATATTAGCTGTAATTTTTTTTATAGATGCCCTTTATCAGGTTGAGGCAGTTCTCTTCTATTCTTAGTTTCTTGAGAGTTTTTCTTTTCTATCATGAAAAGTTGTTAGATATTGTAAAATATTTTTTATGCCTCTATTCAGATGATCACATGATTTTTGTTCTTTATTCTATTAATATGCTGTTGTGTTACATTAATTGTTTTTCATATGCATAACCAGTCTTGCATTACTGGGATAAACCTCACTTAGTCATGGTGTATCATTCTTTTTTATGTTGTTGAATTTGCTTTGCTAGTATTTTGTTAAGGATTACAGTGTCTACATTTATATGACATATTGGTCTACAATTTTTGTTTCTTTGTCTGGTTTTGGTATCACAATAATACTGGCCTCCTAGACTGAGTTGGGAAGTGTTCCTTTCTTATTTATTTATTTATTTATTTATTTATTTATTTAGGAAGTGTTTATGAAGGATTAATGTTAATTCTTCTTTTAATGTTTAATAGAATTCACCAGGTAACTATCTGGCCTGGGCTTTTCTTTGTAGTAAGTTGTTGTTTTTTGTTACTAATTCAATCTTTTTACTTGTTAAAAGTCCATTAAGATTTTCCATTTGTTTTTTAGTCAGTTTCAGTATTTTGTACCTAAGAATTTGTCTGTTTCATCTAGGTTATCTAATAGAATAATCTACTTGAATTAATACCTACTTTATTTCAATAGTATGCAAAAACTGCTCCTATATAGCTACTTTACTTTCTCCTCTTATTATCATACATATTACATTTTTATACATTATAAGTTTATAAACATATTTTTATACTTAAGGCTTTGTCTTGCAGGTTTTTTTGTGTGTGTTTTTTTAATCAGGAAGGAAGGGGAAAAGGGAGTTATAAACAAAAAATACATGGATACTATCTTTTATATTTTAACCAGTGCTCTTTATTTCTTTGTGTGGATTCATGTTACTGTCTAGTTCCCTTTCATTTCATCCTGAAGGACTCCCTGTAGTAATTTAAGGAAGAAGAGGTCTGTTAGTGGTGAATTCTCTCAGTTTTTGTTTATCTGGCAATGTCCTAATTTCGCCTTCATTTTTAAAGAATAGTTTTGCTGAAAATAGAATTATTGTTTGACAGTCTTTTTCTTTCAGTACTTTGAATATGTCACCTCACTGCTTCCTGGCCTCCATAGTTTCTGATGAGAAATTAGCTGTTAATATTAGTGAGACTTCCTTATACATAGCAAGGCACATCTCTCTTGCTACTTTCAAGATTCTCTCTTTGATTACTGACAATTTGATTATAATATGTCTCAGAGTGAATCTCTTTGAGTTTATCTGATTTGAAATTCATTGAGCTCTTGGATTATGTAGATTAATGGTTTTCACTGAATATGTGAAGTTTTCACCCATTATTTTTATTAAATACTCTTCTGATCCTTTCTGTCTCTCCTCTCTGTCTCAGACTCTCATTATGTGTATATTTGTACACTTAATGGTGTCCTACAGGTCTCTGAGGTTCTGTTAATTTTTGTTCATTTCTTTTTTTTTTTCTTTGTTTCCAGATTACATAATCTCATTTGATCTATCTCAAATTCTGATTCTTTCTTCTGCTTACTCAAACCTGCTGTTGAACTCCACTAGTAAATTTTTCATTTTAGTTACTGTACTTTTCAGATCCAAATATTCTATTTTGTTTCTTTTTATAAATTTCTTTCTCTCTTTATATTTTTGGTTTGATGAGATATTATTTTAATACTTTCCTTTATTCTTTTAGGCATGATTTTCTTTAGTTCTTTGAATGTATTTATGGTCACTGATTTAAAGTATTTGTCTAGTAAGTCCAATGTCTGGGCTTCCTCAATGATAATTCCTATTGACTGATTTTTTTTCTGTTTCTCTGTATATGGCACATATATTTCTTTTTCTTTTCATGTCTCATAATTTTTTTAAAAAAACTGGACATTTAACATAATATAATGCAGCTACTCTGGAAATTAATCTCCTCCAACCATGGTTTGTTATTATTTCTGTTTTTTGTCATTATTGTTGTAGCTATTTGTTTATTGACTTTCCTGATCTTATTCTGTAGTGTCCATATTCCTTGTCATGTGTAGTTAGCTAAATGGTCAGCTAATGGCTGGACAGATGTATTTATAAATGCCTTTAACCAATAAGTATTCCAGCCTTTACTGTGTATAGTGGGGCATACCTCCAATTTTCCAGCTGCTTACAACTATTACTCATCTTCATTCCTTCTTTGTGTAGAGCTTCAAGGTCAGCCAAAGGTAAGAGATTAGAGTCTTCTCAGCTCTTTCCTGAGAATGTGCATACCTCTGCACATGTGTATGCCTGTTTCCATGCATATTTCCACAAACATGTGAGCTTTTCAAAGCGCCAATGAAAAACCCATTCCCCAGTTTTAATTTAAAATTCTTTGATTAACATCCTGTTTTCCCCAACTCTTATTGCTATCTCAGGCAGCTACAATGTTAAACAATTGCTGTGATTGTTTTTGACAAGTCCCAGGAGAAAAGTTCTTTGCATTGAGTAAGTTCTGAATCAGGTCAAATAAAGACAAAACCTGCATGTGGGTTTCTAGGAAGCTACCAGATAGGTCAAATAATGACAATTCTCTGGAAAAGAGGCTCTCTGTAGTACTCCAAACAGGTTTTGTCTCCCCCCCCCCCCCCCAGTGGCTGCTAGGCCACTGGTTTTCACAGCTACCACGATGGCAAAACTATAGGTTTTTAAGGCTTCCTCAGAGCTGGGGAAAAGGGAGTGGAAATAGGGCAAGTTAAATGACAAAAAAAGTCACTGTTATTACTGATATTCAGGTTTCTTTCCTGAATAAATGTTCCTCGGATTATTCCAAGACTTTGTTTAATTGCCTGAATTCAAAAAATTTTCATTTTGACTATTTTTGTCAGTGTTCTCCTTGGTTTTATGGAAGAATGGGTTACGATTACCAGAAGTCTTTACTTTACCACTCCAGAAGTTCTTCTCTTCTCCCTTAGCATTTTTATAGGCACTAGGATCAGGACTTTAAGTGGTTTATCTAATCATATACATTACTGTCAAGTAATATTTGCTTGGAACCCCACCCCTTGCCAGAACTTCTTTCTACAGAAGTTTCTTTGAGTTCCTTAAACTTTCTAATGCAAAAACAATGTTCAGATTATTTTATCAAATGACAAGTCACAATTATTACCAAACATCACTGTGTTTAATAAAGATAATGTGAAGTAGAATTGCAACCAAACAGAACACAAAAACTTGACATTTTTATTCAGACATATAGCATGAGGTTGGCAGATCTTCCTGTTGTAAGAGAAAGATTCTATCCTCTAGGATTTTTATCCTAAAAGAATTTTTTGATACCCCTAATCACTGTAGATATAGTTCTCTCCTACCCCTTCTAAACCCTCCATATAGACCCACAAATTCCTTGACGATACTCAGCAATGTTCATCATTGATGACCAGGAACCTGTACTGATATCTCAGACCTGATGACTAGATTTCACCTTGCTAAAGCACAAAGTAGATAATGCAGTAGATTAACCAGCCACTGGGATGAAAGCAAAAGAAGAATGTTTTAGGTGAAGAAACAACAGCCAGAAAGATAAATTATATACAGGGTTATTATAACTAAAGGTTAAGGGTATACACAGATTTCAGAAAATCATAAGATTAAATTTGGATCCAACACTTACTAGCTCTGTGACATGGAAAAGTCACTTTGCTACTAAAAGCCTCTGCTTCCTCTCTATAAATGGAAATAATGCATACTTCATTGGAATATTTTGCGGATTAAATGCGCTAATGCATACATAGCATTTAATGTAGTATAAGGCTCATAATAAGTCCTCAGTAAATCATAATTAGGTGGTAACCAGAAATCTCTAATCTGTGAGCTGACTAACTGCAGCTACATAAATATGTTTCAATTTGGAAAAACAAGGTGTGTTTCAAAAATGAGACCATCACCTACAGGTATTCTTCCCAGTATCCTGTCCCTGGCCTCATGTATTTCACGAAACAGAGGTGCTCATTTTAACGAAGGAGATGACGGCAGAGGCAGTGTGATCACGGGCTAGCAGTGGTGGTATCAGCTTCCTAATTCCTAACTTTGTATAGTGACAGAGATACAGTAGCGATTTGCTGTGTAGCTCTGATCATTACCTCACCAGTTCTGCCTGCTCCCGTACTCTTTCAAGATTGTATGTGCCACCTAACACCAGTGTGCAATCCCTTTCTGCTTAGACCATCTGAAATGATTGTTATCTGTTACTGAATCCAGACCAATACATAGAAACACATAAAAATAGGAAGATAGACAAATAAACAAGATGAGTATTGACATTAATAAGTGCTATAAAGAAAAAGATAAGGGAAGATTTTTCAGATGGAGTGGACAAAAACTCTCTTTGACAAAGTGAACTGAAGGAGACCTAAAGGAAAAGAGGATCCAAGGACAGATTTAGAGTAAGAAACTTCCCGGTCGAGCAAACATCGGTAGCACAGGCCCAAATCTGGAAAAGAATATATTGTACTCAGTCCTCAAAAAGAATAGCAGCATAATTGGAGATTTGGGACAAATGGCACAAATTAGACTATACAACTAAGCAGGGCTACAGCTGATCAAAGTGTAGCCCATGGACTGACAGGAGTCTGCTATTTATTGAGGATCCATAATGACATAAGTACAAAATTTAAGAGTAAATGCTTAGAAATTTTGTAGCAATTTTATATCACCACAACTGTCAAACAACATTTTTACTATATTTAATAAAACTACCAGTCCATAACAAAATGAGGTGTTTTTTTTTTAATCAAAAACAAAATTGGTCCTTCACCAGAGATAGTTTGAGAAGCATTGTTCTCCTTGTCAAACTTCTGTAAAGGGCCAGAGAGTAAATGCTTCAGGCTTGGTGGGGCTGCAGGGCTTCTGTTGCAACTATTCAATCCTGCTGTGGTAGCACAAAAGTGAGTATAGACAATGTGTAAACAAAGGGATGTGGCTGTGTTCTAATAAAACTTTATTTATAACAACACGCAGTGGGCCGATTTTAGCCTGTGACACCTAGTTTGTCAACCCTTGTTCTAGGCCACAGGAAGGAGACTGAACTTGGCTCTAAAAGTAATGAAACTACCCATGTAATTGAGGCTATCCCTCACTCCTGATCCTTTTTCATCATTGCCTGCATGTATCTGTAAAGTTTTTCCATCACTGACTCTAAATCAGAAAGGACCTTGGAGCTCCCCCCAGCTCCAATTCAGTGCTCTCCTCAAAGCAGCCCGACAGATGGAGTCTCTGTTTACAGGACTTGTGTTTCAGGCAGGGTCCTTTCTGTCCACTATCTGCATCCCAAGGAATGTTGATGACACCACTTACACTCAGTTAGCCTGATGAGCAATCCAAGGAGTCACAGCCTTACATTCTCCAGCACCTGGTCAATCAAACACAGGTTCACATTGTCCTCCGACTCATCTAGTCACTGCTAGTGCTCAATTTTCTGAGGTATACCACCCCATTTTTCTCCTGTACAAAGTGACATTTCTCTCCAAGGGGACTGCTGTGACCACCGCCCATCTCTGGCTCTTTTGGTGTATGCCTGAAATGGTTGTATTGGACAAGCAGCCCACCACATGCAGAGCCTTGTTTTTCTCTGGGCTCAGATACTGCCACGGGCAGGAAAGCTTTCTGCATGCACACATGTCCCCATTCACACAGCACCCAGTTCATAAACACAACCCAACACCCATACAGTAGAAAGCCTTATTCTTTCCCTTACACGGAGCATAGACCACTGTGTGTGTGAGGAGATAGACTCCCTCCAGCAGGTCTCTCACACACAGGGTATAGAGCTGAAGCAGTTCTTTCTGAAATCTTTTTTATTTAAGATTTCTTTCATTGACTCATGACAAACTTAATGGGTAAAACTTTGCTGTTGCAAGTTTCCTTAAAATATCCCTTCTGGGCCTACCACTGTTTATCTTGGCAGCAGGTAGCTTGAAGAGTTTTGGAAAGTCTCAGCTTGGCATAGCCTCAGAGCTACTGGCACATTAAAGATTAATAAAGTGCATTTAACTGAGCTCAGGACACTGCAACGTGATCCTTCACCGTGAAATGTGCAAGATTCTTTGTTTGCAATGAACAACACTGAAGCCAAAAAGGGCCTATCATGACGAGCTAAGATAGGAAACAATCAGGAACTTTGTGTGTCTTTGTAGATAAATGGATGGGTAGGAATCAACGTCTCTGCTCAGCCATACTCTTACTCCGCTTTCTCGGGGACTGTCTCAGAGAGGCATCTGAGGAGGACCCACAGAGCTGGGTGTGTATGTATTGAGCCTGCAGAACCACAGAGATGTGCCACTGCAGCTGCCTCCTTAAAGTACAAGAAAAGAGTGATTCAGAACAAATTCCCCAGTTAGCAGCTTCTCCAATGAAAGTCAGGGCAAAGCAAGGCATTTTCAAACACGTTGGAGGTGCTTTAGTAAAACAGAATACTTGTGTTTGATTGAATATTAACCCAGGAAGAAGAAACACTTTCCCACATGCATCAGTGTGGGGCTGGCAGCAGAATGAACCAGACAACGTTTAAGATGAAAATAAAAATTAAAGATGCATGTACATCTTAACTGTTGGTTCAAAGGATGGGTCTACTTGCTATCAATCTGGGGGACACCTGGACATAGGCAGCAAACACCAGGACAGATCAGCAGGGGCAACACGTAGAAATGGACCATTCAGAATTCTGGAAAGCACTGGCAGACTCCACACGCTGGGTGATGCTTGTGTCTATTTACACAGTGCAATCCCCTCACGTCCTCCAGAAAAATCGCGGGCAAACCCTGCGCTCTGCACATCAGCGCTCTGGAGAAGAGCGCTTAGCACGTTGGACACTCTTTCCTCCACACCAACATACACATTCAAGGGGGAAAAAAAGGAAGAGAAAAGAAAATTCTGTCCTTACCGAAAAGGCATAGCAGACAGGGACGGTGAGCGTGTTCACTTTAGCCCACTCAGTGCTTTCTCTTTCATTCGCTCAGTGTTCTAATCTATTGAGGAGAATTCCTGGGTTTTCCGATCTTCCTTCAAGAGTTTTCATCACTGGCTTCCCCAGGCCGGGTTTAACAAACACGGCTGTGTTCTGTCAATATTTGTATGCAGAACCACGTCGGGCCACCGGCCAGCACACAGAGGTTCGGGAGGCAAGGGGGGAAAACTGACACCCTAACAAACACACTTCCCTCTTTCGTGTCTTTTAAGGTGGTGCTCAAAGTGTCATCTTTGATTTTGACTGCAGCTAAAGATAGCTTTCTGTGACTTTCTCCACTGCCCCCGCAGGCCTGGCTGGGCGGCGGAGAGCTGGGTTCCACAAGGTTTGTTTTTTGTCTCTCTGCCCTGAAGTTCTCCGCACAATCGCCCGGCTTGCCTCTCCACCAGCTGCACTTTAAATGTATTTTAATTGGCTGGAATGTCGAAAGAATCCATTTGGCAGTCGTTTACATGTGAAGCACGCCCAGGGCAGCTGAAAGAGGCCCCAGAAGCAGCCGATTACTTCATCAAAAGCTGCAGTTTGAATACCATTGACTCCTACATAACTACAGTGAACTCAATTCTATAGGCGAGCAGGAGTAATTAATAATTTGCTGAGAAAATTCTTCATTCATCTAAGAGCCGAAAACACAAAGGAAAAAAACAATCCCTGCAGATACAACAGTTCTTATGGAAGGCTTGATTTATAGCCCCCAGGGCTGCTCTTCACAAACATTGACTTTGTATAGCATTACAGGGGGGCTATAATGCATAATTTGGTTTGCCTGAAAAGTTAATTTAAGTAATTTTCCTGTTGAATAATCCCCTGAGATACATCATCCTATTACCTCTTTATACATTAGCCATATGCTACAATAAATATTGTCAATACTTGTGGCATTTCCTCATTCCCTTTATTTTTCTTGCTTGATTGCAATAATTAGTTTGTGGCCTCGCTAGATCCAATCACAAATAAATTCACCCAGAGTCAAAGTGGATAATCATCACCACACAAAATTTGCAAGCCAAATTGCAATTTAAAACACTCTGAAGCAAATGTCAGTTGAAAGTTTCTAGCGTCAAGGGGGTGGGGGTGCACAGACACATATATATGCATATATGTCTCAAACATAAAATAATGATAAGATATAAGACATATAAATTGACAAATAAATGGGATAGCTTTCAAGTGGTTCTTTACCAATATATTGCTGAGAAGACTTCATTAATAGCATATGTAAACTGGTTTACAGATTTAGAATCCTTAAAAAGTATATTTTGAAGAGGCATCTCAAGTAATCCTGATTTTCACCCCTCATTAAGAACCCCTGGTTTAGAGTCAGAATATCTAGGAGGATCTTGACACCCTGCGGACGCCTCTCAGTGGTATGTGCGACAGCACTGTCAGTTGATTCTGACGCCTGTTCCTCACCTCAGTAAAACTACCTGAACTTCATAACAAGACGGCACATGGGGAAGAGAGACTGGTGTATGCAAGTCACTTGGGTAGATTTGTCGAACAGCTCAGAGACTACAACCAGCACCCTAAGTGAACAGGCTTTGCTTGCAGGAAAGCAGAGAGGATATTGGGAGAAAGAATAAGGGCCTGTTCCATGGACACACAACCTGTATGGATGGCCACATAGAGCCCCAGCTCGGAAGGGACCTGCACTTGAATGAATGCTATGCTGAAACCATCTTAAAAGTTGTCACTTTTGAACCAGGGGCCCTGGTTCATTTTGCTTTGGGCCTGGCAAATTATGTAGCTGGTCCTGAGAGAGACAGTATAAATATATCTGATTAAATACATAGTTGAAATTGAAAACTGCTGGGAAGACCATATGGAGGGTCTGGGTGATGCCCTCCTTTTGTCTTGCCCAACATTCTACCTTAGATTCTGGAGCCACTGAGGAGACTGAGGAGGGTGATTTAGGAAGAAGCAGCTCCCTGGCAAACAGAGAAGAGAACTATATAGGAGGTTCCGACTGGTCTGCTCTGAGCCAATGGTTCATTGTTTATTGTGTGGCCACACTTCATCTTACTGGTTCAGAAAGACTCTTTTTTTTCTCATATAGTCTGTTCCCACTGTGTCAGTCTGTGGACAGAAAAGCCCATGTGTAACAATAATCTACTGTAAAATTATCCTAGAGTCTTGCTTCACTGTGTGACAAAGTGAAATTCAGTTCCAAGGCTTCCAAGGCTCTGCGTTCCAACAGCTCACGAGTTGCTAGAGTGCTACCTCGTGCCCCCAAAGGTGTTCTCCGAAACAAGCCCTTCCACCTGGATTTTGGTCTGCTCCAGCCTTACGAGAAGTCATACAAAAGAGACTTTTTCTTCTAGAAAAGAAGTTGGTTTCATATGACACGTACTTAATGTCGCTAATATTTTGTATCTGTTAGCTGAACTGCTCCCCTGCTTGACACTGGAACTTAACAAACACAACAGGTCAGCATTCTGGAAAAATAGAATAAAACTTAGAGCTAACTGGTCCAAACTCTTATTTTTTAAAAAGTAAAACTGAGGCAAGAAACAATGACTTTCTAATAAGTCACTAATTGGACCGCCCAAGTGGTTCCCCATTCTGACTTGCCCACTGACTCCTAGATATTTTCCTGGCTCTAGTCTGCTCTTATACCTCCAGATTCATTTCAAGTGCCCCGGTTCCAATTCCTTGCCTTATGAGCCACTTTCATGCACAGTGCTGAGCGTGCTTCGTCTAGAAGGAAATCTGATCTCACACAAGACACATGGCATAGTCATCAGGACCACCTAGGAATTCTTAGATCGCATGACATAAATTCTTCTCTGCCACTTATAAAGCTTCAGCATGTATCCTGGTAATCATACTACACAGAATAGGCCAGTTTAAGAAGCTCACAGTGTCCAAGGAATAGCAACGTGATCCTGTTTTAACTCCCTGACAGAGCTTGTCAGTTTATGCTGTTCTTCATCCACACACTAAGGTATAGACTTTAATAGGACAGATTCCTTAGGCTATAGCTAATCAATATGGGGCCTTGTGGGGCCATAGGGTGGGTCATGGTCACAAAGCAAGAAACTATGTTCTGAGAATGCAGAACCATCTATTAGAACGATCTGGTCAGTTCTAGAGGTCATAAAGAAGTCAAGGGTCAGATCCAGGAAAGCAAAGTGAAAGGCTCTGTGTAGGAATGGGAAGGTCTGGTGTTCAAGAGAATCAAACCTAATGCCTAATGTGCCACTTTTCAGGAACTGACCCTGACTAGGCCTCAACTTCCTCATGAGCCCACGGGTAGCACGTACACAGCTATATTAAGTATAACCCCCATGCAAGATTGACATCAGAATGAGCACAGTCATCATACTCCTCAATCCTAGAAGTGCTGAAGCCACCAAAGCTTGGAAAGTACTCCAGGCTCACATGACAAACCTAGGTCAGCAAGGCCATAGGCCAGAATCCAAGAAGACAGAGGGCAATGAGGTCCTGATTTCTAACACACCAGAAATTCACACAAGGCAGATGGCCAAATCACTGAGAAAAGACTCAGAGATGCTGAAAGATGCTGATAAGGGGCTTCCACATGTGAAGCAGGAACCTTGTATGAAACATGGTCAGTCTGTGGCAGGGATGCTGTTCACCAGGAAGTAACAACCCACGAGGAAAAGCCCAAAGGAACATTTGGTGTGTTACACTTAATCAGACTATCAGGGCTGGAGCCCATGCTGAGTGCAGGGTTCTCCTCAGGACCCCAGGCTGGATGAGAAACAGTCCTGGCATGGGGTGCTTCCAGGACGGCCACAGCAGAGTACTCAGACTAAGTGGCTTAAGCAATAGAAATTTATTTTCTCACAGTTCTGGAGGCTACATGTCCAAGATGAAGGTGTTGGCAAGGTTGATTTCTTCTGAGGCCCCTCTCCAGCTTGCAGACAGCTGTCTTTTCCCTATGTCTTCACATGGTTTTTCCTTTGTGTGTATTGTGTCCTAATCTCTTCATAAGTCACATTGGACTAGGGCTCACCCTAATGACCTTGTTTTAACTAATTACCTCTTTAAAGACTCTATACCTAAATACAGTCATGTTCTGAGGTACAAGGAGTTAGGACTTCAATACAGGTATATGAATTGTGGGGTGGTGGGATTCCAGACCATAACAGGAGTTTTTCAGATCATTTCAGAACTGGCCATTGTTTTGTTCCTCCTGTGTACAACCAACTATACTAAGCACCTCAGAGGCCATTTCTCGTTTATTCCAAAACCATCTGACTATCACCCATTAACAGATGGAAAAATTCAGGCTTAGAGAGATTAAGAAATTTGTTACAAGAGCTAATATGATTCTAGAGCCCAAGCTCTAAACTCAACACCTAGCTGTCTTTCCAGAAGCCAGGCTTGTGTGTGTGTGTGTGTGTGTGTGTGTATTTTTTCCAATCCTCACCCAAGGATACGTTTTTATTGATTTTAGAGAGGGGGGGGAGAGAGAGAGAGAAGGAAGGAGAGAGAGAGGAACATCGACATGAGAGAGAAGCATCAATCAGTTGCCTCCTGTCAGCGCCCTAACCATAGATCAACCTGCAACCTAGGTATGTGCCCTGATGGGGATTCGAACCTGCAAACTTTTGGTGCGTGGGATGATACTCCAACCAACTGAGTCAACCGGCCAGTGCTGATGATATATTTGATTAACATGATTCCCCAAATACCTGATGTCCAGAATCTATATCTCGTCCTCCGTGAGATCCTAGAGCTTAGCCATCATATATCGGATTCAGCATTGACGGGCATCTACTGTGTGGGCCAAACTTCTCTGCTTGTCAATTTTGCCCAAGAGTAGTGTCAGGGATGAAGTAAATTGATCTTGAAGTTTTGGAGAAAGATGAGCCCTAAGGACCTGGGGCTAATGATGTGATCTCTGCTGGGGAGTCCCTCGGCTAGAAAGGGAGGTTGAAGGCTGATGGGGAAGCCTTGGGCCGATGCTCAGGCTCCAGGAGCCACATCTCAGGCCCTGAAAGTGACCGTACCCCAGAAGCTATAACTTATACTCACAAGAAGACCCAGGCAAACTGAAGATCATGTGTGAGGAAGGAAGAGAGGGGGGAAGGAAGGAGGAAGGAAAGGAGAAAAACAAAATGGAAAACATTTGACTCGCACCTGCTTTGTGGCAGGTATTATGCTGGACATGACTTATATTGCCTCTACTAATCCTCACAAAATGCCATGAACTCAATAGTATTTATCTTCATTTTACAGATTCATAAACTGAGGCTCAGCTGTGTTAAAATTTTCGCTCACACTGTTACAGCCAGAAATTGGCAGAGCCAAGGTTTAAGCCCAGCTGTATGTATGTTTTCCTTCCAGCACCCTGCCTATCAGCTCTAAGCTAAGCACCAAGAAGCAGGCAGGAGGCTCATGCTGACAGTCAATTGGACTGCGCCACAGGACTCAGTACAGCTAATGGAAGCCCCTCATCCCCATGGGCCTTGTAGAGGTCAAAGCCCCAAGTGTGAAATCACAACGCTGATTTCAGAGTAGACTGGCTGCTGGTGAGACTGTGCAGTCCAGTGTGAACTGAAGTGAGGAAGGTCAGAGAGGCTGTCCGCTGATAGGTAGGGCGAGCACAGGACTTCTCTGATAACAAAATGAATGGGCTTTATTGATGGAGTTCACTTACTTTATGCAAATGACCCCACCCCATGCATTTATTCCTTTGTTGCATGGGGATTTGCCTTGATAAAATATATCAGCTCCAACCACCAGGGAAAATAAATCTTGCTAGCCATTCAGAAACCAGACTTCAGATACAGAGCTGGATCAGACAACGTTTTAGTGAAACCAGTGGGCTGCTGAGCACCAGGGATTTCAGATGTTTATCCGGTGAATAGGTAACAATTTATAGCTGGGAGAGAAGAGACAGGGAAACTGAGAGGACCAAGAAATACCCTGAACTGTATTTGTAGTCACCGACTACACTTTAAAACATTAATATTTTAAAAGCTGTCAGAAGATTGAGGGTGACAGTATTTTGGTGAGCCACAGAGGGTGGGCCACACGTGAGGGTGGGTGCTCTGAACAAACACAGGACAGGCAAAAGTAGGTCTACAGTTGTGGGTATGCGAAACACAACGTTCAGTCTTGTATTATTATTTATTAATTATTGTATCATTTTCCATACAAACAACTGTAAACCTACCCCCACACACACACACCAGTATAGAATTCCAACTTCCATTTTATCTTGACCATTGAAGAAGTCATCAACAGAGTGAATGATAAATAAAGTAATTGCTATGGGGCTTAGAAATGTACTTTTGGCAAGTGGTCCTTCCTAATTGTTGTCACATGTAGAGTCATAATGAGATCTTGTATCTTTCAGGGTTTCATTTACTGACTGCAATTCAATAGCATGTCTGAGAACCAATCCAGGTGAGCGCTTTCTATGTAGCACACCTTGTTCCAAGTGCCTCAGATAGTATTAGGGGGACCAGAAAGTAACTTTTTTTTTACATTAACTTCAAACAGATAAATTTTTAACAAGTTTTTATTTTTAATCAGTGATGTAATCACCCTCGTTATCAACAACCTTTTGCCATCCAGTGTGCAAATTTTCAATGCCGGACCGATAAAAATCAATTGGTTTTTGAGCAAAATATCTGGAGATGGCATTTTGGACATCATCCAAATTGTCAAATTTTTTGCCACTTAGAAAATGTTGTAGCGATCGGAATAAATGGAAATCCGATGGCGCAATATCGGGCGAGTATGGTGGGTGAGGCAATACCTCCCACCCCAATTCATTAATTTTCTCCAGGGTTCGTCTTGCACAGTGCGGTCTTGCATTATCGTGTTGCAGAATAACGCCTTTTCTGGTGACAATCGCTGGGCACTTTTCAATTAAAGATTGATTTAGTCAATCCAATTGTTCACAGTAAAGGTCTGCATTCAGTTTGTCCAGGTTTCAGCACTTCAAAATGAACGACCCCGCGAATACTCCACCAAACACACAAAAGTGCCTGTTTGGGGTGTAAACCTGGCTTAGCTGTACTTCGTGGCGATTCATTCGGAGAGAGTCACTGCCTTTTGCGTTTTGGATTATCATAGAGGACCCATTTTTCAGCTCCAGTGATCAAGCGATCAAAAAATGCTTCTGTATTGTGCCACTGAAGCAGCAAGTTGCATGTGGTGGACCGGTTAGCTTTGTTTTCTTCGACAGATTATCGAATCTGCTGCAAATGTTCTTGGATGGTTGACCAAGGTTGGTTAAGAGTGTTTGACAGTTCCTCGACTGTCTGACACGGATTTGCTTCCACTTCCGCCCTTAACATGTCATTATTTTAACGACATTACTTTCCGGTCCCCCTAATATATAGTTCTAAAGGCAGACGACATTATTACTCTCATTCTACAGATGGAAGAACTGAGACAGTTACTTGCCTTCACTCACAGTGATATAAGTGGGAGAGCTATAATCCAACCAGAAAGCTTAATTGCTAACCTCTGCCTACCCTGCCTCCATGGCGACACACTCTCCTGGGCTTTAGAATTGAGCAGTTGTGCGCAGAGCCCCAGCTGAACCTGGCTTCACTTTATTGCCTATACTGCTACTTTCTTCAGTAGTCAGGAGCGTCTTCTTCTCCCCCACGTAGGTCCCTACAGATGACCAGTTTTAGAGATGTCTTCAAGGTGGTGGTGGTGTTTTGCCCAGGAGGATGTTTTACTAACACATGCTGTGCAAACTGGCATTTTTGTCAAGGCTCAGTGCCCTCAAGAACAGACCAGTGTTTGTTATCTTTGAATTAGAGATTTTCTCATGGGCATTTCTTGCTTCCAGATCATGCTTTGGCTATCCACTCTTGTGTTAATCCTCCCCAGAGCCCAGGACATAGGTGAGGGGAAAGGACAGGCCTAGCAGTAACCGTGCAGGGAAGGAGGAAGAGAGAAACAAGAGACTCTGCACCTGAGATTTCCTCAAGGCTGTTTTCAGGTTGACCAGATGCTCAACCCATCTCTGCATTATATACTTCTTTCTCACAAAAATGAAACCCCTTCTATTCAGGCAGCGGTAACAGGTTCCAATACAAAGATGACAATCCTCACAGTCAGATGTACCTAAGGTCAGCGTCTGATCTGCCATTTACTGGTTGTGTAACCTTGAGTTGGTGACTTAACCTCTCTGAGCCTCAGGCTTCATCTCAAAGGAGGAATGATAATATGACTCTGTAAGGGGTACATAGATCATTAAATGTAAAAGTGTCTGGTTTATTAGTGGTCCTCAATTCATGTTAATTCCTCTTTCTCTCCATTGTCATCCTTGAATTAAAGCTACTAATGTGGCCCTGTCCGGTTTGGCTCAGCGTTTAGAGTGTCGGCCTGCAGACCAGAGAGGCCCGGGTTCGGTTCCCACTAAGGGCATGTACCTTGGTTGCAGTTTGTCCCTGGCCCTGGTTGGAGTCATGTGGGTGGCAGCCAGTCGATGTGTCTCTCTCACATGGATGTTTCTCTCTCTCTTCCTCCCTCTCTCCCTCCCGCTCTATCTGAAGATAAATGCAAAAATGTCCTCAAGTGAGGATAAAAAAAAAAAAAAAAAAAGCTACTAATGTGAAAATACCAGGGGCACTCTTACTCACAAACCTCTTCACAAGTACTCTGGATTTAAAGACATTATAACCAAGCACTGAGGCTCCTACTGACATTATTTTTAGCCGCATAAATAAAATCAGTTGCTAAAAAAAGCTCTATGTGATGATAAATAAAATCATTGAATTGTTCTATAGGTCTTCCAAACAGAATGTTACTAAATTCCAATTACATATGAAAGAAACCAGGAAGCAGGGGCTCACAAGCTGATTGGCTAACCAGACTTATCCAGTGTGATAAAGCTTTAGGTGATGTAATGATAAGGAGACATATCATTATTTTATAACTTTAAGAATCATTTCAAATAAAAACCTCATCCTATTTTTTAAAAAGCAGCAAAAACAACAGTACTTTTATAAGTATAGTTGCATTATATTTAAAGGGCATTTTTCTTGCCCTCCCCATTGGCCATTTTTCAATGTCTTCCCTTCGTTCTACCTTTGTTCCTTTTAATTAAATTATTAAAAAGGCATTTTGGGAAAGCAGACTGGGGAACATCAAGGAAAAAAATTTTAATGCAAACCCACTAAAGCTAGAGCTAATTTTTGAGTCTACAAATATAAGTTTAGGAAATGACAGTTTCATACACAACAAAGATGCCTGAAAGAGATCGATAATGTAATTATTTATTACTTATTTATGGGTTTTAACTCAAAAATGGCTTGAACCATATATGAGAAGAAGGTAAAATTTATAATAGCAATCAAGTACAGAGATCTGGTGAGATGTGTGCAAAATGATGATATATGGGAATAAAAAGCTTTCAGAGAGGAAATCAATAAATGACCGAAAGAGAAACCATCTACTTCGAAGCCTAAGATCAAAATAGCAAGATAATAATTAGAGGGCATTCTACTAGGGTTGAGTTCCTTTATTCTTCTTTAGAAGATCACTGACCTAAATGCACATATGTAAGAAACATTTTATTTTATATTTATAGAACATCTGAGTCATGAACAATGGGGAGATTAAAGTGGGTGGCGCTTTTGTCCCAAACATTGTAGAATTCCTGGTTCAGTCAACCTATGTAAAAATAATATCTACTTAGGAAAAACGCAAGAATGAAATGTTTAAGTACCTGTGCCCTGAAGTACCACATGAAGCAGTGGGGTTCATTTTAGACCTACAACCACAATCTCAGGTCCACATCTCATGTCAAGGTCACATAATCGCTCCTCAGGCTGTCCTTTGATTTCTTGGGTTTGTTCTTCGTCCCAGTCTGTCCATCTACTCACTTGTCCTCCAGATCTCTTCTACATATTCTTATGTAACATTTGAGGTATGTTTTTCTACACACACACACACACACACACACACACACACACACAACTACCCATCACATCTACCTCAGAGAGTATCCATTCTCATCGCACAGTAAAACAGGGCTTGCTTCCTCTTTATCTGTGGTCAGTGGTAAACATTAGTAAAATATGCCTTATGTTGGCATTTTTCATGACTACATTTCATCTGTCCATTTAAATCGGTTGTAAGCTCTTTGTGTTAAGGATAGTTGCCATGTATCTCCTGAATCCCTCACTTCTGTGCCTTGTGCAGAAACGGTAATCAGTAGAACTCTGCTGACCAGAGGCTGGTGACCTTTCTGGTATTAAGTCAGCTTTAAACTCTTCCTACAGAAAGAAATGGAAAGCTTGCTTAAGTTGCCTGGGTCAGTCTGAGACTATGCCAAGGACGCAACCCTGAAAGATGCAGTTATGATTGTGAAAGACCCATGAGAGGGTTGGTTCCTTCATAGCATACTGCTGGTGGCCTGAAGTCAGTGTGCTGTGTTCACTGCTTGCCAACTGTGTGATGTTGAGCAAGTTTCTTAACCATTCTGTGCCTTGGTTTACCATTTGTAAATTGGAGATTGCCACAGTTAGAATGGCCAACAATTACAAAGTGTTCCATAAGCCTTTTGCAAATAACAATTCATTTAATTCTCATAAACAACACTAGGAAGTAGGTTCTACTATTATCATTCATATTTGATTGATTGGGAAATTAGGGCACAGAGAGGATACATTTCTTGCCCACAGTCACGGAAACAGGAAGTGCCAGAGCCAGAATTTTCATCTGAGTGGTACAACTGCAGAGTCCCTGTTCTTAACCACTGTGCTGAACTGCCTCTCTTTTTTCCATAAGAAGTAGCATATGATATCAATATGAATTTGATAAAGACAAATAATATATGTAAGTTATTGGGGGTTATAAAGGAAAGATAAAAAAGGCTTTTTTTTTTTTTAATGTGACTACTTTATATATCCAAATATCTCCATGTAGAATGTGTCGTTTTCTTTGTCAATACCACAGTTAGGGCTGTTGGAAACATAAAATGAGATGGTCACAGTAACTAGTCAGCACAGTGCCTGACAACCAGTGTGAGCTCATGAGTTTGGAACCACTATTATCATTATTATTATAATGATGGTGGCCACTGTCTGGGGACTCAGGTACCAGGAACACACCTGCTGGCTCTTCATTCCATCACTGCTCTGCCTTACTCTGCCCAAGTCTACAGTTGAAATCAAGGACAGAACGGATGGGTTGAAGCTTATCCCTTAAGGAAGGGATGAGGCATCAGGTGCGGGGGGGCGGGGGGGGAGAGGAAGCACAGAGGCACCTCCATAGCTTGATCCACACCTCAGCTTTACCTTAGAAGCTGTGGATCTAAATGTGTCCCCCACACTGCAGTCAAACTGTATTACTTTTTCTCCTAAATGTCTTGTACTTGCCCAGTTCCAAATCTCTGCTCAGTCTGTGCCCTCCATCCCAGATGCTTTCTCTCCAAAATCCACTGGTGTCTGTCAATCCTTCTAAGCACCTGCAAATTTTACCACAAACAAAACTTTTCTTCCTCCTGTCAACTGAATCAATGCATTCATTCATTTTTCATTTTGCAAACATTCACTAATATCTGTTCTATTGGGTAGTAGGTACTTTGAGAGGCACTGAAGATGATCAAACCCAGAGATCCTCAGCTCTGTTTTCAATGGGACAAGAAAATCAAAGATTAAATGCCATGTGATAAGTGTTATGAATATACATTGAACAATATCTTTCCTTTCTACCCTTTGAACTCACATCCTCTTCTATGCATTCTTTTTGAGGCTCAGCACATGCTGTCTGCTGTTATAAATATGTATGCTCCTCTCTTACACCCTGATTAGTATATAAGCTGACTGAGGCCAAGGAACATGCCTTTTACTCCATAGATCACCAGGACAGTCTCAAGCCAAGAATATCCCTATATCCCTAAGAAACACTTTTTGCATTGAACCATGAATCCTGCTATGTTGTAGGTTATAACAGTACTCCATTTATAGGAACAACTCTGAGGAGTTAGTCATTAGGAAAAAAACAAAACGATGTTTCTTCACCATCTTCCAGGGTTCTTTAACAGGCAATACCTAACCAACCCACAGCCACACTCAGACACAGAGTGAGAAGCAGGGAGATTTAGAGTTTCAGCTGCTCGAAAGCCATTGCTGTGGCAACTTAAAATCCAGAAATGACATATGGTTCTTTATTACTGGGCCTTATAGCCCTGAGCAATTGTGTCTGCCAAAGGGAGAATATTCAGTTCAGGATTTTGGATGTAAATATTCAGTCCCTCATGCTTTGCATGTCATTGCTAATGGTATATAAAGAATGATCCAAGAGAAGTATAAATAATCATTTGGCTCTACAATGAAAATAGCAGTTCTGACTATAACCAGCCAAAAATGAAATAGTGCAAACTTCAAACTCAAATCAGGAGGTTATCATCTGTATCCACCTCAGAAAGGAATTCTTACTGGCAGAGTACAGAATGAATTTTTTTTTTTTTTAAATAAAAACACTAGCTTATTTCTGCATGCCCATTTCAGCTAGAAAGACAGGCAGATCCCCAAATTACAAGTGGATTGTATTTTTAAAGGTCTTTTGTAAGTTGAATGTTCCGAACTCTATTTCCAACATGACCATATAATGGTGGTCTAGTTTCCAGAAATAAAGCTTCCATAAGGGACCTAAACATCTTTGAAAGTGTTTCGATGGGAAAGTGGGATTCCAGTTCCGATTTTAAAATACTTGGACAATCTGCAAGGATTGATTTGGCTGCTCAGTGTGGATAAGCAGGTGTTCCCATCTGTGGCAGATTGCAAAAATGGCCACAAAGACACCCCCTCCCATTTCTAGACACATGCCTCTTTGCAATGTGACTTAGCAGCTCCTCCTAAGTGGGAGTGGTAGAGTCAATACTTCCCCCTTGGATGAAGTGATGAAGTCTATATTTTCACCCCTTGAATTTGGGTTTAGCCACTGTGACTTGGGATAACAGCAGGTCAATGGGATAACAGCAAATCTGATATAAGAAGAGACTTGAAAAGTGCTTGTGCATTGGAACTTGCCCTCTCCTGCTGCTCTTGGGAAACTTGCATGGCCAAGTTTCACACAAATTAGATGAAGCCCATAACCAGATATTTGAAAGAGTCCATCTTAGACCCTTAGCCACAGCCAAGTCACCAGGTGACTGCCAAAATCAGCTGAGCATCAGAAGACCAGAAGAAATGGGTACCCAGCCCACAGAATCATGAGAAATAAGAAATATTTGTTGTTTAAAGACACTGGATTTGGATCACCTCTTATGTAGCAAAAGCTAATCGGTACACCTTCATCCTATGCTCTCTGCTCTACTTAAATCTCTCCCCAACTTCTACATTTGGGAAGAAAGCCACCTTCCCAGAACTTGATTAAGGTAACCTCAGAACTCACAGTGCAGGAAATACCTCCCTCCTTTGTACTCCTGAGGTGACAGCTGGCAATAGAAAGGAGACAGCTTAGACTTGGAAACTTTCAGAAGAGACCATCCTCCACTCTGTCTCGAGCAATACTATGGTAGCACTGATGGAGGTGGCTAGAGGCTCCAGGATGGAGAATGGGAGCAGAAGGCAACATAACAGGGATTCTCTGACAGTGCAGGATATTCCAAAGTAGAAGATTTGCATGGTAGGGTCTGCCTTTCCAAGTCAAACCATTCAAATCCATTCTAGTATCCACCAGACTCCCTCTGGACCTATGAGGTAGGCTGCAGGTCCTGTAAAAGGGGGCCCAGAGTGGGTTCCATGCAGTAGGAGAGGGTTGGCCTGGGTGTTGAATGAGCCTGCTGCTATACCTGCCACTTAACTGAATCCTAATAGTTAATCCTCACTCCTGACCACTTTGCTTTGACATCTACTTTCCTGACTGTGCACATTTTCTGGTACCACGTGGAGGAATTCAGCCTGGCATTGTCATATACCCAGCACAAATGCTGCCCCTTCCAATCTCCACTAATGACTGCTATTTGACCAATCAGTTCCTGCGAGACCCAGGCTCAGAAGCCCTCTTATCACACTGCTCCAAGAATCCACTTATCAGAACTGCAACCTAAGCCGACCCCTTCTTGCCATGCCTGGCCTGACTCCATCCTGAGCCGTGCTGAACTCTGCTTTGTCCACCATCATCCTGAACCCTCTATCAATCTCATTGTTATGCACGTTCCCATCCTACATACATCATCATGATAGATCATTTTTATCTCCTCTCTTGGCTCTTTCTTTGCCCCAACTTTTATTTTCTTTATTCTGTCTCATCTACTTTTAATTTAAGTCACCTTATTTTATTCCATACTTCTTGAAGATGACCATACAACTCTTATGATATGTAAATATATAAAGTATTTAGGTAATTGTCATTTTTTTACCTGAAAGTAAGAATTTCATGTGCCTATTAAGTTTATCCTGTGGTTTTTCCAGTCTTTCTTGTATAACATCCTTCTGGATTCTGATTTTTTTCAGCCAACACACTAGTTAGCCCTCCCAATTTCACGTTGTCTGAAAATATTATATATATTTGCCTTCCATGTCTTCATCCAGGTCCATGATAAAAACTATCAAAGGAGAGAGAACATTTGGCACACTACTACAGATCACACAAACAACTTCAAATCATTCATCAGCTATGAATCTACCCAACATCATAAGATCCAGCCCACATTCCTATGATTATATCACAAGAATCCATCAAATGCCTGAATAAATGAAGAAAGGGAACATTCCATGTGGGGATGGGGGGAGATAAAATGAGAAAAAGAACAGAGAAACATATTATCTATTTCTGATATTGAGAATATTTTCTTTTATTACAAAAGAAAGAAAGCTCTCTTACCTTTTGAGACAACATGGAGGGACCTGGAGAGTATTATGCTAAGTGAAATAAGCCAGTCAGAAAAAGACAAGTACCACATGATCTCACTTATTTGTGGAACATAATGAATAAAATAAGCTGTTGACCAAAAGAGATCCAGAATCATGTAAGTAGGGAACAGACTGACAAACCTCAGAGGGATGGGGGGTGGGAGGGGTGGGAAGAAATAAACCAAAGAACTTACATGCATGTGTACACAACCAATCGACAGGGACACTAGGCTGGGGAAGGCTGGAGAGGGGTGGGAGCGGGAAAGAGGGGGTCATTGGGGAAAAAAGGGGGACATCTGTAATACTTTCAACAATAAAAATAAAATAAAAATCATAAATAAATAAAAAGCTTTATGAAGAAGAATTATTTAACATTACATCATAATTTTTCACCAGAGAAACTATATTATCCTCCTTAGGCTATTAAAAATTCTTCATTACTTTTAAAAAATTAATACAACTATATAAAAAACAATTCCAATTTCTTTGAACAGCTTCACATTTTTAAAAATTTTTCTTAGGTAATTATACAGGCACTTAGCACAGATCCTGGTACTCCTTTTTATTTATTTTATTACTTTTTTTCCACCACCATTTATCCCCTCTATGCCCTCTACCACCTCCACCCATCCCCCCCAACAATCACCACACTGTTGTCCATGTCCATGATTTCTCTGCTTTTATCCTTTTTGTTCAATCCCTCCACCCTCCCCACCCCCAACAAACCCCACCACCACACCTGTCTGTCTGCTCTCTATCTATGAGTCTGTCTCTAGTTTGTTTGGTAGTTCAGTTTGTTCATTAAATTCCACATATGAATGAAATCATACGGTATTTGTCTTTCTCTGACTGGCTTATTTCACTTAGCATAATGTTCTCCAGGTCCATCCATGCTGTCACAAAGGGTAAAATTTTCTTCCTTTTTAAGGTTGAGTAGTATTCCATTATGTAAATGTACCATAGCTTTTTTATCCACTCATCTGCTGATGGACACTTGGGCTGCTTCCAAATCTTGAACACAGCTCCACATTTGAAAATGTTTTGACCATTGTATTTGTTTACTTTAATTAAGAAAATTATTCTCCCATCTGTGTTTTTGTAGAACTTGATTCATATGTTTTGTTTAGTATAGGTAGTCGTTGATGTGGTTCACCAAATAGTTCTCCTTCTATTCCTTCTGGATGCCTGGTATGGTTTCACTTCCCTGTCCTCTCTGAGGTTTCATATGACCATATGACTTACTTTGTCCAAAGAAATGTGAGTGTGTTATGTCATTTTCAGGTGAAGCCTTTAAAAGCTAATTTACCTCTGCCATGGTGCCTGGGAAGCCCATGTTGGGATGAAGCTTCCATCGGCCTGGGTCCCTGAGTAACTGCCATGGCCAGATCTCTTCTGCTGAACTACCCTGACCTTGTGTGTGAAGAAGGCAGTGGGTGCTGTCTGTCACTGCAACATAGCCTGTCCTATCCAGACTGGGATATAGTTTGCCTGTGTGTACATATATGTGAGAGTATGTGTCTGCATGCGTGTGAGGGGAATGGGCAGTGCAGACACAGCAGTGAATAAAATAGACAAAAATACAATATGGAGCCTACATTGGACCACAGGAAGCCAATAACCCTCTGACTTATCTTTTCTCGTGATTTAGAAATGTCATTACCAATTGTGTATATGCTGAGTTTTATCTGAGAAAGTCAAATGTTGGATAACTTCCTCTTTCCCTCAGGTATGCAGGGACGAGTAAAAGGCACTGTCTAACCCTCTGAAACAAGCCCTTCGGGACAGTGGTCCTTCCATTCTTCCCTCAGCAGCATCCAGGGCTGCTGCCATGGGCTCCACCTTCCAACCAGCCCCCAGGGGATGCTGGCACTGCTGGTGTGCGGACCGCACTCCGAGTAGGAAGAGCGGGCTTCCCAGGACTGTGGCTAGAAAGTCCTAACAGCCTCTGCCTCCCAAGTTTTCCAGAGCAGGATGGGAGGAGAGCGGGATGGGAGGAAGGGTTGAGTCCAGTCGTCAGCACCGTGGCCTTTCAGTTCAGATGGACATTTTGTCGTTTGTTTTCACCAGTGCTCTGCAAGCATCTGTTTCCTTTCCTTTAAAGGACACTCCTTCTGGGCGCTCATCTGCATCAGTATCTTTAAAAAGCTCACCTGTGATTCTATGTGCCACCCATAGTGGAGAGTCACACGGCATAGGTGCCTTTTCCAAGAGTGAAAGCAAGTTCTTTCTCCAGAAGGCAAAGGCTGAGGCCTCCCCAGAGTCAGCAGTCCCTCTGTTATGTAAAGGCTTTTGTGATTGGGGTGGGGGGGAGGCTATTCCTTGGGGGTGACATTAACCTTTAATAGCATCTACTCCTATTGTTCCAGGGCAGATTCAATTAAATTCTTAGTTCATTACTCTCCCACTGAGGGAGGGGCTGCCAATAGCTCCTTCTGCACGACGTACCTATAGCAGATGAAATCTAAATGTTTATTTTCTGTAAACTCATACACTTTACAGAACAGAATATGGGCTTTGCTTATATTAAACTCTCAGCTTCGGACTATGATGAACAGTTTCTTCATCCCTTCCTCCTCATTGTCACCTAATCTCCCATTTGTTCCCAACAGGTCTGGATGTGAGTTTACTTTTCTGACAATTAAGCCCTGAGCTAGCAGAGTTTCCATCTTCCCTTTATTTCCATCTCTAAGCCTTTAACTGGGTCATGAGAAGTCATGATCCATTTGACAAATAATACTGGCCACTACTGGAGATGAGAAAAAGAAGACAATGAAAAAGTTTATTGGAAAATAATAATATATGAGAATTTATCCACAGAAATGCATAAATGGTCCCATCTCTCCAGCAGTGTCATACGAACTGCAGACTGCCACGGGGCAGTGGGGTGTGACATCAGTTTAGTCATTTGCGACCAGCATTTCAAAGGACAGAGAAAATATCAACACTGGTGGGGCACAGGGAAAGATGTTCTGTGACACCGTGTCACAATATCTGCCTGTGATGTGTGTGTGTTTTCATTTATGAGTGTGGGCTGTGATATAAAACATATTGAAAGCCATTCATCCAGGGTCTCAGGTGACGGCAGACGTTCTGAGAAGCACTGGAGTGGCGTTTCGTGGTGCCTTTCACCTTCGTGGTGCCCAGCTCCTTCCCCTCTGTCTTTAGGCTCCCAAGCACCTCACCCTCTCCCAATAAAGCTGGTATTCATAAAAATAATAGAGTGAAACACATTAAGGCTGAATTTTACATGAGCCTTTGAATTTCCATCAATTCAGTACTATATTTGGCTCCAAAACTTTTGTTTGTCCAGCTAGAGTGTGTATTCAAACTGACTAAAGACAAGTGAGACTAACTCCCAGACTGCCGATGGAGAGGCAGACGCCCTGCAAGGAAAATTCCACTTACCATTGTAGAGACAAATGTTTTGAGGGCAAAACAGTATTATATACAGCTCAGGTAATTTCTTTTCAAAACACAGGAGTTTTTGGTCATCACCCAAAATCTGAACACTAATTAATCTAGCCGAGCAAAACTGGGAATTCAACATCTATTTTCAATAACTACTTTCCTGGATATTTTTGCTCTTACCCCTAGAGGGCTTGTCAAATGAAAGCAAAAAGTTTGAAGGAACAAAGCCAAAGTCAAAAGTAAAATGATAAAGCTTGGGAGTGAATGGAGGAAGAGAAAAATGCATACAAGAGCAGCCCCCAAGGGGTAGGAGATCAGAAGCTGTGGGAGAAAGGGACCCCACAGGGGAAGAACAAAACACGTTCAGACCAGCTTCAAAGAATTCTTCATGGCTGGGCACAGTAGGAAAAGGTTAAAATAACATGTGCTTCTCTCAGTAAAACTCAATACAAAAAAAACCCACTAAGCAGGACCAGCGTTTGGTATTTGCCTGCACCTGTTCTGTACAGGAGGACCTGGTAGATGCTGGGATAGATTCCTTACAAGTAATCATTTTACTTTGATGGGTAAACTAATGATGAATACAGACATAACTATGATGATCATGTAACCAATTATACTGTATAAAGGTAATATGATACAGTGCTTACTATTATCATAGCTATGTAAAGTCCAGGTAATAAAATAGAATGGAATTGAACTTTCCCTAGATATTCATCCAAGATAGACACCTATCTAAACCCAGGTCAAAGGCATATTTAGCAAAATTTGCTAAATGCAATGAGCTTCCTACAATAATATAATACACCAGAACTCGTTTCTGAAAGTGGACTCTCAACTAATTTTTGAGTCCCTACATTAAGTCATTACCAGATTTTCTGGTAAAAAAAAAAAAAAAAAAAATCAAAATCAAAATTCAAATATATAATTATACTATTTTTATAAAATGTCTTTTTTTCAATTTTTAAAATACTGTAAACATTGACTTTACAAACTCAATTCACAAATAGTATTTAATCTTTTAGGCAACAAATTTGGCAAATACCAAACCACTTACAACCTGATCTTAATCTGTTTTGTGCTACCAGGGAATCTGCTCAATTTAGTTCGGGAAATATTTACCAATACACAATACAGTCATCTTCTATCATTAGAGAATACTCCTATATCTTTTTACACCTTATCATTTGATATAATTTTGCACTTACAGAAAATTTGAAAAACTGTAATTTATATCTTCTCTTTCTATTTTTCTTGGTCAGTCTGCCTAGAGGCTTATTAATGCCATTTCGTTGTTGTTTTCTCCTAAGAACCAGCTTTGGGTTTCATGAATTTTTCTGTACTGTTTATCTGTTTTCAGTTTTATTGCTTTCTGTTCTTGAATGTATTATTTATTTCCTTCCTTCTGCTTGCTTTGTGGTTATTTTGCTCTCTTTTTATAATTTCTTAATATAAAAGTTTAATTACCAATTTGAGATCTTTCTTCTTTTCTAGCATAAACATAGTATACATAATGCTACAGATTTTCCTTTAAGTGCTGGTTCAGTTCTATTCCACAAATTTTTATAGGCTGTATGTTCATTTTATTTTAAAATATTTTAAAACCTCTATTGAGATTTCCTCTTTAACATATTTGTCATTTATAAATGTGTTAAATTTCCAAATATTTCAGAATTTTCCTACTATCTTTCATTATTGATTTCTAGTTTAATTCTGTAATGATCAAAGACCATACTTCACATGACTTAGTCTTCTTAAATTTGTTAAGGTTTGCTTTGTGGCCCCAAATATGGTCTATATTGGTGAGCTTTTTATGTGCGCTTGAAAAGAATGTGTGGTATAGTGCTGTTGGATGGAATATTCTATAAATGTCAATATGTCAAGATGGCTGATAGTGTTACTCAAGTCTTCTATATTTTTACTGACTTTCTGTCTGCTTGCTCTATTAAATACTCAGCGTTGAGATCTCCAACTATATTTGTGAATTCGTCGATTTCTCCTTTCAGTTCTGTCAGGTTTTCTTCACATATTTTGAAGCTCCAGGGCTACGTGCATACAGTCACAATTACTGTCTTCCTGACAGTCAACCCTTTTCTCATTCTGAAATACCCCTCAATATCTCTGATAATATCCCTTGTCTAAAGCCTGCTTTGGTTCATATAGCTACTCCAACGTTTTTATGGCTGGTGTTTGCATGACATTTCTTTTTCTAGTCTTTTATTTTTAACCTATGGATGTCTTTATACTTAAAATGGATTTCTGGTAGATAGCATAGTTGGATCTTGATTTTCTTACCAATCTGACACTCTCTGTTTTATAACTGGTTTGTTTAATCTGATCTCATTTAATGGGATTATTGATATGGTTGAATTAAAATCTACCACCTTGCTGGGTGTTATTTGCCCTACCTGTTCCTGTGTTGGAAGGCAATTCTTCCTGATGTTTCTAAACATTTTCTAGCAGCTATTGTCTCAGAATATTTTTTCAAGAATATTTGCATAGCAAAATAAACTGGGAAGGACAGAAATAGTGTCTACCTCCAAGACAGAGTTTGGTTTTGTTTGTTTTTTGTTTTAAATTTCACATATAAGTGAGATCATACAGAGTTTGTCCTTCTCTATCTCATTTCACTAAGCATAATGTCCTCAGGGTCCTCCATATTTTTACAAATGACAGGATTTCCTTCTTTTTTATGGCTGAATTATATATATTTTCATTATCTATTCATCTGCGATGGACATTCACATTATTTCCATGTCTTGGCTACAGTGAACATGGGGGTACAGATATCTCCTCAACATAGTGATTTTGTTTCCTTCAATAATATACCCAGAAGTGGGATTGCTCAACGATGTGGTAGTTCTATTTTTAATTTTCTGAGGAATAAATAATTGTAAATAACAGTTAAACCAGCTACAAGAGAAACTCTTTCTATTCAGCCCCTTCACTTGATCTTGGGAGATGGATCACCTACGTTTGTCTCAGGCTCTCTCCCCTGAAACCTTGAGCACATAGGCCATGCTTCTTCCCCTCTCTGCTCTTTCCTCCTCCAATTAGCAAACTAACCACAAGGGTAGAATCCTGCACCTTGATGACATGAGAAAGAGGCTTTTGTTGTTCAGTCTTTAAATCACAATCCTCAATCCTGCTTTGCTAACAAAAAATTGAGGGTATATGACATCTTATCTGATGCTTGTGTCTTTTCCTTATTTGGCTTACAATGATCATTCCTCAAAACCCCAAGAGTAGTGGAGGGAGAAGAAACTGATGAGATGAGGTTCAATAAACTGGGAGGTGGAAGGTGAGTCATGGAAGACCTAGTTGGAAGCAAGGGAGGAGATTATAACTTCTGTGTGTGAGAAGGGTGGCTGGGACGTCTGTGAAGTGTTGATGCGGGAGGAGGAAATGCCACACTTGCTGTTCCTGGGAAGAAACTGATGGTGGGGCTGTCCCAGGAACAACTCCCTCCCCACCAGAACATTCCCGGCTCCCTGTTTGGGCAGCACAAGTTACTAGAACTTTTTTGAAACCTTTTTGTAGTATTTTAGCACTTCCAAGAGTTGGGCCAGAATATGAGGCTCTGTGAACCAATGGCTTTTTGAAAGAAAAGTCCTCTTGATCAAATTCTATTGATCAGAACTGTGTTTGTCCTGGTAAAACACTTCCTTGTATAATGCAAATATCTTCAGGTTTTCTAAAATAGGTCAGCTAGGAAGATAATTGCTTTGGCCCTATTGTATATGCCAAGCAAGTTATCAGAACAAACCAATATCTCTGCCATTTGTATGCAGGTCAGAAAAGGAAAAGGTATCCAAGAGATACCTACACTATTCCCTGAACACAAAATACTATAACAAGATATTTCTATCTTGGTCTATAATAACAGTCGATATGTTGTTATTATCATTATTATTTAGTCTATAGCACGAGGCACAGAGGCAAGCTTTCATTCAAAAGCAATAATGCACACTATTCGCCTTCGTGATACAGGTGCTCTCTGTCACATAAAAAAGCTTTTTGTGACATTGTTGTAATATGATGTTTATAACAGATGTCCGCTCAAGGCAGGACTGTACACATTTTGTGGCATGACAGATACTGATTCTGGACTGTTCAAATCTGTGATGCAAAGATGGGCAGCCGAAAGATATGAAGAGCTCCCAGACAAAAGAGTTGGGGTAAAAAATATTATTTTGCCATATTCTAGAAACTTTCAAAACATTTTTCTCCAAATACACTGAAACTGAACCAATTTAATTCCCATACATTTAACCTTTAAAATAAGAGAACAATGTCTTAATTTATATAAACACAACCACAAAGCAAAAGCCAATAACATCAATCCAATGTGTCTGAGAAAATTTTCAATTTTTAAGGGTTGAAAGATCAACTCAAACACAAATATATAAAAAGTTCATGGTTCAGCTGAGAAAACAATATGAACGGCAACACACATTTACATTCTGGGCAGTTATATAAATTGTAATTGACTATTAAACTACTGATCTTAATCAGATATTCAGGTACATATTTTCTGAAAGGCTATTGCAGTTCTCATTGCACTAACTGCATTTATTACCTCTAGCAAAAGTTACCATGAAGAATAGGGCAATTCTTTCACCTACAGTAAGAAGATACATTAGCAATAAAGTATTTAAAGTATATAAGTAGAGTGTACAGGTCACTTTAAGGCTGTGTCTGTGTAGTCTTAGGACATAAGAAGTGATTTGAGATGATATTCTGGTTAATTCGCGCGCGCGCGCACACACACACACACACACACACACACACACCCCTACTCATACACCTACCTAATGATTAAACCTCAGGAAGTTGAGAGTAGGGAAAATGGTGATTTACGCAGATTGATAATATAGATAGATCAAACCCTGAGGATAATTATTCAGAATCAGTTTTAATCTGGTTAGAGATTATTTTCTTTTTCCTCTTTCCAAATGAGAAAAATTTTCCAGACAAAAGTAGAAAAATTAAACAAGCATTAATGCCGCCTTTTGTCTTCTGTGGAGCTTGTGGTGAGGGACCAGGAGGACCCCTCCCCCAGGGCAAAGTAGAAACCTCAGCTCGTGCCTCTCCAGAAGAGAGGCATCGGGTGACCTCCGGCGCCCTGAGGTACTGGGTCAGGACAGAGCAGGACTTTCTTCAGCAGATGCCAAGGCTACAGGAGAAAGGCATGTCCGGGCTGCCCCAGAGAAAGAGAGAAAGCAAGACAGAGGTCTTTCTATAGGCTGTATGAGTTTCTTACTGCTGCCACACAAATCACAGCAAACTCAGTGGCTTAACACAACACACACGTATCACCTTGCCCTTCTGTAGGCTGGGTGTCCATCATGCTTCTCACTAGGCTAAAGTCAAGGTGTCGGCCGGCTGCGTTCCTTTCTGAATGCCCTAGAGAGGAACCCATTTCCTTGCCTTCGCCAGCTTCTAGGGGCTGCCCACATCCCTTGGTTTGCGGCTCCCTGACATCTTTAAAGGGAGCAATACTGTATCTCTCTTCCAGAGTCTCAACTTCTGTCTCTTCCTTTGCCTCCTTCCAGTGGTAAGGACCCTGTGATTACATTTTCCTCCTTTTTAACGTCTAAGGATCTCTGTGATTACCCTGGTAACCACATGTGATACCCATGCTCTCGGAAAATTCAGGGTAACTACCCCATCTCAACATTTTAATCTAATCATATCTGGAAAGTACTTTTTGCTCTGTGAAGTGACATCTCCACAGGTTCTGGGACTTAGGAAGTGGACATCTTTGGGGGGCTCACTGGAATGTACTGTAGTCATGGCTGTTACCAAGAGCGGCTGTCTTCCCCGGGCCATGCCACCCACGCATGAGTGCGACCAGTCCTTCCACATCATGGTAGAAAACCAACTACCCCTTAAAACACAGAAAACACCTGTGCTTAATACAAACTACCCTCCTAAATACTTCCTTAGGAATTCTTGTCTAACAGCTCTACATAGAGCTATCTCTAATTTTTAAAAAATGAGCTTCACACACACACAGACATTCAAAAACTTTAAGTTTAAAAATGTTAAGATATAAATTATATACATGTACTACTGTATTAATACATTCATATATTAAATAAATAATTATAACAAAATTAGATAATTAATTTATAAATTTTAATAATTATAGTTTCATATTACCAATATGAAACGATAGTTATTATAGTTTTATATTATAGCTTCATATTACCAATAGTTAATATCTCAAGGAAAAGTATACATTTGGAGTTAGGGTTTCTTTACTAGAGCTAGATGTAAATTCATTTTATCAACTAGTTTTCTTCATGATTTCTTTTTTTTTTTTTTTTAATTTTAATTTTTATTTTTTTTTATTAATTTACTTTTGTTACAGATGTTTCTCCTTTTTTCCCCCATTGACACCCTCCTTCCCCTCCCTCCCTGCCCCGTCCCCATTTTTGTTGTCCATGTCCATTGGTTATGAATACATGCGTACAAGTTCTGTGTTCATCGCTCCCCTCCCCCACCCCCTCTTCTGGCAAATGTCAGTCTGTACCCTACTTCCACGTCTCTGGGACTACCCTGTTCCTCACACTGTTATGTTCATTATATTGCAGAAATAAGTGAGATCATATGATATTTGTCTTTCTCTGCTTGGCTTGTTTCACTTAGGATAATAGTTTCCAGGTCCTCCCATGTCGTCGCAAAGGATAAGAGATCTTTCTTTCTTACAGCTGCATAGTACTCCATTGTGTATGCTTTGGCCCATTCCCTGTCAGATCTTACAAGATATGGCTGCTTTACTTCACAATGTCATTGAAGACGTACTTATCCTAGAAGCAGAACAATCAGCTATTTCATTTTCTTGTAATCTGATTAGGCTTGCTTTTATCACCTCGGATCTAGAATGTGTTCATATGTTTGTTTTATGATTGTTTTGCAGATCTCATTTCAAGCTGTTTGTCCATTTTGTGAAGATCAGTTTAGTTAAAAGGAGATAAAATAATATGTAATTGTAGTTAGCTGAGCACACGCAACATGGTGTGCTGGAACCAAGTAGGGGTACTACTTACAAACCCTCAGCTAGGGAACACCCTTCTTCATTGAGCACTTTGCCTGACTCGGAAGGCAGAGGACCTACAGACATATAGCCCAAACCCATATGTCCATGCATCATATATTAGTAAAAAATAATTCCTTTGTCACATTTTTATAAAAATCGATAAATAGAAGCTCTAACATTTTTCTCCTGAACCTTACTTGTCTTGCTAACCCTCTAGGGGTTTTCCCCATATTCCATGACTATCCTTCATTCCAAAACTATAGCTGTGAATTCAGAGATTAGGGATGAATTCCAGATGTGCTGTCCTAACCCATTTCAGAGTTTCAGCAGTGCCCAGTAGTACTCTCGGGAAGATAAATACTGGATTTTTGTTTGGGGAAATCAGTCTCAGAAATGAGGGCAGGCCTGCCCTGAGAGACACTGATCTCCTTCTCTAAGGGGACTGCACCCCCTTGGTGGATCATAGGCTTAAAGGTTAAGGAGAGAAAAAAGGTTGGGAAGTACTATAGGAAAGCCCTTTTCCCCAGGCCGCAGGTCCCATGTGGAGGACCATACATCAGAGTAACATTCCTGACCTCCTTGGAGAGGCCGAGTGAATTGTTGGCTAGGTAGATTAGAGCACAGAGACTGGATGCATGGAGCTCAGCCCTTTACTTTTCCTTGGGTACCTGCCTGGTCTGCAAATGAAATACTCATGGGGGAGGGGGCAGTTTCTACCCCTACTGGGGAATACATAAGAGGGGCCTTTCCTTATGCACAGAATAAGGGAGCTTTAACTTTGTGCTTCCTGGGAGGAAGATGACTCTTAAAGGGAACATAGATAGACAGTTCTACAATAAATAACCCACAATCTCAGCACCTCAACACAATAATAGTGTATTACTTGCCCACACAAAGTTAACTGTAGATTTCAACAATTCTGCCTTGTGGATCCATCATCTCAACACAAGGTCCCATAATCACTGCAGTAGAGAAAAATAATGCACCTTCCATCCTTCAAACTAAAAGGATAATTGCATTTCTGTCCACAGTGCTTTGACCATGATAGGAACAGGCCACAGGATAGGAATCAGTAAATGCTAAAGGTTTATCATCATCATCATCATCATCATCATCTTCATTATCATCATCATCAATTATCCTTTATCTACATGCACTATAGACACTCTTGCCACTCATATCACTTTTATCAGGTGATAAAAGTATTTCCTCGTTGATGCCACTGTTTCAAAATGTGGTATGATTTCTGCATTGCTACACTGCCTTGCCCAAATATATATTCTGCACTGGCCTGCCACGCTGAAGATGCCCCACTGCTGAAAACCCTTTTGAAGTAGGTATTGTGGGTCCTGGTAAAATGCCAATATATTTCCTCAGAAAAGAAGAGTTTCACATTAAGATTTTAGTAATTTTAATACAATTTAAGTGGTCCTAACAGAGATAAGGGTATGTGTGGTGTTTTCAGACAACACTTCTGACACGTGTGATTTTTTCTGAAACCAACCGTCCTGTTCTCATGCCAACTGTGTGTCCAGCAATTCAATTAAATTCAGTTCAGTTCAGTTCAATTCAATTAAGATCAGTTCTGACATCCAGCGTTAGCAGAGGTCCCCACAGGTTAAGCATTCAGTCCCACAAGACTGCCCCCAGTTCAGACACCAGACACAAGTGGGGTACAGCGGTTACCCACACTTCTGCCTGGCCAACGGCACATTTGCAAGTTCCCATGACCTCCCCCAACGTTTCATAATTTGCTAGAACGACTCACAGAATTTGGTAAAGCACTGAACTTACCGCTACAGTCTACTATCGAGAGCACGAGTGGACAGTGGATGGAAAGTGCAGAGGCTTCCAAGTGCAGCGCCCTCTGTCCGCCGGGAGGCAGGCTGCACACCCCTTCCAGCACATGGATATGTTCACATACTCGGAAGCTCCCTGAACTCTACTGTTAGGGGTTTTTATGGGAGCTTCTTTACACAGACATCGTTGCTTAAATCATAGACCATTGGTGATGGAGAATCTCCAGCCCCTCTCCTCTTCCTGAAGGTGCAGGGATGGGCTGGAAATTCCTATCTTCTAATCATAGCTTGTTATATTCTGGCAAACAACCCCCATCCTGAAACTATCTAGTCCCCTATTCTCACACCCTGATCCCTCAATTTCCCCCATATCCCATGAGAAATCATCTTATTAGCATATAAAAGACACTCATCACTCAGGAGATTCTAAGTTTTTTAGGAGCTGTGATAATGAACCAAAGAGAAAGATCAAATATTTATTTTTTTAATACAGGGTATGCCAAGGGAGAAAATTCCAGAGTATGAGGTGTTGCCCACAGTACAAGGAGAGAGGGTAGAGAACGGATACCACAGGTGAGCTGCTGGGGTGCTTGAGGACCACAGAAACCTGCCAGCAAGTGCCAGAAAGGCCAAGGGGGTGACTGATAGATGAATGCAAAAGGTCATCCTTCAGAGGCTGCCTATGATAGAAAAGCCGTGGTTCTAATCCCTTCGTGAACAATAGTCAGCCATGTGTTCTATAATACATCAGAACTGAACATAGCAGAACTGAGACTTTCATGCATATAAAACACCACAGGTCCTTCAGGGAATTTTATTCTAACCCTATGTGCATTTCCTCAAAAGCAAGAATCTTTTTTTTTTTTCTATTATCACTTTGAAGAACAAATAATGAATATAATATAAACATTTATTAAAAAACTATGCCAGAGGGTAGTGAATATAATGAAAGCCAGAGGTGTGAGGAGTGTGGAGAGAGAGAGAGAGAGAGAGAGAGAGAGAGAGAGAGAGGGAGAGAGAAGAGAGAATGGGTTATCTGGGACTACAGAATTGTAAAGAACTTCGGTAATTTCTAATCAATGTCATTTTTCTGGGAACCAGAACACTCCACAAATACTTAGGTAAGTGATATAAACAATTATGTGGAATTGACTAACTAATTAGGTGCTTTCCTTTTAAATGATGCACAGCCATGAAGGCACTATAAGGAGAGTCGAGAAAAAAATGTTTTGCCTATCCTCATGACTCTAATAAGTGATAATGTCTAAATGATGGGTGGTGAACACACAATGCAATATGCAGATGTGGTATATAGAATTATATACCTGTGTAATTTTATTGGCCCATGCACACCAATAGATTTAGTAATATTTTTAAATGATAAAAGCAAAAATGTTTTTAAAATATGACACAAAGGAACTCAATAATACATGAACTGTGTACTGTCTATTATTGAGTGGAAAGAAAAATGTTTCTTGGTTTTGGTAGACATTCTTCCTTTGGGGATCAAGTGTGTGGAGGTGTTCTTGTGTTTTCTTCCTTTCTTGGACCGTGGTAGGCTCCCTAGCATATGCTGGGAGTCATCTGACTGGAAGCATTCCAAGAAGGGTCCCTTTCCCAAAATGCTTCTCTTAACCATCACTTAAAATTCACTGAATACTCTCTACTATCATCCCCAGGCCTACACTGAAAATGCAATTACCTCTGGGATCAGTGGATACAGCCACTTTTCAGGCCCTTCAACTGACTACTACCAAAAAGGTGACTGAATGCATCTTAAGAGAAAGATAAGGGCCTCTTGGAACCTTTGGTCATGGCTTAAAAAACGAATCTGCTAAAACATATATAAGTCTTGATTCCTCTGCTCTGCTTCTTCCCACTCCCAGGCTGAGCTTTCCAAATGTTCTTCATCACTGGACTCCACCTTCATGCCGCGGTTCATCTCTGCCTCCCCCAGATGCCTTGATCCTGACCTTGAGCCTGGGAAACTTGTTTCATTCCCTCATCATCTGCTCCCAGTTTTATATTTCTAATGCAATTACATCACTGGCTCGATTTTGCTTTTTCTTATACTGATAGAAAAGAAGCAGCCCTGGTCTCCTGTGACCACATGAAGGGTATTAGAATCTATACAAATTATGAGTCTGGATCAAGAGATAAAAGAGATCTAGAGGATCAAAAATCTCCATCCTTTGCAACACAGAGACCTGCTGATGCACTGCCATTATATTCCTTCTACAATGTGGAGCTTGGCCCTAACATAAAAATAAAACAACATCAAAGGAGCTACTTTTATGGGAAATTGAGTTGCCAAGGACTGAGCCACTACACTACCCAATTCCAAAGGTGTCATCCCCATCACAGTTTATGTGAATGGTCATCCCCTGGAGTTGTACAGTGCACAATCAAGAGAATAGGATTCATTTTAGATGTAAATGTTATTCAGTTTTCAATCAAAAGGCAAATAAAACTCCTCCTGATAGTCCATACAAAACTAAAAGGGTCAGTGTCAGCTTTAAGGGAGTGCCCTTAACAAGCTATTCAACTTTGGGCTTAGCTTGACTCTGTCACCTTGAGAGATCTGGAACACAATGAAGATTCATTATTTTTTGCTGATTAAAAGTATCTTAGAACTTTTGATGGTCATTTAATTCTAACCTCACCATCCAGTTCATCCCAGAGAGGTTAAATGGCTTGTCTAATGTCACAAATTTTATCAACTATGTCAGAACAAGAAGCCAGGTCACCAGTGCTCGAATTTCATCTCAAATTTCATTCTGAGGTCTTTGAGATGAGCTGGCCACTTATTTATTTTTGTCCCTCCAGGAAAAAGTGCAGTTGTTAGAGTAGAGTTGATCAATAAATAAGAATAATATAAGAGAATGTGCTAACACATTTGCAAAGAATTAAGTCATAAGCACATGCAGGGTAAGATTACTATCTCTTAAGCATTATTAAGATTAGACTCTGGTAAAAGTACCCCCTTACTAGATATGTAGCCATGACCAACTTACTTAAACTCTATGCCTCTATTTCCTCATGTGTAAAAGAGGATGATAACAGAACAGAAGCACTTAGAATAGAACCTTGTGCATGGTACCAATACAAGCAATGTTAGCTATTATCATTACTACTTTGCCAACAGTAAGATAGTTTAGGTAAAGCCTAAGATCTAAATGTCTATTTACATTTATGGTCAATATTGTACTACTCCAGCTCATACGTAATTTTATTTACTGAAATGGATTCAAATATCCCTTCAATTCAAATGACTTCTTTTGCACATGTATCTACTAAGTAATCACTCAGCAAGCTCACCATTTAATAAGTAGAATAATGTATATATGGTAAATTCATCAAGAGACATAGTGCAAAGGCATGCAGCACAGAGAACTAACTAACTCTAAAGTCAAGACCTGTGATACTTATCATATAGGTTTACAATTGCTTCTTGCATTATTTATTAATTTGTATCATTATTTATTTATTATTTTTCCATATGCACAACTATAAACCTTCTTTTGCTGACCCCTGCATAAATGGCTAGACTTACAAACAACAAAATTAAATTTACAATCCATGCTGGTACCTTTCTATTACTTTAGATCCAAAGATCATTCAATGTAAAGGCCTTACCTCTATACTTAGTTGCTTATTGATGGTTTTGTTGGTTTTATTTAAAATTTTCCTTTCTGTGAGTAGACATGAAAAAAACCGTATCTTTCCTATGATTTTTTAGAATTTTAGTAATTAGTTATCTAGTTCATAAAAAGCAAAAAGCATTCTGAGTTCTCCCTGAATGATCCAATTCTGATAAAAACCCCTTGAATGGAGAATTTCAGAAACTGTATCTTAGAACTACAGAACACATTTTCTCCTAACTTACAGCATCTTAAATTATGCCATTCATTTCTTGCGGCCAAATAAATATTTAATTCAGCAAGTACTTCTTAGGACTCATATTTATAAATCATTGTGTTGAGTGCCATGGAGCTACCAGGATGGGCAAGATCCATTCCAGACCACGTGGAGTGGTGGAAGATACTGAGGGAGAAAGTGAACAGTGAACAAGGCCGAAAGGTCTACTGACTTCAAAAGAGGTAACAAGGTTTGCGTTCATCGAGAAAGGTGTGATGGATTCCAACTCAGAAAATGAGAAAGAGCTCCAGAAAGAGGGGGCATTGGAGGTACCTTGGAGGATGGAAAGGATTTTGACAGATGGGGAAAAGAAGGCACAGATGTTGCTGGCATTCCTGGCAAAGGGAGCCCTGTGCACACAGGCCAGGAGAGCAGGTAAAAGGGAAAGCTGAGTAGTCCCACCTGCTAGGTTAACTCATGGGGCACCGAAGTGGACCCAGAACTTTAAAAGTTAACTGAGGCTCCATTATGGAGCACCCTAGGAGCTTCCTCCCATTCTGCAGGTCCTGGAAAGTTGTTCCAAATGTTGAGAGTGACAGACAGGCATGAGGAGTCACACATTCGAGATTCTGGTGGAAACTAAGACCAAGCAGACCTCAGCTTGAACCCCAGCTCAGGTATTTTACTTCTCTGAGTCTTGATTTCTTCACCTGCAGAATGGGAATAATAACGGCACCTAATCATAGGGTTTTATGAGATGTGATTCAGATGAGACATGTTGAAGACATTAGTACAGGGCTCCTACAGAGTGTACATTGAAGAGATGATGAGGATGACAATAACTGCTATGATGATGAAAGAGAAAGAGGAGGAAGATTGAAGGAGAAAAGCTTATTGACAACAAGGATAATGTTTGAATTCACTTTTATATCCCAGAGCCTAGTATAATGCCTAGTATGCTGTAGGCTCTCAAATTATTTCTTGAATTAGACTAAAGAACAAATTTATCCCAAGGAACCATAAGTATATTGTTTCCTAGCTTCACCGGCTTTGGGGGAATGAAGGGAAAACAAATGTGAGTACCAGCAAGCAGCCTGAAGAAGAAAAATGCAGACTGGATTATTTGGGCTCCTTATTAGAAACACTGTATGACGAGAATAATAATTAATCGTGCCAACCAAATTCATTATCTTTATACTATCCAATTAGGAGAAAAATGCCAAGATCAGTGAAAACCACAAAGCTGAAATGGAAACGCTGGCACCCTTGAGAGGTAAGGATGTTCTTACTGGGTTCCCTCTCATTAGGTTTGATGTAATTGTTTTTAAAACGTCAAGACATAATGACAAGTATGTATTTCAATAAAACCCTGATGCAATAATCAAAAGAGCATTTAAAATTCACTGTACAATTACAGTCCCATTAAATCTAAGTTAACTGTTCATTTGAGTCACTAAATCTCATCTGTTACCTTGCAACACACATGCAGCGTGTTTCCATCACGACGGAATCATAACCAGACTTCACTCGGGGCTCCGGGAAAAGTTCTGCAGTAACATTCTTAAAAGGGCTGAGAGATGCATACATGCAATAACAATCAGCCTACGGATTCACTAGGAGCCCGGTGCTCATATTGTCACATCAGATGGAAAAAAGGGCAGGACCACTCGATTCCTGCAAGCAACAGGCTGCCTGATGTGTGCTGTTCGCTTTTCCTCCTTAATCAAGACAAGGAGGGATCGAAAGCATGACACGTCTTTGCACTCAAAAACCTGACTTCAAAGCCCCCATTTTGTTATGGACAACTTCTGAGGGCTCAGCCAAGACGATCCCTAGTTTGCATTCCTCCACCCACCACAATAAAAAAACTTCAAAAGAATCCAAAATGGAGTTGGCCTCACAGCATTCTAAACATTGTGCATAAGGGGTCTTAAGAGGAAATAGCTTTGAAAAGACAGCCATCAAGTGCTCCTGGGGCAGGCCAGAGAAAGAAAAGATCCTGTGGGGAGGCAGCTGGCCCATCCAGCTGCGGAGGGAAGCAGGATGATGGATGGCTTCCACTGGGGACAATGGATGACAGTGAGGGACAGGTCTTTGTTCCCAGGTTCCTGCACCCTCTCCTTTGACCTGCCCCACTGACCCGTGTGCTTGAGCACATGGCAGAGGTGGCCTGGCCCTCTGGAAGTTAAGGCCCCGCAGGATCACTCATGCAAAAGGCCTACTGCCTGCTGCCCCACCCCCACCTCCCACCCATTTCCACGCAGTCAGGTCAGATGGGGACAGGGTTGGGAGTGGAACCCTGGACTACAAGGAACAAGGATTCCAGTCTGCAAACCAGATCTCGGATTAGCACAAATCAATTGCACAGGGGATGGGGGTGGGCTCTTGTTTTTCTCCAGAAAGGAGAGAAAGCAATCACACCCAGGTGGTTACTTAAGGCATAATTAATGTGTTCCCAGGGATATTTTGCAATGCAAAACAGAAAGAGGGGCAGATCTAAGAATCTGGTGAGATTCAGCATATTCCTCCCAGAACTGCAATTTCTGGTCAGGTTTATGCGTGTGAAGGGCAGGCTTGAGCCCAAGGTGTCACTGCACGCCTCGCCCACTCTAGCCCCAGGATCTTTACCCATAAAACATGTTAATACTTCTTACCCTTCCTGGTCATGAGAGCCTCAGTGGAACTAGTGAACTTAAAAACATGGTGAAGAAGGAAAAATACTGCATAATCTCACCTATAAGTGGAATATTAAAAAGTTGAATTCATAGAAGCAGATAATAGGAGGGTGGTTACTGGTGGCCAGGAGCAGGGGGGATGGGAGAACATGAGAAGATTTTGGTCAAAGGCTACAAAGTTGCAGTTAATGAAGATGAGTAAATTCTAGAGAGCTAATGTATACCATAATAATTATAGTTAGTAATTCCATATTGTGTACTGGAAATTTACTAAGAGAGTATATTTCAGGTGTTCTCAATACAAAAATAAGGTAACTGTGAGGAGATGAATACATTAATTAGCTTGACTGCAATAATCATTTCACTATGTATATTATGTAGTACACATTAAAAATATACAATCTTCATTTTAATTTTTTAAATTATTAAATTATTTTTAACTAATGGGACTACATCAAACCAAAAAGCTTCTGCACAGCAAAAGAAACCATCCTCAAAATAAAAAGGGAACCCACTGAATGGGAGAACATATTCGCTAATGATGTATCTGATAAAGGGTTAATTTCCAAAATATATAAAGAACTCATACAACTCAATACCAGGAAGACAATCCAATTAAAAAACAGACAATGGACCTGAATAGACATACAGATGGCCAATAGACATATGCAAAAATGTTCAACGTCACTAATCATCAGAGAGATGCAAATTAAAACTACAGCCCTGGCCAGTTTTGCTCAGTGGTTAGAGCGTCGGCCGGCAGACCCGAGAGTCCTGGGTTCGGTTCCCATTAAGGGCACGTACCTCAATTGCGGTTTGTCCCCAGCCCCGGTTGGGGTCGTGTGGGTGGCAACCAGTCAATGTGTCTCTCTCACATCGATGTTGCTCTCTCTCTCTTCCTCCCTCGCTCCCTCCCACTGTACCTGAAGATAAATGCCAAAAAAAAAATGTCCTCAGGTGAGGATAAAAAAATTCTAAAAATACAATGAGGTATCACCTCACACCTGCCAGAATGGCTGCCATCAACAAATCATCAAACACGTGTTGGTGAGGATGTGTTGAAAAGGGAACCAGTACACTGCTGGTGGGAATGCAGACTGGTGCAGCCACTGTGGAAAACAGTATGGAGTCTCCTCAAATAAATAAAAATGGAACTGCCATTTGAACCAGCAATTCCCCTTCTGGGACTATATCCTAAGAAGCCTGAAACGCCAAGAATATATGCACCCCTATATTCATAGCAGCATTATTTACAATAGCTATGATCTGGAAACAGCCCAAGTGTCTGTCAGTAGATGAGCGGATAAAGAAGCTATGGTACATTTACAAAATAGAATACTATGCAGCTATAAAAAAAAGAGACTCTCTTAGCCTTTGCAACAGCATAGCTGGACTTGGAGATCATTATGCTAAGCAAAGTAAGCCAGTCAGAGAAAGACATCACATGATCTCACTTACGTGTGGAATCTAATGAACAAAATAGGTCCAGAGGTATGGATACATGGAACAGACTGACGGACTTCAGAGGGGAAGGGGATGGTGGGATGGGAAGAGATTAACCAAAGAACATAGCATATGCATATATGCGTAGCCCATGGGCACAGACAATAATGTAGTGAAGGCCTGAAGTGGGCAGAGGCTGGGTGGAGGGGGGGGGAAATGGGGTACATCTGTAATATTGTCAAATTATTTTTTAAAATAAAGCAAATGTAAGTTAAAAAAAAAAAAAACAACACTATGAAAACACAAGACGACTCATCCAATGACTTACAGTGCACATTTCACAAAATATTGGAATCATTTCTGAATACCAAAGTCTAGTAATAATAAGAATAATAGCTACAATTTACTACACACCTACTTTGTGGCAGGCAACACCAGAAGCACTAAAATCAAGCATCACTAAGCCTCATAACCTTGCTAGAGAGCATTATTAATAATCTCATAACACATGGGGAGACACAGGCTCACAGGTGTTAAGTAACTTGCCCCGGTTCACGCAGCTTGTAAACAGGTGAGCTAGATTTGAACTTAGTTTGTATGCCTGAAAGTTTCCACTCCTCTCACTGTGTGTTGTCGCTGTCGGGCTCCAGAGCCCCTGAGGCTGTCTTGGAGCTCCAGTTCAGGTCTACATGGAGTGCAAAGACCTTTACACACAGAGCACGTGAACACTGTCCTAATGCCATGGCAGACCTCCACATTGACACACTGACCCATCCCCCCACTCCACACCTGCATGAACACTGTCCTAATGCCATGGCAGGCCTCCACATTGACACACTGACCCATCCCCCCGCTCCACACCTGCATGAACACTGTCCTAATGCCATGACAGGCCTCCACACTGACACACTGACCCATCCCCCCGCTCCACACCTTCATGAATACTGTCCTAATGCCATGGCAGACCTCCACATTGACACACTGACCCATCCCCCCACTCCACACCTGCATGAACACTGTCCTAATGCCATGGCAGGCCTCCACACTGACACACTGACCCATCCCCCCACTCCACACCTGCATGAGCACTGTCCTAATGCCATGGCAGACCTCCACAGTGACACACTGACCCGGTAATTCAACCTTACCCATTCACTCAGTTGGATGCAACACCGTGCCTGGCTCTGCTCTAGTCTTCTTCCACCTCCATTCCTGCAGCGCACACCAAGTTCGGGTCTTGATTACATCGTTGACCCTTAAACAACACAGGCCTGAACTGCGCAGAGACAGGTGGATGTTTTTCACTAAATCCAGTCGGCCCTACGTTTCTGCAGGCTTCGCATCCGCAGGTTTCGCGTCCACAGATTCAACCAACTGCTGGTTGAAAACAGTAATTTCGCGTTCGCATCCGCAGATTCCCAAACACTATTTTTGATCTGCAGTTGGCTGAATTGTGGATGCGAAAGGCCGAAACGTTTTACTGGATTTTCAACTGCGCGGGGTTTAGCGCCCCTAATCCCCGAGTTGTTCAAAGGTCAACTGTATTTCGTACAGTTGCATGTTTACCATAACATCCTCTCCTATTTGTCCTAGAAATAGTTTTAACATCACTTCCTGAATTAGGGCTGGGACACTGCCATTACCTCGCTCAGAAAAGTCATTCCCTGTTATCTCCACAAGGATCCCTATATTCTTAAATAAGCATTCAAGACCTTCCTTGATTTGACATCAACCTACATTCTGAGACAACACCCCGGTTTTACTCATCACAGACATTACTCTGCTACCAGAACCAGCAAGTCAGAATCGACTAGGCAGGAGTTGCAAGGACAAAGACTAGATACCAGACAGCTAGTCCGCAGCTGCAGGGGGGTCTGGCAGCTCTAACTGCAGACATCTGGGCTGGCAAGTGGCCTAGAGCAGACAGAGCTCTTGCCAAAGCAGTCACACCAGACGTGGGACCCACGTTCCATATCTGCTAAAAAACAAGGTGCATTCCCAGGTCTTGGGAAATTTGAACATCAGGCAGGATACAAGCCAGACTGAAGGGAACAAGACAGGAACACGTGACAGGAATTGCCTTTCAAGGTGGCAGTAAAAGCACAAAGAACCAGGTAAGAGCCCAGCTTTTCTAACAAGGATGACAAGGCAAAGCCAAAGCAGCAGGGAGACCAGCAGGTGCCGAGCTGACAGCTAGCTTGCCTGGGTACCTTAAATTTTTAACTAAGCAGTGTGATGTTCGTAGGCTTCTTTTGTTCTGTTTAATTATTTAAGTTTCAGCTACTATAGTAAATACAGGTACTCAACCCCTCCCCCACAGAGGCAGAGTTTGAAAGTGGAGGAGTGTAAGCTGAAAGGGCAGTGGTGGTTTCCTTCTGTGATATGGGGAACATAGTTGCCCCTGCTTCTTGTTTCTTGATGGAAAATTTGAAAGATTTCTTATGTTCCTAAAACAACAACAACAACAAAAAAAAACCAAAAAGCAAGGTTTGTAATTTGCGTAGCTGATTCCATTTATTATTATGGTCCATAGTGTGTGAGGTTCCTGACAATGATGTTTCATATTTTGTCTTAGTGTTGGGATATTACATTTTGATAAAGGGTGGGAGGATAGACGAGGGGTATTATCAACTAAAGGAAGATACTGGGTTATTTGTACCTCTCCCCTCCCCCACAACACTGCATACCTAGTAAAACAGTTATTCTCAGTTTAGAATTTGGTTTCAGTCACCCTCAGCAAATTGTTTTGTCATTGTCCCAAACCTCAGCGTTACAGAGCCCCACATGCGTTGTTACATACAAGTTCCAGAGATGACGGTTCTGTTTGATATGCTGGTGTCTATCGTGGGCAAACCCGGGTAAGCCCAGAGAGGCAAGACCATGTCTAACAGAATTGATGCCTGAAAAAGACTGAATCCTGTGTGTGTGATACAAGCTCTCCAACACCGCCCCAAAGAAGGAGACAGCTTGCAAGCACCTTTTTCCAGAACTGATGTAAATTAGAACATTTCCTAAGACAGGTCAGCCTGAAATAATTTTCCAGTCGACTTGTCATATAACCAGAGAACCAGCTCCCACATTACAGGGCCATGCAGAGGAAAACTCCTTGTAATTTCTCTTGGGTTTTCACATTTGTTCGTTTATGGTGTGGAAAATCGCCAGTGTGGGGCGCAAAGTTTAAACAGGCTGGCGGGAATCCATCCAAAGCTAACCCTGGCACACAGTGGGTGCTTAATAAATATCTCTTAATTACCACTGTGAAAACTGAATAGTCCTTCTGGGCACTCTACCCTCAAATACCCAGCAGATGCTCTAGAAATTTCAGCCACTCCAGCAGCTCTGGGAATCCCCCAACAGGTAGATTCTGCTGCCAAATTGGCACGAATGTAAAACAAAAGTTTGAGTCCATTTGAGACAATTTTGAAAAAAAACATTAAATGAAGCCATTTATTTCATTAGTTGAATATATACTTATTAGTATTTATCAGGCTTCGTGGCCTCCGTTATCATTTCAACAGCCTTCCTATATTGGAGATCGGGCTTCATTATGAGCCCTGCCTCCCCACGGTGGAAACTAGACACATCTCTTCCCCAGTCTTGGACTTCAAAAGCAGATAGCCTCACAAGGGATGTCCATGTAAAGAGAGGCTGAGAAGGCAGAACCGGAGGAATGCTTTTCCAAGTGACAACAGTGGCAAAGCCCTTGTCCAGCATCCAGAATCAGGTTGGGAACTGAGGTATCTGCACCTAATGGTGGAATAAGTGGGGTCTTTACCAGCCTCCTGGGTCGGAGGACTTGAGCATTGCTCCTGACTGGGTGGTCTCCAAGCCTAATGTTGGCCTTTCCATAGATTCTTTGAAGACTTGAATAAATATATTTCATTTGTCCATTTTCTGCTTATCCGAGCTGAAGGAGGTTCTGAAGTTACCAGCTGAGAATACTGACAGCCATGTCTACATTGTGCTAAACGCCATAGTATGTGTGGGGATACAAAGACATGAACACAGCTTCCAAGATTGCACAGCCCAGGGACTGGAAGTGACTCAAGTCCACCAGTGTGGAGCCATCAGAGGGCAGTGGGTGCACAAGTGGAACAGGGACACAGCAGGACAGAGGGAAGGCGGAGCATGCGTGGGAGGATTCACACCCCGTGTGCCTGAGCATGGACTCTGACCCTCAAGTCATACTTTTACGGAAGGCTCTGTCCCATCCTGGATGTCTCGGAGGACATATACCGCAATCCTCTCTCTTAGTAGGGTCAAAATTACTCACAAGCCCAGCTCAGGGATGCAGATATGCAGCCTCGGCTGCCGGGCTCTCATGTTTCTCCCTCTGTCTGGCTGCAATCGGTTCTGGGTATTGGACTTCCTTGTGTGGTAGACACGCAGTGGCCTTGGGGATAGACACAGCCACAGGGAACTCTGGTATCTTAGGGGTTGTGGGGCGAGGGCAGGTAATGCTACTTGTTTGGGGGTGGGGCCAGCCCCTGAAGACAGCACCCTTTCAACACCTTCTTCTCAAGGTCTTACCACCAATGTTGCAACTGTGTTTCATTCTGCTTCCTTTAACATTTTTTTATCTATAATAATCTTAACAGCCTTATAGTCACATGTGCTATGTGGACAGCACAGCAAGCAGCCAGGAGTTTCTCAAAAGGTGGCATCCAGAGACAAGGTCCAAATTATAGGCAGTGGAAGAAACACAGGTGTGAAGGGAATGGGCAGAAGCCCACCATGAGAGGAACCTCAAGGGTGGTAAGCTGGTGTGGTCCCCAGGATGGGATGTGCTCGGAGCAAACTGCCAACACCAGTCCAGTCCGTAATCTCCGAAATCTCCAGCTCCTTCCTTTCCCCGGGCCGAACCCTCCTCCATGTGGCCCACGTGCACTTCTGTGGAGAGATCTGTCAGCGTGGACCACAGCAGCGTGTGGTCCTGAATCGCTCTGCCACGGAAAGCCTGAATCCTCCCACGGAATTAGTGTCCTGGCAATGGTGTAGCCTGAACTACAACTGAACCACTTTAGACACTGTAACCAGCAACCCTCAGCTGCAACAGCCTCCTAACTGCGACCGGTTCCCTGGAGTGCTCTTTCCTACAGGGGTCCCAAAGCGGAGTCCCTCCAGGCCAGACCTCAGGTCCTTCAGGTTGGAAACGCATCTGAGGAGGAACACAACTTCGCGTGGGAACGTCGGGGCAGACGCAGCTGGTGCTGGCGTGTCTGCAACGCCGCCCCCACAGCTGTCAACCTCCCATTGCAACAGGACAGCGCGCTCAGCTCAGGGCCTCCACCGCACCAATGACTCGCTGAAAGCTAATGCTGTTGTCTTGTTTTCATTGTCCTTATACAATGCATACAAAGATGTATATGCCCTTATTATTATCTATTAATATTTCCAGCTATCATATTGATATGGACATTGATTTCCCCTTTAATTTGTCAATATCTTTTAAAAAATAAATGTATGTCACTTCTAGAAAAAGTGAGTAAAATATTTAAAAGTTAGCCCTGGCCAGGTGGCTCACCACAAGGTTGCGGGTTCAATTCCCTGTCAGGGCACATACCTGGGTTGCAGGTTTATTTCCTGGTCGGAGTGTGGACAAGAGGCAACGAATTTCTCTCTCACATCAATGTTGCTCTCTCTCTCTTCCTCTCTCTCTAAAAATCATAAAAACATATCCTTGCATAAGGATTTAAAAATTATAAAGACGCAGGGCAGACATGGCAAAGGCGCTGCGTCTCTGCTGTGAGCAGGCCCGTGAGCTGCCTCTCCACCTGCACCTCCCCTCCTTCGCTCAGACCCCGTTCCTGGAGGTCCATCCTCGGGCGGCCCACCAAAGTCGGGGCAGTCTAAGTCATTGGTCTTTGATGCTTTTCTCTTTTTTAGATTGTTTTCATCACTGTTTGCCTTCCACCCCATTTCCCCATTGCAGGACGAGCTCCTTGAGGGTAAACGCCACGCGCTGCTTCCTTCCAGCCCCAGGGGCAGCGCGGGTGCACGGTGGGTGTTCGGGCATGCCGCTGCCCCACGGTCAACACTCAGGCAACACCCCCACCCCGACGCACACCAGACACTGGGAAATAGGTCATGTTTTTGGCAAAGGCAACGGGATTCACCAGGACAGGATCTGTGAATGGTGTCAATTAACAACAACAACAACAAAAAACCAAACTCAGCCTTTTGGAAAAATTACAGCGTTGTTGCAAAGATGCCAGAATGTCTGGAAACAGCTAAAACCTGGGGATTTTCCATAGATTAGTCATGTGGTTTAAATCACTGGAACTGATGGCCAGTGTGAGATTGCCCCCAGTGAAACATGAGCAAGCTCCAGGCTAGATTTAGTCGTGTGTAAAGGGGAGAAGCTCCTCATTCTGACAGGCAGGAATTAAAAGATGGGAGAGGTGAAGGAAGAACCTGCAGCCAGGGGAGAAGAGAAAGTGCATGCATTCTGTGGCTGGGCTGGAGAAAGCGCGCAGGAAACGCAGGCGTGTGGTGAATATATTTGCAGTTTTACAGAAAGAGTCCAGTCTGCATCACTGGCATTTGGGGTATTTGTTTTAATAACATTCTAAGTGAAAGCCTTCTCTCTGGTAATAGAATTTCTTTCCATTTTTATGAAGTCAAAAATGAAAAATAAGCTAAAGCAAGAGAATCTAATTTCCTATAATAAGGTTTTGTTTCTCGTCACTTACGAATGCGGAATCGTGGGGCTTTGGACACCAGATCATGGAAATGAAATAAAAATAAAATAAAATCTTAGAAACCCACTCATAAATATTGACCTTCCCCTGTTCCCTGCCTCCAGCTCCCACCTAAAACTTCACACGTGTGTGCCCACACACACACTCACACACCCAGGGAGAAATAACAACCCTGGCTTTCAGAGGCTGTGCAAGACAGACTGTGAACTGACCTGTTCTCTGGATAGAACACATTTGTTCAATAAATTCATCACCTCTGGATGGAAGTCCGTGGAATTCAACACTGCTGCCAAAAACGCCCAGAGTCTGAAGTGGTCAGGAACACCACGTGGTCCCAAGCAGCCCCCTGGAGGCTGAGCGGTCCGGAGCCTCTGACCATGGCCATCAGAACTCATCTTTCCCCAGCGGAAGGTCCTGGTCGCATTGCTGCCGTGGAGACAATGACACAGCCTCCCAGTGTCTATTCCTCTCTGTCAGTCACCTCAGCCTTGTACCGTGTAGTCTTTGTAGCACGTCTTTTGCCCAAAACACTGCCGAGAAATGCTCGTGAATCTTTCGTTTCATCGATTCTCCCCAGTTTTTCTTGTACCTGAATGAAGTAGCAAAGGTATGACCCCCAGTTGCTCTTTATATATAGTTGAAATGGTCATCATCATGAGCTATGAACTGAAGCCACCCCACCTTGCATTCCTCTCCTGTTTGCATCTCCTTAAAGCAGCGGTTCTCAACCTGTGGGTCGCGACCCCTTTGGGGGGTCGAACGACCCTTTCACAGGGGTCGCCTAAGACATAACAGTAGCAAAATTACAGTTATGAAGTAGCAACGAAAATAATTGTATGGTTGGGGGTCACCACAACATGAGGAACTGTGTTAAAGGGTCGCGGCGTTAGGAAGGTTGAGAGCCACTGAAAGACTTCCAGTCTGCCCGTTTCCTGGACGTGAACTCATTTTGCACCCCCATCCTAGAGCTGCAGGCCTTCCTCCGTATTAAGGCCCCTCAGTTTTCCCCGAAACGAACAGGCATGAGCTGAGCAAACTGGGTCAGATCTGGGGTTCCAGGTAACACCTTTCAGTCTTTCTTCCTTTTCCTGGCCAGACCACCTCTTCCTCCTCCTCCCTCCTAGAGGCTGTCCTGCCTGTACAATGTACCCAAGCTTTGGACATGCTTCACACACACATAAGGGAAACTTATCCTTGCCCCCCAGAAGCCTAAACTAAATAGAAGTTTTTCCACTTTTCTGCAAATCCTTTTATCCCTTTTTTCCACATAGGGTCAATACTCTTCCAGATCCACTTACTCAAATAAGAAGTTTCTGTGTGTGTGACACTATTTAAAAAGCAAACAAACATGGAATTCGGTAGCCCCTACGAAGGGGTCACTGGAAGGGCTGAAGGGAACATCACTGTTCTTGGGTGTTTACACTCACGTCTGTGTTCACAGAGTAGCATGGAAAGGGGCTGATAGTCAGCTGGTCCTGGGTCTACCTCCCAGCTCCACCGAGAACTTCAGGCTCCATCACTAACCCTCTTAAGCTGCAATTATCTGCTTGGAACAAAGCAGTGGAGATAATGGGAGCTACTTCAGTGAACTGGTACAAGAATTAAATGAAATAAGGTCCTTTGCCCAATGTCTGGATTATGTAAGCTCTCAATAAATGTTAGTGAAATGATCATTTTATTGTTATATTATTATTATTTTATTATCACAACCAGTAGTAGTAGCAGTATTGCTATCATTTGAAATCAGAAGACCTGGTTTCCAAACCAGCCTTGTGAATGACTTATTTTCCTAGAGCAGACCTTTGAGTGCTGGTTTCTCCTCTGCAACAGAGCGTGAGGGTTAAGACTGTGGATTCCAGTTCTAACTCCTCCTCTGCCCCCTCCATTTATTAGTCACACAATGTTCAGCAAGTTACTTCACTATTGTGAGACTCAACTTCTTCGTCTACAAAATGCAGGTGATAATAGCAGCTATTTGAAAGGTCCATTATGATAAGTAAGTTGATGCATGTAAAATGTTTAAAAGTGCTTGGCACATAGTAAGTGCTCAAGAAATGTGTTTAAAATCTTTAATAGGATATATTGATAGCCACCGCGCAGACTATGGAAAAGATTGGGGATAATGCATGAAAAGTGCCCGTTCCATCACGCTGTCTGGCATAAGTGGTTCTTAAGTCAGGGTGTATCTAAGAATTACCTGGAGGTATTTTAATAAGACTAATGCCTCCATCTCACCCCGACCAATTACATCAGCATCTCTAGCAGTGGGGCCAGGGCATTTTTAAAAGCTCTTCCTTATGATTTTAATGTGCAGTTCAGGCTGAAAAATCACTTGTCTGGCCACAGAGGTAACTCACTAAAAGGCAGTTATTACTACTCTCTATCTATATACACACACACACGTGTATCCTAACTTGCAAAGAGATTCAGCACATCATTAAAACATTCTGGAATTTTTCTGCATACATCCACATTGTAGCCAACCAAGTATTCATTCGCTAAGCAGGGGGCAGCTGTCAGAGAACAGTGAGAAGCTGACAGACATGAAAGGAAGCCTTAGCAGCCACAGCAATGCCTTGTAGATTGTCAGGGCTCAGGGGCTAAACTGAGCTGCCACTATGTCAACTGACAAAGTCAGTGGGAAAAGAAAGACTGATTAGTAAACGATACCATGGCTTAAAGCAAGATACACATATGCACACGCTGTGACACACCCTGCCCCTCCTCCCCTCACTGGACTTCTGCCTCCTCTGACCCTTTCCAAGGGCTCTTGACAGTATCACTATGGCCACACAAATAAGCAGTACGGGCAGACGTCGAACTGTACCTGACATTCATAAGCACTTACGCCTACTATTATTTAACATTGTCCTCTTCCAGAAAACACTATAAAATTGATGCTCTTAGAAATGAAAACTTATCTTCACACAAAACCGTAGTGTTCATGGACACATTATGCATAATGGCTAAAAAGTAAAAACAATCTGAATGTCCATCAAAGGATGAATGGGTAAATGGAATGTAGTATACCCATACAATGGAATATTGTTAAGCAATAAAATGAAGTACGGATACGTGCTACATGTGGATAAACTCCTGGAACATTATACTAAGTGAATGAAGTCACGCGCAAAGACCACTTATTTTTGATTGCCCCCTTTATATGAAACGTCCAAAGCTAAGCAAACGCATACAGACAAATGGCAGGCTAGCGGTCGCCCTGGGCTGGGGTGCTGGCTGCAGAACAGCAGGGATGGAGCGTGACAGCTAGTAAGTGTGGGGTTTCTTTTTGGAGTGATGAAAATCTTCTAAAACTAGATAGTGGTGATGGTTACACAATGCTATTAAAAAGCATTGAATTGTGCACTTAAACATGAACTTGATGGTATGTGAATGTTATCTCAATAAATCTGTTAATAATTGATATTCTTAAAGATGACCCTGATCTTCCAAAAATTGTTAATATTTCATATACTTTATCTAAGAAGGTGGACTAATATATATTTTAGGGAAATTATTTAATATTTTAGCCTTGTGCACATTTTGTGAATGCAGTCAACCTCATTTCCCAGCTTTACCAGATTAAGCTGAGGGACATGGACTTTGCAGAGCAGGGTCAAGTTCTGCTTTACTCTGCTCCCAGAGGAGGAAACTTGAGTGTGGGGGGTCCTTATTGCCCACGAAGTTCCCTAGGAAAGTCCCTCCTTCTAGAGTTCTCTGGCTTCCCCTGAGCCAGCCTGGGAGTTAACTCACCTCCCTTGCAGGCAGAGGCAAGTCCCAGGAGGCCCTGCATAACCTGCCATTTCCAAAGCTATTTTTAAAATCTCTCAGGAAAATCTACTCTGTTACCCATCCAGGAGCCATTTACTTCCCTAGTATACAGAATTTCTGATTTTGTTTAAGTTACAAAGTACACAGTCTCAAGGAATAACTTGTGTTGGCTTTTAAGTCAATCGTGATAACCATTCCCTTGTTAGTGAGTGGTCTCGCGGTAGGCGTGATGTCCAGGTTAGCTGATGAGAGGAAGTCCGCTGGAGGGTATATTGGAAATGTGTCTTCCTTGATTTTTAAAACAATATATAGGGAAGCTCACAAATAGAACAGCTGCTTTGCTCCCTTCCTTGAGTGTGATTGTGTGTAAATATCTTGAGACAGTGAGGGGAGACATTTCCTAAATGCAGAGGTTGGAAGAGCAGAAGAGTCCATGATGAGATTACCAAGATGTTAAATCAATTTTGTAAACGTCTACCTCTGACTTCCTATTATATAAAATAATTAAATACTTTATTGCTTAATTCAACATTACATGAGTGTCTATTATGTGTAATCAAAAGGATATAAACTGATACATTTACCAATTTCAAGACACATCATTCTTTCTAGGTTAAGGCTTTCTGATAGCACCAGTTAGAATTAGGTTTGGCAATACAGACGCACAGCTTAAACAAGCAGAAGTTAAAGAATTCAGAGGTAGGGACTCCAGACATAGTATGATAGTTCCACAATAACCGAGGACTCGAGTTTCTTCTATCATTCTGCACTATTATTCTTAAGCTGCCATTCTCAAGATCACCTCATGGACTGAGGTGGCTGCTGGTGCTCCAGCCTTCACATTTACATTCCAAGACAAAGGAAAGGGAAAGTGTGGAAGCACAAAAAGGAGAATACCCTAGACCTGAATCTCCTATGAGGTATGCCCTGTAAGCGCCATATAATACTCTGTCTATACCTCATTGACTAGGTCATGTGGTCACACCTTATTGCAAAGCAGTCTGAGAAATGTCTTCGAGCTGGGTACATTGTTGCGGAGTTCCATTTTAAGAAAGAGGAGTAAAATGGACATTACAAAGACAATTAGAAATCCCTGTTACACAGGGCTGTCTTTGACTGATCTCATTATACTCTTCCATTAACCAAAAGTGGCAGAAGGTGCTTTATGCACCTGGTCCAAAGAAATTGGGCTGCTGGACAGTATAGTCATTGCATCAGATGTCTCCAGTGTGATCTAATGTATGTACTTTTAAGATGACACTTTGAAACGGGTAGCATATTTTAAAATGAAATCCATGGTTACATGGAACACAGATTGAAAACCAGTGAAATGGATCACCAGTGACACACAGGTTGTCCCAGAAGAGTCCGGAACCTCCCAAGAGCAGATGGAATTTGAGACAGGGAAACCATTCAGAAGAAAGAAATAGCACTGGGTACCTCAACCAGAACACGAAAGAATGAGTTTTTAAACTTTAATTTTACAATATTAGCTCATGGGAAACAACTGGAGTACGGACTTCTGTGCCAATAAAACGTATTTTGAAGGAAAACTTAGGATAGAATATCTTAAACAGCAAGCTCCTTAAAAACACAATTTTTCTGCCCCTCATCTATGTAAACCACTGCTTCCTCAAATCTGTAGTAACAAGGAAAAAAACATCTGTAACCAATTGGATACTGAAACCGATAAAAGACTGTGACATTAGGTTCTAAATTCAAATATAATGAAGCATCAGAACAGACCCATTTTTCTCCCCAATAAACTTTATGTGAAATAGAAGTTATACATTTAGACTTACGAAATAAATTTATGAACTACTTCATTGACTATTCAATATCGTGGAATCCCAAGTAAGATTTCATTTGAAAACAGAAATCTGCTGTTATGAAATATTTAGAAACAACTGCAAAAATTGCTTGAAAGCTGCTGAAAGCTACTTAAAGTCAGCCCAAATATGGTTTGTATTTCTCTGAGTTCCAACCCAAAACATTACCAATAAACATCACAAATCTTATAATCGGATGAAAACCCTACCCCCAGCCATATCTGAATTTATGACTGGAAGTGATTTGATAGCCCACCTCAGACCACATGCTGGGATTGTAACATCCTGCCCCCACAAATCACCAGCATTGCACAATTTCAGGCTGAACTGATTAACAGGGACTTTCCCTCTCATTCCCCCCAAAGGAACCAGATGTGTGTCTTTCCATGTGCTGCCTCACTGGTATCTCCCCTCCCAGTTCCACCTGCCAGGCTGGCCGTGCCCTGGGCCTCAGCGTCCTGGGCCTTCCCCCCGGCTCGCAGTGCAGGCTCTTGGACAAGGCCCCCTTCCTAACTTCCACAGTCCCTATCTGTTACTCACTACTTCATTGCGTGATGACTGCTTATTCCCATTCACTTGGCGTTTCATGTCACCACGGGACTTTGTGTGTTACACAGCCTGGGCTTACACCGTGAATGTGCCCTCTGTTTAAGCAGATGCCCTAATCAGACATCGATTTCTCACGTACCTTTGGGTAGGAGACGGAGAGGCTCTCACCTTCTGCCTACTGCCTACCCCCTAGCTTTTCCTTTTCCCCACTAACAGAACCCTAACTTAAGATAGAGGTGGGCTGGGAGGCAGTGATGTTCCCGGCTTAAAAAAATGAACAACCTGTTTTCTCCACCCCTTTGCAGGTACAGGGTAGCCATGTAATACAGATATGTAGGTGGACATGTGACATAATCCTAGCCAATGAAATGGATGGATGGCCATGTGACACAGTTCTAGCCAATGGGACACAAATAGGAATTGTTAGATGATTCCTCTGAAAAAGCTCTTTTAACTCATCTGGCACTCATTTTTGCCTTTCACCCTTCCCCTCCTCCCCAGTTAGAACATATATAAATATATGCACAAATGCAGGTGGTGAAGCAATCGTATTGAAACCATGTAATAAGCAGGGGGTGGGGCGGGGGGGGGACCACGTGGTGAAAATGATTAGAGAGACAGAAGATAAGCATCTGGTCCCAACGGCACAGTGGAGCAGCAGCCCTGGACTGGCCACCACCCGACTTCACTAGCTGCTCCTGCTCAGGTCCCTGTAACCCTTAGCAGAAAGAGGTCCTAACCGGTATCTCACTGGGAGGAGTGTCCCAGCAGCTAAATGGTCTTTCTAAATAGGAAGTCACCTTTGGACTGGGGCGCCCTCCTAGCTCAGTATTTGGTACGCAGACATCCCCGAGCTCTGCTCCTTTAGTTGGAGTTTGTGGCTGCATTGGACCCCATGCTGCGACACTCTGATTTCTGTTCCCTTCCACAAGGCATAATGCACAATAAGTTTTCATCATTAGTAGTGCCCAAATGTCAGCAACTTATGAGTTTTCATAAAATCTTCAAATAAATGGAGGGAGAGCAGCAGACCATGCATCATTCCGAAAGTAACAGGGGCAGCTGCTGAAATGAGATGCTGACCCAATTACTGCCCGTTCATCAAGACACGTTGTTAACCTCCGAGTGACGTCGTTTTGAAAATGGCTGTTTTTCATCACATGATGTTTAATCCAACGCTAGCATATTCTGAATACAGTATAGTATAAATCTCTCAACCTCGCTAAATTCTGAGAAATCTTTTTCTTAATTATTGTAAGTAGGTGCAAAGAAAACAGTTGGCCTTCGACTATCAGAAAAATTTGACTCTTCCTTAATCAGATTCCTGACCACACCTGACCGGGAGACCAACCCATGGTCTCCATTTACCCAGGACTAAGGGGTTGTCAGGATATGACCAGAGATATAGTCACCCCACTCTCCCTTCACTACAATCCACTCCTCGGCTTGTTCTCTATGCCTGTGGCAGTCGTGTAATGGGCATTTTTCACAGGCCCTGGTATCTGTTTTATCCCTCAGGCTCCAGGCACTGGTCCAGGCCCAGGGGATACAATGATGAATAAGAGATAAGATCATTGCCTTCTTGCAACATCAATTTTAGGAGGCAAGATTGATAATGAACATGTGAAAAAAAGAAATGAACAAGATCACTCCAGAGAGCTAAGAGTGATGAAAACCAGTCGAATAGGAGAGAAACACACTGAAGAGGGCCAGCAAGAGTGAAGGCCCCACCACTTTGTCTGAGCCCTGGCCCTCCCCATGGCTGCAGGGAGGGAGGGTGAGGAGACTGTGGGAAAGGACGCACCCACTTCAGGACACCTGAACTCTCCCTTCCAGACAGTACTCCAGGGACCTGGGACGTCCCTTGCCCAGCCCAAATAGGCCACGCCTGCCTCTAGGGTCTGTTATAGGGGTGCATCACTCCACAGGTGGGTGCACCTCTAAGCCTGAGGAGTGGTAGGGGTGCTTGTGCAGGTGAGAGGGGTGAAGCCTCCCAGGGTGTGAGAATTGAAGATGGGAGGAAAACAGTGGCAAGCTCTGCTCATGGGTCATGGGCTGGGTCCCCTTGGGCTGCCATTTTCTGCCACAAAACTCCAAAGACTCTGAAATGTCTAACCATGAACCTGGTCTCCCTATTTTGTCAGGGTATAAGGTTAGAACATATTTTCATTAACAGATTGATAGCTGGATACACATACTTATGTATGTAATGTACACATATGTGTGCACAGATCTGTGAGCACATCCACATATATACACATAAATGCAGAGATGTGTGTGTGTCTGTGTGTGTGTGTGCCTGCACACACTCATACTGTGGAACAAAAAGGATAACAGCTGATCCTGTGGTCATCCTCGAGTCTCAGCAATACCTGCTATTTGACCTGTGGCCGTGTTACCTCGGGGAATCATCAGGAGAGTGTCTGTACTGGGTCCAAGATGAGCGGGGGTCCAGCAGAGGACTGTGCACCATTCCAAGCACCTGTACCTCGTTACTGAGACTTTATTGAGAACCGAGGAACCGACACTGATGAGCCACAGCTGCAGCAGAGAAGCAGCACTGCTCACAGACCCCCGAAGGTCCGGGGCGGGGGGGTCCAGGGAAGCAGGCTCAGAGGGAAATTTGCTTGCAAGAAGTTTCTGTAAGTGTTCCAGATACCCACATCTATGAGGGAGTGAAGGCAGGGGTTAGGTAAAGGGAGATAGTAATTGCGATGTATTTGCAATTTAGGACTCAGCTGATCTCCTGGGAAGGGGGAAGGGATGGTCCTTCAGAGATTTCCCGTGTTGGGGTGACTCCTGAGAGAGACTCAGCAGTGCACCTGTAAACCATCAGCAGCCAACATCCCTGGGGCGAAAGGGGAGAGGGGCAACAGGTGGAGCGTCCAGGGGGAGCCTCTTAGAATCTACCCCAAGGAATATGTGACTAGCTACTTATGAAGCGGAAAGGACCCCAAAACTTAGAGTTTTCTGCAGCTGAGGGGGTCCCTAACCTCCCAGCCCTGTCTCTTGTGACCACACACATCACGCTGTGTCATTGCCTGTCCTTGATGCCCATAAAGCCAACCGGGGCTTTTAAGTTTGAATATCAGTCTGAATCCGATCCCACCGATACTGGTCTACCAGCGAGAACATCAACGGACTCCATTTGGACCCACACTCCAGGCCCAGAGAGGTCAGTGCTGGTCTGGACAGCAGAACACACAAAAAATTAAAATATTTTACATTGACAAAAAAGAAATTATTTCTTTAAACTTCTAGAAATCAAAAAGTACTCAAACACACACACATCATAAGCATATATATTTTGTGGAGGGGAAGGAGATTTGCCATATGTGACAAAAGATTAAAATTCTTATGTAAAAAAAAAAAAACCAAAAAACAATACAAAGGCCAGTGTCGCCATGCAAGCACAGCACAGGTCTCTCTGGGGAGGTTGTAATGAGAGGCGATATATTCAAAGATTTCTTAAACTGGTCACAAGGAACATTGACGGTGAAAGAGTGCTAATTTGACTTCAGAACTTTTGTTTATCAAAAGACTATTCAGTCCAGCCAGTGTGGCTCAATGGTTGAGCATTGACCCATGCACCAAGAGGTCACCGGTTTGATTCCTGGTCAGGGCACATGCCCAATTGTGGGCCTGATGCCCAGTGGGGGGCATGCAGGAGGCGGCCAATCAATGTTCTCTCTCATCTATGTTTCTATCTCTGTCCCTCTCCCTTCTTCTCTCTCTAAAATCAATAAAGAAAATTATTTTAAAAAGACTATTCAGAGAGTAAAAAGGCAAGCTACAGACGGGGGGGAGATACTTGCAGCACACGTGACTAATGAAGAAATATCAAAATATGTAAAGAATTTCTATAAACCAATAAAAAATGACAGGCAATCAAAAACATTTTAATGACAGAAAACTTGATCAGTACTTTACCAAAGAGGCTATCTAAAAGAGGCATATAAAAACCATGATGGGACACTTCTATACACCCAGCAGAAGAGCGAAAAATCAGTATCAAGTGCTGATGAGGGTGGGAAGTAATGAGAGCTCTCTGCTGGTGGGAGGGTAAATAGGTACAACCAATTTTGAAAAAAACTAGTTGGCCTTGGCCAATGTGGCTCAGTTGGTTGGGCATCTTCCCGTGTACCAAGAGGTCACCAGTTTGATTCCTGGTTGGGGCACATGCCCGATTTCAGGCTCGATCCCCAGTAGGGGGCTTGCAGGAGGCAGCCAGTCAATGTTTCTTTCTCATTGATGTTTCTCTCTTTCCCTCTCCCACTTCCCTCTCCCTTTCTCTCTCTCTAAAAATCAATAAAAACATTTTAAAAGAAAAAATGATTTGGCAGTATCTACTAAAGCTAAACTTATCTGTATCTTATGACCCAATAATTTCACTTCTGGACGTAGGGCCAAAGGATTGTCCACAGACGTGTTAGTCATAATAATCAAAAATCTAGAACCACATGTCCCTCAGCAGTGAAATGGACACATGAAATTTGGTATGTTCACAAAGTGGAATACTACACAGCAAAACACGCAATGACATGCGTGGATCTCCTAGACACTAAGTTGAGCAGAGGAGCAGACACAAAGAAGGACCTGTTGTTCAACTGCATTTATAGGAAGTTCAAGAACAGGCACACCTGGTCTCTGGTGAAGAGCTCAGAATGCTCTTTTACCTCTGGGGAAGGGGGCAGATATCGACTGAAAGGCGCCTTCTGGAAATGCTTCATATCTTGATCTGCGTGGTTGTTTTATGGTTGTATACATATGTAAAAGTGTGCCCACCTGTATGTGTAAAATTTGGGACCTTTAGTGTGTGATGTTATACCTCTAAAAAAGTTAATTTATTTAAAAAATAATAATAATAATGAGGAGGACGAGGAGGGGAGGGAGGAGAGAAGAGAAAGGAGAGAAAGAGGAAGAAGAGGAAGAGGAAAAAAGGAGAAGAGAAGGAAGAAGCAAACCTCCCACTATGAGACCACCAGCAGAACTGCAGGCAGAAGGAACAGAAAGTGTCAAGTTCCTGAAGCGAGACGAGCTTGGCACAGAGGACAACGGAAGGCCAGCATGGGATGGGCAAGGAAGGGAGTGATACCCGGGGAAGCTGGGAGAGGAGACTGGGCTGCTCGAGTAGAGCCTTGTGATTATGGAAGAGTCCGGATCTTAATCTAAGGGCAGTGAGAAGCAATTGGCCAGTTTTAAGCAGTAGTGGGGGAGGCTCATTATCTGGTTTATGGGCATTTTCCAAAATCCCTTTGGCTGCTGGAGGAAAAAAAAAACATTGTTATAAAGGGCAATAGTACATACAGGCAGGGAGACCATTCATGATGAGACTGTTGGAGTTAAAAATAATGGCAGGAGCCCTGGCATGGTGGCTCAGTTGGTTGGAGCATTGTCCTGTGCACTGGAAGGTCACAGGTTCGGTTACCAGTCAGGGCACATGCCTGTGTTGTGGGTTCGATCCCCGGTCAAGACATGTATGGAAGGCAATCAATCAATGTCTCTCTCTCCCTCTTTCCCTCTCTCTCTCTCTCTCTCTCTCTCTCTCTCTCTCTCTCTCTCTCTCCCCCTCTAAGCATGTCCTTGGGTGAGGAAAAAGAAAAGAAAAAAAGGATGACATATATCCCATGTGCCCTAATAAAGCAGGGAAGTTTCTATGTATTTTCAAAGGGTTGCCTTCCAGAATGGCAATGTTGCATTTAAAGAGCAACATTTATCTGGAATATTTGCCCATATGCAAAATTTCATTGTGAAACAAGGCTGAATAAATGAGCATATTTATACACTTTTAAAGGCCTCTTATATTTCTCCCCAGTAGCAATTCTCACAACTAAAATCAATGTGTATTTTTCATGCCCATCTTCCTCATTAGGCTGTAAGCTCCACTGAGACAATCCGTGGAAATTGTTCATGAAGCGGTCCGTCTCATTGCTCGCCGTATCTCCAAGACCCTGAAAAATACCTGGCATAGAATTTAATAAATACATTTTGTTGAAGGATGGAGGTAAAGGGGGGAGGATAAGAGGAGAGAGGAAAGAAGAGAGAGGATGGAGATCCCTGGTCCCCCAAATGCCATTCGCTGTGTGTTCATATGCACCTAAGTTCTCAGGGCTTCCATTTCCATATGTGTGTGTGTGTGTGTGTGTGTGTGTGTGTGTGTGTGTGTATATATATATATATATATATATATATATATATATATATATTTCAAATTGGGGTAAGAACTCCTTCCCTATCTAATGTTTGAGAAGATCAAATGAGATAACACGTATAAAAGTAAGTGAAGCGGTAAATGAAGCAGCCCTCAAATCGGAGATGTTATTATTATAATAAAAGCAGCGTCTGTAAGATGGGGCCAGGCCTGGTTTTTATGCAGCGCAAATCAGCTTTTTCTGGGCAGGGAAATATATTATGATTTTTACAGTTTTCGTTTAAGAACAATGCGGCCCAAGTGGTAGCAAACCTTGCATTCTGGTAATGTGCATCTAGGTATTAAGGAATTCAGACAGCCGTGTCCAAAACACGACAAGATAACACGTGCCTTGCTCTCCCCGGCTCTGAAGCAGTCAAGTGAAGCGGGAGGCCACGAGATGCAATCACTGCAGGCAGCTTCGGAGCATGGGCACGCAGTCGGGGCACCTCACTGCACCCCATCCCCACGGCACCGCTGGCGGAGGGATTGAAACGTCCTGAGAAGCAGTGAGTTGACAAAAACAGAATGACTCTAGTAGTGGAGTAAAATCTTTGTTCAGGGACACTGTTTGATATTGTGTAGGACCATAATGCATATCTAAATAGAAAGAAGTCCTTTCCACTGTCCTGTGTGTGTGTGTGTGTGTGTGTGTGTGTGTGTGTGTATGTGTGTGCGAGAGAGAGATCTGCAGGGTGGGCCGGCAGGGTGGAGACCGGGAAAGAACCAAGTCCTAGTTCACCTTTGTGGGCCTGTCCCAGGCCACTGTGCCTTTTCTAATGCTGTCTGCTGCTCCTGCTGAGATGTTCTTGATTCTTTCACTTATCGAAATCCTGTTTATTCTTCAAGGTCCTCAAATGTTATTTTTAATGATGATTTCCCTAATAAGCACTAACTTCCCTCTTTCCCTAGTCAGAATTAATCTCTCCTACCTTTGGGTTCCCAGGCGCTGTTCATAGTCCCCTGTTGAGAGGTCTAAACATGGCCTGGTTTATTTTATAGTTTCCAGTGTACATGTTTCTTTTGCCTCCCCTCCTCCACAAAATCATAAGCTCTTTAAGAATAGGGCTAGAATTTCCTCTTTGTTTTATTCCCAGCAGATAACATAGTGTCTAGTACAGAATAGGTACACTTTTAGCATTTATTTTGTGCATTTATTTGGCATACAATAGATACATTTATTTGGCATATTATAAGTGCATTTATTTAGCACCAACTTGGAGCAAGGCATTGTAGTATATTATATGTGCAATATCTCTAATACTTACAAAAGCCTGAACATTAGCTATCCCCATTACACAGACGAAGAAACTGAGGCTCAAGATAGGTTAACTTATTTGCCTAAGACTATGTAGTAGCCTAAATTTCAGCCAAAAACAATCTGACATCACCTCAGGCTTCAAGCAATGAAATGCCTTGTTCATAACAAGCACAGGACATTTCTGAAACAAAGGAGGGTACATTCGCAAATGAAGAGCATCTCCTATTTCTCCTCTACTGTACCATCTTGGAGAATGGAAATACTCGTTCTCCCTACTGCACCCAAACAAGACAAAGACACGGATACAAATTTGCTTTAAAAATATCACATTTTCTCACTTTGTATTGGTGTGTTTATGGATTAATGAAATCGAAGGATGAGTAGCTACTAAATCTAGGCATGAAAGGAGATATTCTGGGTCATGAGCATATTTTATTCACCTTGACAGGTGTTTAATTTTAAGTATTTATGATATTGCTTCATAGTAAATATGTCTAATTCATAAAAGCTAGGTAATATGAGACCCAACTTCGGAAATTTGCTCAAGTTTTCCCATTGAAGCTGTGTATAAATGGATTTTGTGCTAAGAATTAAAGTTTTTATATGGTAATGACATGAAAATGATCCATATTCCACTCTACTGTAAAGGCACAACTCCATGACTGCTGTCATCACCGTTACCAAGACAACTACACTTAGTTTTGTGGAAGAAAATCAACTCACATATCCTATAGTATATATCTTGTGAACAAGTATGAAAAATGCAATGGGGAGGCATCATTATCATTATATAAACATCTTTACCATTGAGCTCATTTTTTTAAAAGTCCTGTGGTATACGTTTGGTAACCTAAAGAATTACACATTCTTTAAATATATATATATATTTTCATTGATGTTTTTAGAGAGAGAGGAAGGAGAGAGATAGAAACGTCAATGAGAGAGAGATACATCAATCAGCTGCCTCCTGCACGCCCCCTACTGGGGATCGAGCCCACAACCCGGGCACGTGCCCTGACCAGAAATCAAACCAGGACCTCTCAGTCCACGATGCTCAATCCACTGAGCCACACCAACTGGGCAGACTTACACATTCTTATGTCAACAATGCTTTTACTTTTCAAAGAAATAGTTGATTCTTATAGAAAATCCTTTTTTCGTATTGTATATCTTACCGTCGTTTGAGGCAAGGGAAAGGGCAATGAGATTTTAAGTGATTTGAGTCTTAATAAAGGCCACAGCTATGACTCCAGCACCAGCTGTGAGGGCACCTGGTCTCTGGGTCCAGTGCACTGTGACATATTTACAAAAGAAAGCAGAGAACATAACCTTTGACTTCCCTGAAAACCCTGACAGCAAAGGGGCTGTGATTTAGGGTGACGCAGGGTTGCCGGGGGGCTTCTGCCCCGCTCATATTTATGAGCAGTTAGTCACATAAACCCTCGGAGAGCCTCCACATTGCCCGCAATTCACAGCTTGGAAGGCAAAGAGGAGAGCCCCAGAGCAGCGAAGAACTCTGTTTTGAAAACACAACAGAAGTTAAAATAAGAGATGTCTTGAGATCGAGGCGTAGAAGACGAGGAGAGGAATCCAGACAGGGTGCTGGCTCTCCCTGCCCTCAGGATTTCATCTGCGACCTCTCCTGCTCTGAAATGCTTCACAATTGCCAATCAAAGTCTCTCCATCAATACCTTAGGAAAGCATCAAGAAGTTTTCATAGCATTTCATCATTGACTTGTGAGGCAGACAAATTTCAGATCTGGGCCCCAGGGACAAGGGCAGTGACGAGCTCTTTGCTGTTACAGGAAGGCCCTGGAGGCTGCTGGACATTGTGGATGAAACTCAGTCCTAATGTGAAACCCAAATATGATAGAACATAGAGGGAACAGGCAGAGACTCAGTGTGTGCGCCTAAGGTGTTCCACCCAGACCACAAGTAGACCCAAAGCATTCCCAGTAGTCACCTTCTCAAATTTAAAAAACTCACTAGCTTGTAGCTGTGCCGGAACAGCCGTCTGGGTCCGGCTTCGCGTTCTCCAGGGGCTTTCACATTTCCACATTGGAAGCCGTCTTCAAAGGCAGCTATACATACATTAGTTACGGAGATGCACTGACGACGTTGGAAAGTGAAGATGAACATCATACACCTTTTTTGTCTACTGCTTGGACCACAGTGATCGACTTTAGTGAACAAGTAATTGGTATATAAAATAAATCCCCTGATTATCTTTTGTTTCAATATTTATTTTTAATTTTAAAACTTTAAAAATATACTATTTTAATATCTTAATGTCTTAATATCCTAGAAAATTCAAAAGGGGAGAGTTGAGAGAGCAAGAAGGACCAAGAATGAGAGAGAAAGAGAGAGAGGAAGTCACATGCATGCCTACGCAGACCCTTTCCATGGCGGAGAACGTCCTTACCCCATCTCAGTGCCACAAAATATCCCCACCTGGCTCTGCAGCGCAGCTGACATCTCCCACCCAGAACCCCCACAGCACTCAGCACCCCTTTATTTGTGTAGTTAGCTGTTTTGATTGTTCGATCAAGTCAGAGAAACAATGACTTCCATGTTCATTCCCTTTTGCTTGGCAAAGTCCTACTCATGCTTTAAGACGCAGCTCAGGCCCGGCCAGTGTGGCTCAGTGGATTGAGTGTCGTCCCATGGACTGAGAGGTCCCAGTTCAATTCCCGGTCAGGGCACATGTCCAGGTTTCGGGCTCTATCCCCAGCAGGGGCATGCAGGAGGCAACTGATCAATGTTTCTCTCTCCCTTGGGTATTTCTATCTCTCTCTCCCTTCCTCTCTCTCCAAAAAATCAATAAAAACATATTTTTTTAAAAGCCTCAGCTCAGGCATCACCTCTTCCCAGAATTCCTCTAATTCCCAGTTTCCCAGGCCTCCCCTTTCATTGTCCCTGTGTGTGCCTTAAGCATCTTGGACACCCTTCTATCTCTGCCCTTCCTTGCCACAGCAAAAAGATCATCTATTTACACGTTGGTCTCACTGGGTGGCAAGCTACTCTGACTCAGGGATTCTGGCGTACACATCTTTCTCTCCTCAGCGGCTAGAACAGTGCATGTGCTGAGCTGGAACTCAATGAATGTTTCTTGAACTTCATGAACTGCTTTGACTTAGTTATTCCAATTTTAGTCTTATCTCCTTTGTCCGTCTCTCTGCTCTACAGGGCGGATAAGATGTATATCTGATCTCATGAATATCTCTAACATTTGGTGCATAACAGGACTTTATAAATATTTGTTGAATGACTGAGTGAATGTGTCCTGACCTTAGCCTCCCACTACAAATTACAATGTGCAGAAGAAATGAGAACATAAAAATTCCATCTGTGGAAGAGTTTTTCTTATTTACAACTATATTTTATTTCTAAATTCACCGTCAAGAGGATACTATAGATTTCCTTTCTTTGCTTTTGCCAGAAGAGAACATCTGCTGAGCCTGGAAGGAAAATATACCTGTGGCTAAGGGTAGGGCAGGAACTCGAGAGTTCTCCAGATGTTTTCAACAAATCTCTGATTTTGAAGTGTCTAGGGAAAGTCATCAATGAGATGTAGCCCAGGCAGAATAAAAATCTTTGCCAGTGTTTATTCATTCACGCAGTATGTCAACAAGCATTTACTGAGCATCTTCTCTGGGCCAGGTGAGGCTTTGTGCCAGCTGTCAGGGAAACACAGATGGGTAACAGACAAACCCTCGCCCTGCAAGGCTTCCGAGCCTAGTGGGAAATTAACAGCAACTCCAATTCTGTGTGGTAAGTGCTATGTTAGCAATAAACACCGGGTGTGAATAAAGCAAAGGTTAAAGTTATTTGTTCTGGAAACTTCTCTTTACTTCCCAAATGGGCAGAATCAAGTGTGAGATTATGAGCACCAATGGCTGTGCGCGACCAGTGATGACCTTGACTGAGCCGCTGCGGGCACTGGGATGACCCTGGGGCAGCAGAGAGACATTTACAGACAGATGTTTACATGAGGATTTTGCTTTTCCGTTTATTGAGTGTACACCAGGGCTTCTCACATTTTCATTTGCATGTGAATCATTGGAGAAGCCTGCCAAAAATGCAGCTTCTCTGTCAGTGGAATTGAGGAACACAGATTGAGGTTCTGCATCTCTAACAATGATGCAGATACTGCTGGTGTGGGGACCACACTTCGAGTTGCAAGAATGCAGAAGAAAAGACACTGGCTTTTGAAGGCTAACAAACGATTATTAAATCTCAACTCTGATATTTACATCTGTGTGGCTCTTGGTGAATTACCTTTGTTTCTTGATCCCCAGTTTATAGCGTTTACAAAAAACAAAAAGATAAAATTCACACCCTAAGGCTGCTGTGAAGATTAAATGAGAACGTTCAGAATAAGTACTCAAAAATTATCAGCTATTACTAGGAAGATCATTATTATTCTTTTCTCAAATGTGTTTGGAGATTATCACAAAAAAATCTAAATCTTTCATACGCAAATAGAATCCTACTCACCCTTGGTCAGTATTCTCTATTTTCTCCACAAGGGCCCATGGTCTATTGGAGATTTCCCTTTTATTCCCAACACCTCTCAATTTAATATCAGATGCTATTCATGAACTGGATGGCTTGTTTATCTGGGTTATTAATGAAGTTGTTCAGTGAGACTGAGGGGAAAGCCAGAAGCATTCTGCTCTCTGCCTCCCCATAAATCACCACCCTGCGTTGCGCCGGCTTCTGCCACTTGTCAGTTCCTATCACCCTGCTCATCTCAATGAATTTGAATGAATTTCATGATTAAAGTTTCATGAGATGCCACATCCACCATTCTCTAAACCTCAAGGTCTCACGCTGCCACAGCACTTGCTTTTGTCTTCTCACCCTCCAGTTTTATCACCAAACGCATGCAGGTGTGTCTCACAGGAAAGGGCTTTTCCTTCAGACACCCCCGTGCTGATTTCCCCTCCTGGCTGTTATCTCCTCAGTGTTGAACAGCTTGCTTTCAGCCTCAGCTCTCCACCTGACAGGTGACCAGCTGGCTCCGCGCATAATATATGCCGTTTACCTGGGTGATAAATCTGGTGGCCACACGCCTGACAGCTTGCCCGTGGCTCCAGTCACCTGCATTTCCCCGTCCTCCTGTGACACACAGACAACCTCCTCCACGCACAACCATTTGCTCCCAGAGCCACAAGAACAACTTTCTAGGATTATGGCTGGCTTGGGTTCACACGTTCCTCAACAGAGGAATAGGCCTGTTTGCTTTTGAAAATGGAAACAAGAGGTCCCCAGCCTGGAGTCTACAGGGCTTTCTGCTATTCAAATACATCTGCACGTTAACATCATCAAATGAGTATTTCTTGGGTTTCTCTGAACAATTCACTATTAAGTGAATTAACAGCCATGACCTCAAACACTTGAAACACTAATGGGACCCTACAGAGAAGATGAAAGAGAGTTCAGAGTCCACATCCAGAATGTTCTATATTGGCATCTTCTCAGCTCATTTTGTAAAGGGAACTCCTCATTGTCCCCAGAAGGGAGAAATTAATATAGAGATAGGTCATTGGGTTTGCAGGTGGCTACAGCCTTCTTGTGAAGAGACGTGTGGTCTGTAGAGAAAAGGTGGGTCTGCACAGAGAAGGCAAAGATGCGGTTTAAACGCTTGAGGAGGAAGGGCTACTCCCTAGCACTTGTTCTTTCCCATCTGGGGAGCCAAGAATCTCAAGGCCAAAAATGTCCAAACTCCTGCTTTCTCCTGTCCTTAAATCACAAGGAGATATAACATTGGAGTTTTTCCAAAATTTGACAATTTCTAGGAGAAAGCATTTGCCTAGGCCTTTTGCATTCTCTTATATATTGTCTTTCTCTCTCTAAATACACGCACACACACACACACACACACACACACACACACTTACTTCTGTTGTTTCCCCATCATCTATAGTTCCTCTATTCTACACAATAGCCAAAAGGAGCTCTTCAAATTTAAAGTAATTAAACATTTTTTTTAATTTAAAATTTAATTCTTTGATCAACTAGCCATATTTCAATAGCCACATGTGACTAGTTGCTGCTGCATTTAACAGTACACATATAGATTATTACCATAATCACAGAAACTTCTATTGGCCAGTGTTGACCTATATAGTACAGATCATATAATAAATATTCAAGAAATATGTGCTTAATTGTTGAAATGTATGAATGAATATGTATTATAGTTTTTCCAAATGTATTTTTTCCTCTTGTTTTTCTTCAGCTTCTCTAAAATTTGCCATTTATGTAGGGGCAAATGAAGTTAAGATCTCAAGCTCACACCATACTGCTCACAGAGCTCTCTTATTTGGCATACATTTCAATATTTAAAAATCCAAAGACTACTACAAGAAATAAAAGAGAATTATATAAACTTTCGATGGGGAAGAACTTTCCAATCCAGACAGGAAAAAATTCACACATTTGTCTATGTATAAATTTCAAATTTCTATGAAGTAAAAATAATAAATTAAAAGACCAACAAACATGTGGGAACTTTTTAACATATGTGATAGCTTGCCCACAGCTCCAGTCACCTGCATATCCATGCTGCTGAACCGAGGCTGCCATTTCCCCATCCTTTTTCTATATTAAAATCTTTAATATATAAAAATTTTTAAAAAACACCCCACTAGAAAAATGGACAAAACATAAGACTAGCCAATTCACAAAGACTACAAATAGCCATTTTACTCATTTAAAAAGCTGAACCTACTCTGGCCGGGTGGCTCAGTTGGTTGGAGCATCATCCCGTGCACCAAAATGTTGTGTGTTTGATTCTGGGTCGGGGCACATACCTAGGTTTCAGGTTCGATCCTCAGTTGGGCCATGTACAGCTGGCAACTGATCGATGTTTCTCTCTCTACCTTTCTCTAAAATCAGTAAAAATATATCCTCAGGTGAGGATTAAAAAATAAAAGCTGAGCCCTGGCCGGTTTGGCTCAGCGGTTAGAGCATTGGACTGTGGTCCAGAGAGACCCGGGTTCGGTTCCCGCTGGGGGCATGTGCCTCGGTTGCAGTTTGTCCCAGGCCCTGGTTGGTCGTACGGGTGGCAGCCACTCGATGTGTCCCTTTCACGTCGATGTTTCTCTCTCTCTCTCTCTTCCCCTCTCTCCCTCCCACTCTATCTGAACAAAAAATGAAAAAATGTCCTTGGATGAGGATAAAAAAAAAACAAAAACAAAACAAAAAAAAGCTGAACCTTACTACTGATCAAAATTTTTATTTTCACCTACCAGTCTAGTAGAGATTTAAAAATATTCTCATAATTAATAGTCAGGGTTGTGGGAAAATAGACACATTCAATCTTGATATTCTGAATTTGGGGGAGGGCACTTTGGCAGTTTCAACCAAAATTTTAAATGTGAATACATCTTTATCAGCAATTCTATTTCTAGAAATTTATCCTACAGCAGTACTCACACAAATGCACAGAGATTTATGGTCCTGGAAATTTATTATAGCACTGTTTATAAGAGTGAAAAATAGATCTGAAAGTCTACGAACAGATTACATGTATGAAATGGAATATTGTGTAATTGTTGTTGTTTTTTAAACAGCAGTTTTCTATTACTAAAATAATATATTGTTAAGTCAAAAATACAAGATGTAAAAAATAATTTGTATATTATCACCTCCATGTGCATTAAATATATGTGTATACAGAGAGATATATTCAATACTTACTGAGTGTTTATCTTGGCCGATCTCTGTTCTAACTGCTTTATATATTAACTCATGTCATCTTCACATAAACCTATGATTAGGTAATATTATTATCTCTATTTTACGGATAAGGAGATTGATCACTAGTGTGAAATCATTTAGCTAATGAATGATGGAGTTAGGATTTGAATGCAGGGAGTCTAGCCCCAAAGTCTGCCCACTTCTCACTGTCCAGTAGTGTGTGTGTTGAGGGCAGTGGGAGGCTAGAGATAAAGTGACAGAGTCCAAGTCTTCACCTTGGTTCCATCTGGTGAGTGGAACTGGGCTTAGAGGTGGTTGCATGAGGAGGAATGTGACAAGAGAGTTTTTAAAACTGCAAGAAGAAAAAAAATGAGAACATATTAACTTATTCCTATTTTATAATGTTTACATTTTTATAACAAGCATTATCACTTTGACAAAAAATTCAAATCTGGAAAAACCTACCTCATTTTCTCCAAAGGATCTAAAAATAATGCCTTTTATTTTAAAAACAAAAAGGGTGTAAATGTGATTTATGGACAGCGGGGAAACTTTACATACATCCAGGAATCTGGAGAGAAATTACTCGTTTCCTGGCAAAGGGTGAAGCTGAGTGGAGTCCTCTGGTTTCAGGAGACTTGTGTGACATCCCAGAGCGCGCTGGCCAAGGACGCAGCTCCCGAGTCAGCGGCCGCACCGCGAGCCCAGCTCCGCCACGCATGCCTGTGTGTCCTCGGGTCTTGACTTGGCACACAAGGTTTTGGTTTCCTCGCCTGCGTGGAGGAATAATGATCGATCCTTCCCACAAGCTTGTGGCGAGCAGCGGGTAAGGTGGAAGTTAAGCGCTCCGTGCGATGCCTGGTGCATGGCTCATCTCAATCCACATCGGCTGCCGTGATCCTCGTGGCCATGTTGACTTTTTCTCACTCCTTCTCTTGGCAATTGGGAATCAAGGCTGCAGCTGAGCAAGTCATATGAAGCAGCCAAGTGACCAGATCAGCTGTGGAGGGAGGAAGAGACTTTCCTCTACACTTCTGGGGTCTTTTGTATGGTCTAGTAATTGAATCTACATGAGATAGAGTAGATAAGCAAGAGAAAATAACCAACTTTAATTTCTTTCTTTTTTTTTTTTTTTATCCTCACCTGAGGACATTTTCTCATTTTTTGTTCAGATAGAGTGGGAGGGAGAGAGAGGAAGAGAGAGAGAGAGAAACATAGACGCGAAAGGGACACATCGAGTGGCTGCCACCCGCACGACCAACCAGGGGCCGGGGACAAACTGCAACCGAGGTACATGCCCTTAGCGGGAACCGAACCCGGGTCTCTCTGGACTGCAGGCCGACGCTCTAACCACTGAGCCAAACCGGCCAGGGCACCAACTTTAATTTCATAGGTACGTATGGGAACCCCACATACATGAGAGAGTCAGAGACCCCACATACCTGAGAGGTTCAAAAACGAAAAGTTAAAATGGGGTATATGTGCTATTCCAAGCTAAGGACGAGGTAAGGCACGTTGGGGGCTTCAGAGGGGGAGCGTCATTTGCAGGGTGACTTAAAAAAAGCAGATGTTCAGTAATTAGAACCATATAGATAACTCAACAAATGTTATCTCTGATAATAACTTATTATAAGCAAGGTCTCTAATTTAAATTCTACGAGGTAGTCGGGGTGGGGGGCAGAAGTGTCTTTGAGTCCACAGCATCTCAGCCATCTTTAGTTCAACATAATCCACATATCGCAGAAGTACATCTTGGGGTAACTCGTTCTGAACCCCTGCACAACTAACTTGGCATGTGAAATAGAGGGTGTAAGGAAAATGAGAGACTATGGCCAAGTAACTATAGATGGAACCTGCATGGATGCAGTGATCACTTCCTGAAGAGCTACAGGCAGTTAAGCCTTGGAAATCCAACCTGTGGGCATCACCTCTCAGAACAAGGGACAATTTTTTCAGAAGGATGGTGCCGACTAGTGCTCAAATCAACTCGTAAACCCTTCTTGTGTCCAAAGCTCTTGATCTTGGTTCTCAGCTCCTGCTTTTACTTATAAGGAAAGATTATGTATTTAGGAAGTGCTTATGGCAACCTGTTTAAAAAATAAAGAACAAAAGAAAAAATATATATACCAGAAACTCCTTTTAAAGACCAGAGCCCAGAAAGTGGCCTGTCCAAGACTTAACTGCCATGTGATTGAAATGTAGTTTTGAGAGCGGCTGTATCAACACACCACCCTCTGCCCCAGGGTCCATCCTGCTCCATTGCTTCTGTGTGGAGACTCATAAATATTTGCACAGACACAGATACACACACACACACGCACTCACACACATACACACACAGTTTGTCTCCCACATTTTCAAAGACTGTTTTGAGATACAAGGCACAGCCAGGTTAATAAAACATACTGGAGGCTGTGTTCTGTTAGTTCATTAAACTATAAAGCATTTTAAACCTGCAATTAATTCTCGGTAAATTAAAGACATGACACAGCTCCGATAACTACTGCAAGAGCATGTGTGCTAATATCGTACATGTTTTGCACTAAATCACCCTGCTGAAAGGTTTAACAACCATTCATATTTATAACTGCTTTCTAGATTTTTTTTTTTTTTTTTTTTTTTTTTTTGCCTACCTCAGTTGTCAAAGCATTAACGAGCCTGGCTGCTGGGAAGAATCCAGTTCAGAGTTATTTTTCCATGAGGCACTTCAGACTCCGCACGGCAGCTCGTGATTCTGTTGGCAGTCCTCGGCGTAACTGCTCGTTTCCTGTGGTATAAACAAGTGAACAGCTAAGAATGCTAATGTTTTGCTTTGACCAAGAAAAAGCTCTCAATAAATGACAAGGAATTACCCTCGTTGGACCACTTAAGGTTTTTTGTTTTTTCTTTAAAGGGGTAAATTAAACCAAAGTCATAGAGAAAATTGATCATATGATACACGCTACAACTTTGAAATCATTCTTCAAGTTAAAACAAATGTTCGCATTGTTTGCCTGCCAGAGGCCTTTCTGGTTTTCACACCCGCTGGGAAGGGCACAACGGTCGCTGTGCGGGCAGTGCCCAGCTGTGGCTGGGTGCAGTGCAGAGCGTCGGAGACTGTGCCCTCTTCAGATGTGTGGAAAAGGAGGAACAGAAGCCTGGCTGGCAGAGAGCACAGACAGGCGGTTAGGAAGGGAAGACTGCCGAGAAGCAAGCTTGGCCCGAAGAGAGGGTGCGGCTGGCATTCTGAGGGCAGCTCCTGAGAGCGGCTTTGCTCCCCACCAGCCTCACCGCCAGACAGTGTGCCTTTGGCTTCCTCCACATCCTCCAAAATACCCAGCACGAGATCTCCCCCAACCAGCCTCACTTCTCCCCACGCTTCCCCTCACACACGGCAACCCAGCTCTACTGAGTGAAGGCCAGGTCAGTTCCCTCCCAGAGCCCCTCGGCTGCCACACCCTCCCACCTTCCCTCCTCCAGCCCACCGCTCCGCCTGCCCAAAGCTCAGCCCTCAGCCTTCGCCTCCTCGCACAGGCCCAGGTGCCCGCACGCCCTCGGCACCCTGAGCCAGCTCTCCCGTGGCTGCTGCTCAGCGGCTTGTGTTTACGTGTCTGTCTCCTCCACTGCAGAATGGGTTTCTCCACGACTTAGGTGACTTATCCTTAGAGCCTGGCCTAGTGCTGGCACATGGTGGACTCTGGAGAAACGCTTTCCATAGATGTAACATATCAATGAGGTTTGTGTTTCCACAATGGTGACCGCCCTTATTTACGCGTTACCCTGTGATGAAATGGGAACAGGCATTACATTAAGCTAATCATTTTAACTGGTTATTTAACTATTTTTAAATCACTGGAAATAACTTATGAATATAGTCTAAGCGAATGTTATAATAGAAATAACATTACATTATACATACGATGTTATTTATTGATTGATATAGTATAGGTTCAGCCCGGCCAGTGTGGCTCTGGTTGAGCGTTGATCCATGCACCAAGAGGTCGCCGGTTCGATTCCTGGTCAGGGCACGTGCCCAAGTTGTGGGCCCGATCCCCAGTGGGGGGCATGCAGGAGGCGGCCAATTGATGTTCTCTCTCATCGATGTTTCTATCTCTCCCTCCCTCTCCTTTCCTCTCTCAAAATCAATAAAGAAAAAAAAAAAGGAAAAAAAGTTTTATAGTATAGGTTCACATAGATAAGTTTCACAAGGAATGATTTATAGTCATACATCACCTTCTCTATCTGCCATTGAAAGAGCTAGTTGAACAACCACTGCTTTTTTTGCCAAGCTAATCATTAAAAAAATTTTTCTACAGTGGATGTGTCAGTCATACAAGATAGAGAGAACAGTATAATGAACCCCATGAATTCATCATCCAATAATTTTCATCTCACAACTAGCCTTGTTTCATCTCTAGCCTGCATTACTTTAAAGCAAGCCCCAAACAGCATTCCATTTCATCTGTAAGTACTTCAGTACCTCTAAAGGGACTCTTTTAAAATAGAATATCAATATCACACCTGAAAGTTAATAATTCCTTAATATCAAATATCTAGCGTGTGTTCAAATTTCTAATTGAAACATAGATGTTAATAATTTAGTATAGTTTGTTTATGGAATCAGGACACAAATAAGATTCACACATTATGTCTGACTGATAAATTTCACAACTTTCTTTCAATCCATAGGTTGCCCCCTTCATCTCCTTCTCTTTCTTACAATTCAGTTGAAGAAACAAGGTCATCTATCTTGTAGAACTTCCCAGTCTGGATTTTGCCGACTGCATTCATGTGGTATCTTTTAGGGTGATCCACGATCCTCCACATTTCCCGTAAATCAATAGTTATATCTAGTGTCTCAATCAGACTCAAGTTTATCCATTGGCAAAACTACTCGCTTCAAAGGTGGTGGTGTGTTCTTTGGTCAGAAGGCACATAATGTGTGGTTGTTTCATCTTCCTCTTTTTGTGATGTCAGTAGTCACTCACGCTTAACATCAAGATGCACGAATTCGTTAGTGGTTTCATCATGGTGGTATCCCAATGCTATCACCTGTCTCTTCTTCACTTATTAGCTGGATATTTCTATAAATTTCTATTATTACTATTTGGTTACTCACTCAGTGGTAGAATTTGTTTAGATAAAGACAAAATAAATATTAGTTTCTTTCCCTTTAGTGTTCATAATAATGAGTCAGTTTGTTATTAGCATCTTTCAATGGTAAGCAATTATTTTTCCCAAAAGTAGTTTTGAACTCATTAACTTCATTGTATTTGATGAATCTCAATCAATTGCAGTTAGATGTTCATATTTGATCCTCAAATTGTCTAATCTTTGACCAGTGGAGTCTGGTGAAAATTGGCTCCTGAGTTGCTTTGATTTGACCCTAGTAACCCATGACATCATTTTAAGACAAATTACAATATCCAAGGGACAAAGAGAATTTTCATGCAGATAAGCACCTCTCCTCTTTCTCAGTCTAACCAAATGTGATGCTACCCACTGGACGGTGCTTGATTCAGAGCTCCCCTGAGGAATGCTCCAGGGAAGAGACTGGAACCCAGGGGTAGAGTCATGTCTCTTTTTCTCGCAGATTATTCTTCAAGCACTCAAGAAATAATAGGATTTTTTATTAACACCTATGAGCCTTACATTACTGTTTCTTTAAGGCCACAAAGTTCCATTGGACATGATAATTAGTTTGCAAGCGTATATACTTGTAGTCAGTTTCTTAATGATTTCTTCTAGCTGTAAAAACTAAATATAATGTAGGTAATGCTTAAGTTCCAAATAGCAAATGGGATTAGTCTAAATGATATTGTGAGCTTGAACTGTCTTTGCCTCCTCCCATCTAGCAGTGGGCAGCCTTCCCGACTCAGGGGCATGACCCAGACGTCAGGGGCTCAGCAATGAGACCGTCACAAGAGGACCAGGAAGGGGGCCAGGCCACCACTGATAATATCAATTCCTAAAAACGTGCAGGAGCCATGGAAAGAAATATTTGCCTTGAATGGTTTAGTATGGGTTATAATTTGACAAATCAGAGTGTGTAGATCAATTTGGATATTTCTTCCAAATAACGTGGGACTAATGTTCTCTGCAAGTTATGTAAAGAGCACAAATATGTGATCATTCTGTTTCCTACCAGTCACTAAGCATTTCCGTTGCTCTTTCTCACCCCCATTCCTATAGGATTTTTTCTCACCTGCATTCATTCATTCATTTATGCAATAACTAGTGACTGAGCAACTTCTATATGCCAGGACCTGAGGACAGGACACACTGAGATGAACAGAATAGGCAAGATCTCTGCTTTCAAGGAACTTTCTTTCTGCTTGGAGGACATAGTCAAAATATTAGTGAATAACTCAACAAGACAGTTTAAATGGTGATATTAGCTATGAGAAAATAAAACAGAATTAAATGATAGAAAGTCACCATGGGACTACTTTAATAAGCTGATAGGAGCCCGACTGGTGTGGCTCAGTGGCTGAGCATCGACCCATGCACCAAGAGGTCGCCAGTTCGATTTCCAGTCAGGGCACATACCCAGGCTGTGGGCCAAATCCCCAGTGTGGGGCATACAGGAGGCAGCCAATCAATGTTCTCTCTCATCGATGTTTCTATCTCCCTCTCCCTCTCCCTTCCTCTCTCTAAAATCAATAGAGAAAAATAAATAAATAAAAAGCTAATAGCAAAGGGTTGCAGATAAACTAGAATAGGGATCAGTACCTTTTTTCTGTAAAGGACCAGACAGTAAATATTTTAGGCTTTGTGGGCTATATAGTTGCAACTACTGAGCTCTGCCATTGCCTCATGAAAGCAGCCATAAATGATATGTAAATGAGTGGGTGTGGCTGTGTTCCAACAACACTTTATTTACAAACACAGATGGATTTGGCCTGTGGGCTAGAGTTGGCTGACCCCCTGAACTAGAAATTCACTTCATTGAAGGCTTGATGGTCCTATTCATGGGGCTCAGTCATCTTTCCAGACAGAACTGCTTTTGTTGCCACACCAAGCCAATCTCTTATTCTAACTCTTGCAAGAAAAACTCAGAGGTCAAACGTCACAGTCTTACTTGGATCTAGTCTCACTACCCAAGTGTATAATAATGAGGATTTAAGATAGTACTTTTGGGGCAAAAAGGGAGTAATTACAGCTTGATTTGAGCTCTCTGTTGCAATGATCAAAGTGCACCCCTCTAGGAAGCCTAGAGGTGCCACCCAATGTGTGGGCCCACTTAGCAATGCCTTGTCCAAAGACTTTTGGAAACCCTAATTGTTCATGCCCACTGCCTCATGACCTACTTTCCACATTATCTCCTTCATTCTCTCTCTTTTTTTCTCACCACATTTGTCAAACAAAATTTACCCCTTACAAAACCACAATGGCTAGGTTTTGTCAGTTATATGTCTCCAGATGTTTTGTGATCTCATTCCTTCTTTATGTCTCTCAGATCTGCCCACCTCTGGGGTTAGGCTGGACTGTCTGTAATTTCTCATCCCCTGCCACTCTAAATGGGTCCCTGGCTAAGCAACAGCCCCCTTCAGTGAGGTCAGCCAGAGAAAGTCTTACGTATCGTAAACATGCCTCGAGCTGTTCAGCAATAACATTCAGTGGAGTTTGCTTTAGTTCAGAGGCCAAGGGGATTTGGTGTAAAAAAGAAAATACACAAAAGGCTGTTCTATTGGAGTAAGCTCAACAAAGTCAACTGCTAAAGAAAACTAGGGCCAGACTTTTAGCATCTAGACAGGGAAGAAAAGATACTCCTCCCATCCAGTTCTTCGAATAAGAAAACAGAAATTACATGTGCTTGCCTGTGCTTTCTTTATGACTTTACTCTTCTCATTATTGAGCCACGGGGTCGAATCCCAGTTCAGTGGTGAACTGACCCCTTTGCGTGCTGGACGCACCGCTTGCCCGTCTCGGAGAGTGGATCTGCCCCGTGCACACAGATGCTGATAGGGATCCACAGAAGCCACTGGTGAAGGAACAGACACTGCTCAGGGGCTGTGCCCTCTGTTCATTCCTGCTCAGTGCTTCTCATTTTCTTCTCCTTTCCTCTGTGATAATAGCCCAGCTGGACAATACCCAGCGATTCCTGAAGTTTGTATCCGATCTCCCACAGCCCCATCTGACCTGTACCCTCTGACTCTACATGACACAGTTGTAGGTGGGGGTCCTCTCACCCTCAGTGCAGGGGTCTTCTCATTTCTCAGTGCAATCCAGACGGAGCTGGATCGGCCAGGCCAGCACCGCCCATCTATGTTGGAGAGAGTGGAGGGGTAGTTACCAAAAGCTCAAACACAGGACACAGGGATGAGTGGGATGTGAGACTGTAAGTGAGCCCAATTCTACAAAGTCACATCAGGGCCAAATCTGAATTCTGCTGTGATTTTAAAAGATATCACTGAAAATGGGCTGGAAGTCTGCTTCTGGGAGGTGGTCTAGGGCAGGTAAAACCCAAAGAGATTGGACATCGTTGCTGGAAAACCAATCACTGGACCATGGTGGCAGCAAGGTCAGAAGGAATGACTGGCCGAGCTGTGTGCAGACCAAGGCAGAGCTGCCAAGATGGGGCTCCTCCCACTGGCCTGGCCCACGGCCACGCAGAGGTCCTTGAGCGGCAGGGAGCAAGCTGAAGCGGTTAGGACCTGGCCCTCAGCTGTCCCCGACCTTCTAGTCACACCATTGCCAATCTTCGTGTTTGAGTTGCAGGGAGCGGTCTGAAGGAGGAGGGGTGTAGTCCATGATTACGCCAAAGTGTTCAAAGAAGGAGCACCACCCCCTGGCCCCTGCCCAGATGAAGCTGGGGAGGAGGGGAGGGGAGGGGAGGAGGGGAGGGGAGGAGGGGAGGGGAGGAGGGGAGGGGAGGAGGGGAGGGGAGGAGGGGAGGGGAGGAGGGGAGGGGAGGAGGGGAGGGGAGGAGGGGAGGGGAGGAGGGAGCCGCCAGGGCTACCCTAGGCCATGTCCGTCTTCTCTTTCCCAGTGTGGGAGGGATGTGGGGTGGAGTCTCTGTCGGGGGAGCGTGTGAAATAAGTGACTTTACCCTTGGAGACAACGAGTTTGTCCTGAGTCACAGCGTTCCGGTCCCACGCGCCCCTCGTGGTGGAGCACGCTGGCTGCGCGGAGTGGGAAGGAGGACCCGAGTCGTTCGTGAAAGCGGCGTTGACCGCTTCACGCTGACACGGAACCCACACCGCCTGCCACGCACTGAGCACAACGGCCAAAGGGGGCTCTTTTTAAAAAATGAATTAATTTATTTTTTTCAATTACAGTTCACTTCCAAGGTTATTTTGTGTTGGTTTTGCGTGCAAATGTGGCTTTTTGAATGTGGCCTCACTCCACATAATAAAATAGAATGACTATCCACATAGTCTGAGGGGCACTTTGGTAAAAATCTGGCTGCTTACTGTCAGCAGCAAACAGAGGGGAGAAGGTTCCCACCCACGTACATCAGCAGTCAGGGTCGACCACACGGAGACGCGCCGCGTCCAGCTTGGTAACGGCAGGGGTGGGACACAGCACGTGACCCTGATGTGGGACACAGGCAAGCAGAAGAGGCCTGGGACCTGGCCTGCCCCTTCTCAGGCCTCTCTCTCTACGAGGATGAGATGATTCCCCTTCCTGGGCCTTCTCCAAGTGCCTGGACTGCCCGTCTTTCTTCCAGCTCGTTCTCAGAACGCACCTGTTCTGAGCACCTTTGCGGGAGACCCTGCGGGAGGGTGACGCTAACCTGCCCTGGAACCCCCCTGAGGTAGGCCAGGAGATGACGCTCCCCATCCCTCCCCTCCCAGGTAACGTTTGCGTTTTCACAAGGCCCTCCAGTGCCTGAACCCAGGAAAGGCTGCGCGCAGGAAGGAGATATTGACAGGCCTTGCTGAACATGACAGGAGGGGAAATGAAGACTAGGCTTGGCCCCGGGCAAGCCTGGGCTGGGCGTGTTCTCCGTGGCTTGGAGCACGTTTCTTCTCTCCAGCCCGTTGCTCCGCTTCCCCAGCCCTTCCTCTGCTTTCCTTCTCCAACAGCACATGTTAGTGAGCGCTGCCTCTCTACTAGGTTCAGGAGTAAACCGAGGGTGAAAATAACTATCTCACAGAATTGTTATGAGAATCAGAGACTGTACATAACGCATCTAGTCCGGTGCCTAGCACAGAGGAGGCAGGAAGGAAACAGACATTCTCAACCTTCTCTGTGTAACAACAGCCCAGTCAGCTGAAGTAAACGCGCAGAGAATTCAGGAAAGCACGTAAGTCTTCACGTTAGACCTGTCCTCTGCACGAGGGAGGCCAGCGGAAGCTGGAAGGGCTGGGCTTCCACAGCTCGGCCAGGAGAGCGAGGACTCCGGAGCGGATCACGGTTTGAAAAACCCCCCGTGTGTTCCAAACTTTCCATTGTAAGAATAGTCCAGCAAATCAGAGTTGAGCATTCCAAACTTCATGATTTCTTTAAAATCATCAGCCACCATATTCTAAAGTCTCCTTTAGAAATTGCTTTCATCAGCAGAATTTCCGATAGCAGCAAAATCAAGAATTTAATATTAAAAAAAGAAGAAGTACGGTGATAACCGAGGACATGTATCTGGTATATAGAGAGACTGGGGGAAGAGGGCCAGAGGGCTCGTCCGGTGTCTTGTAGCTGGTCCACAGAAGAACAGGAATTAAAAAGGATGTCTTGGGACACCCAGGTTCCATGATATCCAGCTGGCTTCTGCATCTCCCCAGGGGTGACTTGGTCCACAACTGTGATCAGAAGGCCCTCGGGCAGCTGCTGAGAGCTCTGGATCCCTTCCCTAGTTCCAGATATTACAGGCATGCGACGCTCCCCCAAAGAGCAATGGAACACCCAGGGAGTGCTTGGCTCACAGACTCCCTTTGAGTTCTTTTCCTCACTCTGTCCAAATAAAGGCAACCGCTCTCTACCCATTTTTTGTCAATAGCATTTTTGTGCGATCATCCCCGGGGTCACTGGTTGTTTGTTCTTGGACTGCTTTCTGGGAAGCAGTATTACTTCCACACTGAGCTCTCAATGGGCTTAGAAGAGCTTCAATCACACAGGATGCCTCAGAGAGAAAGAAATGAAAGGCAAGAAGGAAAAAAAACAAAACAAAGGAATTGCAATATTAGACGAGCCTGTCCAGAACTGCATGGTAAGTGCCTTCCTTGGGTCCTGAAATCTTCTGCCATGGAGGCAGCCGAGAGCAGGTCAAAGCTCAGAGCTCTGTGGTCTGAGACACGAGAAGGAGACTTTGGATTTAAATTCCTCTCTTTTCCCCCATAAGTTCTCCTCAGCCACTATGCGGTGGGTGGGTCTGTAAGCTAAGCTGGGCATTGTGTTAGGGGCTGTCCTGTCTAGGGGCTAAGAGAGGCAAAGGTGGAGACGTTTCATCCCTGCCTTCAAGGAGACTGGTCTGGTGAGACCGAAAGCAGAGAGCAGGAGAGCGGCCTAATGCCAGCACAGCCAGCAGGACGTGACTTGTTCATTTAGTCATTCGAGCAGTCTTCCATTTGACAGACATGTATTGGAGAATCTGCTATGTTTCAGGGGAAATGCTCAGCACTGGGACTCTAAATAATAAATAAGCCAGGATCCCAGCCGTCTCGAAAGGCATGTTCCCATTGAGGATATGTGCACGTCTGGTGCCATGAGAAAGAGCTGAGAAAGAGCTTTCATTATGAGGTGATTAGGGCAGCCTCCAAAGCAGAGGTGACATTTAAGAGAGGACTTGCCCCGGCTGATTTGGCTCAGCGGTTAAAGCATTGGCCCACAGACTGAAGGGTCTCGGGTTCGATTCCCAGTCAAGGGCACATACCTGTTTGCAGGTTGGATCCCTGGCTCCAGTCAGGGTCGTGCAGGAGACAACCAATCAATGTGTTTCTCTCACATCAATGTTTCTCTCTCTCTCCCTCCCTCCCTGCCACCCTATCTGAAAAATCAGTGGAAAAATATTCTCAGGTGAGGATTAAAAAAAAGAGAGAGAGAGGACTTATACATTTCCTGTCCCAGACGTGGAGTCAGCCATGTCTCCAAGGACATCTAGAAACAGAGGCGTAGAGGAAGGGGTGGGGGCAGGTGAATCCGTGGCATGAACAAGAGCACAGAGGTGAGAAAGTAGGAAGCAGGGTCATGAACCAGCTAGTGGGTCAGTCTGGCTGGCACGTGGCAGGGAACGCAGGTTGGGCCAGGCTGGAAAGCACACCTGGGAGGCCCAGCTGAGGTACCCAGTGCATCAGGGAAGCCAGTAAAATGGCTACACAGAAGCAGGACTTGACTAGTTCTGGGCTCTGAGGATCTAGCAGCAAAAATGCAGCACAGTTGTGAATTATATAAGCATCAGAAGCTGGTAGGCTGTTTCCTATAACAGTTGAAATTAAAGTAATGGAGAACTGCCTGGCTGGTGTGGCTCAGTGGTTGAGCATCGACCCATGCACCAAGAGGTTGCTGGTTCGATTCCCGGTCAGGGCACATGCCGAGGTTGTGGGCCAAATCCCCAATGTGGGGCATGCAGGAGGCAGCCAATCGATGTTCTCTCTCATCGATATTTCTATCTCTCTCTCCCTCTCCTTTCCTCTCTCTCTTAAATCAATAAAGGAAAAAAAATAAAAAGTAATGGAGAACCTTAGTACTCACACTGTGATCTTGAAATACATTTCCTGCTACAAGAAACCAGGAGTCCTTTGAGACCCGGCTGGCTCCAAGTCTGGGGCGGGAGAGGTGCAAGGTGGGTCTGGAGTATCTTTTATATCTGATAGCGCAGAAGCCATCAAAGACTCCTGGGTTGTGTAAAAAGAACTCAGAGCCAACTTGGAAAAGCTGCCACAGGCCCAACACAGAGCCACTCGAGCATCATATCAGGATCATAACTGAAGGAGATTGAAACACGTCACACAGATTAGATACACAATTTCATAATGGCGTTTAAAAGAAAGACATTAATTGCTCACTATTGGAAGATGCTGGGAAACCAACTGGTAAGTAAGGGAAAGAATGGCGCATTTATTTTGTCTGTCCTACACAAAGTGCACCACGCATTAAGTGAAGGGACATTTATCTTCATGGATGTATCCTGCTGATAAGATTAAGAGATGACAATTTAGAATATCACCATTTCGCCACTTCTTATGAACAAATGCTTCTAAGCATCAGTGACCATTAGAAACAAGCAGGTGTTATGTGCCCCCAATGCCACTAGGAGGTCGTCTTGTCAAAAATAATTCAGTTTGAAAATCAAAGCTGTATGTCTACCAATCAATTTATAGAAAGTGCAAGGGACAGAGGAACATATCTAATAATCGCATGGGATACAATTAGCAATATCCAAACTGTGGGGGAAATCTAAGGACAAAGACCTCGTTTCTTCAACAAATTGCAAGGCAAAGAAGAAAAAAAGGGTGGATGGATGGAGACCTATAGATTAAAACACTTAAAGATGTTAGTGACTCAAATGAGGACTTTCTACGGGTCCCGGTAAAAAACAGTGAAAACTACAATCATTTATAAGATGTGAGCATATGATAATGTTAAGAAACTTCTGTTTTAAGAACCATTTTAAGAAAATTTATGTTTGAAGAATCATTTTAAGAATTATTAAGAGACATTTCTTTTTTTTGGCTATAAATAATATAGTGTGGTTCTGTTTCTTAAAACTTATCTGTGAAGGATGTTTGTGGATAAAATGATATAATGTGTGAAGCTTGCTTCAAAATAACACCAACAGGAAGGATGTAGGTGGGGGTGCAGAGTTGATTACTACTGAAACTGTGATGGGTGCATGGGATTCTATTAGAATATCTACTTCTAATAAGTGTGGGTTTTTAAAGTTTGATAATAACGAGTCGATAGTAAAATCGAAATAATAAGAAGGCAATGAAGGATTGAATGAGGAACCGCGGAAAGAGAGGCAGAGACCAATGCCAGAACCCTCCCCACGTGCTGCAGGGAAACCAGCTCCTGGCGGAGTGCCTGGTGGGGAGGCACTCAGGTCCTGACAGCTCTTGGCTGTTTCTCTTCTCTTGTGCTGGCTCAGACTCTCCTTTGTTTGGATTTTCCTACCTCTTCTGAAAATCTTCTCACCTGGAAACTCCTGGGCAGCTTCGCCTCCTCCTCGCAGCCTTGGTAACTGCTCCACGCCTGAAGCATTGTGGGCACTCCCTCCTCTGAGCCCTGTCCACGCTTGCCAAATCCTCCCACCACCACGTCTGCTCTCCCTAGCTCCTAAACCCCAAAACTGCATCACGTGCAAGCTTGCATCCTCCGTGCCTCGCACGGTGCTTTCACCCCACGGACGTGGAACTGGACACATTGAGTCTAGAGCTCAGAGGACTCAAACGCAGAAAGCTGGAGCTAGAACTACGTGCTGGAAACCGCCTTCACAGATGAGAGAATTTAAGCTATCAGAGGGGCTAGATGTATAAGAAGAGAGGAACAATTGATGAGAAGGTTACTAAGGACAGACCTGGGAGCTAAGAGAATACAACAAAGGAAAGGTATGCAAAATCAAAATAAGAAAAGGGTGATCCAATTCTTTTTAAAGGTGGGATGTGGGATGAAATTCCAGAAGGATGAACGCCTGCAGACAGACGCTGTCCGGAGGAGGAGGTCGCGGTGCTCCACCAGGAAGGGCTCCAGCAAAGGAGCCGGGGAAGGCGGCCAGCAGGGGACAAGCCAGACAAAAGGGTCAAAGGAGCAAGAAGCTGTTGGAAAAGGAAAAGTTGTTGAAAAGGGACTGTGGCTCCCTTTTCATAAAGCTGGTGATAAAGAGATAGAAATGAGTAGTGGTGGCAGAGTAGGACATTTTTTCCCCCCTGAAATTGCAAGACGGAAGAGACTATTATGCAAAACATTTCTGGAAGAGACTTGGGGAGAATGAGGAACGCCTGACTTTCAATCTCTAAATATGCCTTTTTGTTTGTTTGTTTTATTCCTGTGTCTGATGGAGATAGTAAAATGCTATTATTACTGTTTCTTAGATCCACAAGAAAAATTATACAAAAAATAGATAACATTTATGTAGCAATTGCTATGTGCCAGGTGGTTCTGAGTATTTCACTTACATGAGCTTATTAAACCCTCCCAACCCAACTCTATGGGTGTGGTGCTGGCATTGTTATCCCATTTGTAGGTGAAGAAACAGAGGCACCAAGAGGTTAGGTTAGGTAGCTTGGGCAAGGTCAGCCTGTGGAAGGGAGATCTGGAACTTGAACCTGACCATCTGGCATCAGAGTCTGTGTTCTTAGCCACCACACCCTACGGCCTCTAATATGAAGTGAGGTAAGTTTTATTAGAACCATTTAATAGAGAGAAAACCAGTTCAGCAAAGACAAGCGACTTGCCAACCAGTTAGAGGCAGAGCCAAGAATATAATTTACATCTCCTTGTGCCAAGTCTAGGATTCTTTCCATTACCCACTATTACCTCTTCTTTGCAGAGGAGACAAGATGTTATCTATGAAAAATGAGAGTAGGTTCCAGGGGAACTGGGCATCTGTAGAGAATTTTTAAAAAGAAGAAAAGGCCTTGCAGAGTTTGTGTGAATAAATAATGTGATAATGAGTCAACAATAGGAGCAATCTCAATGCATATGCTATAACCAAAAAGCAAATTCCAACAATATTAAGAAGAATTATCCATAAATATTTGTTGAATGATGAATCTAATGGAGACGCCTCTATCCATTCACCTCTGAAAACATCACCTGAACTAAACTATACCAATAGAACCTGGCCAGTGTGGCTCAGTGGACTGAGTGTCGTCCCATGGACTGAGAGGTCCCGGTTTGATTCCTGGTCTTGGGCTCGATCCTTAGTAGGGGGCGTGCAGGAGGCAGCCGACAGATGTATCTCTCTCACATTCATGTTTCTCTCTCTCTCTCCCTTCCTCTCTCTCTAAAAAAAATCAATAAACACATATTTAAAAAATAAATAAACCATACCAATAGAAGTGACAGTTAGCATTCATTAAAGCTTATTATGTTCCCAGCATTGTGTAAGCATGTTCCATGCACAATTTCATTCAATGTTTATGACAATGCTATCAATTACTATGTTATTATTATAACATCCATTTTACAGAGGTGGCATATGTACCTTACTTAAAGAAACATGGCTGATGAATTGGGGACCAAACTTCAGGCCCCACTTGGCAGGCTCGAGTCTATAGTCTTAATTAGTAGAGATGCTAGCCAGTGTTTTCTCTGTGGTCAAGGAGCCCAGAACACTTGCCCCAGCCTCAGATATTCATGCCTCAGAGTTCCTGCTGGGAGCTGTCTAATCCAAGCCCCTAACAACGGCTGGTGGCTGGCAGGTGGGCATTTAGCCCAAGTGTTGTTCCACTAGAGGCTGACCCCCTGCCTGGGACTGGGTGTAATAACATGAGCCGGAACCATCAGATTTCTCTTGTGGGAATTTAGAACTGGGTAACAAAGACATTGAGCAGTTAGGAAGAAGAAATAAAGTTATGTGAGTATGAGTAGGGTTGGACCACAGAGCCCTTTTAGGACCACATATAAGCCAACAGGTGGAATAAGGAGAGGATCAGTGAGTAAAACCAGAGAGGATGGAACAGGTGTGCACAGAGTAGCAGCGATGCCCTGAGGACAAGACCTAACAGTTCTTTTAAGGGGTCCGTGAAAAGGTAGGGAGGTTTGGTACCGTGTAGTCTTCCTGATCTAGTTTGATAAGGCCTGGACGTCGCACAGTTCATTCCTCTGGTCGCCAGTCTTCCAGCTGGCACCCAATGAGCCCACCTCCCGGTGCTCACACGTCTACAGCGCCTGCTCACACAGGGTTGGGAGGGTGAGAAACAGGGTATCCCAGAAGTGATGGCTCATTGTTAGGTTTTACGCCTGAAAGTAAGTTATAAAAGATTGGCTTCTGTCTTGGGCTCTCTCTTGGCCCACCCTGGGGGAGGTCAGTTGCCATGTAACGAGGACACACGCAGCCTCTGCAGAGACTTGCCTGGAAGAGCAGAGGTTTCCGCCAACAGCCACGGAGTCCGCTTGGACGCAAACTACTAGAAAGAAACTTAGGAGTGACCTTGAGCCAGAGCTCCCCCTTAGTCCGTTCTGCTCCTGGATTTCTGACCCACAGATACTGTGAGATACAAATGTTTGTTGTTTCTAACTGCTACATTTTAGAGTAACTTGTTATATAACAATAGATCTCCTGGGAGATCTGTTCCATTTATTGCCCTGTAAGCTTCCATTGGAAAAGCACCCACTTCCTTGAAATAGTTTGAATATGGCTTTGTTTCTTCTGGCTGAAAGGCTCAGACTAAACCCAAGCCACAGCACTCAGTCTTTAGAGACTCTCCTTGGAGCACCAACAACTCACCTTAACTCTTAACCCTATTTTTATCCCCTCTGTTCTGCTCGAATAAATACCTGGGTTTGGACTCATCTTGTTTTCTTCTTGTATCTGTATTCATGTGGTTCCAGGCCAGTTGCCCGGCTTTACCCTGTGCACCTGACTCCTGACTCCCAGGCCCCAGCTAAGCTACCACCTAGGTGCTCCCTAGCCCGGCTGGATCCAAGGCCTTCTGCCTTGCTTTTGAGTCCCACGGTACTAACTTCAAATATGTCTCCTCATTCCACCATTGCCAAAATCTCAGCCTTGAGTCACGCTTATACTTTGGTTCTCCACACTGACTTTCTAAAATTCATGTTTACCATGAAACAAATCATCATCAGTGCCTACAATACGGCAGGGCCGGTGCCAGTCACTGGGGATACAGAGATGAAATAAGACACAGCCCTGGTCATCAAGGGATTTTCAGTCTAGTTAGAAAAACAGGTACATAAATAAATAATAGTTTAATGTGATATGTAGATTTCCTCAGAAGTAGTGATATTTGCGTTATTTAATAAAGTTAACTCTAATTCTCCAATTAAAGTGTTCTAGGCAAAGGGAACAGCACAGGAAAATTTTGCATGACAAATGAAAACGGCAAACTCTTTTTAGAGTTTGCAATGATTAGTTATTGGGAGTGTAGCCATTTCATATGCATAGAGTTTGATCAAGTAATTCCAAGAATTTCATTTTACAGATAGCTCAGAGCCTAACCAGAAATTTATCTTATGGATGCATTCAAAATGTACATGATGACATAAATACACAGATATTATTGCAACTTATTTTAATAGAGAAAAGATAGATGCAATCTAAATGCCCATTGTTAGCGGGCTGGTAGAAATAAATTATGTACGTTCCTACAACAGAATACTAGGCAACTGTTTATAGAATGAGGCAACACTATAGGTATAGCTATTACGTATATTAAATGAAAGAACAAGGTGCAAAGCAGTGTGTATAGTGCACTTCCAGTTGTGTGTGTGTGCTTGCATTCCTGTTATTCATTTAGTCATTCAACAAATATTTATTGAGCCCCTCCCATATGCCTGAATCTATTCCAGAAACTGGAGATACAGTAGCAAACAAAACGAAATGTAAGACACTGACCTTACCTTCTGATGCATGTTACTCGCATCCCCTAGCTTTGCAATGGTGACAAAGAAACAGGTGAGAATTTCTGCCTGAGGCAGGTGCACTGCAGGGCTGAGGGCCAGGAGTGTGAGCTCCACTTTAACTCCGTATATATTTGCTACTGTTGGGAGTTCATACCACGTTCAAGAGTTATCTAGCTAACATTTTTAATTTAAAAAGACAATATTTTTAATTTAAAAAAGAGAATAGCCATTTGATATAATTAAACCACTTGCACTAAGTCAGATTTAATGCTGCTTCAAAGCACATTCATTCCACACCCCTACTCACTGAATCCTTTCTAAAAAGATGAACTCACGCCAAGCAATGATCCTGGAAATATCTTTCAGACTAATGGTTTCTGGTCCAAGTTTATCTCTAGACTAGAGAAGGGTCAACTATAATCAAAATGTGATTTTTAAAGAAGAAATTCCATCCTAAAGTCACAGAGAGAAATAAATTGATTTTTGTGATAGGCTCTGAGTTGGTTGCTAACACACAGTCCCTCATGTGAAAGAAATAACAGAGTTGGACATGATTAGTATCATTTTAGTACATTGCTACAACATAACTTTACAAATGATTCCCAGCAACAAGGCAGAAAGAATGTGCCAAGATTCCAGTAGCAGCCCTAATGGCCAGGTTTTGCAATGGTTCGGGGGTGCGGAGGGGGGACTTGCTGAAATATTAGACATCATGTTTTCATTCAGGTCCTATGGGAACACCCACTGCTCCCTCCTCCAGCTGACTAGCCTGCTAGCAATATATTACCCTCATCTCGAACCAACATAATTCACTAATAACATTGCGGGTCGAGAACTAAGTTTAGGCATGCATTTGGATTAGGCGAGATCTGTGATGACAAAGGTTTCAAACTAAGCACAAATAACAAGGGTAGATTTATGCAGGCCAGGATGCTCATTGAGGTTATTTATCACAATGACATCATTTTGCTCTGGGGTGGAGAAAGGGGGAATAAGAAGCTTGTGAACGAGCCTCTGGACACCTCGGATCGGTTCCAGTTGCACAGAGGAAAGCACTGTGTGAGTGGCCCCTGTCCTTCTCAGGGCTCTCCTGACATCCTCCATCATCCTGGCTGGCCCTGTCAGACATCTGTCTTCCAAACAGAGGCTGCCATTCAGACCTGGTCAGATGAGAGTCTTGTGATACCTATCCGTGTCTCTCCAGAGCAAAATGAGGTCACTAAGTACCTGGGAGTGCCATCTCTGATTGGAGGCTACAATCTGACCTAAGATTCCAGAATTTGAGCCTCTATCTGCCAGACTCCATTGAAACTCCCCCTGAGTTATTCTGCCTTCAATGTCTCTTTTTGTTCTTTTCGGCTGAGGTTTACAGCAGTGGGTTCCCCCTCCCTGCTGGATATGAGGTGTTGTAGCCTCCCTGGGCCAAAAACCACTCTTGGCCCAGAAGGCTCACACTTGGCTCTCCGACAGCCCTGGCAGACTCTGCCCAGGGTTTGGCTCAGGGCCTGCTCCGCAGACTTTATAAAGCAATGGAACCAGAACAAGGAGACCTTAGAACGCAATGACTAAACACTGCAGATTTGGCTCACCCACTTTAAATACAAGAGAAATACTACAGTCAGTGTCAAATGCGTGGCATTAACCTGTAATGTACAATTACTCTAAAGCTCTTCAGCATTCAGTGTCTTTGACATCTTTCCATGGATTTCACACCGTGTCTGAAGCATCCGCAGAAACACTATCACTGTAGGATGGAACTCGGTGTGAGGAGGGAAAGACCGGTGCACTGGGGTGGGTTGGCCAGCCCAGGCTCCGTGTCAGGCCCTCTGAGCAGCGCTGGCACAGACCTGACCACATGCGCTGTCTTACTGCTCGCCCTAACCCTGGGCGAAGACGCCACGGAAAGCATCGCCGTAGTCTTTACAAAAGAAAAAGGCTAAGAAGCGAAGATCGTCGGTTTACTCCAAGTCACAGAGGCAAGGCTTGGACCCGCTGTCATGCTCATCCCATCAGCCTCCATGGCACCAGCATTCACAGAGCATTGAGTACACGGAGACATGTGCCCAGGAAAAAGGCGCAATGACAAACCCACGCACTGAGTCTTTTATTTCCCCAGAAGTCACTAATCAATTTGTTATCTCCCTTCTACCAAGAAAAGCCCAAGAAGGAAAATAAGGGGAATTCAGAAACAAAGGAATTCAGAATCACCAATAGACCAAAAGGTTAAGGAAGCTAAGGTAGTGCAGTCCTTTAGTCATATAATAAATACTTTTTAATTAGAGTCAAGACACATCTCACCGAAGCGTGATTGTGTAGAAATAATGAGAGATACCAAAAGGTCCCTCCACTCCAAATTTCTTTCTTTAAGAATCTGCTAATCATGCCTAAAAATGCCGTTTCCTGGAGCCCATGAGTGATATTCATTTGTCCCCCCTTATCAACTGGTCACAAATTAAAATCCACCATTCACGTAGAAAAGCAAGACCCTGCAGAGAGCAAGGCCACGAGAGATCTTTTCAGGCCCAGAAAGGCTCCGCCTGCAGGGCTGCGGCCGCTAGAGCGCACAGGTGCAGTCGGGGTGACGGGGCCCACGGCACGCGTGGCAGTAGAACGCGAGGGTGATGCTGTCCACGAGGACAGCAGCAGGGAAACGTGCTCACCTCCCGGGACTAGCGTGAGCTCCCAGGAGCACGTGAGTCCGCGGACGTGGTGTGCACGGCGGGCATAGAGCTTGGTGCCTTAATTTTTATGCATTCATTTTAATGTACTTTAGAAAAATTATTGCCAGCATAGCAAGCCCGGCACTTCACAGACATTAGTGCTTACAACAAAACCGGGTTTCCAAACAGCGATTTGATTGAAAATCGATTTGTTGAAAAATGCTAAATTAAATTACAACGGGCCCTCCGACGTGGCGAAGGTTGTGCAGGCGGGTGAGAACCGCCGCGGGTTTGAGCCCTGACGTGGACTCCTTGCCCGTTCCCGCAAACATTCCCGCAAACACAGCACGCTTTCTGCGCCAAGCACCCCGCGGCCGGTGCCTGCCCTGGAGGAGCTCGCTGTCCAGGGGCAGGAAGACCAATGAGGCATTACAAATTAGGCAAGCCCTGGCCGGCTTGGCTCAGCGGTTAGAGCGTCGTCCTGCGGTCCAGAGAGACCCGGGTTCGGTTCCCGCTAAGGGCATGTACTTCGGCTGCAGTTTGTCCCCGGCTCTGGTTGGTGGTGCGGGTGGCAGCCACTCGATGTGTCCCTTTCACGTCGATGTCTCTCTCTTCCTCTCTCTCCCTCCTCCCACTCTATCTGGACAAAAAATGAAAAAATGTCCTCGGGTGAGGATAAAAAAAAAAAAAATTAGGCAAGGGCCCCAACTGGGCAAACTGCCTAGAAGAGGGAACATGGAAACAGAGTCCAGGAACATTGGTAGGTGTCAGGCAAGCATGGGGCGGGCGTGGTGTCCCAGGCAGAGCACGCCTGCATCAAGCCTCAGGCATCTGGAAGCAGCTATTGCTTTCAGCCCCTCTACCTGTGTGAGCCTCTTCCTCCATGGAGAGTGCCTGGTAGGTGGGGCAGGTAGGGGACCAGATGTTGGAGGTCTGCAGGGACTCTCTCACATGAGATGCTTCCAAGTCCCCACGCTGCTACAGCCCTTGGGCCTGGTCTGTGAGCTTCCCTGGGTGCTCTGGGGAATTGCCTGACACCCTCCCCACCTTGCTATTCCAATTTCCCCAGAATTACCCATTCCAACATTCTCAACAGTTCCAAGCCCTGCTTCTAGATTGCTGATGTGTTTGGTGATTCAGCCTTTTGTTCTGGACCTGGGATTATACCACAGCTCCAAAAACCTTCCCCACTGTGGCTCAGAGTGGGGGCCCAGCTCCTGTCCCTTCCCACCTCCTAAACCAGTGTGCGTCGGACCCGTAGATTACAACCACGGGACTGGAACAGATAGTGGCCGACTTTCCCTTTCCAAAACCAGTGCCCTTCATTTCAGAAACCCTGATCAATGTGCACAGCTGAAAAATGAAATTCATTAGAATACTTAAAATTCAGCAGCAGCCACATTCAAAACAGCAGCCAAGTGTAACAAGCTGTCGCCTCTGCCAACCCCACTGGGCACGGCCAGCTAAGGAGATAGGCCCCAGGCCGCACTCGGGAGGCCAGAAGGACGTGTGCATAGCAAGCGCGCTGCAGTCTTGGGCTGGCTCCCTGGGCCACCAGGTAGCTGGATACCTTTAATGAGAAACCAAACACACTTGTTAAAACATTTACAGTCATGCCTTTCTTACAACCAGCTTTCTGTATTTCTCCACCCCTAAAAAGGAAAAGAAAAACAAGTAATTATGTAAAAATAAAAATTTGGAAGAGTTTCTTCAAGGATTTTTGTATCTCTTTTGCTTTTTGGTAGGTAAAAAGGGCCTTGAACTGTGCTTAAGTGCCCAATAAATGCAAGTTTTATGAGGTTTTGGATCCAAAAGACATGAAAATTCAGCAACATTTGATCCAGTGATGAGATGAATATGTTCCTATTGATGTTATAAGGAGGCATTTAAATAAAGACATTGTTAATATCTGTCACAGCTTTTTATCAATATGACATTCCCCGTGGCTTTGCACCTCTTCTGTACTTGGACACTCCTGTAACTCCTGCCCTGCTCTTAATTTCAGTAGTCACTGTGATGCAACAACCCCCTCATTTGGATGGGGACACTTCACACTGGCTTCCTAAACGAAACAATGCAGAGAGGAAAGAATTAAACACAACAACAAAATTACCCTGAATCTGGATTCTAAAGAAAATCTATTTTACAAAGAGTCCCTGAGCACACAACCAATGACTCAGTCTTGGGTGAAGGCTTATGCTTCGCAGAAGAAAGGATGACCTGGGAGGGCTGAGAGCGGAAAACCAAGCTCTGCTGAGGTTTCCTCAATGGCAAGCAGGACTCCTAACCCTGGATGAATTGGCATGCTCAAAGGAAGCTAGAACCTATTGTGGAGATTTGAAAATTTCAACAGGACATTTCTCCCTGTGTTGCATGCCTTCATTGCTGAATCTTCAGAGGGGCCATGCTTTCCCTAACACTCAGATTCCTCTGAAATGCCATCCTCTTGGGCTTCACCGAAGCAGGTCTCTCTCTTCTGTTACAAACTTGAAATCCATTTATGCTCTGGAACTTCACATCATTAAGTCTGTTTCCTTTTTATCAGGTCAATCTTTACTTTGCCCTAAATTAACTGGCATTTGCTTCTTTGTATCTGACCAAATTACCCCGCGTAGATGGTGATGCTTCATTTCTCCCCCTAGATTTTAAACTGTACAGGCTGAAATTAAGTTCATCCATTTTTTTGTGTCTGCTTTCTCGTTTCTGTGCTCCAAATGTCTAATTCATTTGGACACTGCTGATGCATTTCTCTCTTCTCTCTCTCCTCTCATACACTTTCTCTATATTATTGTGATTATTTTCTCACCTAAACACAGTTTTATCTAGTGATCATCAAAATCACAATTCAACAAACAATTCTCATGTGTTCAATGAGATAACTTTAATTACAAATAGTAATAATTGTTTAACTGCACTTAATATTTTACAGATTATTTTCACATATATGATCTCCCCTTGAAAAATTGCAGGTGTTCTTTCTAACTAAAATTTCTATATCCAAAAGGGAAACCACGAAGAAAAGTATCTTTAATTGCTTAATTCATTTTAGCTATTTAGGTATTAATCTAATCCACACCATTTATTGGCATCTCTTAATAGCCATTAAAAAAAATAAGTTTAAAGTTCCATTTGCCCAGGAGGAAAGATTATATTTCAGGATTAAAAGGGGGAGGGAAGGTGGGTTGAGAAAATGATTGCTGCTTTATTAAGAGAGCTAATGCAGCAACTTCACCCTTTTGAAGGAATTTCACCAATTTTCTGCTTGCCGGCTAATCATCTTACTGGGAATTAAGAAAACACAAAAAAATAGGTTTAAACTGTTCCATCCACCAACTGTTTCTAAAAACTCTTGATTTAATCCTGGAAGGTACCTTTTCACACCAACTAATCCTCTTGAGAAACTTTATATATGTTGTGAGCTGTTTTCATTCTTCTAAGGAATCTAAACCAATGAAGAATCTAAAACTAGGGCCACAGCGCTATCTAGTGGTGAGAATGGGTAGGCCAGGAGCCTTGAATTGGGTAGCTCCCAATCAGCTTTGGATACCTGTCTGTTTACAGCTCAGCCTGGAAGCAAAATACTTAAATGCTCTCTTTCATTGAGATAGACACGACATTGTTAGGACATCTAATGAGCAGCAACTTCTTAGTGACAAGAGTCTCTCCTATCTGCCCAGCCCCTATTGAGCTTTCTCTCCAATTATAGAGAATAGTCCCGATGGTATAGGTTGGAAGTTGCTCAGGAAAAGGCAAGTAAGAATGGAGAAAGGAGGAACTGGGCCCTCACATATGATACCGTAAGCTCATGATCAAAAAACAATTTATGAAGAGAAAACCATGCTGACCCTGTTTAGTGCTTAACAAACATGGATTTAGAGTGATGATGATGATGATGATGATGGTGATGGTGATGGTGGTGGGATGTCAACAGCTAACATTTATCGGTGCTTATCATGTGCCAACTTTTAAGTACCCATAATAACTTCTTAAATCCACCCAAAAACCTTTTAAGTCCTGCTTCACTAATGAGGAAACTGAGACAGAGAGTGACTGTTTTTTTTTCCCCAGGGCCATACAGATAATAAGAGGCAGATATGGGATTTTATATTAATAATGATGTTTAAGAAAAGTGCTAATTTTCCCATTTAGAAAAATAGACTTACTTTCTGAAGTAACTTACCATCGCTGAAGTCAAAACAGAAAAGAGCAGACAGCAGCATCCAGGATCCCACATCCCACTTTTGCAGAAGAGATTCTGTTCAAGCTGTCTGGCCTTGGTTTCAAGTTTATCCCCCCCCCCACACACACACACACAATCACATACAATCACACTGTGCCGTGACCACAGGCGGTCTGCGGTGTCCCCTCCACACAGGCTGTGGGCGATGCTCTGGAGTTGGGGCTGGAAAAAACCTTGAAGGTGACTTCGGTACAGTTTCCTCTCCATTTTACAGATGACAAAACAAGGCAGTTGTTTTTGCAAATTCAAATTTATTAAATATTTGTTAAGGACCAACCACATGCGAGCACTCACAGCAGGCATTTGGGGGAGAGGGGTAGACAAAGATAAGCAAGCCCCAATCCTTGCCAGTAAGAAGAATATGGTCCAGTAGAGGAGAAGAGAGGTTGATCTAATAACTATAATGGCATGGAAGTGATACCACTGTAATAACCCACTGATTAATAACAGGAAAGGAGCAAAGGGAAGCTGCCGTTTAGACGCGTTTCCAGTTAAGTCTGGGTGACGTAAGGAAGGTGCTTGCCTGTCAGTCACACCTGGGGATAGGCATGGCCACTGTAAGCACTGGAAGATCTGAGATATTTAATCTCCTAAATAAAAGGGTTCTCTCTCTCTCTCTCTCTCTCTCTCGCATGCTAGGCTCCTGGCTCTCTTGCTGCAGGGGGTGTGCGTCCCTCATTTGCCCACATGGCTCGTGGCCACATGGAACCGACACAACGGACTAATGGACTGGAAGTAGGCTGGTGCTGTGCCGAACTTAACTCCACCGTGGAACAGAAACTCTGGACACTGGCTTTGCTTCTGGCTCTGCTGAATCCCCAGCTGCACCTCTTCCAGGACTGGTTTAAGGAGATGGGACTTTGGAAACCAAGGGATGTAACCCCATGCAAATAAAGCTTTCTACCACATCTCATCCTCCCATGGGGGGTCTCCAGACATGCTTATTCCAGCGGTGCCCCAAGAACTGCACTCTCACTAGCAATGAAGAAGGGCAATCCACGCAATTCTCCAATAACAGAAGGATATACAAAGGGCTAGGAGATAATAATTAATAATTATTATTATATGTTGAATTCTGTGTTCATTCCCATGCCACATATAGTACACATGCAGTCATGCACCGCATGCCAGTGTGGTCAACAACCAACCACACGCATGAAGGTAGTCCCATGAGATTATAGCCAACAAAGCTGAAAATCCCTATCGCCTGGTGACATCGCAGCCGTCTGGTCGTGCAAATCATTACTGCTTTTGCGCCCCTTTCAGTCTATCAACAGTGAAGCTGTCATCTAGCAATGCCTGGGGGCACTTCCCCGCAGACATGTTCCCTTTCTAAACCAGTGGCACAACTGGACCCACCTTTGGGGATCTTTTTTTTTTTTTCTTCAATCCTCCCCTGCGGATATGGTTTCATTGACTTCAGAGAGAGAGGAAGGGGAAGAGAAAGACAGAGAAGGGGAGGGGAGTGGCTGAGGTTCTGCTTTTATTGGGGTCAAGAGTAGGGGTCTAGAGTTTCGGGGGCTCACTCTTTATTGATAAATTTAAAACATAGAAATGAGAATTTAAAACATGGGCAGAGAGGAAAAACAAGTAGCCCTGTTGTAGAAATCAAGATCTCCTAAGCAGAAGCCTGGCTCCTTTACCTCGAATGTGCATACTTGAGAGAGCCGTCCTTGGAGTGGGTGCCTGGGCAGTGGAAGCCCGAGTCAGGAAAAGCCAGCCGTGCGGCTCACACTCAGCCACACGCGTGTGGTGCTGCTGGGGCACAAAGGCTGCTGCACTGCGAGCACATGCCTTCCAGCGGGAGGCCAGACCACCTAGGTTTGTGTGCCGCACTCGGTGAGGTTCACAGAACGGCATCGCCTGGTGATGCCTTTCTCAGCGGTAACTCGCTCAGTGCTCGTGACCGCATCACTGCACTGACGGGCACAGAGGCTGGAGGCTGGCATCGTTATCGTGCCTGTTCTGTAGGATTTTTAACCCAGCTTATTGGACAGCAAGACCAATGTCTTCAACCCTAGGAGCACCGATTATTGCTCAAAAATAAAGAAGAGCTAACCATCAGCTTGAGAGATCAGGGAAGGCTTTGTGGAGGAGAGTATTAGAGCATTATTTTGAAGACAGAGTGGCCACTGAAAATCTATTTAACACTTGACTGTATATACCTGAGGACACTCCGGTACATCTACAATAATCAAACTGAGGGTGTTATTAACATGCACATGTATCAGAGACCTGTTTTTAACAAAATCCTCCCCTTACACTTCTGAACAGGCCCTGCGTAATAGGAGACTAGTTCTGGTGGAGCCGCCTCCGGATAACTTGTGAACGTTCTTTGCCTCTGCATCCTCACCCTGGGTCCTCTCACACTGGAGAAGCCCTCTGTGCTGGCTGTCTCAATGTGCCCAGCATTGGCACCCTCCGGGTCTCCATCCTCCCTGCCTGGCAGGCTGGCGGTGGACTGCACCAAGTGGTTTCTCGTGCTCTGGCTTCCAGCTTGGCTTGGCTAATGGGAGGCGAGGCAGGAAAGAGGAGGGGGGGGCGGAGAAAGGTCAGGGTACCTACAGTCCCTCTTCTCTTGCCCAGCAGTCATGGCAAACAGATTGCTCCCTCCACCCCCTAGAGGAACAGCTCGGCTGCCTCACTGGCTCCGTTCAGTAACTGCACCGCCTCACCCTTCAGGCTTTCCAGCCCCAGCTTCCGCACTACCCCCAAGTCCTGCTCACTCCTGTGAAATACTGTAGTCCCTTGTGCAACTGTCCTCCATTGGTGCCATTTCTCCTTGCTGGGGCCCTGACTGACACGCCAATCATTACTTGCCTGTCATTGGCTCACATACCCCGCTAAGGGAAACTCCCCAGAAAGCCATCCATTGTGCTGTGGGTTCCCTGGCACAGCTGGCTGGACCAAGCAAAGCCACCTGACAGATCACCCAGTGCAGGCAAATGACCTGTGACTTGCAGGGCCTGTTTCCAATAGGTGAGCTCAGCTAACCAGATTGTCCCCAAGGAGTTAAGAATCAAGAGACAGAGACTGTGGTAACCCACCCACCCATGGGAGTATCGGGGCACGCTTGGGAAAATATCCATGTGCAAGTACCTGTGAGGAGCGGCTACGAGGTGAAGGGAGGAAACAGAAACGCAGAGAGCAGCATAGCTCGGAGAGCCCACAGTGCACCCTGCGTTCCTGGATTCTGAGCGTCACCGCCATGAACCCAGCTACAAAGTGTCCCTGAACTCGAACTCCCACGATGTCACTGCATCAGTAAACAGTACAGCCCTTTACTGGAACCAGCCTGAACGCCTACTACGTGCCAGGTAATTACTGGGCACTGAAAATAGGGGTGAGCAAAACAGACTAGAGCCTCGCCCTCGGGAGACTTACCTCTCGTGGGTTGCTGGGGACAAAATGGCGTGGGACAAGGGAGGTCACACATGGGAAATATTTTTGACAGAATAAAAGTGAAGTAAAAAAAGTTTCTGAATCAGTGGCGTCTCTAGAATGTGTACATGGATGATAAAACTGTTGGGTAAAGCTGGTGAGAAATAAGATGCCAAGCGTCGGAGTCAGCCCTTATAAGATACTTTTTCAGTTGAAAGGGGGGAAATCCTCATCTGACAACAGGGAAACCCAGAAGTCCCCACCTTCCCTGAGTGATCAAAGTCAGAGTCACCACGACCAGGACACGGACACCACGTGGTTTCTGATCTGGTCCCCGGCAAGGCTCACGGGGTCTGCAGAAACGGAAGTCCTGGCTCTCATCGTGGGAAACTCTGGCAGTAAACCAAAAGACATGTTATCAGATAAATTCCCTGCACTCCTCAGATTGTCAAGATGATTGAAGTCAAGGAAAGATGAAGTAAGTGCTCTATCTTAAATGAGACTAAGAAGATATGACGAAAAATGCAAAGTATGATGCTAAATTGGATCCTGCACGAGAAACAAACAAACAAAAAAAACTCTTGTTTGCTCGAAGGATGCTTGGGAAACTTCTGGATGAGGAAAATGAGACCTCGGATATCTGTGTGCAGATACACTCATGAAGACATGAACCACAGCACAGATGATCTGCTTCTCAGTCTATGGGCTTCCAGTCTATCATTCTGTCTCCCAGAAACTCCAAGTTTTGTTTTTGGTTTTATTATTATTTCTATATTATCATCAGCTCAGCCAAAGATGGGGTTTATCTGTAGCAATAACATCTCAGCAATGACTCTTGCTCTGGTCTCAGGGCCTCTGTTCCCCGGGGGAAATTCTGTGCTGCTAAACATACCTTACTATTGAACGGCGATGCATCGCAGAGCTAACCCTGGTGAGTCGGATGTAGTTTCCATTTCTGTTCAGATCCGTTGTCTGATGTTTCAGAAATAAACATGCAGGCAATCAATGGTCGCATTGTGACAGTATCAGTTCTCGCTGAAAGGTCTATATTTTTGGATTTAAAGATATTTCAAGAGACAGTGAGTGTTTTGAAAACTCTGGGGAGCTGGGGAAGAAGTCCCAGGTAACAAATGTCTATTCAGGAGCTGAGTATAAAGCACTGATAGATGGCGGAGGTTTGGTGCCCAGTGAAGATAAAGGAATAAAAGGAGAAGCTTTAGCTCGCATTAGGCTGTACGGTGGACTGCTAACGCTAAATCGAGGCACAGGAAGCCGTTCAAAATGACTATGTTATATAATAGAAGCTTAAATGAATGGGCATAACCAATGAGAGAGAAAAGAAATAACAGCAACTCTTTTTACTGACAGACTTACTGAATTTCAGAGCTTTTGATTTTTCTCCAAGATGAAAATGCATGTTTGATTCTTGGTTTTGCTCCTTAATTTTAAGTGGGTGACTTAAATAGGAGTGTCTCTTTCTTCATCGTGTTTTCCCCAGTTTCCAACAGTATTGGAATGTCCTCAATTGCTTGACATTTCATTTTGCTCTGTGTTTTTTTTAGTTAGTTATTTTCCAACTGAAAAATTAAAAAATGATTAAATAAATAAAGGTACTTTTCCACTTCATATCGTACCAGATATTCATAACAAAACATGGTTCTGCTGAACGTTTTCATCTTCGACCTGAAAGACGAGAATAAAAGGCAGGTCCACCGAATGCGGCGAAAACCCCAGTGCAGTGAGACTCTCTCAACTGCCCCACACAGACTGAGCCGAACAGGTGAACCGTGGTCAGGAAGAAGTCACTTTAACACATGAAATGAAGAAAAGCTAAAAAATGTAAAATAAATATTACTTTATTGTCAAAAGGGAACTAAGAGGAATATTGAATAATAAATAATATTAGCAAACACTGTGTACCATTGCACAATTCTCAGCAGTAAATATAATATAATATAGATATGCATGCATAAAGTAAGTTAATCCTTACAGAAAATCTTTGAGGTAGGTATTACTATCATCCCTATTTTATAGAAAGATTGAGGAACTTGGCCATGCCCTCACAGATAGCGTCAGAGCTGGGGTTCAAACCCACCCAGTCTGGCTCCGAGTCCATGCTCCTGATCACCTTAAACAGCCAGCAAATATTTCATGAGTATTTAATGAGTACTATATTTTCAGTACCACTTAGGCTGTATTAGTCCATTTTTGCTGCAGTAACAGACAACCCCCATTTTCTCGGGGCTTATGACAACAACGGTTTATTTCTTGCCTACATTACATAAAGGCTGTGGGTTGGCGATGACTCTGATCCGCTCTGCTGGGCTTGGCTTGGCTCCACTCAGCTCATAAATGTGAGTCTTCTCCGTTAGGACCAAGAGGAAGGAAGAGCCCCTCTTTGGGACACATAGAGGGCAGGGATCTGAGAGCAGTAGGGAAAAGTTGAGCAGAGCACTTACTGCCTCTGATTGAATGCAGCAAACGTCCAGGCTGCTCACGTTCCACCAGCCACAGCAAGTCCCATGGCTGAGCCCAAAGGCCTTCAGCAAAGTTGTCTACTTCTCCTCCCATGGATGGCATGGGCTAGTCACATCGAAGGAGTGAATGGTTGGGAGCAATAGTCCAATTCTCAAGGTCTCTCTACGCTGCCTAAGTGACCTCACAAGTACTTGAGAAACAAGACTAGTGTAGAAATAATTAGAGAACCACCAAGGTGCAGGCCGTTCTCTCTTTCCATGGAACCGTGTTAGTGAAACATTACATAGGAAGCTGTCCTTGCTTTGCAAGGTTCTGTGGCAACAGGTTTGGTAATGTAGTACCGTGCAAGCGAGGGCTGCCGGTGCTTAACAAACATACTTAACAGGGAAGCTCAGTTGTGAAATGGGGCCTTCGGGCACGTTCTCCTCGGGGTAGTTACAATGAAATCCAAACCAAGCCTGCAAGGCCCTTAACCATCTGGCTTGTGCCCACTTCCACACCTCATCTCCATCACGCCCCCTGTTCACTGCACTCCAGCCCCCAGACCTTTGCACGTGCTATTCTCTCTGCCTAGAGTCCTTTCCCCACAGATCTTTACAAGTCTAGCTGTTTTTAGGCATGAAGTCCCACCTGCAGGTTGACCTTTTCAGGGAGAGCTACCTTGACCAGTCAACCTAAATTAGCCTGTTACCGCCCTGTCACTCTCAGGTCAACTATCTTGATTGTTTTCTACACAAGACTTTTCAGTACTTAGGACTCTCTGATCAGTACCTATGTTTACATGGTGTTCATGGGTTGTCTCTTCTTGGGAACGTAAGCTCCAAAGAGCAAATAACTTGTCTGACTTGTCATCATTCTATCCTATTGCCCAGGTCATGGGCTGGCACGTATTGGATGTGCAATGAATACTATTGAATAAATGAATAAATGTAGACAGGGCATCTTAGGACTTGCAACTCATTTATTCCTAAATTGCTGGGAAATACCTGCACGATTCAACATCTATAAACCATCATACCTGGGTTCCCCAATTGTGCTTTCTTAACCCAACTGTGTCATTTCTAGGACAGGGATCACCGTCCCAATCAATAATTCTCAACCTTGGTTACATTTTGGAATTAACTGGTAGGGTGGGTGGTGCAGGGAGCAACTTTTTAAAAATCCGTCTGTCTAGGTTCCAACCCCTAGGAATTCTGATTTAACATATTTAGGCTGAGGTCTAAACATAAGAATTTTAATGGTCTCCAATGATTCTAATTCAGCCAAAGTAAAAAAATAAAACATAAAAAACCACTGGTCCCAGTTGTACTGAAGCACAGCATGAATTCAGAAAATGCTTTTTGGCCCTGGCCGGTTTGGCTCAGCAGTTAGAGCGTCGGCCTGCGGTCCAGAGAGACCCGGGTTCGGTTCCCGCTAAGGGCATGTACCTCGGTTGCAGTTTGTCCCCGGCCCTGGTTGGTGGTGCGGGTGGCAGCCACTCGATGTGTCCCTTTCACGTCGATGTTTCTCTCTCTCTCTTCCTCTCTCTCCCTCCCACTCTGTCTGAACAAAAAAATGGAAAAATGTCCTCGGGTGAGGATAAAAAAAAAAAAAAAAAAAGAAAAATGCTTTTTGGCTCATTGAGTGGGGCTGATTTAAGCATTTGGCTTCATTTTGACAATGTCCAACACATAGTAGGTGTTCAGTCAATATTTGTTAATTGACTTTCAAGAATATATTAGAAAATGAATAAATGAATGAACAACGGAATGCTTTAACTAAAACGTATAGGAAATCAGTGGAGGCAGAGGGCCATGTGAACAGTAGTTACAATGAGACTCCGTAACAGGCAGTGGGCATGAACCAGCCCACCATGTCTGCTTCTTTGTCATAAACTGTTCTAGAATCCTGGGACATCCAGGTTGGAATGGGCCTTGGAGACCATCCAATACAGTGGTTCATACTATTGTTTGGGTCACAGACACTTTAGAATTTGATGAAAGTTTTGGACACTCTGCCCCCACCGCAACCCTCCCCCACAAAACGCATCCATAATTTTGTATCCAATTTGAGCAGGTTCGGGAGCTCCCAGACAGTGGTTGCCCAAGCTAAAATCCTAAGGTCCAGCTAGAGTCCCCATGGAGAGATAGAGAAACTGAGTCCCAGAGAGGGCGAGTGAGTTGCTGGAAGCACAAGCCGAGACAGGAATAGCAACTGGACTGGAATCCAGTTCCCGCAACAATGAAGGTAGTTTCCAATCTTACTTTACAGACCCGTTGAGGACAAACTTAAAAAGATGAATTTGTAACTATTTGCATTTCTCCCTTCCCTTGACTTCTCAAACCTCACATGCCATAAAATTTCAATAGCTAATCTAACCTCACACATGTACCACTTCATTAAAATGTGGAAATTGAATTTCTAGAGCAACCAAGTCTTCCAAATCTACAATGTTTTCACACCAATCTATGGGAACAGAGTGGTGGGAGATGAGTGACCACGAAATGAGGACCAGCCCGTGGCCAGTCCCTAGAACAGCCATCGCAGCAACCATTAACATGTCCACGTCTGTAAACACAGAGCTGAGAAGGCAAACTGAATCTCATCATTGCAGATGTCAGGATAAGTAACATCAAGAAGAGACATGGCCGAGAGCTGGATAGCAGGTGTTCTGAACAAGTGTTAGCTCAGAAAGAATAGGAACAAATGGAATCAAAGAATTCATGGGTTTTAAGAGTAAGAAAGAGCCCGGCCAGTGTGGCTCAGTGGTTGAGCGTCGACCCATGCACCAAGAGGTCGCCGGTTCGATTCCCAGTCAGGGCACATGCCCGGGTTGTGGGCCAAATCCCCAGTGGGGGGCATGCAGGAGGTGGCCAATCAATGTTCTCTCTCATTGATGTTTCTATCTCTCTCTTCCTCTCCCTTCCTCTCTCTCTAACAAAAAAAAAAAAAAAATCAATAAAGAAAAAAAATTTAAAAAAAAAGAAGAGTAAGAGAAGAAACTGGTCTCTCCATGCCCTGGCTTGGGGGAGTCTTCAAAGACTGTCCTTTGAATTACACAGCAGAACACAATTGTTTATGGATGGCTGCCTGGCTGAGGAAGGCTCTCTGAGGCTTGCCTAAGTCAGGCTCATTTCTGTCTTGGAAAAGGACATGAATGCAGCAAACGTCAGTATCTCAGAGCATCCAAAAGTGATCATCTAATACCTATTTCTTTCTCCTCCTCCTCTCTTCTGCTGGTCTTCCAGGGGTCACACCTGTTACTAGCACCTCTTCCTAAGTCGAAGGGAAAGAGCAAAACCTGCATCAGTCACTAGGTTATTCATGAGAATCATGGGGGTGGGGGGGGGGACCTGGCATCTTTGTCCAAATGGCACTTGAAAATGTCAGGTATACATGTCTCCCAGTTATTGCTGGCTACAGCACTAAGACTGAAAACACAAAATAAAATGGTCAGACCCACAGTCCATCCTGCCCGGGAGAGGATGAACGGAACATTGCAAAGGAGCATGGCAGATACCTCATTTATAACCATTTCCTCCTGACGGCCTCTGAGCCCTGTGACGCCAGAGGTCAGCTAAGACCTCTATTCACCATCTTCAAACCTTTAAAAAATTTTTTTCCATTTTCAACACGTGAATCTTTTAATAATTAATTCCACATTTTTTCCTGTCTCATTTTCTTAATCACATCAAACGTGGGATGGAATTAATTAATAGTATGCAGTACTTAATACAGCAGTGAAACCCGACGTGGCATCGTAGGCACTCCCCGGGTCGGCTGCGTGTCTGCGTGCTCAGCGTGCGACCGAGCACACCCTTCATTTAAAATAGCTGAGCTCCCTACATGCCACTTACACCAAGGGTGGGATTTGTCATGAGCTTTAAATATGAAAACTGCGTCTGGCAACTTGTTGAGGGAATCTTCACCAAATATTTCCATTCACGACGAGTATCAAAAGGCTATACACCAACACAAAATAATATCGAATGCATACTGTAATGAAACAATAAAAAAAAAACTTTAAAGGGTTATGCAGAGATTCGGGAGAGCAAGTGTAAGTGATGCATGATAAAGAGGGAAACCAGCAAACGTGAATCTCAACCCACAGTTCTCCTCTCTGCATCCAAACCTTATTCCATAACTTGGCAAACACCCAGCCCTTCCTCAGGAGGCGTCAGAGAGTGAGCCCCCACTGGCCGAGGCCCGGGTCCTGACATCTGTAAGCTTTCATTAACTACCTACCACAGACAGGCAACTTCTCTCTAAAGACCTCAGGCATCCCAGGCGAACCCCTGCTTTGTAAAGAATAGCCTGAGCTGTGGGGCCCAAGCTCAGCGAGACATCTGCCCGCACGTGAGGCGTGAGGAGGAGAGGGCTCACCTGGGCTGGAGGCAGAGGCGGGACTCAGCAGGTCAGCCCATGCCTGCTTCCCCCGGCCTCATGCAGCTCCCTTTCAGCCTTCCAAGGCTAGGATCATCTTACCAGCTCCATCAGAATGCATCCTGAAGAAGAGACTTTCAAGAAAGCATTCTCAGTTTTTAAAAAAGGCATTTGCCCCTCATGGTTTCATGTAGATTTTCTTTTCTCCTCCTCCTCCTCTTCCTCCTCCTCCTCCTCCTCCCCCTCCCCCTCCTCCTCCTCCTCCTCCTCCTCCTCCTCCCCCTCCCCCTCCCCCTCCCCCTCCTCCTCCTCTAAGTTCTTACCCTAGAAAGCTAGCCTCATATATTTCCCTGAGCATGGATTTTGACTCTAACATCTACCAGAGCCCTCTGCAAGGTGGAGCTTCTGGACATAGGTGTCACCAACAGTGACGTTCCATATAAAGTTTTGCAGTAGTGACTTGAAAGTTAATAAAATTTGGTTTTCCCCCAACATGACTAGTAACACGCTCTCTAACCAAACGTTGGAGCGTGGTGGTGCTTCCTGAGGACTAAGTGCTTTGACGGACAGCCAAGTCACGATCCTGACAGAAGGCACAGAACTACAAAATAAATCAGAGAACTAGCCACAATCATAGAGTTTTCAAATTCCTGCACATTGCTATCCAGCCCTCAGGCTGAGAAATATTCTGCAGAATATCAGACATTCCTATAATCTTCTTTGCATAGCGTCCGGTCATCCATAGGCGATAACAGGTGAGCGTTTTCGGTTTAATCATCTGATTCATTAGAGACTGTTCCCAAACCCTCCTTTTACCAAAGAGTTTCCCCCTGATCTTTATCTGATGTGCATGTTAGGAATTGACTAGTTAATGTAGAAACCTCAGAATCTCAAGAGGCAAAATGATCGGAAATGTCGGAGGCTCTGCGGGCCGCCCTGCCTGGTAAGGACGCTGGGAGTCCTGTTAGCAAGGAGCATCGTTAGACATCCCTCCCTGTGACTCGTGGATTCAGGCAGATGGAGAGACCCTCCGGAGGGACAGGCCGCCAGCTCCCTGCAGTTTAAAGGACAGGGCCGCAGTAGGCAGCGCTCATTTGAATTAGGTAAGACCCAGAGCCAAGTGCGTCCTCTCTGTGATACGAGCGCAGGCCCATAATAGCCGTATAACTATTTTCATTAAAAAGTTCTCATTTGCACTCAGAGCTGTTAGGAAAGACGTGAGCAGCCAGCTGGTGTCTAAAGTGAGCTGGACTCCGAGCTTCAAGGGAAGATTTGGAGACAGGGTCACGGGGAAGCTGGCCACTGATTAGACCCCGACAGGAGTTCTGCTGTTGGTCGCCAGCGTTAGACCCATTAGTCTGGGATCCTGCTGAGACCCAAACGAAGCCAGAATGTGAACATTCTGCATATGTGATCTGAGGAAGAGCACAAATGCCACTCGTTTACGGCGACAACCTTTCCCCACTTGAAGACCAGAGCAGCCAGTGGAAAGGAAATGACTTTGTAATGACATCAGATATGTGCAGACTTCGACTTGGAAGCAGAGCTGCTCCCTCACTTGTGTGCCCAGCAAGTTGTCAGAGTGGCCCCTGTGAGCCCAGGTACAAAGGGTCCTGAGAGAGCCTGAGGTCAGGAGGGACAAGTACACCCAGCATTACAGGAGCCACGTGGTCAGAGGCCCCCCTTTCTCCTTTGCCTGTCTGCCCTCTACCAGGAAAGAGGCAGAATAGACCCCTGCCCAGTAAGAAGGGCAAGTATGGGCATTCTCGGAATGGGGAGCCCGCCAAAGTATTGGCTAGGAAGGCGCTGATAGAGATTTGCCCGTGGGAAATAAATGTGAGGTGGACAGGGGCCAAGGGAACCAGGGAGGACTAGGAACCAAGTCCACGGACTGTGTGGACGATCACAAAGTGGGTAAGCTGAAGTCAGTCATGGCGCCCCGAGGGCAGGAGAAAGCAGGAATTGAAGAACAAAACATGAGGTTTTAACCAGAAGGAACAAAAACGGAGGAAAACAACAATGTGAAAAGAAGCAGAAAGGGTGAGAGACCTCGGCAATCAGGTGGGGCAGGGAGGGCTGAAGGTCTCATGAGTTATTTGCATGCAGGACATGGGAAGATAATACGAGACAGCACCAAAAACAAGCTAACAACAAACCCACAAGGAATGACTACATAAAAATATCTAAAATCCCTAAAATGGAATTTTAGTTCATGGAAAATGTTTGGAACTCTAGAACAAGTAGTTGCTCATTTTTTGAACAGCCATTCAAAACCAGCAGGTAAGCACTTCTTCAGGAATGAAGAAGCGGTGGCTTCATCACGGAGGAGAGGACAGTGGCTGTCCTTCACACAGGAAAGGAGAGCCGAAGAAGGCCCCATCTCCTCCAAAACAAATCTAAAGGAACACCCTCACTTCCCTGCAAGAAAGTCGTGGTTTTTAATCTAGCACCCCAGAGTCAGTAACTTGCCTCTGGGCTTATTACCTGTGTGCCTTCGGGCAGTCTCTCTGAGCGCTCGGCTTCCTGGCCTCGAAGCGCACCTGACGCTGTGTCTACCCACCAGCAGCTGACGCTGTGTCTACCCACCAGCAGCTGATGCTGTGTCTACCCACCAGCAGCTGACGCTGTGTCTACCCACCAGCAGCTGACGCTGTGTCTACCCACCAGCAGCTGACGCTGTGTCTACCCACCAGCAGCTGACGCTGTGTCTACCCACCAGCAGGCTATCGCAGAAACGAACGAGGGAAAGCACTTGGAACACAATAAGCAGTGAGTGAAAGGTAGATTTTTAGAAAATCTTATTCTATTCCATATGCCATGTGGATCACACTTATTTCTACAGAGTGAATTCATGGGTGCTCTTAATGAAAACCCTGAGACCAGAGGGGAAGGGAGGCGACAGGAGGTGGAGGAGGGTGTAGGGGGATAAATGGTGATGGATGGAGACTGACTTGGGTGGTGAACACACAATACAGTGTGCAGGTGATATGTTGTGGAATGGTGCATCTGAAACCTGTATAATTTTGTTAACCAGTCTCACCCCCATAAATTTAATTTAAAAAAAGAAAATCCTGAGATATCAAGAAGGAGTTAAGCTTAGAAAGTTTGCACTTGAAGTCATCAGCAGTTTTTTTTTTTAAAACCTAATTTACTTAGAATAATTTTTAAATTACCACAAATTCTTTGACAACCATCTCATCAAAATTGAGGATCTGCGCCCCCTCTCCTGTGTCTTCACAGGCGTGTAACTGCTTCGACAAGCAGAGGACGGCACAAGGTGCCCTAAGGCTTCGAGGCCAGGCAGCAAAGGCCACACAGTTTATACCCACTTCTCTTGAGATGCCTGCTCTGGGGGAAGTTGGCCACCATGAAAGAAACCCAGCTCTCCAGAAACCACCGTTCTGGGGAGGTCACACGGATGACCAGCACACGCCAGCTTCTACGCCGTCACACGCCCAGTTGAGGTGATGGATACCCAGCCCAGATGAGCTTTCAGATGACAGCAGCCCCAGCCAACCTCTGACCACAGCCACATCAGAGGTCCCAGGTGAGACCTTCTAAGCCAAGAATGTCTTGAATTTCTGACTCACAGTTTGGTGAGCAAAATAAAATGGTTGCCAGTTTACATCACTGAGTTTTGAGCTCACTGTAGACCGCAGCAGTAACAGGAACACTTGTGTGGAACACCTCACAGGCCTATTGTGGATAGGCTTGACACGACAGTACTCTCATTAGACCATAACGAATGTTCACTTTCAAGATTAAGAGCCCCGTGAACACAAGGCTTCCAGATTCTTCCCATGTTTCCCTAATGCCTGTTTGGTCAGTGAATTCAGAACCCTAAAAAAACCACGCTTTTTCTCATCCCCATTTCTGCCACCTGTTTGATCGTTTTGATGTCGATGAACAATAATTCTGTGTTTCTTCTGTTCTTCCAAGTGTGATGAGTGGCTCTCATCCTTCAAACCAGGGTAGAGCACCTGTGTCCGCTGCAGGTGGGACTGTAGTTGGCAGGAGACCCACAGACTGGCTGTCACATCTGCCTGTGTGGAAAATAGACCATTGTTGGTGACATCTGTGAGCCACCAATTTGTCAATAGTCATGCCTTTGAAGGGACAAGGGTGGGGGTGGAGAGAAGAAATACAAATCCTGTTTTTTTAATCCTCTGAGGTCTAATGTCTGTTTCACTGCTGTTAAGATTTTTGAGAGATAGAGCATGCCTGAGAAAAATACTATGGCAAAGTACAAATTGGTTTCCATAGCAACTTCTCAGATAAGAGTAATGGTTCTACCCAGCCTAGAGGGAAAAGTAGTAAGACTAAAATATTCTCAAAATAAACACTTCCATGACTTTATTTTTTTCCTTAAGTATTTAATTTTATGGGACTTGCTTGTTGCACATATTATAACTCTTACGGGGAGGGGGAGGTGTTTCCCCATGATTCCCTGTTTCTGAAGAACAGGAGAGGCAGAACTACACTCTGATGCATAGTGATATTTTACATCCTATTAAAAGAATAAAACATAAAATTTTAAAGTAAGTGGATCTTAGAGAGCCCAGCCACGAGACCTAGTGACTTGCCCGATGTCATTCTTGATCGAATACTTGAAAGTTTATTTTGTGCTCACTTCATTTACCGGGACATGGATCTGTTGCTGTCTTGCTGTTTCACGGGGCTGTTGTGAAGATGAATGGAAGCAAAGCATGTAAACATTTTCATGCAAATCTAAACTACAGCAGTAGTATAATGGTGGTAGCAGCACTGGTAATAGTAATAGTGATAGCGATAGTAATAGTACGTAGTAATAGTGATCCTTCCTAATGTTGGCAGAGCTAGAACCGGGTCTCCTGAGTAGATGACTGCTACTGTTTTCGGAGTCACATCCTCACAATGAAATGTCATGGCACAAAATCCACCCAGCCATAGACTTAGTCTCATTGCAGTCGGATCTAGTCAGGGCTTAAATAATGCGATAGAGACAGAACAATCAAAGTCTAGCGAGGTCCCCACCACACTCCTGCTGTTTATTGGCTCTCAGAGTGTCCTGCTGGTGGCAGTACTCGTCTCTACTCGCAGGGCTTGGCAAACACCACAGCTCTCATGACTCACAAAATGCTAAATGGATGAGGGGAAGTAAGAGACAAGGTGAATTCCGGTGAGAAAGAACAAGAAGTTAAGAAAGCATACTTTTAGCCAACACGGAAGACCTAAACTTTACATTTTAAAGTACACTTTTTTTGTTTTATTTTTCTTAGGCTCTTCTACTAAAATCAATGCGGTATTGGACTTCAAAGTAATCACCATGGGAGGCTGTAGTTGGGGGCTCAAACATTTCAATGCTATTTGAAAACTGACTTCAGAGCTAAGATTAAGTTCTATCAGTTTTGAATGTAAAACTGTTACTGACCCAAATTGTGTCCTCACTCCTATTTCCCAAATCACTTGCCAAATATGGCTAAGAATTACTTTTGGTTGTTTCCAGAAATCACACTCACCCTTAAAGGAGAAGAGTCCCCACCACTGAAGAGAAGCAAAAGCATGTGCTCTTAATGCAATTAATTCTGCAGGAGCTCGAAAGTGCCCTGGGCAATAAAGATATTACAGTAATAAATCAAAGATGATTACTTTGAAGTAGAGAAAAATTCTGAATGTAAGAGTCCCAGCATACCTGCTTTTAAAAGTTAATTATACTACTTTATTTATACTCATTCACTTACTCACCAACTTGTTCATTTAACAAATACTTATTTTCACCCTACTATATAGGTAGTGGAGTATTCAGCTAAATATAAGACAGTCTCATCAATATGATGACAATTTCAAAACTTGGATCCCTGTCCCCAACCCCTCCCTCTATTTTAGGCCAATATTTCTGTCTGCCTTCTGGAACCTCCACAGTGATGTTCTATAGATACTTCAGACTTTATATAAGAACCTTTATGTCTGACCACATTAACTTGGGGGGAAAATTTTTTTTTGTTTTTTTTTCCCAGTTAATCATGGGAACCAACCTGATTTCACCAATAGGAAGTCCAGATGTCCTTCTTAAGATTAACATTTACTATGATTCTTTGAGATCCTGGAGCCTTTTTTACACCCCAAGGGTCAATAAACTTCCAAATGCCAAAGCAGAAATAAAACTCTAAGTTTCAATTTGCCCACTGCCCTCACCCCCTCAAATAGAGCCACAGAATGAACACTGGTCCCACACAGGTCGGTGGTGATTTGCGAGTGGGGCTATTGCACGCTTAGGCCGCGTTACCCGCTCCACAGGGATGCCTTTGCTTAGGGGCAGGCAGCAGCTTGCTTTGCTGTGCCCTCCCACACTCAGGGGTCTCTAAGGCATCTCTCCACCCATGGCCTGCCAGGGTCTCCTGGCCTCAGCCACACACTGGTTCGTTCACATGTGAGCTGTTCGGTGGCCCAGACGCCCCTTCTCTAGCGGTGTTTCTGCGTCACTGTGGCTTGTGCCTCTCTCCCACCTTTGTATCCAAAGAGGGTGTTAGAAATGCTGGATGTCAGTGTCCAGGCCTACACACTGCATCACTGCACTCGTAACTAACAGCTCCGGGTACCTGCCGTGGAGCTGGCATAGGTACCGTATGAATGAAGTTTAATCTGTATCATCAAGAAACTCTGAGTTTAAAGGACACAACTCACAGCCAAGCTGCTTCTGTGAGTAAGGTGTTGTGAGAACCAGAAGGATGTCCACAGGATGTCAACTACCTAAAATTTCCCACAGGTGTGCGTTCAGACCTTTAGGGGTGCAGTCTTTGAATAGGCAGTTTTAGGAAACTTACCTGCTACTGCAGTCATTTCTCTAGACTGTCAAACTTAGAAGAATTTCTGAAGTGTGCCGGGAGGAAAAGCAGCTGCGATGACCTTGTTCTCCCCTTTCCTGGAGCCTTCCACCTTCTCATCCCTCGTTCTTTTCTTTCCCCTGTGAATAATGTGCTCGCATGTGTGCAAAACCGGCTTGTGCAAACGTGTCCACGTGCGGCTGGTCACTCCTGTGAAGAGCTATGCGTGACAGAGGCGCTGCCGGCCTTACACGGTGAGCGGATCACCATTTTTGTAACCAAAAGCACTCCGCGAATCAGCAAATTCTGAGTTATCAACTGTCAGGTGACAGAAGGCTGGTGCATCCTTGACTTGGATGAGCAAAAACATCTGCAAATAGAGCTGATTCCGATGGAATTTTATGCCATAGAAAGGAAAGGACAAAGTTCATTTATTTTGTTCTCTGTGTGCTGAGCGTGCCTGCTGAGTCACAGTCACACATTTAGAACATGAGCAGCTTAGGCTTAATACACATACACACCCCTTCAAAGTTGCCAGATCACCCCTTTAATGTCTTCAGGAGGGTAAGGAACAACGGCCTTCATTCATCCAGCCACAGGGAGAGAAGCTCAGTACAAAGGACCACATGCCCCAGGCACCTGCCGTGCTTGGGAAAAGTTTCAGGGACAAGACTGAGAGGAGCAGAATCAAGGATGCACCACAATTAGGCAATGTCCGTGGCTGATGGTAATCTGTCACTTAAGAGAAAACTAGAAGTGCAGCTGACCAGAAGCAGCATTGGATGGCTGAGAGGGGCACGTGGGGAAGTAGTTCCACTAGGATTACGAAATGAAGACACCTGCAAAATCGCCAGGGCAGGGAAACATCATTCAGTTGTATACTATTGCATTGCCCTAGTTTGGAATATCACATTACTAAGCCAGTCACCTAGCAGGGCCTTGAAGAAACAATGAGACATACAGGTACTTTCATGACAGGAGGGAGATGGGTGAAAACTAAAGCACGGTAGACAGCACAGGAGACAGACTTGGGTGGGTCAGCTCCCACTCAGTCACTTGTTCATGCAACAAACATTCATTGATTGATGTCTCACCATGTTCCAAACACAGTGTATGGGAATATGGAGATATAGTAGGTATGGGTGTGTGCATGTGTCTATGTGTGTTTGTGTGTGAGTGTGCATGTGAACATGTGAACATGTGTGACTGTAGGGCAGGAAGCTGACCCACAAGCAACCAGTGATAGTACAATGTGAAAAGTGCCCTAGCATCAGAAGACACCAAGATCAAAGGCATCAAAGATGAAGGAACAATTAATTCTGCCTTGAGAACAATTAATTCTGCCTTGAGAACAATTAATTCTGCCTTGAGACAGGCCTGAGAATATTAGAAAAACAGTGACCTTAAGTGCTATGAAATTAGAGGCAGTGGACTGAGAGGACGAAACTCACTTCCCAGTCAAGGGAGGGTCCCTCGAGGTGAATCCCCAACCCCCTCCGCAAACAGAAAAACACGTTGTCCTCGACAGAAACGCATTTGCCAGGCCCCCCTTCGTGTTCGCAGCTCTGCCTTCCAGCTGCCAAGGCAGAAAGCTCAGGCTGACTGAGGACAGAGAGGCGCCGTGGAGAAGCAGGTCAACGGCACTGAAGCTGCCTGGCCGCTGGCTTGTGGACAGGCCTGTTGCTGGAGGAGCCCATGGGGTTCCCTGTTCTGGGGACCTCGCTGCTCATGGCTTCCAGGTTCTCCGTCTCTCTCCTCACCGTTGCCCCTCAGCCTCTAGAGACTGCCCTCTAAATTTGCTGTGTACAAGGTGGGCTGATGAACGAAATAGACCCAGAGACACACAAAGGAGTATGGTTCAGATCGACAAACCTCAGAGTAGAGTGGCGGGGAGGATGGATGAGATGAACCAAAGAACTTATATGCATGTATGCATAACCAATGGACACAGACAATGCTGGGGTGGGTGGAGGGGCGGGATGGGGAGGAGGGTGTCTGGGGGGGGGGGAAGGAGAAACATTTGTAACAAAAATAAATTAATAAAAATTGGAAAATTAAATAAATAAATAAATGTGCTGTTTACATAGACTTGGGACAGTCATTTGGTTTATGCACATGATTACTTACCTGCCTCCTGACTCACTGCTGCCTGGAACCAGGAGGACCCCCTCCCAGCACCCCCAAATCCCTCTGCTGGTTGCTAAGCACAGCTGTGCTTCGTTAAGAAGAGGATTATTCTGAGAGCACAGCAGAAGAGCTTTGACGTTGCTGCTTTCCATCGGTCCTGCGAATTTACACGCACTGGGCACCAGACTCTGCCCTGGAAGCTGATTTTATAAACCACATCAGTAGGTCTTTTGTCTTCTGATTCCACTGGGGGGGAGGGCAGAAGGCCAGAACCTTTCCTCAGACTGCCCAAGTCCCTCTTCCAAAGGCCACACTCTGGCAAGCGGGCCCTCTGCAAGGAGCTATTTTTAGGATCTGGGAGCTCGGCCTCTTGTCTTGTCAGGTGCAGGGGTAGTATAGCTATTTCTAGTCTCACATCATACCTTGTTAACCCCCTTCACCCGCGCACACCACTGTAACCAGCGTCCCTTCGTTTAAGCTCTCGTGCAGGCCCTGGGAGACAGGGCTGGGCTGCTTCCCGGTGGCAGAGACAGGGAGAGACCCTTCTGGGCCCAGTATTTGCGGATTCCCGACTCTCATCCAGAGCCTGAGCACCACAGCAGACGGCCTGTGCTCGTGGGTTTGCATAGAATGGAGGGAGACACAGGAAATAACCACTATGCCCTGTTCCATGGTGGTAAGTGCCAGGGAGAGGGCAAGGGGAGGCAAAGGAAGGGGGACAGAGAGCACCGGGGTTCAGTTTGATGTGCCGTGGCTGATGCACCCAGGGAGGGCAACTGTATTTGTGCAGGATACACAGGAAAAAGGAAAATCCCAACTTAAAACATGTGAGAAAATGTACTGTGAAAAAAAGTTTATTAACTAGTCCAAGGTAGCAAGCAGGGATTTAACATGCCATTATACTGAAAGAGAACCCAGGTGAAAGAATATTAAAATTAACAAAGATAAATATTCTAATGATTTTTTTAAAGTACTTTCAGAATTCTACCTACCTGACTTTGTATCTCACCCCAAACTGTAATTAACCCTGATGAGATATGAAAAATAACAGGAAAATGGTGTCATTTCAAGAGATAATTTAGGATAAAATATGTTTTTTTCTTAATTTTTTTTTGTCCTGATAAACTCTTGCCCTCCTCTCCATCTAAGAAAATACAGTCTGTTCTAAGTATGTTGCTTGAGAGTGATAACATGCCAGGAAAGAAGTGGATTTTATTTTATTTTTGTTTTTATTTTTTTCTCATTAAACTTTGTTTTAATGGGTCTCAAAATTCTGTGACAGATTTTTGGTCAAGTTGTTTCCATTAAAAAGTACTGATTTTAAAAACTAATAACTTAAAAACTGCCACACACACAAAAAGAACAAATGGTCCACAAAACATTCTCCTTTCCTTCTGAAGGTTTCACGGTGCATTGTAATCAGTAACCCGTCTTTTACTATTAAACTTAAATGGCCAATTGAGACAAACAGTTCTGAGACCGTTCTTCCACCACTGATGAAGACTGGGGTGGCAGGTATTGGGGACAATATTCATTTAGTCTCTGAGCTTTCTGAGCAGACTTGGTGGCTTTGCCAGCACCAGCTGCCTTCCTGTCCACTGCTTTGAGGACACCCACAGCGACTGTCTGTCTCATGTCACGAACAGCAAAGCAGCCCAGAGGCAGATAGTCAGAGAAGCTCTCAACACACATGGGCTTGCCAGGAACCCTATCGACGATGGCAGCATCGCCAGATTTCAAAAGCGTAGGGCCATCTTCCAGCTTTTTCCCAGACCGACGGTCAATCTTCTCCTTCAGCTCAGCAAATTTACAAGCACTGTGAGCTGCGTGACAGTCCAGCACAGGTGCACAGCCAGCACTGACTGGGCCTGCATGGTTCAGGACAATCACCTGAGCTGTGAAGCCAGCTGCTTCCATTGGCGGGTCATTTTTGCTGTCACCAGCCACACTGCCGCGACGAACATCTTTGACAGACATGTCCTTGACATTGAAGTCCACGTTGTCCCCCGGAAGAGCATCACTCAAAGCTTCATGGTGCATTTCAATAGACTTGACTTCAGTTGTAACATTGACTGGAGCCAAGTGACCACCATGCTGGGTTTGAAACACTAGCCTCCACTCCGCCCACAGGGACAGTACCAATGCCATCAATTTTGGCATCTTGGAGGTGCAGACTCAGGGGCTTGTCAGTTGGATGAGCTGGTGGCAGGGTGCAATCCAGAGCATCAAGCAGCGTGGTTCCACTGGCATTGGCATCTTTACGGGTGACTTTCCATCCCTCAAACCAAGGCATATCAGCACCTGGCTACAGTATACTGTCACCATTTCAACCAGAAATTAGCACACATGCTACTGTGTCAGGGTTGTAGCCAATTTTCTTAATATAGGTGCTGACTTCCTTAACGATTTCCTTGCATCTCTCCTGGCTGTAGGGCAGCTCAGTGGAATCCATTCTGTTAACACCAACAATTAGTTGTTTAACACCCAGTGTGTAAGCCAGAAGGGCATGCTCACGGGTCTGCCCATTCTTGGAGACGCCTGCTTCAAATGCACCAACACCAGCAGCAGCTATCAGGACAGCACAGTCAGCCTGAGATGTGCCTGTGATCATGTTTTTGATAAAGCCTCTGTGTCCTGGGGCATCAATGATGGTCACATAATACTTGCTGGTCTCGAATTTCCACAGGGAGATATCAATGGTGATACCACCCTCACGGTCAGCTTTCAGTGTATCCAAGACTCAGGCATTCTTGAAGGAGCCCTTCCCCATCTCAGCAGCCTCCTTCTCAAATTTTTCGATGGTTCTTTTGCTGATCCCACCACATTTGTAGCTCAGATGGCCAGTAGTGGTAGCCTTGCCGGAATTTACGTGTCCAAAGATGACGATGTTGGTATGAGTCTTTTCCCATTTTGGGTTTGATTTAGTGGTGGTTTTCACGAAACCTGTGTTCTGGCTGCAAACCCATTTTGAAAAAGCAAGGAAGTGGATTTTAGAGGATGTGGATCATAAACAAGACGTTTTGGACACACATTATTAAAGAGAACAGCCTTTCTGCTCTAGTACCTCCAAGCACCAGGCCGGTAAGAGGATGAATGAAGAAGCCAAGGAGAGTGTGGTGAACTGGAAAGGTAGATTCCTCTAGGGAGCAAATGATACTTAGCTGTGCCCGATAACAGAGAATTGAGGACCAGCGTGACCTGATCCTCCTTTTTTCAAGAGCAGCCAGAAAGCTAAATCTTTGTATTAAACATCCTGATTTTCAAAATCTAGAAGAAAGTAAAAAGTTGCTGTACACCGTTGGGCCAGTTAAACAGTATGTCTGTGGACTTCTTTTGTTTTCTAACCAGATTTAGCTATCTGGCCCTAAGTTTGCCACCTCTGCTTTAAAGAAAGTTGAAACCCAAATAGCAGCATGGAGATATGAAAGCCTTTATTGACCCCAATCCATCAGTACAGCTACTACAAACTGAAACATTGTGCAAGAGATGTTTGCAGAAGGAAGCCAGGGAGTGAGAGATGTTCCGCAGGTGAGATGCTGCAATTCAAACCAGGGAGCAAGCACCAAACTGTATGAAGACCCACCTTGTGAACTACATGGCAGGCACAGGAGCTCAAAGACCACTAGAAAAGGCAAAGCAACTCTCTAACCTAAAATCTGCAGAGATGTGGGCCCCTCACTGCACAGTGGATGAGGTTTGAGCCAATTTTATTTGAACACAAAGTTGAGAAAGTCATCAGACAGCTGGATTACTGAAAGGTCAGGACACTGTGCTCAGAGAGCTGCACTGAACTGCCACCGTGTTCACATGATTACAAAGTGGTGGAAGCAGGAGTTGAGGGTCAGGCTAGCTTATTGGGAAGTAGATGCTCTTTCAATAACACCACTATTATTTCCTTAGTGATCAGAGCTCATATATTGAGAACGATGAAGAAACTGACTATGAAGAGAAAGAAAATGATGGTGAAGAAGAAAAGGGAGGAAATACAGAGAAAGAAGGAAGGAAATGAGAAAATGAAAGAAAAAAGGAAAGAAAATAAAAAGGGGGGAAGAAAGAAAAAGAAATGAATGGGAAGAGGGATGAAAGAAAAAGGGGAGAAAGAGAGAAGTAAGAAAAGCAGGACATGGAAGCATGAAAGTTTAGCAAGAAAAGGGAAGGGAGAGAAGAGTAAAACAGGGAAGAAAGAAAAAAGCTACAGCGGGAGCAAGAAAAAGGAAGTGAGAAAAAAGTTAAAAATAGAAGCAACAAAATGTAAGGAAAATAAGAAATTAGAAAAGGAAACAAAAAGAGAACAAAAATGGAAGTAGGAAAAGAGAAGCATGAAAAGGAAGTGAGAAAAGATGAAGGTGAAGAAGGAGGAGGAAGAGAAAAGAAAATGAAAGTTAAGACAGGGAAGCATGTAAAGGGAAATAAGAAAGAAAACCAAAAAAAGGAATTGAGGAAGGAAAATAAGAAGAAGCGAGCAAAAGAAGACAGGAAAAATAAGTAAAAATGGAAGGAATACAGGGCAAGCATAATAGGGAATAAGATGAGGGAACAAAAGAAGAAAAAAAGAAGAAAAGGGACATGTGAAATGTGAAGACAAGACAGGGAAGCAAGAAAAGGGAAAAAAGAAAAGAATAACAAAAAGGGGAAGTGAGAAAAAAGAAATAGAAAGAAGAAGCAAAAATAGGGAACTAAAATGGGAAGCCAGAAACTAATAGCATATGAGGGAAATAATAAAAGGGAAGTGAGAAAGTGGAACATGAAAATGGAAACTAGAAATGAGAAGCAAGACAAAGTGGGAAGATAGGGAAGCAAGAAAATATCAGCAATAATAGGGAAGTGAGAAAGGGAAGCAAGAAAGGAAAGTGAAGAAGGGAAATGAGGAAGGAAAAGCAAGAAAGAGAAGCATAAAAACGGACTCAAGAAATAGGAGGCCAAAAAAGTGACGCGAGAAATAGAAGTGAGAATACAGAAAGCGTGAAAGGGAAGAGATTCAGGAAGTGAGAGAGGAAGCAAGAAAAGGGAAGTGAAAAAGGGAAGTGAGAAGAGGGATGTAGAAAAGGAAGCGTAAAAAGGAACAAGCAAAGCAAGAATAGAGAACCAAGATAAGGAAGTTCAAAAAGGGAAGCAAAAAACAGAAACAAGATAAAGAAAGCAATAAGGTAAAATAAGAAAAGAAAAACGAAGAAAGCAGAAGCAAGAAAATGAAAATAGGAAATAAGATAAGGGAAGAAAAAAGTGAAAAAAGATCAAGAAAAGGGAAGCAAGAAATGGCAGCTAGAAATAGAAGCAAGGAAAGGGAAGCAGGGAGAAAGGAAAAGAAGGAGGAAGGGAAGGGAAAGAAATGATGGAAGTGATACCACCGTAATTAGCTAATAGGAAAGGAGCAAAGTGGGAAGCCAGACATTATAGGCATGTCTGTTGGGCAGCTTCACCAGGAAGCTGCAATTTTGCACTCCCCACGGAACCACCGCCCTATTCCCTGAAAAACACTGGGGGAAGGGATCCAACAAAGGGAAGATAGACCCATGCCCAGTAAGATTGGGGTGACATAGGAAAGTCACACCTGGGAACAAAGACCATTGGCCAGAATGAGTATGGCCACTGCAAGCATGTGAAAAGTTGGGACTACATAATCTGCTAAACAAAGAAATTCTCTCTCTTGTCCTTTTGGCTTCCTTGTATTCACCCGTGTTTCCTCCACAGCATTGTGGACCTGCAGACCCCACATGCAATGGACTGATGGCCTGCAGCAGGGAAACACAAATTAAGCTAGCCTGATATGGTATTACACTGTGCAGACATAGAAAGGAAATTCTGGACAGTGACTCTGATTTTAGCCATGCTAAAGGCAAAAGGGGACTTCTATGGTGGGACTGAGGGAAATGAAACCTTGGAAACTCAGGGTTTCCACAGAAATAAAGCTTTCTACTCCTCCTGTGCGAGTCTCAGAAAATTCTTTTTCTTGAGGATATCGCAAGAATTTCACTCCCACAAGCTGTCCCAGGACCTGTCCCCACTGGTAACGAAAGGAAGGTAGGAAGGAAGGAAGGAAGGAAGGAAGGAAGGAAGGAAGGAAGGAAGGAAGGAAGGGAGGGAGGGAGGGAGGGAGGGAGGAAGAAGGGAGGGAGGAAGGAAGGAAGGAAAGAAGAAGGGAGGGAGGAAGGAAGGGACAGATGGGAGAAACATTTCAGATATACATTAAAGTAAGTGATGGTTGCCATTTACATTCTCAGTTCCAAATTGGGGTTCCCCCCAGCTTTACAGATTATTTTAGCTGAAGCCCAACTCCACAAGAACTAGACAAATCAGAGAGGAAGAGAAAATGCAAGGAAAGACAAAAGTGTTCTCCCTTCTGTACTTAGGGCAATGCGAGGAATGGGCTTGGGCTGCCTGAGGCCAAAGGGAAATTCTCTTTAATGAAGGATGTTTGTAAAAAGAGCTAGGTCTAGCAACTCCACACAGTGAAATCTGTTATTCAAAGCATGAGGGAATGAAGGAATCGACTACATTCAATTCCGGTTTCTCCAGGTGGTTGAAGCTCTTGGTCACCTGCCCCTCCCTCAGAGAATGCATGCTGGCCAGCTATGCTGGACAAGCTTTGAAAGAAAATCAGCTTTACTCCAAAGCTGATGTGGTGGTTTATAAAGAGTGTTGAGGTGTTCCTCGGGATGTCAGAGATAAGTTTGGTATCATTGCCGCCCTAATATTCAACACTTGGCTCTACTCTAGCATTTACACGCAAAGAAATGAGAGGCGTTTTGCGCCCAGGGCTCAGCTCCCAGCAGACGCCCCCAAAGTGCCAGCGGAGTTGGACGGGATGTTACTCCCCAGTTTTGAGGTCCTGTGTTATCAAAGGATTCCAACTGCGGTTTCTGGTGGTCTCTGGATTATTCTGCCTCACTGCGTTCTGAGCTGGACAATCAGGACACCACCTAGTCAATGGAGGGCGAGGCACAAACACCGTGCTCTGTTCACAAAAGACGCAGAAAAGGGTGTGGGGAAACCATCCTGGCTTCAGAACCCCAGGGAAGTTTTAATGACTTCATCCTCACAGATAAACGAGCGTCTTGTACTCCCCCACATTACCTAAAACCTGGCACAGAATTTGTGGGTTACACATATCTGCTCAAAGTTGAAGCAGTGTGGTGTAAGAGCTCTGGACTGGGATGTGTCTCCCTCTGCTTTGACGAGAACCCATGAAGGTAATTCAACAGGCAAGTCACTGAATAACTCTATTTGCCAATTTCTTCATTTGTGAAATTAATGAACTGATTTATGTTAGGGGTCCCGGACTGGCAGCCCTCAGCTGAATCCGGCAGCAGACCGGCCATGTGGTAGCATGATGTCCACCAGATTCGCTGGGCTCGTGAGCTGTGGCATCTCCTGGGGCGGCCAGTCTGAAGGTCCCTAAAGCAACAGTGCAGCCGTCCTCCAAGTGCTAAACAAGCAGGACAGCATCACGTCGCTCTCCGTCCCACCCTGACCTGCTTTCCTAGTCTCCTTCGGGCCTTCCCTTCTGTCCGTCTCCTAAAGGTTGGGTCTTCAAGGTCCTCCTCATCCCAGTCGACAGTGCATTCTGGGTGCTCACTTCAGCTCCCAACGATCCAGGGCCGAGTGGTCATGACTCTCCAGCCTTCATTTTTCACCCCAAATCTGCTCCTTAGCCGTCAACATGATTTTCCCCCTTGAGCATCTGAACTTGGATGCTCCAAAAGCACCTCAATCTCAACATGTCCAAAATGTAACACATTTCCTCTCTTCCCCTCTCTACCACCACACCTGGCTGCTTGCACTCACCACTCTCCTTCCAACGTGGCTCCTCCATTTGCTTGGAATAACCACTTCCACCTCTCTCTTCACCTGACAAACTCTTCATCCTCCAGACACCAGCTGATATCCTCAACGAAGCTCTCTCTGGCCACCCAGACCGTGCTTCCCTGAGCTCTCACAGCACCCACCGCATCTGGGACGTCTTCACCTTTCACCCATTTTCCATCAGCTCCTTAGAACAGGCTGTGTTGTGGTCACTGTCGCTTTCCCTGTGCCCTACACTGTACCTGGTCCTGTAAACAACTGCTGAGTAAGAAAATACACACATGTTCATCTTTTCTAAAGCTGTGTAACCAGCCTCTGAGGATCCTTGTCTTATTCCCTTCTCCTAAGCTTAGCTCATATGAAAGCAATGACCTGCCATGGTGCATTCCTTTCCAGTTGTTAGTCAGTGATGCAATGTGTGCATTGAAGTAGAAACCCTTGTCTGTGGGGATTGTTTTGCATCTAAGTCATTCCTTCTGTGACAGCAGGATGAACACTGAAAAATGTTTGCCTGGAAGGGAGTCAAGGTTCACCATTCAGGTCAACACTGAGGAGACTGGGTAGCATTGGATTCCATGGGAACCGACCTCCCTTGCTGGGAGGGCCTTTCCATGCCCAGTCAACACACACAACGCGTTTCTGGTCCAGAGCGTCGGGCCACCTCCCACTTTCACAGAGGTGAACCCCTGGCTCTCTCATCTCCAGCTTCAGACCCCTTAACACATCACCAGTTCACACAGCACTGGCGTGGGGACCGGGTTTTGTGTGTGTGATGACATATTTGCAATTCGCCTGCATCTTGAACTTGACCTTGGCACCAGGGCTAGGTGGTTGAGGTGAAGATTAATGAGATTATTATTTTTACAAGGAATATAAACAGCCTGACTTGGCTGTGTTAACAGCAGCCATGACATTTGCTGCTCCTTAGCATCAAGATTTTGCTCCTTGAATTCTGAGCAGTGGAAAGTCAGTGCAAAGCGTTCTTTGAGGTAATCACTTACAATGGTGAAAAGTAAATACAAAATATGGCTTGATAGCATTACAGCAAACACTATTAACATTGAAGTCTCTTGAAAAATAGGAGGGTAGAGTGGGAAAATCTCAGAACAAGGTCTTACCACCACCATTTGCTGGCTCTAGTGCTTGTGTGAGCCATTTAAAAGATTCAGAGTTCCCTGGCCCGTGTGGCTCGGTAGGTTCAGCATCATCTCAGGCACCGAAAGGCTGCAGTTCAATTCCTGGTCAGGGCACATGCCTGGGCTTCGGGCGTGACCTGAGGCGGGGGCTGTGCGGGAGGCAGCCAGGGATGTTCCACTCCCAGGTCTATGTTTCTCTCTCTCTCTCTAAAAATTAAAAAAAAAAAAAGACTCAGAGCCTCAGTTTTCTCAACTGCAAAATGGAAATAACTATTCATGAAGGGAAAGAAAAATTAGCATTTACTATAAAAACCAGCTGTGACCACTTTTGCATAATTAGGAATTCAAATCTGGGGAGATCGCTCTTTACTTAGGAAAACACCTTAATGAGCTTTTTTAAGAAGAAAAGGTGAGACCCTCCAGGCCACGGCCTCAAAAGAGAAGGCTGAGTATACATTTTAGAAAAGATGAACAAGTTTCTGTCTTCAGTTTGGTTTCATATTCAGCAGTTATTTTCTGGACCTGGAGAAAGGAGTTGTTCTGCCAATCAAAGTAAGGGACCGCTGAGGTCAGGCGAGAGGGCTGGAGAGTCCCCAGAGGTGAGAAAGGGAGGTCGGCCACGGAAGCAGCCAGAAGGCTCCTACAATGTGGCAAGAGGTTTCTGCCTGTGGGGTGATTACCTTCCATTTCCCCCACAATGTCAATGAAGTCGGCAGCACACAGGAATGTGGTGTGAGTGGCCAGTCGGGATGGAGCAGGGCTGCCGACGTCGGGGACAGGAGGGCGAGGGGGCACAGCACGCCCGTGGGTCAGGCAGCCTCGCAGGCTGATCGGGGGCTGCAACCTCCCCCTCAGGAGCCACAGACAGGTCTCACCATCTCTCCATCCCAGCCCCGAGCTTGTCTCCCCTGGGAAGTCATGGAACCATCGGGCGGGCCTGCCTGCACCACACAGAAGGGAGACTTGAGCCCTCTTATTTGGATATTCAAGTGGAAGGTGACCCCAAAAGGTTGGAAAACCCAGATGCATCTGAGTTTCATAGCTCTCCTGACTACCTCAAAGGGGGCAGTGAGGACCCTGTGAACTAACAGATGTGACTGTAGTGAGCAGACTTTACAATAACATTCAAAGCTGGGCACAAATGTAATTATAATTAAACTCTGGGCTCTCAAGCTGTGACACACTCCTTCCAAGCACATGCAAAGCAACAAGGTTTGTAGCTCCCTGGGGTTCATTAGGAAGGGTTACAGTAAGTTGTATCTTATAGTTGTTATAATATTCAGATAACTTTACATGTGGCTTCCAAGCATACTTTCTTAATCAAATAATCAGTGAGTATTTACTGAGCGTTATGTGAGATGTACTATGGAGGGATTAATAAAAAAAGTGCTAGTACATGGTCACTGAGCACAGAGATTATAATGAAATTAAATCAACAAAAACCTAAAGATCAAGAAGAGTCCGTCAAATCTGAGTCACAAACCCAACCGCAGCACATTTGAACCATAACCTTGAACGAATCATTTAGCCTCTTTGGGTTTCTTGTTCTCAGCTGTTAAATAACAATAAATACGTCTGCTTTGTCCTATCTACCTGTCAGCCCTGTTAAAATGATAGAATGAGATAATACACATGAAAGCCTTTAAAAACTATGAAATACTCTGAAAAATAAGCATCACTGTACAGAAGCCTTTTTTGAGTGTTTATTCCTTTGTCTGCTTTATATCTGTTCATTGTTAGGTGAACTCTGCACGCAGGGCTCATGCTGCGTAGAATGTCCGAACTCTTTAAAAATATTCAGTGATAAAGCATTCACCCAGCATCCTCGGGGGGGTGGGTTCTGCCCCCTCCCATAAGCTGGAGAACAGAAGGGCAGAGAGCAGCCTAGAGGGAGAAGTGATTCAGCTCGGGATCACCCTCTGATCGTCTTTATGTGGGTAAGAACTGGAAGAGAATACAAAATACCGGGAAATAATAACTGCATGGGTTAGCACTGTGAGAGTCCAGATCCCTTTTTTATGTCTTCGCTGTTGCCTTTTTTATGGCTGCCATGCTCTTGTGCAACAAATAAAAATTAGCAAGGACAAAAATCCCCACGCGTTTTGTAACACTTTGCAGTTTACCTAGCAGGCCACATGTAGCAATTTGATTCTCACCACTGCTCTGCGGAGTCTAAAGAGCACTGCTCTTGACCCCGTGCCATAGCTGAGGAAACTGAGGCTTGGAGAGATCGCGCAGGCTGCAGAATCAACGTGTTCTTCCCATTCCTGGGCACTACCCCCTCCCAGAAGTAAAGGAGACTCTGTTCCAAGGAGGAAGTAACAGGAGAGGTAAGCGCAAGCAAAGGGTTCCTTGGAAGACTGTTCTAGAAAGAGCAGAGGGGAGGCTGTGACTCAGGACTGGAGCGGAGGCCGCTTCGGGCTCTGAAGGCAGGGGTGCAGATCGCAGAAACCCGTGGGTGGTGCTGATCTTGCCTGTGAGAAGCATCTCTGTGTATTCATGATGCAGACCCTCCTGCCCCCGGAGAAGCCTTCCAGCCCCAGTGCAAAGGAACACGGTGGGGGAACGCTGGGCTTTCCCAGATAGAAATTCCTGGGAGTCACACAATTTTTATTGTAATGTGATGACTTTAAAATCGGTCAGTAGTTTATGAAAAGAAAGTGGTCCCAGAAAAGTTATTTTGAGCGAACAGTATTCCCCAGCAGTGCCTTCAGAGGTAGCAGGTCTGAATGGCAGTGAGCACGCATGTCCAGAGTCGTGGTAGGTCAGGCACGCAGGAAACAGAGAGGCTGGGACGTCACTGAGGCAAGACACCGAGCTAAGGCAGAGGTCCAGACTGGTAGCCAATGCACAGAACCCTGCTCTTGGATATGCTATTTGGGGTCCTTAGTGCTGTTATCATGAATGGTGGTGTTATTTAAATATGAATGCGTTGCCAACATTTTTTAAAATTGTTTTTTCTTTATTGATTTTTAGAGAGAGAGGAAGGGAGAGGGAGAGAAAGATAGAAACATCAATGAGAGATGAGAGAGAACATCGATTGGCCACCTCCTGCATGTCCCTCCCAACCCCCCGGGATCAGCCCACAACCTGGGCATGTGCCCTGACTAGGAATCGAACCAGCAACCTCTTGGTGCATGGGTCGACGCTCAACCACACCGGCTGGGCTAGTTGCCAACATTTTAATATTATAGACTTTAACACAACAATGTAGGTTTCTAGCTTTTCTTGCAAAGGTCTGTCTCCCTGTGCCCAGGATTCCTACATGGAGGCATTGGCTGGAGTCCTCACATGTACCTGCACCCCCTGCGTTCCCCAGGCACCCCCTGCCTGAGCTTTATTTGGAGGGCCCCTGCATGCAGCTGAGTTCTGGACTCACTACTCTAGTGCTGAAGAAAAGATTTGGAGGATGAGCCCAGACAGGCATGCGGCAGCTCTAAGAACCCAGGGTAATGACCCCAGGAAGACTCCAGCGTGTGCTTGTCAGACCCTTGCTCCTCAGTTACTCCCTGCCTGGCCCTCCTGCTGAGATTCCCAGATTAAAGGTTGACGGTGTCCTCGCCGAGGAGAAGCAAGGTCAGGGCTGAGCGATGACACAGTAGTGCAGTTGGAACGGTTACCAGGAAACCACAAGCAGAAAGGATGAGCAGTGAGGGTCAAAGCCACCGGGAGCAAATAAGCAGACAAGAAGCAGCTGCAGGGGTTCTGCTGGGGACAGTTGGAGAAAATCTCCTCAGCTTGGGTGACTCACACCAGCACGTTCTCGGAAGGCTCTGCACCCCACTCGCACGGGAGTGCCTTCATCCATCAGACCAAAAATAGGGGTCTCTGAGCCCAGTGCGATGGACAAGGAGGCGGCAGGGGAGAGTCGGGTCTCTACTGGCTGCTGCCTCCATCGGACTCAGGTCCACACCTGTCACACTGAAGACCCGATCAAAGTTATTTAAGAAATGAATGATTCCAACCAGAAAGAATACATGTACCCCCATGTTCATAGCAGCACTATTTACAATAGCTAAGATCTGGAAACAGCCCAAGTGTCCATCAGTGGATGAATGGATAAAAAAGCTGTGGTACATATACACAATGGAGTACTATGCAGCTGTAAGAAAGAAAGATCTCTTATCCTTTGAGACGACATGGAGGGATCTCGAGAGTATTATCCTAAGCGAAACAAGCCAAGCAGAGAAAGACAAATATCACATGATCTCACTTATTTGTGGAATATAATGAACATAACAGTCTGAGGAACAGGGTAGACCCAGAGATGTGGAAGTAGGGTATAGACTGACAGCCCTCAGAAGAGGGGTTGGGCTGGGAGGGAAGAGATAAACCACAGAACTTATGCACATGTATGCATAAGTGATGGACATGGACAACAAAGCTGGGGACGGGGTGGGGGGATGGGGAGGAGGGTGTCAATGGGGAAAAAAGGAGAAACGTCTGTAACAAAAATAAATTAATAAAAAAAAAAAAGAAATGAATGATTGATAGGAATGTACATTGGTGCAACCTCTAGGGAGGGCAACTGGGCCACAGCTCTCCAAACCACCGAAAACTAGATGCTTTGCCTCATCAATCCTGCTTCTTAATTGTATCTTATAGATATCCCTAACAGGCACACTACGATAGGTATACGAGTTGATTCACTATAGCTTTGTTTATCGCAGAAGAAGACTGGAAATAATCCAATGTTTCTCAAGAGAAGACTAGTTAAATAGTCTATGGAGCAGCACAGAATGAAATCCTGCACAGCTACGTGTTTTCAGGAAAGAAAAATGTAGTGCTGTCTATGAAGTCCTTATGGAAACCCTCCCGAAAAAAGAAATGAAGAAAGGACAGACGGTGTGTACAGGGTTGTTATCGGAGAAATGTGTGGATAGTCTATCTCCATTGCTATAGTAGGAGTGGGGCCCTTACCATATCTCGAGAAAAATAATTTTCTGAGACTTGCACAGGAGCATGAGTGATTTATATTTAGGTGGAATTAAATCCTTGGGTTTCCAAAGTCCCATTTCCTTTAACCCAGTCCTGGAAGAGGTGCAGCTGGGGATTCAGTAGAGCTGGAAGCAAAGCCAGTGTCCAGAGATTCCAGTCCATGGTGGAGCCGGGTTCAGTTTAGCATAGGCTAGTTACCGTCCATCAGCCCATTATATGGGGTCCACATGGCTGTGAGCCATCTGGGCAAATGCAGGAGCCTGAGGAGAGCCCCACAAGCCAGGAGTCAAGTGTGGGCAAGAGTGCAAACCCAGAGAGAGAAAACTCCTTTGTTTAGGAGATTAAAGATCTCAAATCTTCCTGTGCTTGCAGTAGCCACGCCCACTCTGGCCAATGACCTGTTCCCAGGTGTGACTGACAGGCAAGTACCTTCTGGGTGTCACCCGGACTTCACTGGGCCTGTGTCTAAATGGCAGGCTCCTGGCAAAGCTGCACAAACGACGCCCCCCTGCTATCTGGGCTTCCCTTCACTCCTTCCCAGTGACTTGTAACTAGGTTAAATCCCAACAGCATTGTTATGTTGCCTTTTCTGTGTGAAAACAAGAAAGATAAAAACCTGTGATTCACATTTGCTCCATTTTATTTTTAAACGTCCCACACACACACTATAACACAATAAAGTGATTACCTGTTGAGGGCAGGGTGCGAGGATGAGGTGAATGGGAGTGGAGGCCCGGTGGGAAAGGCCTTTTCACGGTCACCTTCCCTGTTTTGCATTTTGAAAAATGTGAATGTGTTACTATTTAAAACAATACATTTCACCCAGCCGGTGTGGCTCAGTGGACTGAGCGTTGTCCCATGGACTGAGAGGTCCTGGTTCGATTCCTGGTCAGGGCACGTGCCTGGGTTGTGGCTCAGTCCCCAGTAGGGGGCATGCAGGAGGCAGCTGATTGATATTTCTCTCTCTCTCCCTTCCTCTCTCTCTCTAAAATAATAATAATAATAATAATAATAATAATAATTTAAAAATAAAACAATACATTTCTTTTTATTTTTTCTCACTTTTTAACTTTTTTTTTTTACTTTGTTTTTATTGTTGACACTACTACAGGTGTTCCCATTTTCCCTCCTTTGCCCACCTCCACCCAGCCCCGCCCCCCTTCCCTATGGCCATCACATTGTTGTCCATGGGCTATGCATATATATTCTTTGGCTAATCCCTTCACCTTCTTTCATCCAGTCCCCCCAACTCCCTCCCCTCTGACAGCTGTTAGTCTGTTCCATGTATCCATGCCTCTGTTTCTATTGTGTTCGTCAGTTTATTTTGTTCATTAGATTCCACATGTAAGTGAGATCATATGGCATCTGTCTTTCTCTGACTGGCTTTTAAATGTCACGCCAGGGTGGAGGTGTCAGGCGTCCTGGGCAGAGGTGGGCGCTCTGGAGCCTGGCAGTGCAGCCCTGCAGTGCTCTCCGGAGACCTCCTTGTGCTGCTCTGACACGTGGCATCACTTCGCTGGGGGAAACCTGAAGGACAGGCGAGGGCCCAGGAGCACATTTAACACACTCCTTTAGGACACTCAGGATTCGGAATATCAGTGGCAGAACATGACTGTAGGGCAGCTCAGAGATGCAATATGGCTCCAGCAGGAAGGTGTCTGGGAAACTCTCTGTCTAACTCTCTGTTGAACTCTCTGTTTAACCTTCTGTGACTCTTTAACTCTGTAGCCTCAGGCTTGGCTGACTACCCAGAAAGCCCGGAATGCCCACCAAAGATAAGCATCATTCCCCCAGGAAGGAGGTTAGTGAATCTATAGCATGTGATAACTGCCTGATGCCATCTGTTAGCTTAGGAATGCACTGTTCTTTCTGGTGGTCTAGGTGACACCCACCTTACGCTTTTACTATCAACCCCTATAACAAAGAGACCCTGCCCTGGGAGGGTGTGGATTTATTCCCCGCCGCCACCGCTGGGAGCAGCTGCTTTGTCCTTGTATGTAAGTCTCTCCTATTAAAGCTCTTATGAATTTGAATTAAGCTATGTGTCAGTTCTTCCGAATCGATCCTGAATTTCCCCCAACAATGACATTCTTATAATTATTAAAATATAACATTATTTGTATATACTGACAATTGTTAACATCCACACAAATAATTCCATCAAATTTCAGGGAGGCAAAAGAGATGTCATTGTTTGTGCGTAAATATAAGGTGAGTATGTAAAGGTTTTTATTTTAGGCAATTTCAAATATTTCTCACTCTGTGACTCTCCTTGCCCCTGGGGCATCCAGGCAATGGGCCTTGATGCTTCAGGGAGGGGGCTCCCAAAAGAGCAAAGTCACAGCAGATTTTGCTTTGACAAGAAGCCTGAAAGCCCAGCATTATTCAGAAAGAAAGGAGGATCTGGACATTTTTTAGCTTATCAGGAATGAAGACCAGTAGACACAGATGACAGAATGTCTTCCGTGGCTGTGGGAAGGAGAGGAGGGAGAGGGACAGGGTGGTGATGTCTTCATTTTCTGTGCCTCTCTGGACGGTGCGGGCAGGTCAGGAACATCCAGGTGGTCATGCAGGAGGTGCAGAGCAGGACAGGGCAGCCAGTGACAGAGGGGCGGAAACAGCAAAGGCAGCGCCTACCTTGACCTGTTCTGCCTCCTTGCCTAGAGAGATTGTGCGAAGTATTGACTCAGGCTATGATTTCCAGATTGGACTAAATTAGGTCCCTTCTGGGACTTCCCACCTCCCATAGGAAGGACCTCATAAGGGAAATCACATCAGTAACGGGCAAAATAAGAAAAACACATTTTCTGCACATCTGGCTGTGATCAGAGTAATCCGTAACCCCACTAGATGTCTTTATGAGCACATACATTTCTATGTACGTGTACAGATATATATTTTGTAAAAGACCAGCTAGTGTCTGAGCACTCCATTCAAAGGAAGGATTGAATACTGCCTAAGTTTTAGAAAAATATTCTCCCTGATTGAGAATTGCCCAGGAAGCCTCTAATAGCAGTTTTCCATCTGTGTCCAAAGCAGTTACCACTTGGTCACGTGCCCTGATACAAAACTGCCCAATGATGCACTCACCCTTCCAACCTGGCCAAGCGGCTCCTCTCATCTCCATCAACCTCCTTCCGCCCCTTCACAGTGGACGACCTCCCTCCCCTGGGGCCAACACTGCCCATACACGGAAGACAGATGAATGGGATTGCTCACCTTCCCAACAAAACGCGAGGCCATTGCTGGACACAGATGTGGGGCTCCCAAGCCGCACTCTGGGCCAGAAATAACAGAGGGAAGAAAACAGGTTGGACGGACAGCTTAGGTCCCAATGTGGTCATTTGTTCTTGATTTTGCTTTTGCAAAGCAACAGTGTGTGGTACATCTGAGAAGCAATTCAAAACAAAAAAACAAAACCGAGATGTCTTTTAAAAATAGGATTTTGTCAATATTGAGTAATCAATAAGTATTTATGGGTTCCTATACCGAATGGAGGAGGCAGTCAACCCCAGAGCCCAAGGCGGGATCTGGCTCAGACCTCAGGAAGATACCTGTTTCACCCCCAAGAAGTCAGTTCTCAGGAAGCACAATGGGTAAGTCAAGGTACTGAAAACTAAATAGGTCTTAATGTGGAAACTGAGGTGGGGGCTGTGGTCAAAGCCAGGAGACATTAACAGGAGAAACAGGACGATGGAGAAGAAAATAAAGAGTTCCTAAAAAGCAAGTGGAGATGGAGGTGAAGCGGGCAGGGGCAAAGGTGCAGAAGGGCAAGGTGAGTTCGGGGTAAATTTCACAAATCTTGGCTCGTGGTCTTCCCGCTTTGGTTTTGCCTGGGTTGGTTCTTCTCCCTGTGCTGGGACAGGACCTTCCAGTGGCCCGATGGTGCCACACTTTTACAGTCTCGGGGGCACAGAGCATTGACCTACAGGGTAAAGGCTGGCTTTGCAGGGCAGCACACCCAGTACCAGGAGAGGGGCATAGATGATGCTTACAGGTACCCAGACGGGAGGTGCATTGACCAGGGAGTCCAGGGACGGCTTTGTGACTGTGAGACGTGGGCGGGGCTGGAAGATGGGAGCCAGTGGGCAAACCGCAACGCTTCTCACGGCCTTGAGAAAACAAGACGTTCTTCTCTGTAAGCTCAGCCGAGCTCAGAACACCTCGGTCCCCTGACATCCCTCCAAACCTTCTCTGTCTTGTGAGGGAGCTACTAGCCGCATTTGCTATTGGAAGAGAAATCAAAATTAATTAAAGTGAAATAAAATTTAAAATCCAGTTCCACATGGGCCTAGTTGCTACAGGCAACACAGAGAGTGGACATTTCCAAAATCACAGAAAATTGTACTAGACAGACCTTGTCAAAAAAAAATATTTAGCAGTCAGTGATCATCCAGCAATATCAATCTGGGCCCAGAGTATATGGAAACGTTGGGTTGGGAATATATAAAAGTAATTTTAATCTAAAAAATCTTAAAGTGAATCATTTAAATTACTGAATAATTAACCTAAAGGATTATCCCAAGAAATTTCAGATCCAGAACTCATGTATTAGCAAATCAGTGGTTCCTAAGATTCCTTGAAAAAATACAAAGAACTTCATGGATTTTCCTTGATTTTTTCCTGCTAATGTATATGATACATATGAGGGCAAAGCACTGTCTGAATGCTTTCCAGGAAAAAAAAGTAGCATCCCACTCACCAGGGAAATTTTGAAAATGTATGCTTTTTTGTCTCTGCCCACACAGTCACTCTGTGTAGAGAACACAGCTGTTCATTTGCAAATGACTCGTGGTGTTTGGGGACCTCTGGGGTGGTCTGCAGACATGGTCCCTATTAGCAATCCTAAATGTTTAGACAGACATCTGTATGGGTTCTTGCCTAGAGCCGGCAGGGTAGCCTATGGTCCCAAGCAAAGACCTAGAATGTACCGGTCGTGTTTTACATTCATAAATCAGCCAAAAAGGTTTCAAAACTTCCGCGTCGGAGTTGGCAAAACATGTAAAGGAGAATGATAAATGCTCACACGACTGTGCAGAAAGCCACCTGCCACCTGCAGCGGCCAGCAGCATCGGAAACCCACTCTTCAAAGGACAGCCCCGTGACCTCAGATCAAAGAAGAAAACGCCGAGGAAAAAACTCAGACCAATCTTTCACTACAGTGTCTGCTGACTTCCTTTAAACAAAAAAGCAGTAATAATTTACCCAGTGACATGGTGGCAATATATTATGTCCTCAGTCCCCTTCCAGGACGTGATGATTAGTCCCTCAATCACTAGATCTCTGATGTGTCCATTTCTTCCACGAATGAAGAGATTTATTTTTTGAATATGATTCTCTCCCCTTGTCATGAAGATGCAGAATAGTGACTGATTCTGAACTCTGGGGTCTGGGTGCCTTGCTCACTTTTTGTTGTAGTTTAAAAAAAAAAAAAAAGGAGTCATTCACTTGGATTTTCCCACAGGCTGGTGGATATTGCTACCAGCTAACACTTATTCATTTCTTCCTGTGGCCTGGCACTGCACTGAGCTCTAGGCGCATGTGCTATTTGAGTTTCCTAACAACGCCCTGAGGAGATGCCACTGCTGTCCACACCTGGGGAAGGGGCGACCTGAGGCAGAGGGGTGAGTGCCCAAGTCAGACAAGTGGCAGAGCCAGACCCAGTCCCGGTCTGCAGGAGACCACCCCACCTGACTGCGCTGATCTCCCCGAGGCTGAGAGAGGTTCTCTTCTAGAGAAGAGGAGGGGAAGAGAATAAAAGGAGCGTCACCAGGCTGGGCGCTCCCAGGCGGCGTCCGAGGGTGCCCCAGGCGGCTGGAGGATGGAGCCTGGCACTGCCTACAGTCGGTAGGGGTGTGCTCACCACCACCGTGGGAGGTTTCCTGGGATTCTGTAACTGATCACGTAGTTCACCGTTTGATTAACCTTTCTTCTGTTACTCTATGGCAAAGAGAATTCAAAAGGGATTTTAAATTGTTTTGAAGGCAATAGGATGGAAGAGAAAAACAAGGCTGCCTTCTGTGCTGGGATTTTATAACAGGAAGGTGGGCCTGCAGGAGAAAAGAGGAGAGGACCCCTCAGAAAGGCCTGCGGGGCCCCGGACGCGGTGGGGCCTCATGCCTGCCAGGACACCTCTCTGGGCGGAGTGGCTTTACAATGGTGCCCGTGTCCCACATCAAATCAACTGTGGTTGACTGGCGAATCTCCTTTCCTAACTCGACGCCACTACAGAGGCTTTCCATTTAGTCTAAGACTTTACTTCCTATTAAAAGGAAAATGTGGCAGGTAGAGTAATAAGGTTTTAGGTCAGGAATAGTAAAAGGGCTATCTGATAAGCAGTCTGTCAGTAAATAGAAAGATCTAGAATAAAACAAACCTGGCTGCAGATTTTGGCTCCACCACTTACCCCATTTCCTATTTGGAGCAGGTACTTAGTCTCTCGGGGCTCGGCGTTCTCACCTGGAACTGGAGATTCAGCCACACTTCATCGTGTGACCGTGAGAGCCCACGATCTAACATTGAAGATGCCTGGTCCACAGTAGGTGCTCTTATTGTTTGGGTAGGAGAAGAAACATCCACTAATTGAAAAGCCCTTCTATGTGCCACATTCTGTCACAGAAGTTTTCTTGTTTAATTTTCACACCAACCCATTTTACCGGCCAGGATGGAGGATTACAGAAGTTGAATAATTTGCCTCAGAACATACAGTTAGTCATTAGTAGAATCAAAATTCAAACCCATATTTTGACTCCTGCTTCAGTGGAGAAGGAATTCTACTGTAAAAACTCAGATGAGCTCCCTTTTGCCATGCAGACTGATGACCTCTGGAGTTCCTCTGCGTCCCACGAAACCTCTGTTCCTTGCCAAGCGGGCAGTATCGATTATGTTATTACAGGATAACAAGCAGATCCATGAAGCAAGCCCCAGAACTAATTGGGTCTAGTTTGTAATAGATTCAAGTTTTCTGGCTGAACAACCTGTGAATTGAATTAAAGCAAAGATATATGGGTCTTGAGCATTGGTGTGTTCTTTGAGATCCTTCTCTGGGCGTGCTGGGCCATGAATCAAAGAGCTGACATGCCCAGTGCGCATGGCCATGACCTTTTCTGCTGATACAGGTGGGGAAAGCGAGGAGGGGGAGCACAGACAGGGAAGAGGAAATTAATATGCTAGGTTCTGTATTAGGCACTTGATATCTTTTATTTTGTGGTACCTCTTGCAACAACTTCAATTGTGCCCTTTTCTACCTAGCAAGTAAGTTAGAACACCGGTATTTCTAATTTAGCCTCTGCTCTTGTCAAATGAGTCCCCTTTGGTCAAATATGGAGGTGGCTCAGAAGGACTGTTAGCTGGGAGTTCAGGTCTGACAACTTTGAAAGGGAGGCCCGCTGGATGGAGCCTTTTTGCAGTAAGTCTGAGGTGGCTGTTGGCAGAGAACTCATGCTAAGTTAGTAGAGGAAGAACAAGTCACATGGTCACTGAGTAGCTAAGATTTATTCCTTCCCTCTTTCTTAGTAAAAGAACCCATATATTGGTAGGAGTATCAATATGGCTAGCTGAACATTTGTTACCTTAGCCTTCCTTGAAGGCAGCAGTGATCACATTACTGAGTTCTGGCCCTGAACAGAAATGAATAGAAATCTGCACAGAGATTCGAGGAGCTTCTACTTTCCAAACCAAAGAAGAGAGATGGAGGTGATATCACCCTTCTCTTTTCCATCTTCATTCTGCCTTAGGCATGAATTAGAGGTTTGGAGTAGCAGCAGCCACCCTTCGACCACGAGGCAACAGTATGAAGGAAGAAGAGTTGCCCAAACACTATGACTCTCCTCATCTACACCAACAACCACCTACCTACAGACTTTTTGTTCCATAACAAAATTACATTCCTGTTGTGTGAATTTTCTATTAGGTAAGGTTAAACATATTCATGATGAATATATCCAGCAATACAGCCTTCCTTGGATGGGGAAGAAGATTCTCACACAACACGAGTCTGTTGATTTAATTTGTCTCCATTATCACGCTGAACCATCGTCAAAGTATTGAGGAAATCAGGAGACCCATGGACAAAATAAAAGTTAACAGAGCTCAGAGCTCCTTCCCTGCAAATACTGTACCACAGTAACAATCTAACTTGAAAGAGAGAGATGGTATGAGTTAGAGCTCTTTCTGTAGGAAGTGATAGAAAATGTACATAGATTTGAGCAAAATAAGGAACCCTGGGGGGTGGTTGAGCGTTAGGCATGCTGGATCCAGGGGCTCAAGCAATGTCATTAGGACTGGATCTGTCTCAGTTTCTCTTCTCGGCTCTACTCTGAGTTGGCATCTTTCTTGGAAAGGTTCACTCTTCATGGCAGCCAACTAGTTCCTGTTTTACATTCTCAAAACTCCAAATCCAGCAGACAAGAAATGTATCTTTCCTGGTGATGCCACAAAGAGTTGAGCTTCATTTGCCTGACTTGGGTCATGTGCCCATCCCCAGAACTGGGACCGGAAGCAGGAAAATCAGGCCTACCCAAGTTACATAGGTATGGGGTGGTTTCCCAAAGAAAAATATTCCAAAAAGGCCTAAGAGACTCTTGATAGACAAAAGCAATGCCATCACTGCTGAGATGCTCTTCCCAGCTTTAGTACTAATACTAAAAATGTTGAATACCAGCAAACCCATAATTCATCCATGGTGGGAACAATGATGCTCCCTGAATACAAAAACACTAGGACATTTTAAGACAGATGCCTCAGACTGTGGGACATTGCCCAGGGGTATTATATCAATAGACAGAGTCTAAAACCTTTATTATCTGGGTCTTCTATTATTATTATTCATTTGTCCCCAAAGGCTAGTAAAGAACAATGAATTAGCCCTGGCTGGTGCAGCGAAGTTGGTTGAGTGTTGTCCCATGCACCAAGAGGTCACCGGTTCGATTCCCAGTCAGGGCACATGCCCAGGTTGTGGGCTCAATCCCCATTTGGGGGCATCCTGGAGGCAGCCGATCCATGTTAAGCCCTCACATTGATGTTTCTCTCTTCTCTCTTCTTCTCTTTCTCAAAAAATCAATAAGCTATTAAAAAAAGAAAGAACAATGAATTAGACCATCATCCAACAACTGCCGAGTGCCCCACCATGTGCAGAGTAGTCTGGTGGGCTAAGTGATTGTGAAGGAATCAAAGACTGGGAGACATATTAGCCCTCAAAAATTTTACAAATATATTTAAATTTTTTTTTTTAATCCTCACCTGAGGATATTTTTACATTAATCTTCAGATAGAGCTGGAGGGAGAGAGGGAGGGAGGGAGAGAGAGAGAGAGAAACATCGACGTGAGAGAGGCACATCAATTGGTTGCTACCCGCACAACCCCATCTGGGGCTGGGGACAAACTGCAACTGAGGTTTGTGCCCTTAGCCAGAATCGAACCCGGGACTCTCTGGTCCGAGAGCGATGCTCTTACCACTGAGTCATACAGGCCAGGGCTATATTTAAATTTTTTAATTTTCATTTTTCTTTATTGATTTTAGGGAGAGGGAGAGAGAGATAGAAACATCGATGAGAGAACATCGATTGGCCGCCTCCTGCATGCCCCCCACTGGGGGTCAGGCCCACAACCTGGGCATGTGCCCTGACCAAGAATTGAACAGGCAACGTCTTGGTGCATGGGTCGACGCTCAACCACTGAGCCACACCAGCCAGGCTACAAACATATTTAAACACAGCTAATAACACAAAACAGAATGTGCAGAGAGCTGGTACTAGTTGTGCAGAAACAGAAATATTAATGAGGGCTGAGCACGTAAAGGAAGAATCCATGAAGAAAGAATGAGTCTTCAGGACGTAAAAACAGATATTTCCTTGCTGTGGAAAGACCGCCCCTCTTCAAATCAAGACCTTTCTCTTGAAACTTCTACTTTCCCCATATCTCTAAACCTCTGGAGTGCAAAGGCCATGACTGACCTTCCAAAATGCACTTGCTCTTCAGGACTGAGCCAGGGAGGACAGGTGGGCGTGGTCTAGGGGGACTCTGCAGAGACAGCTACCGCAGTGGGTGGTCCCTCCCCGCAGGTACAAAGGGCAAAAGTCACTCAGGGAGCATACACACAGCCAATCCACAGGCCATCAGCTCTCGTCTGATGTGATCAAATAAACAGCAGCTCAAAGGGCACATGGGGTCAAGGGGAGGGCCCTTTGTTTTCCTACGATGGAGGCGATGTCCGCACACTTCACTCCTGAGGCGGGGGATCCCGTTGATTGACAGAAGTGTGGGTGCAGCAGGGATGATTGATTAGAGCGGCATTCCTAAGGGTACAGAAGGTTCTGCCCGGAGCACAGAGGACTGGCCCCCGGTGGAGGAAGGGTCCTGTGAGTAACCCACTAGAACAGGAAAGCAGTTCAGGTTGGTCCAGCCAGAGACTCAGCGGTCAAGAGCATGAGTTCTGAGATGAAACAGACCGGGTTCAAATCCTGAGTTACCACTTCTAAGCTAGGTAACCATGGGCTCCATTTCTTCATCCAAAAAATAAGAATTGTATAATTCCATCACAGACTTGTCTTAAAGGTTATATAAAATAATGCATCTAAAAAGGCTTAGCCTAATAAAGGAAGGGTCTAATGTAAACTATAAGACATGTATATTGTGTCAGACTCGGTAGCAATGAAAATAGTGTGGTAGGTCCTTAAATGTAAGCCTGAAGGATCTGCCAGACATATTTCTGGGTTTTTTAAACAGAAAATTACAAAGTAAAATATAAGGTATGGTAACATTTACATTTAAAAATCCATATAACAGCTGTGGATTGAAAAACATGCTATATGGATAAATCCCTGAGCTCACCACGATACAAAAAGAAATCTAATAAGATTAGAAAACTTTCAAAGGTGTTTGAGAACCAACTCATTATTTTGAAAATAGTTAAATAAAGGACAAAATCAAATATTTCTTCTTTGAATTCCTTACACAAATTGTACTTCAAGGTAACCAAATAGTTGATAAAGAGGTGTTTCAGCCAATATTCCAGAATATTTCAGTCAATAGGAACAAATAATGGAATTTGAGTATCACCATTTGGCAACCCCCAATAAGTCAACGTATCTGAATATTGAGTATCAATGAATGTCAACGTCACAAGGAAAAAGACAACCAAAAACTAGGCATCTGCTGGTGGAAGACACAACACCTCCTTTGAAGGAGTCTTGCCAAAAAACGAAGCTGGACTGAATCCTGCCTTGAGGGGCAGCTACCAGTTTCCAGAGGAAACAAGGGCAGAAGAACATGTGAAATGAAGCCCGGTCCTTGCCAGCATTCCAGTCTTGCCTGTGGAAAACTTTCAAGACTTGCGTCCTGATTTCTCAAAAACAAAACCAAACAACAAAATTGCAATGAGATGTTTGTTTTGTTTTTTTTTTATAATTTATTTTATTATTAATTTGTTTTTGTTACAGATGGTTTTCCTTTTTTTCCCCCATTGACACCCTCCTCCCCCTCCCCTTCTCCTCCTCCCCATCCCCGTTGTCCATGTCCATTGGTTATGCACCCATGCACATAGGCTCTGTGATTTATCTCTTTCCCCCACTCCCCCCCTCCTCTGAGGCCCGTCATCCCGTACTCCACCCTCCATGTCTCTGGGTCAATTTCGCTGTTCAGTTTGCTCAGTTCTCCTGTGTGTTGCCGGCTTCCTCCGTTGGTGGGGGGGTCGCCCGGCTCCCCCGCCCCGCCTGGGCTCCCCGCGGTGGGGGCGTCTCCCCGGCTCCCCCGCTCCGCCTGGGTTCCCCCGCGGTGGGGGGGGTTGCCCAGCACCCCCGCTCCGCCTGGTGCAATGAGATGTTTGTATGTTTTTATTTAAAATGGGATTCTCGTACAGTAGGGTTTTGCTTTTTGTCCATTCTGACAACCTCTGCCTTTTAATTGGATTGTTTCGACTATCTATATAAACTATGATTATTGACATCACTGAGTTTAAATCTCCCATTTGATACTTGTTTTCAATTTCCCCACCTATGCATTTTCCTTCTGTTTTTCTTTTCCAGCCTCCTCGGGGATTATCTTTTATTATTCTATTTTGTCTCTTTTATTGACTTGTTTGCTATACTCTGGAAGCATTAACATTTTCTCTTTATATCTGATATTCTGAAATTTCTCTGTAATGTGTCTAGGTATGGATTTCCTTCTCGTTCGTCTTTGGTAACCTATGCCCTTTCAGTATCTCCTTTTCCCCCCCTTCAAATATTACCTCTTTTCCTTTTTTCTTCTTTCTTTTTGTTCTGAGATTTCAATTATGTGAGTACTGAAAATTCTAATTTTATCCTGTACATCCCTTAGTTTTTCTTTCATATTTAATATTTTTCTTGTCCTTTCCTTCTTCATACTGGGAGATTTCCTCATTCTGATCTTTCGATTTGATCACTTTTTTTTCTTTTCTGTATCCATTTCACTTTTATCCCATCTATTGCATTGTGTTTTTAATTTTCCTAATTATTATTTAATATTGTTTTTTAAAAATGTTTTCTTGTTCTTGTTTCACATTGCTAATATCTTTTCTTATCCCTTTAATATGTTAATTGCCTAATTTAAAAGTTCTGGCCCTCTGTTGTGTTCACGTTGGGATATGTAAAGGAGATAAGTTGTTTCCTTGTGAAATAAATATCTTGTTATTCTGAAGGAAAAAAAAACAACTACAATGAGGAAGAAAAGAAAGGGAACCTAAAACTTAAAAGGGATTTTCAAAGTGACCCCATTGATATGTGTGGACCATAGCTGAATCCAGATGCAAACTATTAAAAGAAATAATGAAACACTGAAGAAGTTTTAATATAAGCTGATGCTTAAAATATTTAAGAAGTGTAATTCAGTATTTTGTTTTTTCATTTTTGTTTTTCAATTACAGTTTACATTCCATATTATTTTGTATTAGTCTCAGGTGCACAGCATAGCGGTTAGACAATCATATGCTGTATAAAGTGTTCCCCTGACGCTTCCAGGACACACCTGACACCATACATCATTATTACATTATTATTGACTATATCCTCTATGTTGTACTTGACCTTGGAAGCGTAATTAATTTTGTAGGTGCCTGCCTGGGGTCCCTGGAGGCAGGCTCTGAGACAAGAATTCACCTCTCAGTACTTTATTAAGGAAGTGCCCCAGGAAAACCTGGGAAGGGAGTGAGGGAAGAAGAGATGGGGTAAGGGTGCAATGTGAGGTGCAGTGTCAGTCTCAGCATATCCTGTAGGGAGCTCTGGAGTGGACATTACACTGCCATTTATCCCCCGTCAGGCAGGCAGCTGACTGTCACAGCACCAGTCCCTGGCTGCGGGAAGAGGGTGGGACAGGAGGTACTTCTTTCTGGCTCTCAGTGGATCTGGGATGGTGACCTATTGTACATCACCCCTTCTAGAGGGCACAGTCTTAATTTGAATGTGGAAAGGCCTGACAGCAATTTCCCCAAAGCCTAGGGCCCTTTATGCAAATCAGCCCCTGGAACAGGCCAGGAGTGTCCCAAGCTCCCTGAAGCACTTATGCAAATCTGTAGCTAAAAGTGACATTTCTTTAAGCAAGTTTAATGGAAATCTTTCTAAAATGTATCATAACTCAGAACTAAGGTCAATGAAGAAAGTATAGTGACTATAATTTAAACTTTTCTAAATGACTTATATATGTTCCACGGAACCCATGCTCCGAACAGTGCTGTGGGAGCCACACAGAGAGAGCTCTCCCACGGAGAGTCAGGGGAAGACAGCGCACTCCGAGTGAAGCAGGTGCCTTTAACACAGGACTTCTTGGCGCCATTAACACATTAATGAGCAGCATAGATCTCCCAACGGCAAGGATTTCCGGAACCAATTAAGTACTGCATCAATTCTAAGATGCCAAGTTTTTTCCCCATTTTAACATCATGGAAATCCAAATCCTTTTACAGTGGACCTTATGAAATAGAGATGAGTAAGTATGAAGCTGAAGTTTTCAGTGTACAGTCCAGTCACTCATGCCCCAATCCAAGGGCATCCTAAGCAACCTCCGCGGAGCAGAAAGGTAACTACGTGTCCACTGAAGGCCTCCTCTGTGCCAGGCACAGTGCTTGGTTTTCAAAGTGGCTTCCACCAGACACAGGGAGGCTGATCTGGTCTCCCCACCATAAGGAATTTGGGGTTTTGTCTGATCTATGGGGGCTGGACATGGACTGAATGTCTAAGCTCCATGCCCAGCTCAGTCCTGCGCACCACCAACTGCCTAGATAGCAAGCATCTCCCTCTTCGAGGCTCCTGCTAGAACAGACCCCTCGGCCTTCACTGACTGGCAGGCTCACACAACAGCCCCTCCCTGGGGGCTCCAGGCAGCCTCTCAGCTGGGTCCACACAAAACCACAGTTTTTCGGTGGTCTTGACTTCCGCCACCTCACCAACTGCTCCTTTCCCTCTGGATACCTTTGTCCTGCTTCCCAATGCGTTGTTTTTCATCTGCTGCATGCTCACTCAGATAACCGAAGCTGCTAGAATAGAGCCTGAACTAGGAATCAGGAAGTTCCGAATAAGGGTCGGAGGTCATGATGAGGATGCTAGACTCTCCCGGGCCTCGCGGTGTAGCCAGTGGGAAGGGAGAGGCTGGGACAGGCAGAGGGGCCAGGAGAGCCAGGCTCCAATCCCACTTTCAGGCTGGACCCTGAGGCGTAGCCATTAGCAGTCACGCAGGGGGGTGAGGAAGTTGGTGTTAGTTCAAGCACACACTCTTCCATGAGAAGCTCTTGCTGGGAGGAGGGTGTGCTCGGTGGTAAAATAATGCAGACAGTAGGGGTTCCTGAGTCTCTCTGGGAGGAGCAGCAGGTGCCCTGTTATTAGGAGCTCGGAGTTCACCCAGAGTTGGAGGGCAGGAACAGAGAACTGGACCCTGCAGGGCATCATGGTCTAAAGAGAAGAGACAGAGGCCACATCTTTGTGCTTTGGGCCAGCTCAAGGGCCACTCAGTGAGAATCACGCAAGACTCAGGGTCTCCTCCACATGGGGGCAGCGATCCCACAGGCCCACAGGGGCCAGGCAACTCCCTGGGAAGCAGGCAATGAATCAGATGACAGGGAAGGGCAGGGAGAGCCCGGGAAGCTCCCATACTCACCCCCAAGGCATCCCAAGTTGAAGTTTTGGGACACACTGGGCCAGATAAACTCAACCCCTCTGGGGCCAGCACCCTGCGGGAGGCGGATGAGGTGGACAAGGCGGACTCCAGGTCGCACTTCCTAGGCTAGCCAAGTGACAGGAGACCTCAAGCCACACAACAGAGAGCCACAGCCCTCACTGGGGTCCTTCTTTCTAATTTCCAGAGCTGTGGCTTCGTCCAAATGGCCAGCTTGACACTGACTTCAGTGACAGGGACAGCCCTGCATAAAGGGACTCGCCCTCTCCCTTGTTTGGGAGAAGGGATACCACAACTGTCCCCTAAATGAGGAAGGCGACAATATCTGCAAGGCCCTGTGGCTTTCTGATCATTCTCACATGGAAAGTCAGCGGCCAGCCGGTGACTCTGATCTCAGTTGAACTTCTAGTTTCAAGTTTCTTTGAGGAATCACCTTCCTGAGGCGGTACTGGAGTTGAAGTGACAGGGGGGAGATAAGATGAGATAGACATTTGATCAAGTCACCTGACCTTCGTCGGGCTGGCAGAATGCTCTTCAAAGAAACTTTATTAAATCTCCTTCTTTTCTGCCCTTCCACTCCACTGAAAGACTGCACAGAAATGCGTCCTCGTCTACTGTCCTCCATCGGTGCAGCTGGGCATGCCGATGCCCTCCCAGCATCCTCTGCATACACTGTGCAGAGACCCCGGCTTGCGGGTTCTCCCGTACTTCCTGTAGGGCCCTCACACCCACATCCCCCCTAAGGATTAGGAGCCAACTCCTAGTGAGGACATACTCGGTACACGGCCATGCTGGGCCAGTACACTGGGGTAAGAAACACTGCACTTACCACGTGCTGGGCACTGGTCTAAGTAATTCACAAATGCCAACCCACTCAATCCTCATAATAACTCTAAGAGGTAGGTACTGTTATTATTCCCATTTTACAGATGAGGAAACTGAGGCACAAAATGGTAAAATGATTTGCTCAAATTTCCCCCGAAGCCAAATCTTGCATACTGCAAGTTCTCATTAATTATTGATCAAATTGAAATCTGACTAATTGTGTGTGTGTGTGTGTGTGTGATGAGAGAGAGAGAGAGATCTCACATGTAGGGTGCACAAAACTGCTCCTACATTACTTTAAACAGAACTTAGGTTGTGCATAGAGTTTCTCGTTAGTATGCAAGGCTCAAATGCATTCCCATAGCGCTTCTTGGAGTCTTGACTCTTAAAGAGGGATCCCTATGGCTTGAGTAGAGGTGTACTTAAGGCAAAAGACAGACCAGGTGACATCTTGATGATTCTTTAAGAAGATGTTCATTGAAAGGTCATGGGTGCCAAGCACCAGGCTGAGCATTTCCCCTAGATGACTTCATTCAAACTTTCAACCATGCAGTGTTGCAAATTTTTCTATTACGCCCATTTTAGAGTTGAGTAAACTGAGACTTATAGAAATTAAATGACTTTCCTTGGAGCATATACACGTGGTCTTGCTGACTGGAAATCCCAGGTTCTTAGCCCTTCATATTAGACAATGAGGTAGGGAAGGATAGAGGTTTATTGGAAGTGAGGATGGGGTTTATTGCCCTTATTGGTAAATATATTAAATGCACTTATCAAATTGTCCAAGATGAAAAATAATAACAATTCTTAACTGTTGGGGAGAGTTTGTGGAAATACTCAAATACCTCTTGGAAGAGAGTAATTTGATCCACACTTTCTGGAGTGAATTCAACACAAAAACTCTTAAATAGTGACTATGTTTTAATTCTGTAATCTCATTCTAGGCATTTTGCCTAAGAATGTAATTGGACAATTATACAGACATATGTGCAAAACTGTTCATTATAGAAGTTATTACAATAGCAACAAAATCTGGGAAAATCAACCAACAATAGGCAATTAGTTAAACAATGTAAGGTATGACAAAATACTTATACATCCATGGAAAGTGCTGCTGTGAGCCAGTATTCTGACAAAGAATAACACATATGATTTTTTTTAGGTTGAAATATGCAGATTACAGACCAAAAATAATTTTTTTTCATGAAAAAGTCTGGAAAACAACCCAACCAAAGTTGTTAGTAATTGCTGTTTCTGATGAGTGAGATTTTATATAATTTTTCTCTTGATTAGCTGTACTTTTTCCTATGAAATAATAATTGTGCAATTTTCTAAAAAATAAAATATAGTCTTAAAAGGAGGCCCCAACATAAAAGAGGAAGTCACTGGCATGGTGTAGAGGAGTAGGCGGCAAGTCCTGTGTCCTGAGTGCCACCGGGAAATCCCACACCCCGAAGAGCTAAACTTCACCAAGACCAGTCTTAACCTGGAAGTCAACATAGATAAGAAAGACAGAAAGAAAGGCAAGTCAACACAGGAACCATAATATTGATATTGAACTAATCATGAAAGCAACTACAGCAGAAATCATTTGAGAGGGAGCTTGTGTCCTCCTGCCCCATAGATTTATTCTAAAGCAGTAACTGCCCGCAGCAGAGTGGCCGGAGCAATGACCTCAGGTCCGAGAACCAGCACCCCCTGTAGGCTGACCAGAGGGAGGATCCTGCCTTCGCCAGTTAGCCTGGGTTCTTGGGTGGCTTTGACACCTGTGAGCTGCCAAAAGCCCCAGCCAAGCTCCTTGGGTGCCCCACACTCCTGGCAGCAGAGAGAATTCACCCCCTGTTACGCTGGAGGAGTAGACTCCAGGAATGCCGAGATCCCCAGGGGCTGGCAGGGAAAGGGCCACTTCATATCTCGTGGGTGGAAATGCAGTTGTGATAGCCTCTTTATAAAGCTGTCTGCAAACATCTGCCAACGTGAACCGCGTGCCTGTCTCCCAGCCCGGCAGCTTTACTCCTGGAATCCATCCCACAGAAAGAAGAGCACCAGTTCAGGCAAATGCTTCTCAGCGGCTCAGGCGCAGCGTCTACAGCGGACACTACAGTCATATCCCTAACTTCCAGATGCTGCTGGTCCTGGAATATCTGATAAGCTAAAATTAAATATTACAAGGTGGGGGTGGGTTCCAAGTTGGAATTCAGGAAGGACAGGAGGTGTACCCATACGGGACGTGAACTGTGGGTTCGAGGAACATGATCCAATCTCAACCTAGAGTTAGGATGGCTTATGTTTTTTTGGTTTTTGTTTGTTTGTTTTTAAATCTTTATTGTTGAGAGTATTACAGGTGTCCCTCCCTTTTCCCCCCCATTTTCCCTCTCCTCCTGGTTCCCGACCACCCCAGGCCTTCACCACCCTATCGTCTGTGTCCATGGGTAATGCATCTATGCATGTCAATTCTTTGGTTAATTTTGTCCCATCCTCCTCCCCCTTCCCTCTAAGGTTCATCAGTCTGCTCCATGAGGATGGCTCATGTTTTAAAATGTATCCTAGATTTCATTTTATTTATTTATTTATTTATTTATTTATTTAATTTTTGTGGGTTTTTTAGAGAGAGAAGAAGGGAGAGGGAAAGAGAGAGAGAGATAGAAACATGGATGAGAGAGAACATCAATTGGCCACCTCCTGCATGCCCCCCACTGGGGATTTAGCCCACAACCTGGGCATGTACCCTCACCAGGAATCGAACAAGCGACCTCTTGGTGCATGGGTCGATGCTCAACCACTGAGCCACACTGGCCGGGCAGTAGCACATGCTTCTTGAAGAAAAAGGCATACAGAAATATATAAGATACAAATTTAAGTCTCTTGACTCCCACTCCCCAGTGGGTAACTACTATGGACTGCTTGTCTAGTGGCCTTTTAATACACACACACACATGTCGTGTGCACATTTCTTTTCACTTTCATTTTTTACAAAGAAGAGAGCATTTTTCACTAAAACAAGGGTTATTTATTTGAATGGTTTCATTAAATAAGTCCACAGGGTAACAATCCTCAGGACAAAGTACATTTGGACAAAATGTCCAGGGGTTTGAGTTGGGACGAAATGTCCAATTACTGATTGGACCAGAAACCTCTAATATTTGAACTTATTTTACTTTTTACTGCATGCATTTTTTTAAACTTATCTTTATTGTTGAATGTATTACAGATGTTCCTCCTTTTTCCCTTATAGACCCCCTCCTCCCTGTTCCCACCCCCCTCCTGCCTTTCCCCACACTGTTGTCTGTGTCCATTAGTTATGCGTATATGCATATAAATTCTTTGGTTTATTTCTTCCCACCCTCCCGCCCCCCTTCCCTTTGAGGTTTGTCAGTCTAACAATCAATTTGTACTTCTTTTTTGTTTTTTTGTTTTTTGTTTTTTGTTTTTTTGATATGTGCCCCTAGCGGGAACCAAACCAGGGACTCTCTGGTCCACAGGCCGATGCTCCAACCGCTGAGCCAAACCGGCCAGGGCTCAATTTGTACTTCTTAATCCCTTCACCTTTTTCACCCATTCCCCCAACACCCCTCCCTTCTGGCAACCAACAAAATGTTCTCTGTATCTATGAGTCTGTTTCTGTTCTGCGTGTTCATTTTGTTTATAGATTCAATTGTCGATAAATATATATTTATTGCCATTTTATTGTTCATATTTTTAATCTTCTTTTTCTTCAAGAAGACCCTTCAACATTTCATATAATACTGGTTTGGTGGTGATGAACTCCTTTAGCTTTTTATTGTCTGGGAAACTCTTGATATGTCCATGGATTCTAAATGACAGCTTTGCAGGATAGAGCAATCTTGTTTGAAGTTTCTTGCTTTTCATCTGAATATTTCTTGCCACTCCTTCAGCTGACAGTCTTATGGGAGCTCTCTTGTAGGTAACAAACTGCTTTTCTCTTGCTGCTTTTAAGATTCTCTCTTTGTCTTGAACCTTTTGCATTTTGATGATGATGTGTCTTGGTATGGGTCTCTTTGGGTTCATCTTGTTTGGGACTCTTTGTGCTTCCTGGACTTGAATGTCTGTTTCCTTCACCAAGTTAGGGAAATTTTCTGTCATTATTTTTTCAAATAAGTTTTCAATTTTTTGCTCTCTCTCTTCTCCTTCTGGTACCCCCATGATGCAAATGTTGGTATGCTTGAAGTTTGCCATTTTGATTGAGTGGTTTTTGCTTCCTTATATTCAAAATCGATGGTTTGCTTCTTGGCTTTACCTACTCTACTACTGAATCTCTGTGAATTATTCTTTATTTCAGTTAGTGCCTCCTTCACTTCTTATTGTGCATCCTTCATTTCTGACTGGTCCTTTTTTATGCTGTTGAGGCTCTCACTAAGTTCATTGAGCATTCTTATAAGCAGTGTTTTGAACTCTGCTTCTGTTAGGTTGCTTATCTCCATTTCGTTTAGTTCTTTTCCTGGAGTTTTGTTCTGTTCTTTCATTTGGGACCTTTTTCTTTGTCTCCTCATTTTGGCTGCCTCCTTGTGTTTGTTTCTATGTATTAGGCAGAGTTGCTATGTCTCCTGGGCTTCCTAGGGTGGCCTATTATTGTTGGTGTCCTGTAGGATCCAGTGGCACAGCCTCCATGGTCACCCAGCTAGGCCCTCGAGGTGCACCCCTAGTGTGGACTGTACACCTTTCTGTTGTAATTGGGTCTTGATTGCTGTTGGCATGTCAATGGGAGGGTTTTACTCAGGCTGATCAGCTGCAAGGACTGGCTGTGCCTACTATCCACCGATCTCTGACTACCTTGGATGATCAGCTGTGTAGGGGCCCACCACACAGAGCAAGACTTACTTCAGCAGGGCTCTGGTATCCACTGAGTCCACTCATTGAGTGTGTCACTTGTGGAGGTGGTTGGGTGGTGGTACTTTGACATGGTCTGAAGCTGTCCACTGGGTGTGCTGGCTCTGGGGCAAGGTCAGCCACTGCCTGTGTTCTACCCAGGGCCACCCGGCATAAGCTACAGAGTGATCTGCAGATGGCTGCTTCTTGTGCTGGGCTTGGTGGTGCCCAGGCAAAGGCATGTTGTGAACCAAGGCTGGCTGCTTCTAGTGCCGAGCCTGGGGCCACTTAGTGAGAGGTATGTATCCCAGGTTTTATTTTAAAGAGATTGGAAAGACACACAAAGAGTTATTTACAAATAACTGTCGTGAAAAAAAGAAGTGTTTACACTCACAGCTCCTAGAACCTGGAGACACAGCACGCCATGCGGGGCCATGTAGGGGAGGGAGCACTAGGGTCAGTCAGGAGACCCGGGGAGTGAGGAGGAAATGTGGACACAACCCCTCATCATGGTTTCCGTGGGAAGGAATGGATGAGGTAAGTAAGCAGCCTAGGATTGGCTAGCGTACATGCTTTTGGCAGGCTCTGCAGCAGAGAGGCTGTCCCTAGCTGTCCAGCACCTGGCCCTGCTACAGTTGGCCGGGGGAATGTGCCCCAGTGTAAAAGCCTGCTGGAGGAGGTGGTGGGCTATGGGCCCTGGACTGGTTGGTTTGCATGTGAAGGGCCTCTCCTGGTTGGATCCTTTACTGTGTTAAGCAATTGGCTGACCCTGGGAGGGACAGTCTCTCCAGTGTCAGCAAAGTTCCAGATGTCAAAACATCAGAATAAAAAAAAAATGCTTTATTACAGCTGGCCGGGCCCCAGGCATCCAGTTGTCCAGATTCCCCCAGCGAGGTCCAGAGACGTGGGCGAGCCAACCAATCCAGTGGCAGAGACAGAACATGGCAGGGTCCCAGTGCTGCAGGGGCAGACACTGTCAGGGGAGTGGAACCCAGAGAGATGGACAGCTGGCTGGTGAAGAATCCACAGGGGCACACAGAAGAGACTCAGCCTGGCTACAGGGGTCCTAACTTCTAGATTTGGGATTCTGACCTAATTTCAAGGCCCACCTTCCAGGCAGAGGCCAGCGAGACGTGCTGCCACTCTCTCAGGGATCTGTTTCTCTCTGGGTCAGTCCTGCAGATACAAACAGAGCCTGCTGAGTAACTGAGGCCCCCCGGGGAATAAAGGGGCCAGGGAGGGAGCGCTACACTCTTCCCTCTCCTTGTGCCAAGACTAAATTCCAAGGACGTGGGTGGCCTTGGAGACTCAGGGGTAGGTGAGGAAACTAAGCATACTCTGAACAGGCAGTCTGGTATCTAATGAGGCATGCGCCTGTGAGAAAGGAACGGGTTGTTGCTTCCACCCAAACACCACCCACCTGCGCTCTCCCCGCCCGACCTAGGTGGACCGTGCGCTCTGGTGGGCAGCACCACCTCCCTTGCTCCAATTACTTCCTGAACAGTAGAAATTAATATTGCTATTATTTAAAAATAAGAAAATCCAGATTAGAGAGATTATATCCATGGCACTAGTCTGAGAATTTAACGGAGAGAAGTTTGTCTCCATCTCAGCCGAAGGCTGGATCCCACTTCAAAGCACTGGTAATATTTGCACAGAGCAGATACTGACCGGCTGCATGACTGGCATTTGTGGAGGTCCAGAAAAGCATGGGAACGGCCTCTTTGGACCACCAATATCCTTCTTTAATGGGCACGAAAATCTCTTAACTGTGAGGGCTGTGGACCTGCATGCTGTCTCCATCTGCCACCTACCCAGCCAGCCAAATTGTCTCACTTAGCAAAGAGTGTCCCAGGGGACAGCCCTGGGCACAGTCTGAGGCAATGCCTGGAGCCCCTTGGCCATAGGAGATCCCTTTATATCCCTGAGTTTTGCCTGAAAAGGCTGGATATGCTCAGCTCGAGCTGCTTACTCCACTCTCATCTAAGGAAATGCCTTCTGCTTCCAGGGGGGCTCTGGCTGCCTGAATTAACGTGTCCATGCTGACATCCCATTGTGTTCTTGCCCTTTCCAGCCACCTCTCCCTCCAGAACACTCTGCACTCAGTACTTGCTCATCAGAAGAGCTATCTTTGACTATATGTCACTAACTCACACCTTTTGCTCTAAAATGGCCCAGATATGTAGCCCCTGCCTATTATCTAATGAAATGTGCTGATGCCCACCACCCAGCTCTGGTCTCTCCTCAAACTGGACGATGGGACAGAAAACAGCTCCTGGAGATTGATAATCAAGTACCTACCCAGGAGGCAGGGCCCAGGTCTGGGGTCCTCCCCGCCCTCTTGGAATATTAGCTATTGGAGCTAGCTTTAAACAGGGTCCCATAGGGCCGCCTTTCCCAGACTCTAAAGAACAATATCCCCCTGGGATCTTGTTAACATACAGACTCCAATGCAGCAGCTCTGGGTTGAGCCTCAAATAGTGCACATCTAACAAGCTCCCTGCTGGTGTCGACGCTGCTGGTCCATAAATCACACGTTGGGTAGCAGGGCATGGGGAGCGCACGGCCCTGAGCCTCTGCCGCCTGTACACACACAGGCTTGCTGAAGCGGACAACAGACGCTTAAAAGGCACCTTGTAAAATGGTCCGTTTATCTGTTTCTGAATTAGACTGCTTAAGAGATCTCCAAGTTCTCCACTGGGCTTTCAGTTGCTGTCATTTTGATAACATTTATACATGCATCAAAAAAATCTTGCACCCACGCCAAACCAAAACGTATTCAATAGGGAGAAACAGAAACACCTGAGGGAGGGAGACAACGTTGGCCACTAGGTAAATGACAGCACGGATTTTTAGGTGTGGAAACTCAGCCTGAAAGGACCCCAGAAATAAGGGCGGGTGGCCGGTGCCGCCTGACACTGCCCGGCCTCGAGCTGCGTGTGGCTGCTCTGTCTGATGGCAGGACAAGCCTCCATGTAATTTGACAGAAAAAGAAAAAAGAAGAAAGGATTGTTTTGGAGTTGGGTGCTTCTTCTTTTCTTTTCAGTTTTGCCTCAAAAAGAGGCACTATCACTTAGAGGTGCTGGGTTTCACTGTCTGGACATGCTCCTTTGTCTGACGAATGTTGAGACAAGACCATGAGGAGATCGACGGGGAGACTTCACGTCAGGGACTTTATTCCTCAGAATAAAGCTGGTTGTTTGTTGTCTCTTTCTAACTACTCAGAAGCCAGCCTCACCTTTAAATGGCCTGTCCCCTTATCAAACACCTCATGTCACGAGCTTCTTTTTTTTCAATTACAGTTGACATTCAATATTATTCTGTAATAGTTTCAGATGTACAGCACAGTGGTTAGGAAATTATGTACTTTACAAAGTGGTCCCCCCGACATTTCCAGTCCCCACCTGGTCCCGTGCACAGTGATTACGATATTATTGACTCTATTCCCTATGCTGTACTTTACATCTCTGTGACTATCTTGTCATCTTGATTCTCAGAGGGCTGCAACCTCGGCCACCTGGAGCCACCCCAGAGCTCCCTAAGCAATGGAGAATGCTTAAATGCTGGCAGTGCCGGGCCTGGGGCCGGGTCTCTGCTGAGATTCGTTCCTCCCACGTGCACCTGAACCGGTTGCTGGTTCACTCCTGCAGGTTGGCTGTCCCTGGAGCTGATTCTCAGCTATCTGGTGCCATCTCCTGGAAAACTGCAAACACGGCGAAGAGTAGATTTCCCGTGCGAGTCCCACTGAAGGAGAGAAAATATTGCACCAGGTCATTTGAATTCTCCCCAACCCCAGCCTGTTTCCATTTCAAATGAACAGGTTAAACTCTGTTATGACATCTGTGTAGTGTGGTGGGAAGACACAGGGTTAGAAGCTGGCTCAAACTGTGTTCCTGCCACCCCGTATGTCCTGGGGCTACATGACGTGGCCTTTGAGCCTCTGTGGTCCTTGATCCACACCATATAGGCAGCTAGCTATGAGTCTGCCTATGTCTATACCCCCTGCAGGTGCTTCCAGTCATACAGTTTACTGTATACCAAAGCTCAGAGATGCACGGCAGGCTCACACGTCCCTCCGGTCATAATAGTAAACATCCCTCTCCCAAAACATAACTACTTTTCTCAGCCACCTCTGCATTTAGGGATGAATACGTAACAAAAGTCTGGCCAATGAGAAGCAAGAGGAAGTGACTAGGTGAGGATGCTGGGAAATGTCCCTGAAAGGGGAGCTGACTCAGCTGACATGTTTTGTTTACCCCTCGCCCATTCTCTTCTTCCTGCCAGAAATGCAAACGGGATGGCTGGAGGATGGCCACCGTATTGTGACCGTGAGACAAGCATGCGCTAAGGCCGGTGGAGCAGAAAGATAGAAGCCTGGGTCTCTGATGACAATAGGGAGCTGCCCTTCCAGTTCTGCACTGATCATATCCAGACTTCACATTACGTGAGAAAAATAAAACCATTCATTGGAATGAGCCACTATTTTTGAATGTCTAATATTTGTAGCTAAATATAAGTCTTAAGTGATTAAGGAAAGTTATTACTGAATAACCAACTGCCCAGACAGTCATGGAGGAAGGAAGGATTTATTTTCATTTCCTTAATACTATTGCAGGTATCCAGTGAGAGTGTTGGCACTAAATAGGCACTCGGTTGTTGCCTACCAATTCTAAACCCACACAGAGTTCATGAGTTGTTTCACTAACACCTAAATTTTATTTCCTGATTGTAATTTCAACCTGCAGTTTGAATCTTGACAATTGATTCAGATAAAATATGTTAAAAGCTTAGCACATAGCATTTAATATTATGAATGTCTTCTAAAATCTGGAGGTCTAAATTTGTTCAGTAAGGGGACATTACATGATAGTCTCAGTGAAGATGTGTTCCTGAATTCCTAACTTATTACAGCTGACCCTTGAACAACTTGGCTTTGAACTGCATGGGTCCACTTATATGTGGCTTTTTTTTTTTTTTCAATAAATACCTGTACTGTTCTGATCTGCAGTTGGGAGTCCACGATGCAGAGAGCCAACTGTATACATTAATTTATGCCATTTTATGTAAGGGACTTGAGCAGCCATGGGCTTCAGTATCCAGAGGAGGTCCTGAAACCAAGTTATGGGCGAGTCAGAAGTTTTACATAAATTTCCAACTGCATGGGGGTTCGATACCCCTAGCCCCCATGTTGTTTGAGGGTCAACTATATAAGAGTTATGGGTTTACTTTATTATTTAAACTATAATACAATTAATAAATAGATTTTAAAAATGTTATGTATTATAAAATGCATACTAATGAAAGAAAATGAAATTCAGGAAGTTATTTATTTATCTGGTAACTGTACAACCCCAATGTGGCAAAGGCAGCCGCATGGGAAAAAAATGCTGGCTGTCATTTAGTGATCGATAATCATGACTCCGCTTAGATTCTGCCAAAGCATGGCCCCCAGCAAGAGAAAAGCTGTTCCTGGTGACTTACACCCTAACACATGGTTCTTTTCCCAGGAGTGAAAGGGCTCAGACAAGCTGGGAAGGTAGATGCCAGGCTCGTGGAGTCCTTGGAGTTCTGGGAATGCAAACACAGCTCGCTGGTCAACAAGCCTCCCCCTGCCTGCTTTATATTGTGTAGGTTGCTGCAGTATTTCAGTCTGTCAGACCAACCAGGTCGAGCTCCAGACACCGTTGTCCATGGTCCTTCTTTGTTCTTGGTTGAAGAGGCCCTCTAATTTCTCCTGGATGAAAAGCTGCTCGTAGAATATGATGCTTCAGAGTCATGCTAGTGGCTGACATTTCTAGGTCTAGAGTGGGGGTGGAGGGCTCACTGGCATGGAGGGTTTGTGCTATAAGGTACTGATTCTCATTTCTTTTCTTTTCTTTCTTTATTGATTTTAGAGAGAGAGGAAGGGAGAAAGAGATAGAAACATCAATGAGAGAGAACATCGACTGGCTGCCTCCGGCATGCCCCGCACTGGGGATTTGGCCCACAACCTGGGCAGGTGCTGTGACTGGGAATCGAACTGGCGACCTCTTGGTGCATGGGTCAATGCTCAACCACTGAGCCACATCAGCCAGGCTGATTCTCATTTCTTCAGAATGTACACACCAGTTTCTGCCCGGTCAGTGTGGCTCACTTGGTTGAGTGTCATCCCATGCACCAGGAGGTTGTTGGTTCAAGTCCCAGCCAGGGCACATGCCCAGATTGCTGGCTTGATCCCCAGTAGGGAGCATGCAGGAGGCAGCTGATCGATGTTTCTCTCTCATTGATGTTTTTATTTCTCTCTCCCTCTCCCTTCCTCTCGCTGAAATAATAAAAACATGTTTTTAAAAATGTACACAACAGTTTCAGAAGCACATTGGAAAAAAATGTAATAGTAAACTACAAAATATTTTTCATACACACACATACATACATCTTTTTGTTAAGGCAATAAGTTCAGAGACAAATAACATAATAAATTAATACAATGTAGATTTCATTAAATGGAATATGTACGTACTGACTTGAAAAAATTATTCATTCCTTTGCCTTCCTACAAATAAACGCTATATTTTTTATTTCAAAAACATTTGTTAAAGTTTTGCCTTGTGCCAGGCAGGTGTTAGAAACTAGAAATAAAAGATGAATAAAATATAAATGGTACCCTTAATGAGAACAGCATGGACAGTGACCAAGAATCCGGAGCCAGACTGCATAATTGGGAATACCAGCTCTGCCACTTATGAAATCTGGGACTCAGTTTTCTCATCTGCAAAATGGGCATCATAATAATACCTACCTCACAGTATTGTTATGAAAATTAAATGAGGAAAGTATCATATTCAACATGGTGAGATAAAATTTTCTACTGCCTTTCAACAAAGAACAGTGATTTTGACAATTACCTGTGGATAAGAGGGCCTTTTGGAAGTCCAGGATTCCACCAGAGAAGATCCAGCACACTGTTGGAGGGAAAAGATCCAAACTGGACACATTGAAGAGGATAAGAGAAACACTTTCACTTTACCTGTCCCCGGTCCCCCAAGGTGGCATAGCTCAGTTCCAAGAAAGACCTTCTCTGCCTGTGATTCCTTCCATGTGGAAAAGGGAGAGCATATAAGTGAGTTCCCGGATACTCAACTCCGTGGGATGCTGACAGAGAGGTGCATTTGTCTCCCCCCCGCCCCCAACTCAGAATACTGAATTGTAAACTGCATGACTGGGGCTTGGTGAGCAGCTGGGAGAACAGCAGCCAGGGCTCAGGAAAGAATGTATCAACGAGACACAGATCCTACTAAGAGCATCAGGTATTCCATTGGGAGGCCTGCCCATGAGCCACTGGGGATGCCTCACCTGTGAACCCCTGCAGCTGGCCCATGAGCACCCCCTAAACTCTGCACACCTCACCCACAACCCTATACCCACCCATGGCCTGCTCCCTGTGCATGCCCTCAATGGCAGAAAGAATGAGCCTGGCTCTGTGGGCTGAGAAAGCACAGAAACCTGAGATTTTAGCTCACCATAGGGAAAGCAAGCAAAGGAAAGCTGTCAACACTCAACCAGGCTTTGCAGACATACAATCTTAAGAATTACCCCTCAAGAAGGAACAAGAAGTATAGAGCAGGTGTATCCACAGACCGCTTCAGAATACCATACAGAGCTGAAGGAAGGCATTTCTCTCCTAAAGCCAGTCATTAAAGACTGGAAGAAATGACTCCTTCAAATGCCAAGAGAGTAATGCAAAACTTCAGGGAACATCAAAAATCAGGAAAAAATGACACCACCAAAAAACACAATAGTTTTCCAGTTCTGACCCCAAAGAAATGGATACCTGTAATTTGCCTGATAAAGAATCCAAAATGGTTGTTTTAAGGAAGCTAAATGAGCTTTAAAAAATAAACAAACAACCAGAGAGACAATTTTTAAAAATCAAAGAAACAGTACATAAACAAATTGAGAAGTTTAACAAAGAGATAGAAATCATTAAAAAGAATAGAACATATTTTGGAGCTAAACAATGCAATGAATCAAATTTTAACATAATAAAGGCCACATATGACAAGCCCACAGTTAATATTATACTCAACAGTGAAAAACTGGAAGCTTTTTTTCTAAGATCAGAAACAAGACAAGGATTACCACTCTCATCACTTTTATTTGACATAGTATTGGAAGTCCTAGCCAGAGCAATTAGACAAGGAAAAGAAATAAAAGGCATCCAAATAGGAAAGGAAGAACTGTCACTCTTTGTGGAAAATATATTATATAGAGAAAATCCTAGACTCGACCAAAAAAACTGTTAGAGCTAATAAACAAATGCAGTAAAGTTTCAGGATACAAAATCAACATTTAAAAATCTGTTGTGTTTCTATACCCTAACAACACACTATCAGAAAGAGAAATTAAGAAAAAAAAAATCCCACTTACAACTGCGTCAAAAAGAACAAAATATCTAGGAACAAATTTAACCAAGGAGGTAAAAGACTTGTACACTGAAAACTGTAAGACACTGGTGAGGGAATTTAAGAAGACACAAATAAATGAAAAGATATTCCTTGCTCATGAATTAGAAGAATTAATATTGTTAAGTATCCATACTACCCAAAGCAATCTACAAATTTAATGCAAGCCCTATCAAAATTCCAACAGTATTTTTCACAAAATAGAACAAACAATTCTAAAATTTGTATGGAATTACAAAAGACCCTGAACACAGTAAGAAGAACAAAACTGGAGGCATCACACTCCCTGACTTTAAACTATATTACAAGGCATCACACTCCCTGACTTTAAACTATATTACAAGGCATCACACTCCCTGACTTTAAACTATATTACAAAGCAATAGTAATCAAAACATTTCCTCAAAAAAAATTAAAAATAGGAGTACCATATGATTCAGCAATTCCACTTCTGTTTGTGTATTAGAAGGAACTGAAATCCCTGTCTCAAAGAGATATCTGTAACCCGTATTCACTGCAGCATTATTCACGATAGCTAAGACATGGAAACAAACTAACAGTCTGACTATGGATAAATGGAAAGGAAGATGTGGTGTGTATACATATATACCTACACACACACACACACACACACAAACACACACACACACAATGGAATATTGAGCCGTGAGCAAGAAGGAAACCTGTTATTTGCAAAGACATGGCTGTACCTTGAGGACATTACGCTAAGTGAAATAAGTCAGACAGAGAAACACAAATTCTGAATGATCTCATATATATGTGGAATCTAAGAGAACTGAACTCATGGAAATAGAGAGTAGATGCTGGTTAACAAGGGCTGGAGACTGGGGAAAATGGGGAGATGTTGGTTCAAGGGTACAAATTTTCTGTTAGCAGATGAGTAAGTTCTGAGGATCATGTATGGAATGGTGACTACAGTTAACAGTACTTATTATATACATAAAAGTTGCTAAGAAAATAAATCCCAAATGTTTTCAGCACACAAAAAGTGTAATTATGTGAGGTGATGAAGGTGTTAACTAACCTTATTGTGGTAATTGTTTTGCAATATACAAAATTATCATGTTATATACTTTAAACTTACAGAATGTTATATATTTTTGTTGTTGTTTGTGTTTTTGTTAATCCTCACCCAAAGATAGTTTTCCATTGATTTTTAGTAAGAGAGGAAGAAGGGAGAATGAGAGAAACATCAATGTAAGAGACACATTGATTGGTTGCCTCCTGAACGACCCCGATTGGGGCTGGGATCGAACTTGCAAGTCAAGTATGTGCCCTTGACCAGGAATCAAACCCGGGACCCTTTGGACCATGGGCCAACACTCTAACAGCTGAGCCAAACTGGCCAGGGCCACAATGTTATATGTTAGTTATAACTCAATAACGCTGGGAAAAAGCAATAAAATTTTTAAAAAAAGATAAAATGAGTTAGTATTTGTTAAGCACTCAGAAGAGTTAAGACATATTAAGTGTTTTTAAATTAGTAAAATAAAGAGGGATATGATTCACAGGCAAAAAAAATAGACTTGTACCCAGATAACCCCAGCAATGTATACAGTGCTGTGACTGACTGTCTGGAAGCTTAGAAAGGAGGAGGCCAGCCCTGACAGGGAGTCAGGAAAGCGTTCTCCAAGAAGACAGGGAAGAGGGTCCTAAAACTGAATCTTTAGCATAAGGAGGTCCCAGGGAGCCAAGGGCCGACGCAGAGCCCTGCAGTCTCCAGGAACCTAAGTTGCCCTTCCTCGTTTGTCTGCTGGCTCCCCTTTTTCTAGGCGCTCCCAGGCCACGTGGGAAGAGACGAGCCCCATGGCTGGGCTGGAAAGAAAGAGCGCAGGAGCTTTGCTTTGAAAACCTCATTCCCGATGCGTTAGTCCTTGGACACGTGGTCGGCCAGCCTCCTAATTGCCATCACGTTTCACATGTAACCAATGTGCTGCGGCGGTGATTCCCCGTGGGGACATCAGGACAGCTGTGTTTTCTGTGTCCTGAGGGCCCCCAGTGAGGAGATGAGGGGCAGGGCCTGGAGCCATGGAGGAAGACAGCTCCCGGAGAAGTCCAGCCTTCCTCGGCTGCCTCTGGACAGCTTCCTCACCAAGAATGCAGTCCAGCCTGAAAGAGAACCAAGTCCAATTTGTGCGGGACCACAGGGATCAGAAACCTCCCCTCTCAATCCTCCTGGCTGTGCCTGTGTGCAGAGACCCTCCTGGAGCAAGGCTCGAAAGGGGGTGTCACTCCGCAGATGCAGGCCAGCCTCCCCCCCCCCCCCCCCCCCAGTGCGCACCCTCCCTGGCGGCGGAGTCTTGCAGCAAGAACCCTCGTGGGGTTCTCCACTCCGCTGCCTACTCCGGTCTCACTGCACCTTCGCTGTTATGCCAAGAGGCTTCTCCTGTAACCCTGTGCCAGTTAACTAATGTCCCAAAGGGAAGGTGAGGGCAAGGACGGGCAAGGAAGGGGGGAAAGGGCGGATCGTCATTGCTCGGCTTCATCTCTGAGACTGGTGCGAGGGGCTCGGTAGCTGACACCCACCAGAAAGAAGTAACACCAGATGAACTGTGGCGTGTTCACCGGGAGCTCCACGATTATCTAGCGGCAAGTCGGGACCTGTGGCTGTACCTCCGCGCTGCAGCTTTATAGGATTCTCTCACACCCACAAGTGGAGGACTTGTTTTATAGCCGACCTTATTCATGGAGCTCCCAACCATGTGTACCGTGTGAACGCGGTCACTGCAGCACTAATTCCCTCTGTGTGGCCCGGGACAGCCACGCCTTCTGTTGTTTGAGCCCAAGGGTCTGAAAAAGAGTCCCCCAAGCTCCTTCTCCCTCAGCCCTGTGCTGGGCGTTGGAAAACAGGCCCAAGCACAGCTGGTGTCCCTTCTGTCCACTAGAATTGCTCCCATCAGCACATCTGGCCAACCATAACCCTAGTCCTGTGGTTCGCAAAGCGCGGTGCCCAGCCCAGCAACATCAGCACCCCCTGGGTGGAACTTGATAGAAATAACACATTCATGGGCCCCACCTGAGACCCAGTGAATTAGAAGCTCCAAGGAGGGGCCACCAGGTGGTTCTAAGATTCATATCTTCCTATCACTACTACTCAACGCTGCTAAAACAGATGTAAACACTATGTCAGATGAATGAGCTCGACTGTGTTCCAGTGAAACTTTATTTACAGAAACAAGCAGGAGGCCAAATCTGGGCCCAGAGAGGTAGTCTGTCCCTGGGAGTTTTATGTGGTGTTTCACCAGTCATAATTTTGATTTCAGCCATGTCCCTGACCCTAGCTTCTTTAGAAGTCTCTATTTTTTGTGTGTGTTTCTTTATAAGTTATATTTACCCACAATAAAAAAGAGAAGGTAAAACTATACAGAAAAGTACCAAGCGCCGTACCGTTTCCAAAGGCCTGGGAAGTATGCAGTAGCCCCTTTGCACAGTGAGGGAACTCGGGACAGTCCCTGCTGGACACACTGGGCAGTCAACATCGTGCTCCTAGAGCACAGAAGGCCCCATGTCCATGAAACAGCACAGGAACAGTGTCTGCTTGTGCAGCAGTGACCCAGGACACACAGTTACCCTCAGCCACACTGCTGAGCCCAGTGAGCTTCCCCTGGAACCCATTTTCACTTTCCCTGATCTAAATATTTACTCGATGCTACCTCCGCCTGTTCGGGACCACAGAAACAAGAAGCTATAAATATCGGCAATAATATATTTGCGAAGCATTTAATATTGGTTAATGTATTCCTCTAGACTTTTCAAATAAGAGATCTATCCTGGAATCCTAGTCTGTTTACAGAGAGCATTTGGTCCTCTTTTCTCACTCGAGTACGAATGTTTTTCAACAGGATGGGGACAGGTTTGGTCTGACCAGAGTGGTATCTAGATCTCATTTTGAAGACTTTTGACAATACGATTCCTCCAAAATGGGGGTGGAGGGTGGGAAGCGTGGAGCTCCAGGCCAGACACATAATTATCAAGAAAATTATAAACTGAGGTACCTGGGCTACTATGTATAAGGTACAGGTGGAGTGCCACGAATAACCTAATGATGAAAAAGCGTGGATAGACTTGTAGTGTTTTCTCACTGGTGTTAGTATTTAGGTGAGTGAGGTTATCTTACAATAACAGACAGCGCTCACACTTCAGTGGCTTCATGCAGCAAAGGATTTGGGGGTGCAGATTCTCCTTTGAAGGAGCTTTCCTCATGCTGTGGCTCAGGGATCCAGAGTGCTTCCATCTTGTGATTCTGCTCCTAAAACAAAGCGTCCTGTGAAATCACAGGCCCGGGGAGAGACAGAGAGAGGTGTGGGGGCTCTCCACCGCCTGTGCTCAGAACTCGCCCAGGACCAGGCCCAGGGCCCTGCCCAACGTGCCTGGAAGGGAAGGAGAACGGGATACGATGCTACATAATATTGGAACTCAGAATGTCCACCGCTGTATGTGATGTAGCTTTCCACAGCACCAGGGGAGGGAGGTTAGCTAATCCAAAGCCAACCACAGCTTAGAGGAGGACTGAGCAAGGAGGGCTTTTAATATCATGTGAATATGATAAACACTGTCATTCCAAACGTTAAACACAGATCCCTGAGGTCATACTCCTCAGCACAGGCCTGCTCAGGTGTTACTGTGATTACCTCTACACCTTGCTGGGCCCAGATCGACTGGAGGATACAAGCAGAAAGACTGCCTGTGAAAGTGGGCAGGCTGAACACCATTCAAAACAAACACAGAGGAAGAACAAGACGGGCAGAGAAGTGTGCCTCTGCGCCTGCCTTCTTGTCTCTGACCACTCTCCTTGGCTCCGTCCCTTCATTCAGCACACATATCTCTAGAGTCTCTTGCTTTATCCCACTTCAATTTCTCAGGCTGAAAGATGGTAATGGGTAAAACCTTGAAAGATAAGGGCCCCAAGATTCCTCATGCAATGCTTATCCTCTCTCCACTCATCTGTCCAGCGCATGGTTCTTTCACTAATAAATATGGTTACCTGAGTATCTATCCTGTGCCACGTGTGGTGATGAGAGCTTTATATGTATTAATCTTTACTTAATACCCAACAGCCCTGTGGGAAAGGTATCGTTGTACCCAGTTTGCAGATTAGAAAACTGAGAATGGGCTGAGTTGAGTAATGTCTATACAAGGTTGCGCAATGAACAAATAGCAAAACTGGAACTTGAACTCAGGTCTGATGACTCCAAAGCCAGACTCTGTTACCTCTGTTGTCTTCCGAATCATTGCTTTTGTTTTCATTTATCAAACACTCAGAGAGAGCTTACAGTGCATCCTGCACTTTTACAAGGATCAACAGTGCAGAGAGACATGCCCTTGAGTTGCTCACGGTCTAAATCAATGCCACAATATCGTGGCAAAGATGTGCACACAGTGCTTGGGCGTCACAGAGGCGAAAGCTGTCATCTACCTGGAGAGGATGGAGAAGACGTCAGAGAGGAGGTGGCACTGACTGATGAGGAGGGAGGCTTAGTGACCAAGGGTGGGGTAAGTGGGGAAATTTTAACTAGATGCCCTCTTGTGCCTTTGGAACATTGGGATCCCAATGGGACAATGGCGGGCCTGTGAAGTTGGTGGTTTACAGGTCCCTAGTGGGAGGACATAGATCACATACAGTCCTGGCTGCCCATGGCTCCCACCACACCACACTTTGAGCTGCCCTTTGTTTCAGACCAGCAAATCCAGGTGTTGGGACTTGGTCAAGATTAACTCTTCACACAAGTGCCCAGAATGCAGATGCGGCCAAGGCTGCTGAGAAAGGACAACAGGTCCTGGGCCTGTCCTTCCAATCCCCCAAGTGAAATTCATCTGTAAGAGTTCCCCCTCAAGGAGAGGAAGCCTGGCCCTAGAGACAGAGGACTAGTGTGGTGCGATGGTCTCATGTGTGGTGCCCAGACCAGCGGGGCAGCACCTGGAAATGTGAGAGAAATGAAATTCACAGGCTCCATCCCAGACCTACAGAATCAGAAACTGTGTCAGCTTTTAATCTGTGGGGAAATTTCTCTATTCTATTTCTCTCCCCAAAAGATGGTTGAGAACTTGAAGGGCCTACTAGGGTTGGTCATTCAACCCTTGTGTGGCCTGTCCGCCCACCCCCTTCTCCAGGACCAGCCCAGGCCACCTCTTGAGAACCATAACTTCTCAGTGCCTCCAGGGAGGCCATCACATTGTACAGAATAATTTGAGAGAGAAGAAAAAACTGTTGGATGTATTGACATATGGAGTAATGGGTTGTTTTGGGGGGGGGGGGAGGTTGGAAGTAGATGAGTGAGCACTGAATCTTGAAAGGAGAGGGAGAGAGAAAGGGTATCCTGGAGCAGAGACTAGAGAACCGCTTGTGAATGGCTCCACAAAAGCACAACCATGCTGTGGGTGTTGTCCTGGATGCCAAGAGGAGGGGCAGGGGCCAGAAAGTACACGGGAGTAGTTAGACAACAGCACTTTAGTGGAGCGCACTGTTTACTGAGCCACCTGCTCTGTGCCACACACTGTGAAGCAAAGGGAACACAGAGGAGGGGTAAGCACGTGGACCCTGCAGCCAGAGGGCCTGGGTTTGAATCCCCACTTGGGGTGATGCTCAGTCAGTGGTACCTGTATAGCCAGGCCCACTTGGTGTACAGGTAGCATCTGTTCGAGTGGTCACAGCTTTGCCTTTGACTGGCCAGTGCCTGGATTATCTTAAATCTTTTGATTGTCACCCATGTTGTCACTTACAGAGTGAACTTAACAAGTTGCTAAGCCTCTCCACACCACCCTCTCCTTCTCTGTGGAATGGGGACAGTAACAGTGCCCACCTCTCGTGTTATGAGGATTAAATGAGTTAACATGACAACTATGCTTAGAACGGCGCCTGTGCATACGTTCTCAATAAACATCCCCTGCGGTCATTCTTCTCTCCCAAAGCATGAACAGTGCATGAGCGAAGGCCAGCTTCCAGTGTTAAGATATCCAGACTGGCTGCGCGGCTGAAAGCAAAAGCCTGCTTCCCACGGTGACTTAACACCAGGGCTCGACACTCATCGTCAGCTCCGGTGGGTGGGGACGATGACACCACTGCTGTCTCCAGCCAGAGCAGAGCGTCTGCACACACAGCACGCTTGCTCTCCCCAGAACGAGCAGATGTGCTGCGCAGGGCCCTGGACCCGTTCAGACACGGAGAGATGTTTGGATCCCTTACAGCCGCTCCAGATCGCTGGTTCTGATTTTACATAAACAGGACAAGCACACTTGGCCCCAGTGAGGACTGGTAATAAATACTCTTTTCATCTTTCCAGTTCTTCGAAGTCAAATGTCCAAGTCTAAATGTCTCATGGGGAATGTCTGAAGGATTTGTGAAGTGTTTGCTTATTTATAGGACAGGTGGCCTTAACTTCATGCTGGACAGTTGGAAACTGAGGACCAATGAGTGGAGGCAGTTTGAGGATCATGGACATTTCCGGTGGGAAAAATAGCTTGAAATCATCACTCTGGAAATGTACATCCCTTCCTATTCACTGACCAGTCAGAGCCCCCCTGCGGCACACTTCTGCCCCCACTCGCACCCACCACACATTTTCTGGAAGATGCTCATGTGTATGACACCCACACACACGGGCAACAACTATTTTTTGCTTCAGGCAAAGAGCAGAGTGGCTTATCTCAGCACAGACTGCAGACCCCTGACCATTCCGCTGTCACCACCCCCTCCCTTCAGCACAAACCATTGAAAGCTGGTTCCACACATGTTCTCATACATTCTGGACACAAAAGAGTTAGGTGCATGTGTTTTGCGTCCTACAATAGGCATTTGGCGATGGGGCAGAATGAAAAATATTTAAAATATTTAAAAGAACGACATACATCTCGATAGAGAGACAATCGATTTCATATACAAACAGGATAATATACAAATATTAAAACGAGGAAAAAATGTATGTGGTACCCTGCAACTTTTAAAACAGATCCGGGCAGAAAGACCTCACTTGCGAACATGGAGAAAACAGAGCGATACCAATCGCCTCTATCATGCCACAGGGGCAAACCTGCAAATGTATTCAGTTTCCTTTGAGTCTCCAAACCACCAAAGAAAGCTCCATATCCTTACAAAAATGAATGCGTAAATGAAAGAACCTTTCTTCCCAACATGAGAAATGATGATATCAGCTAAAAGGCACCAAAATACTTTCAGCCTGCAATACTCTTCCACATTTAGGCTCAATAGGCAATACCATAATTTTGTTAGAAAGACAACAATTTCATGAGAGGTGCCTAATATGCATGTCATTAAATCGGTGTCTGTTCACTAGAGACACAGAGTGAAGGACCCAAACAGTGAGACAGCATGGTCCTCCCCTGAGCAGTCTAATCAGCATGACTATGACAGGGGGACAGCAGGATGGCCAAGGACCATCAATTCCTCCTTCCACATTTGTCTAACGCCTTTTTGGTCTTCTGATGCTGCCCAGAACCCTAGTCCAACCCTCCATTATTCTTTCCTTCTGTCCTAACCAGCCTCCAGCCTCTCCCTTTTGGTTCTCTTGAATGGATGTGGCCAAGTTAATTCTCCTAAACCAGGCATGAGCAAACCGGTGGTAACGACCAAGCTTCTCAGTCACAGGGAACCATCTGCACACCAGTCCTGCCGCCCTTCTGCCACCCCAGCCATCGCTCCCTCGGCTAATCTGCCACCGCAGCCAGGACCGCGTTGACGTGACCCCTCTGTCCACCTCGTACCAGCTGAGAGTCCTTCGCCCCTCTTCCTCACCTTTTCCAAGGTCTTCAAAATTGAACTCAAATTGCGTCATTTCCGCAAAGTCTTTCTTGACTCCTCTAGTCTGAATGGTTCTCTTTCCCAAATTTTAAAAGCCATAGCATTTGCTGTGACTCTGTTTGCTACCATGTGGAGAAAAAATGGCGCAAGAGAGTCCAGCCACTGTGCAGAGAGAAGCTGAGATAGCCATGTTTTACATATAAGGATACGAATCTTTCAGGCCTTTCTGAAATTAGGGAAGGGATAAATACATCCATTTTTATAGACCTGTCAAACAGAATGGCTGAAATTAAAAAAAAAAAACAAAAAACAAAAAACAAAAACACACTTTTGAAAGAAGACAAAACCAATATTGGCAAGAGGATTAAGCAAATGGAACTGTCACTTACTACTAGTAGGAGGGTAAATTGGTGGATCTCTTTGGGAAAATACCAGTAACTGCTGTAGCGTGGCGTAAGCTTACGGCCTGAGCCGCAATGCCAACAAAACCCGTGCAGGAGAGAGACGCTGGATGTTCACAGCTGCACTCACAGGAATAGCCAAGCACTAGAAACAACCCAAATGCTCATTAACTATGCAGCAATAAATAACTCGAATGGATAAATACTATGACTTAAAATACAGCAGTGTAAATGGATGATCTCGGCTACATACAACAACATGGATAAAGCTCACAAAGATAATTGAATAAAAGAAGCCAATCACAAAAGAAATGGGGCAATGGTTGGAAAGGAACACAGAGATTTCTGAGCTCTGGTACGTCTATTAGTTGTCTGGAGGCTGGTTACATGGATGTTTTTATTTTGTGAAAATCGACCAAGCTCTGCACTTCCGGTAAGTACTTTCTCTTATACAAGTTATATAATAATTGCATTTAAGGTGTGTGTGTGTGTGTGTGTGTGTGTGTGTGTGTGTGTGTAATGATGATGATCCCACCTGGAGAATGGGAAGAGAAGGAAATTGTCCAGAGACTGCAGATAACATCCCTGCACACAGAGGGCGGGCTTCGTGGGTGTGCGAGCTACGCAGTTGCACACGGCCCCACGCTGATAGGGTCCTGAATTTAGATCAATGCTCTGCCGTCACTGTCTTAAGGTTCTTAATAACTCTTGAACCAGGGGCCTACGTTTTCCTTTCACTCTGGGCCCTGTGAATTACATTACTAACCCTGAGTATAGGTTATTGCCAGTTCCCAGTATCCAGAATCCAAAATTCCTCCAGCAGATCCAAGAGCAGGTCGTTGAATTGAATAGACTCGACCTTGAAAACACTTTTGGAAGCCTTTTCAAGGAATCTAGAACTGTAGCTGCCTTCCTTACCATGAAGTCCAGAGAAGCCAGCTGATTTCAGAGCCCGTAGTAGGGCAACAAGGCATTGAGGAGGAGAGGAATGGAAAGAGCTGCTGCCCTGAGTCCTGAGTTAGTTCCTGGATGAATCAGGAAAACCACTTGGTCAGCCTGATACTAGGATAGAGTATTCCCCACGCTGCTGGTTACCAGGTGCTTGTCTCAGGGCCTCCTTCTCTCCTCTAGGCAATCAGCTTCCCTTGGGGAGCAGCTGGGGTCTGGTACTCCTCCACGGGAGGGCCTTTCCAGCATGTCGAGTGGGGAGGAGGGATGAGCATGCCTAACTTGGGGCCACTAACAGACCTACAGCCATGCCTTCCATCCTGTCTTCTACTGGTTATACTGGTGACATTTGCCTTCTACCTGCCTCTCCTTTATCTTGGTTCTCAAATTATTTAGAGCCGGAGTGGGCAAAGGGGAGGTGATCAAGTTTGTGGCCATCTAGAAAATTACTGTGCTTTGCCTTCTCTAAAAATGGCAGCAGAATTCTTGCTCAAGAGCAAAGTGTTCCATGGCTATGTCCACGAGATGAACACCGGCCTCCAAGCTGGCTTCCGTGTGCTTGGCTCCCAAGCAGGAGGCCCTGCATCTCACCTAAAACAACCTTGTCCTCCCTCCAAACACTAATGAGCTTGCTTCTGTCCCCTGTCCTCCTTCCTGCTGCTGGGTGCCTTCGGAGAGGAACCCAGCCTGTCATCTCTGGGCAGCCCAGTCACCAAGGTTACTGGCTCTCCTTCAGTGCTTGGAGGCCAGCCGGGTGGGCTTCTCACGTGAAAGTCATTTTCTGCTGAATTAAATCGAATTCCATGCAGCCTGACCATCGCCTCTATTTTCTGCCTGAATTTTACTCACAGTTAATCTGCTGAAGGCCCAGGAGATTTTCTGGGGTTATTTCACCTGAAAGGAATGGTGCTCTGATTTTCAGCTGAGAATAGATAAAATTCCCAGGGCACACCTCAATCAAACAGCCGCTCCTGCTGACTCGGGAAACCAGGCTGGTGGCTGCACGCAATTTCAATTAGCCCCAAGGAAGCCTTTTCTTTTCAAGTGACAGTAGGAATCATGTTTTTTTTCTTTATCTGCTATCAACCTACTGAGTTCCAAGTAGGAGCCATGCATTTTTGTGACATGCTCACTTTTGGAACCTGTGCCTCAGTGACTCACTCTGTCCATGGGGTCTTTCGCCTGAATAATTTCATAGCACCTTGCATTCATTCACTCATTCATTCATTCATTAGCTGCTTAGTCACAGCAACATAGCACTAAGTGGATAGGCATCCCCCTACCCTACTATCCCTCCACAGGACTTTCTGTATGTTCTTTATGGCTTTGGTCATAGTATCTCTCCCATGAAGTCTTCCTGATTAAATCCATCCCACTCTGATCAAAGCCTTCTGGTCTGACTGATTTCTTCTGTGTCTACTCAGTATTAACTGCTTGGACTGCTTAGTACTGAACTCCCAGCACTAACCCCCATGGCTCCCCACATACATATCTTCAGCTCTAGTCCAGTCCAGGGATTTTCAGATAAAGAGGAGGGTTGGCAGTGAAGCAGAGTCTAAAGGGAGTCAATTAATAAAATTAATTACCAGTCCTTTGTAATTTATAAAAAGCGTATCGAACACTACACTGTATTTCAAATAATAAATTTTTCTATTGATATTTGCAGTATAGTTTGATAAAAATATCCCGATCTGGGGGAATACAAAGAGAATATACTGATTCTCAATGGGACTTGTCCCTGTAGGGAATGCTCAGACCCTGAGCCAGGGGAAGGCAGGTTTTCCTGTCAGTCCACCCTAGATAAATCTCTGCCCCCAGAACAAGACCCCTGTTTCATAAGCCTTTGTCCAAACTCTTTTCCTGCGTGAAATGCCCTTCCCTCCCCTCTCTGAAATCCCACCTGTTCTCAATAGCAATACATACTTTAAGACCTCGTTGGTTCTACCAAACGTAAGTGGCCTTTCTTCTTCTAAATGCCCTAGAAGATGCCTTACCTATGATACTGATTGCACTGTGGCAAATATTAACACATTTTTGTTCATCCACCCTCCTGACAGTAAGCTCCCTGAGGATAGGAACTATTCGTGCCAATTATGGTGTTTACTCCAGAACCCTAAGATGTAACAAAGAGTACTTCATTCTTTTTTTAACCCAAATTAAATTGGTACTGGGCCCTACCAGCTGGCTGGAGAAACATTAAATTTTAGTCATTGGTAGGCTCCCTCCTCATATCTTCCCTCCCACGATCACCATGAGACTTTTCATTATCAGTTTACAAGCACCAGGTAACATGGACAGGAATCTTCTCCTTTGGGTGATATTACAATTGGTGCTCACTGTGCAAGTCCACGTGGTCAAGCTGAAGCAGGTGGCTCTACCAACTCATGTCCATCTCCAAAGATCAGTCTAAAGCTTGTTCTCAATGGGGCCTTCTAAACTTCCACTGGGACACATCTTTATCTCTTCTGAACTCCATCTCCTTACCCCGATTGGAGGGTGACTGCATTCTAGCATCTGCCCTGGCATCTGTTTTGTACACACTTACCCCCTTCAGTAGCCCCATCTCTAGTCTTTAAAGGAAGAAATCATCTTAGTCATATTTGTTTCTCCTACCAGTAGTTAAAGTAGTGCCTTGTACACAAGGTATTAAATGAAACACTTAATCATCTTCTGTTCTTTCCTCTTAATTCCAGGAGATCCTTTCTGGGACATAGGACCCATCCTGTAGGGCTCAGCCCATATATTCCTTCTCCAGGGAAGCTGTGGCCTGCCATCACAGCTATTGTGTCATTGTGTAATCATGTTTGTCTGGACCACTAGACTACAAGCCCCATGAGGGCAAGAGTAGCTCTCTCTCTACCTCTCCACTCCCTGCCAGTAGCCAGTCAAGTACTTGACTTAAGTAATAAAGATCTCCTCTTCTCCCCTCAAGCTGTTTGTCTTCCAGCTGTGCTCGTGTTTTCTGAAGTGGTAAGATATGTTCGAAGCCATGCAGAAGCTCCCTGTGCACGCCGCCCCCCCCCCACCCCCAACCTCCCTGACAAAGCAGAGAGTGAAAACCAAGATCCTCGTCTGCCTCTCAGCCTCTTTCCACCACCACCGCCTCACTCTCCAGCCTCTGCTTCTGGTAGGAAAAATCCTTACCCCTTTTAACTGTTCCTTCTTCACAAGAGAGATCCATGCAAACAGGAGCAGAAATTTAAATTCCCTCAGATATCTACATAAAAGCCCTTTATGGATCACTCAGGCCAGTCCTTAAATACTTTTTTCTTCCTCTAAAACATTTAACATGTTTGGTTGAGAGTAGCAAATAATTCAATTATGAATGTGCTGGGCACTCAAGAACTGACTAAGTGAGAATGACATGATGACATTGTAGACTAGCCTAAGGGACTGTGAAGAGCCTGGTTCTCAGTATTGATGGAAGAAATCATATTTTAGCTATTTAAAGTTTAAATGAGCCTCCTCTAGTAGGGTCTAGATCATTACTTTCCCATCAGTAGCTACTAGCCACCTGTGGCTATTTAAATTTAAATTCGATTAGAACTTAAGTTTCTCAGTCTCACTGGTCACATTTCAGGTGCTCAATAGCCACAGGTGAACAGTGAGGGCTATATCACATCCCCACCGGTGCAGAAAGCTCCGTGGAACAGCGCTGCTCCAGATGCCTGAAACACACACCGAGCTGAAAATCCTCAGCGAGAGGACTTGAACGTCAACAGGAAATGTTTAATAAACATGCACGCTTTTCACTACATGCCACACACTATTGCACCTGCTGTACACACAGCTCATCATTGAACCTTGACAACTTGAGGGACATGTGGTATATTATTAGTGCCCAAACTCATTTGCTGGTGCTGCCATTGCAAAAGGTCCCTGACTTGGTGGCCATATTTGACAGAAAATGGAATGAGGTAGATGAATAACTTCCTTTCCCATGTCCTTCCTTTTTTGTTTCTCTTTGCCTTTCTGACCATTTGGGCATAGATGTCTCATGTGGGATGGGTTATAACTCCAAACCCAGAGAGATGGTACTGTGGGTAACAGATCCTGCCCAGAGCCAGGCCTGAGAGGGCAGCCTCCCCTGAGAGGGACGAGCATGAGCACCCAGCCCTCCGTCTCACTGGGCAGGCTCACTTCGGTGCAGCATGTAGCTCAGACCGAAAGAATTCAGGATGCCATCATCACCCAGTGGGATTTTTACTTTGAAATATGCTAATGACCAAGCCAGTATGATGAGCAAGGAGTAAAAAGCAACAATTCTCCTCTACAAAAATGAAAACATCCAGCCTGCTCTCTATTAATCATACAGAGAGAGCACAGGCGATTGGAATTCACAGATAATTCCAAAGATTTTACCTGGCAAGTGACAGCAAGTGAGCTCATTTTCAGAGGCTTCAAGGCCAATTTTAATGTAATAAACAGAGAGAAAGTGTGTGAGTGCAGCACATACACAGAGCTTGGCTGGGGGAGCGAGCGGGAACCAGCCCAGATACCCATTCAGGCTTGACGTGCTCCTGCAGAGCCCTAGACTACGTGTTCATAAACTCACCACTCATTCAGGACCTCTGGGCTTAACGCAAATTAATTAAACTGCCTTGCAACTCATTTGGCCATTATTGAGGTTTTAAAATAATTAAGAGTGAAGGCAACTCATTAAAGCCTTTCCAGGCTGCCGTAGCAGTTTATGAATTATATAAATTCCATATTAATGTGATTCCTCTGTGGCTGCAGATTAGCTGGGGGATATTCATTAAGATGGAATAAAAAGGCAACAGTAGCTGTGACATCCTTTTGTTTCATATTCCCTGACAGCTTTCCAGGGAGCTCAGTGTGAAGATATAAAAATAATATGCTATATTTCTATAGCATTTTACAAATAGGATAATATTGTTTATTCCATTTGATCTTCCCACTAATCCTATGAGCTTGGTAAGGCTCTTGTTATTCTCTTTGTTTTACACACACACACACAAAACTAAAGCTCAGAGAAGTTAAGTACCTTACACGGATAATAAGGAGGGAATGTAGTCAAATACCTAGGCTGCTAACTGCCCATCCGTGTCCTTCCAGGCTGTGAGGGCGCCACTCTTTCTAAGGAAGCGAGCGTCTCTGAAAGGAGCTCCAATCTCCCACCTTAACTGTCTGAAATTTCCCAAGGGAAAGATTCATTACTTTGACTTAAATAAAGCAAGGATTCCCATGTTCAAACAGAGGAGACGGATTTTCACTGAGAGATGGAAGAATAGACATATTTTTGTTGTACACTCCCTTTACAACTCCATTAAAACTACCAAAAAAACCACAAAAGGTCCACTTCTGAGTTTTCTTCTAAGAATGTTATAGTTTTAGCTCTTACATTTTGGTCTGTGATCTGTTTTGAGTTCATTCTTGTATATATTTTGAGATAGGGGTCCTAATTCATTCTTTTTCACGAATGTCCAGTTGTTCCAGCATCATTTGTTGAAAAGACTGTGTTTTCCTTCTTAAATTGTCTTGGCACCCTTATAAAACTTCAACTGACCACAAACGTAAGGTTTTATCACTGGACTCCCGATTCTATTGCATAGATCTCCACTCCTGCCTTACGCCAGTACCACACAGTCTCGATTGTTGCTTTGTAACAAGTTTTGAAATTGGGAGATGTGAGTCCTCCAACATCTTTTTTCCCTCAATTGTCTTGGCTATTCTGAGTCCCTTGCATTGCTGTATATATACATTTTAGGATCATCTTGTCTATTTCGTAAAAAGTCAGTTGGAATCTTGATAAAGACTGTACTAAATCTGTAGATCAATTTGGGAGTATAGTATTCTTAACAACATTAAGTCTTCCAATTCATGAACATAAGAAATCTTTCCATTTACTTAAGTTTTCTTTAATTTATTTCAGTGACGTTTTATAGTTTTCATTGTACAATTTTTACATATCTTCTGTCAAACTTATTTCTAAGTATCCTAAGTATTTTATTCTTCTTGATGTTATAGTAAATGGAATTGTTTTCTTAATTTCATTTTGGGATTGTGAATTGCCAATGTATAGAATTACAATGGCTTTTAAATATTGATAATATATCCTGCAATCTTGCTCAATTTGTTTATTAGCTCTAATACTCTTTTGGTGTGAATTCCTTAAGATTACTTATATAAAAATCATGTCATCTGCAAAAGAGATTATTTTTTCTTTTCCAATATGGATGCCTTATATTTATTTTTCTTGTTTAATCACCCCAGTTAGAACCTTTAGTATAATGTTGAATAGAAGTAGTGAGAGTAGACACCCCTGCCTTGCTCTTTATCTTGGGGGAATGACTTCAGTTTCTATTTATTTTTTTAATAAAGGGAGCTCATTTTATTTTAAGTATGTTTTTTATTGATTTTAGAGAGAGGAAGGGAGAGGGAGAGAGAGATAGAGAAAAAAAAACATCAATGTCGGCTGCCACCTACACGCCCCCTACTGGGGATCAAGCCCGAAACCCTGGGCTGGTGCCCCAACTGGGAATTGAACTGGTGACCTTTTTATACATTGAACAACACTCAACCAACTGACCAGGGTGACTCCAGTTTTTAAATATTAAGTATGATCTTGGCTGCGGGTTTTCATAGATGCCCTTTTTCAGATCGGGAAAGCTCCCTTCTAGTCCTTGTCTGTTGAATGTTTTTAACATAAAAGAGAGTTGTATTTTGTCAAATGCAAATAGATGCTTTTCCGCATCTATTGAGATGATCATCTAGTTTTTGTCATTTATTCTATGAATATTGTATTGCATTGATTAATTTTTGTATCTTGAACAAATCTTGCATTCTGGACAAAAATCCCACTTGGTCATGGTATATAATATTTGTATATTGCTGGATTGGTTTGCTAGCATTTTATAGAAGGTTTTTAGTCCATATTCATAAGGGATATTAGTCTACAGTTTTCTTATGTTGTCTTTGTCTTGTTTTAGAATGAGATGAGAAAAATTACTTCTTATTCTATTTTTGTAAAGACTTTGTGAAAAATTGGTCTTAATTCTCCTTTCAATGTATGGTAGAATTAACCAGTAAAGCCATATGTCCTGGGGAACTTTTTTTTTATTACTAATTCAATCTCATTATATATATCTATTCAAATGTTCTATTTCTTTTGAGACAGTTTTGGTAGTTTCTTTTTTCTAGGAATTTGTCCATTTCATCATAAATTTCTAATTTGTTGGCATGTAATTGTTCATGGCCTTATAATCCTTCTTTGTTTCTGTAAGGTGAGTAGGGAAGCCCCCTCTCTCATTCCTGATTTTATTAATTTGAGTCTCCTCTCTCTTTTTTTTTCTTTGTCTAATTAAAGATTTATCATTTTGTGAATCTTCTCAAAGAACCACTGGCGTAAACAAGATGGAAGATTTCTTTACTCGGACTGTAATAATTCCCACTCTAGAGAGGTCCGGGCTAGGTTAATTCAGCAGCTGCAATGTGATGGAGAATCCAGGTCATTTCCATGGGTCTGCCCTGTAATTCTCACACTGGCTCGGCTCTTGCCTGTCCTTCCCCATGGCCGCCACATCTGGAGTTATGCATGCAGATGTCATAGTGTCCAATCGAAGAAGACTAAAAACACAAAACAAAACATTTTTAAAGACTCTGCTGCAAACCCTCCCCCACATCCCTTTGCCAGAACTGAGTCCCATGCCCTCCCTGTACCCAGTCTCTAGCAAGGTGACTGGAACTATTGTGTTGGGCATAAACTACAGTTGATCCTTGAACGACATGGATTTGAACTGTGCAGGTCCACTTATACCCAGATTTCTTCCTACTGACCTGCACAGTCCAAACCTGCCTTTTTCCCAAGGGTCAATTATATTTTCCACCCGGCTGAGAACCCGTGGATCCCACCTTCAGTTATATGGGATTTTCGATTGCACAGCGGTTGACACCGTTAGTCCCCACACTGTTCAAGGGTCAACTGTAATTAGGACACATAGAAAAGGTGAGACCCAAACAAAATCATGACAAGAAAGCAGGGACTCAATAGACACTGCCTGAAGTTGAAACAGGTATTTAAACAAGTTACTCGATTCTAAATCCTGACAATTTTTCATAATTTTCTCTATGAATTTTAGGGTGTTTTTCTCCCCAAGAAACTAGTATCTTTTATGCTAGAAGAAAGATCAACTAGAAGTTCAGCAATTATTTGAGATTCTTTTTCTTATCAATAAAAATCCTTTTTATTTTAGTACTATATATAGTATAATTCAAGTTCCTAAAATAATAAAAACAACTCATAAATGGTAGCTACTTTTAATAAAACAATAACCTAAAGAGCAGTGATATTACTTAAATGTAAACCACCTATAGTTATTTATGTCATTATCAGCCACTGATGCCTTTATCAAAATGAGCCCAGATTAGTTTATCTGTCTGACTGAAAGGAAAGCAGAGCCCAGTTTGGGAAGAAAGAAAGGTTCAGAAAGTTCAGAGAACTGAAAGGGGTGTGTGGGTGCGGGGGAGGCGTGGGGTGCGGAGCAGTTCTCAGACAGCGAGGCGACACTCAGCCGTGCGCGAGGGACATGTGAGAACTGGACGGAAGACTTGTCTGTATCTCTCCCTACTAAATGCACAGAAAGTCCCCTGCGAAACACTTGAGGTCTGAACTACCGTGTCTATTTGATATTGACAATATGGCCTTGGGCCAGAGTTGATGATGCACAGATAAATAGGACTCAGTTCCCGCCCTCAAGCTCTCAGTCCAGTGGGAAAGGTGAACTCAGAAAGAGTCCATTCGCACACAGGTGAAGGTGCAGCGGTGTGAGCTGCAGCCATCGCCCAGCGTGGGAGCCATCAATTCAGTTTGGAAAGGCAGAGAGTTCTATAGAGAAAAGAATGAAAATCAAAGGATGTACTTGAGTTCACCAGCGTACAGCAGAAGAAAAACCTCCCAGAAACTGAGAACAGTGGTTTGAAGCAGCGTGCTCTGCTGGGGGAACTACAAGATAACAGCTGCTGCTGTGGGGTGGCGTGGAGGGGAGCTCAGCCACAGCGGGGAGACAGGCAAGGACCCCAGTGTCTTCCCTGCCTCACATGGGAGAGTGAAGCTCATCTGTGGATCACGGGAGCCACTCAAAGTTTTTAAGTAAAGAAATATCCCAGTTTGCGTATTTTACAAAGAGATCTTGGTGGTTCTATGGAAAACATTGGGGCAGGTCAAGATGGCAGGGGAAAGACCCACGAGGAGTCTGACGCAGATAACAGATGTTGGATCCTGAGCTAGAGAAGTGACGGTAAGAAGAGACAGAAGAGAACAGCCATTGGCTGTTTGAGGATAGAGGAGAAAACAGTCCAATATGGCATGCCTAGCATGAGAAACTGGCCAGGTGCATGCAGCAGTGAGCTCAGTGCAAGACACGTTGAACTGGAGGTGTCAGTGGGACAACTCAGTGGTGATGTGTGTTTGGCAGCTGGACATGGGTCTCACACAGAAATATGGATTCAGGAGGATTGAGGTGGCATCTCCTGAAGCTACCGAGGAAGGTAAAATTGCCTGGAGAGGAGAGAGTGAAGGGAAAGTAGAGAGACTTCCACAATTCAGGAATGAGTGGGTCAGACCCCCAGGAGACTGAGCAGGGACAATCAGAAAGGTAGGAGAAGAGAGAAATCAGAGCATCTGAACCCAAAGCATTCTTAGAAGGGGATATTGATTTCTGTAAAAACATAAATAAATTAGAGAAGAGGACAAAGAAGAAGAGGGAGAAGAAGGAAGAAGAGAGAGGAGAGGGGGGCGGAGGAGGACGAGGAGGTGGAGGGCGGAGGAGAAAACACTTCGGTGCATCGTTGGCAGAGGAGGATCTTCCAGGGTCCCCGAGCACTGCTGCTCCTTTCCCTGTCTTTTTCCCGGGGGAGACGAGTGTGGTCAGCTGAGGTCCCTGTATCCAGGGTCCTGGAGGAGGGAGCAGCAGAAGCTTGTGATACTTCTCGTGACCTTTCCTCCCCACCCACCTGGCTAGAAAGTGCCATTTCAAGTGGAAGTTTCTGGTAACTAAATATCAAGAACTTTTCAACCTACTAATGTTTCTGATTCATGAATAGTCAGAAACACTCCCTGTGCAGTCTAAAGTTGGACAAGTCTGTTTAGAGACACACACACACCCTGTAAACACAATGAGGACACCATTCTATTCACCTCCTTGGGGAACAAGGGAAAAACATTTACCAAGAGCCAGCCCAGTGCCAGGTGCTGGTAAGAGCTGCAGCTTGTGAGCTATTTAGGTCTCCCCTGAGGACAAGGTTTCATGTCCATTGAAGAAACTCAGATGTGCACCCTCCCTGAGACCACTCAACCATTAGTAAATGGCAGAGACAGGATTTGGGACTATGTCTCATGATCGAAATGCCAGGATTTCCCCCTATATAAAGAATCAGTTTCTATTACATTTTTATTTTAATGGCTCCTTATTCTTCTTATGACAATATGCAGATGAGCTTTAGATAAGAAAAACATGTGTCCTTGGAATGTTATATACAAACTGAGTTTTTATAGCTCAGATCACATTTCAAGTATCTTCAATTTCATGACAAATCCTTTTTCTACATCAAAGAACCCTTTCATGGAGCAAAGAGCCATTCCCTAATTTATCTCCAGTTTCGTGTATCAAGTTTCCTTATAGTGGGGCTCTCTTCCTCCACTAAAGAAGTGGCACATGAAAAAACAAACAGTGAAACAAAGAAACTGTACACCCTGGAAAAAGCATCAAATTCAAAGTCACACTGTTCGCAGTGGGAGTGGAGAGGCAGAGCTGGGAGCCTAGGGCAGCCCTGAGGGTAGCCCCCATGTTCTCTGGCACCTGCAGGCACCTTCTTACTGAGAAGTGGTGGGATCCCAGGCGCTACTGAGCCCACTGTCAGGTCGGTGCAGACTTTTATTCCTACACATTCTTGGAGCTCCTGGGGGAGGTGTGCAGAGCCCGGGTCATCACAGACTTGTCCCTGTCCCTGGTCACGTGACCCTCTCAAACAGAGATGGGCTCAGGGGAAGCTGAGGTGCATCTCTTGGTTGTGAGTGTGAAACTCCAGCGCCTCCGCCCGTTCTTAACTTCTGACATCTGGGGCAGGTTTCTCCTCTGACCCACCCCACTGCCCAGGAACTGAATAGGTGAATTTGAAGGCAAGCACAGACAGCTGCTTCCCTGCCTTCCCTCTTTCTGCCTCGGTCCTGAGTGCATGAGGTATGGCCAGATCCCTGAGTACCCGAAGGGGCTGAAGCTGGGCTTACCTGGGCAGAGTACCTCTTAGCTTGGATGTAAACTCTACGCAGGCTCATCTTTTGTGCTGGTCATCTGGGTCATCTACCAGACGTTTCCAGGTCTTCCCCTGGACACAGGTATGACTGCACTTCCCCAGCCCCTTGAGAGTTAGGCATGGCCATGTGATTTGACTTGATCAATAAAATGTGAGCAGAAGTGACATGTGTCATTTCTAGGTGGAAGCCTTAGGAGCCAGTGTGATGGTGGAAGCAAGCATTGAAATTACCCTGTTGTCAACCTAGGTCTCTTAAGAGATGATCTTGAACAGAGCCACCTGCCAAGCCCCAGGGGACCCGAAGCAAGAAAAGCCCAGGATGCCATGGGAGTCCTTAAGAAAACCCCTCAAGGAAGGTGAGACTGGTGAGGAACCGTTTCCAGCAGAGGTTGTGCGGGTCCTGGGCAGGAGTGGAGGATGAGGCTTGTAGTTGCAGTGGGGAGGAGGCAGTGCAGGAAGAGGAAGCGGCATGTGCAAAGGCCCAGAGGAGCAACAGCCAGAGAGTGAGAAAGAGAGCAAGGAAGGAGGAGGCATGGAGGGAAGGAGGGAGGGAAGGGAAAGGAAGGGAATAGAGTCATCAGCAGGGGTCACACATCATCAAAGGCCTGGCTTACCTAAGAACCCCTTCTTTCCTGGTAAACTTTGGAGAAAGAGAAAAAATAAGGGATAGTGGGGGAGAATAAGAAAAACAGAAAAGTGGATTTAAAGAGAAGAGGACTAGAAAAGAACAAGAAGCTCAGAAAATTCCGATTAGAGAAAAAAATAAGAAACAAGATGCACTGGCTGGAATAATGGCCCCAAAGATGCCAAGCCCCCATTCCTAGAACTTGTCAATAGGACCTTACTTGGAGAAAGGGTCTCTGCAGACGGGCTTAACCTAAGGATTTTGAGATGAGGAGATAGTGCATCACAAGTGTCCTTATCAGAAAGTCAAGAAGAAGCCCTCAAAGAGAAGAAAGCCACGTAACCACGGAGGTGGAGAAGAGACAATGAGCCCCAAGCCAAGGAGCTCCTGCTGCCACCAGAAGCTGGGAGAGGCCAGGAATGGAATCTCCCCTGGAGACTCTGAAAGGAGCACGGGCCTGCTGACTCCTTGATTTCAGACTTGCAGCATCCAGAACTGTGAGGGATGCTTTGTGTTCTAAGCCTCCCAGGCTCTTTGCTGCAGCAACCACAGGAAACCAGTGCAGAGAATGACCCCCTGCTTCCCATACCTAAATTCCTGCCTTAGCCTCCCAGCCTCCCACGTAACCACTTCCTGCACTTTCCCAGCTCAGTATTTGCTAACACCACCCACACATTTCCTTTCCTTCCAAGGGCAGGCCCCACTCCAGTGCTCTCTCCCCACCGCCCCTCCCCACTCCCCCTCAGCCTCTGTGCCAGACAGAACTACCTTGCTGTGGGCTGTGTGTCTCCACTCAGGTGGATTCTTACTCTTACGAGGCAAAGAATCTATCAACATCCCCAAGTATTTTGTTCATTGCCAGACTCAACACACAGGTTTGAATGCATAAATGGCTAATTGATATTCTAACTGATTTATAATTTGGACTTGGTTATTGTTACTGTAACAATCATTTATGAAGTGTATCATGTTCCAGGCACTAAATAATAAGAATGATAGTTAGTAATAACGGCCATTATAACTAATGAGCTGTTATCATGTGCCAGCTACTGGGATATACACTAGAATTGTATTTTTTTATTTAATTCTCACCACCATATTATTATATCTCCTTTTCATAGATGAGTAAGCCAGGCCAAGAGAGGTTAAGTAATTTGCCCAAAGTCACCCAGCTTGCAAGCCTTTAGAGCCAGAGTTCAAATTCAAACCTGACAGGTTCTCAAAACTATGCTCTAAGTAGGGTCTTTCGAAAAACACAATCCTAATTATTCTAGATGGCCATTTCCTTGGCCATTGTCTTAAGGTGCCTCAGTTTCTAAAACGTTCAGGGTGTTAAACAATGCAAGCCCAGGTTTACCAGCAAGACGTTACGTCTCAATTCCAGGACCTGAAATCAACCTATTTGGCCACTAGGTGGCATCAAAAAGGTGCGTCTGAGACAAAACAGCAGCCAGCTCGGGTGGGTTCCAGCTCTGAGGTGTTGCTAGAGGTGAGCTAGGCAAACAGGGAGGCAAAGTCGCCCAGGAGGAAGTAAAGCAAGGGTCAAAGAAAGGAGCTGGAAAACACGGCTCCTCAGGTGTGGAATGCTGATAGGAAGAGATAGCAAATCCCCACGTCTGTATTTCAGTGAAAAGCCATAATCCCAAGACAAGCAGACTATTTAAATACATCTGTTTACGGGGAGCTCACAGAAACCCCCGTGGGCGCTCCAAGAAAAGAAAAATTATAGGCACAATCACAAACAGCACGGATGTCCAAACACCTTAACAAGTCCTTCTTGAAAGGGCAGCTCTTGGGTGATTCAGCTGTCTCTTAGTCAAGACGCATAGCAACGGCCATAAATACTCCGTAATTAACATCACACACAAAGCAAAGCAAACTTTGAAAAGATTCATTTAGCATCTCAAAGGAGTCATAGATATTCTTCCCCATGAATGAAGACACTGTCAAGTTGTTTATCTAGACAGCTGTGCAGCCTCTGGGTTGCAAAATATCTGCAGATCGTTCTGTGTTCCCTGCTGGAAGGGTAGTTCCTTGGGCGGTGCCACATCCCGAACCTCAGAGCCCTCCACAGTCCGGGTGACAGTGCCAGGGTCCTGCACCACTACCACTCCCAGTGTGGTCCACAGAGCGCGGCCTTCTGTGACCTGCCTGTTACCAGGCCCCTGGGATATAAGCACAGAAAGTGCCCGTGAGCTTGAGAAACCTGGAGAGCAATCTGACCTTTCGTGACACCTGAGGCTGTGATCAGGTCCACAGAGGTGGACCAGTAGGGATGTTGTAAACTTGACTATTTGTGGCGAGAGGTGTGACCTGCCCTGCACAGCGCACCCACGTGTTGATCTGAAACAGACTGGGTGTGACGCGGCCCCGCACCACGGGAGTTTGAGAACCACTGTTCTAGGGCAGAGTTCTCCAACCCTGTCCACCCAGGGCCCCAACCTCCAGAGGCAGAGAGCCTGGGAACTGAAGGCGTGGGCTCTGGAGTCGGGAGAAGGACAGCCAGTCTCCTCTGTTACCAGCTGTGTGTCATCAAAGCCCCTTACCCAACCCCTTGTGTCTTTAGTTTCCGTGGTTCTGAAATGGGGCCAATAATATATCCGTTACAGAGTATTTCTGAGAATGATATAAAACAAGGTAGTGAGGTGAGACTGGGAACATTCAGATGGTTTTCATACCTCTTTCTCAATCTCAGTCTTCCTCCCCTCCTCCCCTCTCCTCCCCTCTCTGACCCTGCTTCTCTCTGCTCTCTCTCTCTCTGAAAATAAAATCACTAAACTGTTTCAACAGTTTTTGAAAATGAGACCCTCTAGACCCTCAAGAAATTGTTATCAATACTGTCTTGGGGGTTTTTAAGACCAAGTCTCTGGATTTAATCAGCCACCGGGTTTTCTTGTAAAGGGAGGAGAGAATTACAGGTTCATAAATAGAAGAGAGGAAAGAGAAGGCTGGGTGGGGGAGTGGGGTGAAAAGGGAAGGATTCTCTTGGACAAGAGGACAAAAGGGAATCTTGAGCTATGGCACAGGGGACATGAAGGATGAAGAGGGTTGGTGGACAAGAGCTACATGCTGATTCTGGAGGAAGGTTCCAGAAGACAGGGGCCACTGCCCTGAAGGCCAGAAAGCGTGCACTGGGCCAGAGCTCCTGGGACCACCTGGTGGAGTACTCAGACCACGGCTGAGCCCACTGCCCCTCACTTGCCTGGGGCTGTGCCAATATTGCTGTTCCCAGGAGGCCTTGAGCTTGTCAGGGTCCAGCACCTCACCCAGTGACCACCTCGGCATGTGAGGCCCATTCAGGACGCATCACCTTCCTGTCTCCATCCTCTCCTGTCATCCAGCAAATATGTGAACACCTGCTATGTGCCAGATTCTGTCCTAACACTGGAGACAGCAATGGAAGTCTCAACACGGTCCCTGCGGTCCCCGAGCTCATCTTCCAGATGTGGTGGGAAGAAGAGTCGGAACCAGCAAATGAATGACAACGCTGCCGTCAGGGAACAGCGGCACGTCCTCACGTGACAGTGTGGACGGTGTCTGCGCTCACCTGCGCGCCGGGCAGGGCTTCCCGTGCTAGGCCCACGGAGCAAGTTCAGGGGAGTGCGTGGACGCGGATGTGGGAAAAAATTGCCTCTTTACTTCCACTAACCTTAGCTAAAATTTAGCATTTCCTTTAGATATGAATGCAGACAACCATAGGAGTTCCTGTGACTCCGTAGCCAACAGAAGTTGCAGATATTTGCATTTCACATTACAGCAGTTGCAGGTATTTTGAAATATTTATGTTCATCATTTCTCCAAAATAATGGTAGTTCTGAGACCCGCCACGGGACCTTCACATTTAACACATTAATAAAGAAGCACAGCCCAGCCGGTGTGGCTCAGTGGTTGAGCATCGAGCCATGTACTAAGAGGTTGCCGGTTCGATTCCCGGTCAGGGCACATGCCCAGGTTATGGACCTGATCCCCAGTGGGGAGCATGCAGGAGGCAGCCGATCGATGTTCTCTCTCATCGATGTTTCTATGTCTCTCTCCCTCTCCCTTCTTCTCTCTAAAATTAATAAAGAAAAAAATTAAAATAAAGAAGCACATATATTATTACATCACATACATTTGGTTTTCAAAGTTTTTGATAACTGTATTTCAATATAATTGGTTTTCTCTATTTATAAACAGTATTTGTAAACGTTACTCTGGGATGGGATCTGTGGGTTTTACTAGCCTACCAAAAGGGTCCGAGGTACAGAAAAGATTAAGAGCCGCTGTTCCTTGACATTTGAAGGCCCCTCACAGGAATCCACCCTCCAGGGACTTAGTCAGGGGAGCCCCTATGAGGCAGGCACCCCACAGCTCTGAGGCAGCTCTCTCAATCTGGCTATTTTGATAGGTGCTAGAGGGCTTATAAATTAGCATGAGGCATATTAAAAGCAATTTTTCATTGGTGAAATAAGCGGTGTTCAATATACACAGAAAGGATATAAATATTGCCAGGCATGCCTGTCTTACGTGAACAAGAATATAAGAATTTAGTGAGCCCAGCTGCCTAAACCCTCCTGAGCATCAGCAAGGTCTAGGACTCCCATCTCACCCTGTGTTTAGACACTTAGAAGGGGATTCCTGGAGCACAGTTAAGCTACCCTGCATCTCTCTCTCATCTACAATAGTATCGCATCTATCTCTAGCTGCAGCTTCGTGCAAGGTATTGTGGAAATGCCTGGGGCACGGACGGCTGGGGCTCCACAAGCCACGGAACTCGTTCACGTGACGGCTTTTGTGCTTACTTGCATCTCAATATTTGTATATGTGGCAGAATTCCTTCTGAGACCTGCTTCCACGTAGCATACTAGCTGGTAGCAAGGTGGTGGGAAGGAGACTCTGGAAATAAGTGGACACCACCCATGTGAGGACACACAGAGGCTCCATATCCACCGCTTATTCTTCGAGGGAGCCAACTGCATCCCTGTGCTAGGCAGAGAGCCAGAGGCGGCCGAGGAGTGGGAAGGCTTGTAGGGGGCAAAGGGAAGGCTTCAGGTGTGCCCTGCTGTCAATGATGAGCATAAGGACACTAGGTGGGCTAACTAGAAGCTGGGAATCTCCGTGATTAGTGTGAGGAGCATACTGGACTTTCTCTGACTGGTCCTGAGCTGGAAGAGGACCAGTGGGCGGGGGGTGCTGGCAATCACTGACCAAGTCCTGAGTGTTCTGGACTGGTTGGGCAGAGGTCGTGAGTCAGGCGGCCTGGCCTTTGTGTGTGTGTAGTGTGCCTGTCAGGGCCTGTGAGCTCAGCTACCTCGGGCAGTGCACTGTTAGGGATGTCCGCCCCAACAACCTCAGCGCTGGGAGAAGCCCGATGTTTAGGTCTGTTCGCCACCGGCGTGTTTGCACGTGGGCATCTCCAGCCCAGGAAAGGCCTTGGCTACCTCCTAGGGTAATGCTGGGCCAACTCCTCATCCTTTTATCCAGAGCGGCTGTGTGAACACATCTTCTCCCCCTGAGCTGATGTCGTGGTTACAGACCCTGAATCCACAGCTGAAGCTTTGGACACGGTGCCCGACACAGTAAGCACTCAGGAACAGATCTTTTTTTAAGAGGTGGCATTTTGCCAAGGAGGTAGGATCTACGCCAGGAGCAATTTTGCTCCCCAGGGAATATTTGACAATGACTGGAAACATTTTTGATGGTCACAACTCCAGTGAGGCTGTAATGTGTCCACAGTCACGAGAAAGTGGCAGAATCAGGGCCAAGGTTCGCCCTGCACGCACCTGTCACTCGACCCCCTGAGGTTCTGCCATCAAGACACTGCTCTGTGTTTGCATAGCTGGGGCTCTGTTCTGCCACGTTCTCGTGACTGTGGAAAAGCCGCTTGACCTCCAATGGTGGACCCCTCGGAGGATTCCCCGGATTCACTGTGAATGCACCGACGCCAATGTTGCCTCACACGTTTCTTGGGTTCCTATCAGGTAAATCAGGTAAACCAAGAAGGCTGAGGTCGGGGAGAGTTGGCCTACTCTTTCCCAACAAGCTAGCCTCCAGGTTAGAAAGGGAGGAAATTTCACATTCCTGTCACACATAGCAGTATTTATCAGCAAGCATGGAAGTTTCCCTGAGGCAAACACGCAGCGACCACGGAGCAGGAGCCGCTCAAGTCCTACCTGGCATCAGGCACCAGGCTCCTCCTCCCTGCTCATGGCTGGACACCAGGCAAATTAGGGATTTAGTTCTCCTGAGTCACACCTAAGGATTCAGGTCTCCCTGCATCTTTATACCCAATTCACGCAGACAGAGAGAGCATTCCTAAAATATATGATCCAACCCAAATATCTTGAAGATCTTTATTTCCCCATTGAAGCCCATGCTCCTTGGAAAGCCACTAATTTCACCCATGAGGAAACACTTCTGACATTCTCTAAGCTAATAGGCAAAGCACCTGATCTTGGTGGAGACGCACTGGCGGAAGCCCGCTTTGGCCTCTGCAGAGGCCCCCTGGATGGAATGAGAGGGGGGCACTGTTGTGTGCTCATTCTGCGTTAGCATGCCAGCTGCACCTGGGTGGCTGCTTACCTGCACTCACACAAACACACACACGCACACACGCACACACGCACACAGGAATATGAGGAATGTGTTGCCAGGTCCAAGGTTTAAAGCAAATCTCAGCCAACACGAGAGAGCTCAGAGAGATCGCATGTACAAAGCGTTCAGCACTCTTCCTGGAATATTATAAATAAGCAATGTATGTTTGCCATTAGTGTAATCGTTTTTAAAAGCTTTCCTCCAGGTCCTTGAAGAGAGAGAAGAGTTCTAATACATAAGGGCAGCGCAGGAAAGGATGGCTATGGCATTTGTTGAGTAACCACTGGGTGCCCGGCACTGGATGTGCTTTGTGGCATTTAGCTGGCACAACCGCCTGGCCCGACGGCTTGATTATCACTGACTCCCACAGGAGGGAGCTGAAGCTCAGGGGCCCAGGCCCCTCGCCCGCGGCTCCACAGCTACTGGGTGTTAGGGCCCAGACCGAAACTCTCTGTGGGAAAGCCTGATCGCGCCCCAGCTGCCTCCACAGCCTGGCACCGTGCACTCCCAGTGATCGGGAGGTAGTAAAACTCCACGTGTCAGGAAGACGAAGCCGGAGGAGTAGGAGGTGAGGGGCAGTTACACAGACTCCCTGCTGCTGCCAGCCAGCTCTCTGCAGGGAGCTGTGTCTGAGAGGGAGGGCTCCCTGGGTACCGGCCATCGGGGGCGGAGCCTTCATGGGGTGGGTTCTCCCAGAAGCAGAACTGGAACCGAAGATTTAGTATAGTGACAAACACCAGTGAGGGTGGGCAGGCTTTTCTAACGCCACGCAGCCAGCACTGTCTTGGGGCCAGGGCTCAGGCAGACCTTAAACTCCTCAGGCTCTGCTGTCGTCCCGTTTTCCCCAGGGCGAGCTGGCCCCGCGAGCTTGGGCAGTGCCCTGAAGAAGGCACACGAAAGCGGGCGTGGACACAGAGCAAGTGAAAGGAGTCCCGGGGCTCCAGGCAAGGCCCCAGCAGCATGCATTGTGGCCATCACCAGCACCCAGCGGGGTTCATCCTTGGAAGTCCAGTGAAATCCAAGTCCTTTCCCTGGCCCAGTGGACTCTGCCTGACCCTGCCCAGCCATGTAACAGTCTCCCTTCCTTGCCTCCCCTATCCTGCTCCAAACACACGGGCCGCCCACTGTCCTTCAGAGACACCTAGCACCCCTGAGCTTTGGGTCTGGGCACCCGCCAGTCTTTCTGCTTGGAACCCTCTTCCCTGGAGAATGGCCTCCCTCCCTCCAGGCCTTACCCCAAATGACACCTCCAGGAGACCTGATCACCCTTTTAAAGTAACGCCCCTGCCCTCTCCCTTTACCCCGCATCCCTTTTCCCCACCGCCACCTGACACTACATGGTGTGCATTTCTCTAACTTGTTCATTGTCTGCCTGACAACAGAGAAATGTAAGCTCCATGGGGGCAAGGACTTCTGCCTGTTTTGATCACTGTTCCTTCTGCAGTGTCTAGAACAGTGCCTGGTACAGAGTAGAGGTCAATAAATGTTTGCTGAATGAATGAATGAATGAATGAACGAACGAACGAACGAACGAACGAACGAACGAACGAAGACAGGAATTCAGAACGTATTTCTTAAGGCAACATTACTAGAAGTCGGTCCAGGGACCCCCAGGTCAGAATTCCTTGGAGGAACTTGTTATAAATGCAGGTTCCTGAGTGGGTCCCTGACTGGGAAGGAGAGGAATTCTGAGGGGTCCCTCCATCGTACTGACCGTCACGCAGCTCTGTAGAGGCCTCCAGAAGAAGGTGCCAGGTGGGTGGAAGGAATAACTGCTTGGTCATCCAGAGAGGCTGGGCACTTGGTACCAGGTTTCCCAGCCCTCCCCCCCCTCCCCCAGGTTCCCAGACCCCAAGCCCAGCAGGAAGCAGCTGAGTTGTTAGGTAAAAAGGACACCTGTGAAATTTGAAAATATGGCTCTTAGGGCCCCCATGGCAGGCAGGGTGTGAGAGGGCCCTCATCTCTTTCCAGACACTGTCTAGGCCTTCTTGATTCTGTGAGCTCTGGGAAACAAGGCATCCCCAACACAGACTGGGATTGAGAATGTCAAACTATTTTTAAATAAATAAATGAGAAACAGCAACTTGATGTTCTAGTTATTTTTACAACTTATTACCAAGTGGATTATTAATTATAGCTATATCATTTTAACCTCTTTATTAAAATATTTTTTATTGATTTTTAGCGAGGGAGAGAGAGAGAGAAAAATATTGATTTGAGAGTGAAACATCTATCGGCTGCCTCCTGCACACCCCCTACCAGGGACTGAGCCAGCAACCCAGGCATGTGCCCTGACCAGGAATTGAACTGGCAACCTTTCCATGCATGGGACAACCCCCAACCAACTGAGCCATACCAACCAGGGCTCATTTTAACCTTTTAACTATATGCATCCTTTATTTATCAGCAGGTTTAATAATATCTAACATTTAATACTAAATTCAAATTATATTCAAAAATTGTAAATTATATTTCTGAAACTCATATTAACATATGTATTTGAATTAAAAGATGAAATCGGATTATTTCTGTAACCAAGGTCATTTTTTATTTGATTTAAAAAAAGCAAATTGATGGAGATGTCTTTTAAAATGCTATTTCTGGGCTCCATCCCAGGTTCATTGAATCAGAGTCTCTGATGGCAGGGCCCTGGAACTTGCATACTTACTAGGTTCCACACAGAATTCTGGTACCTTCTGTGAAGTTTGAGAACCCTTGTGCTATCTGCCCTCAGGGTGAGTGGGAATGTTAGAACAAGCAGAAGCAGAGGGGTAAGAGTTGGCCCCGTGACCCCCATGCTCCAATCACCTGGTAAGGGATAGTGTGATTAAAAGTCTACCTCTCTTTCTCTTAGACAGTGAAATAAGTGTGCTCCCTTCTGGCCAAAAAGACCCTCTCCCTAGAGGCCTGCTGAGGTGGGTCAGCAGCTAAATCAACCAAGTGGAGGGCGGCCAGCTGGACTTCACAGGGTGGAAAGGAAACGGGAGGAAAATGATAGTGTTGCCAAATAGCATTAACTAAGAATGATGTCACTCAAGGTTTCTTTAAGACATACTAGACTAAAGAAAAGAGAGAACTTCTTGGAAAGCAGGAAGCCCAAGAGCTGGATCCAGAAGACATCTCTGGCTTAAGGGTGAGAGCACGTGGTTGTGATGGAGACCCCGTGGGTTGGAGCCCTAGCTCAGACACTCGCTGTTGGTGTGGGGGGATCATCTCACTAGTACGTGCCCAGGGTTCCTTATTTATACAAGTTGCCTCATTATGCCCGCCCTTCCCCTTCACATTTGGAAGGGTGGACTGGTGGAGTCCACTGCCAGGGAAAATTCTCAGCGTGGCCAATCATGCCTATACTGTACTCTCAAGGAAGGGGAGGAACAGCTCTGTCCTCAGGTTCCAGCCCCACCATCCAGTTCCCGTTGCTCAGCCCTGGAAGCTGTGTGGCCACCCAGCCTTCGCACTCCCTCTTCTTTCTACCAGACCAGCCTTCTCTGCGCCTCCATGTTGACTTACGGTTCTTCTTTTGCCTGAAATGTGGTTTTTCGTCTCCACATGCTGCCTTCTCGTCATTTAAATCTCAGCTTAACTTTCGTCTCTTCGGAGAGAACGTCCCAGGACACCGTATCTAATAGTATCTAATGTTGCCTCCCTGCTGTCACCCCAGGCATGGCCGACTACATCCTCCTCTTTCATCTCTGTCCCCAGATTCGAAACTCTCTGCATCATCTTACTTGTCCGTTTGTTCACGAGTCTATTGTCCAAGACTTCACCGTCATGGGAGTTCCTTGAGGGCAGGAGCCTTCTTTTCCCATGAGCACAGTCCCTGAAATACTTGTATTAAATGCCCATAAATGAAATATCCCCAGAATTAATGAGTCCACTTGCCTCTCTCTTGTTGCCTCTCAGTCCACCTCCCCTCTGTTCCACTCTCAGTTCTCCCTTGTGTCTCCTCTGGTCTTTTTATTTCTGCCCTCCCCCAGCCCCCACCTCTTCCAAGTCTAGGCCTCTGACGCACATGGTCACAGTTTCCCCTAGATGGCGCTGCAGAGGAAGGTTTTAGCCTTTCCATTCCTCCTGGAGGATATTGGGTTGAAATAATACGGCCTCTGCGGAATCATTAAAGACAGTCAACCTTTCTCTACCTGATGCTGCTAAAAATATAGCTCTGATGCATAATTATATTTTTTTCAATTGCAGTTTACAGTCAATATTATTTTGTATTAGTTTCAGGTGTAAGCTCTGATTCATTATTGTGATCGCATTTTCTTTCTCATCAAAGATGGTCTTCTGGCCACCCCATTCTGGAAGGGAGTGAATGGGGGGAGGAGGAGAAAATGCCATCTGTCACATTGTCCTCCAAGGGACTGAGAGAGGAGGGAAATAAGATTGCCTTCAGACAGGCAGGCAGGCAAGCAGCTGACCTTGGAGCAAGCCGGCAAGACTTGCTGGGGCAAACCTCAGGTGGAGGCGCTACCGTATCTGAAGGAAGAACTCTCTCTCTTGACACAGCCTGGAATCAGAGTAAACATTTATTTAGCCTCATTACTTGCCAAACACTTTGCTGAGAGATTTCCTTGCATTACCTCCTGTAATCCTCCCAACAGCCCTTTTCTCTGCTACCATTGGTCTTATCATCAAAAGGAGATTACCCTGACCCATGGAAACAGGAACCGTGTCTTCTGTTTTTCATAATTCTTGTGCTTAGTATTTTGTCCAAACATCACAGTACAGAACAAAATAGTGGGAGGAACAACCAACATTGTTGGATTGATTTATGCCTCTAGGCAGGGCTCGTCCTCCCTTCTGGAAAAGTCTCTTCCCTTACCTTCTAATCTACAGTAGCTACGTCACCTATTCCTTGCCCTTGATCTTAGATTCCTCGGTTCCCCCTGTGAGGAGTGCCTCTTTCATCTTTCTTTGACAGACATCACTCATTTTAAAGCAATATAGCTTAGTGGCTCGGCGAATGGACTTTCGAGAATAAGAGACCCGCGTCTGAATTCAGGTGCCGCCAAGAAAGAGCCACGTGGAGTTGGGCGAGCTACTGTTTTGTGTGTTTCCCTTTAGTGACACAGGTCTAAGAGCAGCTAACCCTAGGCTCGGTGTAAGGGTTATTGTAAAGACTTGAAGTGCAATCAAAGACAGAGCACAGGACCTGGGAGGGTAAATCAAACTGCGGAGATCATCTGGGGCAGACGCTAGCAACTGCTGACCAGGGGAGAGCTGGTAGGGTTTTTGGTTGCGAGCAAAATAAATTTCAGTTTGCTAGCTTAAGAAAAAAGGAAGAAAAGAAAAAGGAATTTGTGAAGATACTGGGGTGCTAACTGGATCACAGAGTAATCAGAACAACCAGCCTGGGGAAGGACGGGCCTACAGGGGTCTCAGCTGTTGAAATTCATTGAAGAGCCTATTCTGGGTGTTGCACTAGGATAATTTAGTTCCAATACTTTCCATCTGATCCTGGTCCCAGTTCACTTATAATTCAAGTTCCAGGATAGGCAATCTGGGTCATGTCTCCTCTTTGGGGAGGAAGTGGGGTAAACATGGTGACTGATAGTCACCCAGATCATATAGAACGGGACAGAGGTTGGAATATGGATTAGTTTCTATTGCTACTGTAATATTGCTACATACTTAGTGGCTTAGTATAACACACATTTATTGTTTTACAGTTCTGGAGGTCAGAAATCCAAAATCCATCTCAGTGGGCTAAAATCAAGGTATCAGCAGAACTGTCTCCCTGCCATCCGCTGGGACAGTCTTACAGAAGGTAATCACAGGGACACTCCCATCTCCTTTGCCTGTGGAGTAATGACCCATCCTAGTCACAGGTCCGGCCCACACTCAAAGGGAGGGGAATCATACACACCATCCAGGTGTCTGAAATGTGCCTTTTAGTAAGGTGAGAATACACAGGTGAGCAGATGAGGTACAGCACAGGAGCTGTTGGCACAAAGGAGTGTATAAGACCTCATGGGCAACTGTGAGTAAAAGTGTCTGGAGAAGGAGGGAGGAAATGGGGTTCAGAAAGGAGGTGAACTCTGAGCTGAGTTTTGATGGGTGAGAATCGGCCCCTAATGTGAGCTGCAGGTGCAAACCACAGAACCACATTCAGGTTGCTGTGTGAAAGATTAATGCTTTAATCCAGACCACAGCTGAATTCAAAAAATGCCAGAAATCAAATGCAGGCAGAATTAATCACTTGATCAGCCAGTCAGGCCACCGTGACTTGCTTTGCAGATTCGAGGGGGCTGAGACAATGCACCTGGATCCCATTTCTAAAGCTTGCTGCATTTAGAAATTCTTCTTATTTTAGGATTACTAGCAAATTTACAGAATCTTTATGCTCAAAAATACCACAAAGGAACAGGCATATGTGGAGTTGCTGGGAGGAAAATAAGTCATAATATCATAGTATCGTCTAGCTAGTACGGTAGTTGAATTCACCAATCAGCCAGTTGCCCTGGGCTTATTAGTTTCTTTTTAATCTTACACTGCAATATAGATCTGCAGGACAGCGTGAAATGCGAAGGAGAAAAGCAGGGAGGCTTGGAGGAAAGATTATTAAAGCAAGCACAAAATGGAAAGGTAGAAAGCAGTGTGTGAAGTTCTAGCTGGCACTGATTGATCACAGCTCCGACTGCTGTAGAGCTGTGGAGGTGGGCTTGGGGGTGTGTTGGGGACGGAGCAGTCCTTATTTCCCAGATGTTTCTTTTTCAGTTCTAGGGCTGGCCCAGCCCAGAGTTAACCAAGCTTGAAAACAGAGAGAATTCAACATTTTTTTCTTATTTGTAAAATTTGATCCAAGTAATACATGCACAAATTTTTCTTTAAAAAATCAGGATTTACAAGGGGATTTGTAACGAAAGACAACAGTCTCAGGCCTGTGCGCCTCCACCCGTTTCCAGGTGTGTGGGATGTTTCTGCCCTCCTTACAAACAAGGTGTATCGGTCACTCTCACCTTGTGTCCTAGTGAGAGAAGATCTCCTCACTCTCTGTGGTGGACGATGATCTAGCTCACCTACACCATCACATCCACCCCTAACCCATTAATTTGCCACTGTTCCTACTTTCCCTACCGATTGTTATCACTCAATGACATTCCACAACCTTTATTTCTGGCTCCCGTCTGTAGATAGTGGTGCCTCTTGACTGTCTTCCTTTCACTGAAAGGATTTAACAGGAATGTTGACAGGTGAAACTAGTTAGGCAAGATGTTAGTAGATGGGCCATTAAAAGAAAAAAAGGTGTTTCATCCTAGTCCCTGCGGCTCAGTGGGTTGAGCATTGTCCCATGGACTGAGAGGTCCTAGTTGGATTCCCCGTCAGGGCACATGCCCGGGCTGTGGGCTCCATCCCTAGTAGGGGGTGTACAGGAGGCCCCCGATTGATGTTTCTCTTTCACATTGGTGTTTCTATCTCTCTCTCTAAAAAAAAACAAAAATCAATAAAAACAATTTTAAAAAACAAAAATGTGTTCCGTATATAAATAAGTTGAAGAAATCCGAGGTAAATAGATACACCCAGAAGCGCTGATGTGGAAATGTGTGCTGTGCCACTTCAAATGGACATTTGATCAGGATACTAAGAAACTAGGAAAAATCATTAGCAAGTACAAGGGGGAAACCGAGTCAGACAGCTGAACAAACTGGCGCAGCAACTTACAGCAGATCTGGCAGGTCACCTCCGAAGAGATAACATCTAGGCCTCAGTTGTATTTCAGCTGTAGGCCCAGAAAAGCAGCAAAACCAGGTTGGCTATGGCAGGACCAGCTGCAACGACACGGCCCCCTGCCCTGGCACTGAGCAAGCAGTCGAGACCAGGACCCTAAAGGGCACACCTGGAAAACTGCTGCAGATTCCCCTCTGAGAGCTCTTCTAAGGTTCCCACCTGCAAGAGAGAGAGCAAGCCCTCAAGGCAAAGGACTCAGCAAGCTGGCCCTCCAGGAGCACACTGCACCATTCCCTTCCTCCTCTCCTTCCCGACAGGTGTGCATCTCCTAAACTCAGGGTCCCCACGAGACTTGCAGCCAGGGGAGCCGTGGGCAGCCGCAGCTCGTCCCAGGCTAACTCCCTGAACCTGGCTCCAAGGCCCCTTTCCTCTGACTTCTCAGTGGGTCAAGGCAGCCCGGCCCAGGCTCTCCTGTTGCTTCTTCTATGCCTTTCCTTGTTTCACTGTCCCCAGCTTTAATGAACATAGTAAGGGTGTTGGTGGGGCCTGTGTCCTGGTAGCTTGAAGCCACATGGAGGGATGTTCATTAAAATGTCCACAAGTGAAAAAAATAGTAAAATAAAATTCACCTGGACTCCTGTTGTGAGCCCTTTCTGGCATGAAGTCAAGAACCCACCCACTGCCGGCAGCCCTAGGCAGACTTGTTCAGGGCCAGGTCCCCATTTGGGTGACAACGCCCCACCCCCACCCCCCCACCGCAAGGATATCTTCTAATATGTCAGGAAAGTGCTTGTAAAGCGGTAGAGGAGGAATGTCCCGTTTGATGTGAAGGAAGGAGCACCAGAGCCTCCCTTCAGCCAAGCAGGGATGCGGCCGCTCTAAGCACCTGCTGGTGCCGAGGCTGTGCCCGGTGCTGGTACAGAGCCCCCACCAGCTCTGTCCTGACAGCACCTCCCTTTCACAAAGACGGAGACTAGGGCGTAGGAATGGTGACTAGCTTGTCCAGCGTCCCACAGCTAGTGAGGTGGTGGAGTCAGGATTCAGGCGGAGGCCTCAGGTGTAGACTTCCTCAACGACATTCCCCTGGCTGCCCCCTGCAGGAATGAGAGCAGTGCCAAGGGACTTTCAGAAGAGCCGGGCTTTGGCACTAGATTCCGTTCTTCCTGCAGTCAGGATGCTGCCTCTTACCTCGCAGAACAGTTTATAATATGCCAATAGCATTCATGTTCATTATCTTGTTTGAGTCTCACCCACCCTGTCAGGTGTGCTGGTCAAGTTAGCATAGCTTATCAAGGACTAAAATCATCAGGAGTTTGCCTTATTACTGGCTCTATCCAAGTGACTAGGGTTTCCAGCTTTAGCAAATAAAAGCACAGGACTCCCAGTTGCATGAGAATTTTAGATGAAGAATGACAAATTCTTATAGTATATAAGTATGTCCCAAGCAATATTTGAGACATACTTATACTAAAACATTATTCGTTGTTTACCTGTAATTTTGATCTGCACTTTTTAAATTAATTTATTTTTGTTGCACATATTTCTCCTTTTTTCCCCATTGACACCCTCCTCCCCACTCCCATTCCCCCCCTTCACAGCTTTGTTGTCTATGTCCATTGGTTATGCATACATGCATGTAAGTTCTTTGGTTTATTTCTTCCCACCCCCCTCCCCCCTCTTCCTCTGAGGTTTGTCAGTCTGCACCCTACTTCCATGTCTCTGGGTCTATTTTGTTCATCAGCCCACCTTGTTCATTATATTCCACAAATAAGTGAGATCATGTGATATTTGTCTTTCTCTGACTGGCTTATTTCGCTTAGCACAATGCTCTCCAGGTCCCTCCATGTCGTCTCAAAGGATAAGAGACCTTTCTTCCTTATAGCTTCATAGTATTCCATTGTGTACATGTACCACAGCTTTTTTATCTGCATTTTATCTGGGAAACTTACAAGTGAGAACAGAACTCGGAACACAGGATTAAGGGAGAGAAGAGTAGGGGAGGCTGAGGGACCAGGAGGCACTGTAAGAGTGTGTGCCGTCTCTGAGCCTGCCCGACCAGTGTGTGCCAGTCGTTTGAGGTGGAAAATAACGATGCTGTTGTAATAACGTGGTTATTAATTAATAGGAAGGAAGCAAAGGGAAGGCCAGATAATACAGGCATGCCATTTGTGCCAGGAAGCTGCAGTTTAACATTCTCCAGGTCTGTTCCCCTCAGATCGCTAGGGGAAGAGACTGGACAATAGATGCATGCCCAGTAAGGTCTGCGTGATGTGGGAAGATGTTTGCCTGTTGGTCACACCTGAACATAGGTCATTGGCTAGAATGGGTGTGGCCACCTCAAGCACGGAAACATTTAATATTTAAGCTCCTGCACAAAGTAGTTCCACCCTCGTGGTTCTCTTTCTTGCTGCTTGAACCTGACTCCTGGCTTGTGGGCTCTCACGCTCCTGCACTCTCTCACATGGCCCACAGCCATGTGGACCCCACACACAATGGACTAGCCTGATGCTGCACCAACTTAACTCCACCATGAAATGGCAGCTTTAGTCACTGGCTTTGCTTTTAGCTCTGCTGAATCGCCAGCTACCCCTCCTCCAGGACTGGTTTAAGGGAAATGGGACTTTGCAAACCAAGGGATATATCTTCACACAAATAAAGCTTTTTACCACATCTCATCCTCTTGTGGGGGGCTCTGGAAATGCTTATTCCAGTGGCACCCCAAGAATCCCACTCTCACTAGCAACGGAGAAAGGCAATCCATGCAATTCTCTGATAAGAAGAAGACACTGATTTCTCAGCCCTCTGCACAGCCAAGGAAACCTGGAGTGGCAGGAAGACAAGATCAGGTGCAGCAGTCTCTTCCAGGGCTCCTTGAATGGTGACTCAAGTGTGATGAGGTCTGACAGTGGGCCCTTGGTTCTCTCAGGTGGCGTCCAGAACAGTTCCATCTGGACCTCTACATCAATAGTCAGCCACAAAGCACTCAGCTGCCCACCATGAACAAGGAACCCACGGACCCACTCAAGTTTATGTTCCAAATGGCAATCAAATTATCTGATATTTATATATGATGATCAAATAAATATAAAATTTGAGTCCCAGGAGAAATATTTAAATGGTGTAGAATTTTCTAAAGTATACAAAAGACATCAACTCAAGAGTCAATAAGCTCATCAAACCCAAAGAAGGATAAACACAAAGAAATACCAATAAATGCACTAGTAGACAAATCACAATCAAACTTATGAAAACCAACCATAAAGAGAAAATCCTAAAAGCTGCCAGAGAAAATAAGACACATTACATAAAGGGGAACAATAATAGAAATTACAGCTTCTTGCCAGAAACAATGGTGACAAGAAGACAGTTGAATGACATCTTTAGTGTTGAAAGAAAAATTATATCAATCTACAATTCTAAGTCTAGTGGAATTATTTTCCAAAAATAAAATATTTTTTAAAAGGCAAAAGTGAAGGAAATTGTCTCAAACATAAGGAAGACCTACTATATAAGGAATTTCTGCTCTAGGAAATACTAAAATTAATTGTTGAGGCCAAAATAGAACAATACCAGATAGACACCCAGTTCTTCAGGAAAAGAATGAACATGTAAAAGAGAAAACATGTCAGTAAATAGAAAGGACATCATACATACACACACACACACACACATGCTTGAGTACACACACATGCACAATGCATACATACATACACATTTGAAAGACTATTGACTTTTTTTTTTGTTAATCCTCACCTGAGGATATTTTTCCATTTATCATCAGATAGAGTGGGAGGGAGGGAGATAGAGAAACAATGATGTGAGAGAGACACATCAACTGGCTGCCTCCCGCACAACCTGGCCAGGGCTGGGGACAAACCGCAACCAAGGTACGTGCCCTTGACCAGAATTGAACCAGCAACTCATTGGTCCATGGGCGAATGCTCTAACCGCTGAGCCAAACCAGCCAGAGTGACTACTGATCTTTTAAAGTAAAAATAATAGCAATGTGTGGGTCTGGGATATTTAGAAGTAAAATATATGATAAGAACACAAAGGGTGAGAGAGTGGTAATTAAAATACAGCATTTTAAGATTCTTATATTGTAGTAGAATAATTTTGTATTGTAGATGTCACAAGTTAGAGATGCGTATTATAGTCTCTAGGTCAGACTCTAAAAAATAACAGAGACATTACTAATGATTATAACTAACACAAAAAATAAAAATAAATACCTAAAAATACTTAATTCATACCAAAAAAGAGGCACAAAAGGAGGAACAAAAAAAAACAAAGAGCAGATGGGACACTATAAATCAAATATCACTAAGGTAGATAAAAACCCATATATATCAATAATTGCATATGGACAGAAGAATCAAATTTAAAAGCCAGAGATTGCCAGACTGACTAAAAAAAAAAAAAAGCAAGACCAAAGTATATGTTGTTGATGAGAAACACACTTTAAACACAAAGATACAGAAAAGTTGAAAGTAAAAGAATAAATAATGGAAAAGGATATAACATACAAATTCTAATCATTAAAAATCTATCCTCACTCCCTTTCATAATAAGGTAGACTTCAAGACAAAGAGTATCACCAATACAGAGAGACATTTCATAATGATAAAAGAGTTGTGATCAAGGAAATATAACAATTTTGAATGTGACAGAAACTAAAGGAAAGCATAGATACATCCACTATTATTGTTCAGTTTAACACCTATCTCTCAGCAGCTGATAGGAGAAACAGACAAAACAAAATTAACAAAGACATGGAAGGTACAGCTCAACTTACCTGATGGTTACAGAACACTATACCCAGCAGCAGAAAAGGGTTGTCTACTCTTCCCAAGTGATCATGAAAAATTCATCAAGATAGACTATTTTCTGGGCCAGGAAACAAATCTAAATAAATTTCAAGTCAAAATCATACAAAGTATATTCTCTGTTTGCAATAGTTTTAAATTAGAAATCAATAACAATATAATATTCCAATAGAATTTTCTGCAATGATGAAATGTTCTATAACTGTACTACCCATTGGCAGTCACTATCCAAGTGTAATAATGAACACTTGAACTAGAGTGACTTAGCAGATGAATTTTTATTTTAATTAATTTAAATGTAAATGTCCTCATATGGCCAGCTGCTACTGTATTAGGTGATACAAATCTAGAAAATCTCCAAATATGCACCACACACAAAAAGATTTCAGGTGGATCTTAATCCAAACTAAAAAGCTAAAACTATAAAGCTTCTAGAATAAAATGTAAGAGAATATTTTCATGACCTTGGTATGAGTAAAAATTTCATAGAAAGAATAGAGAAAGCAGTGATCATAAAATAAAATATTGATAAATTGGACTTCATTAAAATGAAAAATTTCTGCATGCCAAAAATACCATTAAGAAAATGAAAACATAAGTCCCAGTCTGGGAGAAAATATTTGTAAAATAACATCTGACAAAGGAGTTGTATCCAGAATATATGAACTCTTGCAACTCAAAATAAAAAGACAAATGACCCAAATAAAAACTGGGTAAAGGCTTGAACAAACACTTCACAAACAAGATTTATAAATGGCCTATTAGCACATGAAAAAAGTATTCCATGTAAATATTTATCAAGGAAAAGCAAATTTAAACAATTAGATATCACTACAAACCAGCCAGAATCCGAGGGGAGAGGGGTTGCAAGTCTGGGTGAAAAAAGTGAAGGGATTAAGAAAAAAAACAAAACACAAAAAACTCATAAACACAGACAATGGTGATTGCGGAGGGAAAGGGGGTGGGGGAAAGTGGAAGAGGGTATAGGGGGAATAAATGGTGATGGGCTGAGACAACTTCTGCTGGTGAACACAGTGTACAATATATATACAGATGATGTATTGTAGAATTGTACACCTGAAATCTACATAATTTCATTAACGAACGTTACCCCAATAAATTCAATAAAAAGGAAAACACATTTAATACCATTAAACATTGGCATAGATGTATAAGCAACAGGAAGTTTCCTACACACTGGTAGTAGGAGTGTAAAGTGGTACAATTACTTTGGAAAAGTGGGAGACTTGTAAAATCCTAAACACACATCTACATATTCCCCAGTCACTCCACTCTAGGTATTTATCCACAGAAAATGGAAATGTATGCCCACAGACAGACTTGTGCAAGAATCTTCATAGTAGTTATATTCATAATAGCCCCAAACTAGAAAGACCCAGGTATCCATCAGCAGGAGACTGGACAAGCAAGCTAGGGTATGTTCATGCAATGGAATATTATTCAGCAATTAAAAGTAACAAATTACTGAAGTATGCAACAAGCTGAATGAATCTGAAAAATGTTATGCTTAATAAAAGGAGCCAGACACACAAAAAAGTATATATTGTATTATTCCATTTATATGAAGCTCTAAAATAGGCAAAACTTTCTGTAGAAATAGATACCAGATCAAGTGCCTGTTTCGGTGTCCAGGCATTGACTGACAGCAGGCACAAAGGAACTTTCCAGGGTGATAAAAATGTTCTATCTCTTGATGGGGGGTAGGGGATGGGAGGGTAATGTGTTCATGTGTCAACAATGATCAAAAGAGTATACTTAAAATCTGTGTGTTTCACTGGATGCAAGTTAAACTTTAGTAAACATGTCCAATAAATAATGAAGCTATGTTCAGAAAAGCAGGCTTAAGTTTCTCATTTAAAAAGTACAATGTTTTTCCTGGCGAGTGTGGCTCAGTGGTCGAGCATCGACCCATGCACCAAAAGGTCCTTGGTTCAATTTCCGGTCAGGGTACATGCCCCGTTGTGGTCTTGATCCCCAGTAGGGGGATACAAGAGGTAGCCAATCCATATTTCTCCCTCTCTCCCTCTCCCTTCCATTCTCTCTAAAAAATCAATAAAATGCTTTTATTTGTAAGTGTAGTACAAATTCAATATTTAATAGCTTCTACAATATATGTATTTTCTTGCAGTATTTTATAGATATGAATTTTGTCACCAAGCCTTATGTGAATGCTCCAGAATACTCTGCCGTTTGTTTCAGTGTACCCCATGGATGTTCCCCTTTGCACGTGTGCCACACATGGACATGCTGGGAAGCTCTGCTCCGCCCGGAAGTGAAGCAGGACTAGGGGAGGGGGACAGGTGTGTTTGGGAAGCAGGAGGCACAGGCATGTGCCAGGCTGTCTGTCGTAGGGTTGTAAGGATGACAATGAAACGGAGTCTGTGAAAGTCAAATGAGACCATCATCTCATGTTCCTGGCACAATAAATATTATTTCCTCTCCCCTCTTGGGCCCTGTTATTTTGGGGGTGGGGATGTGTGAATTTTGTCTTTTTATAGAGAGGCCTACAGGTTGTATTTGGGAAAAAGTTTTTTTCCATACTTTTATTTCCTACAAAGAAGGTTGGAATATTCAGGGGCCCAGTTTGGGCTGTTCTTTAGAAATGAGTTAATTTATTTAAAAAAGAATATTCTGAGTCTTCATAGTTATGGCTTTAAACTTTATGCAAATAAGGAATTCAGAATTCATTAATTGATCTTTGAACAACCATGTGAGTTGTGAAAAGGACAGCTCCTACAAAACTAAATACTTTGTCATAATTAAGATGACAGTAGGGAGCTTTTCAGAAACATAAGAAGACTTTTTTCTAGGCAATAGCCAAAAACTTAATTTAGAACATAAAAGTTAGACATTCATTTATTTACTGAAACCCAAATGTTCAAGAAGGTTTTTTAAGTTTCTTCAGTTCTTATGACTTAATACATCAAATTAATTTAGAAAGAGTATGCCATTGTTTGATGAAAATGTCTTTCAAGGCAGTTTTGAGCCAGTAAAATCTAAATAAAGGGTTCTTGTTTAAATGGTACTACTGTTCCAGACTCGGGGTGATTATCAAAACAATCCCTGGGGTGTTATTTTGTGCTTTGGACAGGAGACCTGGACAGCTAGTGTTTTTTTGTTTGTTTGTTTGTTTGTTTGTTTTGGCTGTGATGTAGTCTATATTTCTCCAACATTTAACTTTGAGTTTTTTTTCAATTTTTAAAGACATGGGTGGAACCCCCACACTATGTCATGTCACAGCCCCCCTTCTCCCAGATGGTGGAGTCAGGGACCACATAAGGGTGGCTGATCTATTTACCCAGGTCAGCACCTAATAGAACTGAGCTGAGATGGATATCTCATGCCTTCCCTAGTTCCCTGTGTTTCCAACATCGCACCCTGCCCCTGTGCACCCAGACTCCACAAGGAAATCTGAAGGAGAGAAGTCGCCATAATGTCAGGACCCCTCAGCCTTCTTTAAGAGCACGTGACAGGCAGAGCTATGTGGCCGAGGGCAGAGGCACCCAGCCAGCACATGTTCCCTTCAAGACTCCTGGGTGGTCTCTCTGCTCACCCCCACAACAGGATTTTTGTGATGTTTGGTTTTTCCCACCTGTGTGCACTTTAGAGAACTCTGGTCTAGGGCCCCTACTCCCCACCCCACACGCCACTCAGATCATCATCACCTCCCCAAGCAGACACCAGCTTCAGATGACCACGTGGTTCTCTGCCTGCCGAGGAGTGCGAGGAGGTGACTGGCCACGTGGGTGTACGCATAAGCAGTCCCTGACCACCCTGGGCTGACTCGAGCAGCACAAAAGGCACACTTGAGAGGAAACGTCACACTTAGTAGTATGTTGCAACACCATGACACACCCACCATTTTATCCCCCACTCGAAGGCCTTCTGGAACCATCTCTATTTTAACTAGTTCAAATCGTTTTTCTCAGCAATGTCTAATGTCTCAGCGAACTCAGGACTTGGTGAACTTGGTTATCATGACTCCTAAGGAAGGCAACAGACCGACATATTTTGCTCTTTTACTTTGAAGCTGACATTTCAGCCATCTATCCCTTGTCCCAGGCAAAGTTCACATCTTTCCCAACTTGTAGCTTTCATTTGCCCCTGATAGTGGTTTTACAAAATGGAAAATGGGGATTTGGAAGCAACCTCTACATAGAAAAATATCATTGACATTAAGACTACTTATCTATACTTTCCCAATAGATTGTTACTTATCTGAAATGATCCGAGACTTAGTTATAGAAGCCTCTAGGACACACTTGACCTTGGAGTGACCATTTATTGAGTGCCAGAAATTTCATTTACATACATTTCTCTAATGATTACATATAATATAAATATCACTTTCCCATTTTACCAATAAGGAAAGCAAGACTCAGAGAGGCTAAATGATAATGAAAACAGCAATAAAGGGAGTGTTAACATTCAGTAAGCACCTGCTAGGTAACGAGTACTATACAAAGCACTGTGTATATACTGTAGAAGCAATCATTCTCATTTCCTCTTCTCAACAACAACCCAATGAGACGGATACTATTAACATCCCTATTTCACAGTTGGGAAAGAGGTTAGAGAGGACCAGTGATTTGCCCAAGGTCACACAGGTCAGATTGACACCGAAGTCCACACTCAACCACTCCACTCAACAGGCTGCCTTCTCTGGAGTTCAGATTCCAGCCCAAATCGGTCTAACTCCAAAACAGATACACTTTCTTTTTTTTTTTTTTTTTTTTTTGGTACGTGCCCCTAGCGGGAACCGAACCCGGGACTCTCTGGTCTGCAGGCCGACGCTCCAACCACTGAGCCAAACCGACCAGGGCAAAACAGATACACTTTCTTTTTTTTTTTTTATCCTCACCCGAGGACATTTTTTTCATTTTTTGTTCAGATAGAGTGGGAGGGAGAGAGAGGAAGAGAGAGAGAGAAACATCGACGTGAACCCACACGACCAACCAGGGCCGGGGACAAACTGCAACCGAGGTACATGCCCTTAGCGGGAACTGAACCCGGGTCTCTCTGTACCACAGGTGGACGCTCTAACCATTGAGCAAAACGGGTCAGGATAAAACGGATGCACTTTCTACTGCCATATTTCCTAGCAAGAAATACCAATCACAGGGAGTCACTCACACAGACGGTTTGAACAGCTCGACTAATCTGATCCGGCCTGTCCTGTAACAATTCCTTCTGTACAATACCCTTTGGTGTTGGGTCACCCAAGCTGGGTGCTCCAGGTGCACTTGTCGTGTGGCCTGTGAGCATCCTCCTTGATTGCTGTCAATGGGAGGGATTTACCCGCAGGCTGATTGGCTGTGAGGCCTGGCAGGGACCACAGCAGAGGATGTGCTGTGCTGGGGGACTCACTTCAGGGGGGCCGAGCTCTCCCCTTGAGTGTGTCGATGGTGGAGGTGGTTGGGTGACGCTCCGGCGCGATCTGAAGCTTTCCACCAGCCGCGCCAGTTCTGGGACCTCCCAGGAGAAACAGGCCAAGGCTGCCCCCTATGCCTTTTCCAGGGCTACATGGCATTAGCTCCAAAGTGAACTACTGATGGCTGCTACTTGTGCTGGCTTGAAAGTGCCCGTGAGAAGCCCAGCTGCGAACCAAGGCCTGAGACCACTAGTGCTGGGCCTGGGGCCACTTACCAAGAGGTACGAGCCCCCGGAGGCCAGATGCTGTTTGTTTGGCATTGGTGACTCTTTGAGATGTTTTAGGAAAGTCAGCAGCATGAGCAAGACAGGCCATTTGTATGGGAAAGCCACTGGAAAGGGCTTGGGTGGGATCTCAGGGAGTCACGAGGGCAGGTGACCAGTGGTTAGCCAGGTTTATAGAGACTCAGATATGGTGTCTGCCTGGTGGCTGTCTGGGGGCGGGCTCAGCAGAGGAACAATGGTCTCTGCAGCACTATTGTCTGGGAGAAAGCTGCCCCTCCAGAATTGGCCCTGAAACCAAACAATTCAGTTCCTCCCTTTATGTTCCTGGTGCCTTTCCAAGCTGCTGCCCCCCAGCTGGCACTCAGGAAGTGTGTCCCAGTAAGTCCCTGCGCAGGCCCTTTAAGAGTAACAGCTGGGGCTCGGCTCCCTCGGCCACAATCCCTGCTGGTTTTCATAGCCAGAAGTTATGGGGACTTTTCGGCCTGGCACTGGAACCCTGGGATAGGGGGGCATGGTGTGGGGTTGGCACACCTCACTCCTCAGGGGTGACCACCACAGCTGAGATGAAAGATGCCTCCTGATTTTTAACCACCACACCTGGGTGTGGGATCAGCCCTGCCATGTCTCCCTCTGTCCCTCCTACCAGTCTCCATGTGGCTTTTTCTCAATATCCTTAGTTACAGGACGTCTGTTCAGCCAGATTTCAGGTGGTTCTGAGTGATGGTTGTTCTGTAGTTTAGTTGTAATTTTGATGTGGTTGTGGGGGGAGGCAAGTCCCGAATTTACCTACGCCACCATCTTGAGCAGAAGCCAAGAAAACATCTTAAAATGCTCCTGAGGGCAGCAGTTTCTGTATAAAGTCATACTACATGGTCAATGCATTTAGTGCAGCCAGTTGTAAAGGCAGTGACCTGAATTTCAGCTATGAAATCTTTTAGTACAAGAAATACAATAAATTTTTACAAAATATTATATGTCTATTTTCACCCATAGAAAGAAAAGTTGATTATTTTAATTATTACCAGTCTGTAGAGAGTTGGAGACAGATTTAATATTATGCTGTCACTAAAGCATAATTAAAGGATTTTTCCTTTAGCTGATATTTAAATATTCACATTTGTCCTAAGTATTAATTTTGAACAGAAATTTTACAAATTGCAATAACATTTCCCTTTTTTATAGATGTGAATGAATAATTTAACTTAATTTCCTTTTTACTTTGATTTCAAATCCTTCTTACATACTTTCATTAAATAACATAATTTTATCCAAATGAGAGCTAGTCCCTCTCACTCTGTCTTTGTGTCCCTCATAAGCACGCGTTCCCTGGTTAGGCCAGCTCACACCTGGTGCTGAATGTTTCATTTGAAGGGAATCTCCAGCATCTGGCATTAACTGTCAGTCTCTCCACATCTGGTTTAGCTGTGATCTTTGTATATTTATGTTTAGTCTTTTTCTTTATAAAGAAAAAGAATGTGGGACAAATTAGAAAAAGAGAGTGGATGAACGTAAAGCAACAATGATATGATATAGCAGAATTTTTATAGTATCTGGTAAAAAAAAATAAATGCAAAATTAAACAAGTGGTTAAGAAAGCATTTTAGAGCTAAAAAATATATTTTAGAATTTAGTGTGATAAATAAGATTTTCTTATTTTATAAAAGGTGCAGGAGGCTGGGCTAGTTATCAAATTTGGGTGATCTTCCAAAAGAAATAATCTATTCAGTCTGATGTTAAGCAGGCCCTTAAGTGGTGGTGTTTGGATTCTTTATGGAGCAGATAATAATAGTAAAGACTTGGGGATGATGAGTAACAGTAAAATAGAAAGTATAACTGCTTATCTTACCCACCTATGAAAGATAAAATAGTTGAGCTTCAGAGCTAAGGAATATTAAAACAACAAAAGTCAGTTCTCCTACTACATAATAAATGAAAGGATGCTGTCTCCAGAGAACACCATAGGAAGCTTATTGGGCAACTATAACTGAATCAATCACAATGGAAGAGAAAATGCTATCGTTTGCACTTATTTGAAAATCTGATAGGTCCACTATTTGCTGTATAATTGATTCAAAATTGAGAAATATTTATTAACTTAAAATATGCAATGAAATGGTAAAATTGCAAATACTTATGACAAAAATTAATACTAACTGTAGTGTAATTCTACAGATTATCTTTTGCACTTCAAAATCACCAAAATATTGTCCTTATGCACAATATTTGGTACATTTTTAAGTGGATATAAAATACCTACTTTGTATGATCGTTATGAAGATTAAATGAGTAATTTATATATAGTATGTCAAGCACAGCGTTTCACACATAGAAAGGCTTCAATAAATTATAGCTATTAATTGCCACCTATTTATCAAATTAACCAAATGAGTGGATATTCAAGTTCTAATCCAACGTTTCTGTTGATGAAGACCTTGATTCTTCATGAGATCATCTATTCCACTGTTGGATAACTCTAACATTCACAAAGGCAATTTTTATATTGGGTTGAAATCTTCATTCCAACTTTCGACTATTGGTGTCAGTTTTGTCCATAGGAACAACATGGAACATCTATTCTGTCTTCCACTTGGCCACCATTGAAACATTTCTACACAGCTACAGCCTCCTCCTCCAAGTCTCCTCCCTCTTGACAGCCATCTTTAGAAAGCTGAACCTAGAAATGACCACCACAGTCCACACTAGTGTAGCCAAGGAAGAGCTTAGATTAGGGCTACCAAGAGATTTAGTATTTTATTATCTCACTCTTATTCTGGACACTATAGTTGGAGCTTATGTCTTTGTATTACTTAGGACATTTTGTATTGTAAATGACAGACATTTAATTAGCTTGAGTTAAAAGAGAATTCATTAAGTTCTATTAGGTTATTAGAATACAATGATACTGAGAGAGGAAGAATGCAGCTGAGCTACAGGAATACCTGACCAAGAATCTAAATTTGGACAGACCTCTCTCTCCATCTGTCATCTGTTCCCCTCTCCACAAATCAGATTCCTCTGCTGCCCCAATGGTGAGGACCGGGCTGCCTACAATTCCAAAGCTTTCCATCTTAGAACCCAGGGTTCCAAAGAGAGACTGACATATGATTCTCGAATATTAAATCAAATTTTGAAATGAATATGAACTTAATAATTATTAAATCAGAGCTTTTAAAAGTTCTCATTTTAAATCCTCAGAGATGGATTCTCATCCTTGAGTCAAATGTCCACTCCTCGTCCCTACATTTGTGACCAGAGGACCAGGTCGTGTTGTGAGTTAAGTGCTTATCTTGCAACCATTTGGATTAGGTGAAGGTGAAATTTCTAGAAAAGATGTGCTGGACAGACAGGCCAGCAAATGTTCACTAGAAAACAAACTGTTTTTGTTTTCATTTTTTGGACTGGCCATTAGCTAAACCCCTTATACCATTTATATATAATCTGCAGTGAAGTCTCACGTGTCCCATGCTCTACTTGTGATATTGGCTTCCTGAACCTATGACATCATTTATACTTACTGAGTTTCAGCACATTTTTTTCAGCCTATTGAAATTTTGTGTCATAATTTCTTGTCCAACTTATATTACTAATGTGTTCCACTTGTCTGTCTGAAGTCTGGCTTCAACGCTTTCATGAGTGTATAATAAAATGGACAGAGTCACAAACAGAACCCTGTTGCAGTCCATTAGAAACTTCTTTAGGGATTGACACAGATCCATTAATCAACACGTTTCAGGTACAATCGTTCAACCAGCCATGATACCTTAGAAATGAGTCTGTCCAGAAGCATGAGGATCTAAATGTGGTTAGAAGAGTCATTGTCTCCTGATCCCATGGGAGGGAACTATTTGAGGAGCGGTGCTCCTGCAGCACTGAGAGAGGAATTCTTAGACAGTGACCTTAATGCCAATTGTCCCCCTCCAATGAGAGATGGTGCCTGAAATGCCTGGATCATCTCAACAAATCATTTTTCTTGTGAAAAGAGAGCTCAGGAAGAAGCTGAGAAACACCAGCCCTGACAGGAAGGGCAAACGCTCCAAAACCCCAGAAGGAAGGAGTTGGGGCAGTATCATGTCCAGATGCTGGCCCGGACAGACCTAAGCTGTCACCCCCTGGTGCTCTGAGATACACTCAGCACTCAAAAGCAGTCATGCTTGGAAAGCTCTGATTTCTCTGAATATTTTCTCAACAGACTTGGATGATAGCATCTTACTTTCTAGGTACTTCTCAGTTTTTAACTAGTGTGTCAAATTGTGTTATCAGTGGAATGAACTGTCCACAGTCCATAAACAAGTGCCTTCAGCTCAATGTTGATGCTAAACCTTCAGTTTATTTGTTTATTTTTTCATTTGTTCAACGGGTATCAATCAAGCATTTAAAATGTGTCAGGCTCAGGGGATAACTTGGTTCATAAAACACAGACCCTGACTTTATGGAACTTAAAAACCTTCTGGTCCAGCCAAACAAGTCAGCTCACTGACTGCTGAAACTTCCAGCACTTTCCTGACCCGGCGTTCTCTCCATTCCATGGTCTCCTTCTTAAATCCATCTCAAAGGGCACCTCCTCCTCCACTACGGCTCCCGAGTCAACCCAGCCTGCAGTGATGGTTCTGCTGTCTCAGTTCTTGTGACTGAAAGGCTTGTACTGCTCATGCTTGGCTAGCAGCTGCATTCGATAGAAAGAAATGAACTTTAGAGTGGGAGAAACCCATTTTCAGATCCCACCTCAGTGACTTACTAGATTTTATATTTGTGAATTATTCAATATTTCCAAGCCACATCTGTAAAGTGAGGATAATGCCAACTTCATAAAGATGTTATAAGAAATAATTTATTCCACATGCCTTTTTTTTTTTAAATCCAAACATCCACTTCTCTAACCTTGGTGTAGAGAAAATAGGACTTAGAGCTGGAGGTAAGTGGCTTTTCAATTCTTGACTTTGCTTGCTTGGAAATATCACCCAGTATCTGTGAATCTCAGTTTCCTGAGAGGCAAAATAGATAATTCTTACTTCAAAGGTTGTTATGAGGAGAAATCAAGTTAACGTAGAGAGAAGTCCTTGATGAGCTAGAAAGCACAGCTCACATGGCAGATTCTGTCTTGGTGACTATTATGTAGGTTTCCTAACTGTAACTAGATTGTGAACCCAGTTTGGTCAGTGAACCTGACTCCTGTTTCTCTCTTGCACCTCTACTTCGACAGTGCACAGGGACGGTCAGCAGTCCTGACTGCCACACACACACACACACACACACACACACACACACACACACAGCTTTTCATATTCTGTTTTATAAACTTTTAAATAACATATAACATACATGCAAAAAGTGCACAAATCTTAACACAGTTTGATGAATTTTTATAAAGTTTATCAACAGCTACCCAGCTCAAAATCCTCAATCTCAGTACCCCACCCACCCAAAGCTAGCTGCCATTCTGATGACCACAACCAAAGATTTTTTGTTTTTTCTGTGCTTAATATAAATGGAATCAGACAATATGAATTCTTATGTGAGGGCGGGCTTATTCCATTCAGCATCAGGTGCAGAGATTTACTCTTTGTTGCATGTAGCAGAGGGTCATTATTTTCATTGCTCTATAGTATTTATTGTGTGGATATACCAAGCATTACTTATTCATTTTACTGTTGGTGAACATATATTGTTCTAGTTTGGAGCTATTTCAAATAGTACAATGAACATTCTTATATATTTAGAGGTACACTATGTATTCTTGTTGTGTGAATACCTAAAAGTGAAATTACTGTCTCATAGAAAATGCATACATTCAGCATTAGTAGAGACCACCAAAGATTTTTTTCAAAGTAGATGTACTGATTTCATTCAGTCTGCCAGCTGTGAGTGAGGGTTCAGTTGCTCGACTCCCTGGCCCAGATCTAATATTGTCTGTCTTTGTTTTGGCTATTCTGGCGAATATCTATTCCCTGAAAATTGAAAAGGCTAGGCATGTTTTCACGTTTAGTGGTCATTTGGATCAATTGATGGAATGGCTATTTAAAAGTCATGTGTCTCTATTTATATTCAGTTGACTTTTCATTACTAATTTATAGTTCTTTATATAAGCTGGACATGTCTTTTTATATGTATTGCCAATACATTCAATATTGTATGGCTTGTGTTTTTCACTCTCTGAATGGTGTCTTTTGATGATAGGAACTTCCTAATTTTAATGTAGTCGAGGTTAACACTTTATGATTAGTACATTTTGCATGATATTTAAGAAAAGTTTGTGTACCTGAGGTAATAAACATATCCTTTGATTTTTTTCTAAAAGTTTTTCTTCTTTCCATATATAAATATATAATCCACCTGCAATTGATTTTTGTAAGATAAAGATTAATTTTTTCCATGTGAATATCCAAATAGCCCAGCCCTATTTATTAAAGAGGACATTTTACACTATACAGTGTCCCCTTTGTCAAATACCAGATACATGTGCGGATGTGAGACTCATTCCCATTGTGTATTCTCTACGTGCAAACTTCATTCTGCTGTCTTTATTTTTATTTTTAAATTAGAGTTTACATTCAATATTATTTTGTATCTGTTTTTGGTATACAGCATCAGTCAGCATTTTAATAGCTTTATGATTGTCGACATTTGATAGTGTATTCCTCCAGCTTCTTTCTTTTATTAATGATCTCCTTGACTATTTTTGACCTCTTACATTCTTATATAAATTTTAGAATCACTTTGTCAATTTCTACATAAAAGCTGCTGAGACTGGATTTTGTTTAATTTAAAGATTAATTTGGGTAGAATTTACATCCTAACAGTTTTAAATCTTCCAGCTCGTGAAGATGGGGATGGGGTGAGAGTTATTTAGGCTTTTTAAATTTCTCTTGGCAAAGTTTTGTAGTTTTCAATACGGAGCTCTTGATCATATATCATTAAATAGAGTCCTAAATATTAGGGGTTTATGGTAATATAAATTATATATTTTTATTTTATTTGTAATTTTTTAATTGCCGGTACATAGAAATAAATTTATTTCATATTTTGACCTTGGACCCAACATCTGGATAATTCACTTATTAATTCTGGTAGTTTGTCTCCAAACTTTTAAAAAAGATTTTTCTATGTACCCAATCATGTTTTCTGTGAATAATAACAGTTTTGTTTTGTTTTTTCCTAAACCTTATGACTTTCCTTTCTTTTTATTATCTAATTGCATTGGTTAAGATTTCCATTTGACTTTCGGTCAAGATTGCAGGTAGGTAAACGCAGTCTCGCCTCCTCCCACAACCACATCAAAATTACAACTAAACTACAGAACAATCATCATTCAGAACCACCTGAAATCGAGCTGAATGAAAGTCCTACAACTACGAAATTAAAGAAGAAGCCACATAGAGACTGGGAGGAGGGGCAGAGGCGGACGGGCTGGTCCCACCCCCACGTGTGGTGGATAAAAATCAGGACACCTCAGCTGGGAAGGTCCTCCCTGAGGACTGAGGGGTCCCCGTCCCACACCAGGCACCCAGCTCAGGGTTCCAGTGCCAGGAAGAGAATCCCCATCACTTCTGGCTGTAAAACCAGTGGGAACTGAGGCTGAGGCTGCGGGAGCCCCAGGCAACTCCTCTTAAAGGGCCCGCGCACGGACTTACTCGGACCCACTCCCTCTGAGCTCCAGCGTGGAGGGGAGGCAGCTTGAAAGGCACCAGAGACATACAGGGAAGAACTGAATTGTTTGGCATTGGGGCGAGGATTGGAGAGGCAGCTCTCTCCTGGACAGAACTGCTGGGGGAGGCTGTTGTTCCTTTGGTGAGCCCTCCCCCAAAGAGGAAGTCAAATGGCCATCATATGTGGGATTCCAGCAACCAGGCTCACACTGTTTGCCCTGCCCTGGTGATTCCCTGAGGCCCTGCTCCACCCAACATTCAGGCCCACCCAAGCTGTTTCCAGTGGCTTTACCATAGGATTGGCCTATTTTGGCTCCTGTTTCAGATTTTCCTAAATTCTCTCAAACAAGCAGCATCTGGTCTCAGCGAGCCCCATACCTCTCGCTAAGTGGCCCCAGGCCTGGCACTAGAAGCAGCCAGCCTTGGTTCACAGCTTGGCTTTGCCTGGGCACCTCCAAGCCCAGCACAAGAAGCAGCCATTGGCAAATCAGTTTGTAGCTTATGCCTGGTGGCCCCAGATAGAACACAGGCAGTGGCTGACCTTGCCTCAGAGCCAGCACACCCAGTGGACAGCTTCTGTGTGGTGGGCTCCTGCACAGCTGATCACCCAAGGTAGTCAGAGCTCAGTGGTCAGTGGGCACAGCCAGTCCTTGCAGCTGATCAGCCTGAGTAAAACCCTCTTATTGACGTACCAACAGCAATCAAGACTCAATTACAACAGAAGGGTATAAAGTCCACATGAGGGGTGCACTTCGAGGGCCCAGCTGGGTAACCAGGGAGGTTGTGCCACTGGACCCTACAGGCCAAAATGCAGATAAACAATCTAACAGATGCAGAGTTCAAAATATTGCTTATAAGGATGCTCAATGAACTTAGTGAGGACCTCAAGAGCATAATAAAGGACCAGTCAGAAATGAAGGATGCACTAACTGAAATAAAGAATAATTTACAGGGAATCAATAGTAGAATAGGTGAAGCCAGGAAGCAAACCATCGATTTGGAATATAAAGAAGCAAAAAACACCCAATCAGAACAGCAAAAAGAAAAAAGAATTAAAAAAAAAAAATGAGGATAGTATAAGGAGCCTCTGGGACAACTTCAAGCGTACCAACATTCATATCATAGGGGTGCCAGAGGGAGAAGAGAAATGGAAAGAAATTGAAAACCTATTTGAAAAAATAATGACAGAAAACTTCCCTAACTTGGTGAAGAAAACAGACATACAAGTCCAGGAAGCACAGAGAGTCCCAAACAAGATGAACCCAAAGAGGTCCAAACCAAGACATATCATCATCAAAATGCCAAAGGTTAGCCCTGGCTGGTTTGGCCCAGCGGTTAGAGCATTGGCCCATGGACCAGAGAGTCCAGGTTCAGTTCCCACTAGGGGCACGTACTTTGGTTGCAGTTTGTCCCCGGCCCCGGTTGGGGTTGGTTGTGTGGGTGACAACCACTCAATGTGTCTCTCTCACATCGATGTTTCTCTCTCTCTCTTCCTCCCTCTATCCCTCCCTCTCTCCCTCCTGCTCTATCTGAAGATAAATGCAAAAATGTCCTCAGGTGAGGATGAAAAAAAAAATGCCAAAGGTTAAAGACAAAGAGAGAATCTTAAAAGCAGCAAGAGAGAATCTTAAAAGCAGCAAGAGAAAAGCAGTCAGTTACCTACAATGGAGCTCCCATAAGGCTGTCAGCTCATTTCTCAAAAGAAACTTTGCAGGCCAGGAGGGAGTGGCAAGAAATATTTAAAGTGATGAAAAGCAAGGACCTACAACCAAGATTACTCTATCCTGCAAAGCTATCATTTAGAATTGATGGCCATATAAAGAGTTTCCCAGACAAGAAAAAGCTAAAAGAGTTCATCACCACCAAACCAGTATTATATAAAATGTTGACAGGTCTTCTTGAAGAAGAAGATAAAAAAATATAAACAATAAAATGGCAATAAATACATATCTATCAACAATTGAATCTACAAACAAAATGAGCAAGCAGAACAGAAACAGACTCATAGATACAGAGAACTTTTTATTGGTTGCAGATGGGAGAGGAGTTGGGTAAAAAGGATGAAGGGATTAGGAAGTACAAATTGGTTGCTAGACTGATGAACCTCAAAGGGAAGGGGGGAGGTGGGGCAGGAAGAGAGAAACCAAAGAACTTATATGCATATATGCATAACCAATAGACACAGACAATAGTGTGGGGAAAGCGGGGGGGGGGGGGGGGGGGATTGGGAAGGAGGAGGTCAAGGGGGGAAAAAGAGGGACATCTGTAATACATTCAACAATAAAGATACGTTAAAAAAAAGGAAAAAAATTTTTATTTGAATAAAAAGAGTATTAACACATATCCATATCATGCTACTAATCTCAGGAAAAGTTTTAAATAATTCACCATTGAATTGGCTTCTCTTCAATGTTGCTAAGAGTTTTTAGCATAAATCAATATTGTGTTTTATCCAAAGTTATTTCTATAGTTAAGATAATCATTTTATTTATCCCCACTTTTCTGTGAATGTGGTGAATTATATTAGTTATTAATGGTAAAATATTATTAGCATTCCTGCAATAAACTTTATTTGGTTACATGTATTTATATTTTATGTATCACTTAATTACACTTGCTAATATATTATTTAGAATTTTTCCGTATATGGTCGTGCTACATATTATTCTGTACTTTTCCCTGCTTATAATTTTTGTAATTAATCTGGCTATCAAAGTTATGCTCGCCCTAGAAAGATTGCAAAAGGTAACTTCTTTTTCTATTTTCTGGAAGAGTATATATAAAACTGGAGTTATTACTTCCTTTAATGTTTACTAGAATTCACCCAAGAAACCATTTGGGCCACAAATTCTATACTTTGTGGAGGCATTTAAAATAAAACATTTCATTTCTTTAGTAGATATCTGCTACCCCGCTTAGTCTCTCTTATTGTGTCAGTTTCACTCCCACTTTTTCCATGTCTTGCCAGGGTTTTATCAAATTGATTCATCTTTTTCGAGAATCAAACTTCTGATCTTATTTTCTTTATTGTATTTTGTTTTGTATTTCTTTTATTTTTATGTTTATAAATACAATTTTTAATATGATTTTATTTTATTATCCTTTTTCTTTGGATTAATTTGTTTGTGTGCAGTATTTTTTGTTTTGCTTTGCTTTGCATTAAAATGGAAACTTGAACCATCAAATCAATATTTGATTTTCTAGTTTATACAGTTAAGAACATAAGTTTTACTCTAGGAACTGCATGAATTCTTTCCGTTTTTGTTTACTCTGAAGATATGTTTATCTCATCCTTATATTTGAAGGATTTTTTTGATGATTATAGAATTCTAGGCAGTTATTTCCTTGATCACCACTTAGCTGTTTTCCATGTTTTGATATGCCACATCTTCAATATCACGTAGTTCAAAAATATTTTCAAATTTCCATTGTACTTCCTTTTTTGACTCATGGGTTGCTTAGAATTATATGGTTTAATTTTATACCAATCAGTGCTTTTCTAGTTAGTTTTTGTTGGGGCTTTTGAGAGTAATTTCACTCTACTCACAGAGCACGCTCTGAATGACTTCAGTCCTTTAAAATGCACTGCACATTGCTTCGCGACAGCGCACGGGGTGATCTAGTCAATGTGCCACGTGCACGTGAGAACACCATTCATTCGGCCACTGTTGGATGCAGTGTTGTATAGCAGACATCTAGGGTAGCTCCAGTTTTTAGCGATTGTAAGTAATGACACAATATACATCTTACTGTACATATAACTTTGTGTTCTTATTTAATTATTTCCTTGGAGTAAATTCTTAAGAGTGCCATTACTGAGTCAAAGGGTTAGGAATACCTGTATGGCTCTTTACACAATACCGCTTACTAAAAGCATCAAATCTAATTACAATGTCAGTTATGATGCATGGAATCACCAAATTCCCCACAGTGTTGGGTGTTGTAATTATTTTGTTAATAAAGTGGATACTAAATTGTAACTCAAAGTTGACAATAATTTTCATGTCTTATAACTAGACAAAATGAATGCTTTTCTAAGTGTTCATTCACTATTTCAATTTGCTCTCATATAAATTGCTAGCCACCTGTTTTATAATCTACTGGGGTCTTGATACTTCTAGAATAAATTTGAATGAGTAATTTTATAATATTGGCAATTTGCCTTTGGCTTACATAGTTGGTGCAAATGTTTTCCCAATCTATTATCTATAATTTCAGCTTTACTGGTGTTTCACTCTGCAGTCATGTTTAATTTGTGTAGATTAGAATCTATTCCTTTGTTTGTGACTAGTCCTATCACTTCAAAACTGTGACAATGTTTGGTTCTTTTCCAATTCCTTCTGTCTTTCTCCCCCGCCCCTGACATTTTTATTAATGTACGGTGCAGAGCAGCACTGTCCAAAAGGAATATAATGCGAGAGACAAATATGATTTCAATTTTTCTACTAGACACATTCAGAAAGTAAAAAGAAACAAGTGCAAGTCATTTTAATTATCAATTTTATTTAACCCAATATCCAAAATATGGACAGTTTTGCTGAGCATGGTTCCATTGTGCAGGAAGTTCAGTTCCTACTGCTTAAATAATACTATATTCCACATGTTATTCAATATTCAATAACATGGTTCAGATGTCAATTACTACGGTGCAATAACTGAGTGAATGCATGAAGTATGAACTTTGCTGCTTGAGTTTCAGTCCACAGATGGCACATAAACAACGGGTGTGCATCATCGCCAGTGACCAGTCACGTAATTTCAGTCTGTTGGTGACTGCTCCCTGCACATCTGTTACTCAGTTCATGCAGGGACGGCAGTGTGTGTAGTTGCAGCAAAGCGTGTAGTTGTGTTGCCTCCTTGTCTCTCAGTGGTAAACCCATGTGACAAACATGGATAATCGGGAGAGGAAACAGGCCACAAAGGTGAAAGAGGAACACAGAAACATGAGCGGCAGCATGGGAGGTGATAGTAGGTGTGATGAGAAGACAGAGGACCAGGGGAAGTGCCGTTTCCACTGTCCTACAGACAGAAGAGCAGCCAGAGGAACTTGGCAAAGGCAAACGTGACATAAAGGAGGAACGTGTTCTGACAAAAAGGATGCAGATTCCCAGAGGAAGTGACACCAGCAAAACATCTCACAGTAAGGACACGTCAGGAGGCGTGTGATGACCCTGGGACAGCAAAGGAGAAAGTCTTGGGAGCTGATCTCAGGAAGGAGTCTGACAGTCCACCGAGGCTCAGACAACGGCTCCCTCCGTGGATGTCGTGCAAGAACGTGGCAAGCACGTTCACGCTACCCTTGCAAAGTGTATCACAAAGAACAAAAAACACTTTAATTCTCAGTTTTCCTCACATTTTAAATGATTGTGTGCCAAATAAATTAATTTTACTACTTTTTTCATTTCTTCACACATTTGTAAAGGACAATAAGAATTTTAAATATGTTGACAAAAATGTTTAAAAGTCACATAACAACCATGATTTCTCCCATTGAGTATTATAATTATTTGTGTGGTTTCCCCTTGCACAGTCTCTACTGTGGTTCCGCACCGCCATGCAAAGCAAGGACTATCTATAATATCAGTTCAACATATCACCACCATAAAGTTTTGAGATATATCGCTTTTTTCATGCTAAGTCTTTAACATGCAACGTGCAGTTTACACCGGCAGAACCACTCGGTTCAGACTAGCTGCCTTTCAAGTGCTCAGCAGCCACTGGCTGGCGGCTGCAGCATCTGACAGCACAAGTCCACAGCCTCCTTTCTTTTGAAGCCAGAGCTCCAAAGTGTTGGTGGGAATACAAGTAACTGAGCAGAAATACACTGTCCCAACAAACCACAGCGTAATGTGGAGAAAAATGCAGAGATGCACTTTCTCCCTTGGTGGTGATGAAGGCGCTGACATTACTTCGGCTCCCTCTGGTAGAAAGGCCAAGAAAAGCAGCCTTAAATTGTTCTCATCAACTCACAGGTGTTAGCCTTGTTGGAACAATACAGGGAAAGAAGGAAGAGCCTTCCCGGGAAATCGCTGGCTCCTTAGTCCCCCGTGTGAGCTGAAGCAGCCTGGCTAAACTTACTTGGGTGATTTATAAGAGCTTTGGGTTAACACGTTTCCTCGGAAATGTCACACAGACTCCGAGAGCCTCTGAAGAGCGAGTGATCTGCATGGAGTTTTGAAGCTACTTTTGCGAGCTTGTGGAGTCAGCAAACTATTTGTTTGATTTTTCTCCTCAGTCTCATATTCTGGGAATTCCCAGCAGCCTCGCAGGAACGGTTACACCTGCTTGGCTGTCTTCCCTCCTAATATTCCCCAAATGATTACCCTGCCTATTGTCCAACGATCTCTAGATTTGTCCTGGGTGAACAAGGTTATAACATCTATTCTATTGTCTAATCCCAGCTCCACCTGACAATTGGCCCATAAATATTGTACACAGTTGACATCTGAAGTTAAATGCCATATGAGTGTGTGTGGGTGTGTGCACGCTTACACCACCATGCTTCCTAACAAACGCTTCACTAGTTAGAAAAGAATAAAGTGGTTAAAAACACAATCTTTGAAGGCAAAACAAAACTGAGTTCAAGTTGCAATGCTATCGCTTACTAGCTATATAATCTTGAACATTACTTAGAGTTTTGTGTCTCAGTTTCCTCATCTGTAACATGGGAATAACACCACCGGCTCACAGAGTTGAGATCACGCATGTCAAGTCTTAGTCAATGTCTGTCACACTGTAAATGCTAAATTAATAGCCATACGTCATTACTGGTGTGACATCATCATCTGTTGTTATTGTTAGAACTTCTGCTTGAAAAGAGCAAAACAAAACAAAAACACGTGACAGAAGAAAAAGAATCCAATTTCAAAAGTGGCATTAAATAGTAGATTTCCTTGGGCGAAGGCATCATGGCAAAAGGCCATATATCCCCCCAACAGTCTTCAAAACTTCTCAAAGACCCCCTCAGGACAAATCCCCCTGCCTTTGCTCAGAGCTGCAGCCTGCTCCTTCCCCACTTCCCTGCTTCCTTCTCTTCGGCGCCTGTGTCCTGTCTCCTTTTGTTTTCATTTCACCTACTCCTTGGCTCATACGGTACAAAATGTTAAAGACACAAAAAGATAACAGTGATATCTTTCTCCCGCCTCTCCCCTACTATCCAGATCCAAGAAGCAACCGCCATAGCCAGGGATGTTTTAGGCATAGACAGCAAATATTCACACACACACACACACTTTCTGTTTTAAACCACTGCACTTTGCTTCTTCATTTAATAAAACTTAGAGATTGTACCATACTAGGACCTGGAAGTTGCTTCATTTTCTGTAACAACTGCATCATTTTCCATTGGCTGCATAATCCACAATATATGTATCTAATACCCTATAAATATTTAAATTGTTTGGATATTTTATTATAAATAATAGTGCTGCAATAAGTAACTGTGTGCATATATAATCTTTCACATCTGTAAGCTATAATCCTAGAAATTCAGTCATTGGATCAAGGTAGGTGCATTTAAAATTTTTGCAGATGTGGCCAGTTGCTCTCCACGCAGGTTTGCTAATTGATACTTCCACTAGTAATGTCAGGGGCTGTCAGTTTTCACACACACTCAATCCATATAGGTTATTTTAAATCGTATGACTTTTCCATGCTTTTTCTTAAGCAGAGTAATCTCAGCTTATTCAATACCCCATCTCTAGCCATATATCCTGATGAAAAAATGTTTCGTCTCTTCTACGCTTTCCCTTTGAGGAATCTTTGCAATCTACCTGTGACATCCAGGCTGTCTTTTACCCATCGCCTCAGAGCCTCAAGCTTTTCCTCCTCTGTGCCTGTGAAGGTCCCTTCCACAATGCACCTGGGGCCTGCGTTGTCTGGGTCAGACTGCATAGGGCTGGGAAACCTCTAACTGACCTGGGAGCAAGTGGCTTGGGTCAAGGTGGGACTCCCACACCCCACCCAGAGTCTGAAGCCCCTGCCGGGGGAGGTAGACAATGTCCTTCCCCAAATCTATTTCCTTGAATGATTTAGCCAGATGACATTTATACATGGGAATACCAAACCCCTGAAAAATAAATGACCCACTGCGTGTATCAGCATGAATGGATCTCAGGGACCTATGCCAAGCATAAAAGCAAGTCACAGAAAATACATGCAGCATAATACTGTGTCTATTTACTACTAAAATGAGCAAACCAAATGATGTAGTATTTATTACTATATACATGCATGGTAAAACTGTTCAAACTGTAAAAGAATGATAAATACAACATTTACGATCATGGTGTCGCGGAGCTAAGGGGCGGGGCACAGGAGCTTCCGTGCCTGGGGCAATGTTCTGTTGCTTAAGTTGCATGGTTGGTTCCTGGCTATTCATTGTATTCCTCTTCTTAATAGATTCTATGCTACTCATATTCTTTTACATATATAACTATTTCACCATTATTTTAATGGAAAGCTACAGAAGCAATATGAACTAGAAAGATGGTCATGATATATTAAGTAAGGAAAACAGGTAACAAAACAGTGTGTACATTATGAGCCTTCCTCAGTCAGAACACACACACACACACGCACACACACACACTAAACATTCTAGATAGATATTGACCAAAGTGATAATAATGGGTGTCTGGGTTGCGGGATTATAATTTGGTAAATTTTTCTGATACATATTTCCCAAATTGACATTTTTTCTTTTGTAATAAGAATATATTTTGAAATATTTAAAAATTAATGGAATGTACTAAATGCCACTGCCAAGTAGTTTTAATAGCGAACACTTGCTGAGCTGACTGTAGGCAAGGTCCTGTGTTAAGTGCACTACGAGCATTCTCCTATTCGATCCTCATGGGAAGTCTGTGTAACTGGCAGTATTATCCCCATTCCACAGAAGAGAAACCAGAAGGCCTGAGAGGTTAAGCAACTTGCTCACAGTCACATAGATAGTCAGTAGCAGGGCCAGATCTCAATGCAATCTGTCCTCCAGTCAAGCACGTGCCCCTAGCCGGGCTGCCATGCTACGCTCACTGGCCTAGGGAAGCCCAAAGGAGCACCTCAGTGTCAACTAATGTTAAGGATCTGGGGGTTTGCCTTATCAAGCTCATAAGCTAGCCTGTTACGTTTTCCTGGATGCTGGCAGAAGACACAGACTCTTGGGTTAAAGACAAAGGTCTTTAATAGTTACAGACAGTAAACCATGAGCATGCTGTCGGTTTCTGTCTGTTCCTCATGCCCCCCAAGTCCCAGGGGGCAACAAAGGTGGGCCTAGATGAATGTCTGCATACACAGTGGGTAGTGCAAGAAAGAAACGGAAAATTGGGCGATTCGCCACCCCTACAGCAAGCAGAAGCAAGCCTGCTCTTTGTCTGTGAGAGAGGTTAGTCTCATCCCTCCAGGGGCTCAGTGCAAACACAAGTCAGAAATGTCTCAAGCAGACATCTGTCAGGCCTTGAAATCTTGATATACCCAGCAAGAATGTGCAGGGCACATGGAAGATCGCTCCCCAACATATAGTCAAGATTCTTCAAGCTGCAAGTTGCAGAAACCCAGCTTAAACTCATTTAAACAAAACAAAGGGAGGTTGAAGAAAAATGAATTGGCTCACAACATTTTCTCTCCCTCTCTCTCTCCCTCCCCTGCCCCCTTTTCCTCCATGTTGTCTCCACCCACTGACAGGCACTCTTCTTGTGATCTTAAGAAGGCTGGCTACCTGTAGCATCAACCCCAAAACAGAGCATGCCTTTTTGTAACCCTTTTGACAGAAGTCCTGAAATCAAATCTCAGTGGCTATATTTGGCCTGGATTGGGTCTTATGTTCATCTTAAACCAATCGCTGGAACCAGGTGGTACAGTGCTCTGATCACCCATCTCCGGGTCTCATGCCCCATTCCAAGCCAGGGGTGGGATCAGTCCCACCCAAACCAGGTGGATCAAGAATAGGATTTTTCCCTTCAAAAAATCAGAGAGCCCTTAACAGAAGACAACGGAGTGGATGCTCAACAGGCAAAACAGACATTGTGCCCAACAATGGATTATCTCTAAAACATCACATATAGCAAGCAGTCAGCTAATTGGGCTGACAAGATGGAATGTGCGGTACTCCAATAAGATTCGCAAAGTTCCACAGATCTCAGTGGTACTTCTGCAGAAATGGTGCTTGACTGCTGGTTCTCCCTGTGACTTCTGACATTTGAGGCAGTTATCAGAAGGTTGTAGCAGCTTGACTGCACCCTAATGCAGTGCGCATGGGGATTTGCCAATACAGAAAGAGGGAGAAAAGAAAAAGAATGAGGAAACACTCCCAAGATAATCGGTTTGTAATTGATTTCAGTGCCCTCCTTCAGCCTGATGTGTCTTTCCTTCTAAACTCTTCTAGAGTTAAGAACCAGGAATAATGTTCCAATATGATGTTACCCCAGGGGAAAATCAATCTGCAGGGAAATTACCTAGGTGCCCAGAGAGTATACCTTTACAGTGGCTTAGGGATTCTTAGTGAAGATGGTGAAATCAAAAAGATTGCATCACTCCCAATATTTGGGCAGAGTCAAAGCTTTTCAGGGGAAGTGACAGTTATCCCATTTCTCCTTCATGGCCCCCTCCGCCACCACCATCACCTCTTTCCATTTTCTTTTTTTTTTTTTTTATCCTCACCCAAGGACATTTCTTGCATTTATCTTCAGACAGAGTGGGAGGGAGAGGGGGAGGAAGACAGAGAGAGAAACATCGATGCGAGAGAGACACATCGAGTGGTTGCCACCCACACGACCCCAACCAGGGCCGGGGACAAACTGCAACCGAGGTACGTGCCCTTAGCGGGAACCGAACCCGGGACTCTCTGGTCCACAGGCCAATGCTCTAACCGCTGAGCCAAATCAGCCAGGGCACCTCTTTCCATTTTCAATAGAACTGTTACAACTGCAACAGAGGCAGATGAGAGTCACTGGCTCAGAGCTTCCCACCTCACAGAAGGGATAAAGACGAAGGGTGTCACAGGCACAGTCCCTCCCAGCAAAGATATCATCAACAAAAGGCAATTAAGTAGGGGCTGGGGCAGAGCAGGTCCATGTGTATGCGAGACACACGTAAGTAGAGTGGACATCCCCCAAATTGTTGTTAATCTGAGCTAAATTCAATAGCAGAACAGCCCTGCTCTCACATCTCTGCCATGTGATGCTATTTCTCTAATTTTTGCCAACCCACTAAGGAAAATGCAAATATTGTCATTTCAAGAAAATGAACTTTTGTAACCAAAGAGAATGCTTGGCTAGAGGAAACCCAGCACAGTCCTCAAAAGCCATTACTGTCTGTCCAGCATTCAGTCTCCCTTCTCACCACCTAAGTCTAATCAACAGCATCCAAGCCGCGATGCCCAGCTCACCAACCTTTATTACCGTGGATGCTCTTTCCAAAGAAATTATTATCCTAGAGCTCTGGGAAGGCAAGGACCAGTCCTAGTTATCTAACGCTGTATAACTAATAAGCCCCGAAGTTAGAAGTTTAAAATAGAATCACCTCATAGCCTCTGAGGTTCAGGAATCCAGGTGGCTTAGCTGGGTGTCTCTGGGGGCCTCTCCCAAAGCTATAATCAAGGTGTAAGCAGGGCTCAGTCATCTGAAAGCTCAACATTGGAAGAAGCCAAGCTCCCCTCAATGGCTATTGGCAGGACTTAGGTCTTCCCCAGTTGTTGGTCAAAGATATCAGTTCCTTTCCACATGGGCCTATTCATGAAGCAGCTCACCACGTGGCAGCTGACTTCCCTCAGAACAAGCCAGAAGAGAGAACGAGAGAAAGAACAAGATGAAGTCACAATCTTATTGTAATCTAATGTTGCAAGTGGCATTCTATCACTCTTGCCACATTCTGTTTGCTACAAGTGAGTCACTAAGTCCAGCTCATACCCAAATGGAGAAGATCCTCAAGGTCACGAGTACCAGGAGGTGGGACCTTTTTAAAGGCTTTCTACCACCAACCACATCTAGTCCATGGGCGTGACCCACACCTAAAAGAGGGCCAGGCAAGTGGTAGATTCAGTAATACTTGTGGCACCATAACAAATCCAGTCCAAAGGACTCCCACCAAGTAGAGTAGGATATATACAAGCAATAAACAAACAGTGGTGTGGTGGCTGTGAATTTCGTCCCACCAATTCAAGCATATGAGAACTGCAACATTTTCTTTTGTTTTTTGGTTAATCCTCACCCAAGGATACTTTTCCATTAATTTTTAGATAGAGTGGAAGGGAGGGATGGGGGATGGGGGGAGAGATAAACATCAATGTGAGAGAGAACACATTGATTGGTTGTCTCCCGCATGACCCCAATTGGGGCCAGGGATCGAACCTGCAATCCAGGTACGTGCCCTTGATCAGAATCAAACCTGTGACCCTTCAGTCCACAGGTCAAAGCACTGACCACTGAGCCAAACAGGCCAGGGCAGAATTACAACATTTTTCTATAACTCAGTTTTTATTTGAGCCCTCATCCGGCCATGATGGCAGAAATGTAATCTAAGTCCATGGGAATCCACTTCCCCTTTGTCCAGGGTAGTTTTTCAATTCAAGAGAGATTACTTAGTGCCGAGGCCATGGAGGTCAGAGGAGAGAGGAGGGAATCTCCCAGTCCTTGAGTAACAGGTGTTGGAGAAAATGTATCTCACCCCATTCACTCCTCAGTTACCTGTCTACATCCTGAGATTCCTGTCCATGTGACCCTTTGGGGGATGCACTTTTTGTTTTACTTAAGACACACTGTAAAGTTTCAGAGCCAGAATGGGACACAAGATTTCCAGCCAGGGTCTCTGTGGCCCATCTTGTAAGATATCCTGCTCAGACATAACCCACCTAGGCTCCTGCAGCCTCTCAAAACTAAGGCCGAGGAGGAGAGTTGCAGAACCCCCTGCTCTTCAGCCACTCTGCAGCCGTGGGCTCCCAGACCCTGCCTTTGAGGCTGGGTGCACAACAGCCCTCTCAGGCCTGCAGGCTTCTCTGCTCACATTGTCACCTCTCCAACTCGCTCCTCTTCCCTCGGGTCCAACCCTCAGGCTGTTTTCCAGTCTGGGGGATAGAAAAGTAGGAGGAAAACCTCTTCTCCATTGATCTTGGGCATTTTCCCTCAGAGATACTCATACTTCCGTCATCTTCACGCTTTCCTACTATCCCCCACCCTACCCAGGGCCCCTCACTTGCTCTCCCTCATGGGTCAGGCTTCAGAATGTGAAGCCAGCCACTGGCCAGCTTCCCTGCCAATCAAACCCCTCCCAGAGGCAATGAACACAGCGTGGAATCTGGTCTGCACAAGAAAGGGGTGGGGGGAGACCAGAGGGGGAATTAGAGGGAAAAAATGTACGGGTTAATCTTTCAAAATGTATTATTTTCCACAAGGGCAAATAGTTTGCACCAAGTCAGAGGCCTAGAAAAAATAGAAGAAACAGGGAGCCGAAGAGTTCACGAAGATGAACCCGATGTCCGTTCCGTGGCTGGGGGAGCTGGGGAAGGAGAGTGCTAGAGCTCACCTCTCCGGCAGAGGAGACTTTTTCTCTCCTCTCTTGCAGCTGTTTTGGTCTCACATTATATGGGCCTCTGGCTCTCTGCCTTTGGCCACTCCCGCCATCAGAAAGAAGCCCCTGGGGCCCGGTATCTCCTGAGCTTTCCGTGATCTGGGCACACTCCTGAGAAAGGGTACAGCCTCCATTTGTTCCAGAAGGAAGGCAAGCCCAGGTAGACCCGTGCCTCCCCGGAAAAGATGGCCCTCTAGAAGAGTCTGGGACTCTCATGAGGTGGCAGGTACAGTATTATTAATGCAGAAATTGTGTGCTAATAATAAAAAGCATTACATAAATTATTAAACTACCTTACAGTCTTCTCCTTAAGTTTCTCCTTAATTCTCACATACAAAGGTTAATTATTACTAATTCTGTAATTAACAAAGAAAACGAGACTAGCAAGACAGGAATTTGAAACTTGAGCTCAGATATTCTTATGCTAACATCGGTGATCTTTCCATTAAAATATGGCAAATGGGCTCCAGCCAGTGGCTCAGTTGGTTGGAGCATCATCCCATACATCAAAAGGTTGCAGGTTCAATTCCCCGGTTGGGGCATATATGGGAGGCAACCAATCAATGTTTCTCTTCTCTCTCTCTCTCTCTCTCTCTCTCTCTCTCTCTCTCTCTCTCTCTCTCTTTCTCTCAAATCAATAAAAAATATCCTCAGGTGAGGATTAAAAAAAATGTATGGCAAAATGGATCTTTTCAAGTAAAGGAAAGAAAAACGCTGAAGTTATCTGGAATGGTATAAGCAGTCAATGTATTTTATTCTTTTCTCTAATATATCTTTCTGACTGAAAAAACAATCTTTTATTTCTTCACTTTGTCCCAAATATATAGAAAGTTGATCACAGCAAGAAAGATTAGAATGTTCTTATGAGATTTCTGTTTGCTTGTTTTCTATTTTTATGAAGAGTGGTAATTAGAGGTGTCAGAGAAAAAATGTAAGGTATTTTTGTGGCTGATTTGTTCATGTGAGTATTACTGCCAATTAGCTCGATTGTTAGAGCATCCTGGGAGCAAGAATCCAAAGCTGGGTGAAGTATTCAGCACGGTCAGCTTGAGTCGGGAGCGGCAGCAGCTCAGTGTGGGATTGCCTTCCCTCACAAGAAAATCAATTCGTTGCCAGCATTGGGCTGATTGTGGGCTAAGTGGCATTGTTATTTAGTCTTAGTTGCCACTCCTGGCAGAGCTTTTTCCTGTGGCTGAGGTATTCTGTACAGAAAGATGAATCTGCTCTATAAGGACTTCCATGCTAATCAGAGGTTCTCAAAGTGGGAGCCAATAATGTTTTTGCAAATGATACAACAACCCTATAAATACACCACACATTGACTAAAACAGGGTATTTAACATTTCTTCACATTATGCTTTACAATATCTCAGTTATATAGAGATGCAGTCATGAATTGATAAAATACAAATTTATGTAAAAGCATTTTTGAATTCATAACAGTTTTTGTCCTTTTGTAGTGAGGCAATAAAAGGTTACTATTAATAGAAAAGTACAATTTTTATCCTTTGAAGAATCAACAATAATGTTTTGCATTACAAAGGGATCTTGATGCTCAAAACTGTTGGGAATCATTGATGTGAATCACCCAGATGACCCATGCTCACAATACTTTGGGAACAGGATTAAAACTGATCCTAGAATACTTCTCAAACTGATCTACAGATTAATGCAATCCCTATCAAAATCCCAGCTGGACTTTTATGCAGAGATTCATATGGAAATGCAAGGAATCCAAAATACCCAAAACAATCTTGAAAAGGAAGAACAAAGTTGGAGGACTCACACTTCTCAGTTACAAAGCCTATTACAAAGCTTCAGTGATCAAGACAGTGTGGTACTGGCATAAGGATACGCATACAACAGATCAACGGAACAAAACTGAGAATCAAGGAATAAACCCCTCACATTTACAGTTGATCGATTTTCAATCAGGTGTAATGACAAGTCATTGAGGGGAAATAGTCATTTCAACCAATGGTGCCAAACGCAAAAGAACAAAGGTGAATCCAAACTCACACTATAGACAAAAATGAACTCAAAATGGAGAACCGCCTGACATCTAGCTGAATGAAAGTCCTACAATTAAGGATATAAAAACAGAAGCCACATGGAGACTGGTAGGAGGGGCGAAAATGCTGAACAAGTTGGTCCCACATCCACATGTGGCAAATAAAAATCAGGAGGGATATTTCTGCTGCAGAGGTCCTGCTGAAGGGTGAGGGATCCCAGCCTCACAACAGGCCCGCCAGCCCAGGGTTCCAGTGCCAGGAAGAAAAGTCCCCATAACTTCTTGCTGTAAAAACCAGCGGGGATTGTGGCTGAGTGAGACGGAGGGTTTATGGAGTCCCAGGCATTCCTCTAAAGGGCCCATGCATGCATTCAATCAGAAACTCTAGCTTTGAATTCCAACACTGGGATAGTAGTTCAAAAGGCACCAAGGACATATGGGGAGGAACTGAATTGTCTGGCATCAGGGCAAGAGCTGGAGTGACAGTTTTCTCCCAGAAAGAAGTGCTGGCTGAGGCCATTTTTACTTTTCTGAGCCCTCCCCCCACCAGCCAGCAGGCAGGCACCATATCTGAGTCTCTATCAACATGGCTCACACTGTTTACCCCACCCTGGTGATTCCCTGATATTCTGCCCCACTCAACTTGTGAGCCCACCCAAGCTGTTTTCAGTGGTTTTTCCATACCAATAGCTTGTCTTGGCTCATGCTTCAGACTATCCTGAAATCTCTCAAACAAACAGCGCCTGGCCTTGGCATGCCCCATACCTCTCGCTAAGTGGCCTCAGGCCCGGCACTAGAGTCAGCCAGCCTTGGTTCACAGGTTGGCCTCTCCTGGGCACCTCCAAACAGATATCTGCAGATCACTTTGTAGCTCATGCTGGGTGTCCCTGGGCAGAAGATAGGCTACAACTAACCTTAGCCTATAACTCCTCGGAGGCCCCATAGCCAGCACACCTAGTGGACAGCTTCAGACCACAACAAAGCACCACCCAACCACCTCCACAAGGGACACACTCAAGGGGTAGACTCAGCAAGCACCAAAGCCTTGCTGAAGTAAGTCCTGCTCTGTGGAGTGGGTGCCTGCACAGTTGATCCTCCATGATGGTTGCAGCCTGTCCTTGCAGCCAATCAGTCTGGGGTTAAATCCCTCCCATTTACATGCCAATAGCAATCAGGACTCAACTACAATAGGAGGGTATACACAGCCCACTTGGTGTGTGTGTGTGGGGGGCACCTGGAATGCCCAGCTAGGTGACTGGGAAAGATATGCCACTGGACCCTACAGAACACCTACTACGTAAGGCCACTCAACCAAACTCAGGAAATGTAGCAGCTCTGCTTAATACATAGAAACAAACACAGGCAGGCTGCCAAAATGAGGAAACAAAGAGATATGTCCCAAATGAAAGAACAGAACTAACTCTAGAAAAAGAACTAAAAATGGAGACAGGCAATCTACTAGATGCAGAGTTCAAAACACTGGTTATAAGGATGCTCATTGAATTTAATGAGAACTTCAACCATATAAAAAAGGACATAGAAACCATTAAAAACAAAGCAGTCAGAAATGAAGTATACACTAACTGAAACAAAGAATAATTTACAGGGAATCAACAGTAAATTAGATGAAGCCAAAAATCAAATCAGTAATTTGGAATACAAAGAAGCCAAAAACACCCAATCAGAAGAGTAAAAAGAAAAAAAAAAAATCCAAAATAATGAGGATAATGTAAGGAGCCTCTGGGACAACTTCAAGTGTACCAACATTTGCATCATGGAGGTGCTGGAAAGAGAAGAGAGAGTAAGATATTGAAAACCTATTTGAAAAAGTAATAACAGAAAACTTCCCTAACTTGGTGAAGGAAACAGACATACAAGTCCAGGAAGCACAGAGAGTCCCAAACAAGACGAACCCAAAGAGGCCCACACCAAGACACATTGTAGTTAAAATGCAGAAGGTTAAACATAAAGAGAGAATCTTAAAAGCAGCAAGAGAAAAGCAGTTATTTACCTACAAGGGAGCTCCCATAAGACTGTCAGCTGATTTCTCAACAGAAACTTTGCAGGCCAGAAGGAAGTGGTAAGAAATATTCAAAGTGATAAAAAGCAAGGACCTACAACTAAGATCACTATACCCAACAAAGCTGTCCTTTAGTTGAAGGACAGATAAAGAGCTTCCCAGATAAGAAAAAGCTAGAGATCATCACCACCAAACCAGTATTGCATGAAATGTTAAAGGGTCTTCTTTAAAAAGAAGAAGGGGGAAAATATATAAAATATAAACAATAAAATAGCAATAAATACATATCTATCAACAATTGAATCTAAAACAAACAAACAAACAAACAAGCAGAACAGAAAACAGACTTATAGAGAACATTTTTATGATTGCCAGAATGGAGTGAGGGTGGGGATGAGTGAAAAAGGTGAGGGAATTAAGAAGTACAAATTGGTTGTTACAGAATAGTCATGGGGATGTAAAGTACAGCATTGGGAATATAATCAATAATATTCTAATAACTATGTATGGTGTCAGATGGGTACGAGATTTATTGGGATGATCAATTCCTAAGTTATATAATGTCTAATCATTATATAGGGTATACACCTGAAACTAGTATATATTGTATGTCAACTTTAACTAAAAAATAAAAAATGATTTAAAAATTAAACTCCAAATGGATAATAGACCTAAATGCAAAAGCTAAAACTATAACACTCTTAGGAAAAACATTGAGAAACATTGTAACATCAGATTAGGCAATGATTTCTTATATATGGTACCAAAGGCACAAATAAAAAAAAAAGAAAAAATAGATAAATGAGATATCATGAAAATTAAAACACTTTTTTACTTCCAAGATATCATAAAGAAAGTGAAAAGACAACCCAAATATGGAAGAACATATTTGCAAATCATATATCTGCTAAGGGACTAGAATCCAGGATATATAAATAACTTACAATTTAACAATTATAACTCAATTTAAAAATGGGTAAAGATTTGATAAACATTTCTCCAAAGAAATGTACAAATGGCCAATAAGCACATGAAAAGGTAATCATCAGGGAAATGAAAATCAAAACCATGAGATACCACTGCACACTCACTGGGATGGCTAGATAATAAGAAGTACTAGCAAGAATGTGGAGAAACTGGAAGCTCCGTACATTGCTGCTGGAATAGTAAAACAGAGCAGGTGCTTTGTAAAACAGGTTGTCAGTTCTTCAAAATGTTAAACATATGGTTATGTTTAACATTATATAAATGTTATATAGTTATCGCATGACCCAACAATTCCACGCTTAGGTATATATATCCAGGAAGATTGAAAACTTATGTCCACATAGGACTATACATAAATGTTTATAGCAGCATTACCCATAATAACCCAAATGTGGAAACAACTCAAATGTTCATCAACTGATGAATAAACAAAATGTTCTATATCCACACAATGAAATATTATTTGGCAATAAAAAGAAATGAAGTACCCATACATGCTACCACATGGATAAACCTTGAAAACAGTATACTTAATGAAAGAAGCCAGTCATAAAAGGCTACATATTACATTATTTCATTTATATGAAATGTCAGGAAGGGGCAAATCCGTGGAGATAAATAGGTTGCTGGTTGCCAGGGGTTAGGGAACTGACTGCTCATGGATACAAGGTTTCTCCTAAGGGTGATAAAAATGTCCTGAAATTTGATAGTGGTGATAATTCCATATATATACCAAAAATCACTGAATTGTACGGACGTGGACAAACATTTTCTGTAAAGGGCAAAACAGTAAATAGTGTAGGCTTTGTGGACCATACGATCTTTGTTACAACTACTCAGCTCAGCCATCGTAGAGCAAAAGCAGCCATAGGCCATATGTAGATGAGTGGGCATGGTTTTGTTCTAATAAGACTTTATTTACAAAAGCAGGCAACAGTCTTGAGGTCACAGATATAGTTTTCCAACTTTTACTCTAGACACTGAGATCTTTTAAGGGGGCTGTGCTTTATTCATCTCTATGTCTCCTGAAGGCCTGGCCAGTAGGTGGTACTCAATATATACTTACTTGAAGAGAAATTCTTTTGCACCATCTCCCTTTCTGGACAAAGGGAGTTGCTACTATTTCTCATCCCTCTTGGTACCAAGGCTGTAGTGACTAACTATCCTCTGGTTGACTGTGGGAAAAAGTCCTACAACCTGCAGACAGCTGGGCCTGAGATGGAAAAGGAAAGGTTGGAAATAGGATAAGAGCAAGTACCAAACAAGAGATGAAGATTAAAACGTGGAACCCATTTAACACTTGCGTTGCCTCACCTAGAGCATTCCTGGAGCAGCAGCATGGCTCAGAGGAAAGAGCTCTGGCCTAGGTGTCCCAAGAACTATCTCCCCTAGAACTGCAAGCCATACATGTGCAGAGCCATACATGTGCAGACCCATACATCTCTAATACATTTGTCATGCCCAGCCAGTGTGGCTCAGTGGTTAAGCATTGACTCATTCACCAAAAGGTCGCTGGTTCAATTCCCGGTCAGGGCACATGCCCAGATTGTGTGCCTGAACCCAGTGGGGGGCATGCAGGAGGTGGCCAATCAATGTTCTCTCTCATCGATGTTTCTATCTCTCTCTCCCTCTCCCTTCCTCTCTCTCTCTCTAACATCAATAAAGAAAAAAAATCTGGGATTCCAAAATGGTGATGGAGTGAATGGAAGCTACAAAGACCATCTCCCAGGACCAAACTGGAGTTACAACTAAAATAAAGACAAATCGTCGGGAAAAAGCAACAGAAAAGCAGCTTGTGAGGACCATATAACCAGGGACAATGAATCGATCCTGGTAGGATTGCGGAAGCATCAGAGGGGGGCTGGGAGCCCACGGAGAGCAGTGATCTTAGCTGTGAGCAGCGCTCTCAGGGTTAAAATCCCAAGCCGGCTCCGCAGCGCAGAGGGCCGGAACAGAGCACTAAATTAGCCACAGCCACTCACCTCGGGCTCCGGCAGAGGGAGGGTGGACTGGACTGGAACTGTGGGGATACTTGGGATTTGAAGGGCACTCAGAGCTTTTGCTGAGTTGTGGCCACGCAGGATGGTGGCCATCTTACTCCTTCCCAGGACTCTGGGGAGAGGCAGTGGCCTCTCCCTCACATATTCAACCCGCTCTAGGTGGGCCAAAGAAATGCAAATTGAGGCTCATTAACAACCAGCATCTGCCCCAACCTCAGGAAATCCTCTTACGCAGAATATCTGAGGGAGTTTTTCATTCAACTGAGAACCCAAGGCTCTTCAAGTAACCAAGACTAATAGCCTCCAGGCAGAAAGCTAGAGGATAACTGAACCGTTCCTGGGCTTGCAAATCTACCCAGGAAAGAAAGACTTGACAATGGTGTTTAACATGGGTCCTCCCACACTCATCCAATCCCAGTAGAGGGAGCCACAAACAGCAGAACACCAACACCCACAGGGAAAATTTGTCAGGCTCCAAAACCCACTGAAATAGCCAAAATGGTGAAACAAAGAAACAAATCCCAAATGAAAGAACAAGAGACCTCTAACGAAGATGAGATAAATGAAATGCAGTTAAGCAAGTTATCAGAGGTAGAGTTCAGAGCCATGATCTCGAGGAAGCTCAACACCATGAGTAAAGATATAGAAACATTGAAAACCAACCAAGTGGAAATGAAGAATGACATAGCAGAAATAAAGAACACAGTGGAAGGACTAAACAGCAGAGTAGAAGAAGCTGAGGACTGGATTAGTGAATTAGAAGACAGGGTAGAAAAAATCAACCAGTCAGAAAACCAAAAGGAAAAAACAATTAAAAAACAGGAAGACAGCTTAAGAGAACTGTGGGACAACTGGAAACGTAATAATATTCACATCATAGGAGTCCCTGAAGAAGAAGAAAATGAGCAAGGTTTAGAGAATATATTTGAAGAAATAGTGACAGAAAACTTCCCTAATCTGGTGAAGAAAGAAGGCATTCAAGTTCAAGAAGCACAGAGAGCCCCAAGTAAGAAGAACCCAAACAGGCCCACTCCAAGACACATAATAATTAAAATGCCAAAAATTAAAGTCAAACAGAGAATCCTAAAGGCAGCAAGAGATAAGCAGCAGGTTACCTACAAAGGAACCCCCATAAGACTATCAGCTGACTTCTCAACAGAAACACTACAGGCCAGAAGGGAATGGCATGAAGTAATCAAGGTCATGAAAAACAAGGATCTGAATCCAAGGCTACTCTACCCAGGAAGGTTATCATTCAAAATAGAAGGTCAAATAAAGAGCTTCCCAGACAAAAAAAAAAAAGGCTAAGGGAATACATTAGCACCAAACTAGCACTGCAAGAAATGTTAAAAGGACTGCTGTAATTAGTAGAAGAAATAGGAAGAAAAATAGAACCACACTAAACAAAAATGGCAATAAATAAGTACATATCAATAATCACCTTAAATGTAAATGGATTGAATGCTCCGATAAAAAGACACAGAGTAGCTGACTGGATAAGAAAGCATGACTCACACATACGTTGTTTACAAGAGACCCACCTTACAACAAAAGACTCACATAGGTTGAAAGTAAAGAGATGGAAAAAAATCCTCCAAGCAAAGGGAAAGGAAAAAAAGCAGGGGTAGCAATACTCATATCTGATAAATTAGATTTCAGAATGAAGGCCATAACTAGAGACGAAGAAGGTCACTACATAATATTGAAAGGATGTATCCAACAGGAAGATATAACCTTGGTAAACATATATGCACCCAATATAGGAGCACCAAAATATATTAAAAATCTTCTGGGGGACTTCAAAGGAGAAATCGACAGCAATACAATCATAGCAGGGGACTTCACCTCCCTGCTGACATCACTGGATAGATCATCTAGACAAAAAATTAACAAGGAAACAGAGACGCCAAATGAAGCAGTAGATCAAATGGATTTAATAGATATCTACAGAGAATTACACCCCAAAACTACAGAATTCACATTCTTCTCAAGTGCACATGGGACATTCTCAAAGACAGACCACATGTTAGGACACAAACTAAGTCTCTACAAGTTCAAGAAGATTGAAATCATATCAAGCATCTTCTCAGATCACAATGGCATGAAACTAGAAATCAATTACAACAAGAACATGCAAAGACATATGAACACATGGTGGCTAAATATTGTGTTATTAAACAATGAATGGGTTACCGAGGAGATCAAGGAAGAAATTAAAAACTTCCTGAAAACCATTGAAAATGAACACACAACAACACAAAATCTATGGGATGCAGCAAAAGCAGTTCTGAGAGGGAAGTTCATAGCACTACAGGCCTACCTCAAGAAACAAGAAAAATTTCTGATAGACTATCTAACCTTACAACTTAAAGAACTAGAAAGCAAACAAAAAGACAACCCCAGAGCAAGCAGAAGGAAGGAAATAGTAAAGATCAGAGCAGAAATAAATGACATAGAGATCAAAAACACAATTCAAAGGATCAATAAAACAAAGAGCTGGTTTTTTGAAAAGATAAACAAGATTGATGGACCCTTAGCTAGACTCACCAAGAAACAAAGAGAGAGAACCCAAATACACAAAATCAGAAATGAAAGAAGAGAGGTAACAACTGACACCACAGAAATACAAAGGATCGTTAACAAACACTATGAACAATTATATGGCAACAAATTCAACAATCTAAGCGAAATGGACAAATTTCTAGAAACACATAGTCTCCCAATACGGGTCCAGGAAGAGATAGAAAACTTGAATAGTTCAATAACAACTAAGGAAATAGAAGATATAATCAAGACTCTCCCAGCAAACAAAAGCCCAGGCCCAGACAGCTTCATGGGGGAGTTTTACTGAACATTCAAAGAAAAACTAACACCCATTCTCCTCAAACTATTTCAAAAAATTCAAGAAGAAGGAACACTTCCAAACTCGTTTTATGAGGCCAGCATAATTCTAATTCCAAAACCAGAAAAAGACACTACAAAGAAAGAAAACTACAGGCCAATATTCCAAAGAACATAGATGCCAAAATCCTGAACAAAATACTAGCAAATCAGATCCAGCAATACATCAAAAAAATTATTCATCATGACCAAGTGGGATTCATCCCAGGGAGGCAAGGCTGGTACAATATTCTCAAATCAATAAATGTGATACACCACATAAACAAAATGAAAGATAAAAACCACATGATCATATCAATAGATGCTGAAAAGGCATTCAACAGAATCCAGCACCCATTTCTTATAAAAACTCTCAACAATGTGGGAATAGAGGGATCATATCTAGACATAATAAAGGTCATATATGAAAGACCTGCAGCCAACATCATACTCAATGGACAAAAACTAAAACATTTCCCTTAAGAACAGGAACAAGACAGGGATGCCCACTTTCACCACTCTTATTTAACATAGTACTGGAAGTCTTAGCTACAGCAATCAGACATGAAGAAAAAATAAAAGGGATCCAAATTGGAAAGGAGGAAGTGAAACTGTCATTATTCGCAGATGACATGATATTATATATAGAAAACCCTAAAGACTCCATGAAAAATCTACTAGACTTAATAAATGAATTTGGCAAAGTAGCAAGATACAAAATTAATGTCAAGAAATCGATGGCATTCTTATACACCAATGATGAACTCACAGAAAGAGAAACTAAAAAAACAATCCCATTTACCATCGCGGCAAAAAAAATTAAGATACCTAGGAATAAACTTAACCAAAGAAGTAAAGGACCTATTTGCAGAAAACTACAGGACATTGAAAAAAGAAATAAAGGAAGATATAAAAAAAAGTGGAAGCACATACTTTGTTTCATGGACTGGAAGAATTAACATCATTTAAACATCCATATTACCCAAAGCAATCTATAGATTCAGTGCAATCCCTATCAAAATACCAATGGCATATTTCACAGAACTAGAACAAATACTTCAAAAGTTCATATGGAACCAAAACAGACCCGGAATAGCCACAGCAATCTTGAAAAAGAAGGACAAAGTAGGTGGGATCACAATACTGGATATCAGGTTATTCTACAAAGCTACTGTAATCAAGACAGCCTGGTACTGGAACAAGAACAGGCATATAGACCAGTGGAACAGAACCGAGAACCTGGAAATTGACCCAAGACATTATGCTCAATTAATATTTGACAAAGGTGGCAAGAGCATACAATGGAGTAAAGACAGCCTCTTTAATAAATGGTGTTGGAAAAATTGGACAGCTACATGCAAAAAAAAATGAAACTAGACCATCAACTTACACCATACACAAGAATAAACTCAAAATGGATAAAAGACTTAAAAGTGACTCATGAATCCATAAAAATCCTAGAAGAAAATGTAGGCAACAAAATTTCGGACATCATACGCAGCAGAATTTTCAATGATATATCACCTAAGGCAAGAGAAACAAAGGAAAAAATGAACACATGGGACTACATCAAACTAAATAGCTTCTGCACAGCAAAAGAAACAACCATCAAAATGGAAAGGGAACCCACTGTATGGGAGAGCATAATTGCCAATGATATATCAGATAAGGGGTTAATCTCCAAAATATATAGAGAGCTCATACAACTCAACAATAGGAAGACAAAGAACCCAATTAAAAAATGGGCAGAGGAGTTAAATAGACACTTCTCCAAACAGGACATACAAATGGCCAAGAGACACATGAAGAAATGCTCAACATCACTAATCATCAGAGAGATGCAAATTAAAACAATAATGAGGTATCACCTCACACCTGTCAGAATGGCTGCCATCAACAAATCATGAAACAACAAGTGTTGGCGAGGGTGTGGAGAAAAGGGGACTCTAGTACACTGCTGGTGGGAATGCAGACTGGTGCAGCCACTATGGAAAACACTATGGTGTTACCTCAAAAAATTAAAAATTGAATTGCCATTTGACCCAGTGATCCCACTTCTAGGAATATACCCTAAGAAGCCTGAAACACCAATCAGAAAGAATATATGTACCCCCATGTTCATAGTAGCACTGTTTACAGTAGCTAAGATCTGGAAACAGCCCCAGTGTCCATCAGTAGATGAATGGATAAAAAAAAGCTGTGGTACATATACACAATGGAGTACTATGCAGCTGTAAGAAAGAAAGATCTCTTATCCTTTGAGACAACACGGAGGGACCTAGACAGTATTATCCTAAGTGAAACAAGCCAAGCAGAGAAAGACAAATATCACATGATCTCACTTACTTGTGGAATATAATGAACATAACAGTCTGAGGAACAGGGTAGACCCAGAGACGTGGAAGTAGGGTACAGACTGACAACCCTTAGAAGAGGGTGTGGGGGGAGGGAAGAGATAAACCACAGAACTTATATGCATGTACGCATAACCGATGGACATGGACAACAGAGCTAGGGATGGGGTAGGGGGAATGGGGAGGAAGGTGTCAATGGGGAAAAAGGAGAAACATCTGTAACAAAAATAAATTAATTAAAAAAAAAGAAAGAAAAAAAAATCTAATACATCTGTCACACCACCTGGAAATAGAGTCTGTGGTTCTATTCTGAGAAAGGACCTTGACCTTCTGTTCTAAACCTAGTTAAGGCTCTGTTACAGTCTTTACCTAGGAAGCCCAATTGCAATATTTATCTAACTTCTCGGAGGAGGAAGGGTAAATGCATTACAACACTTGCCATCCTGACTTAATGGGATTGCTTCAAACTGTGTGTGTCCCAGAACAATTTGCTCCAGCACAGGCTAGGAAGAGAGATGGAGCAAAGAGATGGTGTACCATTAAGAGCAGTGAGAGAAAACTGGGCACATTTTCTGTCTCTAGGTTTTCCCAGTAATGAATGAGGGGGGGATACTTCATTGATCATTTCTGCTCACAGGTCTCAACTCTCTCCAAATAACCCAGGCTTGCTATAGTCTCTTTGGGAAGACACCACAGAGTGAGTGGTCTCTCAGTGGTGTAAATAGATGTGAGTCATCCCCACCCTCTGACCTATATAGAGCTTAGTGACCTCAGTGCAGTGGCTTATTACAGACACAGTCAAATATGAAGACAATTACGGATAAATTACTAACTTCTATAGCACCATCTTACAGTTGTTTGATACTCAAGTAGAGAATATGTCAGGGAAACATTAAGGAGTGTACTAAGTCTTCTATGTAGCAGAACATGTCAAATAGAAATGATGTTATAAGCTATGATTCTATTTTCACACAAGGCTAATTTACATGTTTGTTATGTCTAGAAAAAGTATATATTTGAAAGGTACAGTTATTCAACATATGGATATGTCTTTTTTTTTTTTTTTTTTTTTTTTTTAATTTTAGGCACCCAAGTCAGTTGGCCTGTTAGGCATTGAAGTAAAAGGACAAGAGCAGTGTCTATATCTGGTGTCCTCCTCGAAGCACCTTGGGAGCAAGGATAAATGGGTACTGCCCTTTTGGGTCACAAGCTGACAATTTGAACCAAAAGTTCTGTCTTAAGTTCAGCATGAGCACACATAGTCCATAATAATTCTGCACAGTTGTGATAATCTAAAATGATCAGCCCTGCTCCTTGCTGCATCCCACTGCAGGCATTTCAGAAATCGGTGCTAAGCAGATCAGGTAGGGAGAAGGTGTGGACACAAAGGTAGAGCCTCCCCATTGAGGATGTGAAGTGGTCTGCAAGCATTTTTACTTACAGAACTTCCAGCTTGCAATGAAAACCCATGTCATTATGTGAATTTTGCCTCCATAAATTAAAAACAAAGCATAAGCCTGTGTCACTAAGATATTTGCAGCTGTGACTGAACTTACTGAGAAGCTTAAACAGCAAGTTAGGTTATTGGATCACATGACAAGAAGACAAGAGGAAAGGAGGGGACCAGGCATGTCGCATTAGAGTTCCAGCCCTGTGTCACTGCAACTACCTTCTTTTTCCCATTCCTCCTGTTCTGGCTTCATCAACAGGCTTGTGAAGATGTGGTTATTGCTGGTCAAGGCATGTGGACAGTGACCATGTTGAAAGGAAAGGGACTTTCCCTTGTTCCAATGCAGAGACCAAAGATGCCCCATGCAGGATCATCCTCGTGCTTCACAGGCCGAAGCTGAGTCACACGCCCTTTCCTAAACCAGTTACTAGTTTAGAATCGTCAGGATCTAACCCTGCAGCCTGGGGTAGCTTTTTTACAAATCATGTAAAGTAGGGCTATATACCTGAAATCTGTTAGGAAGAAGAAGAAAAGACAATAGACACCCAACTAAAACCACAGAAATCACTGAGTCAGGCCTGGCTCAATTCTCCAGCATTTGGACTCCCACAGCCACAGTTATGTATTTGACATGTCCGTGGCTCATCATTTCTCCTCCACCCCCATCCCCACCCATACCCCACTAGCTCTAAGGCCAATGCTGACCTGAGACAGGAACTCTGTAAGTAGAAGGCCACCTGTTTCAGTTATTCATTACTGTTTACCTGCCCCCACACTTAGAGGCCTAATGCAACAATCCTTTTATTTGCTCACAATGCATGAGTCAGGAAGTTGAGTGGACACAATGGAGAAGCCTCATTTTGCTCCATGATAACTGGGGCTTCAGTTGGGGGACTGGGCAAGACTGCTCAATCAGAGCCATGCAAGTGCCTATCACATCTGCTGATATCGCATTAGCCAAAGCTAGTTACCTGAGACCAGAGCCCATGTGGGAGGGGCTACACAAGAGTGTGAATACAGACAGGTGTGGCTCCCTGGGGACCATGAAATGTGACGGTTCCACCTTAACAATCTCACTCACTCTTGAGTCCTCTATGGCCCAGATCCTGTTCTGATCATTGTACTTCTGTGTCTCCCTGAAACTGTCACCTTAGCACCTTTCTTTAGACCCAGAACCTAAGCCACAGATAGCCTATACAAAGCAGCTACACCTGTCTTCTCTTCAGCTCAGGAACTTTTTCATACACTACCTCTTCCCTCCTCTTCGAAGCTTTTCTTTCTCATATGTTTATCCTCCTTTCTCTCTATAAATGTTACCATATCCACCCTCTCTGCCTAGCCTCTTTCAAATGACAACTACTACTTAGAACAGCCTATTTGACTTTTATTATTGTGTTTCAACTCAGATTCTGCTTCTTCATTTCTATGCACGAGAGTCTACCTGTAAGGGATGCCCACCCCAGGGCCTCCCCTAGGCTCTGGGCCCAGCACCTTAGACCCTGGTTGGATGAGGGTAGCATTCAGGTATCTACATTTGCCTCACGATCCTGAGTCCTTGACTTGGAACTCTTTTAGGACCCCATTTCCTCTAGAACTGTCAGGTCCCCCTCCATTCTCCATAAGACTTGACTCTCATCCTGAGGCCCAGCCCAGAAGTGAAGACTTTCCTATTGACCGAGACACTTCCATGGCCCTAATACCTACTTATTGTCTAAGATGCCCAATATCCCCAGGTCCGGGGATCCCTGTCACTTTATACTGTCTGCCTGGAAGGACATCCCTGCTGCTTCATGTATGAACAGGACACTTGAACAAGTTTAAGCAGGAGATGGAGATTTGTGGGCTCACAAAATCAAGCCATGGAAAGGTGGAACAGGCCTCAGAAATAATGAATGTCAGGCCCTGCTTTCTAGTCCCGCCTCTCACCATTGTTGTCTTTAAAAGTTGGCTTTACCTTCACTCTCTAAAGACAATTTTCTCTAATGGCAAGAATCATGGTCAGCAGCAGCCCTGGAATCTCCACTGGGTATAAATTTCAACACCTGAATGAAAATTCCTTAACTTTCTCCCAGAGCAGATGATTTTATGCCAAAGCTAGTTAGCAATGAAGAGAGAAGAAACATAGAGGTGTATAGCTTTTCTTAGAGCATCCATTTTTGTTTTCTTTCTACTCTATTTTGACCTGTAAAGGAGCGGGAGACTAAAAGCAAGAAGGTGAAGAGGAAGCAGGTCATGCCCAAAGGACCCCTGGGTCCTGGGAGTCCCCACAGTGCTCTTCACAGTGTCTCCAAGTGGGGCCAAGTCCCACGAAGCTGCCACACTTAGGTTGGCTTCAGAGGATTTTTATATACTTGGTTGGGTATATAAATCTAAAACCCTTACTTTTGGAATTAGATGAGCTTTAGAACTTCTTCAATTTTAGAAACATAATATAAAGTTTATATTATGGATTATGTATCACCCCCAGTAAGGTGTGGAGCAGCACTCCATAATCAAACTCATTAACTGTTTTATGGTAAAATGTATGAATATTCACAATTTTAGGATAAAGGGTATTTATATAGATCTTCCTGTTAGCTCAGGTCGTGTCAGATTTTTCCACTATGCATAATGTAAAACATTTTGGTTTTCAGAGTTTGGAGATTTCAGAATAAAGGATAAGAGATGGTGGACCTATAGCAGGGGTGTGGAAAGTGATCACTAAAATCTGGACTACTGACTCTCAGTATTAGAGATCGTCTCTGATGGGAGCTGGGGTCTGTGATTGGTTGAGCTTGTGGCATGTGCCTGTTGCTTTTCCCCATGCCTCCAACCCACCACGCCTACCCAGCCATGCCTCCACCATCAGGAACACCCCTTCCCCAGTATTTCCCGCCCGCTGCTACCATCTGCCTAAGAATCTACTTTCAAGAAGGAGGCTACTACACTTCAAATGGATTGTTCACCTCCCAGTAGGAGATGATCAGTGCCACTCCTGTCTGGCCCTACATTCCCTTTCCCTAGGTCACCACAAGATGTCCACAATCCCAGGTCTTTCTTCTCCACCTGGACTCTCACCCCTATAAAACATCCCCTAATCAAAACCAATTTCCTATTGCTTCAAACTCGCCCACTGTGCCCTCTGCAACTCCTGATCCATCACCAGCAAAATCACCTCTATTCTTAACAGCTGAATGTCTCCTTCTCCCGGCTCTGGCTGAAGCCAGGCTCTTTCTCGAGTACACGTTCCCCACCCTCATGGCCCACTCAAGTCATAGCTTTATCTCACACCACTGGGACTGTGAGTGGGAAGGTGTCCTCAGTGCCACTTTCAGACCTTTTCCTCCCCTATAAACACACACACACACACACACACACACACACACACACACACACCTTCTTTTTACACACATGCACTGTACAGTATCATCTGTTTCTTCTCCTTATTGGGGCCAGTTAAAGGTTTTTGGGTCCCTCTTTTTTGTTTCCCACTCTCTCCCTCGAGCCCTACTTGTACAGCACTTGGTGTCAATATTCACATAGATGTCACCTCCAGGACTTTACCTCTCAGTTTCTTGACTTATTTGGACTGCCCACCTCTGCTCACCCTCACCTTACTCTCTGTCCACCATTTACCACACCCCTCCATAATCTGTATTTTGAATATCCCAGTCTCCAAACACAGTCTTTTATCTCCTGAGTTTACTCCCCTCTTCTCTAATACCCTTGACTCTTAGACCACATGAGATCTCGAACCCTACCGTCATTTACTGCCCACTTGTCACCCAGCGCCCCTCACTAGATTCCATGTTCCATTATTATAATTATTCCTTTGCAGACATAATCAACTCTTTTGCTCCTCTCTTCCTCTGTCATACTCAACTGGTGGAAAACCCAGTGCTGGTTAAAGGCAGCTTGCTTCTGCTCCCACATGGCTGAGAGTGGTCAAGGAAAGCACACTGCTAGATGGCTTGTCTCCATGTAGTCACGTCAGTGAGCCCGCAGTACGGTTTGTCACTCCTACCACATCCCCCCGGTCCATTCACTGCCCTGCTCAGAGATGAGTGATTCACACCTTCTTCTCTCTCAAGTGGCCCACCCCCTTCCCATTCCTACTCTCAGCTGAAGGCCTTGCCTTTTATTTCACTGAAAAAAATAGAAATCAGACGAGAGCTTTGATGTGCCCCCTACTCTCTCGTGCTTGTACTCATTGTTCCTTCATATCATGTGGTCTTTCGTTTCAGCTCTCCTCTGGGTGATGAGCTCAGTCTCCTCCTTCTGAAGATCATCATTCCCATTTCCCTTGCGTTCCAGTCACCTCAGAATGGCAACCTCAGCCCCAAGACCAGCCAACTGGTTTCTCAGAGTTCCAACTCCAAATCCCCGGTCTGAAAAACCCGGTTGGCCCACTTTGTGCTAGGTGTCCACCTCGGTCCCATCAGCGGTGGTCGTGGAAGAGGGCTACATGGCTCATGAGACTCTTCTACAGGAGCCCGTGTTCTGAGAATGGAGATCTAGGGCAACAGTAAGACAGCAAACAGCCCAAACCAACCAAACAGAACGGAAAACCCCTCCAAAAGCCTATCTTCCATTGAAATAAAAAAGCTCATGAATAGGGCTTTTAAAAATTCAGAGAACAAAGTTTTACAGAAACTCCTGAGAAAAAGGACGATACCATTGTAAGAGAAACCTGCAGAAGGCGTAGCTATAACGAGACATGTATTTCACTCTGCATCCTGCAGACTGTTTATGTCTCAGTATGTAACATGGCACCTGGCAGTCAATATTTGCTAGATTGCATAGAATCCCCTAGAGGATAATGGGAGAGAAAATGACAGGCAGAATTCAAGCTTTCCTGGAAAATGACATTTTTCTCTAGCACTGCATAGTAGAAGGGATTATGAAGAGAAATCTTTATTTGGGTAACATTTGGTCCCATTGCAGACAATGGCCTCATCTAAGGCTTTGCAAAGATTCAGAAACGCCCTTAAACTGTCCATTTCTTACACTATCCCTCTCTAAAACCAAGGGCGTGATGCTACATACACCATGCCTCCTATACGGCATTTCCATGAGCTCACCTGGCAGAATGGGATTCTTTCTGACCAAACTCAGGAGCAGAGTTGAGGGACCTGGAGATGTGGCTGTCAGCAGTGGGTGTCAGCCATGGGTGGTGGCAACAGAGGTATTTCAGAATCACCTGGAAGAATTTTTCAAAATATAAGCCCACCCTCCACCATGAATCTAATATTAGCTGGGTTCCTGAAAGTGGGGATAGAGATAAATCAGAAAGAATACTGGTGAGTATTTTTTGAAAAACAAAGCTCCCTTTTCCCTTCCTCTCCCCCTCACTCTCTTGAATACCAATGACTGGAGGGATGCATTTGTATCTGTTGTGTCTTTCTCAAATATCGGTATACATTTTATGTATGCCTCTATGTACGTATTTCTATACCATTTCATTCCAGAAAGGATGGCATATGCCTTACAAAAATACATAAAATACCAAAAAAGGAGCCTAAGAATAGAATCAAAATGCCAAAGAGAACAAGAAAGTCGCAACTGTAAATGTAAGTAGCCCTAAGTGTACTTTTGCAAAGTTCAGCTGGCTTCAGTTCAAGAGGGGCTGAGCTCTCGGAGAAGAGATGGAGGGCGGAGTGTGAGCTGGGCGTCCAGCGACTGCACCATCTGTCACCAAGCTGGAGCCCGACTCCTGCGTGCTCACAAAGTGGAAGCAATCCCACCTAAAAGGGAGATGGCAGCAAGGGTCCCATTAAAAAAACCGGTGTTTCAAGGTCCCCATGACAAAGCCTGGGCTGGAGAGCACTTGGAATTTTAAGAAATTAACAGACAAGGTAAAGGATTGTTCTCAGGTCTTATTGTTGTGTCTCTTACCCAGAGAGATGTCCCAGGTTGAGGCATCTGGAATTCAGCCTTTTATACTCAGATTCCAACTTGACCAGATTGCAGATTACAGATTAGATGTCTCCTAATCCTGATTGTATTTGATTAATTCTGTCTTCCTTCACATATTTATATTTGGAACGTGACCAGATATTTGTATCAGATCCCATAATGGGAGTGAAAACATTAATTGCGTGTGGAATGGGAGGGGCACATTTGGGTGAAGGAGAGCAGAAGATCAATTAATAATAATAACAGCTAATATTATTGAGGACTTTTTCAGTGCTGGATGTTTTAATTGCGTTATCTCATTTAAGCGTCTCAGTGACCACCTAACTAGTATTCTTTTCATTATTCTCTCTTTATAAATGAAATGGAGCCTCAGAGAGAATCAATGTCTCACTCAGGACAGTTCAGCTCTTACGTTGTTGAAACAGGACGCAAATCCAGCGGTCAGCCTGGTCAATAAGACCAGGGAGGGGAGGCGAGAGCTGATGTGTAATCGATAGTTCACGAAACCCAGCGTGAAGGAAATTGGCCTTGAGCTATTCTGTGAAGCTCAGTGGACTCAGCTTTTTCAAACCAGTGAAAGAGCAGACATCCTTGGATAAATGTTCCTCCGATTCCCCTTCCATACCGAGTCCTCAATTATGCCAAAGAAAAATTTCTGCTGATACTTTGGAGTCATCTTGCTTTGTCTTAGCCAGTGGTGGAGGGTAGGGAGGATAGGGACAGGGCAAACAAGATGTCATTCTTAGGGTAAGGAGAGTCATACCACCTCCCCAGAACTTTAGAATCTTTTTTTTTAACCCACACCACCGTTTGACGAAAAACTTCATCATCACCCTAAGAATTACTGATGTGCTCAAGAGTGTTTCCTTTGACATATCCCTCCCAACCAAAAAGATTTTATTCAGCTTTACTTTTTCTAGATAAAATTACAAAAGATATTTAAAATTTATTTTCCAAATATAAATGTTGTTACAATTGAAATATGAGTTTCAAACCACTCACTCAAACCCTTTGAGGGACTCCGTCTTCTTACTGACCTCGAAGGACCCTGGGAGAGACCTCACTGCTGGGAACTTTTGTGTGAACATATTTTCTCTGAAATACTTCCTAGAGTTCAAGAGTCTCTGAAGGGTAAGTAGACTGCAGTTTGGAGGATTCAGAAAATTCCTTGTTTCTTCCTCATCCCTGGCTCTAACAATCCTCCTGTGCCATACTGGAGTAGCAGAATGACTGATCTGGGGCTGGACGCATTGTTCCTTCATGTCATGAAAATTGTTATTTCCAGATATTTCTCTAGTGCAGCGGTTCTCAACCTGTGGGTCGCGACCCCTTTGGGGGTCAAATGACCCTTTCACAGGGGTCGCCTAAGACATAACAGTAGCAAAATTACAGTCATGAAGTAGCAACGAAAATAATTTTATGGCTGGGGGTCACCACAACACGAGGAACTGTGTTAAAGGGTTGCGGCATTAGGAAGGTTGAGAACCACTGTTCTAGTGTGTTTTCAACTATGTGATGCACAAGATTATAACGTGTGTTCCACATGCTTACATCGGGTTTTGTCTGACATCGGGCCCACACACACAGCTAATCCCTGAGACTTCCAAGGCACGGATGTGGCGCAGGTGCAAACACACCCTGAACTCAGACTACTAAGGACTTTTTGCCAAGGTCTTAGACTCATCATTAAACTGGGCAGAGTGATGTTTCTCTCAAAGCTTTTCAACTTTTGAGCTTTTCAACTACAATTCCTTGCAGGTTTAATTAGTTGCTCCCTAAGTAACTAAAGCTTTTCTCTAAGTGTACAGTTGGATCCTGAAAACTCTCTCTTTGATTAACCTTGCAGCCCTTGGGCCAGAGAGGCTCCTGCAGGGTAACTTTTAAGAAATGTCTTTTCCTGCCTGGCCGAGTGGCTCGGTTGGTTGGGCGTCATCCCATGCACCAAAAGTTTGCAGGTTTGATCCCCAGTCAGGCCAAATACCTAGGTTTCCAGTTCAATCCCCAGTCAGGGCTGGTAGAGGAGGCAACCAATCATTCTCTCTCTCTCTCTCTCTCTCTCTCTCTCTCTCTCTCTCTGCCTCTCTCTCTCTCTCTCCCCCCTCCCCCTAATACAGGTTCACTGAGGAGAAAATACATTTTGATGATTTAGCTCAATGAGATGGGAATAGCTCTAACATTTTGTTTAGAAGCTGACTGGTTGACTAAATAAAGCATGTATACTAAGGTGTTCTACAGTAAATGAAGATGAAATGCCTTAACTTCCTTAGAGTACTGTAAAATAAAAAAGATATTCAAAGTTCTAAGGAGATTGCAATGCTAGAATGGATTGATCACACAGACCACATAATCCATTCTGGAAGGGTCCAGAGGACACACCTTCACTAAGGCTGTGATAAATTCATGAGGGCGTCTCCTCTCCCAGCATCCTTGAAGAGTTTTATGTTTGCTCTTTTCTGTTGGGCAGATAGTACAGCATGAACTGTGATCCAATTGTGATTTCTAAATACAGTGGGGATGACAGAGTTCTGGTGTTGCAGGGGCCAAGCCAGGGCAGAGCCAAGGCAGTTATCAAAATAGCCTGGCTCACAGAGATCTGTGGCATTGGCTAGTTGGTCATGCTGTCCCTAGGACCAAAATATTTAGGGAGTATATGAAGTCTTATTTTTTCTGAATAAGCAGAAAAGCTCTAAGTCTTGTGAACAGAAGTCTGGCTTAAGTTACCAAACTAGAGAGGTACCGCCTTTCAGTCAGTCCCCAGACTTGAGCCAGGTCACCAACCCAGCACCAGTGGGTCCTTGAAGAAGAAGCTTGTTACACTATAAAAAAAAGTTATACTGTATATCTCCCTCCCTGCTTCTCCAAAAGGACATGTGACAATTTACCATGGTGACTGTGCTTTGGGGAAGAAGAAACAATGAGAGTCTTTGGGGATTATGGGACACTGGGCTTGAATTGACATTAATTCCTAAAACACTAAAATGCCACTGTGGTCCACCAGTCAGAGTAGAGGGATATGAAGGTCAAATGATGAGTTTTGGTTCAGTTCTCTCTCACAGGGGCTCGGTGGGTCCTTGAAACCATCCTGTTTCCCAAGTTCTGGAGTGGCATATTTGGAATAGACATACTCAGCAGAATCTCTCATCTGTAGAGTGAGGGCTATTATAATAGGAAGGCCAAGGGAAGTCACTAATACTCTACCTAGGAAGAAGGTAAACCACAGGTAATACCACACTTCTGGAAAGATTAGTGTCAGCATGAAGGACTTGAAAGATGCAGGGATGATGGTTACTCTACATCCCCATACAACTAGCCTATAACAGTTTGCCTGTATAGAAAACAGATGGAGCTTGGATTATCTTAAACTTAACCATGTGGTGACTTCAGTTGCAGCTGCTCTTCCAGATGTGGTTTTGTTATTGGAGCAAATAAACACATCCCCTGGCACCTGGTATGCAGGTATTGGTCTGTCAAATGCCCTTTTCTCTATACTTATTAATAAGACCATCAAAGTAGTTTTCTCTCAAGTGGCAAGGCCAGTACTACACCTTCACTGTTCTACTTCAGGGTTATAGAAACTCTCCAGTTCTATCCATAATCTAGTCCATAGGAACATGACCACATTTCCATCCCATAGGATACTGCACTGATCCATTGCATTGATGATATTATGCTAATTGGACCTAGTGAGCAACCACTTTAGGTACATTGAGATAACAATTGTGTAAGGTAAAGGGAAGTAAATCTCACAAAAACCTTAATGAAATTGTATTGTCTGAGGCATGTTGAGATATTTATCTCTTCCAACATGGAGGACAAGATGCTACATGTGGTCCATCCTGGATACCGGGTCTCAGGATTTTTTTAGTGACAATATATACCCATTTACCAAGTGACTCAAAAGACTGCCAGTTTTGAGTGGGTCCCAGAATGAGAGAAAGTTTTGAAGCAGGTACAGGCTGCCATGCAAGCTGCTCTGCCACGTGGACCATGTAACCCATAGATCTAATTATGCTCGAAGTGTCAGTGGCTCATAGGAATGATGCATGGAAACTCCAGTAATGGCTCCCAGATGGTTCTTCATCTGAAAGCAGGTGGCTGAAGCACTACAACCCCACACTAGGATGGGCTAGAAGGATCGTGATAAATGAAAAAATTTAGAGCAAGGCACCCATTCATTTTGCCTGGAAGTAGAGATGGCAAGAAGTATGGATCCAAACTGCTTTATGGGCTATAGCTAATGTTTGGGCTGGATGGTCAGGGACTTAGAAGGAACAAGACTGGAAAATTAATGGTAAGGAGGTATGGGGAAGAGGTATATGGAGAGGCCTCTCCAAATGGGAATGGGTTGTGGAGATATTAGTGTTTTGTGCATAAATGCTCACTAAAGGGTGACCTCATTAGAGGAGAAATTTAATAATCAAGAAGCTAGGATGAGCCATTCTGTGGATACCAGCTAGGCTCTTTCCCCAGCCACTCTTGTCATTGGCCAATGGATTCATGAACAATGTGGTCCTGTGGCTCAGGAACATGGACTTCCCTTCACCAGACCTGATGTGATTTCAGCTACTGCTGAGTCCTCGATCTACCAACAATAAAGGCCAACACTGAGCCACAGATATGACACCATTCCTCAGGAGGACCATGTGGCAGATTAATTACCTTGGACCATTTCCATTATGGCAGGGAAAGTATTTTGTTTTTAGCCACTTACTCAGTATGGATTTGCCTTCCCTGCCTGCAATTCTTCCATCAAAACTACCATCTATGTACTTAGAGAATGCCTTACCCACCTTCATGGTATTCCAAACAGCCTCACTTCCAACCAAAGAACTCACTTCTTAAAATATGAGGTGCAGAAATGAAACCATGTTCATCAAATTCATGGAATCCACTGGTCCTATGATGTTCCCATCATCCTGAAACAGCTAGGTTGGCAGAATGATGGAATGGCCATTTGAAGACTCAGTTATAGCATTAGGCAGTTGGCAAAATATTGAAGGTCAGGGAAGTCTCTTCCAGGATACAGTACATGCCCTACATTAGCATATGGTGCTATTTCTCCCATAGTCAGGATTCATGGGTTTGGGAATCAAGGGTTGGAAATGGGAGTGAAACCACTCACTCCGACCCCTAGTGCTCCACTAGTAAAATTTTGCTTTCTGTTCCCTCAACTTTAGATTCTGCTGGGCCAGAGGTCTTAGTTCCAAAGGAGAAATGTTTTAACCAGCAGCATAGCAATGATTCAATTAAACTGAAGATTGAGACTACCATCTGACCATTGGGCTCCTGTGCCAGTGAATCAACATGCAGAAAAGGGCAAGTCCCTGTACAAGTTGGGATAAGTGATCCTGCCTATCAAGGGGAAATTGAGTTGCTACTACACAAGAAGGTAAGAAGCAGCATGTATGGAATGCGGAAGATTCCCATACTCTGAGATGAAATTCAACAACCCAGTTCAGGCAGGATTACTAATGGTCCAGACCCTTCAGCAATAAAGGTTTGGGAACTCACTAGGCAAGGAACCATGACAAGCTGAGGTGCTTGTTGAAGGCTCATCCTTTTCTCAATTGCACCATCTCAGGGAGGGGTTTATGATAGGAATGATCCCAGATCAAGTTATGCTTGAGGAAATGAGAAATGGCTGATGTGACCCTTGAACTGTTTCCCAATCCCCAGCCTGGAATAAACTGTGCTCCTCAAGGACCCAAGTTTCCTCCCTTATCTTTATGCATCTCAGGAGGATGTGATTTCCTGCTCATTGCTAGTCAACTATGAACCTCTTCCAACCTTTCACCAGGAAGCACGTATTCTCGTCGTGCGAAATTGAACATTTTCCTGCTCTCTTCCAAAACACTGTCGGTGAGCTCCCATTCTAAAAGCCTTCAGTCCATCCATCCATTGTCTCCAGAGCTTTCTCTTTGACTCCCACCCTTGCCAAACACTAGCAGTTGGCCTGGCCTTTCCAGGAGGGCTGATAACATTGTCCTCCACCTTCAATCATCCTGATAACTTAGATGTCTTCTATACCAAACCTTTTTTGTTCTATTGTGGCTCAAGATCTGATATGAAGTGGAAGACTTCCACTTCAGGGGCACAAGGGGGAAGCAGGGCTCATCCCCCTCACCCCCTCACCCTGGGTGTTCACAGAAGGATAGGAACCCCTTCTCCTTTAGGACATTTCTGCTCCTCTGAATGCTCCAAAACTTCTCCTTCATCTGGGAAAATGCCACCCTTAATCATGACCAGGGGGACCTGTGTCTCAGTGATCCACATTCCATACTGTAGACTGCACTAAACCCCAAAGGGACTTGAGAGACTGATGGAAGTGAGGGGTGAAGCCAGGAGTCAAGGTAAGACTGGAGTCAAAAGCCCTGTTTGTAGGCTGAATCCTTGTTACTGACTTGCTTAGCATACAAGAGCCATTAGAAGTAACCTTTCTTCTTATTGACAAAGAAGTATATATGAGGATGTTCATCTCAGCATTCTTGAGAATACTAAATATACTGAACAATGTAAATGTTCAATGATATTGAGTAGTTATGAAAAATCATGTTTTCACTATTTTTTAGTAAAAAAGAAGTGACCACAAAATGCTAAATCTTTTTTTATTATTTTTTATTTTCAATTAAAGTTGACATACATTATTATACTAGTTTCCGGTGTACACCCCAGTGATTAGACATTATATAACTTAATAAGTGATCATTCCCATAAATCTCACACCCATCTGACACCATACATAGTTATTAGAATATTATTGGCTATATTCCCTGTGCTATACTTTACATCCCCATGACTATTCTGTAACAACAAATTTGTACTTTTTAATCCCTTTACCATTTTTGTCCATCCCCCAGCCTCCCTCCCATCCAGCAACTGTCAAAATGTTCTCTGTTATCTATGATTCTGTTTCTGTTCTGTTTATTCATTCATTTTGTTTTTTAGATTCAATTGTTGATATGTATTTATCGCCATTTCATTGTTCATTTTTTTTATCTTCTTCTTATTTTTCTTAAAGAAGACCCTTTAACATTTTATATAATACTGGTTTGGTGGTGATGAACTCCTTTAGCTTTTTCTTGTTTAGGAAGCTTTTTATCTGTCCTTCAATTCTGAATGATAGATTTGCTGGATAGAGTAATCTCGGTTGTAGGTCCTGCTTTTCATCACTTTGAATATTGCTTGCCAATCTCTTCTGGCCTGCAAAGTATTTTTTTGAGAAATCAACTGACAGTCTTATGGGAGCTCCCTTGTAGGTAATTAATGGCTTTTCTCTTTCTGCTTTTAAGATTCTCTCTTTGTCTTTAACCTTTTGCATTTTCATTATGATGTGTGGACCTCTTTGAATTCATACTGTTTGGAACTCTCTGAATTTCCTGGGCTTGTATGTCTATTTTCTTCACCAAGTTAGGGAAGTTTTTCTCTCATTATTTTTTCAAATAGGTCTTCAATCTTTTGCTGTCTCACTTCTCCTTCTGGCACCCCCATAATGCAAATAGTGGTATGCTTGAAATTGTCCCAGAGGATCCTTACACTATCCTCATATTTTTGGATTCTTTCTGCTGTTCTGATTGAGTGCTTTCTGCTTCCTTATGTTCCAAATTGCTGATTTGATTCTTGGCTTCATCTACTTACTGTTGATTCCCTGTAAACTATTCTTCATTTCAGTTAGTGTATCCTTCTCTTCTGACTGGTTCTTTTTTATGCTGTTAAAGTTCTCACTAAATTCATTGAGCATCCTTATAACCAGTGTTTTGAACACTGCATCTAGTAAATTGCTTGTCTCCATTTTGTTTATTTCTTTTTCTGGAGTTTTGTTCCGTTCTTTCATTTGGGCCATGCTTGTCTCCTCATTTTGGCAGCTTCCCTTTGTTTCTATATAATAGGTAGAGCTGCTACACCTCCCAGGCTTGGTAGAGTAGCCTTATGTAGTAGATGTCCTATAGGGTCCAGTTGCACAGCCTCCCTGATCACCCAAGCTGGGTATTTGAGGTGCACCTCCATGTGAGCTGTATACCCTCCTCCTGTAGTTGAGCCTTAATTGCTGTTGGTATGTCAATGGGAGGGATTGACCCAGGCTAATCAGCTTCAAAGAATGACTGTTACCACCATAGAGGATAGCTATGCAGGGACCCACCCCACAGAGCAGGACTTACTTTAGCAGTGCTCTAGTGCCCACTGAGTCTGCCCCTTGAGTGTGTTGCTTATGGAGGTGGTTGAGTGGTGGTACTTCAATGTTGTCTAAAGCTGTCCACTGGGTGTGCTGGCTCTCGGACCTCCCAGAAGATGTAGGTCAAGGTCAGCTGCCGCCTGTGTTCTGCCTGGGGCCACCTAGCATGAGCTACAAAGTAATCTGCAGATGGCTGCTGCTTGTGCTGGGCTTGGAGGTGCCCAGGTGAGGTCAAGCTGTGAACCAAGGCCTGCTGTTGCTAGTGCCAGGATTGAGCCACTTTGTGAGATGTACAAGGCAAGCTGAGGCCAGATGCTGCTTGTTTGAGAGAATTTAGGAAGCCTTGAAGCATGAACCAAGACAGGCCATTCTTATGGGGAAAAAGTGCTAAATCTTTTTTAAGAGCAAATGGCAGAATGATATAAGCACATTTGTTTATTTTCTTAAACTTTAAATTACTGACTATGCCTAGAAAAAGAGTCTCAAGCTGTTAGCAGTGATTTTTTCTTGGGAATGGATTTGAAGAGGATAAAATATCTCTTTCCTAATATATGTAATTCTGAATCCTTGGGTTTACTTATGATAGTATTTTTGTAATTAAAAAATAAGGATTAAAAATCATGTTTTTGAAGACTGATAAATGACAGAAAAACATTTATAATTCAAGGTTAATTTTTAAAAGCAGGACACATGATACATAAAGGCTACAATCTCATAAAGTATCATATAAAAAAAGACAGAAAGATTGAAAGGAAGAAAATAATTCAATATACAAATGCAGATCATTTCAGGATGTTAAGATTATAAGTAACTTATGTCCTTCAGGATACTTTTTGTATTCTTGAAGCTTCTGAAATGTGAATCAATTTTTTAATTGGAAAAAATAGACATTATTCTTTTTTTATAGTCAGCCTTTATATCAATAACCCGTGAAGTGCTAGGTCAGGGCAGCTATGTCGAACTCACATTTCCTTATTTTTTTCCCCCAAACCAAAATTCTTTGGGGAGAATTTTTCTCATGGACGCTGCAGTAGCTGTGTTTCCGTGGAGAAACTCAGAACAACGCTGCCCATGAATAGCTCTGCAGGCCACCTGGGCTTTTGGTGGTCACACATCCACCCTTGTCACCAGCAGCCACTGTCTCCACCTTACTGATTAACTGGTTGTTCATTAACCTTCCTCCTAGGCAGACATTTTTGTACCTAATTCTCTAATTCACATCTGCTGTCAAGCACTATTCCCTTCATTTCACCTACAGTAAGAATTGAATGGAGAGTATTTAACTCCCTGCCGAAAAAGACCAATTCAATAGCAGGGCCAGAAGCAGACATCTAATTCAATTATTCTCACATTTATTTAAGCTCCTGGTGTGTGCCAGTCATTGTTGACACTAAAGATATAAAAACCACACTGGCATAATCCTTGCCCTTTGGGGTGCTCATAATAGACAGATTGGAGAAAGGGAAAGGAGGCCAAGGAAGAGCAAGAAACAGGTTTAGAACTAATGGGACTCACCAGTAGTGATCTAATGAGCAAAGAAAAACTGGCCAGTGCCATAGAGATGGGGAAATGCAGGAGAGCAGCAGCGGAGGACAGCAAAGCGTAAACGTGTGCATTTTCCAAGAACGGTGGTGCTCCAGGTGTGGCCCCCAGGACAGCAGCAGCAGCATCTGCTGGGTCCTATTAGACATGTACATTCTTGGGCCCCTCCAGACTTCCTGGGAACCAGAGACTGTGGGGGTGAAGGCCAATCATCAGCATTTTCACCCATCCTCTTCTGCTCCGCTCCTGCACTCCCCTCAGCCCATCCCCGTCTCTACCACCTGTGATTCTGACATCCCCTGAAGCGTGAGGAGCACTGATCTAAAGTTCAGTGATGGGCAAATTTAAATAATTCAGGAAAGCAAACACAGCTGAAAACCTGGCATAGATGAGTCACCTGTGCGTCCTGGAGAGCCTGGAAAAGGTGCCCCTGACAGACGTTTTCCCAAGATGAGTTAAAAACAGTAAAATAAAATAAATAAAATAAAAATTTTAAAAAGCCCTGTTGCTGTTGGAAATTGAAATCTGGGAGTGTTTATGATATGCCAGTTCAACGGTGAGTTAAATGCCTATTTGAACACTCAGAAAGAACTCTCTTGCCATTTCCTAGTTCAACCATTCCCAGGAGTGCCGAGTGAGAGGAAATCACCCAATAACAGCCAAAGTCCATGAATCCAGAGAATCATGTAAACTTGAACCTGCATAGGCGGTAGGGTGTGATGAGTGCTTGATAAGAATTTGAACACAGTGCAGCAGAGAACACAGGAAGCAGTCGCTGCCGACTGGAGGTGGTTAAAAGAAGGCTCTACCGAGCACACATTTCGTGTGGGGCTTGAATAACTGGTAGAATTCTATGAGGTAGAGAAAAGAGCAGGAACAAAAGTGGGGGGTGGTGAGGGGTCATCAAGGCCTCCTGGGTGGCAGAGAAGGGTGGGAAGGTGGATTATAAAGAACCCCAGTGCCAGGCTGAGGAAGAAAAACATTTTTCTTAGAAAGTGGGGACCACTGGAAGGTTACAGAGTGATGGTGTGATGAAATGGACAAAGAGAAACCCTTCAGTATGGGTAGAAGGAATGGATTGGAAAGGAGGCCAGTTAAGTGAGATTTCAGGTGATTTTTATGTATTTGTGTTTTTTCTACTATGAATGTCTTTTGCCCACCACTTCCGCTGGAATTAAGCCGTGTGGATTTGAAGGGCACCTCAGTACAGGGTCAGCTGGAGACAGACTGAAGGGGCAAGAAGAGCAGGGCGCAGGGCGACAGGCAGAAGAATCAGCACTAGAACGAACAGAAACCCTTTGTCCTTTGAGATCAGAAAGAAAGAGCTACAGATGCATGAAATGCAGAAATTTTGAAGTGGAACAGAGTTGAGATCATTAGTACCGATGCCTCTACTTCCTCCCTAAGGAAGACAGCAGCATCACGGCCTGAGAATGCAGCCTGGGGGCTGGGGTGGGCCTTTGACAAGCTCTGCGAAGGTTGGAACAAATCACAGTGTGTGTCATATGCCAGGCACTGTCCTAAGTGTTTTCTGTATATTGACTCATTTGATTCTCACAACACCACCAGGAAGTAGACGCTATTATTATCACACCCATTTCACAGAAGAGAAAACTGAGGCACACGGTCACATAGGTGCTAACCGGCAAAGCTGGAATTTGCACCCAGGCAGTCACCAACCAATGTCAAGATTTAGAGAAGGACTGCCCCAGGGATGATGCGAAGGTTATGAAGTAGTATTGAAATCTCAGCCGAGTTTGAAGACCACGTATTGGTCGTGGAGTCAGTCCAGAGCCATCCTCGCCCACTTCTATAGAGAACCGTAAAACTAGGCTGTGTTCTCGGGAGGAGAGGCCTAGGGCCACCCTTAAAGTGTTGCTGTGAGTTGCCTTCACAGAGGCAACGTGAGCTCCCGTCCCGTGAGCAGCCTGGGTTGGAGCGTTCTGGGGAGAATACAGCTGGGGCCAGCAGACGCCTGCGGAGCCAGAGCCACCCTGTCCCAGAGCCCGGGAAGGGCAGTGGGAACAGGGCTGCTTTCCCGCTGCCGCGTCTTTGCCTCACCCACTGTGGAAGTGGAAGTTCTTCAAGTATTGGGGGGAACAGCAGCTGCCAACTAAGCTGAATCAAAGGATCTAAAAATAGCTACAGAAAACACGGAGACAGAATGTGAAAATCAGATTATTTGAGAAGCCAAGCCAAACTTAGAAAAACTACAAGATGGATGGGGAGCTACGAGAAACGGAATTGCAGCCTCACCCCCACCCCAGCCCCCAGGAAATAATTACATCTCTGATTGCTGTCTGTTTGCTGCTGCTGGGCTCGCTCTCTGCTGTTCCTTCCTGAAGAAATGCTCTCAGGCCACCTTCACTGAGCATCAAAGCCTTCCGATCAGATGAGCGAACCGCCTGCCTTGTCTGTGACTGTGCTCACAGCAAACAGAACCCCAGGGCTGGGAGAGGGCCCCACATTCCCTGCCGTGTGTGCACTGGGAATAAATCGTAAAGCCTTAAGTGTCTATAAAAAATGCTCAGCCCCCCTGGGCCTTACCTGGGAGATTTTGAGGTGCCCATGGAGATCCAGCATAGATTTGGGTAGCTGGAACGCATTTGACTGCCACATCCGAAAGCCCTCCTCACAGTGACTTCACTCAGAGTGCATAGTATTTACACACACACACACACACACACACACACACAATAAATGTAACAGGACAATGGCGGAAGGTAGTTGTCAGTGCAATCGGGGGGCCATCCTCCTGGCTACCACGCGAGTTATATAAAAAGAGGCTCCCTCTCTGCTAGGTTGGCGCCTCCATGCCCTGCCCTTCCAAGAAGGTGGCTATGTGTTCCCCAGCGAGCACCTCTGGGTCTCTCTTGCCTTTTCTATCTTCTGGCGGCCACCTCATTCCTTGGCTCGTGGTCCCTTTGTCCATCTTCAAGACACATCGCCCTAACATCTTCCATTGTCACCTCTCCTGCCCTCTTCTCGGACCCTCTTGCCTGCCTCTTTATAAGGACTCTTGTGGGTACGTTGGGCACACCTGGACCACCCAAGGCAATCTCCCTGTCAAGATCCTTAACCGAATCCCATCTGCAAAGTCCCTTTGTCACGTAAGGTAACATATGCGTAGGGTCCAAGGATTAGGACATGAACATTCGGGGGACCATTGTCCAGCCTCGCACGGGGCCTCAGAGAGGAATCTCTTTAGCTGCGTCCTCTACACTCTCACTCACTCTAAGGCAACAAGCCACTCTTCCTAAAGATTTATGTCAGGTAATTCTGGAAATGTCCACGCGCGCCTCAGACAGCCCTTTTGGTTACCCCATGGTATGACCCTTTATTTTAGACGATGGTATGCTTCCTGGCAGTGTATATTCAGAGGTTTTCCAGAGAAGCAGAACAAAACAAATAGGAGATGTATATCTGTTTTTCATGAATAGACCCCCCACATAGACTTCTCACGCCTCCTCCCTCACAATCAGCTCTCCTCATAATCAGGCCAGCCTGGACCCTAAGACAAACATGATTCAAAAGTTAAACCCAAACGGAGAAGCCTGCTGAAGAGCTCAAAGTCTTCAAGAAGAGCAGAGTGAGTCTCTGATGTCAGCCGTGTTCTGAGTATGGGAAGCAGAGAAGTGGGATGTTCGGGGACAGTGGGATGTGGGCGGGGGTTGGGGAGGATGGTAAGTGACACCCGGTAGGCCCTGTCCTGTCTCTTGGCTGAGTGGTTTTCCTGAGAACAGTGAGGTTTGCCCACTGTCACCTGCAGAACTGACTCACAGCAGTACAGGGTGGGTCAGCCTTTCTGCCCCTGAGCTGCCCCGAAACGCGAAGACCTGCCAGACGCCCCTCCCTGCCCTGGGGAAGGCAAAGTGGCTGCGTGAGAGAGAGGTGCTCCTCGGCCTGATGGCGATCAGCCCGCTGGTCTGGACAGACGTGCCCCTCCCATGGCTGTCGGAAAAAGCATACATATTTCATGGAAACCTAATCTAACTGAGTGCGTGGAGGCTGGGAGAAAAGCCTCGCGCGTTCCTGCCCTGGCCAGGCAGGGCCAGCGCCGTGCAGGGGGTTCGCCGGGAGCTGGGAGCTCAGAGGTCGCGGGTGGAGGCTGACGTCCTGGGCCAGGCCTGCAGAGGCGGGGGCAGCCGACCCACCCAGCAGGCCTCAGGCTGGGTTTGGGGAGCAACCAGAGCACTTGACAGAAACCCTTCAGCCAGGTCAGGGAAGGGGCTAACTTTCAGCTCTACTTCCAAATGTACCCAAGGTTGGCCGTGTGTACCCTTGACCCAGAGCAGTGCAGGGTAGCGGCTAAGGACACAGGTTTGCAATCTGATAGTCCTGGGTCAGTTTGTGCTCGGCCCCTCTTCAGATGAAGTCGTGCAGCCACTTCCTTTATCTCTCCGAGTTAAGGATTCTTGGTCTATACTCGTCTTGTATGAAGTTTAATAGCAGCATCATTAACAACTCACAGTATCATCGGGACCCAGATTGCTCCTTCTACTCTCTCCCTAGTACGTGGCTTCCATTCTCAAGATCACCTAATGGTCTAAGACGCCCGTGGAGCTTCCAAATTGCAGGCTGCAAGGAGAGGAAAAGTCAAAATGGAAAAAAAAAACAAGAAGGCCTCTCCCTCTCTTCTGTAGTCAGATCCTTTTAAGCAGCTTTTCCTGTCTACACCACATACCTCTATGCTTCCCTTTCCAGGAGGAGAGCTTGGTCTCAAGACCAAGCCGCAAGGTGTAAGGGCACCTGAGAAATATTGTTTCTGTGTTTTTATTCAACTAGGTTCATTGCTCAGCGCCCCAAATAAAACTGGTCTCCTGTTACTAAGGAGGAAGGAGAATTGAATGTTGGGGGAGACCACAAGCACGGGCCACAAGCCTCCTCTAAGTTCCCTTCTACTTAGCTCTGTCACCAGCACCCTGCTCACTGTCTCCTCTCAATGAGGACCAGAGCCAGGCGCCTACAGAGCAGGACTGAGGCTAGGGCACAACATTTAAGGAGGCCCTCGCTCTCGGATTCGTGCGAGTGCCCCTGCATGAACCGGGCGTGAGAGCCGCCTTGAATTCTGCATCCCAGGCATCTTGCAGGCCTCATCCTGGTCCCAGCTCTGCCTTGTGTTGCCAGGAGGAGAGGCCCAACCCTTGGTGCCCTCACCACATTGTGCAGGGTGATGTCTTCCCGTTGCATGTTGTTTTCCAAGTGGGCAAAACGTCTATGTGAGCCTCCACATGTGGGTCAGGTTCTCGAAGACCTCAGACCTCTTCAGAGCCTCTAGAACACACAGGTCACTCACAGCCAGGCACCCATGGCCCCAGAGAGCAGGCAGACGTGTCTGGATGGTCAGGGTGGATGCCGCTTTACGGGGGAGGGCAAGCCTATCATCCCCATGGTACCACTTCTCATCGCTCTGAATTCACAATGGCTGCAGCAGGCCTGGCGCCGTTCCCACCCCACCTCTGCTTCGACTTCTTCCAGGAACACACCGCCACGCTAACACTAGCTTCTCACAAACCAGCTAGCCTGAAACAAATGTGCATACATGTGGGCTCCATACACAATAGGTTAATTTTCAGTTCAATTATAATAATGGTAATAACTGGCGACACTCAGGGAGCTGGCAATTTCCACTATTTTTAACCTGCACCGCTAAGGCAAGTGGCTATATGCACAGCTGGTTCCAAGAGAGCTGAGTTTTCTCCAGCTGGGAGAATCGTGCACCAAAGTCTCTGCCCATCCCTCTTTCTCCGATGTTCTCGCAGTGTGGCATCCCACACAAGCTCCAGGCGCATGGGACGTGGGACCATCACCCTGTGTCTTCCTTCTCGCCCTTCCTTCCCAGCTGGCTCTCCAAACCAGCAGAGATCTGATTTATCCTGTTACCATCGGTAGATACCCAGTGGCTCTTGAACTCTGAGCCCCACTCAGGGCCCCTTTCCTTACCCCACCACTCCCAGAGAAAATGTGTATTCTTAGTTTTATTTTGACAACGCGCTTTCCAAACCCTGGCGTGGGCCTACGGGCTTTGGGCGTTTTTCTGACATCACCATGGGCCTGACCTCCTATCTCACAGCATTTGCCAAGAGAGATGAGGTATTGGCAGGACACCAGGAGGACCACCCATATTGGGAAGCAGGAGGGAGGGAATAGGGCAAAGGAAATACTCTGTAGCTTTCGTCTTTTGCCACATGGATAGAAGGAGTTTTGGAACATTCCTTGCAAACAGCCTGGAAGGATTCTAGGACAGAAAAACCCTCTGAGGAGCGTGGACCCTGCTTTGCACTGTAGTTATCTGCGGGGCTTGTGTCTTTCTCTTGTCTCCCCTTAAAGGCAGCGACTGTGTGTTTTGCTCTTGTCACTCAGCACAGTCTCTGACACTGCCGATGCCTAGTATTTGCTAAACAAATAGCACTGGGCACTTCTATAGCCTGGATATGCTCAGACCACACCAATCGGGCATTCAAATAAAGTCAAATTAATATTAGTCACGTATTATATATGTCATATCAAAAGGCGCCTATAGGCAATTTTCCTCTGTCTGTTCCTCACTGAGTCATTGCAAATGGATCAACGAGAAGGCAGAGCCAGCTGCAGGGTGAGGAGAGGAAGGCACTCAATTTGAGTGTAAAAGAGGCATCAAAAAACTCAATAATCTGGATAAGTAATATTTCCATGCAATTGTGTGCGTTTCCCAGGGCTGCCCTAACAAAGTGCCACAAACTCAGCAGAAATGTATTCTGTCACTAGCTGCTGGAAGTCAGAAACCGGTGTGAGCAGGGCCATGCTCCCTCCGAGGCTCCAGGGACGGATCTGCCTTTGCCTCTTCCAGCTGCCCCTGGGGCTGCCACAGTCGTTGCACTCCTTGACTTGAACCTGCGCCATCTGGGTCACTGCCTCTGTCTCCACAGGGGCGTCTTCCCTTTGTGTCTCTGTATTCACATGGCCTTCTCATAAGGACACCAGTCACTGGGCTTAGAGTCTCCCCTAAACCAGTCTGACCTTATCTTAACTAATCACATCTGCAAAGACTCTAGTTCCAAATAAGGTCACATCCCCAGGTTCTGAATTTAAGGGGGACACTACTCAACCCAATACAGCAATTTTTAAAAAAATCAAAATTAATGCCAAAAAAAAAAAAGTTCATGAAGAACAAAAATTTCAAACTCTAAATAAAGACAGGCTCTGCTCCTGCACTAGCGTGACCCTCCTCATTCACCTCCCCTGGGCCCAGCCCCGATGAGATAACCTCTGTAAAAGCCTCTAGAACAGTGTCAGAGAGCTAGATGGTGCAGGTTCAAATCAGTAACCACTGATTTCTTCTGCCACTTTGCTCTGTGCGTGTTCTCACGAGGAACTCTCATCTCTCCCTGGAACGTGAGCTCTCGGGCATCAGGGAGCACAGGCACTGTGGGAAATACTTCTTTTCTCTCTCGCACCAGCTGTCCCTGCTGACATGACTCCATTCCTAACGAAAGAGAGGCACGTGGAGAGGTGGAGCCCGTGCGTAAGCCGGCTGAGATCTAGTTATCGCAGTGAGTGTCTGCGGGAAGAAGTGCCGATGGGGACAAGCGTGCTCCCCAAGGCTCAGCCTTGCCAGGGATCCTGGGGAAACACACCACGTCGGCTCAGCAGGCTCTCTGTCCTTCGGGCAGCTTGCGCCATGCACTTGGAAAGGTTTCCAGAGAAGCCTCCCTACCCTTTCCCAGAAAAACATACAATCTCTGCTTGTATGCTGGTTTCTTAGCAAGAGAACATAAAAAATAGCACAGCCTGGGCTGCAGTGATTCAAAAAGTAGGTCATAAATACCCTTGAATCAAATTACCGGAGCTAACGGCTGGCAGCGGACACCACAGCAAGCAGATTCTACGTGGCTTATTTTTCTTTCCTTTGTGGAGTCACAAAGACGAAAGCACTGACATCTTCAAGTTTCTTTCACTCCAAAAAAAGAAATGACAAAGAATTCAGTATTTTTAATACCTACAGGTTGTTGTTTTTTTCAGTATATACAAAATTCTCTGCAGTTTTTGTATGTAATTTCCATGATATCAACCTGATGAGGTTGATACTGAATCATCCTTGTTTTTATTTTTATTTATTTTATTTTATTTTATTTTATTTTATTTTATTTTATTTATCCTCACCCGAGGACAGTTTTGCATTCATCTTCAGATACAGCGGGAGGGAGAGAGGGAGGAAGAGAGAGAGAGAAACATCAACCTGAGAGAGACACATTGAGTGGTTGCCACCCACACGACCCCCAACCGGGGCGAGTACAAACTGCAACTGAGGCACATGCCCTTAGCGGGAACCGAACCCGGAACTCTCCGATCCGCAGGCTGATGCTCTAACCGCTGAGCCAAACCTGCCAGGGCTCATCCTTGTTTTTAAAATGAGGCAAGTCTCAGAGAGATAGCTGTGCTCCAGGCCGAGCATGGTGTCAGGATTTGAACCTAGGACGTAGGTGTTCCTCCAGATACTGGGGTCCTCCGTCTGGTTCACAGAGTATCAGTTCTGATAGATTCATGACCCTTCTGACGACCGTTCTTCTGGAGGGTTCAAAGGCTGAAACAAAATCGCTCCACATCATGAACCTTTGAAACAGGTGTGCCATCGCCCAAGCAGTTCCACTTCCAAGAACTGCACAAAGGACCCAACGCTTTGTCTGTAAGGCTGCTTATAGCAATGTTATGAATGATCGTGGAAAATACAAAATAAAATGGAGGATGGTTAAATAAATTAGGATACTCTTTTTTTAATAAGTTTTTAATTTATTTTTAGAGAGAGAGAAAGGGAGATATAGAAACATTGATGTGAGAGAGATACATCAATTGGCTGCCTCCTGCACGCCCCCTACTAGGGATTGAGCCCACAACCCAGGCATGTGCCCTGACTGGGAATCGAACCCAGACCTCTTAGTCCAACAGACTGACGCTCAATCTACTGAGCCACACTGGCTGGGCAAATTATGATACTGGTAAGGTTAAAGTGTCCAAGGCTTTCCAGCCCTGTGTAGTTACCCTGCTATTTATTTTTTTATATTTTTTAATTTTTGTTAATCCTCACCCCAGGATATTTTTCCATTGATTTTTAGATAGAGTGGAAAGGAGGGAGAGGGCAAGAGAGAGAGGGAAACATCAATGTGAGAGAGACACATTGATTAGTTGCCTCCCGCATAACCTCGACCTGGGGCCAGGGATCGAACATGCAACCCAGGTACATGCCCTTGACTGGGAATCAAACCCATGACCTTTCTGTCCATGGGCCAACACTCTAACCACTGAGCCAAACCAGCCAGGGCTACCCAGCTATTTAATACACAAATAAAATAACTGGACTTCCCATTCTTCTATGACATGGGCATTCCTGACTGTTTCTAGCGGTTCACGGGAGTAGCTATAGAGGCTGGGTGTAGCTATCAGCCCTTGGTGCGTGCTGCAATTGACTTCTAATATCTTTCGGCCATATTTTTACCCTTCCTCAACTTTACTGTAACATGGAAACAGTCCCCTTCCTTCATTTGTCAATGTACCGCTTGGGTGTGTAACTGGGTGTCCAATAGTCTTTACCAAGGAGACCATAAAATGAACACAAGACAGAAAAATTAAACTTCAAAGTCAGACATCTTTATTTGGAAATCCATCCTTTGTGCCTCAGTGGAAGGAGCTCCCTGCTGACCTACTCACCTCTTTGTCCTGGCCCACCTCCCCGCTAGAGGCCACTGTCACCTACACCCTCTCCTTCCTGTCCGAGGCTGGCAGCTCTGGCTCCGGACCCCCCAGGAAACCAACATCTGCAGCCACCTGAACAACTCAAGAAGACAGCTTTCCACTGCGTTGATCTCCTCCATGTCTCAAACTCAGGCTCCAGTGAAGTCATTAGTCATTGCCTTTGCATAATCAAAAGGCCCATTTAGGTGTTCTGTTTATCCCAATTGAAAAAAAAGAAAACAATTTTTCCCTCAATTGAATTTAGCTACCATACCCTAAAGAAACCAAGACAAACTGCCAATAGCTTTTAAAAGAGCGATTTATTTTCCTTCTCACCACACATTTAATTGAATTCCTCAGAGCCATTAAAAGTCATGTTGTAGAAAAGTATTTAATGACATGGAAACAGTGTTTATGGCATATGGATAAGTGACAAAAAAAAAGACCCATCAAAAACTATGTGCAGTAGAATCCAAATTAGATGAAAGTCGTGTGTCTATTTGATTATGAAAAGAGGGCAGGATTTGGAAACATATCATTGTGTTTTTCTATTTTGCTTCCCTACACCCATCTGCCTCAGGGTGAGGCATTATTACAGATGCCAAGAGAAAGAATTGCTGTTTAGCTTTTGCCATTTTAAATAGGATTTTATACCTGAGAGGGGCTTGAAAGCTGGGAACTGGGGAAAGAGGGCCATGGATGTATCAGTGACTTTGCATAAAAGATTGGAGGGCAGAGAAACGGAGACAGCTGGGGAGGTGGTCGGAGAGAAGAAGCTGTGTCCTGTGAGCTGGGGCAAACAGGACCTTACCCCAGTCTCCTCGTGGCACGCAGGGCAGAGAGACAGCTGAACAGAGCGAGCGTCCCCTGGGGCAATGGACTCCGAGGGAAGACATGGACGGGTGACAGCATGCGTGGACCAAGCCAGTCAAGAGTATATAGAAGAAATGGCAGGAACGCAGGGTCTGCAGGAGCCATGGAAAGACCTAGACAGCAGAAGGAGGCCCCTGGCTCCTGATAAGCTGAGAACGAACAGGACACATGTCAGCAGTCACAGATGTCAGGCAAATGCCAGCAGAATGACCAAAGATGAGACCAGGCCAGTTCTCTCTCAGCACATGGGGGGCATCAGCACAAAGCCTGGCACCCCTCTGTCCGAGTGGACAAGGAAGCTCAAGCCCGGCGTTCCCAAATGCCATTTTGGAAAGAGTTGGGTGAGGCCAGCAGGGAAAGGATCTGAAAGACTGAGCAGTTGTCCCAAGAAGACAAAGTTAAACTTAAAGGGACTATAAAGCGCTGGCTTGGACTAAGTTTAACCTCCAATGAGCTAAACTGAGAATCTCTAATAACCCCTGTAGCAGATGGGGTCGGGTCAGAATGGGCGGTGGGTCAAAGAATCAGATTCCTTATAGAGCAGTAGATCTCAGACTTCAGTGTACATTAGAATCACCTAGAGGACTGGTTAAATCACCCCCAGAGTTTCTGATTTCCAGAAGGTCTGAGGTGGGGCCTGAGAATTTGCATTTCTATGATGTTCCCAAATATTGCAGATACTGCTAGTCCAGGAATGACACCTTGAGAACTAGTCCTCTAGAGAGTTAAGGAATTCCATTGTCTTGGCACAGCTAAGCTTCTCTTACCTATCTATGTATCTATCTATGTATCTATCTATGTATCTATCTATCATTGATCTATCCATCTACCTATCTACCAACCTATCTTCTATCTACCCACCTTTGTATTGATCTCTCTATGACCGGAAGTGCATATGCCAGTGGCAGCTGTGGTTTTTACTAGGTTATGAGAACATGGATGATTTGTATTTTTTGCTTTGTGCATTCTGAGCTTTCTAATTACCTAAAGTGAGCATGTATTACTTTTGAAATCTGAGAAAAAAATCAAAGTGTTAGTCAAAAGAGAGAGACTTGTCATCTGGGATTCGTTTCACACAGTGTAAGGAAATGATCCAGACCGAAGGGTCCGGCTCTCACTCTTCCTTCAGGCCTGGGCTGGCCCTCCTCTTCCCTGAACCTCGTGCTGCAGACACTTCACAGCAAAGACCAGTCTTCTTTACAGACAAAGGAAGGTGTAATTTGAAGGGGTCAAGCAAATCCCACAGACCCCTACACATCTCCCTCACCCCCCTGCTTTGGTCCTGGAGATTGCTCAGTGGACTAACCCTGAAGAACTTGCGAAGATTTGCATCATCGCTGAATCAACCCCTATGTTCGCTGGCAGGGACCATGATTTCCTGTCCAACCAGGAAAGCTGTAACACAGTACAATACCTGGATTGACCTCCGGTCACTAGGAGACGGCAGAGGTCTACAGGACTGGGGCAGGTGACAGATCGATTTTGTCGGCAGGTTCAGTACCAAAAGTCTGGGACATAGGACCCAGCCTGAAGGAAATGGTGGCAGCTGTTGGCTTCCATGGGGCCTGGAGAGGGGACCTGCAGAGGGGAGCTGAGGCGGACTTGCAGAAATAGCATTAAGACTGAGCAGCTCCTGGCTGCGTCTGGCAAGAGGGCTGCCTGGGATGCACTGCCATTCCCAGCTGGACCGCCCTGCCTCAGGACAGCTAACAGCAGGGGTCTGGCGGGGGCCCTGCTGCGGAGGCCAAATGGCCAATAAGGTGGAAATAGTACATTTCACACACAATTAAGTTTTGAAAGCAGTTGGACCGCTTGTGGAAAATTGTCCTTTGAGTGTCTTGAGACATCTTATTTTCCATAGGCAAAATCGCCGGACAAGTGATGATGCTGGAGGCTCAAATCTGGCCAAATTGTCCTTTGAGTGTCTTGAGACATCTTATTTTCCATAGGCAAAATCGCCGGACAAGTGATGATGCTGGAGGCTCAAATCTGGCCATAATGAAAACCGCAGAATGCACGGTGACTCTTATAAAAGAAATCTCGGTTCTCACGGGGACCCAGCTTGCCTCCTGCCAGCACCAGTGCCCCATCGTGTTTCTTATCTACTGCCTTGTTTCTAAAAATGACTCAAATATAGATTTCTTCAACTCTGCTTCAGGGTTGACCCAGGTTTAGAAGCTGAGCAGGCTGACTTCTCGTTCTGAGCAAAACAAAAGGATCCATTTATTTGAGGACTTAGAATCCATCTTCTTTGACTGTAAGTCTGTTGATGTTATTCCCTTCCCAGCTCAGGGAACATCAACAAGCCATGCGTGGACTGGTTCTCTCAAATTCCACCACAGGCTTGATGACCCATGACCTCTGTACACAAGGTGACACACACAGTGCACACAGGACACAGATGGCCAGCTGACTGTACAGTATTGTCCATTCCCTGTTATTCTCACCACTTGGCTGTGAGCTCCTTGAGGGCAGAAATCATGTCTGAATCCTCACTGTGACTGAGAATGCCTAGCACTGTGCCTGATGCATAGCAAGTTCACTGATGTTTGTTGAATGAATGAATGAATGAGAAAAAGAGGAAGGAGGATGAAGAGAGGGATGGGGAGGGCGGCTGAAGGGGAGGGAAGGAAGAAAGGGAAAATAGATGAAAGGAGAGGGGAAAAGGGGAGGCAAATAGAATTGAGAGGGGAAAAATAAGCTGAGGAGGGGAGCCGGCAGAAGAGGTGAAATGGGGAGGAGAGGGAGAGAGCAAGGGAGGGAGGGATAGAGGGAGGGAGAGATTAGAGAGAGGCCAGGTGGCACCCAGAAGTAGCCTTGCCTAAGGGGAAGCCGCTGTCCATCCAGCAGAAGTTACTGGCAGGATTTCAACTGGGTCAGCAGAGCTCAGCATCTGGAGGGATGGACCACAGGAGCCTGGTGCTGTGTCAAGACAACGGTCAGCACCAAGAATCTGACAAGAGTGACCTGCTGGACAGCAGGCCCTGGCCCAAGGAGGCAGGCTTGGTAAAAGTCTGTCAGCAAGTAGTGATGCTGGAGATGCCGGATTAGAAACCAGAGCCTGGACTCTCATCCAAGGTCATAAACAGAGACGGGCCCAGAGCACAATCAGAAATCCAGGTACAGAGCAGAAGCACGAGGGAGACCAGGCAAGATGCTCCAATCCCACTGAGGGAAGACATGTAATATACGAGAGCAAAGTGTTCGTGCATTTGTCTGTTTTTAAATTAAGGACTTCATTGATTGGCAAAAAATATATGTGATCATTATAAACTGAAATTAAGCAATACAAAATAGAACAAAGGTCAAAGAATAAAACTCATTAATCTGCATCACCTAAGAATAAACCTTGTTACTATTCCATGTATTTTACTTTGGGTAACTCTCGAAGCACATATACACAGAGAAATGTAGATAAATAGCTGAACGGGCACACAGCTGTGATGCCTTGTAATAACCTAGTTATTAATAACAGGAAAGGAGCAAAGGGAAGTCCAAACATCAGAGGCATGTAATTTGGGCACTTTGCCAGGAAGCTGCAGCTTTACACTCCTGGGGGAGCCACCGGTCTAATCCTCCGAAGATAGCTGGGGGAAGGGACTGGACAAAGCAGGGAGAGACACAAGCCCAGTAAAGTTGGGGGGACTAGCGAAGGTGCTTGCTGTCAGTCACACCTGGGAACAGGTCTTTGGCCAGAGTAGGTACGGCCACTGCAAGCACAGGAAGATTTCAGATATTCAATCCCCTAAACAAAGGAGTCAGTTCTCTTGGCTCTTGGTGTGTTGCCCTTGACTCCTGGCTTGCGGGACTCTCTGGCTCCTGCTCCCTATCTTCTCCCACACACGATGGACTAATGGACTATAACTAGCCTGATGCTGAACCTGACCCGTCTGCAACATGGAACAGAAACTCTGGACACTGGCTTTGCTGTTAGCTCTACTAAAGCCCCGACTAGACCTCTTCCAGGACTAGATTAAGGGAAATGGGACTTTGGAAAGACAGAGATGTAATTCCATGCAAATAAAAATCACTCAGCCTCCTGTGTGAGTCTCAGGAAATTCTTTTTTCTTGAGATGTTGTAAGAACTCCACCCACAGCACCCAGTGGGGAAAAGGACACCTCAAATCCCCCGATAACAGGTGGATACTTGGACAGGTAGGTATTTCCAAAAAGCTATTTTTAAAGAATTAAAGTTTATTTTACTTAAACTTCAATTTTATTTAAATTGGCAGCCCAAATTTATACTTCCTCATGATTTGAAAAACCTTATACCAAAACTATAATTTTAAATCATCCTAGACTGTGCTATTGCGTTAAGGCACAGAGCAGAAGCAAACTGGAAAATACCCCAAATAAAAAGCAGATCATAAAAGTGGCCAGGAAGAAAAGACAAATTAATTTCAAAGGAGTAAAAATTAAAGTACAAGTGTGTTCTCAACATAAACCATAAGATAGTGGGATGGTATCTTCAATACTAGGAATGAGCACGTGTGTGGTATCTGCACGGCACCTAGAAATGTTCTGAGAGCTTTACTTGCACGAACCCACTTCATCTTCAGAACCACAGAGCGGTTGGTACTGCTGTTGTCCTTGTTTTACACACAAGAAACTGCAAGAGAAAGCTTAATGATTTCCCCACATTCACACAGTTAGTGTCAGAGTTTGAATTCAAATCAAATTAGCCTTGTTTCAGAGACTATCCTCTCGACCACTATATTTAATGATTTTCTGTGCTGAGAGAAAGCCCTGTTAGCCTGATTTTTTACCTGTGATAGGGTCTTTCTATAATGAGGCCACAGGTAGTTTTCTCTTCTGGTAAGGGCAGACTACATAATCCAATGAAAGCTTTGAATCTGTAATGAAAAACCTTCCCACAAGTAAAACTCCAGGCCCAGATGGCCTCTCTAACAAATTCTATAAAATATTTAATAAAAAAATAAAGTCAATCTTACACAAACTCTACCCAAGTAAACAAGGGAACATCCCAAATTCATTTTGGGGGGCAAATGTAATCCTGATACCCCAACCTGGTGTGATCATGACCAAAAAAGCAAAATTATAAGTTAATCTGACTCATGAACATAGATGTAATAATTTAAACCAAAATATTAGCAAACCAAACTCAGAGCACTTTGGAACAATCTGTTCAGTTAAAAATGCATTTAGCCTGTGACCTGGCAATCGCAGTTCTGAGAATTTGTTCTGCACATGGAACTGCCCTAATATAAAACGACCGTGTTCACGACAATATAGAGGATGCATCGCATCATTGTTTGTGTTCGAAAAGAATTGGAGACAACCCAACTTTCCAACAATAAAAGCCCCAGTAAATAAAGTATTCTACTTCTACACAGTGGAATATTGTGTAGCTATGTAAAAGTGAATAATGAAAATCTCTATGAACTGATATAAAAGATTTCTAAGAAACGTTGTTAAAATTAAAAAATCAAAGTAAAGTACAAAGAACAGTGTTTACAGTATGCTGGCTGTTGTATAATAATGTAAAAAAATTGAGACTATCTATTCATAGCTATTTGTATAAATACTTAGAAACATCAAAAATCTTGCGTGTGGGGAGGGGTGTGAAGGGTGGGTTATAGTCAGTGACAGGAGAAAGAATTTTTGACTGAACTTCCCTTTTACATTGTTTTGATTTTTTGAACCATGGGAATTTATATATTATAAAAACCAAATAAATAAATATCAAACAATAATAATGTCTTATAGGGAGAAAGGAAGACAAGATTAGACTTAAAATACATTTTAGAAACAGCATACGAAGGAAGACAGACAATATCCGAGATGTTGAGCAAACATACTGGTTAATTTTAAAATGTAATCAGTTAAGCATTAATGATGCAATTTCTAGGCTAGTTACTAAAAATAAATAGAAATAACAGTATATAAGTTCTGAATCCATAGAAGATAAATTGGAAAAAGAAAAAATATTCATTCTCCCCAAAAGAAGAGAAGAGAGAAAACCCACAATAGAAAAGGCACAACAAATAGAACACACAACATAAGGTTATGGAAATAAATCTAAATACACAAGTAATAATAACATATATCAACAAAATGACTGCTTGTTAAAATCCAATGATATGCTATTTATAACAGCATGTAAATAAAATAAATAAGGATACAGAAAGGTTGAAAAATAAAAATAATAGAATACAGAAACTATACCAGGTAAATATTAACCAAAATAAAGCTATTGAAGTTATAGTGATACTAGAAAAAAATCCATTTTAAAATATAAAACCTTTCTGGAAACAATATCTAACTTATATAACATTTGATACAAGATTAGTTTAATTGACATAATATGCATCTAATGACATAGCCTCAAAAAATGTAAAGCAAAATTCAACAGACTGCTAAGAGATAATACGTACACATCTCTATCATAATGGAGATTTTAATATACTTATCTCAGAAAGGCAAGGTTTCAAGCAACCAAAAAATAAGTAAATAAGGATATAGAAGATGTGAACAACATAATAAACAATCTTGACCTTACAGCCATATACTATGTAACTTTGTACCCAATAATAAAAGGGAACATATGAAGTACACATTAAGCATTTGTTGAGAATTGACTTTGTACTGGGCCATAAAGTAAGCTTCAGTAAGTTTCAAATAACTGGTATCATAAGACTATGCTTTCATTAGGTTATTATAGAAATTCACAACAAAAAATGCTATTACATTATAACATCTAGAGAAAATGAATTCCAATCTTACTCAGACTTTCGAAATATTATAAAATAAAAATAATACAGTCTCATATTATGAGGCAAACATAACCTTGACCAGAAAACATAGCAAGGACACTGTGAGAAAGTATTACAGTCCACTCTCACTCATGAACACAATAGCAACAGTCCTAACTGAATGTAATGCTCTTTCTATTGGCAGATCCAGAAGGGGATAGAATTCAAAGCGGTCGATACTGAGACTAGACTAGGAAGTGGCACAAGGCAGCAGTGGTCCGAGGAAGAAGGCCCCCATGACTCCTGTCACCCCCAGAGGACTTCCATTCCCTGGGGCTAAGCCCAGAGCCACCCTTACATGTATGTGTTGGGGAGCACGAAGGCGCACGGAGGAGAGTTCTCACCTTACTGCTGTAAAGTTGGCTGTAAATCCCTGGGTCACACTTTCTCAGAACTTTGTAGGTATAATTTCATTGTGTTGCATGTATTGCTCCAGTAATCCCCCTCTCCCCACCCCCCCTGCCCATGGCGTTTCAATTCATCTCTTGGTTGACTGGATTTTATCACAAAATAGTTTATTTATTTGCTTCCAGAATGGCTCATATGTAAATACTTCCTGATTCTTTAAAGTTTGATAATTGCCGATATGTATTTTTAAATTGTATTTTTCAATTACAATCGACATTCAATATTATTTTGTATTAGTTTTAGGTGTACAGCATAGGGGTTAGACAATCATATACTTTACAAAGTGTTCCTCCTGAATACTCAAGTACCTACCTGGCCCCATACAGAGTTATTACAATATTACTGACTATATTCCCTATGCTGTACTTTACATCCCCATGATTATTTTGTGACTACCAATTTGTACTTCTTAACCCCTCCACCTTTTCCACCCAGCCCCTCAAATCCTCCTCCGCTCTGGCAACCATCAGTCAGTCAGCTCTCTGTATCTATGAGTCTGTTTCTATTTTGTTTGTTCATTTATTTTGCTCTTTAGATTCCACAAGTGAAATCATATGGTGTTTGTCTTTCTCTTTCTGATTTATTTTACTTAGCATAATACCCTCTAGGTCCCTCCATGCTGTCGCAAATGGCAGGATTTCATTCTTTTTTATGGCCAAGTGACTTTCCATTGTATATATGTACCATATCTTCTTCATCCAATCATCTGTTGAAGGCCACTTGGGTTGCTTTCATATCTTGGCTACTATAAATGATGCTGCAATGAACATAGGCATACATATCCCTTCTTAAATTCATGTTTTGGGTTTCTTTGGATAAATACCAGGAAGTGGAACTGGGTCATGAGGCAAGTCCATTTTTTATTTTTTGAGGAACCTCCATACAGTTTCCCACAGTGGCTGCAGTGATATGTGTTTTTTGTGTCATACTTTCCCTTATTTAATAGTAGACATTGCTCCATTGAATGTGGCTATGGGACGTCTAAAGATAAGCTGATCCTTGTTCAAAAGACTTCTTTATTCTACATGGTAACCTATAGCATGCTATCTTTTTCCTTCTCCAATAAATTTTAAAGTATGCATCTCAGAGTCTACTATCCAGGCCAATGTTTTTCTACAACACAGCTTGCCTTTGACATCAAACTCAGGTATTCCTTTGAGGTAAATTTTTCTTCTATTAGATATTTTAATAATTGTTCTATTCCATTTGTTAAGTTCTCTACTTCATGTTTATCAACATTTGATCAACATCATCTTCTCTTCCATAGTTGTTATCTTCGCTTTCTCTAATTCCTTTAGTCTTTTTCTAAATCATTTAAATGTATTAAAATTATCTCTAGCTTTTCTTGGATTTCAATGATTACATTTCCAGCCATGATTATTCTATTCCTTCCTGTTTCTAATGAATGTATTACTTTTCTGGTAATATCGCTTTATTCTTCATTTTCATTCTTTAGCATTGCAACCTCCTTTCCATCTCATTCAGGTATTTTATCTTCTCATTCTGAGCTCTTCTAAAAATTGAATTCAAATTCTTGTTAAATTGTTGTACAGAATGAAATATGTGTAGAGAATTTTCTTGTTTCTTGGGTTACTTCCCCTCAGAATGGATTCTTCAACTGTCAACTACATTCTATGTTCCTTTAACTTGCTTTTATTTTTCTATTATTAGTATTAGTTTTGGTTGTTATAGTACATTGGCCTAAGTGCCACACAGTTTCTTTTGATCTTGCTTATGCTTAACAGGAAAGCTCTGTCCTCTGGTGGAAGGTGGATGAATTCTCATTGACCCCCTTCCCACTTGAAATCTGTTTCCCATTGCTCCAAACTTCAGTTGAAGAGTTGAGCATAAAATTCAATCCACTTGAAGTCAGAGGAAAAAAGCAGCTTGAACTGTATGCAATCTTTGTTGGAAAACATGGCTCTGACCTTTCTCATTTGAGATTCAGTTAAATGTCCTATAAAAAAAAAAAAAAAGGTTCATTTCACTTAATAACATGGGTAATATTAGTCCAGCACTTCAGCATTGAATTTGCTCTAATGCAGTGTGATTCCCCGGACACTATGTCAGATGAGACTGCTGGTTCTGGTTGTTGACTTCTTTTCACCCATGTCTTCCCAGTAGCTGTCTTTACCTTCCCAGATAGAAAAGATCCTGAGCTTTTTGTTTAATTCTTACTTTTTTTCTTTACCAATTAAAGGATATTTGCAAAAATTCTCAGGGTTTGTTGATTAACCTTCTTTTTAATACCTTATTTCTAGGAGTTGGAAAGATTATGATGGGGTTGTATTTTTTTTATGTGGTTGCTATTGGGGTTTGTTTTGTTTTGCTTTGCTTCTTTTAATTTATTAGATGTAGAAGAAAATAAAGTTTGTGCTCCAGCTTCATTCCACTGCATTAATCTGGAAATTAGATAGATATATACTGACATGGAGAGATAAATTATTGAATAAAAAAGCAGGCTATAAAACAGTACTTACAATTGTTTTATTGTTATTAAAACATAAATTTGATCAATTTGTGTGTGTATATATATCTCTAGCTATATCAATGTTTATAGATATAGATGTATACAGATATATAGATGTATATATCTATATAATATATAAATATAGATACATAAATAACCATAATATATAAATGCATTATATAAATTTTATATAAAAATATGTAAGAGGACATACCAAATTGTTAATACTGGTATTCTCTAAATGAATATTTTTAACTTTCGTCTTTATACCTGTTTACATTTCATAAAATATCTGTAATATATATATATATATATATATATATATATATATATATTGCTTTTGTAAAAGAAAGTATGTTATTATTTCTTTTGTTTGTTTGTTTGTTTGTTTTATTTATAGCCTGCCTTTTCCAAAATGTATTTGACATGGTTTTCAGCAGAAGAAATAGACAAGAAGGTTAATGAAATAGAAATTCAAGCCCCAGGAAAAAAAATAAAGACAGGGGAGAGCAGAGAAGTGGCCGCAAGGGTGACCCGATTCTCTCATGGAACACGTTCCTGCCACGTTCAGCCTGGAGGGGCCGAGGTGCCATTAGGGGAGTCAGTGGGATCCAGTTAAGAAAATGGGAGTCATACCAGGGAGGGAAGCAGAGACTGGACCTGAACTTGCCTTCGAGTTGAGAGGTTATTTCCCCACAGGAAGTAGAGTGTGCAGCCATGTCATAAATAAAGCCTGCACCTCGAGCCAGCCCAGCCAATGCCATCGAGAAATGTGTGACTACGCTTACAGGAGGATTTAAACAAATTGGCATTTGGAACAGAAAATGAGACTTTAAAATTGAAAGTTAACATAAAAATAATTCAGAAACTGGTTCATTGTTCTCCTCTGCAGGAGTAACACCTTTACAGGACTGTTCCTTGTGTTTGAGGTACATTATTATCTAGGCATGTGTGTTGCAGGCAACCCAGCTGCCCTTCCCACCTGTACACATCTCTAAATGTTCTTTCTTTTGATGCTGCTTCGTTTTTCTTAAACATGGCAGAGTCCATTTTATCACTACCACCCACCCAGCCCCAACCCTGATGCCTCCACATTGTCTACAAGATAAAAATACAACTTCCACATAATGGTATTCATAAAGCTCTCAGCAATGTCACACCCATCCATCTAAATTGTTTCCCAGTTAGCGACTTCCTCAGCCTAGCAGAGGAGCATATAATTGCATAAGCTCTTCCCTGAAATCTGACTGTTGAACAGGAGAGATAGATATATAAACAAGGACCAAAAATAACATGTAATGATGGACTAATTTATTCCTCTGTGTAGGGTGAAGGCTGTTATAAAAACCTAAGGAGTCCCCTGAGTAGGAAGGAGAATTTGCCAGTGGTAAAGCTGAGGAAGGGACTTCTAGGTAGAATGAGAAAAGACTCCAATGTGTGAATGTACCCTTTGTGAAGGGAACAGAGAGCAATCCAGAGATGCTAAAAAATAACAAGGCTATTTCACTGCAAAACTCCAGTGACACTGCATTTCATGGGATCATTGACATAAAGCCACCATGTGAAAGGTGTCCCATGAGGCTGTGCAGCATCAGTGGCCCTCAGACATCCAAGTGGAAGCGCTGTACATGTGACTAGAAATGTAGATTCAGATTAGGTTCGGAGGGACTTCGAATTCTAAGTAAGTTATACTTTGTTCTGTGGAAATTAAGAGAGCTATCAGGAATTTATCAGTCTTGGAGTGATTCAGGTATGTTTGACTATTCAAAAAGATATTTATTTTGCAAGATCACTATTAAAGTAGTCAGGAGGAGAGAGAGAGAGAGAGAGAGAGAGAGAGAGAGAGAGAGAGAGAGAGAGAGAGAGAGAGAGAGAGAGACCAGAGTTCAGTTAGGAGGCAATTACAGTCATTTGGCCAGTGATTGTTAAGGCCTAGAGTGGAATAGTGGCAAGGGGATCAAGGAAATAGGATATGTGAGAATTTTAGAGATAGACTCCAATGAAATTGGTAACCCATTGATGTGGTGGTGAGAGAGAAGGAGGGGTCAACAAGTCCGGGGTGCCTGGGTGAGTGAGAATGATATTCTCCAAGATTAGAACTTCCAAGGAGGAGCTGGTTTACGGGGAAAGATGACGAGTGTCCTGTAAGATATGTAAATGTAAGAGGCTTAGGATAACTAGAAGTAAAGGTCTGAGATTCATTAGCAAATCTCTGGCTCAAAATAAAAAATTGAGAAGTATCGATATGCCGATAGTAGCTGAAAGTTGTGGAAGCAGATTTCTAGCTTTTGGTTCTGATGCAGACAATCGCCGTGGATCATCATATCCACTGTACCAACGAGAAAAAATGTCGATACGCTTTTTAAAGTGTACATTGTTAATAACACCAGAGAGTGGTGAGAGCAAAGTCCAAAGGAGCAAAGTGCCAGCAGAGGACGGGCCCTCCCCAGGTGAGAAGAGGTCAGAGGCTGCTTTCTTCCCTGGAGCTATCTGCTGGTCCTGACACGAGTCTGTGGAGAATCCAGCCCATTGTAGGCACAGGGACCTTACACTGTTAAGGAGAGACACGTGGAGCTTAGAGCAACTTTGTGGGCTGGCCAGAGGGATTGGAATCTGCAAGAGCTTTAGAGGATGAACTAGTTCTCTCTGTCCACCATCTGCTGAGTGAGTAGCCACAGCAGTGAGGGAAGCCGAGGCTGGGCTGGAGACCAGATATCCACAGTCATGCAGGCCTTGGAGTCCAGAGCCCTGCTAGGGGCAAGACCCTGCATACACTGGACAGCACCTTGACCCTTATTTCTCACCGTATGCAAAAATTAATTTGAGATGGATGTTTCCAAAGTAAAAGCTGGAATTATTTTTTAATTGATAAATTGGACTTAATCAAAATGAGAAGCTTTTGTTTATGACAAGACACCATTAAAAGAGTTAAAAGGTAAGCAACATGCTGGGAGAAAATATTCACTAAATATATATCTGACATAATTTGTAGCCAGAATATGTAAAGAATGCCTAGATATCAATAAGAAAAGCCAAACTACTTAATGAAAAAAATAAGCAGAAGACTTAAGAAAGCATTTCACAAATGAAGATACCCGAATAACCAAAAGGCAAATGAAAAAATGTTTAAAATAGTCACCTGGGAAATGCAAATGAAAACCACAAAGAGATACTACTATATGTCCACCAGAATGAGCTTAATGAAAGACTGGCAACTGCAAGCATTGATCTTCATTCTACTCCAAGTTACTTACCCAAGAAAAATAAAACTATATATCCACAAAAGGCTTATAAAAGGCTCTTCATAACTATTTTATTCATAATAGCCCAAAGCTGGAAACACTTCCCATCAACAGGAAAATGGATTAACAAATTGTGGTATATTCATACAATGCAACTCCAAACAGCAATGCAAAAAAGAGTGAACTACTAATACATACAACATAAAAGAATCTCAAAAAACTATGTTAAATGGAAGTGAGACATAAAGAGTGCCAACTGCATGATTCCATTTACATGCAATCCAAGAACATGAAAAATTAATTTATAGAGATAGAATGAATAATGGTTTCCTTGGGGTGGGGGTATGGGTAGAAGTGGGAGTGGGCATTGACTGGGAAGGGGCACAAGAAAATGTCTTGAATGGATGGAAATATTCTCGATTTTTACCTTATTGGGTAAATGGGTATATTAATATACAAAAAAGCCATCAAGCTATACACTTAATGATGCCTGCATTTTTCTGCATGTAAATGATACGTCTAGATGCAATACTCTAAAAAGACTATACTATCATCTTTGCAATATTCTGGTAGGGGATGTATAACCTCAATCTAATCACAAGGAATTATCAAATGAACAAAAAAGTAGGAACTTTCTGTTTTAAAAAACAAATGTTAATGCGTAAAATACAAATAAAGTCTGTGGAAAAGTTCCAGAGTAAAGAAATGGAGACATGGCAACTAAATGCGATGGCTGAGCCTAGATTGACTCCTGTACGGGAGAGAAGAATGCCGCAAAGGACTCTACTGGGACCACTGAAAACGAACCTGTAGACAGCAGGTTAGATACAAGTGTTGTACCAGGATAAAGCTATGAAGTTGACAACTCTACTGTAGTGATGTAAGGAAACATTTCAATTCTTAGAATATACACCTTAAAGAATTTGAAGGTAAAAAGTCATGATACATATAACTTGCCTTCAAATAATTCGAAGAAAGAGAGAGCAAATGATAAAGCAAATGGAATAAGATGAATCTCTGAGGGTTTTCTTTTCATGGTACTGTTCTAATTTTTCAGATTTTTATACATATGAAATTATATCCAAGTAAAATATTTTTTTAAATGAAAAACATTTTGCCCAGTTGATGTGGCTCAGTTGGTTGAGCACTGTCCTATGCACCGGGAGATCATTGTTTCATTCAATTCTGTGTCAGGGCACATCCTCAGTAGGGGGTGTTCGGGAGGCAGCCGATCAAATGTCTCCCTCTCATCCGTGTTTCTATCTCTCTCTCCCTCTCCTTTCCTCTCTCTGAAATCAATAAAAACATATTTTTTACATTAAAAAATAAATAGATAAAATAAAAACATTTCAAAAGATGCCCACAATGAGAAAATAGCAGATTATAGAATACTGCCTATTGGATGATCCTCTAAAATTGTTAACAACAGTTATTTCTGGAGGGTGGGATTATATGAAAATAGGGGATACACAGTAACTTTTTCTGTATTACTTGAAATTTTTATACTTTTATTATTATCAGGGGAAAGATTATTTCAATTTTTTAAAAGTACAAAATGACAATGGAAATGTGATTTGACTCATTTTCTCTGGTAGCTCAGGCTTGGGGCAACAGCCAAAAGTTAGAACACCTAAATCCTATTCATCCTTTAAGACACAGCTCAAATTTCATCTCTTCTGGAAAGCCTTCAGTTTTAGAAAGGATTGTTTTAGTTGCAAGTGACACAAACCCAACTCTAACTAATAAATACCAGTGGTGAATATGTTGGCTGTTGAAATACAAGGAAGGCTTGAACAAATAATACAAGAAAAAGGAGAAATCATAGCTGGGCTGCAGGTACAACTGGAAACATGGAATGAAACTCTCCACCAAACTCTCCATCTCCTGAATCTCCCTTCATTTAGGCTTCCTTCTCTCCCACCACGGCTGGTTTTTCACCACATGGCAAGAAATATTCTGCCACTGATTCCTTGGAACTTTTCCTCTTGAAACCTATGCTCTTAGAAAGAAACAGAGGCTCTCCATTTTAGTTTGAAATATTCCAGAGAAGGAAGAAAATTGGCCAAGCTTGGTCAGGTTCCTTTCCTACACCGATGAACTATGACCAGGGAGGGTAAGGATCAGCTTGGGTGATATATATATAAACTCCCTCAGGAAGGAGGTAATGCTATATTCTCCCATAACTCTTAGTTTCTAGCTCTCATATCACCTTTTATTAGTATTATGGCTTTTTGGTGCTTGCCATAACTCATCAGTAGACAGTAAGTTCCTTAGGGAAAACAACCATGTTCTTTTCTCCATAGGTAGTCTATAAATTGATGGTACAGTATTTTCCATGTAATAAATGAAGTATAAGCTCCAAGAGGAAAGAAATATTATCCACTCTTCTCACTGAAACTTGAACCATACCTAGCACATGATAGTCACTCAAAATAAATATTTGTAGAGCAAGGGAATAGTATATGCTCAGTATATATAGGATGGATGGATGGATAAATGGATGGATGGATGGATGGATGGATGGATGGATGGATGGATGGATAGATGGATGGATAGATGGATGGACAGACTGACAGATAGGTAGATAGACAGATTGATATGTAGGTTTTCCTCTAGTAAAAATAATTTTGTCCTCTGAGGAGTCCAAGGTATGCTTTCTGGGCCTGGATTGGTAGAGCTGACCGCCAATCAGACAAGCACCGTCCTTTAAACTTGGAATGATCGTGCTCTGGCATTGACCTCATTACCTGCAACCTGCACTTTGCTGCGTTAGTGCAGTGGGTGAACTGGAGGCTAAATAGGTCTTCCCAAACTTTCTTTCTCTGAAAGTTGAAAAGATATCTGAAAACCCAGCTTAGAAGCATTGATGTACATATGAATTCAATTAACAAGTGCTTGGATACCCACAGTGGACAAGACACTATTCAAAGACTGGGCGCTCTCCTCCCTGAACGTGGGTCCCTCTTTGGGGAAGTTCAGCCTCAGACTTCTCAGTGCCCCGTGCCTGTGACAGCAGTACCCTCCCATGTATTGTAGTTGGGAGAGTTCAGGATCTCAGGGATGAGTTTCCACACACAGTTTGGGGCAAAAGTGGACAACTGGAAATGCTAACACTTCTTTGGTTTATTCCGAGACAATTTTTTATTTTTTATTTTTGGAAAAAACAACAACGAAGCCTGGGGGCTTAGTAGAGAACAAAATGGAAGTAAGTGTCCCAGTGCTGTGCAAGAAAAGTACCCGTTGCTTCTAAGGTATATAACAGGTAGATCTAAGCTAGCCTTAGGGTCAGGAAGGCTCCCTGGAGGAATTGCTATTTTAAACTCAGACTGGAAGGAATTAGTAGAAGTTAACTAAGTAAAGAACCTGGAGAGAGAGAAAGTGTTCCAGGTACAGAGTATAAAAGCCCACAGCTTGGAACTTAAGAAGAACTGAAAAATAGTCAAGTATATGGATCAAGACTTATCTATAAAGATGATCATTTTAGTATTATTTATGAGAATGAAAAATAAAATCAAATGTCCACCAACAGGGGAATGATGAAATAAGCTATGCTATAGAGGATTTTTAGGTCAGTAAAAAAAAAAATAAAAGGAAAGAAAACCTCCATGTATATTATAAAGTTGGATATACATCATTATAGATTTGTCCAAATCCTTAGAAAGTTTACTAAGAGTAGACCCTAATGTAAACTATGGACTTGGCGTGATTATGACATGTCAGTGTAGACTCATCAATTGTGGCAAAGGTATCATTCTGGTGGGGGATGTTGATAATGGGGGAGGCTGGGGGGGCAGGGGTATATGGGATATCTCTCTACCTTCCCCTCAATTTTGCTGTGAACCTAAAATTGCTCTAAGAAAAGTCTGAAATAAATTAGCTATGCCATCCATGCAATAGAATCCAACAAACCATAAAAATTGCCACAGATGACATTGCTCAAGATTTATTATTTACGTTTTTTTAAAAAAGGACAAGGGTATACAATCAAGATGATCCAAATTCTGCTCTCTATATTTTATTGCATATATGCAGTGCATGTCCATGTCCAACGTGTACCCCACAATTCTACCTGTAATCATACCAGGGTACTGAAATACAGGTGATCGTTTACTACTTTATGCTTTTCAGTATTTTTTCCAAAATGTTTGTTAAATGGACATGCGCTTCTTTTGTTGTGGGAACACTTTTTAAAGAAGAATCAGCCTTGCTTTTTCAGTACGTCTGTCAGTGTGTCCTTCCACGTGAAAAGCATCAGCAAGGCTGACAAAGGCCCAGCTGGCAGCTGGGCTCAGCAGGCCCAAGGCATGCTCAGCAATCCACTTCCCTTGGGTCCACCTGGTGCCACATTCCTCAGGAGGCCCCATGTCGGAGTTGCCTGGGCTGTGACCTTCCTGCCCCAGCCTCCTGTGTGAGGTGCTTTCCTCCCCCAAAGCGACCTCACTGTCCGTGAAAGGAGCTTCAGTAAGCACGTGGACTGCGCGAGGAACACAGGAGGTGGCGCCAAGCTGCTCCTAGCAGGCCTGGGACAGGCGCTCGGACCCGTGACCACGACCGCAGCACGGGAATGGGTGGGCCCGAGTCTCTGTTTGTGGAGGGTTCGGGAGCTGCTGCTTTTCCGCCCTCTCCCCACTCAACATGGAAGTGGCCCCTTCTGCTCCAAAACAGCGGGCTCCTTGCAAGGTGGGGAGACCCCAGAGTGCGGCAGGAAGGACGGGGTGGGTTCTGAATGTGAGGACATGCAGGTTCAAGCGCTTGGCCAGCTCAGCCTTGGCCCCTGTTCGCAATCACTTGGGGAGGTTTCAAAAATACTGCTACCCAAGGACCATACCCAGAGGTCCTCATGTCATCTGTGTGAGATGTGACCTGGGCATGGGGGTCTGGCGCCCGTTTCATCCTCTCGTCCAAAGTCGATCGCTGCGTTGCAGTCTCACCCTTGGGCTGTCACCGAAGCCAGGACCCCTGCCCACCACCAGCCTGATGCGCTCTGTTTCCTTTCCATCCTTTAAGCCAATTCTGAAATCCTGTTTCCTGGAGGAACTTCCAGTTCTGCTAAGGCTGTGCGGCTTTAAGGCAAGTGTCTCCCCCTGCGAGCCTCCTTTCCTCACCCCAGGGGACCGGGTCTGCGGGTCTTCCCCACTTGGGAGAAGCAGCCACGTGGTGTCCCCTCCCCCACACACCAGCAGCAGCCAGACTGGAACACCCTCCTCGGAGGTCCGAGTTTTGGCTCCTCCGAGCTTCTAGTGTTCAAAATACCAACTCCTTATGTACTTTGTTCTCCCAGTTCTGGGGGTAAAAGCCACTTCCTGGAATTGCTTCCTCCTTTGATACCTTATGCTGAGCAGAGGTCAGCACACCTTTGGGGCAAAAGGCCAGATGGTAATTGTTTTAGGCTTGGCATGCCATTATGGTCTCTGATAAGACTAATTCTGTCATTATAGAACAAAGTAGACATAAACAATATGTAAATAAATGAGCATGGCTGTGCTCCAATGAAACCTTATTCACAAAACAGGCAGCAATCCGGATTTGACTCACAGGTCACAGTTTTCAGACTCTGCCTTATCTTCTTCTTATACTCTCAGTTATCTAGTTAACAACTTTATACCTAGTTAACAGTTCTTTATATTAACTTGTCTCTGTTCAAATAACTTTCTATTTCTGTCTTTGAACTGGACTCAGCCCAACACAACTTCTCTGATTTTCTTATTAGGTGGGTGAAAATTTTTAAATATTCTCTTCAACACTACTGTATTGTTTGAATTTTGTATAGGCATATTCTTTATTAGAAAAACTTGACCTAAAAATAAGTTATTTAATAAGCACTTAGTGCTGCCTTTCCTGGGCTTTAGAGCAAATGGAGATTATTTATGTTAAATATTTCATTTCATTTAAATGTTCCCTCTGAGGATGGAATTGTTGCATTCTTCTCAGAAATATCACTGCAATTCCATCTTGAATTTTTGCTGTGATTCTGGCAAATTTGTGTTTTATAGAAATATATATTTTTTAGAAGAAGAAGCGAAAAAATAATAGCTGCACTGCCTACCGAAGGGTGGTTGTGAAAAACAAATTAGAAAATGGGTGGAAAAAGTGCTTTGTGAGGCTGAAAGTGCTGTGAAAGGCTCTTCGTGTACCTTAGGGAACTATTTAATCTACTCATTTCCTGGTTTTTAAGTGCATTTCTCCTACAAGAGAATATTCATTGTGTGTTCTTGCTAGTCACCTGCAATGTGTGTGTGCAAGATGGCGACAGAGGCCGAATCTCCACCCCCAGCAGGGCAGAGCCAAGGATTCCTGAGTTGGCGGGGGACTGAACCCCCAATCCTGCTTGCCCTTGATGTTCCCTAGGAGAATCCACTGACACAGAAGCACTGCACTCTAACGCAACCTTTACTGGAGACTCCCTGGGGAAGGGGGAGGGTTACATCGCACCCTGGAGCAGAGTTCTTAACTAGGGTCTGTGGACTTGGTTGGACAAAAATACTGGTTAAGCACTTCCATTATGAATATAGACAACAGTGTTAGCAGTACCTGTGACTTTCTCACGAAAAGAAATCACAAGCATCTTCATATCATGATATAGGTGTTTGTATCTGGAAATATATCACCTGTGCTCACCACTACTTCAAAATGTATGGTGGTTATTAGATCTTTTTATGTAAAGTACTAATGACAAAGTACATATGTTACTATGTCTCAAATTTGGTTTGTTATGTTTTGATAATTATATTTCAGCATAATTAGTTTCCTTTGTAATCCTACATACTGTATTTTTGCATTTAAAGAAATCCATAGCCCTGGCCGGTTTGGCTCAGCGGTTAGAGCGTCGGCCTGCGGTCCAGAGAGACCCGGGTTCGGTTCCCGCTAACGGCATGTACTTAGGTTGCAGTTTGTCCCTGGCCCTGGTTGGTTGTGCGGGTGGAAGCCACTCGATGTGTCACTTTCACATCGATGTTTCTCTCTCTCTCCCTCTCTCTCCCTCCCACTCTATCTGAACAAAAAATGAAAAAATGTCCTCGGGTGAGGATAAAAAAAAAAAAAAAAAAGAAATCCATAGGCTTCACCAGACTGCCAAGGGTTAGATGGCACATCGAAAGTTAAGAATCCTCTCCCCAAGATAATAGATATGATCTCCCAAGATGTTTTGTTCTTATTTTTGTTTCTTAGTCTATATCTTGATCCTCACTGGTTCTTCTCTATTCGTTCTCAGATTCTTACACACACTCACCCCAACTTCAAATTCCTCACCCCACTCAACTGTACAGAGCAGTTCATCTCAGCAGCCTTGTCAGGGTGCTCAGAAAAATGAGGGTTTCTCCATGATAAAACTCACCTTCCTTTGAAGGCAGTTTACAGTTTATGTTTATTTCCTTGAAGGAGACCTCAGGGTTTTAGCCACTATATCATAGGTTTATTAAACTGTTCCGCTCTGGAGTAATTTTGATGAATTATATTGTAGAAAATAAGACCTCAGACCCCAGGCTTTGAGGAAGACTTTATTATTTGCCCAAAATTCTCATACAGGAAGAAGTGAGGCAAACACACACAATGCAAAGTTTCTATAATGCTCACCCCCACTTCCTTAACTGACCTTTCTAGGCATACAATTCAAATCTACAAAGGAACAATGGATTCTTTTAGGTACATAAATTAAGACGTAAGATCATACCAAAATATTCTAACATGGGAACATAATCTGTGCAGTTCTCCTAAAATAGAGTATGGGTTAGCAATTTCTGTAGTGCCATTATGGGACTCCTGGAAGATGGCAGCGGCCAGAGCGGAGGGAGGGTGAGTGTGTGAGAGAGTGAGCAAGTGTGTGAGAGAGTGTGAGTGGACGTGAAGGTGGACGACCAAACTCGTGCAGTGCAGAGACACTGAGCAGCAGGCTCCTGTGCTGTGGACCAAGCAGCCGGCTACCGCGGTGAGCAGCCCTTCAGGGCTCTTCTCCCTGCACAGGGGTAGGTCCCACCATCTTGGAAGATCCTGGGTCTTCCCTGGGAGGAGGCAGTGGGAACAGCCAGGGCCCAGCAACCTGAGCCCACCAGTGCACCTGGCACCCTCGGACCAGTGGACCCCCGTGTCAACACAGACCAGTGCACAGTAGTGGAGCTGCCAAGGTGCCTGCTGCAGAAGCCGCAAATGGCCAGGAGCCCAGCACCATCCCCCACAGTAGCAGCCCGATCAGAGTCGAGATATACCCCCAGCAACAGAGGCTGGGAAGCAGACATCCAGCCCCAGGCAACAGAAGCACAGATCAACAGCTGAGACCCATCCCCAAAAACTACAGCAGAGGCTGGGCAGGAGCTGAGCCCCACTGGGCAGCAGCGCTCCCAAGCTGCCAGTGACGGGACCTGGGGCTCCATAGGGGCCTGTGCGATCCAGCGGCCCACAAGAGTGGTGGGGAGCTGGGGCTCCAGAGAGGTCTGTGTGACCCAGCTGCCTAGAAGATAGGTGTGGAACCAGGTCTCTAGAGGGCACTGTGTGATCCAGCTCCCCACTGGAGCATCAGGGAGCGAGGGACTCCAATGGGGGCCTGTACAACCCAGATGCCCACAAGATCGGCGGGGAGCCAGGGCTCCAATGGGGCCTATGTGACCCAGCTGCCCACTGTGCAGGCAGGAGTGCGGCTCCAGCATGGCCTGAGCAACATAGCTACAGGTGGCACCAGAGACCAGCAGGGAACACAGCTTCAGAGGGCCCCACGTGATCCAGCAGCAGCACCTAACAGGATGCACCAGTACCAGCCCCCAGTAGTCAGTCCTCCAGGATCCACAGCAGGCAAGAGGCAACATGCAACAGAACAGTCTGGGAGGCACAGCAGCCTATTTGATATACAGTGAGCTGCCTACACATCCAAACATCCCTCACCGGCTCTAGAGATACCAGATGGCTAAAATGGGGAGACAAAGAAACAACACTCAAAGGAAAGAAAAAGAGGAATCACCAGAAAAGGAACTACAGGAAATGGAAGAAAGCAACTTGTCAGATAAAGATTTCAAAGCAATGATTTTAAGGGTGCTCAAACAATTTGGTGAGAACTACAAGCAACTTTATAAGAATTATGAAGAGCTCACTGGGAACTACTTCAGCTTAAAGAAGGAGGTAGAAGCTACGCATAAAGAGGTAGAAGCTATGTATAAAAATCAAGAGGAAATAAAGAATGACATAGCTGTTATAAAAAATACCTTAGAAGGGTTCAATAGTAGATTAGAAGAAGGTGAAGATCGAATCAGCGACTTAGAAGACAAGGTAGAGAAAAACACCCAAATAGAGCAGCAGATGGACAAAAAGTTTAAAAAGCGGGAGGAGAGTTTAAGGGAGCTGTGGGACAATACAAAACATAACAATGTTCACACTATAGGGGTACTGGAAGGGGAAGAATCAGAGAAAGGAATAGAGAACCTGTTTGAAGAAATAATGACAGAAAACGTTCTTAGACTGGTGATGGAAAAAGTCACACAAGTCCAGGAAACACAGAGAGTCCCAAACAAGATGAACCCCAGAAGACCCATAGCTAGACACATCATAATAAAAATGGCAAACATTAAAGACAAAGAAAGAATTTTAAAGGAAGCAAGAGAGAGACAGAAAGTTACCTACAAGGGAGCTCCCAATAGACTGTTAGCTGATTTCTCAATAGAAACACTGCAGGCCAGAAGGGAGTGGCATGAAGTGTACAAAGTAATGCAAGGCAAGGGTCTGAATCCAAGACTACTCTATCCAGCAAGGCTATCATTCAAAATTGAAGGAGAAATAAAGAGCTTCACGGATTTAAAAAAGCTAAAGGAATTTACCATCACCAAACCAGCACTGCAAGAAATGCTGAAGGGACAGTTATAAGAAGAGGAAACAGAGAGAGAGAAAGAGAAAGAGAGGAACACAGGAATAAAATTAAAATGGCAACTAATAACTATCTATCAATAATAACCTTAAATGTAAATGGCTTAAATGCTCCAATCAAAAGACATAAGGTAGCAGATTGGATAAGAAAACACAACCTATATATATGCTGTCTACAAGAGACCCACCTCACAACAAAAGACTCACACAGGATGAAAGTGAAGGGATGGAAAAACATTTTCCAAGCAAATGGAAATGAAAAAAAAAAGCTGGTGTAGCAATACTCATCTGACAAGATAGACTTCAAAACGAGAGCCATAATAAGAGACAGAAAAGGTCACTACATAATATTAAAAGGATCAATCCAAGAAGAGGATATAACCCTGGTAAACATATACGCACCAAATACGGGAGCACCAAAATATATTTTAAAACTTCTGGAGGACTTCAAGGGAGAGATCAATAGCAACACGATCATAGTGGGTGACTTTAACATGCCACTGACACCACTGGATAGATCTTATAGACAAAAAATTAACAACAACATAGAGTCCTTACAAGATGACCTAGATCAGTTGGACTTCATTGATATTTACAGAACATTTCACCCCAAAGCTGCAGAATATACATTCATCTCAAGTGCACATGGGACATTCTCAAAGATAGACCACATGTTAGGACACAAAGTAAGTCTCTACAAATTCAAGAAGGTTGAAATAATATCAAGCATCTTCTCAGATCACAGTGGCATGAAACTAGAACTCCATTACAATAAAAACACACAAAAACATTCAAAAACTTGGAGGCTAAATAGCATGTTATTAAACAATGAATGGGTTACTAACAAGATCAAGGAAAAAATTAAAAACTTCCTTGAAACCAATGAAAATGAACACACAACAACACAAAATCTAAGGGACACAGCGAAAGCAGTCTGGAGAGGGAAGTTCATAGCACTACAGACCTACCTCAAGAACCAAGAAAAATTCCTAATTGACTTTCTAACCCTACAACTTAAAGAACTAGAAAGTAAACAAAAAGAAAAACCCAGAGCTAGTAGGAGGAAGGAAATAGTAAAGGTCAGAGCAGAAATAAATGACATAGAGATTTTTAAAAAATTCAAAAGACCAATGTAATAAAAAACTGATTCTTTGAAAAGATGAACAAGATTGATGGACCTTTAGCCAGACTCACCAAGAAACAAAAAGAGAGGAACCCAATAAACAAAATCAGAAACGAAAAAGGAGAAGTAACAACTGACACCACAGAAATACAAAGGATCATCGAAACATACTATGAACAATCATATGCCAACAAATTGGACAATCTAGTAGAAATGGAACAATTCCTAGAAACACATAGTCTCTCAAAACTGAACCAGAAAGAGATAGGAAACTTGAACAGACCAATAACAACTAAGGAAATTGAAGATGTAATTAAGAAACTCCCAGCAAACAAAATCCCAGGCCTGGATGGCTTCACAGGGGAGTTTTACCGAACATTCAAAGAAGATCTAATACCCATTCTCCTCAAACTATTCCTAAAAATTCAAGAAGAAGGAAGACTTCCAAACTCGTTTTATGAGACCAGCATAATTCTAATTCCAAGACCAGAAAAAGACACTACAAAAAAAGAAAACTACAGGCCAATATCCCTGATGAACACAGATGCCAAAATCCTGAACAAAATACTAGCAAATCAGATCCAGCAATACATAAAAAAAAATTATTCACCATGACCAAGTGGGATTCATCCCAAGGAGGCAAGGCTAGTACAATATTCTCAAATCAATAAATGTGATACACCACATAAACAAAATGAAAGATAAAAACCATATGATCATATCAACAGACACTGAAAAAGCATTCGACAAAATCCAGCACCCATTTCTGATAAAAATGCTCAGCAACTTGGGAATAGAGGGATCATATCTTGACATAATAAAGGCCATATATGAAAGACCTACAGCCAACATCATATTCAATGGACAAAAACTAAAAGCATTTCCCTTAAGAACAGGAACAAGACAAGGATGCCCACTTTTGCCACTCTTATTTAACATAGTACTGGAAGTCTTAGCCACAGCAATCACACATGAAGAAAAAATAAAAGGGATCCAAATCGGAAAGGAGGAAGTGAAACTGTCATTATTCACAGATGACATGATATTATACATAGAAAACCCTAAAGACTCCATCAAAAATCTACTAGACTTAATAAATGAATTTGGCAAAGTAGCAGGATACAAAATTAACATCAAGAAATCAACAGCATTCTTATACACCAATGATGAACTCACAGAAAGAGAAACTGAAAAAACAATCCCATTTACCATCAGGGCAAAAAAATTAAGATACCTAGGAATAAACTTAACCAAAGAAGTAAAGGACCTATTTGCAGAAAACTACAGGACATTGAAGAAAGAAATAGAGGAAGATATAAAAAAGTGGAAGCACATACATTGTTCATGGATTGGAAGAATTAACATCATTAAAATGTCCATACTACCCATAGTAATCTATAGATTCAATGCAATCCCCATCAAAATACCAACGACATACTTCAAAGAACTAGAACAAATACTTTAAAAGTTCATATGGAACCAAAACAGACCCGGAATAGCCACAGCAATCTTGAAAAAGAAGGACAAAGTAGGCAGGATCACAATATCAGATATCAGGTTATACTACAAAGCTACTGTAATCAAAACAGCCTGGTACTGGCACAAGAACAGGCACATAGATCAATGGAATATAACAGAGAACCCAGAAATTGACCCAAAACATTATGCTCAATTAATATTTGACAAAGGTGACAAGAGCATACAATGGAGTAAAGACAGCCTCTTTAATAAATGGTGTTGAGAAAATTGGACAGCTACATGCAAAAAAATGAAACTAGACCATCAACTTACACCATACACAAGAATAAACTCAAAATGGATAAAAGACTTAAATGTGACTCATGAATCCATAAAAATCCTAGAAGAAAATGTAGGCAACAAAATTTCAAACATTGTATGCAGCAGAATTTTTACTGATATGTCACCTAAGGCAACAGAAACAAAGGAAAAAATGAACACGTTACTACATCAAACCAAAAAGCTTCAGCACAGCAAAAGAAACAACCATCAAAATGGAAAGGCAACCCACTGTATGGGAGAGCATAATTGCCAATGATACATCAGATAAGGGGTTAATTTCCAAGATATAAATTGTGCTCATACAACTCAACAAAAGGAAGACAAAGAACCCAATTAAAAAATGGGCAGAGGACCTAAATAGACACCTCTCCAAACAGGACATACAGATGGCCAAGAGACATATGAAGAAATGCTCAACATCACTAATCATCAGAGAGATTCAAATTAAAACAATAATGAGGTATCACCTCACACCTGTCAGAATGGCCGCCATCAACAAATCATCAAACAACAAGTGTGGGCAAGGGTGTGGAGAAAAGGGGACTCTAGTACATTGCTGGTGGGAATGCAGACTGGTGCAGCCACTATGGAAAACACTATGGTGTTAACCTTAAAAACTTAAAAATTGAATTGCCATTTGATCCAGTGATCCCACTTCTAGGAATATACCCTAAGAAGCCTGAAACACCAATCAGAAAGAATATATGTACCCCCATGTTCATAGTAGCACTGTTTACAGTAGCTAAGATCTGGAAACAGCCCCAGTGTCCATCAGTAGATGAATGGATAAAAAAAAGCTGTGGTACATATACACAATGGAGTACTATGCAGCTGTAAGAAAGAAAGATCTCTTATCCTTTGAGACGACATGGAGGGACCTGGAGAGTATTATCCTAAGTGAAATAAGCCAAGCAGAGAAAGACAAATATCATATGATCTCACTTATTTGTGGAATATAATGAACATAACAGTCTGAAGAACAGGGTAGTCCCAGAGACATAGAAGTAGGGTACAAACTGACAATCCCCAGAAGAGGGAGTGGGGGAAGAGATAAACCACAGAACTTATACACATGTACGCATAACCAATGGACATGGACAACAAAGCTGGGGATGGGGCAGGGAGGGAGGAGAAGGAGGGTGTCAATGGGGGAAAAAGGAGAAACATCTGTAACAAAAAACAGATTTAAAAAAAGAAGAAGAAAATACATTTTCCTCAAAAGTAAAAAGAATGATTTACAGGTAATCAATAGTAGAGTAGGTAAAGTCAGGAAGCAAACCATCGATTTGGAATATAAGGAAGCATAAAACACCCAATTAGAACAGCAAAAAGAAAAAAGAATCCAAACAAATGAGGATAGTGTAAGGAGCCTCTGGGACAACTTCAAGCATGCCAACATTTGCATCATAGGGGTGCCAGAAGGAGAAGAGAGAGAGCAAGAAATTAAAAACTCATTTGAAAAAATAATGACAGAAAACTTCCTTAACTTGGTGAAGGAAACAGCCATACAAGTCCAGGAAGCACAGAGAGTCCTTAACAAGATGAACCCAAAGAGGTCCACATCATCATCAAAATGCCAAAGGTTAAATATAAAGAGAGAATCTTAAAAGCAGCAAGAGAAATGCAATTTGTTACCTACAAAGGAGCTCCCATAAAACTGTCAGCTGATTTCTCAAAAGAAACTTTGTAGGCCAGAAAGGAGTGGCAAGACATATTCAAGGTGATGAAAAGCAAGGACCTACAACCAAGATTATTCTATCCTGCAAGCTATCATTTAGAATCGATCACCATATCAAGAGTTTCCCAGACAAGAAAAAGCTAAAGGAGTTCATCACCATGAAACCAGAATTATACGGAATGTTAAGGATCTTTTGAAAGAGAAGAAGAACATGAATATGAACAATAAAAATGACAATTAATACATATCTATCAACAAGTGAATCTACAAACAAAAAGAGCAAGCAGAACAGAAACAGACTCATAGATACAGAGAACTTTTTGTTGCTTGCCAGATGGGTGGGAGCTGGGGGGATGGGTGAAAAAGATGAAGGAATTAAGAAGTACAAATTGGTTGTTAGACTGATGAACCTCAAAGGGAAGGGAGGGAGATAAACCAAAGAACTTCTATGCATATATGCATAACCAATGGACACCAACAATAGTGTGGGAAAGGCAGGACAGGGGCAGGATTGGAGAGGAGGGGGTCAATGGGGAAAAAAGGGGGGACATCTGTAATACATTCAACAATAAAAATAAGTTAAAAAATGAATAAATAAAATAAAATTTATCCAAAATTGTCACGTGAAAACATTTCTCTAAATGAATATATTTTTTAGATTTTACTAAGGGTTTTACTAGCACCAATTCACAAAAGATGCCTTTTTTTTTTTTTTTTTTTTACAATTGTAACTAGCATAATACACTTATAATACATTTCAATTGAAACCCCATAATCCATTACAGTTGCATAATGCAATTGCTCTTTTCTCTATGGAGAAAAACAACAAATCACATTCTTAATATTAAAGCAGAATGTTAAAATTTTCATTTTGCTATATAAATGTTTTAAACCACCTTTTGAAGTTTTAAGGAATAGTAGAAAAACATCTATATTTTTAAAATACATTTTAGAAAAACAAGATCCACAAAAGACTTTTTAAAATTTCTATTTAATATTTTATTTATTCTATAATTAGCCAGTACAATAAGACCTGGGGAAAAGGAGATAGAAACAATATAATGGTTAGATAAAATAAATGAAAATAGTAATAATATTATCTGAAGATAGCATGATTGTTTACATTGAAAACTCAAAAGAATCTACAGACAAATTTTTAGAATTAATACATGGCTTTAGCACAGAAACAGCATACAGAGGCAAAACACAGGTTGTATTTCTAATATTAACAATGCAGGTAAAGTTTAAATATTAAAAATATTTACTTACAATAGCAACAAAACATATTATATGCTGAAATAAATCTGACAATGTTGGGGCAGAAATTCAGTCGGTGTGAAGAGACAGACTGCATGCACTCAGAAGATTAGAAAAGGACTGTTTAATGTGCACCGGTGCTGTCCCAGCAGAGTTCCCTCCAAAGGCTGAGCCCTGAGCTGGGTTCCAGCTGTCTTTTATACATGATAAGCCTCCGGGTATTTGGAGCTTTCTAGTTCCACTGTAGTTTAGGCGGTTGGCGGATGTAAGGGAATTACAAAAGCTGGGGCAGGGGAATTACAAAAGCCAGGGGCAGGGTCTCTGCACTGCCTAAGGGGCTGCACCTGGCTTGCCTTCTCATTCCCCCCTCTTGATTCTCAAGCTGCTCCTAGCAGACTTAGAGAACATCTTAGACAGGGAGCTCCCTTAGTGCCGCATGAGGAAGAGGGGCTACGATCTCTCTGACTGCTTCCTGCTGAAATAGGGGCGTTGAAGGGGAGGGATGCAGCAACTAGAGTTCTTCACCATCCAGAGGAGAGTAGTTGGAGGTCCTTATTTGAAGCATCATTTGGAGCTTTATTGTTTCTAAGTGAGAGGAAATGAAACAGGTTAGCATGTTGAGAATACAAGAGCCAAACAGGAGCACTATAAAAAGCATTGAGAGGACCAGATAATGGGAGTACCCAAGATGCTCAGTTCCATATGTTACTCAAGGAACTCTAAGATTCTGATAATTCCTGTCTTTTGTAATTCATTCCTTTAACTGCTGGGCCATGTCTCTCAGTATTCCTGATTGATTAACATAAAAGCAACATTCCTCATTTAAGGAGAGGCATGTTCCTCCCTTTTCAGCAATCAGTAGGTCTAACCCCCCTTCTATTTTGTAATACTACTGCTGCTAAGGAGTCTACAGCTACTAAGGATACAGAGCCCAGTGCTGGGATCAGTCCAGCAGGTGATGACCATCCATTCTACTGGCGGAGTCCTCAGGAACTTGCCATAGACTGATCAGCAGGTTTCACTGTCTCTTAAGGGTGACCTGCAGAGGATTGTTCTAGCTGGTGGTCACTCTCCAGGCAGGTTGGTTGCCGTGTGGCAGGTGAGCTGCCTTCAGCCAGGTATTCAGACCTGCAACCTTGAGAGCTGTGGGAGTGGTTAGTATAACTAAATAGAGCCCTTTCCAGGTTGGTTTGAGGGGTTCCCCTTTCCAGTCTTTTATCCAGACTTGTCCCCTGGTCTGTGGGGGAGTACAGATATTCCCAGGGAAATGGGTATTCTATCAGTTACCCACTTATGTACCTCAAGAATGGTTTTTCCTAGTCCTTGTAGTTGTTTTTGGATTTCCAAATTTCCAGTTCTTTTATATCCCCTTTGAATTTGATCAGTGGAGGAGGTCTCTCATCTAAGATTTCAAAAGGGGAGAACCCAATCTTTGCCTGAGGGGTACAACTTACTTGCAGGAAAGCTAGGGGCAGTATATCAGTCCAGAGCAGATTGGTTTCTTGACATAGTTTTGCCATGGTCTGCTTAAGGGTCTGATTCAAGCATTCTACTTTCCCTGAGCTCTTGGGCCGGTGGGTCGTGTGCAAATTCCATTTGACACCTAGAGCTTTAGCTGCCTGCTGAACTATTTCTGCTACGAAGGCTGGGCCATTGTCTGATCCTATAGTCAATGGCATTCCATATTTCAGGATGATGTCTCTCAGTAGAGCTTTGGTTACTTCTCTTGCCTTTTCGGTACGTGTGGGGTAAGCTTCAACCCAGCCCGGGAAAGCACAGATGAAAACCAGGAGATATTTATTTCCTCTACTGGGTCCTATTTCCGAGAAGTCTGCCTCTAGATCTTCAGAGGGTGCTTGGCCACAGCACTGGATCCTGGCGAGCCCAGTGGGGCCTTGTCTGGCCTTGTTCTGAGCACAGAGGAGACAGCATTGGGAAACCGAGACACAGAGGGATGGAAGTCGAGCAATCAGGTAGTACTGGCTTAATAAGCCTTCTAGGGTGGTTTATCCCATATGGGTGAGTTCATGTTGGAGAACTAACTGATGGCTAATTGTTCTGGCACATAGGTTCTGTGGTCTGGGAGTAACCACCACCCTTCCTTCATTATATTTCCTCCCTCCTGTTGTGCCCATTCTTCTTCCTGGGCCGTGTGCAGTCCTGGGAGGAGAACTGGACACCACCCCCACAGCTCTGAGAGCAGTCGCCCCAGTATCCCCAAAGACCCCAGCCACCAGCCTGTGGGATCTTAAAGTCCTGGAGGTTGTCCACATGGAGGCAGCGGCCACCCATGCAGGCCTGTGAGGGCCCACACTGGGTGCCATCGGCCCACGGTGAATGCTTGGTCTGGCACATGGCATGACCGTTGGGACGTTCAGAGCACCAGAGGGCAGCACAGGGCGGCGGCAGCTGCGGACAATGGTGTGAGTCAGGCACGAAGGTCAGCTGGCACTGGAGGTCTGTGTCATAGTCTTTGCCAGGGAAAGTCACAGGCAGGTGCAGGGGAGCCTTTGGCTTGTCTAAGAGACAGTGCCCGTGGCCATTGTCCAGGAAGTCTGTGATGAAGCAGCACTGCAGGGGGACCAGGGCTCCTCGGGATCCAGTGAGCCATCACAGGAGCCCTGACATGATGAGAGTTGCTCCCAGGCCCATTCAGACCGACACATAGAGCACAGCTCCGAGCCAGGTCACACACAGTGCCCACGTCAGCCATGCCCAGGGTGTCACAGGTAGAGACCCCACACAAGTCCTGACAGGTAAACAGCAAAGTGATCTGGGTCTGAGTCCTCAGGGGTGTTGAGTCCTCGCTGCCAGGCTCAGAAGCTGTGCAGGGTCTGGGCGGCGCTGGGTCCCACCTGGGCCCTTCCTCTCCTGGCCCTAGAACCACTAGCCGAGTCACCACCGAGCTGACAGGGTTGCGGATGCTCGGATGCTTGAAGGCCTTGGCTGCGGCCGCCATGACTATGAGCAGGTAGCGCTGCAGCCCTGCGCCCTGAAGTGCTGCCATCTTGTCATCTGCCACCACCAGGGCCTCCACAAACCTACTCAGGGAAGCAAAGCGCTTGGCTCTTCGGGGGCTGGGCCTGGGGTGCCCAGGAGAGTCTTGACACTGCACAGGGGGCCCTGGCCGCTGGTGGGGCTCTTCCAGCATAGGATGTGAGCCCCAGGCCCCCCTGCAGGTTAGGGGTGCCTCCCTCCAGGGGCTGGACGTAGTGGTCCCCCAATACTGCAGCACCCCTAACAGGGCTCCCTCGTCCCAGTACAGAGATGCCACTGACTCTGGATCTCCGTGGATGGTGCCAGTCAGGTAGGTGCCCGGCTCCGCCCCACCCAGCAGCTCAGGCACCTGGCCCAGGTACTGCACTGTCAGCCCCTCAACCCACACGCCCGGGTCTTCTCCAGCTCTAGCAGCAGTGTCTCCCCAAAGGCAGGCAAACGGTACCACAGCCTGGCAGGGATGCCCAAACCAGGCAGGACGCTGCGGCTGAGTTTCTTGGGAAACACGATCTCCTCCTCCCGGGGGAGGGTGCTGGACAGCCAGGCTGAGGGCAGGAGGGAGGCCAGCAGCAGCAGGAGCAGCCACACCAGCCCAGGGAAGGTCGCAGTGGGGAGCAGCAGACGGGGTTATGTTCCCCACAGCCAGCTGCCCGTCCAGCCCCTCCTGGGCTGAAGCTGGGAGGGACTGAGGCCATCTGGGCACCACGTGCTTCACACCCTGGCTTTGTGGAGAGCTCCTCTCTGCAGCCTGGGGCTCGGACTAGTGCCAGGGTCAGAGGCAGAGTTTCAGAGGGGCTGGGGACCTTCAGACGAGATGGAGGAAACTTGCCCCTTGGCTTGGGAGAGGTGCCTAGTGGCCTGGCTCCTGCAAACCCTCCTCTCCTGCTTCTTTGTCTCTCCCTGACTCTGTCTCCCGCAGCTTCTCTGGCCTCTGTCTGCCCCAAACTCTGGCTTCGCCTCTGTGCCTTGGTCTGTGTCTCTCCTGCCCTCTCCCGTGTCTCTCTGTCTGTGGGTCTCCCTGAGGGCTCCTCATCAGGTAGGGCCTCTCGTGCCCAGGCTTCTGTGTCTAGATGTCCAGCTGGCGCCTGGGTCTGGAGCCACTTTCTGGCTTCTGTGACAATCCGTCAGCGTTCTTTGTTGTTTACAGTTGACCCAGGTGGGGCGATGAGTCTGGAAGACTGCTCCCCCATCTTGTAGGGTCCTGTCAAGGCCCATTCTCTGTGGACCCCTTGTCTCCTGCAGTGGTAATTGCATGGCTGCTGGGGGTTTGGTCTCTGGGTCGCTGACCTGAGATGTCTTCCAACTGGCTCTGGGGACCTTGGCTCCAGGGGCCCTGGCTCTGGCGGTGCATTGGCCGGTTGTGGGGGTGAGGTGGATGAAGGTGAGCTGTAACGCATGTGAGGTTCCCCATCCTTAGGTAGCAGGATGTATGGCAGTGGCAGTAGAGGAGTCTCTTCTGAATCTCCTTATAATATAGGAGGCCGCTTAATTCCCCGTGAAGTCTTCCTTTCACCTTGTGCCATGAGGACCTTACACTGTCCCTGACTAGTAACACAGAATCGGACCCAAGGAGGCCTGATTTGGCCTGTTTCCAACCACTGGTCTATGTAGGGAAATTGGTCGGATGACCAGAGTCTCCAGTGACTACCTTATACATGGCCTGGACTGTGGGGACATCAAGGGTGCCTTCAGAGGGCCATCCCACACCAAGGGTGGGCCATTCTAATTCACAGAGGGTGCACAATTTTCCAGGGGTCAATTTGATCCCATACTCTCCTGAGAACCCCTTTTTAAAATTCTTTATCATACATTCCAGAACAGCGGGTTTAGAGGAACTTCCCCCCATAATGATATCTAAGATGGTTAAGCAAACCTCCCAGTGAACGGTGTGGTGAGACAAACAGGAGGAAACTCTGGTTTCGTCCGCCTGGCCGCTCCCCTCGTGGGGACTTAGGCGCCTCTTGGCATTGGCAGGTCAGTACAAGCCCCTGACTCGGATCGGGTTCGCTGGTGGAGATAAATGTCCCCAAGAACCTGACACTGCCCTTAGCTATATGAGGTCGGCACGGATGTGCAGGTTGGGACTCACAGGCTCTGTACCAGGCTTTGTGGGGCACCGTCACTCACACACACAGTCACACAGATTTAAACTTCCACTCAGGAATTCCCTATCCTGTGCGGCATCTGTGCCCCCTGGGAGGTGACCAAGCTCCCCTTCCACCTTAGAGGAGGGCCTGAACTCGGTCCTGGGTCCCGGGGACACTTACTGATCCGATGCCCTGGCAGGCTTTTCTGTCCACCCCGGAGTCCGTTTGAGTGCAGCAGTGGTGGCCGACTACAGTCGGGCCCGGCGAGGGTCGGGGTCCAGTGACATCACCAGTGGCGCGCCTTCCTTTCCGTCACGGGGCCCAAAATTAGTGGCTCCTTCCCGCCGGCTTCCAACAACGGTGGCTCAAGGGGCCACAGCTGTCGGCTTCCCGGCCAACGCACCAAAATGTGGCAGAAATTCAGTCGGTGGGAAGAGACAGACTGCACGCACTCGGAGGATGAGAAAATGACTGTTTAATGGGCACTGGTGCTGGCCCAGCGGAGTCACCTCCAAAGGCTGAGCCCTGAGCCCGGGGTCCAGCTGCTTTTATACATGATGAGCCTCCAGGTACTTGGGGCTTTCTAGTTCCGCTGTAGTGTAGGCGGTGGGTGGATGTAAGGGAATTACAAAAGCCGTGGCGGGGTCTCTGCACAGCCTAAGGGGCTGCACCTGCTTGCCTTCTCAACAAAACATGTGCTATAACTCTAGACTGAAAACTCCAAGGGAATATGGGAGAAATTAGAGATAAATAAATGAGTATGTATATATGTCCACAGGTTGGAATTCAAAATTATAAAATGTCAATTATTCCCAACTTATTAAACCAAAACCACCCCTACATATATGTTTTTTGTAGAACCAGGACTTTTTATTCTTTGGCTTGTGTTCTCATGTTAATAGATCTAGTTTTTTAGCTTAAATGTATAGTACAAAAATAGAATTTTTGTTTTTAATTATAACTTTTTGTTGTGTACAAATAAATTCACACATTTTTCCTGGCTATAAAAGTACACAGAATTTAGGAAAATGTTCAAAAAGAAGTTCTTTTATCTTTATCAATGGAAGCTTCATATTTTTAATCAAATATTTTATAATTATTTGCTTGGAAAGATTGTTCCAAAGTGTCAGTCATTCTTGACACTCACAAAACATCACTTTTATTCAGTGCTCAATAATATCTGTGTTTATTTTGCTGAATGTTTGTGTCTTTGGGGAATTTTCTATGACCCAATATGTTCCATTAGTAGTCAGTCAAATGAGATTATAAGGCTGCACTTTTGTCACCCTTGTGAAGCTTGTGGGACCTGTGTGTGACTACTCTGATCAGTATGCAACATCTTGTCTGCCGTTGTCCAACTTTATTTCTCTCTAGGGGGCTTCACCCAACCCATGGAATTATTCCAAAATGAAATTGTTATAGTAAGACAATGAAAAGAGGACTCTCCATTATCAAGGGGACCGTACACACAAGCCCCGCACTGACTTATTTTCCCCAGTGCAGCTGCTGGGTTAAGAAACTGATTACCACACCTTTTGCTGATGTATGGGGAATGGAGGATGCAGATGAGTAAGACATCAGAGACGCTGAGAGATGGGCATGGTAAGAGGGCAAACAAAAAGGTCTTTCTAGGAGACATAGCCAACTGCAGACGTAAACAAAGTAAAAATGGTTAATAATGCTATGTGAATATGGAAACTCAGCATCTTCCTGTCCATGTCGCAAGTCCCAAGGTCATAAACTTGCATCTCCAAAGAGTTCACTACTTCCCTGCAGGCTTTACACAGTCTTCACTCAGTGGAAGACAGAAAGTAACCCCTTCCCTTCCAGAGCAGGGGTCAGCAAATGTGTTATGCAAAGAACCACATAGTAAACATTTAAGTCTTTATGGGTCACACTGTCTCTGTTGCAACTTCTCAACTCTGCCACGGACCATACAAGAACAATGGGCTTGGCTTTATTCCAGGAAAACTTTATGGACAATGAAATTTGAACTTCGTGTAATTTTCACATTTAGTAAAATAGTCATTGTTTTTCTTCCAACTATTTAACAATGTAAAAATAATTCTTAGCTTGCAGGCCATACAAACACAGGTGGCAGACCAGATGTGGCCTGTGTGTCATGGTCTGCCAGCTGCAGTTCTACATGTTAGAGGAAAACAGTCGGAACCACCCTGCGCCCTCCCCATTTCATATAGGCTGGGCTCTCTGGCTGCAGAACTACACGTTCATTATCGCAGCTGAGAAGGCCTCAGGTCATTTAAGGTCTCCACTGAAATGTCTCCTTAATTCTTGCTTAATGTATAACTTTGGCTCTCCACCTTGTCAAAGCTTTTCAATGTTATGGGTTCTCTGGTTAAGATTTAATGTTTAGGGCTTTACATAAAAATTGGAAAACTTAACCCATAAAATTGAAAACTTAATCTGAGTCTATGTTGAGGAATGTATTTTTGGAGCAATATTTTGGCAAAGTAATAATGTCTGCTTTCCTCTAGGGCAACGGTTCTCAGTGTAGTCACCAGACGGACAGCATCACCTGGGAACTTGTTAAATGCAGATTCTTAGGCCCCACTCCAGACCTGAGGGAGAAACTGACGCTGTGGCCCAGAATCTGCATTTCAGCAAGCCCTTCAAGTGGTCCTAGGGAAATCTTGGCTCCTCCAGAAAGTAAGCATATTATAACTAGGACTTGGGGTTACGCTTGATAGGAGAAGGTTGATACATTTAATTTGCTAGTCGGTGAAAGGCATCCAATTCCTGGTGAAGTCCTGGCTGGATCCTGGACCAGCTTCCTGGCACTGCAAGCAGAGGGCATGTACAAGGACAAGCCGCTGTGTTGGATAATCCAGACACACACAGGCAGTTCTGATCTGTTCTATTTCCTCCAGTTTCCCAGGTGTCCCCTCCCCGCCCCCCCGGCTGATACATTGACTGATAGAAGGGACATAGGAGTTCTGGGATGTCAACAGTTTGTGAGCAGGATAAAGGAGGCAAAATGCTGTTTTCCTGATGGCCTTTTTCTAATCGGCGTCCTCGTTCCTTAGGCCATATAGTTGTTTTATGCTTGGCAGGTGGCAGGAAGAAATAGATGGTCCTTGAGAGAAGCAACCTTATGGCTGCAATAGCACAAGCAATTCTCCGACGAGCCCCATCTGTGCAATTGATGCCAGCTATTGTTCATGGTAGAAAAGGCAAGAGGTATTGAGAACGGGATATACTGGAGAGAGAAAATAATGCTTGGGCCAGGTAAAACAACAGAGACCTGGGATCCCGGAGAGGATGGCATTAGAATTGGGAACTATGGGAGAAGCAGGGCTGACATACGCATTAAGGTGGCACAGATTCTCAACAAAGCCCTACACTTGTCTTCCATGAGTTAAACTCCCTGACACCTTCACTGGGGGTCTAGAGGTATATGGACTCTGGGTCAGACCTAAGACACCTGTTTAAAGAGGTTATTAATGAAGGGTTTGAAACCTCTTCTGCTTACTTTGAACACAGGTGTTAGGGCATCGAAGTGGCCACACAGGCAACTTAACTGTGGTTTTAGCAGCAGGTGCCTGATGCTGACTCCCCACCTCATTAGGGTAGCTTCCCACAGACAAATGGGGCTTCTTCAAGGGTCAGATCCAAGCTGGACAGTGCTTGTAACAGTCATGTTAATTTTCACTCAAGTTTGTCCAAATACAAAGATCTGCTCCATATATACACACCATGTTCTGCAGTACATCGCTATACTAAATTTACAAAGTCACTCTCAATTCAATACGCATACAGGCCAAGGAGGAAGGAAGGTACGTTCCTTCATGAAGGATTCAGGAAAGTTTGAAGTCACTCAGGAAGATGATGGCCGATTGCTTTCCTCCAGTTCTTATAGCTATGACCATCCAACCAGATAGTGGACAGAATGAATAAATGACAACAGTGACTAAGTAGCTGAAGTGTAAGGAAACTGTGTGCTTCTGTCTGTGATGGGACGTAGGACTGGCAGGTGAAAGGGCGAAACGTGTTTCTAGGACACCCTAAGTCCTGCTTCAATGTAGGGGCAACAGGTGAAAGTTTTAGAGGTTTCCTAGAATGTTAGTTTCTCCAATGCCTTCGGTTTTAAAATAGTAGCATTTATTGGGTGAAGTTTAGGGAAGAGCTATCTTTAAGGTGTAAGGTCATGAACCATTGCTCTTGTGGACTTTTAACTTGGAGGAACTTAAAATGAGCTTTCTCCCTTTCTTTAGGTGGGAGAGTTGGTGTGGGCTCTTGGAGGGTAATTAGGGTGACCAAACCAGTTTGCCTGGATCTGTCCTAGTTTCACCACTGAAAGTTCCATGTCCTGGGAAACCCTCATCAGGGTGCTAAAAGTCTCACTTTTCGATCTTGTATCAAAAGATTAAAAGAAAAGTGTAAAATCTATATGACAGCCTCCAAAACAGGAGCTGAAAGTAACAGCTTTTAGTGTCAAATGGATATGTGGTAGATTTTCCATCTTCCATAGTCATTGTCACTGGTTTTTCCCCTGGTCAGGGGAGAGAGAGAGAGAGATTCCTGAAGTGATCATAAAGAACCTTGAGGGTATTTGTCTGATCTGTTTGAGGTCCAATAATTTTTAGAAAATTATCTTTAATGTAAAACTAACGGGCAAACTGTCCTTATGTCATACACGAATTCTTTTCTATGCAAAGGTAGCCTACCACAGCTGAATAAGGCCATGCTATGTTCAGGGCCTTCCCCCCAGGGAATCTGCCACATAGCCATCTGCAGCCTCTCTTGCTCTTGTTGACAGACAGAAAGGTTGGCATTCTGTGCCTCAGAGGGTGCAAGAGGAAAATGTCTACGTTCAGCCCATCTCTGCATTGCTGTAGTGCCCCGTGTCCACTTCAAGCAAGTACACGGGGCTATCTGCTGTTGATTCCAACCCCCTTCCAAACCGGCAAGGGCATTCTTCTGATGGGCATCAACATGTCCTAGTTTAATGCACCTCTCAAATTTCCATAGGGCCATGCCCATATGGGCACAACTTTAGTAGGCCAAGTTTCCTTGCCCTCCTGCTGACCATATTTCCCGGCCATTGGCTGCTGCCCATGAGTCAGTAAAAACCCCAATGTAGGGGCTTTTACCACTGCTCAATTCTTCCATTGCAACTAGAAAAACTGCATGCTGTTCAGCACACTGAGCCGATTATTCTTTCCTTCTTCGATCAGCGTTTTGCCACCCACTGTCTTAACGCAGTTTTCCAAAGGGGATGATGTCCATTCATCTTGGAACTGCCATCCATAAACCAAGCAGCTTTTTGTTGTTCAGTCAAGAACTGCTCAGAGGGTGCTGTCCATGTGGCAACCAGTTCTGGCAGCTCCTTGGGTGGCTTTAAAGTTGGTCCTGGGGAAAAGTGTGACCTGCTAGTGGATACGGTGAGTGTCTCCTTGCATTCTCCTGGCATCATGCTCCTGTATAAACCGTTTCCATTCTATTATGGAAGTCTTCTGAGCCCTGCCTTCCTCAGCAGAGTGTTTCTCTAACATCACCCAAGACATTATTGGTATCTCAGGCTTCATAATAATTTAATGTCCTCAGTCTGAGGCAGTCTCAACTGATGCTCAGTAGCAAGTCAATAATTGTCTCTCAAATGGTGTGTACCAGGTGGCAGCACCTGGGAATTTTCTGGCTCAAAATCCCCACTGTTGCCACTGGGAGGTGCTCATGGGCTTTTGTTATAAGCTCCAGTCTGCATGGGTTCTGGTGGTAGACCCTTCCAAAATCATACCTGAGTGGGGGTCAGAAGGGCCCAAAGAGAGGGCTGCCACCTTTTGTAATCCAGACCTGGCCTGCTTTTGTCCAGGCCCCCACTCAAAATAGTGTTCTTTTGTGTAGTCTTAAAGTATTCCCAGATGTGGAATATGCATTCTTCAAAATCCAAATAAACCAATCAAACACAGGGCTTCTTGTTTGGTCCCAGGGCTGGGTAGTGATGGCAGTTTATTTTTGGCCTGTGGAATATCCCGGGGAACTCCTGCCCAGGTTATTCCTCCGAGTTTTACTGTTTGGGCAGCCGTTGGACCTCTGCTGGGTTTTTAACCAGCCCCAGTTGGTCATGTTCATCACCGTTGCATCCAAATCAGTCTTAACCTGCTCTTCAGTTTCCAATATTATCATAATGTCATCAGTGTCGTGCATTATTACACTTGAGACCTGCATCAAGTTCACGTCCCTTTTGACTGAGTTTTGACAATAAGCTGGTGAGTTCAGAGAACCCTGTGGAAGCACAGGAAAAGTAAACTGGAATCCTCTCCACGTGAAGACAGACGGTGGTGCACTCTTTTCCAAGACCGAGATAGAGAAGAAGGCATTTGCAAGGTCAGTTGTTGAGCACCAGACTCTTGAGCTGCTGTCTGTATGGTCAAGACCATGTCCAGAACTGCTGAGGATATAGGTGGTACCACTTTATTTAAGCCTCAGTAGTCTACTGTTAGTCTCCATGAGCCATCGCCTTTCTTGAAGGCCACACAGGGCTACTGTACAGTGAATTCGTTGGTGCCATGTCATTAATTTAGCTGGTCATCTCTTTTCATCCACCAGGTATCTATACTGCTTTAAGTTCACCGCCTGTGTGGGCTCGGGCAGTTATACTGGTTCCCATTTAGCATATCCAGTTAAAACTCGCCTGAGGGTGGATTTATGTGCTTCTGTATGACAATATTAGGTAGGGGAAGCTTTCCCCAGTCAAACACAGTATTCATCTCAATAATACATTTAAGTAAAGGAGATGCCAGCACCTGACACAAAAGCTGTTCAAAACCCCTAATTTTCATCCAAATTTTCACCTTAATCCCATCCACCTCCACCAGAGATAGGGTATGTGGCAAAACAGCTGCAGTGGATAAAAGCTACAGGAACTGTCTAGAAGAAAAAAGAACACCCCCCCCACACACACACACACACACACACTGGATTTATGGCTTAAAAGTGGCTGAGACAAGCTGAATCCAACTTGGCAACTAATTTCACCTAACAGTGACCCCTACCCTCATTATACGTTAACTGTAATACATCAATAGCCAAACGATACCCTGAGCTACCACGACCAGAAATGAAACCCCACAGAAGGACAAAAATGGCAACAGAGCTTCTCTAGGAAGTCTCCCCCCCTTTCCTGGGGAGACCCAAATATTCCTTTCCCTCATTGAAAACCTTACTCCTTGATAAAATAAACCTCAATAAAGGAAGCAAATTCCACTAAAGAGGGCCTACTCTGTGGAGTAGCCCATTCTCTCCTCACTGCTTCACTAATAAACTAACTTTCATTTTAAACTCTATGCTGGCTAGTGTTTGAATTCTTTCCTGCATGAAGCCAAGAACTCACAATGGTCACCAACCTTCCTGGCCCCGACCCTTCCACCAGAATGCCTTTATCCTTTCTGTTCAAAAACCGTATGTTTCTGTGAGCCAGAGTCTTTCAAGCAAATCTCACTTCACTGACACTAGCTGAATTGATGTTCTGAGACCCAAATCCCAATGGGAAGAGGGATTCTTCCTACACCAAAAAAAAAAAAAAAAAAAAAAAAAGATTCTGGAACACCAGCAGGGTGACTAAGAATTCAACTCAATTTTGACATAAATGACCTAGAGATAACATTAGATTCCACAGGAAACTGGCCCTTTACCCACCCTCCCACGCCCTCCCACACATACAACGCGCACACACAATTCAGACGCCAGCTGCAAGCCCAGATTTCATCTGTGCTTCTGACCAACTGGCTATAAATTAGGGGTTCCCACAACCTCCTCCTTGGGTCCTAGTAATTTACCAGAGTGGCTCACAGATCTCAGAGAAACATGTTACTCATTGTAAAAGAATATAACTCAGAAACAGCCAGATGGAAGAGATGTATAGGGCCAGGTATGGAGAAAGGGTACAAAGCTTCCATGCCCTCTCCAGGCACACCACCCTCTGTGCATCTCCATGCATTCACCAACCTGGAAGCTCACCAAACCTCATCCTTTTGGGTGTCTATAGAGGCTTTATTCCATAGTCATTAATGACTAAGCCATTAGCCATTGGCAATTGATTTAACTTCCCACCTCCCTCTCTTCCTCCACCCTCCAGCTGGGGGAGGGGACTAGAAGTTCCAACCCTCTACTCATGTGGTTGGTTCTTCTGACAACCAGTCCCCACCCTTGGGTAGGGTCCCAAAGTCACTTCATTAACATAACAAAAGACACCTTCATCACTCTCAACACTTGGGAAATTCCAAGGGTTTGGGGAGCAAAGAGCCAAGCACTGTGGATAAAGACCAAATACCTTATAAATCACAATATCACTGGGGTCTTGTAGAAAAGCTAGTAGAGGTGGAAATGGGTGACACAGAGAATAGAAATGTTGGCGGTGGCAGGAATGGCACCAGTTGTTAGATCAGTGGGGTCAGACAGGACCAGGGTTCAGCAACCTCAGTACTTGAGTTCTGACTAGGACGGAATTCAGAGCCAAGACTCAAACTATAAGAGAACATTTATTTATAAAATCACGGAAGTAGAAAAAGTAATTCGTAGAAGAAATAGGCTAAGGAAACAAGTTATAGAGGGAAAGGGGGGCCCTTGGAACTTAGAAGTGAGGAAAGTAAAAGGTCTGGGGGGAGGGGGAGGAGAAGAAGAAGGAGGAAGGCCTGGGCATGCTCCCAGGAGGGAGAGCGAGCACTGGGTCCTCCTCCATCCTAAGTGTTTTAAGGGTGGAAATTTTAGGAGAGGTCCCAAGGGATGATCTCAATAGAATATTCAGCAGCTTTCCAGGTGTGTCCCTTCGGGATTAGGGTCTCCACTGATTGATTGGTCAGTGCCAGGGCAGGGGTCATTAGTCAATGCAGCTGGTCCTGAGGTCAGCCGTGGTCACTTGTCTGGTTTTGCTGCTTTTCTGGGCCTGGAGCTGAAATACAACTGAGGCTAGATGTTATCTCTAGGGAGAAAAGGTCAGGGGGTCCAAACCCTATGACCAGCGGAAGAAAGGTCACCCTGGGGACAAGGTCCCACCCTACATTTGTCCTTTCCTAGGCATCCTTCTATACCTGGCCCATTGTTCTTGCTCTGCTCATTTCTGTCTAACTGCCTACCACAAAAAGACAAAGACAGTCTCAGTCTATGACCTGAAGTTGAAATGGACAAGGTCTTCCAAACTGAAACTTTCTGAGATAGCTCAGAGACAGTTGCATTGGCCCCAGACGGCAAAGGGAATTCAAGAGCAGAAACCAGAAGTGAGATGGTAGAAGGCTTGCTGCCTGCCCCTGGCCCTCATGGTGCCATCCTCTTCACTGGCCTCCTGATCCACGAGGCTACAGATCCTACCAACTATGCCAAACTGATAAAGAAAACAGCAGTGCCTCATATGTTTGAGTAAACTCTGTCATTTACTAAAATCAGCAAGCAGGACAAAAGAAGAGGAAGCCCACCGTTCTTAAAAACAAGAGTTTCAGTTTCCCTGTCTTATTAATACCTATTGACAAAAGCATATCCAAACCTATAGAACATTTTGTAAGAGTTTATATGAGCCAAATTTTTGAGAACATGACCAGACGCAAGATCTCAATGGATTGAGGAAATGCTCCGGAGAAGGATGGTTCTGCGGCTCCTTTTATGCATTTAGAATCAAAAGAGGAAATGTGAGGAAGGTGCATGAAATCCATTGGTGAGAGATGAAGGAGGTGGGAGAAAGCAACGGTGGGAAATGTCTAGGATTGCATGAAAAGCGAAATGGAGAAACACATACTTGTTTTACACTGGTGGGTGCAGGATAGTCAATACTTAACATTACAGTACATAGAGATGGTATGAGGGGAAAAAGATAACAATGAGGGGTTCTGAGGCTTGTGCTCTGGTGCCTGTGGTTGTGCTTTCCAGGGGTCTGGAAGAGAAAATTACTGTCATTACAAGGTATGTTATCCTAGATGCATAAGAACCATGGACAGGGCTCACTTAAGGGAAAGACTGACCTTTGCTAAGGAAGCTGTAGACCTGGGACTTGACTACCTACCACAGCTTGCCCAGTTAGGAATTTATGATCAGACCGTCCTCTGTGGTTACTTCTGGTCACTGAGCTTGTCAGGCCTGCCATGTGCCCTCCCCTGAGCTTGTCGGCAAACTTTTTCTATAGATAGTCAATATGTTAGGTCTTCCAAGCCTCCATCACAACTACTTATCTCTGCTGTTGCAGCGAGAAAGGAGACATAGGATTAGGGGGGCTGTCTTCCCACAAGACTTTATTCTTAATAGACACTAAAATTTGAATTTCATATAATTTTTACATGTCAGAATATATTATTCTTTTGATTTTTTTCAACCATTAAAAAGTTTCAAAGCTATTGTCACTGAATGAATATATGTGAATTTCAATTTAATAAAAATTCTTTTAAGCCATTTTGGCCTGTGTGCTATACAAAAGCCAGGGGCAGGCCTGATTTGGCCCATGGGCTGGTGGCTTGCCAACCCCTGCCTTAAAGATACAAGCATTATCGTAGATACACTTATGTGGAACTTATGTGGATATTTATTTTTAAAATAAAAGGTATTATTTTATTTAGGATCCACTAAATCACTACGTGAGATATCTTTTTAGAGATGGAGAAACCCAGGTACACATACGTTCATTAATCTTCCCAAGTTTAGGTCCCACAGCCAATGACAATAGCAGGATTTGAATCCTGGGTCTTTCTGTGTCCTTTTCCCGCATGAATATTATGAGAACTGACGTGAGTTGAGCACTCAGCGCGGGCCAGGCACTGCTCTCGGAGCACTGGACCAGCTCCTCTCAACCAGAGGCGCTCCGGCCGTGTCTGGAGACATCGTCGGCCAGGGAGGCAAGCATCCTGCAGTTACAGCACAGCCCCACAACAGAACTATCCAGCCTGACATGTCAATTGTACCGAGGATAGAAACCCTACTCTAGATGTGTTATCTTGTTTAATCTTCATGACAATCAGTATCATTCTTATTTCCCAATTAACAGAGGAGGAAATAGACATTTGGAGGAGTTGAATAAGACACCCAATGTCACCAAACCAGAAAACTGGAATCAAACCCAGGCAAACCCAGCAACTAGCTCAAGGCCTGCTCAGTCATAGATACTCAGCAAATGAATGAATGACTGACTGACTGAATGAATGAATGAATGAATGAACAAGCACAGAGGTGATGCCAGAACTTCCACCTTTATTATCACTGGAACTTTTCAGTTCTCTCTCTCTCTCTCCATATATATATGTATATATATGTTGGGGGCGGCAGGAATGGCACCAGGTGTTAGACCGGTGAGGTCAGACCTGACCTGGGCTCAGCAACCTCAGTACTTGAGTTCTAGCTAGGAACGAACTCAGAGCCAGGACTCAAACTGTAAGAGAACATTTATTTATAAAATCACAGAGTTGGAAGAAGTAATTTGTGGAAGAAATGGACTGAGGAAACCAGTTATAGAGGCAAAGGAGGGGCCCTTGGAGCTCAGAATTGAGGAAGGGGGCAGGGCAGGTGCAGGCATGCTGCCGCAGGAGAGCGTGCTGGTCCTCCGTCAGAAGACTTCTAAGGGTGGAGAGTTTAGGGGAGGTCCCAGGGGAAGATCTCAGTAGACTATCCAGCAGCTTTCCAGCTGTGTCCTTTTAGGGTCGGGGTCTCCACTGATTGATTGGTCAGCACCAGGGCAGGGAGTTATTATTGAATGCAGCTAATCCTGAGGCCAGCCATAGGGTCGCTCATCTGATTTTGCTGCTTTTCTGGGCCTGGAACTGAAATACAACTGAGGCCTAGATGTTATCTCTAGGGAGGAAAGGTCAGGGCATCTAAACCAATATGACCAGCAATATGCTAGGGGAGGAAAGGTCACCTTGGGGACAAGGTCCCACCCTACAATTGTCCTTTGCTGGGCACTCAGGGCTTTTCACCCTGGTGACCTTCTGTACCTGGCCCATCGTCCTTGCTCTGCCCATTTCTGTCTAACTGCCTATTATATCTATCTATCTATCTATCTATCTATCTATCTATCTATCTATCTATCTATCTATCATCTATCTATCTATCGACCGATCTATCTATCTATCTATCTATCTATCTATCTATCTCTATATAAACTTCACATAATATTGGAGCAAACTATTTTTAAATGTTATTGCACACATTTCTTCTCCTTAAACATTGAGCTGAATAATTAAACTCAAACATTTGCTTAGTGCCTTCCGACACACAGAGGACTGACTTTCTATCTGTATTATCTTGTCTTCACCAGAACACTGTAGCAGGTGTTCTATTACTCCCGCCTCACCCCCTTTTGGTAAATGTGAAACTGGGGCTCTGAGAGGGATGGTGACATGCTCAAGGTCACAGGACCAGGAAGTGGGGGGATTGGAGCTGGCCCACAGGACTTCTGACTTATTCTCTCTCTTTCCACTTAGGCCTGCTGCTACCCCCCGTCAGTGAACCTCACCTTGAGGATTCAGGGTGTTCTTCTGCCTGTGAGTTGCCTGTAGTTCACTGTATGTTGTGTCCAGTGAACTGCGAAGCCATAGGGTCGCCATGTCCCCAAATGGCTGCGGGTGCGTTTTCTGTGCACAAGCATTTTCTTTTTTTTTTCCTCACCCGAGGACATTTTTCCATTTTTTGTTCAGATAGAGAGGGAGGGAGAGAGAGGAAGAGAGAGAGAGAGAAACATCGACATGAAAGGGACACATCCAGTGGCTGCCTTTGCATGACCCCAGCCAGGGCCGGGGACAAACTGCAACCGAGGTAGGTGCCCTTAGCGGGAACCGAACCCGGGTCTCTCTGGACTGCAGACCGACGCTCCCACAGCTGAGCCAAACCGGCCAGGGCTGCACATGCATTTTCTATGTATAATGTCTCAGTTTCTTCTTCCCTCGATGTCTTGTAGTCAGCGTGCCCGTCTTTGGCACCTCCCCTCAAACACGCACCTTCTATTAGAGAAACAGGGCCAATAGGAAGAAGGTTATTACAAGGAATTGGCTCATGCAATTACGGAGGCTGAGAAGTCCCACTGTCTGTTGTCTGCAAGCCGGAGGCCCAGGACAGCCATGGGTGTAGTTCTAGTCTGAGTCTGAATGCCTGAGAACCAGGGGAGCTCGGAGTGTGAATCCCAGTCCAGGGGCAGGAGAACCCACGTCCCAGCTCAGCAGGCAGCCAGGAAGCAAAAGGGCAAATCCCTCCATCCTCCACCTCTTGTTCTATGCAGCCCTCAGCATTGGATGCTTCCCACCCACACTGGGGAGGACAAGCTACTTTACTGAGTTCAGATTCAAATGCTAATCTCATCTGGAAACAACCTCACAGACACCCAGAAATAATGTTAATCCTGCGCCAGCCAAGTTTACATATAACATTAACGATCACTTCTAATTTGATACTTCTAATCTCTTCAAGGTAGAAAGCCAACTGTTTGGATGGATCAAAATCATACCTAACGTAAGAGTAGCAGGCTCTGCGTGCAGGCCTGTGGGGCAGGCAGTCTTCTGAGTAAGGAGTAAGAGCTGCCCCTGCCTGGTTTTAGGTTAGCTGTCATGTAGCCGGATGTGGAGGATAAGGACGGCAAACAGAGTAACTTACAAACTGGGTCAGGAGGTCAATGCCACCAGTGTGGAACTCGGTAGAGCTTCCTAGGTTGACCATCAGGAAACAAACAGGGAAACAATTTCTAGCCTGGAGTTTCTACAATGGACAGAATTGGGCTCCGAGGCAGGAAATTTTCAGGTCAGCTCTCGAGTCTGGGTCAAACATTTAGCCAGGAAATGCTCTCTGCAGCCGCGGTGGCTATGGGAGCAGGGTTCCATCTCCATTGTTGCTTCAGAAGAACCTTCCACCTTCCACATGATGGTCCCCCAGCCTGCCTAGATTTCAAGAGACTTCTCTCTACCTGAAGAACTCTCTCTTCTCCATCAATGTGCTCCTGATGGAGGCAGAGGTGTCCCTCAGAAGAATCAATACAGAATCCAGGTAGTCCCGGGGTTAGGTTGGATGACTGTGACTATGATTAGATTAAAGTGGTCACATGAAGGCTTAACACCATCCTGGGACATTCAATGAAGGCCAGCTCTTACTATTGCTGCTTTTACCGTTTTACTATTCATTATTTCATAGACCACAGTCTATTAAATCCATGTCAGTAATGCCATAGCTTTGTAGGAGCTTGTTGGTGGAAGGGATCTTCCGTTCTGTGTTCCTCAGCCATGTCGCGAGTAGGCGGAGCATCTGCAGACGTGGCCCAGTGAGCCAGCGTGCACAGTCAGGCACACTGCAGTTCCCATGCACCAGGCACTCTTCTAAGTGCTTTACCTGTGGTAACTCACTGACTCCTCCTGTAACCAAGAGGCAGATGTTATTACTGTCCCCATTTACAGGTGAGGAAATGAGGGCGCAAGTTCACCCAGGAAGTTGTGCAGTCAGGATCACACTTGCTCCCTCCTTGTAACCCAGAGCCTCTCCACCTCCCCACTACTCACAGATGAGATCTCATTGAGATTTTGAGGCACATTTCTGACAGCAACCTCCTCCCAAGAGATTTTTTTTTTCTCTTCCTGATTCGATATTTTCCCTCCCTCTTGTAAATCCACCAGAACTTTCTTCCTTCCTCTGCCTTGTGCCCCAAACCTGACTCTGCCTTATAAAAGAGGCTCTTTGTGACCTTGTCTATTTTCTACAGTAGAGTGTGTCAAAGCACAGGTGTGGAACCAACCAACGTGTACTGAAATGAGTTGTCGGGTCTTGATCAGCATTTTCAAAAATAAGTAGAATAGAATAAATAGAATGTAATAAGATGGCTAGAATGGAATAGAAGTGTGATAGAATCGAAGAAAATATCAGAGTGTGTCCCATGTAGTAAGAGCAAGTATTGTTTGATGAGATGTTTATATCAGTAGGGTGTGTAAGTGTGTGTGTGTGTGTTCACATGTGCACATGCTGGATTGCAACATTAAATATATTTTTCCTGGTTTCCTGGGGAGTGACTGTTGAACGAGTGTGGAGCTCTGGAGTTCTGTTACCCAAGGCTGTGGTCCCCTCCGCCTCATTAGTGGTTTTGTTTCCCATGCTTTCAGTTACCCACGGTCAACCGTAATCCAAAAACATTAAAAGAAAAATTCCGGAAATAAAGAAATCATAAGTTTTACATTGCACACCATTCTGAGCAGCATGACGAAGTTTCCTGCCATCTCATTGCATCGGACATGAATGATCCCTTTGTCCAGTGTATCCATGCTGTGCACGCTACGTGTCCTTTAGTCACTTAGTAGCCAGCGTGGTTATTAAATCCACTGTCACAGTATCGCAGTGCCTGTGTTTGAGTGCCCCTTATTTTACGTAATAACGGCCCCAAAGTGCAAGAGCAGTGGTTCTGGCTAGCAATCTGAACACGCCGAGGAGAAGCCACAACGTGTACGTCTGCATAGGAAACAACAGTGTATAGGGTTCCACACTGTCCATGGTTTCAGGCATCTACTGGGGGTCTTGGAACATATCATCCCAGATAAGGGGGGACTACTGTACTTAACATTACTAAACTGTACACTTAAATATGTTGAAGATGGCAAATTGGGTGTGTGTATTTTACCACAGTTAAATATAATTTTTTAAAGGTATTTCTCAGTGTGAATTGGGGCCAAAAATGTTGAGAAATACTGTTCTACTGATTGAAATCATTGTAGGGCTTAGACCGTGTGTGAGTCATCTTTATTCTGAGAAGCACAGCAGCACCAGCTGAGTAAGCTCATCAAACATCCCTTGAACTGGACACAGCGAAGTCCTCACTTAATGTCATCGATAGGTTTTGGGAAACTGCATCTTTCAGCGAAATGACATGTAATAAAACCAATTTACCATAGGCTAGTTGCTCTACACAAGAGTTCACGTCCTACAGCATATTTCTGTCACAGAAACATCACAAAACTTTTAAATAAAGACCCCAAAGCACTTTTCCCCATCACCACTTATGCCCTCTACACCCTCTTCCACCTACACCCCCCACAATCACCACACTGTGGTCCGTGTCCATGAGTGTTCTCTCTCAGTTTTTACTTTTTTGCTCAATCCCTCCACCTCCCACCAGAGCTGTCAGCCTGCTCTCTATCTATGAGTCTGTTTCTCTTTTGCTTGGTAGTTCAGTTTGTTCATTAAATTCCACGTGTGAGTGAAATCATATGGCACTTGTCTTCCTCTGACTGGCTTTTTCACTTAGCATAATGTTCTCCAGGTCCAACCATGCTGTTGCAAAGGGTACAATTTTCTTCCTTTTTACAGCAGAGTAGTTCCATTGTGTAAATGTACCACAGCCTTTTTATCCACTCATCTACTGATGAACACTGGGGCTGCTTCCAAATCTCAGCTGTTGTAAATAACGTTGCAATGAACATATGGGTACATAAGACCCAAAACACCTCTAATATTAAAACATGGAAATAAGCCCTGGTCAGTGTGGCTCAGTTGGTTAGAGCATCTTCCCATACACCAAAAGGTCACTGGTTCGATTCCCAGTCAGGGCACATCTCCTGGTTGAGGTGCACATGGGATGCAACTGATCAATGTTTCTCTCTTGCATCCATGTTTCTCTCTCTCTCTCTCTCAAAAAAAAAAAAAAATCAGTAAACATATCCTTAGGTGACGATAAAAGCAATGGAAATAAACATGAGCACTACATAAAATCTAAGAAAGATTAATATAAACAAGCAAGATCATTACTTTCCAACCTGCTTATTCCGGTCGAGGGTGGCCAGCACCTCCCTCTCCCAGCAGCTCCGGACATAACCCATCCTGGACAGGGACCCTTAAAGGGAGGGAACACCAGGGTTGCACATGCCTTTTGGTCCAAGGGGAGTGAATTCGCTGTTCTCATTTTTTCAGAGCTATGAAAAATTCTGTCTGGCTTCTGACCTAAAGAATCTTTTACTTTAAAAAAAATTTTTTTTCTTTTGAAGAAAAGAGCATTTGTTCTTTAAAAAAAGCTGTAATCTTCTAAATCAGAGGAAAAATAATTTCCCAGCTATTTTTGCTTGGAGACAATGTACTTCCTGTTCCTATTTTATCCCTTCACTCTTTCTTTCTTTCATTCATTGAGGAAGACTCCTACGAGCTGCCCTTTCGCGAGGCTTGCTAGGTGCCGGGAACCAAGGATGGCAGGCCAGGTCCCCACACGGGAATTGCTGACAATCCAGTCACTAGGGCCCAAATAAAGCACACACTCCCAAAAAGCAGTCATGGCAGAGGGCAGCCCCCCTAAGTGAGAGCAGGTCTCCCTGGCAGCAATTCTCTCCATGGAGGGAAGGTGCATCCAAATCTCAGCTCCCCAGGAACTCTGATCTGCCCCCTGCAGGCCAGATGTGTGGTCCCCTCCCCTGTAGTAGAGTGCAGTCCCGCCCCCTCAGGTCATGAAGGAGCCCAACTCCAATCCTTTGGAGGACATGACATTTTAGGAGTCTTGGGATGAAGTAGATGTTTCTCTGGTAAAGAAGGCAAGGAAGGGTGGCTCAGGCAAAGGGACAGAGACTCGGAAAAGTGTATTTAGGAAACTCCTTGAGGTCCATTTCACTGGAGGGGACCCAGGTGGGACACAGGTAGGAGTGATGGGGAAAGAGATCGAGGCAGGGAGGGCTAGGTCGGATCCAGGTTTGAGAAGCTAAGGAGACCCTTCTCCTCGGAAGTAGTTCCTATGTATTTGCTGTTAATTTCCCCCTATTTGGATAATACTAAGCATTCAGCTTTGAGACGGGGGGTGGGGAGAGCTTTCAACAGACTAAAAGAAACCCACACCTTGACAATTCACTCTATCTGATGAGCACTAAATTAATTTCCATATTAACGCATTATGTAGAGATAAGACACAGAAACACGAATTATAAAAGACATGTCAGGAGACACGTCGGGCTCTTATTAAATTTCCGAAGAATACAGTGTGTGCGTGAGTCTGAAGCCTGGAAACCCGATGCAGGAGGGATTTGCAAGGAGCAGCGGTACAGAGATGGAATACCCAGACAAATAGATTTGGCTCTGGAGCTGTTTTCTTTTCCACTGTGAATGGAACAAGATAAGACCCATTTCTTACAAAATGGAACCGTTTCTGGCTTCTTTCCCCCTAATTCCCAGCGCCCACCCCAGTACCACCAGGTACAGAGGGCGGCTCTCAGCACAGACCGTGTGGGCCCCTCAGACAGACAGGCCACGCAGCACTTGCAGGTGAATTGTGCAGATCCAGGAGAAAATGCCAGGCCCCGATGCGCTCAGCCTCGACTCTGTGCTCCGTCAATCCAGCCTCGAATGATGAATTGATGAATTTCCCATGTGCAAGGTATCACTGAGGCTCCATCGCCACGGGACCTAATCCTAATGCATTTTTAATCTTCCCTCTTTTAACCAGCTGCCAAAGAGAAAAGATCAACTTGAAAAAATTCCCTGGACAGACTCACAGAAAGCCAGAAGTTGTGTGCCAGTTTCTTGGAAAGACTGAAGGCACTGGGAGCCGAAGAGTTGTTAAAAGTGCCAACACGATTCAGGCCCCCTTGCCTGTGGCGGATGCCGGCTGTGGCACCCCCGGGACAGCGTGTGGACTGCCTGGTCCTCTCTACACTCCTGTGGAGAATCCAAAGCACATGGCCTGTGAGTTCTGTTTTGGAAAGAACAAGGCAAGGACGAGGATTTGGTCTGCTATGACCTTGCTTTGTGACCTTGAGCACGTCATTGAACCCTTCACTTTCCTCCTCTGTCCAATGAAGAGGTTGAGCTGACTGATCTCTAATATCCTTGTGAATGGTACTATTACTCCTAGTGTTCTATTAATTAACAGAACCTTATGCTTTCAAATTATGGTGCACACTGATGAGCCTCCCAGATGACTCTTCAGTGAAGACTCAGCTGTTGGGAATGTCACTGGGAACAGTTGCCCCAGGCTGCAGAGAGCTGCCTGGCCAGGGCCCCAGCCCACCCCGGGGCAGCCCGCACTGGTAGACGGGAGTAAAAGGCCTGGCTCCTTCACCCCCACTCTAGCTCCAGAGCTATCCATGCGGTTGGTCAAGGCTTTCGTTGGACTTCAGTTTCTCCCTCTGCCCAACCGTGCTTTAGGCTCTTCCTTAGCAAGCAGCCTGCATGCCATCCCCCTTCTCAGCGTCAGCTCCCTGGGGAATCCCACCAGCCTTGCCCATTTCCAAAGATTCATACAATTCTAACCTCTGATGGCACCCTTCCCCAGCCCTCCTCCCTCATTTTTCAAACAAGAAAATAAAGGCTTAGAGAATGATTTACCAAGTTCACTCTACTGGCAGAACTAGGGCTAAACCTTTCGTTTCCCAAGTCTCGGCCACATCCTCTTTCTACCACACCTCAGTGCCTTCCCTAACTGTTCTCATTTTCCTTGCGTGGTGGAGAGTCATGGAGGCAGAGAGATAAATCGATTCATCCATCCATCGCCACTGCAAGGAAGAATAATAAGTAAATGCATGAATTCATGAGTTATTCACTGTCTCTACTTTAAATAAATAAACCATGGGTTTTCGTTTGGGGATTTTTTTTAACCTCCCTGTGAAGCCAGATCACACAACAAACTCTGGATTAAGAACCAGAAAATGAGTTTTCATCTCAGCTCCTTTTGCAAATATGCTGCTGTTTGATATCAGTTTCTTTCAGATTCCAAGTCTGATTACTGGGAAGAGGCTGGACTTAGGGGTGGGGAGGAGGTTAATCTTGTGAAATTACAGCCAGTGATGATGGTTACATAAAATGTAATTATGGGGTGGAGGGAAGCTGGGTGGGGGCTACACAGACACTTTTTGTAATATTTTTGCAACTTCTTATAGTTAAAATTACTTTTTAAAAGTTTAAAAATACTCATAACCAAAAGATGGTTTCATTTGTTCTAACAGAATGGATGGCTTAGGTGGGGTAAAGGGGAAGAAATGGGCAGGTTACAGAACATGCTAGAGTATGGAATGGTGTTCAAAATGCCACTCAGTGAGATGGAGGCAGAGAAGACTGTTGCACCAGGCACGTACTTTTAAAAACATGTCCTTCGTGACTGAAAAACCTAGGGACTGACAATCTTTACGCCAAAGCCTTGAAAAAATGTCAGCTTCAGCACCTGGTCTCTTGTTTGGGCTCAACCTCGCAGTGAGTCTCAGGGATCTCCAAGTCTCTCACCCCCTGGGTCTGACCACCTCCCTCGTTTTACAGGTGAAGAAACGGAAGCCCTGACAGGTAAACAGCGTGCGCAGGCTGCTCAGAGAATGGCTGGTTTCATATCATAAAAGCAGATAATTCCAAGATATAAACAGACACCTGGCCAGTGGTTTGCAGAGCGCCTTGCTTGTCCTGTTTCAAGAGCCCGGAGTCGGAGGATCCCTTCCTGTGGAATGACAGATGTCGGGGACTGTGCCCTTCCAGCCAGCAAGCCCCAGCCAGGAGCCCAGACCAGCAGCCGTGTCGGGCAGGCTGTCCTGGGTGGTCTCCTGGGAAAGGATCCTGACAGGAGAATCCTGACAAATCATTCAAGAATCAAGCGTTTTCAGTTTTGAAACTAAACTGCATCCCAGGATACTGCCAACTGTAAATGAAATGTCATTGTAAAAGAAAAAATCTAAACGGAACGGAGACAGCTGCCTCCTATCACAATGGCATGCAATAAAAGGTCTATTTCTTTAAGTTCTAACTTTCTCCTACGGAAAGTGAATGTTTTCGGAGTTACAAGATGCAAATACTAACCAAAACTGCTGTTGATTCAAAATATATGTTTTCTTAGTGGTGTTCAATGTCCAACAAAATCACAATGACCTCTAATTCATGTTTCCAAGTTCAAAGTCCCAAAGAAGAGTGTTTGAGGTTTTATTCATTCACATTTTGAGGACTATATATATATATATATATATATATAAATAGATAAATACATTTATAAATAAATATATATATATATATATTTCATTATTTTGTGTTGAAGTATACCTTATATACAATCAAATATCTAAAACTAATTTTATACATTATATACCTAGTAACCACCACTCTGACCAAGATAGAGAACATTTCCAGCACCCCAAAAGATTTCTAAAGTGCATAAATATTTAGATAGCACTCAAATATTATGCTAACGGAAGGCTCCAGCCTCCCTGTCTGGGTGGCCAGCTGCTCCCTGCCCTGGGATAAACCCCCTAGGTAGCCAGCAGAGATGGGAGGAAAGATGTATCTTAAAGGCAGCTGTGAGACATTCAGGCACACTAATCCAGAGTTCTCCACCAAGTGCCTTCTCAAAGCAGGCCGATGCCCTTGAAGACATTTTCTCGACAAAGCAAAAGAAGCTTTAGAGCAAGAGAAAAGGGAATGGGGGCTGGGTGAGGATGGCAATGAAGGGAGGTTTAAGGAAAACCCAGACTGGGGAAAAGGAGAAAGGTAACAATGAAATCCGAGAGGTTCGACTTTTAAATTAAGGGGTTCAGTAAAGAATAATAATGCTTGTAACGTTATATAATAGCCACTGAGCGGTGAAAACTTCGGTCTTAAGGCTGAACTACAGGTGCTCCTGGTGGTTTTAAAGCCTAAACGAATGTGTGCAGGGAGCCGCCTTTTCTTCCTGATGGCCGAGTCGAGCGCCAGGTATCAGCTTTCATTCCACGTTTTGCGATGGGAAGTCCCCTTCCACTCTAAAGTCAGGATTTCATAATACACGAAGCTGCTGGCACCCAGGGTTTCGGACTGGACTTCACCAACCTTCTTCATTCTAGGACACGTTGAAAAATCCTTCCTACTGAAGTCTTCCACCCAGGTTTCCTCTATGAGGGGCACGCCCGCCTACTCTACAAATTAGAAACTACATCTTCCAAATTTCAAGTTCTAGTTCTAAAAAGGGGTTCGAGGCTCTCCCCACCTCCCAAAAGCACAGCCTCAGTCCCTGCCCATTGTCTTGCCCGGGCCTGGTGAGCGGATGGACTGAGCACAGCTGTGTCGAGGACAGTTTTAAATAAGACGTTTAAGCTGTGGACTGGATTGAGGCCTTGAGAAGCAGACGGAGTTAGGACCCCATGTGCTGACCTTTAACAGTGGAGGAGGAAAGATAATAAACAGGAGGAATTATTTCTCAGAGGATCCAGCTCAACCTTTGTCATCTGTAAGCCTGTTTAGCCTCCTTGCTCTCTAGCACAAGTGAGAATTTTGAGACAATACCAAATCCCTGTGAACTCAGAACTCTCTCTTTCTTTTCTTACAAGTCGGGGTTTGATTTATCTGCCTCCAGCAAGCCCGGCAGACTGTGCGTACATGCAGCCTGAACACCCAGTTGAGATCAAACGGAAGCCGGTCCCTGCTGTGCAACTAACTGTCGGCTCTGGTCCTACCTTGGAGTTTCTGTTTACCGTGAGCTGATATGTCAAGAAGAATGGGGGTTTTTGCTTCAGGAAGGAGGGATTGTTTCATGAACAGATATCTGGGGAGAGAAATCCCACCTCAGCCTGAAGGTTTACCTTTTTTCTCCACCTTTTATAACCCCCTCCTCACAGTATTTTCTGATTATAATATGTAAATATCACAAATTCTTTGAAAATAATTCAAGCAACTTATAAAAATATAATACTCTTAAAATGTAAAGTAATATATTTTACTCTCCTAGGATAACCCACTGATATTCTGGTGACCGCTTCTGCGAGTACCTCTCTGTGCGAACGTGCACATACCGATGTCATTTCACAAAAGTTGGGTCTAGTATAAATGGTCATATTTCCTGTGGATACTTTTCCCCACCTCTCTGTCCTCACCAGTTTGTGCCCCCACACCCATCTCTGTTGCCCCAAGTAGCCCATGTGTCTTCGCCAGAAGGCAGTCTGAAATGAGTTGGCATGCAATTGTTTATTTGAGGAAGTGATCCAGTGAACAGGAGTGAGGGGCTGGAAAGAGAAAAGCAGGGAAGAAATAAAACCCAATACAAGCTTGTTTTATTGAGCTGGTCACTGCCAAGAGCAACTGGGACACAGTCTCCCTGAGGCCCTCTAAGGAGTTGTGTGGAGTAAACCTCAGAATTGTCCGCCTGTAGGAAGGAAGATGCAGGCCCTTTTTATTCACTAGCTGCTACTTCCCATTGGCCAAGGATTGCCACAGGGAGTATTAATTCCCTCGTACTTAGAGCAAGTGCCAGACTGATTTAGCAGTCATCTTACAGAGTGGCTTCAGCAAGGCCCCAGGCAGAAAATGAGAAATGAGGTGCAGCTGAGGGAAGGTAGTAGCAGGTGATATCTGCACGAAGCTGGTCAGTGCAGCAGTAGACACGGTGAAAGGTGGCTGAAGGGATGTAAAGCACGAGGCATGAGAAATCGCCAGTACGCTTTACTCCTTACACCACCCACGTCTAGCAGCAGTCTTTACAAAAGACTTAATACAGGAGAGTTAGGACCAAGGTACAGCTGGTCCCCAAATCATTGTTGCTATGTATCATCGCTTTTCCCCACACTCATTTCAGACTCCCCTCATCCTCAGCCAGACCTTCCTCCTTCATCCCTGCTGAATGGGGCCTCAGTTCCCTTACCCCTGTTGGGTCACAGTTGCTACAATGACCCATTTATACTTACTACTTGGCATGAAGCACCAATGTCCCCTGAGATCCAGACATGCTCCTTTCTTACCCCATCGGGGAGCAGCAACCCTAGCTCCTCATAGTGTTCAAGGTAAATTATCCCCAACAGTGTAGTTCATGGTCCACTGGCTCAAGGGCTAAAATGACTAAGCAGAAGTTGTACCTTCAAGTTCAGCAGAATCCTTGTGGGACAAGTATGCCCACCCCACACCACTAAAGCATCTAATCCAACAGATTATCAGGCTTCAGGGGGGAATATGAAGTTCTCAAGGGGGTTACTGGGAGTAACAGTGAGGTTGGCTAATCCTTCCTCACCTCTGGGCTCCCTGATCGACGTAGTCTAGCTATCGGGAACCCAGGTCACACCTTGGCCATTGGTTCATTGCATATAACACATCCTGAAAACTACATTCCAACACCACTGAGTGCTGTGCCCAAGATAACATCTTGGGGAGTCTCTAATAAGTCTTTCCTCCCCAGTTAGGCTGTCAACTCGCAGGTGATGTTCTGCATGGTGGAATCAGTGATTTCTATAGCTATGCACCCAATGGCACACCGCTTCTACTCTGCAGCAGGTCCCTTATCTGAGGCAATGTAATATAGGGTCTATGTGGCAAACTCTGTAGGCCCTTGGATGGTGATGCTGACAGCCAGGGAGCGGAATCTCATCCAGAGTAGGCATCAATTCTTTTTTTTGTTTGTTTTTCTGGGGCGATGGACAGAATTTATTTTATTTGTGAAGTATTACATTTAGAGAAAACATGCACCCAATTACACACGAGAGCCTCTCGGCAGTGTATGGATATGTTTCTCACAAATGATTACCAGAGTTCTAAGATGCTTTCCATTCATTTTTAACAAACCTCATGAAAAATATTCCTGAAATAGCCACCTTATTAGCAAAGAGTAAGAGAGCTAGTCATACTCTCACTTCAACAAACGACTCTTTTGTAAAGGTAAGTACACAGATGTACTGTGGCCATTAAAAGGGAAAATTAGATTTTTGTCTTCTCCAGGGTGATTCTCCACCAGCAGTTCCTCGGAAACGTGCCCGGCAGAGGCTGCGTCCGCAGCCAGCGCACGGGACACTCGCCACATCCGCGCAAATGCACATTCCACTGACTTCCCAAAACAAGAAAGCTCAAAGCACGAAACGGTTCCTAAAAGGAAGGAAACTCCAAGCCTTCAGAATTTACTGTCACCGAGGGAGTCCTCAGCAGCGTCAAACCTCACTGCGAGGTGTCCCTGGAAACACTCTCCGCAGCCAAGGGCGGCAGCCCACGCGGTCGGCTCTGGACCGAACGGCATCTACTCTGACACTATTCCGCCGAGAGTGACAACGGCCCAGGTGCTGAAGACAGCTGTGATGGGACGGCCCCGGTGAATTCTCCCTATTTGATGACAGCTCCTCAAATTCACAACTGTTGAAAGACAAGGGATTACTTTGTGCAGCTGTTTCAGGCCGTCCTCGGTTTTGATGTAGTCAGTAATGTCAAGGACTGTGCCCTGTTCTACAGTCATTGCTCCTAAGTCCCCAAAGGTCTCGTTTAGGTCGGAAATGGACTGCGCGGTCTGGCGGGTCTCCCGCTCCCTCTCCTCCAGCGCCAGCGTGTTCTGTTCCGCCAGTCCAGCTGGCCATCCGTGAAACCCCGATCGCAGAGAGTATTGTCATCCCCATCGCCCATCAGTGGTACTGATGTATCAAAACAGTGCTGGGGTCTTTCCTCTCGGTTCTTCACGCGTTTCAGGCAGCCGGCCTGCGCTGCGGGAAGCCGGTGGACGGGTGCAGGGCCTCCGACAGCGAGGCCACCGTTGCGCGGGAGCCGCCGCTCCCGCTCCGAGCAGGTCCTGCGGCCCGGCCGGCGAAGCCTGCACCGCGCGCTGGCCCCGTGCAAGAGCTGTGTGATCTCCGGTGGTCATCTCACCCGCGTGCTCTTGCTCACTGCTGTCATCCAGGGTGGGTCTGTTCGGATGCTGGTCATGCAGGCTGGCCAGTTCCTTCATCTTCTGTTTCATCCGGCCCACATCGTACTGGATTTCATCCACTCCGTCTACCCATTGAGGAGGGAACCGTTTGGTCACACCGATCGCTGCTTCTGGGTCTAAGCTAATGCCGGAAACCAGAGCCATAGGGTCGTCAGCAAGTTGCTCGGCTAGCAGCTGCTGGTTTGGGATGGAATTATTCCACAACAACAAGAAAGCGTGGGTTAAACGCCTGGTGGCCATGTCTCACCCTTTGTAAACCCCCTGTCAGGGGCCCCGCTCACTTATAGTCCTGACTTGTTCACTTTTCTTTCTCTTGGCCTAAGTCGGCCCACCCTTCACAGAAGCTTTTCTCGACCAGGCCTCAGACCTCAAACCAGACAGGAGAAGCTCCGAGCTTCACCAAAGTGCAAAGACCCCTCCCCAAATAACCAACTAGGCTTTCCAATTGTCTGAGTCCCCCTACTCAAGACCTGCCTTCCATCTCTAAGCACATAAATCCCCCAATCCTTGCCTTGCTAGCCAACGTCCAGAGACCCCTCCCCAGTCCAACCTTGGATCCACAAGTGTCTACTTGCCAATCCACCTCTGGAAGGGGAGGCCCTGAAGCCCTCTCCCCTCAGCCTCGGAGACCCTCAAGGGTCTTAGCCCCATACACCTATCTTGGTTCACACATGTATCTAGGCTGTGCCCTGAGGCCTAGGTCTGACTCAGTTTCCCCAATTGGGGCCTGGCCGAAGTCCTCTTTGGATAACCGAGCAAGGCCTGGTGCTGCCTTCTTGGGCCTTGTCTGAGCCTGCTAAGGCCCAGGCCCGACCTCCTGACCCCTTTTCTTCTGGGCTGCTTGCTCCTCCTGCTACATCGGGCTGCGGGCCTCGGGAGGGCAGGAGCGCAGCAGGGCTGCTCCCGGCCTCCTCACTCCTCTTCCCCGGCTCCCTCCATCCCCGGATCTCTAGGCATCAGTTTTTATGAAAACAAATTGCACTGCTGCCCCCACTAGGGTGAAGGGATCTGAAGAAATCCACCTGTTACGAGGTGGCTGGCTATTCTCCTCGAGTGATGCTATCACATCCAGAGCTTTGGCTGGAAATCCAGGCATTCATCAGCGGCAGTGGCTAGACCAGCGCTGAAGAGGAGAACTTGCACTGTTGGGCCCAGGTATGTAGACTTGACCTTTGTTACTATGGCGTTCAGGGGACTTCTGAATGCACTGTGGTGGGTTCTCTCTGGTGAGAATTAAGATGAGACCCAAAGATCTTATACACTATGCCCACTACCATGGACACAAATGCCTTATCTCCCAACTTCCTTGACTGTCATCTTCTGATCTTGCTACTTTCAGGCTTCTGCCCACTGAGCCAAGCCACTCATCACTGCCAGCAGTCTATGTTTAACCACATCTCAGGCCGTCTCTGCCTCCATGCACATTAAGTGATCGATGTATCCCACAAAGAGGATTTCCTTTGTCACTGTCCCAGTCACTCCTGGGTGGGGTCACAGTGAGAGGGCTTCATTTTCAGTTAGCACTGTCATACTGAGTTTATCCACCTATGAACAATGTCCAAGTTCTTTCCTCCTAGGTCAGTTGGTCTTGAGAATCCTAACACCCCCCGCCCCCAACCCCGCAATCAGGCTACAAGTACAAGCTGAGGAGGAAGCAATAGTACAACAGAGGCAGGTGGCATGAGAGTCAGGGCCACCAGTTCATGTGACTTACTTGTGCCCTCTGTCCCTCTTCATGTACAACCCCAAATCTATCATTTCTTTTATATGATAGATGCTGCTATGACTGTCCAGTCTTACGATTTGGTGCATGCTATAATGCCCTGGTTTTGATTGGCACCTCAAGTCACATAGTCACTTGGTGGCTCATGGCACATGCTCAGTCTCCACTAGGGCCTAGTAGCGCATGAAGAATTGCTTTTGTTTTTATTTTTTATTGATTTGAGAGAGAGAGAGAGAGAAACATTGATTGGTCGCCCCCTGAACGCACCCTGGCTGGGGATCGAACTCACAACCTGGGCATGTGCCCTGACCAGGAATCTAACCCACCACCTTTCAGTGTATGGGATGACACTCCAACCAACTGAGCCATACTGATGAGGTTAAGAATTGCTTTTCAAATAGTAAATGAATCTCTGCTGCAGAAGGCGTGACCATACCCCAGAACTCAAGTGTCTGTGCTGTGATTTTCCTACTGGGGTTTTCTAAGTACTCCACACAAGCATTCTTATCTGCCGTGGCTAATGCTAGCACTGTTGCATGTGCTGAGTTTATGACCCAAGTGGCACGCAGCTCACCCCACAGCCTGGACCTGCTGCAGAGGCTTCTCCAAACAGACATGATTTAAGTGACCCAATCAAAGGACGAGCAGTATTCCCCAGTGTGTCAGTGCAGCCTCCAAAATTGAAAGCGGCATGCCACGTACAGCATCTCTGACTTGGTAGTAGGAGGTGCAAGAAAAAAGAAGTTGTCATTAATGGGCAGGATGCCAGCCTCCTCACCTCCAGTGATGGAGTCCTTATCACTGTGTCCAGCGAATGGCCAGTTCCACAATCCCATCGTGAGGTTCTGCTTTCTAGGGTCACCTCTGGAACCAAGCAGGTTAGCTGGGATTTTACCCGCCAGAAAGCAGAGGCTGAGACCAGGGCTTCCATGCAGGTGATTTATTTGGGGAAATGATCCTAGGGAAGGGGAATGGAGCACTGGGAAGAGTGAAGTAAGGAAGGAGGGAATGCCAATCCTTCAATTACTGAGCTTGTTCCAACTGTGGGCATCTAGGGCTGGACGCCCCAGGGATACCACCTTAGTTCCCCGTGGCTATTGGAATAACCCCCCACAAACTTGTTGGCTTAAAACAACAGAAATGTATTCTTTCACAGTTGTGTAGGCTAGGAATCTGAAATCCAGGTATCAGCAGGGCCAGATGCCCTCTGAATGCTCTGGAGAAAAATTCTTCTATGCGTTCTTCAGTCTCTGGTGGCTGTTGGCACTCCTTGGCCTGTGGCTGAGTCTCTCTGTGGTCTGTCTTACCTTCACCTTCTCCTATGTGTGTCTGCGTCTTCTCTTCTGTCTGTCTCAAGTTTTCCTCTGCCTCACTCTTAAAAAGACACTTCTTATATCCTGCATTATAATCCCCTCAACACAATATTTTTAATTTAATCACATCTGCAAAGTCCCTTTATCCAAATAAAATAACATTTATAGGTTTTAGAGATTTGACATGGATATTTTGGGGGGGTTCATTTTTTGGCCTAGCATAGACACCTGAAGGGTTCTGTAGAATACACCTCAAAATTGCCCACTGGAAGGAAGGAGGAGGAGGAATTCACCTACCACCTCCCAGGCCCCACTGGTCAAGGGTAAACCACTGAGCTTCCAGGCCGTCATGCAAGCATGACTGCCAGGTGGGACCCAGCAGGCCCTCCGCAGTGGCGTCAGGAATCCTGTGTGAGAGTAAGTGGTGGGACTGAGGGGAGATGCTTCAGGTGACACTCGACTGAAGCTGGTAGCTTCACCAAAGTTTGGCATAAAAGATGGACTGCAGCACCGGCAACAAAAGAAAAAAATAGACAATGGAGACTCCATCACAATGAAAAACTTCTGTGCATCCAAAGACGCAATCAGCAGAGTGAAAAGGCGACCCATGAAATGAGAGAAAATGTTTACAAATCATATATCGGATAAGGGGTTAATACCCAGAATATATAAAGAACTGCAACTCAACAACAAAGAAACAAACACCTGGATGACATAAGGGACAAAGGACTTGAATAGACATTTCCCAAGAAGATATACAAATGACCGATCAGCACAGGAAAAGGTGCTGAACATCACTAATTATTGGAGAAATGCAAATCAATGTCACAATGAGATATCATCTCATACCCATTAAGATGGCTACTGTAAAAACTCCAACAAATAACCTGTATTGGCAAGGATGTGAAGAAATTAACACCCTTGAGCCGTGTGAGTGGGGACATGAAACGGTGTGATCACTGTGGAAAACAGACTCCTCAGGAAATTAAAAACAGGGTTACCGTGTGATCCAGCAACCCCACGTCTGTGCAGTGGGAGGAGATGTTTGTTCAGCATGACCACAGCAACAGCATTTCACATAGCAAGAGGATGGGAGTAACCCAATGTCGGTCGGTGGGTGGACAGAGAAACAAAGTGTGGTACACACACACAAGGGAATATCATTCACCCTTAAACCAAAAAGAAATTCTGTCACGTGCTACAGTATGGATAAACCTTGAGACATTATGCTAAGTGAAATAACCAGGCACAAAAAGACAAATACTGTATGATTCTATTTCTGTGATACAGCTAAAGTAGTCAAGTTTACAGACAGAAAGTAAAACGGTGGTTGCCAGGGGCGGTGGGGAGGAGGGATGTGGCGTTATGGGTGTGGAGTTTCGATGGAAACATCAAAAGCGTTCTAGAGATGAATGGTGGTGGTGGTTTCACAGAAGCTGAATACAGTCAAAGCCCCTGAGTGTACACTCAAAAATGGTTAAGGTGCTAAATTTGATATTATCTGTATTTAACTACCATTTAAAACATTTAAGTAATTGTTTAAAAGGTGGACTGAAAAGATGTGAGGTGGGCCACAGAGGTGTCTGATGTCTTCATAACAGGTAACCTAAGTTATGGCCTTCCATTTTGTTTGATACTATTAGAATCTTATAAAGACCATATCACACAACTCCTTTGTAGATACACGTATACCAAAACCTATAGGGGTTGAACAAAAGTAGATCAAACTTTATATGCATGTCTCCCTCTTTCAGATGCAACTCAAATTCCCCCAAGTCACCTGCCACAGTTCTAATTCATTCCGTCTAATAGTATTTCACAGTATGGCGATAGCACAGTTTTCCAGCCAGCTTCGTTTTATGGGAAATCAGTTTATTTCCAGTTGTTCAATAGTAATGCACACCTGAAACACACATGTTTCTGCATCATTTTGACGGCCTAGTGTTGAGCTCTGTGGAGAAAGGGGCTCAAGGCTAAAAGTCCCAGGACTTTGTGAGGCCACAGACAAGAAGCAATGCCTCAGGGCTTCGATGACAAGACGCAAGAACTCACCATAGACCAGACTGCAGCCTTGTCGTCTGCAGGCAAGGCAGCCCCGGAGTTCAAGGAATGGTGTGGCCAGCAGAGGACATTCTCCCAGAGAGCGCTTTCACACAGCAGTGGAGGCAGGACAGGAGCAGACATGGAGACTCCCAGAAATCTCTGGGGGAGACTGTGCCCAAGCTTTGAGTTTCCAAAGTCACCCCATGATAACCTGTGCCATCAGGTCATTGCAGCGTAGTGACATCTGGATTGAACAGGGAAGGCTCCCACGTTTCTTTTTCAAGGTAACCACAATGCACATCTTTGCTCTGAAAAATTCAAGGGATTTTGGACTCTTGAAATAATCACAGGGTGTCTACATTTTGCAGAGCAAGCTAGAGAATTATTTAAGCAGCTTTATTTCTCTTCAACAGTAAGAGTAAAATAAATCTGTCAGGAGAGGACACTGGGGATATAAATGGCAAGTGTCAGAATGATAAAGCGAGTGGTATGAATAAGAGAGAGAAAATTTGGAGACTTTGTCCATTTTCCCTCCCTCTCGTTGACTCTTAACTCTCCACTTTATTTTCATCCATTAAAATTAAATTCTCCATGAGGGACTTACAAAACGAGGAGCTATGTCCAGATGACCCTGCCCGGGGACCACTCCACCCAGGCACATCAATCGCCTGGATTTATTCTTAAGCTCACAATATACTTAAGTAGCCAGTAGAAGAATGGTTACGTGTTCACTCTGGGAACACTGTCTGGTTACTGCTAAGTCATTTACATAAAAATGTCCATGAGTCTGTGTGCTGTTTCCACCTGATTCTACTCTTCTTATGTATTCAGATATAATCACAACATTTTAGATATCTTTAAAATTCAGAGGGTGGAGAAAAAGACAAGGCAGAGCAAGAGAGAGAAATAATTAATTCCTGAAATGGCCACAGATTTCCTGCCCCACCATCTGTTCTGCTATCTGCTGCCTCCTCCTTCAGCTTAAAGCTTGCCTCCAGTCCCCTGGGCTCTGTGATGTGTACAGGACAAAGTTCAGTCTCTCCTGCCAAGCTCACCCTCCAATCTGATTTCCTGCCGGTCCCACCCCCAAATACAGACTCGCCGTGGCCACTCCCCAAGTCTCCTCTCGTTATTTCCCACCATGAGCACTTCCTGTGTCTGGGTTTCCACTTGCTGTTCCCCTTGCGATGTCTTCTCTCTGCCAATCAAGGTTCTCCTTCCTTCAGAATCCAGCTCGAGCCCCACCTCCTCCAAAAATGCTTCCAGAAATGTTAGCTCCCCATGGAGACAAACGTTTTTGTTTGTTTTGTTCAATCATGTATCCCAGCGTGTCTGACACATAGTAGCTGCTAAATAAATATTTGCTAAATGAGTGAAAAGCTAAGTCTATCTTACCACCTGCCAACTGTGAGGACATCTGTCGCTCATGCTACCTGCACTGAGATCCATTGTGGGACATTGCCTCACCTGACCACGCAAGCGTTGCACATTTTGTCATCTTGTCTTCCTTGCAGACAGAAGGATTGTGGAGGGCGAGGATCTCATCTAACTCATCTTTCTTTTTATGCTTCTGGCTGCGTGCTATACTGTTAAGTTATGCGGCATCAGCGTTGTGATATATATATGCTAATGTTCATCTTCTACCACCCTTGGGACAGGAGTTAGTTAGTTTGAAATCTCTAATCGAGCATCCACACACCACGAGCCTTCCACCAAGCGATTTTCAATGAAATGTAGAGTGTTCAAAGTGTGTCCTTGCCTACAAATACTGCTCAGGCCGTAGTCTGAACAGAGCCCCAACACATCTCTCTTGGAAAATGCGACAGCTTCCTAACTCAGTACGTTGAACTCCACTCTCCTGTGTCGTTTTCAAGGAGGCTGCCCAGCTCCAGTCGTCACCATGCAAAATGGTATTTCTCAAACACGAAGCGCACTGCGGTTCCGACTCTCTTAAAGCTCTCCGGTGGCCTCTGTGCAGGGCACAGCAGCTTAGGACTGCCAGGGCCCCTGCGGACCCACCCCCCGCACACCCCTCTAGCCTCATCTTTGAACATCCACTCCCCATTTCACGTCCCCCTACTGCCCACCATGCACAAAACCGTTTCATCCCACAAACGCTTAGCTCACAGGGTAGAGTGAACCAAGTGTGGGGACTCAGACAAATGCCATCTCCCACTTGATCTGCGCCCGCTGGCTGTGAAATGGTGACTCGTCCAGACCCCTCTGCGAGGAACTTCTCTCTGAAGCAGAGACAGTTCTCTCACTGTTAATTCCTCCCTGCAGAGACGTCAGTGAATCCATTGAGGATTCTACCATTTTTATTTCTTAGAGGTTGGAAAACAAGGTGACTGGAAGAAGTGAACCGTTAAGCCCAGGGAAAGGGCTGAGGACTAGCTGGGCAGCTTTGCTGCGCTGTGAATGCTTTTCCGTCGGGGGACAGAGAGTAACAGAACAGCCAAGAGATGAGCTCTGAAGCGGTATTGTTTGAAGTCAAGATCCGACAATTCCTGTGAGACCCAGAGCAAGTTGTTTAATCTCTTGGTGACTCAGTTTCTGAATGTGTTAAGTGACAGCAATAACCGCATTTACTGCTCTGGATTTTTGTGAGAATTAAATAAATTAGTACTTAGCATAATGGCCGGCACAGAGTGAGGACTCAATATAGCATTTATTAGTACAGTCACCCAATTTATAATCCAAATATCACGACATTGTTACCTTGATGGTATTACTGTGGGCCGAGGGTGTTGGAGGGTGATTGAAAAAGCTCTCTCTCGGAGACCTCGTTTCTAGTCTCAGCTCTGCCACTCACTGACTGCGTGACATTTGCTAAGCCTCTTCCTAACTCTGGTACTTGATTTTCTCAATGAGTTGAATGAAACAATGCCATTCAAATTTTAGTAGTGGAACCCTCTTTCTAATGATACTTTTAAGGAACTGCCAATATAGACCAGTAACAACGATGCTGGTCCCTCCTGGCTATCTCTGAGATACCCTGAGCCACCCGGAGGCTCCTGGGTGGGACTAGATTATATGACCTCTAGGGTCTTGAATTTATGAGTGATGTTCCCTTTCAAAAGAGAATTCAAAAAGTCTGGCCACATAGTAAATCCTCAGTGCATTCTATTGTAGTTGTTGTTGATGGTGATGATTAAAGCACTGCTGGGCTTGACACCCTGACTGGCCTTTTTATTTACACGTGCAGTCAACAGATATTTTTCCAGAGAGGCCACTGAACGCTCAGGCGCTGGCCTTAGTGAGGTCATTTGAAGAATGCCATCCTTCTAACACAAGGACGATAAATCCTCCCCATGGCCTGGTTGCCGCCATGAATTGGTAATGAACCCAACTCAGTGACAGGCGTCTGTGAGAACCAATCCCAATGCCAGGCTCTTTCTAAAGCAAAACCAATCTATGCCAGCTGGTTACTTCCTTTTTCAAGAAGAGCAATGTAGGAGGTAACATTGAGTAAACACCTGAGTTGTCAGCCTAGGAACTTCCCAGATGACTCAGTCTGAGAATAAGGGAACTCTGGGTGCCCGAGAAAATATAAAGAAATTCTCCCTCCTGGATAAGTGATCCCATCTGGTTCCTTGTATATATCAGGGAACTGAGAAGAGAACGTCAATGGCACCTTTGGGAGTGGAATTCCTAAGAGGGAACAGAAATCCCTTTGATCATCGTGGTGTTTGGCATTAGTGGAGAGAGATTTTTGGAGAGAAGGATACATCTTTGGGTCTCTATTTCCATCCCTGCACACTCGGAGTTTCTCCCTTCACTTCCAACCTCACAGGACTGGATGGGGGGTTATTGAAAGGCAAAGGGGCCTGGCCAGTGTGGTTCAGTGGATGAGCATCATCCCAGGTCAGGGCACATGCCTGGTGCTAGGTGTGCAGAAGGCAGCCAATCGATGTCTCTCTTTCACATCGCTATTTCTCTCTCTCTCTCTTTCTCTCTCTCTCTCTCGCGGAAAAATCAATAAAAACATATTTTTTAAAAATTATATATATATGTATGTATATATATAAAGAAAGACAATGGGCTTTCCGTACAGATGCTCCCCTTCACCAGATGTCACCCTCTGTGCTCCCCACCCATGTCTACACCTGTCTGTGCCCTATCTGTCACTGTCCTTCAAAGAACAGGTTCACATGGAAGCAGGTAAGGCGGGGGCACCGGCAGGTTGACCCCCAGAGAAAGGCAGATTGGGCTCTCCAAGTTCACTCGTAGGAGATTGCTAAATTCATGTGTTCCTGTTGCCCGAATTCAGATGTTGGAGCACTAACCCCCACGTGACTGTATTTGGAAATAGGACCTTTTGGAGGGAATTGAGGTTAGATGAGGTCGTGTGTAGGGGCTCTGATCTACCAGGATTGGGGCCTTTCACACACAGTCGGAGGGAAAGCCCTGTGAGCACACAGCGAGACACCACCAGTCTGCTGAGCCAGGAAGGACGGTCTCATCAGAACCAGTCCTGCTGGCGCCTTGGTCTTGGACTTTCCAGCCTCCAGAACTGTGAGAAGATAAATTGAAGTCTCACAATTCCTGGTATTTTGTTATGGTAGCCTCTGCTGACTGAGGCAGAGATGTCTGTGTGGTTAAGGGGCTGTCTCACCCGAGGCTTTGGGCTGCTGAGCTGGTTGAGGGAACATATCAGGGCATTTTATTGCCTAGACGGAGACTTTATGCTGGCAACCAGGACCAGCTCCAGTCTGCTCTTTACAACTCTCTGGAAGCATTCAGACGCTCTCTGGCAATGTACGTGTCCCTTTGCAGAGTGGCAAATGGAGCTTGGAAAGCCTCTATGAGATCAGGCTTCTGAAAACTTGGCTTGGAGTATAAATGATTCTCAGGAGGGTTTGTGCCCTGTCCCTGCTAACTAACTCAGCTGGTCCCAGGACCCTCCCCACCGCTGGGTCAGTGCCAAGGGGTGGTGGCAGAAAACAGCTTCCAGTCTGAAACAAAACACATTTAAAGTTATAGTAATACATACACACAAATAATCTGGTTATAACAGTAATATATGCTTATTTAGAAAAACTGGAAAATTTATTTAGGTGTACAGAAGAAATGTTAAATTACCCATAATTCTACTGCCTGCATGCATTTCTTTCCAGTCTTGTGTGTACGTGTGTGGTGTAATTTTTTTAACAGAATTGAGATCATATCATATATAGTTATATATTCTCCTTCGTCATTTAATGTTACGTGTCGTGGACATTTTGTCAAGTCATAAAGTCTTCTCCGAAAAATAAAATGTTATTTCAGTGACCTTTTTAATGCAATTTTTACCTAAGTTCACAAATTTATTACTGTCAAAATACGAAGGGGTGAAAAGAAAGAAGAGATCGCAGCTTCGTTTTCTCGTGTTCCATAGCTCTCTCAGTAGTGATTGCCAGATAATCCGATGGGCCACCATGAGAAACTATGGAGTCTTCTCTCTCCAGAAAAACCTGAGAACGAGAGCCCCATCCAGCTGGGGCTGCTTCGGCAGGTGCTGGGGGAGCGAGTCAGTGCAGTTTTGACAACGTCAGGCACACCAGGGTGGCGTCCTACTTAGCCACTCAGTTTCCCACTCTTTTCCTCACCCCATCACCCAGACGCAGCCTCAGCAGAATGCTGACTTGCAGACAGATGCCCAGGGCTCTTTCCTGCAGGCTGGAGCCCCAAGTCCTAGACAGGTGAGTCCAGATCCTCCATCTTCTGGGCTAGGAAACTGAGGCTGAGGTCAGCGAGCTGTGAGAGACAACAGAGAGCTGGCGCCTGGCCCTGCACGGGCTCTTCTGAAGCCTCAGCCCGTCCTGGCTGCTCTGACAAGATACCGCAGACCATGTGGCTTGTCGACAACAAGCATCTACTTCTCCCAGCCTGGAGGCTGAAGGATGAGGTCTAGGCACCGGCAGATTCGGTCCAGGTGAGGCCCGCCTCCTTGTTCACAGACACTGTCTTCTTACTGTGTCCTCACATGTGCAGGGCCAACGGAGCCACCTGGCGCCTTTTTTATAAGGTCACTGATCCCGAGGGCTCTGCACACGGGAAACTTTATATATTTGCTGTGATACTTCGGGACACATCTGCAACTTTCTGTGTCATTCATCATTATTTTAACTTCCCTATGCTTCTCATCTGCAGTAGTCTATATTATGAATATTTCCTAATACATCTAGCTGTTCTCAGGTTCGTGAACGGTCAGACATGTTCACCATGACAGTGGCCAGCACCGAGCATCCTTGCCCAGGCTCCCTGTCCCTCCAGGGCGTTGCCCACTAGGCTAAGTAGCCAGCGACGGCAGCTGCTGCCCACGGACGTGGAGATTCTAGTCGCTTCTGCTGTAACTAAATGTGCATCGTGCCATCCTGAGGAGGATGGACAGGAAACAGAGCAAGAGTGGAACCCAGAACTCCTTGGCAGGTGGAACACCTGTGAGGAAAACCTCAAGATAAAGTGGAACAGGGAAAAGAGACTCCAGAGAAAACTGTGTCCCAGTTCCGTCTGACAACCGGTTTCCAAACTCTTCTCCGGGGCAGAGCTGAGGCCTTGAGGTCAGGTATTCGGGTATTTATTGATTGGAAAGGGGCTGAGTCTCTCGCTCTGTCTTTTTGATCATTAAATTTAGAACGTCATGAATGTTCAAGTTCTTCTAAAATATTTAACTAATTGCTTGGATCTGGAATATTTTCTTTTCCACTTTTGTCTCTGAATTTTTTAAAAATTAGCTACATTTTAAGAGAAGGCTCTAGAAGACTTCAAGCAGCAATGTCAACTAATATTTATTCATTTGAAGTTCTATCTTCTCTTTCTGTTTTTAAGACTCAGTGCTGCCCTGACCGGCATGGTTCGTGGTTGGAGCGTCGACCTGCACACCAGAGGGTTTCGGGTTCAGTTCCTGGTCAAGGGCACGTACCTGGGTTGCAGGTTTGATCCCCGGCCCCGGTCAGGGCTGGTGCAGGAAGCAACCAATCGATGTGTCTCTCTCACATGGATGTTTCTCTTTCCCTTCCCCCTTCCCTTCCACTTGCTCTAAAAAAAGATCAATGGAAAAAATATCCTCAGGTGAGGATTAAAACAAACAAAAAACTCTCAGTACTAAGATTTTTGGCCTGGATTTTGAGTTTTTAATGATTCTGAAATTAAAACTGCTGTGTTAATCCAACTACAAAGGCTGCTGTCTTATGTAATGGCCTTCACCTGCATGAGAATCAAGATTATCCCATAACTGCCTGCCACCGAAAATAAAATTCTCTAAATCTCAGTGAGACAATGTTTGTCTTCAGCTCTTCTTCACTAAAAAGTGAAGGATTTAGACACAAAGAAAAAAGGTCGTTGAAATATGGGCTCCTTTCCTCCCCAGGATGTGTTTGCTCTGAAGTAGGTCAGACTATGTTGCTATAAATCTTAACAATTCTCTTTAATTTTTTCACTTGGGGGCTTGGAGAAGGGAACTCATTCAATTAATAAAAAGAAAAACCGCAGTCGAAAGAGAAAGACTCCTGAATGCTGGTGGTCCCCTCTCCATGCCCAATGAGTCCACCAACATGAAAATTATTATCAGAAAATTACTGGTGCTGAGACGATTATTTTTATTTATTTATTTACTTACTTATTTATTTATTTATTTATTTTATCCTCACCCGAGGTCATTTTTGCATTTATCTTCAGATAGAGCAGGAGGGAGAGAGGGAGGAAGAGAGAGAGAGAAACATCAGTGTGAGAGAGACACATTGACTGGTTGCCGCCCACACGACCCCAACCGGGGCCGGGGCCGAGGCCGAACTGCAACCGAGGTACGTGCCCTTAGCGGGAACTGAACCCAGGACTCTCTGGTCTGCAGGCCGATGCTCTAACCGCTGAGCCAAACCGGCCAGGGCATGAGACAATTGTTGTACTGTGGATGCTTCAGTAGCGACTGTGGGTGACCACAAGCATTCCATCTCCCTCCTGGTGTCCTAGAAGAAGGCTGACACAGCTCCAGAGCGAGGCCAAGACTGAGCTCCAGGAAGGGAAACCTGGAACGAGTCTGACCGCTCCCAACTTCACATGCCTTCCCTGAAAGCCCAAGAAGGACTTTTCAAACTGAGGATTCACCAGAAACTTGCTAGAAGGCGTGGAATTCAGTGGAGGGATGTGTGAGTGATGCACAGATACTGAAAACTTTTATAATCTCTGTGTGTATAGTTTTCCTGAATTTAAATCCTTTCTTTTCTTTGGCCTCTGACTGGTGCTGTTACGTTAACCGTCGAGGGGTACAGTTTTCCCCAAGAGCAATCCGGCCAGAAAATAAATAGTCCAATTTTGCCACTTAGTCAAAAGGTTGCCAGTTAATTATTTTTTAACGACGTATTTATGACTTTAAAAACTTTTAAAATACTTTTCTCACTGGCCAGCAAAATCTGCAAGGTTTTAAGGGAATTTAAAAAGACCTCTAGCTTATTCTTTCCCACATCTGAGTCTGCAAGAAATTATTCTAGAAAAATTGCTCTTCATTAAGCTATCCTGGAAAAAAAATGTTTCCAGTGTTCTCCAATTAACCTGTTTAAGATAACACTGTTACCATCAACAAATTCTTTCTCGTCTGTATCTAAAGGTTAGGGGCTCTCTTTTACTCTTTGCTAGGAGGGGATAATGTTCTTGTATTATTATATTTTATGTCTCTGAAGTTAATTTCTTAACTGTATTTTTTCAGCTATTGCCAAAAATATGCTGCCTAAAAATACCAGTCCCAACCACTCCAAAATTCAGTGGCCATAACAACAGCATTTCTTTCTTGCTCAGGCATTTGTGGGCTGTGAGATTGGACTCATCTAGGTTGACCTCGCCTAGGCTGACACCAAGCGTGGGGAGGGACTAGCGTTACTCCATCTGTCTCTCCTGCTCAGAGCAGCAGTTTACTGAGGCATGGATTTCCCATGGGGAAGTCAGCACCGAGAACAAGCCAGCCCCACTGATGCATTCGTCTCTGCACACTTCCCATCCACTAACATTCCTTTGGCCAAGGAGCTAACCACAGGGCCAAACCCAGCAGCCATGGAGCCAAAAGAGTTCCTCGTATGGTAGGAACTGCAAACTCAGAGTGTGGATTGGAGGACAAGTGGGAAAAATGTGACCTCTCACCCTAATCTTTGCTATTTTAAACTAAAGGGGGAGGCCATGACCCTTTCAGAAGCCTTAGGAGACTGCACAGAGAATCTGATAAACCTTCTGGATGTGAATGTTGGCTTTTCCATGGACTGGCTGTGTAAACTTAAGGAGAGTATTCAACTTTTCCAGGCCCCAGTTCCTGAATCTATGAAATGGGAGAGTGCGTTTACTTTATGTGCCTGTTGGGATGACGCAATGTAGTTCTTCTACTTTGTCAATGTAAGCTTCCGTGGCATCTTCCTCTCAGCTCGTTCTAGGCGTCCTGTTTGGCTTTGCCTCTGAGGTCCAACATCCCAGTCTGTCATCACCCAGTCACTTGTCTGTAACATCTATAAATGAACAGCATCTCATCATCCACTGCCTTGGTCCTGAGGTACCTCACATCCTCAGCAGCTTTGTCAGACCCAGCCTGAGACTTGCTGGCGGGTTTGCAAGGGTTCCTGGGAGCCCGTGGAGGCAGTGAGGGCCAGGAAGCGGTATACAGCTTAGCATAATGTGGTGGCCATAGCAAATGTGCTCAGTAAACAGTAACTGCTCACCTCGGGTCATTCATTCGATGGACATTTATTGAGGATTTACTATATAGGCCATGGTGTTAAAGATCAATGACACAGTCCCTGAAGGTGATGAATATTAACTATGTTTGAAACAAGTAACAGCCACTAGGGGTGCGTGGGGAAGGGACACCTCACTCGGCCTGAGCATCAGGAAAAGTCTTATGGTAAAGATGATACATAACGTCTTAGAAACTAAATAGGAATTTGCCAAATAGGTGGGGAAGTGAGTATGGGCTGGTGGGGTGGGCATTCCAGACAGGAATAGCCAGAAAGAATCTATTAGTGGGTATGCAGGGAAGAGGAAGGAAAACTAGAGGAGTGTGGTTGGGACAGGGGACAAGTGCAGTTATCATAAGTTTGCTTAACTGAGAAGTTAGATTATATCCCAAAGTCCATTAGCCATTCAATAGTGTTCAAATTGGAAGCATTCATTTACTAACGTTGTTTCCAGTTTATATTAATGCTACACGATCTCATCTAAACTCCTGTGACTTGGGCCCTGGCTGGTGTGCTCAGCAGTGAGAGCATCTGCCCTCAAACCGAAGGGTCATGGCTTTGATTCCTGGTCAAAGGCACATACTTGGGTTGCAGGTTCAATCCCCAGCCCCAGCCCTGGTAGGGGCATGTGCGGGAGGCAACCAATCGATGTGTCTCTCTCACATCAATGTTTCTCTCTCTCTCTCTCTCCCCTTCCCTCCCTCCCTTCTACTCTCTAAAAAAAAAAAAAAAAGGAAATCAATGGAAAAAAATGTCCTCAGGTGAGGAGTAATAAATAAATAAATAATAAATAAAATAAACTCCTGTGACTTGGCACAGAGAGAGGTCTGGAATCTTCGGGGGAGACCTTCAGTCACAGTGGCTGGGTGGCAGAGAGGACCGAGGCTGCACCTTCAGCCCCATGTGATGCAACAAAGGTTTAACGGAACGCCCTTCCCTGCCCAGCACTCTACTTGGCACTTGAGATGAGAGGGTGGGTTGGAGTGAAAAGTGTGAAGAGACGGGAGCTCTGCTTCTAGAGGTTCCGAACATCAGGTTGCTGCGAATGTCAAATATGCTCCGTCCTGGTCCTCAGACCTGTCCCATCTCAGGCCACGCCCCCTTGGGGATGAGCTTCCTGGAGCAGTAAGCAGGGATCACCCCTGCTGTGCAGAATCGCCACGAAATGCTTCTCTGGGTTTCCTCAAGTGCCCATCCTCTCTTCCTCTCACTGCTCACTGTTTCCCTGGGGAAAGAAGATGGAATTACCTGGGGGAGGGTTGAGAAGTAAAGGAAGGCTTGCATTCCTTGTGTATTGCCTTTCCTTTGGGCCCGGGGGGGAGGAGGATAAACTGCTTGTGAAGCCCAATTCTCTACATTGTGAGCATGAAAGATAGGGATTTTTAAAAGCAGATTCTAGGTGTGAATTAGTAATGAGTTTCTGCTGAATGTTGAACTTGTCACACCATTCAGCAGTCATTGCACCTTTCTTGGTGAATCCCAAAGGTTTAGTTTTGTAATTCGTTAGAAATTCAGAGCTTTGGGAGAGAGTTCGTGTTGTGTGCCAGCGAACACCTCAGGCTGAGGTAGCATGCTGCGTGCCCCGATTCCACCTCCTGCATCCTCCCATCCTTCCAGCCACAGCCCACGCTGCTGCTGCCAGGGGCTCGTGCAGTTCTCTCTTACCATGGCTGACTCCAACACTTGATGCCTGGACCTCTCGGCAGATGCTCCTGTTTCTCCTCTTATGAGTATTGGGCACCACTTTATTTCATCTCTCCCCGAGCCACTGGGAGCCAAATTTCAGAGATGCATTCTCAGACATGTCTGCTGCCCCAGCTCAGAGCCAGCGGGTGGGTTCACCCTCCTTTGTGGATGACGCTGGAGCTGACCTCTCCGGGAAGGCTTTGCAGGTGGGCTCTGTCTTAACCTGGGTCAAGCAGGATCTGATTATCAAATTCTATTCCTGTTGCTCCTGGGACAACTTACCACAAAATTGGTGGTTGAAAACAACCCAGATGGATTATTTTACAATTCTGGAGAACAAAAGGTTTAAGTGGATGTCATTGGGCTGATGTCAAGGGGTCAGCAAGGCTGCATTCTTTGCTGGAGGTTGAGGGGAGAATCTGTCTCCTTGCCTTTTCCAGTTCCCAGGGGCTGCCTGCAGTCCTTGGCTGGTGGCCCCTTCCTCCAGCTTTACAATCAGCAATTCCCAGGAAAAAAGAATTGCAGTAACTCACTCTGCATCAGCCTGATGCTGTTCCATATTTGAGGACCCCGTGATTTCACTGGATAATCGTTTTCTTCATGTCAGCTGATTCACAACCTTAATGCCATCTGCTCCCTTAATTCCTCCTTGCCATGTAACATGCCATAGTCACAGGGGCATGTTTGGGGGACCATGATTCTGCCAACCACACCAGTCAACGTGAAACTGTGTGAGACAAACGTTCCCAAGCTTGTTTGGTGGGACAGACACAACCGGAGGCAGCCGCTGGGTAGACCGCTTCCAGGTAGGCAGGGCAGAGGACACTGCGCAAAGCAGCATTTCACGTCCTCCGCTCAAGGTCTCTGTCCTCTGTGTTTCAGGTTGCCAAAGAGTGGGGGCCTTTCCCTTTGTTTACGGCTGTTGGCTCTGATGAGCTAATGACAGAGCTTCCCTAGCCTTGTAAGAGGGGAGGGCAGATGAGCGGGAAGATGAAGCCTGCCTCTCTCTCTTCCATCTGCGGAGGGCCGGAGGGCTGGCATGAACCTTGCCTTTCAGAGGTGTCCGTCCTGTGCCCCCGCCAGTGAGGCCATCTACTTCCCTGCCTGTAACTACCTGCATGCTTGGGCTTCTGCTGCTATTGCACTCGGTTATCATGTTTGGATTTTTAATTTTTTATTTATTTATTTATTTATTTTTTATCCTCACCCGAGGACATTTTTTCATTTTTTTGTTCAGATAGAGTGGGAGGGAGAGAGAGGAAGAGAGAGAGAGAGAAACATCGATGTGAAAGTGACACATCAAGTGGCTGCCACCCGCACGACCCAACCAGGGCCGGGGACAAACTGCAACCGAGGTACGTGCCCTTAGCGGGAACCGAACCCGGGTCTCTCTGGACCGCAGGCCGACGCTCTAACTGCTGAGCCAAACCGGCCAGGGCTCATGTTTGGATTTTTTAAAGGATGAAGTGTGCCTTTCTTGTTTGAATCAAGACTTCCTCAGACAATGGTACATGTTTTCAGCTTGATTTGTACTCCCTGCCCCACCAGTGCCTGAGGGAGCGCGTGGCACTTAGTGGCCCCTCAAGTGGATAGGGTGTTGGCCAGTGACGGAGTCTCTGGGGATGTGTGGGGTCCTTGATGGCAGTGAGGCTGCCAGCATGCTCTTTCCTCCCAGGAAAAAGGAGTTGCAGTAACCAGGAGATCAATTCTCAAAGTCTAGTGCAAGCTGCTCGGCTCTAATCCAGGACAAGGTGGATTCGTCTTCTAGAGCAGGAGAGAGACCAGAAGGGGGAAAGAGAATCTTAAACTGAGCGCTGGTGATCCTCCCGCTTTGTCTTCAAAGAGAAAAATGCTGGTGGTGGGAGCCAAGCAGAGTGGGCAGGGTCTCACCTTAGGGGCAGGGACAGGAAAGGCACTGTGATGTCACAGATGTGCGGTTTGTTCATAGTTGGTGGGAGAGTGAACCGGTAAAAATAAAAAGAGCAGCAACTCCCTTTGCCAACTTGGTGTTGTGCCACGTGCTTTGCTAAGATTTTTTGCACCATAGTTCTAACGACTAGCGTATCAACAAATTACCTGGTGGGAAAAAATGTTGAAAAGAGCTTTTCTTTTCGACACTGTGTTCAGAGAAAGCAACAGCTCCCCCAAGCACTACTGGCCCCGGCTGCATCTCTACTTTTGGGGATGGAGGGCAAGACGGGGGTCTCCAAGATAGACATCCTCAAGCCGCACTTCCTGCAGGGACAGGCGTCCTGTCTGCGCGTGTCTGGGTGGGAGAGCTGACACAGGAGCCGCCCCAGCCCCTGCCAGGACCCTGCTGCCCTGCCGTTTTCGATGGAAAAGCAAGGGAAACCCAAACTGGGCATTCAGCACTCACCTGTATCATTTGACTTTAGCAAAAGCAGACACTGGGTGTGATCATGGGTCCTATCAGTAAAATAGTTTATATTTGAATATATTAACATAGTCACATGCTGTACAATTTAAAAGGAAAGCAAAAGGTATATAGCGAAAAGTTCCACCCACCCACCCCAACCCCAATCCCTGACTCCAGGCTCCTAATTACTTCCCTGGAAACAACTAATATAATTAATTTCTTAGATAGCTTGCCAGAAATAGTTAATGCATATATAAGCAAGCGTGTATAAGAATTCTCTCCCTTCTCTTTTTTTATTTTTAAATTCTTCAATTTTTTAAAACAGATGATTTTTTAGAGTAGTTTTAAGTTTTAGTTTCATGGCACAATGGAGGGGAAGGTAAGAGATTTCCCACACACCTTCTGCCCCCACTCGTTCATAGGCTCCCCCATTCTCAACACCCCCAGAAAGGTGGTGCAGGTATTACAGTGATGAGCCTAATTGACACATCATACTTAGTTTATATTAGGGCTCACTCTTGGTGTTGTACATTCTGTGAGTTTTAACCAACGCACAATGACATGTATCCGTGTTTAGTCTCATACAGAGTAGTTTCACTGCCCTAAACATCCCCTGTGTTCCCTCGACTTATCACTCCCCCTCACTGACCCCCTGGCAACCACTGATCTTTTTACTGCCTCCACAGTTTTGCCTTTTCCACAATGCATGATCCCCAAGCCATACAGTATATAGCCTTTCAGATTGGCTTCTTTCTCTTAGTAATATGCATTTACGTTTCCTCCATGTCTTTTCATAGCTCAATAGCTCATTTCTTTTTAGTGCTAAATAGTATTCCATCGTCTTGATGGACCACAGTTTATTTACCCATTTACCTACTGAAGGACACCTTGGTTGCTTCTAACTTTGGGCAATTATGGAAAAAGCTGCAATAAACATCCATGCGCAGGTTCTTGTGTGAACATGAGGTTTCAGCTCATTTGGATAAATACCAAGGGGTGTGATTTCTGGATTGAAGGACCTCCCCTCCCTTTTTACCTAAGCAGTTGCATTCCATATACAACATTCTGCATCCTGCTTTTTATTTTATTTTATTTATTTATTTATTTATTTATTTATTTATTTTGGTATGTGCCCCTAGCGGGAACCGAACCCGGGACTCTCTGGTCCACAGGCTGAGCTCCAACCGCTGAGCCAAACTGGCCAGGGCTGCATCCTGCTTTTTAAAAAAAATTTTTCCATTTATATTTTGGAGAGCACGCCATATCAGTTCCAATGAATTCTAATGGCAGTTTTTTAAATTGCATGGGAAGGAGCAAGCATCTAAGCCTTCTTATGAGACCTCACTATGGAAGATGAAAATTCCTGTTGATCAACCTTAAGCAGTTGAGGGGGTTACTTTCTGGAGGCAGGGACACCATCGTGGGCACACAGGAGAGCCACAGGATGTGGTAAAAGGAACAAAGATCTGGAGTCAGAAGCTGGTTGGACTCTGGCTCGCTCTCGTGCTGGCTGTGGCCTCAGACAAGCCATCCAGTTTCCTCCTCTATACAATAAAGCCAATAAAAATGGTTATCTCACAGGTTTTTGGAAGGATCGAATGAAACAATGCATGAGAGAGGGCTCTGTGAACTAAGTGCTAGGTGGCTTCATCTGTTTCGGCAGCAATATTCGCCCCATGCCCTCTGCGCACCACGCAGAGCCCCAGGAACTGGGGACTGGGCAGAAAGGTGACAAATCCCCTCACACCGGTGCAGCTTATGGCTTCATGGTCTTCAGAGAATGAACACACGAATCAGTAAGCAAAAGAGTTTGTGATGTACTGTTGTGAAGGAAATGAAATGTGGAGACATGACAGTGAATGGTAAGACGGGGGGCCCGAGCGACACGGGGAGACGTGTCCTGCTGAAGGGCTCCCCGTGCAAGGAAGGAAGGGTGTCAAAGCTGTGTGTGCATTTTCTGTGCCACCTAGTGCCAGGGGAAAGCTAGGCAGAGAGACGGGTTGTTTTCACTTTCTGAAAACTGAAGGTCCTCTCCTTGGTGCTTTCTCTGCCAGGAGGCAGGTCTGCGCTGACGGCGTCAAGCAAGGAAGCAGAGCTGTGGGCCATCCCTGTGCACATCTGGAGCGGGGACGGGGGACAGCCTATCCAGCTTTCCTTCTGCGCGGCTCCGCAGCTGGGCCAAGCTGCTTGTTTCTTCCCTTCTTTCTTTGTTGGGACCATAGATTTGTTTCTGCTCACGCTGCAAAGCAGTGCGTGTGTGTATATGTATGTGTTTGTGAGATGATGTGCATTTAAGACAGAGAAAAACAAATTTTATATAAATGTATAAACTTAGAGAGCAGGATTTCTAAGCTCTGGTTGTACTTCTCAGTGCAGTGAGAGCAAAACGGTTTCTCAGATCCACCCTCTATTCAAAAGCAAGGCTGGATCAGCCCCAGGGGAGGCCAGAGAGGGCGTGGTGTGTCTTAAGCTGCAGAAACTAATTCAAAGGAGAATCCCTTGGGCTCCTATCCCAAAATGCCCAGAAGTCACCAAGAGTTCCCAGCCTCAATTCAAGTTATTTCCAGGCAACCCTGTGAATAATAGTAGTAATCTCCATCCTCTATTGAAGACATTCCACATAAAGCACTCAGGCTAAGTATATTCCATATATCTCCTATTCTTACAACCAAACTGCAAGGTGGTGCTTCTGGGGTGGGTCTACAAAATGCTAGGCAGGGGGGCAATCAAAGGAGAATCTATATCATTCGCCAAGGAAGGTTCGATTTAAATAAAGTGTGTAACTTGACTAAAGGCACAAGCTAGTCAGTAGCAGAGTTGGAATCCCAACACAGGTGTATCTCATTCTACATCCAGGTGTATCTCATTCTAGATCCGGGTGTAGCTCATTCTAGATCCAGGTGTATCTCATTCTCGCCCGCATATCTCTGCTGGCAGCACTTCGTTCAGGGCCATTTCCCCCTACAAGGCACCAGAACCCCAGGTTGCTGGGCTGCTGCTCAGAGACCCCATAAAGACCGCCAGGCAGACCCAGGTCCCTAAGCGGTGTCTCTGTTCCAGCCCTGGGGGGCAGTTCTGAGCAGGCCTGACTGCTGCTTTAGGCAGGTAGCCTGGCGCCCTCTCTCCTGCCATGGCGTTGGGACGTCTGCTCTATCCTCCCTCCACTGACCAGCCTTAGCAAGATGGGCAACCAGGACAGAAATCCATTCTGATCTCACTAACCACCTATCAAAACTTATCTGTCTCAAAGGTAGATTAGTGGTTTCCTAGGGCTGGGCCAGAAAGAGGAACGAGGAGTGAGCACTAATGGGTACCAGGTTTCTTTTCCAGGTGATAAAAATGCTCTGAACTTAGATAGTGGTGATGACTTCCAGCACTGTGATTGCAGCAGAAACTGCTGAACTGTACGCCTCGTAGGGGTGAATTGTATGGCATGTCAAATATACCGTAATGATGCTATTGAGAAGAAAAACTCTTACCTGCCTCATTCACCCTCTCTTCCTGGCTAATTAGGTGATTATCTGTGGTGAGTTTTAACTATGTCTACACATCTTACATACTCTTTCATTCAAGAGATGGAGCGTAATTAGCCTTCCCTTGCGTACCGGCAGGACTTAGCGACTTGATCGCAGGAAATGGCACATGGCAGAAGTGAGCAGGTGTAACCTCTGAGACGAGGTCATAAAAGTCACTCACTCCTGAGGGAAGCCAGCCACCAAGTTGTGAGGATACTCGCCGTGGAGACGCACAAGTGGTGGGGAACTGAGGCCTCCTGAGCGTTGTAGAAGCATTCAAGCCTTTCAAAGACTGCAGCCCTAGCCTAGGTCTTAACCACATTCTCATGAGAAACCCTGAGTTAGAAGCACCAGCTAAGCCGTTCCCAAATGCTTGACAACAGAAACTGTAAGGTAATACATTTTTACTGCCTTAAGCCACTAAGTTTTGAGATAATCTATTACAACAGAAGAGATAACAGCAGATACACTTGAACACATGAGATAATTCATTGGATTATATTGGCTAAAAATCAGCCAGTCTGAGCTAAAATTTGGACAAACACTGGTGGGTTAATGCTTCCAAAACAACACCTTTTGGTTTTCACAGAGGAACCCTGGAGATGCAGTGCCCCAATTCAAAAGCACTGTGACAATGGTGAGCATTTCGGTCTTGGTGGCAGGCCCGTCGAAAGGTTAGTTTGGGTCCAGGGCTAGGGAGTTTATGTGACTTTCTAATCATGACATACAGCCAGCTGCCTGCTCTCCTAGGAGTGTCCCTACCCATTCCTCAGGCAGCCAGAGACAATTCCTGTCAGGGGCAATGTGGGCAGGGACTCAATAATGTCACCACTGTCCAAGTGACAGGAAAATGCTCCTCTCTCTCCAGGGCTCTCATTCTCCTTTCTTTTCATGGCACCAGCTCCTTTTAGGATATCTCAGCCCCCATGAATACAGGTCAGTCATTCTCTCCTTTATCTCCTTCACCGAGAGGCTCTTTCTGTCTCAGATAAGTTATGGCTTTGCAGCCTGCTGACTTTTTCTCTTCTTTGCATTTCTTCTGTCTCCTTTGACATTTGTCACTGCTCCAGTCCTTTGGAAATCCTGGAATTCCACTAACAGTTTACCCAAAGCTGAGGATTGGAGCATAAGAAGCCTAGATCCCAGAGCAACGACTGTAGACCATTTTATTTATTTTTTTAAATATGTTTTTATTGATTTTTTTAGAGAGAGAGGAAGGGAGAGAGAGATAGAAATATCGATGTGAGAGAGAAACATCAATGGGCTGCCTCCTGCACACCCCCTACTGGGGATCAAGCCCACAACCCCAGGCATGTGCCCTGACCGGGAATCGAACTGGGACCTCTCAGTCCATGGGATGATGCTCAATCCACTGAGCCACACCAGCCGGGCTGCAGCTGAAACAGAGAAGAGCACACACACACACACACACACACACACACACACACACACGGCACAGCACCACCAACACCACAGACAGCCAGTGTACTGGCTCACCAGGGTCTGTCTCACCACAACACTGACGAGGAGGACAGCAGATTGGACTCCTTCCTCCTCCCACCCAGGCTGAGGATTATCACCAGGTAACAAAAACAAAAACCATTCCTGAAGGATTAATAATAATCTCTCAAGCATACAGTATCTCCTTTGCTAGAATCTTTACCTTCCAGTGTTTCATTCTCCATCTGCTTTGCACACGTTCAAGAATGTTCTGTCTTCCCCTAAGTGTGTAGACAATGGGTTAGCACCCCAGTTACTAACTCCGAGTGTTGGGTTTTGTGGTTTCATTGCTGTACCTCTTTTTGGAACCATGGACTCTATTTTGGCCCCAGGATTCTCATATTGGGTTCTGGGGTGCCTCAGAGCACCGTACTGAACTCACATGGGGACTGGAATGTTTTATATTTCTTTGAGGGAAATGCAGTAATACATGACATTGAGGGACACCAACCTGAGAGCGTTCACACTTCTACATGAGACCCAGCTATATTATTTTTTATCAAATCGTGTCTTTGCAAAACTGAGCTTTTGATGGTCACGATGATAAAGAGAAAATGTCACGCAAATGCAATGTGCAGAGAAAATGCAGATGGTAGTGCCCCGTGTGGTTCCAGGTCGGAGCGATTGTGCTGTGTACATTATTCATAAGTAATCATGATCTTTTGAGAGTGAAATGGTAATAGGTTGTTTTTTTTTTTTTCAATTTATGTGTATTTTTTCAAATGGCAGTAATTGTTAAGACATAAATACCTATTAAGCTGTTTGAACCCAATCACTTAATATGTGGAACCGTTAGGTATCTCTGTCGGCCTCAGGTCACCATGAAGAAATAACTGACATGCTGGAGAACAACAGAGAAACTGAGACAGCCTGGAATCTCTGTGTGGCCCCTTGTGACTTGGCCTCACCCCATCCACTTCTAACATTCCCCTGTGCCCTCCACCTAGGCCTTTCCACAGTGCCCTGGGTGCTGCTCCCCAACTTCCTCTAGGACCTCACACATGCTCTTTTCTCTGCGAGTTTGTAAAAACTAAGCTTTATTTCTAATAGAATAAAAAGCAATGTACCCTTAATAGATGCTTAATGAAATTTTTGATTGATGAGTGCATTGAAAGTTAGTAGTATTTCAAAGAACAAAAAGAGTTGAATGAATAAAGCACTAGATTGGATTCCTGAACCAATTTTGTCCCCTACTCTCTGACCCTGAGCGACTTGGATCACAACTCTGAGCCTCAGTTTCTTTCATCTGTAAAATAAGAAACTGGATGATGTCACTTCTAAGGTCCCTTCTCACTCAAATATTCTAAGATTCTCTGGAGGCATTCATCTCAAGAATTATTCTCTTTTTGTCTATAAAAGAGATCTTGTTGACAAAAGCCTGCCATTTTTGGCAGAATTATCCCTTTAATACCGGCTGGTTTTTTTTTTTTTTTTTGGTCCTAAATAAATAGAGAAACTGCAGAGGAGAGAACCGTGCAGAGAGAAAGGATCCAGAAATAGCCTTTCCTTTCAAGCTGGAGTCAAGCAGGAGCCTCGAGCTGACTGGAGATGTCTACTTTGCTTTTGGGAGATGCCAAAGTTGTCTCTTGAATCAAAGAGGATTTTAAGAGGATCACAAAAATTCTTTAATGTTCTCTGAGCTGCTCTCTGGCCCGGGCCCAGGAAACATTGTAATTGTAACTGAGACGTCGGGACATTTGGCAGGGTAATGTTCTTGTTTGGCCTGGTACATCTCTTTATTTATTAAAGTCTTTGGGCTCCTCAGGCCATGGTTCAGTGTATTAATTTATGTAGTTTGCCTCCCTGGAGAAAAGGCCAATTTAAATACCTCCAGCTTCAGTATGACCCAGTTTGCCACCGAGATATTAACTCTGAAGATTTTTCTTTCCTTTTCTTTCTTATTAAGTCTGTAGAAAATATTTGAGGCCCATGTTAGGCAGAAAGTCAAGATCCCATACCTTCCCTTCCAAATGCCCCTCTCGTCCTTCACTATGAAGAACTGGAACTAGTTTTTTGTTTTTGCTTTTTAATCCTCACCCCAGGACATGTTTTTATTATTATTATTATTATTATTATTATTATTATTGATTTTAGAGAGAGGGAAAAGGAGATAGAGAGAGAGAGAGAGAGAGAGAGAAACATCAATGTGAGAGAGACACATCCATCGGTTGCTTCTTGCATATGCCTGATGAGTAGCAAACCTGCAATCTAGGTATGTGGTCCTAACCAGGAATTGAACCAGCAACTTTTCGGTGCAGGGGAAGATGCTCCAACCAACTGAGCCACACCAGCCAGATCTGGACTCTCAGTGTAATTCAACCAGTTGTAAGTTAATTAAAAAACAAACAAATACTATTTGAGTTCGAATTATATGCAAGCCATAGGATGACATGAGTTAAATAAGACCCAGTTTCTGTCTTCAAGAAGGCAGAAGTGTACTGGGGAGACAGACATGGAAACAGACCTCTCCAGAAGAGCCTGGCAGGTGCAGAGCTAGAGCTAAGTAAGAAGAAGGATGTGGGGGAGGGAGTAGCACCCCTGCCTGAGAGCCACAGGGTGGGGGCAGATTTCTGGAGAAGGGTGCTTGACTTGAGTCCTGAAAGATGGACAAGAGTTTGCCAAATGAAGATTAGTGTGTCAAGACATGATGAAGTAAAATAACATTCCATGCTTGGGGAACTTCAAAAAATTTCAGTTGGCTCAAGCATGGAATGAGTGAGAAGAGATGCAGAGGTGAGAAAGGGGCCAAATCATGGTGAACCTTATCTTTAAAAATAATTTAAGCCCTGGCCAGTTTGGCTCCATGGTTACAGTGTCGACCTGCGGACCAGAGAGTCCCGGGTTCGGTTCCGCTAAGGGCACGTACCTCGGTTGCAGTTTGTCCCCAGCCCCGGTTGGGGTCGTGCGGGTGGCAACCAGTGGATGTGTCTCTCTCACATACATGCTTCTCGCTCTCTCTTCCCCCCTCTCTCCCTCTCACTCTATCTGAAGATAAATGCAAAAAAAAATAATAATAATTAAAAATAATTTGAAGAACACTAGGACCTCTATAAGCCAGGTACAGGGACAATTTTTCCAAGAGGGCTTTGCAATCATTGCCTCCATAAAGTCAACCTTTGTTTCTTAAAAATGTTTGGGCATATCTGATTAAATGAGCATCATTCGCAAATGTGACATTTCAGGCAAGGCCATGGTTACATAACTAATATTTCCAATTATGTTCTGCTAAGAAAAGAGACTGATCATTTTTTAACCTAGTCAGATCACTATATTGCCAATAAAAGAGAATACGTAATAATTCTCAAATCCTAGTGGGAGCAGGCAGGGAGGAAAGAATGTATCATTTATAAAAGCATAATTTATTAAATTGATATGAGTTTTAGAAAGCTTAGAGAAAAGACACCTTAAAGGGTTCTTTATATTCAAAAAATAGAACATTAAAATGCCAACAATATTCTTAACACAAGCCACATCATCCTTAATCATCCAGTCCTTGTCATTAATTCCTGTTCTGCTCCATCTCGGGTCAGCAGTCTCATGAACCCATCTGTGTTTTACTATTGTCCTGTAAACCCTGACTCAGTCCACTTGTCTCTAAGTTACTGAGGTGAGGCCTTCGGAAGCCTGTGACCAAAAGTTCCTGGCAAAGTCCCTTCCCACGGGGCCCTCAGATAGCTCTTTGCTGGTGAGTGGAGCAAGCGAGACATTTTAGGGACGCATCAGAGTCAAACAGAACTCATCTGTAGATGACAAAAGACTCAACACGGTTGTGGTTAATTTATTATGGATCATTCTCAAAAAACTTTCATTTCATGAAAGTTTGTTACAAGAATAATGTAGCTGACAGGAAATTTGGATGTTTCTGTGGTGTGTAAAACAAAATAAAACCAATCCAAAGCAAGTTTTATGGTATCGATAAACATAATGATTAATCCCATTCGTGAAGAAGAGTGGATAGTGCATCTAATTTTAAAAAATAGATGAACATAATCTTTTTTTAAATTTGTCTTTATTATTGAAAGTATTACAGATGACCCTCCTTTTTTCCCACATTGACACCTTCCTCTCCACTCCTGCCCTGCCCCCACCTTCCCCACACTGTTGTCTGTGTCCATTGGTTATGAGTATATGCATGTAAGTTCTTTGGTTTATCTCTTCCCTCCCTATATCCCCCCTTCCCTCTGAGGTTTGTCAGTCTAGATGAACATAATCTTTACAGAGAAAAATATCTTCAGATGTAACGTGTAATAATCCTGAGTCATAACATACCATGAATGTTAAGCACATAGTTAGAATAAACAGGAAATACCTTGAGAACATCAGTCCAGGGATTGAGAATGCCTCGGGTAGGCCCTAAACAACTATATTAATAAAACTCTATAGGTAAGTCATGTGAATCCTCACTTGAAAACCACTGGCCTGGATGCTAGATTGAAATTGAAGAAGGAAAGTTTTGGTCAAGTTAATGTTTTCAGAAATGAGTGAAATTATGACTAACACTCTACTGTTGTTATCTAACATCAGGCAAAGTGGCACCAGGAGTCTGATGAACAGAAATGCATCATGGACAGTGAGGGCACTGCCATTCTCTGGGGACTTCCTATATAGCATATCATTTCAAAATACTTATATTAATAATGTTTTACCCATACAAATTTAACCTGCAGAAGGTTAAGTACCTTTTCTGGTTTGACCATGTTTTTCATCAACAGTAACATATCAAATAACCCTAATTATTAATATTTCTAGCACTTCTCTTTTTACAAGGTGAAGGAGCAAATCACTCGTGACTTTCTGAGGACCCTGTGGGAAATCTTAAAAGATATTATTTAGGATCCAATTTAGGAAAGACAAAATCTCAAAAGTTGTCAAGAGATCTGAACACTGATTAAAATGGGATCATGAGTTACTGGGAATAATACTTGGTAATCAATTTAATTAAAGTGACAATAACAGATTTTAAAAGTAAACATGGAAGGTAGCATGATGGTAAAGAACTTTAATTTCAAAAGTGAGAAGACTTTGTTCTCCTAAATAATCAAGGACATGACAAAGTCAACATAAAGCACGGGAAATGATTCCTATAACACACAGGAACTTTGTTATCTGGACGGATTACACACAAGGTAAGAATCACCTTTTGTAACCTCTTATCAAGAGCACACCTATAATCTCAGAATTCTTTGTCATTTTAATGGGGAGAAAACCAAATTCTACTTTTTCCAACAGTACAACAATTGACACCCTTGGCTTTTTTTTTTTTTTTTTAATTTTATGAAGAAATCATAAACTTTAGCCAGCTTTGACCATGGCAAGTAAAATTCCCTTTCTCCAAACTTTCTACAACTTTGTATACCTTTTTATTTAGGTTTTATCATAAACTCTGTCATTTTACTTTAGGACTAAACTACTTTTTTTTCTTTTTTTAACAAAACACATTCCCCTTAACATAATTTCTCAAAGTGGCAAAGAAAAAAGAAATGAACAAAGTTATTAACAGACACAAACACATAATCGTAGGGAAACTTTAGGAATATTCAGTTTATGTAAGTGCTTATTTATCTCTAAGCCAATGAGACTAGAGCTCTTTTAAGAGATTTTATAATCTATTTTGGTAATACCACCTGCATATAGAAATATATTTTTAACTAACAAACAAATAAACATATAAATACAGATAGAGAGCTTACAGCTTCGATTTTAAAATTGCAGCCATGGACCAAGGATAAACACAGAAATATCAAACTCACTGGTTCATCTCAAAGATCTATTCTCTTCTTATTGTGCACAAATTCTTAATTGATTCGAGCTCAAATTAAACAAAGTGACGGACAAACAGAAAAGAGTAACAAACCAGATTGTCTATCATCTCTTACCCAGCAGAGACAAGGTCTCTATAAACCATCAGTCCATTTATAGAGATCACAAATGGTCAGACCATAAGACCAAAAACTCACTCTAGAAATCAAGCAAGTGCTCAAAAGAATCAAAATCATTTTCTTACCAAGCAATCAATGGACAAGAGTCTGGAACATAGGACCACAAGTGAGACTCACTATTGGGTCCCCCAGTTGCCAGTCAAGAAGAGAACACAGAGGTCTAAGTCCTCACTATTTGGGTGGAGTAAACAAGGATCAGAAGGAGAGGCCCAAAGCCAGCCAAGTCATGACACCAAACTGTCAAAGACAAAATGTACTGGACAATTAAGAAGATGAGTTTATTTATGCAACTGCAATAAGGAGAACGTCCATTAATGAGGAATCACAAAGAAAAGGAGGGGTATCTGGGGTTTTATAGAATCACGTAACAAAGGAAGTCATATTGGGAGGGGAGGGGGTTCTTTGCCTTTAGTTAGCTGTTTTCTGGAACACAAAAGAGTGGGGATTTCAGAAAATAAAAGAATAAGAATTGTTTAACTGTTACTGTTTCCCTGAGGACAGGGCTCAGGTCAAGTTTAATATTGTGAGGGCTTCTCAAGCAACCAAAAGTAAGCCATGGTTATTGTTCTTTTAGTGGCTTTTGACTTTGGCATCATACCACAGTGATCACGGTAATCCATTATAAGATGGATTTTTTTTTTTTTTTTTACTCTAAGTCAAACACTAATATTTAAAGGTGACTTATCTTTTAAAACTATAACTTCAGATAGAGTCAGTGGCATTCCTGCTCACTTCATGGGCCACAGGAAGGGAACAGCCTGTGCAAAGGTGTTTACAAACTTCAGGGCACTGAGAACTGGTCAACATGGGGACAGTGTGAAGTGAGGAGGGCCAAGGAAAGGTGAGGCTGGAGAGATAACCAAGGACAGGTGAGGACACCCATGACACCTTCCACAGAACTCAAGCTGGAGGGGTCTGTGAAGGGTTTGGAATTAGGGGTGTGATGCCATCTTGCTAAGGGCCTGATCCTCGGGGTCAAGCTCTCTGGCTTTGGACCCAGATGTTGTCATTTACTGGCTCTGTGATTTTGATCAACTTAACCTGTTTCCTTTCATTGTTAAATGATGTTAATAGCATCTGTTTCAGAGGAATTCTGTAATTTAATACAAGTAAACAACCCAGAATTGTTTCTGGCATGTAGAATTAGCTATGATGACTACTAGAACCTCAATCATTGCTACTTTTTTATGCTTTTGGGGGGCTAACTGGAACTCCCTGGGGGCACTGACAGGCCTCAAATATTCCCTTGTACGAGTGGTTGAAAGTTGTGGGGTGTGTAAGGTCTTGACTTGCTGTAACTACGTAACTGCATAGCTATATAGACAAGAGTGACTAAAGTTGATTAATTAAATCAAATAATAGGGTTTTGGAGACTAGGGTGTGGGTAAAGTCCGGCCAGTGTCCCCTTTGTTGTGTGGGGGTGGGCAGGAAATGAACCTTTCTAAGGACTATTGCAATGGTTTGCACCGTATGGCTCCAGGAAGCTTCTTTTTACATCAGTATCTACCCAGTGGCCCTGTAGGGAAAGTGAGGCACTCAAGTAAAATGAGCAGGGAGAGAACTGAGGGCCTACATATGTCTGAGGCACGGAATGCACAGAAAGTCATAAAGCAAAACCAAAACATTGAGCATATTTGTCAAAATGTAAGAGGTGTCATCAAAATATGGGAAATTCAAAGAAGAACAGCAATTCACGTTCCTCATAAGGACAGACACACAAAAGTAGATTTTAAGATTCTTTTTTTAAAAAAAATAATTTAATGTATTTTAATAGCAAACTTACAGGAACAGCGCAGAAGACAGACATTAGGCTGTCTTGCAGCTCTGGCCAGTGCGGCTCAGTTGGCTGCACATCATCCCAGGAACCAAAAGGCTGCCGGTTTGATTCCCAGTCAGGGCACATTCCCTGGGTTGCTGGCTGGATCCCTGGTGCGGGTGTGCAGAAGGCAGCCGATCAATCATTGTTTCTCTCTCACATCAATCTTTCTTTCTCTCTCTCTCCCTTCCTCTCACTGTAAAAATCAACAAACTATATAAAAAACAAAGACACATGTACTTGCATATAACTACTTGCATATAGGACAACTCCGTTAGAAAGTATAGTGAATGGATGGAATCTACTGTATAATGAAAATGCTACAAACACCATCACTTATTGCCATCAATAAGAAAAATATTTTCTTAAATCCAAATGCTGGCACTGTCCAGAAAAATTGAACAGGTTTGTTTATATTGTTAGGAAGTGGAACTGCTGCGACCTGCTCACTGGAACACTTTGACTTTCATCAGTGCTATATGCGCCTGCATTTATATTTAAAAATTCACACACAAAGGAAAATGGAAAAACTGCCAATACCTGCTTCCTGTCCCCTATTTTCCACGTGCAATCATATAAGTAGGTACCTTTGACTCCATAGAATATATATATATATATAATGTTCAAAACTACCAATAACAGGAAGAAGATAATTTTTTTTTTCAAAGAATGAAATGTTTCCCATCATAGTGGATTCTTTTTTTTTTTTTTTAATCCTCACCCGAGGATATTTTTCCATTTATCTTCATATAGAGTGGGAGGGAAGGGGAGAGAGAAACATCCATGTGAGAGAGACAGACTGATTGGCTGCCTCCCGCATGACCCCGACCAGGGCCAGGACTCAACCACAGCTGAGGTACGTGCCCTTAACTGGAATCGAACCCGTGACTCTTTGGTCCGCAGATGACGCTCTAACCGCTGAGCCAAGCCGGCCAGGGCCATAGTGGATTCTTAAGCATGTGCTCCACGCATGCGACGGGCTAGCTGGACGTCTTTTGGAGTAATTGTTACACGTTTGGTGTGGAAAGCACACAGACCGGTGTCTTCCAAAAGGCCTCACTTGCCTCCTGCCAAGCACCACTAGCTGCACTCTGGGAGCGCAGATCTGTTTTAGAGTCCCAAGCAATTTCTTGCACCAGACGCTGGAAGAGAAGTTTGCGAATCAGAAGTTCTGCGGACTTTTGGTAACACCTAATTTCATGAAGCCTCATGGTAACGATGAGGGTTTCTTCAACTATCCAGTAGAGGGCGCACTCTTGAGCGTGGCTTTGGTAGCCCTGTGCTGCTTCTGCGCTTCACCACGGGTGGATTTGCAGGCAGTCTGATTTGTATAAGGTATAGAGACCTCTTTACTTACCCCTGTTCTCTCAGGCTGGAGCTTGGCGAGCTAGAGGGGGCTCTGGCTGCCGATTTTAAGATTCTTGTCTGACACAGAGATTGTTCCAAAACCTTCATTAGCAATGCCAACTTGATTTGCTTCTAATTCCCAGCCCAGGTGAGCTGGTGAGTTAATCCAGAGCATCAGCTCTCAGATTGCTGTGCAAGTACCTGCGGGCTCCAGACAAGGGCGACCAGCACGTTCACAGCCGATTCTGCCCCCACCTCACTCAGGAATGGTCCTGCTGGGACAGACGGCATGGTCTGGGAGAAAGGAGGCAGGGACCACCATCTCTTGAAGTCATACAAGCAAAATACCCATTCTTCTCATAATTGACATGAATGCAATTTGTAGCCTGAAACATTAGGATGAAATATTCACACGCACCTCACCCCTCAGCTCCTGCAGCTGAATAGAGGACTAAGAAAAACACAGAAACCCGAACAATTACGGCAGAAACATCCATATAAAAAGGCCTCTCTCCAGATTCATTTGTGTAGTGTCACGATTTGCTTTGCCGCAGGGTCAAGCCTTGCTTCCGGGGGCAGAAATGCTTTACACAAATGGATTGTTAGTACTGCGGGGAGTTGAAGTTTACTCAATCACTGTGAGAGCCGTGGCTTTCAGAGCTTTTGACCATGACCCAGTGTAAGAAATGCACTTTCTATTATGACCCAGTGCACACATCTATAACCGCAGCAAGGTTTCCGCGGTGTAAACACTCCCAGCACGGCTCATTACTGGCTATCAACCTGATGTCACTGAACCGCTGAACATGGACTTGAGAAGAGATGCACAATGAACTGTCAGCACACAGCTGCCACACACACAGCGACAACGACATCGATGCAGACTGCTGAGTTAGTGTCGCCACACTCTGGGAACCCCGTTCTAATTTGAAAATTTGTAAACCACCACCAACAGAAAGTGTCACCGTGCAGAACCTTGAAGGGGTTCTTTACAGCGCGTGCAGGTGTTCATGAGCCTCTTTCGGTAAACACCCCTTTTAAAATTTAGTCTTCTGTTGGGGATTTTCCAAGACAGGTGGTCCCTAGTTTAAATCACTGCCTTCTCTCTGATTTTATTCTGATCCCTCTTTCCTTCAGCTCAGATGATATTTTTACAAAGCACTAAAAAAATAATTGTTTGTTACACTATAAAATGAAGGGGGGTGTGTGTTCAAATGTCCATGACTCTAGGTATTCAAAATAATCGGATGGACATTGGTGGTTTTTCCTTAGGCCTTGAAGTTATTATGCACATAGAAGAAGTGCTGCTGAATTACAAGCCACCCGAACAGTCAGTGGCATTCGGCAATAGGCATGCACGTCTCACATCTGAGAGTTAGCTGTGAAGGCTCTGCTCTTACTGAACTGGGCTTAAGATTGTGTTTGTGGAGCTGCGGGAGGCTCCATGTGAACTGGGCTTGGGTGGGGAAGCTTTGCTCCACACATCCCCGGTCCATCTCGGGGGTCACTAGGCGGGCGGGGTGGGAGCGTTACTTCTCCTGGCAATGGCAATCGCTCATAAGACAGGAGGAAATTTGATGTGGGATGGATATGAGACCGCAGGGGCCAGAAGGCAGACTGTGGTCAACAAAAGGATCCTCCAAAATATTCACAGCCCAGTCCCTGGAACCGGTGACTGTTACCTTATACGGCAGAAGGGCCTCCACACCTATGATGGTTAAGGATTCTTAGAGGGCGGGGTTATCCTGGACTGTCTAGGTGGGCCCTAAATAAAATCACAAGGATCCTTAGAAGACAGAGGTAAGAAGGTCAAAGCAGGGAGCAGGTGATGCGATGACACAAGCAAAGACTGGAGTGAGGCGACCAGGCACAGGGGCTGCCGCCGCCTCCAAAAGCTGGAAGAGGCAAGGAACAGACTCGCCCTTAGACCCGCTCATGGGAACCAGCTCTGTGGACGCCTTGATTTTAGCTCCTTAAGACTCCCTTTGGACGTCTGACCTCTGGACTGTCAGATAAATTTGCGCTCATTTGTTCCAGCGGCCGAGACTAATTATCGGGCCAGCAATATAGTCTTATGTAGAAATAAACTGAACTTCCATTGTTTTTACCTATAATGTCACTTAGGCATTGCAATTATTTTTAAAAGTATGCTGTTATTTTGAAGGTATGGCATTTGTGAACATTTGACCTTCTCAAATGTGATTTGACCCCATATGACCAACTTGTCATTCAAAAGAAGGCATCTTTGCTTTAAAGATGAAAGTCAGTGAGTAATGGGTTCTGAAATACCGAAATGTCCATCATAAGCAACGGTTAACATAGTTTTTAAAATTAAAGATAAAACTTATATACGAAGGAATAACAATTATTCACGTAGGAGAGTTGGGGGTCTCCAGAGGGAATTTTGCAGTTATAAGTGACCCCCCTCCCTCCTCAGTTTTGCTAGTTAGAAGCCAGGAAGTCTACATGATAAAGGCAGGAGCCATGGAGACAGAGGAAGAGAAAAGAATGGGAGCTGGAGACCTGTGGAGCAAGATGCTGTGGAACAGCAGTGTGGTAGGATCCAAGGAGACAGAGGGAGAAAGGGGAGTTGTTTTTATACATTGCTGTAAATTATATAAATGTATTTGGATCCTCTTTAAAGTTTTTAAGAAATACAGAGTAAGGATATACGCGATTTGGGGATTTCTTCTGGTTGGTGGAAGATACATGGTACATGTCTATGATGTTATTTGAATCCTTCCTCAAGGGTTACTTTTTCACTTAGGAATGCTTTAGTTCGCAGGTGTTAGAAAAGTGGACCAATAACACCTTAACAAGTAGGCATTTGTTTTCCTCTTATAACAAGAAGCCTAGAGGTACGTAATGTGGGAATGGTTCCTCAAGGATCCAGGCTCTTTTCTTCTTGTTCTGATCATTGGAGTGGCCTTTAAGCTCAGGCTTGTATCTTGTTTGAATGATGGTTACTGCCACTCTAAGCATCATGACCTCATTCAAAGGCAGGAAGGACAGGGGTGGCCAAGGTGAGAACCGATCTCCTCCTACATTCCCATTAAAAGGAAACAAATGATCTTTCCCAGAATCCCTCAGCAGACTTTCCCTCAGATCTCGCTGGCCGGAACTGGGTCACATGTTGTCCCATCTACGTGTAGAGTGGAGGTGGAGAAAGCAAGAATCTGACTTTGCAGACTCTGCAGTCGAAGGTAGTAGAGAATGAGGCTGGGAATGACTTTTTGGATGGCCAGCCAATGGTGTCTGCTACAAGTATCCAGTCTCCTTTGTGTTCAAGGAGCTCCAGGTGGATGGGCAGCAGATTTGGGAACTCAGTGAGGGCTACAACTGTGTCCTGAAGTCTGTTCTGCAGAGAAAAGCCACTGCAGAACTCATGAAAAATGCTGGCATGCCCCTCACCAGTATATTTCCCAGTGCTGAGGCCAATGCGTGTCTTCTGGGCCACTTGGGGAATCTGGTATTGGAATGGGTAAGTAGGTCACACTTGATAAATCTATTACATCATTTTCCTACATTCTTGGATTCCTCCCTCCATATAATATGAAGGTGTTTCTGGCATCTCCCTTATATAAGAAGAACGTTAGCATAGACCTTAAAAGCCAACTCTAGAACCAGGCTATCTGAGTCTCTGCTTCACCATTTACAAGCTGCACGTGAGAAGCTGCTGAACCCTTAAGCGCCTTAGTTTCTTCTTTTACAAGTAAAGGTGATAATATGTATCTCAAAGCTTATTTTTAGGATTAAATAACTTAAAATATAAAAGTGTTTTAAACAGTGCTTGGCACCTCGTAAGGGCTCCAGGAGTGCCAGCTAGCATTGTTATTTACGCTGGCTCCCATGAGTCTAGATGTCCGTAGCCAACTGAGCAGGTGATTAATACAATTCCCACTGTTCAAGTGAGCCTAGAATTTTGCTGACTGCCTCCATATCAATAGAGTCAGCCTGATCTAAAGCCATGTTCTTCCTTCTTTGGTCTAGACTTCTCAGAAGCCCTCGCCACATGAATTCCCCAGATTTTTGCTTTTATAAATTAGCAGAAACTCACAACTCCTGTGATGGGTAAGTCTCCTTCAGGGTTTGACCTTTCAACTGGTCTCTTTTCAATGTGTCAGGAACCTCACCATTGCCTTCATTTGGCAAGGGAAGCGAACACGGGGCTCAAGGGGTGAGGGGCACCCCTCATTAAGTCAGCTGGTTTGCTCTTCTCTCTCCAATTGGTCCTCAGGGTCCTACTCTGTCCTAATCAATGCCCTTGGTTTCAAATAAGACAATGTTTAAGCTGTGAATTTAAGTGACTTTGTAATTTGGCAACCCACAAGAATCAAACTTTGTTTTCAGTTTTTACCTATTTAAGCCCTCAGCTGCTAGAAAAAAGAAAGTGTGTTGTTATTGTTGTTGTTTGTCTGCTTTAGAACTTACAGAAAATCCCTGGTGTGTATGTGCTTTGATCTGAGGACTTGGGGACTTGAGCTAAGGCATTAGGGTTAGAGCTCATTATTCTCGTGCTTTAAGCTGTCCAACTTCAGAAAAATATATCTTACTCCTTTAGTCCTTATATTCCTCAGTTGCTACCTGGTCTCCCCAAAGCTTGATTTCAACGGCCCCTTTATTTTAGGTAAGTACAGTTGATAATTTAATGTTTTGCTACAGTATGCTCCTGGCCACCTGCATCAAACCCCTTTAAAGTTTCCAACCCTCAGCCTTAATCAGACTAGATAACCCATCCCTGATTTCTTCTGTTTCCCTGAGGGTTTTGTCTCTTGATTCTAATGTATCAGTCAGACAATTTAACTACAAGCAACAAAAACTTACTCTGACTGATTTAAGGAAGAAAGGAATTTATTTAAAGGCAAGATAGAGTCAGGCTCAGAGGCACATGCATCTAGAAAACTCATGCCATTGAACGGGTGAGGTGAAGACGCTGCTGCCCCTGCTACCATATACAAGACAGCTCAGCTTACATTATCAACACCGTGGCATCAGTCACTGGGTGCCATGTAGCCATGCTGTCCCCAAAACTCCATCAACCACCTTTACCATCAGAATTACATAGTAAATAATTCCCAAGCCAGAAAAGATTTCAGGTCCTGGACAGGAAAAAACAATGCATTTGTCTGTTTCACAGAGACCTGCTCCAAGACTGAATCACCCGGGTCCCAGATTTACATGCACAATTGTTATTTTGTTGCTTTAATATTCTTAAAGCAAGAGAATAATGAGCTCTAACTCTAATATGTTAGCTCAAATTACAAGTCCTCAGATCAAAGCACATACATACCAGGGATTTTCTGTAAGTTCTATAGGTCAAGAAATGTGGTTTTTGTATAGTACCTTAAATATCCTCTTTAGTTCTTAGTGTACCCTTCAGAGTGGTTTCTACCCTGATCTTCATTTCTTCCTGGTTTTCTGGGGGTGGGCAGCATAGCAGAAAGATTTTAGCCTTTGGAGTCAGGAAAACTTTGGAGTTAATCCTGTCTCTGGCCCTAAATTACAGTGCTTTGCAGTGGACATATAGCCTAACTTTTTAAAGCCTTGGCTTATTCTTCTTTAAAAATGGGTATAGTAAAATCTGCTTTATGAGTTGTTACGAGGATGAATATAATTCACATAGAGCTTAGTAAGAGATGCTGAGAAACAATGGACTTGATTGTGTGGACAGAGTTGTGCTTTCGAAGTTTGTAATAGAGCAATTATCTGAAGTATGGCACATGGGATAAACGTGGGAAAAAGTGGAACAGACTTAGCAATACCAACAGACACTGATGCCTTGCTGTAAAGTAACCCCAAATATCCTTCTTCTATTAACCTAACACCTGTTCACAAGGGATAGAAATGCTAAAAAATGAATCATTGTTCACTAGGTAAGCATGACCTTGACCATCAACTGCCAGAGTGTTCACTATTGAAATCCCACTGTGCTGTTTTCTCACACTCTAAGTTGGTGAATGAAGTCTCTCTTGAGAGAACGTGATGAAATATGCAGCTCCATCCCAGTAAGCATCTTTGTGTCGATAAGCTGTGTGCTCTAGCCATTATTACTATAAATTAAAATCTTCACTCTGGAGCAGTTTGGGTGGGACACGTGAGAAGGCAGCAGCACCTCTCGTGGGGTTATCCTGGCTGAGCATGGGGCTCCAGGGCCCAGCCCCGGGTCCCGAGGCTGTCCTTACTGCCTGTGGCCTGCAAGGCGAGGTGCGCAGGCAGACACGGTCTGAGCTTTCCTGCACCAGGAAGAGGGCACGGCGGACTTCGTGGACTGATGATTCCGGGGCAGGGATCCTTAAGGACCACGGTTTGACATTTCCTATTTGTTGGGAGGCTCGGCTTTGGAGGTAGGTATCAAGAATGATGTTTCCTTGACTTTGCTTCTGTGTTCGCTTCATCAGTGTCTCTCATATTGAATGTCTTAAAAGAGGCACTGGAATATCTTGGTGTTCCCATGGACCAGGTTTTACAGATTTGGGGAAATAAAGGCTCTGGATCAGCTCAGACTGTTGTTTGCATTATTGGGAAAATTCTTCCTTTAAAACCTTGTCCCAGGTGGGATTTTGAGTTGATCCTGCTCTTGAACTCTATAGACTATGGTAACTGAGGATTTGTAGTTCCATCTTTTGCGGATATTTTGTGTGTGGCAAATGATGAAGCCAGCTAGCTCAGATATTGAAATGGTGTAATGAAAAAATGGGGAAGATGAGAAAACTGAATTTTTCCATCCTTTGCAATTAGTTTGCAATCCTGTCACCTGCTCTAAGATATAACACACCAACGAAAAATGCTCAGCCTGTATGTGAAGTTGCAATGTTAAAAATAGCTGCCCTGGAAGATGAAGGAACTTTTTGGGCTCTCCGATTGCTGCAATTGTGGAAATGCAGGAACTGAAAACAGTACAAATTCTGGCTCCTTTGACCGGTTTGATGGGCCTGGTGGTTTGGGACAAGTGCCATCAACAGGGACTGCTCAACTGAGTGTCAAACTGAATCCATTCTCAAGTTCAGTGCTTCCCTCTCCCTCCCTCTCCTCCACCCCTCCGTTTTCTTCTCTAAACTCTCGGTGTTCTCCTCTTGAAAAGCCAGGATTTAATAATATTTGTGACTCAAATAATTCAGCAACTGAAATGAAAAAAGAGCACCCAGGTGCTAGTAAGACCAATTATAGTCATCATTCAAAAACTCAGAAAAACAATGATGTTCCAAACATCTTGGATATTTTAAAGGATATAAATAAGGTTAAACTTCATGCTATCGAATGGTCACCTGGAGGCAGACCCATTCACAAGAGGAAAGTACACAATTCACATTAGGATCCAGTGTCTTTATTTTATTTTTTAAAATTTATCTTTATCATTGAAAGTATTACAGATGTCTCTCCTTACCCCCACCACCCGACACCCTCCTTTCTGCTCCCTCCTTTCCCCTCCTTCACCACACTGTTGTCTATGTCCATTGGTTATGCATACATGCATATCAGTTCTTTGGTTTATCTCTCCCTCCCCACAACCCTTCCCTCTGAGCTTTGTCAGTCTGTCCCCTACTTCCATGTCTCTGGATCTATTTTGTTATCAGCTTATTTTGTTCATTAGAGTCCACATATAAGTGAAATCATGTGATACTTGTCTTTCTCTGACTGGCTTATTTCGCTTAGCATAATACTCTACAGGTCCCTCCATGTGGTCTCAAAGGGCAAGAGATCTTTCTTTCTTACAGCTGCATAATATTCTATTGTGTAAATGTATCACAGCTTTTTTATACACTCATCTATTGATGGACACTTGGGCTATTTCCAGATCTTAGCTATTGTAAATAGCACTGCTATGAACATAGGGGTGCAAATATTCTTTCAGATTGATGTTTCAGGCTTCTTAGGGTATAGTCCTAGAAGTGGGATCACTGGGTCAAATGGCAGTTCCATTTTTAATTTTTTGAGGAAACACCATATTGCTTTCCACAGTGGCTGCACTTGTCTGCATTCCTACCAGCAGAGTACTAGAGTCCCCTTTTCTCCATACCCTCGCCAGCACTTGTAGTTTGAGGATTTGTTGATGGTAGCCATTCTGGCAGGTGTGATACCTCATTATAGTTTTAATTTGTATCTTTCTGATGATTAGTTACATTGAGCATTTTCTCACATGTTTCTTGGCCATTTGTATGTCCTCTTCAGAGAAGTGTCTATTCAGGTCTTCTGCCCATTTTTAAATTGGATTGTCTTCCTTTTATTGAGTTGCATGAGTGTATTATATATTTTGGAGATTAACCCATTATCTAATGTATCATTGGCAAATATTTCTCCCATACAGTGGGTTCCCTTTTCATTTTGATGCTGATTTCTTTTGCTATGCAGAAGCTTTTTAGTTTGATGTAGTCCCATGTATTAATTTTTTTCTTTGTTTCTCTTGCCCTAGGCAATGTATTGATGAAAATTCTGCGGCTTGTGATGTCTTAGATTTTGCTGCCTACATTTTCTTCTAGGATTGTTATGGTTTCACAAGTTACATTTAAGTATTTTATCTATTTTGAGTTTATTCTTGTGTAAGGTGTAAGTTGGTTGTCTAGTTTCACTTTTTTGCATGTACCTGTCCAATTTTCGCAACACCATTTATTGAAGAGACTGTCTTTACTCCATTGTATGCACTTGCCTCCTTTGTCAAATATTAATTGAGCATGTTTTGGGTCGATTTCTGGGTTCACTGTTCTGTTTCAGTGATCTATATGCCTGTTCTTGTGCCAGTACCAGGCTGTTTTGATTACAGTGCTTTGTAGTATAACCTGATATCCAGAATTGTGATCCCTCCCACTTTGTTTTTCTTTTTCAAGATTGCTGTGGCTCTTCGGGGTCTTTTTTGGTTCCTTATACATTTTTGGAGTATTTGTCCTAGATCTGTGAAATATGCCGTTGGTATTTTGATAGGGATTGCATTGAATCTATAGATTGCTTTGGGTAGTATGAACATTTTAATGATGTTGATTCTTCTAATCCATGAACATGATATATGCGTCCACTTTTTTTTTTAAATATCTTTCTCTATTTCTTTTTTCAATGTCCTGTAGTTTTCTGAGAACAGGTCTTTTACGTCCTTGGTTAAGTTTATTCCTAGGTATCTTAATTTTTTTTGTTGCAATGATAAATGGTATTTTTTTTTTTTTTCAGTTTCTCTTTCTGAGTGTTCTCTATTGGTGTATAAAAAATGCCATTGGTTTCTGGATGTTGATTTTGTATCCACCTACTTTGCCAAATTCATTTATGAAATTGAGTAGTTTTTTGGTGGAGTCTTTAAGGTTTTCTATTTATAGTATGTCATCTATGAACAATGACAATTTCACTTCCTCCTTTCCAATTTGGATGCCTTTTATTTTATTGCTTCTTGTCTGATCACTGTGGCTAAGACTTCCAGTACCACGTTGAATAAGAGTGATGAAAGCAGACATCCCTGTCTTGTTCCTGTCCTTAAGGGAATTTTTTTTTTTTTTTTTTAGTTTTTGCCCATTGAGTATGATATTGGCTGTAGGTTTGTCATATATGGCCTTTATTATGTGGAGGTATAGAATCCAATGTTTTGTATATCCCAGGCACGTAAGCAGAAATTTGCATTCCAAAACGACTATTCCTTTGAGAAAGAAAATAGGTCTTGGGAGTCTTCTCCATTTTCTAGTCCAGAAACTTCAAGGTTTGGACATCACATTTCACAATCAGAAGGACAGTGAACTAAAGGAAGACTGACAAACACAAAAAGTGTTGTGACCAAGATGTGAGCAATTCAAGCTGTATGTACATTTACAAGGAAAGAAATATGCCAGCATGTCTTTCACTATATGTTAATCTTCTGTTAATGAAATTAAATGAAGTCTGTACACAAGGATGAATTATTAGTACACACACAGGTCTGAAAAGTCTTGACTCTTAAGAATACCTGTCTCTGGTTTTGGAAGATCCAGCAGTTAACTGGTTACTGATGATAGGTATATTAATTTTTTTTTTCATGTATGGTAATGTTACTAAAGGCTGAATGAACACTTTGAGTGATTTTCCTAAGAGCTAAATAGTAAATGACTTAATGTTTCTCATGAGAGAACAGTAGGGTCTCACTATAAGGTAACAGTAACCAATTTAATGGATTAAGAAATTATGGTAAACTATATTGTACCACTCAGTAAATGATAGCATGTTTGAGTTTTTAAAAAACAATTTATTAAAGAAGTTATGATGTCTTAATTTAAGAGCCTTTGAATCTTTTCAAATTTGGTAGTGATCTGGTTAACCGGCCTTCAGGACCTTGGAGATTTTCAAAGAATATAATTTTTTCATTAAGATAGTCATAGTTTGAATCATATAGGTTGAGCCTCCTAAAAATTCTTCCTAAAGGTGATAAAGAGTTATTCTTAGAAACTGATTTGATAAATGATAGTATTTAAAGAATCTTCTTCATAAGTGTTTCCTATACTTGCTATATAAATATGTATGCTTATCATTTTCTTACTTTTGTTCCTTATTATAGTTATACTCTGTTCCTTTGTAAATAGAATGTAAAATAAAAGTGCCTTTGTAACTTGAAAAAATAAAATAAAATCTTAGCTCTGTAAGAAAAACAATTGATAGTATTAATTTTCCTCAAAGGCATTGCAAGTATATCATTTACACACATAAATAGTATATATATGTAACATATTTGTATTATATGAAATACATACAATGTGTGTGCATATTAATATTATATCCTTATACTTTCTCTATATACACATACACATTCGTAAAGAAAAATCCTGAAATAATAATCATCTGTAATATCCTCTATAGCAGTGAGTCTGAAAAGTGTAAATGGTTGACATCTTTCAGAAATCTTTAGGCAACCAGGTGGTACAATTATTAACCATCCTCAGGAACTTGGCTTCAAAGCAAATCCATTAGGATTAGAATCTGTACCATCAGTATCCAAAGCACAGAAAGTCCGACCACCAGATGTCACCATTCTTCTATTTCCCTCCCAGTGCCAGAGAGTTTGAGATGCTATTTTCTTCCAAGGGACTGAGGGAAATAGTGCCTCCCAATATTCCTGGAATTTCACCAAAAGGTCTTATTAAAAGGAATCGTCCTACCCATGCAGATTTCCTGTGGTTCTTGAGCATCACCTGAACAGTTTCTGACAGCTGAGGATCCAAGTGATAATTTGGGGCCCATCTGATCAGAAAATGTTAAAGCCATGTCCTCCAGTTTGAAATTAAAGGTAGGACTGGCCTCCTGTGCCTAGAGCCTAGAGCTAGCTCAACTCAAGAGAGGCCACAGGGTGTTTTCTATCCAGATCCCAGAGTCAAGAGACTTCCCTAACTAGCTGGGTGGCCCCAGAGCTCACCAACAAAATGAGGAAGTTGGACTAAGTCATTTCTAGGTCCCCCAAATTCCATGATTCTTTGTTTTTAATGCCTCTGCTGGAGAGGGTGGGAAGCAGGATGGGGTGATATAAGTTCAAGAAAGAAGACCCCAGGGAGGACAGTGAAATGGGGATGGAGAAATTCTGCAGGGAACAAACGGGAAAGTTGAACATAAACGCATACTGTAACTTGACATAGTGACTGGTTACATGGCCTGGAACTTGCTGGGGTTATAAACCTTGTCATTTTCACCCATAAGTAATCCACCAGGCCACTCTCCTTGTATTCTAATACTACTTAACAATGATCTATAATGCTTACTGATATAAATGCACACATTCTCTCTCCCTGGGCTTGGCTGGATTTAATGTCATGCCAGTCAATGTTCTTTGTGGTGCCTTCAGGACATGGGATGTGTTTTAGTTCTTTTTGAATCTACAACAGTACAATTGTCAGCTAGCCTGTCCACAGTATTCATAAAATACAGGATGGGAGGGGGGAAGAGAAAGAGAAATGGAATTAATTTACTGAGCACCTACTATGTGCCAGGTATTGCTAAGTACTTTACATATATTTTATTTCATCTTCAAAATAACCCCATGAAGCTAAATTCATATGGTTAAATGGCTTGCCCAAGGTTACAAAAACGAAGTAGCAGAAACTCATCCTGCTTCATTTAACCCATTCTACCGGGGTGGAAAGGCTCAGAGCATGTTTGAGATGGTTGAGCTCTGTCTCCCCTCACGGGGCTTCACTGCCGGAATGGCCCTTGTCCTTCTAGAGGCCTGGACTGCACCACTCAGGAGGATGCAGTGCCATATTAGCATTTGCACACTGCCCATGACCTTGCTAGAATATTATCTGTGGCCGGGATCAAACCGTCTCTCTTCTTTCTCCCTTTGGGCTGCGGAATAGTCCTACTGTTGGTAGAAGTCCTCTCCGGCAGGGTTGATAGTTTGCAGACGGCCCCTGACAGGCTGAGGCGTTTCGAATTGGCTGAGCGCTCCGCCGGGGAGGGCGGGGAGTTTGCCAAACGTCCCTGGCCGGAATCCCTGCCTTCCAGAACCGCGATCCTAGAAGCGGGGAGAAGTTGGAGAGGTCGGGTAAAAGAGGGTTGGAAGAAATTGCGGACCGACCCCCACCATGGTCGGCTGAGCTCCCGAAGAGTGTCTCTGCCGCGTCCGGGCCGAGTGTGGACGCGCCGCGCGCAGCTCCGCCAGGGCTGGGAGTTTGCAGACCGTCCCTGCCGCGACCAGCTCGGCGGCGGCCCTGCGGCTCCCGCGGCAGCCGCGGTGGCCCCGGGCGCGATCCAGCCCTGGTAGCCGCACCGCCGATTCGGGGCGCCGCAACTCCTTGCCCCGCTGCGCCTTGGGCCCCGCTGGGACGGCGACTGGTGGGCGCTCCCGGCTGCTGCTGCTGCCCGACAAGGAGGTGAGAGCCACTGGGTCGGGGCGATCGCGTCCAAACTCGCCATCCCCGCGGGAAGATGCACGCAGAGCGGACCGTGGAGGTCGCAGGGAGCTGGGTGCGGGCGGGGAGAGCCCGAATCGAGGGTGGCGCAGCCTCGGGCTTTTGCGCGCCGCCCCTCTGCCGCCTGCGTGGGTGCCCCGGCCGCGGCTGCTCTGCGGGACCGGGAGTGCAGCCGGGGACGCGCCTTGAGGCGCCCACCTGCCCGTGGCAGCCCGTATCCCGGGGAGGCTGCAGGCCCCCAGCACCCGTGGGGAAGCGCTTTGTGGGTTTTTCAAGGGACTGTCCAGAGGAAGCTTCCGCTGTGCGGGCTGGAGGCGAGTGTCTGGGGATGGCAGATGGGCGCTCAGACCGCGGAGGAGCTTTGATGGGGTCATGCCAGGGGTATGGGCCGGGCTGGGGTCCCCCGAACTTGGGCGCTCAGGGCGGGCTCAGCCACCAGCTAGGGAGGAGGAAGAAGAGGGAGGCTGGCCCCGGGTCCCAGGGGAAGAGGGATGCGGCGGGCAGGCGCTCTGGTCCGGGGGACCAGGGCAGTACAGCAGTGTCCCCCACCCCTTGGGGACGGCCGGCGGCCCGCGATCCCGCCGGCGCGCTGGCCAGCCTGCCTGGCTGGAGAGGCTACGGGGAGCGTAGAGTCCACACCCGCGCACACACTCCCCGAGAGCATGCTCAGTGCGGCCCTGGGAACTTCCTGCCGAGTCGCGAGCGGCCCTGGCCCCTTCGCGGCCCGCTGCTCGCAAAGTTGGGGGCGGCGGGCGCTCGAGTGTGGGTGGGGGCGCGCGGCGCAGCGCCCGGCTGTCGCCCTTTGGCGTTCTGGTTCCCTGCATCGCCTTTGCCCGGCCCCCGGCGCTTCTCTCTTCCACCGCCCTCGCGGCTGGGAACAGAGGCGTGGATGTCATCCCCCGCTCCCCGAGGCCAGGTCGAAGGCCGGTGGCCAGAGGCCTGGCGGTGCGGCTGCCTGCCAGGTGGACCTGCTCTCGGTGCGCTCGCCACGCGCGCGGACCCCGTGTAGTGAGCAGACTGGGTGGAAGTGGGTGTGTGAGCAGCGGGCCCTTGGCGCACATACTCGCTGTCACACACAAAGCCTTGGTTTCATAGCTACCGCGCCTTAGAGGAAGGAGGTGCCGCTTGCATTGTCCAGCCACTTTTGGAGCATCAACTGGGTGCTCAGTGCCTGGGGGATGCCGGAACCAGGCGATGCACAGGGTTTTCAGAGATGCCAGAAACGAAGTCTAGGGCCCAGTACTTCTGGCACTTACTGTGAGGCCTGGCACTGGGCGGATGCCTCTGTCAGCACTGGGCTCTGGTAGCTTAGTTAGGGAAGGTTGGGCACTTAGGAGGTTGTAAAGTTGGGGAGGAGAAAGCTGAGGTTTGGCTGGGGTTCGGGTGGGATGGCAACACTGCACTTGGAAACATTTGAATCCAAGTGTTAGAGGCAGAATGGATCTCATTCTAAAGAGTCAAGTGGGAAAATGGTGCCCCCACCCCCTTCATTGTCAGGACCTGGGACACTTGGTTGGTTTTTAACTCCGAGAGACCCTCCACCCCACTGTGTTAGCCACTGTGTTACATTCTGAGCCTTGACCCAGGAACAGAACTTGCTTGTTTTTAATTTGAGAAAATCATAAAACAGATTTTCATGGTGGGCAAACCATCACAGATCTGTTCTTCATAAATGAATTTTCACCCTCACCTCCCCCTTCCTTCTTTCCTACCAATTGTTTGTGTTGTTATTGTTCAGGGCTGAGAGAGGCACCCTACATTTTTTGTCTGTTAGGATGAGAGTAAAGCTCCCCTGTCTAGAGGTCTTTTAAGTTTTCTCTAGTTACCAAGTTGATGTCCATGTAGTCAACCTGAAGTGGAGAGGCATGAGAAATGAGGTGATGGAGGATGGGAGGAGGGTGACCTTTGCCCCTTTTAGTGACTGGCGGAAGAGGAAAAGGAAGCTGCTCTGCCTGACACCAGACTCTGGCTTTTCCTTTCTTCTCCTCTTCTTGTGACTGGAGTCATTAGGGGAGAGGAGTCTGCAGTCCTGGTTTGGGGCTTGTACCTACGAAAGCGGCACTGGTTGGTCTTTAAAGGGACTGCAATGGCAGCAGGGCGAGGGAGCTCGCCCAGATCTGCTAATGGCATCTGCGTGTTCCAGCCAATGCTCAAAGCAGCTCATGGGCTTTCGAGTCTTCTCAGCAGTGTGCATTTCAAGTGCTGTGTGTTTGGAAGTGTGAAAACAGTACTCATTTATATATAGTCCCACATCCATATAGTTTTTTATAAAGAAGCATGAGCATACGTATGTGCATATGCAGTATTCTTTGGTAGCATCTTGGAGCTGGAAGGGACATCAGGAGATCATAGGAACTCAATTTTCTCCTTTCTCATTCAGTTTTCTCAGTTTAAAAATAACCAACCAGTCTTCTGCCCAGCTGGCTTCCCAGAGCATTTGATGCCAAGGTCCCCCTGTGATCCTAGCCCAGGAGGAGGTCTCTGGCTTCTCCCCTGAAAAGTGGCTCCTCAGGATCTGGTCTAGATGTACTCTGACATTTGACATGGCTTTTTCTAATGCTCCATGTGGCGTGGGATCTAAGTCACTGCAGTCACTCTCAGAGTGATTTTGACAGGGGATAGGCAGCAGTGTGTATAAAATTGCAAAGAGCAATCATCAGTAAGACTTGGGCTGGGAAGTTTGTGTCCTTTCGTGCTTTGTCATCCAGGCAGGTAGTTGCTCTGCTCCTTCCCAGGAGTAGCGGGGACTCATCTTTATCCCCTTTTCCTCATGTGTCTTGACCTTCTGGCTCTAGGGTTGTGGGGTGGTGGTTGGGGATGGTATTCTGTGATGATGTTATTATAGTAGGTCTCAGGAAAGCATGTGTTATCAGGAGTGTTTTCTCTGGGGGTTTGTTATGGCAGATGTCAGAGTTTGGGGAAGGATCCTGGTGTTAGGTGAACAGTTAACAGATAGTCTTGGCTGAAGGAAGGTGTATGTGTTCCAGAATTAAGGTACTTAAAAAAAGGAAAGGAAATCATTTTATATTTGGGGGAGAGTGCCACGTGGGTGACAGTTGAGAGGTTTGGGTTAGAAATAAATTTGGTACTTGTCAGTGCAAGTTTTACTAGGCTGACTTTAAAGTTCATAATTGCTTTGAAGTATAGGGCCCCTCTTAATAGCCAGAATATGGCCGTACTTTTAAATTTCTGTATGAAATCGAGTAAAGATCTCCCCATCTTCTTCAAGTTTCTAATCTAAGCCGTATCCCTGTACTGTCTTGCATCCTGTGTCAACCTCAAAAATCGAGCACAGTTGCGGTGACCTCTGTGCCATCTGCAGGTGTCCTCATTGAGGGTTTATTGGCAGCCATCATGAGCCATGCTCTGTGCTGGTGCTGGGCATAAAGATGTCCTTTTTCAAAATTACCTCCTCACTTTTAATTTATCTGACCTTCTCTTTCTGTGTGTTAATGCAAACTAATAGCTCTTGGAAAGCCGCCAAGGTGGTCCCAGAAGCCTTAGTACTGTAACAGTGTTTTCAGCTGGAAGAGTTGGGACTTGAGCTGTGTTTGCCCACTTGCTTTATTTATTTACTTGTTTTTTTCATTGCTACAAGTACATGTATCCTGCCCTGACTTTGTCGCATTTGGAAGGCTGTATGTGTGCCTGAGAGGGATTGGAGGTATCACTGTTTCTTCAAAATCCCACAGCTGTCTTGTGTGAACACAACCTTCTGGAAAGGAAACAGAGGCCTTTTTGCTGGGCCCTTTGGCCTCAGAAATCAGGAGAGGCAAAGGGGATGAGCTCTGGTGCCTGGATTTGGTGGGAGCAGTTGTTCTTGTAAAGTGGCAACCCCCCTGCCATGCCCAGTTCATGCCTTCTGGACCTCGATCTCAGCTGTGGTGGTTACCTAGGACGCTGAGGAGCATTTCTCCATCCTGCTGCTCTTGAACTCAAGAGTGGAATTAGCCAAGCACTTTGTTACTTGTAAGAGTTAAGCGCTGGTGTTTGCAATTTAGTTACCTACAGAAAAGGCAGCACTTCAAGGTTATTCCTGGAATAATAACAGCCTCACTTATTTGAACCCCTCTGTGATTTTTGTGGCTGGCCCTTGAGGGAATGTGTGCTGCCCACCCACTCCTGTCTCAGCGCCTCTCAGTGTTGTAGTTCTGAGCACAGACGGCTTGTAAGTTCTGTCATGCTGGCCAGATGCTTTTTATAAGTATGCTACACAGCACAGACTTCCACTATAATAGCTTGGATCTCTTTCATGGCTCAGTCCCCTCTTGGGAGTGTTTTGTGTTGGTGATCAGTGTAGAGATTGTATGTCTTGGAGAAATTTTAAGAACAGGTAGGCAAGAAAAGAGAGATGGTGATGAAAAAATGTACCTTTTATATTTGACATGATTGCAAATGCTTCTTTTGTATTTCATTTTACTCCTCACTGCAACACTGAGGTAGATGCTAATGTCATTCCCAGTTTACACATAGAGAGACTGAGACATTAGGGGTTTATGAAACTTGGTCAAGGTCACATACAGCGAGCAAGTGGGAGGAAGAGGATTCGAACCCAGGTATTCTAGGTCCAGGGCCCATGTTAGCTGGAATATGCTTAGTTGTAAAAGTTAGTAATCTCACCCTGTACTAGCAGTACCTTCTTTCCAGTTAAAGCCAAGAGAAGTCTTAGACACTCAGGGGCTGGAAGGGACTTGAGTAATACCCCTCCAGATCCTTGCTCGTTGTAGTTGAGGTCAGAGAGGTGCAGGGAGGTAGAAGGACTTGCCCCAATTCTCACCCGCAGAAATCAGTGGGAATACTGGGCTTCAGTACTGACCCTTGGTCCCAAGGGAACAATTGATAACAACTGATAACAGATATGTGCCTGCTTTGTTCGAAGAGTTGATCCAGGGAAAGAATGTAACAGTCATTGGCATCTGCCCCTCCCACTCCTAGAACTCTCTGTGGCTTACATCCCCCTAAACCTGGAATCTGGTGGGGAGCAGGGGGTGTGTCCAAGTTCCATCACTATCCCCAAATGGGAGAATCTAAACAACTTTGGTGCCTTTAAGTGAGGTCTTCCCTTTTTTATACCATCTTTTTTTTTTAATCCTCACCCGAGGATATTTTTATATTTTATCTTCAGACAGAGTGGGAGGGTGGGGGAGAGAGAGAGAGAGAGAGAGGGGAAAACATCGATTTGAGAGAGACACATCGATTGGTTGCCACCTGCATGACCCCAACCGGGACCAGGGATGAACCTCAGATGAACCGCAACCGAGGTACATGCCCTTGGCCAGAATCAAACCCAGGACTCCCTGGTTCGCATGCCCACGCTCTAATCTCTGAGCCAAACCTGCCGGGGCTTTTATGCCATCTTTCAAGGTTGACATCTTAAGAATATAGTCTGGGCTCTGGCCCGGTGGCTCAGTTGGTTAGAGTATTGTCCCGATACCCCAAGGTTGTTGGTTCTGTCTCTGGTCAGGGCACATACAAGAAGCAAACGATAAATGCATAAATATGTGGAACCACAAATTGATGTTTCTCTCTCTTTCTCCTTTTCTCTGTCTCCCCTTCCTCTCTCTCTAAAAAAAAAAAAAAAGAATGTCGTCTGGGATGGACTTTACATTTCACTCTGAAATTCTTATTTTTTTTCTTTTGTGTCTCTGTCTTAGGGCTCACGGCCCCTCTCAGCAGTGATTTCCGCTCCCTAGGAGCGTGGGCTGGGCCAGGGGCCGGTGACCTGGCAGAGGTGGCAGGGCTGTTTTTCCACAGTTTCAGCAAAGGGTTGGTGAGGACCTTCCCACAGTGTATGTGGAATCCTAGAAAGATTGCCGAGGCCCTGTAAAATGTTTCTCTGACCACGGGGATCTTCTTACTTGGTGGAATTGTCCCGTTGGGCACACGAGCACCGTTCCCTTTCATTCTATTCCTTTCCGGTGGCCGGGACCGCACTGGGCACACGCATGCTCTCACCTGTCCCGCTTCTGCAGGTTGATTCTGGCTCCTAGTCCTTAGCTGCTCAAGGAGTGAGGTCTAACCCTGCTCAGGGCCCACACAGAAGAGTTCCGTTCAGTTCAAAGACAACACGCAAACGGACGCTTTCATTCAGCCCACAGGACCACGTGGGGCCTCAGTTCTTCTGCTGAAAAGTAAGGGGATTGGGTGAGCTCTCCAGAGTTCTGTTCAGTCCTAATGCTGCCTAATCCTGTGTGCGTGGCAGAGGAGGTGTAGGCTAAGCAAACACAGTGCCCCTATGGAAAAGAGAGAAAAACGTTCGGGAAAAACTCAAGTGGTTTTTGCCTTTGCTGGCAGACTAGTAGATAGTTCAAATGATTGAACTAGCCCTCTCTTACCACTATCTCTTGGGATGTTTATTTTTGAATGTTGAGAAATAAAAAGCCTTGCTCCTTACTTCTCAGCCTAGAAATAACCTGCTTCCCCTCGTGAAGCTATTTTTTTGCCCTTGGGAAATTGAGATGCAAAGAGCAGAAGATGACCAGGCCCACGAGCGAGCGCTCTGGCCCCGTGGCGCAGTGCCTGGGGAAGTGGCTGAGTGTTTACACTGCCACGGCCGCGCCCACTGCTGTTTACAGACCTGCCTCGCTGCTCCACTGTGGAACTACTTTGAAACAACAGGGAGTTTGATATCAGTCTCCTTGCAGCTGCTTTTTTTTAACCATCTGTTATTTTTAGCACCAGTTTTTTATTTACTAGTGCTCATGCTAATGAGGCGTTTTCTAAATGACCAATTCTTTCTCTTATGTATCTTGTTTAGAAAAGCATTCTCTCTGCCTCATGCTAACTCTTTCTGCTTTCTTTTCTTTATTTTTTTAAAAAAGTATTTTTTCTTTATTAATTTTAGAGAGAGAGAGATACACTAGTGGAATCCCACAGATGCTGGGAGAGAGAGATGAGGAAGAGAGAGATAGAAACATCGATGAGAGAGAACATTGATTGGCCGCCTCCTGCATGCCCCTCACTGGGGACCTGGCCCGCAACCTGGGCATGTACCCTGACCGGGAATCAAACCGGTGACCTCTTGGTGCGTGGGTCAGCACTCAACCAGTGAGCCATACTGGCTGGGCCTTTCTGCTTTCTTAGTATTTCAGTTTGGAGGACTTCCCTTACCCGCTCCTGAAATTTCTCAGAGCCAGGAAGGTTAGCGGCAGCACCGAGTGGGGATTTGGAGAGGAAGGGGCACGTCCCTTCTCCCGCCTCCCCAGTAATAATGTTCATCATATGAAGAGTCCTTCCTCTCCTGTGAGACCTTTGCCCACACAGCCGGTAGCCCCTCTATTCATGGGGATGACCTTCTGTCTTTAACAAAGTTCTCAGCTCCAGAGACTAAGAATGGTACGTTTCTCCCTTTTCCCTTTACGTGATTTGTAACTCTTGTGCTTGCTGGATTGAAGGGTGACATTGCTCTGTGGATAAACCTTCACCGTGTGTTACTTAGTACACACAAATGTAATTCTCTTGAGTAAATGTTATCAACTTTCTTCTGTAGGTTCACCATTCCTTATTTGCTATTCTGACGTCCAGTGAGCTCCAGAGATGGAAAGTTTTTTCCCAGGTTGCTTTTAAGGATACATCTGGCTCCAAGGGTTTCTCAGAACGCAGTCTAGAGCTGTGGGAGGCACGGCTGGAAGTTCCATTGCCTTGTGCAGGGTCTGGCATCGAGTCACACGATCAGCTGGGCAGCGAGGCCTTTGCTGAAGATAAGCGCCCTCTGTGGCAGGTGAGGCCTCTCTGCAGGAGGCTGGCTGTCTTCATGGAGGTCAGTTCGGGCTCTGTGATTCCAGTTTCTCTTCTGTCAAACAAGGCATCTCAGCTTCTCCAGCATCTGTGGGATTCCACTAGTGTATCTTCTTGGCTGACCTCAGCACACTCACCTGCTCTAGTTTCTTTAATCTGTCCTTAAGAATATTCGTAAGTGTGTTCCCAATCCCGAGGTCTTGTTTGGTTGTGTCTGTTTAGAGTTCTGTTTTTTAAATCAGTGGACCTTTTGTAGACATTTTGTCTTTTCTCCCTCACCATAGGCATAATGCATGGGCTCATGAAGCCCGACAGATGGGGATTTTGTGTGAGTGAGTGAGTGAGCAAGTGTGTTTGTGTGTGTCCATTTTCACATACTGCTAGTGCTTACTACCTTATTGTCGTACTATCTGAAAAATGGGAGTGATCAGAGTTGGGGCTGAAGATCTGGAGTAGCCAAATGAAGTCTCTACAAGATTTCTGTGAAAGTGTTATTGGAGAAATTGGGGTGTCCTCTTCCCCACTGCGTGCTGGGGGTGGAGTCCTTACAGTATCTCAAGAAAAAGAATTTTCTGAGATTCACACAGTAGGATGAGTGATTTTTACTTGTGTGGATTTACATCCCTGGGTTTCCACAGTCCCATTCCAGTCACAGAAGAAGTGCAGCTGGGGTTTCAGTAGAGCTAGAAGCAAAGCCAGTGTCCGGAGTTGCCTTTCCATGTTGGAGCCGGGTCCAGTACAGCGTCAGGCTAGCTGCAGTCCATTAGTCCATTGTGTGTGGGGTCCACATGGCCATGGGCTGTGTGGGCGAATACCGGAGAGCATGTCCCGAGCAAGGAGAGCCCCAAGAGCATAAGAGGAACCAAGAGCACAAGAGGGTAAGCTTCTTTGTGCAGGGAATTAAGTATCCCAAATCTTCCTGGGCTTGCAGTGGCCACGCCCATTCTGGCCAAGAACCTGTTCCCAGGTGTGACTGACAGGCAAGTACCTTCCTGATGCCACCTCAGCTTCTCTGGGCATGCATCTGTCCCCCTCCCTGCCCAGTCCCTTCCCCAGGGATCTGCAGGGAATAGGCTGTGGCTCCCTGGGAGTGTAAAGAATTCACTTCCTGGTGAAGCTGCCCAGATGACATGCCTGTAGCATTTGTCCTTTCCTGTGCTCCTGTCCTGTTATTAATGACTAGCTGAAAACAATGGTTTCAGAAGGATTTTGTTAATATGGCTTTCCCCCTAGTACATACTTGGAGATTGTATGGATAACGATTTTATTGTACTTTCCTACAGACTTCAGTAAAGGTTTTCCATGATAATGAGTTGCTTATTCTATCATACTGGCCAGGGTCAGCTTTCTGTTTTTCATTCCTTGCCTGGCTAGTGTTCTCCAAGTTCCAGACTTTCTTTTTCCCAGTCTCATGGCTTCAAGAGAGACTTTTCTGTTTCCTCATTGTCAGTCTTTAGTATAAAGATTGCAAAACTATGTGGTTCTTCTGTTATTGCTGTAACGAATAACCACAGACTTAGTGGCTAAAGCAACACAAATTGTTTTTTAATTTTTGTAGGTCTGAGATCCAACATGGGTCTCACTGGCTAAGATCACAGTATCCATTCCTTTCGAAAGCTCCAGGGGAGACTCCGTTTCCTTGCCTTGTCCAGCTTCCAGAGACCACCTACGTTCGTAGGCTTGTGCCCCCTTCCTCCAAGGTCAAAACCATCAATGTTGAGCTGAGCCCTGTCCCTCTGCCATCAGGTTGGCTCTCTGACCACAGCTGGAAAAGGTTCTCTGATTTTTTTCCCCTTGTCTGTCATGGTTTATTATTATTATTATTATTATCATTATTATTTATTATTATTATTTTTATCCTCACCCGAGGACATTTTTCCATTTTTTGTTCAGACATAGTGGGAGGGAGAGAGAGGGAGAGAGAGAGAGAAACATTGACATGAAAGGGACACATCGAGTGGCTGCCTCCCGCACAACCAACCAGGGCCAGGGACAAACTGCAACCGAGGCACATGCCCTTAGTGGGAACCGAACCCGGGTCTCTCTGGACCGCAGGCTGGCGCTCTAACCGCTGAGCCAAACCAGCCAGGGCTGTCGTGGTTTATTATTAAAAAAATTAAACTGATAATTACAATAAATGCATAATTTACAAAATCCCTATATTCATAGAATTTATACATATGAGCTTTACATCACACTCATCTGAGAGACTAAAATTAGATATAGGAACATGAATTGATTTGATGCCTGGATATACATGAAAAAGTAAAAAACTATATAATGAAGGCATAAGTTTACCTAAATATAAGAAACATTAAATTCTAAAAAAGGTTCTCTGATTTTAAGGATGTCTGTGATTAGACTGGGTGCACCCAGCTAATCCAGGATAATCTCATCCCAAGGTCTTCAGCTTGAGGGCATCTGTATTGTAAGCTAACATATTCACCAGTTCCAGGGTTTAGGAACTGAGCATCTTTGGGGGCCACTTACCTGTCTACCACAGTCTTCAGAGCTTTTTGCAAAGAAATGGTTTTCCCCTCTTCGTGTGAAGGAACTGTTCCATTCCACCGAAGAACTCTGTGGTCACAGGAAATGTGCCTATTTCCTTGTTCATATTTTTGAATTCATTTGTCCCTTAGAGTCTGCTGGGGATTGGTTCCAGGATCCCTCTTGGATACCAAAATTCTTGGGAACTCAAATCCCTTATCTCAAAGGGCAAAGTATTGGCATATAACCTGTGTTTGCACAGAGGCTGCCACAGGGAGAGCCTACACATCGCTTCATTTGCCTGGATTCAGTCGGGCTGGGCGTATGGGCATAAGTTTATGGCTTTTTGGAACTTTCTGGGATTTAAAAAAATATATATATTTTTGGTCTGCTGTTGGTAGAATCCATAGATTTTAAGTCAGTGGATATGAAGGACTGAATGTATATTCAAATATATCATTTGCTAAACACAGTGTCCGAGGTTTGAGCCCAGCTGTGGCTGGACACCGTGCTACGCACGTTCACATTCCAGCTGCTGATTGTCCCGCCGGGAGGACACTGAGCCAGAAGCAGTGCAGTTAGGGTACAGAGCGGATCTCATTGATTCCAAAGCCTGGTTCTGTTCACGCTGCCTTCCTGCCTCAGAAGTGAGCACGGAATAACAAAATGAGAAATGGGAACAGGAAATCTTAAAATAATGTGAAATCTCTCTGCTTCTGCCAAGGTGATGACAAACTAAACATTGCCTGTGGTGGATTGACTGCACTAATGGTCCTGGTTAATGGGTGTCCACACTCTTTACCTTGTAATTCCACAGTCTCCTTCCCTTCCCTCCCCCGCCACAGGGATTGGCCAGTGGGACGTTAACAAATGCCATGTAACCAGGGTTTGGAAGAGTGTAGGTGTTCCTAATAGTCTCTTACACAGCTGGGCCAGCTCTTCTTGATCCCTGCTGCTGCCATGCGAACATGCCCAGACTATACTAAGGGAGTGATCTGAGCAGCATTTGGGGATGAGCCAGGCTGCCAGCTGAGGCCGCCTACACCAGCCAGCCCCCAACTGAACTGTCGGCTGCTCAGTGTCCCGAACATGTCTTGCTCAGATCAGTTAAGCCAGATCACCAGAACCACCCAGCCGACCTGTGGAGTTATGGCCGTAATCAATGATTATTGTTTTAAGCCACTGAGTTAGTTCCGGGGAAGTTTGTTACACAGCAGTTGCTAACTGCTACAACCCTTGTCAGATATTTAAATAGCATAAGAAATATTTTTGTGTCCTTTTGAAGATCATTTTGGACTCTTTGTAACTAAGTGTTCTTTTTTAAAAAAATCAATGTTTTGCCCAGCCAGTGTGGCTCAGTGGTTGAGCATCGACCCATGCACCAAGAGGTCACCAGTTCAAATCCCTGTCAGGGCACATGCCCAGGTTGTGGGCCAAAACCCCAGTGGGGGGCATGCAGGAGGTGGCCAGTCAATGTTCTCTCTCATCGATGTTTCTCTCTCTCTCTCTCAAAATGAATAAAGAAAAATAAATAAATAGATAAATTAATGTTTTGTTTTTTTTAAAATATTCTTTTAAGATTATACTTTAGGCTCAAGAACTTGCCCATTATATCTACCCCCCGCCTTTTTTTCTTAACATGAAAGTCCTCTAAATTCTTACCAATTTCATTCAGAAGCCGACTTGTTTTCCCTTCTCAAACTATTTATTATTTCTAATGTGGTAGCTTTTGACCCCTAGCCTACAGTAGGAAATTGACTCAGAACTCACATATACCATCTATATAACGGCAAGAAAAGTTCATGAAACAGTACCTACCCTTCTACCTCTGATGTTTTCTGTTCTGTTTCCTTTATATAAGAAATGCTAGTCAGGAGTCGCCAGTGTGGCCTGTTACCCACTTTGTAAATAAAGTTTTATCAGAACACAGTCTCTTGTTTCCATTTGGTCATTACTGTAGTCCCTGGCTGCCTTCCCGTTCCAGTGGCAGAGCCCAGGAGCTGTGGCGGAGCCCACCTGGCCTCTGGCTCTCCCAGAAAGTTTTCTGACTCTTGCTCTGAATTCCTAAACCATCAGTTAGTTGCGACCCTCAGTTTAGAAGACTGTTCAAGTGACCCCGTAATCCTCTTGATATTCCTGTGGAAATTACACCAAGTAATTCTGGCAGATATGAAACTAACCCACTTCTTGGGTCATGCTCAAACTTTCTTTTCTATTTACTTAGATGCAACAATTAAGTTTTTGCTATTTAACGTTATACCTGATTGGCTTACACAGGAAACTTTTCAAGCAATTCTAAAATGTTCCATTATATGTAGTATTAATCTGCCCCCCCCCCCCATGTTTTTCTAATTTAATTGAGGCTCTCTTATGGAAACTGGCTGGAATTAACATGGACACAAATTCCATTCAAGTGCTAATTATTTATTCATTAGATTCCAGCAGTGCCTTTTGTGTGATATAATGGGAGTCCATTAGTGGAAGAGGTAGACAGACAGTGATCTTGGCTTCTTTTTGAACACCTTTCTGGCAGCTGGTCCTTACTGCCACATGTCTGAATTAGGGTGCTATTATTTCTGTGCATAATAAGATTCAGAGATAATAAATCATGGACTTATTTGGAAAGACTGGAAAAATGTATTTTCTTTCCCTCTCAGACCTAATTGGGTTCTTAAAGGCCCAATTTCTCCAATACCTAAATTTTCCAGGCCTATCAAGAAAGGGACAACATGGTTGTTTATGTGTTGTGACTACTGAGTGATGAAAAGGAGCCAAGGCAGAAAAGGCTGCAGAGTGATCTGGATATATCTTTCTAGAATCTGAAATGCCAGGGGAAGAGTGGTCACTGGCCCATTTATTTATTGGCAGTGGGAACAGAATGAAAATAAATGTACTCCAAGCACAGCATGACGAGCTTAGGTACAATCTGAGAAATGTGCCCCAAATACAGTAGGTTCTTTGACATTAGAACGGGTTCTCCTGAGTAGTTCTGATGTTCACTGCCCCGCTTAATTTAGGTGGGTGGCCCTCTCTGCAGGTGGCTCGGCCCCCGTAATTAATAAGGACTCCGCTGGGTGCTGGCAACAGAACCCTGCCAGAGTTTGCTCCAAACAGAAGTGGAGAATCCGCATTAGGGCTATGGGAGCAGGAGCCAGGAGCTGCCTGCAGCGTGGGACACTGGGAACCCCAGGAAGCCCCTTTGCTTCCTCTCCACCTCCCTCTGTCTGGCTGCTTCATTCTCCTCCCTGCCTCCTGCTTTTCTTGTCCCAAGGGCTGAACTCTGGGGAAGGTCACTTGTTACTGGGCAAGCCACCCCGGAAGACTGGTCTTGCTCTTGTAATGCCACTTCCAGTTTCCTGGGGAGTGTCTCCTGAGTGGCCCAGTTTGATATCACCCAGAGGTGGGCAGAGCGTGGGAACTGCGCTATGGATTTTGGCTAGTTCCAGGAGCCTTATGGGGGCATTTTAGAAATTTGTGGAGCAGTTTGGTTGTTAGTGATTGAGGGGTGCTGCTCCCATTTATTGGGTGGGGACCAGGGATGCTAATCATCTGTGATGGCTAGAATAGTCTTCTACCCCTAAATGTGTCCTGTGTTCCACTGTGAAATGATCATAGATAAAAAAACAAAACCAGTTTATTACCTGAACCTAGAGACCTCACACATAAACAAGACTATTTGCACGTTTTAAGCAAACATTGACTTCTCAGTCCATGAAGAAAGATTGTGCTTTGTTTTGTTAGGACATTTGCAAGAGGTGTTTGCTGTTTTGAAAAATCACACCACCCATGGGCTCACCACATCATCTGTCCACACTTACACCCGACCCATTGTTTGATTTCACATTCAAGTGTAAGCACCTAATGAGCTCATCATACCTCCTAGATTAGTCTTGCCCAATGAATTGCATACTGAAATGCGTGTTGAGTTTGTTATAAATTACTTTCCCTTTATTCCCATTTATGTTGCTCCTAGGACAGTAAATACATAGATTTGAAATTGTGTTTAGGAAGTTTTTCTAAGAATTTGATTTCAGATAGTCAAAGAGTATCGGGAGTTTGCTGTAAACCTAGGGCTTTGGGGCTGACGTGGATTAGAACACAGTGCTAGTGGAAATGACTTAAAATTTTCTCCTAGCCCAATGTTTCAGCTGATTTAAACACTCTTAGTACTAACAATCAAAACAAAAACAAACAAACAAAAAAACTGTGGCTCATGCACTGAGTGCAGCTGACTGAGAAAAAGGGAAAGAGATATTGGCCCCATACTATAGACCCTTTCTCTACCCATGCATGGGTTTTGACTCCTGCTGGGCCAGGGTCCAGGTTGCAGGTCTCTTTATCATTTGGGAAAGCCACAGGAGTAGGGGATGAAATCAGATTATCACATGAGTTTCACAGGCACCGCTCTGTAGGGCTTCGAGGGGATCTGTGAGCTTGCATGGGAAAATACTTACACCTTGATTTTCACTAACCTCTAACAAAAATTGAGCAATTCCTTAACTTTTGAGTGTTGACCACAAATCACAGTAATGTTAGTGTTGTCTGTGACTGTCACCAGTAGAAATTTGATATTTTATATCACATCATGGATGGCTAACAGATAGCTTGAAATATTACGACTTTGAAATTATGGTGGTTATTGCTGCTAGATAGTGTTATGTAATGCATTGCCAGGTAAGCATGTGTTGTTATATCACAATTTGAAACATGTTTTGATAACCATATTGAAATATAATTGACTTCCTCTATAATCCCACGTATTTCATTTTATGCATTTAAAAAATCCCGAGAAGGGGTGCGTAGGCCTCGCCAGCCAGCCAAGGGGTCTGTGATACAGCCCTCGTACAGCAGGATTTTGGAGTGTTCTGGACATTACATAACCCACCCGCCCCGTCTTTTCTGTTTATGGGGAGTTGACCTCCTCCGGCCTTGGCCCTTCTCCAAGATTGCCAGATAAGGGTGGAGGGGGGTGTGGGCTTATCTCCAATGGTCGTATTTCCTTCTTGGACCTGGTCAAAGAATTGAACTTGGTTCATTCTCTTATACACGGGGAGGCAACTTTGTTAGAACCTTCCTCCTGGAAGACTGTATTGATCAGCACAGGCACATGATATATTTAGAGCCAAAAGGTACCGATTATCTGAATCCTAAACAGAAGTGTGATTTCGGGTTCAGTTTCTCAAGCGATGAAAAACCACAGGCATTCTGCAGGATAATTCCCAATATACAGACCAACTTCTCTGTCCCTCTGCACGTTTCAGAGTTACTTAATCACAAGAACTCTAAGAAGTACCCCACTGCCCAGGAAATATGTTGCACACACGGCTGCTGGGAGTGTTTTCCTGCTACCATATTGTTGTGGGGCAGGGGCCTTTCTCGGAAATCAGTTCGAGGTGGCGGTGGACAGCTCCGGAGGTGTGTGCTTCGTGCTGGTGGTGACCTTGCCCCGCAGTAAGTCCAGCTAGAGGTGCTGTGCTGCCCTGTAACTGGATTTCTGGGAACAGCATTAGCCTTTTTCTGTTCTGGAAACTTCCGTTGGTAGGAGATGAGTTTGCCCCGGAACAGCCCACTCTGCACTGTTCCTTGCTGTCCTCCAGACACGGAGTCCTGGCTGTGCGGCCGTGCACATCTTTTTCCTCTTCCCACTTCTCAGTCCATATTTAGAACATGAAAATGCTGACCATTTCCTTTCTACTTCTTTAATAGTTGAGCATGGAGAGGGATCTTCACGCGGTCAACCTGTATTAAATAATAATGGAAATAATATATATATATATTTTATTCTTTGTTTCAGAAGATAGGCTCAAGATTGGAATTGAATAGTTTCAAATTTTTAACCTCTATTTTTCTATGGGTTTATTGATTGATTTCTTAATGAGTAAAAGCTACTCCCTTAAAGTTGTAGGAGCAGCCCCATTACATGATACTGTTACTGCTCATGTCAGACTAAAGAGAACATATGTGTGTTTAACAGGCTCCTCAATGAAGTGACAGCCTCTCTCCCTTTTGCGTCCTGTGCTGCTGATTGCTATCACAGAGTTGTGTGCAAGACTGTGTTTATCATTTGGCCTAATTTTTTTTTAAGATAGAATGGAAAGGAAGGAGAGAGAGAGACAGAAATATCGATGTGAAAGAGACACATCGATTGGTTGCCTCCCGAATGATCCCAACCAGGTCCGGGGATCAAACGTACAACCCAGGTACATGTCCTTGACCAGAAGCAAACCCTCCACCCTTCTGTCTGCAGGCCGACGCCCTAACTGCTAGCCAAACTAGCCAGGGTCGGCCTAATTTTTTAAGTGAGATAGCTCAATCCTTTTATCGTGAAACTGTCCCGTCGTTGGATTAGTAAGGGCAAGTTTTGTGGCTTGAGAAAATGAGAAATTTACAAATTCACTGGCTGAGGGTGATCATTTCACTCAGTTTGAAGGGTCTCCTACCCGTCCCCCCCAATTCTCAGCCACATTCACTTGATCTGTTTTGCATAGAGGTTTGTTTGTTTGTTTGTTTGTTTGATTTTGATCTTAATCCTACCTTGGTGGAGAGAATATAGGCATTGATATATCCATGTGTGGTGCGTCTCCTGGCCAGATGGCCGGCAGTTCACTGTGCAGTGCTGGACGCAGTTGGTGCCATCACCGTTTTATAGACCATCTCGCAGTGAAAACTGGTCCTGGGCCTGTCTTCAACAGTGAGCAATAAATAAACAGGTTTTATTTGTTCACCGTGTCATGTTCTCATGTCACCTTCGAGGCCAGCCGAGCTGGGAAAGCAAAAGTTTCCTAACAGTTCTGGAAATACCACGCCTCTAAAAAGTTCCTGCGGACTTGCCGGTCATCAAGTCCGCGGTGACAGAGTGGCGTGCCGTTCCTCCAGGGGCCGCAGCTGTAAACCTTCGGCAAGCAGGTGATGGGGGACAGTTTTGTGTTTGGTTGGAAATTTGGGATTTGGCTTTTAATCAAGAGCTGTTACTTGGCCTTCCTTCTACACCCCGGTTCCTGGGGAATCTGCCTTTTGAATCTTGGAGCACACAAAAATGACCGAATCCCAGAGTGGGCGAGTGAAACTTTCCGGGGTGATGAAGAAGCATTCCCCCTCCCCCCCAGGAGAGACCAGCGGGACCTGAAGAGGGACTGGGGCCCAGCGACTGCACCTGTGATGTGTTTGAGCTGCTCCCTGACGATGACAATAATCTCTGGCTGTCTTTGGAGGGCCAGATTTTTCTAGGAAATAGGACCACAGGCCACGAGACAGAAATAAACAACAACAAAAAACCAAGCAGGGTTGGCGGAGAGGCATGAGAAGGAGACAAGGACATAAGAGAGGTGGCGTAGGTGGCAAGCAGCAGCCTTTCTGCTGTGGAGAACGAGGGGCTGTGGAAGACGCAGAGGAGTGTGCTGTCCTGGGTAACAGTCTTGTTGGAATAGGGCAGGACAGCAGCTGGGAAGTCAGGAGATCTGGGGGCTGGTGCTCGCCCTGCCGTGAACCAGCTTTGTGAGCCTGTTTGTTCTGCAAAAGTGGGCAAGTTGGGTCACATGTTATCTAGCATGACGTCCAGCTCTGAAAGCCTTTGATGCTGAGCCACTGACCCTTTGTAGGGCTCATCGGCGCAGCCCGGAAAACATTTGCTGAGTGCTTACATGTCAGACACAGGGGCACAAAAGTGAATGCAACACCTGACCCCCACATCTAGGGTAGGGCCTTGTCATTAATGCCCCCATCGCTCTGATAATAAGAATAGCTAACTCTTATAAAGCATTGATTACGTGCCAGGCAGGGTTGAGGATACTTCTTACTGATTGACATCTGTTAGCTCTGTTAATCCTCTCAACCCTCCAAGGTAGGTACACCTGTTGTAATGTTAGAGATGAAGGAACGGAGACACAGAGAAGTGACTTGTTCCAGATTTCACAGCTGACAAGTGGTGGAGGCAGGGCTTGAGCCCCGGGAGCCTGTCTCTAGAGGCCACACTGTGCAGCTTCTCTGCCAGGGGCGGGCGGGGGGGGCTGTCACATGTTCTTGTCTCCATTGGTGGATGGTCAGCTGCCTGAGAACAGCAATCTTGTCTGTCTTGGTATTCCCAGCATCTCGCTCTTTGTAGGCTCTTGGGGCATTTTTGTTGAATGAATGGATGAATAGATGGGTGGATGGATGGATGAGATAAAAAGGGTCTTCAGGACCCTTGTAGTCTAAGGGGGAAGACAGATCTATAAACACCTAATGTGGGTCAGCACCAGGCAGAAAGGGTGCTTACCCCAGTCTGGGGTATCAGGGAAGCTTTCCTTGCGAGGGTGATGCTCGAACTGAGCCTCAACAGATGTGTGGAATTAGGGAGAATCCGGGAAAGGCATGGCAAGCAGAGGGGCTGTGTGGGCTAGCTTTAGCATTACCTCACAGTCAGCTATTTCCAGGGCACAGAGGGCGAGGCAGGGGACGTTGGAGGTGGGTCAGGAGAAGCCTTCCCTGGGAAGGTACATGGGCTTGCTCCTGAGAACAGCGGGAGCTCCTGAAAAGGTTGAGGCAGAGGAGTGACTGGGGCACTTTAGATGTCAGATGGGGTGTTCTGGCTACTGTGTGAAGGGCGCAGGGACGGGAATGAGACTGGGGCGGGGGGGAGGTTCCTGCAGTGGTCCTAGCCCGTGATCATGGGGAGCTGAAGTGGTGGGCCTGGTGGGAGGTGGCTAGAAGGGGAGGGTGACCCTCACCTTGGGCCTGTGAGCTCCAGGTGTCCTAGGGCTGCTGAAGCGCTGTGCAGGTGTCTCCAAGTGAGTGCAAAGCTGGGCTGAGCCTGGGAGGTCAGGACCGGGGTCAGTGTGAGCTTGGCATCACCTGCATCTGGTGGTGGTGACAGCCAGGAGACAGCTGCTGTCACCCAGGGCCTCAGTGCTGATGGGTCACAAGCACAGGTGGCTGGAGGGATGAAGTCAAGAAGGGTAGAGCTGTTGTAGAATTGGAGGGGTTGTATGAGTCCATTGATAGGAAGTGCCCAGAATAGGTAAATCCAGAGACAGAAAGCAGGTCAGTGGTTGCCAGGGGCTGGGGGGACGGGGGTGGGTGGGAAGGACTGCTTAGTGGTTCTGGGGTTTCTTTTGGGGGTGGTAAGAATGTTTTGGAACTAGACAGAGGTAACGGTTGCACAATATTGCGAATGTACTAAATGCCACTGAATAGTGCACTTTTAATGGTTAATTCAATGTTATGTGAATTTTACCTCAATAAAAAAAAATTGGAGCCCTGGCCAGTTTGGCTCAGCAGTTAGAGTGTCGGCTTGCGGTCCAGAGAGACCCGGGTTCGGTTCCTGCTAAGGGCATGTATCTCGGTTGCGGTTTGTCCCCGGCCCTGGTTGGGTCGTGCGGGAGGCAGCCACTCGATGTGTCCCTTTCACGTCGATGTTTCTCTCTCTCTCCTTTCTTCCTCTCTCTCCCTCCCACTCTATCTGAATAAAAAATGGAGAAATGTCCTCGGGTGAGGATAAAAAAAAAAATTGGAAAGGGGAGAAGTGGGCAGCAAGTGAAGTGGGTCACATCCGTTGACCCTGATTTTCTCGGCCCTACTTGTTCCCTGTCACCTACCGGCTTTATTTTCATCATCTCCCAACACCTGACCGTTTTGCTTACTAGAATGTAAGCGCTGTGAGATTCCGTCCTGCATCGTTCCTGGCATGGCACCTGGCACACAGTGGGTGCTCAGGCAGTGTTGGAACAAATGGAAGAATGGTGAGTGGGTGGGCAGTCGGCCGGGCTCCTGGATGGAGCGGGGAAGGAGGTGCTGGTTTGGACTCGCTGGCTGAGGAGAAAGGGAATGGAGCTGACTGAGGGTGAGAGAAAGCGTGAGTTCCTGACGTTGGAAGACCTGCAGAAGGTGAGGGCATGAAGTCACCTGGCAACAGCGTTCGTGTGGTCACTGTCTTCATCCCTTCTCCGGTCCTGCTGAACTGCCTGAGTGCAGAAGAGAAGGTAGATGGAGACTGAGTTTGTTGTGACAAGTTGGAGGTTTTGCTGGGTGATTACGGTGAGAAGACAAGAATTGGGGGGAAAGTGGACATTGGTAATTATTGATTTAGGGAGGTAAGGGAATCGGGGAGGGATAGGCTGTGGACCCCCCAAAAATGGAAAGAAATGATGACAGGACTCGGGTGTGAAGAGCAGGCCATCAGTGTTGGGAGTGGAGACTGGACAGCTGACCCGGAGACAGTAACTGTCGGGATGTGGCTCCGGGGAAGGGGAGGTCACGGGGCTCCAAGCCCAGATCAGTGATTTCCAAAATTTGGTACTTACCCTTTGTGTATGGGAAGAAAATATGAAAACTTTAACTTACGTTTATTTTTTTCCCTTGAAAATTGAGGACTTAGATTTTAGTAATATTTACATGTTTATCATTTAAAAGTAAATTAAGTACGTGCTCATTTACTAGTGAGATGTGTGACACAGCAGTTTGTGAAGGCTACTGGTTTGGGAGACTGCACAGACCCTTGGATGACACCTTGGAGAGTGATGTCATGTGGGGGAGCAGGTCGCACGGCTCGTGGAAACAGAAGCTCTGTGTCTCCTACATCTCTGTCACTGTCTCTTGGTTGACCAGCTAAGGCTACTTTCCAGAAGGGCATAAGACTGGCTTATTATACTCTGCATGTCACCCTATTAAAGTCATCGCAAACCGTCTGCTGAATATTCTTTGTACAACTTGAATACTCACCAATGTCAATGTATTTTGGAATCTATACCCACCCCCACCCCCACCCCATTCTGCTGTGTTTGTTTTTTTATTAAATCAGCCCTTTATTTTTCTCTTCTGACTTCCTGGGTGTTCACTGATGTTCTTCCTCTCCATCCTCCCTCCCCTTGCCCACCACCAAGAGATTTTTAAGTGGGGCAACCACATGAACATTGTTACCTAGGAAAGTTTTTTTTTTGTTGTTGTTGTTTTTTAGGAACTTGGGATACCACTTTCCTAAACCTTGAAATTTGAGCTGAAAGTAACTCACAAGATCTGAGGAGTGAAGGGCAGCAGAAAGAGCATGGTCCTGAGCCAAGACAACCTGGCTTCCATTTCTGACTCTTACCAGCTGTGTGCTTCTGGACAAGCTGCTTAACCTCTCTGACATTGGTTTCATTTTAAAATTGGGGAGTTGGGCCCTGGCCAGTGTGGCTCAGTTGGCTGGGCATAGTCTGGTGCATGGAAAGGTTGCCGGTTCGATTCCAGGTCAGGGCATATGCCCGGGTTGCAGGCTAGATCCCTGATAGGAGGTGTGCAGGAGGCAGCCAATTGATGTCTTGCTCTCACATCGATGTTTCTCTCTCTCTCTCTCTCTCTCTCTCTCTCTCTCTCTCTCTCTCTCTCCCCCTATCCCTTCCTCTCTCTCTAAAAATCAATGAAAAATCTTTAAAAATAAAATAAAAATGGGGAAGTAATTATCTATCTGTCTGATAAGATTATGGGAAAAATTGAAGGATTGAATGATGCATGTGAAAGTCCCTTGAATTTGCTAGGAATCAATAAATGCCATTTCTTTCTCCTCTGACACTTCCCACCCCACCCCCAGTTTCCTCTTGCGTTTACCTCTTGTACATTTCCACCCTGGTGGAAGAGACAGATAAGAACAAATGGTGAGCCCTGGCCGGTTTGGCTCAGCGGTTAGAGCGTCAGACTGCGGTCCAGAGAGACTCGGGTTCGGTTCCCGCTAAGGGCATGTGCCTCGGTTGCAGTTTGTCCCCGGCCCTGGTTGGTCGTGCGGGTGGCAGCCACTCGATGTGAACCTTTCACATCGATGTTTCTCTCTCTCTCTCTTCCCCTGTCTCCCTCCTACTCTATCTGAACAAAAAATGAAAAAATGTCCTCGGGTGAGGATAAAAAAAATAAATTAATTAAAGAACAAATGGTGAATTGCTGTGACTTCCTGTTGGGCTGGTTTAAAGATGTCCATGATGTTGGTTACCCTCTCTTTCCCTAGTGAGGTCTCATTTGTGGGTTCTTTTCCCCAAGCTTTCCTTTGTTTTAAGAAGAGTTTGGGGCATCCTAAGTTTAGTGTTTGGTTAATGTTGAAACAACTGATTAATTATGAGCCTCCCCACCCTATTGAATGCCTTCATGAAGAACTGATTTCATAGGGTTCAGCAAACAAAATGATGCCCCTGCCCTGCCCCCGACCCCATTTCAGATACTAAGTCAAAGGAAACGAGTTCTGAGAACATGTTGAAGTTTAAATAGGGTCATTTTAAAAGCCCTCTTGTGGTTATGGAATGGGAACCTTCTTATTTGAAGATGATGATGTTGGAGGCCCCTCCCCCAACCTGATTGAGACATCACATAGACCTGGCTACCCAGATTGCTGGACACCTGTCTCCACAGCTGGGTTTCTCTCACTGCCAGGGACTGGCCATGGCTTCTTCTACAGCCACAGGCCTGTGTGCTGGGTATGACCCTGCAGTTCTCCTGCATTTCATCAGAGGAATAATACTCCATGAATGGAAGAAGTTTAGAAAGTTGATTCTGCAGTCTTTAGAAAAGTGTGGCTGTGAATAAAAGTAGGCCTTTGAGTTACTTCGCTCTGTCTGTTGCTAGGATAAGTGGGTGTGGTGGTCCTTTCCCACCCCAGGAAAATATTTTATTGTTTAGTTAAAAATAACTGCAGGCATACCTCAGAGATTTTTTGGGGTAGGTGCCAGACCACAGCAATAGAGTGAGTACAGGCACACCTCACAGATATTGTGGGTCAGTTTCAGACATGCAATAAAGCAAGTGTCACAATAAAGGGAGTCTTAATCTTTTTGTTGGGGGAGGGGGTCTTACCTTCAGTTGGTTTAAAAAGGAAGATCTGTGGAGCACAATAAAGCAAAGCACAATGAAATGATGTATGACTGTACCTTGTCATTTGTAACTGGAATTTCAACTCAGATGTTAGTGTTTTGAGCTTTGTTTTCCTCTGTTTTTCCCCCTGAGTGATTTTATGACATCAAGCTCTGTTTTGAAATTCCTAATCATTTTATTTTTGCAGTAGTAAGCTGGGATCATAGTACAGCAGGGATGTGAGCATTCAGACTAGTTCAAGAGGAGAGTCTAGCGCTGTACCTGAAGTACAATGGCCACTCAGTACATGATAAATGCTCTTTTAAATTCAGGCTGGAGAAGAGCGTTCAGGATCTCTGCGGGCTGTGTAGCACTATATGAAAAGGAACCTATTGATTAAGCAGTTAGAAAGTTTCCAAAAACCTCCTTTAAAATCCCAAGATATTGGCACTCATGTGATGGATGCCTTGAGGCAGATAAAACAGCTGAGTCTTTTCAGCGGAAGAAACAGGGATCTTTTCACATTAAGTGGCACTTGAAAAATATTGCTGTAATTAAGATATACAGGGTAGTTAGTTTTCAGGAAATGTAAGTTTTTCATGTCTTAAAGGAGCCTTACAGAGTTACTTAACACAAAACAAAACAGCCTCTACTGGAAATTTGCCAGCGATAAGGTTGAAAATTTTCCCTTCCCTTCATTTGGTCGTCTTTCACCTGGAGATGATGGGCTGAGCGAGCCCTGGAACTCTGTGCTCTAACCTAACCCTCTCCTCCTCCCTCTGCACCTTGGAATCTGTCAACTTGAATGCGAAAAACATTTCATCTTTTATGTACAATGAATTCTAACTGAAATTTGGCATTTTCTTCTGTTATGAACATAGGGAAGAAAGTACAGTAACATTAGAAGTATCTTGACTTTGTCACCAATAAATCCGTATCACATTAAAGTTTTCACAGATGTCTTCAGATATTATTTACATTCATTACTACTTGAAAACAATGGTACATAGAGCTACTTTTAGATCTTGTCACCTGGTGTATTAATAAAGAAGCACTTATGTTACCATATCACGATTTAACAATACTGCGATAACTAAAGCTAAGTGTAATTTGTTTGCTTTGAACTTTATGCATTTAAAAACAGTATTTGGAGCCCAGCTGGTGTGGCTCAGCATCGACCCACACACCAAGAGGTCACTGGTTCAATTCCCAGTAAGGGTACATGCCAGGGTCTGGGCCCAGTCCCCAGTAGGGGGCATGCAGGAGGCGGCCAATGGATGTTCTCTCTCATTGATGTCTCTATCTCTCTCTTCCTCTCCCTTCCTCTTTCTCTAATATCAATAAAGAAAAGAAATTTACAAACAAAACAAAACCGTATTTGGAGGAGACTGCTAGGGGCTTCACCTGGTTGCCAGTGGGGTCTTCGGCATCCGAAAGGTTAAGACCCCCCTCTTTGTCCTCTGTTTGAATTTTATCCTAATGGACTAGGACTGAGGGGCTCTCAACCCTGGCTGCCCACTGGAATCACCTGGGGGAGCTTAAAGACTCCCAGTGCCCAGGCTATATCCTACACTTAAATTCGAATTTCTGGGGGTCGGACCTGGGCAATTCCAGGTTATTCCATTGTATAGCTGAGGTTGAGAACCTCTAAATGTTCAGACAAACCAGCCTATTTCTCTCTTTCCCTCCTTTCTGATTTTTTAAATAAGAAATTAAGTTTCATGTTCATGGTAGAAAATTCAAACTGTACAGAAGAGCAAAGACCTCTTATTGTTCTAAAGATAAATACTCGATGATACTTACCATCGAATAATATAATGGTAAACAACCACTATAGACACACACCCACACATATATCCGCAGTGAGATTCTACTATACATGTTATGCCATACACACATAATATATAAGTTTTTTCACTTATACCATAGAGAGCTTTTGTAACCAATTTCTGAGCTCCGTTGGTCCTTGAGATCAAAATTCTCTTTCTTTGGTGTTTTTGATTTGCCTAAAACTAGAGAGCCTGATCTCTGTAGGCCCAAATCAGAAGTAATTTGGAGTCCATGAGTCCTTACTTCCCTCTTTTAAGAATAGCATTGGGGTCAGTCCCATCTGGGGTATGGGACTCTGGGCAAGTTGCGTATCCAAGTAAACTTCTCTGAATCTGTTTGCCCATTTGTCAGACGGAGACAAAGAATGCTTCCTTTGGGGTGTCGTGACAGGTGGACAAGCTTGGTGACAGGTAGCTATCATCGTTATCCTCCTTGCAGAATGTCCCCCAAAGGGCTTGGAATGCTCCTTGGGCCCCCTGAGTTTTTTTTTACTATTAGTATGCAGGTAACAGAAAGCACAGGATAAGTTTTAAAAAAATTACCATGCACCTACTATGGACAGAATCTGGAGGCCCTGAACCCATGCCTAGGGATTGCTATCATTTGGCTGGATTAGGAGTTGGGTTCAAGGCCACACTGATGATGAATTAGTCTTATTAGCTCTCTCAGCCTAGTATTATTTATACCAGGTTAACAAACTCTTAGAAATGCCCCCGTGTGCTCATTGACCCACATATTTGCATTTCATCTCACTTGCAAAAGCAATTATGTTTAAAGTGAGCGCCAGTATCAGGGCTCCTGGCAGGAAACAGAATTCACCCGGATGGTTCGAATGAAGACGAATGGAAGGAACAGTCACAGAGGTGCTGGCCAGGCACCACAGGGCACCCAGGGACTAACAACAGTGGGAAATCAGTACATTGTTAGAGCTGAGGGGCAAGGGGAGCAGTAGAGCTACGAGAGCCCAGTGAGATCTGGACCAGGAAAGGGGCCACCCAACTATATGTCTTTGGTCCCCAAAGACATGGCATCCAAGGAGAGAGGGAGCTGGGAAGGAAAACCCTGACCTTCCACCTTTCTCCAGTCCTCTACTGGGCCTCTGGTTGGCTGAACCTATGGGAGTCCAGAAGGAAATGGAGCCCAGGTGAGTAGTCTGCAGGTGTCAGCTGGTCAGGGCACAGAATAGGACTGAGAACAGTGGAGGTAAGGCAGATAGGATAAACAGATCACCAGCGTAGAGGCTGTTGGATGTCAGAATTGTGTGAAGTGCCTGGCAGAGTGCTGAGCACTTAATGGTGCACAGTAATTACTGTTTCCTTCCTCTCGCCTCCCAGGGTTTGGATGGCAGCGTGTGCAGCCCTGTCTGAAAGAAGCAATGGCAAGGCCATTGAAGCAGAGAGAGGAGGAGGAAGAGCTTCAACTACTAAAATAGCACACCCTTGAATCAGGATCTGTCGTGGTTTTCTGAGCTCTGGCCCTCTTGGTGTCTGTGCAGAGCAGCCCTCCATGTAAATTATCCCCTAGTTCATGGCCACCACTGGGCGGGCAGTACACCCAACACATGGAGATCCAGTGGAGGGATCTTAATTTGGAACCTCCCTCTCTTGTTTCTCTTGACACTTGTGCCTGGAGATTTCTAGTAGTCATCTCTGGTATCTAGGAGACCACACCGATGGAGTCGCTCCCAGGCAACTCTACAGGCCGGCCTCCCAGAGCTCAAGAGAAGACCAGCTGCTTCCTTAATTTGAGCCTTTTAATATCTTTAAAAAGTAGATAAATATATAGTAGGTTTGGAAACACCATAGGAAATTGTAAATGTTTACATGTGAGAACTAAACATTTTTTGACACAAACAATACAACCTACTCACGCTTTCCATAAAATAATTACAGGAGGGACAGAAGTACGGAGACAGCGCAGTATAGGCCGTGCGGTCTGGCAATGGGACGTTAGTTCAAAGCTATAGGATGTCTGTCTCCTGTTTCAACCCCCTTGCTGTATCTCTGAGGCTCTGACTTCACTGGGAGAAAGTACCAGAAGTCTGGAGCTGAGGCTTTGCTGAATTGGGCCAGATCTATACCCCGTCCCTCCACATTCTGTAAGTGGGTTCCCATGGCCTCTCTGCCTTTGCAGACCCCGGTTTGGAAAGATTCAAGGTTGGAGTGTCTTCACTTTGCAGGGCTCAGGCTGATAGAGCGAGAGAGTGAGTCCTGCAGGAACATCTTGTTGAGCAGAGTGGTCCAGTTCACCGCCATGGTGACAGCTTTGCTTTCTGTCTCCAGATGTTGACATTTTAGACCATCGATTTTAAAATTTCAAGAATTTTAAAACGTGCAATACCTGACTATTTAGTCAGGGGCACTGCCCTCTTTTCCCTTAGATTGTCAAATAAAAAACTGACAGCAGCCAACACAACAATAGCCATCTGGTGTGAATGAATCAAAATTATACCTATTTTTTTGTCAAACTGGCAAAAAATATATTTGTTGGTGTGCCACAGAATTGTAGTAATTATGTGTGCCATGAGATGAAAAAAGTTGAACATCCCTGTGCTAGATCACTGTGAGTTCATTCATACAAACTTCAGGGAAGGAAAAGAAAGGAACTGAATGTAAAAATCAATATATATATATATGTATATATACACTTTTTTTTTAAAAAAAATAATGAACTGTGTGTTGAAAGATTTGGGAGCCAGAGACTTGGCTGATGAACACGGTAAAATACATTTTATCTCCAAGTTACATGCAGATGTGATTGAGATTATCTTAGTTTCACAGGAAAAGTAATTTGTTGCGTGGCGTATCAGCAGCGCATTAGTGAAACAGGGCAGCCATTTGTCAACTTCAGGTGAATGAGAAGGGGCCAAGGAGCTTGCTAAAAAGGCAGACCTCAGGCTCCCCTGTCCCAAGGCATGGAACCTGCCTTTTCAGCCAACACCCCAGTTGGTTCTAGAAGCAGCTTGGAAAGGGTTCAACTTGGGATGCTGACCCCCTTGAGCCTTTTTAAGGTGCTGACACTTGATCAGGAGTTCTTCGGTCTTTTTAAAAAAATCAGAGTTGTAGCCCTGGCCAGTTTGGCTCAGCAGTTAGTGCTTTGGCCTGCAGACCAAAGAGTCATGGGTTTGATTCCCCGTCAAGGGCACGTACCTCGGTTGCTGGTTCGATCCCTGTCCTGGTCCGGGTTGAGGCAACCAGTTGATGTGTGTCTCTCCCTCTCCCTCCCTCCCTCCCACTCTATCTAAAAATCAATGGAAGAATATCCTGGGGTGAGAATTTTTAAAAAATTAAGTAATTTAAAATAATCAGAGTTGTAAAATTCCCCTGGACCTCCTCCTTTAAGACTGTACCTTTTGTTCCGTGTGACCCGTGCTCCAGGCACCTGCCGTTGGCAGGACACACGCGCAGGCGGTGATTTCCCCAGAGAGGGTCCTGCTGTCCCACGCCCGAGGATGCTGCCTAGTTTTAAAACAAAGACATAAAACCCTCCATCAGACTCAGTAGTCTCCCTGAAGAGGCTGGAAAAGTAATCCAGTGGTGTCTGTTTGTTTCAAGACTGTGTTGTTATTAATCCTGTTACAAATGATAATGCTTTCCATTTACAGGCTTGCTGTCTCTGAGGAGTTTTATGTATCGAGTACTAGACCCTGCTGGGTGATTAAGCCACTCAGCCAGCCTCGTACAGGCCGCTGGAGGACTGTTTGCTGGGGCCCAGGGCTGCGCTTCCCCCGAGCTCCGTGTGGCGCGGTGGCTGTTGCTTCGCTCCTTGGGAGGGAAAGGGGGGGGGGACTCAGGGCCTGATGCCCCAGGTTGAGGCCCAGATCGATGGGCTTCTCCTTCCAGTCCATCCCTTTATCTTTCCTATATCACTACAAGCTTCTTGGCTCCCTTGAGTGGGGCATGGGTTGGGGCTGTAGCTTTTTCTTTGTAAGGTTCATTATCCTCTAGGGAAAACAAATACAAAACAAGAGAGAGTTCATCTAATTTCATACTTTTGTAAGGAAGAGAAAGATAGCTTTTTACTCACCAGGTTTCTTGGCCACGTGGGACCTTTCCTGCTGGATAATGACATTCATTCTAAACAGGGACTCAGACCGGCTGCTCAGAATGTTCACGTTTATGAAGAGCAGGGGCTCTGACGGAAGAGGCCAGTGCTGATATTTCTGTCACCACGAGCGCCCTGTGTTTTGGGTTAGTCCCACAGGACAGGAAGCCCTCTTTTTAGCCCTTATTCTGATTCTCTGATGGGAGATGCCGGGGCGGGTTAGGATTCACCCTTTGTTCAGGGGTTTCCGAACTTGTTGGGCAGCCCCAGGAGAGCACTCTCTCTGGCTTGGACTTCTCTGATGCCCCCGCCTGGCCAGGCCCATGCTGCTTTGCTTGCCTGGACGAGGCAATGGCTCCACTTCCATTCCCCTTTCCCTCTCTGCAGGGCATCCACAGCGAGCTCCGGAAAACGCAAACCAGGTCGTTGACCGCTGCTATCAGCCTACTGCTTCTGTTGTCTCCTGCAAGAGGCAGTGTGATTGAGAGCTTGGTTCTGGAGTGGGTCCGACTGGCTCATTCCTTTACTAGCTGGGTGACTTGGGCAACTTAATTAACTTCTGCCCTCATCTGTAAAATGGAGATGATGGTGATAATAGAACTTACTTATAGTAGGGATTACGTGTTACTACGTGGACACTTAGATCAGTGCTGGATAAACGTTAGTCATTGTGTTGATTGTCAATACTCTGCCTAAAATTCAGGGTCATCCTTGTAGCTTAGATTCCAGCAGACTCCTAACCCAGCCTGTGAGGGCAGCGTGATCCAAGGCTGGCAAGGTCTCTAGCTTTATCTCCCAGTTACTCCTGCCTCCTCCTCTGTTTTCTGCCCACACCGGCTTTGTTTAGCATCTCCGAAGCACCAAGCTCTCTCCTGCTCCAGGGCCTTTCCACAAGCGTTTCCTCCACTGAGGGTGTGTCTGGCCTTCCCTCTGCCTGGCCAACTCTGCTCCTTCATATGTCTGCCTAATTGCCCCTTCCGCGGGGAGGCCGCCCCAGACCCTGAGATGAAGGGACAGCCTGGTCATCCTGAGCTGTGGCACCTCCATTCTTTTCTTTCATAGTGTTTGCCTCATTTGGTCATTTACATTTATTGGTCAGTTTTCTGGATTGGTATCTTCAAGTACGCCTATGTTGTACGCTCCGTGGAGCCGAGGGTGGGTCTGTAGCAGGTACAGGCCTGGCCTCTGCTGGCCTCTACCACTCCGGCTCATGAGCGGCTTCCGCTGTCGATGCTGACAGTATCTGTTTGCAGACAGAGACCTTCGGGACACTTGTCTAGGGCACAGGTCAGCATGGAAGGGGAAATGCATAGCCTAGTGGTCCTCGAACTGTAGTATGCATCAGGAACACCTGGAGGGTGTGTTAAAACTCAGATTGTTAGGCCCACCCCCAGAGTTTCTGGTTCTGTAGGCCTGGGATGGGATCTGAGGATTTGCATCTCTAAGTTCCCAGATGATGCTGATGCTGGTTTGGGGGCCATACTTGGAGAACCACTGATAGAGACACAGGCATACCTTGTTTATTGCACTTTGCTTTATTACATTTCTCACATATTGTGGTTTTTAGAAATGGAAGGCAAGACGGCTCACTTACTGTGGCAGTCTGGAACTGAACCCGCAATATCTCTGAGGTATGCCTGTACACAGACAGCAGAACAGTCACTATACCAGTGCCCAGAGGCCTGCTGGGTCATGGGCGCCACAAAGGAGATCAAGGCTAGGAGCGCAGTGAGCCAGGTGGCTTATTCGGGGCCATCCAGGTGAGTGTGTCCTGATTCCTGTCCCACTTGCCATGTGTAGCTCTGTGTGAGGTTGGTAACGACCTCACAGTGGAAACAGCTCTTCCCACTTTTGTTGCTCAGGTGGTGAAACCTAGAGGCTAGAAAGGTTTGAGGTGCAGGATCCCCGAGGAGCAGACTGTTTTAAAGGAGCTTATTGTGATCATGTTGTAAAGGCTCCAGCGCACGGATCCCAGAGATTTAATTGAAGTTAGATTCAGGATCTTTATTGATGGCAACTCCTTCTGCGGCAGGGTCCTCTGGAAATGCTCCTCGCAGAGGGCTCTCGAGCTTCTCCGTGCTCACCGAGAGCCACAAGAACACTCTTAGGTTCAGTAGTGGCCCGACGACGAGTTAGGCGATTTCCAGAAGCATGCCCCTCCTTTCCCGTCACAGCCACCACGCTGCTGTCCCGTGTTTCAGGAGCTGTACCTGAGCCACGCGGCCCCTCACCCTTCTGCGTCAGGGAGGGAGATGGTGTCGCCTGAGGCATCTAGGTTTGATCTGCTCCTGGTGGCATGCCTTTAGGGAACTAGCTTCTTGTCCGGTTTCCCATCCCATAAGATGAGGGTGATGGCATGTAGGGAAGCTGACAGTGTGGGTCAAGCAGAGGAATCAAGCTGAAAGGCCTTGCCAGTCTTCCCTGTCGGACCATCAGCGAGTGATGGCATCTTACTGAGCCCCAGCATCCTCATTCATCATATGGGGAACTCAGGTGGTACTTGCCCCACACTGTTCTTGCGAAGATACGGTTCCTGTGAAAACTGGTGGAATCCCAGTGAAATCTGTAGTTTAGTTAGTGGTATTGCGCTGATGTTCTTTTCTTGGTTTTGACATCTGTGTCGTGGTGGTGTAAGAGGTTAGCATTGAGGAAGCTGGGTGAACAGTAGACAGGGACCTGGTACTCTCTCTCTAGCTTTTCAGTCAATCTGGTTATTCCAAATGAAAATTGTATTTTATTTTAATTATTTATTTATTTATCCTCACCCGAGGACATTTTTGCATTTATCTTCAGATAGAGCTGGAGGGAGAGAGGGAGGAAGAGAGAGAGAGAAACATCAATGTGAGAGAGACACATCGACTGGTTGCCACCCACGCGACCCCTACTGGGGCGGGGACAAACTGCAACTGAGGTACGTGCCCTTAGCGGGAACTGAACCCAGGACTCTCTGGTCCTCAGGCCGATGCTCTAACCGCTGAGCCAAACCAGCCAGGGCGAAAACTATTTTAAAAAATGTTTGTGAAGTAGTTAGCAGGATGATTGAGATTTAGTAAGCCCTCAATAAATGATGGTCGTTACCATTACTAACACAAGTACAGTTACTGCCTGGTACCTTGGAGAGTCATCATCACTGATGTGTGTCGAACTGACCACTCTACAGAATGTTATTAGTGTCCTATAGCTACTGTCACAAATTGCTACAAACTTGCTGGCTTAACACAAACTTATCTTCAAGTTCTGGAGGTCAGAAGTGCAAAGTGGGTCTCATTGGGCTGAAATCAAGGTGTCAGTAGGACTGTTTTCGTTCAGGAGGCTCTAGGGGAAGATCCTTGCCTTTTTCCAGCTTCTGAGGGTGGCCATGTGCTCCTTGGCTCGTGGGCCCCCTTCGTTTTCAAAGCAAATTGACCAAATCACTCTGCCTTCTGCTTCCATGAAACACTTGCTTCTCTGACTGTGACCCTCCTGCCTCTTCATTATGATTACATTGGACCCATCCAGATAATCCACAATAATCCCCCGTCTAAAGATCCTTAACATAATAATGTCAGCAAAGTCCCTTGTGCCATGTGAGGTAACGTATTCACAGGTTCTGGGAGTTGGGACAAGGACATCTTTGGGTGGGGGGCATTATTCTGCCCACCACAAGTGGTGAGCTGTCTTCCTTCTGCTTTTGTCATTGGCCTGTGTCCCACGCCCCCTGCAGAGCCCCTTGATGGAAGGGAACTGGCTTATCTCCTCGAGTGGGGCTTTGCTCTCCGGCTGTCCCCTGGAGGCCTGAGCTCTGCGTGTGTGGGTGCCACGGTGCACACTGTTGCTTGGTGTGAGTAGGTGTGTGTGATGTCCAGCTGGGCACCATGTTACTGAGTGTCCATATGATGACGCACTCTCATTCTTTGATTGTGGGCCTGGTACTTTTGGGCACAACAATGGTGACACGTGCTATCTCTAAATTAACAAATAGTGCTAACATACTCACGCCTAACCCCTAATGAACACAGACTGTGGGTCATGGGTGATCCTGGATGTCATGTTCCCTTAGTTCTTTGTGCAAGACCTTCTTCCCACCTCTTCTGTTCCTCTTTCCCTTCCCACCTCTGTCTGAATCTGGATCGTCTAGCATGGTACCCACTGGCCCCGTGCAGCTGCTGAGCGATTGAAGTGCAGCTAATTGGAACTCAGAGATGATGTGCCTGTAAAATACACACGGACATTTGGAGACTTAGCGTGAAAAAAGATTAAAAGATTTCATTAATGTTTAAATGCTGATTGTTTTACAATATATTTTAGGTATATTGGGTTAAATAAACTCCATTATTAAAATTAATTTCCCCTGTTTCTTTTTACTTTTTTAGTGTGGCTACTAGAACATTTTAAATTACATGTGTGGCTTGCATTGTTTTTCTTTTGGATAGCGCTGGTCTAAATCCTACTCGTGTGTGTGTGTGTGTGTGTGTGTGTGTGTGTGTGTGTGACAGACCAAGAATGTGTGAATGAAGGGTCCCATTATTCCTGTCTCAGTGTCATGTCAAAGGATTCCCCAGGACTTCGTTCTTTCTTCCCCTCCCTCCTTTCTGTCTTGTTTCGTTTTTCTTTCTCTCTTTCTCTCCCTTTCCTCTCTCTTTTTTGTTCACTTGCAAAGAGCCTGCTAACTGACTCTCTGGAGGTGGAATGTTGAATCATTTGAAGCATGACAAGGCTGCTCAGGAAGAAAAGGTGTCTGGGGCTTTATAGTGGCCCACAAAGTCAGGACGTTCATCAGACTTCCAGCTCCTCTTCTCACTCTTTATGCCCTAGAAGATTCTGGTTGTTTTGGTTGTGGTTTATCTGTCTTGTATTTCTTGAGGGTGGTGGCATAGTTTTTCAAAAGCTTCTGGGGTGGATTCTAACACCCCCCTCCAGCTCTTTCTTGAGAATTGCCGCTCTGGAGGAGGGTGGGTGGGGCCAATGGCTCCGAAGTGGCATCCGTGAAAATGCAGATTCCTGAGCTCCGTGCCCTGGGTTTTGCCAGGAATGAGGATGGAGTTACCCCAAACCAAACGCGTTCTCCTGACTGTGTGGCAGTGCAGCCTGGCCCGCGGGGTGGGTTTCCCTTTCCATTGCTGCTGCGTGGAGGGGTGCTCGTGAGGAGGGTGGGTGCAGCTGTTGGTGTAGGTAGGGGAGGAAGAGGCTGGTCCTCCTGCCCTGCCTAGCACCCGGCACCTGATGATGGTTTGTGGGGCCTCAGAGGTCCTTCTTTCCTCTCGCCATCTAGTGAAAGAACAATGATAGGGCTGCCAGCTGCGGCTCTGCTCTGGTCATTAGTGTTATCTGAAACTCCTGGTGAACTTCAGGCTCTCATCAGCCAGGAGCATGCCATAGACTTCAAAGTTTTAGCAAGGAACACCTGGGAGCCCCGAGGGGCGAGGAAGGCATGTGGACAGCTGGAGGTGGTGTGAGGAGGTGAGGAAGCTTGGATGCAGGAGAGAGCTGCGTGGATGCAGGAGAGCTGCGTGGATGCGGGAGAGCTGCGTGGATGCGGGAGAGCTGCGTGGATGCGGGAGAGCTGCGTGGATGCAGGAGAGAGCTGCGTGGATGCGGGAGAGCTGCGTGGATGCGGGAGAGCTGCGTGGATGCAGGAGAGAGCTGCGTGGATGCAGGAGAGAGCTGTGTGGATGCAGGAGAGAGCTGCGTGGATGCAGGAGAGAGCTGCGTGGATGCGGGAGAGCTGCGTGGATGCGGGAGAGCTGCGTGGATGCAGAGAGCTGCGTGGATGCGGGAGAGAGCTGCGTGGATGCGGGAGAGCTGCGTGGATGCGGGAGAGCTGTGTGGATGCAGGAGAGAGCTGCGTGGATGCGGGAGAGCTGCGTGGATGCAGGAGAGAGCTGTGTGGATGCGGGAGAGCTGCGTGGATGCAGGAGAGAGCTGCGTGGATGCAGGAGAGAGCTGCGTGGATGTGGGAGAGCTGCGTGGATGTGGGAGAGCTGCGTGGATGCAGAGAGCTGCGTGGATGCAGGAGAGAGCTGCGTGGATGCGGGAGAGCTGCGTGGATGCGGGAGAGCTGCGTGGATGTGGGAGAGCTGCGTGGATGCAGAGAGCTGCGTGGATGCAGGAGAGAGCTGCGTGGATGCGGGAGAGCTGTGTGGATGCGGGAGAGCTGCGTGGATGCGGGAGAGAGCTGCGTGGATGCGGGAGAGAGCTGCGTGGATGCAGAGAGCTGCGTGGAATATTGGGATGGTCAGTGAGTTTGCAGCTCGTTGGAGAAGTGTGTGCTCTTGTGAAGCACAGCTGGATTGCGACAAGCCTTCTGTGGCTGCCGCAGAGGGAGTGACTGTCCTCACTTCAGTTGACCGAGTGGGACTGTGTCAGAGCCTGCATGTCTGAGCAAGCCCAGTGCCTGGGGACAGGGTGCTGGGCTGGGCCTGGCAGAGTGGGAAGGAAGTGAAGTCAGTTTTCAGCCCTGTGGAGTAAGACCTTCACCGCGGAGACACACTTCTTGTGGGAACCTGGTTACCTGGTAACTCATATAACTGACACTGGCTCCTTGCCCTTCCTCCTCCCTCCAGCACTTGAGGGGCCCGAGCCAAGAAGAATTCGCTGCCTTGGGCCTCCTGGGCCCCTGGATGGGAGCTCCGAGGAGGGAGAAGCCAGGAACCACAGGGACCCTAGGAAAGGGAGATTGTGAGCACCAGGCCTCTCTTTGTTCTGACTTCCCCTCTGAGTTTTCAAAAACTTGCAAATTGATCTTGAAGAGTTGAGTTTATTTTTCTTCCCAGTACGGGTATGATCCTGGTGGGGGATGGCCTTTCCTGGGGTTGTAATGGTTCATCCACTTGTTTGAATATTGATTTCAAATCTGGCTTTTTCTCCCTGCATTTTGGGTTCTTTTTCTGTAAGGATGTTTTCAGTCCTAGACGCTTTTGAAAAATGCAGTGAGCAGTACTAGTGTGTTTTCCTTTCAGGAATGGCCTCACTAGTGCTGTAAGTATGACTAGAATGTTTGGAGACCGGCAAAGCAGTGAACGGGAGGGTGCACACATGGGTCTCCTTGCAGCACTCAGGCTCGTTGTCCGAGTCGCTGTGCGAGGACCCTGGCTGCAGGCCCTGGGAGGGGGTGGGGCCAGTTCTGTGGCTTAAAGAATATGACTGGAAGATGACAGTGAAGTGAGTGAGGCGTACACAGGCGGTTTTTTCTTTCCAGTTGTGTTTTGACTGAATTACAGTCATATTTAATAAATGCCACTCACCGAGTTGCTGACTGGGAACTTTAGGTATAGTTTAATTCTTAGACTTCCTTAGATTAACCCTTTGAGGTTGATGATGATCCCATTTTACAGATAAAAATACTGAAGCTGAGTGGTTGGGTAATTTCCACAAGGCCCCACAGCTGGGATCAGAACAGTTGGGATTTGAACACAGGTCATTCTCATAACTATCATTTCTACTATGCTGTGTGTGCCCTTAAGGAGATTTGCTGATAATAGGGGTAAAAAGAGTAGCGGTAACATTTATTGAATGCCTACTGTGTGCTGGCCACTGTGCTAAGCGCTTTATTATTATCTCTAATGTGCAGAGAGCCTGGAGGCATTGGCACTACTAGTACCTTGGTTTCACAAAAGATAAAACTGAGGCTTATAGGTCACGGGCCTTGCCGATAAATAAACGGTGGAGCTGGGAGTCACAAGCAGCCCGAGTCCGGAGCCCGGTCTCCTGCCCTCGGCGTAGAGCTTTCGTAGGCTCACAGTGTGCAAACAGCATTTTGAAGGGGTCTTATGGACTGAGAATCCACCGTTGGAACAATGAACTTGCAAGCACGGATAGAAACCATTTTCAGTGGATTATCAAGTACTTGCAGAGTGTTGATTTTGTTTAAGAGTCTGGGTCTAAAATGCTATTTAGAGATACCAAGAGGTGTAGGGCGTGACCTGCTCTGGCGGAGTTGACAGTCTGGCTGTGGGCGTTGCCACACACAGGAGGGAGCCGGCCCTTCAGGTCTGGGAAAGTTTCCCAGAGTAGATGTTGTTTGTGTCATGGAAGGGTACCTTGGATGTATGCACACACGTTGGAGATATTGTCGGTTCTGTTCCAGACCACCATAATAAAGTGAGTATTGCAAAAAAGTGAGTTGTAATCTTTTTGCTGGTGGAGGGGTCTTTGCCTTCAATTTGAAAAAACGCAATACCTGTGAAGTGCAATCAAACGCCGTATGTCTGCATTGGGGGCAGGTGAAATCTGAAGATGGGTAGACTAGTTGGCTTGAGCAAAGCAGTTCTTCCTGATTCTGGAGGGCCTCGCAGGCCAGGGTTTGATCTGTGAGATAGTTCCTAAACCACCTTACTGAAGTGGAAAGGCCTGGCCTGGGGGGCGTTTCCCAAGGTTCCTGTGCTAGGTGGTCAGGGATGGATCGGGAGGGAAGGGCGATGAGGCTGGAGAATGGTCCCCAGGTTACAAAGCTATTGTGAGCTATTGGGCAGGAAGTGGTTAATGCTGGAACTCATTCGGGTTAGTAATTCAGGTGGTCCTTAAGCAGAGATGAGTGATGCTGGGAAGAGGCAGAAACCACCGATGTGACTGAGTTGGGAACGCACCGAGAGGAGAGAGGAACGTTTGTCCAGGATCAGTTGACTTTGGTAGGCTCTAAGGGAGGAACATGTTAGTTAATCATCACCCCAGCCCCACAAGGATTAATTGATTGGCATATTTATTAGAAAAAGCTCCACCTTGATTTCTTGTCCTAAGTTTACAAACTTCCTGTTCGCTACTGTATCATTGTGGTGCAAGAGGCGTAGGTCTGACCTTTATGCCAGTTTGAATCGAACCATCAAGGGCTCAAATTGCCTGGAGTTGGCAGTGGAGGTGGCGTTCAGACTTCGATCCACCACTTTATAGACCCGTGTTGGCAGCCGTGAGAGCGGGCTTGTCCTGGGCACAGAGTTCAATCCCTTGTGCGCAGACAGCAGAGAGGGAGGACGGGGAAATCAGTGAAGGACTTGGCGGGGCGAGGGGGAAGAAACGCACATTCAGGCACTTGCAGGTTGTAACAGTTGACTGTCACATCAGTGACCTGGCCTGTTCATCACCGTCCCACCTGAGGCTGTTCCGATCCAATAGTAACCACCTGTTGGGTTAGGATCCTCCCCCAAATAGGAGGTACCCTCAGAGTTTCTCAAGTTTATAATTCCTGGAAATCTTTTAAGTAACTCCTTCCAGGTCAGGTGTCACCGAGTGACCAAGGGGGTGGAGGCTGTCTGTTCTAGCCTGCTGTCAGACTGTCATGGTCACCAAGAACTTGTCTCATTGCTAATTATCCAATTTTTAGTGAAGCAATTAAGTGAGACTGGTAGGAAGTACGGTGATTTGGAAGGTGGTTTCTTTGCATTGATTTCTTTAATAATTAGAAAGAAGAGATCAAATGTGGGGACTTGATCTTGCCAAGGAGAAATAGCAAAGATTAACTCCTCACTCAGAGAGAGCTTTGTTGAGAATGAGCCTCAGGGAGGCCCTGTGTGGGTGGCTGTGCCCGTGTGCGGTTGCTCCTAGTGATTCTTGCCTGACCTGCAGTTGCATAGGGTAGTTATTCCTGAATGATGGAAGGTCTTATGATGATTGTTTCTTTTTTCTTTTTCTTTTTTTTTTAATCCTCACTGGAGGATGTGCTTATTTAATTGAGGGAGAGAGGAAGGGAGGGAGGGAGAGAGAAACATCAGTGTGAGAGAGAATATCGACTGGTTGCCTTTTCTGGGCACCCCAACCAGGAATCGAACCCGCAGCCTAGGTGTGTGCCCAGACCGGGAATTGAACCCACAACCTTTCCTTATGTGGGACCACACTCCAGCCAACTGAGCCACACTGGCGAGGGCTGGTTGTTTTTTTTATTGCCTCTCATTTCTGATGCTTTCTGTTCTATGTGGTCAGTCTGCTTGCTTTATTTATAAGTTTACCAAGTGACTTAACTTCTCAGGGACTGTTATTCCTTAAAATGTGATATGTAAAGACTCCTAGGTATTGCCACAGTTAGTCTGATGATGCCTTTAGCTCTGAGGTGAGGAGGCGTGTCTTGAAGTGGCTCTGTGCCACCCTGTCGAGCTCTGCGCCATCTCCTGCCACGAGGAGATGTTCTGTATTTGTGCTGTCTGTCCGTCACCGTAGCCACCAGCCACATGTTGAGCACTTGAAGTGTGGCTAGTGTGTCTGAGGAACTGAGTTGGTTATTTAATTTTAATTAGTTTACACTTAAATAACTGCATGTAGTAGGGGCTACCCTTGGAGAGCACCGCCCTAGACAATGGCCAGATGACTGACAGCTGGCCGTCTTAGTTCACTTGTTTGTGAAGGGAGATTTCAGACACAGGGTACTCTAGTGGACAGTGGAAAATCTAATAAGCATAGAATTGTGAGATTGTATTTAAATGTTGGAACTCAAAAAAGACTTGGGTCAGCGGGAGCTGGAGCAGGCAGGAGAGCTTCTTGGAGGAAGCTGTCTGCCTGTAGCTTTCAGATCGGGAGTAGTGTCCAGGCAGCCGTAAATGGTCCCTTTACTCACGTTCCTAGGGAAGCGGTATGGTGTGGGATCCTGACAGACCTGGGGGGTCCCATGCAAGATAGTTAGCTTTCTGAGTCTCAGTTTCTTTATCTGTGAAATGTATGTAATAGTACTTCCTCAAAGAGCTATTATGTTAGGTAATATACAGAACTCCTGGTGTCTTGATACATAGCACTTTTTCAGTTAATAGAGGCATTATTATCGGAATAAGACTAGCATATGTCCGCAAAGGCCGCTGACTGTCTAAAACTGCGTGGTGAGACTGAGTTCATCCTCATTTTCTTCATGCCCTCCGATGAGAGAGACCTGTTTCTTCGCACATCTGGAGTAGAGAGAGTCGAGAGAAAACAAGGTTGTGAAGAGACTAAATAAAACACAGAGGGACCCGTGGAAAATTGAGAATTGTAGTGATGGATAAATTCAAGTCTTCAGTCGGTGGTAAGGGCAGCAGTTTATCTGTGCGTGTTGCGGTTTTCAGAATTCCAGCTTTCATTCTCCTCCTGCCCCAGAAGAGTATGAACTAGAATTTATAGCTTAAGCACTCTGGGTTTCTGGGCATCATTTGCATGGCACCTTGGACACCTCCTAGAGATGATTCCATCATTATTTCCTTATCTGTGTTCTGTTTACTTGAACACTTGAGGTTGATTTAGTATCTTACAAGAACTGAACATTGTCTTAGAGACATCATTAATCTCGCCTTTCTCACCCAGCATAAGTATGAAATTAATCAAAAAGGAAAGGGAAATTAATAATATGTTAGTATTCACAATTCATCAGGAGATTTCACAGCAGGTATGAAATTAACTCCTCAGAATTAATACACACTTCAACCAATTATTGGTATAGAAAAGGGGTATTTATTATTTAGGAAGTACATCTTAATGCTTCTTGCTTCGATAATTAGTTAGATGATGGGTGGTGTCTGGTGCTAGGACCATTCAGCATTGGGAGGTCACCTTAGGGTGCATAATAAGCATTAAATCAATATTTTTTCACATTTCACTGAGATAAATGAAATAAAGCCAAAATGGTTAATGCATACTTGTTTCCTATCAATAGAAAAAGGTTTGTCCAAACACTTGCAGTTTTGATCTCTGTTTACAATAAACTAAGTTTGATGCCAGGTCCGTGTTATGACATGTGATATGATCAGTTTCAAAGGATGAACACATTATGGAAAAGAATGGGGTATTATAATTACAACTCTATCACACCGTTTGCTGGGGTTGATAAAGGACACACTTTGGTTACTGGCGTGTTGCTGTAATTACATCGGAAATAGCAGGCAGCAGTCACCTTCCATTAGGGGCAGGAGAGAAGGAGCCTTACTATTTCAGTGATCACATAAGGCGGTGAATGAATCATCGTCAGCCTCATCATGGGATTTAAAAATAAAAAGGAACGGCTGACATCATCCTATAGCTGGTGTTTAAGGAACAGAAAAGTGCCAGATAATGTTTTAAGGAAAAGAGCTGCCTCAGCAGTGTCCCAGCCCACATGTTAATAGCCCATTGGCAGTGGCTCTTGAACCCGAGCATGCCTCCCAGTCCCCTCCTGGAGGGCTTGTTCAGGTGGCCGGCTGCTCAGAGTTCCTCATTCAGTAGGTGTATCACAACTTCCTCCATGATGTTCGTCTTGCTGGTTCAGGGACTGCACGATGGGAACCCTTAGGCTGAGGGACAGACAGGTGTAACTTGGGGATGGTTCCAGAAACAGAATTTTAAGATTAATTCTCTAGTGCCTGTTAAAATAATTTTGATGAAAATACCAAATTTTGTTTGGGGTGGTATGCAAGTTTTGTAACAGGGATTTGCTCTTTGTGACATCGCAAGTGAACATGAAAAACAGTCTCAAACCTAGATAACCGGTCTCCCAGCACTCCTGGCCCTCTGTCATCTTGGCGGAATCTTGAATGAATTTTGGTGGCTACAAGTGTTACCTCTATAACCCAAGCTAATGATGGATTTGGAAGTCACAAGGTCTGAATACTTTTTGTCTTATTTGTACATCAGACACTTTACCTGGGGACCATCATTTTAACTGAGGGTATTCTAGAGCCCTAGGCACTAAGTCGTTGTCATTGTGACACCCGCTGTCAGCAGAGTGAAAGGATGGCACATTGGGCACCCAGGTGGCTGTGCTTCCAGGCCTCTGACTGGTTTTAGAACTGCCCTTTTATTATCCTGTTAATTTATTATTCTTTCATAGCAATAGCAACCCCAATAATAACCACCAACGTTTGTAGAGGGCTCGCTGCCCCTCTGATGTGGCCGCTGTGCTCTTTGGTTCTGTTGTGTGAGTTCATGAATCCTGCCATTGTTTCTGACTGAGGCCCTGTGATCACCTCCGACACAGGAAGACAGAGGCTTGGTAGCCCTGTGTTTGGGTCCAGGCAGTGTGAGCAATGGGACAGACTTAGATTGGATTATATATTTTGGGAAGCTTTCAGTGGAGGCTCAATGAGAGGCCTCACTGAAATGGAAAGATGCTAGAAATTTTGAAGTGTGATGAAGCCAAATGTATTTAAGGTTAAGATTGTGTAAGTTCTGATGTCAAGGACCACTCTAGATCTTTGTGACCGGGAAGATTTCCACTGTGTCCTGTGGTAAATTTAGCTGCTCTGCCCAACATAAGAGGCAAGCTGAGTGCAGTCAGTATTGTAATTATGGGGTCTTTTCCTGTGTGAGCATCTGATGTTCGATAAGGAAGATCGAAGGACTTAAAGCTTATAAACACGCGATGATTTGTTTCTAGTGAATAACACTAGATGATCTTATCATTTTGAAATCTTTTCTCTAGAAGTGAAATATTTTAGGCGGAACTATAGACTTCCTTCAACTATCTTCTCACGCTAATAAATGCAGGACAGCCTTGGGTTCTCAGTGAGCCGCCTTTGCGAATTCGGCTGCAGGAAAGGAGGATCGAGGGAAAGTCTGCATCGACTCATGTCCATGGTTGTTTGTACATCAAGACTCTGAGATTCTCTATTCGGAGAGACCTTGCCCATAAGGAATGAGAGGATGAAAGCTTGGCTATAAGTGAAAAGGGATCAACCCAGCAGATTCCAGTGCTGAAGGGCATGCGGGGTGGGCATGTGTGAGACCCACAGGTCTAGAATTGGCCACCCGCGTGTCTTCAGATCCAGAGTCTACACTGCCGGCGTGTTCCTTGAACATGCTTGCTTTTTCATCACCCACTTTTAGAGGTTCTTTGAAAGGGGTTAGGGATAGAGGCAAGAAACTGAAATGCAGATTTCTAATAGAATGGAACCCTAGAGTACAGAGCCGATCGTTAGGTTATTTCATGGGCCAGGTGCATTATCTTTTATCCAAAATACACAGTGAAAGAGGCAAATGTTGGTTGAAAATGGGATTCCAGTTTTTCCTAGCCCCTCTGTCTCCTGTGATTGCTGCCTATTCTTTTTTCTAGATTGAATTGCATTCCCATGATCTCTATGTACAAATGCTTTCATAGTTTTGGTATAATTAAGAAAGGGAGGAAAATCAAAACATAAGCCAAGAAGAGTGTGCTAGTCCCCAGAGAAGGTACTTTTTGGTGAAAAAATTTTTTTAATCCTCTCCCAAGGATATTTTTCCATTGATTTTTAGAGTGGAAGGGAGGGAAGGAGAAAAAAAGAGAGAAACACCAATGTGAGAGAGACACATCGATTGGTTGCTTCCTGCACAACTTTGATCAAGGCCAGGGATAGAACCTGAAACCCAGGTACATGCCCTTGACTGGGAATCGAACCCACAACCCTCTGGTCTGAGGGCTGACACTCTAACCCCCGAGCCAAACTGGCCAGGGCTTTTTTGGTGAAATCTTGATAAAAGTGGCAGAGTGATGCTGTTTGAAAATTAGGAAGGAGAAAGGACTTCCTTCAACATTTTCTTTATCTGTAGAAACAGCTAGAAATGGCTATAAACTTCCATTGATGTTGTATCCTTGGCTCTGCAGGGCATGATATTTAAGATGATTTGGACACTGAAGCTTTGCTGAGGATAGACGTGAGTGGCCTTTTGGTTTCTTGGTGACTGAATTTTGCTAATGTATACAGCCAAGGGTAATACAGTCGTTTTTGCATGACTCAGGGAGTAGCTTGTCTGATTCTTAAGGTAAAATCAAGACTGAGTTCTTAATTAGTGTATTATTAAAGAAAAACAAATCCAGATTTGAAAGCAGCGGGGGAGGTAGGGGCAATGAACTTTTTTTTTTTTTTTTTTTTGGCACATCATGAACATTTTTTGGATCTTACATCGTTACTGCTGGTGTGATTCACGCCACCTTACCGCCCTTGCACTTGCCCCCAGCACTGATGAGGACAGTTGCCCTGTGAAGTATCAAATGAGATGTGTATGGAAATATGCAGAAAGGAGTAGCAGCACTGAAAGTAAGTTGGTATGACTTAGGTCCGAGGCACATGGGTATTCATTGTATTAGCCTGGACCACTTCACGTGGATGAGGTGTTTTTGACGTTGACTAAAATGCTTAGGATTGTTTTTTCAAAATACCTTTTTTTTTTTAAAACTCATCTTTATTGTTGACTGTATTACAGATATTCCCTCCTTTTTTTCCCCATTGACCCCCTCCTCCCCAATCCTGCCTCCCTCCTGCGTTCTCCACACTATTGTCGGTGTCCATTGGTTATGCATGTATGCATAGAAGTTCTTTGGTTTATCTCCCCCCCTTCCCTTTGAGATTCCTCAGTCTAACAACCAATTTGTACTTCTTAATTCCTTCATCTTTTTCACCCATCCCCCCAGCCCCTACCCACCTGGCAAGCAACAAAAAGTTCTCTGTATCTATGAGTCTGTTTCTGTTCTGCTTGCTCTTTTTGTTTGTAGATTCAATTGTTGATAGATATGTATTAATTGCCATTTTATTGTTCATATTTTTGTTCTTCTCCTTCAAGAAGACCCTTCAACATTTCATATAATACTGGTTTGGTGGTGATGAACTCCTTTAGCTTTTTCTTGTCTGGGAAACTCTTGATAGTCCATGGATTCTAAATGATAGCTTTGCAGGATAGAGTAATCTTGGTTGTAGGGCGTTGCTTTTCATCACCTTGAATATCTCTTGCCACTCCTTTCTGGCCTGCAAAGTTTCTTTTGCGAAATCAGCTGACAGTCTTGTGGGAGCTCCTTTGCAGGCAATGAACCGCTTTTCTCTTGCTGCTTTTAAGATTCTCTCTTGTATTTAACCTGTGGCATTTTGATGATGATGTGTCTTGGTGTGGACCTCTTTGGGTTAAACTTGTTTGGGACTCTCTGTGCTTCCTGGTCTAATATGTCTATTTCCTTCACCAAGTTAGGGAAGTTTTCTGTCATTATTTTTTCAAATAGATTTTCAATTTCTTGCTTCTCTCCCCTCCTCTGGCACCCCAATGATGCGAATGTTGGCATGCTTGAAGTTGTCCCAGAGGCTCCTTACACTATCCTCATTTTTTTTGGATTCTTTTTTCTTTTTGCTGTTCTGGTTGGGTGTTTTCTGCTTCCTTATATTCCAAATCGATAGTTTGCTTCTTGGCTTTACCTACTCTACTATTGATTCCCTGTAAATTATTCTTTATTTCAGTTAGTGCATCCTTCATTTCAGACTGGTCCTTTTTTATGTTGTTGATGTTCTCACTAAGTTCCTTGGAGGTCTCCTTAAGTTCCTTGAAGGTCTCACTAAGTCCCTTGAATGTCTCACCAAGGTCCTTGAGCAGCCTTATAACCTGTGTTTTGAATTCTGCATCTGATTGATTGCTTATCTCCATTTTGTTTAATTCTTTTCCTGGAGTTTTGTTCTTTTCTTTCATTTGGGACATGTTTCTTTGTCTCCTCATTTTGGCTGCTTCCCTGTGATTGTTTCTATGTATTAGGTAGATTTGCTATGTCTCCTAGGCTTCATAGGGTGGCCTATTGTTGTAGGTGTCCTGTAGGATTCAATGGCACAGTCTCCCTGATCATCCCCCTTGGGCCCTCGAGATGCACCCCTAGTGTGGACTGTACACCCTTCTGTTGTCATTGAGTCTTGACTGCTGTTGGCACATCAATGGGAGGGATTTACTCAGGCTGATCATCTGCAAGGACTGGCTGTGCCCACTAGCCACTGGCCTCTGACTACCTTGGAGAATCAGCTGTGTAGGGGCCCACCACACAGAGCAAGACTTACTTCATCAGGGCTCTGGTACCCACTGAGTCCACTCATTGAGTGTGTGACTTGTGGAGGTGGTTGGGTGGTGGTGTTTCGATGTGGTCTGGAGCTGTCCACTGGGTGTGCTGGCTCTGGGGCAAGGTCAGCCACTGCCTGTGTTCTATCCGGGGCCACCAGGCATAAGCTACAAAGTGATCTTCAGATGGCTGCTGCTTGTGCTGGGCTTGGAGGTGTCCAGGAAAAGCCAAGTTGTGAACCAAGGCTGGCTGCTTCTAGTTCCAGGCCTGGGGCCACTTAACGAAAAGTATGGGCCTTGCTGAGACCAGATGCTGCTTGTTTGAGGGATTTTAGGAACTCTGAAGCAGGATCCAAGAAAGGCCAATCCTATGGTAAAGCCACTGGAAACAGCTTGGGTAGGCCTGAAAGTTGGGTGGAGCAGGGCCTCAGGGAATCACCAGGGCGGGGCAAACAGTGTGAGCCAGGTTGCTGGAGTCAGTCCCAAATATCTTGCTGTCTGCCACCCTGGGGAAGGGCTCACCAAAGCAACATCAGCCTCTGACAGCACCTCTGTCCAGGAGAATGCCTCCTCTCCAGCCCTCGTCCCGAGGTCAAACAACTCAGTTCTTCCCTGTATGTCACTGGCGCCCCTCAAGCTGCCTCCCCTCGGAGCTCAGAGGGAGCAAGTCCCAGTAAGTCCGTGCGCGGGCCCTTTAAGAGGAGCTGCCTAGGGCTCCCGCAGCCGCAGCCTCAGCCTCAGCCTCAGCCTCCCTCTGCCTCATTTCCCCCTGGTTTTCCAGCCAGAAGTTAGAAGTTATGGGGATTCTCTTCCTGGCACTGGAACCCTGAGCTGGACACCTAGTGTGGGACGGGGACCCCTCAGTCCTCAGGGAGGACCTTCCCAGCCGAGGTGTCCCTCCTGATTTTTATCCGCCACTCGTGGGCCTGGGACCAGCCCGTCGCGCCTCTGCCCCTCCCACCAGTCTCGATGTGGCTTCTTCTTTAATTTCGTAGTTGTAGGACTTCCATTCAGCTCGATGTCAGGCGGTTCTGAATGATGGCTGTGTTGTAGTTTAGTTGTAATGTTGATGTGGCTGTGGGAGGACGTGATACCGTGTTTACCTATGCTGCCATCTTGGCCGGAAGTCTTCTCTTTTTTTTTTTTAACATTTCTTTTTTGTAGGCTTTTTCTTGTTGTTGTTGATTCTTACCTGAGGATATTTTTCCATTGATTTTCAGATAGAGTAGAAGGGTGGGAGGGGGAGAGAGAGAGAGAAACATCGATGTGAGAGAGACAAATTGATCAGTTGCCTCCCGCACGACCCTGACCAGGGCCGGGGATTGAACCTGCAACCCAGGTATGTGGCCTTGACTGGGAATCGAACCAGAGACCCTTCAGTCCGAGGGCTGACACTCTAACTGCTGAGCTAAACCGGCCAGGTCAATAGGTAGGAGTGTGTGTGTGTGTGTGTGTGTGTGTGTGTGTGTGTGTATAAATTTTAAAGTACAGTTTGCATTCAGTATTATTTTGTGTTAGTTTAATGTGTATTGCATAGTGGTTATACAATCATATACTTTACAAAGTGTTCCCCCTGAGATTTTCAGTTCACCTGGCACCATACGTAGTTATACTTGACAGCGCCATGACTATTTTGTAACTACCAATCTGTACTTCTCAATCCCTTCACCTTTTTCACCCATCCCCCCAAACCCCTCCCTTCTGGCAACCATCAGTCTTCTTTCTGTATCTATGAGTCTGTCTCTATTTTCTCAAAATATATTCTTGATGACTGTACTTATTGGAGTTAGCAGGTTTTTCTGCATCATGATAATCTAGTTTCAAAAACCAGTCCTTCACCTCAAAGCTATCTCAAACAGAAGCTGGTATAAAAAGGTGGCCACATGGTCACTGGCACTGACTCAGTTTCGTGAGGCCAGACTGTTCATGGAGAATGGTGGGCTGGGGATGACTGCGGGTTGAACCTGCTGTCCCAAGTTGCCCCAGTTGACCACCCTCTGGTATTGCTCAGAGGTTGTTGACAGAGACAAAATGTTAATGCTGTTAGATGCTACAGACCATATAAAGAGGGAATTGGCTTGGTTAGATTAAAAATAACAAAACTCTCACACATTTTCCAGCTGGAAATTGTATATGTTCTTATGTGAGGGTCATAAGTAGAAGGTAGACCAGTTGGTTGTCTTACAAGGGCTGTGGGCAGTCAGCTTGCAGATGGGTCTGTGCAGCATGGTCTTTTTTTTTTTCTCCCTCCCTCCCTCTCTCTACTTGTTTCCCTCCCTATTCAGCTCTTTTTGTTTTAGAATTCTCTGCTGACAGATTCCACAAATATCAGAAACACATTGCATGTGTCTGTTAAAGGGCATGTCCCCCCCCCCCCCCCCCCCCGCCACCTTTCTTCTTTTATAAAGGTGTTTTTTAGAGGGAAATATCAGCTGTGTAGAAGCACACAGTAGATATATTTGTAAAACGGCTTTTCGTTCTCTTTTTGGGTTTTATTCTTCGAGGTGAAGTGGCTCTAAGTAATCTGTTATATTTGAGTGAACAGGCGTGTAATTCAGTTGGCTTTATCTCATTGCAAACCCCTTTGTTTTTTTTTTTTTTTTTTTGTAATAGAGCTATTCATTGTTAAAATTGTGTGTATACATATACTTGGAGCCGTGTGTATGTGTTAATATGGTCGAGTCCGGAAAGCATTAGGATTGGTAAAAGCTTTGGTTTAATGCCTCCTGAGACTTGGAACAAAGAGTATTTCTGTGCAGGTGATCCGTCTTTGCCAAATACAGCCTGCTCCTGCTGAACTAATCACCAGTGGGTTTGGATCCTGGCAAGTGAGATAACACAGTGTTTTAGACAAATGCCTCTAGAGTTGAAGTGATAGGGCCTCTCGCCTAGCTATTTTTAGGTATCCTTTTTTGGGAGACTATCTTAAAAGGCACTTGAGTTCCAAAATGGAAGAAGCAAAGTTCATAGAAGCTCTTTGTCAGCCTATCTGTTTGCAGTGAATCAAGTCCTTAAAGAGGAGAAACTTAAAAATATCTTTGTCCTTGTGATTTCAGGAGCGATCACTGTTCTAAAGCGGACGTTGGCGGAGGGTCCATTAGGCCATGTAAGTACTGGAGTAAGCAAATATTTACCTGGCTAAACACAGATCCAAGATATTTGACCTTGGGAGGGCGAAGACCAAGTAGTTGAGTCAGATGTTAGCATTTGGAACCATCGAAATACAGATGCTGTCATCTACCAGTGCAACCCAAACCTGTGGGGGACATCTCTGGCTATCTGGTTAAAGCCTGGTGGACTTAATCTTTGGGGATAATTTGGTAAGGGTATTTCATCTGTCTAGAATTAGTAAAGTGACTGCAGCAGAAAGCCATTTGCTACTTTATTTAATCATTATCAAACACATGTTTATTGATCTTGATTAGGGCTAGTCACTTACATGGAAGGGCTGCTCCCTTCAGAGCAACCCAACCAACACCTACACAGAGGATCGTGGTGTGAACCTAGGAAAAGGCAGGGAACGGGGGTGTTACTCATAAAGCTTGTACGGTTACGGAACTGTGTCTCTTATCAAGGAACTACTGCTCAAGGATTACATTTTCTTTAAGTCCCCAGTTATGAATATGCTTTATGGAGCAAGCAGTTTGCTAAGTACTTCCTTATTTACCTGTCTGAATAGTCAGTGGAGCTTGAAACCACTGTTCAGGCTACCCTTGAGAGTTACCTTGGTAAATCAGACATTCAACTTGGGAGCAGAATATTTGGATTTCACAGGCTGATAGGATTTGGGTGTCAAGGTTATGGGGCCAACGGAATGAAACATTAAACATTCCTAATTCTTGTTTCTTTCACATATGTGGGCCTTTGAACAAACTTTGTATCTAACAACATCACAGGATTAAAAAAACTCCAGCAACTCACAAGCAGATGAATGTCTGATGTGAATAAAAGCCTTAATGTTAGAACTTGAAAACTATGTGACCACGGGGCTTTTATCAGAGACTTCTCTCTAGCTGTCACCTTGAGAGTTTGTCCTGGTGGGAGAAACAAGAGAAACAGGAAGTGTCCTTTTCAGAATCTCCAAGGGATTTCACATCTCTGAGATGTGGGAATTTTGTGTGAGATGCAGCAGGCATGTTTAATCCATCTCCTCCCCTCCCCCGTGTGCACACACCACACGCATTACTAAGGGAAATGGGACTTCATTTCAGAGACTGGCCGGCGGAACAATCTGTCGTCAAGGGTCTGTTTGGAAGTGAGTCTAGTGGTCGCAGGGAGGGATGTTTGTTTGGCTGTTCTCCATGAGTTGTCAGGCATGGCCGCTGGAGGTAGCAGGCTGGCATCCTGGGGACTTGGTGCTGGGTCTCTGGTCCCCGATACCTAGTTGCTGTGGGAGGGATGAGCATCTTTCTGCCTTTTCGGTGCTGTGGTGTGTGTTTATTTTTTTTACAGCAATGTCTGCACTGTCCTCCTGCTCTCAGCTCTGCACGGTGTGGCTGACAGCCGTCATGGAGCAGGCGGACGGGTTGTTGTCATGCGGCACTCCTGGGCTCTGTCTGTCACCTTCCCCCAGCACGCCGTACCTAGCTGCCTTTGGAGAGGCCTCTTGGCTCCTTTAGGAATAACTACCGAAAGAGCAGCTGTCTGTCAGCCTCCTCCAGGCCGATCGAATTGGGTTGTTGTCAACCTGTTGTTGGAAGAGTTCCCAGCGCAGCAGACTTGGCTGTCATTGACATTTATAACTTGAAAGCCCTATCACGGATGATTTTGCGTTCCCTATAATCCTTTAAATAGCCTTCAGAATATAAAGCACATGGCCTTTTACGCACATTGGCAACTCCAGGAGATTGGAAATAGTTGGGTCTTCCAGGAGGTAGGGAAGCACCTCCCTTCTGATTTAGGTAGGAAGACGTGCTGGCTTTGTGCTTAGGTTTGTGTGTAACCATATGAGTCAGCTTAGATCAGGAAGATTATTGGCTTCTAAGAACAAGTGAATCCTTCCCTCTGACTACCATGGAGCCTGTGGGGAGAGAGGATATTACCGGGAAGCTGATGTCAGAAAATGTTTCTCAAATGGGTTGGTGGATCCTGTCCCTAATCTCTCATGCCTTAATTTCTGAAAGAACCAGTTTCTTAGCTTGACTCCTTGACACATGACTGGAAGAGAAAGATGCAATGTTTATGGTAAAAATAAACCTAAAGCCAAAGCCACCCCAGTAGATCGTGTGAACATACCCTGCCAAAGAAAGTGGAGAAAGGGCAGAATGAAGCCGGACCCATCTTACTTACTGTGGTTCTGTCCAGACTGTAAATGTCCTGAGGGCAAGCACTGGCCTGTTGCTCTTCATGCCACCCGTGGCCAGCACAGAGCCTGGCACGTGGCAACACGATGAGCTGAGCAAACGAATGTAAAGAAGAAAAGGTGTAGGTGGAAAAAGTTTATTTCATCTTGCAGTCCCGCGCCACGTAACGACGGGGATGCATTCTGGGAAGCGCATTGTTAGGCGATTTCGTCGTGTGACCTTAGAATGCACCACACCAACCTAGATAGTCTAGCCTTCGTGGTGTAGGCTACCGGCGTGTACAGCACGTCACTGTGCAAAACAGTAAGAGACTAAATCAAGGGAAAACGATGCAGTCGAGACGCGGTAAACACGGCATCCTGCCGGCATGACGTGGCATGCTGTCTTATAAGTAGAAAGTATACTCTAAAATAGCCATGCAAAGTAGTAACTGCATAAACCAGTTGTTTACTGTGATCGAGCATTATGCACTGTGCGCGATGGGCTGTGCGGTACTGTGTGCAGCTGGCAGTGCAGTAGGTCTGTTTACATAAGCGTCACCACACGTGCCAGCAGAATATGCTGCGCTCTGACATTGTGACAGCTGCCATGTCGTAGGTTACAGGAATGTTTCAGCATCGGGATAATCTCACGGGACCACTGTGTGCGTTCTGCCGCTGACGGAGGCGTCAGTATGCAGCACCTGCCTGTGTTTTTAGCTTGGGAGTGCTGACATTGAAATACATTAATCGACAAATCCAGATTACGGATTTAAAGTTAATGATGTTTTCCTGTTGGCGTCAGAGATGAGCGCTCTTGGAAGAGGCATAACAGAATTGGGGATTTAGACAACAGGCCTCAGGTGTGGTTACATGAGACGCCTTCCCTGCCTGTGCTCCGATTTCTGTGGTTCCCAGGACATGCGTCGCGTCTCGTGCAGTGAGTGCCTGGCCTGGTCTGAGTGCCGTGCGGCTCGGTCCAGCTCTGTCTGCCAGGCAGCAGTGGGCAGGAACAGGCTCCTCAGCCAGCTTGATGGTGGCCACAGGCTTCGAGAAGACTGTCAGCCGAGGAGTGCTTGTCACCGTCCTGGCCCTGGCCTGCGGGGGGTCTCAGTCCTCTATCTCAGAGTTCCAGGAGAGCCTCGGAGTCCGGAAAACCACACTCCATCAGATAGCCACTGCCCACTACTGACAGAGGAGCAGGTGGAGTAAACCTCGCTTTCCCTGGCCCGAGGGAAAGGGGAAAGGTGGGGCCGCGGGGCAGAGGTCAGGGCCCTGGGCAGCCCCGGGTCTAGTCACCAGGCCAGCTGCCTTCACCGGCATGCCCGGTCTTGACTGGATCTAATCAGAATTAACGGATGGTGGCAGGAGGTTTCAAAACAGCATCTTGCATCTGTTCTCCGGCTTTACTTGGAAACAATATTTTTAAATTTTTAAATATTTCAAATATCCGGACAAGCGATATCCAAACAGGCGCAGACTTAGTAGGACACTCGCAAACTTCCCCTGGAGCCCCTGCCTTTCTGGTCTCCCTCACGACACGTCTCATTATCTGTGAAAGATGCTTATGTGGGCTTGTGTTCAAGTCACTGTCCTTTTGTCCCTGGACATTCTAAAAAACGAGGTCTGCTGGAACCCAGACCTGCACCAAGCCCAGCACGGGCACGCTCTGAGGAGGGTGGGTGCCCCCCGGGTCTGCCTGACCTCCGGTGATCGTGGCTCATTCCGCTCGTCATTGCCCTTGTCGCCACCTTTGTTCCTCCTCATTCAGTTTCAGGGAGGTGTGTGTGCTTCAGTTCTTTCTCCAGCTGGGTCAGGACTCCCTTATAATGGGCAATCCAGTCAGTCCTGCCCGGCAGAGCTAATGCTATCTCCACATCCCATAATACTTTATCATACTTGATGCCACACACAGGCCACTCGCTTTCAGAATAACCTCTCATTTCTCCCCGGGTCAGTATGGGCTTTCTCCATGCGTGTGCATCTCCTGGAGGAGGGGTGAGGGCCGTGTCACTTTGCCTTCCAGGTTAGAATGATGGACGGACAGCAGCTGTCGGGCCGGCGGAGGCCCTCCCTGAGGTTAATCAATGTCGGCAAGGCCCATTGACAGGTTTCTGGTCATGTCCTCTTCCACCGTGGCCGTTTCTGGGACCAGAGCCCGTGTTATTTTAGCTGTGTTGATGGCTGGCTGATCATTCACTTCACTTCGTCTGGTCTGAACCTCGAAGTGGCTTACAGGAATCAGTGCCCACAGCTCCCCATCCTGGGGCCCACGGAGATTGTCTCACCACCCATGAGAGATGCCACCTTGATGGGAAGGGTGGAGGGAGCTGCTGAGCCAGGAGTGAGGAGAGTCTGGGTGAGGGTGAGGCAGGAAGGACTGGGGAAGGGGATTTGGCTGAAGAGTTTGGGGACTTGGCGTGCCTGGAGAAACAGAGCAGTTTTCACAAACTCTAAGCCCTTGTGGTCTGGTACAGTGAAAATCAGTTATTAGAAACATGAAATAAAAGAACAAGAAAGTTCAAAATAACAGGCCTTTAATTTTATTATTAGATTCAAAAACATAAAATTACCCTATCAAATTGTTATAAAATTTCCAGGACACTTACCCTCAGTTTTGGTATTTATTTCTTCACAGACCGGAAACACTTGTGGACTGGCCCCGCTCTGTGGCGCCCCCTCCCCACTTCGAGCAGCATTGACCTGGAAGATGTGGGTCTCAGCTCCTGTCTGCCCCCGTCCTCTGGGAGGCCCTGACCTTTCTGAATCTGGGTTTTTATGTTACTAAGTGGTGGTTGGTCAGCACGGTACTGCTCTCCCCGACAGGACATGTGGGGCCAGGAACACACGGTACTCATTTCTGAGCCCCTGACCCCAGTGGGTACCTTTTAGAAATCCTTCTGGAAGGAGCATGATGGGGATTATTTGATATACCCCCTTGGCCACCTTGACCAGATGTCTGACCAGCTCATTTGAAAGGTGTATTTCCTGCATTAATTAGTGACCTTCTATAACAAGTGGACCTGCCTGTATGTGTAGGTGTGTGCATCTGTCTGTCTATATAGTTATTTATCTTGTCCATAGTTTTGGGTTGGTCGGGGGGGGGGCCCTTTTAAGAAGTCATTTAGGGACCAACACTAAATAGGCCCTGACTTTTGAACACAGGCCCCCCCGGATCACCGTGCGGTAATGCTCATTCAGCCCGCTGAAGTGGGGAACAGGTAGAGGAGCCAGCATGGGAGGATTTTTTTGGCCGGGCAGTGGCTACTGTCACTTTCCATTCATATTCCATGACCTAGTACTGTCACCTGGCCACGCTTCGCTGGGAAACGTACTCTAGCTATGTGTCCAGGGAGAAGAGAACGGGGTTCAGTAAGCAGTGAGCATTCCCTGTAGCCCCCCTTCTGCTTCTCTGATTTACTTCTCAGAATCTTGTTCACTGTTGCATTCTTTTATCCAAATGAACTCTTTTATTCCTCTTGTCTGCCTGCCCTGATTATAGTCAGGCATTCCATTTTTATGCACCGTGCTAAGAAGCAATGGAAAGAAAAGAGAATGGAAGTTGCTTCAGAATTAATGGATAGTGATTCTGCAGGCTGCTGTCAGCAGCCAGGAGGGCCGGTGCCGACTAGGAGAGTAAATTGGATATGTGCCATGGGCTGCATTTGGATTTTTTAAAAAAAATCGAGGTATTTATGAGTTGAGAGTAATGCTTAGTTTTCAAAAAGGAAATTACACTTAAGCAGAGGGAACCATTGGTTCAGGGGCAGCCAGTAACCCATGTTGAAAGGTGGCAGAGGTAATGTAACTTGATAAAAAGCTGAAGTAGCTCTAATGTCTTTATAAGTACACTTTTCTTCTCCTGTAGCAGTGAATTAAAAAAAAAAAAAAAAAAAAGCCTAACACACCATTATTGGCTCTCAAATGAGAAGCCAGAGAGTCAGAAAGTGAGAGGTGGGTGTGTGCGCGCGTGTGGGGGTGGGGATGGGGGGGAGGTTCTGGGCAGAATCGCAGGTGTAGCATTTGTCTGGATCCCGTCCGAAGAACTGGACTAGGCATTTTGGACAAAAAAACCCACTACCGAAAATTGAGTATATAGGTCATAGAAGAGGTGAGATGCCAAAAAGTATGTGGTAACCCAGAGATTTGCAGCCACAGGAGATGTCCCACCCCAGCGCTGCAGGAGGGATGGGAGGTAGGGGTTTTATGAGAAATGGGGAGCGAGGTCTCCTGGAAAGAGCTGTACCCATGGAGGAGATGGCCCTGGGCTGATGGAAAGAGGGTGGGCGACTCTGGCTGCTTCTGTGTGCCTGCCCTCCCCAGACCAACCCTGCATGGAAACCAGTTGGCAAGGGTGTTTGGGAAATGTCCTTTCCTTTGATATGTTGCAAAAGGGACAAGGTGTGCAGAGAATGGATTTGAGAGCAAAAACGTAGATGGCTGGCACAGGGAGTGTAACCTCTTAGGGAAAAGGGAGGAAGATAAATAGATTGAGGGAGAGATTGCTTTAGGAAGAAATTTTGAGTCTTGATTTCTTTCTTCCAAGCCATAATCATGCATCTATGGTTTTCTTTTACTACCTGTGTTCTTTTTTCCATAATTTTGTTATGCTTTTTATGCCATGTGATTTAAAAAAAATGTTATTGATTTTAGAGAAAGAGGAAGGGAGAGAGAGAGAAACATTAATGTGAGAGGGAAACATTGATCGGCTGCCTCCTGCACGCCCCCTATTGGGGGTCAAGCGCACAACCCAGGCACATGCCCTGGCCAGAAATTGAACCGGCGACCTTTCGGTGCACAGGAGGATGTTCAACCAACTGAGCCACACCAGTCAGGACCATGTGATTAAAAAAAAAAATTTTTTTATTATTTACATACAGGTTGGGGCAAAAATAGGTTAACAGCTGTATGCCAAACAGTGCTTATTCTTGTTTTATTATTTATTAATTATTCTATTGTTTTCCATATGGACTGTAAACCTTTTGCCCCACCCTGTATTTGTCTCCTCAATAATAGTTAACATTTACCTACACTGTGCTAGGAAGGCAGCTCCTTATCTGTATGGGCACACCTCCCTTTATTGCCCTTTGTAGATACTCTGTTTTCATCAACATCGAAGCAAGATCCTCCATCAGCTAAACGATTACAACTCCCTGAAGGCTCAGAGAGCAGATAGTTAGCATTTTTTAGCCATAAGGTATTACCTGCAGGAGGTGGGCCAGTTAATTCATTAAATCCTCACAGCTACTCTGTGCTGCATGTGTAGTCAATGCTCAGTATTTGTGGATTCTGTATTTGCATACTTGTTAAAATTTATTTGCAATGCTAAAATCAGTAATTACAGTGCTTTCAAGACCATTCACAGAGTGGAGGAAAATCTGAGTTGCCTGAGTCATGTCCCCAGCTGAGCTAGAACAAGGTGATGCTTTGCCTTCTTGCTTCAGGTCTCACACTGTAAATGTGTTCTCTTTGTGGTCTAATTAGTGCCACTTTTGGGGCATTTTTTAGCTGCTTTATAAAAAAAAAAAAAAAAAGGTGATTTCACTGTTTAAACTGGTCCCTACGCATAGTGCTAAAGTGCTGTCTGGAGTTCCTAAGTGCAAGAAGGCCTTGATGTGCCTTATGTAGAAAACACGTGTTAGATAACTTTTTCAAGCATGAGTTATAGTGTTCTGGCTGTGAGTTTAATGTTAATTAATCAACATTGTATATTAAATAAGGTGTCCACACAGAAGCACACATAAAATGTGCTTCTATATTGATCAGTTTGTTATCAGGGAAATTGGAGTGTCCTCTTCCCCACTGGATGCTGGGGGTGGGGTCCTTACGATATCTTGAGAAAAGGAATTTTCTGAGACTCTCATGGGAGGGTGAGTGATTTTTACTTGTGTGGATTTACATCCCTGGGTTTCCACAGTCCCATTCCAGTCACAGAAGAAGTGCAGCTGGGGTTTCAGTAGAGCTAGAAGCAAAGCCAGTGTCCGGAGTTGCCTTTCCATGTTGGAGCTGGGTCCAGTACAGCGTCAGGCTAGCTGCAGTCCATTAGTCCATGTGTGTGGGGTCCACGTGGCCATGGGCTGTGTGGGCGAATACCGGAGAGCATGTCCCGAGCAAGGAGAGCCCCAAGAGCATAAGAGGAACCAAGAGCACAAGAGGGTGAGTTTCTTTGTGCAGGGAATTAAGTATCCCAAATCTTCCTGGGCTTGCAGTGGCCACGCCCATTCTGGCCAAGGACCTGTTCCCAGGTGTGACTGACAGGCAAGTACCTTCCTGATGCCACCTCAGCTTCACTGGGCATGCATCTGTCCCCGTCCTTGCCCAGTCCCTTCCCCAGGGATCTGCAGGGAATAGGCTGTGGCTCCCTGGGAGTGTAAAGCTTTCGCTTCCTGGTGAAGCTGCCCAGATGACATGCCTGTAACATTTGTCCTTCCCTGTGCTCCTGTCCTGTTATTAATAACCAGCTAATTACAACAGTATCAAGTTGACAAAAATATTTTGTCATTTTAGGCTCGTAGGAACCTAACCTAACCCTGTATTTCTCCGGTTCAGTATTACCTAACTCAGTGTTGGTGGTGACTATAGAATGTAACTACTGTGAATAGAAGATGTTGGCTGCACTACTGTTATTCCTGGTTTATAGAGACTGAGGCATAGAGACTGAGGCATATGGGGCCAAGAAAGTTGCCCAAGGTCACCCGCTAGGATCAGGATCCTGGCGGCCTTGTCAGCAGTGCTGGGGATCAGCAAGACCAGGTTCTTGTCTCCCGGAGGAAAGATTTCAACACGAGAGACTGGAATTGCAGCAAGCAGCAAAGCTTTCTTCAAAGGAAAGTACGCCCAAGGGACTGTTAGGTGGGCAACCTGAGCAGCTTCCAGTGCCCTGAATGGGTCTAGGTCCTGGCTTTTGTCCAATTCTTGCCCCTCCCACACTTTGTTCTAATCTCCCTGCAACATTCGTCATTTAGCTGGTGGGCTCTCTAGAATTTCCTGGGTCTGCTTAACTGGTGGGCTTCTGACAGTGTTGTGTGCTTGCAATTGTCTTCTAAGATTGTCCTTCTGGTGCTGGGAGTCATTTTTATTGCATTTCTTTTCCTTGTTTTTCTCTAACTTTGATGGCTATTTCAGTTTTCTTTATTGATTTTAGAGAGAGAGGACAGGAGAGAGAGAGATGGAAACATCGATGAGAGAGAACATCGATTGGCCGCCTCCTGCATGCCCCCCACTGGGGATCGGGCCCACAACCTGGGCATGTGCCCTGACCAGGAATCGAATGGGCGACCTCTTGATGCATGGGTCGACACTCAACCACTGAGCCACACCGGCAGGGCGGCTGTTTTAGTTTTCTATTCTCCTTTCCCTTGTTTATTTATGCATGGTCTTGGGCCAGTTTGTCCTTTCTCTGCCCTGCTCATAACGATCTAACCACCTCCTCTAATAGCTCCCGGCCCTTCACTCTTTACCCCCACGCTCTCCTGCCTTTCGGATTGTTTCATACTCTTTTACACCCCTCTGAATCTGCTGGAACTCGCCCCAGGGTATTTTCTGTGATAAAACTCGTACTGGTAAAGCCAGCAGTCATCTCTGGTTGAGAGCTGGGATGTGTGTGAACCTGCAGTCGAGGTGACACTCTTTGACATCTGTATAGAAACCTCCATGTTTTGAATGAGTTACTCCTTGCAGCAGCATTGTCCTGCATTTCATAAATAAAAACTGGCATCTTGGCAGGCTGTGATTTGGTCAGGGTCCCAGGATGAGAAAGTGGTAGAACAGACTCCAGTCCAGGCTTCCTGTCTTTGGATCCCCCGGCTCTTTTGTGACATCGAGGCTGGCTCTCCGTGAGGCCGTGGGGAGTGTATGCCTTCCTGCCGCTGTGGCTCCATTCTGCTTTGACCTGGGGACACCGCAGAAAGTTAGACTTGTGTGTAGAGGAGCAGTTCCAAGGGAGGGGCCAGAAATACATGTATTTAAATAGACCATTTATTTCCATGTTCATAGAAAATCTTTCATGGGCTTGCATGATCTGTTTGGAAATATGTTAATTTTTTTTTTCCTGTTCAATAGGGAAATATTTGAAAACAAATCAGAAAATAAAGGAGGAATAATTTGAGGGCTGCTGGCACTTTGTCATTGGTATGCTTCTCACGTGAACATTGTTCCTGCCTTCTCTTTAGTTTTCTTTTGTATTTGAATTTGTGTGTTTGAATATGGAATAGATGTATATGTTAAGAATTATAAATGTATTATGAAAAACAAAGACATCCCCACCAGGCAATCACTGTGCCCAATTTCTTGTGTACAGCAGATCCTCGAAAATCCTAGAATAACATTCTTTTGTTGTTTTGTTATAACGATGAGATGCTGTAGAAACTTGACTCTTGTTTTTATCAATCAGCCTGTGCTAAAATTGTTTTTTTTTAATTCTCACCCAAGGATATTTTTCTATTTATCTTCAGATAGAGTGGGAGGGAGAGAGAGAGAGAGAGAGAAAGGGAGAAAGAAAAACATCGACATGAGAGAGATACATTGACTGGTTGCCTCCTGCACGACCCCAACCTGGGCTGGGGGCGAACTGCAACCGAGGTACGTGCCCTTGGCTGGAATTGAACCCGTGACTCATTGGTCTGCCGGCCGACGCTCTACCCCTGAGCCAAACTGGCCAGGGCTAAAATTGTTGTTGTTTTTTTAAGAATATGTTTTTATTGATTTTAGAGAGAGAGAGGGAGATGGAGAGAGAGAAACCCAGGCATGTGCCCTGATGGGGAATCGAACAAGCAACCTCTTGGTTCGTGGGATAACGCTCAACCAACTGAGCTACACTGGCCAGGGCTAAAATTGGTTTTGTTGTACGTCCTTTTGCTTAGAGTCACAGAAACTGTTGACAACATTAAGTGAGGACTTACTGTGCTCTTCCAAAGGCGTTCCCAGTGACTTGCAACTGTTCATTTTGCCTGCCAAGGGACATTTGTCACCTTTTGGGTGGACGGTCGGGGTAGAGCATGTAGTGGGTAGAGCCCAGGAATGCTACTGAACACCCTACAGTGCACAGGACAACCCCACAAAAAGATTGTTTGGCCCAAATAGGCAGTAGTGCTGAGGTTGAAAATCCCTGCTCTCCCCTCAATATTAACTGAAGGGCTGTCTTAATGTGGGAAATACAAAAGCCTTTGTCTGAACTTGACATTGATTTTGTGTCTTTGGGAGGCTTTTGTTTGCTTGGTTCATTTGCTTCTGGTTGGGCTGCAGCTGCTCCCATGGGTGGGGATGGGAGTGGTTCTCTCCAGGTACCAGTACAAGGTGGTGTGTGTCTATAGAGACTAAAAACAATAAACTGACTTCAGCAGGTCGGCTTTTTGTTATCACACTGTGTGGGCAGTTCTAAACAAAGCCGGTTGTAAAGTATTTCCTGGAAAAACTCTCTTGTTTCTTTTAAGTCCTAAGCAATTGCTGCTAGTGATAATTATATATAAATGTATGTAAGTATACATTTATACATACACACTCAGGTTAGCACACTTTTGAAGCTTATCCTTGAATAAACATTGTATTCTACATGGAAATTAATTTGGGGACTCCCTGTCAGACAGTTGGCCCCAAGACGTGTACAGCTCAGTCCGTGTCAAGTTCCTAACAGCGGAGAACTGGAGCTTAGGCGCAGTTCATGCCTCTCCCCTGGGTGCTTGGTCCAAGGGATGGAGTACAGCATGTTCCTACGTGTAAACAGAGCCTTTCTTTTTTTTTTTTTTATGTGTATAGTTTTTATTTTATTTTTTGATTAGAATTTTCTGTTTTTATTTTTCCCGATTTTATTTATTTTTGTTACAGATGTTTCTCCTCCCCCCCCCCTCGACACTCTCCTCCCCATCCTGCATTGTTGTCCATGTCCATTGCTTATGCATACATGCACATAAGTTCTTTGGTTTATCTCATCCATCCCCCCTCCTCTGAGGTTTGTCAGTCTGAACCGTACTCCTTTCTATGTCTCTGTGTCTATTTCGTTCAACAGCCCACCTTGTTCATTATATTCCACAAACAAGTGAGATCATGTGGTATTTGTCTTTCTCTGCTTGGCTTGTTTCGCTTAGCATAATACTCTCGAGGTCCCTCCATGTCTTCTCAAAGGATAAGAGATCTTTTTTTCTTACAGCTGCATAGTATTCCATTGTATATATGTACCACGGCTTTTTTTATCCACTCATCTATTAAACAGAGCTTTTCAATAAACAATGATAGTGCAGTTTGAGATGAAGAAATGGAGCTAGAGTTTCTTAAATTCTGTTACTGTGTGTGACCATTTGGAGTTTTTATGTGATTGAAATTTAAAACAATGCAAGACCCAAACTTCTAGGTAGGTGTAATGGTGTTTGATAAATGCATCTTTTAGTTCACAGAAGAAACATTTATGAAGTAACTTTAAAATTGACATTCTTTTTAAATGCTTGTTTTAAAACCAAAGAATGATTCAAGAATGTAACGATGATCATGGCTGGAAATAATTTTGTTATATGGGGGAGGGACTGTTAAATAGTGATTTTCCCTGAGTCCCCCATGTTAGATATGTCACTGTTAGGATGTTTGAGATCTTCAAGAAAAATGAATGAACGAGAAGGGAAGCAGGCTCAGTAAAAGCAATGTATTCCTTCTGTTGATTGGGTTTCTGTCCCATGTGAAAACTGTGCTCTTTCAGATGCTACATAGGATTGCAGTTCTGACCTATTAATGTCTTTGTGAGAGTAGCCACATTTTGCCCTCCACTCTAATGTTTTAAAACTTTTCTGTTGAATTGTACACAAACAACAGTGTTTACATTGCTAGTATACAGCTTGGTGAACTGTCACAGGCAAACACACCTGTGTAAACGTACCCAGATCAAGAAACCGTGCTGAACAGTCCCCATTCGCCCCCATCCCCAGCACAATCATGGACCTGACTTCAACAGCACAAGTCAGTTTTGCCTGTTTTTTGGATGTTACGTAAGTGGAATTAGTTATACAGTGCATAAAGAGAAGGCCAGGTTTTAATCCGTCTCTGGGTCTTGATTCTGGCTGGAGACATTTAACACATTCCAAAATGTGGCAGTTAAACATCTTGCAATTTTAGCAGGAGATGAACAAAAGTTCCCAGTTTATTTCTTGTGAGGTTTCGCTAATAGAAGCATTGGCCTTCAAGCAGTAACATTGAAAACGCTTGCTTCTGTAACAAAGACCACAATCAACCCAATTATGATATTACTTGTTGGGCTTTATGTAGAATTTTATTTGGGAGGCAGATAATTGTACAGAAATTATATTGGAGTTTGTGTATGTACTGAAGCAATCAAGTTCATTTACAGATAGAGTAGCTTATAGGCTTAAAGTGTGATCAATGAGCTGGATACACTGTATAGAAGCTTATAATTGGATTTGGGTTGGAAACCATAACATTGCAGTGCAGTCTTATTGCATCAGTGCATTACATTCAGAATACCATTTTCTGAGTAGTCAGCGTGTCGTGTCTATAGGGACGGAACGAATGGGAGGTTTCATAGTTGAAGTTTGAGCCAGGGGGATCTGAAATCGCCCTTTGTGTGATGGGGAAATCCAGTACTCAGTTTGAAGACCTTTGGGAATGTGGAACTGTTAAATTAATGTGAAACCGTTACTTAGAAAAAATAGCCTCCTCTGCAGCCATCATCTGAGATGAGACTATGTACTCTCCTTCCTGGATCTGTCGGAGGCTGGCTTACTCACGGTGAGCCTCGGTGGCCAAGATGCGCGGTTGGTGTGGCTCCTGCTGAGGTGTTACGTGGCAGCAGGCCACAAGGGACGCGAAAAGCATTTGCCACGCAACGTCTGTTGGTTCCAGCAGAGAGGGAAAGGATCAGTTCTAGCAGAATTGTTGAGTCAGGGATGTTTGTCTCTGGGAAGCTGGTCTTTGCTCACTTAATTTTTTGGTTGTGAAAAACATTCTCTTCTTTCTTCCCCTTTAGTAGTTTCTAGCTGTCTTCTCTAATTACAAGAGGGAAGAATCTTATAGGCTTTATTCTTTGAAACTTATTTGTGTCCAGTTGCTAAATCTGTCTGTTTTATATTTTGTTTTTGTTTTTCTTTTTGGAATTTTCAAGCCTCTTGATGCCGGAGAGGCAGTGCTCGCAAATAAAAGTCATTTAGGAAATTATATCTGAGGTGGGAATTGGATCGTGTCACTCCTGGGCTTCAGGCTCTTCAGAGTCACTCTGCAGTGGGCGGAGAGCCCTGCGTCCTGCTGTGGCATTGAAGATCCCTGGTCACCGCATCTTGCCACCCACGACTCGCCTTGGCGCTGCCTGCCTCCCCAAACATCTTTGGCATGCGGGGGAACTGGGCCCTTGCGTGGGGGCCGTTCGCTGGTGCTCCTGCTCCAGGTGTGGGCTCTTTCCCTGCCAGGGAGGCCTTCCTCCACCATCCTCTTTTATCTTTAAGGATTCCTTCCAGGGTTTTCTTCCTTGATCCTCCTGGATAGGACGAGAGGAGTTGCTTGTGTGTTCTTGTGACACCTGTGTCTATCATGTACTCTTGCGTTTGTCCACTGGTGTGAGCCCAGCATGCAGAGTGGTGCTCAACAAATACCTGTGGAAACAGTGCATGGATTTCATTTTTATATTATATTCTATCAATGGATGTGTCTGTTTCTCCACTACAGTTTGAGGGCAAGGATCGTGCCTAGTCATTGTCACATGCTCAGTGCCAGACAGAGGTTCCCCAAAACGTTTGAATGGAAGGCAGGCAAGGCATTTTAACGGCAGGGTGAGCATTTTAACGGCAAGGGAGAGTTTGCCTTGCACTGCAGTCATTTGTATTAAGTCTTGATTGTACGGGCAGAACCGCATCCTGTGGCTTTGTGACAGGTACAGGGGAATCCCAGAATGCTGTGGGGTAGGAACCATGCCCTGTTAACTCCCCCATCCCCACCCCCTTGTTTTTGAAATACGAATGCCTCTCGTGTGGGCAAATGTTGATGAAAGCGATCATCTCAGAGAAAATGCCTGGCAGTGATGTTGATTACCTTGATGATTGCTGATGCAGGAAAACATCCGCCTAAAAAAAAAAAAGTGGGTTATGTAAAGGCAATATTAATGATCATCCTTTAAGGGAAAAGCTGTCATTTTTACATGATTACTGTACAGCCCAATAAAGGCTCTCTGGGCTGCGTGTCTTATTTGTACGGTGATTTTGGTGTGAGTGCTTGCCTGGATTTAGGCGCTGAGCTCCTAGAATCAGATCACAGCGGTGTTTTTTAAGGTCCCAGAAAAATAAATTAAATGATGGCATAGAGCTTTTTCAAATTTGAATTTTTCTTTCCCCAACCTGCTCAGATCTTTGGCAATTGCTTATTTGCCAGTGAGTGCCCAGAAGGTGGTGAAATGAATAACCGAGGAATAACCAAATTTGGTAGGAGAGCAGAGAGATGTGAATTTTTTTTTTTTTTAATCCTCACCCGAGGGCATTTTTTTGCATTTATCTTCAGATTCAGTGGAAGGGAGAGAGGAAGGAGGAGAGAGAAACATCAACGTGAGAGAGACACATCGAGTGGTTGCCACCCACACGACCCCAACTGGGGCCGGGGACAAACTGCAACTGAGGTACGTGCCCTTAGTGGGAACCGAACCCGGGACTCTCCAGTCCGCGGGCCGACGCTCTGATCGCTGAGCCAAACCGGCCAGGGCTTACTTTATTTTATTTTATTTATTTATTTTTTTCATTTAGGCTGAAGTGTTTTATCAGTGTAGGACATTGTTTTCTGTTAGGTTCATATGTACCAACCAAGACCCCACCTTGTCAACAGGCCTTTCTAGAGATAGCAGTCATCTAGAATGATAGATTTCAAGTGAATTATTCTTCTTGCCTTCAATGCCGTATGCCATCCAGTCATGAGCACCTGAAAACTATGGGAAGGCAGCCCTGGCCGGTTTGGCTCAACGGTTGGAGCATCGGTCTGCGGACCAGAGAGTCCCGGGTTCGGTTCCGCTAGGGATATTTTAAAGAGTATAAATCAGGACCGTCTAAATGGAGAGACACAGAGGGCGAGGTCTGAGGGCATTCCACATGGATTTGGGGTGTGTCACCGTCCTGGAACATCATTGCGCTCACCAACTACGAAGCTCCACTGAGCTCCGAGTCCAGAGTTTGTATTGTGTAGGCATGATTGGTGGAATCACTGGCCACATGCATGAACTCAGTCTCCAGCCCAAGACTGGGCTGGCTCATAGCCCCAGCCCTCTGATCACATAGCTGCTCTTTCTGGTGATCAGCCCCCAATCTGAGCCTTCTCACCTCTTAGTATAAACTCAGGTGTGATCTAAGGGCTCCCTTTTAGGAACCAGGGACAAGCACCGGTCAAATTTTTTGTTATACAATAGAGGATTATATTTGAGCTAGCAAGATACAAGATGGTGGCCTGGGACGGAGCCCAGCTCTTGTCTTGGTATTGTGATTGTAGTCTGCTGTCCATTTGTATTTATGATTAGGCAGTAACGTGATTCGTTTTGATGGCTCTAGCTTTTCTTTCTTTAGAACAACTTTATATAATCTTCTGATTAAGCTGCCTTTTGGGATTTTATAGTGACCTTTTATTAAATAAGTCACAAAAGTCAGCATTTCTAAATTTGAGTCTTTCAAAACTATGTCTTTGAATTTGCTCTGTGATGCTGTGTTTGAATACAGTGAGTTTCTGATTGGTCATAGCTGTCTTTCTGGCTCCCAGAGGTATCCTTCTCAATAAGTGCACCCCAGCTCTGGATGGACATGGGGTGCTGGCCTGTGGGTGGGCAGTCAGTCTTTCTGCTTTCTGCATCCTGTGTTCTTGACCACTGAATACCTGTGGTCTAATGACCTGCAGGCTTGTGGTAAGACCTTGCCTGTGGTTGTCTTTGCTGTTCGTAGTGGGCGTGAGAGAATGCTCACCTGATTTCACAGTTTGTTCTTGATTCCTGTTCCATAGCGTTACCCGGAAGGGCTTATCTGATTCGGGCTCGAGTGGCTGAAGTGCATTAACTAGATACAAAGCTCAAAATAGACCTTTTGCTTCCAAATCATTGTTATTCATTGTGAAATATATATAACATATAATTTATCGTTTTAACCATTTAAAATGTACAGTTCGGTGGCATTAAGTACGTTCACATTGCTGTGCAACCATCACCCCCACCCACCTCCGGAACTTTTCCATTTCCCCAGCTGTCCCTATTGAGCAACTCCCATTGCCCCAGCCCCTGGCAACCACCATGCTCTGTCTCTGTAACGACCTATTCTAGGTGCCTCACATAGGTGAAGTCATACAATGTTTGTCCTTTCGTCTCTGGCTTCTGTAATTTAGTATAATGCCTTCAAGGTACATCCATGTTGTAGCATGTGACAGAATTTTCTTCCTTTTTAAGGCTGAGTAATACTCCATTGTCTGTGTATACCACATATTGTTTGCTTCATCTATTGATGGACATTTGGGTTGCTTTCACCTTTTGGTTATTGTAAATAATGTTGCTATGAACTTGCGGTGTGATTATGTTTCAGTCTTTACTTTCAGTTCTTTGGGGGTACATACCCAGAAGTGGAATTGCTGGATCCCAGATCCTTTTCACACAGAAAACAAAGATCACCTTTTATGTGATTAGTGTGACCAGGCAAATAAATATCTACATGGCAAAGTTATAAACCCGGGTCACTCTTTGATGAGTGAGCCAATGGGAAGTTAATAGTCTCATTTCGATTTGGTTTGCTGGAACAGAGGACTGTGTCCATCTCTTATGGAGCCGCCCCACAAATGGTGATGCTGAACGTGTGAATAAAGGTGGGGTGTGCTTGATGGATTACAGTTCTAGTGGTCCCTCCACCAGATGTTGATCTTCTCCCTTCCTCTCATTCTTCCAGGAAGTTTCCCCGTGGTTGCATCATATAGTGGTTAAAAGCCTAGACTCTGAAACCAGATTACCTGGGTTCAAACTCCAGCTCCTCCAGTGACCAGGTGTGCAATCACCTCACCTTTTGCCACGTCATCCCATCATACTTGGGGTTAAGAATACAGCACTCCTTCAGACATGAATCACTGAGAACGGTGCCTGGCGCGCAGTAAGTGCCTGCTAACTGCTGTGGTTGTGGTTATTACCAGCTGCCATTTGTACCGATCTGACTGGCAGATCATTTTTTTAAAGTGACAATGAAGCATAGATAATAGAAACTTTGGTAAGAGTGTAGGGTATATGGACGCTCTTATACCTTGCTAGTGGGGAGTATAACTTTTCTGAAAGAAAAGGTAGGAATATTACGACGTCGGAAGCCTAAAAATCCTCTTATGTGATCTGGTAATTCCTTCATTCTAAGGAAATAGCTGAAATTGAACGAAGGTAGGAGTGAAAGACTTTATTTTTGTGTTATTTCTTAATATAGAAAAATTGGAAGAAAAATAAGTGCCTAATATTGAGGGATTATTTAAGTAAAACATGATATGCATGGGCAGTGGAGCACTGTTTAGCTTTTGCATTGTGAACAAAAATATTCTAATGGGAAAGTGTTTAAAACGTGATAAGATATAAAAGCAGGCCATTCGAAAGCAAGTGTAATATTTTATGATATATATATATATGTGTGTGTAATATGCCAAAATCTCACCAGTGAATGTGTGCAGGTGGTGGGGTGATAAATGATTCTTAAATTTCTTTGTGATTTTCTGGTTACTTGGCACTGAGTAAAATTTTGGCATCCAGCAAGTATTATGTTTCTATTAGAGAAAAAGGCAGTAACTTCACTTGGATAAAGAAGATTCTGGTTGGTAGGAAAGCAAGCCACAGAGGAAGAAGCCTGCAGAGTGGGCCTGTCTTATAGGGGTTCCCAGCACCCACCGATTGGCTGCCCTTGTGCCCAGGTTGTGGTGTACTCGCCAGACTCCAGGGTCCAGACTTGAATGTGAGCACCCCACCCCTACTCCCAGCTCCCCAAGTCTTGTGGCATCATGGATGCAGGGCAGTCTCCCCTCCCTTACATGCTCAGAGTGCTGGTGGTTTCTTAAAGATTTTCTGGCTGAGATACTGGTGGGGGGGGGGGGGGTTGCTTACTGGGATTCCTGAACGTTGGAAGGGTATTGTTCAATCAAAGCGATGAAAGCTGACTTCGGCTGGATCCCATTTTCAAGTTTTGTTAAGTCTCCCTGGCATGCCTAATGCAGACATTTATGTCCTTGCAGTTTTGTGCGTAGAATCTGAAAAGGGTAAAAATAAACTTGCTTGCTGTTCAGAATCGATCGTAAGCAATGCATCCTCCACTGGACGTGGGTGCCAGATGGTGTCGCACCTCCTCCTGGGTTAATGAGCAGGCGTTTGCTGAAAACCTTGAGCTGCTCTTGAGTCCTTCAGTTCACCTCAAACACGAAACTCTGCCAGTGGCAGTTGGCGTGTGTTTCTTTTTCTCTCCCCCTTTTGATTTTCGGAAGAAGAAAGAGGTGACACCATCTCTCAGGGATCATTTCCTGTGGGTTGAATTAATTTTATTGCTAGTGTTGTATAGATATGTCTCCCTAAGTCAACACATGTTGTGCCGACTTCTGGGAAAAGTAAATTTCTTCCCAGAGCTGTCTCTAATGGTCGCTTTAAAATAAAGTTCTACCTCTGCCTGAGGAAGGACAGGATGTGTGCAGGTGTCCGTGTGAAGGGCCAGACAAAGCGGTGCTCGTGACTGAAATACCAGTTCTGCCGTGAGTTCCCTAGGATCCCAGGCCACTCATTCTTGCTACAACCTTGACCAGTAACAAGCAGTCAGAGAGTGGAATATTAAGTCCATCTACCTGGTAGTCACTCAGCAGCTTGAAGATAAGATGTCTGGGTGCTGTGCAGTGGAAATAAATGTCTGAATAAATTCTAATCAATTTAATGGAGGGGGTTGGTGTTTAGACTCCAAGAGTTTGGGTCCTGCCAACACAAATTCTTTCTCTGCCAGGAGGTGTAGATCCCTCGGGTTGCGTGTGGAGGGTACGTGTTGCTCTAGTTGTTTAAGCGGGTTCTGAAATCCTGCCTCCTTCCCCAGGCCTTTCTAGAAGTAAGAGTGTCCCGCACTTCTGCCCTCACTGTCTGTACTGGTTCAAGCCCTGGTGGAATAGCTTCTGTGAGCACTGACGCCCCTCCGTGACATTGGCATTTTGTGGTTCAGATGGTTCACGTCACCGCAAGAACCTCACTCACCTCAGGGAGCCCATGAAGAGCTGCAGCGGGGAGCTCTTTTTCCAGAACCCAGGAGTCTTTCTGTTACCCGAAGGGTTGCTCGGGCCCTTAAGGTCCAGCCGTATTTTATTAGTGGCTGAGGCTGTAAAGGTCACAGATCTTTTATACTCACTGCCTCTGATCTCAGATGTCCCCAGAACATGCTGGCATTGGTGTCGTACACAGTGGAGGTTGTTAACCTCTAGAACGAGACACCCTTGGAATATTACTGTCAACAGTTCGGCTTCCGTCAGGTTCCCAAGCCAGGGGCTTCATTTCCCACCCATTCACAAGGGTGACTTGAGTCTGACCGAGCAGGTGTTGCACTAGAATCGAGTCCCTTTTAGTCTTCGACAAATATAACACCCTCAACGTTTTTAAACTTAGAAAAAAAGTGTTAAGTATGAATTTCCTGTTTGGGAGAAGGATTTATCTCTTCAGAGTTTCTAAAATAGTATTTTGATTTTAGTTTGGGCATTGTGTGTAACAATTCTTACTTTATTATCCACTTAGGTTAGATGATAATTTTCTAGAATGTACCCTAGAAATTAGAGGGAAGAAAGATCCAAACATTTTAATCATGGAGTTGGAAATGTCCCATAATACCCTGTTCTTATCTCCAGTATGGGTTGTAGCATGTTGTCTTATAATTTATGAATGTAATCTCTGTTCCCTTCATTCGCCATGAGCTCCTTGTCACCTCATTCATTTTTTGAATTCCCAGTGCCTGCTGTATTAAGTGAATCCCACTGTAAAGCTTGTCTAGACTCTAGAGCCTTTTTAATGTCTGTAATCTTTGCTGTGTTTGCTACCTGAGGGGTGTTGTGTGTGTGTTGGGGAGCACTGGCCTGGGCGATCCCCTTCCCCAGACCGGACTGTATTTGTGTGTCTTGTGTTGAGGAGCAAGCAGTGTTTGTTCTCTCTGTGTGGGCGGGGACCCTGGGTTAGTTCTCTGAGGACAGGGGAGCGCAGGCGTCCCTGAGCCGCAACGTAACTGGCTTCAGTTCTCCAGCAAGTCACCTCCTCTGTCTGGGCATCCAAAGGGCCTTACTCCACTTTCAAAATGCTGTGATTTTTAAGAATAAGAATGACATGCTTGGTTTTGGGGGAATTCCAGGGTAAATAGTTAAGATGATTCTCATGGAATTAAAAATAACTTTTTCTCAGTTTATCACTTAAGGTAGCTCCCCGTAGGCTCCTGGTGAGTACTCTGGATGTGGTCTTCGTTGACAGTTGAGTTTTCTCATTGCTCTGTATTATTCTTTAACCTTTTGTTAGACATTTGTTCAGTCCCTGTGCCCACCTATATGCAGTTAGCCGAAATGGAAATTTTCTCTGAGCATAGAATTTGTCTAGATTGGCTTATGCTTGGGAATTATGACCCATGACCTAGCTTTAGTATGTCAAAGAATATGTTTTTCCTTACCTTTCTTTTCCCCCTTATCTTTGAAAAGATTTTAGGCTGTTGCTTCTGGTGCTTAGGGAGCATGGAGTATGTGTGTATAATTTTATTTTCTTCTTCAGCTCTTAAGGTTTAAAAAAACCTACATAGTATCTAAGGGAGCTTCTTAAAACATTCAGTGTAGGATATGTTTTCAAAGCAAAAGGATCATTTCAAAAATATGACAGCTCAGACTTCATAGTATATTAGCTAATTGTTCTTCTATCAGGTGCAAAATTGTTTTCCTATTAAGTGCAACTCCTAATAAATGGTAGTGGATGCTTGTGAGTGTCAAGGATCTTTAGCTCCTGTAAAGGCGGCGGTGTCTCCTGTCTGGACTGACTAAGGCGTAAGAGTTTAAGGAGAATATTTGTGTTTATGGGATTTACAAGGAGATTACCTTGTAAATAGGCTCCGCCTTTGAATTTTAAATTCTTTACTCATGAGATAGCACAGTCAATTCAACAGTTTCATTCATTAGTTCACCAAATGCCTGTTGCTTTCTTACTGTGCAGGTCCTGAGATGCAAGAGGGCAGGGGGCTGGGTCACGGCTGTGAAGACGGCCAAGCACTTCTTGCCGACAGGGACCCAGCAGTCTTGAGGGTTTATATATCACAATATACTCCAAACTAATTGTAATACCCTTCCAAGCCCTTAGGACTTGGGACATTTTTGCATTTGAACTTGGCTATGATATTGAGGAACTTTTTAGGTTGGGAAGGGCCTTCCAGGCAGAGGGGGCAGTGACAGTGTTGGTGAAGTAATGCTAGGCTTGTTCCAGCAGTTGTGAATAACTCACATGCTGATCATTGGTAGAAAATTCACTGCAGAAGGTGGGTCAGGACTTCGACGGCCCTGATCCAGGAGGGAAGCCTGCGTTTCCGGGTGGGTCTGGCACTTACAATCCGAGGTTTGGGACTGAGGTTTGCGTTGTTGAGTCTCCTGATAAAACTTGCTGCGCTGTGGAGTAGAAAATGATGATGTCTGCCATACTGAAGGACAGAGGAGGGAAGGGGGAGGATGCAGGGATTGCTTCTCGACCAGTTCTTGTCTTAGTCCACGTAGAAAGGATATCCCTGGTGTTCGGATACATATGCAGTTGCTCTAATAGAAACCCAAACAATAATGACTTAAACAAGATGGAGTTTCTTTCCTGTTAGGTTAAAATAAGCTGAAATGGCATTTCTGCTGAAGTCCCGGGGACCCAGGCTCCTTCCATTCGGGTCACTCTGCCATCTCCAGTGTTGGTCTCCCTGTATGGCCCAAGTTACAGGAGGAAAAGGACGGGAGGAAGGGCATGGGGAGACGATGACCCCGAAGTTGCACATGGACAGAGTTTGGTCACACTGCCGCCTGCCGCAGGGGATGCTGGCTCTGCCCACCTGTGACTGTGGGGGAAGGGAGAATGGCTTGGGGGGCAGGAGCAGTCTAACACAGCCCTGTTTGGACCTTGTCATCCGTAGCTGAGGCCTTGGTAACTGGAAATGAAAGGTTCTTGACACCCTGACTGACCGAAAGGGTGGCCACAGCCTCCTTTCTCCAAGTTCTTTTCGCTGAAGAATAAAACGTGTTATTATCTCTGTCTGCCTCTTCAGACTCTGAGCCCGTTCGCCGGCCTCAAGTTCCCTGCGCTTCCCCATGGTGGGCCACTCAGAGGCACTGCTGGGCACGCACCCTTCCTGCGCCCAGCGTCCGCCCAGCTCTCAGCGTTCCCGACATTCTGACCCCTCAGTCTTCAGCACTGCCAAGCAAGTGGCAGGGACGCCCAGGAAGCCTGCTGGAGGACGCCTTTAGCTGTGGAGTCCAGCTGGATGCGAGGCCTGGCTTTCTTGGGCCATCTGGACTCCCTCCAAGGTGGTTGAGTTAATAATACCTCTTGGGTTTTTCAGTACAAAGCAGCCTGTGCACCTGGTGTTCCGATGGTATAGGTGAGCAGTCAACCCACCCTTGCTGTACTTCTTACAGCAGCTGCTCCCAAACCTGCCTCGAGAGCCACAGCACCTGGAGGAGGCTGCCAGGGCAGACCGGCTGCAGCAGGTCCTGGGGGGTGCCCAGGACGGACACCCCCACGGGCCAGCTTTGGGAGGCACGGCTTTGTAACCACGCTCGGACTACCTGCAGCTCAGTCTGGGTAACTGTCCCACATTTCTCCTTGTGTTGAGGGGATTCCTATTACAGCTTAACTTGTGAATGCTAGGCGCCGGGCTGTTTCTGACACTCAGGAAGTATGAAAGAGACAGAAGTTTATTTTCAGACGAATGGTGTTTGTGTGAAGCTCCCTGATTCCCTTAAAATGTATTCTCGTGGCATATTAAGTTGTCTTAAAACATTTTGGTTAACAGAAGGTAAAAATTAGCACACCAGGAAACGTTGCGCGTGTATCATTTCAGGGAAATTAAATACTTTCATATCTTCCAAAACCGATGATAGATTTTTCAAGTAAACATTCAAGTCCATTCTGGAGTTTTTATGCCGAGCCATTGTTTCTTAGGGAAATCTTTTGCACATAATTTGATTAAATTCTAAGAGGACTGAATTCCCGTCCTTTCGTAACTGCAGGTCCTTGCCTGCCACCCTCCAGCTCCCATGGCAGGGTGGTACGTTTTCCTGTGTCCTGACAGGACTCAGAAGCTTGTGGAACCCACAACACGTAATCTCGCAGAATGGGGCTGGAGACTTGGAGAGAGTCAGGCCAAGCGGGAGAAGCTGTGGGACCAGCTGTTGACCGGAAGCCCCCCTTTCTTTCCTGCCACCTGGGGACCGTCCGGCTGCTCTCCGATCGAAGCTGGCGACTCAGGGCTGGCTGCTGGCTGCAGCTGGGCTTTGTTGGCTTGCTCTGTTTTCTTTTTCTGAAAACAGTAGCCTGTACTTTGTTCTTCCGCTCACAGTGTGGGGATGGAGCATTACATTTCTGTTTGGAAAAACCGAATGAGCTTTACCCTGGTCCACATGCTGTTCCAGCAACTCTGTGATGTTAGCGTTCTGTGATTTCCCCCCACCTGTTCGACTACTCAGATACTCCTCTGGCTTTGTTCCTGTAGTCCCCTGGGATTTTCTTCTTAGGGTTGACCTGGAATCCTTTGCCTTTTCTTCTCTTCCCTTATTATCTGAACCTTTAACTGTGGAAAGGATTCCCAGAAACCCTTTGCTTGGAAATGCCTCTGCATGATGCTCATCTCCATGGTTACTCATCAGCCCTGATGGTGTTGGAGGGACGCAGGTACCGACTGGGTCCTGACTGGGCGCTCTGTGTGGAAGTGGAGCAGGTGGCAGGATTGACTGTGGTCCTGCCCGCAAGGAGCGTCCATGGTCTGACCCAAAAAACAAAACAGAACCCTCATGCACATCTAGAGTCTTGAAGCCATTGACCAGAAGTATGTTTCCGGAATACCTAAGGACTTTTTTCCTTCTGTCTTTTCTTTGATACAAAGGGCGACTTCTTTGGACTTAAGAATCGGTTACACAGTCCTTTGCAATGTCTTTTGGATAGTGATGACTATTTTAGCTGAGTCTCCCATCCCCCAATAAGGGCTGAGAAAGTCATAACTTTGGGGAAGTATTCTAGAAATACGTGGATGGCTGACCTTGGTAAGGATACTTTGAACAGTCATGCTTGAAGGGTTTGGCAGATTTTCTGTCCAGGGAATATGGCCTTCAGCCTGAATGCTTCAGATGGAGCTGTTCGGAGGTCCCCTGACGTCGTCTCTCTGGCGTTCTGGAAATTTCCATGGTCTCCGCAGCGATGCTGGCTCTGCAGGGACATAGCCCTTCGTCATGGACCATGACAGTCGTTGCTGGTGAGTGGTGCCACTGGTCTCTTTTTCTTCTGTTCTCTGTTTAGCTACTCTGTCTTTCACCCCCTAGAGGTAATGAGTTTGGCATAGGTCAGGGGTCTCTGTGTCACCTCTTAGCCCGTAGCCTTCCTGGTTTCCTCACTCCTCCGGGGACACGCTGAGCACTCCAAGGACGCCGTGCTGAGCAGAACAGGTGTGTGCTCTGCTCTCATGGAGCTCACACGACGCTCAATAAAATAAATAGGATAGTTGCAGGTAGTGATATGCCTGCAAAGGGAAGAGAAAGTTAAAGGGGAGCGTGCGTTTCATAAAATGCTCAGAGACAACCTGATTCCCTACCCTGGAATGAGGAGTCAGCCGTGGGTAATTTCCTGGCAGGGGATAAGGCAGGCTCAGAGACCCTGTGGGTGAGGGTGAGACTGGCATTTTGGGGGGTGGGGCAGGGAAGAGTGGGATGAAATGAGGCTGGTGAGGTAGCAGAAGGCCAGATCGTGATGGTGTGCCTGTAACCAGAGTAAGGAGTTTCGAGTTCCCCTTCAGTGTAATGGGAAGTCATCGGCATAAGAAGGACAGCCTTACAGAGGCTGTGTAGATGGCCTCACATTTCCACCAGTGTTACCTGATGGGTTACCTGCTCGAATGTGGACACTGGAGATCCAAGGGCCAGGTTATACATTTTATTTCTTTCCTAGAAAGGGCATGCCATGCCGTCCTCACAGCCTTAATCCACTCGTCCCCCACAATCGAGTCTTGGTCTGCCCCAGCAGGAGCTGTGGTTTGTGATGGTCTTGCCTCGGGCAGGTGGAAGCAGAGTCCAGGCCCCTCCGCCTGCCCGTCTGTTCTCCGTGTTACCAGTGACTAATGCCCCCGGACTCTTCGTGTGGGGCGAGGGAAGGGAGACTGAGTGAAACGCGTCATTGGTACCCACGGTCCCCGTGCTGGGCTCTCCTCCTGTGTCCTCCTGTCCCTTTTCCTTTCCCATCGGGCACTGTGCCTCGAGTTCTCTGTCTCCTTTACTGTTCCTGTGAATGATTACCAGGGCTCGTAGACTCAAAGGTTGTGTATGATATAGCATAATAAAATGCACGTCCGTGGTCTCTGAGTTACGATGGTGCCTGGACTTAATATGAGTTACTTCGGATTTCAAACACAAATGAAAAAAGTGAATGTACACTTCAGTTTGGGGAAGCTTATCTGTTGTGTTTATTTGTCAACTACCATTATTAAAGACCTGCTTTGTATCTGATCTCACTCCTGGCGCTGTTTCCGCAAGGAGAGGAAGCCGTGGTCCTGTTAGGGCCTGTTTGACCTAGTTGAGGCAGGTGGACCTGTGAACCAGCAGGTACAGTAACGTGTTAGGTGATAATGAAAGGTAGGTCCAGGGGCCAGTGGAAGCACAAAGGTGTTTCTTTGGAGAGTGCCCAAGAGGTTGTCTGCTCTCCGAGATGGTAGAGTGGGGGTCAGGTATTGTAATCCTGTCTTATGCTTTGGCCATAATAAGCAAATTATTTTTCTCTGTCTCTTCTATTTGAAAAGCCTCTTCCTTTTCATGTCCTTTTATATTAGGGAACCAGTAAATAGGAGAAAAGATGGGATGATGGGAGGGAGAGGGGAAGAGTAGACAGTCAAATGCCCCTTGAAGCCTCAGAAGGCCCCTGAGAAAAGAAGTCAACCTGTGACAACTCTGGTCAGGGTGAGACGTTTTTATGATTTGTCTGTGGATCTTTTTCTCCTTCCACCTTCAGGGTGACCTGAGCTTGTCAGATCCCCCCGGGGCGGGGGGTGCTATTGTCAAATGAAGTGACTGCTGTACAGTGCTAATGAGAAAGCAGAGTGGTTTTCTAAGGTGGCCTTTGTGGCCGCCAGGCGCCAGCCTCTTTATCTGCCTGGCACACTGTTCAGGAGGCCATGATTCCCATAACAAGTGCCTATTTCTTCTTCTTCTTCTTCTTCTTCTTCTTCTTCTTCTTCTTCTTCTTCTTCTTCTTCTTCTTCTTCTTCTTTTTATTAATATGAGAACAACGACTACCCATCTTTCCAGAAGCAGCAAATTATGACTCAGGCTTAAACTGTTCCTTGCTAATATAGCTGCCTGGGTCTGGTATGGTTGCTAAGTTAATTATCTTCCTTTCTGTGATCATTAATACGAGAATTGGTTGATCCTAATGAATACATGCAACTAGTTTCATAACTATTATTATTATTATTATTATTATTATTATTATTATTATTGAACACCTTTGAAACCTAACTCAAGAGCTTGGACTTGGCAGTAACTCCTGTCTATGTTCCTTTTCTCTGCCATCCCCTGCCTCCTGCCCCAGTAACAACTAGCCAGACTTGTATGTTTATTGTTCTCTTGTACAGCCTCTACCTTCTGGCTGTCCCAGGGCTCAGCACCTGCCTGGATAGGAGTGCCTCTGGCTGCCAGCCTCTAGAGCGCCCCCCCCTTTTTTCTTTTGGGTATGTGGGTGAGTGGGTGCGTGGAGAAGGTCTTTAAGGACCTCCCCTACTTGTGAGATCAGCAAAATTTCAGAGTCATTTTGTTCGGGATCTTTTGCAGTCAAATTTTATCCTGTAAGGCCGGTCTTCTTTTGTAGCAGTTACTTTGTAATGCCCTCTGCATCCTGAATACAGTTATAGGTAATCTAACTGATCAGAGCACGTGATTTCAAAAACAAGAACAAAAAGTAATGCAGTTTCCCAATTAATGTAAAGGATCAGATAGCTATTTCATTATCTAAATGCTCGGGCCCAACCATACTAAGAGGACAGAATGAAGTAGCCACACAGATCCCTGTGTCTATTGGTAAAATCAGCTCTGCATGCCACAACTCCAAACACAGGCTTGATTTGGAGACTCATCGTCCAGAAGTGGCTTTGTCATCAGGGATACAGTTTTTAAAAAAATATTTAATGCCTTGGGGTAAAGTTCAGAACAAAACAGAGTATATTCTTGGCTCATTGTACATAATGGGTACATTCTGGGAAAATTCAGCATATGTTAAAACTATTCGAAAAGTAGCTTGTCCCCATATTTGGGTTTTAATCACACCGCAGGTCAAACTCCCCTGGGAGGCTGTTTAGAAGACTGAGTTCTGGCCTCAAGCATGGCTGGTTCAGCAGGCATCCTGTGGGGTCTGGAATTTGCATTTTTTTTTTTTTTATATTCTCACCCGAGGACACTTTTGCATTTATCTTCAGATAGAGCAGGAGGAAGGGGGGGGGGGAGAGAAACATTGATGTGAGAGAGACACATCTCCTGGTTGCCACCCACAAGACCCCAACCGGGGCTGGGAACAAACTGCAACCGAGGTATGTGCCCTTAGTGGGAACCGAACCCTGGACTCTCTGGTCTGCGGGCTGACGCTCTAACTGGCCAGGGCCGGAATTTGCATTTTTAGTGAGCATCCCAGGTCCTGCCAATGCAGTTAGTGGGTCCCGGACCACCTTTGAGATACAATATTTGAAACTCAGTTTTCATTCATTTTGAGTGCTCCCCCTGGGGCGTTCTAGAAATAGGGAGCACCCCCCACCCCAGCCTGCTTACGTTAATATTTGCTAAGAACAGTTGGTCTTCCGAGTGAGCTGAGGATCAGTCACAGGAGCAGTGATCAGATTTTTGGTCCTGTAAGGGCCATTTCTGGCTTCATGATTTAAGAAATGCATTTTCAGAAAGGTCGGGTGATGGAGCCATTCTAAAACTCTAGACACCAGGGTTTATGAGGCATGAACTCGTGAGAGGCCGAGCGTCGTTCTGGAAGAGGGTAGAGCACATCTGAATTGTTACCTGCCCGCTCTTTGCTGCTTGTGACCTTGGGCCCAGGGCACTTCAGGTTTACTAGACCCCTTCCTCTATTTAAAAATAGTGGAAATTACATTTTATGACAGCATCCGGGGTGGGTCATACTCATTTTTTCCTTTTGATTTTAGAAAGAATGAAAGCATTTTCATGGCCCCAGAAGGCTCATGGGCCCTCTGTGCGCCATGCTTCGTGGATAAGTCGGCCTTGCACCTTTCTGGACATAACATTATTTTCAGAAAAATGAGCTAGTAGTTACTTTGCAGGTATGTTGTGGGCATTGGCTCTAGAATGAGTCATACCCTCTAGCATATTTACTACCTGGCGGAGAGTGGAGTTGTACTCCGGCCAAGAGGAAGCATTCCATCCAAGCGTTAGCCTTGGTCCAGGCGCTAAAAGGATCAGCCTGCCCTTCCCCCATTTAATTTTTCTTAATCAATCATGTTGTTTACATGGAGATTCTTTTCCCTCCTAAGCTTCATTCTCATTCCTGCTCACCCTCCTGTCACAAGTTCTTGTGATTCCCAGTTCCCTCCATCTGTCCTGTTTGACAGCCTCCCACCCCTTTGAGAGGATCTTGTGAACTGAAGGAGAGTGAATGGAGACGCATTGGGGCTTCCTCTTGCTGGGAGGATTTCTTCATCTCAGCACTAGAAATTCTAAGTGCTGCCTGAGTGCCCCTGTTTTTACTGGGCCCCCTTCTTTCCTGGCCAGTGAGGCACTTAAAAGAAAACTTGCTCATTAACCAGCGGGTGTGATGCCCCGGGGGTGAGAGCCTGGGGCCAGCAAGAGCTCTGTGACAGAGCAGAAACAATGTTGATGAGAGGTTAGGGAGCCAGCTAGTTGGTAGAGACTCGGGGAGAGGGGAGAGGGAGACCTCAGTGCCAAGAAGCCAGGAGAGGGAGGGAGAGTGACATGCAGGGCCGGGATGGAGATCTTGATGTCTTTTCTTTTTGTCAACAAAAGAACACCCAGCCTAGAGCAAAGTTTTTTAAGAGTTTATTTGAGCCAAAATGTTGGAGATATGCTTGGAAGCAAAATCTCCGTGGACTGAAAAGATGCTCCAGAGAAGGACCATTTTGCAGCCTGTTTGACACTTTCCGGTCGTGAGGAGACCGAAGGGGGCTCCTATGAAATCCGTTGGTGGTAGATAAAGGAGGCGGCGTAAGCAAAGCTGGGAAACCTCTAGGACTGGATAAAAAGCAAAACGGACAAGCACGTGCTTTCGTCTTGGCGGATACAGGATAGTGACTATTTACCGTGCACAGCACACAGTGATAGGATGTGGACAAGCAGATAACAGTGAGGGGCTCTGTGGTCCGGTGCTACTTCTGGTGCCTGTCCCAGGATTCCAGGAACTCCTTCCTAAGGGTCCATGGGGATGGCAGGGGCTGGGTGCCCAAGGCCCGGTGGCTGACGCTGCGGCTTTTCCCGGGTATGCAGAGTGTGTGAGAGGCCTCTCCCTGCAGTGGCTGCTGGACTCCGGTTATGGATTTGAGCCCAGTTAACCACAAGGAGTCCTTAACACCAGGTGTTCCTTCTCGGGTTCACACTAGGAAATGAGGAGGAGAAAGGACACAGGTTGAGGGCCAGGCAGTGGCCAGACCAAATAGCTCTTGGTCACGTGTGGGGTTTGACTGGAGCTGGAAGCCCCCGAGTAGTTAATACCTGGGAGCGACATCTGACTCACGCTGTAGGAAGGTGACCAGCTAGCTACCCTGTGGAGGTGAAGGCTGGTTGGAGGGGAGGGAGAGCACAGCAGGAGGACCGCCTGGGAACTGATGGCCGTCATCCGGGTGGGAAGTGAGGGGACTTTGGATTGTGGTTGAAATCGTGGAGATGGTAAAAAATAGTCAGGTTTGAGGTAAATATTGGAGGCAGAGCTTAGAGGAGTACTACTGGGCTGGGCATGACAGGCGGGAGGGCACGAGGAGAAGGTGCCCACGAGGGCTGCGAGTTTGTCTGAGCAGCGCTGGGGGGCGCTGCGGGGTACCGAGCTGCTGCGTGCTCTGCTTGGGCTGCTCATTTCGGGGGACTTCCTCAACAGTCCAGTGGGGCGACCGAGTCGGCACTGTGATATTTGGATCTGGTGCTTGCTCAGGTGAGGAATCAAGGCTGGATATACGATTTTGAGATCATGGGCCAGGGTGCACTCACAGAGAGACGAGGGCCAATGCCAGAGTTTGGGGTGTCCCAGCCTGGGGAGTTCTGGTGGAGCAGTCTTCCGGGGAGTCGCTGCAGTGCTCTGAAGGCAGGCCAGTGAAAAGAAGTTCTATAAATAGAAATCCCTGCGGAGATGACAGAAAGCCAGCTGTATGGCCCGCTCTAAGAAAGAACAGTGCTTAGAAGTGTGATATTCTGCCCCTTGGAGTCTAGGAAAGCCACCTGAAGAGGCTGTTCCTAATTGAGCAGTATGGCCCTTTCAGCTCACACTGTCTTCTGTTTGTGTTAGGGATTATTGGCTTTGTGAGCGAAGCCCTTTGACATTTGTGGATGGAGTGTACTCGTCATTATTGAGTGCAACTGTCTGAGATGAATGTCAGTTCTCCCCTGGCCCAAGCTTTGCTCTACGAATGACCACAAAGTCTATTTGAGAAGCTTGTGATAGGTGAGAGGAAAGAGGGAAGGGTGATTTCTGAAACTTGTAATGGCCACTCGCTGCTGAATCTTGGCACTCTTTCACATCTCGTGGTGTAGTAGAGGGATATCACGCGAAGCACCCCCGGGGTGCTGATTTGAATAGTTGGATAGGCCAGCTCCTCCCTGTCACCTGGCCTTCTCTGATCCCTAGCACACATTTGGGACACAGGGGGTGTATTAGTTTCCTATTGCCAGTTAACACATGACCACACTCCGTGTCTTAAAACAGGACAAAGTTATCACCTTACGGTTCTGGAGATCAGAGTCTGCAGTGGGTCCGCAGTAGGCCGAAGAAGAATGCCCTTGGAAGGTTTTGGGCTCCTAATCCCTGTAAATATGACCTTAATGGTGCTGCTTGGCAGGTGTGCGTAAAAGAAGCATTTTGAGGTCGGGAGGCTATCCTGCATTATCAAGATGGACCCTAAATGCCATCACAAATGTCCTTACAACAGAGGCAGAGGAAGATGACAGAGGCAGAGAGGAGACAGTGTGACCTCGGAGGTGGAGATTGGCGTGATGGAGCCACGGTAGCCGCCTAGAGCTGGAAGAGCAAGGAGAGGGTTGTCCTCTTGGTCTCCTGGTGGCAGCACAGCCCTGCTGAACTAGGGACTATGAAAGAATACATTTCTATTGTTTTAGCCACTAATGTTATGGTGATTTGTTACAGCAGCAATAAGGAACTAATACAGAGCCTCACTGAGCTCTGCATTTTTTATATTTCCCCCCTCTGGAGGCGGTAAAGGAGAATGTTAATTTGCCTTTACCAGCTTCTGGGAGCTGCCCACATTCTTTACCTCACGCCCTCTTCCATCTTCAGTCAGTCTTTCTTGACACTCTTTAGACACTGACTCTTGTGCCTCCATTGTCCGCACGTAAGGACCCTGTAATTATATTGGAGCCACGCGGATACTCTAGTATAATCTTAAAGTCATCTGATTAGCTACTTAATTCCATGGGCAACTTGAATTCCCCTTTGCCGTGTAAGACAACATATTCACAGGTTCTGGGGATTAGGACAGGGACATTTTTGGAGGCCACTATTCTGCCTACCACAGGGGGTCATTTTTAAAGAATAGAATATAAGGTGAAGAAATAGGTCTTGCTGGGAAACCCAGCCTGCCTGTCTGAGGTTACCATGGCATGGCTACCCTCTTCCCACTGCATGGGCCAGCCAGATTTCATGCTGTAGCCTCCAGATCAAGCTTTCTTTCTCAAGACACATGGCAAACCCCGTGATGTTACTAAGAGGTTAAAAAAAGACGGTTGCTTACCAGATACTGAGCATTTGTGTCTGTGGGCTCCAATGTGATTTTAAGAGTCTAGCAGTGAATCATGACCTTGGAAAGCCCTGTCTTCCTGGGAATTTTGTGCACAGTTGTCACTGAGATCAGACACCAGGCTGCATGATATATTGTCTGTGCTCTGTCCTCTCCTGTCTCTTGCCTGCCCCCAAGAACAACGTCTCAGGAGGTTGGTGCCTGTAGGCTTGGAAAATGACTTTCCATAGCTCAGGAAGGCTTTACGTAGAGGGATTTGCTTTTACTATATTGCCTTGCTGGTTTTGTGTGTCAAAACTCAATAAAGGGTCATTGGTCTTAGCTGGACAGTGGCCACACCTTAACTGAAGATGGAAAGACCTTGTATTCTATTTCCAAAAGATTTCATATTTGTCACACTGTCCTAACCCCATCAGCTTTGGCAGTCATTCGAGGGAGGCCTGCCAGGGAAGATAGGTGGAGGATCCTTAGGGATGCAGTAAGTCAGCCTTTAAAACCAGAGCTGAACGTTGTTCTTTTTCTTTTTTCTTTCTTTTTTTTACGTGGACTAGTATTTTTGAAACTTCAGGCATGGTTTTTACCATATCCATGTTACCACCTGTACTGGTTACATAACATACTTGTCTTCCAATTTATTCTACGTCAACTCATTTATTTTTATTTGATCTTATCCTAATTCACAACATATCCAAATTTATGGATTCGATGTGCTTATGTATGTTAAACTTAACTATTAGAATAAGAAGAGTGTGTCTGTATGTTGTGTTCCATAGTGCCAATGTGTCACACTCAGAGAAAAATTGTATATGATCATGCTGACCTCCCCAGAGGCTCTGGGCCCAAGGGTGACAGTCTTTGATGATCAGGTCCTCAGTCAGCCAGACTTCTGTTGGCTGAGAGCGTGGCTGGCTATTTAGGAACATTTCAAGTAGACTGCCTGTCAGCCGGGGAGTGGACATAACCTTTACTCCTAACAAGCAGAAGGGTATCTTTACTTACTCTAGTATTTACAGTAGAAATAACAGATATGTATATACATCAAAAACCTTCCTTTTTCTCTCATTTGTGGTTAAAGGCTAAAGAAGAACTTGCATTACTTTTATATGAAATGTCTAAGGAAACGGGGCCTTCACCAGAGCCGTGAAATTCACTATCCAAGGGCAGTAAGAATTTCATAAACATAATTCTATCTATTTAGCCTTTCTTGGCTGGGCTTTTTTGTTTGTTTGTTTTTTAAATTATTTTTGTACCATATTCTTTGTTTTAAGAAAACTATCTTGCTCTCAGATTCTGGGGAAAATAAAAGCATTAAATAACAAAGAGACTCCATAGGGAAAAGCCCCACTGTGGTGCTCGGTGTCAGCTCTTCAGAGTGTCCTGAGAGCAGGGTGGTCTGGCCTGGGTGCCATCAACGGGAAGGGGACCGTATGCATGGAAAGGCCACCACCTGCCCTGCTGCCCTGTGCTGACAGCGGTCACTTGTTTTCCTCTTTCTCGCACAGTCGTGTTGAGGTCAGAGGAGCTGTGTATGGGATTGGTTTCTTTTTACAACATAAAAACCCCTTGCAATGATTAACTGGAGTCCTGGGCCTCTTCTTGCCCAGCTTTGAGAGAACGTAAGATCAGAGTTCTCTAGAAATTCAGAGCCTCTCCAAATTCCTCAAAAGTCAGGGATCTAGCATTACATGGGAAACTGTGAGAAGACTTGGTTTTCCCATTGCTTGCAATCTGTCTCCCTCGGCTCCACTGTCTTCTCCAGAAACACTCCTTTCGTTAGTCAGTTGTATCAGACTGTTGTTTTCCAGGGACCTGGGAGATGTCAGCGAGACCAGAGACTTGCATGTCTGTTGAGTGATGGTGGTAAATGCACCAGCTTGCACGCTGAGCTCCACTTGGCTAGAATGCTGGTTTGCTGAAGTTGATGCACACGCAAAGCATGTGGCTTATCTTCTCCTTAACACTGAGATACTATTTTGCTCTTTGGAAGCCCCTGTGTGGACAGGCCTTTCGAATATTTGCATTTTATTTCCAGAGTCTTTGCTGCTAATTTGGGTAAATGTATCCCTTTGCATACCTTCTCATTTTCCTAGAGGAAAGAAAGGCAGCCAAGTGACAGGGTGGCAGCAAATGACAATGCTGGCTGAAATTTCGTGTGAATAAATAGGTGGCCCAGGTGGTGACGTGCATTCAGCTGTTGGGCTGGCTTTGGCAACCGTACGTACATCCAGTTAGTGACACTTGGACGTCTCTCCTTTTACATCCTGCACTCTAAGATGAAGAGGGTCAGTGTCAGGCCTCACTCAGGTCCCCGCTGGGCCCTGTACCGATCCTGGCCAACTTCCCCTGCGATTCTGATCCACTGCATGAAGGCCAAGCATGGGGGAAAGGATGAGGAGGCGGATCTTAGTGTCTTTAAGAATTAGAGTTGAGGAAACCTGACTCAACATTTTGTCTATTCTTTTCTAAAAGAATCAATTTACAATTAATTAATTACTTATTTTAATTTAATTTTTAAATTTATTTTAGAGGAAGAGGGAGATAGAAACACCAATCGGGTCCTGGCCAGTTTGGCTCAGCGGTTAGAGCGTCGGCCTGCGGTACAGAGAGACCCGGGTTCGGTTCCCGCTAAGGGCATGTACTTCGGTTGCAGTTTGTCCCCGGCCCTGGTTGGTCGTGTGGGTGGCAGCCACTCGATGTGTCCCTTTCACGTCGATGTTTCTCTCTCTCTCTCTCTCTTCCTCTCTCTCCCTCCCACTCTATCTGGACAAAAAATGGAAAAATGTCCTCAGGTGAGGATAAAAAAAAAAAAAAAAAAAAAAAAAAAAAGAAACACCAATCGGCTGCCTCCTGTACACCCCCTACTGGGGATCAAGCCCACAACCCGGGCATGTGCCCTGACTGGGAATGAACCAGCGACCTCTTGGTGCACGGGATGATACTCAGTCCACCTGGCCACACTGGCCGGGCTTGTCCAGTCTTTTTAGTGAGGTTAGGTAGGCACATGGGGGAAGGAATGTGCCCCAGGCATCCAACCAGCTAGTGCCTAAGCTAACTGGTTACCTTTTCAAGAGTAGTCATCATCAAGAACCTTACATCCACCTGAGCCAACCAGCGTTTTGATAGTCATTGAGGCAAGCAGTGACTTAACAAGGAAACCCATACCCTTGATTTTATTTTAACTTTTTATTGACCTATAATATACATGCAGAAAAGTAAACGTGACAAATTTTCAGCTTGGTGAATTTTCACGAAGTGCACACACTCACCTGTCCCTCCAGAAAACAGACAGAACGTTGCCAGCACTTTGGGACGCCCCCCCCCCCCCATGCTCTCTTCTGCTCACTGCCCATACCACCCCCACCACTGTCCCAACCTGTAACAGCACACATTACATTGGCTTATTTCTGTGTACTCTTGGGAAATGAATTCATGCAGTGTGTACTACTTTGTGTTTCGCTTCTTTTGGCCAATATGATGCTTGCGAAATTCGTGTGTGTGTGTGTGTGTGTGTGTGTGTGTGTGTGTAGTTGTAAATAAGCGATTTTCAGCCTTTTTCATCTCATGGCACATAAACTAATTACTAAAATTCTGCAGCATGCCAAAAAAACATTATATTGTTTGCCTATCTGACAAAAAAATAGGTATAATTTTGATTCGTTCACACTGGACGGCTATTATTGTGTTGGCTGTTGTCATTTTTTTAAATTTTTATTTGACAATCTAAGGGAAAAGAGGTCAATGCCCCTGACTAAATAGTCAGGTATTGTGTGTTTTAAAAATTCCTTGAACACCCCAGTTGAAAATTGCTTCTCTAGACCATTCATTCTCATTGCTGTAGGGTACCCCACCGTGTGAACATGCCACCATTTATTGGTCCATTCTACCATAGATGGGCATTTGGGGTTTCATTTTGGGGCTAGTATGAATGGTGCTTCTGCAAGCATTTTAGTTTGTGGCTCTTGGTGAACATGGGTCCACATTACAGTTGAGTATCTACTTAGAAGTAAAGTTTCTCGGTCACAGTGTTACCAGAAAGGGGGCCTGGCCCTGAGTGGGTCTGCCTCAGGCCAGTGGCTGGTAGTGTGTGGGTTCTTGATTTCATGCAGGAAAGATGTCACAATACGAGTCAAGGTGATTTTTGAGAATATGTTTATTAAAGCTGGGGACAGTGCAACAGTGAAGGGCTTAGGATAGAAGAAGAGCCTTAGCAAGGCTGCTTTGGTTGTCTAGAAAGGCTGCAGGAAGGAAATGAACCAAAGTCGGGCTGCTGTTAGTTCATTCGGAAGTCAGAGGAAAGGGGGTTTGGAGACAGGCAGATTCAGGGGATTAGCCCAGGACGAGCTGCCGCTGCCCCTTGCTCCCTGGTTGCAAGTCTTGTGGGGTCTCTTAGAGTTTAGGAGATGCGCGCCTGTGGGGGAAGAAACGGGAGAAGGGAAAGGCACAAGTGTGCTCCCTGGGAGAGAGAGAGCTTGCTGGGACCTTTGTTTTGAGGGATTTTCAAGGAAGATCTCAATAGAATATTCATCAGCTTATTCTGATACACCAAAATAAAATTTATTCTCTTCACTTCACTGGTCCTTGGGTGTGGTTGGCAGTTGGCACGAACTGGATTTCTGCTGTCTGTCTCTCTGAGTAGGGTGGTTTAAGCTAGTCACCTTCTGGTTGGGTGGAAGTGTAAACCATTTACTCTTTAGTGTCTTTGGTTTAGGAAAGTAGGGTTTTGCGATTTACTAGATGGCTGTAAACTACTTGGTAATTAACTGACTGTCTCAGTTTCCCTATTCCGCTTGTCCTGGCTTACTAGCCTGTCTCAAGAGGGCTACGTGTGTTCAGCTCTGTGAGATAACTGCCAGTTTTCCTAAGTGGTCGTATCAACCTACTTTTACCAGCAGTGTATTGAGGGCTTCCCCCCTGACATCCTCGGTATGCTGGTTTTCCCCGTCTTTTTCACCTTGGCCATTCTGGTGGGTGTGTAATGGTATTGTGTTGTGATTTTAATCTCACCCTTTACATTTGATTCTGAAGGACTTGGTTATATGCTTTTGCTGTGCTTATCATGGACTTTATAATCTTCACTATTTTTAGATGGTAACCTTAGAAAGGCATTATTATTTTAAGTTTTCAACGAGGCTGGTGTGTTCGAACAGACTCCATCAACCTTCAGCTCTTCTGCAATAGAGAAGCGTGTGGAGTTGGTGTCTTACACTAAATAACATTCTGCTCTCACCATATGTTTGGTTTGTTGCAGGGAGATTGGCAGAGAAAAGGAACAAGGTCCAATAAAGCCAGCTTAATTTGGTCTAGCTGAATTTATTAGCAGCAAACCTGGACATTTACAGTTCGATGCAGGGAGTCGGCAGGTGAAAGATGGATACGTCAGAAGCTTGTTTACATCGAGGTCCTGCGAGGCCATACTCGATGTTCAGGTTTTGAGTGGGACAGTTCTCTGTGGCAGTTCAGTATGCTGCCAGGATAGAGGGATTGCGAAGAAGAAAAAGGAAATAGTAGCTCAAAAGCACTTGACAACCGAAGTCACGACCATAGTGTTACTTCTTAGCACCAAGTCAGGTTTTTCTCTTGGTTGAGGCAGTTTCGTGATCTCAAGAATTGACCCTGAAGATCCTGAAGGAAAACGAAAGCTTGACTAGGAAATAGGGCTGGTGCGCGAAGCACGCTGGAGAGACCCAGTTCTTATGTAAGCGGCTGTGATTCATTCTTCAGCTATTTCCCTGAGAGTTCACACGGCGCATAGGAAGGTGATTAAGAAGGCAGATTTGGCATTGCTGTTTTTGCTGCTCCTTTTGCCATGTCTGGGGCCCATCTCAGGTGCTCAGTGAATGAGGGAGGTGGGAGTGGGGGAGTGAGGGCTGGAGCTGGAGGTGCGATTCCTGTGCTCAGATTCCTGCGTCCAGGTGAGGGCCAGCTGAATGGATTGGAGCCCTAGCCCGGGCATGACAGGAGTCTTGCTTAGCATAGGGATGCTTTGGCCAGAAAATGAAATCATTATGAGCTTGGCAAAGGACCAGCTTCATTATGACGTGGGATGCTGTTTTTCAGGATACAAATGGCTTGTTTTCTCATTAGTTACCCTGTGGGTTGTGTAAAGAGGTTGTTGGTATATCCCTTCCAGCAAGAGAAGAGTCCCCACAGGTTGGTAGGGTTCCTTGCTGGTGATACCCAGCACGGTGGGTGAAGTTGCACGCACATCTCTTGTTTTGGGATATGACTTTCAGGACTTGGTACTCTTCGTGTTATTATTACAAATGTGACATTATGGTAGGCAGGGGTGGATGAGTGTGTGTGTGCATGTGTGCGCGCATGCACGCGTACATGACGTGTGGTGACGCAAGTGTGTTTTTGTCGCCGAAAGGAAGGAAAGAAGTCTCTTTTGAGCACAGATAAGTGCCTGGGTCTGTGCCCAGTGTTCGGACTTGCGTGTTATGTTAGCTCGTTCAGTCTCATTTGATTCCACGTGTTGTGCATGTGAAACTGAGGCTTGCAGGGCTTGCTCATTTGCTAGACTAGTGACCTGGGAGAGTGTAGGGGAAAGGAGGTGTGTGTAGCTGAAAACATGGAGAGACTGCGTCGGCCACGCAGGCAGCAGTGACCCTCAGCAAGGACATTCCTGAAAGTACTGTACTTCGGAAACGTGGTTGTGATTAGGCGGCTCATATCTAGCGTCTTGCTGAGAAGAGCACCTTTTAGCTCCACCAGACTGAGTTCCCTAAGGGCACCAGCCATGTCTTTTGTACCCTCAATGCTGAGCACAAAACTAGGTATTTTGTTGACTAAAGGGGAAAAACATGAGGAGTTGAAGGAGAAAAATATGGACTAGTCCAGCCGATGTGGCTCAGTGGTTGAGCGTTGACCCGTGCACCAAGAGGTCGCTGGTTCGATTCCTGGTCAAGACACATGCCCAGGTTGTGGGCCCATCCCCAGTAGGGGCATGCAGGAGGCGGCCAATCAATGTTCTCTCTCATCGATGTTTCTGTCTCTCTCTCCCTCTCACTTCCCATCTCTAAAAAATCAATAAAGGAAAAAGAATGGATTATAACTTTGAAAAAATGATTTTATGCCTTGCCCTTTCCCAGAAGGATTTGACATCATCACCAGAAATTGCCCTTTGGAGTCATTGGGAGCTGGTTCACAGGCGGACGAGATAGGCATCAATAAATGTTCTTGTTACTGTCACTGCTGGTGCCTGGAAGTGTAGTGGGAAATAGGTTCTTGGTCCTACTCTTCCACTTTCTTCCCTCCTCAAGAAACTTATTAAAATGCGTAGCAGCAGTGTTATAGATGAGGGTGAGTCCTCACTAACTGCAGATCCATTGTAAAATTCAGAAATACTTTGTTCAAATCCCCCACAACAGATCACGGCGTACCTTCTGACAGCCACACTGCTGAAGGTCTGTGGTTCTCAGTGTGGTGCAGAGCCGAGCTCACAGCCCCTACCTTCTGGGGTCGTGACGGCCATCAGTCCATTCATCAGCAGTTAGCTGCTGCCACGTAACAAGTGACCCCAACACTTAGTGGCATGAAACAGCACGTTTTTATTGGAGTTCACGGACTGTAGGTCAGTTGGGTGGTTCTTCGGGTCTCAAATGCGTTTGCTTATGTGACCTGGGAGTCAGTCTGCTGGTCTTAGTCTGGGGCATTGGCTGGCTGAGTCTGGTCTCAGATGGTGACAGCTAGGCTCCCTTCCACATGGTCTGCCCTCTGCAGCAGGCTAGTCCAGGCTATGTATGTGGTTCTAAGAGGGTAAGCAGAAGCATACAATGAGTGCCTTTTGAGGCCGGGTTCAGAACTGGCATACTGTGACTTCTCCTGCATTTTGTCAGCCGAAGCAAAGGGAGTGACCGGGCTGGATTCAGAGGGTAAGGATAGAGACTCTTCTTCATGGGAGGTGCTGCAGTCTCACTGCAAGGGCCATGGACACAGGGAGACCATTCACTGGGGCCATAGATGTAGTCAGTCTTCCTCATCCATTATTTTATTCATTCGTCTCATAATCTTCCTTGTGGTCCCTTAAGCAGTCTTTTATCCTCTTGTTCCATTCTGTATTAATTAGCACCTAGAAGAGACTGTACCATTTACTGTGCATAGTCTGAGGAAGTCACCAAGATAAGATACTAGGCTCTCCCTGAAGAAGGTCATAACTGAAGGGGGCTGGGGGAGGTGGACGTGAAGGTAGCCAAGAATGAGAGAACTGGAGTGAGCACAAAGAAGTGTGTGCAGAGTGGGCTGTGGACCCAGAGGAAGGACTGAACCAAGTCTGTGGGTTGGGTCGGAACTGGAAGAGGAACTAAGTCACCCAGACGCGGGAGCAGGAAATGCTGGAGGAAAGGGAGACCAGAGAAGTGTGCATGGAAGCTGGAGACGTGCCGAGGAGGCAGAACCAGTGTGTGTTCTGGGTGGCTTGGTACTGTAGGGGTGGGACTGGCAGGTGATAAGGCTGGGCAGTGTGCTGGGGCTGGGTGGGGAAGCCTGCCGTGAGGTTCAGGCTCTCAGACATCATTAATGGCCCCAAAGCAGTTGTTAGCAGATTTTTCCCCTTCCCATTCTAGTGACTCACGCACTTTAAGGAACAGGCAGTATGATTATTGCACCCTGATGCCTTTTCCTCAGCAAAAGAAGGAAGACAGGAAAGTGTAGTTCTGTGGATTTCAAACTGTGTGTTGAGGCACCCTGGGGTGCCACAGGAAAGTCATGTGAGGGTGCCTTGGATATTATAAAATTTTGTAAGAAACACAGCTCTATCTGCCAGACACCACTTAGCTACGACTATTAAGTTGTTCAGACCTAACTACAGTTGACCCTTGAACAACATAGGGGTTAGAAAGGCATCGATCCCCTTAACAGTAAAAAATTTGTGTGTAACTTTTGACTCCCCCAAAACTTACCTACTAATAGCTACTGTTGACCGGAAATCTTACTGAGAACATAAGCAGTCGATTAACACATGTTTTGTATATTATATGTATTACATACTGTATTCTTACAATGAAGTCAGCTGAAGGAAACAAAATGTTATTAAGATACTAAGGAAGAGAAAATGCATTTACACTATTTATTGAAAAAAATATGTGCATAAGTGGACCCACACAGTTCATACCCGTGTTGTTCAAGGGTCACTTGTATTTAGTAAGTGGACCTTGTATTAGCTATTTCTTTTGGCCTATGGGTACCATCAAAAATTTACCGAATGACCTAACAGCAGTGGGGTCAAGTGGGAAAGTTTGAGTTTGGGAACCTCTGGTCAAGTTGTTAAGAGTACTCCTGACCCTGCCTGTTATTAGAGGTGTGACCCCGGGCAAGTGAGTTACTTTCTCCGACCTCATTTGTAAAGTGGAGGTACCACCCTCCCCAGGGTTATGCAGAGGAATACATGCATTTGTAGAAGGAAAGGCTTTAAATGGAGCCTGGCACAGCATAAGCAGTGATATTGGAAGCTTCTTTCTAATCACGGTTAATTTAGTAATGCCACCACCACTGGCTGCTGCCAGGTCCGTTGTCTTTCTGTGACGGCAGGAACGGCACAGCGGGAAGGAGGCCGGCAGGGCAGTGAGAGCAGGGGCCTTCCGGGGCAGAAGGACTTCATATTCTGCAGGAAGTTAGAGGCTGAAATGGACCCTGCTGTACATCTTTATGCTCGTCCATAAAATCCTGGTTCTCCACCAGCCTCTCATTTCAGAAAACTTAACTTTCCAAACACAGCTCTGGTTTCAAGGTGATGTGCTCAGTCTCATTCATCCATGTTCTGTCTCTTCCTGTGTATCATTATACCACCACCACCAACCCCCAAATGAAATAACCTGTCTCTACAATAAATAGCCCAGATGAAAGGAACATAAGATGGTGTGTCTGCCTTGTCATTCCTGGCATTAATGGAAAGGAGGAGAACAGCCTGATAGAATGTGTGTGTGCGTGTGTGTGGTGGGTGGGGGGGCGCTGGTGCACCTGTCAGCAGATGCTCCCCACACACCTGGCAGGCTTTGGTTTGTAACTGTAAGCGGATTTCTGATGGCTTAGGCAGATCATTGTTCCCCATCTCCACTGGGTCTCCTCTTTTTTCTTAAGAGTGCATCAAATTGCAATGGATTAGGTTCTCTGCTGTCCTCAGAGTGTGTGTGTGTGTGTGTGTGTGTGTGTGAGTGTGTGATGCCCTTGTGTTTTGTGTTCTGTAGCAGGGATCTGCCCACTTTCCTCCTCAGCCCTCTCTCTCCTTCAGTCCAGTCTGATTGTTTCCCTTGTGTCCAGGGAACTTTTGTCTTCATCTCCACAAACGTCACTCTGACTGCTTCTCTCTCTGACTTGTAACTGGGAGTTGACTGTGGCCTCATTTCTCATTCTGATCATGTTCCTTTTGGATTCTGCCAAATCTCTTTTGCATTTGTTTTTCACCTCAGCACTATTCTGTCAGCAGTTCAGAGAGCCCTTTCCAAGCTAATTTTTCCCCGTTTGCTTTTTAATTAGTTTTCCTCTCCTGCTCTATGCCTCCACCCCTTCGCCCTGCTGTCCTGTGGATAATCAGTACAAGTCCTACGATTTCTTGCATGCTTTTAAGAAAATGTGGGTTGGAGCAACGCCAATCACAGTTATTGTTTCCAGGGTTATGACTTTGTCTTAACATTTTCTGATTTATTCGTTCATCATCCTGTTCTGTAATAAGGCATGCGACTGTCTACAGGCATTTGTGATCATTGGTAAGTATCCAGAGGCAGGGACTTAGTATCTTGTATGAAATATTTGCTGGAAATGATTCATATTTTTATAACAGAGTACTCTGAGTAAGTGTTAACCTGTGTCTTTTAAGTAAATCTTCTAAAAGACAGGGAGCAAGCTTCCTTCAGACACAGTCTGTGAAACCCCTGAAATGTTCAATAAACCTTTGGTGTCTGTAGTTTTTAGGGTAAGAATGTTCATAGTTTTTATCAGATTCCTTTAGGAGTATATTGCCCCTGAGTATTAAGACGACCTGCCTGGCTTATTTAGGAAGCCTAAAGAGATTTGAAATTATAATGTGTGATCTGGAAGGACAGGATAGAAGCTGCAGGGGCACCCAGAAGCCCATTTCAAGTGAGGATAAAGCCCTTTTTAGGTACCTGGAAATGCACAATCCAGGTGTTCACAGCTATGACATCTAGACAGGGAGTGGTAAACAAGGAGCTTGCGATTTGTTTTGAGAGTGTTCCCTCTGTACTAATTCTTACCCCTCAGAGACTGAATGGAATAAAAGGAAAAGGGTGGCTGCCTTTAGAGTCCCAGTGTAAAGCACGCCACATCAAGTTCTGTCCTCTGGCAAGTTCAGCTCCTCAGAGCTCGCTGAAGGGTGTTGTGGGTCCCCACTGGAGCACCTAGATCCTTGCTACTCAAAATGGGGTCTCCAGACTGGCAGCAACAGCTACGGCTTGGAGCTCATTAGAAATGCAGACTGTTGAGGCCCACTGACAGAGAATCTACAACATAGCCAGGTTCCCAGGCGACTGATGCACAGACCCAGGAATGTTCAAGAAGGAATTCTAGGCTCTGCTATTCCAAGGACAGCAGCCCAGTCTCTCACAGGTGCTCTGTCATAGGCATGGCTTCAGGGTTTTAGATTAAGTTCTGATTTCCTATTATTTTTATGATAAATTCTGATGCAAAGTGATTTAGATGTAGACTTGTATGTGATTTGGTTTAGTACCTTTCTGTGAGTGTTCACAGGCAGATGTTGAGATCAGAAAAATAATCCTTGACTGCCTGCTGGAGGCCTGGCGATGGGAAGATACCATCCTGACTGCTGTATGCAGTCACCGTAGAAAGCATTAGGGATTCGATTCCAAAATGGCGGCGGAGTGAATGGAAGCTACACAGACCATCTCCCAGGAACAAACTGGAATTACAACTAAAATAAAGACAAATCGTCGGGAAAAAGCAACAGAAAAGCAGCTTGTGAGGAACATATAACCAGGGACACTGAATCAATCCTGGTAGGATTAAGGAGGCCCGAGAGGGTGGCGGGCTGGGAGCCCACAGACAGCAGCGGCCTTAGCTATGAGCAGCGTCCTCGGGGTTAAATTCCCAAGCCCGCTCCACAGCACAGAGGGCCGGGACAGAGTGCTAAAATAGCCACAGCCACTCACCTTGGGCTCCGGCAGAGGGAGGGCAGACTGGACTGGAACTGTGTGGGGACACTCGGGATTTGGAGGGTGCTCAGAGCTTTTGCTGAGTTGCAGCCACACAGGACAGTGGCCATCTTACTCCTTCCCAGAGCTCTCCCTCCCTCGGAGATTCAACCCCACCGAGGTGGGCCATTGAAATGCAAATTGAGGCTCATTAACAACCAGCATCTGCCCCACCCTCAGGAAATCCTCTTACACTGAACACCTGAGGGAGGTTTTCATTCAACTGAGAACCCAAGGCTCTTCAAGTAACCACGACTAGTAGCCTCCAGGCAAAAAGCTAGAGGATAACTTAACCTTTTCTGGGCTTGCAAATTTACCCAGGAAACTGAGACTTGACAGTGGTGTTTAATGTGGGTCCTCCCATGCTCATCCAAACCCAGTAGAGGGAGCCACAAACAGCAGAACACCAACATCCACAGGGAAAATTTGGCAGGCTCCAAAACCCACTGAGATAGCCAAAATGGTGAAACAAAGAAACAAATCCCAAATGAAAGAACAAGAAACCTCTACCAAAGATGAGATCAATGAAATGGAGTTAAGCAAGTTAACAGAGCTAGACTTCAGAGCCATGATCTTGAGGAAGCTCAACAGCATGAGTAAGGACATCAACACCATGAGTAAAGACATAGAAACATTGAAAATCAACCAATTGGAAAATCAAGAAGCACCAAGAAGAAATGAAAAATGACATAGCAGAAATAAAGAACACATTGGAAGGAATAACCAGCAGAGTAGAGGAAGCTGAGGACCGGATCAGTGAATTAGAAGACAGGGTAGAAAAAATCAACCAATCAGAAAAACCAAAAGGAAAAAACAATGAAAAAACAGCAAGACAGCTTAAGAGACCTGTGGGACAACTGGAAACGTATTAACATTCGCATCAGAGGAGTCCCCGAAGAAGAAGAAAATGAGCAAGGGTTAGAGAATATATTTGAAGAAATAGTGACAGAAAACTTCCCTAATTTGGTGAAGGAAGAAGGCATTCAAGTACAAGAAGCGCAGAGAGCCCCAAGTAAGAAGAACTCAAACAGGCCCACACCAAGACACATAGTAATTAAAATGCCAAAAATTAAAGACAAAGAGAGAATCCTAAAGGCAGCAAGAGATAAGCAACAGGTTACCTACAAAGGAACCCCCATAAGGCTATCAGCTGACTTCTGAACAGAAACATTACAGGCCAGAAGGGAATGGCATGAAGTAATCAAGGTCATGAAAAACAAGGATCTGAATCCAAGACTACTCTACCCAGCAAGGCTATCATTCAAAATAGAAGGTAAAATAAAGAGCTTCCCAGACAAAAAAAAAAAAAAAAGGCTAAGGGAATACATTAGCACCAAACTAGCACTGCAGGAAATGTTAAAAGGACTGCTGTAATTAGTAGAAGAAATAGGAAGGAAAATAGAACCACACTAAACAAAAATGGCAATAAATAAGTACGTATCAATAATCACCTTAAATGTAAGTGGATTGAATGCTCCCATAAAAAGACACAGAGTAGCTGATTGGATAAGAAAGCATGACCCATATATAAGTTGTTTACAAGAGACTCACCTCACAACAAAAGACTCACATAGGTTGAAAGTGAAGGGATGGAAAAAAATCTTCCAAGCAAACGGAAAGGAAAAAAAAGCTGGGGTAGCAATACTCATATCAGATAAAATAGATTTCAAAGTGAAGGTCATAACTAGAGACAAAGAAGGTCACTATATAATATTGAAAGGATCTATCCAACAAGAAGATACAACCTTGGTAAACATATGTGCACCCAACATAGGAGCACCAAAATATATTAAAAATCTTCTGGAGGACTTCAAAGGAGAAATCGACAGCACTACAATCATAGCAGGGGACTTCAACACCCCGCTGACATCACTGGATAGATCATCTAGACAAAAAATTAACAAGGAAACAGAGACTCTAAATGAAGCACTAGATCAAATGGATTTAAGAGATATCTACAGAGAATTACACCCCAAAACTGCAGAATTCACATTCTTCTCAAGTGCACATGGGACATTCTCAAAGACAGACCCCATGTTAGGACACAAACTAAGTCTCTACAAGGTCAAGAAGATTGAAATCATATTAAGCATCTTCTCAGATCACAATGGCATAAAACTAGAAATCAATTGCAACTAGAACATGCAAAGACATTTGAACACATGGAGGCTAAATAGCATGTTATTAAACAATGAATGGGTTACCGAGGAGATCAAGGAAGAAATTAAAAACTTCCTGGAAACCAATGAAAATGAACACACAACAACACAAAATTTGAGGGATGCAGCGAAAGCAGTTCTGAGAGGGAAGTTCATAGCACTACAGGCCTACCTCAAGAAACAAGAAAAATTTCTAATAGACTGTCTAACCTCACAACTTAAAGAACTAGAAAGCAAACAAAACGAAAACCCCAGAGCAAGTAGGAGGAAGGTAATAGTAAAGATCAGAGCAGAAATAAATGACATACAGACCAGAAAAACAATTCAAAGGATCAATGAAACAAAGAGCTGGTTTTTTGAAAAGATAAACAAGATTGATGGACACTTAGCTAGACTCACCAAGAAACAAAGAGAGAGAACCCAAATACACAAAATCAGAAATGAAAGAAGAGAAGTAACAACTGACACCACAGAAATACAAAGGATCATTAACAAATACTACGAACATTTATATGGCAACAAATTCGACAATCTAAGCAAAATGGACACATTTCTAGAAACACATAGTCTCCCAAAACTAGACCGGGAAGAGATAGAAAACTTGAACAGACCAATAACAATGAAGGAAATTGAAGATGTAATCAAGACTTTCCCAGCAAACAAAAGCCCAGGCCCGGACGGCTTCACGGGGGAGATTTACCGAACATTCAAAGAAGAACTAACACCCGTTCTCCTCAAACTATTAAAAAAAATTCAAGAAGGAAGACTTCCAAACTCATTTTATGAGGCCAGCATAATTCTAATTCCAAAACCAGATAAAAACACTCAAAGAAAGAAAACTACAGGCCAATATCCCTGATGAACATAGATGCCAAAATCTTTAACAAAATATTAGCAAATTGGATCCAGTAATACATTAAAAAAAATTTTCACCATGACCAAGTGGGATTCATCCCAGGGAGGCAAGGCTGGTACAATATTCGCAAATCAATAAATGTGATACACCACATAAACAAAATGAAAGATAAAAACCACATATCATATCAATAGACGTTGAAAAAGCATTCTTCAAAACCCAGCACCCATATCTGATAAAAATGCTCAGCAATGTGGGAATGGAGGGATCATATCTTGACATAATAAAGGCCATATATGAAAGACCTACAGCCAACATCATACTCAATGGGCAAAAACTAAAAACATTTCCCTTAAGAGCAGGAAGAAGACAGGGATGCCCACTTTCGCCACTCTTATTTAACATAGTACTGGACGTCTTAGCCACAGCAATCAGACATGAAGAATTCATAAAAGGGACCCAAATTGGAAAGGAGTAAGTGAAACTGTCATTATTCGCAGATGACATGATATTATACATAGAAGACCCTAAAGACTCCATCAGGAATCTACTAGACTTAATAAATTTGGCAAAGTAGCAGGATACAAAATTAACATCAAGAAATCAACGGCATTCTTATACACCAGTGATGAACTCACAGAAAGATAAACTAAAAAAAAATCCCATTTACCATTGCGGCAAAAAAATTAAGATACCTAGGAATAAACTTAACCAAAGAAGTAAAGGACCTATTTGCAGAAAACTACAGAACATTGAAAAAAAGAAAAAGAAGATATAAAAAAGTGGAAGCACATACCTTGTTCATGGATTGGAAGAATTAACATCATTAAAATGTCCATATTACCCAAAGCAATCTATAGATTCAATGCAATCCCCATCAAAATACCAATGACATATTTCACAGACTAGAACAAATACTTCAAAAGTTCATATGGAACCAAAAAAGACCCCGAATAGCCACAGCGATCTTGAAAAAGAAGGACAAAGTAGGTGGGATCACAATACCAGATATCAGGTTATACCACAAAGCTACTGTAATCAAAACAGCCTGGTACTGACACAAGAACAGGCATATAGACCAGTGGAACAGAACTGAGAATCCGGAAATTGACCCAAGACCTTATGCTCAATTAATATTTGACAAAGGTGGCAAGAGCATACAATGGAGTAAAGACAGCCTCTTTAATAAATGGTGCTGGGAAAATTGGACAGCTACATGCAAAAAAATGAAACTAGACCATTAACTTACACCATACATAAGAATAAACTCAAAATGGATAAAAGACTTAAATGTGACTCATGAATCCATAAAAATCCTAGAAGAAAATGTAGGCAACAAAATTTCAGACATCATACGCAGCAGAATCTTCACTGATACATCACCTAAGGCAACAGAAACAAAGGAAAAAATGAACACATGGGACTACATCAAACTAAATAGCTTCTGCACAGCAAAAGAAACAACCATCAAAACGGAAAGGGAACCCACTGTATGGGAGAGCATAATTGCCAATGAAACAGCAGATAAGAGGTTAATCTCCAAAATATATAGAGTGCTTATACAACTCACCAAAAGGAAGACAAAGACCCCAATTAAAAAATGGCCAGAGGAACTAAATAGACACCTCTCCAAACAGGACATACAAATGTTCAAAGACATATGAAGAAATGCTCAACATCACTAATCATCAGAGAGATGCAAATTAAAACAACTATGAGGTATTACCTCACACCAGTCAGAATGGCTGCCATCAACAAATCATCAAATAACAAGTGTTGGTGAGGGTGTGGAGAAAAGGGGACTCTAGTACACTGCTGGTGGGAATGCAGACTGGTGCAGCCGCTGTGGAAAACACTATGGTGTTACCTCAAAAAATTAAAAATTGAATTGCCATTTGACCTAGTGATCCCACTTCTAGGAATATACCCTAAGAATCCTGAAACACCAATCAGAAAGAATATATGTACCCCCATGTTCATAGCAGCACTGTGTGCAATAACTAAGATCTGGAAACAGCCCAAGTGTTCATCACTAGACAAGTGGATAAAAAAGCTGTGCTACATATACACAATGGAATACTATGCAGTTGTAAGAAAGAAAGATCTCTTATCCTTTGAGACGACATGGAGGGACCTGGAGAGTATTATCCTAAGCAAAACAAGCCAAGCAGAGAAAGACAAATATCACATGATCTCACTTACTTGTGGAATATAATGAACATAACATTCTGAGGAACAGGGTAGACCCAGAGACGTGGAAGTAGGGTACAGACTGACAACCCTCAGAAGAGGGGGTGGGGAGGAGGGAAGAGATAAACCACAGAACTTATATGCATGTGTGCATAACCGATGGACATGGACAACAAAGCTGGGGACGGGGTGGAGACATGGGGAGGAGGGTGTCAATGGTGAAAAAAGGAGAAACATCTGTAACAAAAATAAATTATTAAAAAAAAAAAAAGAAAGCATTAAGGATTCAATCAGTAAGACACTGTTTTTTTTAAAAAGTCTGGTCCAGGGAGATGAACATATAAAAGGGTAATTCATCTCACACTATGTCTTGTGATAGCATAAGGGACAAGAGAAGAGAGTGGGTAGTTCTTTGAGCTACTGCAGGGTATCACTAACATCGGTATATATTGATAGGTGGACAACCCAATGTGATAGACAGTTTTAGAGCTTTACCAGACTTCTGAGGTCTTCAGGGAGTGACCCCGATTCCTCTTTGGACTATGAATGGATAGTACCTTTTGTGTTTTTGAGTAAGTAGCTTACATAGTAGTTTGTCTAGTTCCCCGCCTGTTGGTGTGTAGCCAGAGAGGGCGTGTTTGCTGTGTTCTGCTGCTCTGCCCAGTGGCTAGGAATCCCTGCTTCCCATTAAGAGGAATGACTTCCTGCTACGTGGGCTTTGTCTTTGTGGTCTCAGACTGAAGGTTATGTTTAAATTTATTGCTTTTCCTTCAGAATCACCTAGCTGAAGCATGGTCACTAATTCCTGCAGCAGAATTAACCCCATTTGAAGATTTAGGAGGTGGATTTTGGCTCTCTTGATGAAACATTCTTAAGAGTTTTGAAGAGGAAAGAAGCAATGACCTTGTAATATTTGTACTGTTTACTGGTGTGGAACAAAAACTGTCTGGGAAACTAGAGAATGTTTGCAATTAGCCTATTGCCTTTTTTATTTTTATTTTTAACTATAAGCTCTTTTTCTGTACCCTGACTTGCGTTTCCACACGCCTTTGCTTTGGAGTAAAAAAACTTGGAATCAGATTCTCAAATCTCATACTAGCTGGGTAACCTTTACAAGTGCAGTTAGCTACTTCTCTGAATTTCATGTGGAAAGTGGGGAGCAGATATTTCAGAACGAAATGAGATGAGGTATGCAGAGGGTCCAGTAAAGTTCCTGCGATCTTTTTTGATATTGAGCGCGTCGCATCTGTTAGGCTTAGTTACTGGGAACCATGAACTAGGCACTATGTTGAAATATGCTTATGAATAAAAACACCAGACAAGACCTGTCCTTGTTAGATCTTATAGTTCTTTAATTATGACTGAATTAAAATGCTCGACAGGTAACCCAGATACGTGAGGCAGCCTGCATGGGTTCCATGGAAAACTGGAGAGCCATGCCCCAACCTGTGCTCCATTCCTGCCATGGTCCCCTCACAGGAAACGGTGCAGTGTAGCTGTAGTCCCACTTTTTTCAGAATATACTAAAAACTCAGATTTTTATGTGAAATCTCCATTTTTCAAATTTTGGTAACTAATTAAAAAATAAAATCTTCCTGACCCGATTTCTAGTATGGCTTCAAATAATAGTAAGAGTGTATCCTTATACGTAATTTTGATGTTCTCCCCTCTTTGGCCCATCCCTTCACCACAAAGCGGGGCCCCAATTATCTACCCATCTTCTCTCCACTTAGAGAACACTTCTCTGGGGTCTGCATCTCGAGGCCTTGCCTCCTCTCTCCTCCTTGTGAATTGTGGGCCACAACAGGGAGAAACTTGACTGTGGGCTGGTCATTTGTCTCTGAAATAAAACAGTTTAAAAGGCTGGATTGAGCTCTGGGTTTAGTCTTTTTATTACTCTGTTCTAATTGCTGCTTCCACTTGAACCTAAAAATGAAGATCTGAAATATTGTGTTTTAGAGACGAGCTATTCTTGGCAGGGCCTGCATTTATATTCATCCTCTACAGGGTTTTGCATTTATGAGGAGAATTTTTGGCATCAGAGATGTATAAACACTCAGGGTCAGCCCATGGCAAATTACAGAGTAAGAAAAGCCTCAATTAGAATCCATGTTTTCACTTTTTAAAAAAATTTAAATAATTTTTTATTTTTTCTATTGCAGTTGTTATGCAATATTATATTAGTTTCAGGTGTACAATCCAGTGATTAGACATTATATAATTTACTAAGTTATCACGCTGATAAAACTAGTATCTATCTGACACCATACATAGCTATTACAATATTACTGACTATATTCCCTATGCTGTACTTTACATCCCCGTGACTATTCTGTAACTACCAATTTGTACTTCTTAATCCCTTTACCTTTTTCACCCATCTCCACCCCCCCCCCCACACACACACACTCCCAGGTCCTCTTAAAGAAGACCCTTTAACATTTCATGTAATACTGGTTTGGTGGTGATGAACTCCTTTAGCTTTTTTTTTGTCAGGGAAACGCTTTATCTTTCCTTCTATTGTAAATGATAGATCTTCTGAGTAGAGTAATGTAATCTTGGTTGTAGGTCCTTGTTTTTTTTTTCACTTTGAATATTTCTTGCCACTCCCTTCTGACCTGCAAAGTTTCTGTTGAGAAATCAGCTGACAGGCTTGTGGAAGCTCCCTTGTAGGTAACTAACTGCTTTTCTCTTGCTGCTTTTAAGATTCTGTCTTTAACCCTTGGCATTTTAATTATGTGACTTCTCTTCCTGCCACTGGGGGCCTGGTGTGGGGCTGGAATTCCTCCTCAGGGGGGACCTCTGCAGCTGAGATAGAGTTCCAGATTGTTATAGTCCGCAGTCCACACATGAGTGTGGGACCAGCCCCTTCCACCTCTCCGCCCCTCCTTCCAGGTTTGATGTGGCTTCTTCTTTATATCCATAGGTGTAGGACTTCTGTTCAGCTAGATTTCATGTGGTTCTGCTGTTTAGTAATAATTTTGATGTGGTTATGGGAAGATTCGAGGACTGCATTTACCTCCACTGCCATCTTGACAGGTACCCATTGTTTTCACTTTTGGTGAAAGTTGCCTGAAGTCCTCCAGCCAGGGGGTACACAAGTGTCTTTCCCCAGATATATATCTGGAATTTCCCAAATGTATTCGACCATATCACACGTGCCATTATTCATATATGTCCTCTCAGTTCCAGAAGTGTCCCTTTTGCCAGCTCTGTGAAACTGAATCTGGGCCCCTTTTCCTTTGCAGTTGGCAGAGTGTTAAGCTCTGTCGCTAGAGGGCAGTAGAGAGATACTGCAGGAGGAAAGGGATTTACCCCCTGATTCTGCTTGTTCTCTGGGAGAGTTCCTCCCGAGTGTGTGTCTTCTCCAGTGCCCTGCTCCTGTGGGGCGTGGCAGTCAAGAGCACCCCTGGCCAGCAGCTTCCCTTGGTGCCCCTTGGATGGTTTTGTAATAGAGTGCCTTCAGTGAGGTACCTTCCTGTGAAAAGCTTTCCCTGGCACCCTAGAGGACACATTTCCAGCAAATTTGGCCAGCTGGCACCACATACTGGCTTCTGTGTTATCTAGTGAGTTGTAGCTGTGCCCTCTCCAGCACAATCAGGATCTCTGCCCTGGCATAGGTACCTTTTCTTGGGTGATCTTCCTCCATCTCAGGGGTAGAGGCTCCTCCTTATAGCTGGTGTTCCTGTGTTTTAGAGTTCCTTATCTTCTTACTAGTCAATCCCTGGTTGCAATTAATAATTAAGCTTTTCTTGTGCAAATTACTGTGTGATTTTCATTTCCTGATTGACCTTAAAAGTATTATCGAGAAAAACCGTGAAAGACTCTGAAACAGGCAAAAAAGATTACTTAGTATGTAGTGCATCCTTCCGGGTTATCTGCAGCTTTCATTTTCCTTGACACTTTTTACAGTCTGGCGTATCACAGGAAAATGATAGTGGTGGAAATGAATCTTGTAAGAAATGCAAATTAATTTTGTCCATTGGAGGTACTGTTGATTTCTCTCAAGAAAACAGTTTTTCTGTTATTCTTATTTCAGCATTCCTGATTGCCTACATATGTGTGTGTTCTTTGTACTTTTTAATCAGTGATATCCTTTTGGTTCCCTTTTTAATTAATGAACTAAATAAAAGCTTTGATATCTGTTCATTTTATATTTGTAAGAGTCACGGTTTTATCTTTAAAAATTACAAAAATATGATGCATGAAGGAGCTCATGAGATATACCCAATTAGATTAAACATACCACAGAAAATAGTCATATGAATTGCTAGAAAATTATTTAAATGCATTTTTAATACTTTATAACTGGACAGAAATAGAGAAATCAAATCATTTTATTTATAAAGAACAAGTAAAAAAATATTACATTTATATTTTGAAAATGGAAGATAAGATTCATAACATACCTACAGAATGGGAGAAAATATTTGTAAATCATGTTCCTGATAAGAGATTTATATATTAAACACGACTTAGTAATAAAATGATAAATAACCCAATTTTAAAAAGGGCAAAGAATCTGAATAGATAATTTCCTCCAAAAGAAACACAGATAGCCAGTAACCACATGAAAAGATTCTCACAGTCATTACTCATCAGGGAAGTACAAGTCAAAACCACAGTGAGATACCACTTTACACCTACTAGGATGACTATAATAAAAAAGGACAGTTAATAACTAATATTGGCGGAGATGTGGAGAAATTAGGACCTTCCTACACTGCTGGTGGGAATGCAAAATGGTGCAGCCACTGTAGAAAACATTTTAACAGTTTTTCAAAATGTTAAACAGTATTATTGTGGCCTAGCAATTCTGCTTCTAGGTATAGACCCAAGAGAAATGAAGACATGTGCACACAAGTTAGACATGAACGTTTAGCAACTTGAATCATAATAGCCATCAATTGATGAATAGATAAAATTTGAACTATCGATATATACAATGGAATATTACTTGGCCATAAACAGAATGAAGTACTGACTACAATAAGGGTGAACCTTGAGCTAAGTGAAAGAAGCTAGTCACAAAAGACCACATATTACATGATTCTATCTGTAAGAAAAAGCCAAAATAGGCACATCTACAGAGACAGAAAGTAGATTGGTGATTGCCTAGGACTGGGGATAAGGATGGAGAATTAGGAGGTGATAACCAAATAGTACGGAATGTCTTTGGGGATGGTGAAAATGTTCTAAGATTGATTATTATGAGACTTGTGCAACTCTGCATATACTAAAAGCCATCGAATTGTGCACTTTGAATAGGGGAGTTGTATGGTATGTGAATTATATCTCAATAAAGCTGTTACCAGAAACCTAACCTAGACAAATCATCAAGTAAAGCACATACACAGGTGGGGTCAATGCTGCCTGTGTGTGAACGCACAGATCCATTGTCCACATGTCAGAAGATCTTCATAAGCTTTCTTTCTTTCTTTCTTTCTTTGGCTTAACAGACATTTATTTCTCACAGTTCCAGAGGCCGAAAGTCCAAGATCAAGGTGTGGGCAGGTTTGGTTTCTCTTGAGGCCTGTTTCCTGGTGTGGATCTGGATGCCTTCTCACTGTGCCCTTGTATGGTCTTTCCTCAGTGTATGTCCATCTCTGGTGACTCTTCCTCTTCTTTCTTTCTTTCTTTTTTTTGCATGAGTACTTTATAAGTTTTGCATGAGAACTTATCAGCTATATCACCAGCAAATATGTTCTCCCAAACAGTGGGTTCCCTCTACATTAAAAAAAAAAATGTCTTTATTGTTGAAAGTATTATAGATTTCTCTCTTCTTCCCCCTGTTGATGCCCTCCTCCCTGCTCCCGCCCCCCTCCTGCCTTCCCCACACCATTGTCTGTGTCCACTGGTTATGCATATATGCATATATGCATATACGTTCTTTGGTTTATCTCTTCCTGCGCCCCATTTCCCTCTGAGGTTCATCAATCTAACAGCCAATTTGTACTTCTTAATCCCTTCACCTTTTTCCCCCATCTCCCCAGCCCGCCCCCCATCTGGCAAGCAACAAAAAGTTCTCTGTACCTATGAGTCTGTTTCTGTTCTGCTTGCTCATTTTGTTTGTAGATTCAATTATTGATAGATACGTATTAATTGCCATTTTATTGTTCATATTTTTTATCTTCTTCAAGAAGTCCTTTCAACATTTCATATAATACTGGTTTGGTGGTGTTGACCTCCTTTAACAAGCTTTCTTCCTTGATGTCCTCTCATACAGAACTTGTTAATTTGGCACACCATTTCTTCGAGGGAGATCGCCGCAAAGCGAAAGAAACGGCTGCGTCATTTTTCATGAGTTTCCCCCACCCTCACCCCCACCCCACCGTGGCAAGCAGTTTGGGGAACCAATGCTTCATCTGAACCTTTAGTTCTCCTGTTTTTCTATCACTTCTTAAGTGTTTAAGATCTCTCTCTCTCTCTCTCTCTCAGTATCTTGTGTTAGTGGCTACAGAAGGAATCTGTGAATTTGTAAATTAACTAAGTTACAAATAATACAGAGCCAAAATAATATCTAGAGTTTTGATTGACAGAAACAGTTCAAAGAAAACCAGTGGGCTTGGACAGTGGACCCAAATTAACAATATAAAATGTACTGGGAATAAATAGGAAGTCTTGCGCCTAGGTTCGAAACGATTGATTAAATCACTCCAACGTGGAGAAGACCTGGCCCAACGGCAGTCCCGGTCGTGAATGAAGCCGTAGTGATTTTAACGGGTACGGTGGGAAGGGAAGCCGGACAGGAGCCGAAGAGTGCTGTGGCTTCCAGAAAGCTGAGTTTTGTTCATGCCCCAGGTAGCCAGGGCAGGTTACTGAAACTCGCTGCATCTCAGCTTACTCCTGTATAAGATGGGGATGATAGTCTTACCTTGTAACTTGTGAAGATCAGCCAGGTTAATATTTGTGAAGCCTGAAGCGGCCCTGGGGCACACAGCGGGCACTACATGATGCCGATGATAGAACATAGTTAGAGAAGTAGGGAGTCCGGCTTAAGGATAATGACAGTACCAGTACTTGGCAACAACCAGGCCCTATTGGGACCATTGGGGTCTGATTGAGAGAATCATCGACTTGAGAGAACTGCAGGCAGAGGCTGGCCCTGACGGGAGCTGCCAGGAGAAGTGAATGCAGTTTCAGCTAATTGTTGAGCATCCTTTGTGAGACAGCTTCCGTGTTAGATGCGCTGAGGATAAAAGTCTCACGTCACATATGTAATGTAGAAACAGCTAGGGCTCGCCTGAAGGGGGTTAGTACTGAGTAGTAAGAAGGGCTCTGCTTTGCTGGTACCTCTCAGAGTTGGGTTTCTCATCTGTTACATGGATATTATATTGGCTGTGAGGATTCATTAAGATTTACATAAAGCACCTAGCTAGTGTTTCGCAAGCACTTAAGAAATAGTACTTATTATATAACATAACAATATCAGCGGAGTAAGACAGATACAAAAATCACTATGGTGCAGACATTTAACGAAAGTCCTAAGCGATTCGGAGTGCTGTGGGATCTGGGAAGGAGGGATGGCGTGTGTGAGGCACTGTTTCACTGGGTGGAGGCTGGCTGGAGCCCGGTGAAGAGGCTGGTTTCTGAAAATCAGTGAGTGATCTGTGGAAGGGACTCCTTTAGGTATAGACAAGGTAATAAGAGGTCACTATTTTTAGGTCCCGTGTACCTTTCACGATTCTTGGTAGTTTATTCTAGGAATGTTTCTTTGGCTTAAGGATTTCCTGGAATTCAGATTCTCTACCTCCAAGAAATGCATTTCTTAGTGAAACTTGAGAAGCGGTGCAGCGTCCTCAGGACCTGTCTGAACAGGGGCCCTCTTCCTATTCCCCATAAACTGGACTCCAACAAGTAAGAAAAAAGTGAGAACATTTGTTTAACGGTGTCCAATTTTGAAAAAAAATTTTTTTAAAGTCAGATTTAGTTCTTTTTTTTAAGACTGCTATAATCTAAGAACCCTGTGGGGGCATCTCGGTTGGGTAGATTTTCCTAAGTGGCAGTACCTGGGATCGAATGACTGGGTGTGTTGTGGCTGCTGTGTGAGTGACCTGACCAGGGCCACCCTTCTCACCCTGGGAGAAAGTTGTCCGCCTCCCGGTACTTCATGCCTAGTTTGACGAGGAAGAGGATATTTCCCAATAGAGGAAGACGGCCGTTTTTTCAGCAATGTATACTGTAGCACCCTTGCCCTGTGTACCCTTTAGGCAGCCTTCCTCATCCTCCCTCACAGACGGCTCCTCCGTTCTCTTGTCGTGGTGAACACACAGTGTTTCCTCTGCAGCCCGTGCTGAAGGCTGGTGGCCATGAGGGAGCCTCCCTGATGACCTCCAGTTAGTCACTTTTCACTGTCAGCTGCTTTGAATGTTTCTGGCTCCTGGTCTCCACCTCCCGTGACTGCTGCAGAGCCCTTCCTCCGGCTGACTCATCGCTCACCCGGTGGGCACGAACCGCTCGCTGGGAGCGCGGCCCCCCCACATCCTCCTCCGATGCTCTGCACAGCAGCCTGGGCCGAATGTGGCGGTCTCTCCCTCCTAAACGTCTCCGGTGATCTACATTATTTTGGGTAGTGGTTCTCTTTGAACATGGGAGGTTTTCCAGAATCTGTTGACTCTTCTTAAAGTATTTAGGTGTGATTCCATTCTAGACACGGCCCACTGGGGACGGGGTTTGGGCTCCTGAATCATAAAAAACATGCCCAAACAGAAAGATATCCAATAAGTAATGCTTTAAAAATAGCTTGTTTATTCTGACATAATTATTTTTGCAAGAATTCGCAAAAAGAGTACAGAAAGGCCCACGAACCCATCTCCCCCAATGGTGTCCTCTTACATGCTCTAGTACACTGTCAGAACCAAGAACTGAACACTGGTGCAGTACTGCTGCTAAGCTACACACCCAAATGTGCCTTGTAGTGCCCACTCTCTTGCCAGCTTAGAATGTAGCATGGCCTGTTGCATAAACATCTGGGTTTTTCTTGACTTCATCGGAACACATTTTAATTTGGGAGTGGTGTGGACATGCTTGATTCTGAGAGTGGTGGTTGTATGTGAGTGTGTGTAGGATTTTGATAGCTACCACTTGTTTTTTCTTGTAAAGTGCATTAGACCCCCGAAGAGCTCGACAAGAATAGATTTGAGCAATGTAATTCTATCTAGTGACCTAGGGTCATAACTTTCTTACATAAAAAGTCAGAACTGCCATAATAGGTTTTGTGCTAGGAGAATAGTACAGACATTTATTCTTCTTGAATCTAAGATACATTTAATTTAAAATTATGTCAGTGTGAATTGTTTCCCAGGCACGTGTAAATCTTGCTTCGTTTAGATCGTAAAACACCAGGGCACAGGCTTGTTCTGTTGTTGTGTTGAGGTCTTGTTTTGAACATAATTCTAATGTGTGGCATCTGCTAGGGGATGGCTCCATGCAGTGATCAGAAAGTGCAGTCCTGCTCTGAGACAGAACGTTATGCTGGGTTGTAATGAACTCAGTGGAATGGGTTTCAGACTTTCAGGTGCTGACCCGGGACACTCTTTGAAGTAGTAGTCTTGACCAGTACTGGGACTTAGGCTGAGCGACGGAGTTCTGCTTGCCTTTCTCATCAGAACTGATGGACGAGATAGGAAAATTCTTTGCACTTACCAGTTTGGGTGACATTTTGCTGACACGTGTCTGTGTTCCTGTGTTTCAGACAGATTTGTTTGCGTCTCTGAGAAAGGCACTGACGAGCAGGAAGGAAACCCCCGTGTGCTTCAGAACAGAGCTGGGGCGGAGGCCACTCTCACCCGAAAATCAGGCAGTCGGGTGAGTTCGCTCACCTGCCTCGAAGAGGCCTCTGGGGCTCCTCGGAGGAGTCATGAGACAGTGACTTCACTGTCCTCAAGGGTCAGGCACTGGGCTAGGCCCTTTGTGTAATAAATTAAGACCTGGCAGGTAGACATTTTTCAGATGACAAACCTGGATCTCCATTTCTGGAGCTTCCCGAAGGGGACATAGAGCCGGTTCATGTAAGGCCTGAGCTTGACTCTGGATTGAATTCCTAGGCCTTTCCACCACGCCAGGTTGCCTCTCCATCCATGCCAGACCCCTCAGGTTCGGCTCCGACCCCCCTGAATAATTCCAAAGCCGGCTTCTGAGAGAGGACTGCAAAGGCTGGCCTTTTTGACGGCTGAGAAGCTGCCTTCTGAGGTGTGTCCCTGAGTGGAGACTTCAGAACACACTAGATACCATATCCCTTGATGATGGGTACTGACCTCATTAGAGTAGGAAGATTTTGTGGCGCCAGGGGAGAAGGAAGCAGCCAGCCAAAAGTTACTCACCTGCTTCTGTTCCTTGTGTTTCTCATACTTTCCATTAGCGGATTGGTGGAGCAGATCCTGGGGGCTGAGAAGGGTCAGGTGAGTCGAGACCTTCAGAGAGGTTCCCTGAGCAGTGATGTCTGTATTTTCCAAGGACGACACCAGCAGGCATCTGTCTTGATCAAGAGACTGGAAGGACTTTTCCCAACAAATATTAAGTACCCTATCTGCAGAAATACTTGAATCTTTTCCTTCAAAGAGTTAGAATCTTAACAGGGAGCAAACTGTGAAGCAAAAATGTGTGCAGGTATGAAAAATGGCCAGATGATGGGTTCACACACAAGGGACAGGAGTGTGTGGCTCCGTCCTTCATCAAGAGCAGCCAGCCACTCTGCTTTGCCTGGGACTGGAGGGTTTCCTAGGACTGGAGACTTGGCAGCACTAACGCCAGGACAGAGTTGGTTACCTTGTGGTCCTGGCAGGTCACTGAGACTTTCTGGGGCCTGCATCTCCCTCTCTCTAGATGACTTTAAAATTCCCTTCCAGTTTCTTATTGGCAGTTAGGTGTGACCAGTTCACAGGCTTTTATTGGGTAGAACATGTGGGCTGGAAGCTCATGCTCTAACACATTTGATCATGAAGATCAGAAATTGGCATTTGATTGAGAACGACACAGGCTACTGCTTAGGAAGTTAGAATGGCTGGGCAAATAGGATGATGTAACAGACCACCTATAATGAGGTAGACTGAGCGGGTGAGCAAGGTTGGAAATTCCTTTGAACTTTGGCCCACCCAGTATATATATTTTAAAATCTAAATTAGTGTGAACAGAGATTTGATCCCAAACTCTGGGTTGCTGGCTTCCCCTGGAAAGATGGAAGATCTGGCCACCCGGGGCTGTCGTCCCTCCAATGCCGTCGGCTGGGGCTGCGAAGTGGCTGGTCACTGGTTCGTGACGGGCCCTGCCACCCTGCCCTTCAGACTCGCCTTTCTTTCCTCCTTGCTTCCTTTACCACCTGCCTGGGAAGGTTGACACTTTCAATAGTTCTCAACCCTGGCTACACCTTAGAATATTTGGGAGTGTTTAAAATTATTTTGGTGTCATGGCCCTACCCAGATCAATTGCATCAGAATCTTGGGGAGCGTGTTGGGCTGGCATCTGCATTTAAAATCTCCCCAGGCAATTCTGCTGCACAGTGAGGACTGACAACCGTGAGAACTGGTGTTCCCGCCCGCCCCTGGGTGGATTTCGATGGCGAGAAACACCGTGGAGCAGAGGAGTCAGGGAGGCAGTTCCCCTGATCCCACCGACTGGGGCGGTCACAGCGCGAGCTACACGTTAACTGAACTCACTGGGAAAATCAGGGAACTATTAAAAAGCGAATCTCCCAATGGCATATTCATGGCACGTTTTGCTGAGGTATTAATAAACTCCCCCCAGGTCTGGCTATACTGCCGTAGGCATTTAAATCATTATAATAATGTCCATAGTCTTTTGCATGGAGTGATTATAAAAGTATTTTTAATGGGCTTATAAATCTAGTGGTCACGAGAGGCAAGTAACATGAATTTAGTGTGTTCAAGTCAAGGGATAAGATGGGGGGCACAGTTTTACTTAATGCCTTTACTCATCTATAATTCTCTCTCTATAAATCAGTTTCTGTGATCTCCTGCCCTCACCCCACCCCCTCCCGCCAGGATCTCATCCTAGGCTATGAGCGTGGTCATCCTGAATTATTAACATTTCAAGTAGCTGGTTAATAAAAACCTTCCTCTCATTTGAAACTGAAGCGGAAGGGGCTTAGACCTCACCTCTTTCTGCTGCTTCACTTTAAGGGCAGACAGAACTGAGGTTTTGAGATGTTCAGGGACTAGTTCGAAGCTCTGCATCTACTCCTGGAACTCCGGGTGTCCTGGTTGCCTCCCTCCAGGTCCCCAGACTGCAGAGACACTGGGTGTCTAATGCTGTGTACTTTCCTTTGAGACTGAAGCTTGCAGTTGGTCGCTTTGGGAACTTGGTTTTATTCGCCTCTCATCCCCCATGTCTAGCCTGGGGCCTGGCATTCCTTGCAGCCCCAACAGTGAGGGATGATGGAGGGGAGAAGACCTGTTTCAGGTCACAGGGTCTGTGAGACCTCCTGGGCTTCTTTACAGCCCCCAGGTCTTTGGGACCCACTGTGAGCTGCCCTCAGTAGCACCCCTGAATTAGTGGTGCTCTCAGTTGCTCTGTATGGGTGTTGGAGAGGTGGGGGTCTGTCTCCAAGGGCAGGGACAGCGCTTGAACCTGCAGTATTTTCTCCACAGTGTGTAGGACCATGGAGAGCGCACAGCGAGCCCCTTCCCTGAATGTTTGTCTGATGGGGTCTCAATGATGATCGATGATCAGAGTGGCCTCTTACTGACCTTTCATCTAGTTTTTGTCCTACGGAAAATCCTCTAAAATGGCACTCTAATGTCACTGTCATAGAATTGCAAGAGAAAAAAATGCTAAGATGGATATCTCTTTCTAAATGGGTGATGAGTTAGTAATCTCGGATTTTCCTCAGGATAAGCTCTGTAGTTGAAGGTGTGTGTGTTTTACCCTCTTGTTGTGTACCTGGCTGCCTAGGTGTGATAGCACAATTATTCTGCTCATGCTCACATTTTCCCTGTGCCTCCTCGTGTCTTTGGCACGAAGTCCCTCCGAGGGGGCTGCACACTCAGTCCACTCTGGGTTCTACTCCGTGCTGTGGGAGCCCAGACACCTCCCAGGCAGACGCGCACTGGCGAGGGGGTGCGGGGGAGGAGCGAGTAGGTGCTGGAGGAGTGCCTGGGACTTGTTTTCTTCTAAAATCCCCCGATAGAAGCCCAACCCAGAATGACAACAGCAGAATTTGGGGAAGGGGATAAGGAAAGTCTCTGTTTAGGGCTATAGTTTTTGAAAAATTTTCAAGTGATGATTATAGAACTCTGTGGTTTCCCATTAGAAAATAACTGGCTTACAGGATTTCCTTAGTGAAAGTGGGGGGAATCAGTAGAAAGCAACTCATATTTATTAAGTGCCTATTATTATATGCCTGATTGACTCAACCCCCCCCCCCATTTTTTTCAAACTGGCTCCATTTATTCGTTTCACGAGTTTGGATGCCTTCTAGGTGCCAGGCTCCCTGATAGGTGCGGGGGCATCGGAGAGCGGTGGTGAAGAAGCCGGATGGCCAGAGTCGCTAACAGTTACCTTGAACAGATTGCTTAGTAGTTCGTGCCTCAGTTTCCCCCACTCCAGATGGGGATATTCATAGCACCCACCTCGTCGGCTGAGAGGATGTGTTGAGGTGATAGCTGGCAGTTCTTACTGTAGTGCTGATAGGACAGTCCTGCCTTCAGAGAGCAGCGGATTGGGTGGTGTCAGGGTCCAGAGGCAAAGCACCGTAGTCAGTACATGTGATATTTGTTCCTGTCTGTGCTTTTGACATCTCACCATACAATCTTCCCTCCCTTTGCACCCTGTCCCCCATTTGTGCCTCATTTATCTATCATTGTTACTTAGGAGCTCAGCTATATGAATTTTTCTAGAAATACCCCAGAAGTCTGCATTGCATCCTGTTAATGAATGTTGCTGTGTTATCGTGAAAATTGGTTTTGGTCGGAACCATAGAGACAGGTTCTCGGGCACTCCTGAGGTACCTGAAGCTGCTTGCCCTCATGCCAAAAGGGCCCCAGACTTGTCCTTTTATGCACTTATTTATTTTGTGTGTGTGCTGTCACCTTTATTAGGGAGTCACCCTGCTTCTAAAATTCCTAATGTGTTACTATTAGAGTAGAACCAAAGGTTACCAGGAGAAACCAAATAACCTGACTTGTTAATTAGTTTTATGCAAAAGACTTAGTAAATAGTCTGAGAGTTCTTCAAAGTTGGAGGTATCATGCTACCTAATATCAAACTGTGCTACAAGGCCATAGTAATCAAAACAGCATGGTACTGGCATAAAAACAGACACGTAGATCATTGGGACAGAATAGAGAGCCCAGAAATAAACCCATGCCTATATGGTCAATTAATACATGACAAAGGAGGCAAGAACATACAATGGGGTAAAGGCAATCTATTCAGTAAATGATGTTGGGATAGTTGGACCAGGTACATGCAAAGAAATGAAACTAGACCACTGTCTTACACCATATACAAAAATAAACTTAAGCCCTGGCCGGTTTGGCTCAGCGGTTAGAGCGCCGGCCCGGGGACCAGAGAGACCTGGGTTCGGTTCCCGCTAAGGGTACGTACCTCAGTTGCGGTTTGTCCCTGGCCCCGATTGGGGTCGTGTGGGTGGCAACCACTCGATGTGTCTCTCTCACGTCGATGTTTTCCTCTCTCTCTCTCTCTCTTTCTCTCTCTCTCTCTCCCCCTCCCTCCCTCCCCCTCTCTCTCTCTCTTCCACTCTATCTGAACAAAAATGGAAAAATGTCCTTGGGTGAGGATAAAAAAAAAAAATACACTTAAAATGATCAAAGACTTAAATGTAAGACTCTAAACCATTAGATTCCTAGAAGAAAACAAAGGCAGTAAAATCTTGGACATTTCTCTTAGCAACATTTTTTCTGATATATCTCCTTGGGCAAGGGAAACAAAAGAAAAACGAAATGGGACTACATCAAACCAAAAAGATTTTGCACAGCAAAGGAAACCATCAACAAAAGAAAAAGACAACCTACTGATTGGGGGAAGATATTCACCAAAGATACATCAGTAATGGGTCGATATCCAAAATTTATAAAGAACTCAGACAACTCAACACCCAAAAAAACACAATCCAATTAAAAAGTGGGCAGACACTCTAAACGAAAGAGAACATACAGATGGCCAATAGACATATGAAAAGATGCTCTTTGTCACTGATTATCAGAGAAATGCAAATTAAAACCACAATGAGATATGATCTCACACCTGTTAGAATGTCTGTCATCAATACATGAATAAACAAAGTGTTGGCGAGGATGGGGAGAAAAGGGAACCCTGTGCACTCTTGGTGGGAGTGCAGATTGGTGCAGCCACTGCAGAAAACAGTATGAGGTTCCTCAGAAAATTAAAATTGAACTGCTTTATGACCCAGCAATTCCACTGCTGGGTATTTATCTGAAGAAGCCTTAAACACCAATTCAAAAGAATATATGAACCCCTATGTGCATTGAAGCATTATTTACAACAGCCAAGATTTGGAAGCAACCCAGGTGCCCATCAATAGACAATTGGGTAAGGAAGATGTGGTACATATATACAATGGAATATTACTCGGCCCTAAAGAAGAATGAAATCTCATCATTTGCTACAGCATGGATGGACCAAGAAGGTATTATACTAAGTGAAATAAATCAGAGAAAGACAGATACTTTATAATTTCACTTATATGTCGAATCTAAAGAACAAAATCAATGAACAAACAAAATAGAAATGGACTCAGATACAGAGAACAGACTGATGGTTGGGGGACTGAGTGAAAAAGGTGAAAAGATTAAGAAGTACAATTTGGTAGTCACAGCTAATCAAGGGTATGTTAAGTACAGCATAGGGAATAGAAATAATAATGTAATAACTGTGTATGGTGCCGGGTGGGTACTGGAAATATCAGGCGGACCAATTTGTAAAGCATGTGATTATCTAACCACTACACTGTGCACCTGAAACCAGTACAAAATAATACTAAATGTAAACTGTAATTGAAAGATAAAATTTTTAAAATAGTCTGAGAGTTTCTGAGAAGAGACTACTGTATCCATCTGACATCCCCTCTGTCTCCTGTTTCTGCTTTTAAGGACCCTGTGATTACCTTGAGCCCACGAGGATAATCCGGGCCATCTCCCTATGTTAAGGTCATCTGATACCTGAATTCCCTTTCGCCATACACCATAACAGGTTCTGGGAATGGGGACAGTGATTTTTTTTGGAGGGCCACTATTCTCCTTACTACAGCTGTTTGTGCCTTTTTGTTCTGCTTACCTTCTCATTATCATGATATGTTCCAAAAAGGATTAAAACATATATACAGGGGGATAAAAATACATTAAAAATTAAGTAAGGAAAGAAAGTGAGGCCAGGAGAAAATCAGAATAGGAAAGTAAGAGTCAGGAATGAAGTTTAAACACAAAACAGATAGCAATGTACTTTCTGGAAGTGGACCGTGACTTTGGCTCTGAGCTGTGCCTGGCAGCTCTCTCAAAGAGAGAAGCAAGTCAGTTCCATTTTACTGTGTCAGCGAGTAACCTCCGGCCAGGTGTGCAGATGCCCAGATGAATGTTCTTGATACTCTGATGAAAGAGAACTTGCTTCTCCAGGTCCTCCTGGATACATGAAGCCTAAGGAGCCTTTGCCAGGTTTATGGTAAACCCAGAGATGTGGTTCACCTGGCCGTTTTCTTTTCCTTTCTTCTTCTTCTTCTTCTTTTTTTTTTTTTTTTTTTACTACTTTCTATTTCAGGTTACATATGCATTGCTTTGAAGATTCTACTAAGACATGAGGTCCAGGGCCAGGCCAAATCCAGGGGTTAGAAATATCTAGAGCAGAGGTTCTCATGCAGTGGGGCTTGAGAGTGCCCTGAGCTTTTATTGTGAATGGCAGTGATGTCTGGTTTTCTATTTCTCTTTCTGAGAGTCATTAAATAAAATATTTATTTACGTAGATGGTCTCGATCCCCGAACCCCCTTTAAGAAGGAAGAGCGTGAAAGCCTGCCAGCATCCACCAGGAGCTTAGATTGTGGTTACTGACATTCAGAAGGGTGTCTGTACCAGCAACCCATGAGGTTTTTGGAAATGACATGTTATAATAAAAAACATTTATTTATATTCCTAATGGACTGTTGGTTAAAGACAGGATACATTAGGAACATTCAGGTCAAAATGTAATTATCGAGCATTATGTTGATAATTTTGCCATTTCCTCCAGATTATCTCCCCTCTAGCCGTAGTTGCATTCCTCCGATGAGATTTCTTTTGGCATATCTTAGAGTATTTTTTTTAAATCAATATTTAGAAAGATAAAATATTATGACTGTTATACTAATTTTTCTCTTGTAACTTATTAGGATTAAAGATTCATACACCTGCAATGTGCTATTTGTGGAGAAGTGCTTTCAAAATGCTGCCGGAAACCACCTGTCTTTTCCTGATATTTAGAAACAAAACAAAAAAATATAAAAATAAACTTACGTGGGTTTGGAGATGCCAATTAATCACACCCTTCCTCCCTTCTGGGTTCTGAGCTAGAGGAATAGAAGAAGCCAGGTGAAGGCTGAAGGACATCGGCAGCTTTATTGGAGTGAAGCTGAGTTAGAAGATGTGTCTTGGCTGCAGGACTTTCTGATCCACCCTGGAGGGAACCCACACATCTGCCCAGGTGGTGGCCGGGCAGTGTGGGTGCCCTCTGCAGGGTAGGGACGCTGTGTCCATTTCACATGGTTGGGGCAGGAAGAGAGACAGAGTGCAGCCCCCTCGCCCAGCTTAGAGGCTGTGCTCCTCCCCGTCAAGGCCTGTGTGTGCCCTGATGCGGGAGCAGGGACAGCCTGCTCTGAGGCTTCTTCCTGTGAATGGAACACACACTGTGCATGGAAACACGAGAGGAAGTAAGGAGCCCTCCCCTTGTACACCATTTGGTTTGTTTTTAAATTCAGATGCAATAAATCCAAACATTGGGCAATTTCTTGTCTAGTTTTGATGCCAGGGCCGGTAATGAGATTACTGTCTGGTTTTGAATATACATTTGGTCCCCCACCAGTTGTATACTGATACGATGTAATTTTGGAATTGGTTTTGTTGACCAATCATCCTTTTTTCCTACAGAATTAATTCTGGGTGTTACAGGCTAAATGGGCAAAAAGTAATTTTTCATTAATCATTTTGAACATTAACAGAGATGGTATCAAAATGAGTAAATTTCATAAACTTTAATATCTTGTTTCAAAAATGAAATATGATTTTATCTTAATAATCTATCTTTATCATATATATGTAAAAATTAAATGATTTAAAAGTTCCTAAGGGGTGTGTGTGTGTGTGTGAGAGAGAGAGAGAGAGAGAGAGACTGATAAATGAGCTCATTTGTCACAAAAGGTTGGGCCAAAGTCGATCTGGAACGATAGATGGATTTTGGATTTTGTACCCCTTAAGTCATGCTTTATATATAGTTTCTTAAAGTAGTTATGTGCCTGGGAAAATAACAGAATCAGAGGCATTTCCAGAAACTTTATTGGTTGACATCATCTTATACAAAATTAAGACACCTAATGAAGGTGTTTACCTCAGGTGGGGCTGTTCCACTCGGAAGCCAACTAGGAGAGTAGTAGTGATTGTTAAGCAGGTGTTCTGAAGTAAGCATTTCAGCAATTATAAAACATCAAAAACCCCAGATAATGTCTAACTTTGAGCAGTGCAAAGTATGTGGTGGGAAGCTGCACAGGGTAATTTGCTATATGGAATTATTTGCTATAACAGAGTTAAAAGTTGGAAGACGTGTATCCAAACTGTGTCTTTGATTTTAGTGTAACGGGTCAAAACCATGAACCTAGAAAGCACTACCAGTTGTCTTAGATGCACTGCAGGTTGACAGTGATCACACCATGCCACCTGCATGCATGCTTCTTCTCTCAGCTGGATGCATCTTACAGCAACTAGGAGTGTCCATGAGACAGCTGCCTTGCTCACATGCATCCAGCTCACTCAGAAGTGATACCACAATTAAGTTCTGTGCACATTATAGAAAGGAGGGGGTTGTGCCATATTCTCCATCATCCTCCACTGTAAATTAGTATCTGCTTTGCCCTCATTATTACTATCTTGGATAGAAAGATAAAAAGCAGTGCGTCTCAAACCTTAATGTGCAGACAAATACCTGGGGATCTTGTGACAAACACCAGTTCTGATTCATTCAGTCTGGGGTGGGTCCTGAGATTCTGCATTTCTGACAGTCTGCCAGGTCCTCTCAGTGCTGCTGGTGCACAGACCAGGTTTTGTGTAGCAAGGGTGAAGAGGTGCACGCGTGCTGGGTACTAGAAGTGTTGGTAGACAAGGAGGCCATTAGGGTAGCCTCAAATAATTGCTCCTCTCTGGAGCCACATACCAAGGAGCGGTTAATAGAAGCCCTAAGAGCCTGGCGTGAACCCCCACAAGTCTTCCACGGCACTAGCTCTCCCTGAAGAACGGCCTCCTTGGCCATTGGCCCAAGAAGACCAGCTTGCGATTCTTGGAGAAAACAGGTGTACCTTGCAGTTGGATTATCTAGTAATCAAGTGGATCTATCTTATAAAATATTAGAAGAGATCACATTTTGGGTTCCACTGGTAGGACCCATAGAGTTGATACAAGGAACATCTTTCCAAAGATGTATTAGTTCCATGTCTAGCTATGTACTAAAATCACTTAGGCAGCTTGTAAATAAGAATACCCCTGTTTGGGTCACACCTCAGATGAAGTGAATCAGAATCTTCCAGCTTGAGATCTGGGTACTTAGATAGTTTTTTAAAAGGAGACCAGGTGGTTCTGAAGGGCATTGGGGTCGAAAGGCCCTGATTTAGCACATCTTAACTCAGAGGGCAGGAAACTCTGTTGAGATGCTCCGAATACCAAGCGTTAGCTTGAGGTAATTCATCATTTGTATAATTCAAGGGCTGTGACCAGATCCCAGTCAGGTTGACCCAAGAAATTTGCAGCATTTGGGAAAGTTGACCGTGGTTTATAAATTGGGAGGCAAGTAAGCTTATCAGTCAGCATCCGATGGCTGAGTTCTCCCCTAAGAAAATTCAGACCTGGGACATGATGACCCGTGACCTGCCAGAGCTTGGGGCCTTGTGCTCTGTGTGCATTTACTATGAGAGATGGGAGCTCATTATAAGGCGTAGATGTGATAAGCCTCTGAGCGGCCACCTCAGATGGTGTGTGTACGTGCATATGTACGCACCTTATCACTCATCAGCTAGTTTTTTAAAAAATTGAACCTGGTGGCCTTTATCAAATTAGGGACTTGGAGGGCTGTCCCATTTCTGCAGGTAGGGCAGCTGGAACACTCATGGGCAGGCCAGTACCCAGCCTGTGTTCCTGTCCAGGTAGACGAGAGGGCTCCTGTGGGGGTGGGGGTGGTGGTTGATGGGCTTGTGAGGTTCAAGGAGCACTTGTTGAGTAATGAGCTTTATCTTGAGGGTGTTGCCCCACTTTAAAAAAATAATTTTGACAGTTTTTGTGACTGTGTTTTTTTTCTATTACTGGGGCCGTTTGGGGCCAGTTGTCATTCATGGGTATTTTCTAGATAGACTTGCCAGAAGTCTGATCGTCAGAGAAAAAAGTGCATTTTGTACTTACCATGAAATCCCTTTGTGGCTGTACTGTCCTTCGGCTCTGAGTGCAAGCCAGTCTTCTGAGCATTTTCATTCAGCATGAGCAGTTCCACCTAACGAATTGACACACTCTGTGATCTTTTCACAGACGGTTCCTTTCCTTCCTCTTAGTCATTGTCGACCTGTCAGGATGCATGGTCATGGTTCCTGGGCTGCAAGCCAGGTGACAGTCCTTTCCTTTTTCAGGCTGCCTGGCGCAGCGTCATCCAGATCGGGTCTTCTCAAAGCCTTCTTCTCTGTGCCGGATGATTTTATAGACGAGGATCTTTGTGGAGCAAAGCCCCGATGCCATATGCTAATTAGTAAATGGGGCACAACCAGCCTGGGAAATGAGCTCCTCGGCTGGTTCCAAGACAGTGTTGTCACTTGAAGGATGTGGAAGAAAAGACTCATCTGCCAGTCATCTAGGGACTAGAGGCCCCCTCTCATCTCTCTGGCCTGTAGTCTCAGCACAGGGCTCTGGGCCTGCTGGTCTTCAGGCCTTTGATCGACTCCTGAGTTCACCTTGCCCTTGCTCTGCAGTGCAGTCCTATGGACTGACCTTCTCTGAACCCCTTCCCGTGGGGTGGGTCAGGTTCTACCTACCGGTACAGACAGTGGTTCTCAACCCGGCGCTTTTATCCCGAAGGGAACATCTGGCAGTGCCTGGAGACAGTTTTGATTGTCACAGTTGGGGGTGGAGGGTTCTCCTGGCATCTAGTGGCGAGGGGACAGGGCTGCTGCTAAGCGTCCTACAGTGTAGAGGCCAGCCCCGTGACAAAGAAGTATTCACTTCCGGGGGCAGTTGTGCCAACGATTGAGAAACCCTGGGTTGAACAGGTTTATTTCACTTTTCAAGGACTTGTGCTTTTTGTTTTTGTTTAGTGTTTTCTGAATTCGTGGAGTGGCTGTGGTTTCATATTTTGTTGATAGGAAATTCTGTCAACTGAATAACCTATGGGCCTTGTGAGGGAAACCGACGGAACAAGTGAAGGTCTGATCCGATCCAGCAGCACAGACAGCTCCCTTCTCACGCCTCTGTCCCCTCTGCCCGTTGTCCACCTGCCAGTAATGTGCACACCCAAGAGGCTAAGGCAGAATAAAAGCATCGCAGGTTCCTTTCCAACTGTTTTCCCTTCCCCTTGCGCCCTCTAGTGGAGATGGCCGCACGTGGCGTCGCCAGAGGACGGGTGGGAGCAGGCAGAGGGCAGGAAGAGGGCCTGTTCCGGATACGGAGTCATTAGCCTTAATACAGTATTTGAACATTTGTTTTGCTATGGACACCAGATATGGAGCTCTAAACTGCACTCAGTGGACCTTGTATCTGTGGGAGAGGCAAATATCCACTCCAGGGGGCGGAGGGTTCCCTTCCCTGCCCACACTAGGATGCACCTGTGGCATAATGAATGCAGTCTCTGGGCACAGGCCTGTCCTGGTTTGATCACTTCAAATATAAAAGAACCTGGATCGTTTAAAACGCGGACATTAAAAATAGGCCTCCCCACAGCACAGGCCATCGCTCATGTGTGAGACCAGGTCTGCCAGCAGTTTATAGGGCTTATGATAAAGCCAGGATAAGGACTGAATTAAAAAGAACAAGGCCTCCCTAAGAATACCGAAGGTGTGTTGTTTTAGCAGGTACCTTTCAGCTAGTGACTCAAAATAAGACTCGTTTAGCCAGTTCTGAAGAGAACAGGCTGTTTTCACTTAGCATGTGCTTTTCCTGTTTATAGAGAAAGGCTGTCGAGTTCGTCAGAGGACCAAGTCATGAAGGTGGAATAGAAGGGCCCTGTTCATACCTGTTTTTGGCACCACCGTTGGCTCCTGGGCTCCTCTGCTCCCTGGAGTGGGAGGAGGGCCCTGTGGTTATTACAGCTCTCAAGGCTGTGGCCAAGTGGGCCCTGTGATTGGTTTCAAGTTGGTGGCACCAGGCCTGTGTGTCCGGGCCATGCAGGGACGTGAAAAACCAACCTTGGGGCGTCTTCCCAGGAATCTGGACTTATTTCGGAGGAAAAGCTGCTTTGCTTGTCTTTCCCTCCTCCTCCTTGCCTTCTCCTTTTAATAACAGAAGACAACCATATTTTGAGCAAGAATCTTCCCTCCAGACTACCTGTCTTCCTTATACAGTAATTCTGTAAGTGTGTGTTTTTCTTTCTATCATCGGTTGATTCTCTCAACCCCTCGAGGTGGGTGGGATGCTGCGTAGACACACAGCTCCTTAAACCCGCCAGACTCTGGTTTCTGTTTTGTGTTTGAAATGAATAAGTCTCTTCCATTCGGAGTTTCGGCAGGTGGCTGGTAGGTTTGGTGGAGACCATAGCCCATTAGGAAGCGGAACTGGGGCTGGAGCAGACTTGAGTCCTGGTTCGGTTCTGGCTCTAACTGGACCTAACTCTCTGGGCCTCGGCGTCACCCTTTGTAAACTGAGGCTTTGTACTTGGTTTTTATTTTCCGAAGCAAAATCTAATGTCTTCTAGTCTGTATAAAGTCTGTATTTTAAAATTTATGTATTTTAATTCGTCATATTTCCTTCCAAAGTTGCTCATTACGCAAGTGAGCTGCTCCGGTGAGGTTTGGTACGATGATGTGCGGTCATTTCAAAGTTGGTTTATAGCCCATGTTTCGGTCGCACAGTGGTGGAAACTCAGATTCATCCTGATTGCAGATGATGCTGGCTACTATTTTTTAAAACTGTTTCCAAGCACCCACATTGCTCTTAATGTAAATTGATACAGAGGCTGGAAATGAAATAGTCGGAAATTGTTTCAAAATTGAATCGTTAACATTATCTAAAGACTGTTGTTAATTCTTATAATAATGAAGTCAAACAAGTCTCTGAAACTTACAATTTATGACTCTTGTCTAGCATTTAATCACTCGTAGTGTTCACTGTTGTACAGTTTTACACGCGTAGATACATGGACTGGAATTTAATAAAACAAGTAAGCAAACAAGACCACAGCCGAGCATTAATTTCCTGATCAAATAACGTAGAAATTCAAAGTTCAAATTACCCATAGAAAAGTAGCTAGGGAAGTTTTGTTCTGAACCTCTAGTTCTAGAATACATGTGTATTCATTGTCACTGGTGTCAACATTTGGTATGCAAAACTTTTTTTCCTAACAAATTTTTTTAAAAAGAACAAATTTAAGCAAAGAAAAACAAAAATCTACTTAAAACATTTGTGGAACCTGAAACATCTCTGGGAACCCTGAATTCCTTTGAAACAGTTTGAGCCAGAAATGAGGATCACTCACCCCCACTACCCGGCAACTCTAGTAATGTCTTTTGTTCTACAACTTGCCCCACTTTATACATGCGGAAACTAAGACAGACTTGGACAGCGCAGGGCACTGGATGGGCGGAATAAGCTGCAGATGAAAGATCTCCAGGCGTTGGCTGCAGGGATTCTTTCAGCTCCTCCTCACCACCCACCCTCTGGTTTTCCTCCGATCACCTTGGGACAAGCAGCCTCCAGCAAAGGTCCCCCCACTGGTTTCCCCTCCCGTCCTCTGTTGTGGCCTTCTTTGTTCCCTCAATCACTGCCCCTTCTAGAATTTTTTCTGGAATTTTTTCTTTTCCCTCCTCCTTTTTCCCTTTTAATACTTGTCTGCCACCATAACCACTTCAGTGAAGCTCATCTGTTTAAGGGCAGAGATTTTTCACTGCTATGTGGCAAAATCTTAGGGCCAGGACTGCAACAGGTAAGGTACACACAGTCTGACAGCCGGGTGCTTTGTGGTTCAACCTGAGCGAGGCCTCGGCGGTCACTGCTTATCTGTGCTCATCTCATTTCCTCCCTCCAGTCCTTGCATCTAGCAAACATTTAACCACCATCCACTGTGTGCAAGGCATGGCCAGTCCTGGCATTTCCTGTCTTTGGGGAGTTTACAGACCTCGTAGGAGATGAAGGTAAGAAGCTGTCTGGAGCAGACAGCTCTGCATGCAGAGACGGTGAGCTCTTCTCTGCCTGGGGAGCTTGATGCAGGAGGTGGAGTCCAGCTGGGGACGGAGTGGGTTTCCCAGAGTGGCCTGGATGAGCGCAGCAGACTTGGATTTCATGCATGTTATTGCACAGGATGAGGAGAGGACAGATACGAAGTAGTCCAGGTGGAGTGTGGTGGGGACAGAAGAGGTGTGCTAAGTTAGACTAGTGCTGTCCCGTGTGAATGTGGGACCAGCAAGCAGTGACGGATTGTCCTGTGGGGCTGTCGGCAAAGGTCGGATCAGTGTGGTTGGGGTTGGCATTCCTCCTGAAGGAACAGGCGTATCCCACTTCATTTATCCTCTGAAGGGACAGGTTCTGATGTGAGAAGTGAGGCGTTGGACGGGCACCTGAAGGAATGCTTCATCAGTCTGGCTTTCACTCTCTCGGAACTGGGCTGTTTCTCAGGGTGTTTTCAGATGGTTTGAGAAATTGGCATCAAGGCAGGCCAGGAGCCATCTGATGGGTGGCCTGGGAGGGTGCTCCAGAGCTTGTAAGAGCAGCCATGTCTGTTGAGCTGGTGGCAGATTTCTCTGTGTGAGTTGCTTCCGTTGCTTGGCCCGTGGTCAGCCCTTAGTGATGGTGCATCCTGGTCCTGGCTGGGCTGTGGGGATGAGGGAAGGGCTGGGTCCTCACTGGGTCCAGGAGGCTTCTCTGCCCACTTCCAACTTCAGCTCCTCCTCCACACTCAACTTTGGAAGTGAGCTGATATCATACAGTTCTCCCATTTAAAGTGTGTAAATTCAATAACTTTTAACATATCCACAGAATTGTGCACCCATCACCACACATTTTAGAACCCTTGCTTTACCCCCAGATAAACTCCACAGGCCTCGGTTGTCACCTCCCAGGACTCCTCCACTCGAGCCCTCAGCCACTGCTCTGGCACTTGCTGTCTCTGTAGGTTCGCCTGCTGTAGACATTCCATGTACATGGTCAGTGTGGTCTTCTGCGACTTCCTTTTTCCACTTAGCATAATGTTTCCAGGGGTCACCCGTGTTGTGGCAGGTGGCAGTACTTCATTCCCTTTTGCTGACAATATCCCATTGTATGACTGAACCACATTTTGCTTTCCCATTCGCTGGTTGATGGACATCTGGGTTGTTTCATTTTTGGGTCTGTTATGAATAGCGCTGCCATGAACATCAGCGCACAGATTTCCGTGTGGACATATGTTTTCATTTCTCATGGGAGAATTCCTAAGAGCAGGGTTGTCTGGGGAATATGGGAACTGGGGGTTTAACCGCTTGGGGAGCTGCTGAACTACTTTCCACACCTGCTGCACCCTGTACCTCCCTGCTGGCACCCAGTGGGGCTGCAGTTTGTCTGCATCCTCACCAGCACCTGTTATTCTGTGTCCTTAATTACGGCCATGCCAACGAGTGGGAATTGGCATAGCACCGTGGTTTTGATCTGCATCTCCCAATGTTGTGCAGCCATTCAGGTGCCTTTATTTTCTGAGTAAAGAGAACTGACACATTTTCTTGCCCAAGATCTTTGACCACGTTTGGAAAGGTGGAAGCCAGTGGGAAAGGTGTTGCGTGAACCGAGGGGGAGGAAGTGAACGCTGCTCTCAGGAGGTTCAGGAACAGAGGGGATGCATGTCAGGGTGGTCCGTGGCAGTGGCTGGTCGCGAAGCTTAATTCATTGCAAACAGACTTGGTGCGAACTTCTTTCGGGAGGAGAACAGATGAAGTCATGGCCCTGGGCTGTCATCGCCTCGGCTGGCAGCAAGGCCGTCTGCGACATGCCGTCTGCGACATACCGTCTCGTCCTCTCTGTGCCTGTCAGGTGCTCGTGGCTGGAGGCTCCAGCTGGTGGAAGGTCGGAGGCAGGCAGAGGCTTGGCCTGGCAGACCACTTCAGTCACTGTTGTTCTGCGGCCCCTTGATTAATTGCCCCTTGATTAATTACTGATGATAATCGTTGGGTGTTTTAATGGCACCAGAACCCTCTGCTGAGGATTGCCGCCTGCTGTTACTGTAGAAGACAGGGGCCTCTCTCCAGTAGTGATTTGAAAAGTCTTTTAAAATTCAATCTTTTTAAGAGGAATTGTGTAGATGAATTCTAAGTCTCTGTGTGTGCTGTTTGTATACTGACATAGTTGCTGTGATTTCAAACGATAGATTCCACTGGAGAAAAGAATATTCCCAGCAGCTCTGTAGTCACTTGCGAGCTGGGCCTCAGTGGTCAGAACTGTGCTCTAAACTCTTAGCGTTAGGGATTTCATTTCAAATCTGTATGATTCTGAGCTGGATGATGGAACCGTGACCGCTTTTCTTGACCACCTTTTTGCCCCCTGAATGCACCACCTGGGTGGTCCCAGCTCCCTGGGGCCACGCGGAGAAGCGAGTCACCTGCTAACACCCTTGTCCAGTCCTTGGCCCTTGGCCTTCTTTGTTTAAACTCTGCAGCCTTGAGCATTTCCTGCAGATTAATCAAGGAAGCAGACTGTGACTTCCTGTCTGAGTGTGGACAGGTAATTCCTGTCAGCACTTGGGTTTCTTGCTGCAGCACCCAGCCTGTCTTTCTTGGTATAGTGACTCGTGTGCTTGCTCTGGGAAAACCTCTGCAGTCCTGAGGTGAAATCAGCTTACTAGCATGGCTTATCAAAAAGAAAGTGCAGCCATTTCCTGAGGAACTGGGGGCAGCACCCAGTTAGAGGAATGGCTTCTAGACATCAGCCCCTTGAGGGTGGGGACCCTGCCATTTGGTCCCCAGGGCCTGGGAGGGGGGGAAGCAGTGAGGGCAGGTGCTGTGCAGCTGGTCTGCATTTAGAGGGGCTGCATAAAGGCCATGGTGCCCAGATGACTCGTTCACCTAGTCACTGGCTGTTTTCTTGCGCCCTGTTGTTTGTGTCTTTCTGAGAAGGTGTGCGGGGGAGTCCCTTAGGGGATCTCATGGGGTCCCACATAGGAGTTGGTAGAACAGCCAGGGCGAGCAGGCAGGGTTCTAAAACTGCGGACTATGAGGGAGCATCCAGGCTGGAGCCCTGGCGAAAGTGGTCTGATGCAGGTGGGGCTGGGGGAATGGGCGAGGTCTGGATTGTTTGCATGATACAGGCAAGGCCACCAGGTGGGGGGAGCAGCATCGGTGAAGGCAGTAGACCCTGAGAGGGATCGTCAGAGTTGCGGTGATGGCAGACCAGCAGGTGCGGAGGGTGTGGATGGCACAGAGGAACTTACGTAGGTGATCAAGGAGTGCGAGATGGAGTTCAGGCCACCTCGTGCTGGCAGTGTGGGGCTGTGGCGTGATGATGGCAGCCCTCTGCCTGTGTCAGGGGGTCTCAGACTTGAGCTGGTGTCTGAATCACCTGAGTGACTTGTTGAAGCTCGGCTTGCTCTCTCCCTCACCCCTGCCCCAGAGTCACTGATGCAGTAGGTCTGTGGTGGGCCTGAGATTTGCATGTCTCACTTTTGCTCCTGTTGCCGCTGAGTTACAGATCCCACTTTAAAAACCACTGGCCTAGAATTTTCTGTTAAGTGCCAATAGTAAACGTTTTAGGTTTTTGAGCTACATAGGGTTTTGGTTACATACTCGCTTTCTGCAACCATTTAGCACATACAAACCATTCTCGGCCATAGATAAACAGGCTGGTGCGGGGAAAGGGGTGGCACAGAGAAGGCAGGGTCTGGCTTACTGACCCTGAGCTGTCCCTGTGTGATCTGTCCTCTGCTGTACTACTGGATGACCTCTGCCAAGTGCATCTCCCTATGCCTTTGTTTTTTTCTCCTCTAAAACAGACATAATAATATTAATTGTTTTAACCATAGGGGACTCTTATAAGAGTTCAATGAGCTAAGACACAAAAAACAATGCATGAGGCATACCTGGAATTTACTTATTTACTAATAGTGTTAGTAGTGGTACGACCCACTACTGATGACTGTTGATAAGTGGGGGAAAGATGGTGAGAGAGGAAGACCAACATATGAATTTGCTGCATTGCAGACTCCGAAAGCGAATAGCTCCAAGGTTTCGTTATCATTTCTTCTTAGGCTGCTTAAGAAGCAGAATCCGTTGAGCTGAAACACGTGCACGCTCTGATCACTCTGAATACATCCTGGGTTAGTCCCCCACGGCAGACCCTTGCTCAGCCTTTCCCTGGGCACACTTAGAGAATGGTGTCATTGAAAGCTGGCTGGTTCCTGGGCCCAGGACTCTGGCCGAAGGGATGGATATCTTAGCCTACCTGTAACGCATTTGCATTCTATGCTTCAGACCATTTTGTTGCAAAGCCTTGATTTAGGACCTTGGCCCAGGCTGTGTTGATACCACATAGGATCTGGTTGCATTAGTACTGAAACTATACCTTTTTCTTTCTTTTTGCAAATTAAGTGCAGTTGACATACAATAGTATATTTGTTTCAGGTGTACAATGTACTGATTTAACATTTGTGTTCCTTATGACGTGATCGGCAGAGGAAACTGCCTTTTAACTTCATTTTGCCACATAGTGTGAGTGAGACAGAGCCACAGAAAAGCAGGCTGTTGGCTGTTGCGTGCTCCCATTTCCTGTGCTGAAGTGTGCCAGTGAGACCTCGGTGCAGCTTTCACTCACAGGAGCTAGAACGGAAAGGCTGCTGGCACCCTGGGATAGCCTGTCTGCCCTGGGAGAGGCCACCTGGTGGCCCTGAGAGATTCCACTGCTAATGAAGGGTGACCATGCATAAGTGACATGGAGACTCTCCCCTGTCCTTGTCCAATTACCCCTGAGGGGCCATCCACTTGCTTGCTCACCTCTCCAGCTGCATGCTCGAACCCTTGCCAGAGCACGCAATAATGACATTGTCAGCTCACCTTACAGATGCACAGGAGTGCCCGGTGGTGATATGACTCCACCTTCCCCTGGATTCCGCTGACATTCAGTGAAATATCCTTCCATCTCCTCTCCACCTTGCAAAACAAACTTCCTGTTTTGAACTTGGTCCAGACGGGAGCAGCCCTGCTACACCTGTGCACACACTCAGGCACATGCTTCCTCCTCTGTATTTGTACAGCTAGCCAGATTTCCCTTAGCTTACCGGGCTTGAATCATAACAGAAGATACTGAACCAGAAAACTGAGAAAAGGGAAGTTCCCAGTTTGGGGCTGTGTGAGGGAAGCAGGCTCTGGTGTGTTTGACCGTGCTTTGCCATGACCGCTGTGCTCCCTTTCCTCCCTCACAGCAGAATGGAAGAGAGGAAAGCAAATCGGCTGACGCAGGAGCCGGAGTGAGACGGACGAACCCACCATGAACTTGTGTCTCCCGTCTGCGGTTTAAGAGCCAGCGGCAGGTGAAGTTGCCGGAGAGCAATGGCTCTCTTTACTCCATGGAAGTTGTCCTCGCAGAAGCTGGGCTTTTTCCTCGTGACTTTTGGCTTCATTTGGGGTATGATGCTCCTGCATTTTACCATCCAGCAGCGAACTCAGCCCGAGAGCAGCTCCATGCTGCGCGAGCAGATCCTAGACCTCAGCAAGAGGTACATCAAGGCGCTGGCGGAGGAAAACAGGAACGTGGTGGATGGCCCCTACGCTGGTGTCATGACAGCTTACGGTAAGTGCTGTGCTTCTGGGGCTTCTCGATTGAGCGTGGTTTCGCCTCGAAAGGACCCCAGGGGCTCTCAGAATTGGTCTTGTCATGGAGTGAGTGTGTCCCTTGCCACTGCCTTCATGGCAGTGAATTGCACACAGAGGGACACTTTTAAAAAGTTAAAGCAATGTCCCTTGGGAGATCCTCAGCTCTTGTACACACTGACACTCAGCCCCAGGAGCAATCGGGCAGGCGGTTAGCATTCTGCTGTTTGTATTTGCAGCTAGTTCGTCCTCCCTCAACACGGATCTGGATTGCATGATCTCATCTGGGAGTATGATCAGGAAATGTTGAAAAGTATTCTCATTATCTTTCTCTAAACAAATCTTAATTAGAACTGGTGGATCTGAGGGAAGGAGACTGAGAGGAATGTTCTGTGGATGCCTGGAAGCGCAGAGCCGGTGTGTGCCCCCTCCGCACGCAGGACGTCCGAGCTGGTGCTGGCCAACAGCTGTAACCTCAGCCTCCTCGGCGCTGATTGCTCTTGTTTCTTGCCCTTCTCTCTAAGGGCCCTCGCTCTACATGAAATCTTCTTGTACTTGTTACTTTTTTTGTGAGATGCTGTAAATCCTTTTTAAAATGAGGTTGAGTGAAAAAACAAAAACAAAATACACATATAGAATTTTACTTATTTTTCTTTTGGTAAAAATTATGCCTAATATAGAAAAAGTTGCACGCTAAGACCAGCAAAAAAAAATAGTAAGAAAAAATAAAGTCACATAATTCTATGCTAGGAAATAACCACATTTAACATTTCAGTGTATATCTTTCTGATACTTTATATATATATATGCACATAAAATGTATATACAAATATGTATAGACACAAAGTACTTACAAAAACACATATACATAAATACAAAGTAAACATTGCAAATGAGGAGCCTCGTCCCAGCTGTGTGGTCACTGAGGATTGGAATGGACTTGATCTGTGGGATGGCCTGCTGCTGATCAGTGACAAGTCTAGTCATTGAATGGAGACTTCAGTGCCCTCAGGGTTTGAGACCCTGCGGTATAATGTATATGACATACAAGAAGGGGGGTGGGTGAGGAGGAGAAGGTTGGTGTTCCATCTCGGGACATAGTCAAGGGCTGTTCCCTGGCGTATGTGGAGTTCAAATGATGATTCCTGGAAATGTACAGAAGCAGGTGGAAGCTTGAGCTCAAACAGGAAATCATAATAAGTTTTGCATATATATATTTATCCCTTTGAAAGGATCCAGGAAACTTGGTTAGTTTTTAATTTTACATATATATATATATTTTTTTTTTTTTTTTTTGGTAAGGAGAAAACAATTGCTTTTAATATACAATGTGGACATTCTTTTCCAGCGCCTGCTATTTGAATGACCGCACTGTCTGCTTTTAAACAATTCCTTCAAGATTTGGCAGCTTCTGTAGTCACTGGCTCTTAATATGTCTAAATGAAATGCCACCTTTTTTGATCGGATGGATTAATAAGAGGAACACTCCATTTTGAAGCCTATGTTGAAAAACAACTGGCTCGTTTTTTAGAGGGTGTGTTTTTAAATGACTCATTGACTTCAGTCTTCTGTAATACAGGGTGGGACAAAAGTAGGTTTACAGTTCTTCGTGTGGAAAATAATTAGTAAATAATAATACAAGAATAAACTCTGTTTTGCGTACTCACAACTGTACACTTACTTTTGTCACACCCCGTATTTCCTAAATATTATAAGCAAACCACCAGAAAAAATAAATAAAGCCACTTGTCACCATTGATACTACCAGAGAGTAGTCAATGTGTGACACGTAAAACAGATGCTGTTTTCAAGTGTCTGGCTCAGCGTTTCCATGTTGGGGAAAGGCAAGCAGTCCAGTAGTAATTTCCTCCTTCTATTTATCTCAGTCTATCCAATGTTTTCCTTGAAAAGGAAGAAGCACATGAATGGTAAATATAGACTTTCAGTTTCTCCAGTTTTGACTGTTTTTATTTCTTGTGTATTGCTACAAATCTCACCAGGTAGGCTTCTGCATGCTAAAGGACAGTGATCTGATCTTAGCTCGTCAGCCTCACAGAGACGTTATGTTTTATAGAAAGTGACCAAGCCCCCAGAACAGTCTGTTAGAATTTCAACCACCTTATGTGCTTATAATCATAGGACTTTGGAGCTCACAGAAACTTCAGAAATTATTTATGCGCTCTTCCTCCCTTTACAGATGACCCCTAGCAAAGTAATGCTTTTTTTTTTTCTCAAAACCACACAGACACCATCAGCAAGTCTTTTTTTTTTTTTTTTTCATCCTCACCCGAGGACATTTTTGCATTTATCTTCAGATAGAGCAGGAGGGAGAGAGGGAGGAAGAGAGAGAGAGAAACATCAACATGAGAGAGACACATCGACTGGTTGCCACCCACACAACCCCAACTGGGGCCGGGGACAAACTGCAACCGAGGTACGTGCTCTTGGCGGAAACTGAACCTGGAACTCCCCGGTCTGTGGCCGACGCTCTAACCGTGGAGCCAAACTGGCCAGGGCACCATCAGCAAGTCTTAACTCATACTGCTGTTTTTCTGTCATCTGATCAACTCGACGTGTCAATCAAAAATGGTCTTTGGAGCTGAGCTTCTGGAATGTAATTGGACTGTGCATGTGTGCGTGAGGCATTGGGGTCATCGTGTGGTGAAATCCTAAGTCAGGGTTTCTTACCTCGGCATCGACATTTTGGGTTGGATAAGCCTTTGTTGTGGGGGGCCGTAGGTGCATTGTGGCTGTTTAGCAGCATCTCTGGTGTCTCTGCCCACCGGATGCCAGTAGCACCTCCCCAGTTGTGACAATCAAAAATGTCTCCAGATACAGGGAGCCAGAGTGCCCCCTCCCCACCTTGGAGAACCTCTGCACGAAGCCTGGAAACAGCAAACACTGTCTACCAGCAGCTTCTTCTGGAAGTTCTCAAGCCGATAACTGGTTTTTGTTCTTTAAACTGTTACAGCCTATCTTTCCCCCTGGTTCCCAGCTGTGGGCACCAACAACTGGATTGAACAAGATGGTCTGGTGCACATCAGGTCCTGGAAAGCTGGAGAGCCATTCTGGTGGCATTGCTTCCCCTGTAATTCATCAGTACCAGTCATGGGCATATCAGCAGTTGATGTCATATGTCACATGGAGATGCAGAGACTGAAAGATGGTTCAGTGGTTTAGCTGGGCTGGTGGAGCAGGGAAGAAGATGTTGTATGAGTCATCGGTTTGCAGTTTCTCTTTCTCCCACAAATGCAGCCAAATACAGAGCACTACCTAGCTGTCTGCTCTGAAAGAGAAGAGCTGGTCCTGTATGGCTGGGATCTGTCTCTGGTTTGAATGAATCCAGTTAACAGACAAAGGAAAAAACCCTTCTTTTTCCTATCCCCATATTGGTATGATCAGGGGCTCTTAGTATGCTATAAATGGGTTTTTATGCTGTGGCAGGTGTTTGAAGAACCACAGTAGCCGATTTCAGATGATCACTTATTTATTAGAATCCCTGACTTGAGATCCTAGAGCAGCAGGGTTTGGGTCAAATTCAGACCTCTGCCTATTTGTGCAAATAAGATTTTCTTGAAACACAACTGCTCCCATTTGTTTATAGTAACAATACGAAAACTGAGAACTATGATAAAACTAGTGTTTATTTCACGTAACATCCAAAACATGCTGACTCCATCCTAAAGCCGTGACCATGGTTCATTCTAAAACACTCATCTGATTATGTTTGTCCTTGACTCAATAATATCCCAGGACTTCCATGGTCGACCTTTTTCATCTCATGGCACACATAAACAAATTACTAAAATTCTACAACACACCAAAAAAATATATTTTTTGCTGATCTGACAAAAAGATAGGTATAATTTTGATTCATTCACACTGGATGGCTATTGTTGTGTTGGCGGTTGTCATTTTATTTTATTTTATCAGACAATCTAAGGGAAAGGAGGTCAGTGCCCTTGACTAAATAGTCAGGTATTGCATGTTTTAAAAATTCTGCAGCACCCTGGTTGGAAATGGCTGGTCGGAGGCACGCTCAGCGAACTGTGGCCTCCTGTGTTGGTGTGGGAGGTGTCTTGGACGCAGCACACCCCTCTGGGGTGCTGTCTGAGTCTGCTCTGAGCTCCAATGGCGGAGCGAGTAGTTGCCACTGAGACAGTGAAGCCTAACATGTTAATGTCTGCTCCTTTGCCAGAAATCTCAGTCCCTGCTCTGGGTGTCCTTGGTCAGTCTTTCTACCTACAGGATATTTTTTGGTGTCCTCAAGACTTCCACCTTTGCGTTTGAGTTCACTAAGTCATCTTAATGTGACACACATCCCATGCCACATTTCTCGGTCCTCGGGAGATACTACTTCTCAACAGCAAGTTGTTCAGTTCGACTGGGCCTCAAACGAGAGCATGTTCAAGTAGTGCCTCCCCCTCGCCATCCTTTTATATGATTTGAAAAGAGACTTTTGAACTTTTGGGATCTGGCAATTCAAAAGTGGTGCCTGGAAGATGTCCCGGGCAGCCTGTGGGGAACAGTGGACCATTCATTCTCGGGGTGTGGCTGGCATTTCTGTGGGCTGCTCTGTCACTCCCGAGAGGGGCGTGTGGAGCCCGGGCCTCCGCTGTGTCTCCCAGGCGGCGTGCAGGGCCGTGCCTGTCAGTGACTTTGCCAGAATTGCGTCGTGAGTGGTGTCACTCGCTCCAGTCAATGCCATCCTTGTTTCTGAGGTGAACTGATCTATTTCTCGGGCAGCCTGACCCAAATTCTGATCCCCAGTGATCACCTCTTATCTAACAGGACAAGCCTGGTCCACCTGTGTTCTCTAAGTAACAGGAATGGAAACCTGGGTGATGAGAGAGGCCCCCCAACCCTGGTCCACCCACCTTTTATTAACCCTGATCTTTCTCACCTGCTTGCTTCTCTGGGCGCAGGGATGCTCTTCTCTGGACTAGTCACCAGCTCAGGCTGACGCAGATGTGGGCCCTCGGTTTCTCTGCTGCCCCCCTCCCCACCGATACCCAGTTTTCCTGCCGCCTGGGTCCCCTTGACCGCCAGGTCTGCATGCCTGCTCTTCCTGACCTCCTGCCTGCACTGCCTACTTCCTGTCTCCTGGTTCCCTGAATTCCTTTGGCCTAGACTGTCCCCCGTTTTGGCTCTGATCCGTCAAGCCTGGCACTCTGGGGAGTGTCATTCTGTGCCATTGGCTGGCATCCGCCAGTGCCGTCTGCGCTGTGTGCGCAGAGCGGGCAGGAGCTGGACGGTCCCTGTTCCTGTGGAGGTGACGTTCAGAATGGAGGCAGAAACAACGAACAGGAGAATGTCAGATAGTAACAAATTCCAGGAAGAAAAATGGCATGGGGAGATGGGATTTTTTTTTTTTCTTTTGAGAGTTTAAAGTGAAAGCGAGTTTATTAGTGAAGCTATGAGACGGACAGGAGGCTACTCCACAGACAGAGCAGCCGAGATATGATTTTTTTTTTAAAGTCCTTGAGGAGCTACTTTGGATAAGAAGGTCAAGGAAAATCGCTCGCAGGACGTGCCTTTTAGCCCAGATGACCCCAGGAGCTGCTGTTGGAGGGAAGAGAGGCTGAGGCGGAGCACGGCGGAAGGCGCAGGCCAGGCCAGGACAGACTGCCGCCGCCCGCGAGGAGCCAGGAGCCGGTGGGAGGCGCTGTTGGTGGAGAAGCTGGCAGAGGGCAGCTCGCAGTGTGGCCGTGTGCTGTGGCTCAGTGTGATGGGAAGGGGAGGGAGGGCAGGGGGAGGTGTTCTTGTGGGTGAGCTTGGGCCTTGGCCTGTGTCATCTATTGTCACCTCCTTTGGGGGTGGGGGGTAGATAAGGAGGAAGGACGTTCTGTTCCCTTGAGGTAGAGTGAGAACCAGGGTAGAGCTTTTGGTTGCTGGTCAGGAGAGGTGCTGTAGTAGCTGCCCTGTGCCTCGGGGGCCCTTGGGGGGCCCCTTTCCAAGACATGAGCACCATTTCTGCTTCTGCTCGAAAGCTAGTGGGAGGCCCCCTGGGTGACAGGGGCCTGGCTGCCTGAGGTTGTTCTGAGAAGGTGGCCCAGCCCTGAGCTGCAGACCCAGGCCACCTAGTGAGTCAGACAAGGACTGTCAGGTGTCTCTTCCCGCCGCCTGTGAGGGAGGAGGGACGCCCAGGCTGGATTTCGTCAGGTGTAGGAGCCTGTGCAGGGTTGCTCACTGCTTTCTTTGCCTCTGTTCCGCACACACGACGAAGGGGCTGTTTCTGGAGGGCTGGGGCCGCGTGGGAAACCACCGCCACTGAAGCAGACACCTGCTGCTCCTGGGTGAAGCCGGCGGGAGAAGAGTGGGGCTCTGTGGTGTGTCTGAGGAGGCCTTGGTTTTTCCACGGTACGTGGCTGGTGTGATCACAGAAAGGGCTTTCTGCTTTAAGAAGCTTGGAAGCGCCCGGCCGGTGTGGCTCAGTGGTTGAGCGTCGACCCATGTACCAGGAGGTCGCTGGTTCGATTCCCGGTCAGGGCACATGCCCAGGCTGTGGGCTGGATCCCCAGTGGGGGGCATGCAGGAGGCGGCCAATCAATGTTCTCTCTCATCGATGTTTCTCTGTCTCTCTCCCTCTCCCTTCCCCTCTCTCTAAAATCAATTTCCTTTTTCAATAAGGGAAAAAAAAGTTAAAAAACAAAAAGAGGCTTGGAAGCTATGCCCTGGCTGATTTGGCTCAGCGGTTGGAGCATTTCCCTGCAGACCAAAGAGTCGCGGGTTCGATTCCCACCAAGGGCACATACCTTGGTTGCGGTTCGTCCAGGCCCTGGTCGGGGTTGTGCGAGAGGCAACCAGTCGATGTGTCTCTCTCACTCTCCCCCTCCCTTCCTCACACTTTATCTAAAGATAAATGGAAAAATGTCTTCAGGTGAGGATTTAAAAAAAAAGCTTGGAGGCTAAAAACAAGCCTCTGTGGGGCTTGGGGCTTTTCCAGCGACTCTGCAGTAGAGGTCCAGCCCTCCCAGCATCCGCTCCTGAGCCAGGGTGGGCTCCGAGGCCACCCAGCCGAGTCCGGAGTCCGAGGAGGACCTCGGAGTGTTTGCATAGGGGTGCAGTCAGAATCTGGGTCTCCGGGGGGCCGGAGCCTCGTTCTTCTACACCCTTTGTCACCGAGACTTTTCCTTTCAGTCTGCACCACCTGATGTGTGCTTCCCATCCTGACGGGAGAAGGGAAAGCTCCTGGCTGGCCTGGCCTGCTCTCCTCCTGTCCCAGCTCCGCCTCGGGCTCTTTTTCTGCCAGTACTGTCTGGACAGACCTCTCCCACCGCGGCCACCGTAAAGGGCTGTCACCCTCCTCACGTCCGCCTGGGCACCGCAGCTGTCTTCTGAGTCTAGCCGTCGGGTCTGGCTAAGCATTTTCCTGTTGGAGCCTCTGCCCTGGCTCTTCCCCACCTACAAGCCCTCCTCTCTCCAGATGGCTCACTGCTCCGCTCTGGCTCCGCTGTCCCCTTCACTGAGGCAGGTCAGCCCCGCCTCCACTCTCTCTCTTCACAGCATGTCAACTCCCTAGCTCACGTTTTTATCGTATTTTATCATCTCCCTCACTTAGAATGGAAGCCCACAAAGAACAGGGATTTTTGTGTATTTTGTTCCCCACGGCTTAGCACGTGCCTGGCGCACAGTAGGGGCCAGGAGTGAAGAGAGCCCCGCCCCCGCCCCAGGACTCTGCGTGTGCTACAGTTACAGCTGGGCTACTTGGAAGTCGGAGTCAAGTTTCTAGTGAGATAGGAAATGAGGAGAGATTCCGTGTCCAGGAGGCTCCAAGTAGCTGCTACGCACGAGCCTGTCATGGGAACCATTGCCTATTCTGGAAGGCAGCTGGAGAGGGTTTATTCTATTTCTTTGTTTTAATTGTTTAATACTATATTGATTTTAGAGAGAGGACAGGAAAGAGAGATAGAGAAACATCGGTTGGCTGCCTCCTGTACATGCCCTGATCGGGGATCGAACCCACAACCCTTTAGTGCATGGGACGACACTGAGCCACCTGCAGCGCACCAGCCAGGGCTAGAGTGTTTACATGTGGCTTGTGGAAGGGCTCCTTACTACACGTGTGACCTTGGGCAAGTCGTTTGAGGAGCCTGCTTCCTCTTTTGTAAAATAGAGGCTATAGTATCACTTACCTCATAGGGTTGCTGCAAGGATTGCGTGCGACAAAGCTAATTCGCGCGCTCAGATTATAAGGGGCATTCGTTACTGTAAGCCGGCGCTCACCCAGGCCCGCGTGCTCCTGTGTCTCTTACCAGAAGTGCCGTGTCGACCTGACATTGCCGATTTGAGCACAAGTCTTGGGGAACCTCTTTATGAGCTGTCCACAGCATCTCTCAGGGATGAGGCCCAACCAGACATGGGAGGAAGTAAGCTCTGGCCCAGGGGACGGCAGGCTTGCTACTCCCTCCAACACGAGGACAGGCTCATCCACCAGAAGCACCCGGCCGCTTTGAGCACTGCTGCTCTGGCTTCCGGAGAGATGCTGTGGGCTCCTCACTGGGTCCCTTTCTAAAGGTGTGTTAGCTCCAGCAAGAGATGTGATTGTTATCGCCTTGTTCAAAAGAAGGCTTTCCTGTGTGGGCCGTGGGGTATGCTGAGTGTGGCGACCTCACTTGGTCTCTGCAGAAGCATGTCAGGGGACAGCTCCTGATACGGGTGGTGAGCTAGGAGTCGGGTGGGCTGCTGCTGCCCTTTCCTTTCAGGGAAAACGCCATGGAGTCAGGTTGGGGACCTTGGGCAGCAATGGACTTGGCCTCTTAGAGCTCGAGTCCTTTTCTGTGAAAGGGCTAAAGCGCCAACTCCTACTCTGTGCAGCTGGCTAGTTGTTAGTAAAATCGGGAGAAGAGCCCAAGAACGCCATTCTGGATATTTACAGATGCCATAAAGCACTTGATACCATGAATGGGACTAGATGTGCTTTTTCTCAGATTCTGCTGCCTAGAAAGTTTCTTAAAATGCTAGCGACACCCCCCGCAGCACCCCAGAAGTAACATTCGCCACTAGGTACAAGTTGGAGCCAGGCTTAAGTCCACCCTTAAGTCCTAATCCAGGAGAGAACGTTAGTCAGTGACGCTCGCATCTGAGCCTCTCTGTCATTTTGTGACGATCACTCAGCGCCTTGCGCCCTGGTTCGGCCCTGTGCCACCGCTGCAGGGTGGAGGGCCTTTCGTGCAGGGGAGTTACCCAGTTTGGCTTTGAGGACTCGATGAGACAAGGCAGTGGGAGGCAGAGACTGGGGTGTCTCTGGGCGCTGTCTCCCTGTCTGACGTGAGGGCACGGGTGGCCAGTTTCTTTGAGTTCTGAGGGTAGAAGTGACTGTGCTGTATTTTAAAATAGTGTTTAATATCTTTGTGATTGTGAGAACCATGTGGTGCGTCTATAAAATTGCGATCATATGGGATGTAAGGCCGTCAGAAGCCGGGGGCGCTCAGGCACGTCGCCTGGGTAGGCATGCTTTCTCTTGCAATACCAACAGGAATAGAGTTCATAACTCAAGCAGCTAATTGAATCACTATTTCAAGGCAGTCCAACACAAGGTAAAAGATATTATCAATAAAACACACAAGGGCAAAAAGGATGCCAAACCCACATTTGTATCCTTAAAATAAAGAATAAGAAATTAAGCCCCCTATACCCCCAAACCCGAAAAAGAACAATAAAAGAATACAAAATAAATAAAACACTCCTTACCCCAAACCCAGATACATTTTGATTTCCCTCCAGTCCTTTTCTAAAATGCAGTGATACGCACATGTGTGTGCTCGCTTCGAAACGCTGGAGTACTTTATATACAGCTTTTGAAGTTCATCTTTGTTGTATTTCCCCATGCCGTTAGATGTTTTTAATGGCCATACGCTTTTCCTTTCTCATCCATCCATTCAGTAAATACTTACTGAGCTCTTACTATTCATAGCTAGTGGTGATAAACACAGGTGACAACACAGACTGCTCTCTGCCTTCCTTGAGTTTCCAATCTAGTGATTTATTCCATCTTACGGAGAAAGGGACGTAGTGTAATTTAATGTTTTGGTTGGGTATTTGGGAAGATTCCAGCTCTTATCTATAATAAATAACACTGTTCTCTTTTATAGCTCACTCTGCTTTGAATGTCCTTGTCCATAATGAATGGAGTGTATTTTGGTCATTACTACAACGGCATTCTCTCTCTCTGGAAAGGTCACTGTAAAATTAATTTAAAAATATGTAACTGATGAAACTTGACATGCCTGGCAGTCGATGGGAATGAGAGGTTGGGGTTAATTCTTTTTTCATTATCACCTTCCTTTCTCATTAACACCCTCTCTTCGCTGGTTTCTCTGGAGCCCCCAAGGGAAGCCGCTCTGTTGCTCACACTGCCTCTTGGGGCGGCCTTGGTGCAGAGGGATTTTCACTGGGAGCAAGCACAGGTGTAAATGCCTTCTGGCAGTTCAGACGACGTCCTTGCTCATTGCACAGTTGGTTCTGTGCCAGGGAATCATGGTGGCCGCACTTTAAGCTTCGTTCTCAACCATGGCTATGACCAGAATCCTTGGTATGTGGGCTGCTCAGATCCCCTCTGAGTGCCCTGAGGATGGGGCTTGGGTATTCAGACTCCACAGCCTGAGGGACCGCAGGCTGCAAGACCACAACCACTGCCTTAGAAGCATGTTCCGGGGGACTGGGGTGGAACAGCGTAGGCCCCAAGCACAGGCCTTCTTGATCATCTCTCCAATATTGATAAACTTAATGATCTTGGAAGGTAGGGTTCACCACCCATTCTCACAGCTTCAGCTAATAGACTCATAAACCTTTTCCACTAGCAAGACCCCCTTTCCCGCTGAGATCCTGTCTCCCTGGGTTCCGGCTGTGGAGGAAAGTGCCTTTGGCAGTGTATCTCCTTGGCTGTCCTGCTCAAGGGCGTGGCAGCATCTTCCGGCCCCTTCTTTCCCCTGTGTCCTGGCTTTCTGGAGAGGAACTTACAGAAGCTGTCAGACACCTGTTCTGAGATGGTGTACGTCTCACCCTTTCCAGCATGACAGAAACCAAAGCTGACTGTCCCCAAAGGGATGTTTTCAACGACTTTGATCTCATCTTCGTCATGTGCAATCATTCTTAGGGACACGGGATTTCGTTAGTAACGTTGGGATTACATTTTTATTGCTAAGGCTTCCACGCACAAACACATTTTTAAAAGCTTGTCAGTAATTGAAAATTGTAATCCTGCTGAGGACACATTTTGCTATGATAATAGCTGTAGAACATAGTGATAAATACCAAAAATACTATACAGGAATTTGGAGGAATATTTTCACCCTCATTTCTTTATTAAACTCTATAGAAATTATTCTTGGGTGTACAGTCTTATTGGATCAATGGTTATCATTAAGACTAAAACACAAACAAAAACACTCTGGCATTAGTTTAAAATCGCAATAAAACCCTTACCAGTTTTTTGTACATTTAACTGTGAAGTACAAAGATAAGAAATCATTTCACCACCTAGAAAGGTATAATTTGTGTTGCCTTGTTTGTGGGAAGACTGTTGTTCATTTATTTGTTGGTTCATTCATTCACGCACTGTGCAGTGCACACTTACTGAGTGCTGTCGTGTGCCAGGCTGTGTAAGGATGCAGATGGGCTTGGCATCACTCTGCCCTGGTGTGTGTTATGGGTAGTATCTTTTGTCTTGTGTTGGACTGCCTTGCGACAGTGACTCGAACAGCTGCTTGAGTCGAAAGTGAACTTTTTTCCCTTTCATACTGGGAGAGAAAAAATGCCTGCCCAGGTGACGTGCCTAGAGAGTCCAAGGTCTTCCTTGTCATTGTAAGGCAGAAGGTGCGGAAAGGCAGATTTTAAATTATTGTTAGTGTTGGAGTTACTTAATGAACAGTGGCATCAGTGGTTGTTGAGGGCAGTTGGGATGTGATTTGACATGGCCGAAGCCCCGAGGTCAGTCCCTGGTAAGTGTGTGCAGAAGCACAGGTCAGAGGTGCTTAGCAGCCGGCAGGTGCGTGGTGCTCTTTGACGCAGTGTCGCATGGTAGGCCCTGGACCCAGACTGCGGGTGTGAGCCCTGGGTCTGCAGTCACCTGGAGCAAATGCCTTACCCTCCCTGTGCTGTGGTTTATTTGTCTTTGGGAACCACAGTGCGCTGATCGTACTTCTGGGCAGGGTCGAGGCTCATCCCTGAGAAGTGCTGAGGGCAGTGGCTGGCACACTGGAGGCTCAGTGAGGGTGGCGGCAGTCGTGAGCAGTGGTATTGGGGTGGCACATTTCTCGTCATCACAGATCCCCTTATTTAGACCATGCCAGAGTCACAAAAAGTCAACTGCTGCTAAGGGGAGGTCAACAAGAAACAGGTCACACTTGTCGGTGGACCGTGTTTTAGGAATCGAGGAGGAACCTCTTTGCAGGGCCGAAGTGACAGCTTCGTGTCCTCCTTGAGGTGTGCTCCGCTCACGGCGGGCTGGGGACTCGGCCGGGAGTCCTGTGCCTCTCAGCGCTGTCCGAGTCAGCAGCCCTCGCGTGGCGTCAGCTCTCACGCGTGGCAGGCGGACTGCCCCCTTGGCCTTCCGTGGTCCTGTGGCAGTGCCCCCCGGGCTCCGTGAGGGGGCGTCACCGCGACGCGAGTTCAGTGAGCAGCTTCTCAGGTTTCCGTTCACTGTCCCGTGACCTCTGTCAGGGCTGTCTCGGACTCTCCACACGGGGCAGTGGGGAGGACGAGGGTGGAGAGAGTGTGCCTAATTCAGTGGTTTTCAAATGGGGGACATTTTGCCCCCCACGGGACTTTGGCAATGCCTGGAGACATTTTTGGTCGTCACAGTGGAGGCATGGCTCCCATCACGTAGTGGCTGGAGCCCAGGGATGCCCCAAACACCCTACAGGTCCGGACAGCCCTACACAACACAGAGTTATCTGGTCCAAAGGGTCGATACAGCTGAAGTTGAGGAACCCGGAGTCACCCCAGACCACAGGGCCAGGCTTCTGTGCCTGGCTGACGCGCAGGTGGTAGTTGAATGCCGTTTTCACACAGGGACTCCCGGTCGGTAGTGCAGGCCAAGAGGCTGGGTACCTGCTGTCCGAGGAGCAGTCCCTCTCCCTGTCTCGTGGCACCGTGGCCCCGCCTGCGTGGCTGGCCTCTGGCCGTCTTCGGAACACTGGAGAGGCCGCCGCTGCCTTAGATTCGGGGTGAGGGCAGAGCTGGTGGCTGACTGGCGCTGACTGTGCTGCTAGGTGTGCCTGGGACAGGTGTGCCTGGGACAGGTGTGCCTGGGACAGGTGTGCCTGGGACAGGTGTGCCTGGGACAGGTGTGGGTCAGGCCCACGGGACTACCGCCCTGGGGGAGGGGGAGCGCAGATCTGGACAGTGATAAAGCTTCGCATCACCCTGGGGAGCTTTCTTCAGGAGGGATGAAAGCATATTCCAGAGGACGGTTTCATTTTTATTTGTATAGTTAACAGGCAGTTATGTGCCAGGAAGTGCTTAAAACATTTTAGAAATGTTAACTTATTAGACCCTCATAACTACTTCAAAGAGGCAGGCTTATTATGATCACTCTTTTACAGATTCGGAAACAGGAATGGAGAGCGAGGACTCCAACCTAGGAGGTTGGCTCCAAAGTCTGGGCCTTTAACCACTATGCTATGGATGAAAGACACTGAGTTTCATACTTGGTTTTCTTTTTCTCCCTTGGCTCTTGACTTTGGACTGGTCCCAGTGAGGCATCAGGGAATTAGGCAGATCTGAGTTATCTCTGTAACCACATTACTTCATGTCTGTGAAACTCAGTTTTCCCACCTGTAAAATGGCATCATACCTGTCTCATGGAGAATATGGACACATTATGATTTCATATATTATGTATGTATATATGAAATATATACTGATATATATGAAATACACACACGCACACACATGCATGGCACATGGTAGGCCTTCAGAAAACAGTAGTTCTCTTCTGCCTTCTCTGTTATCATCAGATTTTGGGCCCTATTGCACTAATGCCATGGCCAGCTTGTCTCACTGCCTGCAGGTAAGATACCTACTGAAGAGCGAAAAATAGGCCTGGTCAGATATTTGTTAGACTTAACAATAGAAATAAAGACTTTGCAAGACACTTGGGACATACTGGAGTACAGAGCATCAAAAATACCAACCATCTTGATCCAGAAGCTGCTTCAGGACCTTGCTGTGCTCTGGGTTGTCATTGTGTGCATCAGTAACCGTCGTGCTGTCAGGAGGAGGGATTCAGTAGAGTGCTTTGGCTGGATGCTAAGTGCCGAGTAGTCTTCTCTCTCAGCCAGTGGCTGGAAATAACTCACGTCATTTATTGCCCAACTTGGATCACAGAACGGACCAGGCTGTTTTGCACTTTCTGGACCACTGGAAGGTGGCCCTGTCCTGTTTCAGGTGTGGTGTGTTAGGACAGGCTTGGGGCAGTGCTTTAGGACTGTGACACTCTTTGGTCTTCATGTCAGAGAGAGAGAGAGAGAAAGAGAGAGAGAGCATTGAACAACTACGCATTGGTCAAAAAAATTCTTAAACTATGTTCATTTTCTTTTACAGATCTGAAGAAAACTCTCGCTGTGTTGTTGGATAATATTTTGCAGCGCATTGGCAAGTTAGAGTCAAAGGTGGACAACCTGGTAATCAATGGCACAGGAACAAACTCGACCAACTCGACCACAGCTGTTCCCAGCTTGGTAGCACTTGAGAAAATTAATGTGGCAGGTAAGAAGGGCGATTCTACAGCCTGGCGTGGAATCAGACCTTGATCTGAACTGGGAAAAGAATAAAGAAGCACTGTGGTTCTTTTCGATACAAGATAAATCCCATAAACTTGGTATGGCCCCTGTAAAGCTAAGTTTAAATTTATTTTTGAATAACAGATGTTAAAATGCTTTTACAGTCTCATCATGATGTGTGATATGTGGTGTTGCCTGTGACATATTTCCCATAATGAGCTCCTGGAATTCACTTTTAATGAGAAGATTCATAGCGTGGATAAATGAAATGCAGAGGTTATCTGGGAAGCTCAGGCCAGTTAGACATCCTTCCACTGCCCCGTTTTCATCAGACAATTCCATATCTATTACATATGATAGATTCTCTCCTCCCTGTGGTTAAAGAAGAGCCACCGTTGTAGAAAATGCCTCCTGTGTGTGTATGGAGAAATAAATTCTGGAAATGGCACTGAAAATAAATGGCCGCTGCCTGATCTCGGCTGACTCTCCAGCCACTCATGGGTGCTGCCGTGAGGCTCCACGGGGTTCGTGTTGTCTGGCCCCCTCTTGAAACTGGAATTTTGCACGAGAGAAGAAAAGTGGGTTAAACACAAAACCCAAATCATACGCAGCATGCATTGTCCACAGCTCATGTCGGACCCCCGCTGCTGCCCTCTGTTGGCCTCTCGGTCTTCTGGTTGAGCCAGGGCTTACTCTTGTTAGGGTGACCACTGTCCTTACCTAGGGACTCAGGACAAAGCAAAGAGCTGGAGGATTAGGATCAGGTGCTTTGGGTGAATGGTTGTGAATACCCGTTCTCTACTCCTGGCAGGTGGCATCCGAACTCTAGTTAGTGGATAGTAAGTAGCCGGGTTACCTTTGAAATCTAGAAAATCTAGTTCAGCACACTTGTGGGCTTGTTGCTCTCTCCCCCTTTTTTGTAGACATTCACAGACTTAATTGGGAGAGATTCCTTTCTTTCCCCACCTCCGGTGTCCAAACATTTAATCATTTTACATTATGCAAGCTTGTATTACCTGTTTGTTATGTTCTCTGCCCTTTAACAGGTGCTAAATTGCAGAATGTATTTCTAATAATCCAAAGTATCCAACCAAACAAAGGTATTAAAAATAACTTTTAATTACAACGCAGAGCCAGTGTCATCCAGGCCATAAATCCTGTCTTCCCTGCAGTTCCAACAGCTTCTGTAATTAGCCAAGAAAACCTCCCACTGTGTTGAGCTGCTTATTAATAAACGGCACCCATGCCTCCCCAGTCTCTACTCCTCCACCCCCACCCAGTTCCCAGTAGGAAAGGTTATTGAAAAGCTCCTATCAGATTTCATGGCAGTTCTGCCTTCGCATAGTCCCGAGCCCGTGGGACGCTCTGCGGCTGACTGGGCTGCCTCCCACTGCCTCTGAGCTGCAGGAGCCTTGTAAACATGTCTGTTGTCATCCTCCCCCTCATTGGGGACCTCACCTCCTCTGGCTGTCCTGTGTGTGAGCCAGGCTCTCAGGGAGACTGGGCTCCGTGTCCCAGGGTAGAGAATGGTGCGTAGAACTCCAGCAGTGACATGGGAGGGAGTTGGGGCCACTTCTTTCCCATGAGATCCCAGCGTCATGTACTGAGATGGTTTACTCGCTTAACACCTATCTGTTGAGCACACTCCTTTAGCCCTACTATGGGTCCTGTGTTTTCACTAATATTTTAAAGAATCCAAGTATTTTGTTGTTGTTTTTTCTTTTGGGGAAATGGGGGGAAATTTAGAAGTAAGCAGCTTCGCTGGTTTTCGTGAGTTTAAGTATTTGGGAGAGGGGGCCTTTGGTACTGGAATCCCCTAGCTCAGCTGAAGACCTCCCAGCGTCACGTGGAGAGGACATGTGAGTGTGTGCTCCATCTTTCTTGCTTCTGTTTATAAATCGTTGCAAATGAATGAGTCTGGGGAAATGTGCTATCACTTTCTTAGAGGTTCCTAAAGAGCTGACGGTTAACCTGTTTAATAAGGAAGTATTTTTTATGTCTGAGTGTCTATTCTTTGGTAGACCTGTGTATTTGGAAAAAAAAAAAAAAAAGCAGCAGCAGCTCGCTCTCTGTGTGTGTGCACACGCGTCCTCCCCTGGACTCTTGGCCACAGTGGATACAGATGTGAAATAGAGAAGAAGGGCCACCTCCTTTATTTCCCCCCGAAGTCAGAAGATCCTTTTTTCAAATAACCAACATTTGTTTTTTATTTTTCATGTCTACAGATTAAGGTGCGCAAAAGGAGGACAGGAACTTATTAAGTCCATGGTCCTAGTTCATGATCAGTCCCCCATTGCTTTTGTGCCCTTGGATCCACGGCCACACGGGCGGTCCTCACACCCCCCTTGTCATGTCGGGGATCATAACTCTGGAGCTGTGAGGGAGTTCGTTTTTATAGGGTTCCAGTCCTAGTTGAGTGAAGTTTTTCATTCTCCCTTTCTGCATTGAGACATGTGGTAATTGCTCAGAAATGTTCTCCCTGGTGTGTCTTTACTGCTTCCTCTGCTTTCTTACTGCTCATGATGTTTCTGATTGCTTACTGTTGTCTTATTGCTTACTGATATATCTTCTGGTTGGCTATAAACTGCCTTTCAATTGGGTACCATAGCAGTTGAAGAAGGGCTTCTTAAATTTATTTTTTTTGGGGGGGGGCATCAGTGTATATATGTGTGTATCCCCTTTCCTTTTTCTGTTCAGCTGTGTTCCATGTGGCTTTTATCCAGAATGGCTTTCCTTTCCAAATGTATCACTCTTGAGCTATTTTATTATGTGAAGTGGATGTCCCCCTAGAGAAATTTTGGCGGAAATGAACTGTATTAAAATCAAGAATCATATTGAGCTGCATTTTGAGCTCTATTTATCTTATTGAAGAGGAAGGTGAATCACATAAATATAAAAACAGGTTTTTAAAAATCCTCACTCTTCAACCAGTCACCATTTCTCCAGGGTTTCTCCCTGAAAGGACTTGTGTGTGCCTTTGTCAAAATTACCTGCTTTCAGAATGATACCTTGGTTTTCCAGAAAGACCAATTCTGCTTTTCTCCACATCTGTGGTCTTAGATTATGAAGCAGAGTGAACAGGATTGGGTCTGGAGTCTTTGCCACGTACCAGTGTGGGGGAAGGTAAAAAGTACGGATGTGTGATCATGAAAATGTCACGTCTGAGGACTGGCAGCCCTCGTTCACCCTTGTTTTGCCCGTAGTGTCTTGTTCACAGCTGACCTGTGGAAGGCACTCAGTAAATCCTGCTGCCCACGTGGTTTGCGTTATGCTGGAGGGGGGAGCATTTGGTTTCACTGCCGCGGGAGGTTTCTTTTTATAGTTTCTCTTCTCTTTATACTCATGGGGATTTGCTTGGAAATGGGACGTGGCATCTCATTTCCCTTTCTCAGACCTCGGCAGACACCACCTAAGAATCAGGACTCTGGTTTGGTCTGGCATCACTGAGCTTCGCATAGGTGATTCTGTGCTGTGGAGCCTTCAGAGGGCGCGATAGTTACAACTTGAGATTGGAGTACTTGGGGGGATGGGCACACATCGCAGAACTCTGTACTGTGTGAGTGAGGGGAAGGGGGAGCATGAGCATGTGCATGGGGGTATTTAGACTCTCAAAAACCAGCTGTTGTCCTTCAACATCAGCTGGAAGACCGGCCAGCGCTGACGGTTCTCTAAAAGGCACACATCATGCTAACATCCCCTTTGTGTTATGGCCGCTTACAATTGCAAGGCTAGTTGGGAAACAATCACAGAATCGAAGGTGCAGGCACAACTCACATGGCTGTTTTCAGATATTTAGTCCAAATTGAACATTATGGGGGTCTTACATTTCTCAAACATCAGCTGCAACATGCAATATATTCTAGTATTTGGGTTTTAAGTGCAGTGTATTTGAACTTGGATGCTCTTCTCAATAAAAAGAACCATAATTATTATTCTTACCACGTGAAAATTGAAAATGAAAATGTCCCTGCTGAGTTCCAGGGCTTGCATTTGGAAGTACCGTTCCCGCCCTTTGTGCTGCTAATGGACCTTGAAATTAAGTTGCACCTGTGCGGCTTCCTTGTTTGCGTACCCACATTTTCAGTTGTGTTGGAGTAGCACCTGAAGTGTCCAAACACCCTTCCCCCCTCCCCCAGTGGCTCAGTGGGTGGCTTGCGCAGGATCAGACATTGGCCAATCAGTGGCACCACAGATGCTGGCGAGAGACAGGAGGTCGGTGCGATTTCAGGGTGCTTATTGATTGGAGCAAGAAACAGATGGGTTCCTCCTATCTACCTGTCACTTTCTGTTTCATTCTTTGCAAGGGCAGCAATAAATACTTGGCTACTTGTCAGCAATAATTCTTTTGGTACCTTCACCAAAGGTGTGGTTTTCACCTGGCACGGTCAAGCGCATTTTGGTTTTTATGATGAAGAAGGAGGAGGAAGAGAGGGGAATACAGTTCAGGAGAATTGCTGCTGACCTTTAAGCCTGTGTATTTATTGCACCGAATCTCAACCAAAGATGATTTTGTCCCCAGGCTACACTTGGCGATGACTGAGGCATTGTTGGTTGTCACAACTGAGGAGGTACTGTTGACACCTGGGAGACAGGCCAGGCATGCTGCTACACACCCTACAGTGCACAGGCCAGCTCCACAGCAGAGAATTATCTAGCCCCAAATGTCAGTTGTGCGGCAGTTGAGAAACCCTGATCTATAAGGTATTGTTGGAGTCTGGGATTCCCACTTATGATCAGTGCAGAAAGAGGCTTGCAGCGTTGAGGTCTCCTGATTGGCCAGCTGAGACCTAAGGTCTCCTTCCCTCTTCCTAGCAAGTCTGTTTGCAAGTCCCCAGCGCCCTCTGTTAGCTTTGCAACTGATCTTCAAGACCTCCAAGTGAGAGATTTTATAAACTCCCAGAAGACTATTTCGGGATCCTGACTTTAAGAAGCTCTTTTCCTAGACCCAAATTAGTAAAAATTTGGCAGTCTGTATTTTACTCCTGCTTATAGAAGGTAATTATTTTCAAGAAAGAGCCATTAATTCAGAATAATGATGGCAAAGTAGTCTGAGAGAGTGGATTTAAGTTATAAGAATGGTTTAGAATAAATTTCATTCTATTATTTTAAGCAGATTATGTAATTACCACGATAGGAGGAAGTAAATTATGAGTTAAGGAAAATCAGACAGGTTCCCAGAGATCGGCCTGCGCAGCGCCCGGAGGGTGTGGGGATGAGCCTGGGAGGTGGTGGGGCTGGGAGGGTTTCAGTGTAAAACTGCTGAGGAGTTTCTGTTTAGTTCTACAGACAGTGGCAGCTGGTGTGGGTTTAAAGCAGGAACATGATTCGATGAGATCTGTATTTTCAGAGAAAAAGTAACGGCCCTGTGGAAGTGGGATGCTTCTGAAGGGGGTCGTGCCAGAAGCCAGGTGAGAGGGTTTAGCCGACGCAGGTGGGAGAAGGCCTGACACTGGCCGTGTGCACGAGGCCCAGGGAAAAGGGGTGGATTCGAGACCATGTGAGATTGGAGCCGACATGATGGGGACACTGGTGGACCGTGGGAGAGGACACGGGAGGAGCTGTCCTCACGATTCACAAGGGCACAGTTTACAGGACGACAGGGTGATGCGTGCATGGAGGAAACAAGCCAGCAGAGAGACAGGACTGTGTGGAGACAGTAGCCATGTGTCGATGTGGATTTAGGGAGCGTGACTGTTTTGCTGCAGGCCATGGAGTTAGGAGCAGTAGGAACAAGGGGTCCGAGTGCTCAGGACATGAGGGACAAGAAAAGGCCATGTTCGTGTAGCCAGGCTGCCCTGGTCGAATCCCGGCTCTGCCGCTTCCTAGCTGTGTGATCTTGGGCGCGTTTTGAATCTTTCTGTGGCTGAGTTTCCTCATTTGTAAAATTGGGGAGATGATAGTAGTGTCCATTTTGTGGGGTTGTTATGAGGATAAGTGAAATACATAAGTGAGAAATGTGCCTGGTGCAGTCAGTGCTTCACGGGCATTTGTTAATTACTGTTTAAGCCCTGGCCGGTTTGGCTCAGCGGTTGGAGCGTTGGCCTGCGGACCAGAGAGTCCTGGGTTCGGTTCCCGCTAGGGGCACGTACCAAAAAATAAAAATAAAAAAATAATTACCGTTTAAAAGCAACACGTTTATACTCTGGTTTCTCTTCAGATCGTACAAGTCTTTCGCCTTTTACTAAAGGCAACACGTTTGAAGTACTGATTCAATGAAAACTGCCTAGACTAGGTATTAGAATATTACCACTAATAGTGAAAAAAGTAATGGCTAGTATTTGTGCTTCATAAATTTGAAAATATTTCTCTCTATATGATTTCATTTGAGCACTTTAAACTTGAAGAAATTCCCAAATCGACCTTTGTTGTCAATACTTGGAGATCTTTATGATCAATACTCAGACGCTTAGCAGGAAATCCATGTCAGTACTCGTGGTCGCAAGAGGCAAAAAGCCTAGCTCCTACTGGCTGAAACGAAAGAGAGCGTGGGGCTCCTGTCCCTGGAAAGCTGAGAAGAGGACCCGAGAGCGACTTCGCTGCACTGGGACGCGGACTCGCGCCTTCCCGCTGGCCTCTCCGCTGCGGGGGCAGAAATGGCCCCGGAGCCTCTAGGTTTCTGGCAGCATTCTTGGGGTGGGTTCTGATCTGGTTTCTGATCTGCTTTGTGTTGCCACGACTGCTGTGTACATTTTTGGAAAGTTCCATGTTTTGCCTGTCTCCACAGCCAAGCTGTACGCTCTTCAGAGGCGGAGGTAAATATCCTACATTTTCCTTTTAAACCCAGTACCCAGCTGGGAGCCTGGTGAACGGCAGGCTCTCAGTAAGTGATTGTGGAGCTGAGTGCACCCCTCACTCCTGAACACACGCCAGGCAGCACTGGCCCGGAACTTTTACCGCGACAGTGAAGGCCACACACTCGGTTTCAGATTGGCAAGTCTGCCGTGGGCCTGCTGTGCCTTTCGACTGCTATATTGTTGAAAAAGGAAATGCTTTTTCTTTACTGCGCTTTCTGAACACTGATATTCCATAATAAGACCGTAACTTTTGTAACTTCTTGGTGGCTAATAATAAAAATGTAAGTAAGATTTAAAAACATTCTCATCAGCGACGCTCTATCAGAGGTTGCTCTGAATGAATGGTTCTTGCAGAAAAGAGGCAGGGACCCCACTAATCTTAATGCCTTTGGAGTAATTTACTGACCCTTCAAGGAATTACATGGCTTTTTCATTTCAGAAAGTGAGAGTAGACATCCCTGTGGGGATTGTGGTTCCTCCTCAGCAATTTGAAGGTAGACCACGGAAGGAACAGAATCTCAGGAACGTGCGCTGTGGGACTGGGGAGCTTGGGAAGAATTTGCTTCTGTTTATGGAAATGCCTCTACCCAGGGTTGTTCTGTGGATCAGGGATAGGACACACTGAAATTAGACTTGTGTGTTGTCTTCGGAAGGCAGCAGATCCCACTTGCACTAATTCTGCTTAATGAGGTGCATGTATACAATTGTGTTATCAGCTGACATATGGTATTGATTCAATAGACGTTCCTCAGTGACAGCACAGCATATGCTTTCCCGCAGACGTTCCCTGTCTCCACCGCCTGGTCCTTTACCTGATTTCATCGACATATTTCAACACTCGTTCTAGAGCCTGCGACTTCAAACTTCGGAACAGTGTTCGAATGAAAGCTGTTTGGCTGGGGGCAGGCGAATCTGTGGTCTCTGTGTTGCTGAAAAGGTTTTTAGGTGTGTGGAGTTTTGAGGGATTTTATTTTAAGCTGTGCATAGCCGCAGCTTCTAAAATTAGGTGACCTAAATGAAAATCAGGTGCTACTTTTTGTTGTTTTTCTCTTTTCGTTATATCTCAGAAAAAGGAGATAAAGCATATGTGGCAAAGGTGGGTTTAAAAATGAAGAAAAGAGGTGTCCAGTTAGACTCGTGGTGCAGGGGCTGGACTGCGCTGCGTTCGGGCAGCAGCACTGACCTGTGCTGCGGTCTCCTTCCTCTGCCCCTCCTTGGCGTGATGTTCAGCGTGTCTCCCGTGCACGATCGCAGCCCCCAGGTCCATTGCTGCCAAGCTGGGGGCCCGAAGCATCGCCAGAGCCTCCACGGGAACTGTGTGCTGGGTGGACAGGGGGTGTAAACTGCGTTTCGATTGGCTTGTCAGAGTTGGCCAGCTGCACTATCTTAACCGGTCGTCACGTTTCCTGTTGGTGAGCTCCTGAGCCAACATATACAGTGGGACTTTCTACATTGATGCCCCTGGAGCTGGGCTGTTGAAACTGAGTTATTGTGGAAGAGCCGCCACTGAACATCAAGTGTGGAGTGTGTGCTAATGTTTCCCCATTGAACAGCAGCCATAGGACTGTGGTTTGTTCAGACAGACGCTGACCCTGACTTCCTGGGTTCAGATCCTAGGTCTGCCACCTCGTAGCCACGTGTCCTTAGATAAACCCAGTGTCCTCGTCACCGTGCTGTGGTCTTGTCACTAAGACTATGAGTTAATACATGGAAACCACTCAAGACCAGGCACAGAATAGGAGCTCAGCCAGTTTGGCCACTGGGACATGCGTTTCTTAAGGACCGGACTCTGGGTCTGCCCCCGGGCTAGGCCTGTCACAGGTGACCAGTGCTTGGTGAGTGTGTGCACCACCCAGCCCTGACGCTGTACGTTTAGAGGAAACTGCCTGAGAGCGGGGATTTCTGGAAGCCGCTTGACGCTCACAGGCTGGACCTGGACTTCGGCCTCAGAGAATTTTGAGCAGAACTCCCGGAGCCCTGCTTTACCCACTTGTTGGTATTTCACGTACCGTCTGAGGCCTCAGCTTCGTTCTCTGGACAGTGGAGGGAGTGATGCCAACGCTTCCTTCTTGCACCGGCGAGGCTGCCGTGAGACCATGTGCATTGAGCACCACTAGACCCTGCCCCCTGGTTGCTCCCTCGTTAGAAGTATCATATGCAAACACTACAACCAACACTGCCCGGAGGGCGCCAGGCCTGCGGCGAGCAGGGGGCATGCAGCCGGGTGAGAAGCTGGGGCTCCCCTGTGGACAGTGAGGAGAGGGGGAGACTGATGGCAGTGCTCACCAGGCCTTGCCTGACCCTCAGCCCAGAGCTGCTTTCACCCTGGTCCAAAAGGACCTGTTTTTGCTGACCTTTTGGCCTCAGGAATGACTTTTAAACTCTGCAGGAATGACCTACAGGACTCGGCACAGAAGGAACTCTCTCTCACACGGCGGAAGGCATCCGCCCTTGGCACAGCCAGCTGCAGCGACGTGGAAGCTGGGCCTGACCCTCCTGTCCTCCCACTCCAAGCAGGAGGGAATTCCTGTAGAGCTCAGCTCTCAAGGGAAGAGTCATTAACCTGTCTACTTTATGCTAATGGAACTTTCTCAATAATTGCTTTCATTAAGTATGGTTAATATGAGGAGTTCAAGTTATAGCGAGAGGCGCAGAAGAACAGGGTAAATATTTGAGGTTTTATTTCACGGTGCATTGGGTTGGGGAAAAGAAAAGATGAGTAAAAGCTGAATCTGCTGGTATCTGACACCGATACAATGGACCGCGTGGCTGAAGTTCTAGTAGTTTCTCTTCAGGGGCTCTCTTAATCCCAGCTCCAGGGAGACAGATGGGTGTCCTTCAGGGGACGGTTATTAGCTCTGTTTTCTCCTTCCGTGTGTGGCCCAGTCAGACAAAGCACCCTAGTAATGAAGAGAACTGCCTTCCCTCTGCTTCCAGGAGTGCTGGGAGGATAGGAAGGAGGCTGCTGGCCCGTGGCCGGGCCCTGTGCGGAGGCCCATTGCTCCCTGAAGGCAGAGGGCCATTGGAAGCAGCTGAGTTGGCCAGAAAAGCCCATGATGAGTGTGTGTCCAAGGACGGGCATGCCGATCTCACCCCAGGGCCCAAGGGATTCATTCAGCCAGGGTTCTCATACCTCCAGGCTACCAGTGACCAGAAGCGGCCATGACTCTTCCTAGCGTTTATGTAATAGTAGGGTAGTATTTTTGAAAGGAAAGACTTTATAAACAGGATTTTTCTTCTATATTATAAAAAAGGATAAAAGTTTACTGCTTAGAAATTTGGAAACTACAGCTAAGTAAAAAGATGAAAATACAAAGCAGGCGTTATTCTATCACCCAGAGATCGATAGATTGGGTTCCTTCCTAACAGATACTGGAAGTGTCTGCTCTGGGCCGGGCACTTCCTAGGCCCTGCAGACGGAGGGGGAGAAGAACCAGTCTCTTCCTTCACGGAGACAGCATTCCCGTGGTGAAGGCAGATACTGCACAAATACGCAGACGTACCTTGCCCAGTGGTGGTGAAGGCTGTGGAGGACAGGAAAGCAAGGCCAGGAGAGAGCAGGGAAGGGGAGACTGTTTCAGGATGGGACAGTTGTCAGGGAAAACATCTCTGAAGAAGAGACACTGAACAGAGACTTAAATATGTGAAGGATGGAGCCCTGAGCCTACCTGGGGCGGGTCCCATGCGGAGGGATCACAGGCACGTGCTTCCCGGGTGTCTTGAGAAAACACCGTTGTGCCCTTTTAATCTTACTGCAGAGGGTGGCTTATTAAAATTCCCCAAAGAGACCATTTGCTACCAAACTGTATCCTTGGAGATTCACACTCTGCGAGGCTCATCCTGGGTGTTGAGAGAACAGTATTAACGCCATGGTCAGCGGTTGATGTGTGCGGTCGCCAAGGGTGCAGGCTGCATGCTCAGACTGCTGGAGTTTGAATCCAAATTCCACCAGCGGCATGGATTCCGCCAAGTCATTTAGACTTGGTCTCAGTCTCCTCATCTGTATCACAGAAACTAGCTCACAGAGACATTGGGAGGGTCACAGGAGAAAGTGCGTATGTGCATAGTAAGTGCTTGGAAATTTTGGTCATTACTGTAATGATCAACTTGAGGTTTTGGCAAATGGTTTTAAAAACCTCTGTGCGTGACTTTGTCCCGTAGACCTTTTAACCAAAAGCCAACAAGCTTCAAAAGTGTACCAGAGCTACCAAAGTGGAAACAAGGTCAGTTCAAGGCTTTTACGGAAGGCTCGCACATTTGGAGTAGGCTTTGGGCTTTTGGTCACGAAGTGGGTGCAGAGTTTGTAGAGATCAACTTCTTGTCTCTCTGCAGATTGAAAACCATTGTGGAGGAATGTAGACTTTGTTCTTACACAAACCGTTCTCAGGTTTGGGGATGTTGGTATGAGGGCTTATTTCTTCAGAAAGCCACAGTGAAATTGTCATTGGCCCTTCATGACATTTGTGAAGTTTGACCTAAATTGGGCTCTGCCTTTAGCTTAATGCTTCCTGAAAGATGGTACTTGGATAAGTAAGTCCTCACGATATATTTGGGTTCAAGATCCAGATTTTACCACTGTTTCAGTCCTCTGCTCCCCTGGACTCGAGATGAAATCTTGGACACATGGAGTCACGGGGTGAAGGTATGACCTCACCTCCAAGTCTCTATGAGAAACCTTTCTATAGTTGACATCCAGTCTCTGCCTACTTTGTTCTTAGACTCCAAAAGGGAGAATCACACAGATTCTCCTGGCTACTGGGTTCTCTGTGTGTGATGTCAGGGATGCAAAGACATGGGCATCAGTGCAGGCTGGTCTCCAGGAAATGTGACTGGATAGTGACTGACTGGCTGGCATTTAGAAGAGTTCAGAGTGCAAGCCGGCCACAAGTTGAGGAATACCAGGCTAGGAACTGTGAGCTACAGTGAAGGAATGCAGGGACCACGACCCAGGAGGTGTGGGTTCTAGGCCTGCTGCTGTCTGAACTGACTTTGAGATCATCCACTTTTTCTGTTTCTTCTTTCATAGCCAGATTTTAATGGACTTTTAGAAGTGGAAGAGATTTGGATTGTTCTGACCTTTCTCCCACATTGAGGGATTGTAACTTTCCAAAATGCTTGGTGAATGATCCTCCAGCCTTATCTGAACAATTACTGTATATTGCACAGCTTCAGTGGACCACATTCACATCATAGTCTAAATCAGGCTGTGACTATGGCCCACAGACCAAATCTGGCCCACTGCCTGTTTCTGTAAATGAAGTTTCGTCATCCAGGCTTGCCCATTTGCTCCCAGTCTCTACCAGAATCCCTTCCAGAGATGACATCCTGCTTTTGTGCTACAACTAGAGAATTGAGAAGTGGCAGAGACCATATGAAAATAGGTATTATCGGGCTCTTTACAGAAAAAGTTTGCTGACCCTTGATCTTAATGGATGGTGCTCCCTGGAGTGCAGGGCACAGCCTGTGCCCCTGTGTGCTGTGCCCTGGTCCGACTCCATCACTGTCAAAGATAGCTGTCTGGGTGTGGGGCAGGTCTACTTGGTGATGTTGGCTTCACCTTCCAGAGCACTCCTGCCTTTGGAGACTTGGGTCAGCCTGCAGAGTATTCCTTTCCAGAGAGCACGTCCTCACCGTCCTGACGTCTGGCACCTGTCCATTTCTGGTGTAGTGCGTTGACCCCTTGCCCCTCCAATGTCCTCCTCTGAGCATGCTTTAGTTTGTCAAGACTATTTATAGTGAGACGTCAGAACTGCGTTCATTCCTCCAGACACTGAGTAGTCGAGAGCTCGGAGGAGCAGCGGGGCCTCACCCTCTTGGTCTGTGCACCAGGCTCGCTTCCTGCGGCCTGAGTGCAACCTGCTACTCCTCTCTCGCTCCCCAGCAATTCATGCTTTATTTACATTCCCAGAGTATGGGCTTTTACCTTCATCCCTGTTCAATAGTATTTTGCTGTTTTCTAAATGTTTAAATTTCGTATCGACTTGAAGGTTTCTGTTGTCCACTGAATTGCTAGGTTTTCTTTCCCAGATGGGTCACCCGTGTTTCCATTTTGGCTTTCAGTCAGTGAGTTCCGAGTGCTAGTGACAACTTCCAGGTTGACCCAAGTCCAGTTGCTCAACCATGTGAGCCTGTCACTCCCCCATCCTGTCCATCAGGATATCATTAAAGGACCTAAGTCAGCATGTCATGTCAGAGGACATTTCACCTTTCCCTCTATTTTCTCCCTTCTTGGTCTCATACTCCTTTCTAAAGGGGGATGGAGGGAGCTGGGAATAATGCTGGTTTAGTTGGTATTCTAAGTACTCTTAAGACATCTGTCTTAAGACATTAGTCTACTGTCTAATAAGCTTCTGAAAATAATTGTTTTACCAGAAATGAACAGGAAACGTATTCTTACTTTTCATAATCTTATCTCCCCTGCCACATTAAAACAGAGGAAACATTTGTCCCTTCACAACAGCGCAAAGCTTCCTTATCTTCAAATCGACATCATGCTTGCACCTTGCCATCCTTCAGGTTTGGGCGATAGAAAGCGAAAGCAGGGTAACTGAAAGCACTATTCAAAACCTTTGAAACCTGTCGGAAATGATGATGAAGATGATCACCTAGAGGAGCTGTGCGTGGCTGTAACGCACCGACCTTGGTGGATGCCGGGCGACGTTCCTGCGTTCAGCTTTCCGCTATTTCACCGCTGCACGGCTCTTACAGCTCTCGAACCTTCGTTTGTTATTTGTAAAAGCAAAAGAAGAGCTCACAAGTCCTTTGCAGGTGGAAAAAATTCTCTTTGAAGTAGCCGTTTTCTCCGTCAAGGATGAAGTTGGGAAGATGTGACGTGGTGCGCTGGTCACTGCTGGGCAGCTCTTTGAGCCCGTCCCCCTGGCACCGTTCTCAGGCCTGGCACGTGTGGCAAGGCCTTGAGTCTGGGGAATAAGTCAGTGAAGGGGCGAGGTAACAGTCTCCCTTAGTGAGTATGGCTAAACAGATTAGACTTGTGAGGTGTTTATAAAACAGGACCAGAAAATAGCCACTATTTTTTTTAATGAAGTCCTATGTCTAAGGCACTAAATATCATTTTAAAGTCCTTGACTAATTCTTTCCTCAGAGTAAATCTGCAAAATAATTATCCCAATGAATAGACAAGGAGTATCCCAGGGGGAGATACTGTATGATCTGTTCAGGTTGGTGCAAGCCTAGGATTTGGATCCTGGTTGGCTCAGTATAAAGTCCGTGTTCACAGAAGCTGCCCACAGCTGCTGCAGTGGGATTTCACTGCCCATCACACCAAAAGGTCACACGTGGGGTGTTTCTAAAGATGAGAACAGTTTAAGGCTCGAAAACGGAAGATAGTCTGAGAGACAGAACCTTTTTGGTAATTCGTATGTCACTGTAAGTATTTCAGCTGCCACTTTATTCTGAGTTTTTATTTTTTCGGTCTGTTCGACAATGTGCATTGATTTCCCTTTGATTTTCTTCTTACCATTAAATATTTCAAATGAGGTGATTTTCTCTAGAGAAATACCAAGAGTTCTTTTCCAATTTTCGTTTCTTTTTCTGCTTTAAAAGTTAAAAACTGTAAAAATGCTTGGCAGAGTGATGCAGATTCATTGTAGGAAATTTGAAAAATGCAGAAAAGAATAAATAAGAAATATAAATGACCCGTAACCCTGTTATCGAGAGTACATGACTGTTAACATGTGGTTACTTTTTCTAATGCTAGTAGGGCATAAACATTGTCACTGTCCTCTGTATAGTTTTTAAATCCTGAATTTTAAGGGCGCATTCTCTCATGTCTTTATTATTCTTCAAAAGCTTTACTTTTAAAATAATGACATGATATTCTCTTATTTCATTAACTAGATCCCTATTTTCAATTTTTTTCTATTATAAAGATTGTTGCAGTGAAAATAAATCTTTGCATCTCTGATTATTCTTTTGGGAGAGTTTCTTAGTTATAGAACGGTGAGGCCTAAAGTATAAACATTTTTTAGGTTTTTTTATTTTTATCAAATTAGGACGCGTACTTAATTTTAGAAGTCAAACAACACAAGGCTTATAAAAATAAAAAAAATGAGTCTCCTGCCCTGTCCTCTATTCCTCCCTCCTCCTGACTATGTTCCTCAAAGGCAAATACCTTTAACTCTTTTTAGTTGTTTCTTCCAATATATATCTTCATATTTCTCATTAACATGTTTATGCTACTTTTCCTTATCTTGCGATTTTCAACACTGCGTCCTGGTTTTCTGTTATGGGAGATGGGAACCGAGCTTCGTGACACTACATACCACCACACCAGGAATCCCTCTCACATACCCTTCCTGTCCCCATGCCCCAGAACTTTTAAAAAGTTAAGTCAGTGGTCAGTGCTTACTTACTCTATAAAGACACTGCTGAGCCATCTAGTAAGATGGTATGATACTGAATTGCCTTTTGGACACATCTTTTTGTTTTGTCTAGGGTGAATCATTTACCTTTTTATATTTGCCTAGTCTTAATTAGTACAATAACTATTTACTGATTACTTGCAGGGTGCTAGGAACACATCAGTGAACGAAGCAGACAAAAAGTATTGCCCCGACTAAAACTGAGCCCTAAACTTTCCATCAGAATCCCTCTTAACTTGGCCAGCAGATCAGATCCCACCGGGTGGGATCGTCCGTCGGATACATTTGCATTGAGCAGCATTTTTCCTGGAGCCTTCGTGCTCTGCACAGCTGGCCTGGCTGCTTCTGCCTGCCCGCCCGCCAGCTGTCGTCCTGCCTGATGTTTCCCCACCTGAAGGGCCTCTCCCGCTGTCCTGGGCTGGGACCTCTGTGTCCTGGATTCCTTGTCTTCCTCTGTGTTAGTTTATTACCTCATCCAGTGAGAGCTCATGTTCTCGTTGTTAATTCAGAGACAGAGAAGGTATGTGGGGAGAAAATTTTTGAAATTTCTCGCATGTGGCAAGTATCTTTATTCTACCTTCACCCTTGAAAGATAAATTAGTCGAGTGTAAAATTTTAGGTTTGAACATTATTTTCCTTAAAACTGTGAAGATCTCATTCCTTTGTCTGGTAGTTTTCAGTGTTATTTTTGAGAAGTCCGGTGGTATTCTCATACCTGGATGTCACCTGTGAGCCCCCCCGGAAGCCTATGGGGTTTGCTTCCTGTGTTTGGACATTCTCGCACCTGGTGCACACCGTGTTTCACTCTGAGTCTGACCCTTCTTTCCAGCCCATGAGCCACATCTTGACCTAAGGCTTTTATGTTCTATACTTGTGCTCACTGTAATTCCTTTTTAGGGTTTGCTGAAGATGGCAGTCTACAGGCTAAGCTGGCAAGCGTGGGTGAGGTTCATTGGGCATGTCTGTGTCTTTCTCGTCTGGGGAGTTTTCTCAAACTTTCATGTGATAGGCCCTCTTCTGCCCAGAGCTCTCACTCTACCCTACTTTTTCTTGTAGAACATTATTTGGGATTTGCACTAACGTGATTGATTTCCCTTCTCTGCACACCTAAATTAGCTTTTTGTTCATCTCTTTGCTCTATTTCCTGGAAGATTTCCACCACTGTTTATCGAACTCTTCTACCGAATGTGTTAATTCTTCTCCTTCAGGCTTCATTTCCAAGACTTCTTGTTCTCTCAAGGTTCCCTATAAATAAATAAATAAATAAATAAATAAATAAATAAATAAATAACTAACATCCTGTTCTTGTTCTGGTTCAGAATCGATATATTTCTTTGCTTAGCTGTCAGATATATATTAAATTTTTCAAAAATTATAAATTACACTCTGTTTTCTACATTGTCTCTATTTCCTGTGAGTTTTGTTCTTACTCTTTCTTGTCCCCTCTCTCTTCCTTTCTGTTGATGAGTTCGTTTTGATTTCTCTCATGTTAGCATGTCTTCTCGAATGTCTGGTAACTTTGGTGTTATTTCACGTTTGAGGGGCGCTATCTGGAGCACTGTGGTTAGCCACTGTGAGTGCTGACGGCTGCTGAACCGCCTCACAGGGAGCCCCAGATGATGACAGAGGACCCCAGATATCTGCCATCAATCTTTTCCCTCTGGTTAGTTTCTTTAGAGATGAATCTTTCAGTGTCCTGTCCTCAGACCAAAAGTGTCACTGCTAAAATTCTGCTGTAAAACTGGTGATTTTGGGGCCTTTTAAAATTTGGTGTATGCACCTCACTTCCACTTCTCTACCTTCTCCCCTCTTCTGGGATCGGAACCTTTTTTGGTTCAGTCTCTCCAGAGAGTATACCTTTGGTGTTTATGTAGAAGTCTCCAGAATAACTATCTTTAGGGTTGATAGGCATTACACTCTCATGAATAATGTATGAGTATTCCTGTTTTACATTCTATTTTCCTAAAAAACATGTTTACCGGTATAAAAAATAGAAAATTATATTTTACATGTGTTTCTTTGATTACTAGAGAGATTGAATGTTTGTTTTCCATATGTTTCATGGACTTGTATATTATATGAATATCCTATTTATGTCTTCTTTGTTTTTCTTCTTCTGAGTACTCACTGCAGTTTGAATTCCAGTGCCGGTGTCGGGAAGGGAAGGCCTCCTTTATATTGGCTGGTTTTGTGTGATTCTGTGTCCTTGACACAGCTCCTGTGGCCTCCGTGAGGCTCGAGGCTCCCGGCTTTATCTGGCCTGTGACATGCATTTCCTATCAGGTGGCTCACACCAGTTCCGCTCAACACCTGAATGGCCATCCAAGACCTTCTTCTGCCTCTTACAGGTTCTGTATATGAAGCAGACCAGTGATCTGCAAATAACGGCCTACGGGCCAGCATCTAACCCATGGCTTGTGCAGAGTTTTACGGGAACGTAGCCATGCTCGTTTGCGCATCGCCTGTGGCTGCTGTCATGTTACAATGGCAGAGTTGTGTAGTTGTGACAGAGGTCATTAAAGTCTAGAATATTTACGATCTGGCCATCTGTAAAAATTTTACCAGCCCTTGAACTAGGTGTTTGTTGGTTTCTTGATACCGTGTAACTACTATTTTCAAAGTCTCGTGAAAATTGATGGTTCCTTGTTCTTATGAGTAAAAACTAATAAGTGTGATTGTCATTCCTTCTACAGAAACCAATAAATAAGATGACAGTGGCAGTGATCTTTCTTCAAATGACGTATGTGACTATAATACCTGCGTCAGCTTGCCCTTCGGTGAACTTGCCCAGATCATTGCTTTCCAGGAGTATTGCTTTTGTAGCCACATTCTACCCTGACCGTCACTCCACCTCCCTTCCCACTCTCCTCCCCACTCCCCTTCTTCTGGAAACATTAGATGTACAAAAGAGGCTCACCCTGCTCAAGCCTCTCTGTCACTATTTTCATAGCATTGCAAAAACAAATTTACGTTTAAAAAATAACCATTACATGGATGCCAGTGGTCAGCATGTGCAAACTGAAAGAATGTATGTTTAAACCACCCATCTTTTTTGGATGTCCTCATCTCTTCTTCCTGTGACTTCTCCATGTCTACCCTTGTGGCCATCACCTCCATCCCCTTCCAGGATCCAGACTGTCACATATCAAGGGCCGAACACCCCAGCGTGGCTGTCCCCACTGCACTCCTTTGCTCAGTGGGGCCACTCATACTGTGTGGACCTGCCTCCCCTCTCTGACTTTGGAAAAAGAATCTCTGCCTGGCTCTGTGCTCTTGGAGACCATTCTCTTCCTGTGTGTCAGCATCCCGTGACTCTTCCCGAGTCCCTGCCAATGTGCCTGGGTAGTGGCCTGGACACAAAGGTGTCAGCTGCTGATTCCCGCCCACTCTCACGCATGCTAATGAGGCAGGGTGTCTGGGCAGCAGGACGCTGTGTGCTGTGTGTACAGAGATGTGACAGACTTGGGTGTGGTGGAAGACTGTGCAGAAAGGGTTAGCATAGCAGGCCCAGGACTGCTGCCCTTAGAAAGGCCCGCTGGCAAGGTTGGCCCGTGGTTGGCATCTGGGAACGTGAATCTTGGGAGGCTTCTGACCAGTCCCTGGTAAGAGTGGCTCACGTGCCTAAACTGTGCAAACAATACGGTTTGTCGCACATCTGCTTTCCTCCTGGAAATCTGGAATCTGGGCACATGGAGGGCCCAGGTGCATATGTGACCAGCCCCCAATAAAAACCCCAGACATCAAGTCACAAGTCATTGCTGGAGGAATCAAGCGTGTCCTGCGTGACTCCACTGGAGAGTTAAGCCAGTTAAGTTAAACTTGCACCCATCTCCTCCGGACTCTGCCCCCTGCCCCTTCCCCTTTGCTCACTTTGCCATATATCCTTGTGCTGCCACAAATCTTAGCCAGGAGACCTAGTGAATCATGGAACCTGGGCGTGGCCTTGGGTACCCTGCCCGGACGCAAGGGCTTGTTCTCAGGGCTGGTTCTCGGAGTGTCCAGAACAACCAGGTTGTGCAAATCCACGCAGACTCTCTGGTGTCCGATAGTTCTCCACACGCATTCTTGTGTTTGTCGTCTGTCACAAAAGTGTGCACTTGACACCGGTGAAGTGATACTGAGGAGAGCTGCTCCCCCAGCTTGGTCTCGGCCAGCCGATGCAGTGTCGTGTGCTCTTAGCTTTTACCCTTTCTCCATTTCTGGCTGGAGTGCTCTCTTTTTTATCTCTCTGATCATGTTGCCTAGTAAGAGGCTCTCAGCAATCTCTGGGGTTTCTGTGGGAGATTAAAGCATGTGAAAGAGACCAGTTCCACTTAGAGTGCGACGAATTGGGGACAGGTGGTTGCCATCCTTTTCTACTGCGCTCTTCCTTCCTGTGTTCTTTCCACACGCAAGCTGGGCATTTCTTCTTGTCTCTAGTCACATCATACAATTGGCATGTGCTGATGTCTGACCTTAGAAGTTTTCTTCTAAAACCTGTCCTGATCATCCTTCACTATTCTGTTGGACATGCGGCCTCCATGGTGGCCCCTGAAAATGAGCACCAGCAACCTGGTCAGGCATGATTGATCACTGTGACAGAGGGACTTGCAGATTCTGTGGCTTTTCTCTACATGGTGTCTCCTGTCAGCACAGGAAAGCATACTGGAAGGCCCGGCTAGTGTGGCTCAGTGGTTGAGCGTTGACCCATGCACCAAGAGGTCGCCGGTTCAATTCCTGGTCAGGGCACATGCCCAGGTTGTGGGCCAAATCACCAGTGGGGGGGGGGCATGCAGGAGGCGGCCAATCGATGTTCTCTCTCATAGATGTTTGTATCTTTCTCTCCCTCTCCCTTCTTGTCTGTAAAATCAATAAAGAAAAAATCGTTTTATATATATAAAAAAAAAAAAGAAAACGTACTGGAAGGACTGAACTGCAAAGCAAAACCAATTTCTTCAGCACTTGACAGTGGTGGCAGCAAAGCATATGGCAGAGCCCGGCCTGTGTGGTGCAGCTGGGCATCGTGCCATGCACCAAAAGGTCACTGGTTCGATTCCCGGTCAGGGCACATGCCCGGGTTACAGGCTCAGTCCCCAGTAGGGGGCGTGCATCTGTGCTCAGCTCTCACATAGATGTTTCTCTTTCTCTCCCCCCCCTCTTCCTTCCTCTCCTGCTAAAAATCAATAAAAATATATTTTTTAAAGAAACATAGAGCAGAGGCATGTCCCATTGTGGAGCCAAGTGGGTACATAGAGTCTGAAAACTAATTACATAACCCAGTCAGTGTTTCTTGAGCCTCTTCTAGGTGCTGGGGGCATAATGCAAAACAGAATGGACAAGGACCTCAGCACAGGGAGCGTACATTCCAGTTAAGGAGACAGACACGTTTCATAGAATAATGTCAAGCAATGAATGATAAGTGCGACAGAAGCATAAAGCAGGAGTACAAGAAAATTACCAGGGGCAGGTTGAGGATGTGTTTCGGCTGGTTGGGGAGGCCCGTGTGGGAGTGCTGTTTGAGCTGAAATTGAGGACAGAGGATACAGCAGGGAGAGAGTCTGGGACGAGGCACATTTCTCAGCATGTCCATAGGTTAAAGTGAGGCCGGTTATGCTGGAGTGTGGTGAGCACGAGGGTAAGGGGGATCCAAGCTGAGGCTGAGAGCCCTGTAGGCCAAGTTGGGGTGATTTGCTGGATGCCGTGAGAACACATTCATGCTCATTGTGACAGCAGCTGCTGTGATTACTTGTTTAGTCAACTTGTTCTTTTTTTTTAATTAAGTTTATTGGGGTAGCATTGGTTAATAAGATTCTGTAGATTTCAAGTGTACATTTCACTGATACATGGTCTGTATATTACATTGTGAGTCCCCCACCCTAAGTCAAATCATCTTCTGTCACCTTATATTTGGCCCCCTTTACCCTTTTCTACCCCAACCCCCATTCGCTCTGGTAACCACCATACTGTTCTCTGTGTCTATGAGTTTAGTTTTATATCCCACACATGAGTGAAATCATATGGTTCTTAGCTTTTTCTGACTGATTTCATTTAGCATGATATTCTCAAAGTCCATCCATGTTGTCGGAAATGGCAGTATTTCATCTTTTCTTGCCGCTGAGTAGTATTCCATTGTGTGTATGTACCATGTCTCCTCTATCCAGTCATCCATCACAAGACACTTCGGTTGTTTCCTTGTCTTGGCCACTGAATAATGCTGCAATGAACATAGGGGTGCATATATCTTTGCGAATAAATGCTTTCACATTTTGGGGGTATTCAGAAGAGGAATTGCTGGGTCGGATGAGGAACCTCCAGACTGTTTTCCATGGTGGCTGTACCAGTTTACATTCCCACCAGCAGTGCATGCGGGCTCCTTTTTCTCCACAACCTCTCCAGCACTGGCTATTGCGTTGTGTCGATAATAGCCATTCTAACAGGTGTGAGGTGGTATCTCTTTGTAGTTCTGATTTGCAATTCCCTGATAGCTGGAGACACTGAGCATCTTTTCACATATCTGTTGGTCACTGTATGTCTTCTTGTATGTCTGTTCAGGTCCTCTGCCCATTTTTTTTACTGGATTGTTTGTTTGGTGTAGAGTTATATGAGTTCTTTATATGTTTTTTATATGAACCCCTTGTCAGAGCTGTTGCAAATATCTTCTCCCATTCAGTGTCAATTTTTTCTAAAAGCATGTAAAACTTGGACCCTGCTAGAATCTTTGATGTTCTGGATCAGGTGGTCACTCAGACTGCACACGCATGGCGCCTTGTCTCCTTTCATCATCAGTGACAGGGTTCGGTCCATCCCGGAACCTCCCATGGGTCTTTATCTACGAGGTTGCCCTCTCAAGTTCGTTCACTTGGTAGGCTGTGCCAGGCCAGAGTGTTGGCATAGATGAGGATCTCATTTTGTTTTGTTTTGTTTGGCGTTTGATGTTTTTAATTTGTGAAAGGGTTAGGCCCACTCAGTATGAAGGACTAAGTGGAAATGTTCCTTAACCTTGGCAGGTAAACATTGCCTGGTTCAGGGAAGGGATTTCAGAGTGGGTCCATGTCTTCGGAACAGAGTGTACCTCAGGAAAGGCAGGACAGCAGGCAGTACCAGGTGTCCCTCCTCGTTCTCCTTTGGAGGAGAGCACTAAGGAGTGTTGTTTGCTCAAGATGACCTGTCTGAAGTCGGCCCCCTGAGACCCGGCTCTGCTCTTTGCAGTCCGTCCCATCGTATCGGGTAACGGGAGAGCTTGCTTCTGTTGCCATTCCTCTAATGATTGGTAGTTCTACCGTGGGGATAAAGCCATGTTCTGGGTATTTATTTTAAATATGTTTTTATTTTTTAGAAAGAGAGGAAGGGAGAGAGAGAGAGAAACCTTGATCGCTGCCTCCTGCGCGCCCCCTACTGGGGATCAAGCCTGCAACATGGGCAGGGGTTCTGACTGGGAATGGAACCAGGACCTCTCAGTCCATGGGATGATGCTCAGTCCACTGAGCCACACCAGCCAGGCTGGTTTTTTATTTTTGAAATGAGAGGATTTGGGTTTTCTCTAAGGTCTTCCAACTCCAAACTTCAATGATTTCAATGGAACTTATGTTTATCCCCTCCTATCACTCAGCACATCCCAGCTAGTATGTGACCCCAGACATCGTTTAGTGCTTTTCCCGCCATTAGGATCTATCTTCCTCTCTGCTCTTTGCCTTGGGCCACAGCTGGTGTTTGAATTTCCATTTGAACGTTTCTGTTCCATGGGCAACTCTTACAGCCCGCGCTGTGCTGTGGACTCTCCACGACACACGGGTCTTCATCACAGCGTGTATATGACTTTGTACTCTGACGGCTCTTTGAAAAGCTACTGTAGTTGAGCCAGATACCACAGTTGATAAGAACAGGCAGGTACCTGGAAGGCCATGTTTCAAGGTGGGGTCTCCAAATACTTCTAGATGGAGTCGTAGCCCCCACTCACCCCTTCCCAGATGTGTGCCTGGCTCAGGGCAAACTCATTGCTGTCCCTGGTAAAAATAGCAAGCAAGCATGCCTTCAGGGGAGCGTGGGTCCTTAATGGACCTTCACACAGGGGAGGTAACCTCTTCTCATTTAATTACAATTCATTTTGGAGACCACTGTGCACCCTGGCCGTCCTGCATGTTTTCAGAACATGTATTTATGATGAGTATACTAGTCATTGAGTGGAAAATATGAAAATTGAAAATGGATGGCTGGTTCATTAAATTGCAAAGGAATCTATTGTCAGTGAGTACTTGGTTCCAAGCTTTGGACTGGCAACTTGTGCTGGGATTTTAGTGTAAGTGTGTGTGTGGTGGGGGCAGGGGGGTAGATAAGACAAGCCTGCAGGTGCCAATATGAGGAGGTGCTTTGCTCCCTCCCTTGTCTTCCCCTTTGCTCCACATATCTACCCCTCTCTTCCTCTTTTCTACCCTCTTTCTTTTCCTCCTTCTCTTTCTTACTTTAAATGGAAGAAAAGCAAGCCCGAAACTGCCTGTTTTGACTGTGGCCGAGCCCCAGGAAGCGTTGGCTGACAGGGGGACATGCAGCAGTCTCGAGTCTGTGACTGAGGCTTTGCTGGACTGCGGTGGGACCTATTTCAGGCCTCACTGCCTCCTGCTTCCTCCCGTTACGCACAGACCCGGCCCGTGTGGAGGTGAAACACAGTGGGGAAGGCAAGGGCTGGACCACCCCCTCCGGCAGCTCACTCCCCTCCCGGGGTCCTGCCTGCTTTTGCCTGGGTTTTCTGTGTCCAGATGGAGGGAAGGGGGATCTAGCAGAGACCAGCGTGTGGACTGCTTCCCACAGCATTCCCAGTCACTAAAGGGATCCCGTCCTCTCTTCTGGTGGCCACACCCTTTGGCCTGTGAGTGTGGGCAGTGGAGGAGAGGGAGGAAACTGCTCTCCCTTCTTTCTCGGGGGCTGGTCGCACTGTTTCAGGCACTGATTCAGGGCGGCTGTTGTCTAGCCCCACGGACCCTAGAAGTGGTGGGAAGAGCTGGCAGTAGAGGGACTGTCTTCATTTTAATGTTTTCATTTTTATTTTCATCCATTTCTAAGTCTTAACATAGCATCTCAACATAGGGTTCTATTGGGATGCCAGCGCCCCCCCCCAAACATTAGCATTTGGGGTATGATATTGATATTTCTGAGACAAACTTAGGAACATTTTGTCTAACAAAGGATTTTTATTCCAGGAACATCCTATTGCAGATCGAATTCTGTAAGAGGATTGTAGTCCCACATGCTGAGGATTTTAGAAAAGGTCCAGATATCTAATTTTAGGTGCCCCATACCTTTATTGACATTTGGTGGCTCTCAAGGGATTTGAAAATGCTAGAAAATGGCAATTGGAGACTTGGAGTGGCCAGAAAGTCTAGAAGTGATGGTTACGCTACTTGTAAGCTGAAGACGGCGCAGCAGAGCTGGCCGTGGAAGTGGGAGCTGAGCGCTTTCATCAGCCAGGCGGGGAAAAGACGATCCTCTGGAGGTCCTCTTTCAGTGCCTTCCAGAATTAGAGCTTTGAAACAAGATATAACTGGAAAGAAATCTTCATAGCGTTGAAAATGTTTTACCCCGATTGGCCTCCTCTTATTCTCACTCTCGTCTGTCTTCCTTCTGATAGGTCTTTTCATTATCATTTTACGAAGTATGTGTTCCATTTTGTCACATCATACAGATTCTCTCCAAAGATTACAGTAGCAGCCACAGTGGCCTGGTAGTGACTTGTCCTTGATGTCACCGGCTTCCGCCAAGCAGGAAAGGGCTGTTTGGGGTTTCGGTCAGAAGCCTCCGGAACACTGCCTGGCCAGCTCTGGAGCCCAGCAGGAGTGGTCTCGGAAGCTTGGGTTGCACCAGCTGCAGGGTTGCAGTTCGTGTTCCAATCAGCCTCTTAGCCTTTGCACAGCAGACACTCCCCTATCTTAATCTAAGTTCTGCCTGAGGATCGGGAGATGGGGCAGATGGTTTTACAACATTCCTTCCAAATCGTAGGAAGTTATGGGTTTAGTATTTGTAGTGGGACCCAAAAGTAACATCAGCTTTATTTGGGAGTTAGAAAGTAAGGTGAAATCATTTGGAAGAGAAGAGTGGTTCGTCTAGTAATATTTGGCACCCTTAAGCACACATGGTTGTTCTTATTTGAATTTTGACTCTTTGGAAAAAGGAATACCGTGATCTTCTTGGCCATTTAGGCAAAGAGGTGGGGCAGAGGGAAAAGAGAAGGGAACAGGCAGAACGTATTACATTTTGTGTAGCAGGAATGGCAGAACCAACTGTATTTTAGTTGTGTTTTCTACAGGGCTGTCTTAGGGAATTGGGGATGGATACTAGGTACTTAAAAAATAACACACAACTTAAAAATTCACTCTGATCACATTTAACTATCTGCATCTGGGAATCAATGTGTAGAATTTGTGGCACTGGATAAACACCAAATATTAAATTACTTACTTGGTTTAGTATTGAGGGAGTCGCTAGATCATTCATTTTTATGTATGTATGTTTGTTTGTTTTCTGAATTTCCTGTTCTTAATATTCTTGGCTTCAAGTTTTTATTGACAAAAGGTTAACTATTCGGGGTTCCCCCACCCCTTTCCAGCATATGACTAGAACTTAAGATTATTTTGCTTCCTGTTTATTTTTACGCTTCTCTTTTTTTTTCCCCTTTCACCCATTTGAATTAATTTTAATACTTGAAAAACCACTTTTCTTATTCCTTACAGAGTATATGAGAGAGTAAAAAGGAGAATCTTTCTACAGCTGACCTTATTCTGCCGCTGCTGTAATCCATCTATTTCATGTAACCTCTTATTCTTCTGTTATTTATTTTACTTCCCTAAAATAGACGTGTGATTTGCTTAGGAAAAGAAAACAAAAACTTTTTTTTTCAAATGGTAAAAGCTCTAGAGAATCTAGAAAAGGGGAGATAGATGAAAATTACGATTTACCAAACTAGTGACTATGACTAAATTATACTTTTACATTTCATTGTATTTGTCGTTTTCCTGTGAACACAGTTGATGTTGGGGGCAGGGCTGGCAGTGTGCAGAGGGGGTAGCTTGGCAGATCCTCTATACAAAGGCAATGACAGAACTGGATAAACTTGTCCAATATCATCATTTCGGGGCTTTGGAGATGGATAAAAGGCATACCTCAAGTTGAGACGTGATTACTCATGAAAAACTCTTGAACTCTGTTAAAAACAGCCTTTCTGCCTAGAGCTGCCAGCCTTCTGTACCCCAGCTCCGGCAGGGGAGTGCTTCCAGCAGGACATGGGGCAAGCTGAGAAAACCAGCAGCTTCATTGGTAGAGGTTTGACTGGGTTTGGAGTAGGATACAGAAAAATCCCTTGTCCAGTCAGTAACAGAAGTGATCTTGGCCAATGAATGTGAAGACTACTGGCTCAGCTAGACTGAGGTCACCTGCTGGTTTGGGACAAGCAATGAAACAAAAGACTAGCCAGGTATTTAGTATGGCTGTTTGGAAAGTGAACATCACCAGGAGCTTTGATAAGCTCTCCATGAATCTGTTCAGGAGAGACCAGAGAGGACCACAGCTGTCCACTCATTCCTAGCTGACCATGAACCTGTGTGTGTCACAAGAGGTATAGCAGAAAATAAAAAGCTAGTTTTAAATACTGCTGAATATTGAATGTTCTACCAACAGACACACAGATCCATTGGTACAGGGCAGAAAGCTTACTGACTTGAGGTGTTCATACACAACCTGTCACTGAGCTGTGAAAACCCAGGGGTAATCCCTAGGACTCTAGGCTTAAAAACAAAAAAAAAAAGTTAAAAAACATGAGCAGAGATAACAGCCAAACATGGAGATTATGGAGGAAACAGATTCCACAGATTCAGTCTAGGCAAATTACTAAACAAACAAAATAATGGCAACAGCAACTCTTAGGGAGAAAGTCAGATCCAGAGCTGCTGCAATATAGGTATAGCATCTAAAATGCATAGTTTCAGCAAAAAATTCTGAAACATGCAAACAAACAGAAAGTAATCAATAATAAGAGGGGGGAAAGTTAATACAATCTGTCTCTGAGTGGTTCTGATCTTGAACTTAGCAGACAGAGCCTTCAAAGCAACTGTTACAAGAACTAAAGGATGTCATGTTTTAAAAATTAAAGGAAAGAATGATGACAGTGACTCAATAAGTAGAAAATCACAACAAAGAAGGAAACTATATAAAATAACCAAATGGAAATTCTCGAGTTCAATAACTGGACTGAAAAATTCATGTAAGGGGCTCATGACAGTATTTGAGATGTTGAAAGAAATAATTAGTGGTCTTGAAGGTAGATAAATGGAAATTACCCAATCTGAAGAACAGGGTATAAAAAGAAGGATGAAAAACAGTCTCAGAAACATGTGAATTCAAGCATACTAATACAGGAGCCCCAGAAGAAGCAGGAGAGAGAGAAGGGGGCAGAAATAAACCTTTGAAGAAATAATGGCTGAAATTTGATAAGGAACATTAATCTGCTGACCACGATGTTCAATGAATTCAAAGTTCTAAACACAGAGATTCATATGTAGACACATCATAGTCAAAGTGTTGAAAGACAAAGAGAAAATCTTGAAAGCAATAAAACAACTCATTACACCAGAAACAATGAAAACTGTAAGACAATTTACACAAAGTGCTAGTTAAAAAACAAACAACCTAGCACTTAATTCTTTTTCCAGCAAAACTACTCTTCAGTAGTGAAGGCAAAATGAAGACATTCCCAGGCAAATAAAAAAAACTCAGAGAATTTGTTGCCAAGCAGTCCTATCCTGTTAGAAAAACTAAAGGATGTCTACTGGGCTAAAAGGAAATGATACCAGATGCTAACTTGAATTCACACACAGGAATGAAGAACACCAGGGAAGGTGAATGGGTAAATGTAAAAGATTGTAGCTAGATATAGATACATTTTTCTTTGCTTAACGTCTTCAAGATTCTATAAATATAGTTTAATACTGTTGGATGTATAACATATATTAATGATTTATAAGTTTAAGAACTTATATTTGAGAAGATGTAAGGTTCCAACGACTTAAGCTTATATACGAAGAAACTAGGGGGGTGGGGTGGGGGAAGCAGAGTAAACCCAAAGCAAGCAGAAGTCAGGAAATCATAAAGATTAGAGTGAGAATCAATGAAAGAGAAATGAAAAGAATAGAGAAGATCAGTGAAACCCAAAGCTAGTTTTTGAGAGTGACGTCAGCATCGTGGCACAGTAGGAAGGCTCCAGTGTTTCTCCCCTTAAATTTATAACAAGTCGGACAACTGTTACTCAACAAAGGAATCCATGCTCAACACACAAACCGTCTGACAGATCCATGCATTGGGACATTTGAAGGTGGGTGTGCTGGAGTGAGTAGGGGGTGGGGACGGACAGTGGTGGCTGCAGATTTAGTTCAGTGCCCACCACAGCTCTGGGGAGCATGGAAGCTGGGAAGAAGTCAGACTGCAGCCCTCAGACTATAGCCTGGAGTGTAAGAAGAGCAGAAGCAGCTTCTTCCCCAGAATAGACATCTCCCTTCCCCTCCCCACTGTGGCAGAACCAGGGAGAGGTGGTTGGGAAACTTTAAACAAAACAGCAGAGTCCACAGCCATTATGGACAAGGAGGGGACAGAGCCACAGAATGGCGAACCCACCTTCTCTCCCACATACCCAGGAAGAGCCAAAAACACAGTGGGATAAGGAGGTATCTCTGGGAGCTCTCAAAACCAGTCCTCTACCATCCACAACATCCCCCTACCACAGGAGTGATGCTCGGTTACCAAGGAGAGCTGGTCACAGAAAGGCCACCCACCAGCAACACTTTCCTTAACAAAAGTGATCCCACTCCACAGTGATCCCAGAGGCACAAATAATGCAGGTAAGAGAAAACAAACACTTATGCTACGGTACCATCTACTGGAAAACAAAAGTACCCTACCTATCAATCTGTTGAATTGTCAAGAGCAAAACAATATCTACACATGAAAAAGATCACTATCTCAAAGGCTCAGACAGAGAAACAATCCATCAAATACCAGGAACAATCAAGGTAACTTGGGAGCAGAGAAAGGAAATGCAAAATCTCCAGAAATCAAACTCAAAGCCCTGGAAGAGTGTGATTTAAATGACAGTTCAAGATTGTAGTTATAAAGAGATTTCAATGATATACAAGAAAACTCAGCAGGTGTCTAAGAATTCAACTCAGTTCTGACACATCTACCCAGAGATAGCATCACATTTCACAGGTTACGGGTTTACCTATAAAACTGCCCAACCCTTGCCACACACACACACACACCTCAGACACCACGTGCAAGCCCAGGCTGTTACCTGTGTTTCTGGCTACAAATTGAAGGTTCCAAGGACCCACTCCTTGGGCTTGATTAATTTGCTAGTACGGCTCACAGAACTCAGGATAACACGTTTACTTACTAGATTACTAATTTATTACAAAGGATATTAAAGGATACTAATCAACAGCCAGATGAAGAGATACATAGGGTGAGGTCTCAAACAGAGGAGCTTCTGTCCTCCTGGAGCTCGGCGCCCAGCAAGGTGGCACATGGAAGCATCCTGGCTCCCCAAAATGGAAGCTCTCTGGAAAAGAGGACCAATGAGCCGTCCTCCTGGGTTTTTATGGAGGCTTCATTATATAGTCATGATTGACTAAGTCATTGGCAATTGAACTCAATCTTCAGCCCTTCCTCCTTGGAGGGGTTAGGGGAGGCTACTGAAACTTCCAACCCTTTAATTACTTGGTTGATTCTCTTGGCAACCAGCCCCCTACCCTTGGTAGGGCCCCAAAGCTACTTTATTAACACAGCAAAAGACTCCTCTATCACTGGCAATACTTAGGAAATTCCAAGAATTTTGGGAGCTGACAGCCAGGAAAGGTGGATAAAGACCAAATATCTTATAAATCACAATGTTACACCTATAGTGACTTAAAAGCTTCTGAATAGCTCAATAACAAAAAGAATTTGAGTTACTAATTAGAACTCTTCCTACAAAGAAAAGGCTAGACTCATGGCTTCACTGGTGAATTCTATTATATAAAATATTTAAAGAAAATAATACCAATCCTTCACAGACTTTTCATAAACTCCAGGAGGAAGGAGTGCCTCCCAGCACATTCTGTGAGTGCAGTGTTACCTGTACACCCAGCTACACAAAGACATCACAAACAAATCAAACTACACACCATGGACTCCTATGAACACAGACACAGACATTCTTAAAAATATTTGGAACCCAAATCCAGCAACATATAAAAAGGACTATATATCACGAATAACTGAAATTTATCCCAGGAATGCAGGATTGGTTTAACATTTGGAAATTTTTAATATAATATACCATGTTTACTGTCACTGCTGGAAATCCTGTTCTTTAACGGGATTGCAAGGAAGGCATTCCAGGGACCCACCTAGGGAAGTTGTGGTGTGGTAAGATTTATTTTGGGTGGAAATAGTAGGCTACCCCCAGGTTCCCGGTGTTGCATGTTTGTCGGTCCTACGGAGGTAAAAGTCCAGCCATGTCTTCCTCAAGCCTAGAACAATGACCAGTGTCCAGAGAGTATGTGCCATATTAAAGATTAGTCTTTTGCAGCCCGCAGGGTCTGTGGTGGTCCCCCCCAGATGGCTTCTATAAAATGTGTGAACAAAGTGGGCTAGCGTATGATTATATTATCTTGGGCTTGGACTGGACCAGGCACCCCTTCAAAATAACCAATCAATTTCTCAAACGTTCCGGGCTTCTGCTGGATCCTCCCCTAACCCAGTGGTTCTCAACCTTCCTAATGCCGCGGCCCTTTAACACAGTTCCTCATGTTGTGGTGACCCCCAACCATAAAATTATTTTCATTGCTACTTCATAACTGTAATTTTGCTACTGTTATGTCTTAGGCGACCCCTGTGAAAGGGTTGTTCGACCCCCAAAGGGGTCGTGACACACAGGTTGAGAACCGCTGCTAACCAATCCATTTCCTAGGTCTTCCGGAGTTCTGTGTCCCTTAGGCAGTCCCAGCCTTTGCCCAGGCTAGACTGGCAGGCCTCTCTGGGCACCGTCTTGGTTCCTACTGTGCATGCTCCCAGCAGAGGAATTTCTCCTGCTTTTTTATTCCTTACCTGATAATGACCGTGAAAGGTCCTTCCTGCCCACTCTGGGACTTGGAGGTCCTCTGGGGAGTGTGTGAGGCTGTACTTCCTAGTGGAACAAACAGGCTCAGTGTCTGATTCAGCTCCCCACTTTATCAGGCTTCTTAATGTCTGATTCCCTTTGCTCCCCCCTTTGTTAATATCTAGCTACCTGTGCTAACATTACTAGAACGAAAGTCAGAAATCACATATCGTCTTAATAAACAGAGAAAACTCAACATGGACTCAGGAAAAAACTCCTCAACAAATCAGGAAAAATCTAGAGGTTAATAATACTTTGTTAAGTCAGAATGCTGTTCCTAAGATAAGGAAAAAGGCAAGATTGTCCATTCTTGCCACTTATATTCAGTAGTGTATCAACTGTTGAAACTGAGTGATGGGCAGTAGAGGTGCACTGTATCATTCATACCACTGTATATGTTTCAAATTTTTTCTAATAAAATTTAGAGAAAATAACATAGGTTATTAAATGAAAAACTACCAAGTCTTTAAGTCTTGTTTTGTTTTCTATTTAGCCAAATAGTTTAAGATCGTATTAGCAATTATTTTAGAGTATGAATGAATATATCTTTATATGTTAATGTTGAGTTCTTTGTATAAACTATGTAGTTGAAAACTTAGAACATTATTTGTATTTGTAGAAAGTCATGTCGTTTTTTGTTGGTTTTTTTTTTCCAGCCCTCAGAGTGATCAGAGATTTGAAGGAGCTATTTATAAGGGGAACTGGACTTCATGAAAATAAAATTCTATTGTTGCAAATAATCCTTGTTTATCAAAACTTAGTGTCCAGCTGTAGTTCTGACTTTCTAGGTGTTGGAAGCTATTTTCGATGTGACATAAATTCAGGACCACAGATGAGTTTTGGTGTGCCCTTGGAGTCTCTTTTGATTAGATGTGATCAGAAATATACCAAAAAACAGAGTCTAGGCTGGAAATCAGGGAAGGGGTTGTTTGTATGGTGGGCAGTGGTCGTAGTGGTTTTTGAGTGTGTGTACATGGGTGGGGACTGTTTGTGTTTGGTTGGTAGGGGTAACGGATTGGAACTGGGGCTGGCTGTGTGTTAGGTGTAAAAGCCGGGATGATTTCAAAGCAACAAAAAGCATGAAAGCAGTTTGACTCTACCTTCCTTCTGAATGAGGAAGGCAAAAGAAGAATAGAAAAAAGTGACATTTAAAAAATGATTCTTCCCTTTTCCTCTGAAAGAGAGGTGTTCTCATTTGAGAACAGTATATTTACCTAGGTCTTTCTGACAGCATTTTTCCATCTTTCCCAGAAACACATGTGCTTGTCATTTCTTTTTCTCCCCTGGGGTTCATATCTGACCTTTCCAAGTACCAGCACCATTATCACCATCTTTAATTCACAAAATCTGTCAATTTCTGTGAGCCTTTGTTGTTCTGTTCTGGGGAATACAAAAGAAGGCCAATCCATGGTCACTGACCTTGCAGAAGTTAGTCATTGATTTTGCAATATTTTTGTGTTATGCTCATGTTTGCGCACACAAACGTACCCCAATTAGAGGACAAAGTGAACACAAGACAGTTATAGAAGTTCCCCGGCAGCCTGAGGTGTCTTTTTGAGCAGAAATACCCTTGCAAAGTTTCACAAGTAAGGGAGGGTGTGAGCTGGCCCTGAAGGCTGGGTAGGATTTTGAAAGTTACTCGCATGATCTTCATTAAGTTGATAAATGAAAACGACTCTATGTAAGGTTTTGTAGCTCTTCGTGTTTGCTATTTTAAACGGAGTGTGTCTGCATCAGGACCTTCTTCATTTCAGCCAGATGAACCTAGGTGTTGGTACGGGTAGTCTCAGGCTGTCTCTGGTTCCATAGTGGCGGGCCACGCCGAAGAGGAGGAATACCTAAAAAACGAAACATTCTCTCCCTCTCCGATCTAATACTTAGATAACATTTAGATAAAATATCTCATATTTATTTCCTGTCTCATCTTTTTATTCCTCAAGAACTTCAGATTGGGTATGTACAGGCTCCATTAAAAAAAAAAAAGTTTCGCCCTGGCCGGTTTGGCTCAGCGGTTAGAGCGTCGGCCTGCGGTCCAGAGAGACCCGGGTTCGGTTCCCGCTAAGGGCATGTACTTCGGTTGCAGTTTGTCCCCGGCCCTGGTTGGTCGTGCGGGTGGCAGCCACTCGATGTGTCCCTTTCACGTCGATGTTTCTCTCTCTCTCTCTTCCTCTCTCTCCCTCCCACTCCATCTGAACAAAAAATGAAAAAATGTCCTCAGGTGAGGATAAAAAAAAAAAAAAAAAAGTTTCCACCTCAAAGCCATCTTCTTTAATCCCATGATCAGTGTTCAAAGGCCTCCTGGGGCAGTGCCCTTTCCTGCAGCAGACGCTCACCCCTGGGCACGTAAACCTGCCCCTTCCCCACAGACTCCTTCTGGGCTTTCCTTTTGAGATTGATTCCTTACACTTCTGGTTGTTCGCTGTAGCTTTTGTAAGAAACAGCCAGTCTCTGAGCAATGAAAATGTCTAATTACTCCTCCTATTTCCCTGACTTGGACCATTTTTTCTTTTCAGTACCAGTTTTGGAGCTTAGTGTGAGAGGCAGAAAGCCGTGTCCTCCAAACAGGCTGAGGAACAGGGTTGCATATTGTGAACTGAAGTCTAGTGATTTCTGTCCAAGCCCACAGACAGGAAGGAGTGGGTCGCAGCCTTTCTTAGGTTGAGTGTGTGCAGGTGAGTGATTTCCCGGGGCTGCCGACTCTTTCTGCGCATGTGCAGTTACATTTTAGAGCGAAGGTTGTTATTTAAGCCCTTCTTCAGCTTTGGACTGAGCACTATAAATACACAGTGAATTAGTCTACTCCAAATTAAGGACGCCTAGACACAGTCAGTGACCGAGAAAAACACTTTACCAACAGGTTGTACTTAACTCTGAGATTATAATTTCAGGAATAAAGATTAAATGTCCATTCTCTGTGTGCCTTTGTATCCAAACTGAACTGAGGGAGCCCCTGGCATGGGTGGCCCACAGTGGAAAGGGTGACACTGAAGGCCACTGAAGGGACTTCTGTTGGAGGTGCTTTAAGATGCGTAGAAGCTTATTGGAAAATAGGTATTGCCTTCAAGGCGGTTGACAAAGGGTTAATAAATGGAGATTAGCAAGGGAAATAATGTTACTTCATCTGTATTCCTAAGTCATAGAGAAAACATTTTTTAAACAATTTGGCTTAATTTTTATGTAAGAGTAAAATTACATATAATGCGAGGCACAGATTTTAAGTGTGTCATTTGATGAGTTTTGATAAATGTGTCTATCCATACAACTGTACCGCAGGCAAGGTGCAGTACATATCCATCACCCCAGAATGGCCCCTCATGCTTGCCTACATTGTCTCCATCCCCTGCAGGCAATCATTTTTCTGATTTCTATCTCCATAGATTAATTTTGCCTTTCTTGAGCTTCATAAAACTGAAATTATACAGTATACACATTTTTTTTTTATGTCTGGCCTCTTCCTCTCAGTGTAATAATTCTGAGCTTCATCCATGGTGTTATACATATCAGAAGTTTTTTTGTGTGTTGTTTTTTTTTTAAATCACAGAATAGTATTCTGTTTTATGAATATAGCATAATAGACTTATCTTTTTTTCTGATAATGGACATGTGAGTCATTTCCAGTTTGGGACTATGATGAATAATGATGCCAGAAATACATCAGCCCACCATTTCTTCTGAATTGTAGGCTAGACTGCCGTAAGTTGTTCATAATCTTCTGTTATTCTTTGAACATCTTTAGGATTTTTAGTGACATTCTATTTCAATTTCTAGTATTGCTCATTTATATTCTCTTTTTCTTTATCACCCTTGCTAGGGGATTATAAATTATATTCATCTTTTCAAACAACCAGTTTTGGCTTTGTTAATTTCTCTGTCAGTTTGGATTAAATCAGAGAATCAGAACCACTAGGAGGGGAAGTGTGTGTGTGCACATGTGTGTGCACATGCACGTGTGTGTGTGTGTGTGTGTGTGTATTAGGGGATTTGTTATAGAGCTTTGATCTGACACAGTTGTGGAAGCCAATGTAACAGTTACTATAAGGCTGTTACCTTTATATCTGATGCTGCAGCTTGAAATCCATAGGCCAGGCAGCCAGGAAGGGAAAAATCAAACTTAAGAGTTAATAGCAGAGTTAGTATTATAAACTTCATGTTTAATTCCATTAATCCCTCCTTTGTACAGTTATTAAATATCTTGGATCTACAAATGTTTTAAACCTCATTATAACCTACTATGGTTTTTGCATTAGACACTTAATTGATAAAGAACTTAAAGGAAAGAAAAAATAATCATTTTTTTATATTTACCTGCATATTAACATTTCTGACAGTTTTTACCCCTTTCTATAGTTCCAGGTTTCCATCTGATGTCATTTTCCTTTCGTCACAAGGAACTTCTTTTGTTTATTTCTTGCCATGCAGGTCTGCTGGTGGTGAATTCTCTCTTCATTCATTTATCTGAAAATGGCTTTTTTGGGTGTGAATTATTTAAGGACAGAGGTACAGAATCTAGTAGAGAATTCTGGGCTGACCGTAGTTTTCTTTCAACACTTAAAAGAGGCCGTTTCTTTGTTTTCTAGCCTTCATCTTTTTCTGATGAGAAGTCCGATGATATTTCTATCTTTGTACCCTTGTATGGGATGTGTCTTATGTTCCTCTGGCTGCTTTCAACATTTACTCCTTATCTCTGGCTTTTAGCAGTTTGATGATGGTAAATGTAATTGTCTTTATATTTATCTTGCTTCTGGTTCACTGAGATAATTGGATCTGAAGTTAATATTCTTCAAATTTGGAAAGGTTTTCGCCATTATTTCCCCAAGTACTTTTCTTCTCCATTTTCTCTATTTTCTACCTCTGAGCACCACTTCATTTCCAGTTTAGTTCACATGATGTTGTCCCACAGGTCACAGAGGCTTTGCTCGTTTTTCTCCCCAGTCTTTATTTTTAGTCTCTGTTTTTCAGATAGAATAATTTCCATTTTTTCAAGTTTAATGAGTCTTTCTTCTGCCATCTCCAAACTGTTGTCAACTCTATTCTTTGGATTTTTCATTTTAGATAATAAATGTTTTAGTTCTAGAATTTCTTTTTTGTTGTTAAATTGTTTTTCTTTTTTTCTTTTCTTTAATTGTATTTATACTAGCTGCTTTAAATTATTTGTCCATTTCAACACTGACATCATCTTGGGATATGTTTTTGTTTACTGCTTTTCTTAATTTGGGTACACATTTTCCTGTTTTTCCACATGTCTAGTAATTCTTCATTGTATAGTGGACATTATAATGCTATATTGTAGAATGTCTGTATTCTGTTATCTTTCTCTGAAGAGTGTTAATTGTTGTTCTAGCAGGCAAATTACTGTCTTAACACCTTCAACTTATGAAGACTTGATTTTATGGTTTGTTGGGTATGTCTGTTTCAGTTTCCACCCTAGTCTTAGGAAGTCTTAAGTCCTAGGGCCTGATGCAAGGCCTTTCTGGGATTTTAGTGAAAAGTTGAAAGGTTAACCAAACCTCTTTGACCTGTCAGGATTCAAACTCTGACTCCCCCACAGTGAATAGTAGCTGAATCTCCTAGCACCTTTAGCGGTTTCCCTGGAGTCTCCCCTACAAATGCTTAGTTATGGGGTCATTCAAGAATTTTAAGGCAATTGAAATGTGGAATTGGAGATGCCTCTTTTTTGGCTCCCACTTTTTGGAGATATTCTACTTCCATTTCTGAAACAAATATCCAGGCATTTGAAAACCTTTGTGTTTCATGCTATCAAAAACTTGCATTCAGACATTTACTAGCCTTTTCTATTGAGTAGATGGACTAGCATTCCAGGGTAACACATAACATTTAGGAATATGCACATTACTCTCTCAACTTCACAGGCTGTACACCAGTGTCCAGATTTACATGGTCTTAATAAGAGACATGTTTTATTTTCACAGGAAGGAAAACCTGCTAAGGCATAGGAGAGAAAAAAGGAATTAAGTTATAAGGTAACCTGGGTTTTGAGAGACATTCCTAGCCAAGGATGTATCTAGCAGGCATAGCATGTATGTTTTATCCCAGTGGGCTGATAGAATTGATGCAACTCTGGATAAATCAAATGAGACCTAAAAATTAAGTAGCCCTCAGCTTTTCTTCAAACAGACGCAAGGGCTTGGTGTACTTTCGGGTATTCTCAATATTCAACACCTCCAGCTTAATTTTTTGTTCTCTCTCTACTTCTTTTTCTAGTACCAAAAACTAATTATCACTGTGTCATCTTAATTCTAAATTAACTTACAATTTATTTTTCCATACTAAAAAGGGAGGAGAGAGGCTATAATCAAGCAAACAAAACAAAAACGAAAACCGTAATTCATATGAGAGTGAAAACAAAAATTTATCTTGATAGCCATTAAAAGAATAATCAAAGTACTTCTTTGCTGCCCGAAGATGTTTGGGTGGCCAGTTAAGAGTCCCAGTCCTTTACCAGCAGCTGCATAAAGAAAGGCCTGTGTCAGGTCATTCAAAAAAGGGGCATTGTGTAATAACACCTATTCTTGGCAGTCTGCACAATGAAAATAGCTTAGGGATATAGCCTGCCTTCTACATTTATTGATTCTGTATTTCTTTTTCTTCTTCACTTTCAAGAAAGAACTGCACACACACACACACACACACACACACACACCACACCATACACACACACACGTGATATATATATTTCTCTAGTTTCTTTAACAAAATTCAAACCCCAAGCACTTCTGATAGTTTGATAAGAATGATCAGAAATATATGAGCTGTGCTTAACTCAACTGTGTTTTAGAAGAAAATGTGAACCACTTGTAGTTTGAGGGGATGAAGAAAGGTGTGTGCGCTCCATGTTCCAGGGAGCGTCTCTGTTGCAGTAAGGCAGCTGCACACTGCTCCTTTCCTGCTCCCAGGGAACTGCGAGGGAGGGGAGGGAAGGTAGGAAAGGCTGTGCCCTACCTTGCTTACTGGAGAAGGAGAACAGATGTAAAAATCACCTTAGGCCCCTAACTTGAAAATATGATGTAGTTTTGCAGGTATAGTCATGAATTTCTAATGTCTGCCACCTACCTCTCCGTATATTTTCTTATATCTAATTCAACAACTGAGGATGCATCAGAATCTGTCAGTACTGTATATTATTTTTTAAAATGCATACAAAAAAAAAAATATATATATATATATATTTTTTTTTTTTCCTGGAAATACGGTGCAGGTGAGCTTTTTCTTTTGTTGATGTATAAAATTAGCATTCTCCCAGTTTAGTGACTAGTCTGTCTATTTATCCTAACTGGATACCCTATTCGTTTTAGGTGTACCTCATAGTGATGGTGTACCTTATGAAATGTTCCCCACAGTAAGTCTAGTTACCACCTGTCAACACAGAAAGTTATTATGACATTATTGACTGTATTCCCTATGCTGTATGTTACATCCCATGACTTCTTTATTTTATAACCAGAGTTTGTACCTCTTAATCCCCTTTACCTATTTTATCCACACACTATTTGCAGATGCTTGTGTAGGTGCAGCATTTGTTGAATGAATCAGTGACAGTTTTTCTGGAACGACTTTATTGAGATGTAATTTGCATAGCATACAATTCATTTATCCAAAGTGTACAATTCAGTAGCTTTATGTATATTAACACAGTTGTGCAACCATGACCACAGTCAATATTAGAACAGTTTCATCACCTCAAAAAGAAATTCCATGCCTATTAACTATCATTACCCTCCTCTCAACCTCCTTTTCCCTAGTCCTGAGCAAACACTAATCTACTTTCTGTCTTTATAGATTTGCCTATTCTGGACATTTCATGTAATATGTGGTCTTTTGTTATTGCCTTCTTTAACTTAAATTAACTTTGTCATGGTTCATTCATATTGTAGCATGAATCAGTACTCCATTCCTTTTTATGGCTTATTTTGTATGGATAGACCCCACATTTTGTCTATTCATTCATCAGTTGATGAGCTTTTATATTGTTTCCATTGTTCAGCTTTTGGCCCTTATGAATAATGCTACTGTGAACTTTTGTGCTGACATAGTTTCGCATTTTTTGAGTATATACCGAGGATCGGAATTGCTGGGTCAAATGGTAACCCTGTTTAACGTTTTAAGGGCGTGCAAACTGTTTTCCAGACTAGCTGCACCATTTTCCGTTCCTACCTGCAGTGTTTGAGGGTCCTGATTTCTCCACATCCTTGCCAATGCTTATTACCTGAATTTTTTATGATAGCCCTTTCAAGTGGGTGAAGTTGTATCTCATTACTGTTTTGATTTGCATTACCCTAATGACGAATGATGGTGGTGTTTTTTATTGTTGTTGTTTTTTTAATGTCAATAGCAGGTATTTAACCCCAACCATTTTCTGCCCACTTTACATATGTGTGTCTAGGTGTGAGATGACCAACCTTTTCTGCTTGAACATTCCTGGGACTCTCACATGCTTTTATTAATAGCAAGGCCTGGGGGTTTATCAGAAGGGAGGAGGGTGGTCTGTGTGTATATAATATTCTTATAGACCCTGCCTCTTCTACTGAGAATCTTAATCGTAGGTCCTCTTTTTAATTCTATTCTACCAACAAAAGGAAAAACCTTATTAATGCTGGCTTATTAATATTAGATTATTTATGCTTTCCTTTGTCATACCGTCTGCAAAAGTAATAAGTAAATGACGGAGGGTATGACAAAGGAAAGCATAAATAATCTAAGGTTATTTGACTGTTACTTTGATTTGATATTTTATGACATTGATTACCCTTGGCAATGTGTTTGTGGTAATCCTCACAACTTCATTCTTTTCATATGTCAGTTTCATTCTTGAAAAGTTATGCATAATTGGAAAAGTATGCACGTTGACTGTGACTTTCTGGATGACTTCCTTTATGCCCGTAGTATTTGTACATGGACAGTACAGCAGCTCCAGGTTTTTAGCAGCTGCTTATTTAGAGAGGAGTGAGAGTTTCTCATGTTATTATTCAGTGTTGACAAGTCAGATTTCCAGTGCAGCACATGTCGGTGGTGGTGATGGTAGCAGTGTACCTTTTAATACCTAGAAACAGTGTAGTGGAAATAATCTAGACTCAGAGACAGAGAGGCCTGGCTTTAATGTGCAGAATGCTTTCTACACGGGAGGTGCTTAATCAATTTTGTTTAATCAGTGAGTGAGCAAGGCACTTCGTGTCTCTAAGCCTTGATTTTATGAATCAGGAAAAGTGAATGGTTTACTAATACCACATCAGAAGTCCTTTGCTGCTTTAAAATTTTTTGGTACAGTGATTGTATTTCCAGCTTCTTCGGTTAAATACAAAAGAAAAACAATGCAATACAAACAACCCCTTTCAAGGTGCCCAGTGTGCGTCCCTGGGGGTCTGTAAGTAGGTCTCGCCCAGGGCCAGATTTGCCTCCCTGGCTCCTTTACGGGGGGGCCCTCGTGCTGGGATACGTGTGCTTGACTCATTACAGAAATTAAATCACTTTTTTCATAATGCCAATATAAAAAAGCCCGCAATGAATATTGTCCAAGCTGAGGATGACTGGTAAGGTCATTTTTGACGGGAGATTATATTTCACCGTGGCTGATTTCAGTCTGACTGATTACTATTAGCTCCTGACGCAAGGCCAGCTGATGGAGGAGCTGGCAGAGCTCGGTGTCCAGGCTGCGCAGAGACCGAGCCAGTTCCTGGCTGGCACGGAGAGCCTGGGACCGAGGCTGCTCCTGTGGGCGCTCCAAGGGGCCATCTGATAACTGGGGTTGCATGTTCCTTTTAGGTGTTCCAAGAGAAACACTACCTTGTCCTACACACAAAACAGAATCGCTGGAGACCCTTCTTTATCTTTTGAGAGGAAATATGTGTGGGCTACCTTTGGGCTGAATTGAGCCCTCATTCACAAAGATGGTTATCTTAGCTGTTGGCAAAGGAACTGGATGAGGAGACTGAACTCAGTTTTCGAAAACTTCCTGGGGTGGACAGACGGTTGTGTCTTTTGAGATTTCTGAGAGTTGTTTTTTATCTATTCCTCCATCCCTAAAGTTGTGATGGTGAGGGAATCAGACACCCTTAATCTATCAGATACCTGTTCTGTTCTAAACCAAAAAAATCAATGGTACTGTGTTCTACAAGTTCTTACAAAAAAGTGCCATTTCAAATACTCGTTATCTTTGCTATAATTAATGTACAGGAAAGAGAGCCTGGACAAAGAGGCTGTCTTGGTAGGGTCAGCTTTCACTTTGATCGCCGTCATCTGTGTGGGGCTTGTTTACAAACACCGCTTCATCTCCCTCTTGATAGAACAGGGTTACAGGTGACACCTGACTGCCAGCCTTGTTTTGTTTAAGCCTCTTTTTATAAACATATTTCTGTTCTCTCTGGTTCAGCAGTGAGGTGTGGCTATCATTAACTTTAAGTAAGTTTGTAGTAGGTGACTGTTATGATGCTGCATAGTGAATCGTTGATGATGCTTTAAAAAGCCAGAAAAGCCCAGCCGATGTGGCTCAGTGGATTGAGCATCGTCCCATGGACTGAGAGATCCTGGTTCGATTCCCGGTCAAGGCACATGCCCAGGTTGCAGGCCCCATCCCCAGCGGGGGGTGTGTGAGAGGCAGCTGATCGATGTTTCTCACATGGATGTTTCTATCTGTCTCTCCCTTCCTCTCTCTCTAAAAAATCAATGCAAAACATATTTAAAAAAAAAAAAGATAAAAGATAAAGGCATCCTTGTATGGTACCCAGTGGATCTTGTATCCATTTTGTAGATGCATTAGGACATTTAACATATGACTCATTAAGATCATATCACAGAAAACCTTAAGCTTCTCCTTTTAAATCATACCAATAATGTGTGAATGTCAGTGGCACACAGGAGATGGGCCACTTCCCCTCTCGGAGCATCAGAAGTGACTCTGCTTCTATTGCTGCCCTGCCTGCCTCTTTCCTTATGTGAACCCAGATTCCTGCAGCCGTGTTTAGAGTGTGGTCCAGAACTCGGAACTCCTGGTTCAGGGATTCTGAACGAGGATTTCCCACTCTCTTCCCTCTGGGGCATTTTCTCCCCTCTTCACTTCTCTGGACCCTGGGCTCTTCATTCCTTTGTTACCTTTGTTCAAAGGCGTCGCCAGTGTGCCAGGTGCTGTGCTGGGCGCAGGCCATTGCCCTGAGGGCGACCGCCTGCCCTCAGGAGCGCTGTGCGTGGGCGGGGCTGTGCTCCGCGTGGGGAGACCATGTCCTGCGAGCGCACAGAGCGCACAGCGTTGACCGTCCGCACCTGGCAAACGGCAGGCTTCGGGGGTGCTCCAACTCCGCAGGCCGAGGTGGGAGGTAGAAGCGCAGGGTTTTGAGGTTTCTCTTTTCCCACTATAAGGTATTTAACTGTCTTCCTTTTGAGGAGGCTGTGGTGCCTGTGCCCTGTGATCGTGTGTGTGACAGCCCTTTAGAAAGGCTAGTGGTGCGTCCAGGGAGGTGTCACCGTCACCGCCAGCTCCTGTGTCGCCCTTTCTGTTCTCGCTGCCCCGCGGGGGCCCGTGCCCGCGGACCTCCTCTCCCCACTTCCCTTCCTTCCTCGGAGGACGAGAGAAGCCTGAGTGGACAATGTGTCTGCTTCCATATCTCTTTGTCTCCATGGCTTCCAAATGTGTGTGTTTGAACTGGCCTTGCCTCTCTCTCGTGCGTCTCAGTCCAGGTACGCGCGGCCAGCCTGCGGGGACAGTCCTGCCACCCTGGCGGGGACAGCCGTGGGGGAGGGTCTGACCCTGTTGCTCCTGCTGTCCAGTGCTCCCCGAAACAGCACGTCAGGGCAGGAGCAGCGTCTGCCGAGACGGAGCGCGGGGTTGGCGCCCCCTCTGTGCGGTGCTGGTGACCGATGAACCACCGAATCGCACACCCCAGTCACCTGCCTTTCCTGGAGTGCCTGCTTGACAGCGCCCCAGAGTCAGGAGAGAAGTGCCGTTTTTGGTGACAGACTCCATGGGCTGGTGTGTGAGAGTAAGGAATGAAACTGAACCCTAAACAGCAGTGGGAGCTGGGCTTCATCGCTGGTGTTAGCATCTTTCTTCCCCAGGCCTTTTCCCTGTGAGAAAACACTGGGCTGCTGCCCACCCGTGTGGCTCAGTGGGCTGAGCCTCCTCCCACGGACTGAGAGGTCTTGGTTCTCTTCCCCGTTCGATTCCCGGTCAGGGCACGTGCCTGGGTTTCAGGCTTGATCCCCAGTAGGGGGCGTGCAGGAGGCAGCTGATTGATACTGCTCTCTCACATCTATGTTTCTCTCTCTCTCTCTCTCCCTTCCTCTCCCTATAAAAATCAATAAAAACATATTTTTAAAAGGAAGTTTAAAACCCACTGGAACACAGGAGAGCATGGGGTGAATAGCAGGGAGAAGATCCTGATATCTTGGCAGAATCCTGTCTCCTTTTTTTTTTTAACTTATCTTTATTGTTGAAAGTATTACAGAAGTCCCCCATTTTCCCCCCATCGACCCCCTCCTCCCTGCTCCCCGCCTCTCACCCATCTCCTCCTTTTGAAGGGGCCTGTGTCCAGTAAGCTAAATTGCCCCTGAAAAGCAGTAATGCTAACCTGAATTTTTGGTTTTCAACCAAACTTAAATATGGAGGGGAAGTGTTCTGTGGACATGAACTAATGAAAACATTATTTGTTGAGTCTTCATCATTGTGATGAAAACAAAATGGGGAGCTGTCCTCCGAGAGGTGCTGGGGCTCCTGGAGTGGTGGCGGGTGCAGGTCCCGCCAGGGCCCTGGCCATGGGACTCAGGCGGCAGTGCCCGCACGATGGCTGACGCTGCCGGCTTCTCCCTGTCACAGATCTCCCACACCAGGGCCTCGGCCTTCGGTCACAGATCTCCCACACCAAGGCCTCGGCCTTCGGTCACAGATCTCCCACACCAGGGCCTCGGCCTTCGAACTGAGGTTTTGGAAATCATTGTGTATTCATACCCATCACTGTGGAGCCAAATAGAAAATTCATCATAAGAGAACAGAATTGCAGAGAAGGCCCTGTTGGATTTGTTGACGCCTGCTGGTTGGAGGAGCAGTAAGAGTCCCCAGCCTCACAGGGTCTTAGCTACCTTCTCCCTGGGCAGAGGCACACCCAGGGTGCCATGGAACAGGGCTTGGGAGGTGGGATTTATTCAGTCAAGCAGCACTTACCCAGTGGTGGAGCAGAAAGACATCACCTTCCCATAAAGTCCTCAAGGCTGGGGAGGGGAGATGGGCAAATGTAAAGAAAATCACAGGTTGTTACAGTTAGGGAGAGACATTGGCAGGAGGCAGCGCTAAGTCCTGACCGGACATGGGGAGGAAGGGTTGGGCTGTTTCTCCCCAGGGTGCAGCTTGAGCGGGGTCTTACAGGAGGCGGGCGCTTTCACTGGGTGGGAGAGGCTGGAAGGCACTAGGGGGTGGTGAGAGGAAGGGCATTGCTGGCAGAGGATGCTTGCAGGTGTCCTTAAAAAAGTCATTTCTACATTTCTCAGCAGCAGTGGGGCTCCTCATTGAGGAACTCTCTTAGCGTAGCAAACACGGGGGTCTCTGCCTGTTTCTGTTCATCAGGTTTTATTGAAACACACCAGGCCCCTTCTCCCCCCTGTTGTCTGTGGCTGCATTCCCGGTACAAGCCAGCGTAGGGAGTTGTGACAGAGGCCATTGGCCTGCTGAACCTCAGACAGTCACCATCTGGTCCTTTACGGGCAATGTTTGCTGACCTTGACGGCATTTCTTTTCCTTAAAGTTCCGAGTGAAGAGGGCTCATGCCGTCGGCAGCCGCGCTCTGCTGTCAGACCTCACGGGCCTGCTTGTTCATTTTGCCACCCAGCAGTTTCTCATCACCCCACACATTACACCTTCAGCTCAGTAGCTTCTAGTTGTGCTGACTTCTGGCTCTGAACGGCGGCACTGGAAGAGAGTGTGAACAAAGAGGAGGGCCATGTCACCTCAGGGTCCCCCTAAATGTCTGATCACCCCAGCTCCCAGCTGTTCTGGATTCGGCTTAATTTCTTGGACCCTCTGCTGCTGCTTATCTTGGTAAATGTTTCCAAGCAGAATCGAATTAAACACAGTGACAGGAGCAGCAGTCACTGAAAAGCGTCTCTATTCGCTGGGGAGGCAGCCATTCGATAAGTGGATTCTGGAGCTGGCGGCTCCCTTGGAGGAGAGTGAGAGAGAACGTGTTTCCAGAAGGGGCTGTGCATTTGAAATGCTGCTTTCCTGGATATAGCGCGTGAGCGTTGTGTCCAATTACATAGCGAATGCCAACTTGTGAGCGTTTCCCTGGTCTGTGTTATCCGTTGTCAGGAGTGCCAGACTTTTTATAAACGTTAACTTATTAAATAAGAGCTGGATGAAACAGAGGTGTAATTATTCTGAGTTTATAGATGGGGAAACAGACACGCTAAGTACCTTCCACGTTAACTGTTAAATGACACTGCCTCCGATCTGTGATAAGGAGGATATTGATTGTATGCTGTAGTTATCCTTAGCAAGTAGAATGATCACTGAATCAAGAGGTCAAAAAAATACTTGTTTCAGACTATCAAAAGAACTGGTTTTCAAGGGAGAGGTGCAGCCAGACCCCCCCGTAGTTCTCACCTCTCGTCCAGCCCAGCAGCCACCGACATCACCGAAACACCACTGTCAAATGATACTGTGGTTTGGGATCTGATTTCTCATTAGTACTTTGTACAGATAGAAAACTGCCTGCAGTAAGCAGTGGTGACATTTTCCAAGTAGGTCTGGGAAATATAGTAGGTCCAAAAAGAGAAGCATGTGGGTTTAGGGTTGTGCTGATGTCCAAACTAAAGCGATCTTTCCCAAACAAAAATCTGACCACAACCATGCCCTCCTCCAAGCCTTGCAGAGCTCTGCCCAGCCTTAGCATAGGGACCGAGTCTTTAGCTAGGTGCTCGAGGCCGTTCCAGCTCGGGCCCTGCCTGCGTGTGCTGTCTGACCTCTCAGCCCCTCAGCTGCCAGCCAGTCAGGGCAGGGCCCTGCATTTGGAACCACCCAGGTTCCTGAATGCCATCTCCACCTTGCCCCTGTCCCTGGCTCACTCCTACTTCATCTTCACATCTCAGCCCAGCTGTCCTGGACCCAGGAAGCCTGGCCCTACCCAGACATAATGTCTATCGTACTGCTGTTCAATTGTTTCATTATTTGTCTGTTGTTCACCACCAAACTGTAAGCTTCTTAAAGGCATTCTTTTTGTTTTGACTCTGTAGTTGCAAGGAATGGGAATCCACTTGAGCTAGCTAGTAGAAAGGGAGCTTATGGTACGGAGTATTTGAAGCAGTAAGGAGATCTTCGAGGAAATTTAATAAGGACTGGGTCCATAAGAGGCTCTGCCTCGCGGATGTATCTCACAGCTCTCTTCTCCTCCGCACACTGATTCTGCTCACCCCTCTTTCTCCTGCTGGCTGCCTGGGCTCTAGCACGTGTCTTCACGAAGCTGCTCACGACCTCCGTTTGTCTGCATAGCCTGGCATGGCCCCTGCCGGCCCGGTCGGCCCTCCTAATCCGTGGCTTTGTTTCCTGCTTCCTACTTCTTTGGTTTCTCAGTTTCCCACTTGGAGTTTTGCAAGCAGCCACTCTGGTTGGAGTAGCTCACCCTTGCAAGCTGAGCCACACATGTCACAGGTCTCTGGTCATCCTGTGGGTGGGCTGTCCTCAGGTCAGGTCCTCACGGCAGACCAGTCAGACTTGTTGCCAGTTGGAAGGGTTGCATGGGTCGCAGCGTGGATGTTAGGCTTGCTTTTCATAAACTTCATGGTTGTCTTTGTTCTTTTTTATCCTTTACAGATATCATTAATGGAGCTCAAGAAAAATGTGTATTGCCTCCTATGGATGGCTACCCCCACTGCGAGGGGAAAATCAAGGTAAGGCCGAAGTGCCGTGTATTCATTTCCATCATCCTTATTCTGCACTAACACGCCCTTCCTTAAAGGGCGAGCGAGCCCTTTAAGGGAGTCACGTAAGGGCTGCTTCAGTCCTGTTTGTTTGGGGCTGTGGCCATGGCAACTCTTCCCTGCTCTGCCAACTCCATGGGGTTAGTCAACAGTGGGTCTAACTGCTCAGACTGAAAGAGCCTGGACCATTTCAGGTACCTGCTGTGTCTTTGAAGCTGCCTTTCCCTGGCTTTCCCAGCCTCCACAGGTGATCTTTCACAGGCCCGTGACACGGGGCTACCATTGTTTAGTGTCCAACTTCTCTCTCCCAGTCCTCAGGCCCTGCTCTGAGGTCTCCAGATTCATTTCAATTATCATTTAAATGACAATTGTCATATTTGCATTTGCAATTGAATACCCAAAGACACTTGGCCACAGTCTTAACATTTTTAAAAAAATCTTATTTCTATGTCCTGTCCTTGGGGAGACCACTCCCCTGCTCAGTAGTTTCCAGAGAAAAGTTTTGGTTCAGAGGTTCAGTTAGGATGGTGGGACCAAACCCCAGAAACATTTACATGGTCTCTGTCTGGGACTCCCACACTCATTCATGGACTCTCTTCCTGGCACTGTGCTACGGCTGGTGAAACTCACTTTCTGGGGAGAGGGGATTTGGATGCAATGGTCCCATGAGGCATCTGCTCTTGATAAAGCTCTCCTAGCCATGGCCTCTCCTGGGCTTTGCTGCCTGGTGTGTCCCCAGCCTCTCTCCACTCTGAGCACATCCGCCAAGGCCCAGCTCAAGTCAGTGTGTAATGTGGGTCATGCAGGATATGAGTGCCTGTCATCCTGACCTCAGCTAAGTGACTGAGCTTAGGCCACTGCTCAAACCATGCACATGTCCTCTCCTTCTCTATTAGCAGATGGGCAGGGTCACCAAGAACAGGCTGTTCAGAGATGTTCTCACCTGCTCTTGTTGTTTCAGTGGATGAAAGATATGTGGCGCTCGGATCCCTGCTACGCAGACTACGGAGTGGATGGGTCCACCTGCTCTTTCTTTATTTACCTCAGTGAGGTGAGTGGCTTTGGAGGAGTGCATGGGTGTGGTTAATGGGTTTTGCAGCCAGGCCTGGAATTTGAAGGGCTTGGAAGCGTGTTTTTACATGGTAGACCTAGGATTTCCTTCTTCATTACTCTCCTCTGCCCCCAAGTAGGATGATTTTTTTTGTTCTTTGAGGGAAAAACAGCCTTGGCTAACTAACTTTTTTCCTCATAAAAAAAAAATACAGTAAAATACATGTAACATCCTAAACCATTAAGTGTACATTGAATACATTCATATTGCCGTGCAGTCGTCACCACTGTCCATCCATCTCCAGGGGCCTCCCTCCTGCAAACATGAAACTGTGCCCATTACACAGTACCTTTCTCTCCCTTCTACTTCCAGCCCCTGACAGCCACCATGCTCTATGATCTTGACAACTCCCAGCACTCACAGAAGTGAAGTGATACAATATTTGTCTTTTTGTGATTGGCTTATTTCACTCAGCATAGCATTCTCAGGGTTTATCTGTGCTGTAGCTGTGTCAGAATTTCCTTCCTTCTTAAGGCTGACCAATATTTGGTGGGATTACATAGCACATTTTGCTTATCCATTCATCCATAGATGGACACTGGATTGCTTCCACGCTTTAGCTACTGTGAATAATGCTGCTGAGCACATGGGTGTGCACATAACTCGGAGACTTTGAGAACTCCGCTTTCAGTTCTTTTGAGTATATATCCAGAAATGGAATGGCTGGATCATATGGTAACTCTATCTTTTTATTCTTTGAGGAACTTCCAGACTTTTCCAAAGTGTTTGCACCATTTTATATTCCCACCAACAGTGCACGAGGGTTCCAATTTCTCCACATCCTCGCCATCACTTGTTATTTTATGGGTTGGGTTTTTTGTCTGTTTGTTTTTTATAGTAACCATCCTAATGGGGGTGAGGTGGGATCTCGTCGTGGTTGTGGTTTACTTAGTGATGCTGAGCGTCTTTTCATGTGTTTATTGGCAGAGTTAGCTATTTACTTACAGAATGAGTTAATTTTACTTTTAATCTGAGTTTCATTTTTATTTGTACCCTTGAGTTTAAATAGCAGCTTTCTTTTTTAAGGGTTGCAGAGCATTTTACAGACCACATGCTTTAATGATCTCATATCATCTTTAGGAAAACCGAGCAGTGGAATAGAGTTAAGACTTTATCCCAGGCGAGGTACAGGGGAAGAACTGAGTAGGAAGTCAAAACTCGCTTTTCCCCTCCATCCTCTATGGAAATGGGTGCTGGCTAATTTCAGAGGATGTGCACTTGGCAGGCTCTTGGCTGCCACTTCTTTTTTATTCTCTCCCCCAGTTTTGTGTGAGCTGCCCTTTGACCAATAGTGAATAACCACTCCCTGGTGCTGCCACGCAGGGAGGAGAGTGCCTCCATTATGACGCTAAATGAAATGCTTTGCCATAGTTTTTCTTGTGGGACTCCGGTGCCTCTTCTCTGTGTCATAAAGTGACAGGGACAGCTTTTGGGGATGGAGGCCAAACCAATATAGCTTTAGGGCATGTGGCCCTGGATTCTGTGGGTTTGTCCCTCTCCCACACCTTTACTTCTTTTGCCTCTATAAGGTCCAGTCAGACTTCTTTTTTTTTTGACAGGTTGCCCCGTGGCTACCCCACAAGGAATCATGGGAACCCTCAGAGCTAATGACAGTTAAAATACCTCTTGGAAATTAAAAGCACAGAGAATTGGGTGTGTGATGCCCATTAGCAAGCTGCTGGCAAATTCATTCTGTAGCATTTACTGGAGTGTGTTTCTGGCTTAGGTAGCCTATAGCCCATCTTCTCATTTTCTTCTCCAGAGGAGGAAGGCCTGGGGCCATGGGTGAATCTTCCCTCCAGTGAGAAGTCATTGGAAGTGCCTTGCCTACCCTGAGGAAAAGGCTCCTCATTCAGTTTAATTTTCAAAAATTTCCTTCCCCTTCCATGTGACTGAATTTAGCCAGAGTCCAACTGTGCTCCCTGATTGACAAGCTGAGCTAATTTCACGCCTTCCTGAGAGTTGGCATGTTGGGGTAGGCTGCCTTGGTAAAGATAGAGGATTTTACATTCCAGTCCAGCCTTTTTCCACCTGAGAAGGCATGGGAGAATGGGCCAGATGGAAAGGGGCTGTGATTATTGGTGACCTCGTTCCCTTCCTTGGAAACTGCCACCCTGCCCTCACTCACATAAAGGAAGGCTGTAGCTAAGATGAGAGAACGTGAGATTCTGGGCAAGATAAACTGAGAGGATATGGAATAGACTGGGCTGCATAGAGATGTGATGGATCCTATATACTTAATATTGGAGCCTGGGTGTTTCCTTTTAGAACTTCTAACTATTGTTTTTCTCTTCTTGAGGTGTGGAATGGTTCTTCATTAGCCTATTACATTCTCTTCTTATGCAGATGATCCAGCTTTTCTTTTTGTTCAGCTGATTTCAGTTCAGTGAGCACTTATTGAACAGCTATTATATTCATTGATTGTCATCAGTTACTGAGACAATCATTTTCTTGGCTCAATGCTATGCATTTATTATCTTAAGAGAATAATGAAAGAGGAAGAGTGGATGCAGGTAATTGAACTAGGAAGGTAGAGACAGTTTCTCTGGGGAGATGACTAGGAACTTCTTTTTCAGTGTTTTAATCTGAAAATTACTCTGAAACTCTGGTCTTTTAAAAAATGTCCACTTTATCATAGTCTCTTAATAGGTACCCTATAAGAGTTAGAGGAGAATTTCACCAATGTGGTCACTTCAATAGGAACTACTGACTTAGAGAGAGCCTCTCACCTGACTTCAGCTTGTGTTTTTGATGTTTTCTAAACTCTATGCTTTTGAAAAAGTAACTTACTCTATTTGTGTCTCAGGTTCTTCCTTTGTAAAGTCATAGTTTTAATTTTATTTGTTTCTTTTGAAAGGATCCTGCCTTAAGGATTCCTGAGTGTATATGGAGATATGCTTAGAGTAGAGCCTGGCAGATAGATGACACTCAATAAACCTGATACTATAGTTGAACCCAGATTCAGCTGCCTGTTGCAACAAAAGCCAAACTTGTGAGACAGGTGCTGGCGAGGAGGAAAGAGGTTTATTTAAGTGCCGGCCACCTGAGAAGATGGGGGACTCTCTTCCCAAAACTCATCTTAACATCTCTGTGCAGGCAAGGGTTTTATCAGGAGGGAGAGGAAAAGCAGAACAAATAAAATAGGAGGAGAAGGCTGTGGATAAGCAGGATGTATAGGCCTTGATATGTATCTTTATGCTCACTGTTCTTGAGTTGGCTTTCTGGGCTTTTTTTGACAGCTGAATTCCTGTTGACTGAGCAGTTGGTGTCAGCCAAGTCTTGAGGCCAGGCTGCTTCCTAGGTTCACACAGGACAGAAACTCCTGAATTGTAAAATATACTTTAAAAAAAAAAAACTTAACATGCAAGTTCTAGATTTAAAATTAAAGTCAGGTTAGAGTAACAAGCTAGGTTTAACATTTATGCAGTTAACAGGTAGCTTTATATAAATTCTTTTATAACCTCATTTTATTACATTCTCATTTTTTTATTCTGTGGCTAATCAGACTAATATAAGTAGTATAACACTTTCATTCCTTGTTACAATGCTTATATAGTTTTTTATGTTGTTATCTTTTTAGTAGAGTTGTGGTGTGTCACTTACCTGGGACATTTTATTTGGGACCTTGAGTTCGTTTTTGAATTAGAATCAATTTCTGGTTCTCATTCACCAATCTAATTTAATTTTAGATCCCTTGACTTCTGGTAATGTAGAAATTCAGCTCTTCCCCTTGGCTTCTTTTCTCTGGATAAGACACTTCTGTTTGATTCAGATTGCAAGTTGGGTATAAGAAACAGCCATGCACCCCTGCCTTTGTTAATGTGAAATTATTAGTGATGTTTTCTGAAGCCAGTTAATTCTAGTGTAGTATTTTTAAAATCCTAGACAACATCGATGGCTTTGTGGTGCTGTTTTTTGTCTTTTGTCTTTTTTTTCCTCTTGATTTCTTGAAACTTTCCTTCTTTGTTTAACCTGTATCAATGTGTCAGATTTCTCTTGCATTTGGGAAAATGATTCAGACAGACATCTTCATTTGATGTATTTACGTGATCAACAGGTGTACCAGTGACTTTTATCCTTTACTTAATCCTTATTGTAAAGCCACTTCTTGTTTCCATCTATGTTTAACTTCAGAACTTTGACAGATATTAAAAAAAGGACATGAAATAAAATGTCTCCCATAGAGTGAGCACCAGTAGGAATAAAGCATTTAGATTCAGACCAGTCTTAGGAGATGGCACTCTTCCTTCATTTTTATTTTCCCTAGGTGTCTCAGTGTGCCAACTTTCACTGAATTATGGGATTATGAACTTCTTCTTTTACCCTCACCAATTTGTAGTCTACAAATTGTTTCTGGTAAATTCCAGGAAGTAAAGCCATTTCCCCTTACATTATCCCCACAGATGCTTGTTACATAATACTGTATTAGGGACTGGATGTGGTAATAAAAGTCTAGTCCTTGCCCTTGTTGGGTGGCAGACAGTACAAGAAAAATGAAACATTATGCAGCCCCACTATAGGCCAGACACCTCAAATATACAATGTCATTTAAGCCTCTCCTCAACTCTGAGTAATAGAAAGCCAGTCATAGAGGCTCTGAGAGGTTAAGTTGCCAAGTAATTCTGCACTTTTCATTACTGTTGCCCCTTCATGAAAACTGAACTCAGCTAAATGATTTGTCACTACTGACTTTGAATTCAGTTCTGTGCTCAAATCCACCTGTGTTTGAAATATGGCTCTCATTTAGCTAGTTTCCATGAATCAATCTTCATTGCTAGTTTTCAAATATTCACAATTTTGATACTCTACTCCCCAAAAAAGAAACAACACCGATTCTCCTGAGGATATAACTCATGGAAACCAGGTGCTCAGTCATTCCACGTTGTGGGAGTGAATGAATGAGGCCTCCCTGCATTTCCAGATCATCGGGCAGTTCATTTTCTGTATCTGTTTTTGTGAGCCATGTAACTACTCTCGTTATGGAGACAAGGCCCTATAAAATAATTACTTTGTCATTGTTTCAGGTATATTAACTTAGCCCTCTGCCGAGCCTTTTACTGCTTTCAGCTTTTACGAAATTTAGGATGCATTTCTTTACCCCTATTGATATTATATTGATAGATGATGCTGATATATTTGACACCCAGACAATTTTTTCTGTTTACACAATTATTCTGGCAACTAGCAATCATCATACCTTTCCAGACTTCTTAATTTGATTGTGCTGTTTTTTTAAGTACTTCTGTTGCCATTGCAAGTATAGTTGCTCTGAAATAATCAAATTGCCCAGTGACTGATTGCTAGATCTTAGGATGAGTACTGGCTGTTGCTTCCAATGCCAATTTGGACTGGATGAGTGAGTGTGTGTGTGCATGTGTGTGTGACTCCCTCATAAAGGAACAAAAGAAGCAATTTCATGCCTTACTCATCAATCTGTTTCTTCTGTGTCATGAACAACAGGCATAAAGGTCTTTGCCTCTTTCTGTTCTCCCTTGGCAATGTGTAAAACTAATATTGGCTGAGCATGCTATTAACCTTGAGTTTAAATTCAGCATACTTAATCTCTTGATTAATGCCAAGATTAATGCCCAACAGCAAAGGTTGAAAGCTTAACTGTTTGTGAATGTGAGCATGAAATGAAATCCTAATAACCAGCACAATGATTTGGATTTATGGGCTGTGTTGGCTGCTAAAGATAACTTGGAAATGGTGTTGTACAGACTAATTTGTCAAAGTGGGCAGCGATAAAGAACTGACTATTTAGGTTGCAGGAGAAAACCTGAATGAAAAAAACATAACTAATGCTTTGGGACAAGTCAGGAGTGCTTGAAAAATATCTCTAGATTGTTGCCTGAGAACACCAACACACACCTTTTAAATGTTTAGCTGTTTGCAGTAGGAAATTCCCTTTCTGTGAGATAATATTTCTTGGCAGGAAAGGAAGGAGGGGGAAGAGATTTATGATCATGTTCTTTCCCCTTTTTGAGTTCAGCTATTATTTGTATCTTTCTCATATCTGTTTTTGTTGCTCTTATTACCTGAATTCTAAGGTATCCTTGGAAAATGGATGTTTTAAAAAGTCCTGAGTTTACACAATAGTCAGCCTAACTGATCTCTCAGTTCTCTCCCTGCAGCCTCTCACCTCTCCCAAGTTTGCGTTCTTAGTGACACTCCTGTTTGTCTGTAAGTTTCAGGTACTACAACATTTATAGTGAGACTTCTCGGGCTGGCCTCCACCTGACAAAAATTAGAAATCACAGGACTTGCCAAAGCCCAAACCAACACCTCTCTGCTCCTTGGAATACACGTGGCAGACAGAGGCTTCCATGCATTCATCTCCAATGTAGCTTTCTTTAACAAATTTTTCAATATTTTCTCTTGTCATTTCTATTGCATGCCAACAACATAGTTGTAAAATTTTTATGTTTTAAACTTAATATGGGAGCTTTAATATGGAAAATTTCAAACAGGTAAGGAACAGGAGGGCGTAACGAACCCCCTCGTGCCCATGACGCAGATTCTACAATGTCATTGTCATTTCATGGCCAAGCTCATTGTATTAATAACCTCACCCGCCATTATTTTGAAGCAAATCCCAAATGTGATATCATGTGTGAATGTTTCAGTATTTAGCTTTAAAGGAGACTCTTTTAAAATATATAACTATTCCCATTATAACTACTAGTACTATTTCATATAAAAATTAACATAATCCCTTAATACCATAAAATATCAGGTTAGTATTCACATTTTCTAGGCTGTCCTATAAATTAAAGTTTCTTTATTTACACTGGGTTTCCAGTAAGGACCATATATTACAATTGTTGGTGTCTCTAAAGTCTTTCTCTTTAATTTTAGGTTCTCTTCCATCTCTCTCTCTCTCTCTTTTTTTTTTTTTTCCACTCCCTTGTGACTTTATGTTGAAACGTCTTTATTTGCCTTAGAGAATTTGTTACGCTCTGCATTTTATAGCATCCCTGGATTGTCTCACCTGGTTCTGGCCTCTTGTATTTCCTCCAAATTGATGCTTAGGCCCTGGCCGGTTTGGCTTAGTGGTTAGAGTGTCGGCTCCTGGACCAAAGAGTCTCGAGTTCAGTTCCGGTCAAGGGCACGTACCTCAGTTGCGGTTTGTCCCTGGAACCTGGTCAGGGCCGTGTGGGAGGCAACCAGTCGATGTGTCTCTCTCACATTGGTGTTTCTCTCTCTCTCTTCCTCCCTCCCACTCTATCTGAAGATAAATAGAAAAATATCCTCAGGTGAGGATTAAATATAAAATAAATTGATGCTTAGATCTGAGGCTTGATCCCTGTCAGGCTTAATATTTTTTGCAGGACTGTTTCTGGGGTGATATTCTGTACTTCTGTCAGGAGGCACATTATTGCCTGGCTGTCTCTCTTTTTGTGATGTTAGTGGCTGTTGATGATCAGTGCCAGTTCATTAGTTCATCCGGGGTTCCTTCTTAATCTACCAGGAATACTTCTGTGAAGAGAAATTACCCCTCATCTGGTATTTGGTTACTCTGAGGGATAGTTCATGTAGAAAATCGTTATTTATTTCTCTCTTGTTTTCCTAGCATCTTCCACTGTGGACTGTAATTTGTTTGTTGACTTGTACGCTTATTGGTTCTTGTCATCATTATGAAGTCATTGATTGAACCATACTTGATATGTTCAATCTGTTTCAGTTATTTTCTTACTGGTTCTCAAATGGCTGGTTCTTTGGCCAGAGGGAGCCAATCCACTTTGTCTTCTGAGTCCTTTTCACATGACTTTTGTAGTTTGTAATAGTTTTTTGTTTGTTTTTTGCTACCGGGTATGACAAGCTCTTCCGGGTTCATCTTACACAGTTTCTGCCCTAGATCTGGAGTCAGCCATTTCTAAGGACCCCTGTTTCCTCTTAGTGGGAAATACACTGAGAGACCACTGTCTGCGTGCCAAGGGCCTTCATTGCTATTGGGTTTTTCTAGGTACAGGGGATAGATATATATATAATATATATATATATATTATATATATAATATATATATATATATATATAACAGTGAACAGAAAGATAAACATTCCAAACAGTAAGGTTATGTTTTGTGGGAGGAGACAGACAAATTAAAAAGTAAACTATATCTTTTAGATTGTAGTAAGTATCACAGAGAAAAATAAAACAGGAGGGGGGTCGAAGAAATGCCCATGAGGAGTGATGGTATCGGTTTAGAGAGAGCGGTCCAGGAACACCTCGCTGGAAAGAGGAGAGGAGGATGTTTGAACACCAGGAGGTGTAGATGTCTGGCAGAATTGTTTGTGTTTTTTTAAAAATGTGTTTTAATTGATTTTTTTGGAGAGAGAGAAAGAGGGAGAGAGACAGAAACATCGATGTGAGAGAGAAACATCAATGGGCTAACCGGGGCATGTGCCCTGACTGGGAATCGGACCGGGACCTCTCAGTCCGTGGGATGACACTCAGTCCACTGAGCCACACCGGCCAGGCTGGCACAGTTGTTATTTAGCAGACGGGGGGACAATAAGTGCTAAGTCCTGTGGTGACCATCAGTATCCAACATTAAGAACAAGTGCATGGAAAGTAATCTCCTGAGAGATTTGTCTGTTCTGTTCACAGGTACAATGGTGCCTGGCACCCAAGTCTATTGAATGAATGAATCTTTTAAAAACATTTTATGAATAGGTGATAGCTTTTGGTTTGCTTTTTCTGAATAGTAACTTCTCCCGGCTACCACCTTTCTAATTTTGAAAAAACATATTGTAAAATTTGTAACATTAATATCTACTAAAACATTAATTTTGAGACATGAAGCAGGGGCATTTTGAAAACTTATTAACAGTTGTAATATAATGTTCTTTAATATTATATTTATAAGGGTGGACAAGGGATCACATTAGGCTATTAGAATAGAATGAGCCAATTATATTAGAAGGAACAGCTTTCTTGCCTATCTTTTATTCTCATTGTCACTCAGCGTTATTTGCCTGGATCTGTGATTCAGGCAAAACTGCACAGTAATACAAAAGAGGAACAATATCCCTGGTCTCTACACTGTAACTACCTCTATAAATTGGGTGCTTTTGACTACTGAAGTGTCCTCGGTGTGGACGCAGGTTGCTGGGGCCAGTTTTGCTCCTGTGCGGTGTGCGGCAGGGAGCATGCCCAGCGAGAGTTGGTGCGGGAGGCACCTCTGTGCGTCATCTGTGTGGTTGGCTACAAAGGAATTTGTTTGCTGCCTTTCCTGTGTCAAGGAAACGGACAGTTCTATAGCGATTTGGGATGTGTTTTTAAAACTGACGTCCTCTCATAGAGCCCTACTGGTTTGTGGCATGCTGATAATGTTCTACAGCCTCTCTCTAAGTCCTGCCCCTTCCCGCACATCCCGAGCAGAGCTCACGTGGATCTCTCTAGTTCTTGGCTGTCTCTTGCATGGGGTAGGGTCTGTTCTTTCTGCTGAGAATATTCCTGCCTCCTGTGGTCAGGGCAGCAGGACAGTGTTATGGGAGACACGTGACCTGATTGCCCGCCTGGGTCCACCTCCTGCCTCTGTGTCTAGAGCATTCCCTTCAGTTTTCAGTCTGGGTCTCCTCACTGAGGTCAGGGTCAAGCCTCCCTTGCCTGCCTCCGGGTATTGTTGAAAGGTTCTATCAGAGTGATGAAAATGGGTAAGTGCCAGGTACATGGAAAAGAGAACCGTCATCATGAATATCTTCAGTGCTCAAGTCATGTTTTGAGTTACTCATTCCCTGCTCAACACGTAATGGTTGAGTGCCTGCGATGCTCCGGGCCCTCTTCTCAGGCCTGGGGAGAGGGCACAGAACAGGCCAGCTGACGCTTCTGTCCTCAAGGAGCTTACATCCAGATGGGGCACAAGCACTAGGAAACCAGTGCATTCAGTAATTTCCAAGGGGTGAGTGCCCCCGAGAAAAAGAGAGTAAGGATGTAGTGTGGCCGGGTAAGTAGGTCAGGGAAGGCTTCCTGAGGAAAAGCTGGAGTGGAGTGTGGAAATAAGGGAGTGGTGCATGGAACTCTCTGGAAGGAATAGAAAATGCAGATGCCCTGAGGCACAACGTTACTAGGTAATATAGAAGATACCCAATAATACTTCACTTTCAGGTAAACAGTGGTTTTTCCAAACTATAAGTGTGTGACAGAGTGATACTAAAAAAATCATTGTTTATATAAAGTTCTAATTTAACTGGGTGTTTTATTTTCACACATGCATGCTCACCAAATCTGGCAACCCTCCTGAGGTAGGAATGTTCTGTCTGCCACGCAGGCGGTGTTTGGTGGAGGGCAGGGTGAGGTAGGTGTGCAGATAGTGTGAGCGGGGAGGTCACATTCCGTAGGATCTTGCTGTAAATTCTGGGTTTGATTCTGAGTGCAAGGAGAAGCCACTGAAGGGTTTGAGGTAGTTAGCATGTGATCCAGTTCAGACCTTAAAACAGCCACTTGCTGCACAGACAGACGCCAGGGCGAGAGTTGTAAGCAGAAGCATTAATGCAGCTCACGGTACCCGCCAAGCAGGAGCATAGACATTGTTGTGAAGGCATCTGTGTAGAAGGTTTCAGCAGTGGCACTCATTGTGAAGACTGGACTGTGCTTATGGGACTGCAGGAACCAAATGTCTGGTTTCTATGGGCATTGCGTGATGGTGACGCGCACAGGCTCTGGGGTGGCCGGCGGTCTCCAGTGCTCAGCTGTGGGTTCGCGGTTCCAGTGGCTTCATCTGGCATGACTAGCGGCCTTTCCCAGAGGATTAGTGGAAGACCAAATGAAATAATGTGTGTGAAGTGCTTAGCCTAGTGCTTGTCTCTGTATAGTGTGCCTTTTGTTCGGACCTTTGTTTCCCCACCCAGCCCCCATTTCTAACAAGCAGTTTGGCCAAAATATTAATCAGCTCAGTTGTCTGGGGCACAGGACCGGTCCAGAGAGCTGAACCACTTACATGTCTAGTTATCTTTTACCATTTGCATTGCCTTTGAGACTTTAGAAAGGAAGTGCATCAGAATGGAGTTGGGTAGAGACGTCTCTGTTTTTTAAGCATATACCTTAATGAGTAACAGCATTTGGTATGTTTTCAGTATAACAAATATGTGTGTGTATATGTGTGTATATGCATATACGTGTATAATTAGTGTATCAAATGAACAAATGTATAGTCAACTGTACTTTTGATATACAACCAGCTAGCCTGACAGCATTATGTAAAATTATCTTTTTCAGATCTTGTAGTGTAATAGAATTATTATTTTTTCTTTATTGATGGTAGAGAAAGAGAGGAAGGGAGAGGGAGAGAGAGATAGGAACACTGATGAGAGAGAAAATCGATTGGCTGCCTCCTGCATGCCCCCCACTGGCCCTGGGCATGTGCCCTGACCAGAAATCGAACCGGAGACCTCTTGGTGCATGGGTTGATGCCCAACCACTGAGCCACACCGGCCAGATGCGTAGTAGAATTATTAAGAGGTCACCTGAGCCAACGCCTTCATTTTGTAGATGAGAAAACTTGAAAGCCAAATGGTGTAAGGTTATAGTCCTAGTTGTTTGTAGAGTTGGGCATAGAATCCATTTGGCTGATTCCAGATTCAGTCCTCGTTTCTGCTCTTGTCCTTCACTAAGGTTGGCTGTTAAGGTGTCTCTAACGTGTGCTCGTCAGGGGAGTGACAGATGCCAGTTGTCACCCAGCCCTTTTGCTCACTAGTGAGCTTACCTCGCAAGTTTGCAAGCCCTGTAAGCCGTGATTTCCTTACATGAGCCTGGCGATGGTACCTGTGCCACAGGGCACCTCGGATTAAACGACATAACGTATGCAAGCTTATTTGTTTTTTTCCAGAGACTTTGTCACACTGTGAACCTTCAGTAAATGAATGGATGCTTATATAATATAACTCTTTTAGAAATTATTCTATTAATAAATCTTCATTGTAAAAAATCATAGTATGCAGATTAGCATAAAGAAGGAAGTGAAAAGCACCTCTAACATCGTCATCCAGAGGTAATCTCAGACTTTTTCTTGCATTTTTCTCATTTAGTTGTGATTGCACTTCACTGTCTGAAAAATACAGCATGAAATTATATGTCAACGCTCCATTAGAGCAAAACACTTACCAGTATCATGAGACCAGAAGCCACAACAGACCCTGATCATTATTCTTTCAGAAGCATTGAACGTTACTACGAAGAGTTATGCCATTTATACCTAAGTACATGCGTATATGTTAAATCTCCTCTAGTTTTTGCTGTCATTTCATTACATCTTTCCCCCTTTAAATTCCAGTTTGAGCTGCACACAAATCCACTAGCCATTGTTTTTCTTTGGTATAATGAATTGTCCATCGTACAGACCTTAACGGTGGGACCTACTTGGGCTCTGTTTGGGGACCTCAATTCACATCGTTCATGATTAAGTTGAAAAACCTCAGATCAAAGGAGTTTAAATCATTGGGAGGAGGGATGTCAGAAATCAAATTGGTTAATTTTATATCTCCTAGTTCAAGCGGGTGATTTACGGGGCCTCTCAGTGGAATGTGCGTTAATGTTCCAAAGGTCTAGCCTGACGGGCCTTTTTCGGATTTTGCTGCCTCTTCATTTTGTTGCCTGAGGCCAGTGCACTGAAAAGATTAGTTTCCATGGAAGAAGCTTTGTCTTCAAATCCAAGGATATTAGAATAATGGCTCTGCTCCTCTATGGATCCTTATGTGTGTTGCCATGAACTCGGTTGGTTTTCAAGTCTTGGACTGACTGTGGTGATTTGTGGACTGTTTTTAAGGGTATGCAGCCCCTACCCTGGCCAAGGGTATGCAGCCCCTATCCTGGCAGAGGGCTTGGGCAGGGCTGCCAGCTCACAGGAGTCAGGCCGAGGTGGGGGTGTTCTGTGGGAGGGTCTAGCTGCGTGTCTGCACCAATGGCAAATACACAGTCCTGTCCAGGGAGAGCTAAGGATCACAGCTGGAAAAGTGTGGCCAAGGCAATGCATGAAGGAGGCAGAAATAGGACAGTGGCGTTCTGAGACCCAGGAGGAGAGGAAACGATGAGAACGATTTGAAATAAGAGCGCGTCCAGATCAGGAAGGCAGTGGGCTTATTCTGGGGTCCAACTTTCCTGATAGGATGCTATGCCGGGGGGTAAAATTTGTTAAAGGAGCCTGAGTAGATCAGACAGAAAACAGGGATTAGGAGGTTGAGTTATTAGCCTTGAGCAAGCCTTTCCCTGAGTGTTATTAATGACTCTTATTTAGGAAAGAGTTGCTCATTGAGGGCTGTTTCATGGCGTGGAGTTATTGCCAGGGCTGGCTTTCTTCCAATCCTGGTACTCCTCTGAGGTTTCAGAAAGAAATGGTTTCCCCCCTCGCCCCACGGAGAAATTGGTTTATGTATAATTTAATTATCTTAACAGTTATCCTACCACCGTGTGCAAAAACAACAACCTTGCGAACTCACCTTCCTCGTCCTGTGTTCCGATGCTGATAGTCGTTTTTCCTCCATTCCGAGTGAGCATGTGACAGTAAGATTTCTTGCTAAAAGCCAAAATAGACTGACTCCATTTTCCGTACTTTCAGGGGTGCCCTTGAAGCCGTTCAGAGTGTTATCCAGTCATTCAGAGCAACAAGAACTGAGATAAATGACCAGTTTCAAAGAGGAATTAAAGCCTTGAGTATTCTCTAGGGAAGTCATATTTTAGAAGATCACCTTGGGCTGTATTTTCATCAGAGCGAGTTTTGGAAGATTCTTCTTAGGACAGAAGAGTGAGGAGGGAATGTACTTGCCTTTAACCATATCTGATCTCACTAATGTCTCTCCTTTTGGTTGATTTTCTTTATTCTAGTCTTGTTTCATCTGTCCCTACCTTGCTGTTCATGAGGAAATTTCTTATCCTGACATGTTGCCATGTGCATTTAGTCATTTTTTTAGTGTGAGGTTGACTGCAAATGTGTACCTTGCTTCTCATCCTCACTGTTTGGCATGGGGCTGAAGGTCGCTCAGTCAGGTCTGCAGTTCATTCAAAGCCTTCATGTTAGAAATACGTTTTGTAGCAATGTTTTAATGAGTCCATTTACAACAATTTAACGTGAGCTAAAGAGTTCCACCTGCCCTAGCAGTACAAGGCACAGGGCTGTGCAGCCCTGCTGGGGCACTGGGGCGGCATCCTCTCGCTCACTTCTTTTCTGCTGGTTTTCCTTCATTTTTCTCATTTGTGGAGCTCCAGATACTGCCTTTCATGGCGGTATTGCTGCACGTCTCCGTAATTAGGCATGAGCATCCAAAACAAGCTAGCGTTCTCCTTTTTTATGAGTAAAAACCATTTTAGCTTTCCTTTTGGGGAGTCCTTTTGAGCCTCCGAAGTCATTCACAAATACAGTAAAGTCTAATTTTATTCTGCAAGAAGGAAAAGAGAATATTGCACTTTTCCTGTCCAGGGATTCTACCCTCCCCCAAGCTTTGCTGCCCTCTGCTTATTGCTTTCAGACCGTTTGCAGGAGCTGGCTGTGTGCAAACCCACCAGTTATTTTGGTCTTAGTAAAAACCACCTTGCTTAAAGCTCAGTTTCTAGGTTAGCGAAACTTTGAAAACTCGCCCACAGCTGGAAGACAGACCATCCCGTTTGATGCTGCCTTACTGACCCAGGAGGCTGTGGTCTCACACGTGTCCCTGCGTTCTCAGTGACCTTCCAAGGACACCCGCCACCCTCTTGCTTTGCTCATTTCTGTAGGTCCACCTGGCCATAGAAAACCTTATTTTCAATGGCTGTTTATTATCCATCTTTAATAATCTCATTATGTACTAGTTAATGGGTGATATGCTACCTTGGAATTGCATGGCCAGTTTTGACAATGAGGTCAGACATCAATATTATTCAATGCATTTTTTATTTTTTCTTTACTACAAATTGTGAATTCACCTGATATTCTCTGGTAACCTTTGTTGAAGTGATTCCCGTGAAAACTGGCACTTTTCCTTTCTCCGTCTTCTTCCCCCAACTCTCTGAACTCCTGTGCATCGACAGAACAATCCATCTTCCAGAATGGCTCTCACAAAATCGCTGAGGGTTCTTTTTTCTTTTTCCTTTCATCTATTTCTCCAATCGTTTTTATTATCTTATTCCTTATGACAGTGTGAAGTACACAGCCAGAAAATGAGGGAAAGCCTCGATCATTAGCCTTCAACCATCAGCTGCATTCCTGATTCTGAGATAAATAACTGATTTCTGTGGCACAAAAGCCCTGCTGTTTCCTTCGCAGACGTGCCACGGCAGACAGCGAATCACTCCTGTCCTGTTGCTGAATGTTGAGGCACATTTTCCTTCTCATTCCCCTGCGGGAATGTTCAAGTTTTAGCTTTCTGCCGCAAGACCCGCCTCCTGGTGTAGAAATGTGAGGATTGAATGATGAAGGGATCAATCACTGTCAAGTACGGTGAAGGACAGATTTACAGTGTAATCATGTGCTCCTTGGGACCTTTCCTGATTATATTTTCATCTGAAAGGGCACCTGCTCTGGATTGCTGGCTGAAAGCGAGGGACCCTGGTTAATAATAATAACCCACTTAAACGTAGTGCTCATGGTGGTCAGGAACTGAGCTCAGTGCTCTCTGTACACATCACTTCATTTCCAGATGAGCCAGTGTACTTAGTGTCTCTGATTTATATTTTTCAGGTTGAAAATTGGTGTCCTCATTTACCTTGGAGAGCAAAAAATCCCTACGAAGAAGCTGATCATAATTCATTAGTAAGTGATTTTGGAAACCTTTTATTGGGCTTTTGGTTTGGGTCTGATGCCAGTCGGTACCTGTGGAGTCTTCTAGAAATGCCAGCTATGATCTGAAATAGTGGTAAACAGAAGAACTTCTACCCCCAGTCCTATGGAAATTTTGGTGCCCAAATCAGTCAACCAATCAGCATATATTTGTTGATCGATCGATTCTCCGAGGGTTCCTAAGTGACAGGCTGCTGTGGTGAATAAGACCTGGTGCCCGAGGGGGAGGCCCTCAGTGATCTGATGAGGATGGCTATCCCGAATAGTGACCATGCCTGTGTCAATGCTCCAATGCAGACCCATGGAAATGAGTGAGGAAGTGGTGATCTCAGCCTGCGGGCATGGCAAAGAGAGGGCACTGGAGCTGAATTTAAAGCGATGAGCGAGTTTATACCAGGTCCGGGAGATAAAGGTGTGCTGAGAAGGGAGAAGGTGCATGTGTGAGAGCTTGGCGTGTTCGGGGAGTAGAGCGTGTGTGATTCAGTGCGACAAGGCCAGAGGGGTTTGGATGATTAGGGTGAAGGAGAGGTTGGAAAGGTAGTTAGGGGACCCTGGAAAGGTTTTTCATGCCACATTACAAGTTTGTCTTCTTTAGACTGGGGATCTGCAAACTTTTTTGTAAAAGGCCAGATGTTAATATTCTCATCTTTGTAGGCCATAAGGTCTGTCACAACTACTGAATTCTGACTTTGTAGCACAGGGGGCAGCTGTGGACAGGACGCAAACGAACGGGCATGGCTGTGTTCCAATAAATATTCATGTCCAAAATCGGCCGCTTTGGCCCAAGACCCATCGTTCAGTTGTGGGAAGGCGGGGAAAGTGTTGAGTCAGGGAGGGCCATGATCAGGGAAGTGTTTAGAGTGGACCGTGGTGACTGCTATAAGTTAGATTCAGCACGTTTTAGATGTTACAGGAAACCATACTAGTGTTACTATTTTTCTGTTATTTTAATCACTGGTTGTATCCAGCCATGCGACAAATATGTTCTTCCTGGCTTTTACATACTTCTGGCCCGAATTTTAAATTTCATTCAGTTGTGATAGGAAAATGTTTTTCCTGGCTTTTATATTCTTTAGAAAATAATGAACTTTTGTTTGTTTGGACTGGGAAAACACTGGAAGAGGAGAATGTATTTCCCCACTTAATTTTGTGGCCAGAAGGCGGCCTTTGGCAGCACCCACAGCGCCAGGTAGCCTGCTCAGAGCTGACTTCAGTTTCCCCAGGAGTCTGCTGCCCTACAGTACGTTGAAATGGCCAATAAATTTAGGTGCAAAGAATTTCAAGGTACATCAAACATACTCATTATAAAAAAATGCATTTTAACGTAGTTCAGAGCTCTGCAATGACTGTGCTTTCTTTCCCAATTTCTAATTTTTTCAATGATGTCGCTCATGGCAGACCTGCCGTCGGGGGCTTCGCCTGAGCTTGCTGTCCCGGGACCGTGACGAAAAGCTGTGCCGCCGACAAGACTCACCTTTGAGCGCTGTATTTAACTGAGCACCTCTTTCAAGTTCTCATGTCACTTCATGAAACCCATTGTGCTTTCTGACTTTTCCTCTCCTACTCATTGTTATTAAATTTCTGTTTGCAGGCGGAAATTCGTACAGATTTTAATATTCTCTACAGTATGATGAAGAAGCACGAAGAATTCCGGTGGATGAGACTGCGGATCCGGCGCATGGCTGACGCGTGGATCCAGGCCGTCAAGTCCCTGGCAGAAAAGCAGAATCTGGAAAAGAGAAAGAGGAAGAAAGTGAGTTTGTAATGAATTCCGTTCAGTTAGATACTGGCCTTCTTTTAAAATCTGATGTGCTTGGGACCACGACTGGGCGGTGCCGTGCCTCAGTGCTGTGCCCCGGTGAGTCCGCTCAGTCGCTTGCACAGCCAGCGTGGGGTTGCCTCTCCCCGGTCACAGTCGCCCCACTTAGCAAGGGCGGGCACACGTCGCTTGGGTGAACCCAGGCAGAATATCTGCCTGTGGGATTTTCCTTTCCGCCAACTGACTGTCTCGCTCATTGGTGTCAGGAAGCGTAACCCTCTTTGCTTTACCTGAATGCAACTTTGAGAACTTCCTGTTACATCATTATGACAGTTTCCTATTTTTGGAGTTTGTCACTTGTGGGGTTTTGGCAGTCGGTGAGTTCCATTACTGCTCTGTTTGGCTGGTGTTTCTGGTACATTCTTGAGAGAGAGCAATGCTAATAAGAAAACTTGAGCTGCTGTGTTCAAGCTCATGAGGAGATGCTTGGAAACCCCTGAGCACAGGAAACCCCAGCATACTCCTGAGCATGGCGGATCCCATGCCCTATTAGTTAGAGGCGAAGAGGCCGTGGCTTTAGATGAACTGTTCTGGTGATGACCAACTGAGCAAAGTAACTCCATGTTCCTTCTCTAAAAATAAATAAAAAATGAGTTTGGTATTACTCCTGATTTGACTAATTTGATATGCTCAGAAGAGAAAAGACAGATGAACTTCCAAATCCCAAGTCTTGTTTTGATGGGTCAGTTCTGCTTAGATCCCTTGAGTCTGTGAGACCGCAGGATCACAGGTCCTGGCACCAAACAGTCCTCCATGGAAGAGTATGGTCAGAGATCCGAGTGGGCTGTAAAAAAAAGTAGAGAATAATTCTTTATAATCATATACAGTAACCTCCAGGATATATTCTTAGGTGAAGAAATGTTAGGTGGAGAATAGTAAACATTATTTTAAAAGGGGAGAGAATTTATCTATATATCTATACCTCTATGTGTACATGTAGATGCATACATATATGCACACACATATAATGTATATATGTGATATACATATACTTCTTGCTCATATTTTTTTTAAATGATTAAAATGGTAAATTTTATGTTATGTATACTTTACCACAGTAAAAAAAAAAAAAAAGACCAAATAAGGGGAGGAAGGGGATAGCGTAGACACAACAGGTGTAGAAACCAGACTTCTCTGAGTATGTCTTACTTTGTAGATTCGATACTGGAATCATTTTACATGAATGTAAAAATGTATCAATAAAAAGCAATACTTGAAAATCACAAGGAATATAAAACAAATGAACTCATTGCACATCCAGTTTTATTACAAATGCACAGAGAAGGACTGTTGTTGTTGACTTTGGAACATGGTAAATTGAACATTTCTGATGGGGTATTACAAAGGACAAAAATCTGCAAAAATATCTTTCCACAATTTTTACTAATCATGTAGGAGGTGGTGGCGCTGATATTCTCATTCTGAATCCATTGTGTGTATTGGAATAAAGCAAGTAATTATGTTAGTGTCCTTGAAAAGTGGGATTTTCAGTGTGGGAGAGAGGAAACAACAGCTGTCAGACGGATAATGTTATGTAAAGATACTGTAATCCTCAGTTTGATTTGGAAAAACCAGTATGAACTCATGATTAGTTTTATCCTTGAGGAAAAATAAACTTTCTAGCTGTGTCCACTGAAAAGGCTACAGTGGTAATCTAGCACCAGCCTTTAATCTCCAAATACCGTTTCTACTGATGTCATGCGAGGCTTTTAGAAAATGGACTGATTAAGGTCTGAGGCAGGAGTTGTGTGTGATGAGGTCGGAACACCTTGTCATACCAGAAAGTAAGAAAACCATCAAAGACTGCTGCGGCTGTCAGAGAACTTAGAAGCCGACGTGAATAGCCTCCTATTGGCCAAGATGAGACAATTTGATAATCAGTAAGTATAACAACTGCAGTTCATTAAAACACAGCAAATATACTTATAGTCATGATTTTATAATGATATGTGTGTGTGTGTATATATATATATATATATTTTTTTTTTTAAGTTTTCATTGGTCATTATTAGAGAACACTAAAGAACAATTATTTTTTAAACTGGTAAATAAAGGAGAAGACCAAAGTATTTACCGGGCTTTTTCTTTTTTTAATGTAAACTGTATTTCAGAGTTCCCAAATAGTTGATGTGGGATAGTTTCTCGTTAAAGAAGTATTCCAGCTAGTAAGTGCAGAAGGAATGGGAGGATATCACCATTCTGGCACCCTTAATGGATTAACGCATTTACGTAGCTAGCAATCATCAGTAACTGCGAACATCACCCAGCAGAGACTGGTTCCATCCCCGGACGTGCCCGGTACCGCCTGTGAAGTAGTACGGCCGGAAAAACTGAATATGAATCTGGTCATGTTTGTAGGTCTGGTTACTGATGTACCATCAACACAATCAGCAAAATCAGAGTGTGAGAGAGACTCCTGGAAATACAACCCAGTTTCTTTGACAAATAAATGGCAAGCCCATCACCCCCCTAAAGGGTCATCGGGCACTATTGCAGGTTAAAGACGGCTGAGAGATACATGAGGCAACCACAGTTTGTGCTCGACTTCGGACTCGAACAGCTACACTTGAAAAAATAAGGGACGCTGAGGAGTGTAAGCACTGACTGGGAACTGGATAATATTAAGGAATGAACAGCGATTCCAGGGGTGTTGATGTTATGGTTTTTTTAAGTGAAGATTTGTTTCTTTTAGAGATACAAATTGGAATATGTATAGATGAAAACACGATGTCTAGGATTTGCTTCAAGATAAGCTGGCGGGGTTGGGAGAAAATGAGGGGTACTTATGGAAAAGATTTGTCATGAGTTGGTCATTGTTGAAGTTGTGTGATGAGTACACTGGCATTGACTTTATTGTCATGTCTGCTTTAGTGTGTACTTAAAATTTTCCATGTTGAAAGCATAAAAATATTCCAGCTGTGGGGAAAGCCCAATACTGTTCAAAGATATTTCATTGTCCTGGCTCACCCTCCTTTAATTGTTACTTTTCAAATATATCCTTCTTTTTAAAAGGACTCTCCATCCATACCGCACTCTCATAGCCGCACTAAGGGCAGTTGTCTCTCTAAGACAACAATGAAAAATCATTTTCTTCCTTTTCACTTTTCCAAAAAACTGCTTACTCCACATTGAGATTTCAGTAGAATGTAACATGGTGTTAGAGTCGGTTGATCGCTTTCTCGTGCGCCACCGTGGAGTCTGTACTTGGTTCAGTGAGAATCATCAGTTTGCGCCTCTTCTTTGTTTCTTCCAGGTCCTTGTCCACCTGGGCCTCCTGACGAAGGAATCCGGATTTAAGATTGCGGAGACAGCTTTCAGTGGCGGCCCTCTGGGTGAATTAGTTCAGTGGAGTGACTTAATTACATCTCTGTACTTACTGGGCCATGACATTAGGATTTCAGCTTCGCTGGCTGAGCTGAAGGAGTAAGGAGATTACTTTTCAATTTTAAAATCAGGATACAAAAAAGAAATTGTAAACTCTTAAAGCCCTCTATTACTGTGTAATTTCTTGTGGAGGAAAATGAAAGTGATAATTCACTAAACAGGAGATAAGAAGATTATTTTCAGGAGCTAAATACATACGCTGTGAAAGGATAATATGTTTTCGCTGTAGCTGCAGGCTCCAGAGGCTTCATAAATGAATGCCAGAAAATTCAAACCAAGGGGCTTATTCTTTGCTATTGCAGGTGCTTCCAACATCTGCAGCACAAGGCATTATTGACTTGCCTAATTCCCTGTCTCTTGCTGAAATGCATACCATTCCCTACTCAACATCAAGCTTTCTAAATCTTGAAGCAGGGCAGGTTCCTGTTTATAATTTAATTTGGATAGAATGAGTTTCCTGAAAGCCCTGATCCAATCCTTTTTCAATTAGCCAACTTTCAGCTCTGAGGCTGTTAACTCTACCTGGGTTTTCTGTTTCACTGGCGCTTGCATGCAGCTCCAGTCCTCTCTTAATCTCTTTTAGATTGACACAGCTGGCTGAGCAGGGCTGTTTGGAGCTGCTTCACTCCTTTCAGATAACTGCCCACTGAGATTTTCCCACCCAACAGCCCAGTTATCGTCTGTAATATGTCAAATGTTCCAGAAGAAACACCTTGGATGAACATTCTGTGTTCAGTGAATATGTCCCACCTTGCTCCTACTTGACTGTTCAAGATACTGACTGCCAGATAGGTCACTTGCGTTAGGTCCAAGGGCCACACTTGACCAGTGGCAGTGTTGAGATGAAAGCAGTATCAGCAAGTTAATATTGGCTGTCATTTGTTAAATGCTTTCCATAGGCTGACACTGTGGTAAGAGCTTTAGTTACAGTAGCAGTTTCAACAGTGATGACAACCACAATGACTAGTAACAGCGCAAATTTGTTGAGCACTTACGGTGCATCAGATACTGTGCATTTTATATGTTTTCATCCTATTTCGTCCTTAGCACAAACCTGGAAGTAGGTGCTGTTGCTTTCTGCGGTTTAAAGATGAGGAAACGGGGGCTCAAACCGCAGATGAGTTGTTTAAGGTCACATGGAAAATATGTGGGAGAGCCAGGACTTGAGCCCCTTGTCTGTCTGACCCCAAAGCCCGTGCTCTTGACCACTGTGCCACATTGCTGCCTTCAGATCTAGATAAACCCAAGGTCTTCTGAACCCTTAGTCACCACGCTGTCCCTTTCGCGTGCTGCCTCCTGCGCCTCCCTCCCGCTGGCGGTAAAGCATGCTGGGAACACGGCCTGGGGAGCGGATGCGTGCAGGTAGCGCTCCTCCTGCAGTGCGTTCTGTGGGCTGGGGCTGGGTCAGGGATAGACAGGTGACCGGCATGTGTTCAAGGAGATGCCATTCTTTTGATAATTACAACCAATACCTGGCATAGTAACTACACTAATTACAAAGTGCTTAGTACTAATGGAGGTGTGGGTGTTAGGAGTAAGCACAGGGAGTGGAGAAACTGTGTGAACATTGTTCTCCACTGTTATTCAGCACCTGGAAGAGTGCCTAGCACACCACAGTGGGTGCTCGTAACTGTTTACTGAGCAGATGAGGACAGGATGAATATGTAGATGAATAAATGGGTGGGTGGGTAAACAAATGGAAAATTATTGGAGCCCCAGGGTCAGGTGCTTTCCAGGGAGGCCAGGAAAGGCATATGGGGGTCTGTCAGGCAGAGACGTCGTTTTGTGGTCCAGAAGAAGCCTGTAGAAATCTTCAGCACTGGTGATAGGGACAGGTGTGTTTTACTTAAGAAGGTAATTGTGGGAACAACACAGAGCAGCGGTTCCCAAACACGTCTGTGCATTGGAAGCTCCTGGGATCTTTTTAGACTCCCAAAGCCCAGACCCTACCTCAGACTAATCAAGTCACAGCCTTCAGGGATGGGATACAGGCACAAGTGTCTTTTGATGCCTGTGGGTCACTCCAGTGTGCAGACAGGGTTGGAGCCACTGAGTGCAGGGTGGACCAGGAGCGGGAAGCAGCGGCTCAGCGGGCCGAGTCTAGTCCGGCCTGTTTTTGGTGACGAAGCTTCATGGGAGCGACCTCGCTGTATGTATCCTCAGACTGCTTTCCTTGTGCAGTGGCAGGGTTGAGTAGCTGCCACAGAGAACATGTGGCCTTCAAAGGTGAAAGTATGTACTCTCCGACCCTTTACAAAGAAAACACTCAAATTCTCGGGAAGAAACGGCGTGTCGGGAAGAGCTGAGGAGCAGGGCCCTCGAGGCAGGGGCAGTGCGGAGCTCGAGAGCGGGTGTGTCCGTGGCTCCTGTCCTCTGAAGGAGGGTGCCCCGCCACAATAGGGTGAAGGATCGCTGTGGGGCGTGAGATAAAAGGCTTCAGCGATGACCCCTGTCTAGGGGACAGGCAGTGCCCTCCGCGGTTTACTTCCTCGTGTGAAGGTGGTGGCAGGACGTCGGCCCCCTGAGTGCACGTCGATCTGTGGGTGGCTGGGTGGGAAAGGGTAAGGCAGAGGTATAATCCGTAGGGGTAGTCTAGTCAGAGGGAACAATCCACAGCAGAGGAAAAGTTAGGAAACAGTACAAGACAGTGTGGAAGGAAGTTTATTCTGTAGCGCTAGAAATAGGTCAGTGAGGGCTGGAGTAGTAAGGAACTAACAGTCCCTGAGTGTCTAGTGTGCACTGGGCACGTTCTGTTCAATACCTCATTCAAGAGGATCCCTGAGAGGTTGCCATCCAGTCTGGTTTCATGGTGGTTGGTTTGTTTGAGAATAAGGAAAGATTCTGAGGTTAAGTGACTTGCCTAAGATCTCAGAGCTGGCGGGAGACAAATTCACACCCGTATCTCCCTGGGTGTCCAAGGCTGAGTTAGTACACCGTGGTTTGCTTTGACGAGAGTCAGAGTCGGGGCTCTGGATGGACCCTGATGGGTGGGCAGAACTTGGATAGGCAGTGGGTGGGGAAGGGCCACGCCATTCTCCTGATAAGGGTTCTTGGATGTCCATTTGCCTGTTAAAGTTGCTAAGTGTAATACCTTGAAGAAAATCGGTTTTCTTTGTCCCCTCTCTTCTGCCCTTTCTCTAGAATAATGAAGAAGGTTGTCGGAAACCGATCTGGCTGCCCAACTGTAGGAGACAGAATCGTTGAGCTCATTTATATTGATATCGTCGGACTCGCTCAGTTCAAGAAAACTCTCGGCCCATCCTGGGTTCATTACCAGTAAGTGCTGCGTGCTGTTCTTAAGTCTGTAGCGCTTTTCATTTCTTTTAAACAAGGGTTGAATGGTTGTAGGTAGAAAAAAGCTTATCAGATGTCTTTCGAACTGTGTGGCGTGTGTTTCCCATTCCTAACTGAGATTCAGATTCTCCACGGCGACTTCTTACTTTCAGGGGCTATTCATTATTTTCACTGATTTCTTTTAAGAAGAGAAAACAAGTGCTCAACCTTCTTTTTTACCTTCCCTAGCACTTAGCATTCCTCTCTCAGTATGCCTACAACAATCCCATCTGTCTAATCAAGTAGCGATTTTGATAAAATAAGGACAGTGTCATTTCTTACGTGTCTTAGGTTTGAGATCATGACTCATTCCTCTCCACCTTTCTCCCAATACAGTCGTCCCTCGCCACTTCCCGCTTCGACTTTCGCGGCTTCACTCTGTCGCGGTTTTTTCAAATATAGTATAGTATTTGAAATATCAAATATAGTGTAGTATTTGAAATATCAAATATAGTATAGTATTTGAAATATCAAATATAGTGTAGTATTTGAAATATCAAATATAGTATAGTATTTGAAATATCAAATATAGTGTAGTATTTGAAATATCAAATATAGTATAGTATTTGAAAAAGCCACGACAGAGTGAAGCCGCGAAAGTCGAAGCGCGAAGTGGCGAGGGAGGACTGTATATAAACAAAGAATCTTACTCCGTGGAAATTCATTTATCGCAGTAGAATCTGGAACTGATTAACCACGATAAACAAGGGCCCACTGTAGTATTCTTGTCATTCTTGGAAGAGAAAGCTGGGGGAATAGCTTGTCTGAATGCTGGGGTCTTGCACTTGGCAACATCGGCCTCATACTGTGCCTCTCGGGGCACGGTCGTTATTATTTAGTAGACGAGCTCAGTGTCCCCTGGTGTGGGTGTGGGGCCACGAGTTACTATGTGAAATGCTTTTACATGATACACAGCATCACAATAAATGACAGAGTGCTAGTAGTTGTACGTGTCAGCCTTCAGCAGACAAAAGTATCTAGTTTGAGTTTAATAATACTTATTAAAGAACAGTAACGTGCTTCTTTGTTGTCTTCCATTTATTGCAATTAATACTGGCTTTTACTTATGGTCTGTAGAAGTTTCCAATACATTTAAAAAGGTGAATAAATTTAAATAAACTTTAGATTTATTTAATAGTGTCAATGGTGCCTGAATTTGGGTAAAAATCGTGAAGTTAGTGCCACTTTTGTCAATGATAGTAACTGTTGACCCGTAGTTTAAACCACCTTCCTAAGAGAGCACCCTGAAAGTCTCTCAGTTAGAACGAGGTGGCAACCCCTCCATGTGCTGCTTTTCTACTGATACTCGGTAAAGAGATGTTTTCTTGTGTTCTTTTGACTTAACCGATAAATGAATCATTGACGGCCTGAACTAGGCTTCTTCATTTCAGGTTAGTTTATAGTTTAATATCCTTAACTTTCATCTCCAAGGTTATGTCAGATTGGAAGTCCTTTGGAATGGAAAGAAATGAAAATTCAAAACATTAAGATTCTTCTCAAAAACACGGGGAAAACACCACTGTCGGAGAATTTCCTTGCAGTAGCAATGATTTCCTCACTGGGCAGTGAGGTGCTCGTGGGCAGAGGAAAGGGACTGACCGAGCAGAGACTCTGTGCTTTTCATTGTCTTTGGATAGTGTCTCATAAAACAGCAAAATAAAAATTTGTTTGGGGCCTGGGTAGCACTCTACCTTCCGAATCAGATTTTTCCTGGTTTGGGGTTTTCTTGAGATCTTCGTGAGTCCCAGCCTATCACATTTGTTCTCAGTTACATGGAAATAAAACCATCTCTCTTCTTGGTTAATGAGCCATGTAAGTAAACAAACATTTTTGTTTTCTTTTTCGCTACAGCATTAAAAATAAAAGAAAGGCGGTGCTGTTGTGTTCTGGCATTTGCAGATGGCAGGCATGTGCCAGTGTGCAGCAGGGACGGGGCATTGCGGGCATCCCTGGCCTCCCACAGCCTCCCCATTAAGAAGGGCTGTTTGGATGGGAAAATATTCTCAGTGGTAGGTCAGAATATTCAGGTCAATTAAAAAGGACAATTTCATTATTACAGTGGTCACCGCTAATTGGTATTTGAGTGTTGTTGGATGAAAAGAGGCCACGCAGGGGGTCTGTGGCGGGCGGAGTGCAGTGTGTGGCCCTCCTTCCTTCATTGAACGCCCGCTGGTGCTGCCGGCCGGCCGGAGGTGTGTTCGTGCACCGGCCCTGCCGCCTGTGTGCTGTGGTGAGGTTTCCTCAGAAGGCCAGGCAGGTCTTTTAAAAAGTTTCTTGCCTATTTATTTCCCTTTTGAAGATTAGAAATTGTCAGGGCTGTCTGTATTCATCTCGGTTGATGGTAGATGATATGAATTCCATTAAATGTGAAGTTATCTTCTGATTTCTCATTTAGAGGCAAACCCTTGAGTCATCTTGATCTTGGAAAATGTTGATCTTTGTGAATTCTGTCGAATTTATGTAAGGACCCAGGAAACTCAGTTACATGTTTATTAAATACCTATATGTGACTAGTATATTGCTGGGTACACAAAACTCATACCCACTTTGCTTCACGGGAGGCCTTTGCTGAGCACTGAGAACGCACAAGACAGTGGGATGCACATAGTGTAACACACACCGTGTTTTGCATCAAGCTCCACATTAGAAAGTAGGTCCTGGCAAGGAGGTTATGAGCATCCATCCCATAATAGTGTGGCTTAGAGCAGAGAGAATAGTCCGGGAGTCATTTGGCATAGCGGCAGGAATCCCTGTCGGAAGAGGCTGGCTGCTCAGGCAGCAAGGCAGATCCTTCTGAAGTCATCGGTCTGTCTCTGATGCTCCGCACACACAAGACACTAGAGGAAGGGCGTCAATATTAACAGCGCAAACACAGTTCCAACACACAGATGTAGAACGTGATTGAAGAAGGAAGGAAGCTGTAATGTTAAGCCTCCTCTGTCCCAGACAGATATCAGTCTCCTACCTCTGGCTGTAAAACAAACCCAAATAAGCTAAAAAGAAAATATATAGACATTTCCTAAATCAAAGCTTCAAGTGTGAGGATGCAGAATTACAAGTGTCCGAGATTCATTCTGGAGCCTTCTGTCGGCAAGAGCCCAAGGTCACGTAGCAGACATCTAGGCACTGTATGGAAGTCCAGGCTTTCGGGAGTTAGGCGACGACCAGCCATCTTTACTCATTAGCATTTATTTTAATTATCCACACTGAAAATAACACCTGTAGAATTCCAAGTTAAAAATAGAGTGGCAAGGCAAAGTTAGAGAGGAATGCAGACTGCGGGAGTCGATTGCAAATCAGAGGAAGCAGCCAAAGCCTTCAAAGGATCCTACGACAAGGGTGCCTGCGTGCCTGCACAGTGCCATGGTCCTCGAACCCCAGCTCTGTTCCTCCACAGCTGAACCTTCCCAGCCCCACCTTGCAGTGCACATGCCTCCCTGTCTCCCAGCACCCTGCAGAACTGCTGTCACCCGGCTGTTTCCTGGACACTGCCCTGACCTCAGAAGGTCATGTACTGCCTCCAGTCAGTTCCTTTTGCATCTTCTTTTAAAGAGAAAACTGTAAGTTAAGACATAGGAATGTTTTCTAAGAAGAGAGCTGTACAAAGAGCAGGAGAAATATGCCTGGGTCAGTTCCTTGTGTCCCTAGCTTTGTATTTGCTGCAACGTGGACGATAAGGACATCCATTGCTATCTACCTGTTGGCTGCCAGGCTGTTCGCAGGTTCCTGTTGATACTGTGGAAATGGTCACTGAGAGGATAGCATGTTCCTTGAGAGTCACACAGGAAGTCAGAACAAGGAGAGACTTTCTGTGATCAGTGTGTATTTCACTACACGCTGGCCCACCCTTCTTCCATCTGCCTTCCCTCTTCTCTTTTCTTCCGTATCTAGACACGTGATGGTGATCTCCAATGAGAAAATCATCTCAGCAGAATGGTAGTTTCCTATTGCTCCTCCTGGAAAACCAATATGGTGTTTGCACTTTTTTTCTGAATCCATACATTGATGTAAAAATAAAAAGTTGGGCCCTGGCCGGTGTGGCTCAGTTGGTTGGAGCTCATCCCACACACCGAAAGGTCACTGGTTTGATTCCTGGTCAGGGCACATACCTAGGTTGCAGGTTCCATCCCGGTCACATCTCTCTCTCTCTCTCTCTCTCTCTCTCTCTCTCTCTCTCTCTCTCTCCCTTCCTCCCTCCCTCTCCCTCTTTCTCTTCCTCTCCTTTTCTCTCTCTAAAATCAATAAACATATCCTCAGGTGAGGATTAAAAAAAAAGTTGGAAGAATGAACTTCCTGAGAGTGGAAAAGGGAAGAAAGAAACTGAATCAAATACTTACAAGTCATTGCCTTCCTCTGATTCTAAAATGTGGGCTTTAGTCTTTATTTACTTTTATGCTTATTGGCCCAATAAGAGCTATACAGAAGCAGTATTGACATATAACAACAGAAAATAGTGCTGTTTTTATTGACCATTTATGAGATAAATTTACATCAATGTTTTGACAATCAGTAATGAAATAAATGTAACCAAAATCAATAAATTCCTGTTTCAGTATCAATTCCTTTCTTCTGCTTGGTCATTCCATGTGCACTCCAAAGGGTTGGTCAGCAGGCTTTTTCTGTAAAGAGCCAAGAGTCAGTGTTTCCGGCTTTGCTGGCCATGTGGCCCCTTTCTCTCTCTCTCTCTCTCTACTGTTCTCGTGTGAAAGCAGCCACAGATAATATGTAAATAACTGGGCGTAGCTATGCTCAAATAAAACTTTATTTTTGAGTGCTAAAAGCTGAGTTTCATATAATTTTCGCATGTCACAAAATATTCTTTTTATTGTTTAATTATCTATAAATGGAAAGACATTATTAGCTCAAAGGCCCTAGAGAAGTGGGCGGTAGCCCAGATTTGGCCAGCCCTGCAAGGCTTTGGTGGGACAGCCGAATGAAACATCTCCAGTTTCACTTCTTCAGGCTCTGGGAGAAAGCAGTAGTATTCTATCGAACACAGAAAATGCACTGCGCCTATTGAGTAAGATTCCAAGCTGTACCTAAAATCACATGCTCTAATGAATGGGTGAAAGTGTCGAAGGGTTGTTGAAAGAGGCGAGGCCTGCCATGGGCTTTAAGCAGAATAAGACCTCCATGTTCATTGTTCAGGCTGCAAGTCGCACAGCCTGACGGACTGGGAAGGCATTCATTGCTCCCAGGTCTGGAAACTGGAAGCCCAAGACAGGGTGCGAGCATGGTCAAGTGAGGGCTGTCTTCCAGGTCTCAGACTTCTTGGATTCCCACACGATGGAATGGGCTAGGGAGCAATGTGGAGTGTCCTTTCTGAGGGCACCAATCCCGTTCATGAGGGCTCCACCCTGAAGACCTGATCATCTCCCAACAACCCCGTCTACTAATACATCACCTTTGGGGATTAGGATTTCGACACATGAATTTGGAGGGACACACATCATACATAGAAACCTCTAAAAAATGGTAGTTCTTTGCTTCTTTCACAGGTGTCATTAGGCACCACTGTCTGTTCGGTCCTGGCTGGGGCACAGCAGTGAACATGCACTCTGCAGTTCCAGCTTTGGGGAGCTTTTTTTCTTTGCTTTTTTTAAATTTTTTTTTTCTTTATTCGTTTTAGAGAGAGAGGAAGGGAGAGGGAGAGAGAGATGGAAATATCAATGAGAGAGGACATCGATTGGCCACCTCCTGCATGACCCTCACTGGGGATTTGGCCCACAACCTGGGCATGTGCCCTGACCGGGAATCAAACCGGCGACCTCGGTGCATGGGTCGATGCTCAACCACTGAGCCACACTGGCTGGGAAGGAGCTTTTTTTCTTAATCTTTTTTTTTTTTTAATCCTCATCTGAGGACATGTGGGTTGATTATAGAGAGAGAAGAAGAGAAGGAGAGAGAGAAACATTGATAGGTTGCCTCCCATATACACCCAGACGAGGGATCGAACTGGCAGCCTTTTGGTGTATGTTATAATGGTCCCGCCAACTGAGTCGCCCGGCCAGGGTGCTTTGGAGAACTTTTAATTTCGCTGCTGTTTGAGTGATCCTCTGTGATCAGTCAGCTAATCTGAAGCACATCGTGTCTGCTGCATGATGGTCCAGACTCAGGAGTCACACGTGGAGATGCTCGGTTACACAAGCGTTTTCAAACCCCGCAGTTCCTGTCCAGTAGCATTTCTCATTAGAAGTATCTGTCCATTTTTGGCAGTGCCTGAAAGAGGCATTAGAGCTTTTACTCCTTGAACTTTGGGTCAAGGCTGTAGTTTTACCCACAGCACTTTCTCCTTCCAGATGCATGCTCCGCGTCCTGGACTCGTTCGGCACCGAGCCGGAGTTTAACCATGCCAACTATGCCCAGTCTAAAGGCCACAAGACGCCCTGGGGGAAATGGAATCTGAACCCGCAGCAGTTTTACACCATGTTCCGTGAGTATCTGTGCTTCACCTCTGCCCTCCAGAATGCCACCAGAGATCAACGGGAAAGGAAAGTAGACGGCCATGTATTTTGGGTTATGATTCCCAGGGCCCTGAGCTGTAGAAATATGTGCGGTTGAACCTGAGCCTTGGGAATAACTGGATTTAAAAAAAATTACAATAAAAAAGCCATATGAGCATTTTGTTAAAAGGCTTAGAAATGTTCTGGAGGAAAACGTTTCCATAGGAAGCATAACGAGAAACCGTTGGAAAAGGCTTTGGGTGGACCCTGGATTGGCAGGGCCTGACCCTGCGTCGTGCCGCACAGGTGCTGTGGAGGGTCCCCTTGATAAGTGACAAGGAACGAAGGTCTTCTGTGTCCACACATTTTCCCAATAACTAAGCCTTAATTATTTAAGCATCAAATTTTGCAAAGAAAAAAGTTAGCCTTTTTTAAATGGAACTTTTTAAAACCGTTTCATACTTTCCCAACTTGTTCACCACGGGGCCGCGAAGGAAATCTCGCTTCTCTTGTTCATGCCGTGCGTTGTTGCCAAGAGAGGGACTGTTTTCGGAGGTGATGTAAGCACACTGGAAGATGCTGAACCAACTGGCCCTAGTGGTTGGCTCTTGGCCTTTTCCTGTTTCTGTAATGCCTTTTTACCCCGCTTTCTCCATTTCTTACTGCTACTGTCAGTTTACCTGGCTAAGCCTCATTGCATTTATAATTATCTGAATACTGTGAAGGCAGATTTGACAGTGATCGGTCAGTAGCTCTTGGGGGCGAGGTGGAGTTCACGTCTGCAAATGAAAGGCCACATGAGTGAACAGTTCATTTGGATGCTCACAGTGGAGAACTCTCATTTTCCAAAATGATCAGATCATTTTAATCCGGAGGTTTCCATCCCCAAATGGATATCTGAGATGTGAATCTGTTTCCTTTGTATAATTACGACCCAAGAGACCCCTGCCCTGCCTCTTCCTGTGTGGTTGCCTCACCCCCTTGTAGGCAGCCCCCTGAAAACGACTGTTCTCGGGTTGTCTACATGGAACTGCAGACACGGGACTAATCCCTGGGTGTTAAGAAGGGAGAATTAAGAAAGGTTAATTTTAAAATCAGCTCATGTTTGAATGTTCTTTTTAGCTCAGAGAGATTTGTGAGAGTGTGTTACAGGCATGGTAGCATGATGGCTATTGTTCCTGGAGCTGTCCTGTCCCCGGACACAGTTTAGGGGACGAACTAATACATGGCATGTTAGGTGACAGATGGCTGGTCAGCATGCTAAAGCATGTGTAACTCTGAGGGGCTGGGATGAAGTGGCACAAAATAACCTACGAAGTAAGCTGTGTGTTACATCAGATGAGAAATGGTAGCTGTGTCTGAAATGGCTGGAGGTGATATGTGTCTGCCCGCCACCAGATGGAGTTTCTCTGCATTCAGGGAGCAGAAATAAGCAGCTCTTCCAGAAAGTGTTAGAAAGTTCTCTTTTAGAATGTTGGAATTCAAAGTCTTGAGAAGCTTATTTTGTTGTTCATAAATGGAGGATATCCACAGTATTGGTTGATTGAATTGAAAGAAAGTCACTGCTTACAATGTAATTAGAAATGAAAACAGATTAATGCCTGTTAACCTGGGAGGTGTGTACATGCCCTAACCGACTCAGTCCAGCAGGAATCAAGGGGGAAATGGATACATCTGATAGCCCTTTAAAAAAAAAGACTTGTATGCCCAAAACAACAATAACGCTGTAAGCAAATTCTATATAGCAGAGGGTTAGTATCACTAATATATAAAGAACTTCTAAAAAATGAGTAAAAAATCTACAATTCAATATGAAAATGGGCAAAAGCTATTACCGGTTCAGAGGAAAACGAAATGTGTTACCTCAAACAGTTGAAAACATGTTAGCCTCACTCACGATAAAGAGAAATGCGTTTTCAAACTGCTCCAAGGTACCACGCCCCAGGTGTCAGATTGGCTCATGTGGGAGAGTTTGCTGGCCTCCCTGTTCCTGCCGGAGGCTCGGGGAGCCCTTCCCACCCTGGTGGTGAGAATGCAGCACAGCACCAGCGGGAGGAAGGTGGGTATCACCATCTTGCAAAACTACCAATGCATCTTTCCTTGGACCGAACAGATCATATCTAGGAATCAATCCCAAAGATACGTGAGCAAAAATTTTTAAAGGCATGTGCAAAGGCCATTTATTGTGGCACTATTTGTAATACACTAGAAATAACCCAAATGTTCCTAATAGGGGACTGAGTGAACGACAGGAGCCCTTGATAGAGTAAAGTACTGTGTAGCTGGAAAAACGATGAAGGTCTCCACTGCTCTGGAGGGGGAGGTCTGGGATATATTAAGTGATAAAAACCAAAGTGTAGGGCAGTGTGTAGAGTTACTCCCTTGTATATAAGAAGGGTATGGAGGGGGAATGTGAATACATTAGTGTATATGAATTGGCTTGTATTTTCAAAAGAAATCACAGAAGAACAAATTAATAAAAATGACTATCACTGGAGGAGGGGTGTGCAGGGTCAGGGATAGAAACTAGATGTCTCTTAATGTACCTTATTTCGACTTTGGGACCATTAAATGTTTTATATAACTCAAAAAGAAAAATCAAAAAGAGGAAAGTATTCAGTAATAACTGAAACAGATTGAGAAAAAAAAACAAAACCTAGTGATATCAGGTTGGTGTTAATCTCTCACACAGAGAAAATAATTATTTCAAGTGACTTCAAAACACAGTCTTTGACCAAACATTTATACTGGGAAACATTTATATTGTTATTTGGAAATACTGCAGGTATACTGTAGGAACCAAAATTTTCAGAATGTAAGAAAGGGCGAGTACTTAAAGAATTCAAGTAAAGACTGTATGATATTCAAGTTGAATATGAAATACCAAAATGAACTTTTATTCCTTCTTTAAAAAGATAATGTTTCCCAGCTCTGTACTTTGAAAAGGATCAAAAGTAAAGATGACTCACTAGCAAGGAGTATTCTTAGCACTTGGACTGGGATTCCCTAAATACCTTTCCTCCTAAAGGGAACTCCTGCTTAGATAAGTAGCTGGTTCCAGGTGTAGGGGAGGAAGCATGGCAGATGGACATCTTGTCACGCCAGACAGCAAGGAGGCTGAGGCAGACCAGCAGGGTGGGGGCAGAAGGACACAGGAGCCAAGATAGGGTAGTTAGAGCATCAACATGAATAGTGACTGCAGTGGATCGAAATCAGACCAATGACAAGCAATCCCATGAGTCTAGAATCCATGATACTTCAAAGGAGAAAAACCCACAAAATCAGTCGATCCCCTTCGCAAGTTCCTGGGACACCTGTTCATTACCCTGAAAAGTACAGGGAAAGAATCCAGCTTTGATCCTGATTTTCTAAGACAAATTGTATTTGAAGACAGTTAAATAAATAGTTGATGAGAGAAAGTTGTTAATCATGGAGAAATCACAGCTAATAAATGCAGAAGGATCCAAGAATTAGAAAAGCCGCGTTGTGTAACCGCTAATGAGATAACAGAGCAAGGCGGGGATCCTCATTGGTTGCTAAATACATCAAATAGCAGGTTGGTGGGGAAATTCCTCATGGGTGAAATAGGGAAATGAAGCACCTTGAGACCTTTTATCATGTTGAGATGTGTCATTTGGAGAATTTGCAGAGTCCTGCACCCTGCTTCCCAGAGCCTGCCTTCAGAGAGCTCAAGTGCATCCTTGAGAGAGGAGCCCTTCCCTCCCATATGACAAAGGGCTGGGGTCCAGTCCAGTCCAGACCTGTCTTTCCCACAAAAACGTTCATTCCCTCATCCTTTGGAGAATCTGTGACTATCCTAGTGGTCTGCAGTGCAGATTTACTGGTGCTTAATATCTGGGCTGATAGGAATCGTTATATATATAAGCTGTGTACAAATACGCACATTGCGGGTGTGCTTAGATTGTTTTCCACTGAGACTGCACAGTAGAAAGTTTGGAGACCACAGGGCCGTGTTGCGCTGGTGGGATCGGTTGTGTCCAGTGCAGCAGTCTCACTTCAGATTCGGTAGCTCAGGCATGGTGGCGTGCAGAGGGAAGATGGGGAAGCCTGGCCAGAGAGGGCCCAGCAGGGGGATACGGAAAGAAGAACGCACCCCAGTGGTGAAGCATTTTTAGGAGCGGTGAAATGAAATGCTCCTGACCAGATTGCATTTGCTCTCAGATATTTGGAGTACACTTCTCACCTTTTTAAAAAAATATATATGTTTTTATTGATTTTAGAAAGAGAGAAAAGGAGAGGGAGAGAGAAACATCAGTGTGAGAGAGAAACATCGATTGGTTGCCTCCTGCATGGCCCTAACCAGGGATCGAACCCGAAACCTGGTTATGTGCCCTGACCAGGAATCGAACCCAAGACCTTTTGGTGCACGGGACGATGCTCAGCCCACTGAGCCACACCAGCCAGGGCCACTTCTCACTTGAAGGCTGTTTCTGTTTCTCCTGTAACTCATTTCCTCACTAAGTTGATGGAATTTCTTTAAGTTGAAAAGCCCAGTTTTTCTTTATTGTTTTGCCCCAATTCTCAGAATTTCACTGGAACCATCCTCCCTGTGTATTCTGTTTGAAGATGGGCAGTTTCGTATGTGGCAGCATAGACTGTTTCTAATCCCTTCCTAAGCAGCTTCTACAGGGCCCAGCCCAGTGGTCAGACAACAATGTATCTGTTGAGTGTCTTTTTCCAGGAAGCTGAGAGGTCTGGTTGTTCCTCCCTTGATGTGGGGCCCTGGTTTCTGCTTGTCCACACTCTAGCATGGCCTCTGAGCTAGACACTAAGGCCTTCATCCCACCGCCACGCTATTCCTCCTCAAAGACCACGGTGCCTTCTCTTTGCCCGCAGAGTCAGGTCCAAAGTTCATAGCAAAGCATTCAAGAGCCCTGCTTCTCTCCCCCGACCCAGCCATCCACCCCTCCCCTCCCCAGGCCTGCTGGTCTCGGAGGGTGCCACCCAGGTTCCTCACCACTCCTGCCTCCTTCAAGTCACCTTGATCACACAATTTTATTATTTTTTTAAAAAGTTATTTAAATTACTTCCTCTGACTTCCAGTGAAATTAAAAAAGAAACATAACCCTGTTATAAAAATGGGGAAAGCCCCTTCCCACCAAAACAGTCTCCCGTATCCTAATGTAAGCATTACTGTCTTTTGCATACATACATTTTTACATAGGTTTAACATATACTGAAATTTTGTATCTCCTTGTCTTCCACTTACGTATCATACTTCTTTAAAACTTTCTTTTCCTAGTCGGTGTTAGAGTAAAGCAAGTGGCTAGCTCCTGATTTGTATTTATTTGGAGATAACTTTTGTTATTTCCTGTTGAGAATTAATTGTTGCTTTTTCTGAGCTTGCCAGGGACTTGGCTGGATCCTGTGTGTAGGCATCATTTCAGCCGGTGGCCTTTGGTCAGCTGTGCATGCGGCCTTCTCGTAACTCCCGAAGGCAATCTCTTCGTTTTCTCAGTCCCAAACAAGCTATATTATACTTCAGAGTGAAAGAAATCTACCCATGGATAAGGAAGGCATTTCCTGTGCAGTTTAGAAGAGAAAGGTAAAACCCTCAGGTGATGACTTGTACCTCGAGTTGTCCCGTATTCGGGTAGTTCTAATTACCTACCTGCAGACACCCTCTTTCACGGCTGCACCTGGCGTGTGTGAAAGCAGCAGTGGGGAAACGCTTTACCTAACGGAGTCTTTGCCTCCCTTTCCCTGGAGAGGGGCTGGAAGCAGCAATGCAGACATTATCAGATTCCTTATTCCTGGTTTCAGGCAAGTTTCATTTCACTTGTATATTTACATCCTACAGTTGAAAACTTTGAATACTGTTTAGTAGTCTGCTTAACAACCTCACTGTTCATATTAACTATCATAGAACATTTCCTTATTTTCTAGCAAGCGCTGGTTGTATAGGTTTATTTCTACTTAATGAACTAATTTTTTGAGTACCTACAACATTTCAGCTGTCATTCACAATATGAAGACAGCAAAGAATTTGCCTTTTGGGTGCTCACAATCTGTCATTTCAGTCAGGGCTGGGGAATATTCAGCCTTTCTTGGTTTGTGTGGTAATTTGGGGCAGAAAAGCCTGAGATGTAATGAAGTTGAGTGAAGAATAGATCGGAGATCTGGGAGGTGTTAGTCTTTCCATTTCATCTCCAATCCATTTTTTTTTTTTTTTAAACAATCCCCCCTTCCCAATTCTCCCTAAGCTTGTTCCTTAGTAAGGGCTTAAGAAGTGACTAAGCCTAATTTCATTTGCTTGTTCGTTGTGAGAGTGAATGAAGACTTAGATTGGAATCTTTTAGGGTTGTAGCTTTTATCCAGTTGTTGAATATGTGTCTGCTGACCATGGACTGTGTGCCGGGGTCTGTGGGTTGCTGAAGCATCTGCTCTCCAGGTGACTTTTCATGGGGCAGGAGACACATGAACAAAAGTGAGGCTTTCTCATACCTCCACTTTAGAAATCACAGACCCAGTTGAATGGGGCAGAGAGGACCTCAACAGAGAGGCAAAGCACATCTTGTTTGTTCCATCACTCACTGCTGGGGGTGTGCTTTAAGGTGCTGGTTCACAGTAGGGTGACCAACTCACCCCGGTTTTCAAGGGGAATGGCCTGCATCGTGGGAACAGCCTCTGTCCCACACAGACCGATGGTCGGTCATACCATTTCACAGTGAGGAAATGTTGCAGGGCAGAGCAGAAGGTTATGTAGAGGGAGAGGAAAGAAACGAAGATAACCAACAAAATCCCATTTCCTGGGCACAATTAATGGAAAAGAAAGCAGTGCAGGGGAGCGAGTGCCGCACTCCATGCCCTCCATGGTGACGGCAGAATAGAGCCACCCAGTTCTCCAATTGTGCCTCTTCAGCCAACAGAACATACTCCTGGTGTTCTCTCTCCTTTGAAATTCTAGGTGAAGTGTTGGGGAAAGGGTTTATGACCTTGTTAAAAAAGACTGCAGGTGAAGAACTAATTGGTGAGTCAGTTCATTAAATCGGGATTAGGATTTGGTGAGAGAGAGGGGCCAAGTCGTTCATCACTGGCCACCAGCTTTGTGTCTATACTTGACACACCTAATCCCGTTCAGTCCCTGTTATTCAAGTGAAGCATCAGAAGTTTAAAGTAATCTGCCCAAAATAATAAGTGGCATGCTGGGATTTGAACACAGCACTTCACAGCCCACAGTTCATTCTTTTCCCTATGCTCATGGTTGAAAGACTGAAAGATGCCTCTCTGGCCTCATCCTCTCTTTCCTCAAATGAACACACCACGGAGCCTTTAAGTAGGTCACCAGGTCCTAAATCGGGACTCCTTGTCGTGATTGCGACACCCCTAGCCCCTGCTGGCCTCTCCGGTGTCGTCTTGCCTCCTCTTGGCTTTTAGTTGCCAAGTTCTGTCTGACACTCAGACCATTTTATATGCTGCTCCCTTGTCTGGAAGCCCCATTCCTTTACTCCTCCTCGCCCTGCTCATCCCTCAGGGGGGCGCCCCGTCCCCAGGACAGCCGTCCCTCCTGAGCCAGGCTCTCCTGCCCTGCGGCCCTCCTGGCACCTGCGCTGCAGCCAGAGCGTTTGGTGGGCCGCAGGGGCGCGATCCCTGCTGAGTCCTCGCTGCCGGAAGGGGAAACATCACTGGTGATAAACACCTGTTGAATTCATGCATAAAGAACAGTGACAGCCAACTACAAAGTGGAGTGAATTAACATGCAGGTCAGATCCTGCACTCCTGTGCCCACAGTGCCAGGGTATCTTGCTGTAGGGAAAGAACAGCACCCCAGTGGCCTCCAGGCCTGGTGTGTTCTGGTCCTATGCCCCGTCTGGCCTCATTTCTTATCACAAGTCTTCATTCACTGCTTTCTAGCCTCCTTGCTGTTTCTTGGATGGGGCTAGGTGCACTTCTCCTACTCTAGGACCTTTGCATTGGTTGTTCCATCTTCCAGAACATTCTTAGTTCTTCCTTAGACTTCCCTATTTCCTTCTGCAGGTCTCATTTCCAATGTCGCTTCAGTGAGATTGGCTACTTTTCCTCCATAATTATTACCAGCCAGCATTTATGCTTTAATTACTTCTGTGTATCATTTTCCCCTGGAACCTGAGGCATGCATTAGTAGGGGTTTTGTCTGTTTTCTTCATTGCTAAAACTCCAACGTGTTGAAGAATGCCTGGCACACAGTAGGCATTCCAAAAATACGTATTGGTTGAACTAAATTGAATGATAAGGACTTTTCTGTTTTTAGTTCCTGCAAGGAGGTCGGAAAGGGTAAGAAGTGGTGTGCACAGTTAAGATTGCAGAGCCTTCTTGAGACCAGTGGCCTCATGTTGTACTCTCCTCCTCACAGAATTCCTTCACATGGCTGAGTTTCAGAATCGTTCAGATCGTACTGGTTTTTGTCACTGATATTCTAAGTCTTTGAATTTCTCCAAGGACTCGAGGTTTCCAGCCATATTTATGTGCCTGATCAGATAAGAATAGTGGCTCACAGACCAAAAATTTTGCCTGACGAAACAGGAATTTTCGAAACAGGCCTTTCCGTTCATGGCCGTGACAGACCTGTTGGCTTTGGCTAAGGATCAGATGCTTCCATGTACGACTTTCTTTTCAGGCCTTGACAAGCAGAGGAGCTATTTGTGATTTAAATGGCCTTTTCGGCCTTTCTCTTGGGTCAAGAGCACTGCGCACTGCTGTGCAGACCAGCGAGTAACAGGAGCAGCCTCGGCAATTTCTTCTTTAGCCTGACTCTCTGCAGGAGTGATGTTCTCCTAAGGAGTCCATTCCTCCTAAATTGCTTTTTGACACTTGAAAAATTTACTCTGGTGTGCTTCTGTCTAAGGTTCAGGCACTTGTCTTTCAACTCAACGGCGCCTGGCCTTCTGTCTCTCTCACAGAGCCTAGTCCCACCATCATTTCAGAAAATCTAGTTTTGGTAAAATCCAAAGCACAACATCACTCACTGTCTGTGTACAGTTTTGCTTTGTTTTATTTTTTTATCCTCACCCGAGGACATTTTTGCATTTATCTTCAGATAGAGCGGGAGGGAGAGAGGGAGGGAGAGAGAGAGAGAGAGAAACATCGACGTGAGAGAGACACATCGAGTGGTTGCCACCCACACGACCCCAACTGAGGCCGGGGACAAACTGCAACCGAGGTACGTGCCCTTAGCGGGAACCAAACCCGAGACTCTCTGGTCCGCGGGCCGATGCTCTAACTGCTGAGCCAAACCGGTCAGGGCTGTGTACAGTTTTTAAGACCAGATTACTTCTTGTGTGATATAACTTTATTTTTCAATAAAGTTCTTTCTGTCATGTCAGGTTCATCGTCATGGAAATCAGAATTAACCATGTGAATATGACGGCAGGCTCAATATTCTTCCTTGTTGTAACAAAATTTTTCAAATATACAAAAACGGTGAGAGAAATGTACAGCAGAAACCTACCACCTCCACTACAGTTAACCACGCGCTTTCATGACACATCAATACACAAATGTCTTCTCCATCCATCAGTTCACCTTTTTTATGCATAAAAGAGCACATGCTCCTTAGATGTTTTAGCATGATATCAACTAGAGTCCAGTATTAATCACCAAACCATTCGTGTTTCTTTTTTATCTATAACATTAAATTATTTTATTCATTAACTACCTGTCTCCCCACCTGAATAGATGCTCACTGACGGGAGCTCTGTTCATGCTTGTCAGTTCACCGGTGTATCCTTAAAACCCCTAAGTTGTTGCCTCGCTCATAGTAAGTGCTCAATAAATGTGCTAATGTTGAATGAATGACAGTTTTTTTAAAAAAAACCTGTGATGTTAGAATTTAAAAAATTTGTATCACTGATTTGTTTGCCTTCTTCCCAATTATCAACTTTGTGACCTAGATAAGAAGATATATTAATTTATCAGTTCAGTAAATATTTATTGATCAGCTATAATATACCAGGCCTGAGCTAGATTCTGATATAGAGAGATGAGCTGCCCTGAAAAACAGGCTTGGTTTTAGGGCTTTTGTGTAAGAGCATAATGCTAGAAGTTCCAGCACAGCCGCTGCTGCCTAGCAGTGTAGATCTACCTACAAATCAATCACACCAGCTAAGTAAGCATTCCTTGTTGACTTAATCACGCATTCAGAAAATACTTGCTGAATTTCTATTGTGCTCTGGGCTCTGGGGATTCACAGACACATCAAACATGGCTCAGAATTCCGGTCAAGAAGGCGGCGTAGGTAAACGCGGTCTCGCCTCCTCCCACAACCACATCAAAATTACAACTAAACTACAGAACAACCTTCATTCAGAACCACCTGAAATCCAGCTGAGTGGAAGTCCCACAACTACGAAATTGAAGCTACATCGAGACTGGTGGGAGGGCTGGTCCCACACCCACATGTGGCGGATAAAAATCAGGACACCTTGGCTGTGATGGTCCACCCTGAGGACTGAGGGGTCTCTGTCCCACACCAGGCTCCAAGCTCAGGGTTCCAGTGCCAGGAAGAGAATCCCCATAACTTCTGGCTGGAAAAACCAGCGGGAACTGAGGCTGAGGGAGGCTGAGGCTGCTGGAGCCCCAGGCAGTTCCTCTTAAAGGGCCCGCACACGGACTTACTGGGACTCGCTCCTTCTGGGATCAGCGTTAGGGAGGCAGCTTGAAAGGCACCAGAGACACACAGGGAAGAACTGAGTTGTTTGGCATTGGGGCGAGAGCTGGAAAGACGGCTTTGTCCCGGACAGATTTGCTGGTGGAGGTCTTTGTTCCTCCATGAGGCCGGCAGACAGCCACCATATCTGGGTCTCCAGCAACCTGGCTCACTCTGTTTGCCCCGCCCTGGTGATTCCCTGAGGCCCTGCGCCACCCAACTTTCAGGCCCACCCAAGCTGTTTCCCGTGGCTTTACCATAGGAATGACCTATCTTGGTTCCTGTTTCAGATTTTTGTAAATTCTCTCAAAAAAGCAGCATCTAGTCTTACTGAGCCCCATACCTCTCACTAAGTGGCTCCAGGCCTGGCACTAGGAGCAACCAGCCTTGGTTCACAGCTTGGCTTTGCCTGGGCACCTCCAAGCCCAGTGCAAGAAGCAGCCGTCTGTAGATTGTTTTGTAGCTTATGCCGGGTGGCCCTGGGAAGAACATAGGCAGAGGCTGACCTTGCCTGAGAGCCAGCACACCCAGTGGACAGCTTCAGACCACAGCGAAGCACCACCATCCAACCACTGTGACACACTCAATGAGTGGACTCAGTAGATACCAGAGCCCTGCTAAAATAAGTCTTGTTCTGTGTGGTGGGTCCCTGCACAGCTGGCCCTCCAGGTTAGTCAGAAGTCAATGGTCAGTGGGCACAGCCAGTCCTGATCAGCCTGAGTAAATTCCTCCTACTGACATGCTAACAGCAATCAAGACTCAATTATTATCAGAAGGGTGTACAGTCCACACGAGGGGTGCACCTCAAGGGCACAACTAGGGTGATCAGAGAGGCTGTGCCTCTGGACCTTACAGGACACATACTACAGTAGACCACCCTAGGAGACTCTACCTAATACATAGAAACAAACACAGGGAGGCACCCAAAATGAGGAGACAAAGAAATATGTCCTAAATGAAAGAACAGAACAAAACTCCAGGAAAAGAACTAAACAAAATGGAGATAAGCAATCTATCAGACACAGAGTTCAAAACACTGGTTATAAGGATGCTCAAGGAACTTAGTGAGAATTTCAAGGAACTTCATGAGAACTTCAAGGAACTTAGTGAGGACCTCAAGAGCATAAAAAAGGACCAGTTGTAAATGAAGGATGCATTAACTGAAATAAAAAATAATTTACAAGGAATCAAGAGTAGAGTAGGTGAAGTGAAGAAGCAAACCATCAATTTAGAATATAAGGACGCTAAACACACTCAATCAGAACAGCAAAAAGAAAAAAGAATCCAAAAAAATGAGGATAGTGTAAGAAGCCTCTGGAACAACTTCAAGCATACCAACATTTGCATCACGGGGGTGCCAGAAGGAGAAGAGAGAGAGTAAGAAATCAAAAACCTATTTGAAAAAATAATGACAGAAAACTTCCCTAGCTTGGTGAAGGAAACAGACATACAAGTCTAGGAAGCACAGAGTGTCCCAAACAAGATGAACCCCAAGAGGCCCACACTAAGACACATCATCATCAAAATGCAAAAGGTTAAAGACAAAATGAGAATCTTAAAAGCAGCAAGAGAAAAGCAGTTAGTTACCTACAGTGGAGCTCCCATAAGGCTGTCAGCAGATTTCTCAAAAGAAACTTTTCAGGCCAGAAGGGAGTGGCAAGAAATATTTAGAATGATGAAAAGCAAGGACCTACAACCAAGATTATTCTATCCTGCAAAGCTATCATTTAGAATCGATGACCATATAAAGAGTTTCCCAGACAAGGAAAAGCTAAAGGAGTTCATCACCACCAAACCAGTATTATATGAAATGTTGAAGGGTCTTCTTGAAGAAAAATAAGATAAAAAATATGAACAATAAAATGGCAATAAATACATATTTATCAACAATTGAATCTACAAACAAAATGAGCAAGCAGAACGGAAACAGACTCATAGATACAGAGAACTTCTTGTTGGTTGCCGGATGGAAGGGGGTTTGGGGGGATGAGTGAAAAAGGTGAAGGGATTAAGAAGTACAGATTGGCCCTGGCCGGTTTGGCTCAGTGATTAGAGCAGACCGGAGTGTCCCAGGTTCAGTTCCCACTAAGGGCACGTACCTCGGTTGCAGTTTGTCCCCTGCCCCCGTTGGGGTCGTGTGAGTGGCAACCACTTGATGTGTCTCTCTCACGTCAATGTTTCTCTCTCTCTCTCTTCTCCCCTCTCTCCCTCCTTCTCTATCTGAAGGTAAATGCAAAAATATCCTCAGGTGAGGATAAAAATAAAAAATAGAAGTACAAATTGGTGGTTTAGACTGACAACCCTCAAAGGGAAGGGGCAGAGGAGGGATGAGATAAACCAAAGAACTTATATGCATATATGCATAACCAGTGGACACAGACAATAGTGTGAGGAAGGCAGGAGGGGGTGAGAGGAGGGAGGAGGGGGTCACTGGGGGGGAAAGGGGGACGTCTGTAATACATTCAACAATAAAGAGAAGTTTAAAAACAAAGAAATAAAACATGGCTCATTCCTCAAAGAGCATGTAGTCTGTCAGGGGAGAAAGTGATGCCTAATGAGGCTCTACCTCTTCATGGTCTGAGAGGAGGGTGCTTATCTCAGTCTTGGGGAGTTAGGGAACCCCTCAACTGGTCAGTGATGGGAGCTGAGACTTAAAGGGAGAAGGAGGTGATAGATATGCCAGACATGTGTCAGCATGAGATCAGATGAGGAAGCATGGCATTGAAAACTCCAGGAAGGCCCGGCTGGTGTGGCTCAGCGGATTGGGTGTCGTCCCATAGACTGAGAGATCCTGGTTCTATTCCTGGTCAGGGCACATGCCCCGGTTGCAGGCTCGATCCCCAGTAGGGGGCGTGCAGGAGGCAGCTGATTGATGTTTCTTTCTCACGTCGATGTTTCTATCTCTCTCTCCCTTCCAATCTCAATAAAATAAAATAAAATAAAATAATAAATAAATAAAATAAAAACATATTAAAAACAAAAACAAAGAACTCCAGGAAGGCCATCATGGAGCACAGAGGTATTGTTTGAAGGGTGACCTGAAATGAAACTGGAATGATAGGTGTGCTGGCCCTTCTTCATCCTGAAGGAGGCAGAGGTTTTCAGCAGGAAACTGCTATAGTCACGTATTCATTTCAAAGACCACCTTGTCAGGCAACACAGAGGATGGATTAGAGTTAGGGAGCAGAGAGAAAGGGGCCAGGTGGAGGTACGGAGACTACCTGTATATGCACTGCCGAGTTTACGAGGGGCTGATAGTGACACTCGTTGACGGACAGTCGAGAGCTGGGGCCGTCCTAGCTGTCCGTGGTGGGGCGCATCAGACAGCTTTCCTTTCACATTGACGTGATCACAAGGGTTTGTTGGCTGTTCCCACGGGGACTTGCTGAGACTGGCTTTAGGCAGAGTGGGATTCGGGGCTCGGAAGGTATCTTTCCTCTCTCCATACCTTGGCTTTGCGTCTCTGGATCAGCACCCTTCTGGGCAGGCTGTCCTCACACGGGCACACAGAGGACATCTGCAGCTCTCGACTTCCACCCTGCCAGCTTTGCGAATGTGGCAGAAAGATGGCGACTTCAAAAGTCTAGTCCTAGAGCCACTGGGATTGGCGGGACTTGGATGGTAAACCCATCTTTCAACTAAGCTTTGGTCAGGTGGGGTCCTCTGGATTGTGTGCTCTGTTCTCGGAGGCATGGAGAGTGGGACAGTCATGGGGTCAGGATCCTGTCTGAATGCAAACGAATTGCATGGCCTGGGAGGAAGGGCAGTTAGTTCTACAAAGTACTGCTGGCAGCCCCGACTGGGGCATCGCAGCCGACGGGGTGAGTTCACGCGCTGAAGCATTGGGCTGCTTTAACGAGCAGCAGTGCGCTGTGGGCATTAACCCAGGAAGGTACCTGTGGCACATGTGTAAGTGAGAACGTTCCCGAAAGGGTAGGTGTAACAGGATCCAGTTTTGATTTGAGGGTAAAAAGGATCCCTAAGTCTAAGGGAAAAGCACGTGAACAGTGGTTATTTCTAGATGGTAAGATGATGGGTGACATCTTTATTTTCCTTATCTCTCTCTCTCTCCTCTGAAAAAAGTTTTGCACTGAGGGTATATTTCCATTATAATCCAGAAAAAATAACTGTTTCTATTTAGGAAAAAGGAAAACGTATCTGTTGCAGAAGTCTTGGTGAGAATTGATGAGGCCAGAACTAGGAACGGTGGAGAGCGGAGGGAAGGAGTAGAGAGAGTGTTGAGAACCTGACATCCTAGGACTTGTGGTTGACTGGCTGAGGGAGGGGCCCAGGCTGGCTCTGGGGCTCCTGTTGGTGACCTGGAGGCAGGGGGTACCCAACACTGTAGGGCCAGCTGTGGATAAAGGCCAGCAGACAACCTGGAAAAATGAGTATTTGTACTTCTTAGAGATTTTGAGGACTTAGTGGTAGAAAAACAGGCCTTGGAGGTTTATGCCATTGAAAGGAGGTTCATTTGACTTAAGAAAAGTTTTGAATTACATTTTAGAAGAGGACATTATTACTGCTTGGTAGATCTAGTGTATTCCTCATTCATGCAGTAGTTGGTAAGCTCTGTGAGGACAGAAAATCATCTTTGTGTTGGAACCCCTCAATACCTGTCATATAACCTGGTTTGTAGAAATAGTACTTTAAAGTGTTTGTCACTGAATGAACTATTGAAGTTAAACTAACATTGGTTCTTCAAAGAAGTCATCGCCATAATCTGCTCAGGAAATTCATCAAGCTGATTTGTAATCATTTATAAATAGGCACTTTCAAAGAGCTTAAAATAATGCTTTTCTTCATTAAAAAAAAAAGTCTAAATTATTTTAAGACCATTGTTAATGCTTAGCAAATCCCCCCTAATTTATCGATGTAAAACGATCTTCTGGGTCCTACATACATATAGCATAAATCGCTCACGAAACTGAGGTGATAGATTGTATACTTTTCCCTGAGTCTTTGATATGTGTTTTCATCTACCTTGTAACATTATTTTCCTCTGAAAGCATGTTTACCACTATAGTTCACAGAGCCCAGAAAATAAATTATTTGGACTACGAGGCTATATACTAGAAGTGCTTTAAGGAGCTTGGGCTCTGGGACCAGCTGGTTTGGCTCCGAATCCCAACAATTGTAGCGTGTAGACACGGGTAGTCTGAGTAACTCTGTCTTATCTGTGCGAGCACGTCAGGTTTCACGAAGATAAAACGCCACGGCCACTATAGAACACTTGCACAGAACTCAGCACGTAGGCGGAATTCAAATAACTGCCTTTAAAAAAAAATACATTTATTTAGCTCCTGGGAGGGAGTAATTTCCAAAAGTACAGGATTTCCTGTGTCCCATTCGTGATGGGATTTCTTTGCTTTACCTTGAAATGTGTAAATACCTTCTCTTTGAAACCCTCCCAACAGCTCAAGTCTGTGTTTCCATCTTAAGGCAGAATAAAAAGACAAAATTTGGTGTATGTTTAGATATCCACAAAAAGGTCGTTTCAGATAGCATCGGGCCTGTACTTGAGGCTTTTGATTCATCATAAGCAATTTTTGGGTGTCACCATGCAGTACCCAGCTGCTGGCCAGCTCCTTGGAAACAACCGCAGGCCTGGCCTTGTTATTTACAAATCACCGTGGGGCGGGTTGCAGCTGAGCAGCCCCTCAGGGTGCCGCCTCCCAGGGTCCTGTGGCAGGGTCATGTTACCCGGGAAGAAACCTGGAGGGTCTGACCATTGATCACGAAAGGCGGCAGTGCCGTGTGTAAGCACTGCTGGTATTTCTCCTGAAGTCTCTTCTGAGGTCCTTGAACTGCACTTGCTGGTTGTTGATCCTCAAGTTTACATCTCCAGATGAGAGAAAGGAATTGAAATACAGTGTTTGGATGAAAACTTAGAGAAGGCTGTGTAATTCATTCTTCTTACAGTGTCAAAGCTAATCTAGTACCAAATTACAGTCCCAATGCAGCAAAGGCCTGCCATTTTCCACAAGCGTGTTTTTTATTTTTTTTTAATCCTCACCCGAGGACATTTTTGCATTTATCTTCAGATAGAGCGGGAGGGAGAGAAGGAGGAAGAGAGAGAGAGAAACATCGATGTGAGAGAGACACATCGAGTGGTCACCACCCACACAACCCCAACCGGGCCGGGGACAAACTGCAACCCAGGTACGTGCCCTTAGCGGGAACCGAACCTGGGACTCTCTGGTCCGTTGGCTGACGCTCTTTAACCGCTGAGCCAAACCAGCCAGAGCCACCAGTGTGTTTGTTGTTGTTGTTAATCCTCACCTGAGGCTATTTATCCATTGATTTTTAGATAGAGTGGAAGGGAAGGTAGGAGAGAGAGACACACATGGATTGGCTGCCTCCCGCATGACCCCGGCCAAGGCCAGGGATCGAACCCATGACCCTTCAGTCTGTGGGCTGATGCTACAAACACTGAGCCAAACTGCTAGGGCTCCCACAAGTTTTTGAATAAATTATTGACTCCCCTTCCCTCTCACTATTCAAACTACACACTAGGGGGATCGTTCACACAAAAATATAAGCCCTTCTGGGGGTTTGATCATTTTAGTTTTTACTGCTCCTGAGTGTATTTTAACATGAAATAAAACCTATGAAGAGTTTCAGATACTGGATTATTTGATTTTTTTTCAAAAAGTGCCCACACAGGGACCAGATCACTGAAGTGCAGAGACAGATAATCAAAGCATGAAGCTTTGGTCACCACATAAATTTCCTGAAGATGAAAAACACGATCTCAAAAGTGTCAGGTCCTGTTTCAGAATTTTCACAGTTAACCAAAGGTTTTACAAAGAAATACTTGAAGCTGTCTTCTTGACATTCTGAAAGCACATGGGCTGTCTTCCCCCCTGTATGCCTTCATTGCCCTCCCCTCCAGCTCCTCAAAAAAAACCCCAGCAAGGATGGCCTCTTGTTGGCAGTAGAATTTATTCAGTAAATTACTTTCCAGCCAACTGCAGCCAATGCCATTGCCTCTGGGCACTTGTTCAAAAACACAGAAATGAAATAACAGATTGGCGAGACCCACCACAACTCCCCAGTCACAACCCTATTATCTCCTCATTCTGTCACCCCCATTAGGCAAAAGCCCGGGAGCCTGGATGGTGATAACGCAGTATTTACGCAGCCCGTTCATCTCCACAGTTCAGGCTTTTCACCAGTGTTCCCTGCGCCATCTTCGCTCAGGGCGTGGGAGAGAGGGCCCGGGGCTGCAGGTTCCTAGGCCTTTGCTGCAGGCCCACCCCTGCCCACCTCGAAGGACTTCCGTGCTGACTTCCTGTCTGCAAAAGGGCTCCTGAGTCCTGAGAAACCCAGGACCCGACAAAGAACCTTCTTTCGTTTGTTGATCACACACCTGTGAGCGAATATGGTTGTGCAGAATGAATACGCACTGTGTGGATTTTACTGAATGTCGAGTACTGCTCCACTTAAGTTATCTGTAGCTGCTCCGTTCGGGTCAGAGTCCAGCGGAGCGGGTGCTTCCTTTAATGTTGTGGGGCCTCAGCAGGGTCATCTTGAAAAGCAGAATTCTCTGGACAGAATGAATGTACAGCAGAGGAGGGTCCTTTTGTAAAAAGAGAATCATTTTCTGATTCTTGCCTTCTGGTGAAATTCTTTTAAAATTGCAAAAACGAGACAAATATTTGATGAGGGTTCGTGGCTGCTTTTCCCCTTGGTCAAGTGTTAAAACAGTGAAGTTTTGTTGTTGGAGAATTGCACGGATTGCCCTTCTCCACTGCTAGTGAGTGGGGTACCTGGGCATCACTGGAATAAGCGTTTCCAGAGGTCCCCACGGGAGGATGAGATGTGGTAGAAAACTGTTTTTGTGTGGAATTACATCCCTGAATTTGCAAAGTCCCGTTTCCCTTAACCAGTCCTGGAAGAGGTGCAGCTGGGGATTCAGCAGAGCCAGAAGCAAAGCCAGTGTCCGGAGTTTCCAGTCCATCTGTACGTTGTGTGGGATCCACGTGGCTGTGAGCCATGTGAGCCAATGTAGGGTAGCGCACCCCCTGCAACGAGAGCCAGGAGCCCAGCGCTTGAGAGGGAGAACCCTTGTTTAGGAGTTCAGATATCAGATCTTCCCGTGCTTGCAGTGGCCACGCCTACTCTGGCCAGTGACCTGTTCCAAGGTGTGACTGACGTGCAAGTACCTTCCCTGTTTCATTCAGACTTTACTGGGCATGTGTCTGTTTGGCCTTCCCTTTGCTCTTTTCCAGTTATTAATGAATAACTGGGTTAATTACAATATCAGTTTTAGAACTTGAGTTATGAGAGATTCAGAGGAAATGCCTTTTCTCTTCCAGAATAGTCTGTCCTGTAGACTAGACAGTGCTCTCTGTGGTGGTTGGTTGTTCGGGGTGGTTCACGTCCCAGTCGCGGGGCACCACCTATCACTCTTCTTCATCTCGTTCATTGGTTCAGTACAGCCCCCTAATCATGTCTTTCATTGGTCATTCTTACAGGGTTGGGGTGGTGGTGTTTGGTTTTGCCCAAAATCCCCTTTTACCCAACTGGACGGTGAAAACAGCTGCAGTCTGAATAGATTGTGTGGGGCCCACCGACAGCGCCCCCAGCTCTGTTGGGGACCACTGATTCATTCAGCCCTGCTCCCTGCAAAGTTCTGGTTATTAGCTGGTAAAACGCGGGTGAGGGCATTTCTGTCCAGAGACAGTAGCCTCGTTCTGAGAAAACAGGAAGGAGGAGAGCACACAGCCGAATGCTCTTTAGACAAATGTATTTTCCACTAAAAAAGGCAGATTTGGTTCGGGTTAATCCATCCTGCAGAGAATCATTCTCATGTGAGTGTCTTGCTGGGGACACGTGGGAGCTGGCCGTCCCTCGCCCCTCCCAGGGAAGAGAGAGCAGAGTAAAACGCAAACGTGTAATTCTGTGCGAGATGGCTTGTATTGCACGTGCGATCGTTGTTTCTTCCTCCTAATTAAACCCTAACTGCCCTGCCCTGCCCTTGCTCACAGCTCACACCCCGGACAACAGCTTCCTGGGCTTCGTGGTGGAGCAGCACCTGAACTCCAGCGACGTGCAGCACATCAACGAGATCAAGAGGCAGAACCAGTCGCTGGTGTACGGCAAAGTGGATAGCTTCTGGAAGGTGAGGCAGCCAGGGTTCGCCTGTCTCTCTCTGAAAAGACGCTTGTTGGGTAATTTCATTGCACTTTGATTCAGGGAGTAATCAAGCCAAGTGCCCAGGGCTTAATGGGATCTGCTTAGAAGTAAACAAGAACAGGCAAGGATGTGGTTGCTCAGCATTTGGGTATCTGGTGATGCCTGTCCCTGCTCCTCCACCCAGCGGCTGCCCAGCAAAGCCCCTTGTTCTTTGCATGTTGGAAGGGACATGTTACAGCTCCTTTCACATCCTGTGTTTGCTCCCGACAGCCAGGTTCCCACAGAAGCTGAGTATCTTTCCGGAGCAAGGCTTTGCACAGAGAGACCGTTTGCCAAGTGGCTCTCTGCCTCTGCCTTTTCCAAGATGACGCGTGAAGATAGGCGCTCCCTTTGCCTGGGGAGGGCAGTGGCCTTCGCATCCGCTTGGCTGTAGTCAGTGCTCACAGTGGTCAGCATTCACCCGGCCCGGCAAGGAAATGCCTGCCAGGACTGACGGTGGTTTGCTCAGGGAGGTCTTGGAAAAAACAGTGTTTTTGGCCAAAGACTGAGCCAGGTTTTCCAAAAGCGCTGGGCTGTTGGGGCCCAGAGGGCCCGTTGGCGCTCCTGGATGGTCTCCAGAGCACATCTGGGGAAGGTAAGACAGGAAAGGAGCCGATGGCGGTGACCTGTTCACATGACGTGGAGGTCTTTTTATATGGGACGTATGGGAATATAATAATTACTTTTGAGGACATGTTTGTGGAGGACGGAACAGACTCCAAGAGTTCGAAACTTGCCTCATCCAAACATAAACGTTAATCACCTTCTGGACTGATCAGGAACTGTGGTCTCACACGATCATGTCTCGCTCACTGAGGAAGTCAGAAGTCAGCCCACTGAGGCAGCACACACGGTGAACGGGCTGAGAACTCCCTGCTGTGGTCTCTGAGCCGTGTTCAGACAGAGACAGCCCTGCTGCCCGTGCCGAGGGGTGAGGGCATCGGCCTGCTTCCAGGGCAGCGGGTGTAATTCCAGATAGTAACTGTCTGTGCTGTAATGGCTGGAAGTCCATCTCCATATAGTGGTTCTCAGCTGGGGGCAGGTTTACCCCAGCTGACATGTGGCAGTGTCTGCAGACAGTTTTGGTTGTCATGACTGAGGGGAGGTACTGTTGGCACCTAGTGAATTTCCAAATCACACTGAGGGGAGGTCAGGGACGCTGCGAACATCTGGCAGTGCCCAGGACAGTCCACCACAGGGAACTGTGTCACCAAATACCAGTAGTGCTGAGCTGTTGAAACCCGGGCTGGAAAATAAGATTTTCTTCCTACCTATATTATTCCACATCTTCTCCTCCCAAGTAAAATAAAATCAGACTAGATATCATTGGTTATTTAAGATCTTCCCACGAATTTACACATCTTTGTATCAAAATTTGCCCATGTCAGCAGAGCTAACTCAGCTAACTTTCAGCCCAACTTGAGTTAAAAAAGATAATTGAGCGTTCCCATTCTCAGCTCGATTGTGAAATGAATGGGTCCTGGCACTGGTTTTAGGAAGACGGGGGCCTTCTCCCCTCGGCACCTGCATGTCTCTGTGAACTTGACCTTCAAATTATATCACTTCTGTTTTGCAACCAAGCACAGCTTCCTCCTGGGTGCCTCTGGCAGCTGTTTTGGTGTTCCTAGAAACCAAAACAATAAGTCAGTTCTGAACGCTTTTGGGTCACCTTTTCTTGGATAGAATAAGGGTGGTTCCTTGATGCCTGTGAGGATTGGGTGTGATTTGGAAATTCTCCCGAATTCTACAGGTGGCCCGACCTTTCCAGCGCTGTGCATGACCAACTATTACAGGATGGCGAGTGGCAGGGTGTCCACATTAGCTTTTGTCTGAATACCCAACATCTGGGCTGTTATTTCAATTTTATTGCGTCATCATTACCCAGCATTGTTGGATGAGAAAGGTACAAAAGGTAAAAAGTACTGTAAAGTTTTCACATAAATTCAGGACCTCTCCTCAGACTTTTGAACACAGTGCAGTAAGTGAGAGTTCGAGTTCTTTTTCCACCATGTCCCCGTCCCCTGGTGTCTGGTGAGTGTGCACAGACAAGCACGATGTCATTGTATCCGCTTTCCCAGGGCTGCATTGGACACTGACTTTAGCTAGAGGGAAGTTTGGGAAGTTGCTTTTCCCACCCCTTGCTCCATTCTCTCCCCGCCACCAACCCCATCCTCCTTCGCCTCAGAGGTCTCTGAGGGGGGCCAGTGACACGTCAGCCCTGGGAGGCGGAGGGCTGCAGTAGAGCGCGGCTGTGCGCGGGTTTGAACCAGGTCATCGTGGAGGGCCTCTCCTTCTTCACCTTCCGACTCTAGGACTCCCTGAAGTGCTGAGGTACCTGCTGTGCCGCCAGTCCTCCTCCCTGTCCTCCCCTGCCGGGCACCGAGTGGGGAATGCCACCGTGTGACCCTTCCACCCTTGGCTGCCTGGCCCAGGGCATTGTCCTCTGACCCAAGGCAGTCTTCTGCCACCAGCTGCCTGACCTTGGGCAATTTACTTAACTTCAGTTGGCCTCATTTTTCATGGGGATGATGACAGAGTTTCTGTAAGGAATAAATGAGTTAATATATGCAAACTGCTTATATTAGTGCGCAGTGAGTCTGCTGCTATTATTAATATAATCATTGGGGCCAGATTGGAAACATAGTAAAAACTGATACCAGTGTGGGATTGGGGGCAGGGTGGGGGACTAAACCTGTGAGGAGCTGCAAATACAAGCCTGCCCACAGACATCCAGATCCAGTGTTTGAACTGTGTCCATAGTTGGCAAACTCTGCTCCCTATCCCCAGCCAAATGGAGCCAGCCACCTGTTTTTGTAAATAAAGCTTTATTGGAACAGGGCTAAACCTGTTTGTTGTCCGTGGCTGCTTTTGCACTAAAGTGGCAGAGTTGTATGGTTGTAGCAGAGACTGTCAGACCAACAAAGCCTAAAATATTTATTATTGGCCCTTTACAGAAGTGTGAGACCCTTGAACTGCCTCATGTCCCCCGTACACCAAGTCTCCTTAGGACACGTGTAGCCGACAGTCCCTGGCATCAGTCTTTTTGGCTGGTTTGGGGGTTCTTGGTTTTTTTCCCTGTAGATTGAGACTGGTGGAGAAGCAGTACACGAACAAAGAAGTGTGCTTTTGCTAAAGTCTCCGTCACTCTAAAGACAAAGCAGCAGGCCCGGAGCCCGGCCTCTCGTAGGAGGCATTCAGTAGGGCAACTGTGTATTTGATAACTAACGCATTGATAAAGAAAAAGAAGGCCTTACATTAGCGTGTTTACGCCTGTCTGAGCCTCCACAGCCGTCACTGAAGGAGGAGCACACCCCCGCCTTCTGAGAAAGTAAGGGCAGCCGTGAACCCTGCCTCCACATCCTGGTTTCTAGGTGAGGGACTGGCCTAAGGAAGTGGAGTGACTTGGCCAGGGTCCCACGGCATGTGATGTGACAAGTCCGGGACCGGGATCAGGGTTTGAACCTCTCAGGATCTTGCCTCCCTGCTGCCACTTGCTTGAGGAGCTATTTCTTTGCCCCTAGCCCGGAGGGCATAGAGCAGGACTGGAAGCCAGGCGGCAAGGTCTTCCTTGAGTGACTTATGAAAGCAGCAGGAGCCCTGGGCAAACACTGGCGTATCAGGCAAGGTGTTGTTCCTGGCGGCTCCTCACACACACAGGGAAGTGAGCAACAGCCTTGCCGTCAGTCTGCAAAGAGTAGATGCACCTGATTTGAGCGATTCAAACGTTCTGCGGTCCAGACTCCAAGGGCCTGGCTTGGCCCGTCCTAGCCCGCCCGGCAGCAACCACAGTCAACCAGCGTCATCTGTATTTGGAAAGCTCCTTTTTATCCAGCCAGCAAGACTGTGGTTTTAAAGCATCCCCTAAAATGACACAGAGTTCCTACCCAGAAGCCTAAGAAGTAGGGCAGCCCACCTTCCAGAAACGAGATGCGACCTTTCCCTCCTCTCCATCCCTGATTTCTTGCCCTTAATCCGTTCTCCACACAGCCGCAGGCAGGGTGATCTTTTTACACATGTAAATTGGGTTGCCTTACTCCTTTTTTCAAAACCGCTCAGTGGATTCATTTTAAACTTAGAGTGCGTTGCACGTATGATGACATCCAGTCTGGGCAGGTGACTTAGCGAGGCTGTCTGCGAGCACCCACCAAGGCTCTGGCCACACGGGGTCCCACACACCTCTCCCTCCACCTGGCGGCTCAGCCAGGCCTCTGCAACAGCTGCCACCTGCCCGAGCCTGCCCCTAGTCACCCTGTCTCACACATGTGCCCTCAACCAGTGGTCGCCCCTCCTCATCTCTATCACAGCATCCTCTTCCTTCCTTTTATGTAATTTCAATCATTTTGTGATCACGTATTTGCCTTTTCCTGTCCGTCTCTCTTTAATTGCTAGACTGTAAGCTCTTTTGAGGGCAGAAATCATTGCTGATTTTTCTTTACCCAACACCGTGCCTGCACATAGCAGGTGCCCGCTCAGTAGCTTCTGGATGAGGGATCAGTCTCCGTGTGATTCCGTTCAACGCGATTTACCTGGGGATCCTGGGTTATGACTTAGCTTGGCTTTGGGCATGGCCCTGTGCTCTCTGGCCCAAGGGACACTAGAAGAGCAGATTTGAAGGAAAAGGAGTGGTATACCCGTGCAAATTCTGCAGACCACATAGAGGTGTCCAGGTTTTCGGAACCCCTGGCGACAGTAGCGGTGAGATGGCGTGGGAAGAGAACGCGGGGGCAGCGCCTGGCTCTGAGACACATCGGCCGTGATTCTGGACCGCATCTCCGGCCTGCTTCCTCACTTGTACGCATGGAGGTGTTGGTAAAAAGGAATGAATTATTGTACAAGAACGCAACGGACCTCAATATAATTATGCTGAGTATAAGAGCAAACATAAAAAGAGTATGATTCTAGGTATATAAAACTCTAGAAAATTCAAAGTAATCCATAGTGACAGAAAGCAGGTGGGTAGGTTGCCTGGGAAAGGGTGGGTATGACCACTGATTGTGGTGATGGGTTTGCAGTATATAAGCTTAGGAAATGGTATGCTTTAAGTTGGTGCCGTTTATTCTATTCCAGTTACGCCTCAACAAGTGCTGTTTACATAAATTATTGGTAATAATAATTTAGGGGCCAAATTCGGCCTATGGCCTGCAAGCTTAAAATGTTTTTTCCATTTTGAAAGTCATAAAGAAAACACACACACACACACACACACACACACACACTGCAGCAAAAGAATATGTGACAGACCTTACATGTTCCCACAAAGTCTAAAATATGTGATATCTGTCCCGTTACAGAAAAAGTTTGCCAACCCCTGGATGAGATCAGTGATGATTTACCTGTGTTCTTTGGAGCCCTGGCCAAGGCCCAGGTACTATGGGACATCAGGGGGCGGCCACCTAGTGTGAGTCCCACCAACCCCAGTAGCTCTGATTTATTTCTGGTATAGATTTGGATTTCCAGTCAGAGTTCACTGAGAAAAGGGTTCAACTGCTTTAAACAACAAAAAATAAAACATGAAAGTCTCTAGACTAGGTAACCTCTGAGTCTGAGAAAGAATCCCTTTCTAAAAACTCTGTGATTATCTCGCTCACTAATTTGGTTGACTTGGGCTTAGTTTTACATTAATGCAAAATTGGAAAGGGGAGTAGTTTGGAGAAATGCCATTTTATTTCCTAATACGAATGAACTGCTCTTAGTTATATATTGTTTTAATAACCTGCCAGAGACCTTTGTAATTAAAGAATGTACTGAAATCCTTGAAAAGAACACCTTTCCGTAAGTAGGTTAAACCATGTCATCCTGTGTGTGCTTTAATCTGCTTGATCAGACTTTTCTTCCCAGATAATGTAGAGATCAACCAGATATAATTTAAACCTGCCACAAGTGAAATTGGCATACATTCGGAAATAACGAAAATGGAGTCAGTTTTGTTGAATTTTCTGGGCAGTCTAACGTGATTATAGTTGATGGTTCTGGTTCTCACCAGAAGAGCCTTCAGAAGCATCCCTGCATCTCCCCCAGTTTATTCGCGTTGGGGGACATGTCAGTCAGAAAAGACCTTGTTGTGATCCCTGGAGACCACACTTGCCAGTGGCCAGGAGCACATGGCATTTCCTCGGGGTGGAGTCAGATGGGCCAGTGGAGGGCCAAGCCCTCAGGGCAGCCCAGCACCAAGCCTCGGTCGTCTGTGCCCGGTTGTTTGTCTGACTCAGTTCCCGGCACATGATAACATGCAGTCACATTGCAGAGCCTTTTCCTCGGACTCAAATGCAAATTTGGGGCTGGAGGGGGAAGAGAAGAGAGAAGAGAAACCAAATGCAAAGAGAAACAGAAATGAATCACTGGCTTTGAAGATTCCAAGGGCTACAGTCCAGAGGACTTAAGGGTTTTTCAAAAATAGTGTTGGTTGCGTGCTAACTATAATCCTAGCCTCGTGTGGCGGCATCAGAAGTGCATCCGTGTTTGATGAGCAGATGTGTACAGGGACGAACACTGACCTTAGAGAACTTGGGCCGCCTTCTTCTCTGTCTCGTCAGCCCAGTGGTCTGTTCCCTGTTTCAGCAACTTTTCTGCTATCGTCTTAAACCTGCTGATGTCTACTTGTCCGTTAGCAGAAAGAACCCATTTTCCTTGTCATGTAGCAGGTCCTTGAATAACATTGTTTCATTCAACATCCTTTCGCTGTGATGTTGATAAAATCAGTTCCCGGTTGGGGCCTCTGTCTGTGTGGAGTGTGAATGTCTATGTGGGTTGTCTTCGGGTTCTCCAGTTTCCTCCCACGCCCTAAAGATGTGCAGGTCGGGTGGACCGGTGTGTCTCCGCTGTCCCAGCCTGGCTGTGTGTGTGGCCCTGTGAGGAAGTGTGGCGTGTCCGCCTCGCGACTCGAGCTGCCAAGAGAGGCTCTGGCCACCGTGACCCCGAACTGAAATACGTGGATTAGAAAAGAATGGTTGTGTTTTATTCGTCCTTCTTAAATGCATATACAGGTCACATTTATTTCAGTGTTAACTGTTAGAGGTGTTTTGGGTCTTCATTTAGAAGTTTGGTGATTTTTTTGTGACCAGAAATATGCCATAGGAACTTAACTCTTGTTTGCATCCATTAGCCTATGGTGAAGTTGGTTTCGCTGTATGTTATTTTCCTTGAAGTCACACTCCCCAAGAACCGATCGTCGATGTTACGTGAGGACTTGCTGTACCAGCTTCAGCCTGAAACACTGATCCGGGCAGTCTGCAGCAGCTGGCAGAGCTCCGGGTGGGAGCGCGACCCCAGGTTCTCACTTCAGCCACACCACTCGCTGGCAGCTTGTCCTTGGAACTGATTTGCCCTGGGACCTCGCTTTCCTCATCTGTAAAACACGGCAGAGGCCTGGCTGTTCTTTTGTTTTGCTCCCCAGAGTTCTGTGATCCTATCATCTAAACTCCTTCTCGGCCTCCTGATTCTTTAAAGAGCAAGGGCGCAGAGAAGCCAACCTACAGGACAACTTTATGGGCCATCAGAAATAGGGCCGAGGGATGATAATTGGGCCAGGCCAGGCACAGAGTCCATAAAACCAACTGCCCGAGGAAAGGAGGGTGTTGCTGTGACTTAGCATCCGCGTGTGTGAAAGAGAGTGAAGGAGTTTGTTCACAGCAAGCTCGTGTGAGTCAGCAGTGTGAAGAACTGCCAGAAACGGATAATGGACCTTCAGGTGAGGCATGACGTGGAGAATGAGGGCCGTAGTCCCATGCATTTGGGGGCACCTCGCGTGATCACTCCTGGTGCTCTGGGCATTCGGTGCACGTCCTTCGGCACTTGGGAGCCCAGCTGGAGACTTGGGGTGCCAGGAGCTTGGGCTGTGGAGCCAGGCTGGTGGGGGTCCGTCCTGGCTCTGCAGTGACTAGCTGTGCGATCGCAGGCCAGTGCTTTGGGCTCCCTGTGCCTCTCTGTCCTCTCATCTGTAAAATGGGTGGCAATAACAAAACCCACTTTAGGGTTTTTATGAAGATCACATGAGTTAATCAATATAAAGCTATTAGAACAATGCCTGGTATTCATTAATGTCTGTGTTAGTTTGCTATTATTAATATTATCTAGGCAAATTAGAACCTTTTGATTAGAAGGAATAAAACATGGGGTGACTCAGAGCCGTGCTCTATGGAGACTGATTGAGGAAACTGGCATGTCTGGCCAGGAAACAGGCTTGTCTGAGGCTGCAGGTGGGTGGGTGAGGATTCCGCAGGGGTGGCAAACACATGAGGAATCCCATTTGTCCTGGATCACCCTCCAAAGGACAGGAAATGGGCTGCTAGTGAACTTGCCGAGCTTTCAAGGAATAGCAGGAAGTGTAACCCAACCGTCCAAAGATCAGGTGAGCCACCTGGGAAGCCATTACCCTCCCGCCGCTGTTGGCTGAAGGGACATTGGCAGGGCTGCGGGAGAGGTGTCACTGATGCCAGGGGGACGTTGGATTGCCTGAATTGTACTGGCAAGCAGAGATGCTGCGTTTGTAGAATGCTGTGGACAGGGCAGGAGGGAGAGAGGAGGGAGCCCCCTGCAGAGGAGAAGCTTGTCCACAGGCTGGTGGTATCGAGCAAACATGTCGTCCAGTTAACTATTCTTTCGTCAGGGCACAGCTTTATGCCTAAAGCAGTGGTTCTCAACCCTCCTAATGCCGCAGCCCTTTAATACAGTTCCTCATGTTGTGGTGACCCCCGACCATAAAATTATTTTCGTTGCTACTTCATCACTGTAATTTTGCTACTGTTATGTCTTAGGCGATGCACAGGTTGGGAACTGCTAGCCTAAAGCAACAGATACAGCCTTGGACCCCACAGACCAAATCTAACCCACAACATTTTAGTTGAGGCGGCATAGTATTTGTTAAATTGGAAAATGTGCCATTTGGGAAGGTTCATCAGGAAAGCTGAAATTCCTGGCTTCTCTTGAAAATGTAGGTGTCACGGCAAATCGGACTCGCATGCCAAAGATTGGCTGGTGCTGAGCAGTGGCTGCCCCACCGCTGGATGAGGGGTTCCAGGGATGACAGTCCTTTGGGGGCCTTCTCTAACCTCTCCATGATCCATTTGGCCTCCAGAGGTGTTTGAGTTTGTGACCTTGTACTAGGGAGCCCAGGAGGAAGCTACCATTGTTGTCTGATCCTCTCAGAGACTAGGTTTCCTCTGAAGAGGGTAAAGGTAGAAAAGGAACTTTGAGTGGAATAATGAATTGCGTGTCTCATCTGGGCCGCACCATCCTGTGAATGGCCTGTTTGGAAGGCTGTCGAGTTTTGAGGCATAAGGAAGGAAGACCAAGGCCCCCTTTTCAGCTGCAGCTCCAGCAGGAACCCCAAGTTCTTGAAATCTGTACGTGACCCTTGCAGTGTTTTCTTCTGGTCAGTGCTGAGTCCCTGAGACCTTCCGGTTGACAGCCCCGCCCTGATACGGGCTGCCAGCGCTTCTCCCTCCGGGTTGTCTTATGACTGAAACTACGCTTTGGGTTGGCGGTTGGGGTGTGTGGCCAGAATGCCTGGCCGTTGACTCTGTCTGGGACTGTGAGCCTATTGTCCTCTTGCTCTTGCATAATGTAGCGAAGTCTTCAGACCTCTTCCCACTGGGAGTGGACGCTCTCCGGAGCACGCGCTGTGGGTCCGTGCGGGAGCCTGGGTGGCCCTCGGTGGCCCTCTGCAGCAGCACTGGTCAGTGGGGTATTTTCCTGAAATGATTTCCAGCCTGTGTTCCAAGGAGAGGCAGGAAAGCTTAAGTTGGTTCTTAGAATATAGGTGGGTGATAAACAAATGTGCCTGGTTATAAATTCCAACTGGGAACTTGTTAAATTTCCAGATACCAGAGACCCTCCTCAGCCTCATCTCATCAGCATCTCCCGGTGATTCTTTTAAACAGGAAGTTTGGGAAACACTGTACTGGGGAGTCACCAATTTGCCTAGATTAGAAGAACTTTAATTGTCGCCTTCACACACACAGCGTTTGGCCGCTGTGCAGCCAGCAACCGCCCCGTGCTGTAGGAGACACGGACGCCCGCGTTGCACCTGGCTGCCCCTGTGCTCCGGGCCTTGGCTTCTCGGTGCAACTTACCAGCTCCATGACGCACCCCCCAAGGACCGCCCTCTTATTTCCATGGTAAATAGCAAGTCCCCTGAAGTAATCCCTGCGAGGGTGCAGTCAGCTGACACAGGTGCCAGTGAAGTCTCTCTCGCAAATGCTTGCCTTTCAATCCAACATTCGGGTAAGAACTTGTAGGGATCCGAGAGGTTACAGAGCCCTTCCACGTAGGCTCGTGAGGTACGTGTCGGTTTTACAGGTGATAAAACAGCCTCAAAGACATTTAGGAAAAAATTGATCCACCCTAAGGTAGGGATGAGCCATAGACTTCTTTTATTTTATTTCATTTTATTTTTTTAGAGAGAGGAAGGGAGAGGGAGGGAGGGAGGGGAAGAGAGAGAGAGAAACATCAGTGTGAGAACCCGCCACTCTTTGGCGTATGGGACAACCCTTAACCAACTGAGCCACCTGGCCAGGGTGAGCCTTAGATGTCTTGACGTCATGCGTTCAACTGTGACATTGATACTTTAGAGAGGTCACTGATGGGCCAAAGGTTTGACTAGTGAGTGGTAGAATTCTAGGCCTTGTTGCAGGTGGTTGCTGGGGCATTTGAGGAGCCCGGGCTTGGAGACTCATTTCCTGGGTGCCCCTTAGGAGAACCAGCAGCCGGTTGTCTACTCTGTCTTGACTGGCAGCCCTCCCAGAGGCATAAACAGCTGAGTGCAAATGACTGCAGCTGCGAGAAGAAAACGTGTGAAAGTATTGTGCGTGAAAAGAGGTCCCTTGTGCTCAGCAGAGGGTCTCCCCCAGAAGCCAGGCTGGCCTGGGGAGCTGAGGCGGAGGCAGCCTGTGAACATCCTGAGGGTGGGGTGCTTCCAGAAGGTTCTGAATCACTGCCTGCCACTCCAATAGCCTGGGATGAGTTCATTTGTAGCTCTTAGTAAACACAGCTGTTGTGGTTGTAATTCGCCCTGAAGCTTTTTACTATTACTCCAACCCTAACAGTTTGGCAGCTGATGAGGGAACAGGGTTGGTTAGGGAAGGGAAAAGAAGTTGCTGTCTGCTAGCACAGAAGAGTAAGGGCTGTCTGTAGACAAAAGCCACAAGCGCACTCAGGCTTGTGAAAGCCTGTTCCCCAGAGAAGGAGGCAGCCTCCCAGGGAGTGACCCAAGGGTCTCAGCTAAACAGCATGGGAGCGGTGGGGAGGAGCTGGAAAAGCCTGGCAAGACTGTTTCCTTTGAGCAAAGAAAGGGTTAAGGTCATTCTTGAAGACAGGGAGGCTTAATGCCTCCGAATTTATAATGGTCTGAAAGGCATGGCTTTCTGACTGTGAATAGGGACAAATGTCTAAGAACAACTGAGATACTGTATCGATGGATATTTTTCTCCCTCGTAGAACGTTGTTAAAACACAGCTTACAGGAAAGCTGTTTTGGATGAAAATTCTAGGCATAGTTCAAGTTCTTCCAAGGCACAGTCACAACTTGCAGGGCCGTACCTGTACCAGCCATGCCAGGCAGTGCCTGGGCTGGAAGCTCATTCAGCACTGCTCAGCCCAGGGTGCACACACTGCCTGGTGGCATCTCAGCCCAGCTGCAGGTGAGCAGTCCCAGGAGACTCAGAGGCCTGGAAGGGGCATTTGGACGTCTTTGGTTCAGGATTGCAAATCCCGGAGGCTGCGGTAGCTTCCTGCTGGAGGAAGAAGGGAATGTGTTCCCGCTGGCACTGCTGGAGAGGGTTCCGACACCTCAGAAGGATGCCTTTCAGTGAGTTCTCGCTGGTTCTTACATCAACGCTTGTGTAGAAACTCAACAAAGAGAGCACAGTAGAAGGAAATGGCAGTAGAAGGAAATAGAAGTGTGGCTTTCTGGCTATTTCTTTGAGGGAGAAGCCAAGGAGAAGTATTGCTCTGCAGTAAAAGTGGAGGAACGATTCCCAAATCTGGGCACGGCCTTCAAACAAGCCAGCGCGTGGGCTGGGACGGCTGGAGGAATTCTGACACTCTCCTGGGCTGCCTGCACTGCCGTGCCAGTGGGCACAGGCGCTGTGAGTGTGAGCTGGCACCTGGGTGGCTTCCCATGGCTCTGGGATCCTGGAGGTGTGATTTTTGGTAGAAACGGAAACCACGGGGTTTGCCCTGTGGCACCTTCTACATCAGTGCAGAGCCATGTCGTTGAGACCTTAAAGCAGGCCCTGCCGGGGCACAGCTTGCTGGCGAAGTTTTACATCAAAGAAGCAGATTGGGAGTATATTTTACAACGTAGAGTGTTTGTGGGAAGCAGAATCCATCATTTCATTATAAGAAGAGGTTGTTATGATATTGAGAAACACTGATAAACCAATTTAGAAAGTATTTTTAAATGTAATAATACGAGCTTCTAAAATCATATTTAGCATCTAAATATATATTTATACTTAAATAAAAATCATATAAGCACCATATGCTCACGTAATCTGGCTGCGCAGCCATAAGTACTGAAGTCAGGTAACTCAGGATGCCCCTCCCCTCCCCCGCCCCAAGAGTCTTGGTCCAGCCCCAGGGACAACAGAGTCCAGGGGTGCTGGCCCGAGCCCTGCTCAGCTGGGAATTTTCCAGCTGGCCGGGCTTTGCTTCTCCTTTCCCCAATTCTGTTTCTGACTACATTGAGCTCCTTGGGGAGGTGATGATGAGGATGAGTACTAATATTTGACTACTTCCTGTGTGCCAGGCCTAGTCCTTACATAACCCATTGTCAGGTGGCACACCTGAGGCAGAGGCTAAGCTCCCACAGCCAATGGCTGAGTAGAGCCTTGAGTTGGAGGAGCGTGCACTGTAGCCGCCACACTGGCCGCCTCCCCAGGAGTGGGCTCCCTGCGGCAACTTCGTCCTCTGTCTTCTCTCGGTCCCCTCAAATCGCAAGAGGCTGGCTATGTCCAGGATGGCATGGGGGCAGATTTCAAGGAGTAGTTCTGCAGAATCTCTTATGAAGAACTAGTGAGACTGAATGGGTGAATCCGTTTGCCTTTTCTCAGATCTGAAGATGAAAGCTGTTCAGCTTCACTATATTTATAACGACCATTGTCATCTGGAACCAATTATTAGGAACCTGCTTGTATGTCTGGGCTTTTGAAGACGTGTCTGCCTTCAGGGAGCCTGGAGAGACAGAAATACTGACCTGGACCAGAGAGAAGTGGGAGAATTTTTAAAATGAAATTGGAAACTGGGTGGGAGCGCACTCAGATGAGCCCAAATGGCTTCTGAAGAAGTCAGGAGTTTGAGGAGGAGACTTGTAAGGGATGAGCAGTGGTCTGTGTGTGGGTTGGGGAACTTCAGCTTACTTTGCTCTTAATGAAGTCACAGCACACGTCTCTTCAAGCAGAGGAGAGAGAGGAGGGCCAATAGTAGTGGTGGTGGAAGTGGGGGGCCTAGGAAGCTTTGACCTAGTATTTTCATCCCCTGTCCAGGCTGCTAGGGAGTTTCATGAGCCCACAGGGTCCTGCTTGTCCTCAGCACAACCAGAGGCACCGTGCCCGCTGCAAGGGATGGAGGAAAGCAGTAAGCAGCCTCATGGATCCAGACCAAGGAGGGATCATTCCAGGTCCTCAGTCTGCTGAGGTTTGCCCAGGCCTCCAGATGGAGCCAGTGTACATGTGGTGATGACACCGGCCAGGCAGGAGCTTCGCAGCAGCCCTGTGAGACAGCCGCTGTCAGCCTTTCCCAGGAGGACTCGGGGGCTGGGGGACATGGAGTTCACCACTGCCAGAGGGGCTGCGTCCAGTGCAGACTTTCTCTTTCCTCCCTCCCGTCCTCCCCTTTTTCTTTTTCTTTGTTTCCCTCTCTTGTCTCCTCCTCTTCTCTCTTTTCCTTCTTCCCCTTCCTTCCCTTTCCTCTTGGTTTTTCCAGCCAGAAGTGATGGGGATTCTCTTCCTGGCACTGGAACCCTGAGCTGGGCGCCTGGTGTGGGACGGAGACCCCTCAGTCCTCAGGGAGGACCTTCCCAGCCGAGGTGTCCTCCTGATTTTTATCCACCACACGTGGGTGTGGGACCAGCCCGTCGCGCCTCCGCCCCTCCTACCAGTCTCCATGCGGCTTCTTCTTTAATTTCGTAGTTGTCGGACTTCCGTTCAGCTGGATTTCAGGTGGTTTTGAATGATGGTTGTTCTGTAGTTTAGTTGTAACTTTGATGTGGTTGTGGGAGGACGCTACACCGCGTTTACCTGCGCCGCCATCTTGACCGGAAGTCTGTATTCTTATTCCTAAATCAGCGGTGTGTTTATGTGGGATGAATTGGCATTTGGACAATTTAACCCAGTGGCTGTTTGAGTAACAACTCAAAGGAGAAGCAGAGGTGTAGCCACTTTCCAGGGCCAACCCCCCCACAGCTGAGACCAGGTAGTAATTCCTCCTCAGCGACCCCCAGCACAGCACGGTCAGGAAGAGTCTTGTGGTTGAGCCTAGGGACCTAGAGAAACTGTCCCTCCTCATCCAGCGACAGTCTGCTTGGCGTATCAGTCGGGGTTCATGGTGACCTCAAGCTCGTTGGGATTCTTGCAGCAAGGCGGAAGGGAAAGGAGGTGGACTGGGCCCGCGGCACGCTCGCTGACCCTTTCTCTCTGCCGTAGCCGACAGCACTTCGGACGAGGGCCTCCCGGGCAGTGCTGATGGAGAAGCAGAAGGCCTGTGTCCTGGGGCCCTGCCGCCCAGCGGATGTGACCGCTCATGCAGGGAGCTCCCATCCTCAAAACTGGCACCTTTTTACTCGACTTGGTCCTCCTTCCCCATTTCCTCTTTCAGGTTTTCTGGAGAACTGCTAGCTTCTCTTTTACAGAGAATTGGCTAATGCTTGTATGGCCTTGTCACCAGATATGTCCAAGCATGTCTCAAGGACTTAATTCTACACAGTCCACACAGTCCATGTGGCATCTGCTACGCCCAGAGTACGCCTCGCCCCTTTCTCTAGCCCCCCACTCCCATCCCCAGAGAAGGCCTCCAGACACACGAGTTCCCTGACCTTGGCATGAAGGTGAGCCAGCAAGCCGATGATCCGCTCATCGCTGCTCTGCTCCAAATTCGCCCTTTCTGCAATAGTTGTCCTTGGCAGCTGGCGCCAGGGCACTGTCAGCAGGAGTGCTGGAAAGGCACTGCAGAGGGAAGGACTTCCCATCTGGTGCTCCAGTGGCTGCAGCAGCACCAGGTCCCGTAGCTGGAGAAGGACATGGGACCATGTGGTTGGGGCTGAGCGTGTGAGCGCAGGGCCTGTCATCTGCGAAGCAGAGCTTGTAACAGGTTGTTCTCATGTTTCATAACTAGTCTCTGTTTCTGTTCCTGTCTTATTTATCTTCACCAAAGTCAGATTTAATGGGACATTCAGCCATGGAAGTGTCTGATGGACCCTCAAGGCGGGAACAGCAGTTGGAGCACGGACTGTAGAGACAGACCAGGGTTCGTTTCCGGGGTCTGCCACTTACTCACTGGGTGCTCTTTTACCTGACACTTAACTAATGTGAGCCTCAGTGTTTCCAACTGCAAAATGGGGATAGTACACAAGTCCAGGGTTATCTGGATTCCCTGAGAGAATTGTAAATGAAAACACTCTCCATGAATATGAGCATCCATGAATATGACCAGCATGGTGTTGCGGCCCCTGTGAGGCACTCTGGCTCTCAGTGGGGACTGCACGGCTCGTTTCTGAGTACGCCCCACTCCAGGTCCTCACCAGAGCGTGTGTCCGCCTGGCTGTGGGCCCTCGGCCTCGCTTCATGCTCACGTCTGGCTTTCTCTCCCTTTCTCCCTCCTCCTTCTTTGCTCTGTCTTTTCTCCCTGCTCTTTGTCCTGTTCTTATGATTCTCTCAATTTTTTCTCCCTATTTTTAGGCTTTTGCTGTATTGAATGAACAATGCTTTGATGAGCCAGTTTAAAAACTGCTTTTTTTAAAAAATTTTTGGTTAGGGCTTTGCAGAAATGCACATGCATTTGTTCTGAATCCTTTATTGTCTTGTGATGACTTGCTAGTGTTACTCGTCTCCAGGGTCAAGTGTTTCCTTCCAGCTTTGTTCTTTCAGGAATAAGATAAGAAGGAAGCGTGATTGTGGCCATGACCCAAAAGACAGATGAGTCACAGCTCAGGAGCAGAAACAAAGGTCTCAGTGTAAGTGGTTTCTTGTCCCTGTGAGGAAACATCTGTAACTTTCGAGGGCTCCCCTTCGCCAGCTGGATATGGAGTTCCGATCATTAAATCTCATGCAGGGAAACCGGCAGACGGAGGCGGCGTGCCTGCACCTGGGCGCCCAGGACGGTGGCCTGTGGGTGCGCTGCCTCCGCTGGTGTTGGGACCCTTCCCAGCAGGCGCTGTGTGCTGTGCTGTGGCCACAGGAAGAACAAAAGAATATTTTAAGAGAATGAAATGTGAACACTGGATGCGATGGGCAGAGGATGCTGTTGATTCTGTCCCCCTCTTTAGGAACTCCAGCATCTTTCAGTGAAAGAAAAAAACAGAATGGTTTGCATCTTGGAGCTGTGTTCTTGGGGTGAAGGGATTAGGCCATGGGCTCTGGACTCAGTCTCAACTCCCCCACTTGCCCTGTGGCCCTTGGCGCATGTTAACCTCCATCAACCCAGCTTTCTCATCTGCAAAATAAGAATGATGCTAACAGACCTAGGCCATAGGGTGTAGAGCTGAGACAGGGAAGGTCGAGAGTGTTTACCTTAGTGCCTGGCACATACTGAGCTCTCAGGAGAGGTTTGCTGGCAGCTTCCGTTGCTCTAAGTCACGCAGGGTGGCATTCAGACGTAGAGAATTTTAGCACTAAGAAAGGGATCAAGAGATTATTTTTTGATTTGGGCTCTCTCATTCCAGCCCTTGACTCACCAACTTTTTAAAACTTCGTCTGCTAAACAAGGATAATAACACTCACCTCACAGGATTGTGGAGAGGAGTAAACTAAGAATGTGTACTTAGCACAGTTCCTGGCTCATAGCAAATGGTAGCTGTCATTATGCTATTTCATCTTACCAGCACCAAGTACTCATCATTCATGATTACACTTGTTAGCTGTGTAAAGAAAAACAAACATCTCTGTCAGCTCTATGCCACTGAACTGCAGGTGCCCCCACCTGGCCGGCGGTGCTTCAGGTGGTGTGGTTCAGAAAGGGGAGGGCATGGGTCAGAAGCAGACCCTCTTCTGCCCCCCTTGCCACCCAACACTGTGGCTTGGAACACGCCGCCTGTCTTCTCCGGATTTCAGGTTCCTCGTCCACTCTTGGACAGGTGTGCTGTGAAGCTCTCAGGAGGGAAGTGGAGGTACTGGTGCCATGCAGGAACCAAGTCACTGTTTTCATGATTATGTCTCAATTCAGTGTTGCTGGCGCTGCCGGACATCTGGCTAGAGGGTCTCATATTTAGCTGTTTGGTTTTGCTCCACCCAGCCAAGTGGGTTATATTCAATTTCTAACTTTCCAGAGGCCAAGAACCTTGTTTCATTGATTCAAAATGTGTGTGTACTGTATGTCATACATTGTTCCAAGGTCTAGTTCTGAAAGGGTAAAGAGGTTGTTAGCTTGCCTTTATGGTGTACACATTCTATTAAGGAAAAAGAAGACAATAAACCACTAAATAAATATGTAGTACAGTGATGTGTTCTATGAGCGATAATAAAACAAGGTGAGAAAACGGAACGTGATGAAAGTTGCTTCCCCTTTTTGGGACAGGGTGCTCTCATTTTTTTTTTTTTTACACATATGCCTGCCCTCTCCCAAAATTCCAGTAAAGTCCTTACAAATAGAAGAACCTGTGTCATTTTTTTGTGAAAATGAGACCTGAATTCTTCTTGAATCCTGGAAGGTTGAGTTCATGTCCTTGGCCTGACTATGATGACTTGTGTTCCTGGTACCGTGTAAATGCCTGGAAAGAGTGGTTGGTTTCCTGCTTTCTGTGCAAATGCAAACAGTTTCCAGAAATCCAGGCAGACCCGGCTCCCAAGTGCCCGTCTGAGTCCTAGCCCTGCAAACCTCGAGTTGCTCCCGTAGACTCGGCTTTTGTTCTCTCTGCATTTCAATGTGCACTTCTCCAGAAGTTGATTCTTAGCTGCCTGCATCCCCTGGCCTCTGCTTAATTATGAACATAGGTCTTTTATGGTAAAAGCACATTAGACATGCATCTTTTCTTTCTTTTTTATTGAATCTGTTGGAGTGACGTTGGTTAATAAAATCACACAGGTTCCAGGTGCACAGTTCTATGACACATCATCTGTACATCGTTCTGTGCGTTCACCACCACAAGCTGGCTCTCCTTCCACCTCCATTTATCCCCTCTTTACTGTCTTCCACCTCCCCCCAACCCCCGAAATGTATATTTTTTGATGCAAACTGGGATTTGCCTTTTAAACCCTGGTTATGTGGGGTTTCGGGAATTTAGGAGAGTATGAGCTGGCCCCATCTGCAATGTTAGCCCTGAGTGCTGCTTCTCTGTGGGATCACCTGGAGGGCTGTTAAAAATCCCAGTGCCGCCCTGGCCAGTTTGGCTCAGCGGTTAGCATCGGCCCGCGAACCGAAGTGTCACAGGTTCGATTTCAGTCAAGGGCACATACCTGGGTTGCAGGTTCAATCCCTGGCCCTGGTTGGGGTTGTGCAGGAGACAACCAATCAATGTCTCTCTCTCACATCGATGTTTCTTTCTCTTTCTCGCTCTCTTTCTCCCTCTCTCCCTCGATCCCTCCCTCCCTCTCTTCCTTCCACTCTATCTGAAAATCAATGGAAAAATATCTTTGGGTGAGGATTAAAAAAAATCCCAGTGCCAGACCTCAGCTCCAACTAGTTAGATCAGAAGCCCTGTCAGCCTGATAACAGCTCCAGGTGGTTACAGTGTGTGACCAGGGTTGACCACCACTGTTATGTCTGATGGGAAGACTGAGACTGCAGATAAGCTTCCTTAAAGGGTGGTTTTCAAAGACAGCGTCCATCAGCATCACCCTGGAACTTGGCCAAAGCAGATAGCATCCCCAGAGATTTGGATGCAGTATGACTGGGTAGGGCTTAAGGATCACAGGTGTTCAGATTGTGGGGGGGAACCAAATTTAGGTATAGCCTTTCAACCTTTGCCTTCCCAGAGGATTCTAAGATATTCCAGGGTTGAGAACCACTGTACTGAAGAATTGAGGGTAGACCAAAAGATCTCTTGACCGACCTCCACTTCTCAAAGGTCTGGTTAACCTACCTCTGCCATTTCCTTTGTCCAATGTGCCGAGGCCAACAGCCTGCCAAATGGTGGGCCCCCCACAGTGGCCATGCACTACTGCACCCACAGTGTGTGCATTGTTGGCCCATCAGGTGTCCGGCGTGTCTACTACCAAACCTGTTAGTGCCACATACCTGTTTTGTAATTACCTAATTTCATAAACTATTACATAAACTGATTACGTATAAATATCAAAATTAAGAGCAGCTATTTCTTTACAAACTTAGACTGTAGTTTTGGGGGTCGAACGACCCTTTCACAGGGGCCGCCTAAGACATAACAGTAGCAAAATTACAGTTATGAAGTAGCAACGAAAATAATTTTATGGTTGGGGGTCACCACAACATGAGGAACTGTGTTAAAGGGTCGCGGCATTAGGAAGGTAGAGAACCACTGCTAAAGGAATGTTAGCCATTGCATTGTGGTTTAGGTTAAAGTAAAACATTGCTGGTATGTGTTTTTATCTGCTTTGAAGGGTTCTTTTTTTATTATTATTAATTTATTTATTTTTGTTACAGATGTTTCTTCTTTTTCCCCCATTGACACCCTCTTCCCAATCCGGCCCCCCCCCCCCACAGTATAGTTGTCTTTGTCCATTGGTTATGCGTATATGCATATAAGTCCTTTGGTTTATTAGGTGATTAACTGCTTCTGCCTCTTGTGCTGAATAAGAATCAGTGAGCAGTGAGGACTGCTGTGGGTGAGAGTAGCTGTGATGACCGTTAGCGTATTAATACAGCATCAATTTTCTACTTGTTTATTGAAATAACAGTACCTACTTTAGTGGGCTTCCTGTTTTTATTATAAAATGAAGCACCTCTAATTTAAATCAAGCACTGAGAGGAAAAATTAGTCAAAGACCTTGTTACTGACCTAGCTATTGAGCTGTGCCTTATTAAAAGATTTGCGTTTGAAAGTGCCTTTGCCCTGCTGGCCGCCCGGGCTGTCCTCAGTACTGCTGCTGTCCACTCTGGCCAGTCGATTACAACTGTTATTTATAACACAGGGTCAGTGGAACCCTTAACACATCTCAAAGCTCTAAATCAGAGGCTGGCAAACTCCAGCCTACAGGCTCACCCCCTGTTTTTGTATGCCCCCTGAGCTAAGCATGGTTTTTGTGTTTTAAAATGGTTGAAAACAAATAAAAAAAAGAAGAATCTGCGATGCGAAATTAAATGAAACCCACCTCTCTGTGCCCGTAAAGCTTTATTGGAACACATCCGTGCCCGTTTGTTAGCTACCCGCACTGGCTGCTTTGCTCACAGTGGCACAGTCCCGTAGCTGGGACAGAGACTTCAGGGTCCACCAAGCCTAAAACATTTGTTATCTGGCCCTTTAAGAAAAAAAAGTTGCGAGCCCCTGACCCAAATGCCAGCTCTGCCTGCGTCCCTGCCTTTGTGGCTGCCCCTGGTCCTGCCCTGTCCTTGAGCGCTGTGGTCTGCCTTTAGCATGCATGTGCTGAATGTAACTGGGTCAGTGTCCAGGGGTTCTTTGTTCATGCTGGTTGGGCCAGACCCCTGCCAATCTAAAAAACTTTGATCCACAGGCATAAAACAGATAATCCTAATAAAAATGGTAGCAGAGTTTAAAAAGACACATTTAAAGCCTAAAAAGTCAATACTAGAGTAAATATACAAATTTATCTTTTAAAAAGGTCAAATTAGCATCATTGGGCAGGGATGGGGGCTGAGGATGAGTTGAGGCTACTTCTACTTCATGGAAACAGGGTAAGCTGCACTGTGATGGAAGTGTCCCCTGCGGGAGCTCTTCCGAGACAGAGACCCGGCTGCACCGAGCCCGCAGAGAACAGGCGTGGTGTGCAGGGCGGTTCCTCAGTGGCTTATGGCACGCAGCGGGGTGAGTGTGTTTTGCATTAAGCTGCTGTTAGTGATTCTACAAAATACGAACATGCTGGGAAAAATGGCATGTGTACTAAAGGACTTACATGCTCCGTTGACATCAGTCCCTGCTTATCCTTCATGCGCGAGCTTATTGACGCTGGAGAAGCATGCATTTTAGCAGAACTGACTGTAATTCCTCCTCTAGTTCCTCTCACTTCTTACCTTTCTCCAAATAATGTTAGGCATTTAACAGCAGTATGGGCAGGAGAAGCTGAATCCCAAAAACGGGCCGGGAAAAAAAACAAGCAGCTATTAAATATGCTTTAAAGATTTCAGATCAGCACTTTTGTCAGGACTGCGTGTATGTACCGTAGTGTGTATTAATTCCAAATAATGTGTATTTTATCCAATGAAGAATAAAAGGGAGGCTGGGATGTCATTGATCACTTAATCCTTCTAGTGCCATTTGAAGCCTGTCACTTCCGGCTCCCAGTGGGGGAGCGCAGAGCTGCCATGGAGGGTGTGCACTTCAGAGGGGCTCCGTCACGTGTAAGTGTGCAGCACACACGGGGCGGAGAGAGCGTTAACGCCAGAATTTGAGGTAGCAAGGTAAGCCAAAGTTCAGGTTCTAGACATACATGTATCGTGTTTGTAAAAGACGCATTTCAGGTTGGATATTTATTAATATAGTCAACACAGGTATAGGGCATCACAACATGAAAATGAAAAACCAGTGACAGTATGACACTATAGAAAGGTTATAAAACCACTGAAAGTGAAAGAATATTTAGCATTCTCAGGAGGAGGAGGAACTACAGAAAATTAGACTTTGTTAAATGCTTGTTTAAAGGAAGATAAATCTAGCATTTTTTACCCAGAGCATAGAAAACGAGGTCGTATTGGCCCTAATAGAGAAAATAAGGAACAGCTAAGCAGAAGCTATGCTAAACAGCAGCCAATCTATTGGAAGATGAGATAAGGTGTAAATAGCGCATTGTTATCAGCCAAAAGCACCTCACAGTAAGCATGGGGCATATTTCGGTATGCTGGCAGAAATCCTCAAAAGGACACCAGAGCAAAAATTTGATGCATAATAAAATACTGGGCTATTTTTTAATGTGCAGAATTAGCGTATGGCTGGACTACAGAAAATCAGTTAAGTGTCAGGGTATGAGCAGCTGTCTGAGGCAAAATCCGAAATGTTTGAACAAGCCATTGATGGAAAATGCAGAAGGGAGGAATGACCTCAGAGGTGTTAGTTAAAGTTCTCCAAATCGGAATGTTGCAAGGGGTATGTGTATTAATTCAGAATAGCATTTAAATGTGAATATTAGATTATACACACTCCCTAAAAAATGAGTTTCTCAATAAATTAAGAGTTTTCTCTCTCTTAAGAAAGACAGACAATTCAGGGCTGCTTTAGCGGCCTATCCTCTGGGACCCAGGCTGTTTCTGTCTTTCTCCTCTGCTACCTTAGTAATGGTGACCATCCTCAAAGTTACCTCTTGATCTAGGATGGTTGCTGGAGCTCCAGCCAGTAGGTTCTCAATCCACCCAGGATGGAAGAGGAAGAAGGGAAGGATAGAAAGGGTATACTCCTCTGCTGAGGCAGCTGTCTTGAAAAATCTCTCTTGTAAGTTGTACTCAGTCTTTACCTACCCCAGTTGCTAAGGAGACTGGGAAATGTGATCTTTGATCTGGGACTATTTCTGCCCCGAATAAAAGTGGGTTTCTGTTCGTAAGCAAGAAGAGGGGTAGCCACCAGCTGTCTCTGCCGCAAAGGGGATAGGTACTAAGCTAATCTTTGCATTACATGAAAGGGCAGGGAGGAAAGTGTTATATGCCCAGGAAATAAACTTGTGTGGGACATCTCAGGACAAGCAAAAATTGGGGTGAAGATAAAAATAAAGAGCAACAAAAATGTTATCACAGTAGGAATATGGCAGAGACCCTTTGGCTAGATAAATATATTTAGAGAGAGATATATGATGCTGTATCTTTACTAAGCGGGTGTACAAACTAGCTTCCATAGAGCAGTGCTGAGGAGCTTGGCTCTGATTCTGCCATGTAACTTATTCGTTGACCTTAGGCAAGTTTCTTGATCTCTCTGAGCCTCAGTTTGTCCATGTGTAAGATGGAAACAGCCGCCCTTCCTTCTAAGGTGGTAGTGAGAAGTAACTGATGCTGCATAGAAAGTCGTCATACAGAGCTGAGAGCTGGGCACACAGGAGCGCTGCACCCACTAGTGTGGCTGTGCCATTTCTGCTAGAAGTCGGTTCAGCCGAGAGCAAAGCACCTGGCAAGCTCTTGCCTCACACCACCTGGTGCTGGAGGGAGAGGGAGGAGGCGCACTCATTCTCCTGACCCAGTCCTGAACAACACAGAGTTGTTTGGTGAAGGGGAACAGGAAGGGGCGGGAATATGGGGAGAAAGCAGCCCTCCTATAGCCACAGAGAGTTGAGTATTCAAATGTGTATCGAAGAGCTCCAAAGCCAGAAGAAAAAATATCTATGAGTGGGAGACTGGAAACCCTCAAGGGAAGATCACTGGCTTGGTGATTGTTGAAGAATCAGGACAGTTTGCGACGTTATACTGTGATCACAGCAATCCCAGTGATGAGAAATTAGGAGACACTTGAAAACACCAGCTTGACTCCATGGGGATCAGAATCTTGGATTTTAGAAGGGTGCACAAAAAATGAATCAAAGTGAACCAGAGAACTAAAATGTAAAGGTGAGAGCTGTCTAAAGCTCCAACTTGGCATATCTCCCCACAAAAGTCAATGACAACAAATAAGAGTTCTTCTTCCCACTTCTGAGTGTTTAAAAGCTTTTTGAAGAATAAACTTTAGTGACTTTTTCTTCCTTAAATTTTATCATGGAAAATTTTGAGTAAAAGAACAGTGTAATGAGCCCCTGTGTACCTACCCATCACCCAGCTTCACCAGTTACCATCTCAGGGCCAGTCATGTTTTCTCTGTATCTCCCACCCCAAGGTTATTTTAGAGCAATCCCAAGACATCATGTTATTTCATCCCTAAATATTTCAGTGGGTACCTCTAAAATATAAAGACACCCCCCCCAAAATTTAACCACAATACCATTATCACCTAAAAACAATGAATAACATTAATTGAATATATAGTCAGTATTCAGATTTCTTAGATTGTCTCTTTTTTTCACTTTATTCAGGCAAGATGGAAATAAGATCCACACATTGTGATTATATATGTTCTTAAGTCTCTTTTAATGGAAGTTTATTTGTTGAAGAAACCAGGTTATTGTCCCATAGTCTGAATCTTACTAATCGCATACTCGTGGTGTGTTTTACCTCGTTCTCTTCCTGCTACATTTTCTGAAATTGGTAGATAAGATATTACAACTTGGTCAAATTCACGTTTGATTTTTTTGCAAGGCTACTTCATAGATGTGGTTGGGTATTAACACCAGGAGGCATAGAAGTCTGGTTATCTCGCTTTTCTTGATGTTCTCAGCTATTAAGAATCATTGCCTAGATCCGTGAGTTCATTAGTGCTTGCACAGGGTGATATTCTAATACAGTGTCTTTATGAACTCACTTAATTTAAATATATTTGATGTTTTTCAGTCCTTTGCAGTTATTCTTATTGATGTTATGTGGACTTTTAAATTTAGCCTATTTAAATTTCAGAAATGCTAAGTTTAGGCACATCTGAAAAGTTATCTAAGGAGAGAGACCTGGATAACGTCTGCTCTGAGCTAGCACCCTCTGCCTTTTCCAGATTTGCTCCCTTTTAAAAGGAAAGCTTTCTCACTTTAATTTTTTTTTTTTTTCAAATAGAGTTAAGCCTCAGCCTCTGCTGTACCTCCATCTGCTTTACCACCTGAACTGTCAGACCCACCAGCTAGATGGGTTCCCCGGTGATTAGGTTTTTCCTGAAGACCCAGAGGCCCGCAGTCATGCACATATGGTATCTGATGGCGTGGTGGGTAACGGAGTTAATGGTGTGTGAAGGTGACCTGAATACATTTGAAATCAGAGCTGATGTGGAATATGGCAAGCTGCTCCTATAATAAATGTGGAGTGCTTGTGCTTTTGCCCATGTGGGCGTTCATTGGGTGGCTCTCTTGATTCTGTCAAGGACACAGGAGACCAAATGCCTCCTCTTTTGAACTATTTTAATGAGGATGCTCGTTCTCCCTTTTCTGCATCTGCTGGGATCCAGAAGACACTGTCATTCTCCTGTCATGGTGCCTCTTTCTAATTTGAGAACTGCAAATGACCAGAACAGATCAGGCACTGGTGTGGTTCATCAGCTTCCCCCACCCCTTCTTCTAGGACACACAGAAGCTTGCAGGTTTCATTTTGCCTTGGGCAAGTGGTCATCTGCAGCTTCTGTTCAGGAAGGGATTGCCACTTGGTCTTCAGTTTCTTTTGATTGTTGCAGCCGTGGACATGGGATAGAGAAGAAACTGGTATGGAATATGAGAAGCCCTGAGAAGACTCCTAACTGTGACACAGCTCTGTGTAGTTTGTCCCTTATCCACATCATCTCAGGTGATCATTTGGGCTTCTCTGGAGGTTATTACCTGAGGAATTGGGTGTAGGTAGGTGAAACCACTTGCCCAAGGACACCTAGCCAGTGGTAGAGCCCAGACTGCAGCCTAGATGACCTGACTCAAGGTCTTTCACCCTTTCCTGGACCTCCCTGGGAGGTGGTGATGCGCTGGTCTGGGGGCAGGGCCTCAGAACTCGCACAGCGCCCGAGGAATGTGCGGGTGTGGGGAGGGGCGTGGACTGGTGGCAGAGAGGAGGATATAGAAAGTGCGAAAGTGGTTGTTTTCCAAAGTGATGGACGAGTGTGAGGCCTCAGCTATACTTTCCCAGTGTATTTTAACTGTTTCCGAGCTCCTGCTTCTAAATTAGACACTTTAGCTGCTTTCCCTTTCTAAATATACTTATTTGCAGCATTTTAGATTCAAATGTGTGCTAATTAGGCTGATCACTTTTATTTTGCTATCTTGATGTTTTCAAAAAGTCAGCAATGAAGTGAAGAAATTTCCAGAGGCCTTCAATTTATTTCAAGGAGAGGGGAAGGAAGGTATTTTTAGCTTCCCTCCTAAAATCAATCCTACACTTGGCGGCCAGCAGTCCGTGTCCCCCAGGGGAATTTGCACGGCTGTGCCCGAGTTAGAACCTCAGCCTGGACACCGGGGCTTCCTCAGAAAGCGCAGAGAGACTGTGCCGGAACTTTGAAGGTGGTTCTTAGTTGGATTGGGGTAGGGGAAGAAAGGAGCCCTGGAGAGAGTCTTGTGTATTGAGTGGCCTGGTTTATCACGCCAGGTCCCAGCCTTTCCTACAAAGATGCGTTGACACTTGCTATTCTGAGGGGAGAGATTATGATAGACTGACACATCCATCATCCTGAGTCGTGGGAATGAACGCACATGGCACTGGGCTGAGTGCCTTGGAGAGGAAATTTAACAAGCACAGCCCTCATGCGCCAGAGCTTTGAACTCTAGAAATGCAAGACAGCCGTGTGGAGGGTGGAGGCAGACCCTGGCCAGCCCTCCCAGAGGTCGAGCCCCTCAGTCCTAGGCCCGGCGTTCAGGACAGAAGACCCCTTGGTGAGTGAAGGGTCCCTGTGGTCAGTGGGATGCCCTGTTTCTGCCATAACCAAGTGCAGGGTGGCACTCTTTCGGACGCACCGCAGAGAACAGGGTGTGTGAATCTGTGTGTGTCAGACGGTGTGGGAATTAGGACCCCTTCGTGTCATTTAAAAAGTCTCATTTGTGCCCTGGCTGGTTTGGCTCAGCGGTTAGAGCATTGGCCCACGGACCAGAGAGTCCCGGGTTCGGTTCCTGCTAAGGGCACGTACCTTGGTTGCAGTTTGTCCCCCAGCCCCAGTTGGGGTCGTGTGCGTGGCAACCAGTGGATGTGTCTCTCTCACATCGATGTTTTTCTCTCTCGCTTCTTCCCTCTCTCCCTCCCGCTCTATCTGAAGATAAATGCAAAAATGTCCTCGGGTGAGGATAAAAAAAATAAAAAGTCTCATTTGTTTCTGTGGTCGCTCCTATGGTACTAGGACAGGTTTAATAGTCCCTTATTTTACAGATAAGAAAACAGAAGCTTGGGAACTTGCCCAAGGTCCCAGAAGAAGTTAGTTACAGAGCTGGAATAAAAACCCAGATTGCCTGCTTCTTGACCCCAAACTGTACGCGAATGTGGATGGGTCCCCAGAAACGGCTGTCACTTCAGATAAGTGTGGGGCTGGCATGGCGGTGGAAATGCTGTTCACAGGCAGAGAACGATTCTCCCTCTTTCACGGTGAATAATGTAGCAGGCTGGTGATGGTGCCGCCTCTGCCACCCATTCCGGGGGACAGTGTTTGTGCCAAGTGCCAGCTGCTGGTGGGAGCCACCAAGCACGAGGGTCTTCAAAAGTCCTCAGTCCTTCTGAAGCGTGCTGTTCACCCTGCTCATGACCATGCCAACGAGAGCTTCCTGGCACTAAAGTATGTCTTCTTTCGATTCTGTCATCTCCCTGTGCAGGCTTTGCAGTCAAGATCCGCGATGTCACCGGAGGAGGGCACATTGGTGACCCACCTGGATCTGTGCGGCTGTCCTGGCATCCCCAAAGAGATGCCTTTCATTATTAACTAGGGGTCTGCAGAGAACACCTTCAAACACTATCATAGAATCATTTCATTAATTCTGTTGTAGTCAATGAAACTATTTTCAGTCCCAGACTGCTTGTTGGTGTGTTTCTCCACAGCACAGTTGGGCCTGGGCCTGCGTTTTTTTTAATAATTCAGAATCAAATTAATGGAACCAGTGGCCCCTCCCCCCCCCACCTCTGCTTTTGCGGGGTTCAAGGAGAAGCACACGCGTGCTGAGGGCGGTGTTAACTCCTGTGCTGGTGTTGGCTCCTCGAACTCAGGCTTCCCCTCCTATTCCGAGCCGGGAGAGGCCCGCAGGAGGGGGGGGCTGTGGCCGCCTCTGTCTGGAAGGGAGGACGAAGGCCTGCGGGCCTGGAGATGTGGGCTCTGGCTCACGTCCAGCTTCCCCACCCGATTTCCCAACAAGACAGGGCCATCTCCATTTATCCCACCTCCCGGATTTCTGCGTAGTCATCACCTGTGAATGTGCCCTTCGGGGCTGCCCGATGTGAGTTTGGAGACACGTGTTACCTTTTCCTGGTTGTAGGGTGAGGGCCTGTGGGGGAGTTAGAAGTGGCAGGGAAGCAGTTACTCTCTCTCCAGCATGCGGCGATAATCTTCAGGCTGTCGGTCGCTTGGAGTCTTCTTACTTGTATATCTTGCTTCATACGAAAGAAACTTTTTGAAATTAATGAAAAGCCTCGCCCTGTGAACGATGAGCAAAGATGAATGGACGCTGTTAACATGAACATGTGAAGAGTGTTGATTCGATGGAGTCAGTGCAGGTCTCCATGTTAACAGTCAAAACCAGAAAATGGGATGTTGCTATTTATCACTGAGAGAGACCAACGTAGAGAGATCTTGTCATTAAATACATTGAAGTGATGAAAGAGTCTTAATCTGTATTTTGCTTTCACATGGTAATTTTTTTATTTTTTATTGACATGATGACATATACAGAATTCAGAAAGGAAAATGTCCACGGTGTACATTTCTTTTCTGACCATTATTATTATTCATTTCATTTTATGGGTATTACTGAAAGTCATCTTGGACCTAAAGGAGGGGGTGTTAACAAATAATCCCCTTTGGGCGTCAAATGCTCCAGGCACTCCCGGTTTTCCGGTGGAGACCAGCTCAGTCGGCCTCCTTGGGGAAGTGGAAGTGGGGTGTTGTTCCCGAGTTGGCCCCACCTTGAGACGAGGGTCTGGGTTCTGACCCCTGACAGTCATCATCGCCCTCCTCGTGAGGGCAGCCCTCTGAAGAGGGGCCGCTGTGAGGTTAACAACCAGTTCTAAACACCCAGGGATGGGGGAGCTGGCGGGAAAGGGGACCTGGGTGGCCCTCAGCAGCCACTCCGCCTCGTTTCCTTTGTAGACTAATGAGTCTCCCCCTTGGGAAAGCAGAGAGAAAGGTGCATTAAATTGTCTATTAAAAATCATGGACTTTAGGGCTCAAAGGACCTTCGAGCCCTTCGTTTTACAGCTGAGGAACCTGAAATTGCAGAAGGTGAAGTAGGTTGTCCAGCCTTGTCTCGGCAGTTCCCGGAGAGCTAAGGCTTGTACCCAAGCCCCGTGCCTCCCAGCGCTTCATTCTGAGTATCCTTGCACAGCCTCACCTCAGACTGTTCTTAGGCTAACCTGAGAAAGTCCCGGGGAGGAGCTTCCCACGTGGTGCCTGCTGCAGGGTGAAAGTCTGGTGTGAGGGCCCTTGCCATGCGGGGCTCTGCAGAGTGAGGCAGCATTTAAGCAAAAATGGTTTACCGCCTTCTTGTCTCTTTGGGTTGGCCGCCACCCACCTCTTCCCTCCCTCTGCATTTTTGCTGCTCAGAAGTATGTGCCCTGTGCTTCTTGCCTTTCTCTGTTCCTGCTGTCTGATACAAGGAGTGACCTTGAGTCGCCTGGCCATGGTCTTGCCACCAGGATGGTCCTTCCTCGCCTCTCAGTGCCCTCACCTGTAAAACGAGGCTCTCCTCCCCTGCTTTTAGGTAGCAATTTCCAAACAAAATTCATCCACACCAAATCAGGACTTTTGTTATGTCCAGACCCCACCTGGACATTAATAAATGTCTTCGTATTTTTAATGGGCTCATTTTTAACATAACTACTTTAGCTATATCCTAAGGGATTAATAAACAGGAAATCGCATGGATGTGATACTTCTGTTTTTCTAAACCACAAATAAGTAGACTTACAACTATTAAAATAAAAATAAAATGTATCCATGTTTCACCTAAAGCCACCCTATGTATGTAACCGGGAGGTTGAAAGAGTGGAACTCCACTGAATTCAAGCAAGAAACAACTTCTTGTCCCTTGAACTGTAGACTTAGTCTTTTCTGTCACTTGAATACAAGTTTGGGCAGGTCCTGTAACTCACAAATAATAAAAAACCCTTCTGTTACTTTTAGTTCCAAGTGCAGTCACTGAAGTGTCCATCCCAGTTCCATGGAACCACAGTTCCGTTTCACGGTGGAAATTCGGAGCATCGTTTCCAGTTCGGCTCCCTCCATCCCACGTCTAAGTGCTGCTTCGCCTGAGAAGCCTGGAGTGGGGTGGGACCCAGCCTGCAGGTCGTCAGCTCGCCCTCGCTGGTGTCTTCCTGACTCTCAAACCGGGCCACTGATGGTTCTCCAGTCCCAGGGCAGAGGGCCGAGAGGAGAGGTGGGAAGCTCTTGTATGACTAGAACTGGCACCATCTGGTATTAGTGCTGCCTGGGCAGGTGTCTGACACGGACCCTTTCCTCCGGCGGGACTGCTGCGTGTCTTTAGGTCCCCCTCCCCCCGTGGACCACTCACCTGCAGTAATGTTCCCTTATTACAGGCAGTGCCACCTCAGGCTGGTCTCCAGCAGCCCACACTCTCTGCGGTCCTCCCAGTAGGACCCAGTTGGGCGCCCTGTGCCCACACCTGCAGCAAGGGAAACAAGCACCCCTTCCTCTGGGAAACTGGGAGCTCTGCCATCCGGAAGCAGATGCTGCTCACGACTCCTCCAGCGGGGCATCTCCCCACCCCAGTCTCCAGCCGTAAGGTGTTTCAGATCTTCAGTCTGCAGCCAATCCGTGTGCCCTAGAAATTAGCAGGGAGGCAGGTGAAGCTCTCCAAGTGATCCCTGGAGGCCCTTCTTACCTAGTTAGGTGGAGGAGGAAACCAGCCAACGGCTCCCCAAAGATGGCCTTCCTTCTCCCTCTCGAGGTGTGGGGAGGCGGGCTGGCTGCTCACTTTGGACGGTGCTTGGTTCTCATTGTTTGGTTGCTGACCTTTGGGGCCTCACGTTAATCAGCGGGAGAACCCATGATCACGCCTGTTCTGCCCTCTGCCCCTGTGACCGTGACGCTCTGCTGAGGCGGCCCAGCCCCAGTGCCCCAGGACCTTCCCTGGAGACACACAGGCTGGTCGTGCAGAGTGGCCCGTCCTCCTCTGCCTTCAGATAGCATCTGATTGTCAGGCACTGGCCAAAGCCCATCGAGATACCATCTCCACTCCTTCAGGAGCGGATGAGACAGACTCACCGGTGATGTCCATTCAATCCACAATTCAGTGACCCTGTAGAGACTATAAAAATGCAGCTTCACTTTTGCCAAGGCAGCTTCTAGGTTCTCTGACCTTCCGTTGTGACATCTTCCTGTTTGTCACTGAACAGATAGTGCCGCGCAGATAGAGCTGGCGACAACGCTCCCGGAGGGGTCTGTTGATACATCTGGGCCGCAGTGGCTGCTTTTCCATCTTCAGTCTGTCTTCTGAGCACAATAGCCTAGCTGGCAGGCGTCGTAGCTGCAGGCCTGCGGCAGGCAGAGCCGGGCGAGAGGCATCCTCTCCGTAACTGGCTGCATTTGCATTGGCGGAGGGGGAGAAGCTAGCTTTACAAGTTGGAGACCTCCTGCCCTTCTCACAGCAGAAAGGAGGTCATGTCAAATGGCTTCTTGTTTTCACAAACTGGCTGGCAGTCCCTGGGGTCCTTTAAGAGGCATCCGTTAAATAGCAGAAAGCTCCAGTGCTAAGGCAGAGAAATTCCTGGAACCGGAAGGTGCTGGGGAAATGTGGGGGCAGGCTGACTCCCCAGCCGGTTCGCATGGGAAGATCTGGAGGGAACATGGGCACTGGTTCAAGAGGAGCAGTGAGGTGAAGGCTCCAGCCATCTCGGGATGCCTTTCTACTTGTCCAATGTTATGGTTTGGGGGCAATATTACCACTGTATATTTTTAAATAAGGTATATATTTAAACAGTTTTTACATATATGTCATTGTTCCCAATTCTAGCCCAGCACAGATAGAAGGTGTCTATTATAACTAGGAAGTGGTATTATCCCCTATTTATAAATCCATCCAGTTGCAAAAATAGGTCTGATGGCTCTTTCTGCATTACCCATTTAGCTTCAAAAGTCTCCCAGTTTCTTTCTTTAGGCCAGAGACCAACATTTTCACCAAACCAGATAATAAAGAATAATAAGCAACATGCTTGTGAATATTATTCCCTTTCACTCACACCACACTTGAGTGCAGCCTTATATCAACTGCTCACCCATTGCCATGGATGCGTTGTAATTTACACCGGGTGAGGTCCCATCAAGAATAAGTGTGGAGCTCGGTCCAGCAAAAGGAAGCAGATTCCCTTATTTGTATTGCCCACGGGTCCATGGGAGGCAAGAGAGGGAGGTTCCCCATATTCTTCCCTCTGCAGTTATTGAGCACCATCCTTTAGAGAGGATTTGGGGAGGGGTCACAGGTGCACAGGCTTTGAGAATGTTGGCTTCCCAGGGTCTTCTGAAGCCCTAGGAGGCCTCAGTGGGACACAGCGAGGACACCCCACCCACACACACACGTTTACCTTGGGAAGTTACTTGAAATAAAGGACTGCAAGGACTCTAAATTATTCTGTAATGTAAATTGTTTCTTCTTCACTGCTGAAATTCACAGAGATTTGCATTGTAGAATGCAATTTATTTCTCATCTTGAAATAGAAGCATCTTCCATCCTCTTTGAATTCTATGTAGCCTTGAGGAGCAGGCAGATGAGGGTGGTTTCTTTTTGTCTCCCTCTTTACTTTTCTCCCTTCCTTTAGCCTCACCACTCCTTAGAGACCTTTGACTTTGTAGCTATCTTAAAAGGAAATTTGATCAACTGTGAACATAACTTTTAAGGCTTGCGCTCTTCTTTTATTTTGATTCAAATATACCCCTAGGTTAACTCATGGACCTTAACCTCATTTGCTGGGAGCACGTTGTGCTGGTGAGTAACACAGCTCCTGAAAGGAGGAGGGAAGCTGGACAGGACCATTCGGAGTCCGAAGGGACTGGCCCATGCCTGAGGCCCCTCACTTCCACGGGCTGTAAATGTGGTCTCTGTTTCCTCACCCAGCCAGTGTGTGTTTACCGAGCACCTGTTCTGTGCCAGGCCTCTGCAGGCCCTGAACGACAGCGTCCTGCCCTGTGAAGTTCAGTCCCACAGGGTGGCCACACAGTGCAGAGCAGCCCAGGCCAAGCAGGAAGATGCTGGTAAAAGATAAACTGAGACATACTAAGAGTTTATTTGAGCGAAAATGTATTCCAGTTGGTTGGTGCCAAACGGAAGTGGTTAGCAGCCAGGGATAGACTTATAGAAAGTGCAAAAGCAAAGAAAGTATTACCAGCACTGTGGTTCTTGGGTTCCCCAAGATAGAAATCAAGAGGAAACCCCAGAGAAATTTCCAGACTGGTTTTAATAAGCTTGTGCTCTAGCACGAGGGAGGCAGCACAGAGGACAGGAAGGTCGTCCGAACTGGCTGGGGGTGGCTCTGCTTGGCTGCTTTTATAAGCTGGGGACAAGGCGGGCTTGCATCAAAAGTCAGGTGTTTTGGAAAAGGCAGGTTTTTTGAAAAAGGCAGGCTTGCGGAATTTTCCATTTCTTGGTCAGGTGACTTCCTTTTCCAGCTCCATTGCCTGGTGACTACTTCCCACCTGCTCTGTGTGGGCAAGATGGCAGCGTGCTCACTGTCGCCACCCCAGGAAGGCCGTAGAGGTCAAACCTGAGAACTGCACTTGCAGGTCGGTAGTTTTCCACATCTGCAAGGGAGCAGGCAGTGAGAAGGTAGATCAAGTCAGCTGCCTCTGTGGTTGTGAGAGGGAGCGGAAGGGTGGTGACATTCCTGCAGTCAGCTTATCTGGCTTTCCTTCTGGCCACCTGGTCTTGACTGGCTTCCTGGCCACTTGGTATTTTTTCATTCCCAGGCCCAGGTCCCTGTGGTGTCTCATAAGGAGATTTCCTGATTGACTATAAAAAGCCTAGCTGGCTATTTGTGACTGGTTGTCCTGAGCATTGTAACTGTGTAACCTGTACAGGTTTAGATTTTGGTTTGCTTACATAGGATGCCATGGCATAGAGCCACCGCGGCCTAATGGCCTCCCTGTTTAATGTAACAATACCAACAGCACAGAGGATGTTAGCAGCGAACTTCACCTGGGTGAGCCGGGGAATACCAACTTGTAAAGGAAGGAGGAAGGGAGGGCATACATGGCGAAGCCAGTGGCAGGCCAGGTGTTTGGGACAGTGCAGGAGAGGTTTGGGAGTGGGGAGCCAGGTGCAGGTAGAGGAGAGGGAATGCAGCTGACCCTTGAACAGCACAGGTTTGAACTGCATGGGTCCACTTATGCGTGGACTTTTTTCAATAAATACGTGCACTTTTTTTTTAAGCCTCAGCCAAGATATGTTTTACTAATTTTAGAGAGAGGAGGAGGGAGGGAGGAAGGGGTGGGGGAGAGAGAAACAAACATCAGTGTATTAGATCCCTAGTGGGGGCATGTACGGGAGGCAGCCTTTCGGTGCATGGGACCAACCCTCCGACCAACTGAGCCACACCGGCCAGAGCACCTCCAGTATTTTTGGTCCACAGTTGGGAGTTGTGGATGCGGAGGGCTGACCATATTCGTTATCCTATACCATTTCATAGGGCACTTGAGCATCCTTGGGTTTTGACATGTGTGCAGGTTCTGGAACCAATCCCCTACAGATACCTAGGGGCAACTAAGTTTCTGGGGAGTCAAAAGTTATATGCAGATTTTTTCCTGTGCAGGGGGTGGGCACCCCTAACCCCTGCATTGCTCAGGGGTTACCTGTAGTAGCAGATAAAGCTGGAGAGCTTCCAGAAGCCCAGGTCTTGAAGGGCCTTGTTTACATAGCTGAGTAGGTGGTCTTTCAGTGCCGTGAGGAGCCTTTGAAGACTTCATACAGGGCAACTGCATCTTCAGTTCTGGAAACTAGTGGCACTGAGGAGGGTGAATAGAAGGGGTGAGAACCTAGAAGCAGTGTTTCAGCCCAGGGCCTCTAGAAAGCAGGCCCTGAGCAAAGATTCGAGTATTATTGGGGCAGGAGGTGCAAGCCCGGGGCAGTGAGGGGAAGGAAAGGAGAAGTGAGACCAAGGGAAGTGAAGATAATGTGAAGGAGCATGTGACCAGGCTGCGGCCCCGCCCACCGCAACCACACAGTGGGCGGGGCCCTGCGCTACACTCCCTGGGAAGTTTGCAGGAAGGACTCTTCCTAGTCTGTAGAATGGAGAAAACAGGGCACTTTTATTTGCCCTGCTCCCTTCTGTTTCCTGCTTCTCATTGGCCCTGGTTCACCTCACGAGGGTCTAGCACCCCTGTACTTCTGGGATGCTGTTCAGGAATGGAGACCCCCATTTTCCCATCCCATGGAGGAGCTACTTCCCCATCTGACAGTGGAGGGCAGCCTGGCTTGCGACACCAAGTGAGAAGGAGAAAGAAGAGCAGGCAGGCGGGGGAATCGGAGAAGGTTCATACATTGTGCTACCACTCAGACAAGGAGCTCGGCTCAGAGATTATGACAGCCATTCAACCAGGACGAGATGGACGCCAGAGTGAATGAAAGAGGCTGGTGGTAGAGAAAGATTTACAAGATCTTCATTCACTGGAGTTGACAAGTCAAACCGCAGCCTTTCAAGTAGTCACATCACTAAATAGCTTCCTGGCGAGTTTGGGGCAAGTCATACTCCACGGCATTGTTTCTTCAAACATGAGTCATCCTGTCTTCTTAAAACCATGGAGTGGACCAATTTCTGTATTTTGGGGGTGGGGGGGGTGGAGGAGGTGTGGAAGCTACTGCTTTTAAAGTGGTTTAAAGTTTATGATGGTCAGAATAAAGAAATCGATCACAAGTGTCAGGACTCTTACTGCCAGCCCGGGGCCAGCGTGGGAGTTGGCTGATTCTCAGAACCCAGGGCAGGACCACGCACCAGGATTGGGCGGCACTGGAACTGGGCAAGGCCCTGCCTGCCGGGCGTGAGCACTCTCACCTTGGCCTTGTCTGTGTGAGGACTTCATTTTCTCTGACTGCAGCCTGACGCCCACGCAGCAGGACCCACGCGGGCCTGGCAGCCTGGTTGGAAGCTCACTGCGTTGCCTGTGCGGAGGGATTGCTTTTCCACACCCACTCGGCTCTTCCTGGAGAGCGCCCACCCGCTCAGCACTCACCAGGTGCCTCCGTGGACCAACCAACTCTTGGCAGGGCTTCATAATTATTATTTTAAAATAAATGGTCACATGGTGCTATTTGGAGGAGGGGACATGGGGTCCAGGAAGTATGTGTCTGCAGCGGGGAGCAGGGTGGTTGCTGAGGAGAGAATTGTATAATATCCACTGCGACCAAAAGCTCAGAATACTGCCGTTTGCCAGAAACCATTCCCGCACCCCTCGTTCCCCAGCAAGAGCCGAGGCTCGGTCCTCCCGCTCTCATGCACCGCTCCCACGCTGTTGGAGCTCCTCCCGTGCTCCTCAGCTCTGCAGAAGCTCTGGAAATCCCACTGCCAGTTCTGCAGAGGACCTGCCTCCCTGCACACCCTCCGCTGCGCCAGCACCTCTCCTGTCCCTCGCATCTAGGTGGACTTAAATTTCAATCAGTTTGATCAGTTGTTTTTAATGGGAATTTAAATGGAACTGGAGACCGAAAGCAAGATGGGGCTGCGAGTTGCTGGGCTGGGCCCGAAGGGAGGCAGTTCTCGTGGCCGGCTGGCCGGCCGGCCGGCCTTGCTGTGTGTGATCCTCAGTGCCAGGCCCTGTACTGCATCGCAGCAAATTCTCATGCAATTTCCCTTGACCTTGGTGTCTTAAGTCAGGGCCAGAAAGCCTCCTAGGGAGTGATCTTGCCCCAGTTCTTGGGTCAACAGGGCACCTAGTTTCATAAGGGAGGGAGAGGGTTGTGCTGGAAAATGCCCTCACCCTGGCACATCCATCTCCCACTTTAGGCCTTCCCATGGGAAGAAACCTTAATAAGAAACCTTAGCACCCCGTTTCTTAAACACAGAAGATAGCAATATACATTAGAGAGAGAAGTGAAGGAGGTCCTTCGAAGCTCTCTGGCAGGAACTGAGCCGGCTTTGAAGTCACACAGACTGCTTTTATTTTTTTCTTGATTGCATAAATTTTAATTTTTCTATCTTATTGTGAAATATATTAATTCTAGCAAGTATACTCACCACCCAGATTTATAGGTGTTCATAGTTTTCAGTATTTTTCTTTAATAGAGAAGTGATATATTACAAATATTATGAAAGCTCTATCCACCTCCCTAATCCCTCCCTCCCTCCCTCCATCCTCAGTAATTACTGTCCAGACGTTGGTGTCTGTCATCCCCATGCATAGTTTTGTACTTAACTATAAGTGTCCATAGGTAAAAATCTTGTCTGAATGTGTTATATTGAATAGCATGGCTTCGCATGGTTAAAAATGGCATTGAGCCATACAAATATTTTTGCAATCAGTCCCAACGCTGCTGCTTGCTTATAGAAACCGTGGACGAGTTGCATCACCTGTTTGAGCCACACAGAGATGTGTTAAGATGCTGGTTGTATTAATCGTGACGCAATCCAGGTGAGCAAGGATCAAGACCTAAAGAGAAGGAGACAAATTTGATGTTATGGAGGCAGAATCAGCAGTGCTTTGTGACTAATTTGATGTGTGGAATGGCAGGTGTGATGCTTGTACAGGTAGCTGACTGGGAGATTAACGTCAGTCACTGAGATCAGAGCGTGAGGGGCAGTGATCTGCTCTGGGGCAGTAAGGTGGGATGGAGTCCCTCTTTGACCTGCGGGGTTGGAAACACCTGCAGCGCACTTAGGTTCAGGAGATGGGTTTTTGGACCTGAAGTTCAGGCAACGGTTCCAAGCTGGAGATTCCACTCTAGGTTCCTTTAGCATCCAGCAGGCATGGACTTTGGGAAGTGGGGCAGCTCAGTGTGAGTGCCCCCATGTCACTTTTACCTGGAATCCATAACATGATTCACTTTGACAGATTTCTGCAGAACTTTGAGAAGTGGCTACAGGAGACCTGGAGGGGATCACCTAGTGGCCATGTCACTTTCAAAGGCTAGAGTTGTGTTTGAAACATTTCTGTCCTTCTAATAACTTGTGATTTCCTTGTTCATGAAAGTACTTGCCTTAGAATTAATAAGTTCATAGACTTTATTGGCTCCTGCGTTGCTTCTTTGTATTCACCTGAACTTGCCCCCTTGTACTTCAAGGAGCCCTGGGTTTGCTGGTGGTACCTGTGTATCCCAGCATTTGTTCGGTCTCAGAATCCTCACCTTGAGAGTCTGTCTGCAGTGAGTGTTCTTCTCCAGGACAGGAGCCAGGTGGACCACTCATGTTCTCCTTTGTCACTCACTGCAGACCTGGCTCAGGGGCCTTTGGTTCATCTTCACTAGTTGGCAGCTGGTTTTCTCCGGGAAACATCTCCTTTTGCTCAAAGGAAAGATGTCTGCCCCAACCCCTACCCCAGTCCCTGCTAAAAGCCCAGTAAAATGCCCTGGCAGGCCTCCTTTTGGATTCTAGGAATCCACCCAGAGTGGCTCAAGTAAAAGTGTGGGGTGGGGCCAAGTGTGGGTAGCGGCTGTTATTATAAAGATCCAGAATGTAGGGTAGGGAGCAGCTGTGAATGGGATGTGGCCCAGAAGCAGCTCTGGGCCCTGGTTTTCGCTCCTCTCTTCATCTCCTTTCTTCCTCCTCTTCCTTTTCCTCTTCTTCCTCCCTCCTCCTTTCCTTCTTTTGTCCCCTCCCCCCCTCCTTTCTTCTCCTCCCTCCTCACTTGCAGGGGTAATATCTAGGTCCTGGTTCCTCTTATTACCAAATCTCTTTCTTCTCCTTTCCTCCTTTCTTTCAGCTCTTACCTCATTTTCTTCCCATCTCCACCCCCCAAAACTGGCAGCTGGCCTTTAACTTGTATCTGGCCTCTAATTGCCCAGACTCCAACACTGAATGACCTTTTTGCTCAAAAGCCCAAGGCCATCTGGCAGTATTCTCTCTGTGTACGGGATTCGGAGCTTCTCCAAGAGAGGGACTGGTTGGCTGAGCTCCTCAGCCCCTCTTCCTGAACCGGGACACACTGTCCCAGGCTGCTGGCCAGAGAGGAATGGATCCCCCTGGTCAGACACAGCCTGGGCCGGTCAGCAGTGACAGGGGGTGCAGATGGGGATGGAGTCCCTGAGAAGGGATTTGTGGGGGCAGGAGTAATCAGGTACAACTAGCACAAGAACTATGTTATAGAACCCCTCAAATTAACTTACACCAGGGTAGTGATCCTACATTGGGCTCACACTCTGGATGGGACATCATAGCTTGTAAACTGTGTAGTCACCTGTGCGCTACTTCAAGGGTGTCCATCTCTGCAGGGACAGATTTAACGTTTTCCAGCCACACTGAACAGGGCGTGGAATTCAGCTTCCAGTCGTTCGTTGTGCTCGCACGTTAGGGTGCAGGGAGGGGCTTGGTGGGTTTGACAGTCATCCTGGAGAGCATGACCTGTACTGTTTTCCGGTCACAAAGACGTGATACGTTATTTGAGACATACACCCCAAAGTTGAGAGTCCTTGTAGTATTCCTCACCAGCACAGTGCATGGCAGAGGGCAGCCCCTGAACCCCCGTCTGATGCCGTGAGGAGCTGCCCCACGTCGTCAGCATGAGGACCCAGCCCCCCAGCGCGGCTCGTCCTCTGGGCTGTGCGGCCACTGATGCCACATGCCTGCGGCCCCTGTAGTCTTAAGTCACAGAACTGGCTGTGACTGCATTTGCCTGGAGTGTCTGAAAACAGGCTCAGACACAAAAACCTCGCGCCACTTTTATACAACTGGAAAACATTACAGAACTTGAATCTTTAAAATTTAAAAAAAAAAAAGAAAAGAAAAAGGCAGCCCACGAAACCCAGCTTATGCCACTTAGTGACACGGAAATGTGCAGAGGAGGAAAGTAAGCTGATTCCGCTTCACCGGTGGTTCTGATTGAGAAAATGTGCCTCAAAATTCAGTACACAGAAGAGGTCTCGTTTTGCTTCTAATAAAAGTGAAACTACTCTTGCCCTGGCCAGTTTGGCTCAGTGGTTAGAGCGTCGGCCCGCGGACCAGAGAGTCCCGGGTTCGGTTCCCGCCAAGGGCGTGTACCTCGGTTGCAGTTTGTCCCCGGCCCGGTTGGGGTCATGTGGGTGGCAGCCACTCGATGTGTCTCTCTCACATTGATGTTTCTCTCTCTCTCTTCCTCCCTCTGTCCCTCCCGCTCTATCTGAACATAAATGCAAAAATGTCTTCAGGTGAGGATAAAAAAAAAAAAAAAAAAAGTGAAACTACTCTCGAATGTTTCAGGGCTCATCAGAGTTTAGATTTAATCTCTTTTCCACTTTTGTCTACCTGGACCGTCTTCTCTCTCCAGCTGCTGAGTCAGTCACTGTGTCTTGTGGGAAACTGGCCTCATAATGCAAATTAGGTGGGATCCTGTTCTGACAACATGAGTTAATCATCACTGGAAATATTGGCAAGAGCCGGGGATGTTTGTATTCCTAGGGGACAACTTAGCATTTCCGGATACATAAATATTCAAGTCCAACTTATGCCTTCTCTGGGCTTCCCTTCCCCAAACTCCCTCTCCTGTAGGCAGACCAGCCCAGAGCAAAGTGTTGGGTCCCCTGGTAATCTACAGGACAAGGACAGCACTTCAGAACAGTCAGCCTTGAGCTGACATGGGTATTCTGTAATATGTCGCTATATTATGTTTCTTCTTGCAAAATTGTACCGTGTCCATATGACCATTTTTTTTACCCTCAAAATCCAGTCCAGTTACTTTTGAAAGAAATTTTGGGAGTTGGATTGCCAGATTCCTGCAGGATCCATGTTAGGGAGTGCTGTTTCTGTGGCCTCCAGCTGTGTGACGGGTGGTTACGAGAATGAACAGAAATGAGGAACACCTTCTTCTTGTGTCCCCTCTATAGAATAAGAAGATCTACTTGGACATCATTCACACGTACATGGAAGTGCATGCTACCGTTTACGGCTCCAGCACGAAGAACATCCCCAGTTATGTGAAAAACCATGGTATCCTCAGCGGGCGGGACCTGCAGTTTCTTCTCCGAGAAACCAAGGTAAATTTTTAGTGGTTTTGTAAAAATTCACCAGCGCTGCTTTCAGGCTGCTTCCCGTTGGCGTTGAAAATGGGCTCAGGATCTCCCATGCTTTTTCTCAATGCTGCTGCGGCTCTTTGGGTCATTTCTGGGCAGTGGTTTTCTACACCAGCTGTAGCAGAAAGTTAGCGAATTGTGGAAGGAGGTTGCCCAAGTCTAACACTTACTTACTGAGGACCTACTCCGGGCCAGGCATCAAGTGAGGAGCTGGGGATACGGTGGCAGACAGGAAAGGGGGCCCTGTCTCGGAGCCGGGCTTTCCAGCAGAGCAGAGGTGTGCCCCTCGACTCCCCAGTCACCACTGTTCAAGAAGTCGGTCCCCCAACTAGCTTTCTTTACATCCCCTCCTTTAAACTGCGCACTGAAGAAGGCCAGACAAGGGAAAAGCCCCTTCGGGCTGAACGAGCAGGGAAGGCATCGTGAGAGATGTGGACTTGAAAAGCGCACGGGGTCTGGATGCCCCTGGCACTGGGATGCCAGGTGGTAGAGTGGAGACAAGAAGTTCAGGAGAGAGCCAGAAACCAGCCCAGCTAGTCTAAGTAAGTGCTGGGAAATAGTGAAGATAAAAACTTATGAGGGGCTGAGGGCTGATTGTCACGGACAGAGACAGAGTTCTGACCCGGTGGTGCAGGTTGCTGGGGAGCCGTTGATGGAGGACTGTTTCAGTGACATGATGAATGTGTCGTTTCGGCACCATGGGGACGTCTGCCCTGTGTCTGTAACTCTGCCATGGAAGTACCAAGTGAAATCAGCGGACTTGAGAATAGACCAGAGTTTGGTTGTGAAGGGTTGGTGATGTATTAGGTAAGCTCTCCGATGGTCATTGTTAAGCTTTCATTTATGAATATTACAGATTTTGACTGAGCCGCTTCTATGTGCCAGGCATTGTGCAAGGGATACAGGGTGAGAAAAACAGGCAGACCCTTGTCTCAGTGTTTCCTAAGGATAAAGCTCATTATCAATAGTGACGTTTTCAGCTCTGGCCCCTGACTGAATGTGTTTTCATTTTCAAGGTAGGGAGAGAGGCTAAGTGGCATTTTAGGGATGACACTTCGATTTTGGAGAGTGTATCCACATGTGCCATGCTGTGTAAGTCTCACAACAGCCTTCAGAGGTCAGCAGGGTAGGTACTGTTGTTGATGATAAAGTCAACAGACCAACGAGGAAACAGCCCAGAGAGCTGGGCTCGCCCGCAGTCCCTGAAATCATCTGGAAGGTGGCGGTAACTCATGACTTTTTATTGCAAATTAAAGCGCTGCTGGCCCTTGACACACCATCCTCATGAATAAACACTCGCACATTTCGTGGATGCTCCCCAGCCCAAAGAACATGCATCTCTTTTCTGCCTCAGTTTCTCCATGTGTAAATGCATTTGACCCTTTCTACCTCCAAGCTGTTTGTGTGACGCCATGAAGAAACTAGATTTGATAAGCTATTCATGTCCTTGGCCAAAGGTGTGGTTGTTTTACTTAGGACGTGATTTTCTTACAAGGTCGTCTCTAGTCTGGTGACTGGCATGAGGACTGAAGTGTGCTCCCAGCTCGCACTGTTTGCTTCCCATCCGCCTTCTGTCCTGGGTGATATTTTGGAGCCGTTGGTGTGCGCAGGCCCTTGCGGGCCCTGCTGTTTTCCTCTGCCTCCTTTTGCTTTTCCCCACGTGGGCTGGGAAGCTCAAGCTCCTTTGCAGTTACCTTTGGCAGCGCTGGCTTTCAGCAGCATGGTATTACTGTCTCGCTCTCTTCTGTGAACCCAGCCTCGTGAACGTCTTCCTCAGCCTTGCAAATTCTAAAAGAGCTCTTACCTACCTGCCATCCATTTGCCCTGAGGCCGAGGCGGAGGCCCCTGAGATCCAAGGGAGGAAAAGGGAAGAGGCCAGGAAGGCCCAGGCCGCCGTGTCGGAGATTGCCTAACAGCCAAGGCTTGCGGCTTGAATTTTGAGCGTGAGGGGCATATATTTATCCTTGAAAAACGGGTGCCTTCACAAGATGTCACTGGTCCCATTTTGTATTGCCTGCTCGTCTGTCTAGCATATATTAAAGTACTTCCAGTAGAATTATGGCTAAAACAGTGGGCAAATATGATGAAAATGAGGCAGTGTATCACCCAGACGCCCCGCCCCTGATGCCCGGAACACAGCAGCAGGCACTGAAATGAGTGAATCTTGGGCTTTGAAATAATGACACTAAAGACCAGTCAGGCTTTGCATATATAACCCCTTCTGCCTCTAACTCCTTTCTCTGTGTCTCCGAGCAATTTAAAAGCAATTTATTCCAATCCGCAGTGTACGCGGAGAACTGGAGATGCAGAGAAGCAAATGTATGCGAAATGGATGGCTTTTAAGCTCGTTACAGGACAGGGAAGCGAATCTGGTGCTCCTTGAGGTTTCGAGACAGACGGGAATGATTGATGCTTAATCAGCTTCTGACTCGTTATTTTTTTTCATGAGCCATCTTCGCGAATCTCTGCACCAAGCCCAGGAAACCCTCTGCTCAGCAGAATGCCGTCCTGGCATGCCAGCAGGGGCTCAGGTGCCATTAGTAGGCTCCGCTGCAGGGCGCCTGTGAACACAGGAGGCATCCAGTGTGGCACCAGGATCAGGCCAAAAGAGCTGGGAAGTCATCGACTCTGAAAGACTCTTCTAACAGGCATATAAATTTGGATGAATTAATTATTCATCAGAGGACCACAGACAAGTCCTGGAACCCAGCAGACTCCAGGAGTGCCGGCCGGTTTAGCCCCTGACTGGGTTAAGCACCGACTGGGGGGCATGTTTTTGCTCTGGTTTAAGTCCCTGTCTCTCGTAATGTGATTTCTTCTTTCTCCTTCCCGATTTTAACCTCTTCGTGCCCACCCCCAGTCTCACCTTGGAAGCTCCTTGTAGAATGGGTGCTTTGCGTCCTGCCCTGGGATGGAGGAGCATTTGGAGGGGGCCAGAACATGTACCTCCCTTGCTTTTTTAAAAATTATATTTTATTTTTATTGTTGACATTGTTATAGATGTCTCCCATTCTCTCCCCCCCCACCCCTGTTTGCCCACCTCTACCTAGACCCCACCCTCCCCTCCCTCTGGCCCTCACCACACTGTTATCTGTGTCTGTGGGTAATGCATATATGTTCTTTGGCTAATCTCTTCACCTTCTTTCATCCAGTTACCCCAACCCCTCCCCTCTATGATCTGTCAGTCTGTTCCAGTATCCATGTCTCTGTTTCTATTTCATTCGTCACTTTATTTTGTTCATTAGATTCCACATGTAAGTGAGATCACGTGGTACTTGTCTTTCCCTGACTGGCTTATTTCACTTAGCATTCAAATCTCCAGGTCCATCTATGCTCATGTACCCCCCTTTCTAGATCAGACGTTGAGAACACATTCTGGCCGTGGGACACCAGCAAGCGGCTCTGCCGCTCACGCTGTTGCTGCTCCCCTTCTCTGCCCAGACCTCTGCTCGTTCCCCTCCAACCCGGGTGGGTCACGGCGCCCGTGTCCTCACCATGTCAGCTCACGGCGTGCCTGTGGGGCTCATCTAGAGGCTTGGGCGGGGTTGGGAGGTATGTAGTATGTACTGTCCCTGTCCCATTCCATCCTCATGTCTGACCTTCTCCTTGCCCCCTCCAGTCAACCCTGGCTCTTCCCACAAGCTAGGATGAGGTCACACAGCCTTTCTCAGAAACCCAGGGCTGAGACAGCCACCCTGGGGGGACCCCGACTCATGCAGCCCCATGGTGGCAGAGGGCTTGGCTTGTTCTGTTTGCGGGTACGTGCTCAGTGCCTGGCTTGCAGCAGGCCTTCAGATAACTAGGAACGAAGGAAGGAGTCAAGGTGAAGTCTGTTCACCCCCTGGGATCTTGGGGCCATGCCCTCTAGGTGTGATTTCTTGCTTTTCTCATGCATGACGCACCTGGGTCTCTAAGATCCCCCCAGCAAGGGACACTTTCCTTCTGATACCCCTGGCCTGCCTGTCCTGTGAGGCAGCCCGAGAGCTCGCTCACTGGCGGAGCAGCCCACCTTCCATTTCTGTTTCAGGTGCCGGCACCGTCGCCCTCAGGCAGTCAAGCAGTTTTCACTCTAGTGACCAGTACTATACCTAAATTATTCTTGTTCCAACTAGATGGAAAAAATTTGCAGACACATATATTCCTGTCTCTCTGCCCCTCCCACCTGTGTATGCAGAATGAAGAGTGTGCAGAGATGCAATTCAGTAACCTCTCTGACTTACAGAACAAAAGCACATCCCTACGTCCAAATGCATGCGAAACGTTCAGCATCTCCTCACAGAGACGCCTGATCGCCGGAAAACTCTCACCTATTAGTATTTATCATTGTGCTCATTTATCTGACAGATGTGTACTTAGTACTGAATATGTCCCAGGACTCACTTTAGGCACTTTTGATACAGCGATGACTAAGACAGTTTAGCCCACGCGAGTATACAGGTGTTGGGAAGGAGACAGACAGGTAAACAGGTAACATAACAATGTGAAAAGTATACAGGTAGGAGTAGAAATAATAAGAAATGGTGATAGCAACATAAAACCGCCCTGTGATGCTGTGAGCGAGCTCAGCCATTCAGCTTTGTAAGCGGTGAAGTCCGTGAAATGATGGGCTGTGGCTGCTGGAGGGCGGGAGTCGCTTGTCAGTCACTGCCGTCCACTTAGCGTGTTCATTTTACCATGGTGCCGATGACCGCAGGGTCTTACTACAGTAACAGCCATTTTCTGTAACCCTCACCTGTGAGAAGTCCTTCCGTGAATTAAAAAGTCCTCTGATCTCGGTCCCCCCGGAACCCGTGTTAGCGTGGAGGCGACAAGGCTTGTTGAGAGCCTCGCTGTGGGGAGCTGGGGCGTCAGCCTGGTGTGGGGTTCAGCTGAGAGGTGGGGCGGTCAAGGAATGTCCCTCCCAGGAGGTGAGACCTGCGCTGCCTTTAATGGTCACCCTTCTTGCTGGCATGACTGGGATGGTCGGCCTCTGCCGTCCTGCGTCTGTCCACAGGCCCTCTCGCCTCTCTTCCGCCTACAGTGCCAGCTGTGTCCACTCGCGTCTGCGCTGCACCTCGCAGGGGACCGAAGCGCGGGCAGTTTCGTTTGGTTCCGGTGTTTGTGTTGTTCTGAAAGGTCCCTGAGGTGACCGGGCAGACTTTGGGAGTCCACCCGGTAAGCTGGTGTCCAGGAACTAGTCTGCGGTTCCGCCGACGTGAGCTGAAACGCGCTCGCTCGGTAAGGAGAGTTGTCTTCGTCTCTGGCGCCTTCAGCTCTTCAGAGAGAAGTGTCAGGTCGTGTGGGTTAGGGGCGTGGAGAAGCCCACGAAGGTGGAGCCAGCCCACACGGGGAAGAATTGGCTTCTGTCGCCTCTCCTCAGCACTGGGTGCAGAAGGGAAGACAGATGGCCAGAGAAGGGGCCCTGCAGGCAACATGAAAGCATCGCCTCTCAGGAAAATAAATTTCCTCAATACCTAGCCATTGTGTGCATTTTTTTTTTTAATTTTATTTATTGATTTTTAGGGAGAGGGAGAGAGAGATAGAAACATCAATGAGAGAGAACATCGATTGGCCACCTCCTGCTTTCCCCCCCCAACCCCCCACTGGGGATCAGGCCCACAACCTGGGCATGTGCCCTGACCGGGAATCGAACTGGCGACCTCTTGGTGCTTGGGTTGATGCTCAACCACTGAGCCACACCGGCCGGGCTGTATGGATTATTTTTAAAGACATAAAAGAGATACCAAAAATATAATGGTTCCCAATCCTTATATGAAGAATAAACAAGGCTTAGCAATAGCAAGTGGCTCATGACTGGCCTTTCCATGGGGTAGTCACTGCAAACCATATCCTCTCTCTCTCTCTCTCGATGGATGTCCCTCCCCCTTTTTTAGTCCATGTACTTTATGAAACAATGAGAACTCATAAGTGCACATGCAGGTGCTGGACGTTTTGTAAAAGCGCACAACCACAGCGCCTACACACCTGAACTCCAGCTAAGCGATACAAAGCCGTGTCTAGGTAGCTGAATGGAGCTGAGTCTGGATTTGGCTTGGACTTCTGTTTAGCAAGCATTGACCAAGTGCCAGGCTTTAGAATAGATCCTTTCCGTGAAGTATCTAATTTAATCCTCACAGCAGCCCCGTGAAATATAGCACTATTTTTCCCATTTTACACTTGAAAAGACAAGTTGAGAGAGCTTGTGTTACCTTGACCAAGGTCCTGTAGCTAGAGAGAATAGATGATCAATGTGCCTTTAGAATCCATAGAAAAGAGGGATGGAACAATTTCCCACATTGCGGAACCTAGGACAGGATGGAATTGAGCTGTGAGCCCTGGGCTCCCGGGTCCCAGGGCCTGTGCTGTCAGCCACCACATTGTCCTGGTCACTTTGTGCTAGTGATCAGTTTATGGATAAGCTGAGGTTGATTCACTGCTCAAACTCCCTCCTGAGCCACCCACCAGCTTGGCTAATTAAGACTAGTCAGACAAGTGTATGTTGATTATATGTTTCTTATTTTGGGTTATCTTTCATGTTCCTCATCAAAAGTGACTGAAGCACCAACCCATGGCGTCTTCCTGGGAGCTACTTTTGTCCGCGTTTAAAGGATTCCTTGTTAACGACCCCGTTTAGGAGTTTTAAACAATTCCGTGTCTCCTTTCACACAGAGTAAACATCTGAGTGGTTTCACCGAAACTCTGTCGATGTACAGGAATGTCCCAGTCTTGTGCCATGAATAAAACATATGGTGCGTCATCTGTTCTCTCTTGCTTAGCATTAGTGCAGAAATTTAACTTTAGAGCATGTAATCGCTCCGTTTAGAAATGCTCATTGACGAGGATTTCTCGTTGCAGAGTTGCAACGAGAGCTGTTCTGTCGTCTGGAATATCCTCATTCGATTCCGGGTTTCTGACGGCCAGATGAAGTATAAATAAAAGATGCCCCGTTCCCTCCTGAAGAGCTGAGCATCTGCACTTGAATGCATTCTTGCAGTGTGCCTCTTGCCCCCATGCTAAGGAAATCTGAAAGTGGGCAGGACGACAGGGAAAGTGGGAGCTCGGGGGAAAGTAATTTGGCGTGGTTGCGGTCCCAGTGTGGGCAAAGCTGTAAGCGCTCAGTTTACGGAATGCCCTTTGGTGATAATGAACTCACTGTACCCTACCCTGTTGTCATCCAAACCTCAAGTGTGCTGTTTGACCTTAATACATCTGTCCATTATAATGTCACAGGAAATGAGTGCACAGGAAGCAAGAAGAATTCTACTTATTGACAGAACAAAAAATTGTTTTTGCATTTCCTGCGTTTCTAATTAGTGTGATGAGAAAACTCATCGCCAAGAAATTGTGTAGTATTTGCTTAAGCTTCATTCTAAAATTGTGAGGCTTTGGAGAGTTAGCCCAAAGTGTTTATTTTATGTGTACTGAGATATTCCGGTGCCAGCAGGGCAGAAGAGATGGTGCAAATTGTTATTCAGATATAATTAAACCTAGGTCACATTCAAGCCCATTAAGCAACAGCCTCAAATCCTTTTAATTAATGGGTTCAGATTGGTTGGTCTGAAGGAGCTAATTAAATTTTTTTTCCAGGATTTTCTATTTAAATAGACAAGCATTGTGCTTCCTGCATTTCCTACAAAGTTCTTTGCAGTTTGGAGTTGATGAAGGTATCAACGCTTTATGGCAGGCCCTGATTCTCAGAGGTCAGGAACACTGGGCTCCAGGGCTCAGATTAAACCCATCTGCATGGAAACTTCATCTGCATCTTCCAGCATCTTTTCAAAGGGATTGGAAAAGCCCTATGCTTTCCTGTGCCCAGCCTCGGCCTGACAGAGGTCATTATTCCCCTGGACAGCTTGGATAGCGTCCCCCAAATCGGATGGGGAGGGCAGATCACAGAAATCAAAGCCTCAGGGATGGTAACCCTGGATTCTTCACGTTTAACGAAACGGGGATGTCTTGGGCCAAACACGTCCCCATTTCCTTCCGTTTCTGCTGCTGCTGTCAGGCGTGCCCCCACATGCTCAGGCCACACCATACGCAGGCAGTCCCTACTTGAACTCTCACTCCCGTTAGCTCCAGGATAAGAATAAGATCCAGAAACAGGGCCCCAGTGGCGTGGAGATGCACCTGTAGCCTGCGGCTTGCAGGCGCCTGCCGCTGTGCCCCCCTCCCCCGCGTCTCCGGTGGCTCTGCCCTAGAGATATGACCTGGCCAGAAGTGGGGGCTCAGCTGGCCTCTCAGGGCCTCTTTCTCTTTAACCATCCCACCCCCGATGCCTTCACGGGTGTTTCTGACGGTGCAGCCAGTCACCTCAAGGTTTGTAGGAAATGAAAGGTTATTCCTCCAAACAACAAAATGGTTCAGTTCCCTTTTCTGTGCAGAAGAACATACAGTTAGTTATAGGGTAGGGAATCCTACAAATCCTGTAAAGCAGAGATTTTCTTGTCATGGAAAAATCCCTGGGGGGGGAGGGGCTACATGGCTCTCCCATGTGTCCCATGTGGGCCATGCTCCGTGTTCAGCCTGGAATTGCGTGTCCGACACATCCTTTCTGTGTTTCCTGGTGTTGCCCAGGGAACCCGGCAGCCTGGACTCGGGGCTCTCTGGGCAGACCTGTTCTAAATAATCATTCAATTAAAGCATCTGCAAAGGCAGGATTGCCGAGGAGAGGCCCAGGAGAGGGGATCCAAGCCTGCAGTCCCCCCCCTTCCGGCTCGGTGCCCGGCCCCGCAGGTGTTCCTCTGTGTGGTGGCAGAAGGACACGATGCCCTGGAGCCCAGTTGTCCTTTGTCTCTTGCTGTGCCTCTGGAGATGGGGACTGGCTCTTGATGTGGGCAGGGAGGCTCACATCTCACCAAGCCCAGACTTGGACCCTGCCCATCAGGAACCTACAGCTCTCGGGCACTGAGAAATTCCCCGTGGTGAGGAGATGGGGCAAGGCATTTCCGTGAGAGGTTTCATTTCTGCGCCCAGGGATCAGGGCCACAGCAGGGCAGCAAGTCCCCTTTGTCACAGCTGCTCTCAGCGCCTCCACGGCCTGGGCTCTGAGGGTGTGTTCTTGCTGCCATCTGTTGTCTGCTGCGGGGAAAGCTCGCTGCCGGAGAACGAAGCAGCTTGTCCCTTTAGCAGCTGGGCACCCTCTCCCCACATGGAGGGAAAATACAAGCCAAGATGTTGGTGTCCCGAAGTGAAAACCCCATTGTGAGAGCCCGTGTTTACCGACCTGCCATCATTTTAAAGCAGCTCCATTTGAACTGTAATCAAACCACCCAGGGCCCTGCTGTCCCCTGCCCAGCGCCCCTGAAAGGGCCTGTTGTTCCTTGGGTCCAGTGAAGAAACCTTCTGTTTAGTTAAGCAACTGTTTTTCAATGTGTCTCCTGGTGAGTTACAGAAAGATTATTGTTTCGTCTTGGTTTTTGTTGTTCTTATTCTTTTACTACCCCCTCAGCTTCGAGTCCCAACACTTCTTTCCTTTTTTTAGCAAAGAACATGATGACCTGAGTAGCTCATGAGCCTGGGAAGTCCCCGGTCCTGCCGTCAGCTGACATCTCTTCGCCCTGTCCCCCAGGGCCTGGGAGCCTTCCAGACTTGCTGAGGCTCCCACACAGGCCCGGAGCGCACAGTGGCCCGCCGTGAGCCAGGGATGCCCGCTCCGACTGCCGTGTTGACACTCTGCTTTTCTGTCCCGCAGTTGTTTGTCGGCCTCGGGTTCCCTTACGAGGGCCCAGCCCCGCTGGAGGCCATCGCAAACGGATGTGCTTTTCTGAATCCCAAGTTCAGCCCGCCCAAAAGCAGCAAAAACACAGACTTCTTCATTGGCAAGCCGACTCTGAGAGAGGTAAGCATTTCTTAAAATCCTTCTGCTTCAATAATATGATAATAGCTACTTACTGAGTGCTACCTGCCCATCTAAGCTCGTAGCCTTGGACGGTAGGTGTTACGAACTTCATTTATCATAGCTGGGTGGAGGGAAGGAGCGCGGGGGCTCTGAGAGGAAGGCCGAGGTGACGTCTCGTAGCTAGGTGGCAGCAGAGCCAGGATTTGAATCCATTTCTGCCCGTCCACACATGTCAGATTTTTTTCACTCCACCCCAACTCTATCTTCATTCAGACATTTCCAGCTCAATGAGCCAAACTCTGATTTTCTGAATGTTTAGTTATGGAATAAGGAAGTCAGCTGATTAACAGGTGTTTTTGAAGGAACCTACTCTCTGTGATGAGCTGTGGGGAATAAAAAATGGGCTGTGGGGTCCTTGAAGAACCATCAACCTGGAGAAGCGGGGTGCACCCTGGGTGACTGCAGTGATGTGCCTGGCACGTCCGCCCGCCGTCCGCAGGCACCACCCTGAGAAGTAATCCCGCCGTCGCTCAAGCCCTTTATTGGAACTGCCTTCAGCGATCCTCTTGAAAACCCACCGGGGTGATGAACCACCCTTGGAGGAGTCGCATTTGATGTGGGGCGATACAGAGAAGTCCTTGAGAACAGGTGCATGACCAAGCTGGCTGTTTCTGCATCTGGTCAGAAGCAGGTGTGCACCAGAAACCATGAGATTGATTTTTTTACTATTCTGAGGAAGTTGGTTAGTAAGTGGCCGTGTGGACCGCGGGCAAGGAGGTAGCCTCGGAGTGCTGGCGTCACTGCGCCCTTGTCCTTCAGGGCCTTCTCCCGGGACCGCAGTCCCGTGACGCAGCAGCACATGGCAGCACTGGTAACACAGACAGTCTGCCACCTCTAAACATGTCTAGGTCAATTCTCCCAGCCCCCAAGTACTACATAAAATGCATTTCCCATGATTATTCTTTACTGATCAGTGATCTTACCGATTCATAGAGTTGATTATTTTGAGAATTCTTTTCTCTGACCCTCCCGATCATTGCCAAAAAGGCCAAAGGAGATGGAGGACGAGCAACGAGATCCATAGATTGTCCTTAAAAAGGTGAACCTGGGGCCCAGATAACTGGGGGCATTGGCATTTAACGCTTGACATTTAGGGTAGAAAATAAAAGCTAATAAATTATCCCTAAGTTTTAATTTCGGTGAAGGAAATCTCAGAAGTTCTATTTCTGCCCATGTTGTATAATGACAGAATTTTCTATTTTTAGTTTTAATTTTCTATTTTTAGGGTTTATTTTTACTTTTTTTGTGATAAAATATACATAATGTAAAACTGACCGTTTTAATGATTTTTTAAGTGTACAATTCACTGGCATTAAGTACATCCACAGTGTTATCCAGTCATCACCACTCTTCATTTCCAGAACTCACTCACCATCCCCAGCAGAAGCTCTGTACCCATTAAGCAATAACCTCCCATTCTTTCCTCTCCAATGCCTCCGGTAACCTCTGTTCTTTCTGTCTCTGTAAACTTACGTATTCCAGATAGCTAACGTGAGGAGAACTGTACAGCATTGGTCCTTTTGTGATTGGCACGTTTCACTTGGCGTAGTGTTCTGGAGGTCTGCTCATGTGGAAGCATCATTTCTTCAGAATCACTTCTTTTTAAGACTGAACAGTATTCCATTGTGTGGATATACCACATTTTATTTTCCCATTCTTGGGGTTTTTTTTACTTTTTTTCCTTTATGAACATCTCTGCTTTGAACATTGGTGTACAAGTATTTGCTTGAGTCCTTGCTTCTACTTTTTTTGAGGTGTATACCTCCAAGTGGAATTGCTGGAATTTAATTTTTATTTGTTTTGAAATAATTTTAGGGTTTTTTTTATTTTATTTTGTTTTTTCTTTATTGATTTTAGAGAGAAAGGAAGGGAGAGGGAGAGATAGAAACATCGATGAGAGAGAACATCGATTGGCCGCCTCCTGCATGCCCCCACTGGGGATCAGGCCTACAACCTGGGCGTGTGCCCTGACCAGGAATCGAACAGGCGACCTCTTGGTGCATGGGTCGACGCTCAATCAGTGTGCCACACCGGCTAGGCAAAATAATTTTATTTTCAACGAAAAGTTGCAAAGGTTGCACAGACTTTGGGTTATATCCTTTATTCAGCTTCCTGTTAATGGTAACATACTACAAAACCACAGTACAGTTGTCAAAACTAAGAAATTAACATTGGGGCCAGAGTATTATCTAAACTGCAAACTTTATATGGACTTCACCAGATTTTTCAGTAACATTCTTTCTATGCTCCAGAATCTCACATTGCATTTGATTGTCACCTCCCCTTAGGCTCCGCCAGTCTGTGCCAATTCTCCAGTCGTTCATGGTCATTGATGACCTTGACCTTCCGGAAGGGTGCTAGTCAGTTTTTTGTACACTGTCCCTCAGTTTGGATTTGGCTGATGAATTCTCATGATTAAGTTGAGGGCTACACATTTGGGGCAATAATACCACAGAAGTGATTGCGCCCTTCCCAGCGTATCATATCGGGGGTGCATCACGTCAATATGTCTGATCACAGATGATGTTAACCTTGACCACTTGATTAAGGTGTTAACTATAAAGTAATAGTAACTATAGCCCGGTTGATGTGGCTCAGTGGATTGAGTGTCGTCCCATGGACTGAAAGGTCCCGGTTCGATTCCTGGTCAGGGGTGTGCAGGAGGCAGCTGATCGATGTTTCTCTCTCACATCGATGTTACTGTCTCTCTCTCCCTTCCTTTATCTCTAAAAAATCAATAAAAACATTTAAAAATAAATAAATAAATAAATAAAGTAATAGTAACTGTAAAGTTACCACTTGTCTTTATATTGGGGGAAATGCTTTGAGACTGCGCAATACGCTGGTTCCCGGCAAACGTTTGCCATTGTCTCTGCTGTGGGTCAGCGGGTCAGCGGGTCTTCCTGCAGCAGTTACTGCTGTGCTGCTCCAGTGGGGACTTCCTTTTCCCTCGTCATGGTTGTTTTTAAATGCGCGAAAAGCAAAGAAACCCATCTCTTTTCTTACTGCAGTTTCTGTATGCAAGCCTTTGAGGAACGGTTAATCAAAAGTATCAGACTGTGTTGGCAACTGGTGATAATTCTAAAGATTTTGATGCCACTTTGTTACAAGTGGATATTTCCCTGAAAAATAAAACAACGCAGGACAATTAAACACAGTCTCTTCCCCAGTGAATTACGTAATATGACGTAGACCAGATCAGCAGTGTGAAGTTATTGAGAGAAGTATGTTCCTTGTTTTCCATCAGTTGTCACCATTTAGTAATTTGCTTTTTGTTGAGATCATGGAGGGTTTCATTCTTCCTGACTTAGAGAGAGAATAGGCCTTGGAGCTGCCCCCAGGCATTCGGCTCCCCTGTGCCTTCAGAGTCCCCCAGTGTTTGAATGAGACTAGTTCAACCTGCCCTGTGGGGTCCTTTCTGCAGTTGCTCAGCAGGTGACCTCACGCAGGTGACTCCATCCTGCTCTGGCGGGAGGCCCTGGGATGCAGGAGGTCAGCTGACAGATGTACACTGTGCCCTAAGGGTCCATGGTGCCAGTTGCTGCATTTGGGGGAACTTATTAAGACACATTTCCTGTTTTATAAGAGCTCAAAATTTGATATGGAAGAGTGATAAAGCAGATACCTAATCAACAGAAATGCATAAAGACTAGTTCAGTAGATCACAGAGGCACGTTAACTTGGAGCTGTGCCGGGTGGAGAATGTGCCGGGCTAACTGAGGGGGGAGGTACGGGAGCTGTGCGTCATAGGGGAAGAGGAAAGGGGGCCTTCAGGCTTCAGGGGCACGGATGTCGGTGAGTTGGCAGGAAACTCAAGGTCACTTTACGTTATGCAGAAGGGCGGGTTCAGTCTGAGGTCCATCTCCTCCTCTGCTGGAGATGGTCCAGGGGTCCAGAGAGCAGGCTGGGAGCCAGCAACATCACCTAGGTTTCAGGCAAGCCGGTGACCTTGACCTCATGGCCAGGTGGGCCACCCACTCTGCCTTTTAGCTCACAAAGGCCACACAAGTCCCCTAACCAAAGATGCTTTTAATTGGGAAATAGGCATCAACAGTTCTACAGATCTCTAAGGGGCAAAAATCCCTAGAAATTATCCTTTTTTTCTCAGCAAATAGAAAAATTGTAACTGAAGTGTATATAATCATCTAGCTATCTTTTGTGCCTGTGCTAGTCTTTCAAGTTAAGCAACAATTGATCCACAGAAATTGCATCTATGTCTTGTTTGCCTTCATTTGAAGAGAAGAAAACGTCTAGATTTTTCTTTGTTTTTAGAAAACAAAAAAGCTTTGTTTTTATTTTTTGCATTGGACCAATTTTTAAAACCACAGTGTATGCTGAGGAGAAAAAGTTCCATAATGCTGTAAGTAATGCGGTCAGTTCAAGTTACACTGTAAATGTAATATAAATTGGATTTTTATCTTTATATTGGGAAACTTATTAATAGGTTCTCAATCATTATTATAACATTTTGTAAACCATTAGAAATTCCCTGGCTTCAGGGTATTTTGGTGTGGTTTTTTTCCCCCCATAAAGGGAACTCATGTCCTCCTTGGAGATTTAATAGCCACTCTGAAGTAATGTCTCATATTTAATAAGATTTTCATTACTTTTACAAACTATACGCCAGTAAATTTACTGATTGATATACAGGGAAGTAACTCAGATCAGACGATTCTCAATAAATTAACAAGAAGGAACATAACAGTCAGAAGGGGAATAATGAATCACAAAATGCCTTACTCATAAAATTAAGTAACCCTCAATAAATGTAAATGGATACAATGATAATGGCTCAGCATTTTGTATTTTCCAAGTACTTACCACAACCTTGTAAATAAGCAGGGACTCTCAAAGGGAAGGGAGAGACTGCTGGTATGTCAGAGGCTAAAGAGGGGCCCTTGTGGCAACTTTAATTTTCCCCGCTCCCATTTTAAGAATTATTGTGTAGTTTGTTCTCCAGGCCACAGAATGAATGTTGTGTGACATTTTGCTCATCTTCAGAAAAGGTCTAATATAGGCATACATTCAGTCTGGGATTTTTTTCAGGTTGGCGAGGTTTAAGAGAGATTGCAAGATTGGTGTTTACATGGGGCTTCTTTTGGTCTTTGTCTTGAGAACCCAATAGCACCCTTTAATATCGTCATTTTCCTTTCTGGGTAAAGTTAATAAGTTGTTGAAGGGTCTAGATTTGAATTTGCTCAGCTACTTTCTGGTGGTGTGGTCTAGGGGAGTCGTAACCCCTCTAAACCTCAGAGTCCTCGTTGATAGCCAGGAAACCTGAGAAATACGGTGTGTCAGCTGATTGGCACAGTGCCTGGCCCAGCCAGGGGCTTCGTCCACACGCTCTGAACCTAAGACGTGTGCTGAGGGAAGCATCCACAGCCCCGTGAGCCTGCGGGCATCCTGTAGGTTGAGTCACTAAGCAGGAGTCTGAGCGGAAGCAGAGGGTACTGTCAGAAGAAGAGAGCCGAGCAGGCTAGCGCGGGGCGTGACTCCGCAGAGAAGGCAGGAGCAGAACCTGGGATACCTGCACCTTGCAATCGTGACTTTCCTGACGGGGTGCCACCTGAGACTTGGTAACTTACCCACCCTGAGTAGTGCACGCACACCATCTGTGTGGTAGGGTACAGAGAACGGTGACATGAACTAGATGGAGAGGTGCCAGTTCGATCTTCCAGTCCTCTGCGTGCACGGCCTTGGACTGAAAGACAGCCAGCTTGGCCTCCAAAGCAAGGGCCTCAACCCCAGCAGACCCAACCCCTCCTTCTATTACAAGAACAACGTAACACATCTACTTAAATGAAATGTGCAAGCGATATACCCTGCCTACGTGAGTAACTGCAAAAAAGAAAGATTCTCTAACTCCAATTTAAGAGAGAAATAAAAGCAAAATAATTTACAGTAAGGTAATACATATTTCAGTGTGTATGTAGTAAACAAACTACTAATTTATACCCGAGAACTGTGCTAGAGGACATCAGGATGTCTCGTCCCTCTTTCCAGTGAATAAGTTTGCTCTCCGAGAGGAATACAGCGTGGCTGGGTCACATCAGCCCTTTTTGCTTCTAACTGACACAAAAGAGGAGCTCACAGAAGTGCCTCTGCACACACCTCGGTACCAGGCGGTATCAGTGGGTCGGCCACAAATACACACTGATCGGGCGCGTTGTTCTGGAGATTCAGACCATCTGAGTGACGCTGACTTTGCTGAAATTTTTCTGAAATGGTAACGGCTTATTGGTGACGTTCCAAATAAAACAGTAAAACATCCCTTGATTTTCATGGCAATTATGTCCCTAGCAAATTCAGTGTATATTAAAACTGTGCCCAAGAGTTGGACCCTGTGAACCCACAGGAAGCCGGCAGGGCATGTGAGCTGCGGGAAGTGGACGTTCCACCCTGTGCAGGACTGTCACGCACGTCATGAGGTGTCGGACAGCCTGGTCTCCCCCCACCCACTTAGGGTAGCACCCCAGTCTTTGTGAGAACTGAAAATGCTCTCACAAATGCCCAGAATGCCCCTTCACACCACAACTTTGAAGGGATACGAGAATAAAGGTGAAAACTCACTGAGGGTAAATTCAGCTGTCTCAAAGAACGGGCTCTTCAAGAACTGAGAGTCACCAGTGTCCAGGCTGGGTTCTGTGGCCACCCTTTCTTCTTAAAACAAAGCCCTCTTTAGGGCAGACACCGCCTTTCCTCGCTTTTCTGAATCCACACTGGCCTTGTACATTGTAAGGCTTCAGTGTTGTGCTAATGGTGATTCCTGAAACCAGTCCAAGGTCCCCTGGTGTTCTTGTAGCATCATTTCTGTCTGTCGCCTTCCCCCATCCTACTCTGACTGCCTTGTGATTCTCCTGTGCCACCTGCCTGTCCTAGCTAGCGTCTTTTTTAAAAATATATATATTTTTGTTGATTTATAGAGAGAGAGAAAGGGAGAGGGAGAGAGATAGAGACATTGATGAGAGAGAACATCGATTGGTCGCCTCCTGCATGCCCCCCACTGGGGATCAAGCTCGCAGCCCGGGCGTGTGCCCTGACCAGGAATGGAATCAGCGACCTCCTGGTGCATGGGTCAACGCTCAACCAGTGAGCCACACCAGCCGGGCCTAACCAGCATCTTTTAACACATGCAAGTTTGATCGGGGTGATTCCGGGGCTGGGATATGATGGAGGGTAGTAAATCTTCATTACTTCTTGGTGCAGTGTTATGGGTTGAATCCACCTGTGGCACCCTCCACATCTCCTGGTTATGACCTTCTAACTGCTCTTTCCAAGTGGGATTCGAGATGAGGAGTTGTCACCAGGTCTGCCTCACCAGCCTCACGGCCTCAGGCAAGGCCATGGCCCACGGGGCACCATCCCAGGGCCTTCAGGGGCCCCTCCGAAGTCCTGAGGGCCCCTCTCAAAGGGTCCAGGATGTCCCTGGGCATCTGTCTTTTAAAACATCCCCCATAAACCTTTTGGGTGTCCAGGCAGGTGCTGCCTCAGTTTCCTTCTCTGCACCTGTTAATGTCATGCCTGTGCATCCAGGTGGTTCTTGGCGGGCCCAAGAAATATCCCACTGGGTCAAAAAAAAAAAAAAAAAATGTGGAGTCATCACTGCTTTATTGTTACCTGCTAATGATTTGCTCAGGAGGTTTTGATAGTCGAGGGAAGGACAAAAGAAGTATCTTGTTACTTGTGTAAGTACAACTTGGTACCATAAAAAGCCTAACACCTCCTCTAGCACCAAAGGTTTGTTTTGTTTAAAGTGTTGTGAACAGGTGTTCTGTCTTTTCTTTTTTTAGCTGACATCCCAGCACCCTTATGCTGAAGTTTTCATCGGCCGGCCGCATGTCTGGACTGTCGACCTCAGCAACCAGGGCGAAGTTGAGGACGCAGTGAAAGCAATTCTGAGTCAGAAGGTTGTTCCTTTTAGTGCATTTCCCCCCATTTATAATATGAACTGAAAAGTGTGGGAAGTATCACAGGTCCTTTGTGTGAGTAGTTAGAACACTTCCAGGTCAGCTTAATTCTGAAATCAGAAAATAGCCAAGCCAGAGCACTTGGCCTGGGGATTTCATGGATGTCTGAAATGGAAACCGAGCTGGTGTCCAGATGTGTGTGGTTCTAAAACCCTTGACATGACTCCTGGGTCCCAGCCACAGCAGTGGGTGCTTGGATTGTAGTACTTGCTTCTGTGACCTAATTATGTAGCTCTCACAAAGACCCAGAAAGATAGACTGACTTGCTTGTCTACAAAAAAGTGAGGATAAGGAATATTTAAGGAAATATCAGGACACATTTTTATATAGCATCTATTTATTTGGCTTTTCTACCTAAACATTTTCTAGAATTTTGTAAAAGTAACATCTCTGGGCTCTCTTGATCAATTCAGTAGACACTTATTAAGTACCTACTGCACACAGAGCACCCCCTGAGCCGCTCCACGGACACTCACTTCCATAAACATGGTGGAGGCTGGCTGCCTGCCTGTGGGGAGCTGACCGCCAAGTAGGAACGGGCTGAGTGACCCTCTCTCCCGACCCCAGGACTGCCGTGGACTCTGTCAGGTATCCCCTCCCCCTGCATCATCCTAGCAGAGCGCTTTGTCCTGTTATACTTTCTTAAGCGAAGCACTGGAGGCGTGGTTGGGAAGGCAGGCCAGAATCAGAGAGTCTGGTTTGGGTGCCAGCATCACCCCCTCAGGCCGTTCCTTAACCTTTGAGCCTCAGTTTCCTCATCTCTCAGGTAGACTGATGTGATGTGCTTTAGCGGGCAGTTGTGAGGATTTAGTGAGAGAGTGAGTATAAAGAGCCTAAGTGCAGTGTCTACCACATGGTATGTAATTGGTTAAAATTATTAAGTCAATATTAGTACTACATATATAATAATATATTGTTCTTATTTTTGTCATTGGTAGTCTAGATTTCCACTAGACTCCAGCAACCATGAGAGCAGTGAATATATCTGTCTCACTTTTGTATTCTCATTCACCTGATGGATGGCGAGAGGGAGGAATAGGTGTTTGCAGAATGTGTTCAGTGCCAGTAAGAATATACAGATGGTTGAGGAGTGTAAGTGGGGAGAGACTTTCTGGAAAGTGCAGCATTGAGTTAAGACTTATAGGATGAGTAAGGATTTGCAGAGCTAAACTAAAAAGTGAGCCCAGAAGGGCATGGGTTCCAGGCACAGTGTGAGTAAAGCGAAGAGCCTGGAAAAGCGTGAATCCTGGGAGGAATAGCCATTGACCCGTGTAAAAGACCATCTTTCCTCTTTGAGAAATGAAATGTGACCCACCAAACTGCCAAGTCCAACTCACTCAAAACATCTCTGGGAAACAGGAACACAGCTGTATCTCACCGTGTTCTGCAGAGGGTCTGGCTGTAGACTGGGTGGAACTTCTCAGAGCTTCCCATTAATGACATAGATAGTCTCAGTCCTGGTCTTCACAGTTGAGGGCAGAAGTTCCCCAGACCTCAGGGGGCCAAGCCAAGGAGTGCTGAGTGGAGTGTGGTACCACTGGACTCCATCAGAACATCTGCGCACAGCTAAAGCCTCACCACCAGAAGGCATTCCTGTGGAGACTGAAGGTTTTTCTTCTTTCTTGAGTCTCCAGGTCCCTTAGTGTATTAGTTTCTTGGGGCTGCCATAACAAAGAAACACAAACTCAGTGGCTTAAACAACAGAAATTTATTTTCTCATGGTTTTAGAGGCTAGAAGTCTGAAATCAAGATGTCGGCAGGACCATGGTCCCTTCAGAGCCTCTAGAATAGGACCCTTTGTGTTTTACACCTTCTGGTGGCTCAGGTGTTCCTTGGTTTTCAGCTGCCACACTTTAACCTCTATCTTCGTCATCACATGGCAGTCTCCCTGTGTGTGTGTGTCTGTCTGTCTTCTCTACTTATAAGGACATCAGTCATACGGGATGCGGGCCCACTCAAATCCAGTATGACCTCATTTTTAACTTGATTACATCTACAAAGACCCTATTTACAAATAAGATCATGTTCACAGGTGCTGGGAGTTAGGACTTTATCATATCTTTTGGGAGGGACTCAATACAACCCACATACTTGGTTAGGTGCACATCCCCTTTAAGAGGAGTAACTTAAAAGCTAATAGAGAGGTAGAAAATCTTGGATCATGGAGTCCACCTTTTGTCAAACAGAAGTCAGAGGGGAATGCCTGATACATAAAACATTAGGAGTGGAGCACTGAGTTCTCTCTGCTCACTCCATCCTCCGTGAGGCTGACTTTGTTCACACCATGGAAGCTTTCGTGCTCCACATTGTCAAACGCTGGTCAGCCTTTTTCACCTTATTCCAAAAGTATGTAGGACATTTATGGGGAAAAAGTAATTATAATGGAGCTGATGTAGAGAGAACCTCTTTCTACACATCTAGAGTCTTTCTGTATACCTTTATGAGCCTCATCTCATGTAATCCTTCTCCAGTTGAGAAGATTAAGATTTAAGGAAATTAAGTAATTTACTCAGATCACACATTTAGTAAGTAGTAAAACCTGGATTGACCCCTAGGTCTTTTTGAATAGTTTGTTAAAATAATATATTTTTAAAAAGCATGAAATTAAGTATAGTAAAGGGGAAGAGAGATGAAGTAAGGAATGAGATGAATACAAAAACTATTGTCATTAAAATCCTTCCCCTTGTTAGAAATGGGTCAGAAATCTGGTGCCAAATTTTCTCATCTTTAATTACAAGATTTTAAATTACACAACAATAAAAAAAGCAAGAAAACATGACCCATCATTAAGAGAGGAAACAGTGAATAAAACCAGACCTACTGATGGCCCAGGTATTAGAATGATCATACAGCCCCTTTAAAATGCTAAGATAAATACATTAAAAGACTTGGTACCCAACATCTGTGAAGAGATGGGCGATTTCAGCAGAGAGATGGACATTTTAAAAAAACCAAATGAGAAAATGCTTATACTGAAAAATACAGTATCAGAAATGAAGAATTCTTTCAGTGGGCTTGTCATCAGACTGTACACAGCAGAGGGAAATATCACTGAACTTGAAGACTTCTCAATAGAAATTACCAGATTGAAACACAAAGAGAAAAATGGAGGAGAAGGTGGGATGATAATGGAAAGTTTCCAAAGCTAGCAGGAACTACATAGTGCAGCCATCAGGCATCCTTCCTGTGGCCATATGATTAATGGTCCATTCTCCACAAAGCAGGATGACCAAGAACTTTCCCCCTCTGCTCCACAAGTTGCCCTACTTGGGTTTCTTAGTGACTGGGTGTGGTATCAGCATTCCCTTTCATTCCATCCCCCAAAGAGGCCTTGACTTGTTCCCAAAGGACTCTCTCTCTCTCTCTCTCTCTCTCTCTCTCTCTGTCTAACCTGCACAACAGCTTCTACATCAGAGCTGTGCTAGTGTTCTTCAACCCCAAAGCCAGGGGTCTGGAGGGCTTCCCACACAGAGGCCCTGCTACCGTCCACAGCAGGATGGCTAGTGCAACTCAGGATGGCAGAGGTGGCTTAAGAATACAATTTTGTTTTTTATGCTTTTCCTTTATAGGAAAATTGTTTGGCTTTGTATCTTTTAAAACAGTGAATTGGGCCACAAAGCAATGAATGAGTCAGCCTCCCTTTGGTTAAACTGAGTTTGGTTGCTAGGAGGACACAGGAAGAACTGTTTTTATGTGTTACATTGAGCCCTTTGAATTAATTCACTTCCATTTATAGAAAGCTTCCGGAATCATCCACTGGTTGAGTAAATAAATAGCCTTAAAAGAAAAGAAGAAGTTAACATTTGGTATAAAGGGCTATGTCTGGGTTAAAGAGGACCCAGCAAGTGCAAAAGCTTGAGATGAGAAAGCACAAGCTTGGAACAGGGAAGTCAGTTTTTCAAAGTGCTTTGAATTCTTCAGAAATGAACTGTCTGGGAACAGAATGACCTCTAGTCTTGCAGAATAATCATGCCCTGATATTATAATACTTAACGCTCAGCCTCTTTTAGTTCTGTCTGGGTAGAAATGGGCAGGGATGGTGACATACAACTTGTGTGATGCACCATCCAGTTGTGTGTTTGAAGATACGTCATGAACTTAACAATCATGGTTGAAGATTTCAAATGGACAGTCCTCCCTCGCCACTTTGCCACTTCGCACTTCGACTTTCGCAGTCTCACTCTGTCGCGGTTTTTTCCAATATAGCATAGTATTTGAAAAAACCGCGATAGAGTGAAGCCGCGAAAGTCGAAGCACGAAGTGGCGAGGGAGGACTGTATAAATAAAGAATCCTACTTCGCGGAAATTCATTTATCGCAGTAGAGTCTGGAACTGGTTAACCGCGATACACGAGGGCCGACTGTAGCGTGTAAATCAACACACACACCAGAAGGAGAGGATGCCCTGAGACCAACTGCTTGTGTGCCCTCAGAAGGAGGTCTTCTCTATCAGTTGTCCCATTTTCAGCCAGCCTCAACTCATAGATGTTTTGTCCCGTTCTCTCTACCCGGTAGGCTCAAGATAGGCAGTATAGACTTCAGAGGGCAATGATGACGTTCCCCTCTATCCTATTGCTGACAGTGCTTTTGGGCTCTCTGAAGCTGTAGCACACTGCATTGCTGATGGTTTTCTGCCAAGTGAAATTTCCATTTCAGGTTGGTGACGCGGGCTGGCTGCCCCCAGAGCACAGACTTCATAATGTTGCAGCAGAGATCAAACTCACATTTCGTCCCCTAACCACAGGTGTCACAGTGTTGATCAGATTCCCTCCCCAGCCCCAACAAAGCACCTCTAGGTTTCTAGTTACCCTCAAAATCTGGGCTCTTTAGAGATCTCAGGGCTTTGTGGAAATCCAGGGAACCTCTTCCCAGCCTTGTCTCCCGGCCTCCATGATCCTGAGCTCTACCCTCCTGCTGTCTTCTTTGGTGTCTAGTCTCATATTGCTCATTCTGCCTGCAGTGGCTTCCGCATCATGGCTTGCTAGAATCGTAGCTGGCCCTAAAAGCATAAGTCTGCTTTGACCTTCAAGCCTCCTATGGTGGACTCTTTGTGGTGCTTTACCACTCTGTTTTTTTCATCACATTTCTTCGGGTACGTGTCAGTCTCACCTACAAAAGTCACCATTGTGGGTCCTTAAACCACTCATCATGTGCCTTTCTCAGAGCAGTGAGCACGCATTCATTCAGCAGATGTTTGAGTGAATGTTGAGTTCCTGCGCGTGCCACACTGCTCAGACTGAGAGCAGCCGTGGACACTGCCCCAGAGGCGTACCTTCTGAAAGTGATTCTCCCCACCTTTTGCTGAATGCCTGCTCTGCACTGGACAATGCGTGAGGTGCTTTACCCCACCCCACCCCGCCCCCATAGAATCTTCGCCACAGCTTCAAAGAGGTAGGTTTTTCTCATCACCATGTTACACGTGAAAACCTGAGGCCCAGAGATGGAAGGCAGTTGGCTCAGGGTCCCACAGTGAGTGAGGTTGTGAACCCAGGGCTCTGGGCTTATAGCTGTAGCCCCTCGCGAGGCTGACTGCAGGTGTTGGGCCTGAGTGTGAGTGAGTCCAGGAGGCTGGGTCAGTGTCTCACAGTGCATCTTCCTCGTCTGTGATACCACGTTCTGTTTCCACAGATTGAGCCATACATGCCGTATGAATTCACATGTGAGGGGATGCTGCAGAGAATCAACGCTTTCATTGAAAAGCAGGTAAAGCTCTTCAGAAGTCCGTCTGTCTTTGCTGTGTCCGGTGTCCTGCTTCCTGTTAACCCAGGAGGGCTCTCATGAATGGTTAAGAGCTCACCATGTTTCTGTGTTCATTTTCCTGATTTGAAAGACTGCAGAAGTTGGATATTGACTTGTTGGAATTCTAAAGCATGCCCTGTCATGGTCGCCGAGGGGAGTCAGTCTGTCCTGGGGAAGGATGTTCTTTGTGACAGTGGCAGGCCCAGTGGAAACTTACGGGAGAAACTGGATGGTCAAGAGGAAAACGCACTTGACCATCAGAGCTCATGTTGACTGGGTTCTGAGGGGCTTCACAAAGACTTGGGTGGGGAGGGGGACAAGGGACAGCTCTCGGGTCCTGCCCAGTGGTCCTTTCTTACCCTAAGGAAAGCAAGGACTGAACCCTGTGGTTTCTAAGCATTCCTTTAATAAGTGTTATGTTAGGACTTTTCAGTGGTTTTCAAACATCTTTTAAAACAGGGCCCCTTTTCAAACATGAAAACTAAGTGTATGAAACAGATAAAAGCAGAACTTTATTTCCAAAGCAGGGGAGGGTTCTGTAGGTCCCATCAGAGCGTGGTACCGTGGCTTGTGCGCGTGGAAGCAAAGACCAAGAGTGTCACTGTCGTCATCTGTAACATTTCAGTTCCTTGGGCTTCCAAAGCAGCACAGAGCTGGAAATAGGCAGACTGAAAACCCCTGTGGGTGGGGGCGTGTGATGAACTCCTTGACCAGATTCCAGAAATAAGGGGCTCCTCTTAAAGGGCAGAGCTGAGTGTCTTGGGGTGATCAAGAAGTCTTTACACAGTAAGGGATGAGGATTGTGCAGACTCAAATAGAAATGGTACGTTGAAAATGTAAGTAGGCCTAGATCATAGGCGCAATCTAGGTTTCAGAGGAACAGTTTGGGTTGACAGACTGGTGAGCCGTGACAGTCCTGGGTGCTGTTGGAGAGGGAGAGCCGTGGGGCCTAGGCTTCAGGGTGGCGGGTCTGATATTGTGATTTTTTTTTTTTTTTTTTTTTACCACAAGATGGCACCCTCTGTAGCCAGCCACCTGGGTTCCAGCACCATACTCTCTGGTTGTGTGACTTAGGCGTGTTACTCAGCTTCTCTGTGCCTGAGTTCCCTCCCCTATAAAAGAAGGATGGTAATAGAACTGCAGAGGGTCGATGTGAGCATGAAATGAGCTAATGCATAGGAAGTGCTTAGGAAAGGGCTGGCACACCATGCTCAATAAATGCAAACCAGCATGATGGCTTAATGCATGATATCATAATATCGCAGTATATTCTTACATAAGCATATCTTATTATTATACTATTTGTTATCCTGTGTTATCCATCACCATGAGAGCTAGGCATCTGGAGTGTTATCATTCAGTTTTTGTATGACGCTTAAATGAAGCACGACAGACGGTATCATCCTCCTAACCCTTGCAGCCGTCTACCTACAGACTGCATGCCAGTGCGTACCAAGCTCACGACAGCGCGTCATCTCATTTAATTCTCACGCAGTCCTGGGAGGTGGCGGGAATAACCCCATTCTTTGGACAGCGGGGACTGAGACTCGCAGTCACAGAGCTCCCAGGTCCTGCAGCCAAGGCTCAGGCTGGGCTGGTGTGAGCCCAGGCCTGCACAGCGTCTCTGTGGGGCCTCAGCCGTGGCAGGTGGCCCAGAGCACGCGTCCCCTGTCCTTTTCCCTCGGAGCTGCGGTCCTCCCTGCGGGGGCAGGCGGGAGCTGCTGTGACCTCCTCTGGCTGCGCGTTTTAAGACACAGCTCCGAAGACCGTCCTGGGAGGCTGCCTGAGGTTTCACCAGGATCCCTGCTTCTGAAACCCACCTCCCTCTTTCCTGTCTCCGCTTCCTGTCAGGGAAACGGGTTACTCACCACCACAAGTAAAAAGACTTTATCCAGTTTATTTGAAGGTTTTTCTTTCTTTCTTCCCTAAGATCCTTGAATCCCAGCCAGTCCTTAAAAGTTCTCACGTGGCCTGTTCTCTGTAAATCTCTTACTCGGTTTCCTTTCAGACAGGAAGGCCGGTCCCCAAGCGGACCTAGATGCTCCGTGATGCAGGGGCCACGCCCCGCTCGTTCACGGCCTTGCCGTGCCCAGCCCTGTGCCCGGCGCAGGAGGTGGGCAGTGACTCCAGCTGAAGGAGTGAGCCAAGTGGGTGAGAGGGTCAGTGAGTGAGCGCGTGTGTTTCATCTTGTGTGTTTTTCTCATGTGTACCAGGAAGCTCATCTTGGACCTTATGATTGGAAAACATGTCACTATGAATACACGCTAATGAAAACACACTAATGAAACCACGCTAATGAAGAAACCACCCTTTCTCACCACCTCCAGGTGTAGACTTCTCCGCAGGCCCTGTGGCTCGGAGGCCCGGAGGTTTCTTTCTTGCCCGCTGTTGTTCATTCATTCACCTGCTCTGCAAATAGGTGTCAGCTGTGTGCTGCGGACTGGGCTGGGAGTTGGGGAAGAAAAGATGTCAGAGCACCAGCCCCTGTCCTCAGGTAGCTTCAGGTGTCACAGAGAAGCCAGTCAGCTCCACAGACAACGCCACTGGGGCAGGTTACGCCCTGCAGTCGTGATGTGACCAGGATGCTTTGTGATGCTTAGCTCGGCCTGCAGGGTGGGGGAGAGGGAGGGACGGGGAATCTCTCCCAAAGCATTTGCAGGAGATGAGTCCTGAAGGCAGACTGGGCTATGGGGAGTATGGGGGGGGGGGGGATGAAGAGAAATTAAGGTGAATTATTGGAAGTTTAGTGGTGACTGAAGGGAGAGACGATGTAAAGGATGAGGCTGGAGGGGGACATGAATCAGTGATGCTGAGGCCCAGCTGAAGAATTCGGATTTGACTGAGGAACAACGAGAAGCTAACGGAAGGTTCTGAGGCAGGGTGAGGGCAGTGATGCTGTCAGATCGGTGTTTTAGAAAAACAGTGCCAGGTCTCTTCCAGGATATTCGTACTGACCCTTCTCCCAGTGCTGCAGAAGAGCGACCAGGGGCCTGCTGTGCATTTATCCCAGGCCTCTGGAGGGTTTTGGTGATGCCCTAACGTTCCCCCAACTGCCCCCGGAAGGCGGGACACCAGAAACCCACCGCCTGACAGATTGGGCCTCCGCCTGAAACAGTCGCCTCGGGCCCCAGCGTTTTGGAGCTTTGAATGTTCTTATTTTTGCAGCTAGAGGGACATCTTCAAAGAGCAGTGAGACTGGAGAGGGGGTGTTGCTGGTTGGAACAGGAAAGCCTCAAGCCCTGAAGAGGCGGTAACCCCTCAAGCTTCCCTTAGGAGCCGAAGCTCTAATTAGACCGATTTCTACCTTCAAGTCCTCCTGTGATCTACAAGGGGAACAAGGAAGCTTTCATCCCAGGGCCCTTTCAAAGGTGTCCGTCAGCTCACCCAAGTCATCAGGAGCCAGAGGAAGCCCATTGACGGCGATGGGGAAAGCCCCGGGCCTCAGCGTACAGTCCAGCAGCTGGCAGCGGAGACCCACCCCATCCCCCGCCAGCCCGCTGGAGCACCCCACGGAAGGAGTCCTGGCTTTAGGAAAACTGCCTCTCTTTCCCTTTTCTGTCCTTGCCTCCCGTTTGCTGTACTAAAAATGTCGACGGATGGCAAGCTCTTGTAAATAATCTCCCTCAATGAGGTCCTCTCGCCAGCAGCAGGGGTTGGTGGCAAGGCAGAAATCCCTGTGATCTGAGACCAAGAGACCCTTCTTCCCCAGCCGAGTAGGGCAGGCTGTTAGGGCTCTCATTATGCATTTCTGGGGAAAGAGTTAGGTATTTGCCTCAGGCCAGAGAGTATAGCAGTTTCTTTTAAAGGAATGGCAATGCTCAGATTGATTTCTGAAAACCGTACCTATGTTCTTCAACCCTATTTTCTACTTCGGGTACAGACCCTGGAAATATGGAGGGTGATTGTACTCATGTTATTTTGCAAAGAGCTATGTAATTCACATGAAAAACATTCTGGAGATTTGGAGGGGAAACGGGTTAATTCCAGGAGCCACTGTGGAATCAGCTTTCATTCCTGAGCTCACCGGAGTCCACTCTGAACCCCCTGTGGAGTCAGGACAAGCCTGGCAGTGAATTTGGTAGTCCAGGTGCGGGGAATGGTGGAGGCGACAGGTTGCAGGGCCAGAAGAAGAGGAATTGAAACGGGGAGAGGTTATCGCTAGCTTGGGGAATGTTTGCTCTTTTGCAAAATCGACGCTGCTGTTTGCCTAGCCATTCCTGATCCCAACTTAAGCAGGGGGCTCTGTCCCTAGTCTGCTATCCTGGCAACTTTCCTAACCTCACTGTTGTGTCTCTTCCATGCAGTGGGGTTACTGCTGCCTACCCCACGGAGCTGGTAGAGGAGTCAATAGATTAACACGTGTTTAGGGCTGAGACAGTGCCTGGCACAGAATAAGCTCTCTGAAAGCCTTAGCTACTTGCCGCTGCAGGAGCCGGAAACCAACCCAGGTGTGTTTTTTAAAACAGCCTCATTGAGGTATAGTTTATAAACCATAAAATTCACTCCTTGTAAGGATACAATTCAGTGATTTTTTTTAAGCAAGTTGATAGCTGTGCAATGACCATAACAATGCATTTTGATAATGATTTCATCACCCCAAAAAGCTCGTTTGTGCCTATCTGTAGTCATTCCTTGCTCCCTCACCCCACTCACCCCAGCCCCAGGAAATACTGATCTGTGTTCAGTCTCCGCAGATGTACCTTTGCTGGGGTCTCTGGCTTCTTTTCCTCAGCGTAATGTGTGTGAGGTTCATGCGTGTATCAATGCTTCATTCCTTTTTTATTGCTGACTAGTATTCTGTTGTATGGATATACCACACTTGTTTATCCATTCACCAGTTGATGGACATCTGGGCTGTTTCCACCTTGGCGCCGTCATGCAGAGCGCTGCTGTGAGCAGAAACCAGCACGTGGACATGCTCCCTTTCTCCTGGGCCGACTCCCAGCAGTCAAGGGAGAGGGGATGTGAGGGGCTCAGTCCAGCTCTTGCCGGAGACCTCGTTGGCACGTTGATCTGCACGTGTAGAGATCGTCCGTGGAGAGTAGTCACCGCAGCTCAGTTTCCCAGCACCTTCTCTGTTGCCCCGGGGGAAACACAGATTCCCTGCCACGGCTGGGAATCAGCCCCAGGGTCCACGTGGGCGGAGTTCACTCCCTTTGAGGACAACACAGGCTGAGAATGGTGGGTGCCAGCAGGCAACTGAAATATGTTCAGTCCAGTCAGTCAGTTAATATTTTTTGAACAGTTTTTCTGTTCCAGGCCCTAGATTTCCAGCTATAATATACATAACAAAATCTGTCCCTTACCCTGCAAATCACTGGCCGAACTTGGCCCAAACCCCAATGTCATTGCCCCCACACCCCCAGCTATTTTGTGGTTTTTTAAACAAATTTCTGGCCTTACTCTCGATCCTGCCTCCAGACCTGTATGCCAACCTGTCGTTCTGGTTCCAGACGGTGTGAGTCTGCGCAGAAGTCCACTTACACCGAGTGTGTCATGGACGGAGCCACTCTGCCAAAGGTTGGGCCAGGACGGGGTGGGGGTGAGAGTTTGTGGAGAAGATCCCACCCCTTCAACCAAGAGAGAGGGGCACGCCAGCCCCTCCAGCAAGCGCTTCTGTCCCGGGAGGAGCCTCCCCCATCTGAACCAGCTCTTGGTGGTTTTGTGAATAACATTTTCCCAGGTGTCACTCAGCCTTCCTTACAGAGACACCCTTACTTTTTCACAGTCATGTTCACTTGTTCAGAACATTGCTGTTTCTATCCGTTTGTGTTGATTAATAAACCTTTCTCCTTACATTTACGGCAGGAGATTTTCAGAATAGTCAAGCACATTTAGGGAAATTCGGTGACTGGTTGAAATAATTGTTAGAGAGATGCAGATGTTCGGTGTTCTGAGTGGGCTTGTTAACCAGATTGGAAATTACTATTTATGTCTCATTCTGTCTGTATAAAGCCTTTCTCAGTTACAATATTGTTCTTTCCTCCTTCTGCTGTCAGAGCTCCAGGGTGCCACACCATTCAGTTCAGCTCAGCAGCTCTTTATTGAGCATCAATTATCTGAAAAGCACCATGTTAGTGATAAGCCACAGACTCCTATTCAGCCTACAAAACCTAGCCTAGAAGTCCCTATTTTCTGGAAGCCTTCTGATGGCTCCCACCATCACTCTTCCCCTCCCCACAGAGTTCATATTCTTCTCTGAGTGGCCTGTGCATTTCTGTTTGGCATCTGTTTTGTACTGTTCTTTAAATTTTTAGAGGCTGCTTCATTCATGCTCACATTTCTTTCACCTAGGGAAGACTGTAGCAGTCATGTGTAAAGTTCTGAATGGGCGATGAGAGAACCTTCAAAGCTAACACGTGAGACATGGGTGTTTCATGGGTCTGGTCTGAAGCCGTTCTCTCTCTCCCGCACGGTCGCTTAGCTTCTGCTCCTGCCCTTGATTCTCAGCACAGCAATCCGGTCACTCTGTCACCACAGGCGGCCTGGAAATGGGACCCCTAACCACTTCGTGACCTGCAGGTTCTTGACGTCCCGCAGGAAAGAATCCAAGAAGCAGTCTGAGTGAGAGTGCGAGCCGGTTCTGTGTAGGCTGAGAGAAAGAGGCCGGGGTGCGGGTTCCGGAGACAGGGTCAGGGTGAGCCCGGGGCTGACGGCCGCGGCCCGCTGCTGGGTGCACATCTCCCAGGGCGCTGCTGTGAAAGAGGGAAGTGCTCATCCGAGTGGACGCAGCCCACTCACGATCGGCTTGCTCATCTGGTCAGTCCGTTCTCGGGGTTTTATGTGTTTCCAAGGGTGGCTTGTGTCAGAACCTTGTGTTGCCAAATTCTGTCTGCCTTCTAGTCGGGAGGGGGTCTTGTTCCTACACAAACATGGGCCGCTCAGGAAGGGTCCTGGTGTTGGACCCTCCGCCCCTCTGCGTGTGGTGTCAGTTTTCGTCCCAGTGATGGGATAATGAGCTCTGGGGTGTCTCTGGCCGACGTTCCTCCACCGTGGACTGACCTGGTCTCAGCAGCCCCCGTTGCTGTTGACTTCTGTCAGCACTGCGGGTTTCCTGCCGGGAACTGTTTCCCTTTGCTCACGCAGGGAGGGGGCTGTGGGGAGACCACCTGCTGGCTGTGGGCCTGTGATGTGGGCTCCATCACTCCACCCACCGGGACTTTTCCCTAACTTCTTTCTGTCCTGCCTCAGCCCCTCTCCCAGAGCTCTCCAGGGGCCACCATCGCACTCTGAGGAAAAGCCAAAGCTTTACGTGGACCCCAGAGCTCTGCGCGCGGACCCCTGGGACCCCAACCCCCAGTACACACCCTGCTCCTCCACGCTGACTCTGCTCCTTCCGACCCGCCTGGCGCTCTGGCGTCCGAGCTTCTCCCCTTGGTTTGCGTCTGCAGGAACGTTCTTCCCAGACGCTTGCGTGGCTCACTCGTTTACTTCCTCGTGTCTGTTTGTAGATGTCACCTCTTGGCCCTGTTGGTGAGAGTGCCGTCCTGATAGCCAGGGTCGCGGACTCATTCCCCAGTCAGGGCACACACAAGAACCAACCAGTGAATGCGTACACAGGTGGAACCGCAAATCCATGTCCCTGTCTCTCTCCCTCTCTCCCCCTTTCTCTCTCTCTCTCTAAAAAAATCAATAAATACATTTTTAAAAATTAAATGTCACCTTCTCAGTGATGCCTTATCTGGACACCCTTTTCCCCCTCAGTCTCCATCCCTTTTCCTCACTTCATTCTTTTGAGAGCACTTATCACTGTTTAAATGTTATATGTAATTTATTTACCTTGTTTTTCTGTCTCCCTCATTGACTCTAAGCTCTATGAAGCAGGGGTTTTGTTCCTTTGTTCCCGCTGAGTCACCCCCAAGGGCTGGGAAAGTCCTGTGCACATAGTAACAGTAAGAGCCAGCTGCAGAAGCTGTTATTTATATCGGGCACTTTTCTGAGCACATTACACTTCATTATTATTATTATTTTTTTTTTTTTTTTTTTAATCCTCATCCGAAGACATTTTTCTATTTATCTTCAGATAGAGTAGGAGAGAGGGAGAGAAAGAGAGAGACATTGATGTGAGAGAGACACATCGCCTGGTTGCCTCCTGCACGACCCCGACTAGGGCTGGGGACGAACCACAACCGAGGTACGTGCCCTTGACCGGAATCGAACCCGCAACTCTTTGATCCGTGGGCCGACGCTCTAACTGCTGAGCCAAACCGGCCAGGGCTACACATTATAATTAATTTAATCCCCTCTACAGCTCTAGGAGGTAGCATTTGATACTTTCTGCATTTTACAACAGAAAACTGAGGCAAGATTATGTAACTAGCCAAGACATTCGGCTAGTACGCGGAGGAGTAGATTCAAACCCAGGCAGTTTGAGTTCTGAACCTTTATGTGTTTCTGCTTCTTAGCAGGTCTTGTGTTGAATGGATGAATGGATGGATGAATGGATGAATGAATGAGTGCTTACAGCGAGGAGACCAGCTGGCATTGCCATGTTAGCCTATGCTGAGGTGGACTGAAACAGAAGACCTCCAGTCTCCCATGAGCACCCCGGGGGCTTGATCTGGGGTGAGAAGAGGCTGTGACAAGGGCTGCAGGTGGGCAAAGGGACGGCGCTCATGGATAAATTGTCATGTAATCCAGGCAACTCGACCTTTGCCCCTGGACCTTGGTAGCAAATAATGGTCGACCTTGGAATATTATCATCTTTAACATTTCTAGGTTCCTTCTTAAGAGTCACCTCATGACCTCGCAGGAATTCTACACGGACTGAAGGACAAATGTTGTCCTCCATTTCACCCTGTGAAAAGCTTAAGGGACACCTCTGAAGTCCACCAGCTGGGACCAGATTCATTGCCCAGATCCCCACACTCCCTCCCGCCTTCCCTGTGATAAGCCACAGGTCCCAGGCTTACTGCGAACACCTTCGGGCCTTCTGTTCAGTGCTGCCAAGCCGTAAGGTCTTGCTGCTCTTTCTACTGTTCCTGACCCTACTGGCCCCCAGAACAGACTTGTGAGAGGATGCCAGCCCAGCCCCCTCAAGCCCTGAGGGAGGGTGCCCGGGCCCTCGTGCACGGGTGACTGAGCCAGCCCGCCTGGTGAGGGCACCTCGGGGAAGTGGGCCGCAGTGTTCTCCTAAGACGTGAGCACACGGGACAGATCCCCCGCAGCGTAGCTCTGGGGGCACTTGCTTTGTGCAGAGCTCAGGGTGCCACACCGCCCCAGCTTCTGCAGATGCCAACACTGCAGTGCCCCAGCCTCTGGACGGGGCACGGGCACCCCCTCCACAGAGTGGCAGGAAGGAGGTGAGCATTCGTGGACCGCCTGCTGTTTGCTAGCCTTCTGCCCAGCTCCACGCGTAGCCTGTCGGCATCACTTGCACAGGTAGTGTGCCCAGGGCACCCAGGAGCAGCTTCAGCTCCAGCTTTCCGACGTGGAACGCCTTCCGTGGCCACGTCTCCGCCTGGTCCGACACGGCAGTCTCCTCATGTATCTTACCCCTGGGGCTGCTTCACGTTTCCACAAGAGGCTAAAAATGAACTAGGCGCAAAGTTTCTTAAGAGACTGCTAATCTCAACAGGTACAGAGACGCTACCCTCAGCTCTAACTGGCTGCCACGTTTTTTGTTTTTTTTTCTTTATTGATTCTAGAGAGAGAGGAAGGGAGAGGGAGAGAGATAGAAACATCGATGAGAGAGAACATCGACTGGCCGCCTCCTGCATGCCCCCCACTGGGGATCTGGCTCACAACCTGGACATGTGCCCTGACTGGGAATCGAACCGGTGACCTCTTGGTGCATGGGTCAATGCTCAACCACTGAGCCACACCGGCTGGGCCATTCCACGTGTTTTTTGTTGTTGTTTTGTTTTTAAGAGCTCTAAAAGCCAGAATCCGAGCCTTCAGGCCTGGTGGGTTTCCAGTTCCCCGTCTAATCCAGGGCTGGGCCACGCTAAATCCAGGAGGCAAAGAGAAATTCTCACCTGGCTCCTGGAGGCGTGGATGGCGTGGTCTGACCTGGGTCTCTGGCTGTTGGCCTGTTCCGTGTACTCACTCCGTAGGCTTTGCTGTATGTTGGATTTAAATCTCTTTATTTCAATACTTAAAAGACTGTTGGCGCTATCCGGTGTCTCCTAAAGGTATAGAAACAAAGTTGCTTGTGTTAGCCATCCAGAAAAACAAATAAAAAAAGCATCATTTAGCCTTGTCTCGACATCCATGCTCTGCTCAGCAATAGCGGCATTTATGTCTGTGTTTTCCTTCTTGCTGCCTGAGGGCAGCCATCCTCATGGGGCGGGCGCGTGCACAGGCTGGCCGGTACATTTCCTTATGCTCCAGGTAAGCGAGGGACCGTGACCGGTGAGCACTCTGTCCCCATTCGGGGAGCCCCCCCGGGCCGCGGGCCGGCACCCTTCGTACCCACATCCAGACCACAGCCTGCACGCCGTAGCGCCCACGGGCCTGGGAGTCAGGGAGGGTCTTCTTCCCGTGAGTGGTCTGTCTGGCGGTGCCCAGGGCTGTGTGGGGGGACACTCTGCTGACCCTCCCACCATGCGTCACTTCCAGAAGATTAAGCTGAGTCCTCATCCTTCTCACTGTTCCATTGTATTTCTGTTGTCCCCGAATTACGACTCTTGGGGAGTCTTCTGTTTTCAGCGGATGTGAATCCAGGTCTAGGTTTCCCGACCCCTGTGCAGTGAAGGGTTGCTGTCTGTTGCCCACAAAACTCACTCAGGCTCAAACAGCTGTGCGCCCCGTCACGGGCCCTGGTGACGTGCAGGCGTCCGTGGGCTTGCTCTACGTCTGGGGTCTCAGCCACTGATTTGGGCAGACTAGGACAGAAGCCACCGTGAGTGCCCACGACCTGCCGGGTGTCTTTCTCATCATGGAATAGCATCTGTCCTTAGGAAGGAGGTGGGAGGAAGTAAGAACCCTGGGAAATCGCCAGTGTCATCATCTTTATTTTTCTCATGCGGAAACTGAGGCTTCAAAAGGTCATGTATTTTGCCCCGAGTTTCACAGCTGTGAAAGGGGGCACGATGTACCTGCTCGATGCAGCTCAGGCCTGCGCCCTGGGGTGCGCCCACCTCACTGCTGAGGGGCCTGGCGGGTCAGGCCCCCCTGGCCCCCCTGCAACGCTCCACAGAATGGGGTCCACTGCTCCGGCTCTGACGTTATTTATCAGCTTCTCGGCCACAGAGTGGGGAAAACGGAGGAAAAATAAACCATTCCCGAAGGATATACACTGGAAATATTTTCGCTTGCCACTCCTGACCTGGTCCTCGTTTCCGGTTCAGCGGCACCTGTGCCAACCAGGAGCAGAGACATGTTTGTGTTATCTTTCTGCCTCGTTCCCCACACCGTCCTGCAGCCCGAGACGGTGCCCGCTGCTGCTGCTGCTCTGACGGGCCACTGTGACGTCCTGCAGGTGTCTCTGCGCCGTGTCCCTGTGTGTCTGTGGGGTGAATTCCTACAGGTGGGATTCAGAGCCCAGGATCCTACCCCCACTGGGCACTCCCGGGGCCAGCCGCCCCAAAGGAGCCCCTGCACAGGCAGCACCACCCTCTGGCTGGCAGCCCTGGGGTTCGAGGACGGCGTGCAGGCTGGGCTCTGGGTGCCTGAGCTGCCTGAGCCCGGAACACACGGGCACCTGCCCAGGCTGCTGCAGGCGTGGCGGAAGTGAAAGCTGGGCCAGGTCAGAGTCTCTCCACGCCACCCAGCCCCACTCCATCTTCTCACCAGCCACGTAACTTCCCTGTGCCCACCCCACCCGGGTCTTCCTTGGACACTGCTCTAGATCTTGGGAATGATGGGCCCCGCCTCATTCTGAGCCCCCCACACGTGCTGGGGGTGCCTTTTTGAGGGGGTGCCAGGTTGCTTCACATCCTGTGACCAGCCCCCAGACTGTGTCCCTAGCTGTTGAATTAGGGTGGCGTTGTCACTGTTTTCAACCAGGAAGCCCTGAGCCCTAACCAAGACCATGACCTCTCAGGAGGTTCTGGGAGCCGGACCCACAGATGCCTGCTGTACCCCGTTGCTTCATAAAGTTAAACTGGTGCTCACAAAACAGTGCCATAGCCCAGCTTATAGGACTGAGAGGTCCCGGTTCAGTTCCCGGTCAGGGCACATGCCTGGGTTGCAGGCTCCATCCCCAGTAGGGGGCGTGCAGGAGGCAAACCATCAATGTCTGTCTCTCACATCGATGTTTCTCTCTCTCTCTAAAAAATCAATAAAAACATAAAAATAAAATTAAAAAGTGTCATATTAGGTACCTGCCCAATTAGGTAGACACTGAAATTGCTTTGGAATTAGAGCAGCAGAAACAGAACCGCGGGTGAAGGTGGGCCCGCCATGGGCCCTCGAGGGCCAGGGTTGAAGTGGCTGGATCTGTCACTGCTGGTGGTGTACGGGCACAGCGGCGACCAGCACGATCACTGCCAGGCCGGTGCTGGGCCGTGCTGTGCGTGGCCTCATCCTGTGTGGGGGTGGGGTGGGAGGGGGAGGAAGCTGGTGTGGAGAGAGGCGGAGAGCTGGCCCGAGGACATGTTCTGGCAGAGGCGCCCCCCTCCCCCCTTCCCGCGCTCACAGTGGCCGCCTCCCCTTGCCCGGCTGCTGGGGTCCCTTAGCTGATGGCTTCGTTGTCCTTCCAGGACTTCTGCCATGGGCAGGTGATGTGGCCGCCGCTCAGTGCCCTGCAGGTGAAGCTTGCCGAGCCCGGGCAGTCCTGCAAGCAGGTGTGCCAGGAGAAGCAGCTCATCTGCGAGCCGTCTTTCTTCCAGCACCTGAACAAGGAAAAGGACCTGCTGAAGTAAGTGCCGGTGGGGGGGGGGGTGGGGGGGGGGGCGCTCGGCTTACTTTCGGGTCAGAGTCGGGTTGAGAGGGAAGAGGTGTTTGTTTCCAGGCTGTGGGCTGTTGGGACAAGGTGTGGGCAGGAGAGCCCCGAGAGCATTAGCTGGGCATTTTTATTGGTGGGTACATGAGGTCACCTGCATGCTGCTACATGTGGAATTCGGTGGGGGTGTTGTATTCGCATCAGTCATGTCATGTCTGGGCTTGGAGACTGTGGGAGGTGTTCACTGTGCTAGTGGGATACCCCAGAACGTGGGCGTGGAGATGGGCACAGAACCACAAGCAGTGGCCGGTGGCCCAGCGGGGTCTGAGCGCGGCAGGGGGCGGGTGACAGCCTTGCACCCTGGTCAGAAAGGAATGAGGCACACGGCAAGGAGCTGGCACAGGGCGCCCACAGCCAAGGCCATTGCCACCTTCCCCTCCCACAGCCCCCGTCCCTGTTTGCACTTGGTCCCGGCACCTCTGGACCGTGGTGCGTGGTGCGTGAGCGGGCCTGGCGCTGCGCCCCGGGGGGCCGTCCAGCGGTGTGAGCTCGGCCCCCCTGCTTGCACTGCTCTCTGACACCCCCCCCTTCCCTCGGCATGGGGGGTCTAGGTCTGGCAGTTGTAGTTCCCAGATTTCCATGTGAGGTTTCTCTGACCTCTGACTCATGACCCCATCAGTTTTTATCACACCGCCCCCTGAGCCCCTCCCCCCACCTTAATAGCTCTAACTAGGTGGTTTCCCTCAAAAAAGAGACTTGCCATCCCAACCCTAGATGTCGGTCCCTCTCAGAGAGGATGTTCAGGAATGGAGTGGACTGAGGCCCGAGGCTCACCCATCTGCGAGGTCGCCGACGAGGCTTTGCCGCAGGAACAGAGCTGTGTTCAGGACGTCTGTACGGCAGACGGGCTGAGTCCAGCTGGTGTCAGCCCCGAACTGGCTGCAACTGGCTGCTTATAGAGCTTTGGGTGGCCTTTCCCTTGGCAGGCGCTTCGGGGCATGTACAGGGACAAAGAGCAGGCAGGAGGGCAGGTGCTCCCCCGAAACGGCCCAGGTGGGGTCCGTGGGCGGAGGTGGGCGGGGACAGACAGGCACCAGAGGCACTCAGATGGCAGCGTGCTCTGGGGCCCCATCCCCGCTCTGGCTTCCGGCCCTGTTAGAGGGCACAGTTGGCCATGGGGCTGGCCTGGCCCCCCTGTAAGTCTCATTGTTCCCAAGTGTGGTACAAAACCCTTCTAGAAAGAGCACGTGGCCTCTAGCATCTCGCCCGCAGGGCAGCTGTCCTGAGGAGGGACGTGGGAGTCTCTGCTTCTCCTTCGGAGACCAGGTCCCGAGCTGCCCTGCGTCCCATCCACCCAAAGGCCAGACCAGTGGACGTGCCAGCTCTGCGACCAGTGAGACTGGTGAGAGGGTGCGGCGCCCTGATGTTTATGTGAAGCCTTCAACGGTGCTAGAAGCTTCCATCCCGGCACGTGTCCCGAATTCCAGGGTTCCAGCAGGCCTTCCCACCGGCTCCTTTCACAAGCAGCCCCTGTAGCAGGGCAGCTCTCTGAGAACTCGGAGTGTCTGTCTACATATCAGAGTCTGGATTGGCTGGGGCAGACTAGGCACCGTCCACCCAGAACCATCTCTGTGCCCCCAACCTGTCCCCAGGAAACACGAGACGCTGCCACCCGGCCCGGGATCAGGGCCACACAGCACAGCTGTCTCCCGGCACAGGTGTCAGTCCAGTGAGGGGAGAGGAAGGGGAGCCAGGGGGCCAGTCTCCCCTGTTACCTCAGTTTTCTCACCTGTAAAATGGAGACATCCTGGGCGATGGGGAGACACCGTGCAGCTGAGCTGAGGGCAGCGCAGACTGGCTCCTTCCAGACAGCTCTGAGCAGAGCGGTCCCAAGGTCCCCGGGACGAGCCCGGAAGGCCTGGCCCTGTGCCTTGGGATTGCCTAAGACCCCTCCACCCCCACTGTAGATATGCGAGCTTCTTCCTAGGAAACGGCAGGGCATGCTAAGTTTGCAGTAAAGCTGCCTGAAATGAGTTCTCTGGACGTCAGACCCCTGCCCAATACGTTGTTCCTGAGTTTGCAGGTACTGACGCTGTTGTAGAGCCCCAACTGCCCGGCCTGGGCTGCGGGTTGGCGGCCTCCTCGGCACTCGGCCATCCTGGCCACCCATGTCCGTGCCTGTCAGCAGTGAGGGGCTCCTCCAGCCAGTGCTGCTTTTCCTTCTCCAGCGCGGGGCCTGGACTGATGGGAAGTGAGCCCTGGGAGCATCCCGAGCTGTGTGGATCGGGGACCGGCAGCTGGTCTCTGAGCAGGCAGGGTGCAGTGTGTGCGGGGGCGACCTCCAACTCCCGTGCACAGAGAGGCACGGTTCACCTGTGGCCTCACCTGACCGAAACCCGAGGTCGAGACAGACACCCTGGGAGGAGCCGGAGTCCGTGCCAGTGGCCCAGTGGCGAGGGCTTCGGCTCCATAAACAGGAACATGTGTTCATGTGAGACCTTGTGTGTGGTTCGGCCACCTTTTCACGCTGTATCTTCCAAAGTATTGCTGAGTTTGGGGGAATTCTGAGCTGTGAAGCCCAGTCTATGAGCGCTTTGGCGCCTGAGAGAAGGCAGGTGGCCCTGAGTCAGAGCGGTCGGAAGGGAGTTTGGGGCCCGTGGCCGGTCCAGGGTGGAAATAAACAGGACAGTGGGAGAGGGAACTCCAGGACAGGGACGATGGGAGGACAGGCCAGCTTCTGGCCCTCCACCCTGCGTGTGTCCGTGTGTTGGGAGGGACGGGCAGCTTCTGTCCTCCCAGAAGGGCGGGGCCTTTCCCCTTTGTTCTTCCAGAGCCGCAGAATGTAAACTGAGGGCCGATGGGCCTCAGGCACCCGACCCCGTCCTGTGAGAGGAACACCCCGCCGGCTGGAGGTCACGCAGACGGCGGCGGGGTCTCTGAGCAGGCGTCAGTGTGTGTGAGTGTGTAGGGGTCAGGGACAAGCGTCACAGGAATAGAGGCAGAAACAGCACGTGTGCTCTGGAAAGGCAAGGGGTTCGCGGGTGGGCGAGGGGCCCGCTGAGCTGTGGAGGCCACGAGGTTCTGGATGCACTCCCGTGACCCGGGAAAGTCGCCTCACCCCTCTGATGGCTTCTGCTCACAAGTTGAGCAAGAACGGTGGAATGGCCTTCCTGGCCGCCAGGCCCTGGGACCTGTTCACGGAGGAAAGGGAGAGCTCCCTGGGGCCAGCCGGTTGGAGGGCGCCCACACGTGGCCAGAGTGTGGGTGCCCACGGCACTGGATCGGGGGAAGCTTTGGGGGCTGCCGCGTGGCGAGGCACCAGCGGTTCCGGTGACACGCTGTTTGAGCACTTCGTGGCCGTCTTGGGCATCGTCCCTGGGCAGGCGGCCCCCACGACAGACCCCTGAGATGTGCTCACACCAGGACGCTGTGCCTGGGGTCTGAGTCCAGGGGCCCGGGGACAGGAGCAGGGGGCTTTCTTCATGGCTCCTGACACCCCTCGCCACGGTCTGAGGGCAGCTGTAGACGTTCATGCGCCTGCTGAGCAGGGTCCCAGGCAGATGACCTGACTCCAGACAGAGCAGCGCTGTGACCCACCCGCACAAACAGAGCGCAAGCGTCCCTGCGTCCCAGGCACGGTGCACATGGAGACACGCCCAGGGGAGCTTGAGACCCCTCTGCGGGCCGGCCAGTAGGGTGTCCGGTGCAGGATGTGGGAGCCCGATCTCTGACTCACTGTCCTCTAGGACATCCGTAAAACCCCACTTCCTGCCCTCGCCTTCCTGGCCCATGACCTAAGCCCTCTGTGGTCTCATCTCCCAGCTGGCACGCCAGACGGTGACGGGGCATTTCGAGGAGTCACGGAACCCTCTGGCCCCTGCAGAAGCGAGATGCAGGGGGTGCTGCCCTCCCGAGCTCCTGTGCCAGGCTGGCAGCCCCGGGGAGCCGCCCGCATCCGCGCCAGGTGTATCGGAAATCTCCCGGTTAGCACCGGCGAGGGCCCGGGGCCAGGGCGTGTGCCCGTTGGCTGGAGGAAGACCAGGGGGCGGGAGTCACAGGGACCCCGGGAGAGGGGGATCTGGAAGCTCTCCGGGCAGCAGGGGGCCTGGGGTTCCCCAGCAGGACCCACCTGTCAGCAGGACACGCGGCTGTGAACACAGGAAACGGGGATGTTGGGAACATGTCAGGTCACGCTGAGGGACGGAGGAAGGTGGCACAGCCCATCCGGCGTCTGCCGGGCAGGGTGACCACGATGGCGGTGATGTTTTACCACGGTGACCAGTGAATCCGTACCCAGAGCTAGACTCTGCCCTGTGCTCTGTACCCCCCCTAAGGATTATTTATCCCCAGTTCACCAAAGAGGAAACTGAACCACAGAGAGGCTCAGTCATTTGTCCAGGGCCCCAGGGGAAGCCAGGACTCAAACCCAGGTCTGCCCGGCCCACCTGTACCTTCCACTCGGAACTGGTCCCCACCTGGCATGTGGGGCACTGGGCTAGACATCTGTTGAGGCCTCCTTGCCCTGGGGGAGTCAAGGTGGGTGGCCCTGATGTACCCCAAGCTGGGGGAGAAGACGAGCAGCCCTTCTTTGAGGTAAGAGGCCAACAGTGTCATGAACAGGAATACTGGGTGCCCTTGGCCCCCAGGCCGCTGCTCGGCCTTGGAGGCAGACACAGGTCACCACCCACAGACAGCTCGGCGGTCAGGAGATGGCAGGGCTTAGGCTGGGGCACTTGCCTCGGGGGAGGGGGGCTGCTGTTGCCATGGCTGCAAAGGACCCAGGCATCATGCCCCCAGACAGCACCTCCCAGGAGACCATCGGGTTGTTCTGCGGTGGGAGCTGAAGGCCATGCAGCAGGAATCTTTGTAAGCCGGCAATAAAAGCATTAGACATAGTTGTAAAAAATATCTAAATACTTTGCCCCAGTCTTACTCCAAGAAGTAATCATCGTCGAGGCTTTAGTGTATAGCCTTCTTGGCTTTTAGACACACACACTCACACACGTTTACACACACACACACTCTCACCCACTCCCGTGCACGCACACACACACAGGGTGACCACGCTGACGTCCGTCCTGGCTCCTGCCTCCTTACACACTCACGCACTCTCCCCCACACTTACACAGGGTGACCACGCTCACGTCCGTCCTGGCACCTGCCTCCTTACACACTCACGCACTCTCCCCCACACTCACACAGGGTGACCACGCTCACGTCCGTCCTGGCACCTGCCTCCTTACACACTCACGCACTCTCCCCCACACTCACACAGGGTGACCACGCTCACGTCCGTCCTGGCACCTGCCTCCTTACACACTCACGCACTCTCCCACACTCACACAGGGCGACCACGCTCACGTCCGTCCTGGCACCTGACTCCAGGGCGGCTCTCCGAGCTGCTGCTTGCGTTCCACCTCACTCTTCCTCAGGGGCTGCACTGGACCCCGAAAGCACACGCGCCGTAATGGATTTAACCATTCCCCACGTGGTGCTGGGTCACTTCGTTTCTCTCTCACAGACAAGCTTCACTGAGCATCCTGCACACATCCGCACACCCACACCCAGGCACACCCCCTTCTCTAGGCCCCACCCCTGGTCAGAGGGTGGCTGCCATCTCCTCTACAGCAGGACAGCCAGACGTGCTCCCCGTACCTCCATGGTGGGCTGGAGAGGCAGTGCCGAGGACAGCCCCTGCATCTCCAACCCTTGCGCCTGTCTCTTCCTCTTCAGGTACGAGGTGGTCTGCCAGAGCTCAGAGCTGGCCAAGGACATCCTGGTGCCCTCCTACGACCCCAAGAACAAGCACTGTGTGTTTCAAGGTGACCTCCTGCTGTTCAGCTGTGCAGGTGCCCACCCCAGGCACCAGAGGGTCTGCCCCTGCCGGGACTTCATCAAGGGCCAGGTGGCTCTCTGCAAAGACTGTCTATAGCGGCCACTGGCCTGGCCCTGCGCACACTCTGCTGGGAGACAGTGGTTCCAGCCCCGCCCGGGCAGAGCCAGGGGCAGATGCCATTCAGGGACTCTCACCGGAGCCTGAACTTGTTGGTAGGAGGTTTCGATTTGGTATTGCTCCTTCTGTGGTCAGAGCATCACAGCGGAGTTCTCACCCAAACACCGAGAGCAGGCGTCAGGCCGGGAGCCTGGCTCTTCTCCCTCGCACAACTTCGGTTTCTTTTTGAGGAGTAACTATAGGGAGAAGCTGTCAGTGCACCTGCTCCGGGGCAGAGCACGGATCTCAAGATTCATTTGAAACGGAACAAAACCAGAGGAGGAGTCGAGCTGGTTGGAAAGAACTTTGTGTGGGGACATTCCTAAATCCATTAACTTATTTATTTGGGAGGGCGGGAGGGGGTCAGGGGAGGGCAGCGAGGGATTGATCACAGGTCTCGTTCCTTTGATTTTCCACTGTTTACCGTCCACCTTCACGATGATGTTCTTTCTGTCTGCTTCGGGCGGACGCGGGAGGGAGAGACAGGGTGTGGGGCTGGTGGCACCCCGAGGGTGGCTGCGGGGACCTAACTCCAAGCGGGCCGTGGTGGAAGAAAAGAAAACCATGTGCATGTGCTTGAGGGGTGGCAGCTACAGGGCAGGCACCCCCAGGGTGTGGGCGACACGCCAGCCAGGGAAAGAAGTGCAAGACTGGGAACTTGACGTCTGGTGGTAGGTGGCAAATCCCGGAACGCAGGACCGAAAGAGCTGCTCTCGGACTGAGTCGTGATGTTTACCCCTGAAGAGGACTGTCTGTGAGCTGGGACTGGACAGGCGTGAAGCCGGCCCCTGTGAACTGATGTCACCACTGGAGCTGGGCTCCAAACGGGTGGGCTGGTGTGCATCCCCTCTGATGTCCAGTGTCACCAAGTGCAGGGAATGGGGCTCTCGGTGAACTGGACTGGGCAGGCCAGGATGAAGTGACTCGCCGTCTTGGCCCCTCACCTGTGGGAGTGGGGTGGCGATGGCTTTCAGTCCAGGCACCCATGTTCAGGGGGAGGGGGGAGCCATTTGGCAGCTGGGCCTGGTCAGACTCACTGGACCCCCCTTTCCAGCCCTGGAGCCCTGCTCTCCGCCTTGGGTGGGTTTCCACCCCCACTCGGCACTGTCCTGTGCTTTGAGTGTAAGAGTGTTTCCGGTGAAGCCCCTGGCGTCCCTGCTGGTAGCAGTGAGCCCTCTCCTGCCTCTTAGAGAATCTCCCTGTTTGAGCAGGTGTGACCCACCCAGCCCTCGGGGGCTTGGAGTGCCTTGGCTCTGGCACCCCTGGCTGCCAGCACCTGGCTGCCCTTGGGCAGCTGGCCCAGCCTCCGGTGGACAGAACAGTTGGCAAGACCAGCGGCTGGGTGGGCCTTTGAGAAGTGAGACTAAAGGAAGGGTCTGTGCCAGGAGGACCAGAGGCTGTGTGGAGCCTGTGGGTTTGGGAGTCAGATTCTGCCCGCTTGTCACTCCTTCCCTAGTGCATCAGTATCTCCAGGTGCACAGCCAGACTTTGCTCGGACTCTAGGTGGGTCTGAATCCCACCTCCAATCCTAGAGGAAGGAGAAGGTAAGGCGGGGCAGCCGGCTCTCCCCACCCCTCACGTGGCCCCTGAACACATGTGCCAGGGAGAGTGCTGAGGGGAAGCCTGGGCCCAGCAGCAAGGGCACAAGTCCACAGGAAACCTTGGTAATAGGGTGGGAGGGAGGGAGTGAGTGAGTGAGTGAGGTGTATGTGGCCTCCCAAGGTTTGCAAGGGCAGTTTCCTGCAGTAGGAGGAGAAACAACTGCCGTCCAGTGCTGTTCGGAATCGCTTTTCCCTGTGAATGGGCCTCTTGGCTGCACCCCGAATTATGGAAGTTTGCTTGAGCGCCCAGGCCTGCAATTCCTGGGCCAGTGCTGCCCTCTCCTGGGCTCTTCTGGGAACTTCCAGTGGTGAGGGTGTCAATGCAGGCATTCGACCAGCAGGGGGAGCCCGCGGGTCGAGCCCAATTTCCCACGCTCCGCCAGGTTAACCCGTTTGCAGAGAGCTGTTTAAACAGGCGCAGGAACTCAAAGCAAGGACGCTGGAAAGCGGCCTTCTGTGGGAAGACGCTGCGCCTGCCTTGTGTTCCAGAAGCTGCAAGGATTGTTCGCTGGCTGCCCGAGCTCAGGGCCTCCCCACTTTCCCACTTCTATGTCAGGACCCTCAGGTCAGGTGTCCAGCGGGGCACTCGCTCGCCCCGCTTCAGGCCTCTGGCTTCGCCGGTGCGGGGTTGGCTGAAGTGCGGCGGAGTCCCGCCAGGGGCGCTGCTGCTCCGGGCACACCCAGCCGCGCTCCAACAGGCGGTGCCGCGGGGCGCTGGCCCCCAGGAAACGGGAGGGGGCCCTTGTGGGCCCTGGGTGGGAAGGGCCCTGGGAGGAAGGCACCCCTCGGTGTGGGCCTTGGGTGATTTTTCTTGAGAGAATCCTAAACCAATTTGTCATTGAAGACACTGCCACACGCAGGCATCCTAAGCCGGGATCAGTGTCTTCCTGCGCTGTGGGCATAGCTTGCTCAGTCTGTAAGTTTTTGTACATTTTTTCCTAAGTGAAATTTGATTCCCCCCCCCCCCCCCATCTTAAGTTCTTAAAAAGCTTGAGGGAAAACATTTATCTAATTTATTGAGAGAGAGAAAGCCTTCCTTTGATATGTAAACACTTTCTGGAGTGAAAGCTCCTCAAAGGGGAAACACTTCTTTTGGCGCCAGGGAGCGCTGCATTTGTGCGTAGGTAATTTGCACAGGAGCAAATGGAGAGGTTTTTTGCATTTTTGCTTTGATTGGGTTCTTGTCACTGCCTATAGTTTGCTGTACGTTTGGAAACATTGAGAGTCTGTTTCTTTGATGGTATTTATTGTTCCTCTGAGGTCCCTTTTCAGTTTTCTTTGGGGCTGGAATCTGGGTGCTGTTGAAGGAAGAGAGAGAGCATGCTCCTCTAGCGTGGAGACAGGACCTGGCCTTGCATCACTGGGGATGCTCAGGGGGCCACCAGAAATGTCCTTCAAGCCCCCAAGCCAGCACGTATATGCACATACACCCCCGTGAAGCAGTGAGAGCCCAAGAGAAGTGCTGGCTTCCTCCAGGCCAGCCTCTACCTTCCCAGCTGCTTGGTCACATCTTTGGGTGGGAGGACTGCTGGTTGCCCCTGGGCCTGTGCTCCCTGCCAGCATGTGCCTGGTGAGGTGTGCCAGGGCAGAGGCCAGCCCGAGCTGAGGGGTCGCACTGAAGGGGAGCAGGACCCACGGAGCTCATTAGTAGCCCTGTCCCCTGAACACCTTATCTGGTCGACATCATGAAGGGGAAAGAGTATGCATGTTCTTTTCTGTTTCCTTAGTGAACACAGGGTTTAATAAATGTGACTACTTGGTTTCATGTGGGAGGAGAGCCCCCGGGCAGCTCACTGGTCGTGAAGGCGTAAATGTGACCAGTGGACTGAAACTCCGCTGTTCCGAGGTGGGTTTGTGCTTGGTAGACCAGACCCAGGCAGGCTACCCCGTTTCTCCAAGGTGGCTTCCCTGGATTGTGTATATAATTGGGACATTACCACCCCCTTCCATGCCCCTAAAATCCGTGATTTTTTTTTTTAAGTCTATTTTGTTAACGACAGGCTCTGTTGTGTGTGTGACGACTGTCCCAAGCCTGGATTGTTTTATTTATTTTAAAATACTTTAGTGTCCACATTGGGTTCCTTCCAGTCCCATCCATCCCTGTCGGACTGCGGACCACTCAAAGAGCCACCCACAGACTGACCTGTAGGAAGGTGGGCATTCCCTAAAGCTGAGGGCGAGTTCCTTTCGTTCTTGTTGGCTTCAACAGACAGCGGGGAACCAGGTTTTTATAGCAAAAGGCCAAACTAGCTGTAGTCTCAGATGCAAAAAAAAAAAAAATTACCCTAGCTCTTTTAGCACATAGGGTTTCGTGAGGATTCAGTGTTTAGCAGTGTCTGACACATAGTAAGCCCTCGTAAATGTTAAATATTGTTGTTGTTATCAGCATTTTACAAAACTTGAGAAATAAAGAGCTGAGCTCACTCCTTATCAGTTGAGTCAAAGGTCATACATACGTAAGACTATTGTTCCAGGTGGAGGGGATGCCGTGGGACCTGCCGGGGAGCCCGATTGCACTGACTGGTTTGCAAATATGCCTGACTTCAGCCCCAGATGAAACTAGGCTGCAAGATGTGTACACAGGAGATGACAAGGGTGACCTTTGGCCCCATGCTGGACCTCACCGCATGGGTGTCTCCTGGACCATTCCAGAGTTTTTCCTTGTAGAACTTTTTGAGCTAGAAATGAAGGTGAATGTTCTCGTTGACTGTGCCTCTTAAAAGTTAACTGTGTTCCCTTGAAACGCAGGGAGAGAGGCTTTTCTGTTTTCAGGGGGAAAGAAATGACCAATTACACTTATCATTCCCCAGGAAGTCCCTTTGCTGACCCCTCCGTAGTCCAGTCCACAGGGATGAGACGCCTGGGCTGGTTAGCTGTCACCTGTTTGCACTGGCCCCGGGCCACTGCAGCTGGCCTGGGGACCCAAGACTGTCCCACCATCCCAGGGGAGCCATTGGGCGGGGTGGGGACTCTCAGAGGCTGCTCGTGGTTCACTGATTTTTTTCCCTAAATCACCCAAGTATTAGCTCACTTTTTGTTTTATGGGGTTTTAGGCTCTTACTCCCCGAGGGATTCGCGCCGCACCTCCTGCCGGGCTCGGCCCTCTCCCGGACAGACCCACCGCAGTGCGGAGTTCACTGGAGCATGTCTTTAAGGTCCTTTGTTTCTCTGGCTGGGTCAGCAGAGGAGACTTCTGTGGGTACAGGATTGGGGTTTACCTTCTTCAAAGCCTCATTCCCTCTATCCTCAATTTTGTGGAGCTTCGAGATTTCCCCCAGCCCCCTACAGCTGGGGAGGCGTGGCAGAGAGACGGACAGCCAGCACGTGCTAGGGTGAGCAGGTGTCTGTGGAGGATGGGGGAGCAGTGCAGGGGCCCTGCTGGAGGTCTGAATGCCTGGCTGGGATGGCAGGATGGGAACCTGGTGCAATCGGCCGCCTTTGCCGAAGGGGAGATGGCACAGACTTGGGAAGCGCTTTTGCTCACTGTTCTACCCAGGTGTTAAGTGGACAATAGCGGGACAATCAATGCCAAAAGAGATGGTGATGTCCTTTCTGCTGTCGTTGCTGTCACAGCCTTGATGTCTTCAAGCTAATGACCATTCACCTCTGTGTCTTCAAACAGCTCCTGGTTCACGCTGGGGTTAAGTAGCACAGGATTCTGCAAGTGAGGGGTCCCTGTCCACATGTACTGTACCGGCATAGAGCACTGCTTTGTTTTCCACTGTTGTAGACAAAACTAGGGAGAACTTTATTTTTCAATAAACTTTTCTTGTGTGACAGGTGGGAGTGATCTTTGGGGCATTAGGTGGGTGCAGGGTCACCTGCAGAACACAGCCCAGCTGCACCCCCCGCGCTGGCGCCCACTACCTGCATTTCAGCGTTTGCAAACTGCTGGAAAGGCTGAGAGGAGGGTTTCACCGCTGAGTGTTCTTCCCTACGCCACACCCACCGACACTCACTTCAGAGCGTCCACCTAGAAGGGAATGAATCATAAAGTGGATGGGTAGGCTATTTGTCTTTTCTTTTGAGATAACTGTACTACATCAGATGTTCGGAAATCTTTAAGGATGTGCTAGTAAAATAGTCCTAAAAAGGCATGTGGTTACGTACATGCCCTGAAAGAAAGGAAGGTGAAGTCCGTGCCGTGGGTGATGCCGGAGGAAGGCACAGCTCTCGCACCCTGCCCAAACAGGACAGCACACGGTTCACGTACACCAGTCCCAAAAGGTGCCGAGGAATTGTGAGTGGGTAAGTTCAGGGGAGGCCACATCCTAGCTGCCCTCCCCCGAGCTTCACACTAGATAGTAAACATACAGAAAACCTTCAGAAAAGACGCCTGCTGAATCTTGCATTTCCCAGACCTGTTTGAACAGTCGTCCGTGTAACATGTCACCGTCCTACAGAGTGCTCTGCAAAGTGCTGCTGGAGGAAGCCACGCTGACAAGGTCAGTGGCCTCTTAGACCCAACCACCTTTCCTCAACCAGCCTGAAGCGGTGGGGGAGGCGGGGGGAGGTCTGGGCAACAGCCGAGCTCAGCCCCGAGGGCCTCAGGCACCACCCAATGAATGTATGGCCACCCTCCTCCCCTGAGCGGTGGTGGCCTGCCCCACAGAGCCCATCACAACCGTCTTTTGGGGTCTCCACGCACACCACTCCACCAGGAACAAGTGACCCTCCCACGCTGGCCGTCAGCCACACGGCAAACCTGCCCACGATGACGCCTCTCAAAGGTAACGTCCCCATACCATACGAAACAGGTAAAGGTCTTTATTGTCAGCCACTGTCGCCCGGACAGGCAGCAGTGCTAGAGGTACAGACTGTTGTGTGGGGACCATTTTTACAGAATCTATACCTAACGTTACATAAACTGAAGACACCGTGTTCCTTGCAGAGGAACCAGCCACTCTAACAGACTGGTGCACCCTCACCACTCAGCACAGCATACAGATATGTGCACGTGTGGTAGGTTATATCATTATTTATTACAAATAAATGGTAGTTTCACATCTGTCAAAAATGGATCCTGTTTTTACATGTATGTTCAGGTTCTGAATGTACAAGAAGGGGTCATGTGCTTAGTTTGTCCATGCAAAGCTCATACATGTATCACTAAGGACTTTAAAAATAGAATGGTCTCCTTTGGAACGAATCCGTTTAGATTTAGGATTAGTAAAACAGTATGAAACTAATGAAACACGGGGATAGAAATTAGGAAGTGTGATATACTGATGGTCTGGGCATGGAAAGGGGTGAGGGACAAGGGACGCACGGTCTCCAATTCTGCCGGGAGAGAGACTAGACTGAGGTGGCCGGAGCCCGTCGGCGCCCCGAGGAGGTGGTTCTGGCAGGTGCTGTCCAGGCCCGGGGCGGGAGAGCGGTCTGCCGAGCAGATCCGACCTGCCCACAGAACCCTTTACTCCGCAGATAGAAAAGGTCGGCTCCCGCTGCAGTGGGGAGCCAGCCCCCCCTGTGCACGCTGTCGTGGGGCGTGGCGGGGCAGAGGAGCGGGGGCGGTGCAGACCGACCTGCTGGGCAGACCTGTCCCCACGAACACAGGCTTTCTCACTGAGAAAGTGCATGTTCCATGACGCGCTGGCACCGTCCGTCCGCGCAGAAGCCTCTCGCCCGGCGGCCCGCGTGGAACTGGCCCGGCCCCTTCACTCGAACATCTCGTAGTGGCGCGTCTGCCGCACCCTGGGCACCATGTCGATGAGGAGTCTGCAGACAGGAGACACGGGTCACCCCACACACCTCCACACCCCGGGCTGGAGCACCTGGGGAAGCAGGCTCGAGAGGCATTTTTTTAAAAAACATAATTCACACCTTAAAATTCAGCCTTTTCAAGTGCACGATTCGGTGGTTTTTAGTGTGTGCGTAGATGGTCCAACCTCCACGCCTTCGTTCCTGAACAGTTCCTCACCCCAGAAAGAAGCCCACTAGCAACACCCCCTTTTCCGCTCCCCAACCACTAATATCTTTTCCCCAATTAAGGAAAAAATTTATAAAAGTGGACATGTACCCAATTTTTTTTTTACAATTCACCTAATTGTTTAAAGTGTAAAATTTAATGTTTATTTCTGTTTTGTTTGTTCATATATTTTGTTTTTAGATTCCAAATATAAGTGAAATCATACGGTATTTCTCTTCCCCACTGACTTATCTCCTTAGCATAATACCCTCCGGGTCCCTCCACGGTGTGCAAATGGTGAGAGTTCGTTCTCGTTACGGTGGAGTCGCGTCCACCGTGGACGCGCCCCACGCAGTCCTCAGCCACTCGGCTCTGCGTGGACACTTCGGTTGCTTCAGTATCTTGGTTATTGCAAACAATGCCGCATATATCTTTTTGAATCAGTGTTCTGGATTGCTTTGGACAACTAATCAGAAGTGGAATTTATGAATCGTAGGGTAGTTCTATTTTTAATTTTTTGAGAAACCTCCATACCATTTTCCACAGTGGCTGCACCAATTTACAATCCCACCAACAGTGCACGAGGGTTCCCTTTCTCCACATCCCCACCCACACTTGTTTGATTTACTGACTGTAGCCATTCCGGCAGGTGTGAGGTGCTATCTCACGCTGGTTTTAATTTGCATCTCTCTGGTGATTAGTGATGCTGAGCATCTTTTCATATGTCTCTTGGCCATCTGTATGTCCTCTTTGGAGAAATGTCTATCCAGGTCCTCTGTCCATTTTTTAATCAGATTGTTAGGGTTTGGGGTTTGGTTTGGTTTGGTGTTAAGTTATATAATTTCCTTATATATTTTGGAAATTAAGCCCTTATGAGATGTATCACTGGTGCATATCTTCTCCCATGCAGTGGGTTGTCTTCTGCTGATGGTTTCCCTCACTATGCAAAAACTTTTTAGTTGGATATAGTCCCATTTGTTTATTCTTCTGTTTCCCTTGCAGGAGGAGACATATCCAGAAAAATATTACTAAGAGCGATGTCAGAGTTGACTGCCTATGTTTTCTTCCAGGAGCTTAATGAGTTCAGGTCTTATCATTAAGTCTTTAATCCATTTTCAGTTTATTTTTGTATATGGGGTAAGAAAGTGGTCGAGTTCCATTTTTTTGCATGTGTCTCTCTTCCAACAGCATTTATTAAAGAGACTATCTTTACCCTATTGTATATTCTTGCCTTCTCTGTCATAGGTTGATGATATAGATGTGAGTTTATCTCTGGTCTCTCTAACATGTCTCATTGATCTATGTATCTATTTTTATGCCAGTACCATGCTGGTTTGATTACTGTTGCCTTGTAGTATAGTTTGATGTCAGGGAGCATGATAAACCTCCAACTTGGTTGTTTCTCAAGAATACTTTGGCTATTTGGAGCTCTTTGTGGTTCCATGTAATCTGTTCTAGTTCTGTGAAAATGCCATTAGTATTTTCATAGGGATTGCATTGACTCTGTAGCTTGCTTGGGAGTATGGACATATTAACTATGTTTATTCTCCAGTCCATGAGCACAGTGTAGCCTTCCATTTATTTGTATCTTCAATTTCTTTCTTCGGTGTCTTATAGTTTTCCAAGTACAGGTATTTTTACCTACTTGGTTAAATTTATTCCTAGGTATTCTTTTTTTTTTTTTTTTTCCTTTATTGATTTTAGAGAGAGAGGAAGGGAGAGGGAGAGATAGAAACACTGATTGGCCGCCTCCTGCATGCCCCCCACTGGGGGTCGGGCCCACAACCTGGGCATGTGCCCTGGCCAGGAATCAAACCAGCGACCTCTTGGTGCATGGGTCTGTGCTCAACCACTGGACACACTGAGTGGGCCTAGGTATTCTTTTTAATGCCACTTTAAATAGGATTGTTTTCTTCACTTCTCTTTCTGATAGTTCATTATTGGTGTATAAAAATGCAACTGATTTCTGAATATTAATTTTGTATCCTGCTACTTTACTGAATTTATTAGTTCTAATAGTTTTTTGGTGAAATCTTCAGGGTTCTCTATATATAGTATGTCATTTGCAAATAATGACAGTTTTACTCCTTCCTTTCCAATTTTGGATGCCTTTTCTTTTTCTTGTCTGATGTTGAATAAAAGTGGTGAAAGTGGACATCTTCATCTCTTCCTGATCTTAAAGACAAAGATTTCAGCTTTTCATTGAGTATGATGTTAGCTGTTTGTCATATATGGCCTTTACATGCTGAGGTATACTCCCTCTATTTCTACTCTGCTGAGAGTTTTTTCATAAATGGATGCTGGCTTTTGTCAAATGCTGTTTCTTCATGTGTTGATATGATTTTAATCCTTCAGTTTGTTTATGTGGTATATCATGTTAAGTGATTTGCAGATATTGAAGCAATCTTGCATCCCAAAAATAAATCCCACTTGATCATGGTGTATGACCTCTTTAACGTATTGCTGAATTTGGTCTGCTAATACTTTGTTGGGGATTTTTACATCTATGTTCATCAGGGATATTGGCCTATAATTTTCTTTCTTTGTTGTGTCTTTGTCTGGTGTTGGTATCAGGGTAATGACTATTGTAAAATGAATTTGGGAGCCTCCCCACCTCTTCAGATGTTTGGTATAATTTAAGGACTGGTGTTAATTCTTTTCTGAATGTTTGATAAAATTCACCTGTGAAACCATCTGGTCCAGGACTTTTATTTGTTGGGAGTCTTTTGGTTACTGATTTGATTTCATTAGCAATTATTGGTCTGTTCAGATTTTGTTTCTTGTATTATTCTAGGAATTTATCCATTTATTCCAGGTAGTCCAATTTGTTAGCATAACATTGTTTTTATTATTTTCTTATAATCCCTTGTATATCTGTGGTGTCACTTGTCCCTTCTCTTTCACTTCTGATTTTATATATTTTGGTCCTCTCTCTTCTTTTCTTGATGAGTCTGACTAAAGGTTTATCAATTTTGTCTGTCTTTTCAAAGAACCAGCTCTTGGTTTCAGTGATCTTTTCTATTATTGTTAGAGTCTATTTCATTTATTTCCACTCTGATCTTTATTATTTCCTTCCTTCTACTCACGTTAGCCTTTGTTTGTTCATCTTTTTCTAGTTCCTTTAGGTGGAAAGTTAGATCATTTGAGGTTTTCTTGTTTCTTGAGGTAGGCTTATATTGCTATAAATTTCCCTCTTAGAAGTGCTTTGGCTATGTCCCATAGATTTGGGGTCGTTGTGTTTTCATTTTTATTTGTCTCGAGGTATCTTTTGGTTTCTTTCTTGATCTCACTGTTAACCCATTTATTTGTTTAATAGCATGTTATTTAGGTTCCACATATGTGTGCTTTTCAGTTTCTTTCTTGTAACTGATTTCTAGTTTCATATCATTGTGATTGGCGGAGATGTTTGATATGATTTCAATCACCTTAAATTTATTGAGACTTGTTTTGTGGCCTAACATGTGGTCTATCCTGGAAAATATTCTGTGTGTGCTTGAAAAGAATGTATATTCTGCTGCTTTGGGGTAAATGTTCTAAAAATATTAATTAAGTCCATATAATCTAACATGTAATTTAAGGCCACTATTTCCTTGTTGATTTTCTGTCTTGATGGTGTATCCATTAATGTCAATGGAGTGTTCAAGTCCTCTACTATGACTGTATTACTGTCAGTCTTACTCTTTATATCTATCAAGATTTGCTTTACATATTTAGGTGACCTTATGTTAGTGACGTAGATGTCTGTGAGAGGTAGATCCTGTTGTTGAATTGGTCCTTTTACCATTATGAAATGCCTTTCTTTTTCCCTTGTTTTAAAGTTTATTTCATCTGATATAAGTATTGCTACTCCAGCTTTTTTGTTTCCATTTGCATGAACTCTCTTTTTCTTTTTATCCTTGCCCAAGGACATTTTTGCATTTTTATTTTCAGATAGAGCGGAAGGGAGAGAGGGAGGAAGAGAGAAAGAAACATCCATGTGAGAGAGACACATCGAGTGGTTGCCACCCACACGACCCCAACCGGGGCCAGGGACAAACCATAACCGAGGTACGTGCCCTTAGAGGGAACCGAACCCAGGACACTCTGGTCCACGGGCTGACGCTCTAACCGCTAAGCAGAACTGCCCAGGGCTGAACTCTCTTTTTCTATTCCTTTACTTTCATCTTGTGTCTTCCAATCTGAAGTGAGTCTCTTATAGGCAGCACATATATATATATATATGTCTTGTTTTTTGCCCATTCAACCACCTTATGTTTTGATTGGAGCATATAGTCCATTTACATTTAAAATAATTGATAGGTATATAGTTATTGCCATTTTATTGTTTTGATTGTTTTTGTAGTGCTTCTCTGTTCCTTTCTTGTTCCATTGCTCTTGTGTATTGATGAATTTCTATTGTGTTTGGATTCCTTTATATCTTTATATCTTCTATATCACTCATAGCTTTTGGTTTATGGTTACCATGTGCTTTATATAGCCAAGCTATGTTTATAGCATTCGATTACATTCTAAAATCACTGCAGTTTTACTCTCCTCCCAACATTTATGGTTTTGTCATTATTTTTTACTTCTTGTGTGTATCCCTTAATGTATTTGTTGTAATTACACATAATCTTCCTACTTGTGCCTTTTAATCTTTAAACTAGCTTTATTAGTTGGTTGATCAACTGCTTTTACTAAATGTTTCCCTTTGTTAGTGGGAATTTTAGCTTTCTACTTAAAGAAGTCCCTTCAACATTTCTTGGAATACTGGTTTAGTGGTGATGAACTCCTTTAGCTTTTTCTTATCTAGGAAATACATTAACTCTGCTTTGATTCTAAATGATATAAAGTAACATTTGTGGTAGGTCCTTGCTTTTCATGACTTTTAATATTTGTGTCACCCCCTTCTGGCCTGCAAAGTTTCTGTTGAGAAATTGGCTGACAGTCTTATGGGAGCTCCCTTGTAGGTAACTGCTTTTGTCTTGCACCTTTGGCTTTTTAATTATGATGTATCTTGGTGTGGGCCTCTTTGAGTTCATCTTTTTTAGGACTCTGTGTTCCCTGGACTTGTGTGTCTATTTCCTTTGCCAGATTAGGAAGTTTTCAATCCCTTGCTCTCTCTTCTCCTTCTGGTACCCTGTGATGCAAAGGTTGTTATTCTTGATGTTATCCCTTAAACTATCCTTTCTTTTTGCTGTTCCAATTGGGTGTTTCCCACTACCTTGTCTTCCAGATCACCAATTCAATCCTCAGTGTTTTGAACTCTGCATCTAGTAGATTGCTTGTTTCCACTTTGTTCAATTCTTTTTCTGGAGTTTTCTCCTGTTCTTTTATTTGGGGCATGTTTCTTTGTCTCCACATTTTGGTTGCCTGTGTTTGCTCCTATGTATTAGGTGGCGCGGCCTTGCATAGTGTCTTGCAGGGCCCAGTAGCACAGTCTCCCTGCTCACCTGAGCCAGGTGCTCCAGGGATGTCCCTTAGGTGGGTTGTGTGCCCTCCTGTGTAATTGAGCCTTGACTGCTGTTGGCACATCAGTGGGTGGGATTGACCCTCAGGCTGACCAGCTGTCCATGACTATAGTGGACAAGCTGTTGTGCAGGGACTAACCACACAGTGGGAGTCACTTTCATGGGGCTTTGTTGCATCCATCCTTCAGATGGGTCATTTGTGGAGCTGGTGCTCTGATGTGGTCTAAAGCTGGCCACAGGTGTGTTGGTTTTCTGGAGCTTGTTAGGAGGGACTCCTATGCAGGCTTGGGGCCACCTGGTGAGAGCTACAAAGTCATTTGTGGGTGGTTGTCACTTGTGCTGGGCTTGGAAGGGGCTATACTGTGAATCAGGCTGGTTACCACTAGTTCCAGGCTTGGGACCCTCTGGAGGCCACCACAATGTGTGCTGATGCCAGGCATGTGGCCATTTAATTGAAGCTCTGTTCCAAGTCAACACTGGCGAAAGTTTATGTTGGGTTTGGCGCCCCTGATGAGAATTACAATGCAAGCTGAGATCTATCACCACTTGGCCAGGCATGCCAAGGCCAGCTGCTGCTTGTTTGGGGGTTGTGGAGCTTTGAGAGGTTTTAGGAAAGTCCACAGTGTGAGCCAGGGTAGGCCACCAGTGTAGAAGATCCGCCAGAAGCACTTGGGCTGGAATGCAGGTTGAGTGGGGCAAATGGAGAGCTTGGATTTGGCACCCACCCGTGCCTGACGGCTGAGTGGGGGTAGGGCTCAGCAAAGAAATTGTGCCCGCCAGCACTTTCATCCCTGGAGAGAGATGCCCTGAGCCCAGTCCGTTCAGTTCCTCCCTGGATGTCCCTGGCACTGGAGCATAGACAAATGAGTCTGTGAGTGAGCAAGTCCATGCACTGGCCCCTCGAGAGGAATGCTTGAGACCCCAGTAGCCCTGTTTCACTCAGATGCAATCCCCACTGGTTTTTACAGCCAGATGCTATGGGGACTCCCCAGCCCAGCACTGGTGCCCCTTTGTAACTTAAAGCCTATGCCTCTTGTCAAAGTCCTTGCCTCCCTTCTGTGCCAACCATAAAAATATCTGATCCCCGATGGGAGCTTTTTCAGTCATCTGACCCCACTCAGGCTCAGGAGGGTCACAAGTATAAGGTGTGACCATTAGGGGTGGGAAATGGAATACTTTTGGCTGCCAGGAAAGCAACGAGGAAAACAGGCACTTACTTGACCCCATAGGCAAATATGATAAGGCCGATCAGCACACCTGTGCTGCCATCCAGGTACCAGACCGCCGAGTTATGCTTGAACACCTCCGCACTCAGAAGGATAGAGAAGCCCATCACGCCTCCCACAAGGGAGTTAAACCCTGGGAAGGAAGCAGAGAAAGGCTGAGGGCAGTGCCATGCGAACTTTCTTAGCCTCCAAGAAACTACCCGAATGCCAGGCATGCCTCCACATCCCCCACACATGTTGCCCAGAAGCACTCTTGCAGGTGAGAGCCACCAACTCAGACACCTACTTGGCTTGTCAGGTCTCTGTTCACATGTCACCAGAGACCTTGCTAGATAGAGCCGCCACCCTCACTGTCGGTCTCCGTCCCCTGCCAGGCACTTGTGCCTGCGTGACAGAGCCTGTCTGTGGTTTTTGTCGGTCTTCCTCCACACGAGAATTTGCAGACCCCGTGAAGCTCAGGACAGTGCCTGGCACACAGGAGACATTCAAACACTTGGTGACTCAAATCTGTTGAATGCCTGGTGGGCCCAGCAGGGATCTTCTCAATCCTGTGAAGTCTGATTGTTATCCCATTTCACTGATGAGAGAACTAACGTGAAGCAGAGGAAGGTTAAACAAAGTGACCAAGGTCACACAGATTGAGGGGAGCAGGGCTAGGCTTCTACCTGAGCCCACACCCTTTCCCTCCAGAGTCTCTCTCAGTCACCTGAGGATTTTCACTCTCTGGGAAGAGAAATGAAAAGTCGAGAATTAGGTACATGGTCGCAGAAACAGCAATCAGAGCAGAACCAGAGCTAATAGACGGTCATCTCCTTTCACATGTCACACCTCAGTCGGTCCCCACAACTTAGGTCTCACACTCCATTTTACCTGTAAGCTTTCAAAGGCCACCCGAGAAGGGAATGGCTTAGGGGGCCTGGGGTGGCGCTGTGGTGCGAGCCACAGGCTCCTTGTCTGCCTTGGCATCAGCACCCTCTCCAGCAGGCCCTGCTGCGTTCCGGGGCAACTGCACCTGTGTCAGGGCCCTGCTTTTTCTGAACTCGTGTTAACTCCAGGTGCAAGCAGGAAAACTAAGATCAAAGAACTTCAGTGCGTTCGCTGGGGACTGTGCACCTAGAAGAGAGATTCTAAATGAGCAGCAGGGGAGAAGGGTGGGGAGAGAGTATCTGAGCACAGCCTGGGTGAGGCTCCTTCTCAGGATCCAAGGTGACCTCAGCAGGCTGCTCCGGGCTGGGCTCTGCAACGACGTCTCAGTGGCTGTGGCAACCCTCTTCTCCTCCCTGAGCCCGGTCACCTCCTCACGTCAGTTCCCAGTGGGTGACTCGGCCGAGACTTACTTCTCAGAGCACATACCTTTGGACAATACCTCATCTTCCCTACGCCAAGCCCACCGCCCACCACGGCAGCCGCCCCCACACGCAGTTGCTGTGGTTCCTATGTAAGGCTAACTCCTTCACAGCCGTTCACCAAAGGACTTTGTTCTTGAAATTCTTCTCCCTCTTCTGGAACATTCCCCCTGGGATAAACCTTCCCTTCCCAACACCCACCTCAAAGTCCTCCCTGACCCCGCGCCTCCCATACCACAAGCCCCGTTCGCTGTCGACTTACAAAACGAAGAGTTGTCTACCCAGCTGCCCCTCCCCTTCTCTCCACCCATCCCACTCGGGTCCCGTCCCCCCTGAGCTGTGGTGACGCACTCCACGCTGCCACAGGCCGTGGTTCATGCGGGGTCCTTGTCTAATGCCCTCTCAGGAACACTTCCCCAGACCCCACGACTCTGCTGGCTTCCCCTTTCCACTCCAGCTCTTCCTTCTGTCTGTCCCCTCAGGTGTCACCTCCAAGCCCGTAAGTCAGCGTCTCCCAACTTTCTTTGGCCTGACCTTTCCCCTCAGCTGCAGACTCACTCATAAGCCTTTCTCACACTGAACATGTTCAAAGCAAAAACCTCAATTTCTGCTCCAGAAGCCCTCATCTTCTCTGCACAGGAAGCCGCCACTCACCTGGCTGCCGAGGCCAAGATTCTAGGAGCCCACCCTGACTACTGTCACCCAGAATCGACTCAATCCATCCATCAAGCAATTCTTGCCAACTGTTACCTTCAAAACTCACTCTCCATCTCTGTACCTCTCACAAGCCCACCCCCAAACCCAGCCCAAGACCCCTCACCCCTTGCAGGCAGCCTGCCTCCTCCGCCTTCCCGGTTCCCCTCCTGCCCACAGCTCCCTTAACCCACAGCCCCGAGGGCCTCGGGAAGTGAGCAGCCTTTGGCTGTCCTGAGTCTTCCTGTTCTTTTTTGAAATCTCTGCGGCCCACATCTTTTCTCAGAAGGCCACCAAAGGCATCAGCAGAAGCCATCACTCTGTCACAGGTGACCTGGGCTGGAGTTTACCTGTCAGCCATTCTCCAGCTCAGGGAGGTTTTGTTTTGGGGGTGGCTGGATGGACGGGGGAGACAAGAAGGAGATGGCCGCTGCCCCAGGGCAGACTGGAACCTCCACTCCCCCCTCTCCGAGCTCAGGTCAGAAAGGTTGCAGAGACAGTGAGGTTCCCCCAGGCGGCCACTAGATGTCCACTCAGCTCCACCAAGCCACCAGCTCTGCCAGCCAAGGACAGCCTCCTGTTTCTGACAGCAGGGGCGCCCCAGGCAAGCTCCCACCCATGCTCCCACAGGTCACCGCTGATGGGCCCACCGTCCGCTCACCTACACCTTCCAGGAGGAGCCTCTGGCCTCCTCAGCTGCTCCCCTTGGTTCTGACAGCCTGGCTCCTTCCAGCTGCACCGCGTGTCAGCCGCAGACTGCCCTGCCTCTGCCTGGCCACAGCCCTGGGAACTTCCCGCTGCGGTCCCTCCGCACAGACCCTGCGCTCGCAGCACACAGGCCTGCCTGGTCACTCAGCTCGGGGCGCTGTCCCCACCCTGCCCAGGCCCGGCCCCTTCCTCCCCTCAGCTAAAGAGCTGTTGTCAAGATAAACGCGGTTACCCGCTCAAGAGGCTGGGTCCTGGCTCCGCCAGGCTGGCCTTAGTGACTAGGTAAGAATCTGTTCGATTAAGTACATCAACTTCACGCAGAAAATTCTGATGAAAAGTTTTCATGTGCTTACAAGCATCCTAGACTCTAGGTATTTTAGTTTTGTGAAGGAGCGAGAGACACGTCAGCCAGACCCCCCACTCCGGTTTCCAGCTGCCCACAGGAGCCGAGGGCCCCTAGCCCAGACCCCCCGCCCGGGCCTTCATGGCTGTCCCCTGCCTGCCCGCAGCAGTCACCTGCTGGACGAAATCCTTCCCCTCAGACGATACAAAGCAGCCTCGGCCTCGCGCTGACAGCAACAACCGCAAGTTGACTGATGAATAAAATCTAATTAGATAAGAGTTGCTGCACAGCACGGCACAGAGTGGGACATGTACCCACACCTAACGTCCCCCTTTCTCCGAAGACCTGCTTCTCGGAAGGAAGGGTTGGGAGCCAGCCTGACCCAGCTCACACACCGCTGCAGCGTGGGAACCAGCCGCCTCACCGCTGAGGCCTGTCCTCCCGGCCTGTCCCCAAGCACTTGGTGCAACCTGCTTCCTCCTGGAGAGGAAGGGCCACACCATGAGAGAAACACTCTCAGGGCAGCAGCCACAGGGATCTGCTCCAGAGCCAGCCCCTCAGAGAGCCCCGACATCAATGACAGGTGTGGCTACCACATTCCAAAGTGAGGAAAGACTGGACGGAGAGGAGATCATTACAGATGGTTTCCTAGCTCTGCGGATCAGTGAATGAGAATACAATTAGCAAGAGTCTGCAATTACTGCTGCATGCTTTGCTGACACTCCCAAGCAAGGCCCTGCGGAGCACACCAACCCCCCACCACCACCAAGGCCCCTCCTGGGTAACAGGCCTGCAGGTGGGGGTACGGCCTTTCCCTTTGCAGTAAGGCTCTCTGTCTGTATCTGTCTGGCTTTCACTCTGTCATGAACCCCCACGGCCCACGCATCCCCAAGCCCTGTCCATTTTACATATATATCGCCAACATTTCCTCAAACCCCTTACATTCTCCCCCCTCTGCCCTCATCCTCACCCAAGCCACCAGTGCCACAGCCCCTCAGCTCCCCAGAGACACCTCCACGCTGTTGCCCACCTGACAGCCAGCGGGCTATTTAGAAAACATTAATCACGCCTCCTCATCGGTTTAAATACCTAGCAAAATAGACAGAATGCTACCCTTGACCCAGAGTCCTGCATGACCTGCCCTCGCCCACTGGTCCCAGCCCCTCACCCTGTGGCCCTCTTCATGCAGCCTCTCGGGTGCCCCCGGGCCCCGCCCACCATCCCCCCCTGCCAGAGGAGCGCTTTCCTGTTTGGGGAACAATCTCTACTTTGTAACGACCCCTCTCTGGTTCAAGAGTATGATGGAAATACTGCTTATGTGTGTGGACAGTTTGGGGTGTGAAAATTCTGAAGCCAGAAGCTATTTCATTAGGAAAAACATCCTTATCCTCAGGGTCTTCTCCGTGTGCCTTATGAAATGTGGCGAGTTACAGGAAGAGGGGAGCCGGAACAGAAACTGTCTGGGAGAGCTGCACACGAGATGCAGAGACACCCCCCTGAGAAGGTCAAGCCCACGGTCACGGGTGGGAGGGTCTGACTGCTGGGCCCACCCTCGGACTCTGGAGAGCACTTCTGTGTCTGACCAGATAAGAGGCAGAGGCTCTAAGCCAGAGGGCCCTGTGACCTGGGGCCACCCAGTCCAGGAGAGGAGCTGTCCTTCGTGTTCCCTGCTGGGAGCCCAGAGAGCTTGCTGGCCCCTGCAGCCTGCCCCGCCTGCGTCCCTGTCACCCACATTCCAGGCAAAGACACATGAGAGGGAGGCACAGAATGCAGGGCCAGAGAAACCAAGGTGCAGCCAGGCCTCTGCTCGGTTCAGACCTAAAGGGCCGGGCAGAGCTGTGACCTTCGAGCAATGACCCGGGAAGGTGGCTGGACACCCGCAGCCTTCAGCTCTGACCCCCAGCGCCCTGTGCTGTAAAGCCCGAGGAAAGGGGGCAGCTTCTTTTCCAGATTAAAACACAAGACCACAAAAAGCACAGAGAATGAACACTTCTCCCTAAATTCTGGGTCTGCCCCAGAGAGGAAAGAGCACCCTTTATATGAAGGTCAGCTTGATGCAAACCGCCCAGACATCCATGCTGTGGGGAGAGTGACAGAGACCTCGAGGCCCCGCCCAGCCGTGGCTCAGGCAGGCTTGCATCGTCCTCAGGGGACCAAGTCACAGTTCTTCAGATCAGGCCCTGGTAGAAAGAGCTACCCTTTATACCGGAGGAATTCTATTTAACTAAGTTGCAGCCCCCCTTTTGGGGACCAGGCAGGACTCCTCACAGAAGGACAGTCGCCTGAAGGAGGGAATTCTGGTTCTGCATTAGTACCAGGCTCAAAGGAACTCCGTAGAAAAGAAGGCTCTCCTACCCTTTGAGACAGCATGGGGGGCCTGGAGAGCATTGTGCTAAGTGAAATAAGCCAGTCAGAGAAAGACAAGTGCCATATGGTTTCACTTAAATGTGGAATCTAATGAACAAAATAAACTGACAAACAAAATAGATCAAGGGACAAGGAACAGTGGCGGGAGGGGGGGGGCGGTTAACCAAAGAACTGACATGCAAAACCAATGGACACAGACATCAGTGTGGTGAAGGGGGGTTGTCAATGGTGAGAAAAAAAGGGAACATCTGTAATACTTTCAACAATAAAGATAAATTAAAAATTTTAAAAACTGCAAAACCTGTGGGCCGGTGTTACTGCGGAATCCGCCGGCTGGGCACCGGGTGCTGCCAGAGGGGCCCGCTCGCTGCCCCAGGGCCGAGCGGAGTCCAGAGACCTGGTCCCAGCCCAAGCTCTGCACTATTGTAAACAGCGTTTATCATTGGAAACGTTTTGGTTTGCTGTAGGCACACGGCCTCCATAGCACAGGGAGACAGGTGTGCGAGGGCGGAAGCAGACAGCAGGCCCTGCTGGTCCAGGCGACAGCTGGGACACGGCCCGGCCACCTTTCCTGGCTCAGGCTGGCCAAGGAGGCAGCACCAAGCTCAGTATCATCACGTGGACTGGACCCACCTCAGACCCCAGACCAATTGCCAGGGCTGAGGCCTGGAATCTGTTTCAAACAACCACCACAAGCCTTCTGATGGCGCCAGGGGCAGTGGTCAGCTGACAGGCCTCGGGGCTCTGGTTTGCAGTCAGCATGTCAGCTCATGTAAGCCCCGCCTCTTCAGGTCTGTTCAAAGTAAACACACACACACACACACACACGCACACACACACGCACGCACACACGCACTCCTCCCGGGGCTGCTGGGGCTGTAACACTGGAAATACCACTTTGACGTCCTGCCCTACTGTGCAAAATCCCAGCTCCACACACAGTAGGGCAGCAGCACAGGATGAGGAGTTGAAGTCCGAACAGGCTTTGTCACTTGGGCGAGAAGGGCCCTCTGCACGGCCCTTCGCCCTCCACCATAGGACCAAGGCCCCGGCCTGTCTTCCTGCACTTAGGAGTTGGGGGCTGGGGGTGTGTGTGAATGGTTCTTAAAAAAGAAATCCAATGATTTCTCCTCTATTTTGTGCAGACACACACACCAAACCACAAGCTTTTACCCTTTGACCTGTCACCCCAGGGTACACAGGCTCGCGTCTCTCCTCCTGACCCCCTGGCAAAGGCACGAGCTCAAGAATGAGGAAAAAGAAAATGGCCAGGTGATCAGTTTGTGAAATTTCTTGTTCACACACCAGAACTAGTTCACAAACTGCAATGCATTTTTCCTGCTTTCACACATCCTTCTCTGCCCCACAAAGGCCATGTAGGAAGCGCCCTTGACCCCAGGGGCAGAGGGGCCCTCCACCTGGTCTGGGTTCTCAGCAGAGAACGCATGGATCACTTCCCCAGCAAGGCCCTGCTAACTGCGCCCAGAACTCCCCGGTCAGCGTCTCACGAGCTGGAGGGGGAAATGAGCATGGAGAATCCACAAAGAAAACTTTTATAGATTCCAGAGGAGACATTTACTTTTTATCTGGAGCAATGCACATAAAATCCGAGACTCCGGGAAGCCCTTTGTGCTTCGTGGTTAAAAGGCTGGGGAGCCCCCATCCACCCTGTTAGGAGGTCAGGGGGGAGGTGATTCACGAAGAGTTTATACAGCCCCAGAGCACAAGCCACCTGCCCCAATAACGGGAACCCCGAGAATCGTTAAACAGCCCGGGGAGGCTAGGCTGGTGAGACCCAATTTCCAGTTGTTGACCTCTTCTGCAAGACAAGCAACTATAGCTGACCCACACAGCATCTTCCCTAGCTGTGACCTCAGCCCTCGGAGGCAGGCACACTGGCCGTACTCACCATCTGTGATGAGTGCTCTGCTGGTCAGAACCTTCCCCAGCATAAACTTCAACACGGCCAGGATGCTGCAAAGGATCCCACTTAAAATGGAGACGCTGAACAGGAAATCATCCTGGAAAAGAAAGTTCCAGATTTCAACAGTTCACCCGCTAGAGCAGATTATCTGCAAGTCACTGGGCCTTAAAGATCAGCTTTGTTCCCAGAACTACAAATCAGTTGGGTATGCCGCCACCAGGAGCAGGCATATTGCTTGTTTTCGTATCTCGGTTACCTGTGTCACTGGGAACTGGAAAAGAGGATCAAAACAGATAATCCTGGCTTATATTTCCTTAGGAACCCATTATTTCTTTTCCTATAGGAGACTCCCCTTTGCACTACTCTGCCAAAATGATTGGCAATCATTGATCAATAATAGTTGGTCAGAATACTAAACACAGCGCCTTCCATGTAGTTTTTCATAGGTAATTTAAAAAGCGGCTGATTAAGAATTTTGTAACATGTAAGCCTAAGAACACTTCAGCATAGAGCCAACTGAATTAGCCATAAAGTCAAGTATCAGTGGAGCTACTTATAACCATATTTTCCCCTTAAATTCACAGGAGGCAATTAGAAGTTCAACAATAGCCCTCAAGGTGGGGAAAAAGGCATCTAAAAATAGTCTGCTATTGACGTCATCTTAGCACTTCCTGTAAGTTGTTACCTTATCTTTGCAAGCAAATGAGTGAGTCACATGCAAAAGAGAGAGCACCACTAGCTCCTGACCTTAGGGCCGACGAGGCTCAGGCTCGGCCCCCATGCTCACTCCCAGGAGACACAGCCTCCAGATTCTCCAATATGAAAATGCAGCTGCCAGCAGAAATCTGACAGAGCATCATCTATACGCAAAGAAACTGGATTCCTTAAGCATTTTATTATTCAAATTCACTAACCTGGTGACAGAAAGTTGGGAAGAGGGATGACAGCCTGCTTCCCGGAGCTCAAAACTGAATAAGTCATTAGAAAAGTCACCTCACTGGAAACAAGATATCCACATGGCACCAAAGCATCTCCCTCACCATCCTGATCAATGGTGGTTGGTTTTCACATACGTCCACAAATCTTTTGCAACTCTTTCCTCTGGTAGACACAACTTAATTTCCCCCTCCCTTGAGCATGGGCTGGACTCATCACTGGTCTCTAACAAATAGGGTATGGAAAGGGGAGACAGTAACTTTACAGTGGAGGAACCCAGCAAGTGATCTTAGCTAAGTGATCGAGATTAAAATGATCATTAACAAATGATGCTAAGATCGTGTGCCTCCTGATATGACATGGCGAGAAGAACATCTCTTGGTGTTCTACCTAAAAATCCAGGCGTGGCTGGGTTTGTTATTTTTTAGCTTCAAAGTCTCTTTCAGCCATGAAAAGCGAGAGACAAGGCTAGGCTGTATGGTTTGCATCTCAAGGAAACAATTTACATAAATCCACTTGTAACCTGGGGGAACCAATCTGCAAATAAATGGGACTGCGTCCAAAGATCTGGAGCATTTGCTCCCTTGCAAAGCTCCCTCTCACTCCAACCAGCATGTGTTTGTAGTTCATTGCGTTGCACCGATCCCGGCAGGCCGAGAGAACGGCACTCGCTGTAATGCCTTGTACTCTCTTATAAATCTAAAATTACTTCAAATTTTAAAGTTTTTAAAAATAATCACTTTATTGAAGTTTTACCTCCTCAAATTATCAGTAAGGACTGTGCCAAGCCTGGCCTCTTGGCAGATGCCAAGTCCCTGCGGTACATGAGGTCACACAGGGGGGGCCATGGCGGGAGGACCCTAAACCGAACTCCCTTTGTGCAGGCACTCAGCAGACTCAGGGAGAGGGCAGCCACAGGAACAATGGAAGATTAGGGAATCGCAGATCAACACAGACCCAGGTGTCAATGTGATTCAGAAAGCTGAAGTTGGGAGACCGAGGCATTCAACTAAGCACTTTGAGGCCCCAAATTCAGAGGCTGAATTCTGACTTTGGTCACTCCATACCTTTCTGTCTCCATACAATCACTCAGTTTGCAAAGCCCTCATCCCTAAATTTCCAGAGGTGGATAAAGTCTGTGTTCGCCCCATCTAGGTCCCAGGAAGCTGGGGTTGAGGTGCCCCCACCCCCAAATGCAGCTCGAGAAGAGGGCTCTGGTGGTCCTCTCCTGGGTCTGCGAATCCAGGAAGCTTGTGCTGCCTGGGGGTTGTTGACAAAGGGCAGTGATGAGCCGGCGGGTATGTCTACAATCCGTCACTTGCTAAAACCCAAGCTCTCAAATCTCAATTCCCTTTTCTGAAAGGGGCAGTGTGACACCCACGGCCCCTGGCAAGCAGCTGATGGGCAACAGGTATCAACTGTTGTCAAAGAGCCCAACACATGGTGCAGGCACTCACTTATTCCACCAAACGGCCACACTGGGTGCTCACGGTAAGCCCCAGACTAGTATGGGAAACATTTCTATAAAAGAACGTAGGGAACTTATCAGCAAGCATGGTGAAATGCAGAGAAGTATGACAGACCATGACTGGGACCCAGAATGGTTTATCAAGAGAGAAGGGTGTTAGGACCCATCCTTCACCTTAGAAGCTTCATCTTAGAGAAGCTCCCCATGGCCTGGGTGGTTCTGAGGTCCAATTCCTGCAGGGACAGGGGAGGGGGTTACTGACGTCATAAAGCAGAAGCACTGAGTATTTGTTAAAGGTACCAAAGCAGAAGCCTCACTGAACAGCTGAGTGACTCTGGGCAAGTCACTGACCCTCCCTCTCTCTACTCCTCCACGTCCACCTCTGTCAAATGGAGAAAAGGGCAGACCTTCCAACCCTGGTGGCTGTGTACTGTGTGCACAGCAATCAGCAGGAACCACGTTTCCCAGAATTCCTTTCCTAGGTGGTTCTGAGTCAAGCTTGGCCCCCAGAGACTTCTGTGTGAGATTGAGAGGTAGAAGGGAAGGTGCAGGACGCCACCTAGAGGGAGGGCAGCAGACAGCCCCCTCAGCTTCTCTGTGTCCTGAGGCACACGTGTGCAGCTTCACGGCTAAAGGAACCCACGTCATGAAGGTAGAGGCGATGGGGGCAGATGTGACTCCAGCCCATCCTCAGGGAATCAGGCTGTCCTTGCTCTGCACCACTCATTACCCACATTTCCTGCCTGCCTCCGGGCAGCCCTGCCACCTTCAGGCCCGATTCCGGGGTGGCAGACCAAGGGGGCTCTTCTGCAGCCCGCACCATCCTCTAGGTCCATCCCTGCAACGACATCCTGCTTGGTTCCACTTCGAGTGGTGCCCTGACACACCGCTTTGAAGGCCGTGTCACAGGGCACAGAGCAAACGCTATGTTCACTGTGGAGAAGCCAATATGCCCAATCCAGGTTTTCCCTGTCCATGGATTATTTCTGCCACCCACGCTGTCCCCAAGGTCACCCTCCCGAAGTCTGAGAGAACAGGCTGTGCCATCTCAAGGCCTCACCCAGAGCTCCAGGCTCAGAGGGTCAGTGGTGGAACACGGACCTGACGGGCTGACTCGAGTCTCATGAATTGTCTGCCGTCTGGGCGGGTAAACACTCCTTTATATAGACTTATCTCAAGTGTTTCCTCCTCTGTTGAGCGTTTCCTGACAACTCATGCTCTAAGAACTGACACTTCTACTCCACGCCCCACTGGACCTGTCCTCACGGGGCCTGTGACGCGTCCTTGCACTTGTTTCCTTCCTCGTGTCCCTGTCCTGCGAGCTCACCGACAGAGAGCTCCTTTCTCACTCACCTCGGTGCATGGCCATAAAAAATGTGTGTGACGTGAACTACCACCCTGCACAGAAGGATGTCGAAATCATAACCAACCCAGAGCTTTATAAGCAGTTTTATGGAAGATGCAGAAATGTTTACCCACACAGCCATTTGTCACCTTGACCCACCGTGAACGTCAGCGGCATAAGGTCGCAAACCTTCCTGAGTAAAGGCGTCCCTAGAGTGGTGGGGGATGGGAGAGGCCTACGCTCATGGATTTCCCATGATCAAATGGGATGTGGGAACGTATGTTGGGATGGGAAGAAACGCTACCCAGAGAGGGTGTTCTTGAGCACCAGCTGTGTCCCTAGAACTCTGGAGGGAAGCAGGACATCAGTGAGGACAAGGCTGAAATTCTGCAAAAGCCAGAAGGAAGGGTCCTGGGTTGACTGACCCTCCCAGCCACAGTCATGCTCCAAGATACCAGACACAAGGGTGGTCATAAAGAGCAGGTGGCTCCCCCAAAGACAGCAGAGACAGTGGCAGGGCTCAGGGTTCGAAACTATCACCCTCCTCTACCTTGGCAGCTTGACACTGTTGACTCCTAATTCTCTAGGCTGGAACGTGGTGAAAGCCACAAGGCTAATTTTAGGATTCAAAGGCAATTAGGGGAGAGCTGATAAAACCTGATCTGGGAGGATCCTTGTACTGACACGTGGTATCAGTCATTGTACACCAGCTCAGGAGACCTTGGTCAGTTTGATCTAGGCCTCGATCAGCTTTTCCCCAGGAGGACGCAGGGCCCTGCACAGCCCCACACAAAGACTGGTGGCCTGGCTGATCAGTTCCTATGACCTGATGTTCTCTGATAAAATGATGGTCTTTGCTAGCTCCTCTCAGCAAAGCCAAACCCAGCCAACCAACTTGATGAAGCTGACCCCTCTGCCTCACCTTTACCAGTCTCCCCTTCTCTCACGCTGCTCCAGCCACCTTGGCTTCCCACTGTTCTTCAGCACACTCCTACCTCAGGACCTTTGCTCATGCTGTTCCCTCTCACTTCCTCACCTCTGTCATGTCTCTGTTCAAATATCTCCTTCTCAGTGACGCAGTCCCTGACTAGAATACATCCCCATACTTGATCTTTTTTTTTAATACAGCACTTTTCACATTCAAATGCATTTATGGCTATTTAAATTTAAAATTAATAAAATTGAAAACTCAGTTCCTCATTTGACTGGCCACATTTCAAATGCTCAATAGCCACATATGGCTATTGGTTATCATATTGGAGAGTGCAGATTTAGAATATGCCATCATCACAGAAAGTTTTACTGGACAGTGCTGATTTAGAAACAAGTTAGTTATTCCCTCTGAGCTGGCCAGAAAGTGTTGTAGGCAATTGCAGAGACAGAGATTATGACCTGACAGAGGGTCAAAAAAAAAAAAAAAAGTAGTTTAGCAAAGACATCAGACCTGGAATTCAGCAATCACCGGACTAAAATTCATCAGGACTGACTAACACTCAGCCTCCAAATGGAATCTAGGGATTAGGTTGTTTTTTTTAATTATTATTATTACATGTTTTTTAATTGAAGTATAATTGACACATGATAAAATGTACGGGTTTTAGACATTCAATTTGATGGATTCTGTCAATGGCAACACTCATTCAACCACTCCTAAAACAGAGAACACCTCCATAAATGCAGAAAGTTCCTTCATGACCCCTTTCCACCCCTGCAACCACTGACTTCAATGACCAGGGATTAATTTAGTCTTTTTCAATTTTTTTTAATAAATGGAATCATACAGTGTCATACAGTTGTGCCTGGCGTCTTTTGTCAGCAATGTTTCTGAGACGCACCTGTGTTGCTGCAGGTACCAGCGGTGTGCTCTGTACTGTCCCCGAGCATTAGTCCAGTGATCAGTGCCCCAGCCCTCCCCAGGAAAGGATTTTCTCTAATTCAATGTACATGCATCCAGTTGACATTAGGCTTTTTTATTTAGGTTCTCAATGGAGATGGGCAGTTGAGATGCAAACAACATGAGGATGGGGCCCTCATGAATGAGACTAGTGCCCTTACACGAACAGACACCAGAGAAAGGACTCTCTCTCTCTGCCCTGTGAGGACACAGCAAGACGGTGGCCATCTGCAAGCCAGGAAGAGTGCTCTCACCAGACACCGAATCTGTGGGCACCTTGACCTCAGAATTCCCAGCCTCCAGAACTGTGAGGAATCAATGTTTTAAATCCTGATCCAGATGGCAGAGTAGGTAAACATTGTGCTCGCCTCCTCCCAAGACCACATAAAAATTACAACTAAATTATAGAACAGTCAACGTGGAGAACCAGCCAAACAGAAATCCAGCCAACGTGAAGACTAGCCAAACAGAAATCCTATATGTAACTAAGGATAAAAAGAGATTGGTAGGAGGGGCAGAAACATGAAATGAGCTGGCCCCACACCCATGTGTTGTGGTTGAGAATCAGGACGGATGTCTCAGCTGCAGATGTCCCCCTGAGGAGCAAGGGTTCTCAGTCCCACTGGACACTCCCCAGCCCGAAGCACCCCTGCTGGGAAGAGGAGCCCCCACAACAGCTGGCTGTTAAAGTCCGCAGGGATTCCATCCGTCCAGGTGAGACAGAAGGCTGCTGGAAACAGGTGTCCTCTTAAAGGGCCAGCGCACAGACTCACTTGCTCACAGGCACCCACCCTGGGCTTCAGTGAAGGGACAGTGGCTGGTAGTGGGGGGTGCCAGAGACATACAGGGAGAAATTGAATTATGTGTCTTCCGGGCCAGGGCTGGAGGGGTAGCCACCACTGTCGCTGTGTTGAGCCCTCCCCCCACACGGCCAAATCCGAATCTGTACTAGCTTGGTGAATTCCACTGGTTGCACCCTGACGATCCCGAGACCCAGCCCTAACCAACTCACACACCCCCAGAGGCTCTTTCAGCAGCAGGCAGTTGACGTTAAAAACACTCCAAGGTCCAGAGTCCCCAGGCAGGCGACAGCTGGCCACAGTGTGCCCTGTGCCTTTTGCCGAGTGGCCCCAGGCTCAGCACTGGGGCCAAATCTGATTCTGCTTGAACCTGGTGAACATCACTTGCCCCACCCTGGGGACACTCTGAGACCCCACCTCACCCAACTCACATACTGCCCGTGGGTCTTTCAGTGGGTAGGCAGCAGGTGGTGACAGGCCTCAGGGTGCCCGTGCCTTCTGCTGAGCAGCCCCCAGGCTCAGCACAGGCAGCTACTGGTTGCTTTGCAGCACTGATTGCTTTGTAGCTCCTACCGGGTAGCCCCAGGCCAGTCACCGGCTGCCCCTGATCTTGGCCTACCCTGCAGGCCCTCCCAAGAAGCCCCAGAACCAACACACTAGGTGTCTGGCTTTGATCCCACTAGAGCACCACCAATTAGCTCCTCAAGTGGCATACTCAAAGGGAGGTCTCAGCAGGCACCAGACCCTGTTGGGGCAAACCCTACTTCTCGGATGCTACGGTCATGACCAATCCTTACAGCCAATCAGCCTGAGAGTCAACCCCACCGCCTGACACACCAACAGCATTCAAAGCTCAACTACAACAGACGGGCACACACAGCTTGCACAAGGGACATTCCTGGCACACCCGGCTCAGGTGACCAGGGAGGCTGTGCCACTGAGCCCACGGGTCACCTACTACATAAGGCCAGCCTGCCAAGACGGAGGCACACGGCAGCTCTACCCAACACAGAAACAAACACAGGGAGGCAGCCAAAATGAGGAGACAAAGAAACAGGTCCCGAAGGAAAGAACAGAACACAACTCCAGAAAAAAAACAAACACAATGGAGGCCAGCAATCTGCCAGGTGCAGAGTTCAAAACACTGGCTATAGGGACGCTCAGGCATCTCAGTGGGAATGCGGAAAGAGATAGTGAGCAGACACAAATGCCGGATGGTTAAGCCACCCGGGCTAAGATGGTTTGTGTAGCAGCCAGACAGACTCAGACACCCACCGTCACCCCCACCGATATGCAGAACGGAGGTGGGGATGTGAGTTGACACCTGTAAGTCAGCGTCTCTGGAGCGATTCCCACTGGCACATGAGATGGAGCAGCTGCACTTCCCAACAGTGACTCTGTCTCCCCATCCTCTCTGCCCCCACCCCATTGCTCCCCACAGCCTCATCTCAGAGTGTTTGTATTCATGGTGGAGCTCACAGGAACACCTTTTATAGAAATAAATTTTTTTGCAGTATCACTTGTCATGTCCTACTTTAAGTTTATTCCTTATCATAGAGACACGGGTAGGTGCAATTCTAGGTCACAGTGAACCGTCGTCACTCACACCAGACGCAGGCCCTGTCTGAAAATCCAACTCCCCCATTCCCCCAAAGACCAACACTGTCCCTTTTCATAAGCTGGGTGACAGCACGTGGGGGATATGGACGCCCGCTTGCTTACGCTTGCAAAAAAAGGCGTCCTTTGCTTCCTAATGAGAACAAATTTCAAACCATTCTGACACGGCACGTGCTATAGAATTACCCAGGGAAATGCTAGTGCTGGCTGAATAATAAATGTACATCGATTTACGGCCCCAGGTGAAATTAAAAGTCACTCTTCTCCTCAGATCCCTTTTGTCCCCACCCCCATGCCCCAGGCAGATGAGAAAAGCTGGCAGATGTGGAGAAAATTACCCTGAGCACCAGCCCTCAATTTCCCCTCGTTATTAAATTATATTGACAAATTGCCATGGATTCCCATGAAATGACTTCATGGTTTTTAAATTAACATATCAAACCAGTTTGATGTCGGGAGGGTCAAGAGCTGGTGTTAAGACCATCAGGTATGCAGCTGGAAGGGTCCGCAGCTGGTGGACATCGAGGTCACGGGTGGGACTCGCAGACTGGGGAGCCCTGGTCCCTGGTGACTGCTGGTGGGACCGCCCCACCCGCAAAGCCTGTGAAGGGAGCCAACGCCCAGCTCCATGGATGCTATGAAGCTGAGGCTGGTAGGGTCACAGGATGCCACAGAAGATGTCACAGAGGGGACAAGGCAGTGCCAGCTGAGGCGGTCTGACTGCCTCGGGGACAAGGAGGGCACTGTGGAGCGCTTGGCTGCCACTCCCAGACGCAGCTTGTTTCTGCTCACCAAGGCACGGTCTGACTGCCGCTTGCTAATGCAAGACAGGAAAGCAGGGCTCACCGGGGGACAGCCACGCTCGTCCCTGGACACTGCGTGAAATCTGGCTGGGCTCGTACACCTGCCTCCCCGGTGGGCCACTGGGCAATTTACAGGAAGTGACACAGCCAGGGTTCCCTAAAACTGGACCAGGCATAACAACCCCCATTAAACCCTCATGACACAGAGGCATGGCGCCCTCGAGCAGCTCTTCTCTGCGAAGGCAGGGGCATCTTCTGGCTGCCTGCTTTTTGCCCCCTTGGTATGAATACCACACCACCACCCCAGTATCAAACTAGAGAGTTCCTTAAATAATAGTCACAATAATTAAAGCAGACACTATTATTAATGCCCATTACAGATGAGGCTCTTTTTCCAAAGGCTTAATAAACACTTTTATTTTAAACAAAATCGTCACAAGATCCCTACTGGGTAGGAATTATGACCCCAAACAGAGAGGCTAAGTAACCTCCTAGGGTGAGGTCACAGAGCCAGTGGTGTGGAGGGTATTCAAACCCCCATCCATCAGACCTATACTCTGCTGCAGGACAATCTTCCTCTAATGTTGCCTGAGGGCCCTGAATTTCCATTTTGGCCAAATAAAAAGAACAAATAATTCACAATTCTAAGGACATCAGAAAACGCCTTAAAAATCAGAAGGGATTCCAACTCAAGATCATGGAATGAAGACACATACTCAGCTTTTGTAAGACCACTAAATGGAAGCACAGGATTTTTTTTTTTTTAAGGCACGAAGCCACAAGGACAAAGAAAACAGGAGAACAACAGCCACAAACCTGTGCAAGCTGGAAAAGTAGACAAAGGAGGGGTAGCGGCCTTAAAGGTGCAGGGGATGGTGGAATCCTGGGGCAAGGGTGAGGCTGAGAAGAAGACGCCAAAACCCAAAGGCCCAGGAATCCATGCCACCGGGCACTCCTGGAACAAGGGTAAAAGAGATGAGACTAAAAGCAGGAAGATTGCCCTGGCCAGTGTGGCTCAGCGGTTAGAGTGTCAGCCCAAAGACCAAAGGGTCACGGGTTTGAGTCCTAGTCAAGGCCGTGTACCTGGGTTGCAGGTTCAATCCCTGGCCCCATTCAGGGCCATGCAGGAAGCAACCAATGAGGTGTCTCTCTCACATCGATGTTTCTCTCTCTCTCTCTCCCCCTCCCTCTGCCCCTCTTCCACTCCATCTAAACATCAATGGAAAAATATCCTCAGGTGAGGATTAACCAAAATAAATAAATAAAAATAAAAGCAGGAGGATTAATTGACCATGTCCTTCAGAGGCCCAGACCCCCTCCTCCACCAGGCAGGGTGTGATGGCGCTATCCCCGGCAGGCTGTCCCCAGCAGGCTGGAAAGCACGGTCACTGCAGAGATCAAAATAAAGGGTCTCACACTGGGCATGCCAGGTTGAGCTGAAGGCAGGGGTTGCTGCCTTGAAAAAGAAGGTTAAGGGAGTTTACCTTCTACCCTGTGAAAGTGACTAGCCCAGGAGAACAGAGAAAATTATTTAAGTGCATAAAATACAATGTATAGACTAATAAAGGAAACCAATTATATTTGCATGCATTTAATAAGACCAAAAAAACTGCTTTAGTCATAGAAGTGCTTCTAAATTAATGTATTAAATAGCAAAGATCTAATAGCAGATCTAATAAGCACAGTAATTTTAAGCTGTGATAAGCACAAAAAACATTTTGAGATATCTGCCCAACCAATCTTAAATAAAAAATATCTGATTTTTATTTTATTGGTGAAAAAGTCACACACACTCTAATACTACAAGTGTGGTTTATTTGTTGCCTAATTTTATAATGGAAAAAATGTTAAATTTCAGATAGACATGAAACAAAAATAAAGACAGTTTCTTTCCAATTAAAGTTCATGGATCCCCTAAATTCCATCCATGGATCCAAACATCAGGTTAAAAACCCCTGCCCTAGAATTAAGATTACATTTGATAAGCCATGCCCACATACAAACCTAACTATATTATTCTTAAATACACTCAGACAGCCAGCGATCTCTAGACTTTTGGGTGATCTAACATGAAACCATCTCACATGAAAGACAGAGACCTAAACAGACAGAAACATTTCACTCAGCAACAAAGGTATGCAGAGAGAAAAACTTTTTAAAATTATTGTTAACATCATTAGAAATAGGAGCTACTATACTGTCATGCGAGAAAAGGATGTTATAAAAAGAACATATCAGGGGAAAAGTTCTTAGAATTTAAAAACATTAATTAACAACTTTAAAAGCATCTGAAGATAAGGTTGTGGGAATCTCTCAGGAAGAACAAAAATACAAAAAAAAAAAAAAAAATATATATATATATATATATATGAAAAAAAATTAGAAGACCAGTCCAACATTTAACAACAGAAAGCTTAAAAATACAAAACTAAAAAAAATCAGGAAAAAAAGAAATCAACAAAATAATTTAAGAAAATCTTCCAGGATCAAAGGACATGAATACCATTAACTTCCTCAAAAGCAATATTAGAAATTAGAAGACATGCCCTGGCAAGTGTGGCTATTGGTCGGGCATCGTCCCATGCACAGAAAGGTTGCCAGTTCAATTCCTGGTCAGGGCACATGCCCAGGTTCTGGGCTAGATCCCCGGTAGGGGTCGTGCAGGAGGCAGCTGATCGATGTTTCACTCTCCCATCAATGTTTCTCTTTCTCTCCCTCTCCCTTCCTCTCTCTCTAAATATCAATAATTTTTTTTAATTAAAAGGAATTTGCCCTGGCCGGTTTGGCTCAGCGGTTAGAGCGTCGGCCCGTAGACCAGAGAGTCCCGGGTTCAGTTCCTGCTAAGGGCATGTACCTCGGTTGCAGTTTGTCCCCGGCCCCAGTTGGGGTCGTGTGGGTGGCAGCCAGTCGATGTGTCTCTCTCACATCGATGTTTCTCTCTCTCTCTTCCTCCCTCTCTCCCTCCTGCTCTATCTGAAGATAAATGCAAAAATGTCCTCGGGTAAGGATTGAAAATAAAAAAATAAATAAATAAAAGGAATTAGAAGACAATGGATTAATGCCTTCACAATTCTAAGAATAAACTCATTTCCACCTAGGCAAACTACCAAGTAAAGTGTGAAGATAGAATAGCAACATTTTCTAACATTCAAAGCCTCAAAATTGTTGTCTCCCCTGTGTATGTTCTTAGGAAACTACTGGAGGGTGAGCTTCTCCAAAACAATGGAGTGAACCAGGATAGACAACAACATGGGATCCAATAAGATACAACCTAAGAGAAAAGTAAAATGAACCCCAGGACTACAATGAGTGGGATTATAAGATGAGGACGGTGGAGCCGACCAGAGCGCACATAGATACCAGTGTGTACGTGTGCCTGTGATGTACATAGACACTCGTTCATTAGTATGAGAGAACGCACAGTGTAGTGCAAGAAAGGAAAAAATAAACCAAACAAGACTCCTGGGCTCAGCCCTGAATAACATTTACAATCGTAATAATAATAATGTTGAATATTGATCTAATCAAAATAACAATGTAAATGTACTGGGAGGTAATTAGGCAAGGAAATGATTAAAGGGCTAATAGAATAGGAAGCCAAGAAATCATGCCAATAACTGAAAAAGCAAGAAGCAACAGCATCTGCATGTTACTTGGAGATGTGGAGGTTGAAAGGAGTTATAAATAGTTGCCTCTAGGAAGGAGGTTATTTTTTATAATGAGTCTTGTAGAATAACTGGCTATTTAAATTATATACATGTACAAATTAGATAAAAATTGAAACGCAATGTAAAGGAAATATTTCAGGGCAGTAACTTCTGAGTGTATTAGTCAGAGAAAGAGAAGCAGCAGGAGATAAGTATGAGAGATGCACACCAGGAATCGGCTCCTGTGACTGGGGCCGGCTCAGCCAGCCAGGATCCACAGGGTGAACGCTTAGAAGGGCCCGGGGCAGGAGCTGGGGCAGGAGCTGGGGCAGGAGCTGGGGCAGGAGCTGGGGCAGGAGCTGACGCTGCTGTCCACAGGCAGAACTGCTTCTTCCTCGGGGGAGTTTCAGCTCTTAAAACCTTTCCAATGCCTGGATCAAGCCCACTCAGGTTATTGAGGATACTCTATTAAAGTCAACTGATTATATACATGAATGACTTCTATAAAACTCTTTCTCAGCAACACCTACATTTTTGTTTAAGTGAATAACTGGAGACGACAGCCTCACCAGTGGATACATAAACCTGACAACACATGTAGACGTATCTGGAAAAACCGCGACAGAGTGAAGCCGCTAAGTCGAGGCGCGAAGTGGCAGGGACGACTGCAGTCCTGGCTTGTTCCAGGGTGGTTACCCTAGGAGCACTCATTGGCCGTTCAGTCTAAAGAACCTGAATGATTTCTCACGCTTACAAATAATCAGGGCTCCAACAGAGGTCCTCACCTGGCAGAGTGCGGTGAGACCAGAGCCTGAAAGCCACCTAACAGCTCAGATACAATGTGGAAAAAATCGCCATGTAGCACACACTTCTGTGCAAACCAACTTGGCCCGCTTCCTCCATAAGTGACCACTTTGCCTCTCTTATAGAAAACCAAACAGAAAGAAAAGAAAGAAACACCAACAGCAAAAACTAAAAAGGAAAAATGAACAAACATAAACTCACTCACCCACCCCCCAGAACTGAGTGTGAACATAACGCAGGAACCCCCAAAGATGAGAACTTACTGAACGAGAACGCAAATCGACAGCCGTGATCTGCAACATCAAATGCAGGTTTTTAAAAAATAAATGAAACAAACTTCTTACAAGCAGCTTAAGAGAAGAAAAGCAAGAACACAACTGAACATCAGCAATATAATAGGGCCCATAAGTACAGATGGATTAGAGATTTTAAAATATCATGAGACGAATAGGAGCAACTTTAATGCAATAGATTTGAAAGCCTAGATAAAATAAGCACTTTTCTAGAAAAAAAAAATTGAAAACTGTTCCAAAAACATAAACCATAAAAATATTTGAGGGGGTGGGGGGAAACACTCAACAACAATAATAGAAGCAATAAACACCACCTGTCACATCGAGTGCTGGACACCTTTCAAATGCTTTTACACGCACTGACTGAGCTAATTCCTACGAAGTAGGCACCGGCGTTGATTTTACAGATGAGAAAACTACAGCCAAAGAAGTGAATTAACTTGTCCAAGTCTCCCGGCTAATTCACCCAGGAAGTCTTGGCTCCAGAGTTCACTGCCTCAGCTTTGCAGATAAGCTCTTCTAAAACTTGAAGGCACATTATAACCAGTCTTCCAGAGCACAGAAAAAGAAGAAAAGCTACATCATAGATGAAGCAGATCATCCATATTCCAAATGTAATTGAAAATGGTAACTTTTATGTTATATGCATTTTGTCCCAATCAAGAAATATACATTTTGAATTAAAAAAAAAAAAAAAAAAGCCTTGGCGAGTGTGTCTCAGTTGGTTGGGTGTCATCCCGTGCATTGAAGGATTGCCGGTTTGATTCCCGGTCAGGGCACATGCCCGGGCTATGGGCTCCATCCCTGGTGAGGGGTGTGCAGGAGGCAGCCGGTTGATTTTTCGCTCTCCAAGTGATGTTTCGGTCTCTCTTTCTCTCTCCCTTCCTCTCTCTCTAAAAAGTCTTTTAAAAAAGCAAAAGAAAAGCTACATAACTCATACAGTGTGGGGCAAAAGTAAATTTACAGTTGTTCGTATGGAAAATAATACAATAATTAATAAATAATAATACAAGAGTAAACTCTGTTTCTCGTACTCACAACTGTACACCTATCTTTGCCCCACACTGTATGTGGTACACAAGGACAGGGCTTTAGAGCAATGTCACTTATGCACATAGACGCAAAAATCCTAAATGAAGTAGTAGGTGGAAACAAGCAATGGCTTAAAAAAAATAGTACTTTCTGGCCAAATAAGGTTTATCCCAAGAATGTAAGGATGCCTCAATATTAGAATATTGATTCAAAATACGAATATCTTAAAGGAAAAGAAACATCTCAGTATATACAGAAAAAGTCTCAAAATTCAACACCTATTTGTGATTTTTAAAAAACTCTAAGCAAAAAAGAAATCGAATAGTCATTTCAGCACTTCAAAATCAGCAACAAACCATTAAATATTGTATTAAAGATCATGGCTAATAAACAAGAAAAAAAGAGGAATATTAGAATTGTAAAGAAGAACCAAATCATCATTACATAATATATCCAAAACAATCAACTGATAAACAAAACTAATTTTAGAAAAGTCAGCAAGGTTACAGGCTAACAATATCAATATTCAAATATCATGACCTTTTTTATGCAGTAATAATTTAGAAAATGAAGTAAATATAAACCCTTAAAATAGCAACCAAATTCACGAAATATAAAGGAATCACCCTAACAAAAATATGTAAGGTCTTTATGGTGAAGATTACAAAATTTCACTACAGGACTTAAAAGAAAACATGAATGGAGAGAGATAAAATGAAAGGGAGGATCCAATAGTTAAAAGGAGACAATTTACTCAAAACTATTCATTTTACATTAAAACCCCTCACTCAATAGTACAACAGGATTTTTCATTAAATTTGGCAAACTAATTTTGAAATTCATATTGAGGACTGCAAATGCAACATTAGTCAAAACCATTTTGAAGATCCCAGTTAAGAGAGTGACCAAACATTGAGACTTATGTAATTACAGACATTTGAAAGTATGACACTAGAAGAGAACCACAGGCCCAGGGAATGGAACGCAACTGGCCCAGGTCCAGAGATTGCCACCACCCACGGGAATTCGGCGTATGATGGAGGTGGCCTTTGAGATGGAGTCAGGAAAGCTGTATGTTCACGTAAGAAAAATAATCAACAGAATTGGTCCCGGCTTCATACTGAATACACACAGAAAGTCTAGACAAATTAAAGATTCAACTTTAAAATCTAATTTTTATATGTATTTAAAAAATAAGAATATGTTAGCATACATCTGTATCACATCAGGGCATTAAGCATTCTTAACCCCCTTCTACTCCAAAAAAACAAAACCACCACAACCCCATGAAGGAAAGGACTGATAAATTTTATTACACCAAAATGGAAGGCAGGGGTGAGAGTGAAGCCTTTCTAATAGCAAAATATATACAATATTAAAAAGAAAAAGTAGATATTAAGAGAAATTATTTGCAACTTGTATACAACAAGACTGGTGCTCAGAACCTATACATAACTCCTAAACACAGTAAGAAAAAGACAACAGAAAAAATGGGCAAAGAATATATAAAGAAGCAGTTTATACTGCCCGGCTGGTGTGGCTCAGTGGTTGAGCGTCAATCCCTGCACCAAGAGGTCGCCGGTTCAATTCCTGGTCAGGGCACATGCCCAGGTTGCAGGACCCATCCCCAGTGGGGGGCATGCAGGAGGCAGCCAATCGATGTTCTCTCTCATCGATGTTTCTATCTCTCCCTCTCCCTTCCTCTCTCTCTCAACTCAATAAAGAAAAAAAAATTTTTTTTTAAAGAAACAGTTTATAAAAAGAACACAGACAATAAATATTAAGAAGTATTAATCAACTTCACCAATAGTCAAGAGAAAACAAACTGAGATTCCATTTTTACCCAGGAGACTGGAAAGCCAGGACAATGTGAGGATATCAAGCATGGTGACATTCTGAGAAGGTACACGTGCAGCCACACTGAAGGGCAGCTTGGCAGGATCTGGTAAAACATGTGCACCCTCCACTACCCAAATTTTCCTCTCCTGCATATTGACCTACAGAAACCCCATCGGCACCCCCTACACACGATCCCGATAGTACAACAACGTTCATTCCAACAGCTTTGTAGTAATAAACAACAGAAACTACCCAAATGCCCCTCAACGTGATAGGCACTGACACCACACAGTGTATTCTAGATCTTAAAAACATGTTGATTTAAAAACTTGCAGTGTGATATGTATAATATCGATTCATGTAATAACACACACCACAACGTTCTATTTCTTATGGATATAAATAGGTCTCCTACAAAACTCAGGTGATGGTCAAGAAGCCATACAGCTATGGGCTGCCTCACCTGCATGCCACCTGTTCACATACATCACCAGCACTGCAGCTCAGGAAAGATCTCAAGGCTGTGAGTGGGGGGAGGGGTCTGGGACAAGCCCTCTTTGCTAGCTCTATTTCTCCACAAGGGTGTAAAAATGTCCACAGCACAGACTGTTGAAGGTTCCTTGAAAGATAAGCTCCTCTTGGTTATCTAAGTGTGGTCCTAGCCTACTTCCTGGGATAGCCAAGGGCCTCACACATGCAGGAATTAATTAATTCAATATACACCTATCAACATACATTAAGTTCCGACTACATGCCAGCTTCTATTCAGGGCTGGGAGGACAGCATGTCTTAGTCCTCAAAGAGTTTACAGTCTACTCAGGGAGACAAGTAGAGAGAAAATAAACTGCAGTGAGCTCAGAGCTACCACGCAATTAGCATGGGGGTCACGGGAGCAGAGGGTGGGCATCACACTGAGGCTGAGTGGTGTTTGGGGAATTCCAAGTGGAGGGGTGTTGGGGTCAGATAAAATAGGCCAGCAGGCAGAACCTAGTGGCAACACTGTCACCAGTGCTGCTTCCCACCAGTGAAGGGGGAAGTGGAGAAGACCACAGCCCTCAGCAGAGAGCTTTAACTCAGCTGCTCCTCTCTAACGGCCTCTGCACACCCTCTCTTTGCAACAGTCACCATACAGAGAACACAGGAGAAAGTCCAGGCTCCCACCGAAAGCAGCTTTACAAGTGCCCACAGTCAGCCTCTCCATCGAGTCCACGGGGGCTGGGATGATCAGAGAACACACGTTAACAGGATTATTTGAGGATCAATACGTTTTACCCAGTGCCCCCAAACGACTTCCCGAAAAAAGTATCAAATGTTTCCCTAACAGTTCAGTAACATGTTTGGCTTTGTCAACAAATACTCATGTCTTGGTCACAGCAGCACTGCTCCTGTGATAGAAGGATGGCACAGGTGTGGACAGAGGTCTCCTCACCGGAGGAACAGACTCCCCACTGCTTCCTGTACTGGGATGTACTGTGAGCACCACACAACCAGGGCGTTTTAGTCCAGGCTTGGGAACCAAAAAGGCATTCAGTAGGGTTCTCTTCATCGGCTAAACAATATACAGAAAAACAGAGGAATGTTATGAGGATTGCATTGTCCATATTATACTTAGGAAAGTGAATGAAAACAATATTTACTTAAAATGTTCAACACCATACTTCAACAATAAAGATAAAGTTTTTTTTAAAATGCTCAACACCTTTAAATTTTGTTTCTTTCTTCAAAAGATAAGACAGTGCTCTTAAAACCTCAGAGACAGAGAGATGCCAAATTAGAAGTGCTGAATTCTCACATTCCAGATGGAAAAACAAGTGCCAAGAGATTAAATAAATTTCCCAAGGTCAAGCACAGATGCATTTGAACAGCAAAGTATTCAACCCTGCTTTAGCAACACCCATCTTTGACAGGCACCAGAACCCTTAAACACACAGACGCCCCTCAGTCACCTGGGGGGTGGAGAGCAGTGAGCACCCTCCCTCTCTTCCTGTCCTTTCTCCACTTGTCACCATAGCCCAGCAGCCCCCTAGGCAGGTGTGCGTAGTGCATGGTGACTCTCCAAGGCCACTGGGAAAATGGAGGAGGGGGTCACATCATTCAGTACTGTGGAAAGTCCTAGACTTGAAGTTTATTCAGGATCTTCTGTTAGACTGAGTCTCGGTCATATTTTCTCAATCAGGAAGCCAAGCCAGTCACATTAGCTTTTCTTGAAAGCTGACTGTCAGACATGTTCTGTGGAACTCCAGGAGGACAGAGAGCCTGCCAAACTCCTGTGTGTGTGTGTGTGTGTGTGTGTGTGTATGTGCGCGTGTGTGAGCGTGTGTGTGTGTGTGAGCGTGTGTGTGTGTGAGCGTGTGTGTGAGCGCGTGTGTGTGTGAGCGTGTGTGTGTGTGAGCATGTGTGTGTGTGAGCGTGTGTGTGTGTGTGAAGGTGTGTGTGTGTGAACGTGTGTGTGTGTGAGCGTGTGTGTGTGAACGTGTGTGTGTGTGAACGTGTGTGTGTGTGAGCGTGTGTGTGTGTGAGCATGTGTGTATGTGCGTGTGTGTGTGTGTGAGCGTGTGTGTGCGTGCGTGTGTGTGTGTGTGCGCGTGTGTGTGTGCGTGTGTGTGTGTGTGTGTGTGTGTAGGAAGTCCTTTTATTTCTTTATCGGAGGATTTCTTTCCTTATTATAAAATGGCAGCAAGTCTGACGTCCCACATACTCTGGGAACACTGTGATGGTCTAACGAGACAAGCTGGAGGCACCTTTTTGAGGTGGGAAACATCAAGGGGCCTAATAGAATCACACACGGCAGCCTGCTCAGACACCTCACATTCTGATCAAAATCCAGGGCTAACGCGGCGGAGAGAGAAGCACCCAGCCATCGCCAGGCTCGGGTGTTAACCTGAACTGCGAGCCTGCGTGCAAGAGGCCAGAAAGACCGACTCCCACGCTTCCAGGTTGAAAATGGTGAACCCCTCAGACCCAACCCTCCAGCAGGCACTCAGGGTTCCTGGCGACGGCAGGGACCAGCCATGCGTCAGCAGAAGCTCCCCTCCCCGCGCACCTCCGATGACAGGGCTATATTTAGCCTACTATTTACACGTCCCCTCCTATCATGCACTGTCTTCATACACTGCCTATTTATAGTGCAACTCTGAGCGGTGCTGCCAACAGCCCAGGTACTGAATGTATGCGTTACAGTCAGGAAGATAAAACCTCATTTCATAGCAACTGAAAATATTTATTTTATATGGATCTGAGCAGGATTCCTATTTGGCCTAGCAATGTGAGGTCACTTGTAGCCAAGTACGGCCTCTGATGTACTTGAACTACATATATTGAAAGTGTACAGTCTTATTAATGTTCACATGTTTTTGTATCTAAGAAACCATCACCAAAAGCAAGAGAGTATGGCCATCATCCCCAAAAGTTTCCCTGTGACTCGTCCCCCTCCCTCCTCTCACCATCCGCAGGCAACCACTCTCTCTGCCTTCTGTGACTATAGTTTGCAGCTAAAATTTTATATAAATGAAATGCTATATATCCCTTTTTGCCTTGCTTCTGGTACCCACCTTAATTACTCTGAGGTTCATCCATGTTTTTGTATGGCCCAACAGTGACTTTTTAATGCTGAGTATGTGGACAGACCACAATTTGTTTATCCATTCACTTGTTCATATATGTTTGGGTTGTTTCCAGTTTTTGACATTAGAAATAAAAATGCAATAAACACTTGTGGAAGAGTCTTTGTGTGACATATATTTTCATTTCTCTCGGGTCAATCCCCAAGGGTGGAATAGCTGGATCATATGATAAATGGATGCTTAACTTTTTAATGAACCTCTGAACTGTTTTCCAACATGGATGAACCATTTCACTCTCTGGCCATCAGTATATGAGAGCTGTGGATACTCCACACATTTGTTTTTCTTAATGTCAGGCATTCTAATGGATATGCAGTGGTATCTATGGTTATTTTAATTTGTAATGCCCTAATGATGAATAACGTTGAGCATTTTCTCAGGTGCTTATTGGCCATTCATTTATCTCTTGTCAATTGTCTGTACAAATCTTTTGGCAATCTTCATATTGGGTTGTGTGTCTTCTTATTAAGCTGTTCTTTATACATCCTGGATGCAAACCCTTTGTCTGATACATGTGTGTTGTCTATGCTTCCCTGTCATTTTCTTAATGGTGTCTGGGAAAAACAAAGATGTTTTATTTTGATGAAGTCCAATTTTCAATTTTTTTATTTTATGGGTCTGTATTTAAGGAACCTTTGCCTATGCCAAGGTTGCAAAGATTTCTCTTTGCTTTTAGAAATTTTAGAGTTTTCGGTTTTACATTGAGCTTCAGGATCCCTTTTGAGGTAATTCTGATGTAAGGGTGGATGTCCACTTTGGTCCATATGGTTAGCCAGCTGTTCCAGCACCATTTGTTAGAGACCTCTCTTTCCTCCACTGAACTGCTTGGGCACCTTTGTTGGAAACCAGTTGACCAGGTATGTACAGATCTATTTCTGGACTCTATCCTCCTTGAACTCACTCCAGCCAATGAGAATCGACTTCCATCAGTGCTCAGTTCCCTTCTGTTTGGAAGCTGGTAGGTCCTCGGCTCTGGGATGAATAAAGAGGCCAATCTTGCTTAAGTAGTGGAGTTATTCTGTCTGCAGTAACAAGGGTGGAACACCCCTGACAGTGGGACCATGTGCCTCTCCTTGCACAGTGCCAGGCAGATGATGGCAGGGGTATGTGGAGGACCATGACTGTCTGTGTTTTTTTTTTTTTTTTTTTAAGTACTTATCAACACAGCTCCCAATTTAAATGTAGAGTTATGCTTGAGAGTGTGTCATACTGGATGAGGACTCTCGCTGTTGCTGATGGTGGATCCAGGATTTCTTGGTTATTGCCAAAGAAGGGGCCTACAGCATTCCCCAATCTGAGCTGAGAATGGTGTCCCTGAAGGCACTTCCTGGACAGGACAATACAGTTTAAGCTTCCAGAACTGAAGGCGTCGAAAGGTCCGCCAACATCCTTACGAGCTTCTTCTCAAGTCCAATACTACCAGCCAACATTTATTCAGTAATTATATGCTAAGCACAGTACTTACATCTTTTTATTTTGTTTGCTTAACATTCCTACAGAGAAGGTGCCATTATTATTTCCATTTTACAAACAAAGAAAGTGAGGCAGAAAAAGGTGAAACAGCCTGCCCCAGGTTTCTTCAGTTAGGAAGTAGCAGAGTTGAGATCTATCTCCCTGACTTCAGCTCCCGTATCCTTAACCCCCCTGACCCCCACCCCAGCCCCTGGCCACACTGCCTAGTGCTCCCTGGGCGCTGAGGGAGCCTTTAGAAACTCACTCCCATGGGTGACGTAATTGCTCAGAGGACCTGAGGATGACAAGCTGTGAAACTGCTCACCTGGCCCCAAGCTTTACTGCCCGCCCCACCGTCCCCACTCATTTCCTTCTGTTAAATACTCCTGCCTCTAAAGGGGCCCAGTCTGAAACTACCTCAGACCACAAACTGGAGTAACTTTGATGAGCAATTCAGAAATAGAAAAAATCAGAATGTTAAGAGCAGCAGCCACCATAGTTAGCCCTGTCTTCTAATGACAATTATTTTAAATAAATTACTCATGTCTAGCTGGTGTGGCGCAGTGGTTGAGCATCGACCCATGCACCAAGAGGTCGCCGGTTCGATTCCCAGTCAGGGCACATGCCCAGGTTGTGGGCCAGATCCCCAGTGGGGGGCGTGTAGGAGGCGGCCAATCGATGTTCTCTCTCATCGATGTTTCTATCTCTCTCTCCCTCTCACTTCCTCTCTCTCTTAAATCAATAAAGGAAAAACAATTTTTTAAATAAATTACTCATTTGATCCTTATCATAACCTCTGGCATAAGTCTAGTCTTTATTGTACATTTCAGGAAGCCAGCATCAGGAAGACTCAGTAACCTGCCTGTGGTGGTCTCGGAGGTAAAAGAGGCAGAGAGGGGATTCCCACCTCAGGTCAGCCCACCATGCCCACGTCCCTGCCACCTAGTAAGCAGCTCCCCTAAAGCCCTTCCTTCCATTTGAGTCCATGTGCCCCATGATTCCCTCACTCCATACTTGTCCACTGCTTCTTAATTTGCCTGTGGCGGGTGCTTCAGGAGACCAAGCAGTGGAGGCAGATGCTAGTCAGAGGCCCAGAGAGCAGGGGGCCCTGTGGGAAAGTGTTGGGGCAGCAGACGTAGCCAGAAAGGCCAAGGACAGGACCACCGGGGCCTGGACACCCTCCCTATAGGACAGCCCTTGGCAGGACCCACTTCTGAGTATGAGAAGATAGAAAAAATACAGAAATGTAAAAAACAAAAATCAGAAGACAAACCAGCAGGTCCAGACCTGAAAAGCCAGTGAAGAACAGGACCACGTAAGCTCACAGTGCCAGGAACCAAGACAGGCCTGGACCAGGAGAAAAGAGTCCAAATCCAGGCTCTGCTACCAGCCAGCTGACAACCTCAGGAAGGTCACACGTCTTTTTTATTTTTTTTATCGCCAGTCTTTTTTTTTTTTTCATTTTGTTTTGTTAATCTATTTTTGTTACAGATGTTTCTCCTTTTTTCCCCATTGACACTCTCCTCCCCATCCCCCCTGCCCCATCCTCAGCTTTGTTGTCCATGTCCATCAGTTATACATACATGCATATAAGTTCTGTGGTTTATCTCTTCCCTCCTCCCCCACCCCCTCTTCTAAGGGTTGTCAATCTGTACTCTACTTCCACATCTCTGGGTCTACCCTGTTCCTCAGAATGTTATGTTCATTATATTCCACAAATAAGTGAGATCATGTGATATTTGTCTTTCTCTGCTTGGCTTGTTTCGCTTAGGATAATACTCTCCAGGTCCCTCCATATCATCTCAAAGGATAAAAGATCTTTCTTTCTTACAGCTGCATAGTACTCCATTGTGTATATATACCACAGCTTTTTTATCCATTCGTCCACTGATGGATACTTGGGCTGTTTCCAGATCTTAGCTATTGTAAATAGTACTGCTATGAACATAGGGGTACATATATTCTTTCTGATTGGTGTTTCAGGCTTCTTAGGGTATATTCCTAGAAGTGGGATCACTGGGTCAAATGGCAATTCAATTTTTAATTTTTTGAGGTAACATCATAGTGTTTTCCATAGTGGCTGCACCAGTCTGCATTCCCACCAGCAGTGTATTAGAGTCCCCTTTTCTCCACACCCTCGCCAGCACTTGTTTGATGATTTGTTGATGGCAGCCATTTTGACAGGTGTGAGGTGATACCTCACTGTTGTTTTAATTTGCATCTCTCTGATGATTAGTGATATTGAGCATTTCTTCATATGTCTCTTAGCCATTTGTATGTCCTGTTTGGAGAGGTGTCTATTTAGTTCCTCTGCCCATTTTTTAATTGGGTTCTTTGTCCTCCTTTTGTTGAGTTGTATGAGGACTCTATATATTTTGGAGATTAACCCCCTATTTGATGTTTCATTGGCAATTATGCTCTCCCATACAGTGGGTTGCCTTTCCACTTTGATGGTTGTTTCTTTTGCTGTGCAGAAGCTTTTGAGTTTGATGTAGTCCCATGTGTTCATTTTTTCCTTTGTTTCTGTTGCCTTAGGTGATGTATCAGTGAAGATTCTGCTGTGTATGATGTCCGAGATTTTGTTGCCTACATTTTCTTCTAGGATTTTTATGGATTCATGAGTCACATTTAAGTCTTATTCATTTTGAGTTTATTCTTGTGTATGGTGTAAGTTGATGGTCTAGTTTCATTTTTTTGCATGTAGCTGTCCAATTTTCCCAACATCATTTATTTAAGAGGCTGTCTTTATTCCATTGTATGTTATCGCCACCTTTGTTAAATATTAATTGAACATAATGTCTTGGGTCAATTTCCGGATTCTCTGTTCTGTTCCAATTGTCTATATGCCTATTCTTGTGCCAGTACCAGGCTATTTTGATTACAGTGGCTTTGTAGTATAACCTGATATCGGGTATTGTGATCCCACCTACTTTGTTCTTCTTTTTCAAGATTGCTGTGGCTATTCGGGGTCTTTTTTGGTTCCATATGAACTTTTGAAATATTTCTTCTAGTTCTGTGAAATATATCACTGGTATTTTGATGGGGATTGCATTGAATCTATAGATTGCTTTAGGTAATATGGACATTTTAATCATGTTAATTCTTCCAATCCATGAACAAGGTATGTGCTTCCACTTTTTTATATCTTCCTCTATTTCTTTTTTCAATGTCGTGTATTTTCTGAAAATAGGTCCTTTACTTCTTTGTTTAAGTTTATTCCTAGGTATCTTAATTTTTTTTCTGCAATGGTAAATAGGATTGTTTTTTTAGTTTCTCTTTCTGTGAGTTCATCATTAGTGTATAAGAATGCCGTCGATTTCCTGATGTTAATTGTGTATCCTGCTACTTTGAGTGCTTTTATCAGAAATGGGTGCTGGATTTTGTCGAATGCTTTTTCAGCGTCTATTGATATGATCATGTGGTTTTTATCTTTCATTTTGTTTATGTGGTGTATCACATTTATTGATTTGCGAATATTGAACCAGCCTTGCATCCCTGGGATGAATCCCACTTGGTCATGGTGAATAATTTTTTTGATGTATTGCTGGATCTGATTTGCTAGTATTTTGTTCAGGATTTTGGCATCTGTGTTCATCAGGGATATTGGCCTGCAGTTCTCTTTCTTTGTGGTGTCTTTTTCTGGTTTGGGAATTAGAATTACACTGGCCTCATAAAACGAGTTCGGAAGCCTGCTTTCTTCTTGAAGTTTTTGAAATAGTTTGAGGAGAATAGGTGTTAGTTCTTCTTTGAATGTTTGGTAAAACTCCCCTGTGAAGCCGTCCAGGCCTGGGCTTTTGTTTGCTGGGAGAGTCTTGATTACATCTTCAATTTCCTTAGCTGTTATTGGTCTGTTCAAGTTTTCTATCTCTTCCCGGTCCAGGTTTCGGAAACTATGTGTTTCTAGAAATTTGTCCATTTCGCTTAGATTGTCGAATTTGTTGCCATACAAATGTTCATATTATTTGTTAACCATCCTTTGTATTTCTGTGGTGTCAGTTGTTAATTCTCCTCTTTCATTTCTGATTTTGTGTATTTGGGTTCTCTTTGTTTCTTGGTGAGTCTAGTTAAGGGTCCATCAATCTTGTTTATCTTTTCAAAAAACCAGCTCTTTGTTTCATTGATCCTTTGAATTGTTTTTTTTTTGGTCTCTGTGTCATTTATTTCTGCTCTGATCTTTACTATTTCCTACCTCCTACTTGCTCTGGGGTTTTCTTTTTGTTTGCTTCTAGTTCTTTAAGTTGTGAGGTTAGACAGTCTATTAGAAATTTTTCTTGTTTCTTGAGGTAGGCCTGTAGTGCTATGAACTTCCCTCTCAGAACTGCTTTCACTGCATCCCATAGATTTTGTGTTGTTATGTGCTCATTTTCATTGGTTTCCAGGAAGTTTTTAATTTATTCCTTGATCTCCTCGGTGACCCATTCATTGTTTAATAACATGCTATTTAGCCTCCATGTCTTCAAATGTCTTTGCATGTTCTTGTTGCAATTGATTTCTAGTTTCATGCCATTGTGATCTGAGAAGATGCTTGATATGATTTCAATCTTCTTGAACTTGTAGAGACTTCGTTTGTGTCCTAACATGTGGTCTATCTTTGAAAATGTCCCATGTGCACTTGAGAAGAATGTGAATTCTGCAGTTTTGGGGTGTAATTCTCTGTAGATATCTATTAAATCCATGTGGTCAAGTGCTTCATTTAGAGTCTCTGTTTCCTTGTTAAATTTTTGTCTAGAGGATCTATCCAGTGATGTCAGCGGGGTGTTGAAGTCCCCTGCTCTGATTGTATTGCTGTCGATTTCTCCTTTGAAGTCCTCCAGAAGATTTTTAATGTATTTTGGTGCTCCTATATTGGGTGCATATATGTTTACCAAGGTTATAGCTTCCTGTTGGATAGATCCTTTCAATATTATGTGGTGACCTTCTTTGTCTCTAGTTATGGCCTTCATTTTGAAATCTATTTTATCAGATATGAGTATTGCTACCCCAACTTTTTTTCCTTTCCATTTGCTTGGAAGATTTTTTTTCCAACCCTTCACTTTCAACCTATGTGAGTCTTTTGTTGTGAGGCGGGTCCCTTGTAAACAGCATATATATGGGTCATGCTTTCTTATCCAATCAGCTACTCTGTGTCTTTTTATCGGAGCATTCAATCCATTTACATTTAAGGTGATTATTGATATGTACTTATTTATTGCCATTTTTGTTTAGTGTGGCTATATTTTCCTTCCTATTTCTTCTATTAATTACAGCAGTACTTTTAACATTTCTTGCAGGGCTGGTTTGGTGCTAATTTATTCCCTTAGCCTTTTTTTTTTTTTTTTTTTTTTTTGTCTGGGAAGCTCTTTATTTGACCTTCTATTTTGAATGATAGCCTTGCTGGGTAGAGTAGTCTTGGATTCAGATCTTTGTTTTTCATGACCTTGATTACTTCATGCCATTCCCTTCTGGCCTATAGTGTTTCTGTTGAGAAGTCAGCTGATAGCCTGATGGGGGTTCCTTTGTAGGTAACCTGTTGCTTATCTCTTGCTGCCTTTAGGATTCTCTCTTTGCCTTTAATTTTTGGCATTTTAATTACTATGTGTCTTGGTGTAGGCCTGTTTGGGTTCTTCTTACTTGTGGCTCTCTGTGCCTCTTGAACTTGAATGCCTTCTTCCTTCACCAAATTAGGGAAGTTTTCTGTCACTATTTCTTCAAATATATTCTCTAACCCTTGCTCATTTTCTTCTTCTTCGGAAACTCCTATGATGTGAATATTATTATGTTTCCACTTGTCCCACAGTTCTCTTAAGCTGTCTTCCTGTTTTTTCATTGTTTTTTCCTTTTGGTTTTCTGATTGGTTGATTTTTTCTACCTTGTCTTCTAATTCACTGATCCAGTCCTCAGCTTCCTCTACTCTGCTGTTTAGTCCTTCCAATGTGTTCTTGATTTCTGCTATGTCATTCTTCATTTCTTCTTGGTGCTTCTTCATTTCCAATTGGTGGATTTTCAATGTTTCTATGTCTTTACTCATGGTGTTGATGTCCTTACTCATGCTGTTGAGCTTCCTCCAGATCATGGCTCTGAATTCTAGCTCTGTTAACTTGCTTAACTCCATTTCATTTATCTCATCTTCGGTAGAGGTCTCTTGTTCTTTCATTTGGGATTTGTTTCTTTGTTTCACCATTTTGGCTATCTCAGTGGCTTTTGGAGCCTGCCAAATTTTCCCTGTGGATGTTGGTGTTCTGCTATTTGTGGCTCCCTCTACTGGGTTTGGATGAGTGTGGGAGGACCCACGTTAAACACCACCGTGGAGTCTTACTTTCCAGGGTATGTTTACAAGCCCAGAAAAGGTTAAGTTATCCTCTAGCTTTTTGCCTAGAGTCTATTGGTCTCAGTTACTTGAAGAGCCTTGGGTTCTCAATTGAATGAAAACCTCCCTCAGGTGTTCAGCATAAGAGGATTTCCGAGGGTGGGAGAGATGCTGGTAGTTAATGAGCCTCAATTTGCACTTCAATGGCCCACCTGGGTGGGGCTGAATCTCCGAGGGAGGGGCTGCCGCCTCTCCCCAGAGCCCTGGGAAGGAGTAAGATGGCCACCGTCCTGTGTGGCCAAAACTCAGCAAAAGCTCTGAACGCCCTCCAAATCCCGAGCATCCCCACACAGTTCCAGTCCAGTCCGCCCTCCCTCTGCGGAAGCCCAAGATGAGTGGCTGTAGCTAATTTAGTGCTCTGTCCCAGCTCTGCACTGTGGCGCAGGCTTGGGATCTTAACCCCAAGGGTGGTGCTCACAGCTAAGACCGCTGCTGTCCGTGGGCTCCCAGCCCCCCTCTTGCGCCTCCACAATCCTACCAGGATCGATTCAGTGTCCCTGGTTGTATGGTCCTTGAAAGCTGCTTTTCCGTTGCTTTTTCCTGACGACTTGTCTTTATTTTAGTTGTAATTCCTGTTTGGTCCTGGGAAATGGTCTGTGTAGCTTCCATTCACTCTGCCGCCATTTTGGAATTCTCAGGTCACTTCATCTTTCAAAGCCCCCATGTGTTCCCAGAAAGGAGAAGCGTGCCATCTGTCCCTTCTCACAAAACAGGTGTGGCGGCGTAAAAACAGGGGGCTGCTTTCTTCAAAGCCACCCACCAACATAGGGCCGCTCTGCTACCACGGCATCTGCGGCACTGCCCACACTCTTCCTGACTTCAGAACAGAGTTCATACAGAGCTTCCGAGAAGGCTCCTTTGGAATCTGTTTCATTAATGACCCAATGCAACCGTGGACAGGATGCAAGTGAGCAGACTGGCTGCCGGCTTACGAAGCCGTTGTGGCAGACACTGCGCGCGGGCTCCTGTCCGGGCTCCCCCAGCACACGCCACCCAGGGGCAGGTGACCCCACCAAGGTGCAGAGCCGACTGACTTCATGGTTAGGAAATTCCTAACTGCACAGCCTTCTTACTCAAAACTGACCCATCCTTGCAGTGACTCTTGCTCTGAGAATTATGCAGCGGACATTAAAAAGAAAGCTGGGGAGGGAAAATGCTGCTTCTGACAAACCCGTGGTGATGACTTGGCAGAAATCACATATAAAAAGGCAATTCTGTAGTTAAGGGAAGGGTGAAGCTGTAACTCAGACCCAACTTCATGATATCTAGGCCCTAAACGTCAGTCTCCCTGGTTTCAACTGCCCCTGGCCATGGGCAGCCAAAGCATGCTTCATTGGGCCCGACTGAAATTGTCCACCCGCTCCCAACCTGAGTTGACATTTATTTAATTAGTTGCCAATTTATTTCACATGAAACACAGGTTTTCACTTTCTCTTTAAAAACTCAGAAGATCTGACAATCCTAGGTCCACATTCCCACAGGGCAACTCCACTAGAGGGCAGACACAGTGCCAAGGTGCCACTGACCTGGGCAGTTTCTCCCGTTTTCCAGCCTGGCTTTGGGGGCATCTGAGTGTGTGACCCCTAATCTAGATGAGGCACTGAGAACACATGCTCATTGTGAATTTCTGCAGGGGCCGGGGGCCGGCTATGGCCTGCTGGCTTCAAGGATTGTTAGAGCAGACACAGGGAGCCCGAGGGCCCAGCATTAAACCAGCAGCGTTCTCCTGGCCCCACGGCCACGCAGCGGATGGAAGGCCTCCGTCTGCAGAAGGGCGCTCACACAGCCTGAAGGCACCTGTGTTACCTTCCAGAGTTGTGAAGGGATAACCATGAGTGGGTGTGATTTTTAAATCCCATGCTAAGATTGACAAAAGATGCAGTGGTGTGAGCTCTCCAAGGACAGGTCCAGTCTTGGGCAAAATCATGGAGCTCGTTACCCTCTCTGACCCCCGCCTGGGGTAGGGCATTGATATTTATATCTCAACGTGGAATTTGAGTTGGTGAGCTCCATCTCTTAGGAATATTTGCACCATAAGATCTGAGACTCTTCCCAGTTAAAAATTGTTCAGCTATGAAGAGAAAAACAAGGAGGGCCTCTGCAAGGGTCCATGAGCGCAGCTATCAAGTTGGTTCCGCTGGAAATTAATTTTTAATGCCTAAAGAAATGAGTGTGTCAACTAACCTAGGGCTGAAAACTCCCACCAATAAACATGACTTAGCTTGGAGCCAGCTCTCCGTACTCTGTAAAATGCAAACATGCTGTCTGCCGACGTCTTATCAATCACACTTTCACGTCTACACTTCACACAGGCCTCAGATTCCGACAGAATGGAACACAGGATACCAGGTCCGATGGAGGAAAAGGATGAGAAAGTCCAGGATCCTATGTGACCAGGAAGGTCGGGGTGAGACAACAATAGTGAGATGAAGAGCACGGAGTATAATAAATAGCAATATTTGCTTGCGCTAGATCTGCTAAAAAAGACTAAAAGCCACAGGTAGGGACATTCCTACCCTGGTATCCATCTTTTCTTCCTGTCACTGAGATATTAGAGGACAAGCTATTCTATCTGTGATGATAAATAATAGTTAAGATCCTAATGAGTTGCTAAAGGAAGGGCTCTAATCTCAGTAGGGGGCGGGGCCACTCGAGGCAGGTGCTTTCAGTCTGTGAAATGCACATTTTCCTCTTCCCCATAGACACACACGCACATGACACCTTACTCCAAAAGGGACTCACGTATGTTCTTCTCACAGTCTAATATATTAAGAACGGTGCATGTAGCTAAACTCAAATCAAATCACATTTTAAGAGAAGAGCCCTTATTTTTGCATTTTAATCACTATGCAACTTGTCCAGGGTGGGGCAAAAGTAGTTTACACTTGTGGGCATGTGAGACAGTTTATTCTTGTATTGTTAGTTATTAATTACTGAATTATTTTCCATATCAACAACAGTAAACCTATTTTTGCCCCACCCTGCATATAGAGCATCATTGGAATGGCAGCGTCTTCATCTCCTGGTACATAAATCAGCTGCCTTATATGAAGACTGAACAGATATTTATTTTCTCTGCATTCATAAGGGGAGGGTGAGAAAAAGAATCAGTGAGGGTGATGACTCTCACCCAGGGACAAAGCAGTCAGACACACTCCAGTATGAAATTGTGTCCTCCAGTCTCCGCATCCGAAAGTCAGCTGTGCCAGAAAACCTAAACAGATTCATGTACTGAGGTGCACAGGAATAAAATAATTCTTATTACCACCGTCGTTAAAGGGACGCAGAACAACAGACACCGACAACACAGACTGGGTCACTCTGCTACGTAAAAATCAGCCCATTTCTCTTTACATAAAAGACAGTTTGTTTTAAAAACAGTCAAAAATCTAAGGAGAGGGACACAGAACCCAGTACAGGCTCAACTATTTGAAGTCTTTCCCTCTGGCCTGGTGCTTCTCTCTCCTAAGTCACTCACATTCCCAGTGAGTTCTTCAGGATTCCCAAAGTTGTGTCTGTCCTCCCTCCACCTGCCCAGCTCCCCCCAGTAAATCTGTGAAGAGCGGTAACACCGGAGGGATTGTTAAGAAAGAAGAAGGACCTTACCACTTCTGGGAGCAGCTTAGTCGAGAGGTCGTGGATGGCTTTGACCACTATACATAAGGATGACAGGAGGAATATCACCCCCAGGATGACACAGGCTCTGCAAAGAAACAAAACATTGAGACATTTCACTGAGAGAACTGCCCCCTGCTCATTCACACGACGACAGCAACAGTGACACCACCCAAGGCACGGGGACCAACCACGATTTGCCACATTCCCATGGTGACCACCCACAGTCTCAGAATTGACAGTGAATAATTTCGAAGAGAATGATTCGGAATTTTGTCACCAAGATCAACCTCATGGGAAAGAGGCTTCCCATCCCACATAATCTCACAGCTTCCCATGAATGCTGGCAGGGAAGAACTTCCAAGGCCATGAAATCCCAACCCCCCACCCACTGGCCTGGCAACACAGTTCCTCCTCCTCCAGCCGGAGGGTGCAGAGTTCAATGGCAAAGAGTGAGTCTCTAGCAGGAGATATCCCAAGCTCTACCATTTAACATGTTGCTTGATCTTGATCAAGCTCCTTAACTCTTTTAACCTCTATTTTATCACCTGCCCAGTGGGCGTATTTTCTACCTGAAGATGAAATCAGATATTGCACAGAGCATAAAAACGTAACCCACGAATGCTGGCTTAAACAAAGGGAAACAAAAGTCCACCCTGGGTGTCTCTCTCCGGTGATAAGACACCTTAGGCTTCTCCCAAAGATAAAAAAGAGGAATGCTTTGGTAATAGCAAAAGACGGAGTGTTTCTGGCAAGATGGAGCAATTCCTGAGAAAGAAATGAGGGAGAGAAGTGAGGATGAGGTCGAACAAGACAGCCAGCCCAGGACTGGCAGGAGCAAGTCAAGGATGAGGCCGAGGGTGGGGTACGGGACAACGCTGTCTCTGGAAATCAGACACAGCTCACAGGAGAAAGAAGATGGAATATGAAAGTAAATATGAGGAAATGATAGTAACAATGTCAAAATAGCAAATAAAAAGAGAGAAAAGAACAAAATGCAAGAACGACTCCAGTTAGCTCTACATCATTCCTGTCCCAACCTGATGTCTCCACCATTTGGCAGCCTCCTCAGCCCTCTTCCTTCTCTATCAAATAAAATCATCTCTCATTATCCATCTTGGGTTTCCCTCTCCGGACTAACAGAATGGCCCAAAGTTTCCCACATAACACTGCAGTGGCACCTACTCAGACTCCTTACAAGCCCATGGATAAACATGTTCCCCTAGAAGTCAGAAACGAGCAGGTCAACACGGCTACCTGGAGTCTGCTCAGTCGGCTTCTAATCCACGCTCTAGTTGTAGGTTTTATTCTTCCAACAACACGGACAGAAAGAAGGCATCACGCTGACTGGGGCAAACCGCAAAAGAGCATAGAGATGTGGGAAAAGTAATGAATGGGCTGGGGGTCTCGGTGCAGACCTAAGCAAGAGAAGTCCTGGCCCTATAAACCAAACGGAGGCTCCGCCGCGGGTGGCCCATGTCCTCGGAATGAGCCCGGGGGAAAACACACACGGAGGGGAGAAAACTAATGCAGGCAGGAAGTGCACACTGAACAGCAGCGGGGTGCAGAAGGGGGCAGTGGGCCTGGCTGGTCACCACAGTCCTGGCAGGGCGAGCGGGCGAAGGCAGCTGCCGCCGAGAGGTGAGTAGTAGGAATGAGGGGCGCCTACTGGAGGCCCTTTAGTGACAAGAGACTGGGGCAGGATCAAGGATTCCCAGGTGTTGGTGGATCAATGGTCCCCAAGCAACTGGCCCAAGTCCCAGCTGTGCTCCTGGGGAAGACGGCTATGGGTCAGCTGTGCCTGACACTCAAAGTAACCATCTACCTGCAGGCAAATGGGACCGTGAGAGTTCCCATCACAGGAAAAGAGCCTAATGTCAGGATAAGCTTCCAAGATAAGATTTGTGATGTGTTTTTTTTCCTCCATTCAAAAACTCCTGAGTGACTAGCACAGACTCTGATGCACCCTTTCTGATAAATTCAACAGCCAGCTGTGGCACACTGCACTCACCAAGGGCTTTGCACAGTTGCCCAGAGACTGCCCCAGTTCAACTTTATCAGAATCTCACAGGGGGTGAACCTAGGCATCGACTTGTTCAAAAGCTCCCAGGCAAGCCCCTATGGACTTGGGCTGAGGTCCCTGCCCAGGGCCAGGCGAGGCCCTGTCCTTAGGGAGCTTCTGCTGTGGGTTAATAACTCTGGACAGAAGGCGGGGAGGGAGCGCGCATCCCAGCTGGTCAGGAAGGAGCGGGCTCTAATGGTGCCCGAGAGACCCAGAGGATCGGTGTAGGGAGCAGCTTTCTCCCCCAGGATGTGGGTAGGGCAGCCACCACTTGGGTGCTAGACAGAAGACAGTTTGTCACAACACCCTCAAGAAGCTTCCATCACCAGGCTCCTTGGGGGAGGGAGGACAAAGATCTGTGCTTCTTCCCACCAGGGACCCAGGGAACATGAAGCCACAGGGACTGGATTTGAATTTTGTTTACATTACTTAAGGAGATAAGTGTTAAGAATACAATAGTCTCCTTACATAATATCTTGCTTTCTATATCTTTAATCAAAACTACACTACAAATCCCTTAAGGGCAAGAACCCTATGTTTAGATCTGTGTCTACAGCGCACATGCCTCTGTGCAGCTGGGGTAACCATTTACTGATTAAGTCATCGCTGGCTGATTTGTACATTTCCCCCCACGGAATTTAAGGAGCATCAACTGCTTACCGATGTTGATGGGGGGAGGAAAAACCCTCCTCACATGTCAGCCAAAATGCCTGTGGAACAGCCCACGCCGTAAAACAACTCTGAAGTGTAATGAAAATCGAAAGGAAATGATGATTTGGTTTATTGAAGCTGAATTATGCAAAACTGCCATTATATTTTCTTCATAAATATACCTATGAATATGCTCAAAAATGTTTTAAAAATCTATTTTCATTTTCTTTTAAATGTGTTGCCAATTCAGAAACCGCAGCCAGCCTCCCTTTCCCGCTGCGGGGGCCTGCGTCGGGGCAGCCCCCAGCCTAGCCCGGCTATTACTGGCAGAGGGTGTGATGCTATTTTTGACGTTTTATTAATAATATATGTGTTTACACAGCAGTTTTCTCCGCAGGCACTCCAAGTTCCGCACGTCGCACACCGGCTCCTGTGTGCCCTGGGGGCCACTCCCCACACCTGAGTTCACTTTTCTGCTATTTCATAGATGGGGAAGGGAGAAGTATGTTTCATCAACAGAAGGAGTCAAAGTGGGAGAGTCAAGGTCTAGGAAGCTTGTCCAAGGTCACCCTAGGAGTATGAAGTCCACCCAGATACAGAAGCCAGGTCTCCTGACTCCCTCCCAGTTGCCACCCCCGGTCAGTCTCCCAGCCAACTGGAAGGACCTGGGCATCCGCGTCACATCCTCACACCACCAGCGATCGGGGACTGCACGGTCTCCAGAGTGCAGCAGAGATGTGGGTCAGGAGCAAACACGGCTGCTTCCTGGTTTGGGGGGTGGGGGAGCGGCCAGGGTAGCGCCCCGTCAGCACACCTGGCCTGCACCTGGAGGGCAGCACGGGGGGCCGGTCACCGGAATGAACGCAGACTCCTTCTCCCTCCTGCCCCAGCTCCGGAGGAGGAAACACTGAGTCAGAAAGAGGTGAATAAACTCCCACCCCTTCAGCATAATCCCCCATCAACCCAGACTGAAGCCCGATTTGAATTCCCACAGGACCAGTGGCTGTCAAAGTGTGGGCACAGACAGCAGCAGCAGTGTCACCTGGGCACTTGTTAGAAGAGCAAATTCCGGCGTCCACCCCAGTCCCCGAAACTCGGCAGGGCGCAGCGCTCCGTGTGTGCCGCGTGTTCTCAAGCCCCACAGTGATTCTCACACACACTCAGGTTTGAGTGTGGATCGGTCGTGCCGTTGATACATTTAATGGCTGAAAGAACACTAGTAAAATCTAAAGAAATGGTTAAAGCCACTGGCACCTTTCCTTCTCCTCCTGACAAAGATTGCACATTGCTAATTGTGGACAGCATTATAAATCTATGGGTAACCTTGCAAGTAAGCAAATTTTGCCTCTGAAATTATAAGGGCAAAACCTACTGACAGATACTCTCACATCCAAAATGACATAAGGCTGAATGTCTGGGCCCTTGTCACTTGTAGGTTTAAAGGCCTGTGGTTCACATTAATAAAGCCTGAGTCTTAAGCCAATTCTCCCACATTTTCCAAAGAGAGGCTTCTTCTAATCATCCCCTAATTTACACAAGATCTAAAACACAGTAGCCCTGGAAAATTAACCAATTTAGTCTACAGCTTAAAGTGTAAATATTTTATTTATCATCTTTTACCCTCGTCTCCAAAGCACTTGTAATCTGGGACACTGCAAGTGTAAAATAATGAAAACTAAAAGTCAAATGGTGAGTGTACACAGTCCTTAGGATGCACAATTTCTAATGCTGTTTTATTCCAGTTAGGCCCTATGTCACTCGAAGTATTCTGCTGTTTTAAATAAAGCAGCAAACATCGGTTTGGAGGCAGGATAAAGGGAAGGAGAAAGTGGGCGAAGAATGCTATGAGCCATTTCTCTTTCTCTACGATGGCCAAAAGTTGCCATTTTTTCAAGGTTTCAGCCTTCCTCACTCCATCACTACCAACACACGAATCCTCTCCCATTGCGGGAGTTCCCTCCCCTCCTTTTTCTATTCTTACTCATCTTACCTCCTTCTCTTGACTTTTCTAGGCTCTAGACCCTATCTCCCCTCTCCACCCACATTCCCATCTCTCTTCTCTGTCTCCAACCCCACCCACCTGCCGCACTCTGAACAGACTGCGGTGAGGGGAGGGTGGCTTGGACCAGGGACTGTTGCTCAGGCCAGGGCTCTGGGCACACACTCTCCATGGGAAGATCGTCCATCTCCTCAACATGTAACCACTAAAATTATCTCTTTACTCAACAAATGGCCCTTTGCTTATATCTAATAACACACAAAGTAACTAAACCCACCCAAGTGAAATCTCATTTAGATAGAACTTTTTTCCTGGCTTCAACTTGAGGGACAAAAGTCAATATTTATTAAAGAATTAGATTCTAGCCCGGCTGGTGTGGCTCACTGGTTGAGCATCAACCCGTGCACCAAGAGGTCACTGGTTCGATTCCCGGTCAGGTCACATGCCCAGGTTGTGGGCCCGATCCCCAGTGGGAGGCATGCAGGAGGCAGCCAATCAATGTTCTCTCTCATTGATGTTTCTATCTCTCTCTCCCTCTCCCTTCCTCTCTCTCTAAAATCAATAAAGAAAAAATATTTTAAAAAAGAATTATATTCTAGCCCTGGCCAGTTTGGCTTATGAGTGGTGAGTGAGTGGTTAGAGCGTCGGCCCACGGACCAATGAGTCGCGGGTTCGATGCCAGCCAAGGGCACATACCTCGGTTGCGGTTCATGCCTGGCCCTGGTCGGGGTCGTGCGGGAGGCAACCAGTTGATCTGTCCCTCTCATGTACATGTTTCTCTCTCTCTCCCTTTCTCTCCCTCTCTCTTCCTCCCACTCTATCTGAAGGTAAATAGAAAAAATATCCTCAGGCGAGGAAAAGAAAAGAGAGAGAGAGAGAGAGAAGAAAAAAGAAAAGAAAAGAAAAGAAAAGAAAAGAAAAGAAAAGAAAAGAAAAGAAAAGAAAAGAAAAGAAAAGAAAAGAAAAGAGAAGGAAGGAAGGAAGGAAGGAAGGAAGGAAGGAAGGAAGGAAGGAAGGAAGGAATTAGATTCTAGAGCAGTACAGTACGATAGAATTTCTGTGATGATGGGAAGTGCTCTATTATGCACTGTCCAGTACAGTAGCCACTAGCCATGTGTGTGGCTAATGAGGACTTCAAATGTGGTTAGTGCAACTGAAGAAATGAAATACTAATTACTTGTAATTAATTAAAACTTAAATGGCCACATGGGGTTAGTGACTACCACATCAGTGCCACTCTAAAGGTTGGGCTGAAAAGTAGACTCACCAAAGTGTGTGGGGAGGAGGGGGGAGAGAGAGAGAGAGAAGCCCTGAAGCCACCTATCACGACCAGGTAAATGCATGTGAGCCAGCAGGGTCTGCTCTTGGAAAACCTGCAGAAGGCATCATGCCTTTGGTACCTTGCATGAGTCAATGCATCTCTCCAGTAACCCCCAGCACCCCAGGTTTACACGCCAAGTCTCACTCTTGTTCTCATCTCATGTCAACCCATCCCAGCCACAGCCACTGCTCCACCAGCGGCAACTCTTTTAGGAAGGGACCTGAACTTCAGTCATTCACATTTTAGGTCTGCACCAAGCCCCGAGGCCAAGGGAAACAAAATCCGTTCTCAGCATCCGCGAGCACAGTGCAGGAGGAGAAACCTGGAACCATTGCCGCACAGTCCTTACTCATGAATGTGAAATCAGTGAACAAGGAACAAAGTGAAGACGGGTCAGAGTGCTGAAGAACAGCCTGGGATCAACGTTGGAAGGAAGGAGGGCTCTGCTGTGTGACCTTTAGGCTGGGTCAAAGAGAAGGGACAGGAGTCATCAAGCAGAGAAACTAGAAGGCTGTGAAGGGCACTCCAGGCCCAGGACTGAAAGCAGAGAGATGACTCATCACACAGTAGGGATGGCTGCAAGGCTGCAAGTCCGAGCTCAGCTGGGGCTGTGGAGCAGAGGGGTTAGCCAACGCCTCTTGGGGTAGCTGGGCTTCCTCTGTGACAGATGACTTCCCCCAGAGCAAGCATTCCAGGAGGGTCAGGGACAAGCTGCAGGCCTTGGAAGTCACAAAGTGCCTTCCAGAGCATTCTGTTGGTTATAAGTGACTCATAGGACTAAGCTGAAAGGAGATGGGAAAGAGATGCCACCACTCGATGGCGCAGTGACAAGGTGAGACTGGAAAAGAGCCATGGGAGGAAAGGCACTGCTGTGGTCATCTTCAGAAAATACCCTGCCACAGTGCTGAAGAAGCCCAGGATTGCCAGCCACCAACAAGGTTTGCAAACACTGTTCTGGAGACCGTCTCACTAGGACCAGCGTAGTCTGCGCACTGAGACAGGTCTGGTGCCGCAGAGGACAAGGGATGTCAGGAGGAAAGGGGAAGTCAATTCCCAGTAGGCCTGCGGTGGACTGCATCACTGTTCACAACAATTTGATCTCAACCACACATTCCCATCCTTGCCAGGTACTTTTCAGCACTCTGCGTAGAGGAAGTGTACATTCCACCCACCACCATCAGGCTTGAGGTGTGACTTGCTCCTGCCAATAGAATGTGAGTGGAGATAACAGACATCACACACACCTGAGCAGAAGCTCTGCTGGTCGGCGTGGCCTCAGGGCTGTCCCGTGCCACGGGAAGCCGATCCTCAGAGGGGAGCTATTCCTTTAGCCTACAGCCCGATAAGAACTCAGGTGGCACAGGGCCACTGCCAAACCTCAGCTTAAGAGGAAAACGACTGAGAAATTAACGTTTGTGGAATAAATCACTGAGATTTGGGGGGATGTTTGTTACTACGGCAAAGCTAACAGATACCAGGTGTTAGAAGGAGAAACACCTAGGGCAGTGGCAGCAAAAGGCTGTCTCAGAAAAGCAGCAGCTGGACCTGGAGCAGGGAGCTGCCTGCATGAGGACCACTGTGGAACACCCGTCTGGTGGCAGCTATGTTGTGCAAAAGAGGCATCACCCACTTTTAGTCCATCCAGGGAGTCAGGCAATCCCGATGTCATAGATGTGTCCAGAAAACCACTTCTTGAATGAATATTCTTCCTGAATCAAAGCGATCTCGTGATCTCTGGCACCCCCACTGTGTTGGGGCATCAGGCACCAACTCCACGGCCTGTCTCCGTGGGAACAAAAGGCTCTGCACCTTCAGGACACACGCTTATCGGCAGGACTTGGTTAATTGAGTCTTTTCTTCCTTTTTATCCCAATAAAAATCCTCTATCATTTCCCTGGTAACCTACCCTCCAGTGTGTCTAACCTACTTGATTACAGTATTTAAAGTAATTGGCTTAAATTGTTCATTCTCTTTGATCTCCTTCTGGGAATCTATTCCCAAAGAAAGAGCTTTTTGCAGAAGAATGTTCACAGCAGCATTAATTATCCTTAAAAGTGGGAAAATTAAATATGCCACAAAAGGAGTGTTTAAGTAACTATGATACATCAATTCAGTAGACTATTGGGTGCCATTTAAAATTGCTTTTGTCAATGACATAAAAGTGTCAGAAAATATTAAGTGAAAAAGCAGAATATAAAATTATATGTACACAGATTAAAAATATGTAAAAACAAATCCAAACCCAGGGAGACATTTTTGGCAGGAAATACACAAAATTGACAATGGTGAGACTATGAACTTCCTTCACTTTTCTGTATGTTATACTTTTATAATGAACGAAAATCTCAAAAAACGCCGTCTCCAGCTACATCGCTTTTGACATTTCCTTTTATCGTATCCCCATAAGATATCAAATACTGGTTTCTGTCACGCCTCCACTGTGATAGCACAAATTAACCAGGTTTTAACTGGGCACCTACTGCATGTCCCGCACAGGGCGGGGACACCGGGCACAAGGCGGGCCCTCTGGCGGGTTATGGCACTGTTGCCGGAGCAATATAGCAGGCTTCCACCCACGCTCGCCTGCTCATGTCTCCTTTTCCAAGACTCAGCTCACTTATAAATAAAACGGGAATGATAAAAATACTACTTCCCTTTCAAAATGAACGTGAAAATAAGCATGGTGGTGGAGAGAATGCCACATGTCACTAACGGGATACTGAGCGTATGCAAAATACTGACGATCACATCTCTAATCTTGTTGCATTTTCTTCCCTAACTGGGGCTTCTGGTAAAACCCACCCTTTAGCCACGCCCCACCGGAGCAGAGTGTTAGGCCAAGTCCTGGGGTGTGGCTGCTCCAGGGCGAACACCCCGTGGACGGCGGGTAGGGTGTGGCTCACGGAGAACGTGCACCCACTTCTCACCCGTGCTGCCCCCGGACTAGTTGGGCTGAGAGATGGGGATTCTGGGAAAAGGAGTGAGCTAGGGAAGGTCTCAGAAAAGTCTATGACCTGCCCAGGGTTATAAAGTCCTTAATGGGGGCTCAACTGTCCCTGCCTCTGCGAGCGCACACCACACCACCCCGAGGGGCACCAAGCTGGGGCTCCATCAGAGGGCGCGGAGCCATCCACTGGGCAGCAACCGCAATCTGAGCGGGCCCAGGGGATGTGGTGCGGCCCCAGAGGCACCTGCTATACCTCCTTGCCCCCTGCAGTCTCTCAGGTGACCCCAGTGGTTAAAAAATATCCCCCTGTGCTGACTCTGAGGTGTCCTTGTATTTACTCAGCACCCCAGTGCGTTACCTTTAGGATCCTTAATCTCTCCATCCCTAAAATGGGCAGGATGAGTAGCTAGCCTTGAAATAGAGACAAGCTAGGATTTTCTTTATCTGGGTGTTTTGTGACTTCTAACACACAAATTTTGCATACAGTTCTGGTACGAAATATTCTAACATGAACAGCGGTATTGCTGGAGTTGGGGGGAAGCTGCTGGAGTTGGGGGGGCTCAGGAGTCCTGGATTCTAGATCCATCCTGGTCATTAACTTGGGGAAGACTAGGGAGTTGGTAAGACCTCTCTGGGCCTCAGTTTTCTCATGCTGAAAATGAGCAAATTTGACTTAATCACCAGGGTCCTGATACACTAAAATTATAGTCTAAATGTAGCAATGGCAATTCCGGCCCATTGAAGATTTTTATTTCAAATCAACAGGTTTAGGCACAGATTTATTTGCAAAATGTAAGAACTGAGCATTGGGTGTTATTTACCTACTGCAAGTTAGGAATAAAATAGGAGTTTCTCACTGAGCAATGTACAAATGATGGGCTTCCCTTCACGTAATCCTACAAAGCTGTCAGACAGCAAGAAAGAGGCACCCTGTTTTGGGCTGGATTTTACTTATTTCTGAAACTTCTCTGTGACTTACACACTCTATTACTTTAAAGAGTGACATTTCCCAGAGTAAGAGATAAAAAATTGAGAATACAGAAAGAGAGTATTTTAAAAGAAAAATATTCTTCATCCACTGAGTTGGGCAACTAGCTTTCTAAACAGAACAAGGGCTTTAAATTATTTGCAGAGCATTAGTACACTGCGGCCTCACTGTACTGTAACTCAGGAGATGCACATTAATGATTAAATTCTAAAAGCCTTCACCTTAAGAACTAGTTCCTAAAAATTCTAGAACTTTAAATTACAGTGATAGTTCTTCTTAGACTCACAAAGTGCTTAAGGCTTCCCTATAAAATACGGATCTGCCTATAAAGAAACCATCGATTTGGCCCCTAATTCAGCAGCCACAATCATCCATCGCACCATCACAAGACAGAAACGCTGGTGCTGACACACTCATTATCACACTGCCCATTTTAGGGATGGAGAGACCAAGAAACCTAAATGGGACGTGCTGCGTAAACACGAGGACATCTCAGAGTCAACACAGGTGGATGTTTTTTAACCACTGGGGTCACCTGAGAGATTGCAGGGGCAAGAGACTGCAGCAGGTGCCTCTGGGGCCGCACCACACCCCCTGGGCTCGCTCAGATTGCGGTTGCTGCCCAGTGGATGGCTCCACGCCCTCTGATCGAGTCCCAGCTGAGTGCCCATCGGGGTGGGGTGTCGTGCACGCACAGAGGCAGGGCACAACTGAGCCCCCCTACGGATGTGACCACAGTATGACACCTCTGTGGGCTTTTCCTCTCTCCAGGTTGAACTCTTCCCTCTCGCACGCCTCCTTCCTGGACTCCTAGGGTCACTGCCGATCCCAGGCAGGGGGACTTCCAGGAAGTACGTAAAGGAGGAGCAGTCACAGAGCATCGTCTGAATGACGAGAAAACAAGATACTTGGAAACAAACTCAGAATCTGGTCACAAACATCCATGTGAACAAACCAAATGTAGACCCAGGACAGGAGCGTCCACAGTCTCCTAGCTTTGCAGAGTGAATCTGTCCAGAGCCCCCAGGATGAGGCCACTCGCTGAGACTCAAACGTCCAACCCAAAGCAGGCGTGACAGTGGCGCCTGTGAGCCCCTATCACCCTCTAAGACACTCACAGATCTAAAAGCCAGGCTATAAATAAACCACACCAAATGAATGGGAGAAAAAAGAAAGTGAGACTTCCCTCCTTCACATTACTGCCTATTTTGTCTCTGAAATCCATGTTCCTCTCCTTTGTGAGGCAGTCTTTAAAATCCAGCCCAGCCAGAAAGGAGGCCTGGGTGAGCTGGGGCTGAGGATGGCGCCTCTCAGATCAGCACAGAGAACGAGGCTGATCTCAGTGTGGTCCAGGAGGCAGCGGCGAGAGTGGGGCAGGAAGGGACACGGCTTCCTGCCGCCCGATGAACAGAGAGACTGGCCAGCAGCCCTTCCCACTGTCCAGATGGAGGGGAAGACCTGCGTGCTCAGCCATCTGAAAAGGCTCAATCAGAAAGGAAGGAAGGACAGCGGTGAGAGCCACCTTTAGAACACAGACAGGGCTGCAGGTGAGGGATTGCCACGGGAGGGGGGCGGGTGTGGACAACTGTGTACCGCGTGGCGTGCGGGAATGTGTTTCTGGGCACAGTCTGTCCCTCAACATAGGCACCTGGAAAGCAGACGCCCATGCCGGTGCAGAGGTGAGGGGTGACAGAGTGAGAAAACCGTGTCGCAGTCTATCTCGCTGCATAGACTACCGCCTTAGAGGAGCAAGGGGGGAGCATTTTAGCAAGACAACCTGTCACTCTGCATTCGATCCAACCTCACATTCCCCAAACAGGGAAAGAAACCCATGGCGGACATGCCCGCTTGTTAGTTAAGGGTGTGGACACCTCTCATGAGGAATGACCACACCCGGTGTCTGTCAAGTCTATCATAATGCCCTGACTACGGCAACCGCAGCAAAGGCTCCGACAGCCTCCACCCTTGCTGTGACAAGGGCCGCAGAGAGCAGCGCTGGGCGTGTGGGCTCCCGACCCAGCGTCCGGCCACACCGTGGCACCAGCTCTTAGAGCAATGCCTGACCTCAGGAGAGCTACTTAACCTCTCCCTGATGCGGTTCCATCGTCTGTGTAATGGTACATCTGAAACCGGACCCCAAAACAAGTCCGTCCCTGCCTGTCACTGCTGAGCCAATACACAGAGAAAGGCTGAATCATTCATGAGCGTTTATTTCATATTGCTGGCAACGTGGAGTGAGCAGCGGGTTTGATGCCCTCGAAAACCTGCTCCCTGATATTTCAGTTTGCACAAACTCTTGTGTAGGGTTAGTGGCTGGGAAAAAACCTAAAGTGAGTGAGTTCCCAGGGTGTGCCTTCTCTCACTGTCCTTGCAAAGATTAGCCCAGAATGCTGCCTCCCTTCAGAGCGGCTCCGTCCTTGATCTGGGCTCCGGCGGCCTGATCTCAGGGCCTGTTCTCCTTCTTGCAACATGTCCTTCAGTTTCCTAGGGTCTGTAGAAAAATCTCTTCTTTATAGTGAGTAGCTATTAAACAGCTGGGTTCTATTTCTGATACCTGCCCTTCCCCTATCACGTCTGTTGTGAGTTCATTCACAAACAGACCTCATTAGCGTGGTAACTGGCACAAAGATTTTTTTTTTTAAGTGAGCTATTTGGACAATGCACAAAATGTAACTGACCCAAACACACAAACTCCTCCCACTGTCTTGGGCCACACTCCCATCGTCCTGGGAGAGGGGGCCTGCAACTCACCCCTTAAAGTCCAAAATGCCTCCTCACCTCCAACCTCACTTCCCCGTTACTAACCTGGAGGCCCAGCAAGGGCAGGCGGAAAACTTCTTTAGAATGAGGTGATCCAGGCAAGTCCACCCAGAGCCACCGGCAAAGGGACCTCATGGGAAATCTCTTGGTCCCCAAACTGGCTGCTCATCAGAACCACCTGTGAGGCTCAAAGAACTCAGAGAACGGGCTCCACCTTGACGCCTGTGCCCCTGAGTCTGCGGTGACGTGTAGCCAAGTGGTGTCTGTCAGTTTTGTTTTCTTTTTCTTCTCACGAAGCTCTCCAGGTGTCTTATGGAGCAAGAGGTTGAGGAACTTTTGTTCTAAGGCAAAGGTGTGACTCTAAGCAAGTGGTTCTCAGTCGGGTGGTTCTGCCCTCCCTCCAGTGGACAAGGGGGCATCTGGCAATTTTTTGGAGATATTTTCCATTATCACAACTTTCAAAAGTGCTTCTGGCCTCTAATGGCTAGAGAGCAGGGATGCTGATCAACATCCTATAGGGCCCGGGATGGTCCCCACAAAGAGTTATCTGGTCCAAAATGCCAACCGTGCCAATGTTGAGAATCCCTGCTCCAAGTCATTTCAGCATGAGACATTCTCTTGGTGGTACCCAGAGAACAGACATCAGGTTCCCTGTTCATCAACTGGGGAACAACCCCCAGAGCAAGAGGACCAAACTGGGTAACACACGTTGGACTGACAGACGGGAAACAGCTTCGACGGAGTCACAGAAGGGCCGCCATAACTCTGCACAAAGGGTGAACAAAAACGTCACAGGTGCACACCAATCACGACGCTGTAGACGCACTGGATGACAGAGCGGCTCCTTTTGACCAGTGAGGACCAGCTCTGCCGGCCGAGCACCCACACATTGCCTATTCCATCCCACTCACTCCTCACAGCTGTCCCAGAAGACAGGCCTCTTCCACTGCCTTGTGCAGTGGTGCAAACCACAGTTCAGAGGGTTGACGGACGTGTTTAAGGCCGCAGGCTGGGCTGTGGACCCGGCCCACCTGTGTCCCCAGAAGCCCACGCTCCAGCCACGCATCACCATGCCTCTCATCTCATGCTGTGTCTTTCTTTCTCCAAAGCGTGACCAGAGGCATCTCGTGTATCAGACACTCCACGGCCCCAGCCAGACCTGTAGGAAACTTCTAGAGGGTGGTGGGCACAGATTCTGGGGCCTTTATAAGCTCCACTCATGGTTCCAGAGCACCCCGAAGTCTGAGAACCAGACACTGCACTTCGATGACCTCTGCTTGTCCGAGCAGATTACGGAGGCCAACAGCCAGGTCTGTTTCCTACAGAGGACAGAGCCGGACTCTACTACACAAAACCATACACACTCTCCTGAAGAGAAAACAAAACAAAACGAAACAGTCGGCTCAATTGATTAATGAGAACAAAAGCATTTGAATTTGCATTCCTGTGTTTGGGGAAGCCAGTTCCTAAGGGAGGAAATGAGAGTCACCTGAGCAGGTGAGTCTCATTAATGAACAGTGTCTAAAGTGTGAGCACACGAGGCTTCCTGGTGCATGGATTGACCTACTACAGTTTGCCCTACTGCTGGCAAGTACCCAGTTTGCTCTAATTTGTCTGCCCAATGATTTTGAATTAAAGTGACCTGCAACTTTTTTTTTAAAGAAAGGGAAAAGAAAGATTGCATTTCATAGATGTTGAAAGGAAAATGCCATGAGGCTCTGAGCAGCCCTTGCCATGCTCATTCCCTTCCTAATTACCAGGCCACAGGCTTCCTGACAGGTGGAAAGAATGACCTGGCCCCTAGCCGAGCTTATGTAATGAGGCCCCGGGGAATTACAGCTGGACATTCAGCGTGTGCCATTGATGCCAGCGGTGGTTCAACCAAATCAGAGAATTAGGGCCCGTGGATAAAGACTGATGTATGTGTACTCAGTAAGTTTATTAACCATTAACATGCTTTGTGTAAGAAAGGCTTCCGACTTAAAGCCATGAGAGAGGCATGCAATGTGCACCCCTCACTGATGTAATAGCCTGTCTGTGGGTGTGTAGGCTGGGTTGCAGCGTATGTGCTATCACTGAATAGTTAGCGCATCTCAGAATAAAAATATCACCAGCCAGTCAATTAAGAGAATTATTCATGGGCTTGTTAAAAGGTCATATGCCAAAAACTTCACTCAATAGAACGGAGCTGAGGTGTGGTGTTCAATTTTATCTTAAACTCAGAGATGATTGGAAAAGGGGATGAGCAAAATTTCACTTAGAAATAAAGCTGTCATTGGTGCCTTTCAAAACCCATTATAGAGAACATTATTAGGGGTTTCTTTGCCCCACCCTGACCCCTCAACTTCTCAGGCACCTGCTGCTTCGTCTGCACCCTGCCACCTTCCTCTGCCTTCGACAAAGGGGCTGATATTTAATTCACCTGACATGAATTACTCTAGTCACTGTGTGGCCTCTTCCAGGAGTAGGATCAGTGTGGATAAACGGTTTTTCTCCTGTTCAAAGGAATAAAAGCTCCATTAAACAGAGAATGTGAAGAGGCAGGGCAGGGTCCTTAAGTCCAGCCTCAGTAAGTCATGTGACTCCAGTGGTTTTCACCAGGGGGGTATGTACCCCCACAACCACCCCTGGGAGACATTGGCACTGTCTGGAGACATTTTGGGCTGACACGACTGGGTGGGTGGCTGTCAGGAGCATCTACTGGGGAGAGGCCAGGGACGCTGCTAAACATTCCACAGTTCACAAGGATTCCACAGCAAAGAATTATCCAGCCCAGAATGTCAACTAATACTCTGTTCTACTCCAATATTTTAGAGCCTCGTAGCCCAAAGTGTGGCTCATGGGCCAGTACTGACATGACCTGGTTAGAACCTGAGGTCCCTTCTGCGGACCTCCAGAACCAGTCTGCATTTTCACCTCCCACATTTGTGAGTGCATTCAGAGTTGAGATACCTTGATGCATGGGGCCCACACTCAAACATCCAGGGCTACTTAATCTGGAGAGTGGCCTGAGCACCAAGTGATTCTAATGTGTAGTCAAGTGTAAGAACCACTGTCTTCAAAATCATTAAATCAATGCTATTCAAAGTGTGGTCCCCAGACCAGCAGCATCAGCACCACCTGGGAATTTGCTGGAAATGCAAGTTCCCAGCCTCTCTCCATCCCTCCTGATCAGAGACTCTGGGATGGGCCCAGCAGTCTGTGCTTTAACAAGTCCTCAGGGGACTCAGGGGCACAGTCTGAGCAATGCTGCATTAAGTGATATGCCCCCCGCCACCCAGCAGTTTCCAATCCTTTGGCACGAGATCGTGGTATTCCTCCACATATTACGAACCAGCTGCTGAGCAGCACGTGACGGCCCTAATTCCTTTGTCGTGGCCTTGTATTTTATGAAAGTGTGCTCAACGGAATGGATGGCCTGGTCTGCTTCTGAGACTGACCTTTGGGTTAACGGTACCAATGCATGCATTTTGAAACCACTCAAAGGAACTGCGACCTCCAAGTCTGCATTTGAGGAAGGACACATCGAAACTGAAAACGCTTCCAACCCTGCCCCACACACCTAAGAGCAAGATGGGCACCACTTACAAACTGCTGCAGAACCTGGCCCTGGGACCTCGCCAGTCATGGGGCATCCCCCTAATCCGTCTCCCAGACCAGGGCCAGGGGTGCGTGGAGTCCAGGAAAGCTTTCCTAAGCTGGGGGCGCCTTTCAGGGCAGTGAGGTTAAGAGAAGTGGAGAGACAACCGGAAGGAGAACGGGACGCGAACCAGAGGCAGGAATGCTGCAGGGTTTTCGACGCACGACACATCTGTCCTTTAGGCTGGAGGAAGGGGTTCCTGCAGGGCACACAGAATGAGCTCCAGAGATCACTGGGGCCATGCTGCCCCAGGTGTGACTGCTTCTGGCTGGGCATTCAAAGCAGGTTTGTAATAGGTCAAAAACATGGTAACTTCCACTCTGCACTTTCTGAAGCCAACAGAGTGGAAGGAAGGGGTCTCCCCGCCCGCTTAATGACAGAAAAGGGAAGGGACAGTTCAGGAGGCATTTAGCACGGACAACACAGCTTTATAAAACTACTCAAAATTTGTAAAATATTTTAAATAAAACAGTTATCCACGAGAAAAGTCTCTCAGGGAGGAGCTGAATTAAAGTCCACTCTACAACTATGCCAGACAAATCGTGTGCCTGGTAGGAGCCTTTATGTAATGAGGAAAGTCTATCTAGGTTAGCGCCTTCTAACATCAGAGCTAATGCTACTTTACACACAGCAGTGAAAACAGCTCCGCAACGCAATTTCTAAAAATCAAGCAATTCAATTCAATTTAATTAATATAAAAGCAAATCGCCCTGGCCCATTTGGCTCAACGGTTAGAGCGTCGGCCCATGGACCAAAGGGGTCGAGGGTTTGCTTCCCGGTCAAGGGCACGTACCTGGGTTGCAGGTTCGATCCCCAGCCGCAGTCAGGGTCGTGCAGGAGGCAACCAATACATGTTTCTCTCTCTCTCTCTCTCCCTCCCTTCCACTCTATATAAAAATCAATGGAAAAATATCTCCGGGTGAGGATTAACAACAACAAAAAAGCAAACAAAAAAAATCAAGAGTTTTTAACGATGGCGAAACGCTCACTCTAGGAAGTTAAGAGGGGAGAAAGTAGAATGTACAACAAAACACAGAGCACCAACTCAGTTCTGTAAAAATGCCCACAAACCTGTGCATGTGGGTCAAGAGATGAAAAGAAAGCCATTTCTTCTGGGCGGTAGGACGAGGGGTGATTTTTATTTTTATACTTTGAGATGTTTTAATGATAAAAAGTCAAAATGGTCCTTTTACAGTTGGTTTTCAGAAATCATATAAAGGTAAGTTACAAGTATCCAAGCAGGGCGGAAGGGCCACCCATCAAGGTTAGAATAGAATGCAGTAGGGAGACTGCTACCCTGGGGAAGAGATGGCATTGGGTGCCAAGGCCACGCCCAATCCCGTGGCCATTCCAGGCCTTCCCAGGGAAACCCCAATCATGAAGGTTGGGAAGCCCCAAATCCCCGTCTGAACCACAAACCACAAAGTGAGGCTGGTCTCAAACAAAAGCGAGAGACACGGAGGGGCAGCGCTGCTCTGCCCCTGTCAAGTTCATTCTGCAAAGGCTCCTATTTCTTCAGATGCCCAAGAAACAGCCCCGCCCCCCGTGGATGCCTCTCATGATGCCCCCTAAGAGGCAGTCAGGAGAAAAAGGGTGGACTTCCCAATGGGAAATGGACCCCAGCGAAATTTAAAAAGAAAAAAGTCTTCCTCAGTAAATCTACCCAAATCATTTTTTATTCTGTAAGAAAAAAACCCGCATAACTAGTTTAATGCTTTTCTTTAACTCGGTAACATATGCCTTCTTTGGCTCTCAATCTAATAACCTCAGCTTCCCTCTGGAGTTGGAAAGAGAATAAATCAAAGTAATTATTTCTGGAAAGTAGCTAATGTGCAAATGTATTTCCTTCCACGATAAAATTTCCCAGTACACACACAGGCTCCACCCTTCCTTTGACATGGGCCAATCAAATGTTAGACAGTTTAGTCTCCAGAGAGAAACCGATCTACATACATTTCTACATTTCTTCAACTATGCCTTGATTCTTTCTGGCTTGAGCTCCAACAACACTTATCAGCGTATATCACAGTCTGGTTTTGATGGAGAGAAGGGAGTGGGGGGGTATATTTGTTCAGCTTTGCCATTTAAAATCCCCCTTTTCAAAGGCCACTGAAATATGTACTTTGGCTGGTATCCTACACGTATCCTCAGAGCCCTCCTGCAGGTGTCCGCTTCCCTGGGGGTGAGCGGGCAGAAAGAGGCAGTGGACAGTGGCCAACCACAGTGAGGTGGGTGGACCCGGGCCTGGTGCCCAAACAACAGACAGCTTGCACCAAGCACCGCGCAGCTCCCCCCAGGCAGGCCCGTCTTCCCGGACCGTCAGAGGGCTGGGATTAACAACACACGCACAAAGTCATTGCTTTCTCCCAAGACCTTACATCAGCCAAATTTTCCTCCCTGAGCTCCTGTGCTTTTATTAAGGTATAATACATGCAAAATGTAGATTCGATAATAAGGAAATGTGTCTTTGATCCTGAACGTGCTTGCCACTGCCTCCAATAATCAGATTTCTGGAAATGCAGAATCGCAGTTAATTACACGAAGGGCAGACCCAGCTTTGTGTAGTCTATTGTTTGTAAGCCTGTCCCTGGCTTTAGTTACTCATGATATTCAGGAAAGCAACCTCATGCCGACCGGCAGCTGTGCCCGCGGTGAAGGGCGCTGAGGGAATACGCCGGCTGGACGCGCATATCAACGAGGTGAGCTCACCGTTCCCTGCATATGTTTCTCATTCTGCCCTGCTTTGTGGCTGGCAGCGTTTCCCGGCACAGTGGCCACCTCGGGAACAACCCGATCACAGATGAGTGGCAAACAACAGCCCCACCATACTTGGCGACTGGCAGGTCTCCTGTGTACGACACACTCGCCCACAAACCGGCTCTCACCCTCCTTCGGAATACAAATTGGGCTAGCATGCGTGAATGGTTTTTAAAATCACAGTTTAGCTGTCTCTTATTGAAGAAAAAAGTACCCAATATTTCAAACACAGGGCCTGAAGGAATACACGAAGAGGTGCACACAGATTCGTGCACAAGCAATAAACGGCATCACAGCCTAAAACAGCCAAAGCTGGGGCAACTCAGGTTCCCCACAGGAGACTGTGCAGTAAATGATCACACAGCCAGTAGCAGAACTCCACGAGGCCCTTAAAATGAATGGATTAGATCTACAGACAGAAGATGTAAAATGTCCTTGGTTTTGTGTTAGGAGAAAGGAGCAGGATCCAGGAAGATCCTATTTTCATTTACGCCTAGTCACGTGTGTATATCTGTGTGAATAAAGCATATGGGTGTGTATTACATTTATTTTCTTTACACAGAAAATATTCTGGAAGCTCATACACCAAACTATTCATTATGATTATCTTTTATGGACCTGGGGGGGGGGGGAGAAGATGAGAGAACTATGAATGAGAGAAAACTTTCATTTTAGAATTTCTATTCATCTAAATGTATTTGTTCTACAAACATGCACCACAATTATAAACAATGAAATGAATACAACTATTTTCATTTTTGAAGAAACAACATAAAGCGCTGGCTGGTTTGGCTCAGTGGTCAGAGCATCAGCCCACAGACTGAAGGGTCTTGGTTTCCATTCCAGTCAAGGGCACGTACCTGGGTTGCAGGTTCAATCCCCAGCCCAGGTCAGGTTGTGTGGGAGGCAACCAATGGATGTGTCTCTCTCTCGAATGGATGTTTCTCTCCCTCTCTCTCCCTCCCTCCCTTCCTCTCTTCCACTCTCTCTCTAAAAATCAGTGAAAAAATATCCTTGGGTGAGGATTAATAAAGGAAACAAACAAACCACACAGGGCCTCATACATTCACAAGAACAGCAGAATTCCCTCCTGATGAACCACCTGAGCTCTGACATTAATTACACCGTCGGATCACTTACTCCCTGCTTAATAACTTGCCTATGGCTTCCCACTGCTCTTATAATCAAAATTCCTCCCACAGAGTCCCAAGGCCCTGGCCCCCTCCCAGCTTCACCTCCCCTTTGCCCTCACTAACTGGTCCAGCTAGAGGCACCTATTTTTCTGACCCTCAAACACATCAAGCTGGTTTGGGCCTTTGCACCAATCCCTCTGTCCAGGAATGCTTTTTCTCCTTCCTCCCATCTGAAGTGTCAGTGCCGGGACCTTGCCCCCAGCTTCGGAGGAGCCCCCCTCACACTCTGTCACACTGCCCTGGCCGATTTCCTTCACAGCTCTTACTTCTCTCTCCAGTTACATTATTGTCAACCCCCTTTTAGGTCCATGAGAATGGGAGTTGGCTTCTCTCGCTTTCCAGGGCCTGGAAGAGTACGTGGCACACAGAGGGCACTCAGTAACTCAATGCTGAATCAACAGATACCTGTCAGAGCCAGGTGTTAGGAAATGCATCTCCTCCCAGACGTCAGTAAAACTGGACATTTTCAAAACAAATTTTACCTTCTTGCACATGGAACAAAACGCATGCTGAATTGACAGAACACGTACCTGACCAGAAACCAGATGCCTAGATCATCACTCAACATCCAGAAATGCAGATTATAGAGAATTCGAACTAAGGATGAAATTTAGATTCACTGACATTTCATGGAAGTCCCTCAAGATTTATTGATCTATAGGTCCTTACTGTGTTTGGAAGAGGCAGGAAAGAAGTCTCTCCATGACCACCCTTCCTGAGCTGTCCATCCAAACAGCCGAATGAACCCTGATGAAGGGTGGATACTTAGCCAGGCTGGTCTTCACAGGAGCCAGCAAAGTAGACTGCTCAAAAGAGGGCAACGGGAATATTGAGACACAGAGGCCCAAATACGACATTCTCCGAACTCCTCTGCTCTCCCAGGACTTGTCAACAGACCCTTCACGCCATTAATATTTCTGGAGGATTCTCAGTGTCAGACTCCAAAATGTGCTGTCATATCCTAGACGAATTACACCTACAATAACCTGGTTTTCCCATGATTTCTGCCTCAGTCACCTTGGGAGAGGAGAAGAATTTGAACTTTGAATTTAAGGCAGGTAAGGTCAGTCTACGGTGTGTTTAGGGACTTGCACACCACTGATGCTATTTGCACAGGGTTTTCTCACTGAAAACGCATGCACAAATGAGCAAAAGATGTATTGGCTAAAAAGGATCCCTTTGCAGCAACAAACACAACAGCAGAGAGAGTAAAGTAACAAAGCAACCTTGCCTATTCTCACAGTCGCCCTAGGAAAGCCACGGGGCTGCGGGGGATGGGCAACCCTGCCATTTAAAGCTTGGGGCAATTTCCGTGCACAGACACTGAATCCACTCAGTTCGTCCACTCGAGTGGCTTGTGTTTAAGAATTTAAGTTAAAGGAGGAGAGGCAACGAGGAAGGTGTTCATCAACGGGCATACATTTTCAGTCATACAAGATGAACGAGTTCTGAAGATCTGCTGTACGACTCTGCGCCCCTAGAAACAAGACTGCGTCATCCCCTCAACAATCTGTCAAGGTGGGCTCATGTCACATGTTCTTACTACAATAAAATAAAATTTAAAAACTGCCCAGGCCGTGGCAGGTTCGATTTCTGGTCAGAGCACATACCTAGGTTTCGGGTTCGATCCCCAGTAGGGGTGGGTACAGGAGGCCACTGGTCAATGTTTCTCTCACCTCGATGTTTGTTTCTCTCTCCCTCTCTCTCTCTCTCCCCTCGCTTCCTTTCTCAAAAATCAATAAAAATCAATTAATTTAATTTAAACTATTTTTAAGTTAAGAATTTAAGTTTATTAATTTAATTGTATTTAATATATTACTTTTATATATTGACTTCTGTATGTATGTATTATGTATCTATGTATGTGTAAATATATGCATACACACACACCTTTCTCTTTTTTTTTTTTACATATTTTTTCTTTATTGATTTTGGAGAGACAGGAAGGGAGAGGGATAGATAGAAACATCGATGAGAGAGAACATTGATTGGCCACCTCCTGCATGCCCCCCACTGGGGATCGGGCCCACAACCTGGCCATGTGCCCTGACCGGGAATCAAACTGGTGACCTCTTGGTGCCACACTAGCTAGGCACACTTTTCAACTCTTCAAAACATGTTATCTTTTAATCCTTTTCCCGACTGCCTCCATGGCAGGTAAAACAGCAGCCTTAGTTTTAACCTGACAGATGAAAAAATGAAAGTGAAGGGTAGTTACATTATGTGTAGCAGAAACAGACCTCAAACCCAGATTTTTGCCTCTTAGGTTGGAAAAATGACTGCTTTCTGAGCTACAGGGAAAATGAGAGGAGAGCCAGTCACCAAGCCCCTCCCCCACTGCCCCTCTCTCCCCCAAGGCTGTGAAGCTGACAGAAGGCCCCTGGGGGCTGACGAAGGGCTGGGCTGTTCCCAGCTGTTCTCTCCGGATTCCTCCTTACTCTGAGTCCACAGTCACAGCTGTCATCAGCACACAGTGAATCCACGGGCCCCCCCTCCCCTAGCAGGACCCCATAGCACTGCCTGGAAGAGAAATCGACCCCAGGCTCTGGGGTCCAGCAGGGCTCGGTGCAAATCACCAGCATAAATCCCAGCTCTACGACTCTGGTCACTCTCAGCCTCCCTTTCCTCTCCTATGAAACTGGGACACTGGCCCTGTCTCAGAGGACTATTCCAAAGATCAAATGAGACAGACATAAACAGTACTCAGCACAGTGCCCAAAGCATGGGAAGAAAATCAGTAATGAAGACTGTCCTAAGAATGAAACGTTTAGATCAAAACCTATCAGAGATCAGAACAGAAATTCTACAAAAATCCCCCTGGGCCATGGTTTCTGCCAAACTATAAAATCCACAGCTGTATGTTCAGAACCTATAGAAACTAGAAAATATAGAATTAAAACAAAAGAACAGGAAGCCTCCTCCGCTGCTAGCAGACTGTGATGGTAGGAACATAACTAAAGCAGCAGCTCACAAAACAAAGAAGGGGTTGGTCAACTAGAGAAACACATCAAAGGTGGTTATAGAGGCAAATATGGCGGGTCCCTCCAAAATGGACTTCCCAAAGGAAAAGGAAATCCTAGCCAGTGTCCTGGTCTCAAAGGGGGCTCCTTTTAGACCTGAACAGCATCTCTGCTGTGCAGACTGATCTATCAGGCTCTCCGTGCCTGACGTCACGAAACATCATATTCACCTAACCCCTGCTGGTCCAGTGCCCAGGATTTCGGTGTCAGTCTACCTACAGGGAGGAAATGGAGGAAACCACATGGATACCCAGACAAGGTCTTGTGATGGAGAAACTATACCCACTAATGACATTTTTACATGTCATTCTGTGAGCCTGATTAATCTGAGTCCCCTGTCTTTGTGCCATTGAAACCAAGTTTCAGCCTGCAAGGCCAAAGGCCAGATTCTGCAAAGCTGTAGGAGCCAGGAAGACGTCATCAGGGGATGAAGGGCTCTTGGGGGAGGCTTTCTCCAGACACTAGCTACTTTACTAGCAGGGATGATATAACTTCTTAAGGGTCTGTGGGAAGCAAGACCAAGAATCAAACAAAGGAAGAGAAAGATAATTTTTCAAAAACATATAAACTCTCAAGAATAAATCAAAACCACAATGAGATACCACTCACACCCACTAGGATGGCTAGATCAAAATCACAGACAATAACAAACGCTGGCAAGGATGTGGAGAAACTGCAACCCTCATACATTGCTGGTGGGGATGTAAAGGGTGCAGCCACTCTGGAAAGCGGTTTGAAGGATCCTAAAATGTTGGACAGAGACTTGCCACATAATCCAGCAATTCTACTTCTAGGTATGAACCCAAGAAAAACTAAAACATATTTCCACACAAATATTTGTACGGACATGGTGACAACAGCACTGTTCACAACAGTAAAAACGTGAAATGACCAAAATGCCCATCGGCTGAGGGTGGGTAAGTTAAATGTAGTAGATTCATACGATGGAATATTATACAGTAATGAAAAGTAACACTGATACACGCTGCAGTGTGGAGGGATGCTGAGAACATGAAGGTAAGCGAAGGACGAAGTGCAGGAAGATAACATTTTCCTAAGCCACAAAGGACCACAGAGTGTATGATTCCATTTACATGAAAGATCCAGAGTAAGCAAAAATGTAGGAACAGACAGCAGAGCAGAGGCTGCCTCGGGCTGGGGCGGGGAGAGTGGTGGAAGCTAAGCGAGGGCTTCTTTCTGTGGTCATGAAAATGTTCTCAAATTGATGGTGGGGACGGATGTACAACTGTGTGAATACACTCAAAGCCACTGACATGGACGTTTTCAGTGCATGAACTACATGCTACATGAATTATATTTAAAAAAACAAAAAAAAAAAAAAAAACACCATACTTATCTCTATTTGGCCTGGAAAGCCTACTCTTAAAAAAATACCCCCATTATTCAGATATCTACTACATGCCAGCAAACACTGTGCCAAGGAACTGACTGATATCACCTCATTTGTTCCTCATGACCAGTTTATGAGGCAGGTAGAAACTATTTAAAAAACCTCAAGTATTCCTTTAGATGCCTTCTGTTTAGTGATATGAATAAACTGAATCATATAGAGATACTTGTAAAATCCATGGTGACTAAAAGCTTAAAGGGTACAACTACTTAGAGAAAGGCAGGAAATGGGAAGAAAACAGTCACCAGGATTCCCACCCACACCAGTTCACGGACCGGAGGAAGCCACGTGCACTGTGGCGGGAAGTGCACAGAGGGCACCCAGTGTGGTGTCTGCAGGGCAGCACCCAGTGCGGTGTTAGGAGGGTGGCACCCAGTGTGGTGTCAGAAGGGCGGCAGCCAGTGCGGTGTCAGGAGGGCAGCACCCAGTGCGGTGTCAGGAGGGCGGCACCCAGTGCGGTGTCAGGAGGGCGGCACCCAGTGCGGTGTCAGAAGGGCGGCAGCCAGTGCAGTGTCAGGAGGGCGGCACCCAGTGTGGTGTCAGAAGGGTGGCACCCAGTGTGGTGTCAGGAGGGCGGCACCCAGTGCGGTGTCAGGAGGGCGGCACCCAGTGTGGTGTCAGAAGGGCGGCAGCCAGTGCGGTGTCAGGAGGGCGGCACCCAGTGTGGTGTCAGGAGGGCGGCACCCAGTGCGGTGTCAGGAGGGCGGCACCCAGTGTGGTGTCAGAAGGGCGGCAGCCAGTGCGGTGTCAGGAGGGCGGCACCCAGTGTGGTGTCAGAAGGGCGGCACCCAGCGGGATAACTGCAGCGAGGCAGTATCGACACAGAGGAGAGTCATTCTTTGTTCCCGTTGCTTTTTATATTCCCCCACAGGGAAAAAAGTGTGCTAGACAGGATTATGAACATAACCTATGTACCTTGTAAAATACTTTTCAGAAAATGCAAACTGTATAAAGAAGAAAGTCATCAGCTAGCGTTGATGAGCAGTTAATGGCAAGTACTACGCAAATCAAATCGACTTCAAAATGTTCAACAGCTAACACACTAGACAAATCTGGACAATGAAGGAAGAAGAACTATGCGCCATGAAAACTCGGACCCTAAAACTTCAAAGACAGCTATGGAGAAACCAAGCCCAGGACCCTTCAGAGAAGGAAAGAACCAGCCCAAATCTCCCCACATCAAAGAGGGCTCCTGGACTAAGCCATTCACCTCCAAGCACAGCTGAAAGTGGAAGATGCAAAGGTGACAAACACTGTGACTTCCAGGCTCAAGTTTTCTAGGGTGACCATCCTCAGGGTGAAGCATCCACAGTGCTGGGTGGGCCCTGGTGTTCTCAGGGACAGAAGACTCTCCTGGCAGCAGGTGCCAGAGGAGAGGCCACAGCCAGGGACAACGGTGGGTTCCTAGTCCTTGGTGTAGAGCCCTCAGTCCAGGATCGAGAGGGCCCTACTCAGCTGCCAGCACGGCCTGAAAATAGGAACCGATGTTTCAGAGAGCTCGGAACAAGTCCAGGCTGCAGCCAAGACAAATGATCTGCGCTGGCAAGGCCTTTGGGACCCGGGAGGGCTGAGTGCTTGTCGTGGCAACCACTTGCCAGGGGATCTGGGGCATGACCGCCAGCTGCTGGGAATGTGCCAACCCCACCCCTGGACTGCCTTGTCCATCAAGTTCATCCATGTCTAGCCAACTGCCAACCATTCCCCCACCTTGCAGAATCAGAACCAAAGCCCAGGACTCCTTTCAAGTTGGATAATTTTACAACCTTATTCCTCTGGATCCACAATCACTTTCCCTCTGCCTTCAATTAAGTTTGGGTTGCAGCTAATTGCTAGGAAAGGGCATTTCCAGTAGGAGTGGGGTGCGGGGTTGGGGGGGGTACCAAAAATTTGGTAAAACAGACACACAAACAATTATTTGGAAAGGTAACACTGCGTGATTGTTACGAGCAAATTTCAGAGCAAGGAAGACCTAGGCTCAAGTCCCAGCTGTATCCATGACTAGTCACGAGTCTTCAGGAACAATATTTTCCTTCTCTACCAGGTCTTAAACAATACCTCTACCTAACAGAGCCCAGCATGACACCTGGCACAAAGCAGGTGTGCCCAGTAAATACTTATTATTGTTATCTTCATAAAGGATGTCAAAACTTTCCATAAGACAAAGGTGTTCCATAGCTCAATCTTTCATTCTGGAGCTCTTTACTGAGCACCTACTAGGTACCAAGCATTAGTCTACGGATTGGGAATGAAAAGAATAAGACAGTCAAGGAATACCCTTGCCCTCGTCAGCTTAGTTTTGTGAGAGCAATGGACAATAAACAAATGTACCAATACATAAATTAAATACAGGTAATTAGATCTATGGAAAAAAAACAGCACTGCAATAATAATGATAATAATAATAATAATAATAATAATAATAATAATAATACTGGTAATGGGAGACAACATAGGAAGGACCCGGTCAATTATTAAGTCGCACTTCCTTAGTCACACCTGAATTCTAGTAGCTGGAGTTTGGGAAACGTCCCAAATGGAAATAAAAGGCTTCTCATTCCCATCTGAGATTCTGGCAACCCATTTCCAGAAAGAAATACAGATGACAACCAGCATGTGAGAACATGCTCAGCTACACGGGCAACTAAAGAAATGCACGTGCACATGGAGAAGTCGGCTTTGCACCTGGACAGGTGTCTAAGCTCGTGAAGGATGTAACACTCAGAGCTCAAGGGGTGAACAGACATCCTGACCCCCCCCGGGAATGTAAGTCAGGGCGGCCTGTTTGGAGCAGAATTTGACAACAAGCATCAAAATGGTGTGAGCAAATTCTTTAACCCAGACTTCCAGTAATGAATGCTAAAGAAATAAGAAGGCAAGCATGAAAATACACATGTGTAAGAATAGTTATTTCAGGTTGTTCTGAACCCTGAGACAGTGGACACAACCCACATCTTCAGTAGAAAATTGCTTAAACAAAATATGTTAAATCCATACACAGAATACCACATAGCTATCAAAAAATAACATACCTCTATCCTAAGATGGAAAGATGTTCAAAACATGCTGGTAAGTAGAGTAGACCCAGTTTTCAAAAGGATATACATACAACATCTCTATGCTAATAAAAAAGACACATGTGTGACATTGCACATGCATGCACACACACTCTACATCAAATGCTAGCTCCGGGAGGCCCTAGAACAAGTGCGCGTCACTATATTCTTTATACCCCTAGGAGCTACCTCAACCTTTTACAATAATCATGTATTACTTTCTCTTGTTCCAGATTTCGCTTGGTGGGGGTTGGGGGCAGGGAGAGGTGAGGAAATCAGGAAATCAAGGAATGATCTTTCATTACTCCATCACACTACTACCCCATGTCCTGAGGTCAAAAGCAACTTTCCACATTTGCCAAAGCGTGTCTTTGAGTTTTTCCATTTTTATTTGCAAACTTTTATTCCATACTCTTGTAAAGCAAAATAAAACGATAGAGCAATTTCAAACCATCCCAGTATGATTAATTAAAAATAATTATTAAATAGCCCTGGCTGGTTTGGCTCAGTGGTTAGAGCATTGGCCCACAGACCAAAGAGTTGCGGGTTTGATTCCGGTCAAGGGTACGTACCTCGGTTGCGGTTCAGTCACTGGCCCTGGTCAGGGTCTTGGGTGAGGCAACCAGTGGATGTGTCTCCCTCACATCAATGTTTCTCTCTCTCTCCCTTCCTCTCTCCCTCCCACTCTATCTGAAGATAAACGGAAAAATATCCTCGGGTGAGGATTATTATTATTAAAGAAATAATAAGTGATCTAACATTTTTTTGAGCATATATTGATGTCACATTCAACAACACACTTAATCGTCACCACAATGCCATGTGGTGCTTATCACGGCCCTCTTTCTTCCACACATGAGCAAATGAGGTCTGGAAAGATTAATAAATCACTTAAGGCCGCAAAGCAGGTGGGTGCAGGTCTGTGAGTGAGCTCTTCTCAGGACCGTAGGAGGTTCCTGTGGCAGCCATAAAAAAGCACCACAAACTAGGGGGCTTACGACAACAGAAATTTACTCTCTCTCAGTTCTGGAGCCTAGAAGTCCGAAATCAAGGTATCAGACTCACCCCTTCTGAAACCTGTTGGGCAGAATCCTTCCTTGCCTCTTCCAGCTGCTGGTGTTTACCAGCAACCCTTGGCATTCCTTGACTTGTAGCATCATTCCAGCCTCTGCCCCTGTCAACATGGTCACTTTCATCTTGCATGTCTGTGTCTCCTCTTCTTATAAGGACCCCAGTCATATCAGACCGGGACCTAACTTGGTTACATCTGCAAAGAACCTACTTCCCAATGAAGTCACATTCTGTGATTCTGAGGGTTATAGAACATCAATCTATCTTTTGGGAGGACACAATTCAACTCAGAACAGGGACCAAGGAAGCCAACACTCCTTCCTCTACTACGTCCTACCCACAGCACCACAACCATTAATGTCACGTCAGTGTTGCGGAGGTTGGAAGGCAACTCCCTCTGCCCTCAGGCAAGACCAAGTGCAAACTCTCCAAGGCAGGTGGGCTCAGGTCCTGCTGTGGAGGCTCTGCCTTTACACTGGCTCTCATCGGTCACTGAGGCCATCTCCGAAGTTATTTATTCTTTGAGTTCAAAGTCTGTTCTTGAGCTAAAATACACTCAAGAGCTCTGTCAAGTTAACAGCACTAGACAAATGTGGAGGAAATGCCACTCCCTTTCCCAGAGCCCCCAATTTAGGGTCACATCAAATATCCCAAGAGAAGAGGGGGAGACGTGGTACTATTTTAATATGTTCTTGGTATAACTCATTGCCTTTGCCGTCTCCTTAGATCAGACACCAAAAGCAAATGACCAACCCATCATTTCTTAACTGCACCCGTTACTTTTCTTCTTCAATGTCTGGAGCTATTTCCAAAAACAGCAAGGGTGCTGCTGAAACCAGTAATCAAAAGACTAGCAAGCCGTCCTGTCGTCTGATAGTTTTCAGGCCAAGCATTTGGCTCAGCAGATTGGAAAACGGAGCAAATACCCTGCCTGGGTGGGAACCAGTGAGCCCATTTATGTCACGTGAGAAGGCACACAGAGGATGGATGCCTCTCTACGGATATCCCCGCCAGAGCTCTCAAATATGCTGCTGAGCATGCCATGTGGAGGTCCATTTGGAACAAGAGAACAACCTTCCAGGCTGTGTTGCCTCAGTGTTGCAGTATTAGAAGCCTGGGAAGGTGAGCAGCCTCCCATCTGCCTCCCCCTCTCGGTCTCAGTGAGCTGGTGGCTGGCCCAGAGACAGCTGGGACTGGGGAGCCTCCCTGGGGCCTCCCACCTGTGCTGCAATCATATGGAAAATGTCAGAGGTCCCTGACGGGCGTCAATCTGTACCTTCTGTGGCAAGCATCCCGATGGCCCTCCACAGCGGACAGCAGCAGGAGGCTGTATTTCCTGCGGCCTGGCCTGGCACAGGGCTGCGGATGCCTAAGACAGGCATGACAGTCCCTGCGTCGCTGGGCCTTGCCAAGTTCCTCCTACACTCATTTCTCCCACACCCTCCACCTCCAGTAACTCCTTCCTCCCTTCAGTATCTTTCTTGCATTTCCAAACCCCCTGGCCTTGGATTTGTTAGTAACTTTGTCTGCTTTTTAAAAATAGATTAAAAACGATCAAACTATCTAAAGAGGCACTGACCAGCATGGAAACCACTAGCCATGTGTGACTATCTTCATTTCAATTAATTAAAGTTAAAGTTGCCCTGGCCCCATGGCTCAGCTGGTTGAGTGTCGTCCCATGCACCAAAAGGTCACCAATTCAATTCCCAGTCAGGACACATGCCTGGGTTGCAGGCTCAATCCCTGGTAGGGGAGGTGCAGGAGGCAGCCGATCAATGTTTCGCTCTCTCCCTCTGCCTTTCTCTCTCTCTAAAAAAAAATAAAATAAAAATCAATAAAAATCTATTTTTTTTTAATTAAATAAAGTTAAAAATCCATTTCTTCAGTCACATGTCAAGTACTCCGTGGCCACCTGTGGCTAATGGCTACCACACCGGACAGTGCAGAGAACAGCCCATCACCCCCGAGAGCTCTATTGGACAGCTCTGGTCTAGAGGATATAAAGACAATGTCTGCCCTCTTTGTCTGTCCCTCGTCCTCCTCCCAGAGGCGACCCTGCTGCCAGTCTCCTTTGTGTCCTTACAGAGCTTCTTTCTAACGAAACAAGTGTGTGGGATGCTAACCTCTTTCACTGAAACAGATGAGAAAGACCCTACACACTGCTTCGCTCCGTGTTTTCCTCACTGAATGAACCTTGGAGATCACAATGGAAGTGCACAAATAGTGCTTCATTCTTTCGAGTGTCCTCACAGCAGTCCCCTGTCACCAGGACAACCGCCACCACTCCCGCCTCACAGCCACCCTCCCACTCCTCTGTGTCCCCGCGTGGCACTGCTCCCTTCCCTCCCAAACACTTTCGTCAGACTCTCTTCTGATGCTTCCCCTCACCACCTGGCCTCACGCGACCTGGCTGTCCCCTGCGGAAGCTGCCTCCCGGCCTCTGAGGCAGAGGCTGCGCTTCATCTCTCCTGCACATTGGCAAACCCGTCTTCCTCCTGGTGAATTCCAAACCAGCTTCTCCAGCTTTCTCCCCCAACACCCCGTTACCCACAGGCTGAACCACCCACTACCCCTCCTGCTGCTCCCCCAAACCCTTGGCCCTGCTCCTTCATTCACTGAGGACATCAGCGCCTGCTCCCCTCCCGCCATCTCCTCCCCAAAGTCTGCAAACACCCCCCAATTCCACGTGGAGCACCCAGCCAACCCCTGGCCTCACATTTGTCCCTGACCTTTGGTCCTTGCCCTACCTCAGCCACTCAGTCCCACCCTAAATCCACACAAATCAATGGACCACCTGTGAAATTCTCATGCGTAGCATCCCACTCTCAAATGAGTCTCCCACACCAGCCACTGTCAAGCTAAAACAAGACTTCTAATCCCTGATGCCTACTCACTAACCTTGTCATTGTCCTCCCATCCCTCCCTCCCCAGCTTGGATATTCTGGCATGTTCTTACGTCTCCCTGACAAATAAACTTGACTCCCTTGTCCCTCTTCCATTTTACTCGCTGGCTGAGATCCCTGACCGTGCCCCAACCTGGTCCGCCCTCTCCACGCACATATTCCCCACCACAAGAAGGTGACCGATCAAACTGGAAGCTTTTTAAAATAAATAACTAGTTTGCAGGATTACAACATGGAGCAACTGCTACAGAAAATAGTGTGGAGGTTCCTCAAAATATTAAAAATCATACTATCATCTGACTCAGCAGGCCCAGCTGAGCTGGAAACAACTCAAGTGTCTACCAAGAGATGAATGGATGGACAAAATGGGTATATACATACAATGGGATATCATATAGCCTTAAAAAGGAAAGAATGGGGGGGAAAGGAGAAACATCTGTAACACAAACAAATTAATAAAAATAATTTTTTTTAAAAAAAGGAAAGAAGTCTGACACATGCTACAGTGTGGCTGAACCTTGAAGACAGGATGCTAAGTAGAATAAGCCAGTCACAAAAGGACAAATGCTATATGATTTCTCTTATATGAGGTACGTAGAGCAGTCAAATCCCAAAGACAGAAGGAGGACGGTGGTTGCCAAGGGAAGGGGGAATGGGTAACGGAGTTCGCGTGATGAACACAGAGTTGGTGTTAATGTTAGTTTAATGAGCACAGAGTTTTCGTTTTGCAAGATGAAGAAGTTCTGGAGATCTGTTCACAACAGTGTGATTATACTTAACACTACTGAACGGTACCCCTAACATGTTTAAGATGGTAAATTGAATGCTATGTGTTTTTACCACATTAATGAAGTATAAACAGAACTCTTGGCTGGGCTCCACTCCGTGCTGAAGGCACAGCCTCCTCTCTGGGCAACTAACGCCCCACCAGGTGCAGTCGGCAGGTGCAGAGCTGGGGAATGCCTATCACTCGCTCTGCACTGGCGATCCAAGCTCAACATTCACCCTGAACCTTAGAGTCAAAGTAGGAAACACGAGAAGAATTAACTAAGAACCTGTTGGGTATTTCCCCATGCTCTCAAATATTATTCTCCAGCAAGTAACTGAAAACCAACAGCTTTTCTAGCTCTGCCTCTCAGAATTCATTCATGCTCATTTATATGCAAACATCAGCTTCTCCGCTGGCAGTGATTTCATGAATTTTTAATTTACATGGAATGAGCCAGAGATTAAAACTTTAAACCACAGCCAGCAATAGAGAATTGTGAGTGTCATTTCGGTGCCGAGATTAAGAATCTCTGAATGAATTAGCTGGCATCACCACATGAACCATTATCTGGGAATTATCAAAATAACTCCTCTGTGAGTTTTTGCCTTTTGGGTATTAACATAGATATACATTTTTTAAAAAACAGTACCTGCTTTAGGATCATTAAAAACAGTGAAACCAGAGACATTTCTTGTAATCAAACTTAATCTTGGAAAAACTCCAGGTCACCTGGCGAACACTCACGAGATCCCAACACTATATAAAAGTCACAACAACGTGTGGCCTTGTGACTAACATGTAAGAAACTCATGTTAGCATAAGTAAAATCAGAGTAAAAATAAGCAAATTAGAAGAGAGAAATTGAGAAACACTGAACGCAATTCCTTCTAGAATTGCAAATCAAATTTTGGATTATTAATTCTAAAATAAGAAAAGGCAAAGGGAAGAGCCTTCCCTTTGAGGGCAAGGCCCAGGAAAAATGTAAGCCACACATACAATTCTAAACTTCTAAGACCCACATTAAAAATGTAAACAGAAGCAAGTAAAAATAATTTTAAGAATTTATTTAACCCAATATATCCAAAACACTCTCATATCAAAATATAATCCATGTTTTTTAAATTATTAATACAATGTTCACATTCTTTTTTTCTTCCTACGTCTTTGGAATGAGGCATATGTTTTACACTCACAAGAGCCCTTGGTTAGTGCCAGCCACAGACAGTGGCTGCCGTCTCGGACAGTGCAGCTACAGAAGCAAAAAGTACATATTCTTCTGACGGGACAGGGACTAGATCTTGAAATGTGAGCATATCTCCAGACAGCACTGTCTGGATTATCTCACTGCATTCCTCCCAGAACAGCCAGCAACAGCTGGGGCAGGTGCATTAGCTGCTCTTTGGGCTAGACCAGTGTTCATTCGTTCAACTCTGGTCCTTACGGCACCAACATTTGAAATTTTACAAAATCAGTTGACTACTATTGTTTTCTTAATTTTTTTTTCAACCACAAATCGACTCACTCTTTTCAAAATTCACCTTATCCTAAACAATCATCGGTGATATCACAAATTTGATCATTTTTATACTTTAATTACGTTGGTCGAAAAAGCTAACGCACATCAAAATACGTATTTAACACTTAAAAGAAGTTTTGTGCTCTACCTAAAGCTGACACACACTAAATTAAAATTCCTTCTTATTTGCGAGTCCGTTGTGATGTCATCTCTTAAATCTTTCCATTTGGCACGTGAAATGTAAGCTATATTACTCTCTGAGTCCCCTGGCACCCAACTTTCGTATCCCAACGTTTGTGTGTTTGAGTATGACACAGCATCCCTACCAAGAGTCCCTTCCATCTGGGAACCACCACAAACCACAGCAAGGGGCATTTATTCACTCTTACTCAGCTGTTCAAAAGCTGCAGAGTGCGGGTGAAACTCTTGCCCTAATGACCAGTGGTGGCTCAGCCCCAGGGGAGTCCCCTTAATAATTAATAATCATGGCAGCTAAGGTTTACTACATGCTGAACACTGTTCTAAAGTGTGTGTGTGTGCATGTGCGTGTGTGTGTGTGTGTGTGTCATACTGTGATGATTATATCTCACTCACATAACCGTTCCAATGACCCTAATAAAGGAGGTATTGTTTTCCTGCTTTTCCAGACGAGGAAATGAGGCACAGGGCAGTTGGGAGCTTCCCACAGTCACAGAGATAACAAGTTGGGGAGCTGAGATTCAAAGCCAGGAAATCTCATTGTGGAACCTGTGCTATTATCAACCTGAGGATTACAAATGGACTAAAGAGATGGAAACTGGAAAAGACACATATTTTATGGTCACAAAAGCAAATCCCTCAAAGATGGAACCATCCCCCACAGTATGTGGAGACTGAGGCAAGAAATACCCTCTGACACAGACAGGATGACAGACAAGGGGAATAATTTATAATGCCCTCATGACGTCTTCTGGAAATTACCCTGGATAACTCATCTTACTCAGTAAGAAAGAAGAAAAGCATGAAAATTCAAGAGAGCAACGATTCCAATAACGCAAAGAGAAAGAGGATGGAAGGATGCGTAGATAGATCAATGGATGGGTGGATGGACAGAGGGCTAGACAGACAAATGAGCACACGAGTGTTCACTCCAGACCCCAAAGCAGAGAACAGAGAGTATCATAAAGGGACATCCCACCTCTTTGACCACTGCAGAAGGGGCCTATTGCTCAAATCACACCAGTCAGCCATTCTCAGGGCAATTTGGAGACCTTATTCTTGTCACTGGGACCAAAGCTGCAGGGTAAGCTATGCTGACAACCTAATTATGTGGCCTTCATTTGCAAGGGTGCTGCAGTCTGGAAGAAGGTAAAAATCCACTTACAGGTATTCCCTATGGGCAGAGTGTACAGCGGCCGCGTTGCTGTAACGCCACAGGACAATCGCCGATGACAGGACATCAAGGATGGCATCAAACTAGGAGAAGGAGATAGGGCATTAGTGGTTTTCCTGAGTTAATAGAACATGACTGTGAAGACAAGGCAATGATTCTGTGACTGGGAACATCTGAGCAAGCGACCTCAGAGCAAGCAGGGTTCGCATCGTAATGACGCAGGCCATCCACCCTCCTCCTCACAGTGGACCCTGGGGATCCGGAGCCCAGGGCACCCCCCGTGCCAGCTCCTCCTTCTCACACCTCGCTCTGCTCCCACGGCCTGGGAAACCCGCTCTGTGGCCTGGTGGGTCTGCTCCCAGGGCCCCCGGCTGCCAGCACTCTGGAGGTATGAGGGGATCACACTGTTCTGACACGTGACATTGGTTTGCCCACGGCAAGCAAGGTCATTTCAGCATTTAACTGTGTATCACAAGTGAAGTATTCAGGGTAAGGAACCTGTTTCTGGCTTTCAACGGGATTGTTGTAATGGGGTCCAGGGACAGGGTGGTCACCCAAGGGCTCTGGGCAGCCTGCAGACACCTTGAAATTGTATACAACATTCACTGCTTCTGTTTGAATGAATGAGTGAAGGTGTGACGCTGGAGGAAGGGAAAGAAAGAGAAAGAGAGGACTGTAGGAAAGGGACAGAGAATGTGTGTGTGTGTGTGTGTGTGTGCGCGCACGCATGCATGCGCATTCTTCTGGAGAGACAGTCCATTCCTTCTCAAGATTCTGAAAAGATCTGCAACCCCCAAAACATTAAGTTTTCACAACAAAAGGAGGAAGTGGGTTTGGGAACAGGAACACGCCCTTAGGTACAGGGAACCTAAAGCTGCCGGAGGGACGGAGGGACGTTTACAAGCGTCCTCTGTGAGAGCCACTGTGACCTACCCCCTGGAAAATTACCAGCACTCTGGAGGGGATGTGGGGAAGCTCACCCAAGTTTTCAGCATGCCTCGCCTGCCAAATATCTGAAACCCGCCCTCTCTAACCAGCTCCCATCAGGAAGCAGGCTGGGCACCCAGGGCACCCGTAGCCGGGCTACAGACTGACTTATCCCAGTGGCGACAGCCCCACCCTGCCCACACCAGCAATGCCATCTCCCAGTGTGTGCCCATTCTCCAGCTACACCCTTGTGATCCCCTAATCTGTTCTGGAGAATGATACAGCATCATTGCAATTTACTTCTGTTACATTCTGATTTCCTCTAGAAGCTAGTTCCATAAAAGGAATGTTTGTCGTGCTAAGTAAGCTGTCATCTGCTACCATCCTCTTATTGAGAGCCCAGCGCAATATCCGTGGGCTCAGGAAAAACATGCAAAACTTCATGAAAGTACATTTCAGGTTACTTACTGCAAACCCAAAAGCAGAGGCGCTGTACCTCATAACGGAGACAGCTAAAAAGAAAGAAAATATTATTCAGAATATTTTAAGACCTCATGGATATGTTGTCTCATTCATGAGTATATTAATGTATTAGATACGCCCTTTTAAACAACAGAAAAGCTCCAAGAGAATAAAGTTAAAAATTAACTGTCATTATAAACTCTAAGAACTAAGAAAAGCAGAGAGAAGAGATTCCAGACTCACCCCACCTGCAACAACTCCCCTTCCCAGTGTGTTCTGAGCACCCAAGGGCCAGTTTCAGAATGAAAGTGCTTAAGCAGTTGTCAATCAAATGACCTCTGAGACTTGGAGAATTCAGCAGCTGGGAATAGAGAGCTGGGAACTATATTAAACTTTCGAAGTGAAAGTGCAGTCACCCACACTGTGCCCATAATAAAGTTAACCACTGGTGTCTATGTGCACACGCCATTGCTAACAGCTGGAAAAAAGTCTGAGCCATCAGAGTTTAAAATCCAGTGCAAACCTCAACAAAACTGTTTAGAAAGACAGTAACAAATGATCTCAAATGACAGCTGTCTACAAATGTAGATGTAACAATTATAATTAAAACATTTTAGCCATATTCAAAATTCAGCCTTCTGGGGGTAAGTCAATTAGGTAGCACTTTTGCCTGATTCTGTGATCTGTTCTATGCCAAAGCAAGGTCCAGCTTCAAAAACTGGTCTCGGTTTGACTTAACACAGGTAGTTCTCCATATTAACAGGCATATATCCACCCTCCAACAAAAAAATGAAACCCTACCCAACGGGTCAGCAAAGCCTTGGAGTGGATTGTTCGGGCGCAGGTGTAGCAAGCGCTCACTCAAGGAGTCGGAAAGGTGTGGGTGTGGGTGTGGGGCATGGAGGTCAACGCTCCCACTCAGCTCATCACATGTCCCCTCTCGGGGACCCGCTCTCTGTCCAGAAATGGGCCCTGGACAGCCCTGTTGCCCCAAGCCACAAGGGGTCACCTGACCCAATGTGAAGCAAGTGAATTTCATTTTCTGTGAATCAGGAATTGAGACTGAGAGTCTAGGGGGTTAATTTATGATGCTGGAATTGGAACTTGCAATCACTGGAGCTAGGGCTGGCCATGGTTTGCGACAAAGACGGAGGAGCAGAGAGAGAAGCCTGGGGTGAAGTTGCCGAGCCCTTTCTGAGACTCGCCACATTCTACTCCTCAGGCCGTGTGACAATCCATCTCATTCCTGCCCCTCTATGGTTTTGACACGGGCTGCTCCAGTTATCTCTGCTGATGCTCTTCCTGGTACAGGGAGAAGGGCAGAGCCAGGTGTGTGCCCTGAGCACCGGTAGCTGTCACAGGCGACACAGGGGCATGGCACAAAGGGGCGGGGGGCCTCCCGAAGAACGCAGCTCACAGGCCGCAAACCCCTCGAAGGTCGCCCCGAGCACCGAGATGCCCTGTGGGTCACTGAGCCTACCTTGCAGTAAGTGCTCAGTAACTATTAATTAAACTGTTAATTGACTTTTTATAGAAACGAGTCAAAGTGAGAATCTGGTTTTTCCTTTACAACCTGTTTTTCGAATATCTCAGCTCTGTGCTTTTTTATGGGTTACTGGTTTATCAGCAGCAAGAACCTTTGAACTCCCACTAACACCTTGCACAGGTGCTCGAGAGCGACAAGGGGTCAGGGAGCACTGCCCCCTGGGGCCTCTGCTCTGCTCCCACCTGCGCTGCTCGGCCTGGGCACCCCGAATGCAGGGCACAGCTAGGAAAGCACTCCCCTCACCACCATGAAGACCGCCTGCTTTCCAAGCAGTACGCCATGACTTGAAAAGGTTTTAATTGAGTTATTTGGTGATAACCAAACATTTATACAGGGGGCTACAGATTTCAGAGGTGGACCCCCCTCAATTATCCTGAGAAAACAAGGAGCCTTGTCTCAGACTCTGGACTCCAGCAAAGGAGCTGGCCACTGAATGGTGAGATTTCTCTCCCTGCCTCGGTCAGAGTCAACGTTCATGTTTTCAAATACTCAAAAACTACACGGGAAAGTTATGTTTGCGTGAGAGTTCAGCCTGCCCAGTGAAACACTACAGCTGTTCTATCCCCCGTACACCAAGGCAACTGTGAGCAAGAGGTCTCCAGGTTAACCCAGCATCCCTCACAGAAGGGAAGGATTAACATGAATTATTTATTTACAAATTGGCTCCATCAAATTTCCCTGGTGAGATGAAAAGTGAGAAAATGCAACAAACTGCTTGGAGAACCCAGGGTGCACTGCAGGGCTGGCCACGTGGCCCTGGCTCAGGCAGCCTCCCTTTGTGAGCAGCTCCCCGGTTCTCACGACGAAGTGACAGCAGTCATCAACACGGTGCCTGAACGGAAGAGGTCAACGGCCCTTTAGGAATTCTGAAGCGTGTAAAATAATAAGGTTATTTTCCCCGCAACTGAACGTGACACAGCCCGATTCTGGGGTAAGAACGGACTCAAAGGAAAGGGTTGGTTTAGACAATCCCTCTCCCACAGAAGAAGAGCCACCTGGGGGCTTATCCGGATGTTATCACCGTCCCTCATGGTCTGCAAGAACGCAGGCCTGGGCCAGAACGACCCACCAAGGCAGAGATCACAGGTAGGTGCCCTGGAGCCCCACACGGACTTGGCTAAGGGTGGCCGAAAGCCACCACAGGTCTGACAGAAGTCCAGCAATGCCTTGAAGGCAGGTGCAAAGTTAACAGTGGACAATAGGCAGGGCCCTCTCGACCGCGACAATTATGCTGCAAGCTGGCAAGGTGGGAGGAGAGACAGGCAACTGGCGACTGTGAAGCGGAGGTCTCCTCTGAAAGCTCCCGGGTCAAGGCCAGGGCCACAGAGCTGAAGGGAATGAAGTCACTGGCTGTCAGCACTCGGTGTGGAGCCTGTTTAACAAACGCCACAGCTGCTCGGGAATGGCGCCGACCGCCAGCAGCCTCCGAGCGAGCGCATCTGGAGAGCCTGGCTGCCGGAATCCCGGGGGAAATTTGCAAGAACACTTCTGCTCCTCACATTAGAACTTGTCTCCGTTGCTCATAACTTAAACATGCACCTAGGGAACCAGTGGCCACCGAAGCCTCTGAGGCATGCAATTACAGGCCAAGGGAGCGCCTTCCCCGGGAGCGGAGGCCCAGTTTCCTGCCCCTTCCCGCCCAGCGGTGGGAGTGGACTGCCCTCTGACCAAGCTGGCCTTATGCACCCCAGAGTGTATGCTTAGGGTGTAAATGGGCTCCTCTCACTTTCTGAGCTGTCTTTTTCTTTCTTTTCTTCTTTTTTTTTTTTTTATAACACTGAGACACAGAGTCCTTAAAAGGTTCATAAGTAATATGAAGATCTGTAGTTTGGGGCCTGCCCAATATTCGTCCCCTGTTTGGGTAAGAGCACCCTGAGTGTCCTGTGGGAATCAGCACCTCCCCTCCCCTGAGACTATGTGCTTTGGGTGGAATGACACCATCGTCCCCACTCTAGTGTATCCTTGTCCTATTGTCAAAGTGAGCAATTCAAAGATGGCACAATTCAGTGTGAGCCAATGAGAATCTGTCCTGAGTTTCTGTTGAAAATATTGGGAATGGGACGTCTTTCTAAGAGGAGATGGTAGACAGAGTTGGTAGGATGAGAACAGGAGCCCTGGGTGACAATTATGCCCTGAAGGGAAGAGGCTGCCTCAGAATAAAGCCAGTGCACAGAGCAGGTGTTAAAGATGAGAGATACAAACCAGACCACCGACGACATGGACTGAACCTCTGGAATCGATCGACCTGAAGTCCACCCCCTGCATTTTCAAACACACCAGCCAATAACTTCTCTTAATTTGCTTAAGCCAGTTTGAGCTGAGTTTGTATCACTTGCAGCCAAATGTCTTAATACAATAAACCTTGACACAGTAATCCCATGTCTAAGAATCTCTTTCAATGTCTAAGAAGTGGAAAAACACTTTATACACAAGAGATTCACAGGAGGTTTATGTAACTGACAATAACAAAACACTGGACACAATCTAAATGTCCAGCAGCAGGGTGATGATTAAAGTATGGTTCATTCAGCCCAGACAGTGTGGCTCAGTGGTTGAGCATCTACCCATGCACCAAGAGGTCGCCGATTTGATTCCCGGTCAGGGCACATGCCCAGGTTGTTGGCCCGATCCCCAGTGAGGGGCATGCAGGAGATGGCCAATTGATGTTCTCTCTCATCAATGTTTCTATCTCTCTCCCTCTCCTTTCCTCTCTCTCTAAAATCAATAAAGAAAAAAAAAAAAACTTAAGAAAATAAAGTATGGTTCATTCAAAAAACTGTGCACCTGAAACCTGTATAATTTTGTTAACCAATGTCACTTCAATACATACAATAAAATGGAAAGAAAGAGGCTACATGTAGCTATTTTTAAATGTTTATAAAAAGAAGTGTTGGTTAATGCTTGTATTAGCATATTAGTTAGAATAATGATACTGATAATAAGCAGGTGATAAAAGTTTGGTGCTACCAGTACTGGGCAATGATGTGTCTGGCTAATGTAGGTGCAAACTGAATGGAGAGGTCAGGAGAGGCTTTATAGAGAAGGTGACCTTTGAATGAAGACTTAAAGGAGGTGAGGGAGGGAGCCATGCAGTCACTTAGACAAAGAACCTTCCAAAAATGGGAAGAGTCCATGCAAAGGCCCTGAGGCAAAGCGCCTGGCATGTTTGAGGACATTCAGTAGGAAGCAAATGGGAGGAGAGGAAAGTTATATGAGATAATAGATTTCCCTGTTGTTTGAGCAAAAAATTCGCTACAAAAAGTCAAGATACATTGAAAACAACTAGAAAAGAAAAGAAAAGAAAAAAAAAAAAAAACCTCAACTGCTAACAGTTGTTAATCTTGGTGGGTAAAAATATTTTGAGTGGATTTCTTTCCTTTCAACTTTTTTGTATTTTCCACATTTTCTATAACCATCATATATGGCTATTCAAATCAGAAAAAAAAATCCATTTTATTTGGGAAAAAATTACCCAACTCATAACAATATAGCCCAAGAGCTACGAGAGAATAGCAGAAACCAGGTTTATGATGCACGTCTGAGGACAGGCTGCACGGTGAGCTCATGAATGCTCTGGCTAACGGGCACGTATTACCTCACCTGTCTCCACGACATCCAGTTTCTGGAATCCATCTCTCCAGGCCACGTCATCTACGTGAGTGGGTTGCTAATTCCCCAAAGAGTTCACCGGAGCATGGTGGAGAGGCAGGCAAGCCAGGAAGTGAAACGCCAGCAAAAAGTCACTCCCTGTCTACGGGACAACTTGCCTCCCAGGTTTTCGCTTGTCCTGCACTCTGCGTTCATTGACATGTCAAAGGGGCAGCAACAGCTACATTCCCAGAAGCACACGTACAACGGAAGTCTTAAATAAATATTTACACAGGTCTGGTTACAGACCAGACCTTCTTTAACTAGGCCACATTCAGGCCAGAAAGCATGTCAGCTGGAAACTCAAATTCAAACAAAAAGACAGCTGGACAATGGAGGGACCCAGGCAACCCATTGTTAAGGCAAAACCAAATGCAAATCAAGCAGCTGAATAATCAGCAGGCTTGGCAGAGGGTTGTGGAGGTTCCGACAAGTGCCTTGGAAATGCACAGGGAGGAGAAGGTGCCAGCAGGCAACTGAGGGTCCATGCCCAGAGAGCCCCTCAACAAGGAACATTAAACAAAGAAGGCCATTTCAATCGCAGGCTAGTCTATAGCAACAATGAGGACCCAGCTGTCATCCTCTCCCAAGTCAGGCAGTAATTATCTTGAGCACTCTTTATCAACACCCCAGGTCCCTAACACCTCCAAGTTGCTAAATTATGTGACCAGCGAAGCTCTGCTAATAGCTCAATCCCAGTTTAATTAGACCACCTTTGTCACACAGAAGCCTGGCAACCACACCACAGCCATGGAACTAACCCAACGTGGGACCTCATCTTGCCGTCTCCCACCTTCATCATCGTGCTACAACCCAGGCAGAGGAGGTGCAGCTAAGAGGGGTCAAATCAATCTATTTTTGTTCTAACTCGCTTCAACAGAACCTCCAACAGCGTCCTAACGCTCTCCCACTCTAACAAGATTATGACATACTGCAAAAATGTGTGACAGGATGTTGAATTCAGTCATCACTGAAGGAAAAAAGGACCACGCAGTTTGAAAACCAAACCAACAGAACGCCTCCTCGGCTGCAGCACACTGACTTCACTCTGTAGTTTATCTGCACAGACCAAAACCTGCACAACGGCTATCTGAGGATAACATGTGGACCTTTCTGTTTAACCTAAACAGTACTGGCTACCAACAGTTTAAAATCAGGAGCCCTCACAAATTAAAGACAAGGATAAAAAAGAGCACCTAGATTTGGGGCTTCTCTGGAAAAACAGATCTGCTGAGGCTGGGCTGCCCTCTTCTCCCTGTGGTGCCAGGGCTGTGCACTCCTGGGCGCCTGCCTGTCCCTCAGCATTAGACCCAGCTGGCCTCACACACCTGCTTGGCCCCCTGGGTATCTAGCTGACCCGGTGGGCTTCAGTATGAGACTTTAGATATAGCTCATGAGCAGCTTATGGGAAAGCAATTCCCAGCAAATGCCTGGCAAATGCTCACTGCATTGCACGAACAATAGCCTCCGTATTTTCTACTATAAGGTCAGGCTCTCAGCAAATTACAAAATGCTGTACCACTGGCCAAGTGCTCCAAGCTTATAGCATTCTTTGAGAGCTCTCTGTTGTCTCCAGAACCTGAGGACCATTAGTTAGCTCCAAGCAGACTCTGGACACTGCCCACCTACTCCCAGAGCTCTGCTAGTCTGCAAACAGGCAAGCCCTTGCCAAGACCTCAGGGAGGACCATGAGACTCTCTTTCTTTCAAGTGACCAAGAGGTGGGTGGTCATGTACAAAAGTGGCCATATAGTCCCTCCCCACAATAATCTGTGCAACCCACAGCAAGAAGGGGCTTGAAGAGGTTGTAAGATATTATGCGTGAGCTACTGCTACGGGAGTGGGACGTGTCATCTGATAGTGACCTGGGCCTTTCTTCAATAAAAGATGGATTTGCATTCGGATTTATATTAAGGAGCAACCACCAGAATGTCTTTCTTGAACCCCCATATCCTCCTGTCCCCCTACCTGTACCTCTGCCCAGCATTCTTGACAGGCAGCTGGAGTGGTTCTACCTGTTGCACTCCAGGTAAAGGCCAAAGTTTTTATAATGGATAAGGTGCCATGGGCTGACCTCCCCTACCTGCTGCACCTGCTCACCCCACTCCAGCCCCAGGGCCTCCTCACTGACCCCCACAAGCCGGCATGTTCCTGCCAGGCCCCACTCTAACTCATTCCTCTGCCTGAAGCCTTCAGGCAGGATGCGACTGACCACTCCCTCAACTCCTTCGGGTCTCTGGTCAAAGCTCACGTCATAGGCCTGTCCCATCCACTCTATTTAATACTGCAACCTGTCCCAGCTCCCACATCTTAGCTCCTCGTCACCTTGCTCTACGTTTTCTCCTCCTGAGCACGATCATCCTCTACCACACTGTTCGATGTACTAATCTATGAAAATGTGTACCATCTGCCCCTCCATCTATTAGAATACAAGCACTCCAATGGCTGAAAGCTCTTCTGCTTTGTTCCCTGATGTCTCCCAAATGCCTAGATCAGCACCTGAACACATGAAAACATCCCGATTGACTGACTGAAATAAGACCTTAGCTCCAACTTGCAGTAAACAGAGTGTTCAGAGAGAAAGCAGACAGGGCCAAGCGTTCCCCATACCAAGAGGCCCGGCTGCCTTCTGGTCGGCCGCCCCCTGAGCACATGGAGCCGCAGCCAGCACTCTGTGGGCATAATGAAGGATGCAGCCTCAGTAACGACCATTCTTTAAAGGGGAACTTGGAGCATCTGAATGACAACAACCGAGGACTATGGGAAGAGCAAGAACAGCCCTGAACCCAGAAAGCCATGAGCAAGCCGAGAACTGTACACGAGGAAAAAACTCAGAATAAGGACAACCCAAGGAGAGTCTCCACCTTGGAGCAGGGTACTCCCACTGTCTCCAACACACGCCACGCATTCACCTGCTTCCGTCAGCACAATATGAAACACTGACCCCCACTCCAGAGCAGGAGTCGGTTCCTGGAGTGTGAGCTAAACCACTGCCACTGAACAGGGAGAGACCCACTGCAGACACGCTCTCCACACAGCTCGCGGACAAGGAGCCACCTTTTCATGCTGAAGTCTATTCAATGGCACGGCACACTTTCACACTGCTTCTTCTACACACTGGAAACAGAGAAGGAAGAGCTGCTGGACGCCATGCTTACTGAACCTGCCTGAATGTTTACGAACTAGTTTCAGTGAAGTAAACAATCCACCCTCACCAGGTGCTGCATTTATTCCAAAGACCTCACTCGCCAGAGCTGACAGGAGGAACACGGTTCTTGCTGAACATCAATTGCATATTCTCTCCTGCATGTAATTTTACTCCTGCCTGTGCTGTGGTTTCCCATGAGGCCAGCACCACGCTCAAGAAAGCAGTCTGTCCCCTGTGGACAGCAGGCCTAGCCAAGTCCCCACCCAGGCTAGCCAGGCAGCCTCAGAGGACACACAGCCCTGTCCTGCAACCCACCGTGCCAAGACCAAAAAGGAGAGCCTGAGCTCACCAATCACTCTCTCATTCAATAAACACATTAATTGAGCATCTGCTACATGCCACACACTGTTGCAACGAGCTGGGGACACAGCAGTTACTTGCCCAACAATTTGATGAAATATGCCTCCTAAAACCCTGACTATCCCTGAATCTCAGAACACTGCTACTTTTGCCTAGTAAATAAAGTGTTCATTGAATAGAAGAAAACAGAGACAGTGGAAATGTTATGAAACAGAACCTTCACAGCTTGTCTTCTGCAGCCTTCTGTTCTAATGGCTGCAAATTCGAAACCTGAATGCTCGTTCTCAGTCCACTATTTCTAATTTGGCTCAGTGTCTCTCCTCTGGCACCCAAAGCCTTCTGCCCCCACTGCCCTCACTTTTTATCACACAGAAAACATCCTTGTGTCCAGCCAGTGCATGAAAACTTGAAGTCAAGGGTTGCATTGTATTCGACTCTATCCCCAGAGCCTGTGAAAGCACCACAGCTGGCACTCAATAAATGCTCGCTGATCAATACATGCTTGAGGGATCACTTAACCCTGATAATAATATCTGGTTTTTATTTATCATTATTCAATGATTAATTAATACCAGAACCAAAAGCTAGTACTATGGGCAACTAGAGCTATAAGGGCATGGATGTTGTCACCTGAGGGCATCCCTATCGGTCACTAAAATGGTCCTTTGTCTGACACTGCTGAGACCATGCCACACATTGGACCTCTTTGGTTTAAAGAGCTGCTAAGGCTCAACAAAAGGAAGACAAAGAACCCAATTAAAAAATGGGCTGAGGAACTAAATAGACACCTCTCCAAACAGGACATACAAATGGCCAAGAGACATATGAAGAAATGCTCAATGTCACTAATCATCAGAGAGATGCAAATTAAAACAACAATGAGGTATCACCTCACACCTGTCAGAATGGCCTCCATCAACAAATCATCAAACAACAAGTGTTGGCGAGGGTGTGGAGAAAAGGGGACTCTAGTACACTGCTGGTGGGAATGCAGACTGGTGCAGCCACTATGGAAAACACTATGGTGTTACCTCAAAAAATTAAAAATTGAATTGCCATTTGACCCAGTGATCCCATTCCTAGGAATATACCCTAAGAAGCCTGAAACACCAATCAGAAAGAATGTATGTACCCCTATGTTCATAGCAGCACTATTTACAATAGCTAAGATCTGGAAACAGCCCAAGTGTCCATCAGTAGACGAATGGATAAAAAAGCAGTGGTACATATACACAATGGAGTACTATGCAGCTGTAAGAAAGAAAGATCTCTTATCCTTTGAGACGACATGGAGGGACCTGGAGAGTATTATCCTAAGCGAAACCAGCCAAGCAGAGAAAGACAAATATCATATGATCTCACTTATTTGTGGAATATGATGAACATAACAGTCTGAGGAACAGGGTAGTCCCAGAGACGTGGAAGTAGGGTACAGACTGACAATTGCCAGAAGAGGGGGGGAGGGGAGCGATGAACACAGAACTTGTACGCATGTACTCATAACCAATGGACATGGACAACAAAACTGGGGACGGGGCAGGGAGGGAGGGGGAGGAGGGTGTCAATGGGGGAAAAAAGGAGAAACATCTGTAACAAAAGTAAACAAACAAATAAATAAATAAATAAAAAGAAAAAAAATAAAGAACTGCTAAGGAACTTTTTTAAAAAACAGAACACATTGTGGGAAAGAAGAATACACTGAAAAAGACTTGGCTTAATAAAATGGCGCTGAATAAATATTTACTCATTTGAGCTGATCAAAGTCATTTGAAGACCATTAACAGTATCACTCAGAGAATCAAAGTTAAACATAGCAGAATAAAGACCGTTTTCTCCCCTCCCTCCCTCCTACTCTCCTCTATAAAACCCACCAAAGCAACAAGGAGCACAGAAAACCAGAGAAAGAATATAATGATCAAAGAAACTACTAGGAAAAGGCCAACTTAAAACCCCAAGCTGTAAAGAATATCTACTACATGCGTTAAAATTTACATTATACTGAGGGAAGATGTCGAGGGCTGATAACATAACTCAATCAAATTTTATTCTGAGCTCAGCGTTTTCTACAATTTGGTGGTACGATCATCAAGAGCCCAAATAACTACCCCTTATGTGCAATACCAAGATGGGGGACGAGCTGCAGCATCTACTCCTGAGCCCTTTCCCCATATTCCACACACCAGGGAGCAAGGGAGGTAAAACTAAAGGAGTAGACAGCCACTGGTGTAAGAATCAGGCAGCTGGAAAAACCAATGGCATTTTCAATGAGAGGGACAGAGGCTGCAGTGTTAGACGTCCAATCTTCTCTTGCTCACAGGCCGGGAGATGCTCCCTAAGGTAGACTATCCGGATGGCATGTAAAGCACCATGAGAAAAACTGCTCAAATTCAAGCTGCATGCTGCTTCCTGCATGCCCAGCTTTCCATAAAGCCCCACTTATCAGAACAGTGAGGTACTGGCTAACTGGCAGACAGAACCAGGGAATCAAAAAGAACTAGTAAGTGAATTCAGCATACATTAGGCCACCAGACATTAAGTCAATACACAGACATCAGTTATTTCTATCTTAGCCACAAACAGTAAGAAAACACAGTTTTAAAAAGACACTATTTTCAACATTAAAAAAATCAAATACTTAAGAATAAACTAATGAAAAATATTAAGACCTCTATCTATAAAAAATAATAAAGTACTATTGAGAGAAATTAAAATTGACTAACCATATGGAGGGACATACCATGTTAATGAATAAGAAGACTCAATATTAGCAATCAAAATTCAATCAATTTTATCCAGCAAAACTATCATTTAAAATCGAAGACCAGACAAGGAGCTTCCCAGACAAGAAAAAGCTAAATTAGTTCATCATCACCAAACCAGTATTACAAGAAATGTAAAGGGACTTCTTTAAGAAGAAGCGAATAAAAGATAAAAGCATAAATAATAAAATGGCAATAACTACATATCTAGCAACAAATTACTTTAAAAGCAAATGGATTAAATGCTCTAATCAAAAGACATAGGGTAGCTGAATGGATTAGGAAAACAAGATTCTTACATATGCTGTCTACAAGAGACTCACTTCAGATTGAAAGACACACACAGATTGAAAGTAAAGGGATGAAAAGAAAGATATTTTATAAAAATGGAAACAAAACAAAACAAAAAAAGCTGTGTAACAATACTTACATCAGACAAAACAGACTTTAAAACAAAGGCTATAAAAAAATAGACAAAGAAAGACCCAGCAACTCCACTTCTGGGTATTTATCTGAAGAAATCCAAAACACTAAATTGAAAAGATGTGTACCTCCCTATGTTCACTGCAGCATTATTTACAATAGCCAAGATATGGAAGCAACACAAGTGTCTATCAATAGATGAATGGATAAAGAAGAAGCGGTATAAATATACAATGGAATATGACTCAGCCATAAAAAAGAATGCACTCTTACTATCTGCAACAACATGGATGGACCTAGAGGGTATCATGCTGAGTTAAATAAATCAGACAGAAAAAGACAAATGCCATGTGATTTCACTTCTATTTGGAATCTGAAAAACAAAATAAATGAACAAACAAAACAGAAAGAAACTCATAGATACAGAGAACATTTTGATGGTTTCCAGATGGGTGGGGAGTTGGGGATATGGTTTAAAAAAAGGGGGGGATTAAAAAGCATAAATTGGAAGGTACAAAACAGTCACAGGGATGTAAAGTATAGCATAAGAATTATAGTCAATAATATTGTAATAACTGTGTATGGTGCCCGATGGGTACTAGATTTATTGAGGGGGTCACTTCATAAGTTATATAAATGTCTAACCACTATATTGTACACTTGAAAGTAATATAATATTGTATATCAACTATAAATGAAAAATAAAAATTATTTTTTAAAACTTCAATCAGCCCGGCTGGTGTGGCTCAGTAGTTGAGCATTGACCCATGCACCAAGAGGTCACCAGTTCAATTCCCGGTCAGGGCACATGCCCAGGTTGTGGGCCCAATCCCCAGTGGGGGGCATGCAGGAGGTGGCCAATCGATGTTCTCTCTCATGGATGTTTCTGTCTCTCTCTCCCTCTCCCTTCCTCTTTAAAATCAATAAAGAAAAAAATTTTTTAAATAATAAAAACTTCAATTTTTTGTGAGAGAATTGATAAGATGATTCTAAAGTTTATGTGAAAAGTGAAGAGTAAAGAACATCTAAGACAATACTGAACAACAACAAAACTGGAAGACAGTCACGCCAGATATCAAGACTTATTTCAGAGCTACAGGAATTAAGACAATAATGTTGGCACAAGGTTAAACAGGAAAGACCACAGAACGAAGGAAGGTCCACACACATGAAGCCACTTGATGTGTAACAAAGGTACTCCTGAAGTTCACTGGGGAAAGAGAGATGTCTTCCATACATGGTCCCGAGCCACTGACCCTACCTCACACCATACACAAAATAACTGTAGATATAGATATGCTAAGTACAAGATAACACAGGAGATCACTGAAATATGCTATGGGAGAATATTTTCTTAATCTTGGTGGAAAGAAAAGATTTCTTAAATAGGACATAAATGCATTCATCATAAAGGGAAATATCAGTAAATTAAACTACATCACAAGACCCCATTAAAAGAGCAAAACAGCAAGCTGTAGAGTGGGAGAAGATATTTACAATATCTATTATTACTGGCAGACTATATCCAGAGTATACAAAGAAGTCTTACAAATCGATAAGAAAGAAAAAAATAACCCAACAGGAACATGATGAAGACTTAACAAGCTCCTCATGAAAGATGATACACAAATGACCAATAAACATGAAAATATACTCAACTTCATTAGTAACCAGGAAAAATAAAATTAAAACCACAAAGAGAGAGAGCCCTGTCCGGTTTGGCTCAGCGGTTAGAGCATCGGCCTGCGGACCAAAGAGTTGCGGGTTCGATTCCGGTCAAGGGCACATATCTTGGTTGCAGTTCATCCCTGGCCTTGGTCAGGGTCACGCAGGAGGCAACCAATCGATGTATCTCTCTCACATCGATCTTTCTCTCTCCCCCCCCCCCACTCTATCTAAAGATAAATGGGAAAAAATATCCTCGGGTGAGGATTAAAAAAAAAACAAACAAACACAAAGAGATACCATTGCATGAGGAAAAAGGCTGACCATTTTAAATGTTAGCAAGGATGCTATCCAATTGGAACTCAAAAACTGCTGGTGAATTGTAAATTGGTAAATTGGTACAAACACTTTAGAAAATGGGTTGCCAATATCTATGAAAACTAATCATACCCTATGAACCAGTCATTCCATTCCTTGATATATACCCAAAAGAAATGCATACATATGGAAGCAAAAGATGCTTACAGAAATGTTCACAGCGGCAATGTTCACAATGATCAAAATTGGAAATAACACAAATGTTCAATAGTAGAATGGGTAAATTGGTGGTATATTCACCAATGGAATGCTATACAGCAATGACGAATGATAGCTACTCGAAACTACATGTATGAATCTCAGCAAATAATGGTAAGGGGAAAGGAAAGCAAACACAAAATCATTCATTGGACAGATAATCTATTTATGGTTCTGTTTGTATAACATTCAAAAACAGACAAAAACAAATATATGGTGGCAAAATTCAGGTAGTGGTTACCTCTGGGGCAGTGAGTAGTGACTGGGAGGGGGCAGGAGAAGGGCTTCTTGGGTAAAAAGGTGAGTGAGAGTGAGTGGTGGTTACACTGGTGTGTTCATTTTGTGATAATTCATCAAATTGCAAAATTTTGATGTGTGTATTCTTCTGTATGTCTATTATACTTTAATTAAAAAAAAAAAAACCAACAAAAAACTTACAAATCAGTGTTTTAAAAAAGTCCAAGAGCCTAAAAGATAAGTGAAGAAAAGACATAAACAGGCAATTTCAGAAAATGAAAATCTACAAGAGCCAATAAACATAAGACATCAAAACTGAATAAAAGAAAACATCAGTTCAAGTTCACCTACTAGAATGCAAAAGTCAAAGGATTTTTTAAACGCTGAGTGTTGGTGAGGGTATGAGACTACAAATCCTTTCATTCAGTGTCAGTGGGGAAACTTCTTTGTAGGAAAACTTGCGAAATGTTTAGCAAAATGTAAACTAGACCTTCAGTGAACCCAGTTCTCCTTTGAGAAATGTATTCTATACTTGAACTAACACAGGTGCAGAAAGAATACATACAAGAGTGTTTATCACACATGTAAAACAGCAAAACATTAACCACTTAGGCCTCCATTTATAAGGGAATGATTTCATTATCATCATACATTCATACTATGAGATATCATTAAGCTCTTTAAAAAGATTTGTAATGCTGCAAAATGTAGTGAGTGAATAAAGCAAGGTAATTCATAGAGTAATTATTAAAACGTATGTGTGTGTGTACATAAATAAACGCATACATATGCAGGAACAGTTTTGGGGAAGTGGATGATGTACCTCAGAAGGCGGTTGGGTGTGTGAAGTTGAAAGGATGCTCCTTTTCATTGTGTATCCTTCTGTATGCGTTGGCTGTCTCACTCTGTGTATGTACCTGCATGCATTTCCAAGATGGAGATAGAGGTTCATGCACCACAAAGAAAGAAAAGCCTAACCACTTTTGATATGCCCCTTGCAAAATCAGTTACTATATGGTTTCTTGCCATCAGAGAGTTAAACTGGATTTGGCAAAAAAGGGCTGGTGTAAATGAAGAGTTAAGTTGCGGGCAGTTTAGACTACCTAGGGCTACTCTCCTGGGAAAAATGAAATAGATCCACAATTTTTCAGTAAACACAAAACACAAATTTTGCGAAATAAAGAGTCAGAAATTTCACAAAATTAAAGTCTCCAAGATAGGATCTTTCTCCATTTGCAACAAAATGTTTCCTTCCCAGTTGGGGATGATGATAATGGAGAATCAAGAAGAGGAATAAATATAATATTCTCGCTGTTAACTATTATCCTTGACACTCTGGGTAGACACAAAGGTCAAAGAGCATACTCTGCAGTGGCTAAAAAGGTCAAGTCTCCACTTGTTTACACTGCCTCTGTTAAGGATTGAAAACTTAAATGTTTTTCAAAGGTTGTTTTTTAAAGGTTGGCATCCTATCTGAGGTAGGTAGTTGCATAACCTTAGCATTATTACCACTTAAAATAATAAAACTAGACCCTAATAAGGTTTACAATAGAACAAAGTAATTTATTCAACAAATATGATTCACTTTTTTGAAAGCTTATGTTAACTGATGTATTTTGGGTGCCCCAGGTCTATTATGCTTCAATAAAGTATTGCCAGCTTTCACTAACCTTGAGCATGAGTCGTTCGTTATAGCCTACAAAAGGTAGAAACAAGAATAAAGAAATCTTAAGTCTAGTTTCTAAGTCAATAAATGCATTAGCTATACACACACCTGTGAGCATTCTAAAGTGAGGAAAATACAACAGCAAAAAACAACAACAAAACAGGCCATCAGGCCCATCATACAATCAATACAACTTCATAAGAAAAGCCTGAGGATCAGTCACAAGAACAAATATGCAGATACAACCCACCAATGTGGAATCATATGCATTTCATGGCGTCACTAGGCCAAAGACCCATAGTGCAGCTGGCTTCCCTGATACAAATAGCCTCAACTGAGCCCTGATAGAATTTTACAGATGGAGAGCTGTGTTTTGGGCATTTCACATGAATCAGAACAATCTCCCAGTGATACGGACCTATAAATCAAAGATGAATCAGTGTTGATGCCCCAAAAGAGAATAAAAATAAGGAGTCGTGATTTTTCTTGATCTTATGACAATAATTCTTACCTGATAGAATCAGTTTTATTTCCAGTCAGTGCTAATAAATAACTCATAACTCGGTATCAGGATAGTGAAGACAGTGAATTAAACATTTCCAACTTTCTGCCATGGTTGGCCTGTCTACCTCAGGTTTTTCAAAATGAAGTCCTTAAATGCTGCTAAGCCATTAGGGATCACACAGGGCCTCCCAACCCACTCCTACCTCATTTCAACCAGAGCAACTTCCTTCTCACCTGTATCTGACAGAACAGAATTAGGGCTCTGTCAAAACTTAACTACAAGGATTAAATTAAAAACACCTGAAAAACACTTATGTAAATGAAGACACACACACATACCATTAATAAGGAGGAGGCCTTCACACTTCATACCACATACATACATACATACATACATACATACATACATACATAGGTAGGGCTAGTATTCTAGTCACAATCATGTCTCTGGCCCAGATCAAGCTTCTAATACAATTATAACCCATCAGGAAAATAAGGTCATATTCTGCTTCCATACTCCAACATGGTCCTCAAAGACATCCATCAACAACCAACAACCAATGGAATGCACAAGACTCAACTTTGTGGATACCATGGACCCTTTTCCTGGGATCTACATAAACACATATACTAGAATGTTGTTTTTACTCATTCTGCTTTCTTCCTTCTTCTTTTGGCCGGTCTGTCCCTTCACAGCAGGGGTAGTTGTTACTAAGCTGACCCTGCCTTCACGGACAATTCAAGGCCACTACATATTGGAGAGCTGGCCTGAGAATGAAGTTGACACAGAAGAAAGGAGAGAGGAGAGAGAAGGAAGGAAATGGGGAAGAGAGAAACAAAATTCTGACATCACTTGAGGCCTTGGATCTACCCGGCACTTTGTAGTATGTTCTCATTTATTTTGCTTAAATTAATATGAGGAATTTCTATTGCTGGTAAATGAAACCCTCTTGTTTGCTACAGCATGCACACATCTTTCAATCGGAACACTCGATGGTAAGGCTCACAATATTCCCACTCATGTCAGCTTCAAAGATAAATTAGGAACCGCTTCACACGAGCACTTCTTCAAACAAGAAGCTCCCCTAAAATTACAAATAGCCTCAGTCTTAAAAATCCAATTATATCTCATTCAACATGGAAGGACACACCAGTATGGGGAAAAAACAAAGCTAATAGGGTAATGACTGAAATGGTACTACCTAGTGTTGACCCCAAGAAGAGCATACCTGCCAAAAAAGACCCCTCTTGGTTAACTGGGCTCAAATTCATAACCAGAGTCTAGCAGTCACTATTTACAGAGGTCCTTCAAGCATGCTGTATTCCGGGGAAAAGCCACAGACCGGGCTGCCAAGCCTCCTGCACTGTGCTCCTGCTATCTGAGTAGACCCTTATTAAAAGAGCTCCTAGCACTGAAACTTAACCAATAGAACTGAGACTTTATCCAATTAGAGCAGCACAAGTATAGTATCATTTGCATTTTTACTGACCAATCAGAGTGCCTCCATTCTGACCAATCAGAAGAGTGCTATTTGGGCCAATCAAACCCTGAAGATCTGGATCCTCATTTGCATAGAAAAGGACCAATCAGGGACCAGGGGCAGGCACACTTTTCTGTATAAGCCAGCTTCACATTGGCTTCAAGAGAGCACACTTTCTGTTTATACCAAAGACTGTGCTTCCCCGGCTGGTGCTGGAGCTGTAATGCCAGCCGGAGCTGAAACATCTGAGCACCTCACACAATTCAGCTGTTTCAGCAGAGCTGTTTCACAACTGAGCTGTCATCACTGAATGAGGTCTCCTTCTTACCCATATCCCAAATTGGGGACTCCTGTTGATGTTAAATTGGTGGTGACACCTTTGGTTAACAGTAGTTACTGTCTCACTTTGCATTGATCCTTTCTCCCTTGTATTTGTTTTCTTACAATTGAAAGCACACATCTAACAGCCAACAAGGCTATAGTTTGACCAAAGAACAGGAGGATTTCTGCCAGCTCACCCCCACTTGCCTCCACCACGACCTTCTTACTATCAAGCTAAGTGTGGAAAAAGCCTAAGGTAGTGAAATAATTTTTACTCAGAAAAAAACCCAAAGAATTCTACTTTATAGATTTTCAGAGAGTTTTAGAATACCTATGTCATGTATCCTCAAGACCAAACCCAGGTTTGATGATTCACCAGAAGGGCTCACAGGAATAAGCACATAATTAGTTACATCCCTGGATAAGACTTGTTGCAAGAAGAGGATACGAATTCGAAAAGAGAAAAGGTGCATGGAGCAAAATGCAGAGGAAACTAAGATTTCAGTTACTAGCAGTCAACCATGGTCTAAAAATATTAAATAGAAAATTCCAGAAATAAACAATTCATAAGTTTTAAATTGCATGTCATTTCCAGTAGCGTGATGAAATCTCACGCCATCTCATTCCGTCCTGCCTGAAGAGGTCCTTAAAAATTCAATCTGAGATTCCTTATGCAAAGTTCCAGCAAAGCAGATTTAAAAGAACCTATGGTTAAATACTGTTCTTGCTGCATTTATGTAAATAACAGACCATGTTTACTGAAACTAGACTTATTTTACAAACAGATTAGTCTTAATTTGGTTATTTTTTTTTATAAAACTGGGGGTAATTTTGGACATAAAAACTGTTTCAGTAACAATTTTTGTGGATATTAGATTCTAGTATGTTCGTTATGTTTTGAGGTTTTGCTCCTACCTGTAAACCGAACTGGATCCTGAATTCTAGTTTCTTGAAATATCTGGCTATGATTTTCCAATGTAATGTTTCCAATTTTTCCCCCACCCTCCTGACTTGGAATCATTAGAACTAAAACCGCCTTATTTCCTGAAGCCCTGCAAAACTACAGCTAGACAACTCGATATAAACTTCAGGAATCACCACAGTGGCTCATATGTGGACAATCGTCACGCCTGTGGTGTGGCCACTCAGGAAGATCACCAGGTTTGGTTCAAACTGCAACCCAGGAAAACCCATCAGATTGTCAAGCCTGCCCTCGTGCCATCTGAACCTGCTTCAGCAAGACATCGAGGAACCTTCCCCACTGGTTGTTTTCAGAACTCAGAAACTGGCATCACCTCCAGCTTTAATCACTAACCATTGTCCTTATTTCATTTCCAGAGATGCCTCTTATTAAATACCTGATTGCTTGTATCATAGGCTTACCTTTGGGACCCACTGGCATCACTGCCTTCTGAAATTAGATACAACTGTGTGACTGAACTCACCTGTTCTCAGAACTAAGAGGTTGGTTCAATGAGTTGAAGCAATCTATCAACCCAACTTCTTGAATGTGAAACTTCTCAAAAGTTTCAAAGGTGGCACTGAGGGGGTCAGAATAGGCCTCCCCAGGATGTGCTACTTTGGCATGTGGATTGCTTTTAACTGCAGGCAATGGAGACCTTGCAGGATCAGGAGAAAATTCTGCCCACCCCCTCTTAACTGCCTACAAGAATTTCAGTTAGGGGCCTTGCCCATAATAAGAGTTATTGCCAGAGATAATTTTTTTGACATATGTATATGGCATGGCAAACATCTAATTACTGCATTTCTGCTCTTATTATCATTCTCTGAACTGCCTGCCCACCCACCCGCTGAAGCTGCAGGGCTCTCACCTCAGTCCTTGGTTCAGGATGTCACATATAACTCATTTTACCTTTCTGTCTCTGAACCTCTCGTGTATGTGGGGTTTCCATACACATACATATAATTAAATTTGGTTATTTTCCCTCGCTAATCTGTCTCATGTTAATTATCACACCAGTCAAAAGAACCTGGAAGAGTAGAGGAAAAATTTTCTTCCCCAACACAGGCATCTACTGGAGATATTGGAACGTATCCCTTGTGGATAAGGGGGGACTGCTGTCTAGTGCACACCACAGTTCCAGACTCCCCAAAGGCAAGCAGGTGTTCAGCATAAAGCACGTTGTTTGTACGGGCAGCTCAGGCTCAGTGAGCCACTCTCGGCATTCAGAGACAGTTTAGTATCAGTGTAGAAAAGTTTATTAGCCAGTTCCCACATGCAGAGGCACACCTTCCAAGTTAACCTTTTCTGCACAAGACCAAAGCTTAACTCTTCATATTAAAGTTAGAACTGAGCCCTGAGACATGAGTGGCTTTCATATGCAAAGCTAGTTAGAACTAGCACCCAGGTATCCAGATTCACAGAGAGGAAGATAGAGTCACCCCAACCGTCAGACTCCAGAATACATGCACACATATCTCCCAAAGAAGTTCACTTCAGAGCAGAGACTACAAATAAAGAGGATTCAAGTCAGGTTTCATTCTTAGTCCACAAATTCTCCATGGCCACATTAACTATATCCATCACTTGAAATTCTCACTGAGGGAATAAATATAATTTTTAATATCCTACCACTATCCTTCCTCTTAAGAAGATATGTCTCCAACTCAATTTAATTATATTTGAAAATACCAAACTCATTATCACTTTAATTAAAACCATACATTTTCACTTAAGGCTGGAAGAGTCCTTAGAGATGGTCTATCTAGTCCAACATCTTTATTTAACAGAAAAAGCACTGAGGTCCAGAGAGGGAAGCGACTTGCTGAGGCCCCATGAACACATCTCTACGCCAGGGCCAGAATCCTCCTCACCTGACTTTAAGTCACGTGCCTTTCTGGTGCATCTTACTGTCCTACCTGCCCAGGCTCAGAGCTCAGAAGACTGTACACTAATTATAGGCCCTTATGTGCTTAATGATCTGAAATAAATTCCTCTTCATGACCTGTGCAAGGAAGTCTGTACAGCCCCGCAAAAAGCCAATATTCCTCAAATTAGAAAATGAATAAAAATGATTAATGCACCGCAGGAGATTTCATATGACTCTCAGATGCTATTTGTATGCATCCTCTTATAACTATTCACAGTTACTCAGAAGCACAACACAGCGCTGAACCTGCAAAGATTCAACATGGCCCAGACATCCATGCCCCACAAACACAGCCACTGGGTTGACCACCACGGGGCCCTCGAGCCCTGCCTGGCTCCTGAACAAGCTGTGCCTGTGCAGATGAAAGAGCTTAATGGGCTTATTTACATGGCCGGAGGAAACAGGCTGCAGGCTTCCCAGCACGGTACCATTATTATACCGCACAAAGAGAGCCACAAAGGCACGTGAAGGCAAAAAAAACCTAGTCATTTCTCCCCAGAACAGATTCTCATTGTGTGTGATCCAGCAACTGGAAAAACCCAAACGAGAATCTTTCCATATTCTGTAAAATACAATGTCAAATAAAAAACTGATGGATAGAAGGAGCTCAGTCTACAAAGTGACATTCAAAGTGTATCAGAAAAGTGTCACAGCTGGGGGCGGGGGAGATACTGGCATCTTGTGAGTAAAGCCAAGGATGCTGCTAAACATCCTACAATGCACAGGACAGTGCCTGACAATAAAAATGATCCCGCCCAAAGTATGGGTCATGCCAAGATTGGGAAACCCTGATCTAAAGAGATAAAGGCCATTCACAGCTCTTCACAGTCTGTAGATAGATTGGTTCTGAGAATTCTGTGCTGTTCTAGTGTGAACAATGAAATAAAGATAAATCACATTCAAGCATTAAAACTGAATTTAAAACATTATTCAGCCCTGGCCGGTTTGGCTCAGCGGTTAGAGCATCGGCTTGCGGACCAGAGAGTCCCGGGTTCGGCTCCCGCTAAGGGCATGTACCTCAGTTGCAGTTTGTTCCCCGCCCTGGTTGGGGTCGTGTGGGGGGCAGCCAGTCGATGTGTCTCTCTCACATGGATGTTTCTCTCTCTCTCTATTCCTCCCTCTCTCCCTCCCGCTCTATCTGAACATAAATGCAAAAATGTCCTTGGATGAGGATAAAAAAAAAAAAAATTATTCAATTAACCAGAGGATTCTGGTTGTCAGAAATTTTAGACAGAGTTTTAGTTGCTTTATTTTACTGTTTCAAGGCTTGTGTCCTTTCATTCTGTAAAACTTCCAGTGCCTTTTGGCTGGAGTCTCGTCATCACACTTCGAGGCCAGCTGCAGCTCTGCCCCGTGATGAGAGCCCAGGGAGTTGCGGACCCTCGGGTGAACGTGGAGAGGGACCCACAGCGCAGCGCTCGCCCAGGCAGCCATCATCTGTCATGTGGTCTGTGCGCCAGAGCCTCCAGCTACCACCCAGCAGTTTGTGTTTTTAATTATGTTTCTAAGGTTTTCAAGTAAAATTTTGTCAACCGCTGTGAAAACACTGGTAAATCAAGACAGCAATTAGGAGTAAGAAATAAAACCCATATTGCCAAGCTGTAAAGACGCAGCAGAGCCTGGTAACTTAGGAGACAGAAATGGAGTAGGTGAATTCCACGAAAATAAATAAGATATCATATTGTGTGTTTAGAGGGGGAAGGGGGGGGCGAGCATTAAGACAGTAAAACAGCCAGAGCACAGTCGACACCGAGCATCTAGGAAGGTATGTTCAAACGTCACCTTCTCCGAAATTATTCAGTACTTGTCAAGGTCTTTTGGTGTTCTTCAAATTTGCACCAAGTAAACACCCACTTGGATGAAGGAATTATCTGTAGCCCAAATAGGAGGGTCAAGTCATTAACAGAATCTGCTGTGCTTGCAGGTTTCCCAGCTGCGAGATGGGAACAGACTGCATCTGGGCAGCCTGGCAGAGCCCCGCATGCAGCTGTGCAGGCTGGCACTGCCCACGGGCTTCCTGCCGCGGGCTCTGGTGAGGGCTGTACCCCAGGCCAGGAAACTAGTCAGGCACAGCATCCAGCGACAGGGCTGCATCCAGAAAGGGCTTTTGACTAATATGCGCTGAGGTACCCCATGGCCTAACAGTGATTAGATCGCATGATGGAGGAGGAGGAAGGAGCGATTTGCCAAGGCCAGCCCAAACATGGGGGCTCTGGGGAAACAGGGGTCACACAGGGGTCCTAAGCAGTCAGGATGGGACACCAGATGGAGGGGAGGGGAGAGTCGTGACCTCCTTGGCCCGTGGATTTTTCCTCAGCGCAGTTTGAGGGGAAAGAATCAAGAGGAAGGAATTTATCATAAAGATAGCTGGGTTAACTTTAAAAAGATGCTTGGCCTTGATTTTTGATCTACAAAATGTGTCCTGGTGGTTAAGCAGTCTGGAAACAAATCTATCGAAACCACGGTCAGCCCCCATGCCTGCCCCCCATTCCTCCAGGAGCCAAGGCTGACAACTTCCCTCTCTGGTGCCGGACAATTCCCCGAGGTAATGCTGACACCTGCTTTTACTTCCACTCCACACACTTTTCCTGAGGACCTGCCTGGGTGCAGGGTTGCAGGCACAGAAGTGAACAGACAATCCCTGCCCCTCCACTCTTGGTTGGGTGGGGGAGACAGACACACAGATGGTGTTCTAAGGACTTTCCCTAGCTCCACACCATCGTGAGATAGGCCTCTCACCACAGGGCGCCACTGCCTGGCTCCTAGGAAGGCAGGACGAGCCTGTACGGCAGTGCTGTGCGTCCAGTTTGGCTGGGAGAGAACACGGATGAGTCTAGTTCTGTCCTAAGTTAGACAGGATTTCAACAGGTGAGCGAGAGAACATCCTATGTCAAAACAAGACATGTTTTGGGGAGACAGTTCCCCAAGCAGTACTGACCCCCAGGTGAGGCACCAGGCTTACGGCAGAACCTGGGACTTGTCCATAAAGAGAGGAGCCCAGGGATATGAAAGGAGGGCTCTCTGTGGAAAGAAGGATGGGAAAGGACCTTGGGGAATGCCTATGCTTAAGAGTTGGGCAAGGATGCAAAAGTCAGTGGGAAAAAGCACACAAAAGGAGCCATGGAAGCAGAACAGTAAGGGCTGGAAGTGAGGCAGGTTAGTGAGAAGCTAGGAAAATTCCTTGGCAAGTGGAATGGGGAAACTGAGACAGTTAAACAGCCCAGCAATTTACAGCCAGCTAATAAATTGCAAGATCTTATCTTCCCTAACCAAGGACATTTAGGAGCAGATGGTTTACCCATTCTGTTATAGGCACTCAAAAACACCAGAAAAGGAGTCATTGGACAGCCCCCGAGTCAGAGGGAGAGGTCTGTCCCCTCTGCGGTTCCTGTCAGTCTCATGGGAATGAATTCAAACGAGTGACAGCAGCATTGTAATAAAGCCAACTTACTAAAAAAGTAAAGCAAGTAAATTTATTAAAAATCAAGGCAAGCAAGTTTGTCAAAATACATATGGCCTATAACGTGCAAACGGACTTCCCAACTAATCTGGGAAGCCAGTCTGGTGGGAGTTCAAGGGGTCATATACCCTTCTGTCTATAGGTTTTCAAATTCCTCTGCCAAATATCTTGCTACAGATTATCTCTCAAGGTCTTCCTTTTACTTTGTTATGGCTTTCCCAGAATTTATGAGAAGCACCTGGCAACTCCCCTTTCTCTCCTTCCCCAAGAACTGACTTCTTTGTTTAGTGAGACAGGCTCTCCCTTCTTTCCTTCCCCCTTCCCCCCTCCTGCCTTAGCAGTTCCAGGGTGATTTACACTATGTATACTCTGGTTGAGGAGAAGAGGCATTAAAACTCCCCTTCTCTCCCCCTTCCCTTCCCCCTCCTTTCCTGGATTCTTTGGTGAGTGAGGAGAGCCCTTGTTCTCAAGATAGGGTTTTGTAGCAAGTTGGCTGCATGCTTGGCCTTGTTTAATTTCCTTGTCTCAGTTTCCCTATTCCTCCTGCCCTGGAATTTTCCTAGCCTCTCACTATCCTGTAACAATTCCAGACCCTCCTTGGTCCCTGTCTCCCTTCAGTGAAATTCTTTGAAGGTGAAATTGACCAGAGAATGACCCTGACTCCCCATATGCTCATTTTGATGAATCAGCATATTAAAGGACACACCCAGAAAGCTGATGAATATTCTATTGAAATCCTCCTGAGACCTCCCATAAAATTCCCACCTTTAGAAAACAGATAAAAACCCTTAAGACAAAGGACCCAGTGTGCGCATTCTCCAGAGTATGCCCTCACCTCCCCACCTTCTTTTCTCAGACATGTATCTTTACTTCCTTTCTCCTAAGCCCTAAAGGTTCCCAGGAAACTTGCATCCAGGGGAGCAGTGGGTAGCAGCAGCTTCTCCCAGGCTAATGTCCTGAACCTGTCTCCAAGGGCCCTCCTTTTGCCTCTGTATCTTGTTTCCTGAGTCCACACAGCCCAGCTGGCTCACTTCTGCCCTGTGACTTTCTTTCTAAAGGGCCAAGGCTCCTCACCTAGGCTCGACTCTTCCTCATATTTCTAAAGGGCCAGGGCAGCTCAGCCCAGGCTCACTCCTGTTGCTATTATCTTTCCTCTTCTATCTTAACCCTTCCCTTGTTGCACTGTCCCCAACTTGAAGAAATGTACTCTCAAAATCACCTGGACTCGTATTGTGAAATCTTTCCTGCACAAAGCCAAAAACCCACACATTCCAGACTGTGCCAGAGCAGACCCACCTGTCCTGGTCCCTTTCTGGTAACAGAAGGTTTAGTGCCCTAGTGATCAAGGAAGGGGTCCTCAGGGGCTGGGCCATCAACAGTGCCCACAGGTGAGTAAGACCCTGAGGAAAGGGCACTTGACAGTCAGCTTGGGGGTAAAGGGGGACACACAAGAAGAACAGAGGGGATATGAGGATTTTGAAAACTCTTGGATATCTTCAGGAGAAAAACCACAAAATATTAGGTAGGAGGTTATAACCTGCCTGTGAAATTCAACAGTGATTTTAGTCATTGAAGAAGATGTTATTGTTATATTTCTCACTAAATTCTAAATTAGGAAACTAAAAATGCCAATAGGGCCTTTTGAAGCCATGGTTTGGGAAAGCTGCATCTCCAATTCTAAAGGCTTGATCCCAGGTGAGCCTAATTTTAGCTTGCAAAGTCAGCTCTCCTAATATAAAAGGCCACCCATTAAGTGGCAGTAAGAATTTTAACCTGGAACAAATGGCCCAGCAGGACCCTTTACCAATCAGGCTGAATGCTTCTCAGAGGCTGAGGTTCTCTTTTTAGGAGAGAAAGGACTCCCACACAAACCAGCAGGAGCCAGCCACGAGGCAGATAATGGCTAGCCTCTCAGAACCTCTCCGTTTACAAAGCGGAGGGTTTAGGGCCAGCAGGGAACACACCTCTCTCAAAAACGAATGTGTCTGCAAACATTTCAGGTCCCAAACCAAAGGGTACCCTTTGCACTTGCAAACAGGCCCACATCCATTCTTCTGATGCACACGGTTTCCTTCCTTCCGCTGCTATAAATGCTCAAGACGGGAGGTAGGAACAACCTTCTAAAATCTGCTAAACTGAAGTATCAATCAACAAAGATACTAATATGTACTCCCTCTCCTACGTTGCACAACTGACTCGAAGGCTCTTAAATACCTTTACCTGTGCACTATCACAGCCCATTCAAGCTTGCTTGCTCGTCCTGACTGCTCCATCCTGGAAGCTCCCCAGGGGCCACTACTACCTTCTTCCTCTTGGTCAAACCCTCCACCAGCTTCACCCCAGTGCCAGCCTAAGTGGCTGATACAAACAGGCACCCATTAGCAATTTCCTGATCTTCGTGAAGGCAGCTGCCATTTTAAAGATAATTTTAGATAGACATATGTGTCATATATATACACACACACCCAGCATGGGTTCGAAATCAACTCCTCTTGAGAGCCCAAATCTGTGTTCCTTCTCTATGGGAGTCACATCATCTCTCTTCTGGATGGTCCCTTCCTTTCCTCAAGAATGCCCTCTCACTGCCAAGGTCCCAGCAGGGAACAGGGACCACCTAGACAGTGTGAAACAAATGAAGAGACTTTACCTTGCAGGGTTATGGGAGCAAAACCAGGATGGTGAGTCACCACAAACACTAACGGTCAGAGGCCACTCTCTGGGCCGAAGAGACAGTGTGCCCAGAGCCAGCAGGAGCTGCAGCCCTGCAAGAGGTGCTGCCCCAGAAACAAGTGACTGTCAGGCTGCAACGCCAGAGATGCAGAGCCCAATCCCAGGGAGAGGGCAGGGTCTGACCACTCTCCCCTCCACCCTGGAGGCTCCAGCAGGCAGCGGGTAAGGACTCGGCCACACCCACATCTGCTGGGAGGCGTTCCCCTCCCTCCTCCCCTCCTGCCCACAGGCTAGTTACTTCTATCCTAAATAAGAAGAAATTGTGGCTGAATAACTCTTTTAACCCTCCCATTTTCCTACTTTTGATAATAGTTATATTAATTTCATAATTTAAAAAGTAACAGGAAACGAGCCCTGGCCCGTTTTGCTCAGTGGTTAGAGGACCGGCCCAAGGACCAAAGGGTCTCAGGTTCGATTCCGGTCAAGGGCATGTACCTGGGCTGCAGATTCAATCCCTGGCTGCTGGGGTCCTGCAGGAGGCAACCAATTCATGTGTCTCTCTCACATCGATGTTTCTCTCTTTCTCTTTTCCTCCCCCCCCCCACTCTCTCTAAAAATCAATGGAAAAATATCCTTGGGTGAGAATTAACAAATAAATAACAGGAAAAGAGAGGAGAGTTTTCAGATGTGATATGCAGCATTATGGCAGGCTTCCATTAAAAGTCCTAATCACAGGATTTAGCCAGAAAAAGAAAAGCCCACATACAGATTCTGCTCACACATTTCATGTTCTGGATTTACCCATTTCAAACTGATTACTCTCACCAAAGCCAGACATCCCCACAGAGGGAAGGGTGAACACTGGTGATGTTAATGCCTCCACTGCACTGGTGTAGCCCGTCCAGAGCCACAGCTGTAATGGGGGACACTATGTCAGCCAATTATATTTCCATCTTGCTACACATGTGAATCGTGAAGCATTTACCATCATGGTCAGATTTACATGTGTAATGTTGCATGCAGCCATTTGGAGAAGATTAATTTGATAACGAATTGCAAAAGACATCAGACAACACTTCCCCATGGTACAGTTAATTTGAAAAAGACAATACACATCCCAAATAATTCTAGTATGCAGCTGTGATTACTCTCCTTTCGCCTCACCCAGTGATCTGACACACAGCCTAGACCCATCATTCTGATCATGTGAAACCTCACAGTCTAGGTGGATGCATAAATAACAGGGTCTGTGTGTGCGTGTGCGTGCACAGACACACATGCATGCATACAAAGCAACAATTTTTCTTTTTTCTTTTTTTTTTATCCTCACCCGAGGACATTTTTCCATTTTTTGTTCAGATAGAGTGGGAGGGAGAGAGAAGAAGAGAGAGAGAGAGAGAAACATCGACGTGAAAGGGACACATCGAGTGGCTGCCTCCCGCATGACCCAACCAGGGCCGGGGACAAACTGCAACCGAGGTACGTGTCCTTAGCGGGAACCGAAGCTGGGTCTCTCTGGACCACAGGTCAATGCTCTTACCGCTGAGCCAAACTGGCCAGGGCACAAAGCAACAATTTTTCTACAGCTCAGCCAGGTAGAGCCTGACCGTGTCCTCAGGAAAGAGAGAGGTAAAGAGAGATCACTCTCTTCCCCATCTAGTATTTAAACAGAGAGACAATCACAAAAGGAAATAGGATGGTTCAATGATTCCTCCTGGAGAACAAAGAAGGAGCAGAAGTTTGCAGCAGGCACAGCACTTGGAAGCAGTGTGAACCGAGAGATGTCCAGCCTCTTGGAGGGGGAGGGGCAGCCTGTCCATCACACCCCTCCCCACTTTCCTACAGCAGCCCCAAGGATCCTGTGACTAGCTTCCCTGTAACTTCTGTTCAAGAGGGCACTATGGTACCTACAGAAGAGCGGCTACAGTTTCCCAGAAGAGCTTTCAATACCAGGTTTACTGGTAAATTTTCCAGTTTATCAAAATAGATAGAAGTGTATATAGAATTATTTTTCAAACTCTGTTTTTTTCCACACTACAAAATAAAATGGATTTTAAACCATACCACCATAAAAGGACTCAGAAGCTATAATTTGGTAATTTTTCAGGATGATTCCTCCATAATATTTTTTTTAAGTAAATTTGGAGGTTTTTCCACTAAGTACTTTCTTGGGTGGGGGTTAAAAAAGATGGACAGCCACTGAATTACAAAGTTCCAGATTCATCCAAGTTCTGAATGTTCCTGCTGTCCTCATCTGAATCGCATTCAACCCTTTCCTTCCCTAACTGCTCCCTCACAAGGAGTTCGTGGGAAGGGCAAATGCTCCTGAGGGTCGTGTAGGCAAGCGGGCCACACAGAGCCTCAGGCAGACACCTGGATTTGAGCCCAGCCATGACCCTGTGTCAGCCATAAGGAAGAGAGGACTGTTTCATGTTTCTAACCCTCAGTTTTCTCATCTGAAAAGGGAGATACTAATTGCAAAGTTGTGAAAATGAGAAGGAATATTATGCAAAATATTAGTCACATAGTAAACAATTTAGTTCTTACTGCATGAATATTTCTTGCTAATTTCTTTAGCAAGTTTGCTTAAAAAAAAACAAAAAAAAAAAACAAAAAAAAAAAAACCTAATTCTTGGCCCTTGGTTAATGGTAATGATTTCTGCTCTTACATATGACATGAAAATCTTATTTGATACCGAATTGAGACATCTAGTCTTTAAAATAAAATGACAGCAAGAAGCAAAAAGTACCTTAGCTATCAAAGATCAATTATTAAACCAGATACTTAAAAGAAATACCAACCCCTGGCTTTCCTCCAAAGCTTTAATAAACACAGCAGAAGTACTGTACGGTCCACTTACATGGTGATACAGGGATTTTCTTAAATTGAGAAGATGCACTTTCACGGTACATTAAATGCTGCTGTCTGGACCTCAGTGACTTTTATAGCGAGAGAAACAGCAGAGAAGAGAGTTAGGGTTGAAAATTAATTCGTCCATCTCAACCCCATGAGTCACAGCCATCAGCTTAAGAGACATAACACCATATACTGGATTTTAATTAGAAGGGTTACAAAACTGTTTAAGAACCAAAACCCAATAGCCAAGCCCAATTAAGCAGGTTGATGGAACATACTATATGATGCCATAAAGTTTTCCATTTGCAAAAAAAACCAGTAAAATAAAATCCTTCTTCAGGGGCTCACCAGCTTTCCCCAAAAATATATAATAACATACACACACACACACACACACACACACACACACACACACACATATATGTGCAAACGATGTCAGTCTTTGGGCCAACAAGAAGTTAATCTGGAACTGGGCCAAGACCCATGCATGTAAAGTCAACAATCAACCCTGGGACAGAGGCAAGATGTAGATGGTGGTTCTGGCTCAGACCAGCTCAGGCCAACCGACCTCTCTAGAGGGGTTTCACAAGATGACCTCGGAGGCCCAATTCAGTTCCAGGCCCAAATCCCATAATGAAGTCAAACTTCCTCACCATTACAGACGCAGGTGCCAATGAGAACAGTCAGGGCAGGGAGATGCTGTGCTAAGGGTCAGAGACACACTGGGCAAAGCAGGTGGGAAAAAATCGTAGTCTACTATGTCCCATTAGCTCCTGACACCATTTCTGGTTGACCCTGCTCTTCTTTTTATGTTTGGTTTGTTTTTTTCCAAACCAAGTTTCTATCACCTAAAGCAGTTATTTGAAAAATAACTCAACAGTCTTCTTCCCCTGAAAAAGCCAATTACTTTTTCAAAATATTAACTGGAAAATACATATCACAGAAACAATTTCATATCATCTTCCTAAGTATCTGCATGCAAATGGCCTCAACTTTTTGTCTCTTCCAAAGAGTATCTGAAATTCTCCACTTCCCTTTGGTGAGAAAAAATGGGATGTCAACATTCCCAGCCATTACAAACTGGGTCCATTTTCATCCAAATATAAAATAGCAGCAACCATCCCACTCTGGCTGCACTGCTGTACTGACCCTCCCCCACCCCGCCCCCAGCACCTCCGGGAGCTTTAAGGGTGGGGAGAGCCTTTTATGAAGCTGATGAAGAAATATCCACTTTCAGTTTCCCCATCCTGTCCCACTGCATGTATCAGCCGTGTACACTCGTTACACAGTATCATCCACAAAGAAGACACCCTGGCATGAAGCAGTGGAACCACAGAGGCAACCTTCCCTCAGACTCCCTTCTGCCTTTGGGCCACTGATTCTGATGGTGTCAGGAAGCCAGATGGTGCCTGTCACCATGAGCGGGGGTGGGAGTATCAAGAGACTGTAATCAGAACTGCTCGGGGTCACACACACACTCCCGGAACAGCTGAGGACCAGGGCAGAGCACAAGAAATGCAAGAGCTTGAGGAAACTTTCAGAGGGTTTCCTGGAAAGTGTGAACATTTCAAAAAACAAAAGAAGCTCTGGCTGGTTTGGCTCAGCGGTTAGAGCATTGGCCTGTGGTCCAGAGAGCCCCGGGTTCGGTTCCCACTAAGGGCACGTACCTCGGTTGCAGTTTGTCCCCGGCCCCGGTTGGGGTCGTGTGGGTGGCAGCCGGTCGATGTGTCTCTCTCACATCGATGTTTCTCTCTCTTCCTCCCACTAATAAAAAAAAAAAAAGAAGAAGAAAGAAAGAAAGATAACTGTGTGTTATGGAACAATGCCTCATAAGAAAGAAACTAAAGAAGAGGCAGAGGCCAGGACGAGGAAGGATAAGCTTTGCAACGCATGTCACAGGCCCGCCTGGACTAATCAGGCACCCCAGCCCCAGCTGGTCCTGCCACACAGTAATGACCTGCACATAACCATCAGTCATAACAGTGTGCAGTCTCCGGGAGAAGAAAGAAAATATAATCTTGCATCTGTCTTTTCAGCAACATCAAATCAGTGGCAGCTGAAGAAGAGGAGGTGAGGGTCCTGCCTCGGGTTGGGGTGAAGGGGCCACCTCCACCTTGACAGGAGGGGCGGCAGGGGGCACAGGAACCACTTCCAGAGCTCAGGGGGCCTCAACTGCCTCCTACAGCAATGAGTAGAACAGATCCCCCTGCTGGAACACATCCCACATGCCTCCTAAGCCATGTCTACTCTGGGACCATTCTTCCTATAACAATGGCACTAAAACATACTTCTTTATTCTAAGAGGCATCTCTGTGCAATGACTATTTGAATAAAATAATATATTAGAATCACTTCAGTGTTGCTTACTCCTGTGGAAAGAGAAACTTTGGAGCTTCCACAGATGCTTCTGCTGGCATCCCCGTTACTCAGAGCGCCAGCTTTGGAAACAGCTCCTGGATTTGAATCCTCATCCACCCTTGCTAGGCATTGAAAGTTGGGCGATTTCTTTTATGTCCTTGGGCCTCGGTTCCCTAACCTGTAAAACGGAAGTGATAATCTCTAGCTCGTGGAGCTGCTGTGTACTGGGGGAGCTGATACACGCACAGCATTCCGAGCACACAGTCAACACCTACGGGCATTTCTCATAATTAGCTCTCGCCGTCATCGCCTTCCAGACTCTCTTATTTATCATGTATGGTGATAAAACTTTCAGAGCATAGACATCTGATAAGAGACTCCTACAGACCGAAGGGGGAAAAAATCAATCAAACCAAGTCCAGGGCTAATGAGGTCTCTCACTCAAAACCCCATGGAGAAGGCCCCAGGCCCTGAGTCGCGGGAGGCCACTTGGCCTGCAGTTGAGATGGAATTCAAGGGCTAATAAGGGAGCTGAAGCCGAGGGATGCTAAGGAAAGGGCCGCACCACATCAATAGGAGCTACCTGTAGCCTGTGCTCGTAAAGCTTTCTCAGGCTTTCATTAGCCCACTGCTCAGTCATGTGACAACCTCATGTGACTTGGCCTCCTGCCCTCCTCCACTCCAGCCACACTGTCCACCCAGCTGTTCTGAGAAGCCCACCCCACCCCTCAGGGCCACTGTCTTGCTTCTCCTTGTGTGCGGGATGCTCTTCCCCAGACATCTGCGTGCTGTTCCCGCCCACCCTCGGCGGCGTGCCTGCCCCTGTGGCTTTCTCTGGCCACACTGTTGAGCATGTAACTGCTGTTTCTGTCCTTCTCCATTCCCTTTCCAGCTTCACTGTTCCCCATAGGGCTACTTATAAGCTACTATGTATTCTATTTCTTTTGTGCTCCATCAGGGCAGGGACTTCCGTTCACGGCTCTATCCTGGGGCCTAGAACAGCCTGGCACACAGTAGGTGCTGAGTAACGGAGCTCCAAGACTGCTGGCCAGGAAACGCTCCTCTCGTTAGGAATACAGGTTAAATGATACAGCAAACACACTGTTGAACTCTCCCTGCTTTTCGACAATGAGATCACATTTTTGGATGCCCTAGTTGACAGCCAAGTAAAGTTTCTCAACTGTTGCCAGGAGCAGAGCTGAGGAACAATACAAACCCTTGAAATGAAAAGCAGAAACGGCTCCCACTGCCAAGAAAGGGGCTGGATCGGAGAAGGGCAGCAGCCTCGAACAATCAATCACCACAACTCCCTGCCCAGCCACGGTGTTCAGAGGAACATCCCCCAAGATCATGGACGGAACACGCAGAAAGCATTTGGTAGGGCTGCCAGGACGTCTGCACAACCGCTCCACTGTCCCCGGTGTGAAAATCACAAGTGCAAAATACGTCTCTAGAAGCTAAGTTTCAGGCAGGATATAATCCTCAAAGTCTCTTTGGAAGGCAAAGCACAGAGAACCATGAATTTGTTGACCATTTCATTTTAGAAGACCTCTCTGAAATTGCTTGTAAAAAATAGTCCAAAGACACCAGGCGAAGACCCAAGACTCTTGCTAAGGAGAGAAGAGAGTATAGGTAGTAACTTGTATTGGATTCTTACATGAAGGTTTGTTAAAATTAGCTATAACGTGAAAGTATCAACAACATGCCAGAGCATAGCCCATACTCAATAAATGTTACTTATTATTATCATTAATATTTCTTATAATCAGGATGTAAAAAATTGGAATAGTTCATTAATAAAAATGTAACCACAAAAAGAAAGGAATAGTTGCTTTCTCATTTAATATAAATAAACACAAAATTCGAGTATAAAAGCCTTATCATAAATGTCCCTCCCAGAGAGAATTTTTGTGCACAGCCTTTCAACTTTTTGAACTAAGAGGTCGGTGAAGTCTATAATGAGGAACAAGCCAGGCTCGAAGGACCTCCACACAGTGTTCAAAATGTGGGTGGTCAACCTGACAAGTTGCACAGTTGAGTCACGGTACATGAGTGCCGCTGAAAGTCTCTGGATGGCACCTGCTGGATAAAGGGCTGTTTCCAGGACAACCTCCTTTTCATCTGGGACCCTTTGATCTCAGGCCAGGCTTCTATTAGTTGAGTAGGGCTACCGTGACCAGGCACCATGAAGGTGGCTTACACAATACAACTGTGTTGTAGCACAGTTCTGGAGACTAGAAGTGTAAGGTTTGGGTGTTAGCAGGGCTGGTTCCTTCCGAGGGCTCTGAGAGGGAACAGGCCTCCTCGCCTGTCTCAGTTTCTGGTGGTTTGCTGGCAATATTTGCCTTTCTTTAGCTTCACCCACTTTCTGCCTTCATCTTCACATAGCATTCTGGCTGTGTGTGTATGTGGGGAGGGGTGTCTGTGTCCAAATTTTCCCTTATTATAAGGATACCTGTCATATTGGATTAGGGGACTACCCTATTCCAGTAGGACCTTATCTTAATTAATTACACCTGCATTATACTACTTCCAAATAAGGTCACATTCAGAGGTACTGGAATGAGAACTTCAACATACAAATTTGGAGAGACACAGCTGAACCCCACACAGCTGTTGACAGAGGCAGGCCTGGTCCAGCAGGGCCCCCCCGGGAGGGATACAGCAGTCGGTGGGACTCCTGGAGCCGTCACAAGGTGGCAGTAAGTACCAGTGTTGGCTGTTACTGAGGGCTTTAATTAACCATAAAATTTAATAACGTGCCAGGGGTTACTATAACAAGCATAAGTCAAGCGTCACTTATAGTTGCTAATTTAATCCAGCAGAAAAATCCAAAAGCGTCCTTCTATGCTTTCCAGACCTATAACCAGTAGACAGGGTAGCATTTCCTTTCCCATGAGGCCTGGGCAGAATGAGGAAATGGGAAAACAGGGGTCTAAAAGAAGAGTCCATCTTTGATTTAATATCTAGCCCGAGTCCTAAAAAAACTATGGCCTTTAAAGTCCTAAAAAAAAAAAAAAAAAAAAGTTCTACACTTGACCTTGACCCAGAGCTGGGTCGAGAGTTTCGTGTACAGAAAGGCTGCACCCCTGCATAACTCACAGTCCCCGATGCCCGCCTTTCCGCACGTCCAGAGGTATACATCCATATCAAAGACCACGAAGACACAAGAGTCTGGAGCACATAGATAAATGACACAGGAAAGCCTCAGGTAGCTGTCTCCTCACTTGCTAATGCTGGAATACTAAGACTCTAACTAAGAAAGCAGCTCCTTACCCAAAGAGGCTCAATGCTACCCCCGAGTTTCTGGCTGACGGAACTCCTTTCCCTGCTAACAGACTTGGTACAGCCTCATGATGTCAAAAACCTGGAACACTCCAGAGGCCTTCTCCTGGTCACTGATGAAGAGGTATTCGAACACAGAACAAGAAGGGACACACTTCAAACCCAATGGCTGCAGAGTGTTTATATTTAATTTGCTTTTAGGAGGAAAGCTGCTCCATAGTGGGCCCTGTTGTGTTACGAAAAATAACCCTGTCAGTCAGTCTCTCTGTAGACCGCCACATCCGAAGGGAGGTACAACGTTACAGAGCCCAGAAAAATCTAAACACGAGTCCCTTCAAATTCAGGTAGATTCATACCAGGCTGGTAATAAACCACTCACTTCGGGTCCTAGAATGAATACTTCGGGAAACGGGAAAATTCATCATGTGATCGTGAAGACTGTTGTCTTTCCAAAAATCCTACTACGTGCAGGGCTCTGGAGAATCGGTCAGGCCACAGGCCTGGCAAGCTGTGAAGCTGTTCATTTAGAAAACATCCCTGGCAACTCCAAGAGAACAGGTGAGTCAGGGAAGAAGGAAGAAGGGGAAGGACACTTGACTCTGCGATGAAGGCATCTGCCACCACCGCTAAGCTGCCCATCACATCTCGTCACTCATCACTCTGGCTAGAAAAGCAAAGCCCAACACAAAAGACAATTATCACCTTGGGGTCTGATCTACAGTTCCCAAGTCAGACAAAACCAGAGCGGCATCACATCTGACCAGACAGACAGCGCCAGCCCAGGGCACAGGGAGAGGGCACCCAACCAGCTCATGCCTGCACCAAGGCAGCACCACACCACAGCTCCGCTCAGAGAGAGGCTTCCATCCAAGCATGCATTACATGCCTACTGCATGCAAAGTACATATGCCAGATGGGGTGATGGAGAACCTACAAATTGAACACACGGACCCTGATCCCCAGAAACGCACCACAGAGCAAGGCAAATGTATCACAATGTAAAGTTTGCCTGTCATAAGAACACAAAGGGCTGTAAGATTTGTCATTTGATCATGGCAGAATCAAGAAGGGCTGCATGACACAGGTGGCATTTGAGATGGTACCGAAGAGTGGCAAGTGGGTATACAAAAACTGGGAGAGGATGAGGCCATTCCCAGTGGAGGGAAGAGGACCAGTTAGAATGAAGTGTGGGGCTCCTGGAGGGTCTTAGCAGACTAAGAATCACAGGCTTACGTCAGTAGGGAATGGGGACCATTTCATGTTAGAGGGAATCTGAGATGTGCTTTAAACATTTACTCTGGCCCTGGCTGGTTTGGCTCAGTGGTTAAAGCATTGGCCTGCAGACCAAAGGGTCATGGGTTTGATTCCTGGTCAAGGGCACATACCTGGCTTGCAGGTTCAATTCCCAGCCCAGGTCGGGATCGTGAGGAAGGCAACCAATCGATGTCTCTCTCTTACATTGATGTTTCTCTATCTCTCTCTCTCACCTTCCCTTCCAGTCTATCAGAAAATCAATGGAAAAGTATCCTTGGGTGAGGATTAACCAAAAAAAAACCCACAAAAGTTTACTCTGTATCCAGCAACCCCTAGGATGGATGGGAAAAGACAAAGGTAGAAGGCAAAGAGTGTAATGATGAGGCTATTTTATTTTATTTATTTAAAAAAACAGTTTTTTTTGCCCTGGCCAGTTTGGCTCAGCGGTCAGAGCGTCGGCCTGCGGACCAGAGAGGCCCCGGTTCAGTTCCCGCTAAGGGCACGTACCTTGGTTGCAGTTTGTCCCCGGCCCCGGTTGGGGTCATGTGGGTGGCAACCACTTGATGTGTCTCTCTCACATCAATGTTTCTCTCTCTCTCTTCCTCCCACTCTCCCTCCCACTCTATCTGAAGATAAATGCAAAAAAAAAAAAAAATGTCCTCGGGTGAGGATAAAAAAAAAAAAACACTTTTTTCTTTATTGGTTTTAGAGAGGAAGGGAGAGGGAGACAGAGATAGAAACACTGATGAGAGAGAACATCGATTGGCCGCCTCCTGCATGTCCCCCACTGGGGATGTGGTCCATAACCTGGGCATGTGCCCTGACCGGGAATCGAACCAGCAACCTCTTGGTGCATGGGTCGACGCTCAACCACTGAGCCACACCGGCCGGACATGATGAGGCTATTTTAATAGTTCATGCACAAGGTCAAGACATCCAGAAGCAGGACCTGGGTGAGCTCTGATGTACAGACAGATACAGAGGACCTGGGCACGGAAAAGGGAACGCGGGAAGGAGAGGATCAAAGAAGAGGCCAACACGTAAAAGAGGACGACCCCTCCACCTCACTGAGTGCCTACTGTGTCCCGTGCACGGGTGATGCAAAGATGACAACACACCCCTGCCCTCAGGAAACCGGAGGGAGACGGAGCATCAGTGGCCAGAGTACTGACGGCAACAGCTGCATGATTTGGGCTTTAAAGATAAATAGAACAGCAAGTGCTGGTGAGGGTGCGGAGAAAAGGGGACTCCAGTACACTCCTGGTGGGAATGCAGACTGGTGCAGCCAGTGTGGAAAGCAATATGGTGTTTCCTCAAAAATTTAAGAATTGAATTGCTGCCCTGGCCGGTTTGGCTCAGCGGTTAGAGCATCAGCCCGCGGACCAGAGTCCCGGGTTCAGTTCCCACTAAGGGCACATACCTCAGTGGCAGTTTGTCCCCGGACCCAGTTGGGGTCGTGTGGGTGGCAGCCAGTCGATGTATCTCTCTCACATCGATGTTTCTCTCTCTCTCTTCCTCCCTCTCTCCCTCCTGCTCTATCTGAAGATAAATGCAAAAATGTCCTCGGGTGAGGAATAAAAAAAAAAAATTTGAACTGCCATTTGACCAGCGATCCCACTTCTAGGAATATATCCTAAGAAGCCTGCAATACCAATCAGAAAGAATATATGTACCCCTATGTTCATAGCAGCACTATTTACAATTGCTAAGATCTGGAAACAGACCAAGTGTCCATCAATAGATGAGTGGATAAAAAAAGCTGTGGTACATATATACAATGGAATACTATACAGCTGTAAGAAAGAAAGATCTCCTATCCTTTGAGACAACATGGAGGGACCTGGAGAGTATCATGCTAATCGAAATAAGCCAATCAGAGAAAGACAAATGCCACATGATCTCACTTATTTGTGGAATATAATGAACAAGGTGGGCTGGTGAACAAAATAGACCCAGAGACATAGAAAAGAGTATGGTTCAGACTGACAATCCTCAGAGGAGGGGGATGGGGGGAATAGATGAGATGAACCAAAGAACTTATATGCGTGTAAGCATAACCAATGGACATAGACAACAATGCTGGGGGGTGGGGGGACGGGATAGGGAAGAGGGTGTCTAGGGGGGAAAAGGAGAAACATCTGTAACAAAAACAAATTAATAAAAATTGGAAATAAATATATAAATAAATAAAAATTAAGATAAATAGACTTGCTCTTATTCATCATTCACTTAAACTTGAAATTCCCATCATCTTTCAAACCTCCTACCCTCTAGTCCCAAGCCTCACTGATTCTTATTTTTTCTAAGAGTTATTGATGAGCTATACCCAGTTCAACCCTATGAAGTTTAAAGCTGAGGTCCCCATTTCCAAACAAGGACCTAGCGGAGATACAAAGAAGTTAGTTGCCGAAGGTCACACAGTCAGTGGACAAACCAGCTTGTCTGTCTCTAACCCTGTGCTCTTACCTGCCGCCCCTCCCTGACGTCCTCCACCTCCGCCCGGCCACTGTCACCTGCAGCAGAGCAGCTGTGACTGCTAAGCAGACCCTCCGGCCTGGTTCCTCCCAGTGCTCCCGGTGCTTCCGGAGAAGTCTGCCTACAGCCAGACCTGCCCACTCCACTCCCATTTCCAGATGATCCCGGCTCCCTTCGGGCCACCGAACAAAGCTCGAGTTCCACAGCCTGACACTCAGGGACTCCCGGCACTGGTCAAACACCACACTTACACATGCCGCTCCCCCCATTTACTTAGCCTTTAGGAGCAACAACCATTTTATGTTTTCCTGCAGCCTTCACGGCCTGCAAATGTGCACATATAAGACTGCCAGTCAGGCAGCGGGGCAGAGGGCAGAGGGGCAGAGGGCAGAGAGACAGAGGGGCAGAGGGGCAGAGAGGCAGAGGGCAGAGGGGCAGAGGGGCAGAGAGGCAGAGAGGCAGAGGGCAGAGGGGCAGAGGGCAGAGGGGCAGAGGGGCAGAGGGGCTGAGGGGCAGAGGGCAGAGGGCAGAGAGGCAGAGGGGCAGGGGGCAGAGGGCAGAGGGGCAGAGAGGCAGAGGGCAGAGGGGCAGAGAGGCAGAGGGGCAGAGGGCAGAGGGGCAGAGGGGCAGAGAGGCAGAGGGCAGAGGGGCAGAGGGGCAGAGGGCAGAGGGGCAGAGGGCAGAGGGGCAGAGAGGCAGAGGGGCAGAGGGGCAGAGGGGCAGAGGGCAGAGGGGCAGAGGGGCAGAGGGGCAGAGAGGCAGAGGGCAGAGGGGCAGAGGGCAGAGGGACAGAGGGCAGAGGGGCAGAGGGGCAGAGGGGCAGAGGGCAGAGGGGCAGAGGGGCAGAGGGCAGAGGGGCAGAGGGCAGAGGGGCAGAGAGGCAGAGGGCAGAGGGGCAGAGAGGCAGAGGGGCAGAGGGCAGAGGGGCAGAGGGGCAGAGGGGCAGAGGGGCAGAGGGGCAGAGGGGCAGAGGGGCAGAGGGGCAGAGGGGCAGAGGACAGAGGGGCAGGGGGGCAGGGGGCAGAGGGACAGAGGGGCAGAGGGGCAGAGGGGCAAAGGGGCAGAGGGGCAGAGGGGCAGAGGGACAGAGGGGCAGAGGGGCAGAGGGACAGAGGGGCAGAGGAGCAGAGGGGCAGAGGGGCAGAGGACAGAGGGGCAGGGGGGCAGGGGGCAGAGGGACAGAGGGACAGAGGGGCAGAGGGGCAGAGGGGCAGAGGGGCAGAGGGGCAGAGGGACAGAGGGGCAGAGGGGCAGAGGGGCAGCGGGGCAGAGGGGCAGAGGGGCAGAGGGGCAGAGGGGCAGAGAGACAGAGGGGCAGAGGGGCAGCGGGGCAGAGGGGCAGCGGGGCAGCGGGGCAGCGGGGCAGAGGGGCAGAGAGGCAGAGAGGCAGAGGGCAGAGGGGCAGAGGGGCAGGGGGGCAGGGGGCAGAGGGACAGAGGGACAGAGGGGCAGAGGGGCAGCGGGACAGCGGGGCAGAGGGGCAGAGGGGCAGCGGGGCAGCGGGGCAGCGGGGCAGAGGGGCAGAGGGGCAGAGGGACAGAGGGACAGAAAGGCAGGGAGGCAGTGAGGCTGAGAGGGAGAGGACGAGACAGAGGCAGAGGTAGGAGTAGAGATATCTCTGGAAATAAGAGAAAAGCAATGTCATAATATTCACCCATTTTCATGGTACTCTACTTGCTTCCTGTCGAAGCTCCAGCTCCAGGAGCTTCTGTCTCACTGGGAATACAAGATGGGAAGCTGTTAGGAAGACAGGACAATAAGGGATCGATGCCTGGGTTGTGTGGTACAGCTTAAGCTCCTGTGAGCTCAGAGGAGAGAATCTAGGTGAACAGACAGGACCTGCCATGGGCGGGGGATCACAGCTTGGGCGGGCCTTCAAAGGTAAGGGCAGAATTGACACATGGAGAAGAGAGAGCAGGTACTTTCCGCTTTGCAGAAAACACAGATTCCCTAAAAGCTCCATTGTGAGTCTAAATGCATCCACTTTCTATTACACAAGGAGCCCCCTTTCTGCAGCACTGAGCCTGACAGCCAGTGAGGACAGCTCACACAGCACTGCACCACCGCCTGAGACTGCCCGCTGAAAACGGCTGCCCAAGCAGGCTGTCCCCTCTGCCTCCGCCATCGGCATCTCCCAGGAACTGAGCAGGGCCAGTCACCAGCATGCTCTTCAAAAGGCACACACCCCACACCCCCACACCCCACACCCCCACACCCCACACCCCACACCCCACACCCTCACACCCCACACCCCACACCCCACACCCCCACACCCCACACCCCCACACCCCACACCCCACACCCCACACCCTCACACCCCACACACACACCCACACCCACACACCCACACCCACACCCACACACACCCCACACCCCCACACCCCCACACCCCCACACCCCACACCCCCACACCCCCACACCCCACACCCCCACACCCCACACCCCACACCCCCACACCACACACCCCGGTGCTGCCTGCAGTTCTATTCCAAGGAGAGGTCCTAAGAAACCCCTCTGCTGAAAAGGCTCGTGTGAGCAGACCTAAGGTGGTGAGAACAGAACCAGTGCAGCAGGGAGGAGGCAGGGAATGAGGGGAGGGTGGAAGGTAAGCCAGGTCCCAAAATGACTATTAGTCTCCGCTCTTCCAATCAATCAGTCACCGTCCAGGCAGCTCAGAACACGGGCTACTGCAGGGTTAATGGTTTCTAGTGACTAAAAGCCTGATTCATAAAAAATTGAAGATGACTCTGGCTCTGGGATTGTTTTTCCATGCAGAGGTTTAACTCAGGAAGATGCTGGCCGCCCTGTCCTGATTCACCCCTATGACGGCTGCTCAGCCACCACGCAGCCTTTCTGGAGCATTCCTGCCAGGGGAAGCGTAGAAACCAACGTGAGAGAGCGCAGGACGGTCGCTTCACGAAGGCTTCAGGTTCTCCAGGTGGAGAATTTAAAGGCCGTGTGCGACTACTGAAATGAATGCAAGGGAAATTCGGTTACAGGCACAGCCGCCGAACGACGGGAGAGCTGAGATGGCAGAAGTTCCCCACGGCACCCACAGCAGGGCGCGCGAGCACCTAGCACGCATCAGAAACACGCTTGGTTGGCATCACTCCAGCCCATGAGAAGTGAAGGAAGAAGGGAGAGAGGGGGAGAGCAGCCTAAGGTTATCGATTTCATCACCAGGTTTAGTTTTTTCCCCATTATATGTGGACCTGAGCTTAATTGAGTTTCAAATGAGTGTGATGCATCTTATTTCTGCTAGGTGGTAATTACATCTCATAACTTATTAAATGAGAAATCCCACTTCAGGAAAAAAAAAAAAAGTCATTACCACTAAAAATAAAAATGGAAGCTAGCTATTTATATGCTGCCTGTCACCATGCCCTCTCACATACACGGCAGGAGAAAACAAAGACATCTGGGTACAAAAAGCTCCTCTCCTGTTCCCGAGAGCCAGGATGCACGAGAACTCTAAATTCGAGAGGCGATCCCAGAAATCCTGCTCACTGTATTTGTTAGTTTAGGTTCATTTCCATCTACTAGTTTAGATGATCAGCAAGTAAATATTCCATCAAGCACACAAATTGCCACTTTCAAAAGAAAGCATGGTGGCCAGTTCTCTGAATCCCATAGACTCTGCAGAATATAAACTCTACACTACAGCGTGCGGCATGGACTCACGGATGGTCGGTGTCTGTGTGTCTGTCTCTGTCTCTGTGTCTCTCTGTCTCTTTCTCAGAAGAAAGAATGACAAGGAGAAGTAGCAAGTTAATGGGTTTCACTGAACAAAAAAAAAGATGAAAAATCTGTATCCAGGCAGCGTGGCATATGTTCTGAATTACAGCATGTGCAAGTGAGTGATCGATTGCACACAGAGTGTAACCTCTTTTAACCGACCTGCACTTATCCACTTGCTGGGAGTGGCAGACACTAGTCCTTCTGCAGAGCTCCCTGACTGACTGAGGCTCCTCCCTGTAGGTGCTCACGGTTCTCCTTTACCAGTATTTAGTCAAGTGGTGTTGTTGCTCCCAAACCTGCTTACGCCAGTTGTATCTGATAGTACAATTACACAATACTAAATATTTACAGTAATATTAAGAGCTAGCACATGCTAGCTAGTTCTCACAGCAATCCAGTGAGGTCTGTATGATCATCAGGCTTATTTTACCATTGAAAAAACAGAGGCCACAGCCCAGCTGTAAGCTAGAGATTGCAGAGCTCAGATAAGAACCTGGGCAGTCTGGCTCCACAGTCCATGCTTCTAACTGCTAGGCTTTCCTCCTAAATAGCAGGTATATTGATATTCATGAGAGCAAAAGGCAGTAGTAGTTTCTAGGAATTAGATTACAGTCGGCCCTCATTTATCACGGTTAATCAGTTCCAGGCTCTACCGTGATAAATGAATTTCCGCGAAGTAGGAGTCTTTATTTATATACATATAATATTTGAGAAAAGTGGGACAGAGTGAAGCTGCAGACGCCGAACCGCGAAGTGGCGAGGGACGACTGCAAATCCTCTGGAAAGACTCATTAAGGCCACGGCTGAAAATCAGTTGACTCTGCACCACATGTGGTCAAGATCATTGTGAAAGACTGGGAGGGAAAAAAATCACAAAAAATGTAGATTTCTGGGCTCAGACGAGCTGACAAGTATGTGTGTGTATGCTCTGCTTTAGTCCCAAGTGACTAGAAATCGGGGCAGCACGTTCTAGATACGGTTTATAACACGTTCAATCCAGAACTCCAGGCACTGATTACATCTTCAGAGTCTACATGTTTTATGTGTAGACATATAAACTTTATATATATAAAGTTAAAATGTAACATTAAAGATATTTACATCCCCAGCTTTACCCTAATTTTTTTATTAATCAAAACTCCTAGTCCTAATTACATCTGGCAAAGAGGCTTCTATTACGTGTAGGTGTGTTAACACACACCCACACACATCCAGAACTATCAAGAACCTCAAAATAGGAAACCGGGTCTAAACAAGTCTAGTGTTGCTCCCATCGGAAATCAAGCTCCTTGACAGCAGGGTTTGCCTGCTCAGTTCATTCCTGTATTCCCAGACCCTAGAAAAATGCCCACCACATAAAAGACAATCGTGTATTGAATGAATTGTATGCAACGTCAATGCTGGCTGGGGCACTGAGGTCTAGCTAAGCAAACAGCACAGGGAATTGGAAAGGTTCCTAGCGAGTAATGAAGGTGAATGTGGTTTTATGTGACTCAGTTGTTTAGTGGTGCGATTCTTCACTTGTCTCTGATCCAACAGGGCAATGGGTCAACAGTGACATAAAACAGAATGTAGGCAGAGGACTAAAAATGTCTCACGGAAGGAAAGGAAGGGAATCAATTAATGCCTGAGAACCTACTTAGTACCAAATGCCTCAAGATACATTTTTATTTTAAAACACAGTAGTCTGTAAAGCAGTTCTAAGCCCCTTTACGAGTTTTATATATTCAGCTAGTAGCCCCTGACTCCCTTTAAGACTTGCCTTATTAGTAACAGAGTAAATTTTTAGCCAGCATGATCGAAGAATGAAATGAACACTTTACAGCCACTCACAGGAGACCTCCTTACAAATGACAGGAGAATGGAGCATCAATAAGCATCTGTAGCATAATTAAAATAAATAAGATATACCTAGAAACTATACTGACCTAAGTTACTGCTCGGAAAGGTTCCTCAGGCAGGGGAGGGTGGCATATGGCAAGAAGTACTAGCCAGTGGTTCAGAAGAACTAAATACGATCTTAACAGCTCATCAGTCGTGTGGCTCTCAGTCAAGCACAGCCTATAGGGCCCCAGTTGCCTCATCCATAAAAGGGACTAAATTTACCCCATGAACTTGAAGATTTTAGGACTAAGTCCACTCTGTTCTGGGTTGACCAGGCAAGTCATAATCAGGGCCATATCACAACTTTCACAGGCCACGGGCACTTTTGCCCCCTCCTCCAACAATTACATGTCAATTACATATTATATTTTACAACTTTATAGATGAGTGTTCAAATATTATATATTAAAACATTTTCTTTGACCTAGAAGCTCAGTTTTCTTCCTACTGATTTCAAAAGAAATTAAAACATTTTCATGGGCACAAAACAAAAGTATTATAGGCCCCAAAGTGGCCTAAGGATAAGTCAACCGGACCAAACCTACTCCACGGGAACAAATACCGCCAGCCCTCCCCCTCTCAAACCAGACCCTGTACAAGAGCCGAATTCACGCAACACAGGGGATCGGAGTGACGCTGCTGAAGGACCCATCTGGCTGCCTGTCCAGGACGGGCTGAGCAGGCTGAGCTGGAGCCCTGGAGGCCAGTGAGGCAGAAATTAACCCAACAGTGTCGGAGTCACTAAGCGATGAGCACGTCAGGGACAGATGCCAAGGCAACTGCAAAGGCAAGTCTATTGACCACCCACCGTATCCTTCCTGTCCTCCTGCCTTCTAATATGCTTCTCATATTTTCTGGTCTCAGTGATTCAAATTCAATTCAGTCAACAAATATTTTTAGAGTGCCTACTATATGCCAGACGCCGTTCAAGACACTTGTTAGAAAAACCAAAACAAAGACCCCTGCCCTGGGGCTACACCTGATAAATAGTAAACATAATAAGTAGGTATATTGTACATACAAAGGTAGTCAAGGATATGAAGACGAGGGCAGAGTAAGGAGGCTCAGGAATTCTGGGTGGAATGGATTGCTTTGTCCACTGTATTTAATAAGAAGGTGAGGTTTCAGCAAAGACATGAAGGCAGTGAAGTAGATTCTTGGGGACAAGCATTCCTGAAAGAGGGAACAGCTTCAGCAAAGGCTTGAAGATAGGACTGTGTCTCTCTGATTACTCCTCAAAGGAGAAAATTAAAAATTTTACCAGCAACTGCAAGCAATCTCTACTTTAGATGGAGGATGGAGGAAGGAAGTAGTAAAGATCTGTTTCAAACGAGTGGAACCTGAAATGTCCACTAAAAAATTAGACATGGACCCTGTAACTGGAGAAGGAGGTGGGGGCTGCAGGTATGCCTTTGGTAATGGGACAGAGAAGGGTCAAATGCTCACCAATCCCATTTCCTATTCTTGCCTTTCCTGTGCAGTTAGGTTGAGGTCACGTGATACAGTTCTGGTCAACAGGACGTGGGTGGAAGTGAAGTACGCTGCTTTCAGACCCGGCCACAATCCCCTTGCAGGCCTGTCCGTGCTCTCTCCTCCCTGTCCACAGCACTGGCAGTGACCTCATTTTTAAGATGGCAGCATCATAAGATGCAAGGCTCTCAGATTCCCAAGTCACTACTTGAAGGATTGCTGCCATGAAGGGCTGCCCAACTCAAACAGGATGTGGAATGAGAAACTCTGAGTTCCTTGTACTCAGCCCCTGAGATTTCTAGGGTTGTTAAAGCAGCTAGCTTAACTTGCCCTAACAAATGCAACAGACATCTCTACAGAGCCGATACTCTAACTGGAAAGAATCAAAATCAATGAGGGGCCATTCCTCTTTTGAAACGGCCTTGCAAGGGTAAATGAAGACCTCCTGATCTCCAAGGGCAAAGACTAATTTAATTAAACCTTCATCTTACTGAATATGTGAAATTATTTCTATTTTCCTCCTTGAAACTCTGTTTTCTTCAGGTTTCTAGAACCCAGATCTTCCCTGGTTCTCTGTTTTTCTCACTGGCTACTGATTTCTTCTCCTGCAGCTTCAGCTATACACCTTCTCACTGGGGATCCCATTCTCTCTCAAAGCTTCAACTCCCACTTACACTCTTAGGAGTTCTCCACCTATATCTCTAGTCCTCACCTATCTCCTGAGCTATAATCCCTATTGGACACATCTGTCTTATGGGATGTGATTATTTTATGTATCAACTTGACAGGTCACAGGGTGACCAGATATTTGGCTAACATTATTTCCGGGTGTGTGTGAGGATGTTCCTGGATGAGATTAACATTTGAATCAGTGGACTGAGTAAAGCAGATGGCCCTCCCCAATGCGGATGGGCATCACTCAATCCACTGAGGGCCCGAGCAGGGCAAAAAGACAGGGAAAGGGAGACTTTGCCTCTCTGCCTGACTGCTGAGCTGGAACACTGGTCTTCTCCTGCCCTCGGACTAAGACTTATACCACTGACTCCTCAGTTCCCAGGCCTTCAGACTCAGACTGAAACACACCACTGGCTTTCCTGGGCAGATCATGGACTTCTCAGTCTCCTTAACCACATAAGCCAATTCATGATAAAGTGTGTGTGTGTGTGTGTGTGTGTGTGTGTGTGCACGAACGTGCTCATGCTACCAGTTCTGTGTCTCTGGAGAACCCTGACTAATACGTGGGTTATGGCCATTATAAACTTAAAACTGTATTCCAACACAGAATTATCTTGTTTCCAAAACATGCTGCCCCATATATAGTTATCTGGACCAGTAATAACATTATCCTCTGGCCACCTGAATCATGAACTCAGAGTCACTCCTGACTCACACTTGCCTTTCCCAGTCTCGTATGCCACATCGAGTCATTTCAACTTTACCTCCTTCTGCTGGAAGAGAACACCCAGGAAATCTCCATCAAGGGGACTTGGCAGATTTTACCTTTTAATAGGCTTTTTCCTCTGGTTACCAGACTCTCCCCTAAATCAGTTCAAGTTCAAAGGCCCTAAGTGTTATTTTAAAAGACGATGGAATTTCATTTTATTACAATAGTTTGGATTTGGCCCCAAAGGCCACATTTGAACTGAAGATCAGCAGAGATTTCAGCAAAGTAATTTAAGGTGATCAGTAAATATACCCCATAAAATCACAGATATCCTAGTTTAAAAAAAAAAAAAAAAAAAGCCCCATAAAAGAGGTCTTCTGGCCCTCTGTCCAGGGCCATCTTAACAGTATTAAGTGTTCTGATCCCTGAACATAGAATGTATTTCCATTTATTTGGGTATTTATTTTCCTTCAACAATGGTTTGTAGTTTTAAAATTCATTCTGCACTTCTTTTGTTAAATTTATTCCTAAGAATTTTATTCTTTTTGATGCTATTAGAAGTGGAATTCTTTTCTTTGCTTTATTTTCAAACTTTTCATTGCTACTGCACACAAATGTAATTATCTATATACTTATCCTGTTTGTATTCTGCAATCTTGCTCAACTTATTTATTAGTTCTAACAGCTTTTAGTAGAGTTTTAGTATTTTCTATATACAAGACTATGTCACCTGCAGAGATAGTTTTACTTCTTCCTTTCCTATATGGATACATTTTATTTACTTTTCTTGCCTAATTGCCCTGGCTAGAACCTCCAACACATTGTTGAATAGAAATAGTAAGAGTGGATATCCTGATTTTAAGGGAAAAGCATTGTCTTTCACCATTAGGTATGCTATTAGCTAGTTTTTCATAGACGTTCTTTATCATATTGAGGAAGTTCCCTTCTATTTCTAGTTTGTTGAGTGTTTTGATCCAGAAAGGATAGATTTTGTAAAATGCTTTTTCTGTGTCTATTCAGATACTTGTGCATTTTTTGTCATATATTTTATTGATATGATGTATTACATTAATTGATTTCCAGATGTTAAACTAACCTTGCATTCCTGGAATAAATTCCAGGTTATTGGGTATACTCCATTCCCATATTGATGAATTCAGCTTGCTAGAATATTTTAACTTTGAAAATAATCTTGCCTTTTTGAGACATGACCATTGGTATCTCTGTCAAAAATGAAATATTGCACTGAAGAATATTAACTGGTCTTAGCAATTAAAAAATGATATAGCTTGTGTTAGGTGATTAATTTGTACAAAACCACACAGAATTTTAGACCTCACAGTACCCTCAGAATTTTATCCTAAGCAGTCTTTAATGATCAACTAACAAATTACTAAAGTAATTTGTTATTTTACATTATTAAAGGGCATTGTTAAGTTGGATTATAACGTGTATTTTCTTCTGGAAATTATATCACAGCTCCAAGTACAGCAGGCTTGGACATTCAACTATTAATGTCTGCAGCAAGTTAAGGAAGCCCAATTTTAATACTATTTAAGTCTCCCTTATATAACTTCCATCCACAATGTCATATCTTTACAATTTATCACACTGGAAAAGTAATCACAAAAACAATTTTCTCTCTTTCTCTAAACAAGAGGCATACTCTGATGGGAGAGTAAGCATTTTGCACGGCCCCATTGACCTGGGGTAGTAAACTCATTCTGAGTTCACCTTACTAAATGATCACAATGTATAAAACTGGAAAGACCAATGTTCATTATAAACCTCGTTTTCCCCCCACTAACTTCTCACACATAATCCATTATGCTGTGTTTAAATGCCCTACATATTCCAGACATTTAAAATCATAGGCATAACTTCAGGCAATGAAGGAGGGAAGAGATCAGTGGATCCCTTCTCTAAAATACAATTCTATAACTAGATAAGACTGTCAAAAAACATTGACTTCCGGCCAAGATGGCGGCGTCGCCTCCTCCCACAACCACATCAAAATTACAACTAAACTACAGAACAACCATCACTCAGAACTGCCTGAAATCCAGCTGAATGGAAGTCCTACAACTGCGAAATTAAAGCAGCAGCCACATGGAGACTGCTAGGAGGGGCGGAGGCGCAGACAGGCTGGTCCCACACCCACGTGTGGCAGATAAAAATCAGGAGGACACCTTGGCTGGGAAGGTCCTCCCTGAGGAGTGAGGGGTCCCCATCCCACACCAGGCTCCCAGCTCAGGGTTCCAGTGCCAGGAAGAGAAGTCCCCATAACTTCTGGCTCTAAAACCAGCGGGAACTGAGGCTGAGGCTGAGGGAGCCCCAGGCAGCTCCTCTTAAAGGGCCCATGCACGGACTTACTCGGACTCGCTCCCTCTGAGCTCAGAGGGGAGGCAGCTTGAGGGGCGCCAGAGACACACAGGGAAGAACTGAGCTGTTTGGCCTCAGGATGAGAGCTGGAGAGGCAGCTTTCTCCTGGACAGACATGCTAGTGGAGGCCGTTGTTCCTTTGGTGACCCTTCCCTGGGCTGGCAGACAGCCCACCATATCTGGGACTCCAGTAACCTGGCTCACACTGTTGGCCCCGCCCTGGTGATTCCCTGAGGCCGTGCCCCACCCAATTTTCAGGCCCACCCAAGCTGTTTCCAAAGGCTTTACCATAGGATTGGCCTTCTTGGAAACTGCTTCAGAGTTTCCCAAAATCTCTCAAACAAGCAGCATCTGGTCTCAGTGAGCCCCATACCTCTTGTGAAGTCGCCCCAGGCCTGGCACTAGAAGCAGCCAGACTTGGTTCACAACTTGGCTTTTCCTGGGTACCTCCAAGCCCAGCACAAGAAGCAGCCATCTGAAGATCGCTTTGTAGCTTATGCCTGGTGGCCCTGGGTAGAACACAGGCAGTGGCTGACCTTGCCCCAGAGCCAGCACACCCAGTGGACAGCTTCAGACCACATCGAAACACCACCACCCAACCACCTCCACAAGTGACATACTCAATGAGTGGATTCTGTGGGTACCAGAGCCCTGATGAAGTAAGTCTTGCTCTGTGTGGTGGGCCCCTAAAAAACTGATCTTCCAAGGTAGTCAGTCAGAGGCCAGTGGCTAGTGGGCACAGCCAGTCCTTGCAGCTGATCAGCCTGAGTAAATCCCTCCCATTGACGTATCAACAGCAATCAAGACTCAAATACATCAGAAGGGTATACAGTCACACTAGGGGTACACCTCGAGGGCCCAACTGGGGTGATCAGGGAGACTGTGCCACTGGATCCTACAGGACACCTACTACAATAGGCCACCCTACGAAGCCTAGGAGACATAGCAACTCTACCTAATACATAGAAACAATCACAGGGAAGCAGCCAAAATGAAAAGACAAACATGTCCCAAATGAAAGAAAAGAACAAAACTCCAGAAAAAGAATTAAACAAAATGGAGATAAGCAATCAATCAGATGCAGAGTTCAGAAAACAGGTTATAAGGTTGCTCACGAAACTTGGTGAGACGTTCAAGGAAGTTAAGGAGACCTCTGAGGAACTTAGTGAGAACATCAACAACATAAAAAAGGATCAGTCAGAAATGAAGCTTGCACTAACTGAAATAAAGAATAATTTACAGGGAATCAATAGTAGAGTAGGTAAAGCCAAGAAGCAAACCATCAATTTGGAATATAAGGAAGCAGAAAACACCCAACCAGAACAGCAAAAAGAAAAAAGAATCCAAAAAAAATGAAGAGAGTGTAAGGAGCCTCTGGGACAACTTCAAGCGTGTCAACATTCACATCATGGGGTGCCTGAAGGAGAAGAGAGAGAGCAAGAAATTGAAAACCTACTTGAAACAATACAGAAAACTTCCCTAACTTGGTGAAGGAAACAGACACACAAGTCCAGGAAGCATAGAGAGTCCCAAACAAGTTGAACCCAAAGAGGTCCACACCAAGACACATCATCATCAAAATGCCAAAGGTTAAATACAAAGAGAGAATCTTAAAAGCAGCGAGAGAAAAGCAGTCCATTACCTACAAAGGAGCTCCCATAAGACTGTCAGCTGATTTCTCAAAAGAAACTTTGCAGGCCAGAAAGAAGTGGCAAGAGATATTCAAGGTGATGAAAAGCAATGACCTACAACCAAGATTACTCTATCCTGCAAAGCTATCATTTAGAATCTATGGACATATCAAGAGTCTCCCAGACAAGAAAAAGCTAAAGGAGTTCATCACCACCAAACCAGTATTATATGAAATGTTGAAGGGTCGTCTTAAAGGCGAAGAGGAACAAAAATATGAACAATAAAATGGCAATTAATACATATCTATCAACAATTGAATCTACAAACAAAACAAGCAAGCAGAACAGAAACAGACTCATAGATACAGAGAACTTTTTGTTGCTTGCCAGATGAGTGGGGGCTGATGAACCCCAAAGGGAAGGGGGGAGGGAAGGCAGGATGAGATAAACCAAAGAACTTCTATGCATATAAATAACCAATGGACACTGACAATAGTGTGGGGAAGGCAGGAGGAGGGCAGGATTGGGGAGGAGGGGGTCAATGGGGAAAAAAGGGAGAAAAATCTATAATACATTCAACAATAAAGATGAGTTAAAAAAAAAAAAAAAGACTGTCAAAAAACAATAATTTCAAGATCCCAGAAACCAACCAAAGGCATACAATAATTTGAGATGCATATATTCACAAAACACTGCTCACTTTGGGTAAGTACAGCGGGAGTCTGCGACATTCTTGCCTGGAGCTACCACCATCTCCCAGTAGAGCTCAATGAATGGGATAGTTATACAGTGGCAGAGCTAGATGTGAGAACTGGTAGCATCACTCAGAAGGGGCTGCCTTGACTTGCACCAGAGGGTGAAAAACCTATGTCTATTGGACAATGGGAAAAGCCCACCTCTCCCAGCCTGAGGTTGCAGTCCTGGGTAGGGTTATGCTACACACTGAAGGACTAGCCAGAAATTTAGCAAGATCCTGGACATGAGTTAGCCATAGACCTAATATGCATTTCCCACATCCTGGGTTGTCTGGAAACTGCAAACATGCACAGCGAAAATCTAAAGGGCCCGGTGAAAAAAAAATACCAGGATATACGTAAAAACTGCAAGGGACTTTCAGAATCTGTGGAGTGAGAATCTATGTTAAAAAGGAACAAAAATATTGTAACTCTGGAAATTAACCAAAAACTTGTAACAATTACAGGAACATCTATTTATGAAAATGTTGACCCTCAGTAAGCACAGGAGGCTCAAGACATTTAACTGAACCTACTTCCTCCTTCTCTCTCCAGTTCCACAAGAGCCTTGAAAACCAGCAGCCTTGAAGCCCTAAGAGGGGCCAGCCAGGTTTGGGGCTCTTTAAGACGCCCCATCTCCAAAGTATTGCCATGTTTTGACCACTGTCTCATTGTCCTCAGCACCAAGCAGAGTTCTGGTTACAAAATGAGTGCCAATTTGGTTCAGCAGTTAGAGTGTTGGCCTGCGGACCAAAGAGTTGTGGGTTCAATTCAGGTCAAGGGCACGTACCTCAGTTGCAGTTTGTCCCCAGCCCTGGTTTGGATTGTGCGGGAGGCAACCAGTCGATGTGTCTCTCTCACATTGATGTTTCTTTCTCTCTCCCTCTTTCTCCCTCCCTCCCACTCTATCTGAAGATAAACAGAAAAATATCCTTGGGTGAGGATTTAAAAAAAGGAAACAATCCCATCACAACATCTTAAAAAGAATAAAATAGGAATAAAAATTAACAAAAGAAGTGCAAGGCACTAGAAACTAAACATTACTGAAAGTAAAAATCGAGATAAAAGGAGAGATGTTCCATGTTGATATCCAGTAATATTAAAATGGCAGTTCTCTAACAATTGATCAGTAGATTGAACATAAACACTATCAAAATCCAAGCTTGTTTTTTAAAAGGAAATTGACATCATGGACACACATTAGACTCCTGGGCACAAGCACCCTTTTGACAGCAGGCCTCAGGGCGGTAGCCAAGTTCAGTCCCTGCCCTCAGTGGCTGCCGACTGAGAGCACCACTGCCCCTGGCTGGAGGAGAGCGATGCAGGGGCCCGAATGGCACCTTGAACGGTAAAGTGAATTTACAGTCATTTTCAGCAAGAACTGGCTGAGACGCCCGAAGTCCCAGCACTGGTAGCATCTGGCAGGGCTGAGCATCGCACCAGAGGACGACATCCAAACTTGCGCCTCAACTAGGAATTACAAAGTGACTTTATTCAGCTGTCTCCTTTTTGAGCTCCATAACTTCTGGATCTATCAAGGTTCAGGCCCGAGAGAAGCCTTGTAGACACAGCTGCTGAGGCTCAATAGCCTCCAAGTAGGAGCTCCTGCCCAGATCGGAGCTTGGGGATCCACACCCCCAACCCCATGCCCTGAGCCCTCCCAGCAACCCACTGGATGACCCTGCCTAAGAGGGACTCTGCCCCCCAGACAGGAAGATAGTCTGGGAACGCAGCCACCATCTTCCCTGAAGTCTGAACATTTGCTGACCCACCTTAGGCCCCCAACCCGCTAAAAACAATGGTCTGGGAGCTCAGCATGGCCTCTCCTGTGGGCAGCCAAGCCCAGTGGAGGCAGCCACAACTATGGATTGCTTGAAGCTTTGAACAGGGCACTGAGAGCCAAACTTGGACAGGTTCTGACGTTGGCTAGCACAAATTTTATCTACCAGGAGGTCTGACATCTGCATACAAAACAGCCTCAGACAACATAAGAGCAGGATCCAAAGGGAAATCCTAGCAAGCACTAAAATCTGCTGAGACAAACTTCACTTGGTTGTTTTTCTTTTGTTTTTTTTTTCATTATTTTCTGTCTGTTGCTTTAGTATTATTATTATTATTGTTATTATTTTTCTCTTTTCTCTCTTCTTTCATAGCTCTTATTTGCCTCTTTCCTTTTCTTATTCTATTTATTTTGTTTTTCTTTTCTTTCACTTTTCACCTTTTAATAATTATTTTTTTTTCCTTTCTTTTTAACCATTTTTTGTTTTCCTACTCTTTATCCTTATTTTTTTCTCTCCCTTCTTTCCTTTCAGAATGTTTTTTTCTTCCTCTTTTCTCTTCTAGTATTCTTATTTTTTTTCTTTTGCACTTTTTTATTATTCTTGTTCTCTTTTCTTTTTTCTAATTCTCTTTTTTTGTGTGGTTGTTTTTGCTGTTGTTGTTGGGTTCTTTTGTATGTTTTTGTTTGTTTCATATTTTGTTTTGTTTTGTCCTGTCAGCACCTGTACAACAGCTTGCACATGGTCAGGGTTGAGGCTCACAGCCAGATTGTGAGGAGATCCCACCCATGAACAGGAAAATAACAATCAAGACCCACTTATAATAGGAGAGCCCAAATAACTCACAGAAGGGTCATTCCTATAGCATCCAGCTCAGGAGTTCAAGGAGACCACACCATTGGGTACCACAGGACATTTACTAAAAAAGGCTACCTCACAAAGACTGGGAGTCATAGCAGGGTATATCTAATATATAGAAACAAACACAAAGAGACAGCTAAAATGGGAAGACAAAGAAACAACTCCCAAATGAAAGAAAAGGAGGACTCTCCAGAAAAAGACCTAACTGAGATGGAGATAAGCAATTTATCAGATATAGAGTTCAGAGCAATGATTATAACAATGCTCAAGGAACTTAGTGACAACTACAAGGAACTTAGTGAAAATTACATTGGCATGAAAAAGGACATAAGAACCATAAATAAGAACCAGTCAGAAATGAAGAATACTATATCTGACATCAACAATAAACAGGAAGGAATTAAAAGCAGGCTTGATGAAGCAGAGGACTGAATCAGTGATTTAGAAGACAAGGTAGAAAAAAAGCACTCAATTAGAGCACACACACACACACACACACACACACACACACAAAAACATTTGAAAGGCATTAGAAGAGTTTATGGGAATTTTGGGACAATATGAAATGGAACAACATCCACATCACAAAGGTACCAGAGGGAAAAGAAAGTGAGCAAGGGATAGAGAACCTGTTTGAAGAAATAATAACAGAAAACATCCCTAACCTGGTGAAGAAAAAGCTATACAAGTTCAGGAAGCACAGAGAGTCCCAATTAAGATGAACACAAAGAGACTCACACAAGACACATCATAATTAAAATGGCAAATGTTAAGGACAAAGAGAGATTCTTAAGGGCAGCATGAGAGACACAGTCAGTTACCTACAAGGGTGCTCCTATAAGGCTGTCAGCTGATTTCTCAACAGAAACACTACAGGCCAGAATGGAATGGCATGAAATATTCAAAGTATTGAAAAGCAAGGATCTAAAACCAAGACTAGTCTATACAAGAAGGCTATTATTTAAAGTTGAAGGTGAAATAAAGAGCTTCTCAGACAAAAAAAAAAAAAAAAAAAAAAAAAAAAGGCTAAAGAAGCATATTACCATGAAACAAGCATCGCAAGAAATGTTAAAGGGACTGTTGTAAGAAGAAGAAATAGACACACAAAGGTATAAAGAATAAAAGTGGCAATAAATACATACCTGTCAATAACTTTAAATGTAAATGGATTAAATACTCCAATCAAAAAGATACAGGGTAGCTAAATGGATAAGAAAACATGACCCCTATATATGCTCTACAAGAGACACATATCAGAACAAAAGACACATATCAGAACAAAAGACTCACACAGGATGAAAATGAAAGGGTGGAAAAAATTTTTCCAAACAAATGGAAATGAAAAAATAGCAGGGGTAGCAATACTTATATCTGACAAAACAGACCTCAAAAAAAGACCATAGCAAGAGACAAAGAAGGTCACTATATAATACTAAAAGGAACATTCCAACGAAAGGATATAACCCTGGTAAAAATATATGCACTCAATATAGAAGTACCTAAATATATTTTAAAACTCCTGGAAGATTTTAAGGGAGAGATAGACAGCAAAACAGTCATAGTAGGGCACTTTAACACCCTATTGATCACCAGGAAAAAAAAATCAACAAGGAAACAGCAATCTTAAATCACACACTAGCTCAGATGGATTTAATTGGTATTTATTTATTTATTTATTTCCCCAATTTTTATTAATTTATTTTTGTTACAGATGTTTCTCCTTTTTCCCCCTAGAGCCCTCCTCCCCATCCTGCCCCCCCACCCCCTTAGCATTGTTGTCTACGTCCATTGGTTATGCATACATGCATATAATTTATTTGGATTTAACTGGTATTTAAGGAACATTTCATCCCAAAGCTGCAGAATATACATTCTTCTCAAGTGCATGTGGAATATTCTCAAATATAGACTACATTTTAGGAAACAAAACAAGTCTTTACAAGTTCATGAAGATTGAGATCATATTAACATCTTCTCAGATCACAATAGCATGAAACTATAAATCAACTACATAAAAAAACCTCAAAACATTCAAACACATGGAGGCTAAATAGTATGTTATTAAACAATGAATGACTTACCAATGAGATCAATGAAGAAATAAAAAACTTCCTGGAAACAAATGAAAATGAATATACAACAATGCAAAATCTAAGGGACACAGCAAAAGCAGTCCTGAGGGGGAAGTTCACAGCATTACAGCCTTCCTCAAGATACATGAAAAAGCTCATATAAACAATCTAACCCTACATCTAAAAGAATTACCATGCAAACAACAAGAAATGCCCAGAGGAAGTAGAAGGAAGAAAATAATACAGATCAGAGAGGAAATAAATTATATAGAGACTTATAAAACAATGCTAAAGATCAAAGAAACCAAGAGCTAGTTCTTCGAAAAGATAAACAAGATTGGTCAGCCTTTAGTCAGACTTGTCAAGAAACAAAGAGAGAGAAACCAAATAAATAAAATCAGAAATGGAAGAAGTGAAGTAACAATTGACACCACAGAAATACAAAAGACTGTAAGAAAATGCTATGAACATCTATATGCCAACAAACTGGGCAACCAGGGTGAAATGGACAAATTCCTGAAAACATATAATCTTTCAAAACTCAATCAGGAGGAATAAGAAAACCTGAATAGGCATGTAACAACTAATGAAACTGAAGCAGTAATCCAAAAACAAAACAAAACAGAAAAACTCCCAACAAACAAAAGTCCTGGACAGGATGGATTCACAGGTGAGTTTTACCAAACATTCAAAGAACGAACACCAATCCTCCTCAAATTATTCCAAAAAATTCAAGAAGAGGGAAGACTTACAAGCTCTTTTTACGAGGCTAGCATTATCCTAATTCCAAAACCAGATAAAGACACTACAAAGTCGCCCAGCTGATGTGGCTCACTGGTTGAGTGTCGACCCATGGACCAAAAGGTCATTGGTTCGATTCCCAGTCAGGGCACATGCCCAGGTTGTGGGCCCGATCCCCACTGGGGGGCAAGCAGGAGATGGCCAGTCGATGTTCTCTCTCATTGATGTTTCAATCTCTCTCTCCTTCTCCCTTCCTCTCTCTTAAATCAATAAAGAAAAAATATATTTTTTAAAAGGACACTACAAAAAAGAGAGTTACAGGCCAATATTCCTGATAAATATAGATGCTAAAATCCTGAACAAAATATTAGCAAATTGGGTGCAGCAATACATTAAAAATATCATACACCATTACCAAGTGGAATTTATGAAGGGGATACAAGGCTGGTACAATATTCACAAATCAATAAATGTGATATATCACATAAACAAAATGAAGGATAAAAATCACATGATCATATCAATAGATGCAGAAAAAGCATTCAACAAAATCTAGCACCCATTTTTCATAAAAACTCTCAGCAAAGTAGGAATAGAAGGAACATACCTCAACATAATAAAGGCCATATATGACAAACCTACCGCCAACATCATACTCAACAGGCAAAAACTAAAAGTGTTTCCCTTAAGCACAGGAACAAGACAGGGTTGTCTACTTTTACTACTCTTATTCAACATAGTACAGGAAGCCCTAGCCACAGCGATCAGCCAAGAAGAAAAAAATAAAAGGCATCTAAATTGGAAAAGAGCAAGTAAAACTGTCATTATTCGCAGATGACATGATATTGTGCATAGAAAACTGGCCAGGGAACTACTGGATTTAAGAAATGAATTAGGTAAAGTAGCATGATACAAAATTAACATTCAGAAATCCATGGCATTTTAATACACCAATATGAACTCTCAGAAAGAGAAACTAAAAAACCAACCCCATTTACCATCACAACAAAACAAAATAAGACACCTAGGAATAAACTTAACCAAGGAGGTAAAAGATGTGTACTCAGAAAAGTATATGACATTGGAAAAAGAAGTAGAGGAAGATCCAAACAAGTGGAAGCATATACTGTTCATGGATTGGAAGAATTAACATAATTAAAATTTCCATACTACTGAAAGCAATCTATAGACTCAATGCAATCCCGACTAAAATATCATCAACATATTTCACAAATCTAAAATAAATATTTCAAAAATTTATTTTATTTTTTAAAATATGTTTTTATTGATTTTTTTTTTTTAGAGAGAGAGAAGAAGGGAAAGAAAGAGAGAGATAGAAATATCAATGAGAGAGAAACATTGATTGGCTGCCTCCTGCACGCCCCCTACTCAAGATCGAGCATGCAACCTGGGCATGTACCCTGACCAGGAATCAAACTGGTGACCTCCTGATGCATGGAACGATGCTTAATTCACTGAGCCATGACGGTTGGGCTCCAAAAATTTATATGGAACCAAAAAAGACCCCAAATAGCTGCAGCAATTTTGAGAAAAAAGAACAAAGTTGGAGGGATCACAATACCAGAGATCAAGTTATACTACAAAGCCATTGTAATCAAAACGGCCTGGTACTGGCACAAGAACCAGCATTAGATCAATGGAACAGAACAAAGACCCCAGAAATCAACCCATGCCTATATGGTCAATTAATATTTGACAAAGGTGGCAAGAGTAAAGATAGTCTCTTCAATAAATGGTGTTGGGACAATTGGACAGGTACATGCAAAAAGATGAAACTAGACCACCAACTTACACTATACACAAGAATAAACTCAAAATGGATAAAAGACTTAAATGTAAGTCACAAAACCATAAAAATCCTAGAAGAAAACATAGGCAGTAAAATCTCAGACATCTCATGTAGCAAAATCTTTGCCAATATATCTCCTAGGGCAAGAGAAAACAAACAAACAAATGGGACTACATGAAATTAAAAAGCTTCTTCACAGCAGAAGAAACCATCCTCAAAATAAAAAGGGAACCAACTATATGGAAGAACGTATTCACCAATGATACTTCTGATAAGGGGTTAATTTCCAAAATATATAAAGAACTCATACAACTCAACAAAAGGAAGACAAACAATCCAACTAAATATGGGCAAAGGACTTGAATAGACACTTTTCCAAAGAGGACATATAGATGACCAATAGATACATGAAAAAATGCTCAACATCACTAATCATCAGAGAGATGCAAATTAAAATTATAATGAAGTACCACCTCACTCCTGTCAGAATGACTACCATCAACAAATCAACCAACAACAAGTATTGGTAAGGATGTAGGGAAAAGGGAACCCTCATGCACTGCTGATAGAAATGCAGACTGGTGCAGTCACTGTAGAAAACAGTATGAAGTTTCCTCAAAAGATTAAAAATGGAACTGCTGCCCTGGCCAGTTTGGCTCAGCAGTTCAATTCCCAATCAAGGGCACATACCTTGGTTGCAGGTTTGATCCCCAGCCTCGGTCGGGGTCGTGGGTGAGGCAACCAACCAATGTGTCTCTCTCACATTGATGTTCCTCTCTCTTTCTCTCTCACTCCCTCTCTCTCCCTCCCTCCCTCCTTCCCACTCTATCTAATAATCAAAAGAAAAATATCCTCAGTTGAGGATTTAAAAAAAAGTGGAACTTCCTTTTGACCCAGCAATCCCACTTTTAGGAATATATCCTAAGAATCCTGAAATACCAATGAGAAAGAATATATACACCCCTATGTTCATAACAGTGTTATTTACAATAGCTAAGATCTGGAAACAGCCCAAGTGCCCACCAGCAGATGAGTGGATAAAAAAGCTGTGGTACATGTACACAATGGAATAATACGCAGCTGTAAAAAAGGACATCTTACCCTTTGTGACAGCATGGATGAACCTGGAGAATATTATGCTAAGCAAAATAAACCAGTCAGAGAAAGACAAATATCACATGATCTCACTTATATGCGGAAACTAATGAACAAAATAGGTTCAGAGACATGAAAGCATGGAACAGACAGATCTCAGAGGGAAGGGGGTAGGGAGGAGCAGGAAGAGATTAACCAAAGAACTTATTTGCATAAATGAATAGCCCAAGGACACAGACAACAGTGTGATGAAGACCTGGAGTAGGGCAGGAGCTGGGTGGAGGGGGCAAAGAGGTAAAAATGGGGGACATCTGTAATACTCTCAACAATAAAGACAATTTAATTAATTAATTAATGCAAATTTAAAAATAAAAAGAAATTGACAAACTGATTATAAAACTTATGTAAAAATGAAAAGGGTCTACAAAAGTCCAAACAAATGTTAAAAGGAAGAAGAAAGACTTATACTACCTAATTTCAACACTATAAAACTATGGTGATCAAAACAGTGAGATATTGGTATAAAGAAAGACAAAATCATTAATGAAATAGAACTGAGATTCAAGGATAAAAATACACCTTACATTTCTGGTGAGTTAATTTTTTGACAAAGGTGTCAATGCAATTCAGTGGAGGAACATTTGATCTTTTCAACAAACGGCGCTGGGAGAACTAAATATCCTTACACAAAAGAAGAAAATGAACTTAGAGCCTTATCTAACACCCTATACAAAAATTAACTAAAATGGATAACAGATCTAAATGTAAGAGTCAAAACTATAAAACCTGTGGAAGAAAATGTAGGAGAAAAATCTTCATGACCTTGGATTAAGTGCCAAGATTTCTTAGAGATGACACCAAACACACAATCCATAAAAGAAAATTGGTAAACTGGACATGATCAAAATTAAAATCTTCTGTGCTTCAAAAGATACCATCAAGAAAATGAAAAGGCCAGCCAATACTGGGAGAAAATACTTGCAAATTATATTTCAAATAAATAACATATTCAAAAAATATATATCTCAGACCATTCAATAATAAGTCAAACAACTCAATTAAAACAGGCAAATGATTTGAATAAACATTTTACCAAAAAAATATACAAATGGCTAATAAGCCCATGAAAAGATACTCAATATCAGTCATGAAGAAAATACAAATTAAAAATTACTACTGCACACCCATTAGAACAGCTATAATCAAAAGACAATAAGAAATATTGGCAAAAGACCTAGAAAAATTAGAACTTTCATACACTGCTAGTGGGAATATAAAAGGGTATCGCCAGCTTGGAAACCAGTTTGACAATTTCTTAAAAGCTTAAACATAGCATTATCATATTATCCAGCATTCCACTCCTTAAGTACATACCCAAGAGAAATGAAAATATACGTCCACACAAAGCCTTATATGAAAACAGTCATAGCCACATTTTTCACAAAAGCCCCAAACTGGAAGCAGTCTGAATGTCCATTAACTGGATAGATAAACCACATGTGGTATATCTGCACAATGAAATACTAGTCAAGAATATTTTTTTAAGTCTATTCCCACATATATGTTTAACTAATATTTGTCGAGGGAGCCAAGAAGACTCAACAGAAGAAAGGATAGTCTCTTCAACAAAAATGGTGTTGGAAAAACTGGAAAGCCACATGTAGAAACACGAAACCAGACCCCACATAACACCTCTCACAAAAATTTACTTAAAATAGAGTAAGACTTAAACATAACAGCTGATACCATAAGACTCCTAGAAGAAAACATAGGAAAGAAGTTCCTCAATACTGGCCTCAGCAATGATTTTTTTGGATGTAACACCAAAAGCACAAGCAAAAATCAACAAGTGGGACTGCATCACACTAACAAGCTTTTACACAGGAAAAGAAAAAAATAAAATCAACAGCCCTGGCCGGTTTGGCTCAGTGGTAGAGCATCGGCCCACGGACCAACAAGTCGCAGGTTCGACTCAAGTCAAGGACACGTACCTCAGCTGTGGTTCATCCCCGGCCCTGGTCAGGGTCGTATGGGAGGCAACCAGTCGATATGTCCCTCTCATGTTGATGTTTCTCTCTCCCTTTCTCTCTCTCTCCCTCCCACTCTATCTGAAGATAAATGGAAAAACATCCTCAGGTGAGGATTAAAAACAATAATAATAATTAAAAATAAACAAATAAATAAAATCAACAAAATGAAAAGGCAACCTATGGAATAAAAGAAAATATTTGAAAATAAAACATCAAATAAGGGGTTAATATCCGAAATACATAGAGAGCCCATGCAACTCAAAAACAAACAAAAAATTTTGGTTTAAAAAATGGGCACAGTCCAGCTGGTGTGGCTCAGTGGTTGAGTGTCGACCCATGCACTAAGAGGTCACCCGTTCGATTCCCAGTCAGGGCACATGCCCAGGTTGTAGGCCTGATCCCCAGTGGGGGGCGTGCAGGAGGCGGCCAATCGGTGTTCTCTCTCATCGATGTTTCTATCTCTCTCTCCCTCTCACTTCTTCTCTCTCTAAAATCAATAAAGGAAAATAAAAAAATAAAAATGGGCACAGAAACTATATGGACATTTGCCACAGAAGACATCGAAATGGCCAACAGGCACATGAAAACATGCTCCACATCACTGATCACCAAGGAAATGCACATCAAACCCACAGTGAGATAACTCACATGTGTTTAAATGGTTATCACCAAGAAGACAAGACGTAAGCGGTGGTGAGGATGTGGAGCACAGGGAATCCACGTGCACTGCTGGTGGAAGTGTAACTTGGATCAGCCACTGTGTAAAACAGTATGGAGGTGCCTGAAAAACTAAAAATGGAACTACATGATCCAGCAATCCTACTTCTAGATACATGTCCAAATAAATAAAAAGAGGCTATGAAAAAGATACCTGCACTTTCATGTTCTTGCAGCATTATTCACAACAGACAAGGTATGGAAACAACCTAAGTGTCCCTCAACAGACTAATGGGTAAAGATGTAGTACAGATACATATATACAATGGAATATTATTCAGCCATGCAAGGAAATCCTGCCATTTGCAACAACACAGATGGACCTGGAGGGCATTATGCTAAATGAGGTAAGACAGAGAAAGACAATATCACCAATATGTGGAATATAAAAAAGTCAAACTCATAAAAACAGAGAGTAGAATGGTAGTTACCAGAAGCTTGGGAGAAGGGGGACTGAGATTTTTTTTTTAAGAATACAAACTTGGAAGCAGTAGATAAATCAGTCCTGGAGATCTAATGCTCAGCAGAGTGATTACAGTCAACAATATTGTATTATAGACTTCAAAGGTGCTGAAAGACTAGATCATAGTTGTTCTCACCACAAAAAGGGCATAACTATGTGATGTGATAAAGGTGTTAGCTAATGCTATAGTGGTAATCACACTGCAATACACACATGTATCAAATCAGCTTGTTGTACACCTTCACCTACATAATATTATATGTCAATTACATGTCAATTTTAGAAAAAATAAACTACCAGTCTCTGCTACAACATGAATGAAACTCAAAAACATTACGCTAAATGAGAGAAGCAAAACCCAAAGGGCTACATATTGCACGTCCATTTGTATGAGATTTGCAGGAAAGGCAAATCTAAGAAACAGAAAGCAGACCTGTGATTACTTGGGGCTGGGAGCAGGGACTAAACGCAAATGGGCACCAGAGAACTTTGGTGGTGATGTTCACAACTGGACCGTGGTTGCAGAACTTTATAAATTTTACACCTGTTAAATTTTATGTATAAATTATTCAATAAAAACCATAGCCTGGCCCTGGCTGGTGTGGCTCAGTTGGTTGGGTATCATTCCGTGCACCAAAAGGTCGCCAGTTCGATTCCTGGTCAGGGTACACGCCCAGGTTGTGGGTTCAGTTCCCGGTCAGGGTGCATACGGGAGGCAACTGATTAATGTTTCCCTCTCTTCCTAAAAAAAAAAAAAAAAAAATCAATAAAAACATATTTTAAAAAACAACCATAGCCTGCATGGTATAACAAATATGTTTGCTTTCCATCCCTGCACTGGAAGCAATGACTTCTCTTTCTCAGGGGTAGGATGCTAATTGCTGTGGAGAAACACGCCAAGAAGGTCTGTGTGCCAAAGGACAGCAAAGACTAAGTCTTGCATCACCAGCCGAGTGGCATTGAAGCATTTGGCTTTAGAGTGCGAAAGACTCCGAGAGAGTGTGGTCTGTTATTCTGTATCGAGGCAAATGATACTGTTTTCTGTTTATCCTGCTGACATAACAGTGAATTCCCGGCCGCAAGTATTATGAGAGGGACACTACAATGTGCGATGGGCCATGCACTGACTGCACGGGAGCCCAGGGCAGGCCCTTGGAGTACTTAATTATTAAACAAAATCTTCTTTTCTCACCACAAGAAGAAAGTAGGAAGGAAGAAGAGAGGTGGATGTAAAACACGCAAATGAGCAAGAAATGTTGTCTAACCTCTGACCCAAGCACCACCAACCGCCTGAGGATTTTCAGTGGACTGTACCGACTCACCCCTCCCACCCTGTTTTCTATCTCTTCTGAAAATTTCTGATGGCAGTAAAAAAGAATAGAAGAAAAAATAAAGGGACAGAAACTTCAACTTCTCATATACACCGGCTTTGTGTGTGCGTGTGTGTGTGTTTCCTACACAACAATGCAGACCTCAGACAAGCTCTGATGATAGCCACTCACCAGTAGTATGCCTAAATAAGCAGCACTCACATCTGAGGACTGGCTTCAACTAGTCCAGCATGTGACACATGGAAAGTTCACAACATCCAAACCCTCTGATTTCATTGAAAGGGACACAGGTACATGGGGCCCAGAGAGGTCAAGTGAGTTTTACCACAGGCCTATAGCAAGACTTCGGGATGGACTCTAAATTTAGTGCTCTTTCCATTATTCCATGCTTCACTTTTGAAACAAAAAAGGAAAAAAAAATCATCCAAGATCAAAAAGACAACTGACAGTAATAAACTCTGGCTGGTGAACACATAGAAACATGTCCCTCCACAGCTAGAGTTTCTTATTCAACAGCAGAACATTAATTAAAGTAAGGAAGTCACTGAGTGAAGAGAGCAGACAATCCCTGGACTGTGGATTATTTCCACGAAAGCTCAGAAACGAGAACCCCAGGCACCACGCTCACCTCCTGTGACGCCAGCACTCGAAGGGAGGAATATACACCATCGTTCTGCTAACACTGAGAGAGGTTCATTTCTGAAAACTATGATCGGGTAGTAAGTAGAGTTACAGAGAAAAAGAGCATCGCCCTGGCCAGTTTGGCTCAGCGGTTAGAGCGTCGGCCCGCGGACCAGAGAGTCCCAGATTCGGCTCCCGCTAAGGGCACGTACCTCGGTTGCAGTTTGTCCCCGGCCCTGGTTGGGGTCGTGTGGGTGGCAACCAGTCGATGTGTCTCTCTCACATTGATGTTTCTCTCTCTCTTCCTCCCACTCTTTCTGAAGATAAATGCAAAAATGTCCTTGGGTGAGAAAAAAGAAAAAGAAAAAAAGCATCAAGTGTACAGAGAAGTTTCTGCACTTAAAAAAAAAATGCACTTATATTTTGCCTGACCAGTGTGGCTCAATGGATTGAGCATTGTCCCGTGGACTGAGAGGTCCCAGTTTAATTCCTGGTCAGGGCACATGCCCAGGTTGTGGGTTCGATCGCCGGTGGGGGCCATGCAGGAGACAGCCGATCGATGTTTCTCTCTCACATTGATGTTTCTATCTCTCTCCCCCTTCCTCTTTCTCTAAAATATATATATATACAAAATAAATGCACTTATATTTTGAAAAATCATTACACATTCATTGCCAAAAGTAGACTAAACAGGAGTATAGCTAAAGAAAACAGAAATCATCCCTAACCCCACCACCTAGAATCACCCACCAATCCTTTTTTTCTGCCTAGCACTATACAGAGGCATCTCTTAATGGAACTGTGCAGCTCGCACACATTTTCCTTCAGTGGGGGAGAGGGGTGGGTTTGCGATCCCAAGACCCGTGCGGTTCCGAGGAGCCAGCCATGGAGCACTACAGGGAAATGAGCAGCTGGGGATATCGGGAGCTTGGAAGCAGAGACACCTGGAAAGTGATTCGGACGTTTCCCTTCCATGAGATGTGGCCTTGTTGATGATGCTAATTTAACTCAAACCCTAAATAGTTACGGAATGGCTAAAATTATTGCCTATAGAAAAATATTATTTCACGTTTCCTAAATAATGATACAAAAGGCACTATGACACCAGACAAAATTAAGCCTAAATTTTCTAATCTGGCAAATGTATACTTTTCACAGACAGGGTCTACAGCTTGTTAGAGAGTCTGTTGCAGGGGAAGCAATCATCTCACTGTGATAATAGGCTGTCACCCAGATCTGTTCACAGTATCTGAGTTTTTCCCTGGTATATTGGTTTCCTATTATTGCTATAATAAATTACCACAAAATTAGTGGCTTAAAATAACACAAACTTATTATTTTATAGTTCTAGAGGTCAAAAGTCTAAAATCAATCTCACCGACCAAAAATCAAGGTTGTCAGGGATACATTCCATTTGAGGACCCTAGACTCTGTTTCCTTGACTTTCCCAGCTTCTAAAGGCAGCCTGCATTCCTTGGCTCCTGTCCCCACAGCACTCTGGCCTCTGCTTCTGTCATTGAATCACTTTCTCTGACCTTGACCCTCCTGCCTCACTCTTAGAAGGAGCTCTGTGATTCCATTAGACCCACCCACAGAATCCAGGATAATCTTCCATCTCAATATCCTGAACTTAATCTAATTCTGCAAAGTGCCTTTTACCATGTAAATTAACATATTCACAGGTTCCAGGGATGAGGGCATGGGCATCTTGGGGAAACTATTATTCTGCCTACCACACCTAGTCATAAAACATTCTTCAAGAATATGAATTTTTTTTGAGAGAGAGACTGAAGTGAGAGAGAAACATCTCTCCCAAATGTGCCCTGGCTAGGGATCAGACCCACAACCCAAGTATGTGCCCCAACTGGGAATCAAACATGAGACCTGCCAGTGCACTGGATGCCATTCCAACCAACTGAGCCACACCAGTTAGGGCAGGAACATGAATTTTCATGTATGTTTAGTATTCCATATCTATGGGTAAGTCAAATATTCTTCTATTGTTTCTGTTAGGTTGTTCCTAAATGTTTTGTTATAATCAATAATGCTGACATAGACACCGTTAATGGGACTGAATGTTTGTGTCTCCCAATGTTCATGTTGAAATCCTAACCCTCAATGTGATGGTATTAGGAGGTGGGGCTCTGGGAGGTAATTAGGTCATGACGGTAGAGCCCTCATGAATGGAATTAGTGCCCTAATAAAAGACACAAGAACTAGCTCAGTCTCTGTGTTTCCTGCCACGTGAAGACACAGTGTCTCTGTTTGTGAAGTCTCTCTCCTGTGAAGATACAATGAGAAGTCAGCTGTCTACAACCAGGAAGAGCGTCCTCACCAGAACTCCACCATGCTGGCACCCTGATTTCAGACCAGCAGTCTCCAGAACTGTGGGAAATAAATGTATGTTGTTGATAAGCCAGCTGGTCAATGTTCTTTTCTTACAGCAGCCCAAGCTGACCAAGACAGACACTGTACTGTGTAACTTTCTCAGCATTCCGCAGTTATTCTCAGATCTAAGGATCTGGGCGTGTGATTAAGGCTCTTGAGACATGCTTGCAAACCACCCTCTGAAAAAAAACATTCTATTCACATGCTCAGCAGCAGCTATTAGAGTGCCCATTTCACTCTTGCCAACATGGGATATTATCATTCTACTCAATTGTTGCCAATTGTGCCAGAAATGATAGCTTAATAAATTTATATAGTTTATATCTATGTTGCTTTTCTTTCCAGTGACATAAATATGTTATATTTACTACTAACAATGTTTCTTTTTTTGAAATTGTCTGGTCATGTCCTTTGCCTGATTTTCTAATAAAATCGGACATTTCTTCTTACACATTTGAAAAATGTACATCTTCAAGATTGTTAAACTTTTTTTATTTCATCTCTTATAGATGTGTTTTACAAATATCTAGTTCTTCACTTTCTTTTTGAGTTGTATTTATGAATGTTTGGGACTAAATAGTTAAATCCTCATAAAAATTAATTTAATTCTCAAGCTTTTCTCTTTATCATATATTTTCCCTTGTGCTGACTTCCTTTATTTGTTATAAGCCCAAACTGGAGTATAATAGAACACTGTACTGCAAGTAGAAGACTATATATTTGAGTTTTACATAATATGAAAACATTCTCATACTAAGATCAGATAAAAACCATAGAAGAGCCCTGGTCAGTTTGGCTCAGCGGTTAGAGCGTCGGCCTGTGGACCAGAGAGTCCCAGGTTGGGTTCCCGCTAAGGGCACGTACCTTGGTTGCGGTTTGTCCCCGTGTGAGTGGCAACCAGTCGATGTGTCTCTCTCACATCAATGTCTCTCTCTCTCTTCCTCCCTCTCTCCCTCCCGCTCTATCTGAAGATAAATGCAAAAATGTCCTTGGTGAGGATAAAAAAAAAAAAAAACCATAGAAGAACCAGATGGCTTATTTTTATATTAAATTATTTAAATAAATAAGGGATCAGCAAACTATGGCCTGATATTTATTGTTTATGGCCCATGAGATGTTTGGGAGAAAAAAACAGGAGTATGCTAAGGAGACAGTCTGGCCCACAAAACCTAAAGTACTTCCTGGTCCTTTACAGACAAAGTAACTTATCTGAAATGTAGTGTGCTGTATATGGCAGGAAATATAAAGCTATTTTTTTTAATTAACCATCTCAACACTATTCTTTGTACTTGAAATGCCACTTGTTCAACTCAAAAAATAAATAGAAATGGCCAGGATATACATAAAAATGCACAGTCTCGAATTACAATGAGTTACAAATTAAATTAATATGTTGTCACTATCAGGTTAGAAAAGATTACAAAGTTGTATACTGTATAACATTGGAGAGGATGTGGAGAAATGTCAGCACTGATTTTCTTGATGGGAGTATAAGAGCAAGCTTCTTGGGGACACTATTACAAGAACTGTCGAGAGTTTAATTCCATAGGTTCTTTAATTCAGCAATTTAAATTTTATGAATTTACACTATAAAAACTCTCGCTGAATTTCATAAGACAGTGTAAAACATTACTTCAGCTAATTCTTGAAGCAATGTTTATGCACAATACTGGCAAAATTCTAGAATATTCCCAAATGCCTATCTTGTGGTAGAGGGTTAACTCAGCAGACCTGGATCGGTCAAACCCTGCAGATTCCCAAGAAAAACCTGTCTTCGGGACTGGCTCTTGGCTAGCTCTGGGGATATGAGCTCCTGGTCCTTGGAATATTCCCCCTGATAAGCGTGTTTCTGTATGCTTGAGGCCTTGAGCCATGCAGTACGGGTGACATCAGATAGTTTATGTTAATATGACACATGACTGACACTGTTTTCACTCTGAAGGGCTGGAGAGTGGTTAGCTGAGGCCCGTCACACAGACACTGTATGCCTGCATAACCACTCCCAATGAAAACATGGCCACTCGCCCTGGTCAGCATGGCTCAGCTGGCTGGGCATTGTCCCATGCACCAAGAGGTTGCCAGTTTGGTTCCCTGCATGGGTTGAGGGCTCCATCCCCAGTAGGGGGCATGCAGGAGGCAGCCAATCAATGTTTTGCTCTCTCTTTCCCTCTCCCTTCTACTCTCTCTAAAAATCAATAAAAATATTTTAAAAATAAAAAACATGGCCACCAAAGCTTGGTGAGCTTCCCTGCTTGACAACACTTCACATGTGCTGTCCCACGTCATTGCTGGGAGAATTCAGCACATCTGTGCAACTCTGCTGAGCGGCCATGGGGGAGCTTGTGCCTGGTTTCTCTTGCCTTCACCCCACGAACCATGTGCCTTTCCTCTTTGCTGATTTTAATTTGAATCCTTTTGCTATAATAAACTATAACTATGGTAGCTTTTGCGTCTTGTGAATCCTTCTAGCAAGCCATAAAACCTTAGGAGGGTCCTGAGAACCCCAACACAGCATTATTAGGAATTTTGATAAATTGATACAGTGAAACAGTATAAAGCCATTAAAAGGCATGAAACACATCTATGTGTATGAATATAGATTCACAGTGGATGCCTACAATATATTGTTAAATGACCAGTTCACTTCACAACGTGATTAGTATGCCCTTACATTTTAAAAGGCAAAATTCTATTGAATGTTCATGATGCCCTCCGGGCCTTATCGAACTGTTTTACATGTATTATCTCATTTGTAACTACTGATATTATCATCACTGTCATGATGAGAGAAACTGAGGCACACATAGGTTAAGTAACACATCCAAGGTCACACCAGGTGAAACCAGGCTGTCTTCCATCAGAGCCACACTGGCATTCTTACTCTCCCGATATGGGGGCCTACCTAGGTATATTTGTAATATTTCTCAAAACATATATTTATTTATTTTTAAACATTTTTCTTTATGGATTTTAGAGAGAGAGAAACATCGATGGGAGAGAGCGTCAACTGGCCGCCTCCTGCATGCCCCCCACTGTGGATTGGGCCCACAACCTGGGCATGTGTCCTGACCGAGAATCAAACCGGCAACCTCCTGGTGCATGGATTGAAGCTCAACCAGTGAGCCACACCAGCCCAGCAAAATATATATTTTAATAATAGCCTCTTCTTGGGAATGAGATTACAGGAAGAAAAGATAATGACTTTACTTTGAACTTTCATGTGTATTGTGTTTTTGATGTACAAGCACATACTAATGTTCTAACAATTTTTTGTAGGTTATGAGATCTGCCATATCATATGCCCAGTTTTCATAGTTACAGTGGGGGCTGTTTTTGGTCTTTCTTTTTTCTTTCTGGTCAAGTCTTGCACCCTTCTGTTTTATTTTAATGTCTTCAACTTTAAACTTCAGTGTAATTCTGATTATGCCAGTCCTTCCTCATCAATCTCTATCCAAATTTGGAGTTATTTTTGCATATTTACTTTTCTAAATAAACTTCAGCATTACTCTATCAAGTTCTCCAATTAAATTCCATTAGTATATTAAGTAGAGTTATTTGCACAAGTTTCACACAAGAGTACAGCCTCATTAATAAAGGAAGAATATCAATTTAGAATTTGTGATTTCAAGGGGGTTGCCTCAAAACGTTCTGAAGAAACATTTTGATGGACAAACTAATTGGTGTTGACCAAGCATTCCAGATGGATGTGTATACGAATGAAAACAGCTACATCTAAACACCTATGATCTACTTTCCTGTTTAGAGAATATGCTGAATTATATATACATCACTATCAGTATTCACAGGCCCTCAGAGGTCCTTGTCAGTAGCAACTGAATTCATTCATGCAACATACATACTACGTTCAAGGTACTTGACTGAGCAACACTCTAGGGTTAACTTCTGTCACTTAAAAGCTGTGTGATCTTAGACAAGTTACCTAACCTCCCTGATCCTCGATTTTCTCACTGGTAAAATAAGAGTAATAATTACATACCTTTGGGAATTACTATCAAATGAGACAACATATGATAGTTTCTAGAACACAGTAGGTACCTAAGAAATGCAAAGTACCATCATTCCTGATGCCTCTGCCATACACCAGCCTATTTCAAACTAGTAACTCATTTCCAAAAATAAATTAAAAAATTAAAAACCCTCTAAATAATACTCCTTTTGCCCTGGCCGGTTTGGCTCAGCGGTTAGAGCATCGGCCCGCAGACAAGAGAGACCTGGGTTTGGTTCCCGCTAAGGGCACGTACCTTGGTTGCAGTTTGTCCCCGGCCCCGGTTGGGGTCGTGTGGGTGGCAACCAATGTGTCTCTCTCAGGTCGATGTTTCCCTCTCTCTCTCTTCCTCCCTCTCTCCCTCCCACTCTATCTGAAGATAAATGCAAAAATATCCTCGGGTGAGGATTAAAAAAATCAAAATGAAAAAATATACTCCTTTTATTTTGAGCATTTTCAAATCAGTGATGTCTCATTTATGAATTTCCTTTCTTAAGTCCCTCATCTCCAATGTAGCAATATGCAGAGAACAAGAGTGTGTGCAGACAGAGGCAAAACACCCGATCCTGCGATGTGAAAGGCAGGTAGGAGCAAATAACCTAGAAAAGGGCACAGCCAACAGAGCCATCTGCCCACTCGGGCACTTCCATTGTGCTCTTGGACAGTCAAATGCCAACCCCAAGGGCGCAGGAAGAAATAAGATGTTTCTGAGGGCCCGCACAAGGGTCGGACAGCCAGGCCCCCTCCTCCGTGCCCAGGTTTAGTTAGCAGCCACACAGTCACCATGGCAACCCTGTCAGAAGACACACTACCTCCAGTCTGTGAGGCAGGCAGCCTGTGCTCTTCAGCGCTGTGAAATATCTAGAATGCTTTTGGAAACTCATTTTTGGATCTGTGTTCCGTATGGGAGATGTGTGAGGGGAAAGAGAAGGAGTTCTGGCTGTTGATCTGTGGCTCAGCAGATTAAACAAAAAAACCACCACAAACACACACAGCACTGAGCTAAAACAGACTACGCTAATGATAGAAGTAAAACATTTTGACAGCCTCACTCAGCTAAATGTCAAACACTTAAGAAAAATTGATTTAAAAAAGAAAACCCGCAACCAAGTACCAATAGGAGCCTAAAAGGAATGAATGAAAGGCAACCCAGCCTCTTCCAGGTGGAAAGAACCTCCAGTAAAAAGAAAAAGCAGACCTGAAAGAGATAAACCATGGTGGGCCCTGAGGTTCCGACTTTCACAGCCAGCAGAGCAGGGTCCGAGATAAACACGGCTTACAAACCTTTGGTACTCAGATCAAACGATAAAGAGCAGAGAATTAAAAGTGTGGGCAGGCCCGCCCTGGCCCCTTTGGCTCAGTGGTTAGAGGGTTGGCCCTCAGACAAAAGAGTCTCGGGTTCGACTCTGGTCAAGGGCACGTACCTCGGTTGAGGTTCTGTCCCCAGCCCTGGTCAGTGTGATGCGGGAGGCAGCCAAGCAGCCAATTGATGTGTCTCTCTCACATCGATGTTTCTCTCCCCTCACCCCCCCACACTCTATCTGAAGATAAATGGAAAAATATCCTCGGGTGAGGATTTAAAAAAAAAAAGTGTGGGCCAGCCTGTATGCACACACCTTACAGGTAAGACGGAGCACACAGCACGTAACCAGTGGTTCTCAGCCTTCCTAGTGCCGCGACCCTTTAATACAGTTCCTCATGTTGTGGTGACCCCAACCATAAAACTATTTTCGTTGCTACTTCATAACTGTAATTTTGCTACTGTCATGTCTTAGGTGACCCCTGTGAAAGGGTCGCCGACCCCCAAAGGGGTCGCGACCCACAGGTTGAGAACCACTGAACCAATGCCTGTGAGGCCACTTACCGGTCTCCACAGAACAGCCACCTACCCATGAGTAGAAAAATTCCAGAAACACAGGTAAACCTGGACAGCTGGGTCATCTTTCTCTCATAGATCATCTCGCCATGCACTGAACAAGAGAGTAAAAAGGGGCCCGTGCTCTTCTCTCTAAATTCCAAAGTGCCTCTCACTCTGCAGCAACATTCAGGGCCTTTTAGGTAGACTGATGCCCCAAAGTGGGATAGTCCTGGCGGGGGAATCACATACACAGATGCGCTTTGACTTATGATAGGGTTATGTTCCAACGAACTATCGTAAGTTGAAAATATAAGTCAAGAATGCATTTACTAGACCTAACCTACCAAACACCCTAGCTTAGCCTAGACCACCTTAAATGTGCTCAGCACGCTCCCATTAGCCTACAGCTGGGCAGAATCACCTAGCAGCGAATACACTGTAGCTATCAGCTATTTACCCACGTGGCCACGTGACCACGTGCCTGGCTGGAGCTGCAGCTCACTGCCGCTGCCCAGCATCACAGAGTATTGAAGAGCATATTGCTAGCCTGGGAAAAGATCAAAATTCAAAATCTGAAGTATGGTTTCTACTGAATGCACCATCATAAAGTCAAAACACTGTAAGTTGAACCACTGTAAGTCGGGGGGCTGCCTGTACAACGATACTGCGCACAGCAAAGGACAGCTTTAACCTATACCTGGCAACAAAAGGAATCATAACAGAGGACAATCACTTTCAATCCAGCCACTGAAAGGCAAAAGCAGCATGAAAACAGGAAAAATTTATCCTTCCTGATCTATTTCTCCTAAGCCAACAAAGGAAGGAGTTTGCAATCCTTGCACAGGTCTGTCTGATGATGGACAAAAGCATGGAGCAGCAGACACTCTGAGTGACTCCCCAGGATCCACTCCCCTCATCTCTTGCCTTGAGAATTCCAGTTCTGATAAGGCAGCAATATGCCAATTAAGGCTGCCTGATTCCCAGACTCCCTTGCGACTAGAGGTGGCCACAGGAACGAGAACCAGCCAATAACATGTGAGCTGAGCGAGCTCAGACCTCTTCCCCCCTTCCTTCTGCCAGGCATGCGGGATGCCTCCCTGACATTGAAACAACTATCCTATGATGGTGACAACGAAACTCTCATACCACTAAGGATGGAAAAGCAAAAGCTAGAGGGCCTGGGTCCCTGGCAGGGTGTGGACTGCCTCCCTCTGGATTCACATGAGAATAATAAACCTCCCATTCTGCTAAGTCGCCCCAATCAGGTTTTCTGTCACCTGCAGCTACATGTCATCCTACGCTGTAGGAATTCTGTCAGAATCAGAGTCCGAGTTCTCTCTCTTATCATCAGTTAATAGCACTGCAGTGCAGATCAGTGAGAATGTCAAATCATCTAATACATTAATAAGTAAATACTTTCACATCTCCGATATATTCAGTTATTTTTATATTTTTGCCAATCACTGCAATTATGCCAACTTCATACTAAGTTTTCAGAGTATGGTTCTGAGTCATTCCAAAACTGTGATTCTCTATAAATTAAGTTATGCTTCCTCTTCTTATACTGGTAGCAATCAAAAGCTCTCTTGTGGAGAGAAAGACAGAGGCAAGAAAGAAGCAAGAGTGAATGACCGTGTTTTCCCAACTTGCTCCAAACACATCCATGGAAAAGGTTACACCCCCTCGATGCCTGCAACTGGCAGGGGGCGCCGGCTGGGTTGTTAGCCTCCTAAGGGAGCAAGCGTTGTACCTGCAGCCGGAATGCCTTTGTATACCAGACCAATCATGCCATCTCCACGCCAGCTTTGTATCTTTGGTTGGCTCTGGTGTTTTTACCAAGACAATGTCTCCAAGCTGTAAGCTACTGTTAAGCAGGTACATTTGCTGGTCCCAAGGAATGGCAAGTTTACCCCCTTCTAACTGCCCAAGCTCCACCCTCATGAGGCTTCAGGACTTCCCCAGACAACACCTGTAAATGTGGCACTTGGGGGATTAAGAGGGAAAAGAAGGTTTTGTTTAAATTCCCCCAATGGTTTAAAGCCCATGTTCAGCCCACATTCACAAACATGGTTTCCATTTCTTTTGAACGTACGCCCTATAACATCTGCCGAATGTTCTAATAACAAGATGAAAACCTGGAGAACTACTGAACCAGTGTGATGAAAGTGGATATGATTTTAAATTGCACACATTTTAAGCATCCAGATTAATGTTAATTATTTGCTTAACCTCTAAGGAAATCAAAACAAACTTGCATCTCAGAACACCTCTTGGAAAACCAATTAAACTATAATTAAAATATCAGGTTTACAATACCTATAGAATTAATTAAAATAAAATCTTGAGTTATAGTATGCTCTACCTTGAGTTTCTCAGCCTAAACACCATTGATATGTTGGACCAGGTCATTCTTTGTTGTGGGGGCTGTCCCGTGAAATAAGGGAGTTTAGCAGCTCCCTTGAGTAGTATGACTACCAAAAGTGTCTCCAGACATTGCCAAATATGCCCTGGGGCGCGGGGGACAAAAGTCCCCCCTGGTACTGCTGCTACCCCTGAAAAGGATCTTTATCCACATCCTCTTTAGAGATGAGAAAACTGAAGCCAGCCAGGCCAACAGGCAAGCTCACCACCACAGAGCTGAATTCGTGGCCACAGCAGGGAACATGCCACAGGAGCTACCCCTCAGTCCTTCGTGTTTTATCTGAACTGCATGTGCTAGGGCTCTGGCTGAAGACACGATATTTTAACTTAAAATGTTACCAAAGGCATGTTTTAAAGAACTTAGCACCATTAATCAACAGTATATGAGAATTACTAGAATGAGAAGCCTGTTACATTTCATGGCCAACCATATGACTTTTCTGTTACATTTCATGGCCAGCCATATGACTTTTCTCCTATACTTCCATTCAGACTAATTCAACAAATACGTGTTACCCGTTTTCTAGGCGCTTTCAACATTCATCAAGCAGAGAAGAGTTCCCACTTCAGTGCATTAGCACTGCAGTGAACTGACTGTATGAAAACTCACCAGGCCCTGGCCAGTTTGGCTCAGAGTTAGTGTCAACCTGCAGACTGAAGGATCATGGGCTCAATTCCCAGTCAAGGGCACGTACCTGGGTTGCAGGTTCGATCCTGACCCGGTCAGGGTTGTGCAGGAGGCAAACAATCGATGTATCACTCTCACATCAATGTTTTTGTCTCTCTCTCCCTCCCTCCCACTCTATCTAAAAATCAATGGAAAAATATCCTTGGGTGAGGATTAACTAAAAAAAAAAAGAAAAGAAAGAAAGAAAGCTCATCAGTCACCATGGCACAGGTAAAGCATCAAGTTCCATAGAAAGGCTGTCACAAAGTAACGTGGAGGCTTGAAAGGGAGAAAATTCACATAGCATGAAAATCCAGGAAACCACAGAGGAAATATCAATGGAAAGGGGCTTTGCAAGATGGGAAAGGAATTCTGGGAAGAGGACTGGCTTGGAGGTGAGACGTGAAGGACGACTGTACTGAACCGCCTAGTCTCCTGGGGGCTGGAGAAAATGCAGCAGACTAGCAAGAAAAGCTGAAGGGCATATAAAGGCAGGCTCTGTATGTTCCCCTGGACTTTTGTTTTTAATTTGTTAGTCAGTGAGGCACCACTGAGCTTCTAAGCATAAATGATGTAAGTGATGCGGCACTTCCAGGAAATTATTTCCCCATAACTGCATAAATAAATGAAAGGGACTGACTGCTATGCGATCACTGATGTGTTGAGAAGGCTTCTGAGGCACAGTCTGGCCAAGAGGAGAAAGTACCCTGAGGCTGACTGTCATTCCTGCAATGGAGCACTAGAAAGGAGGCCATCATACCAGCGTAAGCAAAAGGTGTTATGGGAGCTTCCCTGGGGTTGAAGTGGCAGGAAAGGGCTGCACGGAGGCAGACACACAGCTGATGCAGACTGAGGCTGATGGGAGGTGAGAAAAGAGGAGAAAGAGAAACACGACCTTTACCTTCTGAATCTTAACGACTGAAAGAACAAAGGTGCCATGAGCAGAAAGCCTGAGGTCGGGAAAGAACTGACTCTAGGGGAGAAACTGAGTTTGAGATCTCCTAAGGGAAGTCTAATAAGACATTAGAAGGAAGGCGCTGGAGCTTTGGAAAAAGATCAGGACCGTGACTTAGTTCACAAAGAAAAGCAAGTTACAGATTTGGAGTCTTCTGCAGAGTTGGTTCTTCAAGCTCCAAGCTTATCTGCACAGATAAGATCCCACAGAAGACAGGAGTGAGAAAGGGTCTTAAAGAATAGAGGGGGTGGGGGAGGAGGGAAGAGATAAACCACAGAACTTCTATGCATGTACGCATAACTGATGGACATGGACAACAAAGCTGGGGACCGGGTGGGGGGGATGGGGAGGAGGGTGTCAATGGGGAGAAAAGGAGAAACATCTGTAACAAAAATAAATTAATAAAACAAAACGGGAAAAAAATAAAAAAGAATGCCGACATTTACTATCATCATTTAGGTCTTATTGAGCAGTTCTAATAAGTGGTTTTTTTGTTTTTGCCAGAATTTAAATGTATTACTCTCAAACTTTGGGCCAATGGAACATAATAAAAAGTCCTAAACAATTTATACTAAAAATTGTTATTAAATGTTATTTAATGTTATTCATGTTATAAAATGTTATTACCACATAGTTGTTTTTTTTAATAAGAAAGTATATTTCACATATTTTAATGTGCTTAACTATTTTTTTTATAAACTGGAATAAACAAAATATTGATAAATTCATCTCTGAAAAAAAAGAAAGAAAAGAATGCCTACATTTAAGATGCAAAAGTAAGAGGCAGGATAAGAAAAAGCTGCGAAGGACTTTCTAACTCTCGGAAGAAGCAGGGGAGGCCACGTGGGCAGCAGCAGCTCAAATGCGGCGGAAAGGTAAGGGCGGGTGACTGGCCTGTGCGGCCGCAGGCGGGGTCTGGCTTCCGAGCGCAGCAGCGGAGAGGCCGTAAGAGGCTGCTCTGGAGTCAGACAGCCGTTCACTTGTAGGCGTTGGCACTTGTTACGAGACCTGGGACAGGTTACTAAACCGCCCTGGGCCTCCTTTTCCTCACTGAAATGAGGACAATACCGCTCTCCACATGTAAGTGAGGGGAGGTTAAGCACTTCCCCATGTCTGGTCCTTCATCGACCGCAACAGCTGTCCCACAGCCCCCCCCACACACACACACACACACAGGGACACTGCAAAGGGCAGTGACTCGGTCCTCTACACCTAGAGCCAGGTGAGGGGAGCACTAGGACAGGTGTGCACTCCTCCAGCTAGTGGTGGTGGCTGGATGGGTGGACACATGACCTGAACATGGCAGAATAACCAGCCAAGAAGAGAACAGGCTCAAGGGGTGGGGGGAGGGGAGGGGGGAGAGATGGGGGAAGGGAGTGGGCTGACAATTTAAGATAATACAGCAAGGATCAGCAAACATTTATTTATTTATTTATTTATTTATTTATTTATTTATTTATTTATTTATTTATTAAAATTTTTCAGGGGAGAGCGCACACGCAGTCCCCCACTCCCACAAATTATGCAGTGGAGTTTCCCACATTTGGGGAAATCGCAGGGGTCAGCACATCCGGAGTGCAATGGATAAGCCTCGCCCTGGGGAAACCACCTTCGTGATCATGGTATCTCCCCTGCCAGGTAAGTATGAGGATCAGCAAACATTTATAAAAGGTGCCAGATAGTAAATATTTTAGGATTTGAGGGCCATATGGTCCTTGTCACAACTACTCAACCCTACTCTTGCCTTATGAAAGCAGCTTTAGATAATTCATAAATTAATGGGTATGGCTGTGTCCCAATAAAACTTTACTAAAGGGATGGGGAACCTTTTCTCTGCCAAGAGCCATTTGGATATTATACCATCATTCAAGGGCCATACATAATCATCAACTTAACAATTAGCCTGCTATATTCGGTCGGGCTAAGTTGGGGAGGCGTGTGCTATTAGCTGGCATTGATTTCTCCGGCTTTATACGCCCGTGGGCCAACATTCCCCACCCTTGACAGGAGCAGTGGTTGGCCTGTCTGCCTTGGAGTGCTGCCCCGCAATATGAGGTGGGGTAAGGCAACTGTTCTTAAACCTCTAACTCTGGCTGCTGAGTGTAGAGAAGGTAACGGATGTGAGAAACATCCTGAGACTAGTAAGACCAAATTTTACGGAATCCCAGCCAGCAGAATCTCAAGTGTAACAAATGCCTTCAAGCGGTCAGTGTTTCATTATCCTTGGAGGAGAGGAGGGAGGAGGACAAAGAAATTGACTGAAAAACATGGAAAATAATAAACAAGTTAAAAACACGTAAGTGAAAACATTTATGAACATCCTTCTACATTGCAAATTGAGAGAATTTCAGTCTCTGATTCCTTGCTCAGCTTCCTGGGCTGATCTGGAAATGGAAATACTAGGACCTTATTTCCTGGTGACAGGGACTTGTACTCAATGCTCAGTGGATAAGGTGGGACTAATGTACTTAGAAAAAACAAACATTCATCATTGCAGGAGTCCTGGAAAATTTCCTCATGTAGCACAGGGGATAAAAAAGACAAATGACTCTGGTCTTATCAGCAAGTCATTAAAGTCTTTAGCAGGGGAGATAAGACGAGATAAAAACACAGCAGGTTTATGTAGAGAGAAATAAAGCAGAAGCTCAGAGCTGGAGAGAGCAGTGGGTGACTGCTGCAGTCAGAGGTGAGGAGAGAGCAAGACCTCAGCCTGCCTTGAGGACTGGGCAGGATCTCGAAAGGCAAAGAGTAGGAAAGGGTGTTCCAGGTAAAGACCACATGGGCCTAGGCAAACACTCAGGTCAGCAAGCAGAGGGTGCACAGAGGACATCACGGTGGTATTCAGAGGGAGGGGGCAGAATGGCTGTGCTGGTTGTTAAAATCCCCCAAACCTCCATATCAGAGGGTGTTGGGCTACCTGTCCTGCCTTATGCAACTCCGCTGCCATCACCCTGGCCACCTCTGCCACCCCAGCCTCGTTCTCCCAACGCAACTGCCCACACGCCGGCAGTCCAGTGACCACAGCTCATGAGAACAGGTGCAGCAGCGGCCTCCAGGACTTGGCCCAGCACTAAGTCCAGGGCCTGTCTGTTGGGGCTGTGCCCAGACCAAACCGGACCGAGAGTATCTTTCTTCACTGGGCTCAGGCTGGCTGACAAAGACCTTGCAAAGGAAAAGAATAAAAATGAGACTGGAAACACCCACTGGCGCCAAATCTAAGGGGGCTTTAATCGAAAGCTGCTTCAGAAACACAGACTTACTTCTGGAGTCCATAGGAAGTGCTTGCAAGGTTTTGTTAATTTATTTATTAACTACGTTTTCTTTAGGAAACATGTGATACATACGCATAGTTAAAAAATAAACTGTACAAAAAGTGTTAAGTAACCTTCCACAAATATTTTATAATTATTCAAGAGTATATATAAACTCATCCTGACTTGTTAAATACAAACAGAAATATATTAGCATATATTCTATTGCGTTCCTTTGTCTTTTTTTCAACTTACCAATGTACTTTGAGTTTCTTCCATCAGGAAATAGATATCTACCTCATTATTATTAATAACCACAGGACATTCTATTCATTATATGGCTCTACCTTAATTTATTTAAGCAGTGCTCTACTGATGGACACAGAGGTTATTACCCACTTTTGTGTGACAAAGTGATACACACACCGACAGCAAACACTGCTGTGTGTCCATCTTGGCAGACACACGTCTACATAAATTTGCAAGATGAATCCTAAAAAGTAGAAATGCTGGGTCAAAAAGTATGCACCACTAAGGGTTCCTGCGTGAGCAGGAGGCAAGAAAACCAAAGGGCAGATGATTGGAGACATCTATGAGTCAAGGTGGCAGTCTGGACAGCAGACTGTGGGGTGGGGAACGTCTGGCCTGTGGGCCATATAAGGCCCGAGAAATCAATACCAGCTAACATCACACATCTCACCAAATGAGCCTGACCAAATATAGCAGGCTAATTTTTAAGTTGATAATTTTGTATGGCCCGCGAATGATGTTATAAATATCTGAGTGGCCCTTGGCAGAAAAAAGGGTCCCCACTCTTGGAAGGATTAAAGGAAGGGAGATCATGGAAGAAGGCCACTTAGGAGGCTCTCCCCATGTGCAGATGAGAGGACCTGACTGAGGGTAGGGAAGGAGGAGGGATTTCAGGACCAATGCAGGTGAAACTGCAGAGGGAAAACTCAACTGAGTTAACATATGATGGTATGGAGATGGAAACAAGGTGGAGGGCAGGTAGAATAGTGAGGAAAGGAAGAAGGAAAATGGAACACTCACACAACTTTTCTAAGCCTGAAGTATCAGGCAGGACACAGGTGACAAACACCGCCCTCAACACGGGGCATGCTGTCTTTTTTTTTTTTTTTAAGTAATTTCCCACCATCACACTTAGTATTTTTACTTTTTTTTTTTTTTTTTTTTTTGCATTTATCTTCAGATAGAGCAGGAGGGAGAGAGGGGGGAAGAGAGAGAGAGAAACATTGATGTGAGACACATCGACTGGCTGCCACCCACACAGCCCCAACCGGAGCTGGGGACAAACTGCAACCGAGGTACGTGCCCTTAGCGGGAACCGAACCCGGGTCTCCCTGGTCCGCGGGCCGACGCTCTAACCGCTGAGCCAAACCGGCCAGGGCCATGCTATCTTGAATAGAGAGTTCCATGTTGTACATGGTGATGTTAAGATGCTTACAACCAGGTAGATTTTATTAACTGTGGCTGGAAATGTCACACTGAGCTCAGAAAAACAAGAATTTAGGCACCATCTACAGAGGTGGGTGGTACCAAACAGGACCACTATGGGACAGAAGGGTGCAGAGCACAGGTGCCACCTCCCTTGAATCACCAATTTAGGGAGTCAGGAGGACGCAATTGGACAGAGAGGGCAGAGGGCAAAGCACAATGATGTGTCATGGAAACCAAGAGAGAGGCAAGTCAAGGTAGAAAACAGCCTGGAGGGAGAGGCACGCTCACAGCAGAGGAGGAAAGGGCCGATCAGGCAGCCTGGCCCCCGCAGTCTTTCAACACAACTGGAAACGACACCCAAGGAAGGAAAGGAAGCAAGGCTGGAGCTGCCTCAACCACGCTGGCACTAAACACCACGGACACAGGGGCTTGAGCAGAACAGTGGAACAGAAGTGGGCTTTCCTCAGGAAAAGAAGACAGGTCAGAGTTCCTAAGCCGAAGACAAGGCTTAAGTGAAAAAAGAAAACTGAAGAAAAGACAGAGGAGGTAACTGTCCACAAATCTCAGGACTATTGGCCCCAGATGCCTCCTTATCATTTATCATGACTGATCAGAGACTCTGATCATCGGAAAATCAGCCCACCCCCACACTGTTCAGACACTGCAGTGGTTTCTTTTATTTGTGGTTTCTGGTTCCAACTCCAATTTCTCTTTTTCTGGTAGCCTTTTGCTTCCACGGTAGATGCTGCGAGCTACTAAATCCCCAGTGGTGCTCCTGCAGTAAGAAGCTTCTGAGGCTCACAGCAAAATGTCAGCGACACAAGCTGCCATCTAAATGTGCTGCATTTGTATATAATCTTGTCCGTGGAGGACTCTTTTGTCTAGTTATAGGAAACCGTCTGCTAAATCAGAAATAAAGATCTAGAAAATGCCACAAAAACAAGCAGCAGTGCAAAAGATGGCATTCAACTCGTCCCAGGGCTCAGGGTATCAGACACTTGCCAAACTGCCGTTGGAAACAAAATGAAAATTCTTGTTTTTGGAATATGTCTCCCAGGGAAGGAAGATGTTAACGTCTCTGTGGCTCATTCCTTTAGTGTCAGGTGAGTAACATCATTAAATTCAGCAAGTTATTTCTTTCGAATATTAAATCATCTTCTAACGTCACTCACAAATATAGTGCTAGCAATTCAATTTTCCTTAAAAGAACTAGTTTTTTCAGGCTGTGGTTTATCCAAGACTGGTCTCTTCACGGCTACTTCTATTCATTAGCAAACATAACCCCTATTTTAAAGCACCACTTCTGTAACCAGTACTAAAACGCAAGTAAGACAGGACATGAAAGGCAAAATCAAAAGGTAAAATTATAAACAGTCCCAAAGGTAGAAAAAAGAAGGATGAGCCATAACACATAGCAAAATGCAGGAAATTGAAGGCGAAGGAAGGAAAAAAGAAAGAAAATAGGTAAAATTTCAAAACAGTATGTTTCTTTTCAGTGTGGCAACATAACTGAAAATTCTCACCAACACCCATCAGTTTAGAGAAAAGCAAGATGGAGAGATGGATAATAATACCCTAGAAAAGTCAAGCAAAATGGCATTGGCAGGGATGAGTTTTAACCATCACTGTAGTATCTCCAGATCTCAGTGGAGGCCAGGAAAACTGCCAGAGCTTGTTATTTGAGCAGTTCCATGTGAACTGGGGAAATAGAGTCTGAGTGTACCCTACACATCCCTAACTCTGAGCAGGTAAATCCTGGTTTAGGAGATTTAAACAAATCTCAGAAGAGAAAGCACAGCTCAGGTCATTCAAAAAAGGCTGCATCCAATTCAGCCAATCCCCATCCCAACACACCGTTCACCTAACATGTATCTTCAGGCCACAGAAAACTTAAATGCATACCACACCCAATGTCTTCAAATTGCAGCTAGAGAAGATGACAAGCATGTCTCATTTAAGACTGGAAGGGTATCAGGAGAAATGAGCTTCACTTTATTAAAACAAAGAATAGTCTAAACAGAGCTACCCATGCAAATGTGCAAACATACCACAAACAGGAAAATGAAAGATTCATAGCATTCTTTAGAAAATTTGTGAAGAATGCAATCAGAAAGAAAACATAACTAGAAAAACAAAAGAAAATTGCTCACGTGTGCAAATACTCACTAGTAGTATTGATATAAGGATATTCAAGTAAACAATGGCATAGAACATAAAGTGCAGAAATAGGCCACATATGTAGTCAACTGATTCTCAATAAAGGTGCCAAGGTATTTCAAGGGCAAAAATAGAATCATTTTAACAAGTGTTGCTGAAATACTGAATGTTCAGTTTAAAAAAATATGGACTCTGACTCCTATCTCGTATCAAATACAAAAATTAACTTGAAATAATTCTAGGCAAAACATAGAAGCTACTATAATACTTCCAGATGAAAACATGAGAAAATACATTTACAAATGGATAGTAGGCAAAGATGTCTTAAATAGAACACAGCAATATCATTTTAAAAATTGAGAAATTAAACTTAAAAACTTGCGCTCAGATAAAGATATAATCAAGAAAATAAAAAGGCAAGAAGCAGCCCCGGCCAGGTGGCTCAGTTGGTTGGAGCATCCTCTCATGCACCAAAAAGGCTGTGGGTTCAGTCCCCAGTTGGAGTGAATATGGGAGTCAACCTATTGATGTCTCTTTCTCTCTCTCTCTCCCTCTCTCTAAAATCAATATAACATATTCTTGGGTGAGCATTACTTTTAAAAATGCAAGAAGCAGACTGAAGTAGAAAACATGCACAATACATATATCTGACAAAAGAGCCACTAATTTATACACACACTTGAAAATACAATAGTTAAATTAAAATGGACTACTAGAAATGTTCAAATAACTCAAAAAGGGCAGGAAATAAGAAACACAGGAACAAAAGCAGAGGGAACAAACAAAACAAATAATAAACTGGAATACTTAAAGTAAAGTATATCAATAATTACATTAAATGTAAATGGTCTAAAAACACCAATTAAAAACAGATATTCAGCCCTGGCTGGTTTGGCTCAGCGCTTAGAGCGTCCGCCCGCGGTCCAGAGAGACCCGGGTTCGGTTTCCGCTAAGGGCACGTACCTCGGTTACGGTTTGTCCCCGGCCCTGGTTGGGGTCGTGTGGGTGGCAACCACTCGGTGTGTCTCTCTTACATTAATGTTTCTCTCTCTCTCTCTTCCTCCCTCTCTCCCTCTGGCTCTGTCTGAGGATAAATGTAAAAATGTCCTCTGGTGAGGATAAAAAAAAAAACAAAAAACAGATATTCAGAATTGAATTTTTAAAATAACCCAATTATGTGCTATCTACAGAAAGCTCACTTCAAATATAATTATATCAATGGGTTAAAAGAGGTCAAAGAGATATATCACATAAACATGAATCAAAAGATAACTAAAGCAGATATATTAATATTAGACCAAGGAGATTTCAGAGCAAAGACAACCACCAAGGATAAAGAGGGACATTATGAAATGGTGAATAGGTCAATTCATCAAGAAAATATAACATCCTAGCCCGGCCTGTGTGGCTCAGTGGATTGAGCATCTTCCCATGCACTAAGGGGTCACCATTTCAATTCCCAGTCAGGGCACATGACCAGGTTGTGGGCTCAATCCCCAGTGAGGGGCACACAGGAGGCAGGCAATTGATGTTTCTCTTTCATTGATGTTTCTATCTCTCTCTTCCTCTCCCTTTCTCTCTAAAATCAATTTTAAAAAACATTTAAAAATATATATATAACATCCTAAATGCATATAAGCCTAACAATAGACATTCAAAACACATGAAAAAAGAACAGAAAGGGAAAATAGACAAATCCACAAGTATAGTTGGAGACTTCAATACTAGTCTCTCAGTAATAAATGGAACTAGTAAGGAAATAAGCCAGAGAGTAGAACTGAACAATGCTAGCTTCCAACAGGAACTAATTGACATTAATAGAATACTCAACCTCACAACATTAAAATACCTACTTGTTTCAAGTGAACACAGAACATTCACCAAAACAGACCACATCATGCATCATCAATCAAATCTTAACAATATAAAATAGTTGAAATAATACAAAGTATATCCTCTGACCATATGGGATTAAATTAAAAATCAATAATGGAAAGATGACAAGAAAATCTTTAAATATTTAGAATTTAAGCAGTACAATTTTGAATAATCTATGCCTTAAAGAGGATGCCTCAAAAGAAATTTCAAAATATTTAACTAAAAAAAAAAAAAAAATTAAATACAGCATATCAAAATGTATGGGGTACAAACAAAGGAGTGCTTCAAAGAACATACACTCATTAAAGTTAAACACACTTTTGCTACATGGCCCAGCAATCTTGTCCCCAAGCATTTACCCTTGAGCAAACTACAGCCCTCAGGCAAAATTCAGCCAGGCTCATTTGTTTATGTATTGGTTTTTGGCTGCTTCCTACTAAAACAGAGTTGAGTTGCAACAGACTGTTGGCCTGCAAAGTATTTACTATCTGGTCCTTTACAAAAAAAGTTTGCCAACATCTTCCCTAGCGAAAAGAAAACTTAGGTTAACACAAAAACCAGTGTACAGTGTTTACAGCAGCTCTATTCATAATCACAAAAACTGGAACCAACCCAGATGTCTGTCCTTCAACAGGTGAATGCATAAACAAACAGCGGTACATCCCTGCAATGGTATACCGCTCAACAATATGTAGGAACAAACTACTGAAACACACAACCATTTGGATGAAACTCAAAGGCACTGAGTGAGTGAAAGAACCCAGTCTCAAAGGTTACATATGGTACAACTCTATTGTATGACACCCTCAAAAACACAAAATAGTGACAAAAAACAGATTAGTGGTTGCCAAGGTTTAGGTGTGTGTGGGGGGCGTGGAGGGTAGGTACAAGAAATGCTTTGGGGGCTAATGAAAATATTCTGTATCATGATTATAGGGGTAGTTACACATGTGTTAAAAGTCTCAGAATTGCCGTGGGCAGCGTGGCTCAGTTGGTCGGGCATTGTCCTGTGCACTAAAAGGTTGCTGGTTCAATTCTCTGTAAGGGCACACGCCGGAGTTGTGGGTTCCATCCCCAGTAGGGGGCGTTCAGGAGGCAGCCGATCAATGTTTCTACCTCTCTCTCCCTCTCCCTTCCTCTCTCTAAAAATCAATAAAATATTTTAAAAAATCTTTAGCCTTGGCTGGTTTAGCTCAGCAGTTAGAGCATCGGCCCGAGGACCAATGAGTCTCGGGTTCGATTCCGTTCAAGGGCACATATCTTGGGTGCGGTTCATCCCCAGCCCTGGTCAGGGTCATGCGGGAGGCAACCAGTCAATGTGTCTCTCTCACATCGATGTTTCTCTCTTTCTCTCTCTCTCCCCCTCCCTTCCACTCTATCTGAAGATAAATAGAAGAATATCCTTGGGAGAGGATTAAAAAAAAAAAAAAAAAAAACTTAAAAAAAAGTCATAGTACCAAAAATGAGTCAATTTTACTCTGTTAACTTAGAAAGTAAAATTTTTAAAAGGTAAGCTTTGTTTCCGATCTGAGCCCCTTGTATAAGATATTTATTCACTTCTGGTATCTGAAAATTAATATACAGAACAGCCTTAATGTGAAAACAGGTGGAACAGCTTCTGCTGCCGCTGACACTTATTTCCAGTTTCAACCCTTATTCTGCTTTCGCATCAGTGAGGAGCCTGGCCCAACAGAAGGAGTCCAGGAACTCAAACACACTGTGGTTGGATTCATGATGAAGCCACACAAGAAACTGTTCCAGGAGGTCCCAGGATAACTCACATTTATACACAATTCATCTCACAACTGGCATCCACCTAGAGCTGTAGGACTGCTGGAGGCAAATCAGCTGAGCCCTCCCCCAACCTGGGTCCTTTCCTCCACGTTCTCAGAATGGTACAGTAGCATAAGGTTCCAGTTTGAGAAGGAACAGGAAGACCCTCAGCTAGTCTGAAAAACCAGACCTGACACTGATCAGCTGTGTGTTCTTGGCCAAGTCACTCAACCTCTCCAGGCCCCAGCTTCCTCATTCACAAAGGAAGACCCCCAATATCCTGTACATTCCCTTCCAGTTCAAATTGTGTTCATGTTGCTATCATCCATGAACTTCTGAACCATATTTTATTATACATTAAAAAGAAAACTGATAAAGCAGCATTTGTGCTCAAAAGAAAGTCGTAAAAGGAATATTTGTGGCCTTTTGATGAAACAAACAGGAAAATCCTTAGTTTCCCCCAGTGTCCCTCACCTCTCAAAAGGAGCTGGAGTCTAATGGTCTCTGAATGTCCTACCACCCTCGAAAATCACCTATGAGGATTCTCTTCAACCATTCCTGAGCGCTCACGACAGTGGGAACTACATTTAGACCCTCATTTTGTCCACATTGTAGATTAGGAGTCTAGTTCAATGTTAATTATGGTGGTTGTAGACTAGATCTCCTGGAACAAATGACAGGGATTTATATTCTCTGTACCCCACAGATACTAAGAAAATAGCCAACAGATCAAAAACATCACCCACCACCAGTTTTGAGTATTTAGAAAACCTAGCTGACGAGCAGAGAAGACACCTATTAAGGATATGAAAAAGAACCACTGTCCAACTGGCAACAACAAAAATTGTGTTTACATTTCTCTTTGAGTTGTATGTTCAAAGATGGAAAATGAAAACACAACAACCACACAAATTTATAACTAGTCAATCTGTGAAAGTGTTGTTGCTTCTAATTGTAATAGGTTTTCTGAAATGGGTAGCATGAATGATTTATGGTGCTGAGAAGTTGCTTCCTGTCAACAGTATTAAATTGTAATATTTCTTATGTCCTTGTAGCCCTTGCTAATATGGGACGTCAGTGATTCACTTCAACCGGAAGTAGACATTTCCTCATGGCATTTTACTACAGTTGATGGCTCACGGCAAAAAAACTTCCATGGTGCTGAAGAATCATTTCAAGTATACATCCATTTATTAGCAGTGGAACAAAATGAAATTCACAAAAGAACTGAAGGTCAGAACTCTGGAGACAATTCTATGACCTCTGACATATCAAAAGAAAACTTGAACACATTCAAATCTGTCAAAGTAAAAAAGTTTGTGCAACAAAAGAACAGGCAAAATGGTTAAAAAAAATATTTACATGAAATATAACAAAGTATGATATTTATAATACATAAAATTCTCAAACTCATAAAAATAGGAAAGCATAAAGAAATGAATGAGCAAATTACATATGCACAATTCACAGGAAAGGAAATAAACACTTGAACTGTTCAGTCTCAACTAATATTCAAACAAAAGCTAAGGGAGCCTCATACTCATTAGGACACAAACACTCACTTCCAAATCCATCCCTCTCATGCTCCAGTGCTCTCAACCAATACCCGTGGCCAGTACACCCTCAAAGTACTGAAAACGTTTACAGTCCCTTTTGCAAGCAATAGTGCAGTGTAACCCATTGAAGCATTCTCTATAGTAGTGAAACTGTGGAATTTAGGAGCATAAAAATTGGGTCATGTTTAGGCGCTTTATTGGCTGCAAGATGTCAATCTTAAATAATAATTGAAACAGAAACATGGATAAATATTTATGATTAAAAACTTGCAAGTGCCCTGCCTGGTGTGGCTCAGTTGGTTGGGCATCATCCCTTGCACTGAAAGGTTGCCAGGTCAATTCCCAGTCAGGGCACATGCCCAGGTTGCAGGCTCGATCCCAGTAGGGGGCGTGCAGGAGGCAGCCGATAGATGTTTCACTCTTACATTGATGTTTCTCTCTCTGTCACCCTCTCCCTTCCTCTTTCTCTAAAAATTAATTTAAAAATCTAAACTAACAAACTTGCAACTACACTGAAATTATATTGAAATATGGCTACAGTTCGGCCTGTGTGGCTCAGTGGTTAAGCATCAACCCATGCACCAAGAGGTCGCTGGTTTGATTCCCGGTGAGGACACATGCCCAGGTTGTGGGCCCGATTCCCAGTGGGGGGCAGCCAATCGATGTTCTCTCTCATCGATATTTCTCTCTCTCTCTCCCTCTCATTTCCTCTCTCTCTAAAAATCAGTAAAGGAAAAAAAATGTTTTAAAATAAGTAAATAAATAAATAAAATATGGCTAACGTATTTTAATAAGCAAAACTTTGAAACCATTTAAATGTCAATCGGTACTGAAATGGGTGAAACGACAAAGCCCTTCTAGAGAACATTACGCAGCCCCGATGAAGAACGCAGTAGGTCTGCATGTTCTGGCATGCAAAGATGTCCACGGTGTATGACAGAGAAAAAAGGAAGATGCAGGGCAATATGCACAGTGTGACCATATTGTTGTGTAAGAAAAAAACACTACTCTGTATCACATATGATTTATTATGTATATGTATGTGCATAAACTATCTGGAATTATATATTTCAAATCATCAACATTTTAAAAGCATGCTTAGAAACTTTTAACTTTATTCCTTTTTCTATCACATATATTTTTAACAACCTGAATTGCTTTTAAATGTAAAAAACTCAATTGTATATTCAAATATCAAACTGAAATAAGAAAAAAATTAAAATAATGTTGAAGCAATGAAATTATAGATGATATAAATCAACCTTCAAAGATTTATTTCTAAGTGAAAGTCTGCTTTAGAAACAAGTAGCTGTAACAGGTAGAAATGAGAATCCAATGTTTTATGTTACTCTTTTTCACTCACAGGTTGGCCATAGCAACCCACTTACAGATTCCTGTATAGTCCAGGAGGTGACATGTGGGTGAAAGTCTGCAAGGAGGACACAAAGAACCACCCTCAAAGGACCAACAGAACCTGCAGAAATAAAGCAGCTAAGAAAAAAATTCAGCAATGGTCACTATTCCAACTTAATAGCTCTATTAGGTCACAAAAATCTAATTTTCAATTCAGGATTCTATTTGCTTTGAAGAACAAAAGCACTATGAAATGCTTTTGTGCAGTTTTATTTAAATGAAAACTTCTCCCACAAGCACCATGCAGAAAGGTAGTCAATGTATAAAACTAAAGATTATATATTTTTAATGAGTTTTCAGAACAAATATCCTGGCCTTGTTCTCAGTACTGAAACGATGGTCGTGCTAATAAGGGAAAAGTGAAATGCGTGTTCTAAAGCAGGAGATGACATAAAAAATCACTTATGTTTTTGTGAAGCTCTGGTTTGCAAAGAAACTCAAAATGCTTCCAAAAAGAATGAGGACCACAGGCTTAGAAGTCTGAGAGTCCAGGAAGACAATCGAAGTCCTTCAACTTACCCCCCCACACACACACACACTGAGCACAGACCCTAGGATGACCTCTCAGACGGAGGTACAGTGACTCTGAGGTGTGGCCCCATCCAAGACACTCCATTACAGGCAGGGGTGGAGGGAGCCCGTTCACTCTTCCGGCGGGGAAGCACCGTCTCCTGCTGGCATGTTAGCTTACTTGCTCCGCAAACAGTGCCAAGTGCCTTCTATTTGTGCCAAGCTTTGAGGATGCCCAGGTGAGAAGGAACACATCCCAGCCATTGTCCTCAAGGGAGTTTACATTCAAGCAAAGGAAAAGAAGTAGCTAAAAAGTCAACAAAGACAAGAAAAATCCTTCACGTTTAAGTTCAGGAAGAAAACAAAATGAGGTGATTTGGTCAAGTAATATTGGGGTGGTGCTACTTTAGATAAGGCGAAGGCCTCTGTGCAGAAGGGATATTTGAGGCAAGATCTCAATGAGGAATCTGGCACATGGGAGGACCAGGCCTTGGAAGTTAGTGGGGAACGAGCGAGGGCAGAGTTCCTATGAGGTCCAAAGAGGAGGCAGAAGTCAGACCACTCAGGATATGGAGGTCATGGTGGGAATTTAGATTTTCGTTTAAATATAATGGAGAACCATTGGAAATTTTTATTTTATTATTATTATTATTTTTAATTCTCACCTGAGGATCTTTCTCCATTTATCTTCAGATAGAGTGAGAGGGGAAGAGAGAGAAAGAGAGAGAGAGAGAGAGAGAGAGAGAGAGAAACATCAATGTGAGAGAGACACATTGATTAGCTGCCTCCCACATGACCCTGACCAGGGCCAGAGATGAACTGCAACCGAGGTACGTGCCCATGACCGGAATCGAACCCTTGACTCTTTGGTCCGTGGGCTGACGCTCTAACTGCTGAGCCAAACTGGCCAGGGCCCATTGGAAGATTCTCAGTAGGAGAGTGGAAAGATTTAGTTTATAACTCAAAAAGATGACCTAGCTGTGGCGGGGAGGGAGCCAACTTGGAGGGGACCATATGTAGTAGGGTTTGCAGGAGGCCATAGGAATGGCGCAGAGGACGGTGCCCGGAGCAGCAGAGATGGCGAGGAACTGGAGAAATAGGACACATTTTGGATGACTGCTAACAGACTGGATGTAGGGATAAGAAAAATGGGTAAATCAAAACCTCAAAGATTATTTTGAAAGGAATTGTTTTTTTTAAACAAAAACAACTACTTTCTTGATCCCCAAATCAGCAGTGTACTCTCTTTAAGATATCTCTCTCTGTAGTGGTACTGATTTGCCTGATCTTCCAAACATGTTGACCTGGTATAACCCACAGCCAGCACTTGAAATCAGTCCATGACAGAGAGAAACCAGCCCAGTAGACAAATCCAAATCAGACCCTCGATAACTGTACATTCTAAACAGCTGACCAGGTGGTCACATGCACACCCAGGGGTATTGCTGAAGATCTCCAAAACAACTGCTCAGTCATTTAAAAAAAAAGAGAGTGTTTTTTTTCCTGATAGTTTGGAAATGAGAAGAGACCCTGGGGAAAGTACGTTCACATACAAATGCATCATTTTCACCATGTATGTATTTGCAGAAGGATTTATTTCATTTGGCTGATGAATGAAATATGCAACCATCTTCATGTACCAAAACCGTGGCTTCATGCGCAGCCCAGCATCATTCCTGAGTGTTCCCATGGCAGGTCTGGATGGAGCTCATGCAAACAGATGCGAAGACTTAATCTATGTGGCTCCTTAATTTTTCAGGTGGGACTCAGCAACACTTGTTATGTTTCAAGAGGCTTATAATGACCTCAAGGAGCCCTTCACAATACAATCCATTTAAATTCTATAGAATAAAGACCAATTTAACTTTTTTCATTCAGACACTGAGCAAATGTATACACAGCTCACACACCTACACATTCTTGAAAAAACGTTTTGCCAATCCAAGATTAGAAGGCTCTAGCTCTGCATAATTTCTGGAGAACTGTTTGATTTTAAAAAGATTTTTTAATGGACCTCAGAGTTGGAAATAAAATCTTACACAAGGTTTCAGGAAAGTATTCACGGGTTTATTACTTTTCATTCATTCAATGTCCACTCGGAACTAACACGCCATCATATGGTTTCTCCTTCTTTAAGATGAATGTTTGAACTGGCTGGAATGTGATCTCTTCATACATAAAGATATAAGGAAAAGTCAACAGATGATTGGATAAAGAATATGTCAGACATATATGCAATGGAATACTACTCAGCCATAAAAAAGGGTGAAATACTGCCATTTGCAACAAGATGGCTGCATCGTGAGAGTATCATGCTAAGTGAAATAAGTCAGACAGAAAAGGACAAGAACCATATGATTTCACTCATATGTGGGATATAAAACAAAAAGCAACAAACAAAACAAACTTATAGACACAGACAACAGTCTGGTGGTTACCAGAGGGGAAGAGGTGGTAGGGGGAGGATGAAGAGGGTAAAGGAAATCAAAAATATGGTGACAGAAGAAGACGAGACTTTGGGTGATCAGCACACAATAGAGTATACAGAGGATATATTATAGAATTGTATACCTGAAACAGATAATGCTATTAACCAATGCTAGCCCAATACATTTAATTAAATTTTTAAAAAGGACAAGAAGAATATATGCCAAACTCACAAAAGTGGATATCTTTAAATAGGTTGAGGCAAGGACAAAATGAGAATGTGGATCAAAAACAACTACAGTTTTATCTGTAATGTTCTGTTCATGAGGTCATTTTTCATAGACTTTTAATTTCTGCATGCATACAGGAAAAAAACAGCTCTAAAGATGATGAAAATATTAATAGTGATCTAGTCTAGGATTTGAAAGAGTACTTATTATTCTCCCCTTTATATCTGTCTCTTAGGAAAAAAGGAAAGAAGGGAGAAAGGGCATAATTTGTTTTAATCTCTTGGCATCACTAACCTGAAACCCACCAGCACTCCCAAGACATATCAATCATGAGCTTCAAAAGCGTGAGGGGAGAGCAAGAAGCTTCCCAGCACTTTATAACACCTTTCATAACACTAGACACCTTATAACCAAATTACAGTTTCTCTGTGCCATGCCTGGCAGACTTGGGACTGTCTGGCCAGCACACAAAACCTCCCTTTCTCTGGGGACCAGTGTGCACCAAGCCCAGTCCAGAGGTGCCTGGTGGTGACAGCATCCTCCCAGCCAATGCTGACAGGATGGCTTGACTCAGGAGTCATCGCAGGCCAATCAGATTCTCTGGCCTGAAAACCCTAAATTGGGTCTGTAGAGCTGTTCCATCTCTTTGTGTGAAGGATTCTCTCTTGCAGGCAGCCTGGAGAGCGAAGGAAGCCCCACCAGAGAGAGAGAAAATTTAAACAGAGCCAGAGAGAGGCACAGAGGAGGGAGATAGTGGCTGGAGAGCTAGTGGCCTGAAAGGGTCTCAAGTCCTGGCCCTGAGCTCCAGATCTCCTTCCTGTAGGAATAAGCCTTATGATTAAGCCCTGATTTTGACTGAAGATAGCTCGGGACAGTTTCTGTTAGTTAGCAATTTCTAGTCCTAATATTTCAAAGGTTGTTGGGTGGCCCCCATGGTTCTTGGTCTGGTTAGTGAGGCAAACATACGGGACAGAATTCAGCAGAGGTCCCAGCAACTCATCAAATGCAAAATTCCTCATTAACTTCTTGCTACTTCCTAAAATTTCAAAGACAATAAACCCTTGTGGGAGGCCCTGGTTTTGGCTATTTGGACAAATATTGCATTGTGATCATTTGTCTCTCACACAAAGAGATGAATCTGGAAAGTGACATCTTAGAAGCTATGGCCAAGTGTTCTAAAAGGTGCACCATGGGTCCCTTTCTGCCTGGATGTCCCTGCTACAGCCCCAGTTTGAAGCATCATCAGGACTGCATTGATCTCCCTGATGTCGGGCACAGATGTTGGATGTTCTGCACACATCCTTCTGCACCTTCCAACATCCTACTTCCACCCTGCAAGGCAACAATCACCTCCATCCCACAGGTAAGGAGGGGGAGATGCTGTGACATTAGGCAACAGGTCCAGGCTGCCGAGATAGTTGGTGGCAAAACCAGGATTCTCCGCATCTGATTCCTGCCCTTTCTCAGATGCTCCGACTCTACCAGGGAAGCCTTCCTGCCTCCTCATCTCCTCAAGGCCACTCTGACAGGTGAGCACCCAACCTGGACCACCTGCGGACCTTAGGCACAGTCCTGTCTGAGGACTCAAGCAATGTCATCTCCCTCATTTTCATTCCCTGACTCTCCTCTTCTCCTACCTGGATCATGGCATTTTCAGCAAGACCACATGCCCATGTCCTCCATGGATTCCAGGTCTGGATTTCTCAGACCAGCCTTCCTCGCCAGCGTCAAAGACAGGCCTAGTGCACACTGGTTCTTGTTACATTATATCCTTGCGAAAAATTAACAGAGAGCAACACAAGATGCCCACGACTCTGAGTATCCTTTCCCCAGCCCTGACTCAGTGGACAGTTTCCAGTTACAGGCTGAGCTGTGTGAACTCAATGGCAACTTCAGAGCCCCCATCATCTTGAAGGCTTGTTACAACACTGCTGGCCCCGCCTGGAGTTTCCGATTCTGTAAGTCTGGGGTAGGGGCTCCAAGAATTTACATTTTTAACAAATTCCCAGGTGCGGTAGGCTGAATTATGCCCTCCCAAAAGATATCCAGGTCCTAATCCTCATCCCTGGAGCCTGTAAATGTTACCTTATGTGGCAAAAGCAACTTTGCATATGTGATTCAGTTAAGGATCTGGAGATGGGGAGATTATTCTGGATTATCTGGTGGGCCACACATTTTATCTCAAGGATCCTTGTAAGAGGGAAGGAGAGGAAGATTCAGTGACAGAAGAGGAGATGGCAATGGGACAATGAGGAACAGAGATCGCAGTAATGTGGCCACAAGCCAAGGAATTCTGGCTGCCACCAAAAGCTGGAAGAGGCAAGAACAAATTCTTTACTGGAGCTTCCAGAAGGAACCAACCCTGCAGATACCTTGAGTTGAGCACCCTAATATTCAGCTCAGACTCCTGGCCTCCAGAACTGCAAGAGAATACATTTCTGTTGTTTTAAGCCACTAAATTTGGTAACAAAAGACACAGGAAACTGATATGGCAAGTGATGCTGATATTGCTGGTTGGGGGGCCCACACTTTGAGAACCCTGCACCCCACTGAGCCCTAGCCACACCTACTGCCACTTTGAGGATCAGGGTACGTAGGAACAGTTCTCTGGAAGAGCTGATGATGATTCTGAACAGTATACTATACGGTGAACACACACCACACCCACACCCTCCCTTCTCTGTAACTCACAGGGTGGGAAAGAGAATAGCAAAGTGGTTACAGAGCTGAGCTGAAAACCTGACTCCGCCACTCACTGGCCCTGTGGCGAGGCCAGTCTCTTCGCCTCTTTGTGCCCCAGTTTCTGCATCCACAACTTGGGGTTACCACCACCAGCCTTGACGCACTAGCGAGAGCATCAAATGAAATGAGATGCGTAAGTTCTGCCTTGGCCATAGGAAGCACTCACCAAATATCTGCTATTACCATTATTTAGGGGACTTAAAATTGCATTTAAAGTCTCTGAGGCATATGCCCTCCTCTGATCAACAGATGCCTCCTTCTTGATGATGTCTGTTTATTCACACAAATTAGTAAATAGCTCCGAGATCTGATCAGATCATCCACAAATTTATCAGAAAGAATAACAAAAACTGGTAAAAGTGTTTTTGTTTTTTTTCGATAGTTTCCTCTCCCCTGCCCATCCAAACCCTGTGTCACTGGACCCCTGCCAGGCTCTCCAGCCTCGTTTCTCACCGCTCACCCTCACCCAGCCTTCGACTCCCTGCTTACTACACTGGTACTTCCTCAAAACGAGTCTTGTTTCTGCCTCCACCTATGCCTCTTCCTCTGCCTTGCAAGCTCTTCCCTGGTCCCCACCTTCAGCACAGCCCGGTGGGCGAGCTTCTGCAGGGAGGGCCCCTCCATGTTCCTGCCTGGGGGTGGCCTAAGCCCGGCTCTCCCAGTTCTGGAACAAGTGGGAGACACAATGGGGGGTTTCGCCATCCAGAGGGGAGGCTGTCACTTAAGGCAACGCACAGGGACTCTGGGCCCAGCTGCCTGGATTCACAACCCTGGTCCACCACTTCCTCATTTTACGAGGTTGGGCAACTAACTCCAGTTCCTCATCTATAAAAAGCAGATTTTAAGAGTATCTGCCTACCGCATAAGGATCCGATGTAGATTAAATGAGAAAACCCATGTAGAAATGATGTCTAGCACACAGTAGGTCTCTAGTAAATGTAAACTGCTACCAGGACTTGCATGGGTGATGTCACTCTCCAGAGACGCCGTCTTGGGAAGCTTCGTTCTTTTCTAGCAAAGTGTCCACTCCTGATACGTCACTGAAGTCCCTCGGTGATGCTGTGCCTTTCAGAATCAGTGTCTGAGCCACACCAGAAAAATCTGCTCATCACTCATGATGGCCCCTTCTTTATCCCAGCAGGAGTATGACCTAGTCTTCACCAGACTTGGCTCAAATCATCTAATGAGACCTCAAATCAAACCCATACCCAATGAAGTGCTCTTTCTGAGCGTAATCAAAAATACTATCATGACGAGGCCATCGGTTACCCGCTGGTATTGATTCCCTCCTCCTTCCACAGTGACGGAGCCCCGGTTTTCAGCTGGGCACGTGGTATCGGGAAGACAGACTTGATTCCCAGCCTTCCTTGCAGCGGAGATGGCCCTGTGAGGAAGTTCGGGCAGTGAGTGCTGAGTGTGGACCGCATCTTCCAGGTGTGTCCCCTACGGAGAAAGAATAAGCTTTCTCCTCCCTCGTTTCTCGTTCCCCTTCACAGCGATTGGCACGTGGACATGGTGAGCAGGGAATGTGGAAACCTCTTCTAACAATGAGGATGTGATCAACAGTCTAGCGAAAGCAGTCAGGACTGATGAAGCCCAAGGCTGCGTGTGTAAGCCACAACATCTAAGCTCGGTCTCTTAGAGCAACCGAACCCATATTTCACCTAACTCAAACACGTACCAGCTTCTAAGTATATCTGCAAAAGAAAAGTTCAAAAGACACTTTAAGCAAAGACAACATTCTGTGAAATCTCCTGAAGTGACTACTTGGAAAGGAACACCAGTGCAGCTGGAGTATCAGAGCGCCGAGGTTCAAGGAGTCACGCCGTGCACAGTTAATCATTAGGTCTCCCAAGGTGGGAGGAAAAGCGCATCCAATGGCTGACCCCGCCCCTAGCACCCAAATGCATCCAGTGACAGGTACAGGCTTTCGTCTAACAAAGGTTTTTAACTACACAGCAGGAACAGCAGGGACCCTTCTAACAGACAAAGCTCTGGACCAGCCTCTGCGGGATCTGGGCGGGGCCCAGCCTTGCGAAAGGCAGCACGACCTGCTGGCCTCATTTTCTGTATCTGTAAAACACCGAGGCTGACACCAACATTCTACAACCAAAGAAAGAGATGGCCCCAAAACAGCAACGGAAAGGAGAAACCTGAACCCAAAAGAACAGCCCGTCACACTCATGAGCCGCTGCCACACGGCACCCAGTCCCGAAACAGCCCCGTTCCCACCTGTGTTCAGTACTGGCCACATCTTCTGCTCGCTGAGTAACGGGTTGGTGTCAAGGGCTGGGAGGAAACCAGCTGACTGTGGGGGTGGGGTCCAGAGAGCCCCATCTCTCGCTCCCCGGCATTGACATTCTTCCAAACACCAAGACCCCAAATTCAAGTGCCCTAGGCCCAGGTAGCCAGACCTCACTTTTTTTCTTTTTTTGGTCTTTTCTATCACTCTGGTTTCTCTTTCACTAGGTTTAAAGAACACAGAGGTTGCAAAAATGGGCCTTCTCTTGCCCTTTCTCCTCCTCATGCCATAATGTGGGCTTATGTATGGTAAGCATATAGTTAATTTTTTTAAACATATGACTGATCCCCTAAGAACCCGACCACAAAATAACCCACAGTGGGGGTTACATGTTTGCATCATTTTCCTTTGTGTCTGTCTCATACCTGAGAGGCAAAAATCTACCACTTCAGTTACTAAATTACATTTCTTAAAGGACCTCTCATACCAAGAGCCATACTGGGTCATAGCCTCCAGCAAGTGCCACGTGAAAGAGGCCACCACCAAGGGGTGAATAAAACAAGACACCCGGGAGCCCTTGGCCACTTCCTAACCACAGCAGCACCCTCTCTCACTTATGAAGAACAAGAGTGGGGAGTGAATGAAGACTTCTTTTTTTAAATTTTATTCTAGATAATTTTTTTTATTTTAACTTATCTTTATTGTTGAATGTATTACAGATGTTCCTCATTTTTCCCCCATTGACCCCCTCCTGCCCATTCCCGCCCCCCTCCTGCCTTTCCCCACACTGTTGCCTGTGTCCATTGGTTATGCATATATACATATAAGTTCTTTGGTTTACTTCTTCCCACCCCCTAACCCCCCTTCCCTTTGAGGTTTGTCAGTCTAAAAACCAATTTGTACTTCTTAATCCCTTCACCTTTTTCACCCATTCCCCCAAACCCCCTCTCATCTGGTAACCAACAAAAGTTCTCTGTATCTATGAGAATGTTTCTGTTCTGCTTGTTCATTTTGTTTGTAGATTCAATTGTAGATAGATATGTATTCATTGCCAATTTGTTTGTTCATATTTTTTTATCTTTTTCTTCAAGAAGACCCTTCAACATTTCATATAATAATGGTTTGCTGGTGATGAACTCCTTTAGCTTTTCCTTGTCTGGGAAACTATTTTATCTGTCCGTCGATTCTAAATGACAGCTTTGCAGGATAGAGTAATCTTGGTTGTAGGTTCTTGTTTTTCATCACTCTGAATATTTCTTGCCACTCCCTTCTGGACTACAAAGTTTCTTTTGAGAAATCAGCTGACAGTCTTATGGGAACTCCCTTGTAGGTAACTAACTGCTTTTCTCTTGCTGCTTTTAAGATTCTCTCTTTGTCTTGAACCCTTTGCATTTTGATGATGATGTGTCTTGGTGTGGGCCTCTTGGTGTTCATCTTGTTTGGGACTCTCTGTGCTTCCTGGACTTGTATGTCTGTTTCCTTCACCAAGTTAGGGAAGTTTTCTGTCATTATTGTTTCAAATAGGTTTTCAATTTCTTGTTCTCTCTCTTCTCTTTCTGGCACCCCCAAGATGCGAATGTTGGCATGCTTGAGGTTGTCCCAGAGGCTCCTTACACTATCCTCATTTGTTTGGATTCTTTTTTCTTTTTGCTGTTCTGATTGGGTGTTTTTTGCTTCCTTATATTCCAAATCGATGGTTTGCTTCTTGGCTTTACCTACTCTACTACTGCATCTGTGTAAATTATTCTTTATTTCAGTTAGTGCCTCCTTCATTTCTGACTGTGCATCCATCCTTTCTGACTGGTCCTTTTTTATGCTCTTGAGGCCCTCTCTAAGTTCACTGAGGTTCTCACTAAGTCCATTGAGCATCCTTATAAGCAGTGTTTTGAACTCAGCATCTGTTAGGTTGCTTATCTCCATTTCACTTAGTTCTTTTCCTAGAGTTCTGTTCTGTTCTTTCATTTGGGACCTGTTTCTTTGTCTCCTCATTTTGGCTGCCTCCCTGTGTTTGTTTCTATGTATTACTTAGCGAGAGGTATGGGGCTAGCTGAGACCAGATGCTGCTTGTTTGAAAGAATTTAGGAAAAGCTGAAGCAGGCTCCAAGACAGGCCAATCCTATGGTAAAGCAACTGGCAACAGCTTGGGTGGGCCTGGAAGTTGGGTGGGGCGGGGCCTCCGGGAATCACCAGGGTGGGGCCAACAGTGTGAGCCAGGTAGCTGGAGTCCCAGATATGGCGGCGTCTGCCGGCCCAGGGAAGGGCTCACCAAAGGAACAAAGGCCTCTGACAGCACGTCTGTCCAGGAGAAAGCTGTCTCTCCAGCCCTCACTCCAATGCCAAACAGCTCAGTTCTTCCCCATATGACTCTGGTGCCTTTCAAGCTGCCTCCCCCACGCTGGAGCCTGGAGGGAGCGAGTCTGAGTAAGTCCGTGCGCGGGCCCTTTAAGAGGAGCTGCCGGGGGCTCCAGCCGCCTCAGCCTCAGTTCCTGCTGGTTTTACGGCCAGAAGTTATGGGGACTCCTCTTCCTGGCACTGGAACCCTGAGCTGGGCGTCTGGTATGGGACGGGGACCCCTCAGTCCTCAGGGAGGACCTTCCCAGCCGAAATATCCTCCTAATTTGTATCCGCCACACGTGGGTGTGGGACCAGCCCGTCACGCCTCCGCCCCTCCTCCCAGTCTCGATGCGGCTTCTTCTTTAATGTCGTAGTTGTAGGACTTCCATTCAGCTGGATTTCAGGCGGTTTTGAATGATGTTTAGTTTAGCTGTAACTTTGATGTGGTTGTGGGAGGACGCGACACCGCGTTTACCCGCGCCGCCATCTTGACCGGAAGTCCTGGAGAAGACTTTTAATCACCTCGAGGATACACTGGCCCACAAGGACCAAATTCCCTCCCCAGAGCTAACACTAATCCCTTTCGATGCCTGTTCCTTGTCCCTGAGCTGCTTCTTCTTCTCCTTGGAAAAGTCCCTCCTACTTTGGCCAATGGCCTACACAGTCTCTTGAGGTCTAGTTCAATCATCCAGTCACATGGAAAAGAAAAAACAAGAGTCAAGAGCCCTCAGCACCTCCAGGGCGTCTTCTTTTTGTTTTCACTACTGATCACCTCCAGATGGGAGAAAGAAACCAGATTCCTAATAAAGATTCTCTAATACTCTGGTTCCAAACCTTATCGACCATAAGAAGTCAGCTTCCAATGAAACTCTCCATCCCAGGGTTTGACACATCATACTTTCCAAAGATGGCCACGCAGGGTCTTTCCTCTCCCACGGGTGCACCTCGCAGTGGGGCAATGACACTCACCCCTGAAGGGTGGTCAGGTTCCCTTCCCCTGAACCTCGGCAGGTCTTTGTGAGCTCCTTCACCCAGGAGAATGTGAAAGTGATACAGCACAACTTCGGAAGCGAGGTCATAGAAGGCAAATCAGCTTCCTCCTGGCTCTCTCGTGGGACACATTTCTTCAGAGCCTGAGCCAACATGGAAGAAGTCCAGCAACCCTGAAGCCACCATGCTGGCGAGATGACGCGGACAGACTACACAGGGGTGGAGAGATGTCCAAGGTGTCCCACCTGTTCCAGCCCCCAGCTGTCCAAGGGTTCACCAGCCAGGCTGCAGGTGTGCGAGTAAAGAAGCCTTTGAGATGATCCAAACCACAGCCATTCTTTGATGCAACCTCACCTAGGACCCTGGGCCAGAACCACCCAGCTGAGCCATTCCCAAATTCCTGACAGACAGACACTGTAAGATAATAAAGATCACTGTTATTTTCAAGCCACGACATTTTTATGCAGCCACAGTGACTGGAACACGGGATCTTTAGTAGACACGGCCCCTTTGCTCACGAGAGCAATTCACCACTTCTGGAGCCGGTTCGGAACATCCTGTTAGTGTTTAATTTCACAACTCAACCTCCTAGTGGAATAAAGGACACTTCTCTTAAATAAAAGTTTAAATTTTTACTTCAAGATGTTGAGAATTTCACAATACCTCATGCAAGGTTCCTTGAGAGACCTTGAAGCATCTGAAACTGAAGTTAGGCAACCCCACAGCTAGAATCTGCCGAGCGCCTGTGCTTCCCAGGGCTGGCCAGGGCGGGGCCCGCAGAGCCGGGCGAGATATGGGCCTCCCCACTCCCACTTGTGTTCTTGCCTTTACATGACCCTTCCTCACCACAGCCTCTGCCCCATGGGAGCAGGCCTCTGAAAACTGAGATTCGGGCTCATTCACAAAGAACGACAACACGGGATGGTGGCACCCACCGACCCGGCCGAGCGCCTTTGGAATCCGAGGGCCGTGGGCAGCAGCAGCAAGCGGCACAGGAGGGAAGGGTCCCATCACTGAGCAAGAGCCGGGACAAAGGAAAGGGGTGAGGAGCTTCGATTTCAGAAAACCAAAGGCCTTTTAACTGAGTTCGGCTGGAATCTGAGATCACCTGCTCCCTGTCTGTAACTGGAAACCTTTCCATAAAGAGCCAATTACTTGACATTCAAGTCCCTGATTTTAAAGGACTTTGAAACCAATATCATGTAAGTGCCTACATAAACAAAATATCCGTCTGTGATATTCTGGCTCATTTCTTCAAGCGCTGATCCCCACTTCCTAATAGGGGATGCATCTTCACGTGAATCTAGGAGCTCAGTCCCTGACCTGTGAAAGGCCCGCCCTCTGCACACCATGCTGCTTGCAAAGATTTCTATCCTCCCGTCAAGCCATGTCTGCAGTCCCAGGAATGGGCTTGCATCCCTAGTCCCTCACCAGCAGTTTGCTTGCTCTCAACAGAGGCTAATAGCAAATAATGCAAAGACTGGCACCAGACCCAGAGTGTCAGGTTCCCAAAGGCTGAGAGTCCTGCCTATTTCAGAATTATTAGCAAAGCCAATTCAGCAGGGCTAAAGACACTAAGCTGACCCTCAGAGCACCCACTCTGAGGCCAGCCCCACTGCTTTATCAGCAAGGGGACCTTGCAACTCTCTAGGGTTAATTGCTACTACTACTACTTCTTCCCAAATTATTCTGGATCCAGCCAGAGAGGCCCAGGCAGCCACACTCCCTCTCCTGGGTCTGGCAGCTCTCTCCCCAGCCTATCTGGAACAACGACATCTCTGGTTGGTCGATTAAAGCTCCAAACCAACTCCCCTGCCCATGGCTGTCATGAGACTCCCCTCCCTCATCCTGCAGACCCCAGGATGCCACTGCTCCCTGCTCCTTGCTGACACTCCCCACCCCCACTCCCTCCAGGAGAACTTTTCATCCCATCACTGCCTATAAACCAGAAATGCTGCTCTTACCCTCTCCCGTGCAGCCCTCTCAACTCCCACCTCCTTGGAGAGACAGCATGGCAGAGTGAAAGGAACATAGGAGCTGGGGTTGACGAGCATGCATATGGGCTGAGCCCCACCACTGATGGGCCTCACATGGGCTTAAGAGCCACACCAACTGTTTAAGTTTAAAGCATAGCCCAATTGCTCACTAGCTGTGTGACTTAGGGCAAGTTACTCAACCTCTCTGGACCTTGGCTGCCTCATCTGTACAATGGAATAATTTGAAAAACTATCTTATAGGGCTATTGTGAGATGAATTAAGGTAACAAATGTGAAGCACTCAGGACCTAGCTTGACATGATAAATGTTAAATATATGTTATCTGTAATTATTATTTATTATCATTATCTCAAATGTCAGTTACAGTTCATCCATAACCACCCTTCACAAGACTGCTGTAAGAATAAAATAGGACTTGGTTTGTAAAAGTACCTGTAAATTATAAAAGTCTTAAAAAATGTATTTAGCTGCTGCTACTTTTCTCAAAAAAAAAATTCCTCACCTAGGTCCTGTTCATTGTAAGGGTTTAGCTCTACGGTAGAGGAACAGAGTGAAGGGTATCAGGTAGAAAGAAATAAAAATAGAGAAAAATTGTTTCATGAATATCTATACCTCTGTACTCTAGAAATCTCCTGCCTACATTGTATACTACTGACCTCCATTTGGATGTCCCATAGACCATATGATATACAAAACACACACACACACACACACACACACACACACAAAACTGAATTTTTTCTCTCCCTCCCACTCCACAATGATCCCTAAATCTGATCATCATCCTATATTCCCAAAGTCCACCAATAGGGCCTTCATCCATCCAGAACTCTGGCAGATTTTCCTCCACCTCCCCAATCACAGTCATTCAATCCTGTCAGTCCTACCTGGCACATCTACTGTCGGAAGGTACTGTTGCTCTGCCCCATTGTCTGCCCAACCTCATCACCCCTGGCTCCACTACTGTGGAGGTGTCCTCAGGATGTCTCTGCCCCCAACTGTGTACTCAAACCCCACCTGGGGCCAGTTTTCCTAGGTACACATTTAATCATGTCATTTTCCAATTTAAAGCCCTTCAAGGTCTTAGCAACCACAGCTGTGGCGCTGAACTTTTGGTTCACAAACCCCAAGGAAAATATCATAAATGTCATGAACCTTCTCCACAAGAAATGCACAATGCTTAAAATTTTGTATGCAAGGTCGGGTGGAAAAGGAAGCCCTGATGTCCCTCCACTAACCTAGGATAGGGAGCCCTGACCCACAGGATGAAGTCCCATTTCACAAGCTCACACAGCACGTGTGGTCTGCCGCCAACTACCCTGCACCTTCATTTCTAGCTGCCTCTGCCCTCGGACCCATGGCTCAGCCACTGTGAATAACACAGACCCTCCCACACCAAGCATTCTTTCATGTGTCCCCACCTCCTTTCAAAGTTATAATCCCCTGAAAATCAAAAAGACTGTGCCATTCATTTTTGTATCCCTAGGACCTAGTGCTCAGCCATGGAATTGGGTTAACAAAATAAGCAAGGTACTATAAGCAGAATAATGACCCCCAAATATGTCCATGCCCTAATCTCCAGAACCTATGAATATGTTCATCTTAATGGTAAAAAGACATTTTGCAGATGTGATTAAATTCAAGGGCTTGAGATGGGGCCCAATGTGATCATGAGAGTTCTTGAAGGGAAGCCAGGAGGTAGGACAGCAGAGAAAGGAACCTGACAACGGAAGCAGAGGTAGGAGCGATGTGATTGCTAGATGGATGGAGGCCGCAAGCCGAGACGAGCAGACAGCCTCTAGAAACTGGAAAAGACAAGAAAACAGATTCTCCCCAGAGCCGCCAGAAGGTCCTGCCACAACTTGACTTTAGCCCACTGAGGCCGATTTTGGACTTCTGACTTCCAGACTTCCAGAACTGTAAGATAATAACTGTGTGCGTATGTTCGTTCTCTCTCTCTCTCTCTCTCTCTCTCTCTCTCTCTCTCTCTCTCTCTCTCTCTCTCTCTCTCTCTCTCTCTCTCTGGCTTCAAATCTTTTCTGAAAGCACTTAATGAGTTGCAGAGCTTCACAGATGGGGTTAAGGGCTTAAGAAATGAAACAAATGCAGCCAAAAAAAGAGAGGTGGGGAAAGAGAAAGCGCGCAACACACAAGAAAAGATACACCCCGCGCACGTCCGTGGTGGTGCGGCCTCCCAGGTCTCCGCCACCCATGACGGAGCACCGAGGCCCACGAGAGGGCGCCACGGAGTTTCCACCAGTCCGCAATCAAGAGCATGGCCCCCACCATCCCCTCCAGCCACTCTAGCGTGGCCACCCACCACTACGACCTGCGCCGCCTGGGTTCCACTTCCAGTGACAACTCTGTGGTCGTGCGGAGTGCCCTGGGGAAGCCATCCCCTACCACCCTGGTTTCCCCAAGGCCGACCTGGGTCACTGGTGGGCGAGCTTCTTTTTTGAGAAGTCGACTCTCGAGTTCATGGTCACAGTGTCGGAGTCCCCGGAGCACTTGGAAACTCCCAGGCCTCCAGCCGCACGGTCACCTGGGACCTGGCTGGGGGAGCCACAAGGAAGCAGCCTGCGGCCAGCCCCGCAAAGCCAACGCTGGGCCACACCCTGAGTGGCACCACCAGCCACCACCTTTGTGTGGTTTTTCAGGCAGTGAGTTTGTGGTCATTTATTACAGCAGCAATAGGAAACTAATACAGATTACTATACTGAACTGTATTGTATATTCTGCTCGCATGGCTGTTTCGAGTTCTAAAACTGTGAAACCCTAAGCATCCATCAATAGGGGGCGGCTAAATAGATCATGTTACAGATATACAATGATATACCTCCCATCCATTAGGAAGAAAAAGGTTGTTATTTCTCTTATGCTCATTTATATGCACACACAAACATACACTTCTGACAAGGGTATAAATTCTTATTACTGTATTTGTGGTATGCTTTCTGTACTAAATCACATCATACTCGACACACACCGCTCTCTACCCTGCCTTTTTCACTTAATACATTATATCACAGGTATCTTCCCAATTAATACAAAAGTATCTCTTCCTCATACCTGAGGACAGGAGTAAGCATCAACTTTTATTTTCTATGTACTAATTGTATTTTATAATATGCACTATGAAAAAGAAATACAGGAATACATTTCTTTTTATTTCTTTTTACTTACTGATTTTTTTTTAGAGAGAGAAAGGGACATCAACTTGTTCTACCCATCCATTCACCCACTGGTCGATTCCTGTATGTGCCCTGACTGGGAATCGAACCCACAACCCTGGCACATCGGGACAATGCTCCAAACAACTGAGCCACCTGGCCAGGGCAGGAATACCTTTCTATTGAAGGAAAAACTCATTCTCAGAAAAGTTTCATGTCAAAATTTCATTTTGATCATTACACACACAAAAAAGTCAGACCAAGTATTCGTAAAATTTAATGAAACACATCATCTGCTACTTTTCTTATTAATAAAAAATAACATACCAATGAAAGAAATGTGAGCCACATGGGTATGAAGAGAGTTACACCTGGGTCTAAACTTAAGCCACTTGTATCACCTGAGGTTCTGTGATTTCCACAATTTCCAGTGTGGCTGGCTGTCTAATTACTAACCTCGCTGAGAGATGCTGACAAACTAACACACATGAACAGCAGTAAGATACGTAGCACTGATTTCTCAAGGGACCAACACACGCAGTTTATAATGGGAAGGACATGAATAATGCAGATACCTCATGTCTGAAAAAAAAATGACTTTTAGATATCTAAGCCTAAATCAGATTGAATTAATTAAAGAAGATGAATGAGAAGGAAAGCGGATTCGTTTCTTAGCTTCACGAGTCACAGTCGGCGAATTTCATCTAGCTGTCACAACAGGGCAGCCTCCAGGGGAGGGAACAGCACTCATTAACAAACCTGGTCTCGGGATCTGGGAATCAAATGGTCTCCTTGCTCAAAAGCAAAAAGGCCATGCAAAAGCAATCCTGCTTATTAGCAGACATTCCACAGTGTACAGCTCCCAAGAAAGAGAAGACCCCTCAGGTTAGCCCCCAAATCCTAAACAAATATGTCAGTCAGGTGCCTTCTGACAGAAGGAATGTGAGTGAGACCCTAGCAGAGTCCCTCGTGACCCTCCTGAACCCCCCACCCCATCAAGACAAGTCTCCTAAACTGCTCGTACTTCAAGTGCCAGGAGGAAAGCTGACCTGCTGGGATGCAAGGTACAATGCGGTGGGGTCAGGGGTGTGATGCTAGATGTTAACTGGCTCTCCAGGAGAAGAAAAAGCCCTGACTGGCAGCATTTTCCAATTTCCATGGTGTAGATATACCCACTCTCACCAATTTCAAGCTACTAACTTGATGTCACCAGTTTACAAAAATCCTGAAATTTTAACAATTGGCTCTCACAAGTCAGCCAACGCCACTGAGTAGCCCTCCACCCCTGCTCACACACACACAAAGGTAATCTCACATCCCAATGCCCGAATATCCATTCTTTCTTATGTGTAAAGAATTGGTGTCTTGTGTACTGACAGGTTGCCAGTTCAATTCCCGATTCGAGCACATAACCAGGTCGTGGGTTCGGCTGGGATGTGTATGGGAGGCCACGGATGTTTCTCCCTCACATTGATGTTTCTCTCTCTCCCTTTCCTTTCCTCTCAAAAAAAAATGGGGTTTTGGGGTTTGTTGTTGCTGTTATTCTCTTTAAGGAACATGCCCCTTCAGATGGGTTATATATATATTAACTGCACTATTTAGTACTGTAGTGGACATACATATACCTTTCTTTTTTTTCCTAACAGCTCTATTGAGACTATTTAGACACCATGTAATTACTAATATAAAGTATGCAATTCAATCGTTTTTAATAAATTTAGAGTTGTACAACCAGTATCACATTCATTTTAGAACATTTTTGTCACCCCAAAAAGAAGCTCCTTTCCCTTTAGAAGTCACCTCTCCCTTTCCCCCAATAACCCCAGCCCTAGGCCACCATTAATTTACCTTCTAACTCAATACATGTGCCTTGTCTGAATATATCAATCCATGGAATCATATTCTATCATTTAAAATATTTTTAAATACAGGCTGGGCAAAAGTAGGTTTATAGTTGTGAGTATGAAACATAGTTTATTATTGTATTATTTATTATTTGTATCACAACCGTGAACCTACTTTTTCCCACCTCTGTATAAAAATATTGAGATGAACAGACCATGATTTAGGGCTGCTGAGGCGGTGCTAATCGAGAAATCCACCCATCCTCACTGCTATCCTGCAGAAACAGCGGCTAAAACACCACAAAGGGGCAGGGGGGCTCCAGGAGGGTCTACCACATCTGTTTCTGTCAGCAGTTTTTCTTCTACACTTCTCTGAAGAAAGCATTTCAACCAGAAATACCATGGAAATGATCACATCTCAAGGCCACCTGTGATGCTCCGAAATCAAAGCGGGCCAGCTTCAGGCGACCCTGCTCTTCTGTCTTCCTCTGCAGACACCGAGGCTTTGCCGGCACAGAGAAGGATGCTCCGACGATGGTCCAGGTCCTCCTGTCCAGTTGGAGGCTCAGGAGGCCCCACTGGACTGCACATGGGCTATTTTGAAAGGTGTCTCCCAAGTGTCAGCAGCTGATCCTGCCAAGTGCCTCCCTCAGAACAAAACCCCACTCCTTGTAAGAGAAACACTGCAAACAAAAGGCTCACTGCGAAATCTATGCAGGAAAGGCATGGGGGACAACGTAAAGGTGCCAGTCGCCTTTTGAAACAGAGAAACCACCAGCTGTCATGTATTATTTTTATAAGTAGAAGAAAAAGCTGTATCTGGGGTGGATGGGGTGGGGGATATAGTTTCAATCTCTGAAAGTCACCCAGAGCCAGCAGAACACAAACCTGTATTTATAATATGACCACACCTATATGTTTCTTAAAATGGATTAGAGATGCTGTAGGGATGAACACAAACATATTAAAATGACTGTCCCTGGGATATGGAAGAGTGAAAAATAAATTTCCAAATGATGTGTTGCTTTTATAATATTATTCTATAATAAATACCTAAGTAACCTTTACCTTTTTAATGACATGTATCCACATGTCACCCATCCACAATGACATGGACAGCAGTTCTTCCAATACCCCTAGGTACACTGAAATGAATGAACGAGGTCTTCCTGTTCTTCTCTACGTACAGCCCAACAGCCGGGAGAGAGCTCTGGCCACAAAAAGCTCCTCCACCTTCTAGGAAATGTTCCTGCAGCCAGACGCAGAAAGCACACGACAGCATGCTGCCTCGCCCTGACTGCACTGCCCTCTATTTCAGGGTTTCTGTCTGGTCTCAGGAAAGCAAATTGATCCTCGCTAAGTGATTCTGCTGAAACAGTTCCAGAATGCACATTTTCGAGAACTGCATTGGGCTATTTAAAACCCTCTTTAATGCATCAGCCCCTTTCCTGGTCTACTACACCCAGGGAGAGAGAGCTGGAGACACTCTGAGGCTCTGAGGATTCACGTCCAAGGGCCACACCAGGGTGGGGGAAGCTCACTGTTCTAGAGTGTAGGCAGGTGCCAGTCAAGGCTCAAGGTCAAAAGAGCAGCAAAAGGTCCTCCCTGCCTCATTCTCATGCCCACTCGTGTCAGCACATGAGCTTGTTTCTCTCTTTGGCTGCCTATCAGGCTTTGTGGGTTACAAAGGGCTGAGGGAAAGGGTGTTTTGTCTTTCTGCAGTCACGTGGCCTCGTGGGAAGATGCACGCTTGCACACAGACCCTTCTCACCAGCTCCTGTGGGAAAGGACAGCGGCACTTGTCTCACTCAGCTGTTCCTTCACGTCACCCAGTGGGAGAGGGTGAAGGGCATCGAAGTTAGATCAGCGGCTCTGGAACGTTCAGACCGAGTTCAAACCCAGCCTCTGCTACTCACAAACCATGTCACCCTAAGAAGTTCTCTGCCACCCCAGAACCTGCAAAACGGGGACCACAGCAGGGAGAGGGGGCGCACATCCTCAAAGCAATCGGAAGCCCTGGCACAGTCACCTTAGGCAATCCAACGGTAGCTGTTTGGGGTAAGCTGTTTATCCATGTACAAAGCAAGTGATCAATAAATGTCAGCTGAATAAATTAATCCTTACAAGTTATTGGTTTTTAATTGCTTTAAAATGAATTTTTATTGAGCTATTTTGTTCTGCTCTAATTCAAATAGATGAGCCATGTTTTAATGAGGCTACTGTATTTGAGAACAACTGTTAACTTCAACTGCTGAAATGTCAGTCTTTCACAAGTAAAAAGCCTTTCCGAGATCTATCCATGTACAAGAAAATAATGGATTTGTACACAGAGGTGACAACACATTCAACAGCGAACAGAGCTCTGGCCCCCACCAGCCATAACAGACAGTGCCCGACCCCAGGCTGGGGAGGCCTTGAGGCCCACCCGTGCATTCGCTCTTTCAGCTGCTGGATAGCAGGTAGGTCTCCACGATTTCAGGGGAGAGGGGTGGATACACGGAGAGAGGCAGGGGGCTTCGGCCAGTGGCTGATTGCCAGGTGGTGTTTTCACACCAGCAGGCCGTCCTGGTGTGTGCCCACCCACTGCGAGCCTGTGGTTAGTGTTCACGACTACACCTATCTGCCTAGCCTCATTTGTCTGTTCTATCACCTTAGAACAAATCCTTTCATTTTAAGTCGTTCATCATAACATCAGATGTTTTCTCCACATGGGGCACGATTGGCATTTGAAGCAGGTGACAGGTGTGTGCCATTGTCCCAGCCCACGACACTCATTTTCATACCAGCCTGGCCCCTGTGAGAATTTACTTTCAGAAAGGACGACTTCACCCAAACGACAGTGGGAGACAAAGAGCTCCGGGTCGGAAGGAAGAGCACAAGGCGAAGAACTGCAGGCTGATTCTGGAACCTACCGGGGGCTTTCCAAGGCATTTTATTGGACATACCCCAATGTTGGAAAGGACCAATGGTGAAGGTCCTCACCCCCATTCTGCAAATAACCAAAGAGGTTCAGAGAGACTCCATTTCTTGAACACCATCACAGAGTTAGTAGGGGTGCCTTGCCTAGAAATGGGTTTCCTAATTCCCAGATGCTCATCCCCAGCCTGCTCTCATCACCCCACAACCGAATGACACTGTGGTGAGGGACTCACCCAGGGCCCTCACCCACCCTGCCCTGCTACTCCCCTCACTCTTCTCTGACCACATCACGCCCCAACGATCCACCCTATGCCTGCCCGAATAAAGCTATTTTAAACTGCTCCTTAAACACGAATTCCTACAAGAATACAAAGGAAACAAGCCACAAAACAGGTACAGAAAATATCCCGATTACATGACTCTGTGCCTGGTGACATGGTGGCTAGAAAAGGAGGGGCTGAGGCGAAAACTTACCTGCTTTATGGTTGCGTGAAAAAAATAAGTGCTCTACCTAATGTTTTGAAACAAAAAATGTAAAATGTGACCTTAAAAGAATTTTTAATCATTTTCTAAATAATTCATTATTGTTTTCTTTTCATTTCAAATAAATGTTTATCCTCAAGGGATAGCTAAAAGGATTAAACCAAAAGACTAGTCAAAGAAAGGATGTAACACACAAAGAAGGAAACTATAAAAACTAGCCTTTGAAGTCACTGGTGAAGTTTAGCCAAACGTCTACCTACCTCCCACAAATCTTTCCTTCTTTCATCAACTAACTTCTGCGTCAGTGTTGTATCCCGAATGGTTCGCGATGGACCAAATCACAGTGCCAGCTTCCCAGCAGCCCTCCGGACGCTCTCTGTGTGGGCAGCTCCCTATCTGCAGCCCACTTCACGAGTGGGGCCGGCCTCCCCGCTCCTGCTCGGAGAGCTGGAGAAGCTTTCAGGCCAAGGCTTCTGGCCGTGCGTGCGGAGGAAGGACGGACCATCGCCTGGAGCTCCGGGGCTCCTTCAAACCCAGCTCCACCACATGGGGGCTGTAGGACCCTGGGCACGTCACTAACCTCTCCACACTTCCGTTTCTTATAGAGCTGTCGTATGACACAAAAACAGGCGAAGGGCTTAGAAGATCACCTGGCACACCATAAAGATCAGCTCTAATAATTATTAACACGATAACCACTGTGGACTCTTTGAAGAAAGGCAGTTGCACAGAGCACATGTTGTAATCTGGGACAGGAACTGAACAGCACATGTATGCCTTCACCCAGTTTTATAACCTAGGATTCCTGGGTGGCATTAGGGTGCCTTGACAGCTACCATAGTTTCCGAAGTCATTGTCTCCTCTCCATCCAACTCACACAGGCTCGCACTGACGCCTCTCCTCTCCCATCCGATCGTCCAGCACCGCCCGCCAGCAGGGCTCCCCACCCTGCCTCCACAGGTCAGCGGGCCATGTCTGATGTGCACACTAGGTCCTGCCGTGCTCTCATCTGACGTCCTTCAGGGACCCTGCTCAGAACTAGACACAGCCTCAGCTCCATGCCAGCCTTGCGTCCCTGCCCCCAGCCTCTGCCAGCTTAGCTTCTTGTAGGGCCTCCCACACAAACCCCATCCCTGTGCTCTTCCCAAACTGAATGAACCACCTGCAATTGCCCAAAGGCACAAGGCTTTTGAGGAACACTGCCTTCCCGCCCCAGAACACATTCTATTTCCTCCTCCCTCTCCCTCTCCCTCTCCCTGCTTCCCTTTCTCTCCCTCCCCGACCTCACCCCCTCTAAACACCCTAACAGGAATAGAAGAGCTCATGTAAGTCCGAGTATTTGGCTTCAACAACTGGGCACAGGCTTCATGCCTTCCTTGGCAGAGCACTGCCCACAGTACACAGTACACTCTGGGGTTACAAGTCATCCCTGCCTGCCTTCCCTACAGTGGTGTCCACCATGTGGAGACCCCAATCCGGTCTGTGGAATGGACAGATGGACAGGTCACCAATAAGCACCTTTTTCTCTAGGAACAAAAGAGCCTGATGTCCACACAGTGCCAGTTTTGTTCTCATAGTCCCAAAGTACCCTCACAGTGGGCGCATTTCCATACGTGTAAATTTGGAACCCAGATATAAAGGGAACTTTTAAAAAGTAAAGGTTTGGCCCGACCAGTGTGGCTCAGTGGTTGAACGTCGACCTGTGCACCAAGAGGTCACCGGTTCGATTCCCGGTCAGGGCACATGCCCAGGTTATGGGCCCGATCCCCAGTGAGGGGCATGCAGGAGGTGGCCAATCGATGTTCTTGCTCATCAATATTTCCATCTCTCTCTCCCTTCCTCTCTCTCTCTAAAATCCATAAAGAAAAGAAGTTTTTAATAAAACGTAAATGTTTGGGGGAGGGAGACACATAGTACAGATGGCAAAGCACCTTATTTCATCTTATTTAGGAGACATCCAAGAAAACAAATACAGAATCTGCAGGCAATTAAGCTGCAGGATGCCACTTAGCCTTGCAAACTTTCTCAGTCAGGATTCTCAGCTGGACCACAGACCACAATGACTGCAGTGAGTGTTCTCCGTTCTCTCATTCATGGTGCATGGCTATTGCTATTCTAGATGCATGGGACAGAAGTTAATTCAGTGCACACAACATTCTATTTAGGGCTTTAGAGCTTAATCCTCTTGCAGAACCTAGGCTGAGAAAGGCTAGGGGAGGAGGGCTCTCTCTTACATTTTTACTCACTTTCCCTTATACTTCACAAAGCTGAAAGCTTCTCGTCCTGTCTGTGGAGGCCAAGAACACGCACCAGGTCCTGCTCTGCCTGTTTTGGGGAGTCAAAGCCATGTCTCAGTCAGCTGACCATTGTGTGCCTCAGCATCATCCACAGTAAACTGAGGCAAATGGTGTCCATCCCTTTATGAGAGGCACATGGAAATAAAAAGAATGGGGAAGTGGGCCCAAGTCCTCAGAACCACAGACCGTTAGAGCTCGAGGAGCCTCAAGAGTTCTTCACCCTCATACCTTGCAAAAGAATACGGAAGTAGCCTGGCTGGTGCATCTCAGTGGTTGAGCGTTGACCCATGCACCAAGACATCGACGGTTCGATTCCCGGTCAGGACACATGCCCAGGTTGTGGGCCAAATCCCCAGTGGGGGGCATGCAGGAGGCAGCTAATTGATGTTCTCTCTCATCGATGTTTCTCTCTCTCTCTCCTTCTCCCTTCCTCTCTCTTTAACATCAATAAAGAAAAAAAAAAGATGTTTTTAAAGAAAGAAAATGGAAGCCAAGGCTCCAAGAACTGCAGTGACTTCCAGAGTCCCAAAGCTGGGACCTCAAGTTTCCTGACTTTCAGTTCAGTCCTCTTTCCACTGTACTCAACTCTTTAAAACCAAACTCACTGGTTAAGCTATAGGCAAGAACAACTTTTCTGATACAGTACACAACAGGGGCAACTACACTACAAAGTCTAACTCTCTTCACACATTTCTGCTTAGTGAAGGTTCTGCTGCCCTCCTGCTCGAGCCTGCAAAAAGTCCCGCTTATCTCTGGGCTGCTGAGTGGCCGCTGGAGGTCTTACTCACCCCGCCCCCCCACAGCCCCTGGCTTAACAGCAAGTGTTTGGTAGACACGGGGAGGGGGGAGAAGAACATTTGACAGATTTTGCTATGAAAACAAATATAGCCAGCACAGGACAATGAGGGCGCTGGAGCGATTGCTTCAGCAATTCCCTAAATGAGATGTGTCAGCACCGAGATCCTCACGATGGGAAACACAGGAGAAAACCCTTTTGAACACCATGCCCTCAGTTTCTAGTGGTTTGTGAAGGGTTCAGTTTAACTCATGGTAAATTCAAAGCAGTAAAACAGACAACGTATTAACAGTAGCTGGTGATAAGCATTGCCATTTATTTGTGCTGTACCCACCTAAGCATTGGCTCCAATACTCCCCACAGCCGGAGCTAAGTACTATTATCTTGCTTTTCTGATGAGGAAAGCAAGACCTGTAGAAAGGTTCAATAAGTTGTCCAAGGTCACAGAGAACAAGCAGCACTTGGTCTTTGCCTTATTAATGGACACCCCCCCATTCATTCATTCTCTTAACAAATGTGGAACTGAGCTCCTTCTATCGACTAGTAACTGAAAACATTTGTCCATCACAAACCTTACCACAAAGGGGCTTCTTTAGTGAGGGTTACAGCCCATCTTATGCCACCCACAAGACACAATGAAGTAAGCGCCAACTGAAACCATAGGCGACAGTGCTTGGGGGCGTGACAGAGGGGGTACAGTGACTGATTCTGACTACGGGCATGAGCAAAGGCTCACACAGGGCCTTGAAGGAGCGGAAAGTTCTCTCCAGGCCAGGGACAGTGCAAAGGGCATTTTCTCCCAAGGGAAGATGGTGAGCATGGGGCACCCTCGGGGCCGAGCCATCAGCTGGACTCCATGGTACAAAAGGTCCATGAACAAGATAGCGCCTTAAGGCCCGTGTTCTGGAAGCACAGAAGACACCATGAGAGCAGAATGAATGAGCTCCCAAGAACAAGGTCCACAGAAAACACAGCACTCCAGCAGCCTCACGGAGGGCACCTAACAAACGAGCCACTTCCCAGACCCTCCCTGGGGGCTGAGCTGACAACATAACTGGCTGGATTTGTGCCCACTCAGGGATCACACGTGATATTACATTTAAAGATCCTGGCTGAGCCAGTTCCTGAAACCAGTCATCACATCTTAGAAATGGCTGACCCTCAAAAATAACTTTCCAAAATTATCATTGAATTGCCCTAGACTTCCACTACAAACCCACCACTCAGGACTGTCTCCCTCTACACAAGTCATCAAAACATCCTGAAGAACACATAAACTTCTCATCCAGAAAGACCTGTGAGTAGATAGAGAAAAAAAAAATCAACAACCCAATCAGTAAACAGAAGTTTTTACCACAATTTGGCATCATGTTACACCTATGAGTTAAAAAGTAAGGAATTTTCCGGAGAAGTGACTGTAAAGTCCAGCAGTAGCTCACGCAGCTCTGGAGCCCCGCCCACAGCCCCTTCTCCGCCCGCTCCATGAGCGCGTCGTGGGAGAAGTCTGGGTCTACAGTCAGCCACATAACCATTAAACCTGTTTTCTGAAACTGCCACTATTTGACTTAAATCATGAGCATGCAGCATTTTGATAAATAAAATTAATCTTAAGATATGTACAAATTTAACAACAAAACACCACCGATGTGTGTTCATTCTCTGAATATAGTTTCAACAATGCCAGGCAAAGGCTGCGGCCAGAGACCTTTCTCTGCGGTGTGGCCACGACACAGTGCATACACAGAGGTGGCCACACTCATTCTTAAAGGACATTCGATGGTGAAACGCATGATCCAGAGGACAGTTAAGGGAGGCTGTTACAAGTGGAGGTCAACTCTTTCCAAACCCATGTGCCAGGATCAGCATTTATGTGCCCTGAGTTATTTTCATCAGAAAATGGATCACTGGTAAAAAACAGAACTTAGTTTATCAACCAAATAATGGAATACCAAGCTATCCGCAAAGCACCATGGGCTGATACAAAGTAGTATCAAGTCATTTCCCAAACTCAAGGAGCTTAGTTCGTGGTTGCCAACACCATCCGATCCATCGTGATTAACAAACGGAGAAGGATCTGTGCTGGAAAGAAGCTGGAGTTCGGAGAACTGACTGGAAGCTGGAGGACACCGAGGGCGGCTGGGTGCTGAGAGCATGGCCAGGTCACTCTGGTTACAATGCCACAAGGCTGCTCGGCACCAAGCTACCTGACTCCTGGCGGGGCTGCCAGCTCTGTCCCGGAGCCCCACACGCTGCGTTGTCTCCAAAGCTGGAGGGAACCTTAAAAGGCACTCCTGCCAGACCCAAAGCCCCTAGCAGGAACTTCTACTGGGTTTAGCTTCGGTTGTGTGTCTCACCCTGGCTGCAAGCACCCTGGGAAAACAAGTTTCTTCCATCTCCCGGAATCCTGCATCCCCTCCCACCAAGATAGAAAGGCTGCGTGTCTCCAAACACAGGAAAGGGGTTCAGACGCAGGCAGCCGGAAAATAAAGCAAGGGAACTGTCACCACCGTGGGCACACGGAACATACAGGAAAAGTCAGCAGTCAGCCAATGACAAGTGAGGAATATACAAATCTCTAGTGTCTATACATTTCCTTTTTACACAAATTCCTAGATTCTCCCAGTCCTTCTCTATGTGAATATAATAACCCCCAAAATATTCTTAAATGGGTAAGAATAGCCAGGCGTACATCCCTTGGGGTGTGCAGAGGAAATGAGTTAGCTCTCCATCATCCTAATCCCTCAGCTAGGGCTGTTCCTCCACTGGCCGCACTCACAGATGCTCTTCTTTACGTATTTCCAGGAAAACAATAGATGTTTAGCAGAAATGAGAAAACTGACTTCCTCCCGTTTTCATCAGAGTGTTAATCCTACTCAAATATCTCCAAATACTGAGTAACAGTAGCTTCCTCCCAGGAGAAACACATGCACACCCTATGCTGTCCACTGGGGTAGCCACTGGGGACATGCACTGAGTATGACATAAGGCTGGTCCCACTGTGTATAAGACACACATCGCATTTCAAAGGTGTAGCATGAACAAAGAATGTAAGTATCTCATTAATAATTCTTATATTTTATTACCAAATGCTGGTGTCATATTTTAGGAGTAAATAAAAGTATCACTAAACTTAATTGTATCTGTTTTGTTTTGTTACTTTGTTTAATGTAGCTCCTGGAAAAACTTGAATTGCCTTTGTGGCTCCCATTTGGGGCTGGAACTGTGAACTCTATTTTGTTTCTATTAGACTGTGCTGCCCTAGACACAGTCCACTCAGCTCACATCCCCAGTGGTCAGCACTGCCACGGCCCCTCCAACCTGCCGGCTCCCAGGAGGCTTGCACAAGCCAGGGGACCACAGGGACCCAGACGCTCCCAGGGAGACCTGCTCCAGGGCTGGGCAGAGAGAGACCGACCATCTGCAGTTCATCTTCCCCTCATACACATAAATGAGGTAGCGGGTCCCGTGCAGTTAGGAAAACGAAAGCTTGAGTTTTTATGACCAAATATTATGGCTTCTTAAATTTCAACGGCTAAATGTACCATAAAGTTACATGTGGACTTTATTCAAACAGAGGCCCAAGCAAGTAGAGACCCCCTTCAAAATGTGGTTTCTCAGCAGAACCGCATATATAGCTCAAAAGTAAGGTTCACCCTGCCCCTTTGCTTCTACATAAACTGAATATCCATTGATTTATCAAACTTTAGCTACATCAGCAATTCCCTTTTAAAAAGTCACTAATCCAGTGAGTTGAAGGATGGATTTAATTCATCACAGGAAAGACTGATACATTCTTCAAAGCCTTGAGCAAACTATTGGAAAACGCAGCCCTCCCTCTGGCCTCAGCTCAGCACAGTGGAAAACTTGATGACCTTGGTTCTCTTTACACTGCTATTCTCCAGGCTAACTTATCAGACCTTGTACAATCAAAACTGTGGGCTGCTCCCACCCGTGTAAAGACTAACACTAGCCAAACGCAAACACTGCTGAAACCCAAAGACGCCACTAAAATAAAGACGGAGCCCTGAATAACGACTATAAGAGACAACTTACTCATTAACTCATTCACCAAACCTTAACTGCCTGCTCCAGGTAGGCCGTGTTCCCAGGACCCGGTGACATAAAACAGAAGAAAACAGGTGCCTGCTGAGGCCCGCATAGTATGATGGGGGTTGGGGGTAGACACCTGGCAACCAAAGGGGAAATATTAGGACAGGGGTCCATACAGCAGGCAATTGAGGGCCCAGAGCCAGGGTGAGACTTTGGGGAGAGCAGGGGAGCAACCAAAATGCTTGGTGAGCTTCAATAATGGGCAAAGCCCCCTGCTCATTCCCCTGCTGCCGGCTTCCTGCAGAGAAGCCCCTGCTCGGCTCCTTCACGCCAGGAGGCAGCACCCAATTCGCTAAGTCTGTCTAGTTGAGGCACCAGATGTAAAGAAGTCACTGCGGCTGTGCTGAAAGCCCCATTCTCCAGTCTGGGGTTAGCAGCAATGCAGCTGATTTCTTCGACTTCTCTCTACCCTTTCTCCCAACAGCCTCTGAACTTGAGAAGAGAAAATGGTTGTTATTCATTGGATCTCAAAACTTTAACAACACACACACACACACACACACACACACACACACACACACACTCACACACTTTTATATAACCCTGAGATGCCCCCAGGTTTCTCCAACAGACAAAACTGTGCTGACAGTCTCTCTCCTCCTGTGCCCACTCCCGTCTCATGGCAGCCTGTCTCCAGGCTTCCACTCGGACAGTGTTCTCTGTTTGGTTACTAGTGACCACCCAATGGTCAGTCCCCTCAACCCTGACCTCTGGCAGCACACCTTACTTCTTGAAGGGCTTTATTTGGCTTCTGTATCCTTGTACAATTATTATTCCCTGTGGTAGGCTTAAAACTGCACGCACGCACACACACCCCAAAGATACCCACATCCTAATAACTAGAACCTCTGAATGTCACCTTATATAGGAAAAATGGAGGGGAGGGTCTTTTAGATGTGATTAAGGAGATCATCCTGGATTATCCGGGGTGGGGGAGGTGGCTAAGTGTCCTCACAAGTGTCCTTATAAGAGAGAGGCAGAGGATATTGGACACACGCAGAGAAGAAGGTGATGTGAAGACAGAGCAGAGAGAGATTTGAAAATGCTGGCCTTGAAGACTGGAGTGACGCAGCCACAAGCCAAGGAGTGCCGGCAGCCACCAAAACCCAGAAGAGGCAAAGGACAGGTTCCCCCTAGAGTCTCTGAGGGAGCATGGCCCTGCTGATTATTTCGGCCCAAGGATACTTATTTTGGACTTCTGAGCGGTGAGAGAATAGATTCTTGTTGTTTAAGCCCCCAGTCTGCGGTCATTTGTTACAGCAACCCCAGGAACCTAATGCACTCCACTCCAGCTTTTCTGACCTCTGAGTCTTCTGCTGGTTCCAGGTTGCCTGCCCACCCCAAAAGGAGTCATTCTCCAAATTCTGTCCTCTGCCCTCTCCCCTCATGTCTTAGTTAGCTCAGGCTGCTATATCAAAGCACCACAGGCCGAGTGGCTTAAACAACAAGAGTTTATTTCTCACAGTTCTGGAGACTGAAAGTCTAAGATCAAGGTGCCAGCGTGGTCAGGTCTGGTGAAGGCCCTGTCTTTGAGTTGCAGGCCACCTGCTTGCTGTGTCCTCATATGGCCTTTCCTCAGTGCATGCGGGGCCAATAAGTCTAGTACCCATCTGACACCATACATACTTATTACAATATTACTGATGATAGTCCCTGTGTTATACTTTACATCCCCATGACTGTTTTTATAATTAGCGATTTGTACATCTTAATCTCTTCCCCTTTTTAACCCACCCCTCAACCCCTCTCTCATCCGGCAACCATCAAAATGTTCTCTGTATCTATGAGTTTGTTTCTGCTTTGTTTGTTCACGTATTTTGTTTTTTAGATTCCACATAAAAATGAAATACTATGGTATTTGTCTTTCTCTGTCTGACTTATTTCACTTAGCATAATACCCTCTAGATCCATCTATGTTGTTGCAGATGGCAAGATTTCATTCTTTGTTATGGCTAAATCATATTCCATTGTATATATGCACTACCTCTTCTTTATCCATTTGTCTATCAATGGATACTTAGGTTGCTTCCATAGCTTGGCTATTGTAAATAATGTTTCAATTAACATAGGGATGCATGTCTCTACAAATTAGTGTTTTGGGTTTCTTTGGGTAAACACCCAGAAGTGAAATTGCTGGGTCTTTCTTTTCTGTCATAGTCTTTATTATAAAGTCTACTTTGTCTGATATAAGTATTGCTACCCCAGCTTTTTATTGTTCATTTTCACTTGCATGAAATATCTTTTTCCATTCCTTCACTTTCAGTCTGTGTCTGTTTTTTATCTGAAGTGGGTCTCTTGAAGGTAGCATGGGTCTTGTTTTCTTATTCATCCAGTCACCCTGTCTTTTGGTTGGAGCATTTACATCATTTACATTTAAAGTAATTATTGATAGGTATATAGTTATTGCCATTTTATTGTTCATATTTTTATCCTTTTTTTTCCCCCCAAAGTCCCATAACCATAGTATTGGTTTGGTGGTAACAAATTCCTTTAGCTTTTTCTTGTCTGGGAAGCTCCTTATTTCTCCTTAAATAGTAAATGATAGCTTTGCTGGGTAGAGTATGCTGGGTTGTAGGTCCTTGCTTTTCAGTCCTTTGAATATTTCTTGCCAATCCCTTCTGGCCTGCAAAGTTCTGTTAAGAAATCAGCTGACAGTCTTATGGGAGCTCCCTCATAGATAATTAACTGATTTCCTCTTGCTGCTTTTAAGATTCTCTCTTTGTATTTAACCTTTGACATTTTAATTATGATGTGTCTTGGTGTGGGCTTCTTTGGGTTCATCTTGTTTGGAACTCTCTGTACTTCCTGGACTTGTATACCTATTTTCTTTGCCAGGTTAGGGAAGTTTTCCATCATTACTTCTTCAAATAGGTTTTCAATTACTTGCTTTCTCTCTTCTCCTTCTAGCATAGGTATGAAATGAGTGTTGGTATGTTTGATGATGTCCCAGAGGCCCCTTAAAGTATCCTCACTTTTTTGGATATTTTTTTTCCTTTCACTGTTCTGATTAGATATTTTCTGCTACCTTGTCTTCCAAATAGCTGATTCTATCCACTGTCTCATCTAACCTATTGTTGATTCCCTCTAATATATTCTTCATTCCACTTATTGTATTCTTCATTTCTGATTGGTTCTTCTTTGTGTTCTATCTCCTTTTCTGTTTTGTATCTCTTTGTTAAAGCTTTCACTGAGTTCCTTGAGCATCCTTATAACAAGTTTTTTGAACTCTGCATCTAGTAGATTGCTTGTCTCCATTTTGTTTAGTTCTTTTTCTGAAATTTTGTTCTGTTCTTTCATTTGGGACATGTTTCTTTGTCTCCTCATTTTGCAAGCCTCCCTGTGTTTGTTTCTATATATTAGGTAGAGCTGTTACATCTCCCAGGCTTGGTAGAGTGGCCTAATGTAGTAGGTGTCCTATAGGCTCCACTGGCACAGTCTCCCTGTTCCTCCAAGCTGGGAGAAAGATGCCCCAACAGCCCTTGCCCTGAAGCCAGACAAGACAATTCAGTTCTTCCCTGTATGTCTCTCCTGCTTTTCCAGCTGCCACTTCACACTGGAGCTCAGAGCAAGTGAGTCTGTCAGCAAGTAAGTTTGTATGCCATGCCTTTTAAGAGGAATGTCTGGGACTCTAGCAGCTTTCCATCTCTCTCAGCCACAATCCCACTGGTTCTTCACAGCCAGAGTTATGGTGACTTCTCTTCCAAGTACTGGGCTGGGGACCTTCTCAGGGGGGACCTCCACAGCCAAGATACCCCTCCCAATTTTTAATCACCACACATGTTCCCTATATTGTACCCCTCTTACCTGTCTATTCAACTAGACTTTAAGTGGTTTTCAATGATGGTTGTTCTATCCGCTAAGGGAGAAGGCAAGTACAGTGTTTACTTGTTTTGTTTTCTTAATTTTATTTATTGATTTGAGAGAGAGAGAGAGAGAGAGAGAGAGAGAGAGAGAGAGAGAGACATCATTTTGTTGTTCCACTTACTCATGCATTTATTGGTTGCTTCTTGTATGTGCCCTGACCAGAGATCAAACGTACAACCTTGGCGTATGGGGATGACACTCTAACCAACTGAGCTACACAGCCAGGGCTACCTGTTTTTCATAATTTTAAATATACACTGATTTTTCCCCCAGGAATGAAACTACCATGTAAATCAAGAGAAAAGAATGCTTCATTTTATTCATACCTTTACAAAGAGTTATAAACCAATTTTAAAAATTAGCATCTCCACTGAAGGCATTCAAGACAGTATAAAACACTTGTATCAATCTGTTCTTATAGCTGTCGCATTCAGAATAATTCTACATATGCATATCAATCAATACCTATTTAGTCCTTATTTCAAAATGTCATACAAAGGAAAATGTAAGCAATATGGTATGACTCTTCTTACCTCTCTTAGATCCCAACTTATTCATTATATGCAGGTGTAAGCAACTAACTACTTAGTTGTATCTATTAATACCATCACACCAAGCATTTATATATTCAGAAATATATTATTTTCTTCCAAATTACCTTCCTTTTATTCCTCCACTATTTTGCATCTAGGATATAATACTATTTTTGTAAATGATGTGCACAGATGAACATTTGTTTTAAGATCATAAAATGGGTATGATAAAATATTGCTTATAAAAAGGGTACATTGGGTCTCATGCTGCTAGATATAGATCCACAGTGTTAAGACTCTGCAGTTTGTTTGTCAAATCTTTTAATGGACATCTGTCTCCCTCAGCTTTTTGCTGTTACAAACACAAGTGCTATGAACAGTCTATACTATCTCCTTAAACACATCAAAGTTGCGTGAAGTTTTTAGTCTGCATGTAGTTAAATTTATTAATGTTTATTTTATTTATGTTAAATTTACTGCTTTTTAGTGTTGTGGTTAAATTTATTTATGTTTATGTTTTCTGTGTCATAAATTAAAAACTTTATTATTTTATGTATTGCCAGGTCATATAAAGGATGGGGCAAAAGTAGGTTTACAGTTGTGAGTACATGAAACACAGAGTTTAGTCTTGTATTATTTATTAATTATTGTATTATTTTCCATACAAACAATTATAAACCTACTTTTGCCCAACTCTGTAGATATTTTCATATTTCCATCTAAAAGTTTTAAATTCTTGCTTTTCAGGTTTAGTTATGTGTTTTTTTAAGGTGCTATCAAGAAGACATCATTTATTATTACTATAGAATAATAAATACCATAGACTAAAGAAGCAGAGTTTGATTCTGTGGATGGACCCAATCCCATATTGTCCCAAATATCTGCTGATCCTGCAGCTTCCCCTCCCTCCTCTCTCCTGTCAATATGACAGGACTTTCTATGACAGCATTACCACCTGTCTGCTCTCAGAGTAGCTGAGGTGGCCTCCAGCACCAAACAAAGGACAGAATCAAAATTAGTAATTAAAAAAATAACCATAAGTGCCCTGGCCAATTTGGCTCAGCAGTTTGAGCATCGGCCCACGGTCCAGAGAGGCCCGGGTTCAGTTCCCACTAAGGGCACATACCTCGGTTGCAGTTTGTCCCCAGCCCTGGTTAGGGTTGTACGGGAGGCGGCCACTCGATGTGCCCCTTTCACATCAATGTTTCTCTCTCTCTCTCTCTCTCTCTCTCACTTCCTCTCTCTCCCACACTCTATCTGAACAAAGACAGAAAAATGTCCTCGGGTGAGGATTAAAAAAAATAATAACCATAATCAAGATAATATAATCTAGAGATGGATGAGTGAGGCAGATACACCAGGGACCTTAAGTAGTTAAAATGGTTAAACTCCAAATGATTCTTATTTCCAGGAAGGAGAAAAAGGGGAGGGGACACCCAAATATATAGTTGTCTTGTTCTTATAAAAAGAAGTTAAAGTAACAGTTTTTAAATATGTATTTCTTCTACTATCCTTCTAATAAAATCCAAGGCCAAAAACAAACTTCAAACTGAGATGAGCCATGTCTTTAGAGAGATGAGATAATATTCTCCAAGGACACTAATTCCTGACAATCTGGTAGTTTAGAGAACTTAGGAGAAAGGGTAGTTAATATATCACTTCCCTACTTTTGCCCAAGCCTGTAGATCTTTTCATATTTCCATCTAAAAGTTTTAAATTCTTGCTTTTCAGGTTTAGTTTCTTATTCACTTTGTCTATGGTAGAAGGTAGAGATTTATTTTCATTTTTTGCTCATAGACAGCCAATTTCTCCAGTATCACTATTTCCTCCCTGATTTGTGATGCGGCCTCTCTCATATCAATTTTCCATGTATGTGTAGTACTATTTCTGAACTCCCTATTCAACTTCTTCAGTCCATTTGTCCCCCAAAATGTTACAATTTCAATTGTTCTAGTTTTGACAAGTGTGTGCAACCCTGTTCTTCAAAATAATCTTGACTACTCTTAACCCTCTATTCCTCTCAACATAAATGTTAGAGTCTTACCAACTTTATTGGAAAAAAATATATACTCTTGGAATTCTTAGGGAAATTACATGTATTCAGGTTAATCTAAGAAGAACTGACATCTTTTTATATTGCCTTCCCAATCATGAACAAAGGGTTTCTCTCTTTATTCAGATTTTATTTTAATAACATTTTAAAACATTCTGTTAAGAAACTGTACTGATTTATTCCTTTTGGTTTGTTACTATAAGAAATGATATTGTTACAAAAATTAAAAATTATACTTCTGTTTGCCATTGTATAAGAACACAAGTGGTTTTTTAAACTTCTATCCATCCACAGAAACCTTGCTGAAATTTCTTATTTCTTCTAATAGTGTCTGCAGAATCCCTGTCTTTTCTATGTAGAGCAGACTATACTATTTATATGTAGTGATTGTTACATTTTCCTTCCTTGATCCACATAGTTTTATTTCCTTGTCTTGCCTTACTGTACTGACAAGGACATCAAGAACAATGTTGAGGACAAGTGGTAGTAGCAGGCATTCTTATCTTCAGTTCAGATTATAAGGAACTGCTTCTAATACGTACCACTTATAACTGTTGACATTTTAGATTAGATGCCTTTGTCAGGTTAAGACCATTGTCTTCTTAGTTTGCTAGAAGTTTTTATCTTGCCTTGAATTCCCTCAAATGCTTTTGTATATCTATTGAGATGCTATGATTTTTTTCCTCTTAACCTATGAACATGAAAAATTACATAAGAAATATTCTAATTGCACCATCCTTGCATTCCTTTTTTTTTAATCCTCACCCAAGGACATTCCTGCATTTATCTTCAGATAGAGCAGGAGGGGGAGAGGGAGGAAGAGAGAGAGAGAAACATCCATGAGAGAGAGACACATCAAGTGGCTGTCACCCACACGACCTCAACTGGGGCCAGGGACAAACTGCAACCGAGGCGGTACGTGCCCTTAGCGGGGGCCGAACCCAGGACCCTCCAGTCAGTGGGCCGACGCTCTAACCACTGAGCCAAACCAGCCAAGGCAACATCCCTGCATTCCTAAAATAAACGCAACATGATAATGATGGTCATTTATTGTTTTGTTTGTTGTAAAAACAGGTTCCGTTTTTTAGTATCTTATTTAAGATTTTGCATCTATACTCATGAGTGATGCTGACCTATAAATTCTTCTCCATTGTCTTTGGTATGTGAATCAGGTAGTACTAGTCTCAAAATTATATGAGCAGCTCTCCTTCTTTGTCTACGGGACACAGAACATAGGATTGAGATTATTGAGTCCTTGAACAGTCATCAAAACACCTACCTGTAAAACCACGTTGGCCCAGATCAGAGTTCTCAACCTCAGCACTATTCTCTGTTGTGGGGGACTGTTCTGTGCATTGTAGGATGTTTAGAAGCATCCCTGGCCTCTGCCGAGCAGATGCCAGTAAGCACCCATACCCCTAGTATGACAACCAAAAATGTCTCCTAACACTGCCAGACAGATGTTCCCTGTGAATGAAGGAGGGGTGCAGATCAAACCTGGTTGAGAACCACTGGCCTAGATTAACTTTTTAAATTTAAATCAGGCACACTGGGTCATTTTTAGCCTTAAGTTAATCATGGCAGATTATTATTCTAGGAAACTATATATTTCAACCTAAGCTTTCACATTTACATGCATAAAACTGTAAATAATAGTCTCATTTCCTAAAATTTTATTTATTACTAATTATGCCCCTCATTTAATTTCTAATTACTTCTAATTCATTCCTTTTCTTTTTTGATCAGTCTTAGCAGAGGTGAGCCTATTTGATTAGTCTTAAACAGTAGCCTTTAGTTTTGTTGAATTCTACTGTATCTTTTTCTCTTTCATTAATTTGTACTCCTAAATGTATCGTTTTCTTTCTTCCACCTATCTTGGCTTTACTGTTTTTCTGTTTCTTAGCCTCTTGTTTTAGACAATTTTGCTGATCAGTTTTCAGTTTCTCATTTTCTTTAAGTTCTAAATATGTTTTAATATTTAATATAACTGTCCCCTTTGAGATACTCAGAAATGGGTTGTTTAATTTCTGAACATATATCGTGACATATAGGAGTATTTTAGTTATATTTGATTTCAAATAATTTTCAAATGCATTGTGAATATAGAACATTGTCTATAAAATATAGATTCTTAGTAATTTGATGAGACTTGCTTTGTGAGCATGGAGGTGGTCACCTCTTGTATTTCATGATGCTAAAAAATACTTGTTGGATGCATGGATCTATATTGGCCTATTGGGTAGTGTTTTTTAAATTGAAAGTTACAAACAACAAGTGGAGTCTAACATCAATTCGATAGGTTGTGACCAGAACATTTTTAAATTAAAGAGGAGAAAAAGTATCCTCATTATGCACATTCTTTTATTATTTTAAAATCTCTTGAGATCATGTTTCTCACAGTGAACAGAATGATACAGTTCAATGACAGCAGTTTGTAAATTTCTTAGAAGCACAAAAAAAATCATGTTGTATAATTAAAAGTGTATTAGATATGATGACGTGATATATATATATAATGTCACAATATCTACACACACACACATACACACAAGTTCAGATATACTAGGTCATATGTTTTATTATGAATAGCAGTAAAAAATATGTGCAAAACTGCCCTGGCTGGTTTGGCTCAGCGGTCAGAGTGTCGGCCCTCGGACCAGGGAGTCCCAGGTTCGGTTCCCGCTAAGGGCACGAACCTTGGTTGCAGTTTGTCCCCGGCCCGGTTGGGGCTGTGCAGGTGGCAACCAACGATGTTTCTCTCACGTCGATGTTTCTCTCTCTCTCTTCCTCCCTCTCTCCCTCCCGCTCTATCTGAAGATAAATGCAAAAATATCCTCGGGTGAGGATAAAAAAAAAAAAAAATGTGCAAAACACTAATTCTGTAAGTCAAATCTTCAATGTCTTCATTAATGTTTGTCTTTTCATTTATCAACTAGTAAAAGAGATGCATTAAAGTCTGCCATTATGATTATGATTTGTCAATTTCTACCTATAATTTTATCAATTTTTGGTTGGGTGCTTTGGAGTTTTGATTAGTGCATACAAATTCGCAAATTGTTTTGTCTTCTAGGTGAATTGAATCTTTTGTTTATATAGTAATCACCCTTTAAGCCTAATAATGCTTTTTGTCTTTTTTTTTTATTTGTTTTTTCCCTTCATTGATTTTAGAGAGAGAGGAAGTGAGAGGGAGAGAGAGAAACATCGATGAGAGAGAACATCGATTGGCCGCCTCCTGCGTGCCCCCCATTGGGGATCAGGCCCACAACCTGGGCATGTGCCCTGACTGGGAATCGAATTGGCAATCTCTTGGTGCATGAGTCGATGCTCAACCACTGAGCCACACCAGCAGGACTGCTTTTTGTCTTGAATTCTCTTTTCTTCGATTAATAAAGCTACACTAACTTACTTGTATTTTTCTACCCCTATACTTAATCCATTATGTAACCTTATCTTTTAAATGTATCTCCTATTAACAGTGCATAGCTAGATTTTTAAAATCCAATCTATTGCCCCTGGCTGGTTTGGCTCAGTGGTTAGAGCGTCCGCCCATGGACCAGAGAGTCCTGGGTTCGGTTCCCACTAAGGGCACGTACCTCGGTTGCAGTTTGTCCCCGCCCCGGGGTTGGGGTCATGTGGGTGGCAACCACTCAATGTGTCTCTCTCATATCAATGTTTCTCTCCCCCCCCCCCCATCTGAAGATAAGTGCAAAAATGTCCTCGGGGAGGATTAAACAAACAAAAAAAATCCAATCTATCTCTGACTTTTTACCTGATGAATTTAATCCATTTATACTTTTTTATTTACAGAGTCCCCAACTTCCAATGATTAGATGTAACAACTTTTTTACTTTATGATGGCATGAAAGTGATACACATTCAGTGGAAACTGTGCTTTGAATGTTGATCTTTTCCTGGGCCACTGATATGCAGTATGACTCTCCCAATGCTGGGCAGGGGCAGCCAGCCAGTCATAGCTCCCACTCAGCGACACAGTCACAAGGTAAACAACTGATATTCTACAATGTTGCCAGCATTTTTTGGATATTGTGCTTTGTATTTTCCCATCCCATCATGTCCACAAAACACCCATCTGAGTCTCCTGCTTCTGATGAGAAAAGTAAGTCAATTACTCTTGAGATGAAACTCAAGATAATTACCCAAATGTAGGATAATGTAAGTGTCCTGTGCACATTTAAGGCAGGTTAGGCTAAGCTATGATGTTCAGTAGGTTAGGCATATTAAATGCCTTTTCCACTTACGATGAGTTTATCATGATGTAACCCCCCTTGTAAGTTGAGGAACACTAGTATTAAAATGTTTGGATTTGGTTCTAAGTTTTATTTTGTACTTTCTATGCTTTTTCTGTGCTTCCCCCCCCCCCCACTCCTGCTCTTCACTGAATAAGGTAAGTTTCCTAATTCTTTTTTCTTACTAATGGTTTGACAAGTATGTACTCCATCCTTTCCATAAATTCTAAAACAGCCTCAGACACCTTTAAAAGCACTGGCTATACTTTCTCTCTTCTCTGCTTCTGGAATTCTTATTCATTTCTATTGGAACCTTGCCTATCTTCCATGTGTCTCCGATAGAAAATGTGAAAGGGAAGTATCGCTTTGTGCAGAATTGTTCTGTTTGACAGGTTCAGGGAAGTCTGACAGGATGGTTCCTCACTTTTACTTTTGCTTCCTCTAAAGAACTCACTAAGCTTAGAGGGAATTTTTTAAAAGAAAATATAAGGAGCAACAAAAACTATTTTTAGAAGCTAGAAAACATATGGGCAATTGATTTAACAGACTCCACAAAGCAAATTCCTAAGACATCTGTACGAAAGTGAAAAGGCACCCTCTCCCCTCCGATGACGAGAGGTTTCTCTCTGGAGGAGGTGCGACAGTCTCAGCTTAAGGTGGGAAAACCAAACAAAATGGCAAACCAAGTTCAGAATTTCAAACAATGCTGAGATTCCAATCCTCCTTCCCAATTCAGTTCCCAAAATTCAGGCAGCAGGTGTTTCTCCTCTGGGCAACCTGAGCAGCTCAAGAGGAAGGACCTGGAGCATGAAACTGGAATCTACCTCACAAAATGGTCCAACCTACAATGAAGGCCACCCACATGCTAAGAGTTCCAGTCAACTTTTTAATACCCATCAAAATCACCACTCGCTGGATTCCTCCCTGAACATCAACAATAAGCCCAAGGCCCACAGAAAAGGGAAAAAAGCACCTGGAAGAAAGACACCACAAGAAACAGAAAAGATCTTTTAGCTATCACTAATATTTTCTCAGAAATATAAGAAAAGATCGTTTTAGTCCTGGCCGGGAGGCTCAGTTGGTTAGAGCATCGTCCCAATACCCCAAGGTTGTGGGTTCGATCTCTGGTCAGGGAACATACAAGAAGCAACTAATGAATGCATAAATAAGTGGAACAACAAATGGATGTTTCTTTCCCTCTCCCTCTCCCGTCCTCTCTCTCTCTAAAAAAATCAATTTAAAAAAGATCATTTTAACAGATCAATAAAACAAGAGTCGGGTGATTTTTCAAAGGAACACTCAGACCATTTTTAAAAACTTGACAGTAGAAATGAAAAGCTCAACAGAAAGGTAGAAATATAAAGGAAACAGAGATATAAGTAAATACAAGGGTGGGCGAAAGTAGGTTTGAATGCAACCACCTCAGGAGGCAGTGCGGCTGCACCAAGCAGGTCACTGAAACTCAGGTTTATTTACTGATTCTCAAGGGTTACAAGAATGTGTAAATAACGAAGGTGGGTGCTTTGAGCTCTTACAAGATTGCACCTAAGCGCACCGTGCCATTGTGACATCCTTTTGAATTAATAAAGCTACTGTAATCATCACAACCTGCATGTCTTTTTCCATATGAACAACTGTAAACCTACTTTTGCCCACCCCTGTATATATAAAGAAAATTCCCTAGGAAGTAGAGCAAAATAAAAACTAAAAACAGAAAAGGATAGGAAGTAGGAGCATACACATATAGATGAAAAAGACCCCATCATAGCAAGTCTCCTGCAAAGGATGAGAATTTAGGATAGTTTAGGACTCTCATAGCAACACTAGAAATAAAAACAGAATGGAGCAAAACCTTCAAAACCCTGAAGGAACATTATTTCCTACTGAGAATTTTCTATTTAGCCATCAATCAATTGTCAGGATATATTAAGGACATTTCAGGCTTGAAAGCTTCACCTATGGTGTGCACTTTCCTAGGGAGCTAGAAAAAGATATGCTCCCCTCTAAAGGCTATAAACCGAGGCCAGAAAAGCCCCTATCCAGGAAACAGGGGACTCCGAGGAAATGAAGGGAATGTCCAAAGAGGTGGTGAAGGGTGATCTCAGGATGTAACTGTGCACCAAGTAGAAAGGGCAACCAGAACAAGTTAGAGAACAGCAAATGTTCCAAGAGAGATTTCTTCAAGAAGAAACTAACAGAATTTTCATGCATCTGAAATGCACCGGAGAAGCTGAGGTTGAAATAGAGATGCTGAATTTGAGTTTAATAAGAAATATCGTCTGAGAAAAGTAAACAGGAATAAACAAAACTGGTATTGAAACCAGAGAAAATGAAATATTGTGCAGGAAAGAAGTAATCCTTCTTCACCATATGGCTCAGTGAGCAAGATTTATATAGTCACAGCAATGCCAACCCTCACTATTAAACAAGGACGGAAATTCAGAAAGTCAGCATGTTTGTGTGGGGCCAGGAGGAGACTAAAAGAGTAAATTATCTCCTTTCATGGTGGAAAGTAAACAAATAACACCTAAACATCAAAAAATACCAAGAAATAGCATTAGAAGTCTGTTATTTATACAAATACAAGAAAATAAAAGGATCAACTAGAAGAGGTAAAGGTTGGGAACGTGAATGGGGGGTGCGGGAGTTACTGTAATTCTTAACTTTTCAAAAAGCTGCATCCCTGTTAGAGCTTCAATAAAAATAGCAAAAATATATTTATTTGGTTATTTTCCAGGTGCTCTTTTCGGTGTCGTTTCCTTTCATGTGTTTAATTTCTTTTCGATTTTCACACAAAAATAAACATACTTATTTTACAGATGTTGTCAGGGAATTCTCTGATGTTGAATTTGAGTTCGAACTGGATGGCCCAGTTATGGTGGACCCTCTTCTCAGGAGCTTTCTAATGCTGGATGGTGAGCTCACCTTGCAGATGGACATCTACAAGCCAAGGAGAGAGGCCTCCAAATGAAACCAACCCTGTCGACACCTTGCTGTTGGACTCCAGCCTCCAGAACTGTGAGAAAATGAGCTTCTGCTGTGTACGCCTCCAGTCTGTGGTCTTTGTTAGGGCAGCTGGAGCACAGTTCTGCAGCCACGTTCCACCCCATGGACATCTAACCCAGGCCTCTGCTACGGAGACCGCCACCTCCCTGTGCCCCCACCCAGGGCAGTCCTAGCTTCTGCATTCATCTACTCGCTCTGATTTTCGTCTCATTCTTTGGGGGTCGAGGTGACAGCGGCTCCTGGGGACTGCAGACTGTCCTAGTTCTAACAATTCAGTGATGTCCTTTCTTAAGTATCCCTATGTGTCTAATGAGGGGGTGGGCCACCAGGTTATCTGCCTACCCCACTGCCCTATCATTTGCTCCGACATCTCTCGAGCTCACCTTCCCACTAGACCTGGGCTCTTCAAGGGGATGAGCGGATTGTTCCACGTACCAGTGTCCTCGCGGTAGCGGCACAGCAGCCTGGCCTGTACCAACAGGCACTCGCCACAGGAGGACCACATTCACAGGCTGGGAGGAAGGACTGGTCCTGAGGCGAGGAACACGATGGCAAGTGAGAAACAGCTTCCTTTGGGAGGAAATGGATTCTCTCCTGCCCTCTGGCTTCATCTGTTACTTTCACATCTCAACACCCCTCCCTTTCAGCCCTCAGGACAGGCACCAGAAAATGACCTCCTGGCCAAGAGCAGCTAGGCCAGAAATTGACCTTCCAGGGGCAGTTCCCACGGGACCCAATCATTACAGGCCTGGAAGAGAAACAGACCAGAAAACCCCTTCTTGTCCCACTGCTAACAAACACCACTGGAAAGAGACACAGCAATAAGAAACGGCCTCGGGAAGTTCCCACAGGGCATCAGCAGACCCCAGGGCCCAGGCAGGGAAGGGCCAGGACCCGCCACGCCTCCAGAGATGAGTCCAGCCGGGGCTCACTGCCCAGCTCCCCTGAGTCACTGCTATGGCTGTGTGACAAGGACACCCTCGTGCTAATGAAGACTGGCCACACTTTTAATTAAGTGCTGTATGCAGAATGCGGAGAGAGGGAGGCAGACCACGCAAGCAGCTGCAGAGACCCCTCCTCCACTGCGGCTGGAAACAGCAGCTCATTGTGAGCGTGGAGACTCGGGAAGATGTGATCTCCTGACAGAGCCAAGCTAGTCCCGGCCAACAGAACCCGGGATCCTTCCAGGAGGCAGCTGGGAAGTGGGAGGGGGAGAGCATAGGCTTTTCCATCCTGGCTTTTACAAAGTGGAAGGTGGCCCGGCTGCAGCCCTCCCCTTCATTTCCATTGACTTGAACAAGCTGTTATTCCTTTGTCCGGGATCTTTACCTGCGAATACTCTCACCCAGCTGCAGTCCTGTGGCCTCAGCAGGGAGACGTGAAATATTACTCCAGTCCAATCACTACTGAGTTAGGGGCTGAGAATACAGACTGGAGAAGACAGAGGCCCTGCCCTTGAGGAGTGTGTATTAGTGCAAAGAGCAGTAACCAAAGATTCGATTCAAGTATCGCGTGTCAGGTTTCCAACTGACCGTGCCTGCAGGCTAGGGGAACAAAGGGGCATTTAATCAGCCCGGGGCCAGCAAAGGCTAGAGTGGCAGTAGCTGGGAGATGGCAGGAGAGGAGTCCAGCCAGGACGGAGGGACCAAGACCCTGAGGGGCCTCGTGAAAGGGAAGGGCCTGACTGCAGTGGTACTCAGCATGCCATCAGTAAGCTGGCAGGGCAGGGTGCGGGGTGACTGGCACAGAATCTCTGACGACAAGACCACACGGGAGTGGAGGAGGAACCCAGAGGCAGGGGGCAGTGTCAGGATGAGGATCCCAAAGGACATTTCAGCTGGCTCCTCCCTCCTGGTTTCCGCAGCATCCAGTTATCATTCAGCCAGCATACTACAGGGAGCGAGTTATCCCACGAACACCCCGGGATGTGGCTCACAGCTTCCTGCCCACTTCCCCCGCATCGTGTCACCCGCTCAGCAGGGGCAGCCAGACAGTGGTAGGGAGGTTGTTCCAGAAGTTTCTCCACAGCAAATCCACTTCGTACAAAATTGTGAACGCAGTAGCTTGTGAAGAGTCCCCTGCTGTTTGAAAGACCAGCCAGGAAAGGCCTCACGGCTACCAGAAGTGGCACCTGGAAGGTGTGCACAGGGCCCGTCCGTGCATAGGAAAGGTCTAGAAGATACAAGACACTGGCGACAAAGCTTGTCCTTGGGGAGGAAGAACCGGGGGGGGAGAGTTTAGGATGGGACACAGATCTACACTTCTGTACTTCTGGTCTCAAAACATTTTTAAATGTACAAATGTTGGGGCAAAGGTAGGTATACGGTTGTTCATATGGAAAATAATACAATAATCAATAAATAATAATACAAGAATAGACTGCTCCGCAAACTCACAAACTGGACACCTACCTTCGCCCCACCCTGATACTGCTTTTATCAATAAAAACAGATACAAGACCAGACGGCCACACAAGGGTTATTCGACATGCAGAATGTAAGTTGCACGTTTAAGCCTTCCGTTGGTGGAAATATCTCAGGGTGGAGTCCAGGGACAGGGCCTCGCACGCCTCTTCTGATGGAGGTGGGGGCAGGAGGGAAAGCCCGCGTGACGAGCGTGCACAGTGCAATGGACACCACTGCTCTGAGGGGAGGGTCCACGTGGTGCGTGAGGCCTCTGAGGAGCCGGCCACATGGAGATCATGAGAAAAGAGCTGTGGCCCAGTGACCTGCACCCGAGTCTTCAGGAGAAGCTGGGGTGCCTGACACAGAAAGGTCAAGGCCCAGTCAGGCAGGACCTGTTGAGCCATGGTAACTACTTAGGGGCACCTTTTCCACCTCACTGTGTGTCTGCTGGGAGGATACCTAAGCAAGCTCCCAGGCAGGTTTGGCTGAGTTTCTAGAAGAGTCATGTAATTTCATCTTACCCACCTCTCAACTCTTGGACTCGTTAATTTAAAAATAAAAATAATAAGTACACTAATGCTACCATTTTTTAAGAGTCAAGAATTTACACTAAAATCAAATATATTATTTTGAAAACTTCCAAATATAAAATCACTCCTTTCAGAAACTTTCTAATTCTTAAGCCTTCTGAGTCACTAAATTTTTGAGTGAGCTTTTTCCTGAGAAAATCTTGGAGTACTTTTTCTTTTAATGAAGCTGTGCATCTCGGCCTCTGAGGATGTTTCAAATACTTCTTCATTTCCCACAGAACACGTATTGAGTGCCTAAACGTTAACTTGCAGCCTGGCCGGTGTGGCTCAGTTGGTTGAGCGTCGTCCATGCACCAGGAGGTCGCCAGTTCAATTCCTGGTCAGGGCACATGCCCGGGTTGCAGGCTTGATCCCCAGTGAGGGGTGTGCAGAGGGAGATCATCGACGTTGATGTTTCTCTCTCATCAATGTTTCTCTCTCTCTTCCTCTTCCTCTCCCTTCCCTCTCTCTAAAATCAATGAAAAACTTGTAAAAAAAATTAACTTGCACTTGAAGGTGAGCAGATTTTGCCACCCCAAAATATGTCTATTTGGGATATTGATTATTTAAGACTGATTAATTTTAAGAAACAGTAGATATCCCAGACGCTCTGAAAACCAGGTCGACGTGATCCTTTATGAAAGACACCGACATTTGTAAGGGTGTTTCCCCACTGTGCCAAGGAGAGGAGGGTATCTGAATCCCTCGAAACCAATGGAGAAGGCTAGACTTCAATGTGTACACAATCTCACCCTTGTTTACTGTGCTTTTCCTGGTAACCTCCCATAACTGACTCTCCATCCTCAACATCTTTAGTCTTTAGCTGAAGGTGTATTTAAGGTGATGGCTTCTGAGTGACTCAGTATTCCTGGGTCTCTCCCATGTATACAGGAGGTATACATGTTATTAAATTTAATGTTTTTCTCCTGCTAATCTGTTTTACGTCAATTTGATTATTAAACCAGCCAGAAGAACACTGAAGGGTAAAGGAACATTTTTTCCCGCCACACACACAAACCTCAAAATGGGCCAGAATGCATTTTCCTAAATTTATTCTAACAAAGAAATTAATGATGTCAAAACTCTGAGTTTTGAAACAGAGTCTGTGTTCTCTTTCTAGCCTCGTTATTAAAAAAAGTTTTTTAAAGGTTTATTCATAACAGCATTGCCAATTTCTATGCTGCCTACCAATTACAAACAAGCAATTTTAAAACCAAACCAGGGCTCTCTATGAAATATTACCATCTGGTTTCCTATCAGCAGTTGGACAGGTCCAAATTCACTATATTACCAAATAATATCAAAAATAGCTCATATTCCTTTGAAAGAACATATTCCTTTCAAAATACTTCCAAGTCACAAACTTTGGAAGTTCACCTAATTTTTCAAACTACACCAGACACATACATCTCAACCACAGTTACATATATAACCGACAGCACAGACAACTCAGTAGTACTGAGCAAAGTTAGCTTTAACTTTAGGTCTTTCAGAAACTACTGATTTGAGAAAACAGCATATGTGATTAGCTGGAAGCTTATACGAAGTGAAGGGTAACAGTGTTCATTCGCAATGTACACACTGTGTTAAAATACGAAATCTTTCTAGCTGACTGAAAAAACGAGGTGTCCCAAAACTTACACATATCCATAACTCTCATTTCAAAACACGCAAGTCCCGCCACCGGTGTGGCTCAGTGGTTGAGCGTCGACCCATGCACCAAGAGGTCGCAGGTTCAATTCCCAGTCAGGACACATGCTCAGGTTGTGGGCCCGATCCCCAGTGGGGGACATGCAGGAGGCGGCCAATCGATGTTCTCTCTCATCGATGTTTCTATCTCTCTCTCCCTTTCACTTCTTCTCTCTCTAAAATCAATAAAGAAAAAAAAATTTTTTTTAAAAAAAAACACTCAAGAGACAACAGCATTTCTTTAGAAGATGTTCAGCTAAAAATCAGCATTTCTGATTAAAGAGAAAATGGCAGGTGAGAAGATAAAGACAGGAATTCTGACTGACCGCAGGAGTTACAGCTCCAAGAAACCGCCCCTCTCGAGAGAATGGCCACGGGATGATCCAGCTGTCTCAGAAATAGTTCAATTGTTCAAAAAAGAAATGAGACCTAAGCCTGGAATTGAAGCTGAGGGTCCTTAGAATTTTGATTTGACTTTTAGTCTAGTTTTAAAAATCATTTTTCCCTCTGCACATTTTACCAGCCTTAGCTTTTCCCCTTGAAAATCAGTAACCCTGAGACAGTACATGACAACAACCAGGTCCCAACCAGTGCTTACGAGGTATGAGGTTCTGGCAGCTCCTGAGCCCTAAGGTGGAAGGACCCCTTCAGCTACCTCTCCATGAAACCAGACAGAGGGGCACCGAAGCTGACCCCAGAGCTGTCCTGAAGACCGGAAGCAATGATTTACTACCCTCACCTCACCTTCGACCAATCAGCTCCTAACACATCCCCCGAACCCCTAATCCACGGTGTCTTGTGATTTTGCCCTATGTAACCTGTTAGTTACCTGTCATCCAGGAGCCAGGGCTTTTCGAGCACAAGCTCACCCAAACTGCAGAACGACGTTGACCCTAATAAATTCCTTTCTCCACTGTAAACTCCTGCCATGCATCTTCTTTTGAGCAAGGCATGCAGGCAAGTGGACTCATAGATTGGGGTTTGACAACAGTGTCTAAGCAAAACTTTAGATAATGTCTAAAAACATTTTTCTAAATATTTTTCCTTCCACTTTAAAAAAAGTTTTACAAACATATCTTAGTTAACTCATTGAACAATTTTGAGTACCGCATGGTCTTCCTGCCCCTAAAGAGAAGGTAAACCACCCACCAAGAAGATACGGTGATAAATATGGTCTTCTCTTCACCATGATCATCCCCCCGCCAACACACACACACACTCACACACACGCACACACTCCGGACTTCTCTGCCATCTCAATCACCGGCATGCTGGGATTCTGTAGCAATTCTCTTTGTAAATATCAACTGAGTCAACCTGACCATTTCATTGGCTAGGACAGACTATTCATTTCATCCCATCTCTCTGTCAACCACCTCCTTGAAGACTAAGACTGAGGTTCCTTCTGACTTAAAAAAAATACATTTGCTATTTCTGAAACATAAAATTTTCCTTTAGATCATAATTTAAACATAACTTCAAAAGTCAGCTTGCTTAATCCCCATTGATTTTCTTTCCATTTGAAAGTATGAAAAGGATTGCACGAAAGTATATCAACATATAAATGATGCTTTAGAAAGGATTTTAAATATTTCATATTACAAATACATTTAGGAAGCTAAAGGATAAAACCAACAACCGTAACAACACAACCAGAGACCACCCTACGGGTTTAAAATGTGAAGCACACACACACACACACACACACACACAAAACATAGCTACTCTATATAGTAAGCGTCAGGAAAAATATAGTTCATCTACATTTTCTTGGTTTAACTAAACCAAAACAAGTTAAAAGCAACTTGGGAACACTTTGAATGTGTTATCAGTGGAAGTGGAGTTCTTGGGGTGCCGCGAGGAAAAGAATTTCCTGAGGCACCCACAAGAGGATGGGGTTTCATGGAAAGTTTTACTGATGATGTAAAATTAAGAGGTTTCCCCTCCAAGGTCCCATCTTTGTCCATCTCACCATGGAAGAAGTTCAATCTTGTCTTCAGTAGGGCCAGAGTTAAGGCCACTGCCCAGAGCCTCCGTTCCATATTTGCACAGTCCAGTCCAGCATCTGGCTAGCTTAGCTTGTGTTCCCAGCTGCAGCCCATTGCGTGTGGGGTCTGCACAGCCATGGGCCATGCGGCTGCTTAAGCCACATGGCTATGGAGAGAGAACAGGTGAGCACATGGGTGAGAGTGGGTCACGGAGCAAGAAAGAAGGAACTCTTTGTCTGAGGATTTTAACCAGGAGCTTCTTCAAACTAACCAATCAACCTTTCAAGATTCCATGCTTCTGATGGGGTCTACCCCTAGCCAATCCATTGTTCCCGGGCTAGACTGACAGGCAAGCACCCTCCCTGCATCACCCCAACTTCACTGTGCATGTGCCCATCTCGGCCTTTGCTTGATCCCTTCCCCCAGTGATCTGCAGGGAAGGGACTGGTGGGTCCCTGCAGCTTCCTGATGAAGCTGCCCCAGTGACCATGCTTATAATGTCTGGCCTCCCCTTTGCTCTCTTCCAATCACTAATATTAATAACTAACTAATTCCAACAAATGTGCTACAGAAAACAACTAAGATCATGATATTACGTGCCAATACCAACATCTTATAGGCAAGAAATTAGAGTATTTGACGTAAATACTATGGACAAAAAAGAGACCATATACTAAACCTAACAAGCTCGGGGAAGGCCTGCATGGTGGGCTCTACAAAGTCAAGAGACCAAAAGTAACCACATAGGATGATCTGAAGACAAAAATTCCCAAATAAAAGCTAGTCATGGAGGTAATAACATCCTAGGCCTGCAGTCTCTACCTTAAGTGAGCCTGTCTATTGACTTTTTTGCATCTATGATAACATACCTTTGAAATATCAGAGTAATCTCCTTTTCCAGACCCCTCAGGGTACCCCCACCAGAGCATGAGAAGATAGAACCCCTCAATGTTACCTTGTTGCCCACATACCATCTCTATGTTATGTTAACTACCCTGTACCCACCAATATGTGTGCCTCTCAGGTTTACTTTTTATCCATCTCAGAGATTTCCCCACCTTGCTTTCTCCTGCCTCCCTACTCTACCACCAGTGAATTTTATCTACCTCCCCCCACAGTTACACTGCCTCCTTTGATTCTAATGTATAAAATAAGCTGTAAAGCTCCCATTTTCTCAATCCATTGAGATTTAGCTTCCTGGCAATTGTCAGTTTGACTCAAATAAACTCTTGTAAGACTTTTTTCTTAGGCTGGACATTCTTGTCAACAATACTTGCTACAACAAAGAGGTAAAATAATTTTAAAAAGAAAAAACAAAACCCTTTCACGAAGCAACAATCTCATTCCGTGGGCACTATGCAACAGTCTTTTCCTATTAAAGGAATAGAACAAAATTTCCAAGACAACCCAACTGATCAGGCATAACACGTGAAACCAAAATTTCCTCATAATTTTTCCTTATGAGATTAAGTACATCAAAGGTAGTATTAGTCTCCCAAAAGAAGGATTTACTCAGTATTTCTTCACATTCAGGTCCCCAAACACCCACATGATACAGTGGTAACAGCTCTATTAGACACAGGGACACATCTGAATGACTGTTATTCTGTTTGTAAAACCACCTCCCTTCATTCCATTCCACTTTCCTTACATATGTAAATTATGGTGTCTGATTGGAGCCTGCCAACAGCCACCACAACCAAATTATCCTCCAGGGACATCAATCGGGCTTGTTATTCTTGTTTCAGCATTAAAAAAAAGGAGGAGAGGAAGAAGCAGCTATTTTCAAAAATTATAATTCCTCTTGATTAGATTTCTGACTCACAGCTAAATGTGTGGATCCTCAAATGCATTACCCTCTGCTTCTAAATGTTTGGCTTCTTTTTGAGAGCCAAGATATGGTACAATGTTTCCGATATAAATTGCTTCAAGTAATATATGCCTAGTTTTGCTAGGAGCATTTGGTCGGATTCTAATATTCCCTCTTGGGAGCCAACACCAACTTCCAGCAGCAGATCTAACTGCAGAACAGAATTTTAAACAACACAGAGGCCTACCTTCCAGCGGACACAGTTCTTTTTTCTCCTACTCTGAGGTTTGTCACATGATACACTTTGTATGATACTTATCACGTAAAATACAGCTTCCTATTAAGGTAATAAACTAATCACAAAATAGATTCCTTTTTCCCCCCAGCATTAAAATATTAAAATATACTGGTTTCTACCAAGGTTGAGCCGAAGCGGAATGCCATGCTTAAGCTTGTGAATCATTGCGCAATCAATAAGAATAAATAGTACGTGCACATTTCCACAGGCTGCGAACGTTAGCTGAGAAAATGCACGTCAGAGGACTTCCTAACCCACCAGGCAGGATTATCCATGGGTGGAAAGTGTTCAGCTGTCCTAATTTTTCTTGATTGTAATAAATGTTTTTGTTTCTGTGGCCACTGAAAACTTGAAAGAGGACCCTCTGGTTTTTCTTTCATAAAAATATGTGCCCATGATTTTATTCCAAACCTCGGGCAGATATAAGCCAGGGAAAGGAGAGGATGTACTGCAATATTACACTCTTTGGATTGCATTAGGTTCAAAATATGAACCTCCAGGATGTATACGTGTCGCGTCAGCCCAAGCTGAAGGCACCCACCAGGAGAATATGTCACTGTCCAGCTAGCAGCTGGAATCGACTCCCACAAAAGAGCCAAGCCTCCAAGTACCCTCTCCATTTCTTCTTCGTAACCACTTCCCTCCTCGGAGGACAGAGGCCATTTTACTAATTGTAAGTACCCTGACTATCCAACCATCTAAAAAATTTTACTCATCAATAATAGTCAACTAAAAGCAAAAGCACAGCACACAGGAGTCAGAGAATACAGCAGGCAATCCGGGCACATCACTGACCAGCAAGACCCCTGATACTCACTGAAGGCAGCCACCGCCAGGGCCAGTGTCACAATGATGGAGAACCAGGAGACCCACAGCGCCTTCTTTCTGTAGTTCTGGGCTTCATGAGGTTTCAGTCGAGTGCTGCTTTCTAGTAAGCCTGACAAAAAGAAGGCGAAAAGGAAGTTAGACGTTTCCTTATTAAGAAATCCACAGCCAGAGCTACACTTTCTTATCCAAGGATTGCAAACTGACAGCCCTTGGGCCAAGATGTGGTTTTACAATTAGGAGGGCTCACATGGAAATCAGGCTTTCTGGCATCTCTTGAAAAGATCAGAGGCTCTGGCAATACGGGGCATGTGTCCTCAGGGTAACAGCAGCTGCTTCTCTATACGGCCTCTGCACACCCTGACCTGCTATATGAACCCAGCCACCGCCCAGCCCGGGTTACCTGGCTTGGCTTCCACAGGTGCTGTTGCTTCTAACAACACCCTTTCGGAGGAAAACAACACCAATCGCCCACATTTAGCTAGCCATTCAGGCTCCTCAGCTGTGGGCATTGATTTGCATTGATCCATCCGCAAGGTCCCAACTGGTGGGATGAGTCATGTCATACAAATGCCCACATTGCTCCCTCCGTGACAGTTTACCAGGAGAAGGATCATTTCTCTCTAACCGTCACCACCAAGAGCCACCAGACCTAAATTATATGCCATTTTTCTTCTCTCCTCTTTCTGCTTTATAATATCTATTCCTTTATACCAAGCATATGTCGAGAAATTCTTAGAATATTAAAATGGGATAAATCTGCTAAAACTGGAGGTAGCTTTCCAGACAGGCCGTGTGTAAGAAAGGTTTGATTTCTGTCTCCTAGGCTTTCAACATTGAGAGTCCTTAACAACAGAAATTTGTGACTCCCAGGCAATGCCCAAGCTTCAACGGCCTTGGGTTGAAGACTAAGTCATTTTCACCATGATCCCAATTTATATTTTTTTCTTCTCCTTTGAAAACAGATTATATACGGCTATCTTTGTTGCAAAGAGAACCAAATTCTCGGTCAAACACTCTACATAAAAGGAGCTTATGACACCATCTCTGGCTAGACAGCTGATCGCATACCATTCACAGGTGGGGCAGCCTCATCACAACAGCTCCAAAAGATGAAGAAATTGGTAGGCAAAGCAAATACTGCAGTGTGTGACATATCACACCTAGGCGTCATGGAAAAGGCATCGTCTTATTAGGCCAAGTGGATAGTACACTAAGCCTCCGGTCGCCAAAAACTGTGTCCTGTTAAAAATTATAGCAAGGACCCTGTTAAAACTTCTCAGTTCCATTTACTACCCAGACTCAAGCACCCTGATCAAGTTCTGAACAAAACAAGAGGAAATATCGAGAGGTTGCTTAGTGAGCCTAGTTTATAGCTCGGAGATTTTTAAAAAACTGAAACCTGTAGACTTACATAGGATTAAAAGATAGATAAGATCGCTAAAGGTAGGTTTAAACACCATCTCCAGCACCTCACAATAAAAGTCTCCCCAAACCTTCCTCAATAAATGATGCTCTTGGATGGGAAACAGAAAAACCTCTTATTAAATTCTGCACCAGGTACAAGGGATTTCAAATTACAATCCCTTTGTCTACTTCTTTCTGTCCCTTTGTCTACTTCTTTCTGTCCCTTTGTCTGCATTTTCTCTAGCTGCTGAAAACTCCCCATTCTAATTTTCAACTATAATCACCCTGTGTCCAGTTAAAGCCACAACCTAGAATGAGCACATCCCACATACTCCCAATAATTTATTTCCCTTTTCCCAAATGATATAAAAATCTTCCTTTCATCTTGGCAAATTGATTTTCAGAAGTGAAGCTGTAATATTTAAGTACTGACTCAAATAAGCAGTTCATTTGCTGGGTATTTTGACAGCAACAATCTGGAGAGGTTTATCTACTGGGGGTAAAAACAAGGGTCCTTTTAGAAGTAGATTTAATTTTCGAAGAGAAACGAAATGATCTGCGTTTTCTATTCTGCCACATGGCATTTTTCCTTCCAAAGTCAGCAGTTTCCCGCAATCTGATTGACCACATAGATCAATCTACATGCCCCACCCGGCAGGGGGCCAGCACCCCTGTGAAGGGGTTTGGGATCACAGACTGCACAGGCCAGACTGCCCTGCTAAGGAGAGGCACTTGGGTCCCCTTAACAGTAGGACTGGTGGTTCTTCCCCAGATCTGATCCTGTGTGTACCTCTTGCATGGGATTTTTTAAGTTAAAAAACTGCAGTAAATGCAATAGGAAGACTGTCCATGAAGGGAGGAACTTTCCCATTTCTATTCAACCTACTAGTTTTCCTCTCTAAAAATGTAGCCAATACCAAGAATGGAAAACTCTCTACTCCTCAAAGGGAAATGAAGTATAATTACCTACAAAGACCCAGTTCATCAGTGGCCTGCACACAGGTGCCTCTATCTCTGCTCCCCTGTTGGCTGCATGCACACTTGTAAGGCACAGAAATGCGGTGAGAATTTCTGAAGTTTTCCGGAAGCCATGCTTCCAAAGTAGAAAAAAGGCAGCATAACCTACAGAAGCTAAGGCAGACCTCAGATAGCTGGCTTCTGCATTCAAATTACTAATTTCACTCAAATTTCACGTATTTGTAATTTGGGCCAGGCAATAGTAAGCATAAGGTTGTATTAATGAAGAACTGATACCTTATTATTTAAGCATGGGGGCGGGGCGCAAATATAGGGTGTCCAAAAAAATGTATACACACTTTGAATAATTATAAAGCCAGTGTTTATTAAAATACATTTCATTTTCAAAATGTAACAGAATCTACAGACGTTGTATATACATTTTTTGGGGGGACACCCTGTGTACATGGGGAGGTTGAAGCTATCAGGCATCTCCATGCTAGTATGAATTAGTTCTAACTGATTTCTCCTAAAGAATAACTCATCCTAGGATTCTCTGAAGGGGAATATTCATTAGATGGGAAGGCAGTGGGAAATGCTGAAACACATAACTCAAGGCTAGGCTAGGCCCTGAGGCTTGGAGCAGAATGATGAGAAAACACTTGTGGAGAGAAGAGTGGATATTAAAAGGGAGAGAGTGAAAACGCCTAAGACAAATGTGGCCTATATTTTGTGTATTTGGTCCCTAAAGGTCTCGGACCACAGAGCTCTTGCTCCCTGAACTACAAGGCTCAGCCAAATGCACTGCAGTTATTGACATTAGGAGCTAGATAGGTTTCTGGAACCAGCCCACATCACTAAGGGAAAGATACCTCCAAATTCCCAAAACACTATATTCTAAAACAAGCCTTTGATCAGAGTTAAAAGCAGTCTGCAACAGGATCCCGATAGCTGAGAAGCAAGTTAGGACAAGAGAGAAAGCCAAACATAGGTACACATCCAGGGTACCCAACCCTCACGTGCCCTATAGTATTTAGGCCTAGAAGCAAGCAAGCCAGGCATGATGGAGAGATGCACAGCAGGCAACTGTTAGGGCTTCTTTCTCCCCAAATGCCCTCACCATCAGGAAGAAGGCAGCAGCAATCGAACCATACCCAAGGGATGTAAAAATCAATATTGGAAAGATGCCGCCCCATAAGGAAAAATAACACAAACACAAAATATTATGATAAACCTCCCCAGGTAAACTGATTTATTTAATAAAGATGACGCATTCATCATTAACTCTTTGCTGTCAGGAATAGATTAAACAAAAGAATGTCACACACTTTCAGCTTTCAATACCACCCAGCACTGGGTTCTTTGGGAGACAGGGTTCATCCTAACAGAGAGGCTGTGTGCAGTATGCAAAGCTTTCACAAAGTAACAGTTTATCAACAGTGAATGCTTCCATGCTATAGCATAATGGAAAATGAAATTCAGTAGACCAGTGAAAAATAACCTTAAGAACGAATTTAGATGGGCTTTTTGCACTTGAGCACGAGCTACAAAATGATGCTAAATATCAACTCACCCTACCACTTTGTTCCCTCCTATCCTTTTGTGGGTTGGGGAGAAATAGGCCAGCTCTTACAGCTGACCTGCAAAGCTGCAAAAATAAGCTCAGCCCAGAGTTGTCTTTCTTCAATATCAAATGTGTAAACTACAATATTAGTTGCAGAGGGAAAGGTAATTAACACCACATATAATAAAACTGACAGGTCTTGCTTGTTGGGTGCTTGTGTTGTCACCAATCAACCCTAAAATGATAGCCAGTTACGTGAGAATCGGAGGTGAAACTGCAACATGGGTACCGAACTCGTTGCAGCTGGAGCGGCTCCAGTTCTCACCGAGCTCCCTGCCGATTCTCGGGGAATTGCCGTTTCCGTGTCATTCCATTTCACAGGCTTACGGTTTAAATTTTCTAAGAGGGAAGAAATCGTGCATCTGCACACTAAACCGGAATGAAAATGTACAGGAGATACTAAGAATAGGACAGAAACCTGCTAAGACTAAAATATAAAAATCTGCCGCAGCCAACAAAAAAATCAGGCGTCCAAGAAAAGGGGGTGGAAGTGGCGATGAGCCAGCTCTCGGTGAAGGGCCTGGCTGCAAGAATCCCGCTTCGGCCACTCACCGGTTTCAGCAGAAAGAACCGCTGAGTCTTTTCGAGGGGGTCGATTTGGACTGGGACTCGGCAAGAAGCGGAAAAGATATAGACGTGGCCAAGAACAGGGCTTACGGAAACGAGGGAGAGAAGGATGGAAGAAGCGAGAGAGACGAGAACGAGCAGGGGATTCTCTCCCGTTTCATGCGGGCAACTCAAAGGGGGCTTCGGCTGTCGGTCGGAAGACAGGGCTTGGCCTCCCGGGAAAGGGACATTTGCGAGGTTCCAGGCCAGTATCTTGGGGTGATTATGAAGGAGGTGGGGGCGTGCGCTCCGGGAACCACCAGGTTTCAGTGTCACTCATCTAGATGAGGTTGGTAGACCAAACCCAGGTGTCCCCGTCCTCTGCTCTCACCACCGGACACCCCACGGTAAACTGGGTGCCCTGTAAATGACGGTCGGGGCCGCCCGACTTGCCTTCGCCGGGGCGGGCGGCCCGGCGGCCGCCGAGGGGCTCCTGGCGGCTACACCCCAGAGGGGAGTTACCCCGGGAGCCGGCGGAGGTCGGAGAGCGCTCGGGAAGGAGGACGCACAGCTCAGGTCCTCCCAGCTAAGCCGGGGCCGCAGTCCCCCTGGAGCGTTCGGCTCCGAAAGCCAAAAACCGCCTCCCGCAAACTTTTCCACGGGCCGCGGAGGGGCAGGGGCCAGGGCTGGCGGAGAGGAGGGCGCGGGCCCCTGCGGGCTTCCCCGGAGGCAGGCGGGTCTCCGGGTCCGAGGCGGCGCCGCCCGCCGGAGGTGGGGCTGCTGCTCTCCGCTCTCCGCGCCTTCGCCGGGAAGTCCCTGCTCCGCGCGCGACCCAACCCGGGAGTGGGGAGCGGCGGGGTCCTCCCCGCCCCGGCCGGCCAGGGGAAGGGGTCGGGCGGCGTGCGCTCACCTCGGTCCTCCAGCCCATCGCTGAACTGGCCGCTCTGGCTCATCCGCAGCTGTTGCCCCTCCTCGGGCTGCGGCGGCTCGCGCGCCGGGGAGCCCTGCGGGCCGGGGGCAGCGGCCAAGGGCGCGTGGCGCCGGGGCCGCGGCGGGACGGCGGGGCCCGGGGGGCTGCGGTGCTCGCTGCCCGCGGCGGTCTCCATGGCGCGGGGCGGCGGATCCCAGCGGCAACGACGAGCGCCGGGGACGCGAGTCAGAAGTGCGAGGCGCCGCGGCTCTGAGCGGGCGGAGGGACGGACGGACAGCGCCGAGAGGGAGGGAGGACGGGCGCGGCGAAGTGGAGGTGCGCCCGCTGCAGTGGGGGAGTTGGGGGGGCCGGGGGTGTCGAGGAGCCGCGCGGCCGGCGGCAGGGGCCGCGTAGTCGCCGCCGCGCTCCGCCCCTGGGGGCAGGTGCTGGAGGCAGGGACCCGCCCCAAGGCCCCAACGCCGGAACCCGCGCGCCGCGACCGGTGTGGACAGAGGGGTTCGGCGGGGCCAGTCACCCCGAGGCACCAGGGAACTATTGGGGGCGCGGGGCGGCACCGGCTGGGCCTGGTGAGGGTGTGACGGGGGACCTGCCCCACCCGTGCTGCGCGGTGGTGCCCACAGGGGAACCCTCTCGGGCCCGATTTCCTCTGCCGTCCGGGAAGCCAGCGGCCGCGCTCCGGCCAGAGAGCAGGCAGCGCCCTAATTTGGCCTCTTTCTCCTCTGGAACTGCTCAGGCTTCAGGGGCTGTGCTGAGTCCCCGCCTGGGCTGCCATCCCCACCGCCCATCCCGGGAAAACGAGGTTCACCTGCCCCCAAGCCCGTCTGTCCCGAGCCTGCTCTAGAGGCATTGATTGCCTCCCCAGTTTTTCTCATCTGCACCAACTTAAGGGGACCGAGTAGCCTTGGGACCACTGGGCGCTCTGGAAGATGTCTGGATTCCAAGGCTCCCCCATTGCCACTATCCCTGGGCCTTTGTCCCAGCCAGTCCCCCACCAGCTCGCCAGCTCCTCTCTGAGTATTCAGGTCTCCCCTGGATCTTCAGGACTCGGAGCCTCCGGTGGCTGTCCGGCGCGGCCGGCTGTCTGCACCACTGACCGCACGGAGCTCGTACCCTAGCGCGGTCCGCTGGTCTCCGCAGCGAGGCCGCGACCTTGTCCACTCCGTGCCGGGGCCCACACCCGCTCTCTAGCAGCCCCAGAGGTGCAGAGGCTGACCTGCCATTAATCAGATTTATCTTGAATTTAATGGTATCAACATTCAAACTACAGAGTTTAGATTTCACTTTTAAATCAAAATTTAAAATTTAGATTTCGTCTTTAAATTTAACGAGCTCTAAAATGCCAATTTCTTATTTAAAGCCTGCCTACTTTGAAGGGTAGGCCCCTGTTTTTTTGTAGAATAACCAGTTTCCTTTCTCATTCTCATTTTGCCTGGGATTGAAATCAGAATGGGATTTAAATGCCTTTGTGGTGTGGTGGAAACATCACTAGAAATGGGAAGAGGGTTTCATTTTATGTTACATTGTTGGGTTGGAATGAGAAAATATGAGTTGACCTTGGCCAATTCACTTTACCTTTTTGACTACTAATTTCTTTAACTACAAACTGAAAACGTTGGACTAGGTCATTTCAAAGGCACCTTCTTGCTAGGAAAAGAGAGTAGGAGGGAGCGAAGTAAGAAAGAACGAAAAGAAAAAAAATGCTATTACTTGGATTTAAAAAAAACAAAAACCAGTGAACAATTTCTACCTCCCAGTCTTTGTTCTGTCCTTGGAGGTACACAAACCTTCAGGTGTTTGTAGACATACACACACACCATCTCCTTGATCTCTCTCACACAGGCTTTTTTCCTCCGAGTTTTCCCATAGGATCCCTCTGTCAATGGCTCTCAAACATTAGAATCACCTGGGGAGTTTAAGAACAACAGTACCCAGGGCTCTTCCACTGCTAGAGATCCTTTATCATAGGTGATGAAATTGGTCTGGTCTGGGACCTGGGCATCAGTATTTTTATAAGCTCACTCCCCTTTCTAAAATCATCTGGGAAGCTTTTATTTATTTGTTTGCTTGCTTGTTTGTTTAAATGCTGACTCCTTGTTGCTTTGAGGTTCTGATTAAGTCGATCTGAAATCTGGATAGAAATCTTCATTTAAATCTCTCTTGCGTGTGCGCGCACACACACACACACACACACACACACACACAGATACTGATGTAGATTGTTCCAGGGCCACCTAATTCTCACTACCTAACTACCCTCCACAATGTGGACTAGCATCTCTCTCTTTCTCTCTCCACACACACCAAAGTCTGTGTTCTTTCAAAGGAGCAAGTATCATTGTTCTTTCCTCTGGTTATCAATTAGTTCTCTCGTCCATCGCATCCAGACACGAATGTGCAGGTGAACACCCAGGGTTCTTGTTAAAATGCAGATTCTAATTCAGTAGATCTGGGCTGGAGGCTGAGTTTTCTAACAAACCTCCAGGTGCTGCTGACACTCTGGTCTGAAGACCACACTTCGAGAAGGATGTAGGAGTTATTTATTATTCATGGCATAAATATATTTTATCAAGTTCCAGATGTCCTGGCTCAATAAGCCATTCTTGTCTCCTCCAGAAAGATTTCTCTGACTCCAGCTCTCTCCTGGGCACTCCTTTTTGTCAAATGTAAATGTTTAATAATTCACTGCCTGTTTCATGTGTGAGACGGGGTTTGTGCTGCTTGCCTGGTCCCCCTCTTCACTCACCCACATCTACCTGGAGGCCCAGGACAAGGTGTTCCCCCCCAAACAATCTCTGCTGATTGACTGGGAGATATTAGTTTACATTCTTGGAGAACATAATATGTGCCATGCATCTTGCTAAGTGTTTTACATACATTGTCTCCCTCACTCACTCAGTACTGTCTTCCGTGTACAAAGAAATCAAGGCAAGTCTCCCGTTAAGCGCTTGTCTAACAGCACAGCCCACACCAGTACTGCCCCCTAGAGGTTATTTTGGAAGTTTGCAGTTGCTTTCATTGGTTACCACAATGATAGCATGAAGGGGGGCGGAGGGCCATTAGCATAGAGTTGGGAGAGGCCAGGGAGGCAGGACCCCCCCACCCCCCGCCCATGCACAGTACTTTGCAGCACAGTGATTGCTTGTGTCCCGAATGGCTTTCATATGTCAGACTAGACGTTTGGAGCAGTTAAAATGTGCTTCTAATTACATTAGAACTTTAATTCTGTTTTACATATAAACACAAAATATGTTTGCACCATTTGAATACACACAGGTGTTGGAACAAATGCAAAAAAGAGTCCGGAGGGCTTGCTAGAAATAAATGATAAAGATCCACAAGAGTCTTAGAATTTGCAAACTGGAAACACAGGCAAAAACCTAGAAGTCTTTTGAAGAACAAAGAAAAGTTTAGAGTTCTTTTAGTAAAAGGTGCATTCTTGAGAACAATCAGTCCTAAATTCTTAGCCCTAGGAGAGAGTTGTACAGGAGAGTTATCAGCGAAATGCCAGGCAGTCTGAATGATGGATGCCAGGTGGGCTGGGAGATGGGCACCAGGTGTATATCCAAGCAATGATGCGGGACTGGAGAGTTCAAAAGTTTAAGATCCCAGGCTAGTTAAACCAAGAATAGAATCATTTCCTCATGCCCCAACCTGCTTAATTGTAGTCCTTAAGCAGCTTGACTATAGTGGCTCTATTTTATTTCTTCACTCTATTCCTTATTTTCCCCTTTTTGGTCAGGGTTTGTCTCTCAGAAAACATCGTAAATCACACAAAATGTTTTAAAGTCCCCCGATGCCAAGGTAGCAATGCCTTCTTTAGGTCCATTATGTCCTTCAGTGGGGGAATATGGGTTTTCCATAAATGAGTGTGTAGTCAGCTCAATATTTGTGCCAATATATAGGTTAAAGCATCAGGAAAGGACCAATTAAGACATTATTATTACATATTAGTTTCAGAAATCAGTCTCAGTCTTGAGAATAGGTCAGTTCAGTTCAACAGTTGTACCTCATTTCAGGAGGTGATGCAGATGGTTCCCACAGTTAGGTCTGTGGTCTGAGATACCAGCAGTCAGGTATTTAATCAAATGCAAAAGAAAAACAACAGTTAATGACTGAAGCAGACTTGTTCCCAGTTTCTGAGTTCTGAAGGCAGATGTCTGGCCCAAAGCATCTTCAGACAGAGTGGAGGCAGACAGTGACAGCCTGGCTGTGTCTCCTGCTTTGCAGTTTGAATGTCACTAGTGATCTTTCTGCAACAGGCACAAAGATTGTCCATATCTGAGCGGTTGTGGTGATTTCTCTCAAGTTCATATCAAGTTGTCCCACTTTAGCTTGCATGGCTTTGGGAAAGGGCAGTTTTAATTCTGAATGATCCTAAGTCAAAGGATGGGAGAAAAATTGGAAACATTAGTTTGCACAGTCATAGCCAGATGCTGGAGGAAACCAGACCTCCAGAGTTCAATTCAGCTTACAGGTAGTAACTAAACCTCAAAAGACAGTGAACAATACTAGAATCTAATATCCACAAAGGGGTATTACTGAAACATAATTTTCTCTCTGAAATCACCCTCAATTTTACCAAAGATGGCCAAATTAAGACTAATTTGGCCCTGGCTGGTTTGGCTCAGTGGTTAAAGTGTCGGCCTGCGGTCCAGAGAGACCCGGGTTCGGTTACCGCTAAGGGCATGTACCTCGGTTGCAGTTTGTCCCCGGCCCTTGTTGGTTGTGCAGGTGGCAGCCACTCGATGTGTCCCTTTCACGTCGATGTTTCTCTCTCTCTCTCTTCCTCTCTCTCCCTCTCACTTTGTCTGAACAAAAAAAATGAAAAAAAAAAAAAGACTAATTTGTTTGCAAAATGAGTCTCGTTTCAATAAACTTGGCCTGTTATTTACATAGGAGTCACGAGAATAGTAATTAACCATATAGACTCTTTTAAATCTGCTTTGCTGTAATCTTTCATAAGGAATCATCAGGTTGAATTTAAAAGACCCCTTGAAACCAGAAAAGCCAAGGCAAGGACTTGCCATCAGACTTTGCCTGGAACACTGATAGATTTGGGTGAGTTCCTCTCTTCTCCAGGTTCCTAAAATACTTTGAGGTTCTTGTACCTGGCCGATAGTGACTCCAATTTCTTTCTTCGCTGGATTTTCTGTAAATGCAACTACAATCATATGCCTCCCAACAACATTTTGGTCAATGAAGGACTTAATATATACCAGTGGTCCCATAAGATTATAAAGGAGATGAAAATGTTCTATCACCTAGTGACATCATAGCCATGTTTAGCCCTCAGTGCATTACACAAATATTTACCACTGTATTACAATTGCCTACAGTATTCAGTACAGTGACACGCTGTACAGGTTTATAGCCTAGGAGTTGTAGGGGAACAGAATTTGTCACCCCGAAATATGCCTACCTGACATAAAGGTTTATTTTAGACTGGTTGACTTTAACAAACAGCAGACATCAGAGAAGCTCTATAAACCAAGTAGAAGTTACCCTTTGAAAAGATATTTACATATGTAAGGTGAGTCTTCCTGTACCACAGCGGTTCTCAACCTGTGGGTCATGACCCCTCTGGGGGTCCAAGACCCTTTCACAGGGGTCGCCTAAGACCATCGGAAAACACGTATTTCCGATGGTCTTAGGAACCGAGATACCGCTCCTCTATCGGGTCCGCCTGCATGCAGATACGCCCACATACAACATGAGGAACTGTATTAAAGGGTCCGGCATTAGGAAGGTTGAGAACCACTGCCTTACCAGGCAGAGGGGAATGACTTCACCTCTAGAAACTCAATGCAAAAGGCTGGGGCTCAAATCAGCAATCTTACTCTTACGTAACAACCTTACCCTTGATTGCGGTGCTGTCCCCGGTAATCTCCCATAACTGGCTCCCCCAGCATCTCTGTCTTCAGCTGAGGGTGGTATATAAGATGGCGACCTCAGTCATTTTGGCAAGTTACTCAGTTTTCCCAGAGCTCTCCCATGTAGACAGGAGATATATGTTATTAAACTTTTGTTTGCTTTTCTCCAGTTAAGCTGTCCTCATTACAGGGATGTCTCAGCCAAGAACCCATAGGGGATAGGGAAAAGTATTTTTCCTCCCCTACAGAGTATCAGTGTGGGAACATCCAAACCTGTAAAGAATTGTTATAAAATGTTATTTGAGCCAAACTGATGACATATATACTGATCCCAAATGCTCCTGAGAATGACAGTTTGTTTGTTTTTTTATCCTCACCCGAGGACATTTTTGCATTTATCTTCAGATAGAGCGGGAGGGAGAGAGGTGGGAAGAGAGAGAGAGAAACATCGATGTGAGAGAGACACATCGAATGGTTGCCACCCACATGACCCCAACCGGGGCTGGGGACAAACTGCAACCGAGGTACATGCCCTTAGCGGGAACCGAACCCGGGTCTCTCTGGACCGCAGGCCGACGCTCTAACCACTGAACCAAAATGGCCAGGGCGAGAATGACAGTTTTGCAGTTTCTTTTATGCATTTGAAATTAAGGAGGGAATGTAAGGAAGATGCCATGGAGGTGGGCGAAAGCAAGGTGGGGATTGGATTCAGGATAGTTAACAAGATTATGTGCTCTTAAAGGTGGTTATGCTTATTTCAAAGGCGTGTTAACCTAGAAGCATAAGAATAATGGACAGGGCTTGCTTAAGGCAAAGATAAACCTTTTACTAAAGAAGTTATAGGTCTGGAGTGTGACTACCCACCATGACCTGCCCAGTTAGGTTACTTTCTGTAGAACCCCCTTTTCACCCACAAGAACAATAGGGTATCCCACATAGTCTAGGGATGTAGTAGGCTGTACCATCTAGGCCTGTTTAAGTGCACTCTGTAATGTTCCCACAACAATGAACTCACCTATGACGCATTTCTGAATGTAGCCCTCTATTAAGTGGTGCATGACTTTACCGTATAAGTCTAGAAAATATTTTACTTTGTTCACTATTTTGGGAAATCAGGACACTGAAGCCAGTTCCATTCACGTCAGCTGAGTCAGCAGTCAACACATCTGTATGACTGACACAGACCCAGTAATTCCATATGTGTATATTAATCTTTATATTTAGCTTGTACCTAAAAATAAAAGGCCAAAGTGAGAGGCAACATGCATTTGTTTGAGACCCAAAGGAATAGCTATTCTGGAAGCACTGATTCAGGCAGAAACCCAAATAGTGCTCTGATCAGGAGGTGAAGGCCAGGGGTGTTATGAGAAAGGGAAGGGGAACAATTACATGAACAGAAGGAAGGCATTTCTATTGGTGCAGATAAGCAAACACAGTGATGCTAATTCTAAAGAATATCTTTAATTCCAGTCCCATAGTCATAGCAAACAGTTGTTTGGAATACAGTGCTGCTTCAGTCCAAAGATTATTTGCCCAGTTTTAATATTCCAAAGGTTAGAGGAGTAAGAAGTTCCTCTGGGATAGTAGCTCCAACTCCATTTTAAAGTGGTTTTATTTATATTATTTTTCACAAGCTCTTATTTCAAAATGTCAAAAATTAAGAAGTGTGGATAATATGTCAGAGTCTTGTCCTATTGCTCTTAAATTCTAAGTAGATGCAAATATCTGACTATAGTTGATCCTTGAATAATATGGGGGTTAGGGGCACTGACCCCTTGCACAGTAGAAAAGTCACAGATAATTTTTTACTCTCCCCAAACTTAACTACTAATAGCCTACTATTGACCGGAAGCCTTACTGATTACTTAAGTAGTTGATTAACACATATTTTATATGTTATATGTATTATAGTTATATATATTCTTACCATTAAGTAAGCCAGAGGGAAAAAAATGTTATTAAGAATACCATAAGGAAAATACATTTATCATATTTATTGAAAAATTCTGTGTATAAGTGGACCCCCACTGTTCTAATCTGTGTTGTTCAATCTGGGTCCACTATACTTCTTTAATACTTTTGATGCAATTCGGACTGAGTGTTTATAAAAGCAAATACATATTAAAATTTTTTGTTCTACTTTTACTACTTCATTATAATTAGGTCTTTATACTGATGTTTAAACTATGCGTGTAGGTACAATAATTAATAATATAAAATAATTGTTAGAAAAGGGAACCTTAGCTGTCACAACCAAGAGGAGGCTAAGGAGACATGACAACTGAATGTAAAGGTTGTAGGGGGGATCCTGGAACAGAAAAGGATATTAGATAAAAATTAAGGTCATCTGAATAAAGCATGGACTTAATAATAATGTATTAATTTTAGTTAATTAATTATAGCAATGCACCACACTGATGTAAGATGTCATTAACAGGGAAACTGGGTGCAGCATATATGGGAACTCTCTGTACCATCTTCTCAATTTCTCTGCAAATCTAAAAATGTCCTAAAAACTAAAGTCTACTTAAAAAAAGAAAAAGTAAAAAAAGGTGAAGGGAGTTGGGAAGGCTTGAGTCTGGGACGCAGACATTCTAACCTTGAACTTTTAATGCCGGCTGCAGAAGACAGACCATGGAGAGTGAGGTCCTGCAGAACTTTAACGTGGTCTCCGGGATTGCAACATTCACGAACAATGGTAAGAAGGATAGAACATGACAAGACTTAAACTAATATTTGTAATTTTAAACCTATTCCACAGACTTTTATTGGAACTTATTTTTAGTATATTTAGATTTCAGAAATTTTGTGAAATCTCAAATTTTTTAATCACTGGACTTCCATCAGGACATTTTAGAAAGTCACATTTGGGTAAGAGCCCAGGGACATAAAACCTGACTATTGAAAGATGGTAAGTTGAGTGGTATCATCTTCTGTCCTTATCTAGTCCTTTCTACATTTCAGTAAATGTCTCCAGATCCCCGATGCTAGGAATATACATAGGAAAGAGAAGAAAGGCCAAGAAGCCAAAGAAAACAAAGTAAGAGCCTCAGCTGGAATAAAAGTTACAGTTACCCCTCTGCTAAGGGTCATGAGGTCCAAGGACACTTCAGGTAAGAGTCCACTTAGTCCTCACACCCTCACCGCCCCATAAGGCAGGCAGCGTCAGTATCCCCATCCTAAAGGTAGGGAAACTGAAGCTCGGGTCAGCACCATTGCCGACTGCACTCCCAGGCCTTGATCTGAACCACTACACTGCGTGCCCACTCTGGAAGGACCCAAAGGTGACCAAGGGCATGGCTTCTACGCCTGTGTTTCTTACTTCAGCTTTCACACTCAAGTACACTTGTCTTACTTTGTTACATGTGTGGGCTTTGGAAAGCAAATATAAACATGTGACCACCTTGCGCAAGTCTCGAAGAAACATAAGTGACACTCAGAGCTAGTGTGACCCTTGCAGCTCGCACCCTGGGCCTGGGGCTGGGTGAGGAGCCGTCCCAGCGTGGAGAGTCTAAACAGGCTGCCAAAGTCAGCTCAGAACAGCTTTTCCTGGAGATCGGGCGTGCGTGTATGTGCGTACGCCTGAAGGTGTGACTGTTACATTACAAGCTCCCTTTCCCATAAAAAGTTCTAAACGAGGGCATGGCTTTAGACCATTTGGAGAAACTCCATACTATTGGTAAGCATTATTAGAGGCTTTAAGTGTAAAATATCGTAATAGTAAGACCTACAATAAGAATTGTTCAATTCCTTTACACTCTAAACAGGATGGTACAGTTCCGTGTTGCCTGCCCTTGCCATGTGCTCTCTTGAGCGCTGTGTCTCCACCCGGTCTGCACATCACAACCACCAGGGCTGGAGCGACCCTCCTGTGTTGGTTTGCTGAGGATGCTGCTGGCTTTAGCATGGAATGTTCTGAGTCCTGGGAAGCCCCTTCAGTCCCAGGAAAGTTAGGACAGTTGGTCACCCTATCCGATGCTTTTAAAAATCCTGATGCCCAAACCAACCAACCCCCTGACCACTTGCGTCAGGCTGCCCAGGTGACTGCAGGCACAGTGGGAAAGGCCTGCTGCCATGTCCCAGGCAGCTCTCGTCGTGCGGTCCTGGAGCAGTCCTTTCTCTTCCTGTCTGCAGCGGTCCATGCGGCCCAGCTCCTCTGGGCTCTCAGACTGCTGTTCCTGAGTGGTGGCAAGCGGTCCTTTCCTTCAGGAGGGCACTAGGCTCCTGCCACTGGCAGAAAAGGGCCTGGCACCATTCACAGTGTTTTGGGCCTGGAAGAGTGTATCCACACACGTGCGGTGATGACAGCCAGGGCCACTGTGGAGACCACCGCCGAGGCAGTGATGGCCTGTTTGTATGGCTGGCAGCCACCACGGCCAGGAGCGTTTCTGGAAGACCCCACCCCCACCCCCACCCCAGGTGATTCTAATGTGCACCCAGCACAAGAAAGGCTTGAGGACCGTGTTTCTCAACTTGAATGTGCTCAAACCACCTGGGGATCTTGGTAAAAGGCAGGTTTCAATTCAGTAGGCCTGGGATGGGGCCCACGTTTCTGCATTTCTAACAAACTCCCAGGTAACGCAGGTGCTTCTGGGGCAGGCACCCCCATCTGAGTGGAAGGGTCTGGAATACAGAGCAATAGCTTTTGTTTCTCCTTTGAAAGAAACTACAGTGTAGTCAGGAAGGGGAGGGGAATGTGGGGACAAAACTAACAAAAAGGGAAAACCAAATAAACAAAATATAAGTACCTAGTCATGCAGGGCCGGGAGGGAGCAGGTTCTAGGATGCGTCCTTCTTTTGGATTCCTCAGTGCTCAGCACACACAGTGGGCATTCAACACGTGGAAATGCTTCCTGGGTGTGAGGGCCAACAGCGATCTGTGAGGTTGGGAGGGCATCCCGGGAAAGGGTGATGGTGGGCAGGAAGTTTCAGTGATAAAATCAGCTAAAACTTTGTATAAATGTACATATTCACAATTCTCTCCAAACTGTGGCTACCTTGGGGGAAGAAAGGCATTGGAAGTGGGATGCGGCCTATTGAAAGGGTTTCTGGGGTGGCCGGGAAAGTTCTAGTTCTGGATTTGGGGAGCACTGGTTTTGTAATAATTTATTAACCCATACAGTTGATTTGCGTCGTTTTCAGCGTCTGTGTTTTAACTTACAATAAAAATGTTTACAGAAACTCTATCCAGAATAATCATATGTATTGTGAAGGATGGGTTTTCCTTGGCTAAATCATTTGTACTGAGCCCACCAGAGGTTGCCGGGGAAACTGCATCTGCAGGACCAGTCATCCCACTCAGCTCAAAGGAATGGCAAAGACTTGGAAGATTCATCAACAAGAATCAAGCAAGGAGTTAGCTGAATTAAATAAGGGGATTAAATAAGCTCAAAAAAAAAATTCATTTTCTTCTGCTCATGTAAAAAACACAAAAAGTGTATGGTATCTACTGTCCCCTGATTCTCCTCCTAGCCCCTCTGCCCTCCCCAGAGCCCCAGGCCCATGAATCCAGCTGTCCCTGAACATCTTTAGCTAAGTCCCACAAACTCATTGTGTCCAAAAGCAGAGCCTCATTGTCTTTCCCACCAAACCTGTGCATCTTCCACCTCCTTTTCAGTGGCAAACTGCAGCACCATCCACAGTCATCTCAAGCCAATCCTGAAAACACCTCCTCTTGACTTTACTCTTCCTCACCCTCACAAGCAGCAGGTGAACGGCCTCTGCTGATTCCACCTTTTTAACACCTCTTATATCATTCCCACCTTTTGAACCATGCTCCTACTGTTTTATCGCAGACCCTCTTGTCATGGCTCACTGTATTATTGCAGTGGTCTCCTGGCCATCCTGTCTTCCTCTGGTCCAGCTCTCCAGCTCCCTCCACACTCTGTTACAGTGGTTTTTCCAAGAAATCACTCTAACCACGCTGCTCCTCTGTTTGCTGTTGTTTATAGAATAAAGCCTTAAACCTTTTCGGTTGGTAGAGAAAGCCCTCTTAACCTATGTCCTGCCATCTTTCTCTCCTCCTGTACTGACCCTCCTGATCCTTTCAGCCCCTATCTCTCTAGCTGGCCAAAATTTCTTTGGTTCCCCAAACTTGCTTGGATAATTCATTCATACCTCTGTGTTTCTGCCCTTGTTCTCTCTTCCTGGAAGAGTTTTCTGGGCTTGCCCTCAACCCCAGCGAAATGCAGGCACACCCCAGATTTTTTAAGATTTCCATTCTCTACAAGTCTTTCCTGATACACCTACTGCTAAGAAGTTCTGACCTTCCCTCTGTGTCTCTCCCAGTATTTATACCCTATACAGACTTCTGTGATAGCCCTAATTACACTTTATTTTCTAATTTTGTTTACATACCAACTTCGTTCTTCCTGATGGACAATTTCTCAAGGCAACAACACAGTTTATTCATTCTAGTGTTTCAGATAATTTTCCAAGAAGTTGTTGATGGGAAGGAATGAATGAACTCTTAGCTGCTTCCGTATCACACCTCAGATAATTGAGCTGACAGGACCGTGTGTGACCAATCTCACAGCAGCCACTGGAGCAGTCCCCAGAAATGACATCTCCCTCCTGCCCCTCCACCAGTAGGAAAAGAAGGAGATACCCATACTCAAGCTTTTAGACTGATAAAATGGGAGGCCTTTCAGAAAATTATGTATAATTTGTACCATCCTCTTAAAGATGGCAGACAACCCCTCCCACCTAGCTCTCAGTGGCAGATGCTATGGAGATTACATTGTTTTAAACGTGGCAGTCCCTCTTCCCAAAAGCCTGCACTGTTTTTATATTAACTTTTCATTGAGGTTTAACATACCTGTGCAACAGTACATGAGTTTTAAGGTTAAAACCCAATTTTCACAAAGTGAACACATACATGAAACCACTCTAATAAAGAGTATTATTAGTTCCCCCAAAGTTCTTCACTGTCCTCTTCCAGTCACTAACCCCCCACCAAGGATAGACTGAAATGGTTCCAACATTGCTTTGACAGAAACTATTTTGTGCAAGGTTTATATATTTATACATTTTATATAATTAAAAACCTCAGTTTTTAGTTGTAAAATAGCATACGCTCATTGTAAAGAGCTAAAACTAAACAGAAGTGCAAAAGTGTAGAATGTGGGATTGCTGGGTCAAACAGCAGTTCTATTCTTAATTTTTTGAGGACACTCCATGCTGTTTCCCACAGTGGCTGCCACAGTCTGCATTCCCAACAGCAGTACACAAGGGTTGCCTTTTCTCCACATCCTCGCCAGCACTTGTTGTTTGTTGATTTACTGATGGTAGCCACTGACAGGTGTAAAGTGATACCTCATTGTAGTTTTAATTTGCATCTCTCTGATGACTAGTGATGTTGAGCATTTTTCATGTCTATTGGCCATCTGTATGTCTATACAGGACCTTTGCCCATTTTTTAATTAGATTGTTTGTCTTCCTTTTGTTGAGTTGTATATTTATATATTTTGGAAATTAACCCCTTATCTGATGTATCCTTGATGAATATGTTTTCCCATACAGTGGGTTCCCTTTGCACTTTGAGGGTGGTTTCTTTTGCTGTGCAGAAGTTTTTTAGTTTTATTAGTCCCATTTGTTTATTTTTTCCTTTGTTTCTCTTGCCCTAGGAGATGTATCAGTGAGAACTGCCATCTGACCCAGTGATCCCACTTCTGGGAATATACAGTATCCTAAGAATCCTGAATCACCGATCAGAAAGAATATATGCACCCCTATGTTCATAGCAGTATTATTTACAAAGCTAAGATCTAGAAATAGCCCAGGTGCCCATCAGTAGATGAATGGGTAAAAAAAGCTGTGGTACATTTACACAATGGAATACTATGCAGCTGTAAAAAATGATTTCTTACCCTTTGTGACAGCATGGATGGACCTGGAGAATATTATGCTGAGTGAAATAAGCCAGTTAGAGAAAGACAAGTATCACATGACCTCACTTATATTTGGAATCTAATGAACATAATAAACTGACAAACAAAATAAGCCCAGAGGCATGGATACATGGAACAGACTGACATGTTTCAGAAGGGGCGGGGGAAACGGGAAGAGATTAACCAAAGAATTTATATACATATGTGCATAGCCAATGGACACAGATAATAGTGTGGTGAAGGCCTGGGGTGGGGCAGGGGCTTGGAAGTGGGGGGCAAAGGGACGGGAAATTGGGGAACATCTGTAATACTGTCAAAAACAATACTAATAATAATTTAAAAAATAAAATAAAATGAAAAATGTAGAAAGTTAAAGACTATCTCCCATCAATTATCTGCCCCTATACACACACATACAGACACCTGATTTCCAAGCTTAAACAATTACAACAGTTTGGTGCATATATCTGTGAAGACTATATAAGAAGAGGAAATTCTATTCAAAATGGATGAAACAACAAGATAATGTATTGGCTCTCATAACCTATTTAATCATTTTCTGAGTGAATGAACATTTAGGTTGTTGCTAGCCTGTTGCTATTACAAGCTCGGCCACATCCACCATTTCATTGTGAACACCTGAAACAGGAAACGTGAAGAGATCCTGAAAGCCCAGAGGTAGGGCAGGCTCTGGGATTTAATTCAGTCACTCAACTATGTCACCAAAGACTCAGTTTCTTTCTATCTCTTTGCTTTGCCTTCCAAGATATCAGCTTTATCCTAAGTCTGACTTACTTCATGATTGTAAGATACTACACTCAGGGCTACATGCTTCATTCAGAGAAGGGGAGTAAGGAAAGAAGAGAAGGAAGAAAGAGAGAGGAACTCAGTAACCATGGTGAATGTCCTTGACTTGATTCTGATTGGACCAAAGTTGGCCATGTTTTTATTTATGAACCTATCATCAAGGCCTGGGGAACGCCAAGTATTGATTGGGTCAGTTCCCATTCCTGAACCAATCTCTGTGGCAGAAGAATAGAATTATCCTAGTTGGCTCCATGAATAGGGTCAGCCTCTGGAGTTGGGCATGGGGTCAGTTTCACCCATACTAAATAAATAGCAACTACACAATGGTGGGATGGTTGAAATGGATGCTGGGAAGGCCACCATATTATTCACTACAGGGAATATATTCTTTGAGACCATTTTGGAGGGGGGGGTCTAAACATACACTCATATATACATAAACACATATATTTAATTTTAAGTAAAATGAGATCAAACTACTCTGTAATTCACACTATTCTGTAACTTTATATATTTATACATCTACTCCAGCTTTTAAAATTGCAAGGCATTCTAGCATGTGGGTAAACAATAATTTATTGAACCATTTCCCTAACTGGTGAACATTTCAATTGTTTTAAACTTTTCTTTTACAAAAATTCTACATTGATCATTTCATTCTCAACAATACCTTCAACAGATGAGGTGAAGTAATTTTGAAAGAGATATTTTTAAATGGTTTTATTGTACCTAAAGTTCATGAACATAAGAGATCACAATGTTCCTTAAAAGTCAGCTAGCTAGGTACATCTCTACCAGTCTCTATCCAAAGAACAATTTCCTTTTCTTTTATCATTTTGTTTAATAAAGATATGAGCCATACTGCCTCTTTCAAGGGGATAGAAAATATTTCATTGTTGCTTTAGATTGGAAGGAAACAAAAGCCAGTTGCTGAAACAGAAATTCAGATTGGGAAATGTGAAAATGTTATTTGGCCAAGTGGAAACCTGAAATTGATGAACTTGGAGGAATGAAATGAAGTCCAGCAATGAGTCAGCCATTCTGTCTTCACACCAGAATTCATTCAAACACACCCAGACACTCAGCTAGAAAGTCTCCTGGAAGCGATTTTAAGTCTTAATAGAAAATATTTGATTCAAAGAACTTCTCATTGCATTCAACCATAAACATAATTCTTTATTTTCTCTCCTCCAGAATATTTTTCTAATTTCTATCACGACATTTGTTCCTCTTATTCATCTCTCTGATGAGGAGTTGATTCCGTTCCTGAACAAGATGTCCCATGTTCTGCCCCTTCCTGTCAGAGGCTTCCTTAGGTCTACTTTAAAAATCCTCTGGCCATAGTTCAGGCCTGTGTTCTCTCACCCTTGATAGAGTTGTTCTCCTGTGCTCTCCTTTCTTGTGGGTGTCGGAGCCTGTCTGTCTTACTGTCCCTTTCCAGCTCTAAGATGCCTGCTACAGACTCAATCGTGTCCCCCCAAAGTCCACATGTTGAAGACCTAACCTCTAGTACCTCAGAATGTGACTGTGTTTGGAGATGGGGTCTTTAAAGAGGTAATTAAGTAAAAATGAGGTGTCTAGAGTGGGCCCTAATCCATCATGACTGGTGTTGGTATGAGAGCAGGAGATTAGGGTACATACACACGGGAAAGACCATGTGAAGACGCAGGGAGAACGCGGCCGTCTACAAGCCAAGGAAAGAGACCTCAGAAGAAGCTAACCCTGCTGACACCTTGATCTTGGACTTCCAGCCTCTAGAGTTGAGGGAAAATAAATTTCTGTTGTTTAAGCCACCAAGTCTATGGTACTTTCTTATGGAGACCCTAGCACACTGATACAATGCCCAAATGCAAGCTTGTGATGGAAACTCCTGACTGGACCACATGGAGCCCCTTTACCATCCTTGTCTGGGTGGCCCCTGGATCCCTTCTTCCCTGTGTCCTCGTGGACTCTGATGGGTGGTCCCTCCAGCTCTGCTCCTCCAGGTCGTACCGGTTACCTCCCTTATTTTGCCTGTAGAAAAGTAGTTTTCCAATCTTGAGGAGCTTAAGAATCACTGCTTTGTGCATGCAGCTCCCCAGACCAGGGCTCCAGAGATTCAGATTCACTAGTTCAGTGATGGGGTTGGGGAACCTGCACCTTTAATAAACACCCCCACGTCATTCTGAGAAACTCTACCAAAGGTATTTCCTCTTTCCTGTCTCTAACCCAGGGGCCCTCCACTTTGACCACATATTAGAGTCATCTGCAGAACTTTTTAAAACTCATGCCCAAGCCCTTGCAAGACATTCTGAATTAATTAATCTGGGATGGGGCCTGGACATCAATTGTTTTTTAAAGTTTGTCCAGGTGATTCCTACATGCAGTCAAAGGGAGAAGCACCGGTCCAGCCCCACTGCCATTTTCCACAAGTCAGGCTGTCCTCACGCTCACCGACACTGAGCTAGAGCCTCCCGATGCCTCAGTCTGCTTCCACCTCGACTGTTCCTCCCGCCCCACTCACTCTCCACGCGAGTTCTAAAACACAAGTTCGATCATGTCTTTCTCCAGGTAACAATCCATCAGTATTTCCTCATTAATTCAAGTTAATGTTTACAAGCTCATTAGCCTCACATCCAAAGTCCTTCATGCTCTGGCCTCTGAGGACCCCTGCACCTTTATACCATCTCCCCCCCTGGTCTCTAAGCTCCAGCCTCACTCATGTCCTGGCTCCCCCAAATCGCCAAGCACTCTCACACCAGTGCCTTCACCCTTGTTTTCTCCCTGCCTGGCAAGCCTGGCTAATGCCTTCAGTTCAGTGGTGACACTGTCTGGGCAACCTTCTCTGACACCGTCCCCATGCCCAGGCTGGGAGGTGAGCGGCCTTCCTTTTCCAGAAGCCCAGCAGCGCCCGCCTCTGCCAGAGCACACATGGTACTGCATTTAATTGATACCTGCCTCGCTTTCACCTCACTGCACCCATCTCCCTTCTCAGCTTCTCTGGGTCCCAACACAGTGCATATATGCATAGGAGGGCTTGGTGGACATTTGTTCAGTGGATGAATGTGTGAATGAATGAATGAATGAATGAATGAATGAATGAATGAATGAATGAATACCTTGTTCTTTCCCAGTTGTGCCCATTGCCCAGTGCGTACTGTCTCAGTACCATCCACAAACAGGCTTGGCTCTCTCATTTCAGACATCCTCCTTCCTGCTATGCTACATGCCTACTTAAATCCCAAAGTAACTATTTGCACCAGGGCTCATCCAGCCCGCAACTAGTAGAGAACAGCTACTCTGGGCCAGACACTTTCCATTCTTTAATACTTACAACAGCAATGCAGAGTAATTACTATGATCTCCGTTTTACAGCTGAGGAAACTGAGGCTCAGAGAGGTTGAAAGCAACTTTCCCAGGTCACACAGCTGAGCCAGAACTGGAACCACAGAATCAGGCTCCACAGCCTCCAGGCCTTTCTGCAGGGCATGTGCTCATCCATTGAAAAGAGATGTGGCTGGGTGGGTGGGAAGGAGGAAAGGCTGCCCAAGACTCAGGCTGACAAGATGACTCGGTTCCCATGAATGGACCCTGGGGAAGTTCCCCAATTCCATAGCCATCAGCATTTCTGCCATGGTCACCGTGTACCCAAGTGACCTGTCCATAATGCAACCCTCCATCAATTATGTTTAGAATGTGCAATCCACACACAAGGGCTTTTGCCTGTTTTGTTCATTGATGTATCCTAAGTGTAAGGTAGATGTTTAATAAATATTTGTTGGTTTAATGAAAGGAGTAAGTTAACAACACTCACCCTATGAAAACACTCAATGTCCTTCTCAGCACTGTGCAGGCTTTCAGAACCCAGCTCTCCAATGAACCATAGGTGAGGGTTGAAATTTTTGTTCTCTCTTCTCTGTGGTGTATTCTCTCCCTTTTCCCATGTGGATACTAAAATTACAAATATTCACTGGGTAGAAATGCACATTAAGATCTGATAAAAAGCCACTTAATAGGTGAAAAAAAGTCCTGATGTTACTCTAATTCCAAAACAGTAATCCTCTGGTGACCTTACCTCGTGAGACCGCAGGCTTTGTGGCTGTTTATAAACTTGAAAATTGGTTCTTATTCATCAACGTGAGCTGTTGCTCATTATTTTGACCCTGACTTTCAAGTCCTCTCTGAGTTCGGCCTTGAGCTCTCATCTCATGATGCCAACACCACTGAAAGAGGCTCAGATTGTTCTATATACCAACAAAATATAAGCAAGAAAGATCTCTTCTGTGACTTTTTAATCTAATGGAAATACAAGTGACTGGGTTCTAGTTTACCTTGGCCATAGCAATGTGTCTTATTATGCCTCACTGAACCTTGGATTCTTAATGTCTGAGAAAAGACAAATATGTATTCTATGTAGCCCAAATGAAAGCCAGGATAATAGTTGTGAGATGCAAATACGAGAGAGTTAGATGGGGCCTCAGAGGTTACCTAAATTTGGCTGAGGCTTCACTTTACAGATGAGTAACTTGAGGCTCAGCAGGGACATTCGTTTCCTATTGCTGCCATAACAAATTCCCACAAGCGTGGTGGCTTGGAACAACACAAATGCACTCTTGTACAGTTCTGGGAGCCAGAAGTCTCAAGTGAGCATTGCCGGGCTGAAGTCCAGTTGTCAGCAGAGCTGGTTCCTTCTAGAGCAGCGGTTCTCAACCTGTGGGTCGCGATCCCTTTGGGGGTCGAACGACCCTTTCACAGGGGTTGCCTAAGACATAACAGTAGCAAAATTACAGTTATGAAGTAGCAACGAAAATAATTTTATGGTTGGGGGTCACGACAACATGAGGAACTGTGTTAAAGGGCCGTGGCATTAGGAAGGTAGAGAACCACTGCCCTAGAGGCTTCAGGGGAGAATGCATAGCAGCTTCTCCAAGTGGCTGGCACTGCTTGGCTTCTGGCCACATCACTCCAACCTCTGTTTTCATGGTCAGATCACCATTTTCTCTCTGACTCTGATCCTTGTGCTGCCCTCTTATAAAGATATTTGTGATTACTTTGAGCCCACCAAATATTCCAGGATAACCTCTCTATCTCAAGACCCTTAATAGAATCACATCAGCAAATCCCTTTTGCCATGTGAGTTACCATTCCTAGGTTCTGGAGATTAGGCCATGGACATCTCTTGCGGCCATTATACAGCCTACCACATGGTGTAAGAGGAAGGAGCCAGGCTGGGACTGAGTTTTCTCAGCTGCTCCTGGGTGTCAGCTGAGGCCTCTCTGTCTTTCAAGATGAAGTAAAATTGAATCCAGCTCCCATCCCAGGTTCTGTTGAGAAGTTTAATGTGCTCTGCAAGATTGTGCTAACTCCTCCATCATACCTTGTCAAGGTCACCTCTCCGCTACACTCTCTGAGCTCCTGCCACCATTGAACTCCTCATTTCACCTGCATCTCAAGTACTGCAAGTGTTCCCTTGGCTCTTTGTCAAGGTCACCTCTCCGCTACACTCTCTGAGCTCCTGCCACCATTGAACTCCCCATTTCACCTGCATCTCAAGTACTGCAAGTGTTCCCTTGGCTCTTTGTCCTCTCCCTTGCTGCTCCAGACATGGGACTCAGCCCCTTTCTTTGATTTACCTCAAACCACTCAAAGAAGTGATTATTGTCATTCATGAGTATGTTCATTCATTCAGGTTCTCCAGGGGGACTGAGTCCTAGTTGCCCACATGGGTAACTGACTTGATAAAACACTCCCTATATGTTTCCATCTTTTCTCTGTCTCACTTTCCAACCCCATTATCAGTGTTCTTCAGATCACTTCCTAAATGAATGACTTGTGCTCAAATTCTTATCGCAGGATCTGCCTCTGAGGTAACTCAAACCAAGGCAGTAGGCAAAATCAGTCCAGTCGAATTAGCAGCATCAATGAAGACAGAGTCTGCATGCACTTAGACTTCCCGGATTTCCTTACATCGAAAAATAGGAGGTTCTGGAAGGATGTCTCACACACACACACACACACCCCGCCACCATGAAAGTCCTGCTATATCCACTACTCCTTGAACTCTTTTAATGGGGAACTGCATTTTTTAAATCCTCACTCGAGGAACTTTTTTTCATTTTATCTTCAGATAGAGGGGGAGAGAGAGAGAGAGAAACATCGATGTGAGAGAGACACATCAACTGGTTGCCTCCTGCACGACCCCCGACCAGGGCCGGGGACGAACCGCAACCGAGGTACATGCCCTTGACCGGAATTGAACCTGTGACTCTTTGGCTGACGCTCTACAGCTGAGCCAAACCGGCCAGGGTGAAAGAGCATTTTTGTTACCCAAATACACATTTAGCTTCCACATTCTCCTGGAGAAGAGTGCGCAATATCTCAAACTCACATTAAGGTGTAGTTAACTCTCTCTGATCCTCTCCTGAGAAGAGACTTGACTGCAGAGTGGAGGGTGGGCACCTGAGATGCAGGTGCCCTGAGGCGGGAGAAGGCGGAGAGAGGAAAACTGGGGGACAGAGAGGGAAACTGGGGAGCGAGCTCGCTTCCCCCAGAGCCAGCACTGTGGCCGGCTCCCATCAGCACAAACTCTTCCATCAGAACTCCCATCCTCACCCTGAGAGATTCCTAGATTTCCCCTGGAAGAATCAATATAGTAAGACAGAAAGCCCCTTGAGGACGCTCTGCCTTGATGGGGTTGAACAAAGGCCGAAAACATCTCTGGGACCTGCCTTTTATCAGTCCCCTTCCCGACTTGCAACCCCTGCTCTTTCCCTGCTGAAAAGACCCTGGTGAGAGGGCTCTGCCCAAGAGATTTCTGACTGGATTCGACTCCCTTCTCCATTTCCGTGCTCCCTTCCAGCTGATCCATATCCTGGTCAGGTGCGAGGCCTGGTAACGATCTCCCCGGAAAAGTTCGGGGGTTGGAATAAAGAGAACAGAAACTGGAGTCAAGAAGCCTGATTTCTGGTCCTACCGAATCCTACCTTCTGAGGACTGAGCTGCTGGGAAGGGTAATACAGCCCGCCCCCTGGCATTCCTTCCCCGGGGAGCGACGTGGAGCTGTGCTCAGTGTGGCTCAGAACTGCTTCAGGTGCAATGGACGGAAATCGAGGAAAGACCTACCCGCTTGTGTAGGTGGGGAGGACAGGATGCACCAGGTGTGACAGACCCAGGCCTGCAGCAGTCGTCAAGATCGTTTTCTCTCTCTCCACTCCTGGTGCTGCTGCTCCCTGGGTACTGCTTATTCTCCATGACCTCAGAGGGGTTTTTTCCAGGTAGCAGGGAAAATGGCCACTGACAGTCCCATGTGGGAATCTCTCCAGCTCTCAGAAGCGAGAGACCTTTCCCCTTGGTTTCTATAAAAAAAAAAAAAAAGTCCCAAAGTCGGGTCTGATTGGCTTGGCTTGGTCATGCCCTTCTTTCCCAATCAGTCTCTGCAACCCGCAGGGGGCCGGTGCGCTGGTCCGTCCTGTGCTGTGAAGGGGGCGTGGCTTGCGGGCGGCGGGGGGGGGGGGGGGGGGGGTAGGAGTGCCATTAGTAGGCCCCCCAGCTTGTCTACATGTGTCCATAACCATGGTCCGTGATGATGAGACAGAAGCCAGGGAAGGAATGAAGATAAGAAAGAGTGAGCCCAGAAGGTGTAGAGGCTATGAAGGTAAAATCGCTCCTCTTATCCTTGGGAAGCAGTCGTTTCAAAGAGGGAAGCTGGGGGAAAACATCCCCTCCAGGGGCGGGAGTCCAGAATCATGGCACACCCGAGGAGCCACACGGAGTGCCCTTAGTGGGGACAGCTCCTCCAGCCCCCTGTTCTCCTGCAAAATACAGAAAGTCGTTCTGCACGCACAGGCTTGTTCGGGTACCACAGAAGCAAGACCTGCCATGGGGCATCTTGGCTGGAGTGCTATCAGGAGAAGATGAATGAGGGGAGCAGGCTAGAACAGCGCAGCGGAATTCTAACCTCAGCCTGATCCCGAAGGCAGCTCCCTAGCACCAGTGGTACCGAAGAGTTATTCAGCCTGGAGACAAAGGACCAGATTTTTACACCCCATACTTGTCAGTCATTGCCTGGGGGGTCACCTCCAGAAGGAAAGCAGTCATTTCTAGGCAGCCCAGGGCTCAGAAGAAGGATGCAGCTGAGAGCTGTGAGCAGCCAACACAGCTGCTAGGGAAAGAGTGCATGGCAAATTAAAGAAGATCTGGATGGGTCCCAACAGCACCCCTTATAGGGCTGTTGTGAGATAATGTACTTCCAGTGCCCATCACAATGCTGGGAGTTATCATCATTAGTATTATTACCTTATCCCTGTTGTACAAAAGTAATAGTGAACATCACGAAATACGTGATTCTCAGCCAGACATTGCATTCAATGAGGGAGGCACACATAGGCAGCAGGAATCTAGACACACCTAGGTTTATATCCTGTGCCAGCCTTGCCATGGACTAGTTATGTGATTTGGAATGTGTAATTTAACCCCAGTAAGCCTCAGAGTTCTAATCCATAAAATGGGCCAATAACCAGAGCTGCCTCCTGGGGCTGTTGCAGGGATGACATCAGATCACCCCTGAGATGCTCTTGTTGCAGGGCTTGGAGCAGAGGAAGCTCTCACGTGATTGGTCACTATTATTAGCTTCTGTGGCTGGGCTGCTGAAACAGCCAGCATTTAGTTTACAGACATCTGGAGGTCGTGAGAACACTGACTAGTTTCATAAAAGACAAGAGTAAGAATTTGCATTATATATAAAAGAAGAAGCCAACTGTCTTTAAGGAAGTAAATCCATTTTCAAAAAGAGGATGTGAGAACTCAGCCTGAGCCGAGGATGTAGTTATTCAGTGAGGCGGTGTGGGGTACAGGGGCCTTTGCAGCAGATCCCCAGGTCCACCCAAATCACTGCTTGGAACAAAGGGCCTCACCTGGGCTTTCACAAAGATTTGTCAGCCTGAGGCCACTACCCCTGATTTGGCTCAGCTTCTCCTGCCTGTAACCAAAGAGGATATATGTCCAGGTACAGATTAGCTGGGGCTCTGGCGTCAGACAAACCTGGGGTGTACCCTAGCTCTAACAGCTGTGTGGTCGTGAGCATGTTATTCAGCCTCTCAAAGTTTCATTTCCTTCTCAGTTAATAGGAGGAAATAATAACTGCATGTAGGGTTAGTACAGAGAATTCAATTAAATGGTATTTGTAAATACTTAAAGAAGTGCCTGGTCCCAAAGGGCAGCTATTATTGTTGTTATTGATGTTCATTTGTTCAACCAATATTTATTGATCACCTACTATGTGTCAGCACTGTTACTGGCAGTGGGAAGACACTGGCAAGAAAAAAACATGAAGTCCCTGCTTTTAAGGAGCTTACATTCAAGTGAGAAGAGATAGTTAATAAATAAACAAGAAAATTCCATGTGCAGGTTAAGTGTTATGCAGGAAATTTTAAAAGAGGGTGGTGTATTAGGACGTGATGAAATAGACACTTCAGTCCAGCCTCTTCTTTAGAAAGAGTTCTCTGAGGAGGTGAGGTTCAGGCTGAGATCCAAAAGCAAGATGGCACCAATGATGAAATGACCTGGGGAAAGTACATTTCAGGCAGAGGGAGCAGATAATGAAAATGCCCAAAAGTGGGAATAATTGAGCATGGTGAGAGCAAGCCCAATATGTCTGAGGCACACACACAAGTGGGAGAAGGTGATGGATAAGCAAGAGATGAGTTTGGCCTAGCAGAGAGAGGAGATCAGGTAGGGTTTTGGAAACCAGGTGAGAAGTTTGGATCTTAATCTAAATGGCATAGGAAGCTACAGCGAGATTTTAAGCTAAAGAGAAAAATAATCTGAAATAGGCTTTTCAAAGTTCTTCTAGATAATTCTACTCAATAGTTAAAGAAAATTTAACACCATCCTACATATCTTTCAGAATATTGAGGATGAAGGAACACTTTCCAATTCATTATATGAGGTTGGTATTATTCTAATAACAAAGCCAGAGAGACATCATAAGAAAACTAAAGCTGCATATCCATATGAATATACATGCACAAATCCTTAGTGAAATATTGGCAGTCTGAATCCAGAAACAGGTCTTTAGTAACTTTTCCTCTGATTCTGCAGCTGTAGCCTTCCAGACCTCCTTCTTCCAGCTCCGCCCATATTCCAATATTAAGCCTATTAAATCTCTAATACTTGTTAAAAAAAAAAAAGCATTTAACAGAATGCAACACCCACTCAAGATAAAAACTTTCAAGGAGGGGGTCAATGGGGGAATGGGGGGGGCATCTGTAATACAGTCAACAATAAAGATAAGTTAAAAAATATTACAAAAAGCTAAAAAGGGAGGAAAAACAAAACAATAAAAAATACAAAAATAAATTTAAAAAGAAAAAAGAAAAAGCTTTCAACAAAATTGAAAGAGAAGGGAAATTCCTCAATCTGAAAAAGGATACTTGTGGAAAACCTTCAGTTAACGTCATACTTAACATGAAACACTGATTTACCCTGGAGAGGGGGAATGGGACCAGGCAAGGATGTCCCCTCTCACCATTCATACTTAACATTGCACTGGAGGTTCTAGTTGCTGCAATAAGGCAACAACAACAACAAAAAAAAGAAAAAGACACCTGGATCGGAAAAAAAATGAAGTAAAACTGTCTTTATTTACAGATGACATGATTCTATATGCAGAAAATCCTAAGGAATCTGCCCAAAACAAACCGACAAACCCAAACTATTACAACTAATAAATCCAATAAAATAAACAATCAAATTTTTAAATGAGCAAAGGATTTGAATAGACATTTTGTCAAAAAAGATATTCCTATGACTAGTAAGCACATGAAAAGATGCTTAATATTAAGTCGTTAGAGAAATGCAAATTAAAAACCAAAAGAGATGCCACTATACACCTTCTAGAACTTCCAAAGAGACTGACAATACCAAGTACTGGCAAAGATGTGGAGAAAGTGGAACCCACACACATTGCTCGTGGGAACATAAAATAGCACAGCCATTTTGGAAAATATTGTGGCAGTTTCATAAAAAGTTAATCATGTACTTACCAGATGACCCAGCAATTCTACTCCCAGATATTTACCCACAAGAAATGAAAACATGTCCACCCAAAGACTTGCATGCAAATTTTCTTAGTATTTTTTATAATAGACCAAAACTGAAAATAATCAATACATTTGTCAACTAGAGAATGGATAATCAAAATTTCATGTATCTATACATGGAATACGACTGAGCAATAACAAGGAACAAACTATGGACACATGCTACAAGATGAAAGAATCTCCAAAACATTTTACCAAGTGAAGGAAGTTGGACAGAAGCAATCACATATACTGTGCTTCCATTTGTGTGGAATTTCCAGAAAAGACAAACCTATAGAGACGGAAAACAGATGGGCAGTTGCCTCAGGCTAGGGGTGGGAGCTGAGATTAACTACAAAACAGGGGTCAGTTCTGCTTGGGGGGAGATGGAGATGTTCTAAAATTGATTGGGGTGAATGTTGTACAACTTTATAAATTTACTAAAAACAATTGAATTGTACATTTACAATGGATGCAATTTATTGGTGTAACATAAATAAATAATAAATAAATAAATCTGTTTAGAAAAATCTGGGGATCAGAGTGGGGGAAAAAAAAGGAGATTGGGTGGCAGGCTGCTGCACTGGTCCAAGGCAAAGGTGATGGCACCTTCAGCCAACATGGTGGCAGTAGACACAGTGAGAACTGGGGGATTCTGGCTACATTGTGCCAGTGGAGTTGGCCAGCTTGCTGGTGGCTTAGACATGCAGTGAGGAAAGGGATGGACAGAGAGCCATTGTGGTGTGACAGTGTGGTTGCATTTTGCAGTTAAATTCTGAGGGATCCCTAGCACCCATGGCGAAGGGCTCTGGCCTGTGTGTGAGGACATGAAAAGGTGCGTGTGGGTGGTGGAGGCACTTTTTATTTATTTATTTATTTTTATTAATTTATTTTTGTTACAGATGTTTCTCCTTTTTTCCCCGTTGACACCCTCCTCCCCTTTCCCCCGACCCTGTCCCCAACTTTGTTGTCCATGTCCATCGGTTATGCGTACATGCATATCAGTTCTGTGGTTTATCTCTTCCCTCCTCCTCACCCCCTCTTCTGAGGGTTGTCAGTCTGTACCCTACTTCCACATCTCTGGGTCTACCCTGTTCCTCAGACTGTTATGTTCATTATATTCCAAAAATAAGTGAGATCATATAATATTTGTCTTTCCCTGCTTGGCTTGTTTCGCTGAGGATAATACTCTCCAGGTCCCTCCATGTCATCTCAAAGGATAAGAAATCTTTCTTTCTTACAGCTGCATAGTACTCCATTGTGTATATGTACCACTGCTTTTTTAACCATTCGTCTACTGATGGACACTTGGGCTGTTTCCAGATCTTAGTTATTGTAAACAGTGCTGCTATGAACATGGGGGTACATATATTCTTTCTGATTGGTGTTTCAGGCTTCTTAGGGTATATTCCTAGGAGTGGGATCACTGGGTCAAATGGCAATTCAATTTTTAATTTTTTGAGGTAACACCATAGTGTTTTCCACAGTGGCTGCACCAGTCTGCATTCCCACCAGCAGTGTACTAGAGTCCCCTTTTCTCCACACCCTCGTCAACACTTGTTGTTTGATGATTTGTTGATGGCGGCCATTCTGACAGGTGTGAGGTGATACCTCATTGTTGTTTTAAGCCACAGCAATCTTGAAAAAGAAGGACGAAGTAGGTGGGATCACAATACCGGATATCAGGTTATACTACAAAGCTACTGTAATCAAAACAGCCTGGTACTGGCACAAGAACAGGCATATAGACCAGTGGAACAGAACAGAGAACCCGGAAATTGAACCCAGACATTATACTCAATTAATATTTGACAAAGGTGGCAAGAGCATACAATGGAGTAAAGACAGCCTCTTTAATAAATGGTGTTGGGAAAATTGGACAGCTACATGCAAAAAAAAATGAAACTAGACCATCAACTTACACCATACACAAGAATAAACTCAAAATGGATAAAAGACGTAAAAGTGACTCGTGAATCCATAAAAATCCTAGAAGAAAATGTAGGCAACAAAATTTTGGACATCATACGCAGCAGAATTTTCACTGATACATCACCTAAGGCAATAGAAACAAAGGAAAAAATGAACACATGGGACTACATCAAACTCAAAAGCTTCTGCACAGCAAATGAAACAACCATCAAAATGGAAAGGGAACCCACTATATGGGAGAGCATAATTGTCAATGATACATCAGATAAGGGGTCAATTTCCAAAATATATAGAGTGCTCATACAACTCAACAAAAGGAAAACAAAGAACCCAATTAAAAAATAGGCAGAAGAACTAAATAGACACCTCTCCAAACAGGACATACAAGTGGCTAAGAGACACATGAAGAAATGCTCAACATCACTAATCATCAGAGAGATGCAAATTAAAACAACAATGGGGGCACTTGTTAAAAGTGCAGATCCCGTGGTCTGATTCTACTGAAACAGAATTGCTAAAGGGTGGTCCCTGTAACCTTCATTTTACAAATTTCCTCAGATGATGTAGGAGCACTTCAAGGTTTATAAACTAATCTGTTGCAGGCATAATTTTAAAAATGCTATAATGCTTGGCTTTTGTTAATTGGTTCCTATAAACTTATCTGGTGTCCCTCTTCAGGGTCCTGCGCATAGGTGTCCTGTTTCCGTCATAGTTCTTCAGCCCTGAGTACACCAAGATCAGAAGTCCAGCATTCTCGGTGAACTCTGTCCTCTTACACTTCAATTCTGTTTGTCAGGAGTGGATACAGTCCTGAGGAGGGCATGGCTTTGGAGGACAACGGTTGACCAGGGCTGGTGTCTGAGATTCCCTATGCCATACCCACTAACCAGGGGACATTTTGAAATGATCTAAGCACCACTCTTAGACAAACCACAGAAATGATTTAGAATTACAGTGAATTTACAAGCATTCCCACCAACATTCTAAATTGATCTTCCCCTTTTTTCTATCTGACTATGCCCCGTTCTTCCTAAGACCACTGACGGATTTATGAAACGTGAGCATGAATCCTCATTCACCACCTAAATGAACCATGTGGCCTTATTCTAGTTCTGGGACTCAATGAGCCGATCTGTAACGAGAGACTGGAACCAAGTCAGTGGTTCTTAATCCAGCAGCATGTTAGAATCACTGGAGGAGGGTTTAAAAATTGCTCACCCTGGCCAGTGTGGCTCAGTTGGTTGAGCATCGTCCAATGCACCAATAGGTCATCGGTTCGATTCCTGGTCAGGGCACATGCCTAGGTTGCTAGCTTGATCCCCAGTGGGGGGCATACGGGAGGCAGCCAATCATGTTTCTCTTTTACATTGATGTTTCTCTCTCCTTCTCCCTTCCTCTCTCTAAAAAATCAATTAAAAAAAATATATATACATATTTGTTGTTGTTGTTAATCCTCACCCGAGGATGCTTTTCCATCTATTTCTAGACAGAGTGGAAGGGAGGGAGGGAGGAAGAGCAAGAGAAAAACATCAATGTAAGAGACACATCAATTGGTTGCCTCCCACACAACCCTGACCGGGGCCTGGAATCAAACCCGCAATCCAGGTATGTGCCCTTGACCGGGAATTGAACCCGCGACCCTATGGTCTGCAGGCTGAAGTTCTAACCACTGACCACACCGGCCAGGGCAATATATATTTATTTTTTAATTGCTGACGCCCTGGTCATACCCCTGATAATTGCATCAAAATCTCTGGGGCGCAGGCATCAGGATCCCCAAGATGATTCCAATTGTAGCCAAGGCTCAGGAGCATTGATTGAAATGATTATTAAGAATTTTTGAAGCTCTTTCTCTGATCTGTATTTTCCTTGGCTCCCATAACACCACCCATGACCATACGACAAGGCAAGGGTGGGTGTGGAGACTGTATTATAGTCTGGTGGCTGGCCAACACCCAGAGGGTGTATCTCCTCACGCTGACAAGGACCACATCTGGCCTGGCTGCTGAAGAACCAGTGAGCATTTCACAGTGTGTTCTTCAGCAGGTAAGCAAAACCAAGGGTTGCATTCAAGACCCCGCCTTTGGTGTCCCCTAAATTAAGAAAAACTGCCACTCTATGAGGAGCAGAGGTTATAGCTCTTAAAGACACTGCCCAGAAGCCTCCAGGGCCCACAGAAATGCAACAATGGCTTTTTTTCATCTTTTGTTTCTGCCAAATGGAGTGAGTCAAAGAGAGGGCACGTTGGCTTCACAAATCAGAGACTATATTCAAACATTAATTTGATTTTGGGATTGGTCAGATGTAAACATTAGATAATAGAATCCTGGGAAATTTGTAGGAAGCTAAATCGTATGGAAATTGCTAGACATCTTATTTTTGTATAGGTTTAGGAATTGCCCAATATTCCATATGGTACAAATCATTCCAAAATCTGTACAACAAAGATTGTGAAGATGAGAATGTTTGAAGGCTTCAAACTACCTTCTTCCCATGTTAGCCACAGTAATTTTAACCTCCCATCTAGAAACCCTGACGCATCCGACTCTGCTCGTTCACACCTACATGCCTAAGCCATCAGCAAATCCTGTGGGCGACCTTCATAATACATCCCTAGTCTGGCCTTCTCTTACCACTGTTTTCTAAGCCACTGTCATCTCTTTCCTGGGTCTGGCGTTCATACCCGTTTGCTCTGTGACCCATAGAAAGAGGGTGTTGGCTTAGCTAACCTCTGAGGTCCCTGCTAGTGTAAGAATCTAGATAGTCTAACTTACAGAAGGGAGTAGGCATTTACTGAGCGCTCACAATGTACCAGGTGCTCTACCTTTGTTGTTTTGTTTCATCCTCATACGAACCCAATGAGGCAGGCACTATTATTCCCCCTTTGAAGAGATGAGGCAGCTGAGACTCAGATGCTGCTGGCTGCCACCCCAGGGCCCCACTCTTTTGCCTCCTTGTTAATAGAGCCTGATATTTTGGGGGGAGTTGGGCAACAATGAGTCTAGCTACTCGTGAACGAGTCAAAGTTAGTCAAAGCCAGTTTTCTTAACCGCGTTCTGCTTAACCCATGATTAGTACAGATGTGGGCATGAGAGATATAAGGGGAGCCTGTTGGGGGCTCCAGGGAACGTGTCTTCTCCCTGATGAGAAAACAAGGAGCCTAAGAGAAAGCCCCTTAGGCCTTGTCCCTGTTGCTTCCTGCTGTGAATGTTACCAGCAGAGGAGGTGAAGCTGGCAGCTTTGTCAGTCTCCGGCAGTCATGGGATTGCGGAATCAGACGTGCCTGAGGATGGAGAAGGAAAGGATGACAAAAGTGTGGTCTTTGATGGTCTCATTGAGCTTGGTGCTGATTATCTACCTCTGGGCTTCTTTTTTAAGTAAACCATAAATGCCCTTATGATTTCAGCAAGGTTTGTTGAGAATCTTGGAACCCAAAGCATCCTGACACAGCTAAGAAGTGGCAGCACCCAGCTGCAAAGCCATGTTTGTCTGTCTGTCTGTCTGTCTGTCTGTCTGTCTGTCTGTCTGAAAAGCTAGAGTGGACAGGTGCTCACCTCTGCCCCACCCCTAATTTAATTCCAGCTCTCTATCTCTGGGATAGAATGGGCTTGAACAAGCATTCAAGGGCTCCTCAGCCGTAACTGATAACTGGAAACAGATCTAAACACAGCTACTCTTCTCACCATTCTGGCATCACCTTCCTGAATGTTGGCCCGATGGGAGCCAGGGTCCCTCTTAGAGGCATGGAAACACCTGTCAGGGGTCATCATAATAAACAATGAGACCTCTAGGAAGCCACTAGCCTTTTCACTTATCTGTCTTCATGGCACCCCCTTCATTTCACTGTGCTTATGTCTGGAGCTTAATTAACCTCAGTCAGCCTGTCTTCTGAAGTTGGGGCTCAACAGGTAGATCCTTGCCCCAAAACCAGCATGTTCTCATGAGGGGGCCTGAGAAATCAAGCCACTCATTTCTGTACTGAACTCAGAGGGCTGGAGAGGTTGGAATGTGCCCCCTCACCACTCCTGGCCTGACCATGCACCCCCACAGATTGGTCATCAAATAGATCTGAAGGATGCCAAAACCTTTGGCCACCTCCAAAAGTCTCTCCCACTGACCTCCTCCAGGGTGAGAAGTACAGAACCTACCCTTAGTCAGTCCTAGGCAATATAATAGTAGTTCAAGTAGTTCAAGATTATGCCTTTTGCAAAACAAATAGGGATAGTAGATCAGCTTTCTTGCTATACATGAGACTCCTATACGTTGCTTCCATGGATATGGAGATAAAACCTATCTCTGTTTGAAACTCTATCCTTTTAAAATGTCAGTTGTTATTATTTGTTTGTCTTTCTCAATAGTCTGTAAGCATTTTGAGTGCATGGGGCCATATGTTTTTTTTTTTACTTGCTATTGTAGTCTGAGCATCCAGCATAGTGCCTGACCTTTAATAGATATTTAATAAATATATGTGTAAAATGTAAATGAGTTGTAATACAATGGAGAAGGAGTTGTTGACACTTTTAAGACTGGCTGAGAGAAGAGAGAGTAAGTGGTAGTACAAGAAGGATGCGGAGGGAAGGGAGATTGTTAGTAATGTGTAGTCTGGGGTAAAAGAGGTGGTAGAGAAGGCGGATTTCTGTACCTGTGCTTGGCAGTGGCCCAGTTGTATATAAGACGTGATCACTGATGGAGAGGAAGATAGGTAGGGCAGGGATCTGGAGCATGGGTTGGCCTTAATTGAGTATTCATCCTTTGAGATTGGACAGATGAATATATTAGGGGTAAAGTGGAAGTAGGAAATTAGAGCAGTTCTTCCCCAATAGCTTAATTTTGGGGTCATATAGGAGATGAAGTGATATAATTTGAGTCATCTAGGAGATGAGAGAGCTGGGGCTGTGTAAAGGGATTAAGAAAAGTGATAAGGGTTTGGAAGGAAAGGGAGAGTTGACTAAAGATAACTGAAAGGATGTAACTAAACTATGTGGGAAGTTGCAGGGGTCACAGACCTGGCTTGGCACCAACAGGAGACTCTTGGAAATGTGGGATCATCCAGGAGAAGGAGCAGAGGCTGGGAAATGCAGGGGGAGGTGATGAAGCCTGGAAATGTGTCTTCCATGCACAGCCTCCGATTCCTAAATGGTTACAAAACTCATTTTTAAGAAAGTTGTCTAGACTCAGAAAGCATTGTCCTACTGGAATGATCGTTCGCAGTGGTTCGATTCTCCAGCCAGCAACCCAGCAAAGCAAGCCCATCTATTCTTCAAAGTCCCTGAAGTCATGAGCTAATGCTGTATTTATTAGTACCCCAATGTCACCTTCTACTCTTACTAAGTATAACATTTCATGGGGAAATGGTAGTCTAAGTTACAACTCAGTCGACCAGGAACACCTCTCCCCACCACTATCTATCTCTGAGACTTTCCCAGCACCCTGCCCAACCTGCGTTAAGAGCCTTGGCCCACCCTCAGAGCCAGCCCCTTTGGTGGGACAAAGACTGTGCACCCAGAGCGGTTGGCTGCATTCACTTAACCAGGTGCTGGAGCTGTGTGCATTGTGAAGGGACGGAGAGTCCCCCAGGATTCTGAATCCAGGACAGTGTTGGGAAAGGGCACATCCTCAGATAAGTCTCCCTGAGATGGAGAGGTCACTTCTTCCACTGAAGTGTTATGGAAAGGGCCATTAGACTTTGACCCAGTAGTTCTATTTCTAGGAATTTATCTGGTTGAAATATCTTCACAAAACTGCAAAGGTAATGCTCAAAGCGGTTCACCTTAGCATTCTTTGTAATTAAGAAAAGCTGGAAACAATGCAAATATTCATCAAGGAGGGAAAAAGGTAAATTAATTATGGCATCCTTGTTTCCCATTCAGTGGACCACCCTGTGACCTTTGAAAGGATAAGATATTAACATGTATTAACATGTATCTGATTGCTATATTCATGATATATAATTGATGAATAATGGGTTTGAAACAGTATATGTGATATGAAGTTAGATATAGCTCTATAACACAACACACACATGTTAAAATGTATATGTGCATGCATGATTACAAATGTTCTTATTAAAAAACACCTCGGATGAACACCTAATTATTAACTGTGGTTGCTTCTAGGGGAAAGACTGGGGGAAAAGAAATAGGACTTTCATACTCTACTTCATACATTGCAGAATTGTCAGAACATTTTCACAATGAGCCTGTATTATTTCTATAATTAAAAACACCATTGTGGCTGGGCTGGTGTGGCTCAGTGGTTGAGCATCGACCCATGCACCAAGAGGTCGCCGGTTCGATTCCTGGTCAGGGCACATGTCCAGGTTGTGGGCCAAGTCCCTAGTGGGCGGCATGCAGGAGGCGGCCAATCAATGTTCTCTCTCATTGATGTTTCTATCTCTCTCCCTCTCACTTTCTCTCTCTCTAAAATCAATAAAGAAAAAAAATTAAAAAACAAAACAAAACAAAAAACACCATTGTAAACTAATTTTAAAGACTCTTAGGCATCATAAATATGTCAGTGTACCACAGATTAATTTATAAACAGAATGCTATCCCAATGAAAATATCAAAGGGGCTTTTTTGGGAATGTAACAAGTTGATTCTAAAGTTCATATGGAAGACATATGAAAAGATGCTCAGAGTCACTAATCATCAGAGAAATGCAAATTAAAATCATGAGATATCACTTCACACCTGTTACAACAGCTACATACATTTGATAAGGGGTTAATATCCAAAATTTAAAAAGAATTCATACAACTCAACACTCAAAAAAGCCAAACAGCCCAGTTAAAGTTCATCTGGAAAAATAAACATACTAGTATAATCAGAAATTTTTTGAGAAGGAAGAGAAATGAGAGGACACAAGTCCTAGGAAGTATTAAAATGTGCTGTCAAACCCACAATAATTAACGGAATTACGTGGGTGGTGACCCATGACTAGATGGATACATCGATTCAATAGAAAAGAGGCCAGAAATAGACACAAATGCTTGTGAACATTTCGTATTGGATAAAGATGGCACTTCAAACCAGTGGGAAACAACAAATCCTTTAATAAATGGTATTGGGACAACTGGGTTGCCAGCATCGGGGGGTCAGAGAACTGAATCGCTCATTTGACCCCTACACCTAATAAATTCCAGGTGAATTTAGGTATTAACAATAAGATAAAAACTATAAAAGTATCAGACTCAGGTATGAGAGAACATGAGAATATTTTATACTATAGGAATGAAGACTGCGTTTCTAAGCAACGTGCAAAGCCCAGACGCCATAAAAGAAGTCAATGCATTTGACTTGACGAAGCTAAAAATTGTCTGCATGGCAACAAATAGCATAAGCAAAGTAAAACAGAAGAACCACCCACTGGAAAAATGCCCGCATAATAAATGTCAGGAGGCTAACTTCAGATAGATAGATAGATAGATAGATAGATAGATAGATAGATAGATAGATATATCCACACACATACACACACACACACACACACACACACACACACACATACACACATATGTCAATTTTTAAAACAGGTCAACAAACCAACAGAAAAAATAAAATATTCAGAGCAAAACCATGAATGGGAAATTCAAAGGGCACATGGCCACATAAAAGATGGTCAACCTCACATGAAACAGCATAATACCATTTTTCATCTATTAGCTTGATAAAAATTTTTTTAAGTTTAACAATAAACTTTTAGTAAGGCAGGAAAAGCAGAGGCCCCTACAATGTCGGTGAGAGTAGGTACATCCTCTTTGGAAGGGCATTTGGCAATATGAGAATAAAATGTGTACCTACCCCTTGACCGTGCATTACACTTTTAAGAGTTCATCCTTTAGCTGTGCACCTGTGCAAAGATGTGTATTCAAAGACTGCAGCAGCAAAGCCTAGACACACCTGACTATCACTAGGGCACTGACTGAACAGACTAAAGAACACCTAGTCAGGGAATGGAACATTATACAGCTATAGGAAAGCATGAGGTAATTTTATGTATGTTGCTATAGAACAATCTCCATGCTACAATTTCTTAGTGAAAAAGCAATGAGCAAAGCAGTGTGTGTATTACACTGCAATTTGTGGACAAAGGGGACGTAATATCTGTACTCATAGAATGTCTGGACGCTTGCACAAGAAACTGGTGCGGTGCCTGCATCTGGACGGGGAGACCAAGGACTCTGAGTTTGGGGTACAAGAGAAACTTATTGTCATTATACACTTTATTCAGACTATTTGAATTGTTTACCAAGTGCATGTATTCATCTTTCAGTTAAATGAATAAAATGTACTTTAAAATACAGCATTAACTAAGTGCAATCCTCTCATTTTACAAACAAGGAAACAGAGGAAGCCCAGCCCAGTCATTTATTTCTTCAGAAGATGTTTGGGAGTGATGTATTAGTTTTCTATTGCTGCTGTAACAAATTACCACAAACTCAGTGGCTTAAAACACCACCAATTTATTCTCTCGTGGTTCTAGAGGTCAGAAGCCTGACGTGGGGTGGCAGGGCTCCGCTCCTCCTAGTGCTTGCTTTTCCCAGTGTGCAGAGGTGGCCCCCACCTCTCGGCTCGTGTCCCCTTCCAGCAATTGCATCCTTCCGACCTCTGCTGTCATCATCACATCTCCTTCTCTGACTCTGACCCTCCTGCTCCCCTCTTATAAGCACCCTTGTGTTTACCTTGGGGATACCCAGATAACCCAGGAAAATCTCCTTATCCCCCAAATCCTTAACTTAATCACATCATCCAAGCACAAGAGGCAAAAGGCCCTGTGAGATAACATATCAGAGGTTTCGAGAGCGGGACTCAGCCACCTTCAGGAGGCATCACTCTGCCCACCACACGTGCCTTCACTGAGCCGGTGCCAGCTCTGCCCCGGGCACTGAGGTCACAGCAGGACAACAGACACACAGTCCCTGCCTCATGGAGTTCACATTCCAGCTGGGGGAGGGAGACAATAAACAACATACATACATAATAAATGAAGCTATATGTGGAATCTAAAGAACAAAATGAACAAACAAATAAAACAGAAACAGACTCATAGATACAGAGAACAGACTGACAGCTGTCAAAGGGAGGGAGGTTGGAGACTGGGTGAAAAAGGTGAAGGAATTAAGAAGTACCAATTGGTAGTTACAGAATAATTACAGAGATATAGATTACAGCATAGGGAATATAGTCAATCATTATGATAACTATGAGTGGGGCCAGCTGGGTACTCGAAGCAGTGCAGGGACCACTCTATAAAGTACATAATTTTCTAACCACTATGCTGTACATCTGAAACTAATACAGAATAGTGTTGAATATAAGCCGTAATTGAAAAAAATAAGATGCTACCAAATATGTGAAAAAAATGAAGTTAGATCAGGAAAGGGGGAACAGGAGAGTTGGGACTGGGGTAGAGCGATGTAGAATCAGGAAGCCCTCAGTGGGAAGGGAAATTGGGGTGAATATCTAGAAGAGGCCAGGGAGTAGCTTTGCAGACATCTGAGGAAAGAGCATTCCATGTAGTGGGGACAGCACGTGCCAAGGTCCTGAGGCTAAAGTGCATCTGATATGCTCGTAGAGCAGATGGTGACAAGTGTGGCAGGAGCAGGGTGAAGAAGATGGTAGGAGATGCAGCCAGAATGAATTAGGAGAGGGCACACGGTGCAGGGTCTTCCAGACCATTATAAGGGCTGCCTTTTCCTAGGAATGAGACGGAGCCTCTGGGGGACTTTAAGCAGAGACATAACAAGATCTGCCTTACTAACATTATGTTAAAATCCCTCAATAGCCCAGCCAGTGTGGCTCAGTAGTTGAGCGTCGACCCATGCACCAAGAGGTCGCTGGTTCGATTCCTGGTCAGGGCACATGCCCAGGCTGTGGGCCAAATCCCCGGTGGGGGGCATGTAGGAGGTGGCCAATCGATGTTCTCTCTCATCAATGTTTCTATCTCTCTCTTCCTCTTCCTTCCTCTCTCTCTAAAATCAATAAAGAAAAAAAAATTTTTTTAATCCCTCAGTAGATGACTGGATGAAGATGACATGGTACCTATATACAATGGAATACTACTCAGCCTTGAGAAGAGACGAAACAATGCCATTTGTGACAGCATGGGTGGATTTGAGAATATCATGCTAAGTGAAATAAGTCAGACAGAAAAAGTCCAGAACCATATGATTTCATTCATATGTGGGACATAAAACTGAAAGCAACAAATGGACAAACAAAAACTCATAGACAGACACAGTGTGGTGGTTACCAGAGGGAAGGGGGGTGGGAGGGTAGTGAAGGGTAAAGGGGGTCAAATATGTGTATGATAACGGAAAAAGATTTGATTTGGGTGAACATACCATGAAATATACAGATGGTGTATCCTAGAACTGAACACTGGAAACCTATATACTTTTATTAACCAATGTCACCCCAAGAAATTTAATAAAATAAAAAATAAGTAAATAAATGCAAGGGAGGAAGCCAGCAGGCTATCCCAGGAACGTAGGCATTACAGATTGATAGTGTGGTTCCTAGAACCAACAGTGGATGAGAAGAGAAGTGATTTGATTTCCTGATATGACAGGATACAACATACATGCTGGCCAGATTTACAGACACACAGTTTGTAGGACGTGAGAGAAACTGATAAGTCAAGAACGACGTTGAAAGGTGGGACCGCCGTTATTGGAGAAGGAGGATTTGAAGGGGATAGCTAGTTCAGTTCTGAATGTGTTAATTTTGAGATTCTATTGGACAGCCAAGCGGAGCTGCCCAATGGGCAGTGGTAAATCCAAATCTTGAGTTCAGGGAAGGGGGCCAATGAGAGATAAAAACTGGGAGTCAGAGAAGTGGCATTTAGACGCATGAGACTGAACAGTGGGCCATCTGTTGGCAAAGGCACAGCTTGAGCCCAGCTCTCGTCGCTCCTGTCCGTCTACATGAGGGATTTAAGAGGAAGAACTAACTGCATTCCTTATCCTTTGTTTGGTTTGTAAAATAATTAATTTCTCGTTCTCTTTTTTCAATAGGAAAGTATTTCATGTTCAATTTAGAGACTGAAAACCAGATAATAAACAGCAAAAATTAAAATGACCTATAATCTCATCAACCATAATCACTTCTACCCATTTTTTTTCCAGACTCTTGCCCATTTAAAGTATAATTTTGTATGTCACACAATGCCCAAAAATTATGTTGATTTTGCTTTTTTTATGTTATAAAGAAATATGAGAATGGGAATGGGGGGGCACTTTGGAAGCTCACCTGGTGAAGATCCAGCCATGGAAATATGGTAATGCAGGATTTCTGCCCACGGTGCTGTGTTGCATGAGGGGGGCCAGTGCCTGGTCCTGGGCTGTGTGGCCCTCGGCCCTGCCATCTGCTGAGCAGATTGGGAGCCTGGTTTTCTGATGTGCTCCTCTGGCACCTGATGTATAAACACATTAAATGGGCACTTGGCTGGTGTCACCGTCTCGTGTATAATATGCCTTACCACCGGGCTTCCACCCTCCGCCCTAGCTGGGTGAGAGGCTGTTTCTGTGGCAGCAGGAAATTTACTTCCTCTACCCAAACCGTGAGGTTCAGGAAAGGTTATTCAGCAGCTGTTTCACAGGGGAAAGAGAAAATTGTCTCAGACAAAAGGCGAAAGAAAAAAACCTCGGAAATTCATTTTGTCTTTTGAGCTCCCAGAACATCTCATTCGCGAGGACTTGTCACCTTTCCTTCCTGATCTGGTAGGAGGCAGAACTAATGGCCTGCCTGCCTTTTGCCTGAACGTCTCTGAAAATGTGAGGCCCAAAGGAGCCGGCTCCGAAAACTAATTAGCAAAAGGAGCAGAGGGTGTGGGGCACAATCTGCTGGCCCTCTCCTGCCCCCCACACCTTCCACTCTCCACCCCATCCTTCCAGCTGCTCCTGTCAGGACAAGGTGAAATTGGGGCCACGGGGCCCCAGAGTCAGCATTTTCACCACTATGGAAGCCAGGCATCTCTTACCGCAAGGACCTTAGCGTCACTCACCCCGCAAGAGCTCAGCATGATGCCCTGTGAAAGCACCAGTTTTAGAGACAGCACACCTGGGCTCAAGTCCCTCCTTGGCAAACTACTTAATCCCTATCAGACTAGTTTCCACACCTGCAAAATGGGGATGATAATACCCACCTGCCAAGTCTGTGGGGCGAAATAAATAAAATTTCTGCAAAGTCCCCGGCTCATAGCAGGGTCGCAACTAACATTCTTTCCCTCCTCTGTTCACTGAGGCCAGCCTTGTCAACGTGGATCCCCTCCCTCTGTGTTCCTTTTTGGGACCTCAGCAGGTCATCTGACGACACACTTCTCCTTTAGCATCTTCAGTAGTGCTCCAGAAAAGAAATCACAGGTCACTCCCTCCACATTTGCAACAGATACTAAAATAGACGTGATATTAAGTGCAAAGTCTCAAAGTCACAGAGCAGGGCTTAGGCAGAAGTTTAATTGGGAAAATGCGAGTGACTCTCTTGGGGGAAATGTGCATGCTCTCCGAAATGGCCCAACAGCAACAGTCAGTGAGGAGGGAGGCGTGTGGTGGCTCAGGCATAGAAAAGAAGTGCCTGGCCCGGCCGGTGTGGCTCAGTGGCTGAGCGTCGACCCACGCACCAAGAAGTCACCAGTTCAATTCCCGGTCAGGGCACATGCCCAGGTTGTGGGCCCGATCCCCAGTGGGGGGCATGCAGGAGGCGGCCAATCGATGTTCTCTCTTATCGATGTTTCTGTCTCTCTCTCTCTCTCTCTCTCTCCCTTCCTCTCTCCCTCTAAAATCAATTAAAAAAAATTTTTTTTAAAAAAAGAAAAGAAAAGCAGTGCCTGGCCTGTGGTCTGAGGGATGTCGTAGGGTTGGAACTGCTGCTCGGCCCAGAGGCCTCCAGAAGAACGTACATGGGTCACCAGAGCTCTGCCATGATGAATGGCTTCTTCAGGTCGTCTCGCTGGCACCTCACAGAGGAAATGGGAGAGCTCGAGATGAGCGATCTTCTTCTCCACTGAGGCACTGTTAGAAGATACACCAGGGGAGCAGCGGTGAATACAAATTTTTTATTTAAAGTAAAGATTCTAGTTTCAAGATGATTTCTACAACTGCGTATAAAATGCCTAGGGTGTGACAGGTGAGATAAAGACCAGCTCCTGCACAGGGTGTGCTGTGCCTCTGCATCCCTCCTTTGCACGCGCCCCCAGTTGCCCCGAACTGTATTTGGGGGCAATCAGCTGGTCTTACATCAGAAGAGCCACAGCAAGTGCTTCTGATATCAGTGTGTCCATCGATGTCTTGCTAATTAGAATAGCAAATGTCGCCCTGGCCGGTTTGGCTCAGCGGTTAGAGCGTCGGCCTGCGGTCCAGAGAGACCCGGGTTCGGTTCCCGCTAAGGGCATGTACTTTGGTTGCAGTTTGTCCCCGGCCCTGGTTGGTCGTGCGGGTGGCAGCCACTCGATGTGTCCCTTTCACGTCGATGTCTCTCTCTCTCTCTCTCTTCCTCTCTCTCCCTCCCACTCTATCTGGACAGAAAATGAAAAAATGTCCTTGGGTGAGGATAAAAAAAGAATAGCAAATGTCAGAAATCGCTCTTCCATGATGAAATTAGCGACTTGTTCATTAACAGTTCATGGTTAAAAATGCATTCTCGTTGGTAAAAATAATGGCATGTAAGCTATGTGGGCTGGATAAAATATTTTAGAGACCTTTCCCACCTCTTACAGTCCTGCACCCTGAGGAAGGGGTGCCCCCAGTGGCCCCATATCCAGCCATTGTTTCAGAGGATTTCTGGTTGCCCAACCCTAACCCCAGCTGAATCCAGCCTCTGGAAGGTCTCAGCGACTTCCTCAAGGGAACATTCGGGTAAGGACGAGCTGATAACTGAAATGGCAGAGCTGAACTTCATTCCAGAAGAGGTTTCGTGGACCATTTCGGTCCCTGCTGCTTGTTAATGGACGTTCACATCATGAATATCTGCAGGGGTGGCAGAGTTTGGTCTGAGACTTTTTTAAAATAAAAAAATAGTTTTAATGAGACTTATTATGCCAAGATTGTGGAGTCTACAGAGATCTCCCCAAACCATCTCTGAGGTTAATTTGCAGTCGGGCACCATCGCAATATGCAGGAAGGTGCCTTTAAGGAGTTTCTAGAGCACGAATATGGGCCTGGGGGAGTCAGGACATGACGGCAGAATGTGCCGGGTGGAAGAGAAAGCACACAGCGGTGCTGCGGTGCTAACTGTGGACAGGTTTCTAAGCACTTGTGAAGCACCCCTTCAGAGGTCTCTAGAAATAAATAGAAGGTACTTGGCAAGAGGCTGATGAGATCTCACAGCAAAGCTGGCCAAGGCCCAAACAATGTTAGTTTGGGCATCAAAAGCAAATGTGACTTCATTTCCTACCTACCCGCCAGTGAAGCCCGAAATATTAGTTACACCCAAGGAAATTAAGTGCAATTATGTACAATAATTAAAAAAAACATTTTCAATATACAGTACAACAACAACAACAGCTGAGACAACCAAGAGCAGAAGTCTTGATCCAAATTCTGGTTCCATAACATTTAATGGGGACATAGTCCCTTTTCCTCTGCCAGACTTATACAAAAGTTTTCTCTGCGACGGTTGCTGATTTTACATGCTGCATTCCTGGAAGACAGGAGTCGAGGGGGTGGTAAAGCTTGTGCTGAAGGCTTGTCATGGGGACCCTCTGGCTGGTAGTATCAAGTAACAATTACCGAGAAGACTGCGGGGGGTGGGGGCTGGATTCCCATTTCACCTCAAGAGGCCATGTTGATGGGGATCAGGAGCACAGCCACACATGGAAAGAGAAAATTACATGGGACTTTAAGCTGGGGACCTCACTACCACAGGCTAACAGAGGACCCTACTGCCTGTGTCCCGGGAGGCAAAGTGGAAAGTTGGACAAGTCAATCAGCAAATAGGTACCGAGCTCCTAAGTGCCAAGCACTGTGCTAGGAGTGACCGTGTTGCTATGAATGGTCTTGTTAATAGCAAAGGCAAAATAAAACATCTTAGTAGTTGTAAATCAGGTGGGGGAATAAAGGTCCACGCCCTCAGGAGGCAGCATCTGCTTTTCTAGCAAATTTGTTAGTACCCATAAGTAGAACATCTTCTGGTGTAATGTTTACTCCTCCTGAGCCTCGATGTAGCCCAAATCCCCTCCTCCTCCCTTCCTTTCTTTTTCTCAGTAATGAAAATTTTTTGAGCATCTAATATGTTCCAGACACTTGTGTTAGATTCTGAGGATACAGAGATGAAAACACAAGTTGTGGCCTTTCAGAATTCACGATCCCATGTGTGTGTATGGGAAGGTGGTGACAGAGAGATATAGATGAACAGACAATTAAAACACACCTTGATAAAGAGTAGGATAGCAATGCATCAGGTAGCTCAGAGGAGACACATCCAACTCAGAAAACAGGTGGAGGGTAGAAGGACCATCTCCCTGGGGATGATGCCACTTGAGCTGAGTGTTGAAGGACACGCCAAGTGGCCAGGGTGAAGGGGCAGGAGAAAAGGCGTTCAAGGAGGTTGGCAGCAGGTGCAAGGGTTGCCGCAGTGACTGCAGGGTGCTGAGGGGCCTTAGAGAACTGGGCTTCTGGCAGCTGGGGCACAGGGTGCACTGGGGGGAGCGCAATGGGGGGGTGTGGGGTAGCACCAGAGGGAGCTGACACTTTAGGCTGAGCCCAGATTACAGAAGAAACTGAACTTAATTCCGAAGTGATAGAAAACCAAAAGATTTAAAACAGAGAAAGAACAGAGCATATCTTTGTTAGAGGAGGTCAAGGACAGACAGCAGCAGAACAGAAAGACAAAGCCAGGGCCACGGCAGTGGTGTACGGTATAATTCTCTAAAAAGCCCGTTCGGGTGGATTTACCCATCAACACTCCTGTAAGTAGTCTGTGATAAGATTTTTAGTGGCGGTCTCATTGTTCTCTGGTACTGGTACTGCATCAAGGACTGCTGTTCATCCCTCCCAGTAAGTCACGTTGCTGAGCTTCAACAGTTCCTTAATGGTTCTTTGCTTCATGAAGAAGGCGGACACCACTGGGATCAAATAAATCGTAGCTCAGCTTTAAGTTTCAAGTTGATTTGAAGTCCATGGTGAAGATAATCATCTTGAAAGGTGGGTTTTGTTGAGTGACAAAGGTATTTTCTAAATTCTGAAACTTTCCCTTTAAAGAAGAAGGGAAGAACTTGCATAAGAGCAAAACATTTGAAAGGGGAAAGGGAGAGAGGGCAAAAGGTCAGATGCAAACGTCCTGGCTTATCTTGTGGGGCGGAAACTTCCAGAAGGGGTGTAAGAAGTCCACTGTTACGTTTTGAGAAACTTGAAGACATTGGGGTCCTGTGTTGGAGGAGACCGCCGGGCACCCAAAGTCCTGCACTGGCAATGGCCCTGCACTGGGTGCCTCGAGGGAGAGGTGGGGCAGCTTCACTCAAGCTGAGTTAGTGGCCCCAGTGGAACACAGCCTACTTGTCACTTCTAGGGCTCTAGGGGGACCCACAAGTACCACTCGGGGAGGAGGGAGTGACCAGAGGAAGCCTGGGCATCAGGAAGGGGAGGCCATAGAGCATAGGCGTTTCTAAAGGCTGTAGCAGGGACCCTCAGCTTTAGCAGTGACATCCACAGTTCCATCCAGGACCTGTTTCTCCTCAACATCATGGGTAGAGATGGCAAGAGACCCTATAGGATGAGGGCCATCTTATGGGAGCCAGGGCACACCCAAAGGCCCTCCCTCTGAGTCTAGGTGCCCGAGGAGAGGGCCAGCCCTGAGATAGAGCTGATTCTGAACCCACTCTTTACCCCAAATGACAGTTTCAAACTGGAAGAGACTTAGTTAAATTTAATAAACAATTTTAAGTGTCTTCCTCAGCATGGGAAAGAAGGGGGATGGTCTCAAGCAGATAGACTCAGTTTGTGAATGTAAGGATATAAGGCTACTTTTAGGGGGCATCTGAGATACAGTGGGCACACTTCTCTCCTTCTTCATCAACACGTGTGATGCACACACACACAGGTTTTTGAATTCCTTCTCTGACGAAAGTCACCCCATCAAAAATTGTGCTCCAGAATAGCAGACACCATGAGATCCTTGGAAAGGTTGGCTTTTGAATGAAAAGGCTGAGGACTCACTTTCCAGCGCTGGAGACAACCGAATGTGACAGTTCATTAAGACCATGGAGGCCAACTTGTCTTAAACTGGTTCCACCCCTGACTAGCTGGACCGTGGGAAGAAGTCACTGACATCTCAGTTTCCTCATCAGTAAAATGGAGGTAATAATCACACCCCCTTCGCAGGCTTGTTATGAATACTGAGTTCATATCTGGGGAGTTGTCAGAATAGCTCCCGGCATACACGTGTTGCCACATAAGTGTTTAACAATCAAACTTTGGTCTCAGAACCTCAAACTCCTGAGGGACTTATGATTGAAGGGAGGGTCACATGAGATGGTGATTTGGAATAAAAACTGTAACTGTTTTGTTCAGACTTCGAATCCCGACAGTCCTTGGGCCAGATACCCCTCTCCCCCTAAATCTCTGTCCACGCAGGTAGATAAGATTGCTTTGTCTGTTACTGACGCTAAAGAACTGGGAAAATTAATGAGGAAGGTGCAGGTGAAGTGCTTTGAATTCCTTGAATGAAACATTAATCATAAATTAAAGGTAATATAATTTTTGAGGCATTTTTTCACAATCTTAACATTCAACTGTTTCATGGTTATTATGTTTCTTCTTGTGTTCTCTGTTTATTTGCTAGCTGAAAAAAAAAGAAAAAGAAAAGAAAAGTAGCAATAAAAAATACAATGTTTCATGAAATGTTTGACCTTTAAATATTCATGGAATTTAGAGCTGATTGGCCTACAGTATACTTTTGATATATTTGATGATAGATTTTAAAATATATATATTTCATCACAATGGTGGTAGCATTCAATATATGAGGAAGATTTTCTTAGACCTGAATCCAGAAAATTAATTTGACATCTATCTAAAAATAGAGATGGTTTCTTTCTTTTATGTCCTTTACTCTATTTTTAAAAGCTCACTACTTGTTCATTTGCCTTCCTCAGTTGTTATCCGGGAAATTGCAATCTTTTTTTAAAGTCTAGCTACCAGAACTCACAGATATACAGAGGTGTTGATAATACCAAAGGTGCAACTTACATCGAAATATCACAGAATTGAAAATAGTAAGGACGGGTTGCTGCCACTTCATCGTCCATTAGTAAATGCACAGAAATCACAAGGTGTGTACCTGTGAGAATTTTGTGAATTAACAAACATCCAAAGTGTAGAACTGATGGGGATGACATTTAGGCTTTGAGGCAGGGCTAAATTTGGGTTTTTAAAAGGTTGGTCAGCTGTTCCATGCAGATGTTGTTTTTATCTAGTGCTAAAATCATTTTATCATACAAGCATGTTTCTGGAAGAGGCAGGAAACTTGAGGCTTGAGGTATTTTCAGAAGGGGTAGTTCCTATGATCCATGTAGATGTACATATGAATTACATGCAGCTCGGTCCACTCCCATGATCTAAAGCAGTGTTTCACACTGGGTCATGACCTCTTCGTAAGCCCCGAAATCACCTTGTGAATCAAAACCGCATTTAAAACAATAGAAGATAATAGAATACATGACATCATAGTAGTGCATTGTATGTTGAAAGAGGAAGCCTTTTCAATGTGTGTGTGTGTGTGTGTGTGTGTGTGTGTGTGTGTGTGTGTGTTGGATTATAATATAATGTTTTTTAGGGTGAACCAATAAAATATATTTGAAAGCCACTAATCTAGATTACTATATGCAAATTTCCCACCCAATATAAACTATTAATAAGAGAGGAAATTAATATAAATATCATGGGAAATAATTTTCAATAAGTTTCATACACCTTGAAATTATTCACAGCCTCGAAACCAGTTATTTTATCTTTGGATGTCTATCTTAAGGAAATAATCCAAAATCCAGACAAGGATTATTTTCCATAAAATACTCCCTACACTGTTATTCATTGCACTGGAAATTCCAAACAGCTTAAATGCTCAGTAACATAGAAACAGCAAATCAATTTTAGAATATGAAAATTGGTTGAGTATTAAATCATCATTAAAAGCATATTTTCAGAGGATTTATAATAATGTGGATACTGCTTATGCTATAACATTAAATTAAAAAGGATTGAAGCCCTGTCAGCGGTTAGAGCGTCGGCCTGCGGTCCAGAGGGACCCGGGTTCGGTTCCCGCTAAGGGCATGTACCTCGGTTGCAGTTTGTCCCCGGCCCTGGTTGGTCGTGTGGGTGGCAGCCACTCGATGTGTCCCTTTCACGTCGATGTTTCTCTCTCTCTCTCCTCCTCTTTCTCCTTCCCACTCTATCTGAACAAAAAATGGAAAAAAGATGAAGATAATAAAAAAAAAAAAGTAAAAAGGATTCAAGCCCTGGCCAGTGTGGCTCAGAAGTTAGAATGTCAGCCCTCAGACCAAAGGGTCAAGGGTTCGATTCCCGGTCAAGGGCACAGTACCTGGGTTGCAGGTTCATCCCTGGCCCCAGTAGGGGCGCATGTGGGAGGCAACCAATCGATGTGTTTCTCTCACATCGATGTTTCTCTCTCTCTTGCTCTCTCCCTCCCTCCCTTCCACTCTTTCTAAAAGCAATGGAAAAAATATCCTCAGGTGAGGATTAACAAAATAGTAATAATAATAAAAATAAATAAATAAAAAGGATTCAAAATTGCCCATACACTATAATCTTAAGAGTTGTAAAAATGTTCTAAAATAAAAAATGTTAAAATAGTGGTTTTCTGAGTGGTTGAGTTATAGATGATTTTCATTCTCTGCTTTGCTATGTTTTTCAAGTTTGCTCAGTGCATGTGTGACATATCAATTGTCTAGGAGGGGGAAAGTGTTTCTTAGAGAAAAAAAAAAAAAAATCGTTCCCTCTCCCCAGGAGAGTCAGTGTGTTTTCTCATTTGCTTTCACAAGGACGCCACCTCAGTTGACCCCACGCTGATGGGCCACAGAGAGTAACATTTCCCTTCCGTAAATGCATTTTCTTTCATAGCGTAATGACTCTCAAGCTTCCATGTCACATTCTTCCTGGGTGATTAACACAGAGCAACAGCACCTGGGCCAGGGATTCTCGCCTCCCAAGCAGCATGCCCCTAGGTACCTTTCCTTTCCTCAAGACCAGAGTCTTGGTTTCTTATCCCGCTACAACACATCACCACTAACCTGCTGGCTCACCACAACACACGCTTCTTATCTTACAGTTCTGGAGTTCAGGAGTCCGAGGTGGTTCTCACTGAGCCAAAATCAAAGTGTCTCCCGGCCCGAGATCCTGGATATGCTGGAGGAGAATGTGTCCCCTTGCCTTTTCTGGCTTCTCGAAGCTGCCTGCATTCATGGCCCCTTCCTCTGTCTTCAAAGCCAGCAGCCTAGCATCTCCAGCCCTCTCTCTGCTTCCGTTCTCTCGTTACCTTCCGACTCTCTGACTTGCCTGCCTCTTTCTTCATAAGGATCCTTGTGATTACATGGGCCCACCCAGACAATCCAGGGTATTTCTCTATCTCAATATCCCTAACATAATGACACCTGCAAAGTCCCTCTGCCATGTAAGTAACATATTCACAGGTTCTGGGGATTAGCACATGGACCTCTTTAGGGGGACCATTATTCTACCACCACCAGGTTTGACAGAACAGCCTGAAACTGGGAGTTCATCTCTCTGCATCACAGAGTGGTCTTAAAAATCACTGTGCCGTGATACTTCATTGTTGTTTTAATTTGCATCTCTCTGATGATTAGTGATGTTGAGCATTTCTTCATATGTCTCTTAGTCATTTGTATGTCCTGTTTGGAGAGGTGTCTATTTAGTTCCTCTGCCCATTTTTTAATTGGGTTCTTTGTCTTCCTTTTGTTGAGTTGTATAAGCACTCTATATATTTTGGAGATTAACCCCTTATCTGATGTATCATTGGCAATTATGGGCTCCCATACAGTGGGTTCTCTTTCCGTTTTGATGGTTGTTTCTTTTGCTGTGCAGAAGCTTTTGAGTTTGATGTAGTCCCATGTGTTCATTTTTTCCTTTATTTCTGTTGCCTTAGGTGATGTATCAGTGAAGATTCTGCTGCGTATGATGTCCGAAATTTTGTTGCCTACATTTTCTTCTAGGATTTTTATGGATTCACAAGTCACATTTAAGTCTTTTACCCATTTTGAGTTTATTCTTGTGTATGGTGTAAGTTGATGGTCTAGTTTCATTTTTTTGCATGTAGCTGTCCAATTTTCCCAACACCATTTATTAAAGAGGCTGTCTTTGCTCCATTGTATGCTCTTGCCACCTTTGTCAAATATTAGTTGAGCATAATGTCTTGGGTCAATTTCTGGATTCTCTGTTCTGTTCCACTGGTCTATATGCCTGTTCTTGTGCCAATACCAGGCTGTTTTGATTATAGTAGCTCTGTAGTATGGCCGCCATCAACAAATCATCAAACAACAAGTGTTGGCGAGGGTGTGGAGAAAAGGGGACTCTAGTACACTGTTGGTGGGAATGCAGACTGGTGCAGCCACTGTGGAAAACACTATGGTGTTACCTCAAAAAATTAAAAATTGAATTGCCATTTGACCCAGTGATCCCACTTCTAGGAATATACCCTAAGAAACCTGAAACACCAATCAGAAAGAATATATGTACTCCCATGTTCATAGCAGCACTATTCACAATAGCTAAGATCTGGAAACAGCCCAAGTGCCCATCAGTGGATGAATGGATAAAAAAGCCCTGGTACATATACACAATGGAGTACTATGCAGCTGTAAGAAAGAAAGATCTCTTATCCTTTGAGATGACATGGAGGAAACTCGAGAGTATTATCCTAAGCGAAACAAACCAAGCAGAGAAAGAAAAATATCACATGATCTCACTCATTTGTGGAATATAATAAACATAACAGTATGGGGAACAGGGTAGACCCAGAGATGTAAAAGTAAGGTACAGACTGACAACCCTCAGAAGAGGGGGTGTGGGGGGAGGGAAGAGATAAACCACAGAACTTACACGCATGTATGCATAACTGATGGACATGGACAACAAAGCTGGGGAAGGGGTAGAGGGATGGGGAGGAGGGTGTCAATGGGGAAAAAAGGAGAAACATCTGTAACAAAAATAAATTAATAAAAAAAAAAAAAAATCACTGTGCCGCCTGGCCAGTGTGGCTCAGTGGTTGAGCATCGACCCATGCACCAAGAGGTCGCCAGTTTGATTCCCGGTCAGGGCACGTGCCCAGGTTGTGGGACCGATCCCCAGTGGGGGGCATGCAGGAGGCAGCCAATCGATGTTCTCTCTCATCTATCTCTCTCTCCCTCTCCCTTCCTCTCTATCTAAAATCAATAAAGAAAAAATATTTTTTTAAAAAATTGCTGAGGCCAGTTAGCCCTCTGAAATGTGTACGGACCCATGATCTCCCACTAGGGGGCAACATCCATTAGTAACAGGGTCTGTCACTCAGTTGTTGACACTGGCCAAAGATCTGTCAGGGAAGAGATGGTTTCTAGCTTTACTGTTACACTTCAAGTCTACAGCATCACAAAACGCAGACAGGGTGCAAACGCAGACATAAATAGATGCTAGAGGCCCAGCGGTCGCGATACGATTCCTTCTATGCTAATCTCCTAGGCTATTGCTATGTAGGAGGCAACAGAGCCAAGAGGGGAGATTATGAGCTCAAAAAATTCAGAGGTCAACAAGAACAAAGGCATCTTTACATACTCACAAGTTTGCTGTGAAAATGAAAGAAAAAAAAAAAACCCAGGTTATTCTAACTTACTCTTGTTTTTATTTTAGAACTTTTAAAGTTCTAAATTAATTTCCTATTGAAAATTAGAAAATGCAGTTACGCTAAAATAAAATATTGTTTTTATGTCACATTCAAAGCTGAATATGAAACAACTAAGTGTCAGTGTTACTTTTTAAAACCCTTCTACTTAGTTGTGGATTTAGACAACTAAAATTCATTTAAACAGCTAAATTAAACTTCAAAGCAATAAGAACATTTGGTTATTAGTTTAACTATCTTCACACCTTCTGTTTTGGTTTGCTTGTTTAACCTCACTGCTTGCTATTTTTAAAAGATTAATTTCACTGAATTAATTAATTTAGACTCACAGTTTCTGGGGGTTGGGCAGACCCCTCTGTCCGAAGCTTTTTTTTTCATAGCCTCCAGTGTCTCCCTGCTTTACCTCAAAGCTGACATGAAATAAAATGCCAGCTGTCACAAGCCACTGCCTCACTGGGGACAACAGAGTAAAAAGTCTGATTCTTTTCCATCTATCTCTTCATTTCCTTTCAGCTTTTCTTCTCAAGATATTATCCTGCCTGAAATAGTCCAGCTTTCTCCCCATTTGCTTAATTTCTGTCCATCCTCTCAAAGCTCAGCCTCTTCCCTAAAGTCTTGGGGAAGCACAGAGGCCAAAGCTGATTTCTCCCTTCTCTGATTTCATCCAGAATTGGCGAGCTACCCCAAGTCTACACAATGAGCTACACCAATGTGCTCACCAAGCATGTAGCCTGGTGTTATTTTCCTCATCTTTTACAGCTAAGGGGGCCTCAGCTCAGAGAGGGTAGGCCCCTGTCCCAGAGTCACACAGGACGCTCGGGAGCAGCGTGGGCACTCCAGCCAAATCCCCAGATCCTTGCCCAGTGCGTGCCTCTTGTGTCATCATATTGCCCAAAACAGGTCTTTTCATTTGATACTGTGATTAACCTTTCAAACATCTGTATCCTGCCCTGGCCAGTTCGGCTCAGCAGTTGGAGCGTCGGCCCGCAGACCAGAGAGTCCCGGGTTCAGTTCCCGCTAAGGGCACGTACCTTCGTTGCAGTTTGTCCCCAGACTGTCCCTCCATGCTGGTTGGGGTTGTGTGGGTGGCAACCAGTCGATGTGTCTCTCTCGCATCGATGTTTCTCTCTCTCTCTTCCTCTCTCCCTCCCACTCTATCTGAAGATAAATGCAAAAAAAAAAAAAATGTCCTCAGGTGAGGATAAAAAAACAACAACAAACATCTGTATCTTTCCAACCTAGACCCATTATAAACTACTTGAAGGTGGAGATCATATTTCTTCATGCAAAATACAGCAAACGTATAGTGAGCTCCTACTCTTTGCCAGTTACTGTGCCAAGCGCAAGAAATGTAAGGATAAATGAAGACAATCCTTACCTTCAAAGTTCTTCGAGGCTGGTGCAGACAGACAGAGAATAAACCGGCAATGGCACCACAGTGTGAAACGTGTCCTAACAGGAAAAGGCGGGGGGCGGTCAGGCAGCCTAGGGTCAGGAAGGTCTTTCCGAAGGAAGAGTCCTCCAACTGAGACTGAAAGGCAAGGACAGTAGAAGGGGGACTTCGCCATGAACCAGTGTCACTCATACAGCACCTCATTGAATCCTCCCAAAACCCTAACAAAGATGTGGGAGGGCGGAGGACACCAGACAGGTATGATTCATCTATCGTGTCTCACCAGCCACTATTTTTTAAAATCTTTATTGTTGAACATGTTACAAACGTTCTCCCTTTCTCCCCATTGCCCCCGTCAACCGGGTTCCCGCCCCACCCCAGGCCTTCCCCATACTATTGTCTATGTCCATTGCTTGTGCATATGTGCAAATAAAGTCTTTGGTTAATCTCTTCCCACCCCCTTCCCTCAGAGGTTCATCAGTCTGCTCCATGCTCCCACGTCACTGGATCTATTTTATTCATCAGTTTATTTTGTACATTCAATTCCACATATAAATGAGATCGTGTGATATCTGTCTTTCTCTGGCTGGCTTATTTCGCTTAGCATAATGCTCTCCAGGTCCCTCCATGCTGCCTCGAAGAGTAATAGGTCCTTCCACTATTAACACCAGTAAACTCCTATGCACTTCTTTTGTGCCGGCGCTATTCCAACTACTTCATATACGTTACTCATTTAATGGTTATAACAACCCTTCAAGGTAAGTACTAGAGTTACCCTTATTTTACAAATCAGTAAAGTAGGCACAGAAAGGTTAAGTAACTTTTCCGCAGTCACACAGTGAGTAACTGGATTTAAACCAGGCAAGCTGTCTGTGCTCATAACCACCACACTGTGCAACCTCTACCAGACTGTTTTTTCATCCCTTGATTACTTTTATTGGCAAAAGTAATGCATATTCTTACTAAAGATGCCAACAATTGAAAATTGTGCAAAATGTAAGTCATTTTTTCACACTTCCCCTGATATAATTTCCAGTATTTTGGGTGAGTTTTGAAGCTAAATATTATTATGCCCATTTAACATATGGGAAAAGTGAATCTTAATTAACTTGCCCGGGGTCACAGAGTTGTAGGTGGAATTCTGGGATTCAGAACTAAATCTATCTAGCTCTACCGTCTGTGTGGGAACTGCCAAGCACGATGGGGAGTGTGGAGAGGGGCCGAGCTGATGACCAGCATGTGCTCTGTAGGGAAAAGCAAGATGGGCTGCACCTGTCATGCTGATAAAACTGGGCTTTCCTTGTTGGTGATGCTCAAGGGGGAGGGGGCGTGATCCTATTTGGCTTTTGGGAAATTCACTCTGGTGACATTGTGGACATTGTGGAGACTGGAATGTCAGAAACCAGAATCTGGAATAAGGCAGTGGTAGGGACAGACAGATAATACTCGTGATCTTGATGGAATGGAGTAATGGAACTTGACGACAGTGAGGGGCGGCTTTCCTAAAGGAAAGCTTGAACTGAGATCTGAAAGATGAGGAAGGGACAAGCATCCCAGTGAGAGGGAATAGCATGTACAGAGGCCATCAGAGGGAAGGCAGCAGTTGGTAAGAATGTAAAATCAATAGTCTTTTGAGAGGCAATTTGGCAGTTGTAAAAATTTTCAATGTGCGTAGTCTTCAACCCAGCAAACCTCTTTCAGGTTTCTATCATAGAAAAACTACGTACCTGTGGGCACAAAATGGCATTAACCCAATGAAGACAGCAGTGTTATATCAAAACTCTCGGAACAGCCTAATTCCCACGAATAAGGGAATGGTGAATAAACTGTAGAATGTCATCTTATAAAACACCAGACAGCAATGAAAAGGAAGGAAGCAGACAGAGATATGGTAGCTTGGAGATATCTAGAGGACCTAGTGGTTAAGGAGAAAAAGAGTATTGGCAAGTCTGTTTCAAAAGGACCCCAGATTTCACCACCCTCATGGGACATGCTGCTTTCAGAAAACTAAAGTGGAAGGCTCCATCGTGAGCAACACTGTCCCTGCTTTCATGACTCGCCAGACTGAGGAAACAGTCCACTGAAGTATATGTTAGGGGCTTTCTGACATTGTATTGATTTTCTATTAATATATCTGGGCTTCTCTTGAGGCACCGAGGTAAGCTTGACTAACATTCTCTTGACATGATCCCCGAGAGATAGACTTTGCCTGTAATTCAAAGTCTAGTGTAGCTCCTTGTCAAATGGTTGCCAGGAGATAGCAGAAGAGTCACCACCCCGTCTCCTCTGCCATGGCAACATGCCGTTATTTCCGAACCCATCTTCCTTCTGCAGGAGTCTAGATGTCTGAGAGCAGTACGCAACTCTCGATCGGTCAGTCTTGCAGAGAGACAGGAACCCTCGAACCTTCCTTCTGCACAGAGACCTCCTCATGGGTCTGTGATCTTACTCTGGAGCTGCCATCATGCTTTTTATTCTTTCCTCTGGAAGCACAAATAAACTTTGAACCCTTAAAAGTACAATATCTTGCCCGGTCAGTGTGGCTCAGTGGATGAGCATTGACCCATGCACAAGGAGGTCACTGGTTCAATTCCTGGTCAGGGCACATGCCCAGGTTGTGGGCCCAATCCCCAGTGGGGGGCATGCAGGAGGCGGTCAATCAATGTTCTCTCTCATCGATGTTTCTATCTCTCTCCCTCTCCCTTCCTCTCTCTCTAAAAGCAATAAAGAATAAAAAAAAAGTACAATACCTTGCCCTGGCTGTGTGGCTCAGTTAGTTGGAGCATTGTCCCATACACCAAAAGTTTGCAGGTTTGATTCCAGGCCAGGGCACATACCTAGGTTGTGGGTTCGATCCCCAGTAGGGGCACCTACAGGAGGCAAGTGATCAAAATTTCTCTCTCTCTCTCTCCCTTCCTCTCTTTCTAAAAATCACTAAAAACATATCCTCGGGTGAGGATTAAAAAAAAAAAGTTACAACATCTCACTTAAATGGCGACTCTCAAATAGGACATAAGGTCTTTGTAATATTTTCCTAACCTAAGAGCAGAAAGAGTGTTGAACACAGGGGCTCACCACTGCGTGCCTCAGTTTCTCTGTCTGTAATAGAGTGATATAGTCCCTTTTAGATTACTGCAAGGATTATAATGTATGTAAAGCTCTTAGAGCAGTGCTCAATAAACATTAGCTGGTATTATTGTAAGATTTGCTGCCCCCCCCCCTCTTTTTTTTTTTACCAGGAACTCTGATCACATTTACAGGGAGGGAAAGAACAAAATATAAATTGTTAGGCCTGGCTGGTTTGTAAGCGACCACTCGAGTTGGCCTCTGTACAAAGGGCATTGCATTGGCTCCAAGTTGGGTTGACTTCAGACAGAGCTGGCTCCGAGGGCTGAAAGAAAGTCATCGGGACTTGCAGCTGTTTTCTTTGTCAGCCTTACCTTCTGACAGGCACTCTCGAAACTCCAGACAAACCTCCTTCCATCTGACCATCCAGTAGAACGGGGTTCCTCTTTCCCAAAATGTCCCACAAGGATTTCAGGCAGGTGTCACCGGACTAACTGACATATGTGTCCATCTCTGAGCCAATCCCTGTGGCTAGGGAGATGGGACACAGCGCTAAGCCAGAACTGGTTCTCAGCTCCACGCTCGGAGCTGTGGAGGGAGAGGGCGGATGAAGGGGGTCTGGGGACATGGAGTCAGCCCCACACAAACCACATCAGCGGAGGGTAGGGCAAGGGAACCTCTCAAGGGAAACCAGAGTGCTATAGTAGAAGAAGGGGAAGGGATGCTGGGCAGGCCAAAACAGCATGTGTGATGCACTATCACTTCTAGTTCGTATCTCATTTTTGTTCATGACTCTATGTTCCATAGTTCCAATCTAGTGAGTTTTACCAAGAGATAAACATCAAAATTATTTACAGTTCATTAAAAATTCAGATGTCCAAGTCTCCAACTACAGAAATTCAGATTCAGTAGTCCTGGAGTGAGGACCAGGCATTTCCATTTTTTTTTAAACTTCCCAGGTAAGTCTGATGTAATGTGTAACGTGATAAATACGCAAGTGCTCTTGTGTGTTCTTTTTCCCTGTTGGACAAAGGAGGCATGCTTGTTACATACACATCTAGGAATTTTAATCCCATGTCCATAAATCTCAAGAAAGATAAAATACCATAAGGAAAGATGAAAAGGAAAGAGCTCCTTCCTTATGCTCTGACTGCATCTTCTAGAGTGACGGACCACAGTCCTATCACCCTCATTCATCCACTCATTTATTCATTCACTTCTTCCTCTCTCACTCTTGGCATGGTGTGAGGGGTATAGTGATCCAAGACACCGCTTCCTGCCCTGAGAAGCCCCTAGATTACTGGGGAGAGACAGGGAAGAACCCAGACATTGACAAGGCAATACGATAAGGTTATGATGTGTAACACTTGCATGGGCTGATAAGGGACAGAGAAAACCACTGTGTGGGGATGTGGCAAGGCTGTTACTGTTTACCCATCTGTATCTCCCCCCTGGACTCTATGTCCCTTGAGGAGAGACTGTGTGTATTTTCATCTTAAGTTTTTCTCAGGTCCATGGAGAGTATTATCCTAAGCGAAACAAGCCAGTCAGAGAAAGACAAATATCACATGATCTCATGTATTTGTGGAATATAATAAACAAAACAAACTGATGAACAAAATAGACCCAGAGACATAGAAGGAGGGTACAGACTGACAGACCTTGGAAGAAGGGGTGGGTGGGGGAGGGAAGAGATAAACCACAGAACTTATATGCATGTATGCATAACCATGGACATAGACAACAATGCTGGGGACGGGGTCAGGGACGGGATCGGGAGGAGGGTGTCAATGGGGAAAAAGGAGAAACATCTGTAACAAAAATAAATCAATAAAAAAAAATTTTTTTTTAAGTTTTTCTCAGGTCCAGGGGAGGGTGGGGAGAGTGACGCTGAAGCAAGTCCAGGTTTTGTGAGGCCTAAAGCTAGTATCATTTTAGAGGCTCTCATTAAGAAAAAATACAAAATTACAAATACATAATTAGATATAAGGATGAATATTTATTTATAATGAAAAAAGAAATAAGAACAAATTACTGGAGCATTGGAGATGGCTGTCTTTTTAGTAAGAGATCTCTTTAGACAATATCAAAACTAATTAAAGAGAAATCCTCCCAGCGGCTAACTGGTGTTGCTTCCCCACACAGCACAGTTTACAGCTCCCAGCAGCAGGCAGCACCCCAGGGCCCCTGTGAGTGAGGGGTCTGCAGGTTGAATTTCAGGAGCTTCATGATAAACCCACTGCGGATGGCGTATGTCTTCCCCTGCCCCCCCTTGCAGAGTTGGCTTGGGCAGCTGTGGCCCTCCCGTCAGGCCCAGGAGAGGCAGCTGCACCCCACTGGTTCTAGCCTTGGGGTGCTGCACTATCCCAGCTGCTTCCCTACCCCTGCCCACAACTTTGTGAATAGTTCCTTCTTTAAGTCTCTCAAACTTTCTAATGAAATGTGCCATCACTTTCGCCAAGACCCTGATTGATGCGGAAGGTAAATGTGTTCATTTTCACGGCCTACGGGGTAAGCACTTTCTAAGTATTATGTTATGCACACTGTGGCTTATGCACCCCATATTCTGCTTATGGTATCGTTATTATGAGTATATACACGATTCCTAGCTCCTTCTAATTCACTAGCGTGAGAGTTCACCATTCCTATTCCTTTAGCAGTGGTTCTCAACCTTCCTAGTGCCGCGACCCTTCAACACAGTTCCTCATGTTGTGGTGACCCCCAACCATAAAATTATTTTCGTTGCTACTTCATAACTGTAATTTTGCTACTGTTATGTCTTAGGCGACCCCTGTGAAAGGGTCGTTCGACCCCCAAAGGGGTCGCAACCCACAGGTTGAGAACCGCTGCTTTAGAGACACATGTGCTAATGTTAATAGAGACCTAAATCCCAAAACAGAAGTCAGGCCTTCCCACTGGAACATATCTTTTGAAGGTCTGAGGACAGTGAGCCATCCCCTTCCAGTCCCTACAGGTGAGCCCCAAAGTCAAATGGGGACTCAGTGGCAACTCAGGTCACCTATAGCCAGTGCCTTAGGCTGCTTAGCAGGGAAAACAGTGAGAGCTTGGCTTCAAGCAGGACAGCTCCTCAACAGGCCTCAGCGGGATGTCCCAGAGGCCAAATCACCCTCAGCAACTAGACTTTTAAAATGTGTGGGGAGGGGAGGTGGAGGTGGAAGAGGGTATAGGGGGGATATATGGTGATGGAAAATAAAAAGTAAAATAGAGGGGGGAAAAGCAAAAAATAAAATAAAATAAAATAAAATGTGCTGAAAGAGGTAGCAAGCAGAATGAATAGATAGTCATCCTGGAGCTCCAAACTTTCACCTGCAAGCAGAACGTTATCTTACTAAGGGCACTAAGTTTCAGTTGTAAGTGATACATACCAACTTAAACTTGCTTCAGACAAAAGAGAAGTACGTGTATAGGCTCATATCACAAAAAAGGCACAGATCTTGCTTCAAGTGTGGCTAGATTCAGGTGCTCAAAGGGTGTCACCAGGAATCTCAATCTCTCTCTCTCTCTCTCTCTCTCTCTCTCTCTCTCTCTCTCTCAGCTCTGCTTTCTTCAGGGTTGGGTTGCTTCTCAGTGAGACTCTTCCCAAGTGGTGGTAAAATGATCATGAATACCTCCAATGTGATGTACTACCAGTCATCATCCTTCTCCATAGCAACAGTGAAAGTCTTGACACTGAGTCTGATTGGCCAGATTTGAGTCACATGCTCATACCTCTAACCAATCATCTGGACCACTGTCCAGACTGGAACCCGGTGGTGGGGTTAGCCCTACTGAAACCAGATGAACTGAGAGTGAGGGACTGGGGAGTAGAGGTTGTCAGGTAGAGACGTTGTTAGGGAGGGAAACACCATACCTAGCCATCACACCATGGCTGCAGAGGCACCAGGCTACATCTAATGACCCCTCTGGCTTCAATGTTCTAAGCAGCAAATGGTGGTGTGGGACCAGACCTCTGAGAGTCCTGGATCTTAAAAATGCATGCCTACATATATTCAGCAAATATTTTAAAACCTCTGGATCTCAGAGAACAAAATTCTTTTTCACTTTGTTCTCCAGAAGACCTGCATCTCAGGCAACCACCAAACCACCCCTGCTGAGGCCTCCTCAAGGCAGCTTATGGGGAGACAGCAGCGAGACCAGCACTTTTCTGACGCATGCTGAGCTTAGCAAAGCAACCAGAGAATTTCAACAAAGGATCCGGGGTTTGCAAAACTGGATAGGAAAACAAATTCATGAAGGAAAAGGAAGCAGACCTCACAGAATACAAATGGGTGATATGGTCTGACTTTCACAGTAAGTCAGGAGTACTGACTACATCTTGGTAATAGAATTAAAGACTAGATTTGCCACAGTTTGAAACTAATATTTGACATTAACTTCTCGACAAACACAGGAAAGAAAAGTGATCAAATGATGACTGCCTGCAGATAGGAGTGTATACACCTTGACGTGATGCTGACTTTGATTTTGCCAGGCCTGCCACCCTCGCATCACTGTCCTTGGTTTTGGGGGCTGAGCTGGCGTGGTGGCCAGATGACCACTGACAAATCAAAGCTGAGCAGGAATAAGTTTGCAGTGGGCAGCTGCACCCAATATCAGTGAGGGACAGAATTTGGAGTTTCAGTCTGTCAAAAGTATGTAAAGACCTTGATACCAAGTTGGACCCATCAGGCACCAACCAAATTCCATATGCTACTGCAGCTAAATACCCACCCATCCCACTGCTTCTGTTTCTATAGAAGTCAACAGCTGTACTTTAATTGGAACTGACCCCACTCAGACCCGGAGGCCTGGTATGAAATTCTCACTGCCTGATCTGGAGATGGAGGCTGGGCGTGGATAGCAGATTTGGCCATATTAAATTTCCAATTTGGTTTTTCCCATGAGGGCGATAAAATCAAGGGATGATCAGAACAAGAATATTTAGATAATTATTTGCCTGCTAGTTTGTGGTTAAATTGATTATCCACTCAGTTACCAATACAATCAACCACATATTATTTAAATGTAGTATCTGTTACAGGTTGCCCCCTAGTAATAAAATAGATCTTTATTATAACTGCCCTTCACTACTCTAACTCTGCTCTGACTTTCTGAGTAAAAGTTATATGACCTATCTTGCATTATCTCAGTGGTTCTCAAACTTTGTAGTCTCAGGACCTCTTTACACACTTAAAAATTGTGATGCCCAGCTGGTGTGGCTCAGTGGTTGAGCGGTGACCCATGCACCAAGAGGTCGCCAGTTCGATTTCTGGTCAGGGCACATGCCCAGGTTGTGGGCCAGATCCAGAAGTGAGGGGCATGCAGGAGGCGGCAAATCAATGTTCTCTCTCATCGATGTTTCTATCTCTCTCTCCCTCTCCCTTCCTCTCTCTCTAAACTCAATAAAGAAAAAAAAATTTTTTAAATGGTTGAGAACCCTAAAGAATTTTTGTTTATGTGGGTTAGATCTATGAATATTTACCATGTTAGATATTAAAACTGAGAAGTTTTAAGAATATTTATTAAGTCACATAAAAATAATAATTATTTCATTTCATGTTAACATAACATTTCGTGAAAAATAACCATATTTTCCAAAACCAAAATAAAAAGACAGCAAGAGAGGGAGAAAGAGAGATGTGCAGCAGTGTTTTTTAATTTTTCAAATGTCTCTCATATTTGGCACAGGAGAGCACTGCTGGATTCTTACATCTGATTGTGCGCTCCATCTGTGGTTTAGATTGAAAGACATAAAGATTATCTGGGCTCACACAAATACAGTGTTGGAAGAGAGACGACTACTTTAATCGCCTTTTCAGATATTTTTGAGTCTTCCTTGATATTACACTAAAACTTGAGAAGTGGCAGTTTGTTAAAAGTAAGTTGCAGTGTGGAACCTGAAACCATGATGATGAATATTGTTGCACTCTGTTACATTAAAAATTCATAGCTTGCATATGGAATCATTTTCTAATGTCATGCATTCCAATACCTGGAAAATATTAGTTCTCTGAATTACGCAGATTTCCCAAATGTTAAACATTTTATTATACAATATTTTAAAAGTCACATTCATTAATATCATTACCAATCTCATCAGAAAGTCTTTAAGCAGTGGGAAGTTACTGAATTCATAAATGGTGGATGCAAGTTTTCTCTGACGATTAGTGATGTTGAGCATCTTTTTATATGTCTATTGGCCATCTGTATGTCCTCTTTGGAGAAGTGTCTATTCAAGTCTTTTGCCCATTTTTTAATTGGATTGTTTGTTTTTGATGTTGAGTTTTATAAGTTCTTTATAAATTTTGGACATTAACCCCTTATCAGATGTATCATTGGTGAATGTTTTCCCATTCAGTTGCTAATTTTCAAGAAACTGTCAGATACCCAAGTCTCAGTAGCCATAATTTGTCTGCCAGTCATTCCTTTTCGGGTAGAAATGGTATTTCATGAAAAAGGTGGCTAGTTCAGCTCCTAACTCAAATAATAATCCAAGTACTTTCCTCAAGATATGTAGCCTTCAGCCCTGACCAGGTAGCTCGTTTAGCTAGAGCATCGTCCCGCTACGCCAAGGTTGTGGGTTTGATCCCTGCCAGGGCACGTACAAGAACCAACCAATAAATGCAGAAATAAGTGAAACAACAAGCCAATGTTTCTCTTTCTCTCTCTTTCCCCCTTCTTCTGTCTCTAAAATCAATTTTAAAAAGATATGCATCCTTCAGGATGCAGAAGTTCTCTATGCAGACACCCCGTTTTGCCACATAGAACATTAAAAAGATAATCAAGAGATGAGATTTAATAAAATTAATGACTTCTACTGCTTCATCAAGGACATTCTTAAGTGAAACTGGCTTTTTAAAAACTGCAAGTGTGTAATGGGTTCTGTGCCATTGCCTTGAGTCCTGCCAAGGCATCAGAAGATTTACCCATCATTGCTTTGACACTGTTCACACAAATGTCAACACAGTGAAAAAGGCAAATAATATTTTGGAATATTATTTAGATAGTTTTGATGTGCACTGCTGTGTGATCTTTCTCCAGTTATTGTCAGCTGCTGGGGAGGCAAATAGTTGGGTATAACCAAGGCTGTGGGTCTGCCAGTCAGATACCAGAGACAGAGAGGAAGAAGGGAGTCGAGGGTGTTTCAAAGGGTATGTACTTGGAATCTAAATTGAGAAAGAAAAAAAAAAACAAAAAAAACGGAGGTGAGAACCAAGAGAGCAATGGATAGTGAGGAAATGTTTTGGTCCAAGTGGGGTGGTTGCCATTGAGATGTCAGAGGTACTGTAGTTAATTGATGATTTCAAGCCTCGATTTTGACCCTATGACAGACAGTGAGAGTGACTGATAGCAATAAGAACAGTAGCTGGCACTTACTGGGGCACTATGCTAAGCACATTACAAATGTTACATCATTTAATCTTTATGTCAATTCTATGAGAGAAGTACTATCATTATCCACTATCATCCACTGGATAAAACAAACAAAGAAAAACACCATGGGTTTAAGGAGGTTAAATACTTTACTCAAGATCATTTTATGTTGGAATTGGGTTTCAAACTCAGGTCTGCAGACCCCAGAGCCCATCTGTTTAATCACTACCCAATAATTTCCCCAACAAAATTAAGATTTTTGGAATTCTGGCTTGGTCAGCCTTTGCCTTTATAATGGAAGAAGGTTTGTATTTCTGAAATGATGAGAAGTAAGAAAACACCATGATGAAAATCTAGACAGGCAGATAAAAGGTAGGCACACGTGGCATTTTTCCCAGAGGTGCCATCACTTCCCATTTTTCCTGTAATAGTTGCTTCCACTCAATTCACAGAAACTGAGTTCTTCCCTGCCTATGCATTCTCAGCTTTATTCCAGTCTGTTCCTTGGTCCATGGACATGTGACCCAGTGACATGAGCCTGGAAAAAGAGGGACAGACTATTTGCATTAATAGGTAACCTATTAATTTCTATTAATTTGAAATAGAAAATATTTTTTAAATTATGGACAGATGCATTTTCTTCATTTGGAGATAAAACATATGTTACAATAAGAACAGATCATATTACTAATTCACAAAATTTGACAAAATAACAGCTCTTGTGTTCACAGTTATCTTTACCACCAGTCTTTGTCTAATGAGACAAACTTTCTTTCCAGATCCCCTTTAAAAAAAAAAAGAAAAGAAAGAAAAGCTTTTTGTATAACGCTTTATATTTTTCAAAGAATCTCATTCATTCTTTTACACATTAAAACTTAAATATAAGTACAAAATATAAAACAATTATATAGAAGGTTTACTCTGACCTAATAGATACTAAATTCTGAACCAAACGTAGCACCTCTATTCTTATATTCTAGGTAGGGAGTCAGACAAGAAAACAGCAAGCTAGATAACTTTTCACAGGAGATTTCTCTGTCTTGATTCTCCTAACACCCTGTGCAGTAGGTAGTTGTGATAGAAAGAATAATGATCCCCCAAGAAGTCTGCATCCTAATCCCTAAACCTGCGAATATGTTGCCTATGTGGCAAAAGGGACTTCACAGATGTGATAAAGTTACGAATCTTGAGATGCGGAAATCATCCTGGATAATCTGAGTAGGCTCAGTGTGATCACAAAGGCCACATAAGGGGAGACAAGAGATTCAGAGGAGAAGATGTGGCAATGAAAGCAGAGGTTGGAGTGATGCAGGGCACAGGCCAAGGGATGTGGGAACCTCAAGATGCTGGAAGAGGCAAAGAAGCCAATTCTCTCCCATGCCTCCAGAAGGAACGAAACACTGCCAACACCTCCATTTTTGCCCACTAGACCCATCTTGGACTTCTGATGTCTAGAGTGATAAGATAAAAAATTTGTGTTGTTTAAAGCAACTACGTTTGTGGTGACTATTATAGCAGAAACCAGAAACTGATATAGCTGGGCATCATTATTGGTTCTATTTAACTGATGTAAATGAGGGAAAAGTTCACATGACTTAATCCTCACATTCTGGAGGGAGTGTAAAATGGTCTAGCCTTCATGGAGGACACTTTGGCATCATCTATCAAAATCATGAATGCATTTACCCCAATCCTGCAGATTTACCTACTTGCATGAAATGACACATGTTCAGGTTCATTCACAGCAGCATTGTTCATTAGAACAAAATATTGGAACAATCCAATTGTTTATCTCTAGGGGCATAATGAAATAAACTCCATGGTGGAATACTATGCAGCTATGAAAAAGCATGAGGAAGCTCTCTATGTACTGACATGAAAAGATCTCCAAGATATTATGTATTAAGTGAACAAAAGCACAGTCCATGCTACCTTTTATATATGAAAAGGGGGAAATAAGAAAAATATTTCTTATACTTGAATAAAGAAATACTGTGAGGGCCCTGGCCAGTTTGGCTCAGCAGTTAGACCATCAGCCTGCGAACCAAAGAGTCTCGGGTTCAAGCCTGGTCAAGGGCACGTACCTGGGTTGCAGTTCGGTTCCCTGCCCTGGTCGGGGTCGTGTGGGAAGCAACTAATCGATGTGTCTCTCTCACATCAATGTTTCTCTCTCTCTCTCTATCCCCTTTCCACTCTATCTGAAGCTAAATGGAAAAATATCCTCAGGTGAGGATTAAAAAAAGAAAGAAAGAAATACTGTGAGACTACACAGAAACTAACTAAAGTGGTTACCTATAGAATACAAGGCTGTATGGAATGAGGTGAATGGTGAGGGGGTGGAAGGAAGATTTTTCAATGTACATCTTTTTATATCAGATTTTTAAACTATGTGAATGTGCTACCCTATTTTTCTCATTAATTTTAAAATGGGTTGAAGTAGCTTACTGGTCTCAGATGGCACAATTAATTATAACAGTAGCAATAAAAGTAAAAACAGGAGTAGTGGCAGCAGCTACCCCTTACTGAGCACATGTTATGTGCTGGGCCCTTCAGGTCTTTCTTATTAAACCGTTACAATACTCATGGAAGGTGGGGCTCATTATCCTATTTATAGATGAAGAAACTGAAGCTCAGAGAGGCTGAAACTACCTTGAGGTCACTCTGTTTGCAAGCAGAAGAGTTGACCCCCTACGCTGCGTCTCTCGGACTCCAAAGCTCATGCTCGTGGGCACCAGGTGACAGAGCCTAGAAACCACGTCTTCAACAGCTGGCGTCAGTGCTCAACACCACAGCACAGCACATCATGTACAAGTTGTTGACAGACGAGAGCGACAGCCAAGCTGGCTAAGTGAAGTGTGATGTCTGTTTATTTGTTGTTGTTATTGTTTTGCCAGTCTCTTCTGTGAGGCTTCAGAGAACTTGATTCCGGGACAACCCACTGTTTTTTAAAATTTGTAAAATTACATCCCCAAAGTAGTCTCATTAGTGTTTGCACCAGGGAATCAGATGGACAGGTTCTTTGTTTGATTCCCAGGCCAAGGTCTGAGTCCCAGCCTCTTGAGTTCTCCACCTGTCTGCCAGGCCAGGTCAGGGTCTGGGGCAAGGACATACATGGAAGCCTATCTGCTATATCTATGACTATAAGTTATAAGCCAAGCTAAGAAACTGTCAAATAAAACATCTTCTGTCTGCCTACCTTGACAAATACACCTTCAGAACTACGTGGAAGGCCAAGTTTGAAGTTAAAATTCTTGGACTCGTAGAAGTTCTGTGCCCAAACATGATCCTGCAGAGAGCTCCAGTCTCTGGCCCACGAACCATGCCCTTTCTCTCCTCACTTCCAGTTCCGTTCCACTCCACAAGGGGCCTCAGATTCCCAGCCCACATGTCCAAGCTCCAGTTACACACCCCCAACAGCCATCCTCGGCCACTCTTTGGGCCTGGGGTTATGCATTCCATGGCACATTGTGTCCTTGGGAGGAGGGACCAGGACAGGGCCCACACAGACCCTAGAAGCAGGCCCAGGGCCATTGGGAATGCCAGGGCTGTGGTCTAAATAGTGAGAGGGAGGGCTGCATGGAGGCATGGTCCCTTGGTCTCTGGGACTCCTCACCCTGTGGGGAGGGCCGAGGCCAGAGGAGAGGCAGCCTCAAAGTCTGCTAAAGCATGGGGCCCAGAGAAGGGGGCCCTCTTTGTCAAGGTCAAGAGAGACACTGCCTGCCCCTAGAAGTGTTCGCAAAAGCGATCCTGGGAAATGGACAAAATTCAGGGCTCAGGCCCAATCACTTAGTGAACAGGAGAGAATAGTAAGGAGAGGTAAATTCAAGCAAACGGTGGGTGGAGTAAGCAGCTAGACTACACCCAAAATTCCAGTGCACTTGGGATGTTTGGGATATATTTCAGCTCGAATTTAAAGGATGCGCAGTTGAGCAATGATAAGAATATACCATTTCATTTTTGTTGTTAATGTTGTCAGAATACATAAGTCCCACACACACATTTCACACCTTAGAAACTATTCATTCCTGGTATGAAAGTCCACGTCCAAGTTGTGTGAACTCTATTGATCACCAGACACTGAAGGTTCCTCGGGTAACTAAAGGAATGTGGGTTTGCGGTGAGGCGGTGGTGGGTCAGGTCATGCCGAGACACTCTCTTTTCCCACCACCACTGAGGGTGCAGGCCGGGCCTGCTCAGGCTGCTCCCCACCCGTTTTCCTAATCAGACCTTTGGGGTTTTATAATGCACAACTGGAAGGAAAGGAAAAGGAGGAGAAGATCTAGAAATCCAAAGGCTGGGTCTAGGGGAGAATTGGGGGCATGAGCTTTATGTGGGGTAAAAAACATACTTAGAGAAATTTAAAGATGTTTTATTTTGGTCTATGTGTCCCCTTCATGGTGTTTGAGAATACAAGGGGGAGATGAGTTACAGTGAAATTACATTTCATTGCCGAGATACACTCTGGTGGTGGTGACTTGGTGATGCGATGCCACGGGTGAAGGCTTCATGAGCTTAGAGGTGCACGTGGTGATAAGCATCTTGGGAATCTCATAGGGATGTAGCAACAGTCCTATTACCACATCCATGGTGATCAGAACATATTGCAACAACCTTAGATATGGTTCAGGACTAAAAGCAGCTTCAGTAACCATCACCAGCTATCATCAACCATTGTATGACTCTGTTCATGTACATCTCTGTCTCTAATTACTCTTGCCACTGCCAACAGCCAGGGTTTTGCTTGTTTATGGCTCCAGTGTTCTCGTGCCATCTGTGTGCTGTTCCCTTTCTGTGTGTTGTTTTTAGTTTCAGCATCTGTGTTGTCATTAGAGCAAATACTCTGACTTCCTCTCCTTCCAAGCAAATGATGAGATTCCGTCATGTGCTCCTCTAGAAGTTATGTGTGGGCATATGATTTTCTTTAGCAGAGAAATTGAGTGGAAATGACACATGTCATTTCCAGAGGAAACTCTAAGAGTCAGGGTGTGCATCACCGTTCTTTCTGCCGTGGTGGCCAGAATGTTTCAGAGTGGCTACTGCATGACGCTGGGTCTCAGAGTGAGGAATCTGACATTTTGCAGCAGAGCACACAGCCACGTTGGCTGAACAGGTGACCAGAACAAGAAATCAGTCTTTGTTTCCTTCATCACTGAGATCTGGAGCTTGTTTGTTACTACAGCATCAGCTAACCCAGTAATCCTCAAAGTGTGGTCCCTGAATCTAAAGCAGCAACACCGCCTGGAAATATGTTAAAAATGCAAATTCTTGGGTTGCAGCCCAGACCTACTGAATCAGAAACTCTGGGGTGGGGCCCAGAATTCTGTGTTTTAATAAGCCCTGCAAATTATTATAATGCTCACTAAATTTGAGAGCCACTGACCTAATCTTCTAATTGATTCTGCTTCTATTACCAATCATTTGACACTTTGTATCCAGAAATAAAATGCACAGAGAGAGACTCATCTGGTCTGATGTAACCATCATCACCCTACTGGGCAGAACTCTGTAACACACCACCTCGCAGGCCATTGTCCAGACTATAAATGGACAGTCGCCATGTGCCTTCCTCAGATTCATTCCTGGCCCTAGTGGCCTAAGTTTGGAAGCGGGGCGGGGTGGGGGGGGTAGGGGGGGGACTGATGCAGAGCACAGCTGCACAGGCCTGCATGACTACCCAGAACCACCCACTCAGCATCAGCGGAGGGTATGCTTCCGAAGGGGCTGTGGGTGCAGCAGACACCATGACTGCTCTCAGCAAGTTGTAACAAGTACAGAACAATCACAGGAGATGGGACAACAAACCAGAAGACTCTAAAGGATTGTGATGGGTTCTACTGACATGTCTTAACAATTATGTCCCGTCCTTCTCCCTCCTGCTTTTAGTTTGCCTTCTGCCAACCTGTCTGTAGAGGAGGCCTTTATAGGTTTAGCCCAGAGTTACTGAATTTTGGTGCACATTAAAATCACCTGAGGGACTTCAACAACACCAGACCCGTCAACTCCGAATCTGAAGGGCGAAGAGGGAGCTGCCAGATTTAGCAAGTAAGAATATGGGACTCCGTTAAGTTTGAATTTCAGAGGAATAATTCTTTTTTAAGTGTAAGTATGTCCCATGCAACATTTGGGATATATTTATACTAAAAATAGTATTCATTGTTTATGTATTCAAATTTAATTAGGCCTCCCTAGACAGGAGGGGTAGGGGCAGGGTCTGGGAGGGGGGCAAATCAGTATTTTTAAATTTCCTCAAGTGATTACTCTTCAGGGTTTAAGATTGAGAACCTCTGGTTTTGCCCAACCCATCCTCAACCCCACGGATAAGTTACTGTTATTTTATACCGTCAGAGCTCTGAATAAGTCTAGAGTGGAATCCATTCTTTTTAAAAAACACTTCAGGTGATGGATTTCACATCCATTCATTTCTGTTTCTCCTCCCACAGCATTGTAAGAGTGTGCAGTGATTGACAACCCTAGCATTGCCCTTATAAGTGAATAGCACATAAATCCCCTGTTATGTAAATGCCTACCAACTCATTTCTGAATTAGGCATTAATTATGGCAATAGGGAGTGAAGAGGCTTGGTCAAAGAGAACTGATCTCTGATTCAAGTTATAGTAAAAAAAAAAAAAAAAAAAAAAAAAAAAAAAGCTGAATAAAATTCAAGTGTACTAGCTTTTAGGCTGATACTAATAAATCTAATTTAGAGTGAGCCAATCATTTTTCCTGAGTTCTAGCAGGCATAGCTCTTTCCACCAGTGTAGAATCTTATTCAATTACTCTGATCTGGCAAATGCTAATGTAATCAGAGGTGATCTTGGACTGAATCTTAATTCTCGATTCCTATAGTTGATTTAAAAAACTGTGTACAAGAATAGAATGTGTGTTGCTGTGAGATTGTTGGCTCAATCACTGAAGCAAATAGGTAAGCTATACTGTGTCTATCACAGTGAGATGAAACATTAGATTAACCTATGATACAACTGCTTAGAGAAGACAAACCATTGTGTTTTGTGGTCAAAAAATGACAGTTATGGTGACTTTTGAGAACACTAACAATGTGACACATCACAGATTTTTTTAAATATATATTTTAAACATTTTCAATGATCATAGTACTATAACTTCACTATTAAACATTTTAAAAATACAGAGATAAAAACTCATTCAGAATCTTGCTCCTCTAATAGAAACAGTGTGTGCAGTTTGGCTGCATTTTCTTCTGGACTGAAAAATGCTTTTGTGTGTGTCAGGTGGTCGTCCATTAAACATCCCTCAGGTCCGCTCACTGTAGCTCCTATGCTCCTGATCACCACCTAGCAAGCAACTCAAATTCCATTTAAAGCTGTTCCGTTCTTTCCTTTCTTTTAAAATCGCTAACCTTGTCCCAGTGGATGACCTCACTTCCTACCTTAGAAAGACCTTAGATACCAGTAGCCCTTAATGGCTGAGTGCATTTAGTTCAACACATCATGGCCCCTTCCTATCCTTTTATCTTTCCCTTCACCCTTAAAATGATAGAGGATCCTATTGTACAAAACTAACCTTCTACTTGTATTCTGATCTCCATCACCTCCTGTCCCCTGAGCAACTTCCCACCTGTTCCCTGGTCCCCATTATTTGATGCTCCTTTACCCCTAGTGAGCTAACTCTCCAACTATACTCTGGTCTCCATGCCTCCGCAGGTGGTTCACATCCATTGATAATATACAGGGTGAGATGATCAATCCCAATCTCCCTATCCATATAATAACACCTGGGATTCCTAGTTACATGTGCAAAAATTTCAGGTGTGTCCTTGTACAGATGTATGGGGGGGAAAAGTAAGTTTCCCAACTTTTCTATAGTACTTCTCAATTATTAATACAAGTCCTTATGCCATTAGATGGCAGAAACTTAATCTCAGTTATTGCAGGATTTCTCTTACCCATCCATTTTCCTTCACATTTTATCTAAACTCTGGTGGGCCTGTATGACAATAATAATATGAAAAATAATGACAAACCCTTATGTACCATTTACTCTATGATAGGCATTTTTTTATATGCCTTCCATGTCTTAACTCATTTGATCTTTACAACGGCCCAAGGTAGGTCCTATTATTCTCCTATTTTACAAATGGGGAGGTGAGTACATAGAGAATTAAGTAATTTGCTCAAGGAAACAAAATAAGTCTATGCTATAGCCATTACCCCAGACCTGCCCCCCTCCCCTTAATCTCTTCTGTAGCCCAAGGCATTAGCAGGTAGAAGTAGTATCTGGTTTGGTCCCTGTCTATGCTGGCATATGCTGAAATATCTTCCTTCCATCATCAATACACACAGGTGCCTGCTTCCTCATCCCTCATCCCTCACCCCAAGGCTCCTTCATGACTGGCTTGCTTTCAGCCACTTCTATCTTCCTTTTGGGCTCACTCTGCAGCTCTCCTGCTTTGCTGAATCTTGAGTATTCTGCTTACATATTAAAGCCTTCACTGTCCTGGTACAACTTTAACCACATTTCCTTGCCACCTTCTCAGGCACTGCCTCAGAATCAAGGCACAGTTTCCCTCTACTACCAGGTCAAGACCTTGAGAGCTATCTGGGGTTTCTGCCTCCGCCCACCCCCAGGCTTGGCCCTGGAAGGCAGCGCATAGGGTGCCCTACTCAGGGACCCACAGTATAACACACTCCCTCTCCTTCCCTGACTCCCTCTGCCTGGTCTGGGAGCTCTTTACTTAGTCAGGGGTGGGGAAAACTGGATCTCAACCCTGAATCCTCCTAGGTCAATGCCTCAAAGACTCCCCATCAACCTCCAAGGCTGAGGCTTTCAAAACTCAAAATCCAAGAGCTGGCTTCTCTTTTTACTCTTGAAGGCCTAATTTTCCAAATATAAAAAGAGCCACAAGATTCATGGAAATGCTGGGAATAGCACTTGTTGCTGTATGGTACTGAATAGAGGCTTAGATAGAAATGCTCCTCAAAAGACATTGTATCCACTTATTCATGTTTATTTACTTATCTATTAATTAGGTATTTATGAAACATATATAAAGCATTGTATTAGTCAAGATTTCCTGAGAAATAGAACCAATAAAATGTGTATATATATATATAGGGTGTCCCAAAAAATGTATACAGGGTGTCTGTAGATTCTATTACATTTTGAAAATGAAATGTATTTTAATAAACAATGGTTTATAATTATTCAAAGTTGTGTATACATTTTTTGGGATATACAAAATAAATATATATATATATATATATATATATATATATATATATACACACACACACACACACACACACACACACACACACACACACATTAGTTTTAAGGAATTCATTCATGTGATTGTGGAAGTGAGCATGTTCAAAATCTGCAAGGTAGGCTGACAGGGCAGAGTTCCAGGGAAGAGTTGAGGCTGCAGTTCAAGTCTGAAGGCTAGCAGAATTCCCTCTTTACCCAGAGAGTCAGTGATTTTTATATTAAGGCCTCAAATGATTAGAAGAAGCCAGCCATCGACCTGATGGAGGGCAATCTGCTTTTCTTAAAGTCTGTTGATTCAAATGTTAATTCTATTCCGGGGGTGGGGGGGGGGGGCACCTTCATAATATCATCCAGAATAGTGTTCAACCAAATATCAGGATATTGTGGTCCAGCCAAGTTGACACACAAAATTAACCATCATACGCCCCTACTCAGTTGCTTTTCACTGAGGATGTAACAGACAAGACAAACATGGTCCCTGGCCCCATGCTATTTTCTGAAAAATTCATTTATTCAACAGTGCCCCAATGTACACAAATTCAAATTCAAGTGCAAAAGGCTTAAACCCACTCCTCTCTAAATAGCAAGTATTGATAAGGAATAAAAAGAGATAAAGACTTTTTTGGATACAAAAGCTAGAGGCCAGGGGAAAGGCAGCAGAAAGGGACTGTTCTCTTTGAAGATGAACTTGAAATCATTCACAGCTTTGTCAAGTCCATCCCTACTTACTCATGCCCCCAATTTACTCTTCCAGGAGGGGTGATCCCCTTTTACCATTTGGAGATGGGCATAGTCAGGAGAGGCTTCACAGAGGAGGTGATGTTTAAGCTAAATGTTCAGTAATGGATAGGTGTACAGTTGGCAGAAAGGAGGGCAAGAAAATGTCCTTCCAGGCATTAGAGGTCAAAAAAATCCATAAATACAGATAAAAGGGAAGCATATTACATTTGGGGAGACACAGAAGATTCCCTGTGGCTGGGGCACAGGGCACAGTGGACAGCACAGAGACAGACACGTGCAAATGCAGCCTTGTTTCCCATGCATGCTTGGGCTTGGCGATGAGAAACCAGGCAAAGCCCTGGCCAGTTTGGCTCAGCAGTTAGAGAGTCGGACTGCGGTCCAGAGAGACCTGGGTTCGGTTCCCGCTAAGGGCATGTACCTCGGTTGCAGTTTGTCCCCGGCCCTGGTTGGTTGTGCGGGTGGCAGCCACTCGATGTGTCCCTTTCACGTCGATGTTTCTCTCTCTCTCTCTCTCTCCCTCCCACTCTATCTGAACAAAAAATGAAAAAATGTCCTCGGGTGAGGATAAAAAAAAAAAAAAAAAAAAAAGAGAGAAACCAGGCAAAGCGTTAAGCTGGACAGAGATGTGATCATTTTGTGGTTTAGAAAGATTACACTGGCTGAGGGTCCTAGGGATTGATTACAGTGGGACCAGAGTGGAGTCAGACACCAGTAGTGGGCTGATTAAACAATCCTGGAGAGAGATGATGAAGGCCTAAAAGTGAGACTGGGGAGGAACAAGGTTGAGAGATACAACGGGATTAAATAAAAAGACCTGGTGATTTATTGATTGTATGTGTGTGTGTGTGTGTGTGTGTGTGTGAGAGAGAGAGAGAGAGAGACAGAGAGAGAGAGAGAGAGAAGTTCAACTTATCATCCACTGGACCAGGAGCAGACGTAGGCAAAAGAATTCCATTTTGAAATGAGAGCCTCTAGGATTGGTCCTTTCAACCATGGAGCTTCCCATCTTCAAGTGGCTCGCACAGGCCTGGCCAAGGAGAAACACAATCATGGTGCCCACCACAGTTGGCATGCCCCCACCCCGCAGTCCTGGATCACATAAAACCAGGCTTCTCATATAATCCAAAAAGGAGGGAGCAAGGTCCCTCATATTCACTAATGCCAGACTTCCTGCCAGTCTTTGTATATGGCAGACTAAGAAATAATTAGATTATGTGCCATGGTATAATTCATAGCTGATAGTATTATATCATTCAAATTAACACTTCAGTAACTCTATGAGATCAGTTCTATGATCATCCCTACTCTTCAGAGAAACCATGTAACGTTCCCAAGGCCTTCCAGCTGGTAAGTGGTAGAGACAGGGTTGAACCTTGGTATTGGAGCTGATTCATTGCCATTAGATCAGGGCCAGGAGGAAGGAGTTACACAGACTTAATCTAAGCCATTTTTTTATTTTTATACAATCCAACTACTAAATAGTTTTAATATCTTGCCTTATTCCACAAAGAAATGCCAGTATAGGGGGGCAAAGAAGGGGAAAATGGCAGACATCTGTAACACTGACAACAATAAATAAATAAATAAATAAATAAATAAATAAATAAATAAATAAATAAATAAACAAACAAACAAACAAGAAATGCCGGTATAAAGCTCATCAGATTTATAATCCATTTTTTAAAATGTGGAGATGAGAGCTTACACGATTTTCCTTTTTGTCATCCTTTCCTTAGTTTTGTAGTGGGAGCTGAAAGAGTGTCACTGGTTTGCTCACGAGGACCCTGTAAACTCCTGCCCATTTAGCCAAAAAGTTTGCCTGTCTTTATAAGCAAAATAAAAGCATTTCTCTCTTCTGCTATAGGTACACTGAACACACAGGACTCGTTGGATGTTGTTATAGATGCAAGAGTTACAATCTCCCACTTTCATTTAATGCTGCTTGGTGAACACAGTGTTTCTCCTCCCTCTGGAAGAAAACCTATGTGCCCTCCATGGCATTTCTGCTCACTTTCAGCTAATAAAAATGTGTAAGTTCACTTTAAACTGCAAACGAGCCTCAGTTGAAAAGGTAAAAATGCCCTGATTGATACATGAACAATCTCTTCAGTCCTCACTAGAAGGTAGGGCTTCCCTCCCTGATGGTGGGCACAGGAGTCTTTCTTCTCCTTTCCCAGCTGGCATTTCTCCTTCTCCCGGGAGGGTCAAAGCAGGGAGAGGGAAGAAACGTTAGGGCTATAGGACAGTTGTTACTTAAATGACCCTGTAGTAGAATGGCTTAGAGCTCTGTGGGCAGGCTGGAGCTGAAAAGTTCTCTCTTTCAGAATGTGTTTGAGGTTCTTGAGTGGCTCCCCAGCACTGGGGCCCTCCTCTGCAGCTCCCGGAGGGAAATTTCTTTTTTGATTGACCTATCAGTAATTGAGAGAAATGTGTTGAACGTTCAAATATATATATTTGCAATATGTGTGTGCATTATATACTTTGAGGCAATTTGGTGTACCAAATTTAGAATTATTAGGGCTTTGTGCTTAGTTGAACCATTTATTATTTATTATACAGTGATCCTCTTTTGTCCTAGTAATGCTATTTGTTTTGCAGTCTCTTTTATTTGAACTCCTCTGAAATAGTTATAAGTGCCATGGCTTTCTTTGGGTTAGAATTTGCTTCTTTTATTTTCTCTTACCTCTTTACTTTCAAACTTTCTGCATCCTTATAGTTGAAACATGCTTCTTATAAACAATATATAGCAGGATTTTTTTTTATTTCTGCCATTTTGTTTTGTGTTTTCTAATTGCCTACATTTTTATGTTTTGTTTTTACTTTATGGCCTTCTTTTACATTTTTTTCTTATTCCATTTTCCTGGATTAAAGCTGTATACTCTGTGTATTTGTAGTTGCTTTGGAAATTTACCATGCCCAGTTGTGGTAGGTTGACTAATACTCCAACTCAAAGGTGTCCACGTCCCAATTTCCAGAACTTGTGAAAATGCTACCTCATAGGTAAAAAAGAACTTTGAAAATGTGATTATGTTAACAATCTTGAGATGGGGAAATTATACTGAGTTATCTGGGTGGACCATTTTCATTACTGAATCCTTGTAAGAGAGAGACGGGAAGGTTAGCGTCCAAGACAGTGATACGATGACAGACACAGGGAGGACTGTAATATGCCCCCCTGCTGCCTTTGAAGACAGAGGGCAAGGTCTGAGCCAAGTATGCAGATAGTCTCCAGCAGCTGGAAAAGGCAAAGAAGCAGATTCTTTTCTAGAGGCTTCCTCAGGAATACAGCCCTACTTACCCATTGCAGACCTGCTACTTTCAGAACTGTGAGAAAATATACTGGTGTTAGTTTAAACCACTAAGTGTGTGCTCATCTGTTACAGCAGCGATTGGAAACTAATACAGATTTTGGTACCTGAAAGTGGCATTGGAATTGGACAGTGGGCAGGGGTTGGAAGAACTTTGAGGCACATGATAGAAAAATCCTGGATTGCCTTGATCAGACTGTGGGTAGAAATGTGCCTGTTGAAGGCACTGTTGGTGGGGACCCAGAAGGAAACGAGGAACATGAAAGAAAGTGGAAAAAGAGATCCTTGTTATATCATGGCAGAAAACTTCGCTCCGTGTTGTGTCCTACAGTTGTGTGGAAATCAGAACGTGTAAGTGATAGAATCTGATATTTAGCTGAGATTTCCAAGCAAAGTGTTAAAGGTTCATCCTGGTTCCTTCTTGCTGCTTATAGTAAAATGCAAGAGGAAAAGGATAGCTCGAAAAACTGGTTTAAAAAAACACAAAAACAGGACATGATGATTTAGGAAATTCTCAGCTTATCCAGATTGCAAAAGATGCTAAAATTATGAGATTCACTGTCAGGGGAGCAGTCCTTGGAGAAAAAAATCAAGATGAGTATGGCTGGACAACCTTTGGCTAGTGCCTTAATACCTTAAAGTAGGCATTATTATTACTCTTTGAAATATTTAATATTATTTATACTTACTTATATGACTACCAGTTTCTTTGCTCCCCACTCAGTCTTACATTACAGTCCTTATTTCTGGAGTGATTACTGTCCTTTCTGGACTACAGGCAGACCTTGTTTTATTGTGCTTCACTTCACTGTGCTTCGCAGATACGGTGTTTTTCACAAATTGAAGGTAAGACCCTCCACCAGTAAAAAGATTATGATTCATTTAATAATCAGATGATGGTTAACATGTTTTAGCAATAAAATATTTTTTAAATTTAGGTATGTACATTGTTTTTTAAGCATAATGCTATTGCACACTTAATAGACCACAGTATGTTTTAAACATGACTTTTATATGCATTGAGAAACCAAAAAATTTGTGTTACTCACTTTATTGTGATCACATTATCGTGGTGATCTAGAACCGAACTCACAATATCTCCGAGGTATGTCTGTACATTATTAGAAATTCCTTAATGAGGGTCTGTTGGTAGCAAATTCAGTTTTTATTTGAAAATATCTTTATACAGAGCCACTGTAATCAAAACAGCCTGGTACTGGCACAAGAACAGGCAGATAGATCAATGGAACAGAACAGCACTATTTACAATAGCTAAGATCTGTAAACAACCCAAGTGTCCATCAGTAGATGAGTGGATAAAAAAAGCTGTGGTACATGTACACAATGGAATATTATGCAGCTGTAAGAAAGAAAGATCTCTTATCCTTTGAGATGACATGGAGGGACCTGGAGAGTATTATGCTAAGTGAAACAAGCCAAGCAGAGAAAGACAAATATCACATGATCTCAGTTATTTGTGGAATATAATGAACTAAACAAACTGACCCAGAGACATAGAGGTAGGGTACAGACTGACAAACCTCAGAAGAGGGGGTGTTGGGGGGGGAAGAGATGAACCACAGAACTTATATGCATGTATGCATAACCAATGGACATAGACAACAAAGCTAGGGATGGGGCGGGGGGGCGGGATGGGGAGGAGGGTGTCAATGGGGGAAAAAGGAGAAACATCTGTAACAAAAACAAATTAATAAAAATAATTTTAAAAATATCTTTATTTCCCCTTCATTGTTAAAATTTTACAAGGTATACAATTTGAGGTTAATCTGTGGGATACTGAAGGGACTCAGTTGGGATGATTTCCTCCAGAAAGGATTTGCATTTTCTTTTTCTGGGTGTGGGTGGGGAGAGGGTAGTGGAGCATTACCAACCTGGTACCTTAACTAAAAGTTTCAGTAGGTGTCTTTGAGCAGTACTTCTCAAAGAAAACTATTATTTCTTCTTTGCTTTTTCTTCTTTTCCTTTCACCATAGTGGAGGCAGATTTCCTTACAGATTCCCTTTGTTGACCAGTGGATATTTTTCTAGTCTACTTTTTCACTAGGGGTCTAGTCCCTTCAAGAATTCTAGCTTAATGAGGGAATCTCAGCTTTGGACAGGGCATGGTATGATCTCCCACTTCCCTGGGGAATATTTATCCTCAGAGCTCTGGGAGTATGCAGCCACACTGCCTAGGTTCAAATTCTGGCTCCACCACTAACGATGTGACCATGGGCAAGTTGCCTAACTTCTCTGCGCTTTAGTTTCTCTTCTACAAAATGGATGCTAGTGATAGTCCTTCCCTCACAGGACTGTTATGAGGAACAACTGAACTGGTATGAGCACAATGCTTAGAACCGTGCCTGGCCCACAGGAAGTGCTCTGAAAGTGCTTATATGTACTGGGGGTATTGGAGTGTGCCTCCATGTCCATTTAAGGCTCACTCATTCAGTTTTAGCTCACCAAACTTCTTTTAAAAAATGATCTTGAGGATTTCATTTTTGTTTCCAGCTAAGCAACATTTAAAACCAAGTCTGGTTTTTTTATACTTTATCTAGAATCTAGTTGAATAACCTAGTAGGAAGGCTTTTTAAAACAACTTAGTCCCTGTATTTTAGAGATGGAGCTGAAGAGAACATCCCAAAGCAAGCTCAAGGCTTGCCAGGGACCTTAGTCCCTTGAACGTTTTCAATTTTCCAGGAGTAGGAAAGGCTGAACATAGAACAATAAAGGGCTGCTTTGTTCCAGACCCTCTTTAGAGACATGACCATGAACCCTACATTATGCTCCAATGAAAGCCCTCCCCAAACTGTTCTTACAACCCTCAGTGAAAATTACTTTGTTCTTCTTTTCCTTACACTTAGGGCTGTATACAATTATCTAATGTGTGTGTGTGTGTGTGTGTGTGTGTGTGTGTATATATATATATATATATATATATAAAATTATCTCTTATATATATATAATTTTATCTCATTCAACATTATATCATCTGCACATAGTAGTTCTCAATAAATGTCTGTTAAATGCATAAATGAATGAATGAATGAATGAATGAATGAATGAATGAATGAAAAAAGCAATGGAGGAAAAAACATGTATGAAGAATGGGCTCTTTCTATGATTTAAAAGTAAAGATGCAACATTCCCAACTTTGCAACATGCCAAATTTTCATGAACAATGCTAAATATTGTTTAAAGACATGGAGGCAACTAACTGAACACAAGGCAAAAGCATTAAAATTGGTTGCTTCTGGGGAATGAAACCAAGAGTAAGAAGTGGTGAGTCAGGGATCTATTATTTTTCTTTAAAAATCCTCTGTACTATTTGATTTTTAACCAGGTACCACTTGATTTTTTACTCGGTATATCTTGATAAAAATTGAAATATTTAAGTCGATTTTTGACCTGCTGTACTCATAGGTTTAGTACAGTCCTTTTTTAAAAACAAATTTTGTGCTTCACATTCTGCTTACCAAAAAATTGTTGACCTAAAACTCAGTTGACAAACAGAACTTTGAACTTGAATAAGGCAACTCCAGTAGATCTGAACTTGGCTCAGCTGGCCTGCTGGCCAGTGCCTAAAGAGAGCTGTGAAAGGACAAATAAATAAACCAAGTCACTCCGTGGTGTTCATGGAGATTTCTTGATATCAAAACTTCTTCTTTACGTGCCTCTCCTCTGATCCTGTAGAGATGAAAATTGACGTTCATAGTCATATCCTACCAAAAGAATGGCCAGATCTAAAAAAGGTAACGGTGATTAATTGGTCGAATTATTTTTGGAACTTCTTCAGGGTTTCTCAATGCCTCTATAATAACCCTAGCTCTTCTTTGAAAAACTGGATGTTAAATTTCTCTGCTTTCAGGGTGCTTTAAAATGATTTGGTTGCTCTGATTTTCTAGTTTTTAAAAATAACTTTTGTATTAATTTTGAAAGAACACTGATCAAAGACATAAGAGCTTTCTCAAAATCCCTTTCTGCCATTCAGTGAAGCTTTCTTTAAAATGTCTGGACAATTTAAGTCAGACATTTACTTCCATTTAAATCACGTATTCAGCTGCTGGGAAGGGAAGATACGTGCCGACTATAGAACTTAAAGTTACAGCTTCGAGTAAGAGACTATTAAAAAAATGGAATGTGACAGGCTTCCAGGATTTCTAAAACGTATCTCCTTTCCAAAATGTTTAAAATAAGGTTTAGAAGCACCAAGAGATAACTTGCAGAATTTTTTGTAGTCTATTTTAGGACGCTGTCTGAAACCTTTCCTTTATGATGCTCTTTAAGCTGTAAATCCTTGTTACGAACAAGAGAGAAGGAACATCAAAAAACCCCAGAGGAAATGACATACACTTCCACACAATAAGTGTCTCTAAAGACCCTTCTCCGTCTTTCTCAAAAGATGGATATTTTCTCTTGTCATTAAGAATTTTTGAATGAATAACTGTAACTCTGAATGAAATCATTAGGAAGGCGGGAGACATGAAAGAAATTTAAAACTGGCTTGAGTTTTGTTCAGGCTAAGTACTGGGTTTCACCCAGTCTTAAGCCTTCTTTAGAACTTTTACACCACTGATGTATCCCAAGTGAGGAAAAATGAATTGACCTAAACTCTAATTAAATAATGGTTCATTGTGCAAGTAGCAGAGACTATTTTCTTCTCATGGTTATATCCTGGAAGAATGTTAACCTGCAGTGTTTCCTTGTTCGTTCGTGTTTTAGGTAAGATGAATGGTAGACTGTGGACTGAAAAATACAAATGATGCTGAGTCATCTCTGAAAGGCTGTCCTGTTGCAGCCAATGGTGAAGGCTAAGCCCTCAAACTCAAAAATTGCTGTTCCGAATGCTGTTGTCCTTGTCATATTTTATTAAAGTGTAAACACCACTTCACAATGTGAGTGATGATGACCCAGAGCAGCCTAACAAGGTGCCTCCTCTTATGGAGGGGAGACTGTTGGCCTAGTATCTTGTGCCACAACCCACCTCCCACTACTTGTCTCGCACCCCAAAGCCTGCCTCTAGTGTGAGCAGAGAACTGGTCACCAACAGCTGATCATTTCTAAGTGCTCCACCTAATGCAGGGCCCTGAAGTTATTGTTAAAAGCGCTTAGGAAGCAGAGGGACCCAGAGCATGGGGAGGCTGGAGCCACAGATGGGTGCCCTGGAGACTCAGCAAGCATGTGTTCTGCTGGCGCTTCAGCCCAACTCCCATCCTGCCTTCTAGCTATTGCCTCAAAGAGGGGAGAGACATTTTGTCCTGATAAACCAGGCTTTTATCTAGCAGTCTCACATGCTGCAAGCAGATAATTGATACACTTAATGATGATGATGATGATGATGATGATGATGATGATGATGATAGGAGTAATAATAATCATAATATTCCTATACTTTCAGGAAGCAATATGTAATTTGATTCACATAAAATATTGTGAGTTGCATAATTTATAGGATTTATATTATTAACGCTGCTGGACAGATAAAGTACCAGAGACTCAGAAATAAGCCTAGAATCCCAGAGCTACATGGGACCATGGTGGCCCTTCCCCAGCACTACCACCACACTCAACTGCGAGAGCTGGCCCAAGAGAACAGCATTGCTGTAAGGGATGTCCCTGCTTCCTTCTGCCCCCCAGTGCCTCCCCCAACACCAGTCCACTCCTGAACACTCCAGACCCACCTAGGGCTTCATCATGGAGTCACTGGAACCTGGCTTCCAACCTGCAGGTCAAGCAGTCAGATCTGTTACATGGTAGAGGTTTTCATTTGAGTGCAGGCAAGCCAGTGATGAAACAACTAGCAGAGAACAGTTCTGTGTTTTCTAATTGAGAGGAGTGAGATGAATAAAAATACACTAGATGGTGCTGGGCTCCTTCCCCTCCCCCCATTTGCAGTCTATGCGGCCAGAATAAAGTGAGTATTCAAGTGACGGTAGTTAATATCAGATCTCCTTTGGTGTTCAATAGTTACAACAGATTTTCCTTTGTCTTAGTTTCTTAGTGGGTAAAATAATTTAAGACATCAACCTCTGATCTTTTCTCACCATTTTTTTTCAAACTTTCCAATAAAAGAATGAAAAGAATAAGCCACTATTAGTTTTATGTTAGAAGATGAAGCCTGTTGGAAGAACTAATATCTCTTTTCAAACCTGACTCTTAAAAATTAAATATTAATAGACACACCTCAATAACCTTGACCTCCTGATGTAACAAAGAAAGAGAAAAGCAGAATCAACATGCCTAGCTTGATGATTAACTAATGATTGCGAAAGACTGGGATTTGAGAAAGCTTTTCATTTTCACTTGTGAATAATGATTTTAGTCAGAGTTACAATTAAAATCTCTGAGGTGAAAAGAGAGCAGACTCTCAGGGCACTTGATTAAGTTGTTGCTAATGAATCAGGACCCACGCTCTCTGCCGTCACAAATAGGACGGTGGCTAAGAAACCATGGTGAAAGTTGTTTCAGGTTCTCCACGTGAGATGATTCATAAAAACAACACTGGTGATAAGGTGTCAGCTTTTTCCTTCAGCAAGACTCTACTGACCACCTAGTATTTGCCCACTGGTAGCGCTTATAAAGATTCCCCTGCCCTGGCCGGTTTGGCTCAGCGGTTAGAGTGTCAACCCGCAGACCAGAGAGGCCCGGGTTCGGTTCTTGCTAAGGGGGAGTACCTCGGTTGCAGTTTGTCCCCGGCCCTGGTTGGGGTCTTGCGGGTGGCAACCACTCGATGTGTCTCTCTCGCATCAATGTTTCTCTCTCTCTCTTCCCCCCTCTCTCCCTCCCGCTCTATCTGAAGATAAATGCCAAAAAAAGTCCTCATATTTATTTATTTATTATTATTATTATTATTATTATTATTATTATTATTATTTAATCCTCACCCTAGGATATTTTTCCATTTTTGTTCAGATACAGTGGAAGGGAGAGAGAGGAAGAGAGAGAGAGAGAAACATCAATGTGAGAGACACACATCGACTGGTTGCCTCCTGCACGACCCCAGTCAGGGCCGAGGACATCCCCTTGACCGGAATCGAACCCACGACTCATTGGTTCATGGGCCAGTGCTCTAACTGCTGAGCCAAACCAGCCAGGGCAGATTCTCCTAATTTTAAATGGAGTAAAAAAATTCTGGCCTTTGGTAAAAAAAAGTATATATTTACATCTTTAGTTAGCAATAATTTAATTACACTTGATCACTGTAAGATTTTAGGAGACAAAATCTCAGCCATAACTTGACTTTTAAACAACCTCTGTGAGGAAATACATATTTGGTTTCATCACCGAAGAGGTTCATTATTCATCACATGAAAGTGTGAGGTCCCCAAACACTGAAAATGTCGTTCAGTTCATCAACCTGGTTCATATATACCCAATTCAGAAACACATCTCTTGTATATAGAACTGAATGCCCTTGAATTATTAAATTTGTTTTATATTTGTCATGCCCATAAATGCCTATGGGACATTGGTCCTTGTCAGCCAAATATTTTCAGACTATAAATGCCTCCTGGCATATGCTCTGGCCAAAACTACTCCCAGGGTCATAAATTTCAAACCTCAGGCTTGGTTCAACCTAGGATGAGCTGGGGGACTGACTAGATCCCAGACTTGGAGAGGAATTAAGTTGACCCAAATAAGTTAGGTATTTGCAAGGGGCCTAGAAGAAGCACAAAGTGTTCAAGTTTTGTGCTTCTCAAAAAAGGGGAGGGAGGAACACCGAGTGACAAAGCACTCCTTCCTTCGTAGCCTCCTTAGTGTCTGACCCTAGGGTGTGCCTTATTTTACCACCTAAGGATAGAATACGCTGTCACCAGGAAGCCACCCCACTGCCATCACAGCCTGCCAGCACTACCATTGCCATCACTGCTACCACACTGTCACCAAACTCACTACCACAACCATCATTACTACCAGCTCACAACCTCCACCATTGCCACCACCGCCACCACCAAATCCATCTCCACCAGCACCGCCATCATTGTTAGCACCGAGGAGGTCCTTTCCATAAACCGGGTCTCGTGTCAATAGCTTTCTATGAATTACCTCAGTTAATACTCATAAAACCCTATGTCACAGCTGCTGCTGTTAGCCTCATTAAACAGTGACTTCGAGGTGTTAAGTTACTCCAACACGGTCAAGTGTCTTCTAAGTGGTTTGCTGTGTGTAACGAGCCCTGTGTCCTGCCTCCCTCTGCCTCTCTGCCCTTCCCCGGGTGGAATGCTTTCCAACCTGCTCATTTATGTACGGGTCAAAGTTCCACAGGCAACTAAGAAAAAGTAAGAAAGAGAGTCAGGAAGGGATGGTAGAGAAAGAGGGAGGGAAAGAAGAAAAATAAAAAAATCTTCTTCTACATTAAAGTAGAAAATGGCAAATTTCCAGTTTGAGAGCTTATGTTTACTATGAAGTGCAGCTAATGGGGCCACAGTCCACCCCTCCTCCAGCACACATCTCTGGGCAGCTCTATCCGGGCAGAGGGGAAAGCACAAGGGTACTGAATGTGTGACAGGAGAAGAGTGGAGGGGGTGGGGGACAGGCAAAGTAGAAAATGGGTGCAGGGAGGAGGAGCTTGGGCCCCTGTCCACAATTTCTCTTGCATACCCAGTGTACTAAGCCAGGTCCTCCGATGTCCCCTGGAGAGAGGCAGGTAGATCCAGAGATAAGGTGATTTTTTGGAGCTATAACTCAAGAACAGAACTTATGTTCAGGTAGAATAAAGGTGGTATAAAATTGATCCAAAGCAAAAGAAATCTGTTGGGGCAGACCCCTGTCACAGACACAGACACAGACACAGACACACAAATAGCCCTGTGCGGCAGGCCTGGAACTCCCCTCCCAGGCTGGAGGGGAGATCGGAGCTAGGAGGAGGGATCTGCTGAGACCTGACTTCCTCAGGACAACCTCATGTCATGACATAAGAACCAACCACAGTTAGCTAATCTCATCCAACGAAAACACGCGAGAAGTTGTACTGATCTTCAGTTTCCGTAAGTCGTCTACCTGTCATTGATGACGGGAGCTGTTGAGGAGCCCTTCACGTCACTGTCTCTGACTGCCACACCTTCCCCTCCTACATCACCATTCGGGAGCCACTGCTTTGGAGCATGGAAATGCTGACCCCTGGAAGTTCTTCCCCAATATGACCCCAAACCACCTTTCCAATCTCCTTCCCTGACACCACTAGACCCAAGTTGTAGGTCAGAAACCTCCTCCAGGCGCCCAGAGAATTTGTGCATCACTCAGTCAGGTCTCACCACAGCCTCACCCTCTCAAGACTGTGCTCCACAGGGGCTGGAGCTGTTCTTCACTTTTATTTGCTCTGCTCTAGTAAGGCCTGTCATGGGTGGGACTCCACGAGGGTTTGCAGAATGAATGAATGAATTAAGAGTGAATGAATGAATGAACAAAATGAGATTTTAAAACTTATAGTTACATGAGTCACATATACCTGTGTTCTTAGGCAGAGGCTTTCAAAAATTTTTATTCATAATTGTCAAGGAGAAATATATTTTATATTGTGACTCAGTGCAAACATCCACATATATAATGGAAACAAGAATTTCACGAAATGAATGATTACACATGGGAGGCATTTCTAACCTATTCCATCCCACCCCATTCCACCCCATCCCACCCCATCCCACCCCACCCTGTCCCACCCCATCCCACCCCATTCCACCCCATCCCACCCCACCCTGTCCCACCCCATCCCACCCCCCACCCTATCCCATCCCATCCCATCCATCCCATTCCTTTACTATCTTCACTTGGGTTTTCCAAGAAGTAGACCCTGAGATGAAGATTCAAATGCAGGTAGTTTACTTTGGAGGTGATCTCAGAAAACACCAGTAGAGTGGGGAAGTGAGACAGGGAAAGCAAAGCAGCCAAAGAAGTGTAGAACGTGTGCCTCCCCTCAGTCAGACCTTTGCTCTAGTGTATTCAGTGTATTTACAGACAACCACCCAGTCACTGGGTGAGGACTGCTGAGGGGAAGTGGGACAATAGTTGCCTGGTACTTCTGACCTGCTAGAAGGGCCTGATCAAAATTGGTTTCAGTGGCAAAAGGGTTGGTGTGCACAGAGTGCTAAGGGGAGGAAATATGGGTGGAACACCAAGACCATCTGCTACAGATACTGTTTTGTGTTTTTAGAGCATCTGGGTCACTGTCCACTAAACTGATTTCATGGATCACAACACACACTTTGAAGAGCTGTGTTCTAATACGGTATTTCCTAAAGAGTGATCCCTGCTTTCCGTGGACTCCTGGTGGCTCGTGAAATAGTTTAAGTGGCACATAAATATTTTTTTAACATAATTCCTCATTTTAAAATTGTAACCTGCATGAGGATAAAAGGTAAAACTAGCACTTCCATGGTATAGAATTTTATTCCTAAATAAATGCATTTAAGGAAATAAATTGCATTGATTTAAATGTAAATAGTGAATAAGTGATGCACAGACATAAGGGGAAAATGGGAAGGTGATGCTTGAAAGGGAAGGATGGAGCTCAGGGTTCTTTGCCCCAGAAATGCCCTTTATTGCAGTCCTGTCTGCTTTGCTCTTTCACTAACTGTGCCTCTCCCCCCCACAGAGATTCGGCTATGGAGGCTGGGTGCAGCTCCAACACCACAGCAAGGTGAGTTTCTCCCAAAGTGTGAGCATGCCTCAGACCCAGGGACCTGAGCCTGAGACCTCCTGCAGGCCTCCAGGGAGATCTCAACTCTTCTGCCCTCCTACTGACTTTGTAGTAGGCAAGGGAACAGCACTGAGGTTTCTCAAAATTATTAGAAAAAATGAGGGTAACTTCAAAGAGTGGCATTCAGGAATTTGAGAAGCCATTAAGAAATCTTTCCCTTTTTTGCCCTCCAACCAATTTTAGCATTTATTGTCTGCCTTAGGGAAGTGACATGGCCCCTTCCACAGGTCATTATAGTATATTAAGGCCAACCAAACACGTAAATGGAACAGATTAGGTTTGAGCACAAGCTAGAGAAAGTAAACATTGGAGATGGGGGGAAGCAGCACTGTTTGGTTGAGTTTGGTAAGAGGAAAAAGTGAAAGGAGGCCTGAGAATGAGCTCAAAGTCTGGGGCTGCTCAGAGGTCAGCTCTGACTTCATTTTCAGAGGTAGCCTGTGCCTGTGTGGAGTTCAGAGGGCACATTCCTGAGCTTCCAGCTGGAACACAGGTACACACCTAAAGCAGGCCTGGAAGACTCGGTCTGGGAAGACAGTTACCCTGGGCAGGGGTGACGCAATGCAATGTCACAAGGTTAGGACTGCTTTTGCATCAGGTGCTAGAGGACACAGATTTGGGCACTAATACCGGAGAAGGCCTCCTGGAGGAAGTGATGCCCATCCGAGTCTTGAAGCAGGGATGAAGGCTTGCCCATGGAATAAAGGAAACAAGTTTCCAGGAAGAGAAGACAGGGAGCAAAGGCATGGAAATATTAAACTTATGTAAGCCCAGAACTCAAGCACTTGGCTACGGCTAGGACCAGCATTTCTCCAAATGTGATCCCCAGACCAGCCAGTTCATCTTCACTTGAGAACTTGGGAGAAATACAAATTCGTGGGCCTCCACCTAACCCTACCAAATCAGAAACTCTGAGGATCCGGCCAGCAACCTGTGTTTTGACAAGCCTCCAAGTGATTCAGATGCTTACTCAAATTTGAAAACCACTGGCTATATCCATTCATTCACTCACTGGTTTTCAGTAACACCAATTTTGTGCCAGCCCCACCAGTCCAGACATGGGAATATACTGGTGAGCAAGACAGACATGCTCCCTGTCCTCATGGTGCTCAAATTCTAGGGGCAGACAAACCAGCCTGATCCCATTGGGGAATGGAATGAAAAACAGTGCTATATTAGGAAGACGAATTGGGTCTGGCTACACAGGCAGCTAGTGAAGACCCAGAGCAAAGGAAGGAAAGCCTGGAACAGTGTCCCGGCTCAGGGAACAGCACTTACAAAGGCCACCATATGAGAAAGAGCTGTGCTCAAGGAACAGAAAGGAGGACGATGTGGCCAAGAAGTAATGAAAGGGGGAGATGGTACAAAATGAAGCTAGTTAGATAGGCAGGGCCAGGTCATGAAGGGACTTGTAGCACTTGCTAAGGAGCCTGGATTTTATTTTCAATGCAATACAAATTCCTTGGAGGGTCTTACTGGCGTAACAAGACAGCGGCAGGCAAGGGTTTGGGGAGCAAAGTGGTAGGAAGAAGCTGAAGAGGCGGACAGAAGCCTCCTCAGATGGAGCCATGGAGGTGGGTTTAGGCCTTTGAACTTGACCCTGAAGGCAATGGGGAATCATTACAGAGTTTCAACACCAGAATCTCTGGGGCAGCTCATTCTCTACGTGCCGACTTCCACACCGAGCTGCAGTTCTGTGATGAAAAGGGCTAGTTCCAAGCCTGGGAGCTAATGATCTGAGCTGTCCTCAAGTCTCCCCAAGAAAGAGAACAATCTGAAGGGAGCTGATTACAAGGCTGCTAGGAAGCCCCGAACGCAGGAACGGGCGGCCTGTGATTTTTTTCTCCATATCCCAGGCTGCAGTCTGTAACCTGGATAATGGATTTGAATGACCTTCACTTCACTTTGTTTTCATGTCAAGAGATTGCATAAACTTAACCTCAAATCTCTAAAAAAAAGAAAGAAAACTATTTCCAGTCACATCCACTACCTACATATTTCTAGCAAAATTGGATACAATGGTAGTCTAATAGAACAAAACAGTGACACGCTCCTTCTCTCTCAAAAACAAAACAGAACCAAATCTGTATTTTTCATAATCAGTCAGGGAGTATAGTCACTGGAAAACAACATGCAAATAAATGTAAGTATTCAAATTAGGCTCCCAGCAATGAGAAAACCCAGTATTTGGGGGTTGAAATGTCTTTATTCCTCTCATTCCTTCGATGAAAAAATATTTTCTGTCCCCAAGTCTGATTTATCTCAGAGATTCCTGTTCCCTGAAAGGTCTTTCCCAAACATTTCCCTGGTCTGTCCTATTTGTTTCTGTTCTTAACCTTTGGTTTTTCAATGCTTTTGGAATGAATGGAGAGGTATTTATTTGCCACGGTAAAAGCCCTGCTAGGAATTTAAAAATACCATTTGTGTTTTGGTGGAATGTTTGTAAGAGAATAGGTAGCGAAGACAGTTTGTATGGCCTCCTCTCAGGAGCTGCATGGGGTGGGGTAGAACTGAGCCCTGATGGCTGCATCCACAAACACCCACTGAGTGCTTTTCAGGCCCTTGGGACTACACACACACACACACACACACACACACACCATTTTCATCACACCGAGTGTTTCACACACACACTATTCTGTGTAATCTCCGATCATTGGGTTCCTGATCTGAAAATGATTTTCCCCTCACTGGGAAGCCAAGGAGACACCCAAATGCATAAAGAACATACAGATAGCAATAATTTTGTGCTAACTGAACAAAAGAGACAATAAATAGCAAGGGAGTTCAGGGAAAGTGGAAAGCCCAAGGCAAGGGCAGGCTTCATAATAATAAAGAATCATAGACTAGTGATCATCTATTCCATTTGAAAATAAGGGTTGCAACCCAATAGCGAGTCATAATAGCAAGTCAGTGGATTAGGTAGCTTTAAAAATAAAATAGATCACAAAAGAAAATAGCAGAATGCATTGTTCATGGTAAAAGTAAATACTGTTTCATGAAACTTTTGTCCCAGTTTGTATCTGTATAAATAGATAAATATGGGTCTACACTCTACTGGGTCACAATGGAAAATATATTTCTGCAGGTGAGGTCACAGCCAAAATGGATCGAAAGCCATTAATCTAGTCCAATTCTGTCATTTCATGTTTTTACTTTGAAGGTTAATTTTTATTACATATGTATTATTTCAATAAATTCTTCTTTTAAAGTTTAAGTTATTGCAGAGAAAGCTACAGTTCCTATGATCAGCATGCCCCATCCTCAAAAATAAAACCTATCAAGAGTTTGGTGGGTAGCCCTGGCCGGTTTTGCTCAGTGGTTAGAGTGTCGGCCTGTGGACCAGAGAGTCCCGGGTTCGGTTCTCACTAAGGGCACATACCTCAGTTGCAGTTTGTCCCCGGCCCCGGTTGGGGTCATGTGGGTGGCAGCCACTCGATGTGTCTCTCTCTCTCTCTCTCTTTTCCTCCCTCTCTATCTGAAGATGAATGCAAAAGTGTCCTCAGGTGAGGATAAAAAATAAAATAAAAAAATAGTTTGGTGGGTATCTTCCCATACCTTTTCCTATGACTTTATATATACATGCACCTATAGAAACACATAGCATTATTTAATATACTTATGTACATTTTTGCTACATCAGTTAGTCTCCAAACAAAAAATAAATGGTATACTTAAATTATAATACTTTTAAAAAGAGTTAATAAAAAGTCAGTAAAGATGTAGGCATGTGCCCGGCTGGTGTGGCTCAGTGGTTGAGCATCGACCCATGCACCAAGAAGTCGCCGGTTTGATTCCTGGTCAGGACACATGCCCAGGTTGTGGGCCAAATCTCCAGTGGGGGGCATGCAAGAGGTGGCCAATCGATGTTCTCTCTCATCGATGTTGCTATCTCTCTCTCCCTTCCTCGCTCTCTAAATTCAATAAAGAAAAAAAAGATGTAGGCATGTAATGAAGTGTAAAGATAAGCAGGGTTTAGATCATGCAGGGTCTTAAAGACCAGGTAAAGAAGTTTGGATTGTACCTTCAGGGCAGTGGAAATCCAATCAAGAGTTTTACCTGGGGCAGTGGCAAGATCTGATTTAGGGTTTTATATCATTTTTATTAGTGTTGTTATTATTTAATTCTAGACGATGATCATTCTTCCACACTCTTTAAAAAAAAACCCACAATATTATATTAGTTTTAGGTGTACACCCAGTGATTAGACATTATATAATTTACTAAGTGATCATCCCGATAAATCTCATACCTGACACCATACATAGTTATTAGAATATGTACTACATTCCTTATGCTGTACTTTACATCCTTGTGACTATTCTGCAAGAACCAATTTGTACTTCTTAATCCCTTCATCATTTTCCCAACCCCCTCCCATCTGGCAACTATCACAATGTTCTCTGTCCATGAGTCTGTTTCTGTTCTGTTTGTTCATTTATTTTGTTTTTTAAATTCAGTTGTTGATAGATATGTGTTTATTGCCATTTTATTGTTCATAGTTTTATCCTTTTTCTTCTTCTTTTTCTTCTTCTTTTTTTCCTTCTTCTTCTTTAAGAAAACACTTAACATTTCATGTAATACAGGTTTGGTACTGATAAACTTCTTTAGCTTTTTCTTGTCTGAGAAGCTCTTTTTCTGTCCTTCAATTCTAAACAATAGTTTTGCTGGGTAAAGTAATCTCAATTGAAGGTCCCTGCTTTCCATCACTTGGAATATTTCTTGCCACTCCCTTCTGCCCTGCAAAGTTTCTGTTGAGAAATCAGCCAGTCTTATGGGAGCTCCTTTATAGGTAAATAACTGCCTTTCTCTTGTTGCTTTTAAGATTATCTCTTTGTTTTTAACTTTTGGCACTTTAATTATGATGTGTCTTGGTGTGGGCCTCTTTGGGTTCATTTTGTTTGGGACTCTGTGCACTTCCTGGACTTGTATGTCTACTCCCTTCACCAGGTTAAGGAAGTTTTTCATCATTATTTTTTCAAATAGGTTTTCAATTTCTTGCTCTCTCTTCTCCTTCCGGTACCCCCATGATGTGAATGTTGATATGCTTGAAGTTTTCCCAAAGGCTCCTTACGCTATCCTCATTTCTTTGGATTCTTTTTCTTTTTACTGTTCTGATTAGTGGTTTTTACTTCCTTATATTCCAAATTTGATTCTGATTTGATTGTGGGTCTCATCTACTCTACTGTGGATTCCCTATAAGTTATTCTTCATTTCAGTTAGTGTATCCTTATTTCTGACTGGTGTGTGTGTGTGTGTGTGTGTGTGTGTGTGTGTGTGGCTTCCATGTCTTATTTCTTTAAAATATATTTTTATTGATTTTCTTAGAGAGAGATAGAAACATTGATGTGAGAGAGAAACATCGATTGGCTGCCTCCTTCACGCCTCCCACTGGGGATCGAGCCTGCAACTCTGGCTTGTGCCCTGACCAGGAATCAAACCGGGACCACTCAGTCTATGGGATGACACTCAATCCACTGAGCCGCACCAGCCAGGCTCCATGCCCTTTTTAAATTTTTTTTAAAGGCATTTTTTTAAAAAAATATGTTTTCTTTATTGATTTTAGAGAGAGAGGGAGGGAGAGGGAGAGAAAGAAAGAAACAGCGATGAGAGAGAACATCGACTGGCCGCCTCCTGCATGCCCCCCACTGGGGATCTGGCCCACAACCTGGGCATGTGCCTGACTGGGAATTGAACCGGCGACCTCTTGGTGCATGGGTCAACACTCAATCAGTGAGCCACACCAGCCGGGCTCCATGTCCTTTTTTATGTTGTTGAAGTTCTCACTGAGTTCATCTACTTTTCCCCTAAGTTCATTGAACATCTTTATAACCAGTGTTTTGAACTCTGCATCTAGTAGATTGCCTGTGTCCATTTTGTTTAGTTCTTTTTCTGGGATTTTGTTCTATTCTTTCATTTGGGATATGTTTCTTTGTCGCCTCACTTTGGTAGCCTCCCTGTGTTTGTTTCTATGTATTAGGTAGAGCTGCTACATCTCCCGGGCTTGGCAGAATGGCCTAATGTAGTAGGTGTCCTGCAGGGTCCGGTGCCACAGCCTCCCCGTTTACCTAAGCTGGGCACTTCAGGTGTACTACTCCATCTCCCCCTGTATGGACTGTGTACACCCTCCTGTTGTAGGTGAGCCTTGATTGCTGTTGGCACGTCAATGGGAAGGATTTACCTCCAGACTGATTGGCTGCAAGGACTGGCTGCAGCCACCATGGAGGATCAGCTCTGCAGGGGCCCACCCCACAAAGCAATACTTTATTATTATTATTATTATTATTATTATTATTATTATTTGCATTTATCTTCAGATAGAGAGGGAGGGAGAGAGAGAGAAACATCGATGTGAGAGAGACACATCGACTGGCTGCCACCCACACGACCCCAACCAGGGCCGGGGACAACCTGCAACCAAAGTACATGCCCTTAGCGGGAACCGAACCCGGGTCCCTCGGGTCTGCGGGCCGGCGCTCTAACCGCTGAGCCAAACCGGCCAGGGCGCAAGACTTACTTTAGCATGGCTCTGGTGCCTGCTGGTTCTGCCTCTTGAGTGTGTCACTAGTAGAGGTGTTGGGTGATGCTTCAATGTGGTCTGAAGTTGTCCACTGGGTACACTGGCTTTGGGGCCTCCTGGGAGATACAGGCCAACATCAGCCATCACCTGTGTTCTACCCGGGGCCACCAGTGTGAGCTACAAATCAATCTGAAGATGGCTGCCACTAGTGCTGGGCTTGGAAGTGTCCAGCAGAGGCCACGCTGTGAATCAAGCCTGGCTGCTGCTAGTGCCAGGTCTGGAGCTACTTAGTGAGTGGTACAGGCATGCTGAGGCCAGATGCTGCTTGTTTGAGAGATTTTAGGCAAGTTTGAAGCATGTGCCAACACAGGCCATTTGTATGGAAAAGCCACAGGAAACATCTTGGGTGGGCCTGAAAGTTGGGGTCTCAGGGAATCATCGTAGTGGGGTGAACAATGTTAGCCAGGTTGATGGAGACTCAGATATGGCGCCTGGGTGCTGGCTGTGTGTGGGGAGGGCTCACCAAAGGAACAATGGCCTCTGCCAGCACTTCTGTCTGGGAGAAAGCTGCCCCTCCAGCTCTCACCCTGATATCAGATAATTCAATTCCTCCCCGTATGTCCCTGGCACTTTTAGAGCTGCTGCCCCAGCACTGGAGCTCAGAGTTAAGTGAGTCTAAGTAAGTCTGTGTGGGGGCCCTTTAAGAGGGATGCCTGGGACCCTAGAAACCCTCTGTCCCCACTGGTTTTCACAGCCAGAAGTTATAGGGACTTCTCTTCCTGATATTTGAACCCTGGGCTGAGGGTCCTGGTGTAGGGCTGGGACCCCTCACTCTTCAGGGGTACCACTGCAGCTGAGATAGTCCTCCTGCTTTTTAAAAAATCTTCATCAGCCCTGGCCGGTTTAGCTCAGTGGTTAGAGCGTCAGCCCACGGACTGGAGAGACCCGGGTTCGGTTCCCGCTAAGGGCATGTACCTCGGTTGCAGTTTGTCCCCAGCCCCGGTTGGGGTCATGTGGGTGGCAACCAGTCAATGTGTCTCTCTCACATCGATGTTTCTCTCTCTCTCTTCCTCCCTCTCTCCCTCTCGCTCTACCTGAAGATAAATGCAAAAATGTCCTCGGGTGAGGATAAAAAAACAAAAACAAAAAGGATATGTTTTTATTAATTTTTAGAGAAAGAGAGAGAGAGAAAAACATTGATCGGTTGCCTCCCATATGTACCACAACCAGGGATAGATCCTGCAACCTAGGTATGTGGCCTGACTGGGAATCAAACCCACAACCTCTTGGTGTACGGGATGATGCTCCAACCACTGAGCCACCTGGCCAGGGCTGTTCCTCCTGGTTTTTATTTGCCACATGTGGGTTTTTGTACAAACCCATTCTTCATCTTCACCCCTCCTACCAGTCTTGATGTGGCTTCTTCTTAATATCCTTAGTTGTAGGACTCCTGATCAGCTCGATTTCAGGTGGTTCTGAATGATGGTTATTCTGTAGTTTAGTTGTAATTTTGATGTGGTTGTGGGAGGAGGCGATACCGCGTTTACATATGCCGCCATCTGGACTGGAAGCCCTGATTTAAGGTTTTAAAAGTTTACTCTAGCTGTTCTGTGGAGACTGAGTTGGAGGGGAGCAAGAGTGAAGGCAGAAAGATTACGCTGCAGGCTCGAGTAGTTCTTCAGGTGACAGAGGGTGGAGCTTGGACCAGGGCTGCAGCAGTGGAGATGGAGGGAATGAGCCATTGCAGGATCTTTTTTAGAGGTTGATTTCAGGGTATTGGGAAATGGACTGAATGGTGACATGTCAGGCAGAAGGAAGCGAAAAAAATGATGTCTCAGAAGGATGAGAAAGATATTGCAGGCATCAAGGGCAGAAGCAGCCCCAGGGAGACGAGCAGGTCTGGGACAGAGATGGTTGTAGTAGTGCCTCCCATGGAGCTGTCCTTGGATGTTAAAGTTGGAGTGATACAGAGGTTGCTTGCTGGTGAGAGTTGCTTCCTGGTCTGGGCCATTTCTGACAACTCTGCATCCAAAACCCAAACAGCATGATATCTTGCGTGGTCTAAGGGTAGAGCCTGAGTGGGCAGTGGGGTAAGGGGAGGAGAATGGAAATCTGATGTGAAATGCTGAGTTTGAAAATACATTTTTAATGATACATGCAGTACTAGACATTTGAAATACCAGCCGCATTTGAATTTATTTTCAGATAGTATTACAACTAGAAGTTAAGAATCATAAGTGTCACCAGTTAGGCTCTCTGGGAATCAGGCTCTGAGACAGAGATTAGTGTACAGGAGGTTTACCAGGAAATGCTCTTAGAATGGACCCCAGTGGAAGGGAAGAGAAGGCTGAGGTGCGATGCAGTCCTGATGGAGGCCTCAGCTGACCCAACAAGGATCTCAAAAGCTAACCTTCAGAGTTGTCCCAAGTTGGATTGGGTAGAGGGCCAATGTAGAGGGGCCTTTACACCCTCCATGTCAACATTCATTGGAAGTGAAGCAGGACCTTGAGGGAGGTGTCTCTCCTCAGCTGAGGCAGTCTTCTTGCCTCCCCACAGGGGCTGATAGCCAAGGGCTGTCTGATGGCAACACTCCCAGAAGCTGAGAGAATAAGTCTTTCGTTCCTAAAGGGAAATCTGAGTGACACATCTCACCATCCTGGGAAGGACCTTAGGCATCACTTACTCTAAGCCCTTATTTTATAGTTAGAGTCTGAGGTTCTGGGAGATTAAGTGGTTTACACATATGACCCAGGTCTCCTGACCCCAGCCATACCAAGATTTCTACTACAACATGTCATTCTAGCCTAAAAAATGTTAGTGGTGTATTTGAAATGGGTTATTTGGGTGATGATGGTTGGTTGAGGAATTCCTTAATTGAAAATAGGAATTTAGTTTTCTTTTGAGAGTTTAAGAAAAAAACAGAAGTTGTTTTTCTTGGTTGAATAAACTAGAACAGCTTGCTCCAATTACTTGGTTATTAGTTTGGCTTAAAATGTTGGTCAATATTTGGGTTAATGCTAAAAACAGAATCTAAGAGACCCCCCTTAGTTCCTCCCCCAGCAGCCAGTGCTGACTTCTGAGGCACATTTATAGCCCAGCAGGAATACTGGGTTCCTGACTGTAAAGTGAGAGGGATCAGGAACTGATTCTCTAAATTCTAGCTGAAAGAACAATAAGAATTGGGAGCCTATTGTAGGGACACAGCTGCTCTGTGGTAATTTTTACTCAGAAGGAGTTTCACTGACAGTTACTGTGATTCATTTGCCTTACCATGGATCCAGCATGAAGGATGTAGAAAGAGAATTTCAGTGAGTCTGATTTTCCTGCCATGTAATGACAGCAATCCTCCCAAAAGATCAAACTTTTTAGGAAATTATAGTAATTAACCTTTGCCTACTAGATAGACACCAATTACCAAATATCAGCCTGGGTTCTTGTCCTAGCTCCATACCAACCAAGTATATGACCTTGGACCAGTCACTCCACCTCATGGACTCATTGATAAATTCAGGAGTTGAACTAAATGGTCCATTTCTACTCTAAATTACTGCTTTGTCTTAAACCCAGACTCACTCATGCACCTCCCAGAGAAGCCCAATTTCCTCCCTTGCCATTGATAATACAGTAGCCCCCCTGCCTTATCCACAGTTTCAGTTACCCACCACTAACCACAGTCCAAAAATATTAAGTAGAAAGTTCCAGAAATAAACAATTCGTGAGTTTAAAATTGTGTGACACTCTGTGTAGCGTGATGAAATCTCCAGCAGTCCCACTCTGTCTGCGGCTGTATATGCTCCATACCCATTGGTCACTCAGTAGCCCTCTCGGTTATCAGACCTACTGTCTCAGTAGCACAGATCTGATGTTCACGTCACCCTTATTTCACTTAATAATGGCCCAAAGCACAAGAGCAGTGATGCCAGCAATGTGGATATGCCAAGGAGAAATCATAAAGTGCTTTCCTTAAATAAAAAGGTGAACGTTCTTGACTTAATAAGGAAAGAAAAAGAAATCGCATGCTGAGGTCAATAAGATCTATAGTAAGAATTAATCTTCTATCTGTGAAATTGTGAAAAAGAGAAAAGAAATTTGTGTAGTTTTGCTGTTGCACCTCAAACTGTTAAAGTTACAACCACAGTGCATGATAAATGCTTAGTTAAGATGGAAAAGGTATTAAATTTATGGGTGGGAGACATGAAACAGAGAGACCACATTCACATAACTTTTATTGAAGTGTTTTGTTATAATTGTTCTATTTTATTATGTTGTTGTTAATCTTTTGCTGTGGCAAATTTATAAATTAAACTATATCATGGGTATGTACCTATGTATAGGGAAAAAACATAGCACATGCAGGGTTTGGTACTCCTATGTCCCACAGGTAAGAGGGGACTACTGTATATGATAACACCTGGCCATTTAGCATGTTCTCTGTCCTGGTGTTAAGTTCTGTACAAGCATGCTATTGTTGAATCTTCTGAATCACTCCATGTTCTTAGTTGCAAACAACAGAATTCAGTCCAGCAGTGGAACTAGAAAAGCAGCTCACAGACTTTCTGGGAGGGTCAGAGATCAAGCTCAGAGGCCGTGCTAACGTGCACAATGCCCAGTCACACCTGAGGGGCTGCTCCAGCAAAGACGTGAGTGTCACCACTCCTGGTCATGGGCAGCTCACGCTCACGCTGATGCCACTGAGACTGGAGCCCAAAGCATTGCTGTTCTGTCCCAGTCATGTCTGTCACCTCAGACGACGCCATGACCAAAAGGTAGATTCAAGTCCCTGTTTCCTCACAATGCTCACTTCCAAATCAAAGGCACATGTGGGCCTCTGGCAGAGCCTAAAGCACATGCCAGTGCCCTCGCTCCAAGGGAGGCTGGGAACGTGAATTCTGGATTCTCCCTCCGGAAGGAGGAATCATAATGCGAACATTTCTTTACGTATACGAAGTGTTTGAAGGATGTTGGGCAGCCACAAACATGACAAATATAATGGCCCACATTTTACAGATAGAAAACCTGAGGCTTAAACTCAGAAGGCCCCTAACTTTGCCAGTTACCCTGCTGGTAAGTAACTTAATGAGATTTAAACCCAGGTCTGTCGGAATGCAAAGATCACACTCTTCAGCCCTCTGTGATTCTGGGTATTTTATGGTAGTTAAGCTTTCCTATTAAGGAGCGAAAGAAAAATAAAGCCTTTAATTTGCCAAATGAAAGTTTGTTTCCTGACTTCTCTTTCACCATCAACCCCTCTCTACACCCTTCTTTACCAAATGGGAAGATGTGTTCATATATTCATTTGTGCAGTCAGTATCATTCAGGACTCTTGGTTGCAAACAACAGAAACCAACAATGGTTAATTTAAGCATAAAAGGAATTTGTTGCAAGTATGTTAAGACCCTCAAGAATTACAAAATGCCTAGGGAACCACACTCACAAAATGTGTGCATGCTTGAGGCCACAGCCTGGCTAACGAGCTGTTGCCTCGCAGCTGGACACTGCACACTGCCACCAGTACCCCGCCAATGCACACAGCACGTGGCCTCTGCTAGAATCACTGGCAGAATGAGTTCACTGTTCTGCCTTTTGCATCACTTGCTCTCGATTAAAAAACAAGCATTGGCCCTGGCAGGTTTGGCTCAGCAGTTAGAGCGTCAGCCAGTGGACCAAAGGGTTGCAGGTTCGATTCTCGGTCAAGGGCACATACCTGGGTTGCAGGTTCAATCCTCAGACCCACTTGGGGTCGTGCAGGAGGCAACCAATCGATGTGTCTATCTCACAGCGATGTGTCTCTCTTCTCTCTCTCTTCCCCCCCCCCCCCCCCCCACACACACTCTATCTAAAAATCAATGGAAAAATATCCTCGGGTAAGGATTATTCAAAAAACAAAAAACAAAAACAAAAACAAAAAAACAAGCATTGATTGGCCAAGCTTGGGACAAGGAGAGCAAGTATTTGGGCTTTTGGACTTTTTTAGAGGAAGGCTGGGCCCGGCCTCTACTAAGACTCTCACAGGAGACTCCCCAGCCCAGGAGGGATGACCAGATATGGCAGGGTCAGCAAAAGATGAGGACTGAGGCAAGTAAGTGCTGATGCCCTGATGTCAGAGACTTGGTTCTGCGTGGGTACAGACACCTGTCATGGTTACACAAGTCACGTGCTCACTCACCTTTTCCCCAAGTCCATGAAAAATGAAAACATGGATCTGAGGGCGTCCTCCTGTGAGCCAGATGTGAATGGGCTGCCAGACCTGAAGGGGAAAAGTGGCTGGCTTTCTCCAAGCAGAAATCAGGGAAGGTTCTGTTCATGGGATAGAAGGATGGAGAAGGAAGCTGTGGCAAGGCCTGTGTGCAACTCATAATCAAGCCAAGGAGAGGAAGAAGAGGCCACAGGACTCCACCAAGCAGAGCTCAAGGCCTTTGATGACCACGTGCCCACTTGGTCATCACGTAGGGCCCAAGAGCAATCTTGAGGCCCTAAAGCACCACCATAGGTGGTATGCCCTCAAAGTAGGTAACACCAGGAGATAGCCTAGTCCCTAATTAACTGTATGTCATTAATAAGTAATACTTAGAATAACTAACACTTAACATGCATCAGATACTCAACTGCATGCTTTAAATGGATTCTCCCATTTTCTGCTCACAAGATCCCTTTAAGGTAAGTCATATTATTATCCCTATGTTAAAGATGAGCAAACTGGGGCTCAGAGATGTTGGTTAACTTGCTCAAGGCCACACAGTAAGTAGTAGAATGGGGACTTGAACCTGAGCTGTCTGATTTCAGGGACCTGGATCAGAACTGTTCCCTTTTCTTTAGGGACCACAAACTGGAGGCCCGATTCAGAAGCCACTGCCATGCTCCTGTACGGCCATGTACTCGCCCCCTGCACTGAGTGATGAAAGACAGTACACAGGCAGGCATGATGCCAGGCGGAAGTCAGCAGCTCAGCCCCCAATTTCGTACACGCCGCTACACTAATTCACTCATTGCCCACCTCCTGCTGCAGGTGTCGATGTCAGTGGGCCCTGCTCTGCTAGACAAAAGTCCCTTATTCTCACTATCCATCTGTTGCTTCTCTATAAAACAAGGGGGCTGGACTAGATGGTCTATCTCAGAGATCCTTTTCAATTCTAAAATGTCATGATCTGGAGTTTTCCAGACACTGAGCCTTTCTCTCGGGGCTCGTAGACAGCGGTTCAGAGAGACAAGGTGACCAGCCATCTGCAGTCAGGAAGCCCCAGAAGGCCGTGACCACAACCTTGTTTCTCTCTCTGTCCAACTGCCGATACCCACAGAGCACACTCCTTTAACTCCAGGCCAGTATGAAGGCATGAGGATGGAAAGCTGAGTTCTGCTGAACGAACAGATTTCTACTTCTTTGAGGATTAAGTAAAAACTTCTAAATATGTTAGGGGAGAGCCACGTTCCAAAGCACACAAGAAAGGGTTAATCTAAGTCAACTTAGGTTAACTTTTGCTGACGTGCATCTTCTGCCCTAGGGAGAAGCAAAGATGCTGAAAGATGGGAAGGTTTTCAGGGTGGTCCACGAGAACTGCTGGGATCCGGAAGTCCGTATTAGAGAAATGGACCAAACAGGTACTTACGATGAGAAATGTTACCAGTGATTACATCTGATATGAAAGCCATGTGTCACCCTGAAGTCTGTTGACCACTTTACAGGATTTATATGATGGTAACTTCTGATCTCCTTTTCTCCACGAGGCCACACTGCTCCAGCTGCACTGGGGGTGGGATGGGGCCTTCTACTATAATGTATCATAGAAAATATAAAAGTGGCATTTTATTGTTTTGAAGCTTTTTAAGTTCAAATGTATAGTATTTCCTTATTATAGAGTCAATTAAAAAGTAAAAGTTAGAATTCAGAGTAAGGATGCCAATTTCCTGCTTACTCACATTCAGGATCCAATTTCTTCCTACACTTTGTCTCCGTGCACAGTACACAGAAAGTCCCTACTGACACATACGGGGTGGAAACAGAGCAGTTAAAAAGAAAGTTAACTGTGTAACCTCAGAATATCTACACTGAGACTAATTCAGAAATTTGAAAGAGGAGAATTGGAAAAGTTTCGTTTCAAAGCTGAATCAGTGGCAATTTCTAAGAACTACTTTGCATTCCTTAGCTTATATTTAAAAAGTGAACAAGTCCCCACAATTTAAAAGAATATTAAGGACTCTAAAATATGGTATGATGGTCATGCTGTGCTTTCACTTGTTCCTGCCTGGCTGACCGTGTCACCCAAGGATGCTCACTCCGAAGGCAACTGAGCACCTGCACACGCGTGGGCCGTGCCCTGGGGAATCACCACCACAGCACTGGCAGGCCTGAATCTCAACATCAGTGGTCTAGATTTAAACCAGAAAACAAACACTTCCTACCCACAAATGAAAGAGCAGCTTAGTACTACCCTGTTCTTAATCAAAGATAAAAGTATTAGAAGTTAAAATATATACACAGAGATGGCAGGAGACATTTTATTCCAAAGTCTGCACAAAATGAGTTAACCTGTCAGCCCCAAAGGAGGAGGTGATCTCTGGCATGTCAGAATTTGGTCCAGGATACTTTGGGCCAGGAATTTCTTTATAGTTTTTTTTGTTTGTTTGTTTTTTTAATAATTAAAAGTACTTATTTAAATGGCGTTCAAATTGAACTTTGCAGAAAGTCTGAAGACCTCTGCAAGCCATTCCACAGAACACAGTGTATATGACCCTGGTCTAGAAGTGTAGTGGGTGGGAGGGGAGCTAGACAACGAACAAGCTTCTCAGACCTATAGCAAAGAGCAAGGTTTTGCTCTAAATGTGACCTCAAGCAAGGATCCTCCCCCTCTTTCAAGGAGAAAACTAGTGGGAAGGAGACTCGGGTGACTGGTGCTGGTTTAGATGAAGGGTGTCTCCTTTGGTTTTTGCTGTGTGTTTCATTCTTTGAGAGAACAGTCATGGCTATCCCTTGCTGAGCATTGACTCTGTGCCAGGCACTTTCCTCAGCACTTAACATGTATTAATCCACTTAATCCTTATAACAACCCTAGGAGGTAGCATTTATTATTATGCCCATTTTACAGATGAAGAAACTGAAGAATAGAGGTTAAACAACTTGCCCAAGATCACAGTTTGTAAGGGTCAGAACCACGATTTGAACCCCGAGTAGTCTGGCCCCAAGGGCTTAACCACTATATCCTACCACCTCTGCGGAGGTAAGAACATAAAATGATGAAGGCCCAACACAGGAGATTCCAGCAATCCATGCCATCTTCACAGGGAGGGAAATGACACCGGTAGCTCCTGGGTCACTTCATCGCAAGATCCAACACAGAGCTAACGAAGAAGGACTAAAATAGTAACAAGGAGGTGACATACATGTAAGCATCTCCTAAGTCCTCAACTAAGTTGGGTTCCTATTGAATGGTTTTGGAACAGACCCAGAAAGGTCAGAATTGGTGAGGGATCTAGGCCTAGTGAGGGCTGGGGCGGGAGCTCCGTCCTTCATGCGGCAGGAGGCTAAGAGGCGCCACAGGAGTCTGAGGGACGGTGTTTCCCATACCTGCTCACATTTCATCCTCTCTCAGCACCCCAAAGTGGCAGGCACTGTGCTACCTAGTGCTACCTAAGGGGGCAAGGAGGCTTGCGGGTTTGCTCAGGACCACACAGCTAGTAATGGCAGAGCCAAGATTGCATTTAGGACTGTCTTTCTCATTCCACCACAAAAGCTTTCCTCAAATCTCCCTCAGGATAAGGATCGCCTGGAGTGCTGGTGAAATTTTTTCAGGCCCCATCCACTAAATCAGAATGTCCAGGGTGGGCCAAGGAATTTATTTATTTATTTATTTATTTATTTATTTATTTATTATCCTCACTCGAGGACATTTTTGCATTTATCTTCAGGTAGAGCAGGAGGGAGAGATGTGGGGAAGAGAGACAGAAACATCGATGTGAGAGAGACACATCGACTGGTTGCCACCCACACGACCCTAACTGGGGCCGGGGACAAACCGCAACCGAGGTACGTGCCCTTAGCAGGAACCGAACCTAGGACTCTGGTCCGAGGCCGACGCGCTAACCACTGAGCCAAACTGGCCAGGGCAGGAATTTGTTTTTTAAATGTTCTGCCCCCCTCCCCAATTTTAATCAACAAATACGCTGTATAAACAATATGCTATGTCATACTGTTAACCACCCCCTTATAAAAAATATAAATTCTAATCGGATTAGACTTGTTCCCCACCCCCTTTACTTCTGTGGATGGAAAGGGGCCACATGCTAACCTGACAAGCTCAGGGGAGGCCAGTGTGGGGCCTTGTAAACTCGGAGAACTAAAGTAACCACAAACAGTGGCCTGAAATGAAAACTTTTTAACTAAAAGCAGTTTATGGCAGGAAGGCCGGCATCTTCCCTGACAAAGGTCAATCTTTACCTTCACTGAGCCTGTCTATTGCCTTTTTGCATCTGTGATAACACATCTTTGGAATGTCAAAGTCATTGTCCTTTTTCTGGACCCCTCAGAGCACAGGCACCACTCTGCGGAGACCACAGATCCCCTCACTGTTATCATGTTCACTGCTGACTGTTAACTCTCCTGTACCCGCCTATGTAAAACATGTATGTGTTTATCATTTTATTTTTCATCCAATCCTAAAGGTTTCCCCACTTTGCTTTCTCCCGCCTCCCTAATCTATCACCAATGGATTTCATGTAACTCACTTGCATCTTCTCTTTTGATTGTAATGTATAAAATAAGGTGCAGCCCAGCCGGTGTGGCTCAGTGGACTGAACGTCGTCCCATGGGCTGAGGTCCTGGTTGGATTCCCAGTCAGGGCACATGCCCGGGTTTCAGGCTCAATCCCTGGTGGGGGGAGTGCAGGAGGGAGCCGATCAACGTTATCTCTCTCACATCGATGTTTCTATCTCTCTTTCCCTTCCTCTCTCTCTCTCTAAAAAAAAAAAAAAAAAAAATCAATAAAGCATCTTAAAAAAATAAAATAAGGTGCAAAACTACCATTCTCTGGAGCATTATCTCAATCCGTTGAGATTTTGCTTCCCAACAATTGTTGACAGTTTGGCTCAAATAAACTAACAAAAATTCTCTATAGGTTTGAATGTTTCTTTTTATTTATTTATTTATTTTTCTTTATTGATTTTTTAGAGAGAGAGGAAGAGAGAGGGAGAGAGAGAGAAACATCTATGAAAGAGAACATCAATTGCCTGCCTCCTGTATGCTCCCCACTGGGGATCAGGCCCACAACCCAGGCATGTGACCTGACCAGGAATCGAACCAGTGACCTCTTAGTGCATGGGTCAATGCTCAACCACTGAGCCACACCAGCCAGGCTGAGTGTTTCTTACATTGACAGTTCTGAGACCAAAGAATATGTGTCCAAACTAACCAACACACAAATAATACAATTTGCTACGTCAGTGTGAAATATTGTGACAAGTAATGGCCACTAAGATATAGGGAAGGAGCAAGGCTGGACAGGAGCCTCACTGCACCACTTTCAAAACATGTGACCTTAGATCTAATCCATAAAATAGAGAAGTGAAATAGAGTAATGTAAGTGAAAGTATTTACCTAAAATGTAAAGGATTTTACAATTGAAAAGTACTCATCTGTTTGATACCAATCAATGAATGTAAATAATATCTGTGACAATAATTAACAATACTGTCTTATCAAAAGCTGTAGTCTTTCATTTACTGGGTATGATCAGTGTGCCAGGCACCCTGAGGGTACTGGTGATATGGCATGAGAGACAGGCTCATGATGTTTACTCAAGAAGGGGAAGGCACAGACTAAACAAACTCAGAAATCACGGACTGTAATAAGTATTAGAAAAGGAAAGGCATAGAACAACGGGATGGATAATGGCTGGAGTAGCAGGGAGGCCTCTCTGAGGAGGTGGCACTTGAACTGAGAACTTTGATTAAAAAGGAGCCCATCCTGTGATGAGCCAAAAGAAAAACACTCCAGGCAGATGGAATAGCAATACAAAGGTCCTGGGGTAGAAAAGAGTTCTAAAGAACAGGCAGGAAACCAACAAAGATCATGTAGCCCCAAGCGAGACTGCATGGGGCATTGTAGACCATGTTCACGTGAATTTCACCCTAGTATGATGGAAAGTCCTTGAAGTTTTCAGCAAGGGAATTACTTGATCTAAGTTTTAACACCTTACTCTGATTTCTGGATACAGAACAAACCAGAGGAGGACAAGAATGGTGGCAGGAGACCAGCTCAGAGGTTTCTGCAGTGGTCCACGTAGGAAATGCTGGTGGCCTGGATTAGGCAGTGGCAGGGGATGGGGATACAGGGGTGGATGAAAGGAACTGGAGTAGAGCTAACAGGTCTTGCTGGTGGTTTGGATGTGAGTATGAGGAAAAGGGGAGCCACCCTCAGTTTGACAGCCTCTCTCAAGACACCCCAGGTCTAAAAGCTTGAAGACAGAGATTCTAGGCATCCTGGATGCTAGATTCTGAAGCCAAATCCAGGGCCCCATTCTGAACATTCCAGAAAGTGGGACCCAGACCCACTTAGCAGCTGAACTGAAGGGGTGAGGAAGGTGGCGGGGAAGTACACTGACATGCATGACCTAAGATGAAAAGCCCTGACAAAATTGGTGGGGAAATGTCTTGCTTAAATAGACCTTCACAAAAAGGAGGGTAGAAATAACTCTTGACAAAGAGGGTCAATTAGTTCTTCTTGAATGATTTCATTTTTGTCCAGCTTTTACCTATTCCCCTAGAACCACAGACCGAGGGATGAGGGAGGCCTAGGACAGAGAACCTGAGACAGAGTGGACAGGGAGGAGCAGCCAGGAAAGGGCGAGCAGGACGAGGATGGGGTGGAGACTTGCTGGGCTCCTTGGCCCTAGGAAATACAAAAGGAGTGTCTGGGCTATGCTTCTCATCAGCTTTGCCTTCCTTTGTGCCTGTGTCTAGGAGTGACCGTGCAAGCCCTTTCCACGGTTCCTGTCATGTTTAGCTACTGGGTGAGTGTGAAACTTCAAACCATCTCCTTGGTGGGCAGAGGCCCACGTCTGGCGAGTTGGTAGATGACTCAAGTCTTGACATTGCCCCTCCTCCTCTCCACTTCTCCCCTGTAGAGATCAGTGGGGTCCCTCTGCTTCCCGCACTGCAGTATGCCCTTCTTAGCCCTGTCCTCTTAGCCCTGTCCTTGCTCTAGACCCACATGGTCCAGCAATTGCACGTTGCTATGAGACTCCATTTTTTTCCACTGGACTTACCTGTCTGATGACTCATCTGTGCAGTGCCTTACTCAGTAATTAACAAGCCCATTTATTCTGAGGTGACAATGATTTTGAGGTGAGAATGATAATAATGGCCTAATACTTAGCCTCTCCCAGGGAAATGTACAATTGAAAATGGGATTCCTGGAGTTGGATGCTTTTCCCCAAGTGATTAAGTATCGAATGCTAAAAATTTCAGGCACGATTGGGAGCCTGTGGAAGGACACCTTTGTACTCAGGTGGGGGTACACTAAGCACCTGCTCAAACACGTACATATTCACTCGTGTTGTGATTTAAGGAGCAAGGGAAATACCACCTGCTCACACATACTTCCCCCACCGGTGCTCATAATTCCAATCCTAGTGATTCAGTCTTTATTTGTTCCTATGATTAGATTCATGACTTTAAAAATGTCCTTAAGACCTCAATATGTCTAAATTGATCAGATTGGGTATCCTTCTGACTAGACAACTGGGATTACAGGAGAATACCAAATTTCCTGGCAGTGGTGTGAGGTGATGTTGAAAAGAAAGAAAAGGAAGAAGGAAGAATTAGGGGAACAGAAAGCAAACTTCATCTGCATGAGCATTTTGCTAGGGTAACTGTGAGTGTCCCTGCCAACAGGAAGGAGAAGGAGGGGAATGAGCCAGGGCAGGAGAGGTGTAGAACATCCTGACATCTCACAACGAGGCAAGACAAGGAGGTGCCCTGGTGACTTCAAGCACTCAAAAGGCCCAGCCTCGTGCGTGTGGGGAAAGGGTGCCTGTGTGTGCAGCCTGCAGGCTCCTTTCTGCAGTGGGTGGGGACGCCAGGCCCAGTAACTGTGTCTGTCCCTTCAGATTAGAGTTTCGCTGTTTCTAATTAATCAGCAATACTACTAGTAGTTTTCTTTGCATTTGCAATGACTGGCTTCTGGGTCTTCTGCAGCAAGCGCCTGTCTCAATCTGTGCCTCGGCCTTCTGCAGGGAAAGCTGCTGATAGTGACTAGTGATTTAGCCTAGGGGAGGTGTTGTTCAGAGTACAGTAAATGGCTAAAGGAGGTTTGAATGATGTGGTTTCCCCTTACCTGTCTCCACCAGGCCAAACCTCAGGACACTTTAGACCTGTGCCAGTTTTTAAACAACGACTTAGCTGCGACCGTACGCAGGCACCCCAGGAGGTTCGTGGGTCTGGGGACGTTGCCCATGCAGGCCCCCGAGCTGGCTGTCAAGGAGATGGAGCGCTGTGTGAAGGAGCTGGGCTTCCCGGGGGTCCAGATCGGCTCCCACGTCAACGAGTGGGACCTGAACGCGCAGGAACTCTTCCCTGTCTACGCAGTGAGTGTGCGGCGCTCAGTCGGGGGCACGCGGTGGGGCTGGGCACTGTGCTGGGTGCTGGCGGGAAGAGGATAAATACTCCACTTCACTGGGAGGGAGAGACAGACAGATGCCTGCTGACATGCTAGGAGGTGGGAGGAAATGTGGGTGGAGCTCCCCAAAATGAGTGGGCCATTCCACTGGAAGAGAGGCGAACAGAAATGTGTCCTAGGCCAGCCCTGAGTTAACAGACTGAAATCTCTTTTCTTTCTATCCCCCATGCTCTCTTTTTAGTCTCTCATTTGGAAGCCAAAATGTTACCCTTATCACAGTCACTGTGCAAAAGCACCATGTTAATGACATGTAAAAAAAAAAAAAAAAAAAAAAAGTATTTATTTTTGCTTTGGGGAAAAAAATACTTATTTTTCAAAATTATGAAATAATTTTGAAGAAATTATGGGAAATATAAGAAAGTGTAAAAAGAAAAACATATTCCATAATCCAAAGTAACCCATAATTCCACCACCCAAAGATAAATAACCACTGCTATAGTATATTTCATTTGTTTTGTTTTTATTTGAATATATCTATATTTTATTTGCGTATATCTATATTCTATTACACGTGTGATTTCGTATCCTAATTGGGAATTTCCACACTAAATGAAGTCTCTCAATCATGATTTTTAAATAACTGCATAATATCTTATAAGTTTTGATTTATTTAATCATTCCTCAATTAGGATACTTTTTAAGCCATATATTTGAAAAAATATAATAAAAATAGATAAAAAATGCCATCAAAATGTTAACATTTGATGAAACTAGATGTGAGTTGATAGATGCTGATTGGACTATTGTTTAAACTTTCAATATTTGAAATACTGCACAATTAAATACATTTTCAAAAACTTAGTGCCACATCCTTCTGAAGCATCAAACTCAAGTGCCCACAGTCCACAGTCCTCTCTGCCAGTCTTCCTCTACCTCCTGTTCTCGGGCAACTAAACCTGTTTTCCTTAGTACCAGGATTCAAGATGCACAATTCTATATTCAACTGCATTTTTAAATTATTTACTTCCCTCCTAGAATTATGATAGTATTGTTTTCTATTATTTTCATCGTAAATGCAAAATCTTCAATAATGAATTAAATAGATATCAGTGAACTCACCAGGCACTACAATCACTGATCATTTATTCAGTGATTATCTATTGAGCTCTGACTACATGGAAAAGAAAACTCCCATTTTTGTATCTAGGGACTCTGCCCACCAGTTGGGAAGCTGCCTGTTAAATTGCCTCCTAACGACCTGAAAGATGTCATGTTCCTCTAAATATTGAACTCCCTGAAGCTTATTGGCTGCAGTGGCTGAGCTGATGCAGTGAATGTCTTCTAGAAACTTTGATGAGCTTTGGAAGAGCGTTTATTTATTCGTGCACCCAGGTTTCAGCACAGTGTGAACAAACCTGCAGCTGCAAGTCATTTTATTATTCATTGGAACTGGGTTTATGAATTACGAAGGGGCTCAGAAAGCAGCAGCAGCAGCTTGGGGTTCAAATGGTAGAATTTTCATTTGTGTGACTAGTTGGGCCCATCCATTCTAACTGGGCTGTTTGGGGCTGGCAGTCTCTGAGGGGTTTCAGGAGAGCATCCTGGCCCCAGCTGAATTGCCATGTCCTGGGGTTGACAGCACGTTTGTTTGGTTGGCAAGACTTGCCAGCCCCACTACTCTGTAGCTTGTGTCAGTAACATGGGCGGAAACAAATATGAGGGGTTGTCATGAGCCAAGTTGGCTTTGTCACGTCAGGGTCAACCTGGAGCTCCAGAGTGTCTGTCGCCTTATTTCCTAGACCTCCCTTCTTAGTGAGTGAACCCAACAATACGCACTCAGGTTAGTTTTCAGGCACAAAAATGACTTTGTGATGAGTATGAGGCAGACAGAATGATAGTGGCAGACTACCTACCTCTATCACTTCGGCCAGAAGACCTGAGAAAGTTACTTAGCCTCTATCTGCCTTAGCCCCCTTCTCTGTAAGATGGGAGTAATACAAGTGCTCATTTCATAAAGAATAAAACTAGTTCAGATTGTAGAATTCTTATGACAGCTTTGGTACATGGTAAGTTCTCAGTTAATGTGAGGAATGATTTTGAGGGTACAAGTCTGTTTGTGTTCTCTACAATACTTCACATACAAAAGGTGACCAAAAATATTTGTTAATGTGAATTGAATAGAAACGAACCATCGTAGGCCATAGAATCAACTTTTGTACTGATGAGGAGTTAAATCCCACTGAGACATCATGTCTTTGTCAAGCCCAAACTACCCCAAGAAGTCAATATTCTCTTTCCGGCCTGCATCCACTATCAGGTTTACATCAAAAGGCTTCTATCTCTTCTGCTCCCCAGAACCTATTGAATTAAAAGTCCTTTCTCCAATCTACCTTTTGCCTGCCACTTCCAGAATCCCCTGTTGTCCAAGAATTGCTTCTCCATTTAAAAATGCTATGTACAGAAGTCACATTGTATCAAACTAGTTAGCCTACATATGAACATGTTAAGGTAGGATGAGTCACTCCGGCACCCCAATATATTTTGAAAAGAAATCTGCTAAGAAAAATGTTTTAAACCTTGATAAGCACTAAAGCTCAATGCCTATTGAGGGAACTTTTTTAATTCAACATTTTGTGAATAAAGGTCATGGAAAAGTATTTCCATTTCCCAGAAGGCCCTGGAACAGGTTTGCCCATGACCTTTATCTCAGTACATGTCTGACGAGGCATTGAGAACTCTTTCCTTTCTAAAGCCATTTCATTCACAGCAGACTGTTCTGGGACTCCACTGGGTTCCTGAGGCTTTGTGAGAGCCCGCAGAGCCCCAGTATCAGGCTCTGAGTGGCAGGAAGGCTTGGGTCAGGCCAGCCTGCTCCAGCCCAGTCCTGGACCCCTGACTCCCAAACACATCACTTCCTTACTTTCTACATCCTCAGGTTTCCAAGTGGAGGAGGGGAGAGAACACTTCAGTCCTGACTCCAAAGATACAATCTGAGCAGTCCTTCCAAAAGAGTAGAACAAGAAGGAACCAGCAGGGACATTTCCCCAGCATTTGTGGTATAAAATCAGTCCGTAAGCATTTTGTTCTCAGCCAAAACATTTGAATGATGGATGTTTCCTGTGACTTGTTTTGCCAAACAACATATTGAATTCATCAACCTCAGTGGTAAATCCACAACCCCTCGCTAAATCTAAGTGTCCTTTTTTTATTTTCCAAGCAGGAGCAGAATTTATCAATGACTCTTTTATGGAGATCAGGAAACAACTTCAAAAATACTTTGGTTTGTGTATTCAGATCAATTTAGATCTAGAGAAAAGCAATGTCCCTAAAATAGTACTCTGCATCTGCTATTCATCCAAATAAGCCTCTCTCTCATTCCTTCTTTGAAGGCGGCTGAAAAGCTGAACTGTTCCCTATTCGTGCACCCCTGGGACATGCAGATGGATGGACGGATGGCCAAATACTGGCTCCCTTGGCTCGTAGGTTTGTGTCAGCTTGGGGATCTAGAAAGAGGATCTAATCTTTGTTTCTTTCCAATTATCTGTGGAACACTATGTCAGAGAGAAAGTATAATTTATTAACAGGATTGTGCGTGACCGAGCTCTTACTCAGATTAGTGCTGTATATATTACCTCATTTAATTTTAATCATATCCACACACAACTCTATGAGGTTGACAGCACAATAACCATTTCATAGATGGAGGAACTGAATCTCAGAGTGGGTAGGAGAGTTGTCAAAGTCACATAGTTAGTAAGTGAAAATGGAATTTACACAGATCAATCTGACTCCAAAACCACCTCACTACACAGACTCCCAAAAAGGCTCCAAAGATAAGTAACCATGCCTGTCTAATAGAATATTTTAGAAGCCAACAGTAGCATCAGCTCTTACAAATGAGAACCTTGGATCCAAGGCCCTCCATTACAGGTGACCCAGGCTTTCAACTTTCCTGTTACCTGCTCCTCTCTTCTGCTCTTTGCCTCCTCCATTCATTCGTGTTTTCACATGAGGGACAGGGAAAGAGGGGAGACTTCCATTTGACCCATCCAACCTCTCATATCATCCCTGATAAGAAAAATAAGACAGATTTAGAATTCTGGAGCCACAGGTGAAAAGTGCAGCTCATGCACAAACCCAAGGAAAAGTGGTCCCAGGTGAGCAGCACTGGATTTTCTTTGGGGGGCCATTACCCATTCTCTTCTCAGCCCAGTTAATACAAGTAATTATGAAGCAACCACCATAAAGAATTCAATGGAGCAATATATTGAAGGTAAAAAAAAACAACAAACACTGAATTTCAGTTCCAGCTAGTCTATTTTTCTGTATAACCTGTGGCAAGTAACTTCACCTCCTGGGGCCCCAGTTCCTCATCTGTAAAATGAGAAAGCTGGTCTGGATTCTCTTTCTGCTCTGACAGTTTATGCCTCTGGTATTGTTTTTGGAGACCAGTATATTTAGTAAGGCAGCTTTCTACCCATTCCATACCAAATTTTTGAGCAGTAATTAGTAGGAAGAGATAACCTAAGAAGCTCCAGTGCTTTCCAGCTTCAAAGAAAATCTCTTCTTAATTCACACAACACTTTGACAAAGTCCCACAAACTTATTGCAACTCCCCACATGAGAAACGGAGTACAGCACTTCCATAAAGGGTCATCTCGTCATTCATTTGTGCAACCCACACATGTATACATTGCTCTCCTCCAGCATGTCAGGCTCTGTGCTAAGCACCAAGAATATAGACATGGACAAAACCTCTGCCTCCTGAAGCCTATGTTCTGGTTAGAGAAAAAAGACAATAAACAAGTATACAGATCATAAACAGGCTAATTTCAGAATTCTCTTCTGGGTGCAAAGGTGGTCACTAGTGGGCTGGAGGACTCCCAGCAGGGGAAGGCCATAATCCAATTTGCACTGTAAATAGTCCACTTTGGCTCCTGTACGGAGAATGGATTGTGGGGTTATGGTCCAAGTAATTGATGGAAGCAGAATTACAGGACAAAAGGAAGTGATGCTGTTCATGTCCTACCTCCAGGAAGCTCTGCCCACTCCCAGATGGACACAAATCCATCATGCTTCCAGAATTCCCACGAGGCCAGGGAGCCAGGGGCGTCTCTGTCCATGGAGCAATGGGGCAGGATGAGCATCCCCTAAAGCTCCCTTAGGCAGCCAGAGAATCAGGCTTCCCCAGAAGGTGCAAGGCTCAGCTGAGGACTCCCCAGAGATTTCTTACTCACAGTCTGAAAAGAGCCATTTTCAAAGGTAACCCAGACTGACTCCATGGAAGTAAAGGCATCAGCCACTTCTAGGAGAACAAAGCCCTTGAAATAATTCACTTTAACCCAGTTATTTTCAACATCAGCTCTAAGTAGCAGCAAAAAACTGGACGGAATAATAATATTAGTCAACATTTATTGATCATTTACTAAGTGGCAAGAACTAACCATTATCATCCCCATTTTACAGATGAGGAAACTGAGGAATGGGGAGGCAACTAATATTTGCTGAGTGCCTCCAATGTGAAGTTCTAGCCAAAAACTGTCCTGACATCATCATTTGCAAGGCTCCACAACAGCTTTGCAAGAGGAGCAATACTGTCCCCATCTCATAGGTGAAGCAGCACAGGCTCAGGGACTTTAAGTAACCTGTCAACGGCCAGAAAACAAAAAATTGGAGGAGTCGGGCTTCAGCCCAGACTCACTGTACTCTCTTGCCCTACTGCATCCAAAACTGAAGCTGGGAGAATCAGGACAAAAGCCAGGTCCTCTGGCTCCTTGAGTATTCTAGCCATAAGGTGACCCTACCTGTAAGCCGCAAATAGGAAGCACTGGATAGTTCTGCTCGCACAGGGACCCCAAGTTTCTCAGCACTGACAATTACAGCAAGCTGCTGTTCCCCACCATGAGCATCACTGAACTTGTTGCTAGAGGTGACAAGCCCTGTACCTTGTGAATGCTTCCTCTTTCAGGAATGCCAGCAGAGACCACCACAGCCATTTGCTCCATGATCATGGGTGGAGTGTTTGAGAAGTTTCCTAAACTGAAAGTATGTTTTGCACATGGAGGTAAGACCCCATCCCTATTTGTCAGCTCAGCAGCCATAACAAAATACCACGGACTAGGTGGCTTAAACAACAGAAATTAATATTTTCACAGTTCTAGAGTTCCAAGATCAAAGTACTGGCAGGGTTGGTTCCTAGTGAGGCCCCTCTTCCTGGATTGTAGAAAGCTACCTTTTCTTTGTGTCCTCACATGGACTTTACTGTGATGCGCAGAGAGGGAGAAAGAGAGAGGGAGAGAGGGAGGGAAGGAGGGAAGGGGGGGACATCGCAGAGAGGGAGAAAGAGAGGGAGAGAGGGAGGGAAGGAGGGAAGGGGGGGAGAAGGAGGGGAAGAGAGAGAGAGTGTTCTGCTATCTCTTGCTCTTCTTATGAGGACACTAGTTGTAGCAGATTAGGGTCCTACTTTATGATCTCATTTAACCTTAATTATCTCCTTAAATGCCCTATCTCCAAACACAGTCAAAATGGGGGTTAGGACTTCAACATACTCATTCTAGTCATAAAATATATGATGGTCCAGGGACCAAATTCCATTTTTGCAGATAAATTTAGTTTGGTTGGCACCATTTTTGCTTTATTTTGTTTTTATTTAAATCTCTCTTATCAGACTACAAGCTCTCCAGTTTGCAATAATCCCTACCATTCACTATTGTTCACAAATAAACTTCTTGTATTCATTTACATTTCTGCTTGGGCCCTTTAGGCAATTGAGCTTGTGACTCCTGGACACACACACACACACCATCAAACTCTAATGCTGCTCTCTAACCTCCTTTCCTTCTCACCAGCATATAGAGACATTGTTCTAGGTCAGTAAGTACAGAGCTTCATCATTCTTGGTGGTTGTATGCATGGCAATACGTTTTATGGCGATGCCATCATTCTTTAGGTATTCCCCAGCTGCCTCGGTATTTTGCTATTATTACCATCCTACATTTGAAAACTTTCACCACATATCTTTGTACACTTGTCTTCTCTCTTTAGGATAAATTCCTCAAATCTGAATTTCTAAATAAGTTCATGTTGTTTCTCCTGGGTCGTCTCTCAGCATTTGGAACCCACTTGGTCCTTTGCTACTGTTAACCAGCTGGGCTATAGTAACTTCTCTTTGCACACAACATGAGGATTAAAAGGAATCCTTTTCAGCCCTGGCCAGTGTGGTTCAGTTGGTTGGAGCATCATCTCATACAGCAAAAGGCTGTGGGTTCGATTCCTGGTCAGGGCACATACCCCGGTGTTGGGTTTGATCCCCAGCAGGGCACATGTGGGAGGTAACAGTGGGGGAGGCAATAGATTGATGTTTCGCTCTCACATTGATGTTTCTTTCTCCCTCTCCCTTCCTCTCTCTCCCAAATCAGTTTGTTGTTTTTTTAAAAAAAACGGAATCCTTTTCCATCGAGGCAAGCCCTCAGTAATGGGTTTTACTTGCAGGTGGAGCCTTCCCCTTTACAATAGGAAGAATCTCCCATGGATTCAGCATGCGCCCGGATCTGTGTGCCCAGGACAATCCAATCAACCCAAAGAAATACCTTGGTTCCTTTTACACAGACTCCTTGGTTCATGATCCTCTGGCCCTCAAGCTGTTAACAGATGTTATAGGAAAGGTAAGCTGGGTCTGCCATTCGGATGGCATACAGAGAGCAGAGTGCGGGATCAGCAACCCATTACTGGGTATCTCTCCAAAAAAGGGATGGAAGAAAAGGCAATTGAAGAAAGAACAGGGACAGTGAGGTTTGGGATTAAGCTTGTTTGCACACCCTTCACCATAGAGTGTGTATCACCAGGGAACCATTATACATGCCAGGGAAATGCCAGGTAATCCACATGACTGGAAGTTCCCCAGATCAGCTCCTCTTCCTGAGGGTCATTTCTGTATCCATCCAATGACACATGGTGATGTAATAAGCAGGAAAGGACCACCAGTTTTGAAGTAAGATTGACCTGGGTTAAAGTCCTGGCTCTACTTCTTACTGACAGGGTAAATTGTGAACCCAACTGTCCTCATCCACTAAGTAAAGAAAATTGGAACATTAACGAGCCGGGTAAATGGACCACCTGAAATTTATTTCTGAAATAACATGGCCTACATTTTGAAAATGATTCTCTCATTTGGCAAAAAACAAACAAACAAACAAAAACCCAGCATGTTAATACTTTAAATCTCACAAGAAAAAAATCTTTCCTCTCTTTTAGTCTGCTAGCTGATCTGTGTGTTGGCGGCATCTCTATCCTTAAGTATCCTTTGAAAATGCTAACCCAGCAAGTTAAGACAATTTTAGTGCAAAGGTCAGTCTGATTAGTGAAGAGTCTGAAATATTTCAACTCTGTTTTATCACTGACAGATATCTATAGAAGGTTTCCAGATTTTCCCAAGGAAAAGAATATTTGGGGTTTTCTAAAAGAACATGGACATACTTAAAGCTTTTCAATATGGTACTTGGATTGAGAGTAGATTGAAAGGCATTTAAAATCTTGTTTAGCAGAAAAAGAGGCCCATCATCTGAAAGGTACAAGTAGTGTTCTATCTCCAGAATAGAGATGTCATCTCACTTTAAAGCTGACTGCTTCTCTGGTTGGAGAAACTCACTAGAACATAAATGTTAAACATTCTGGTTTGGTAATCAATTATGTGGTTGAGATGTGTTTCTGAGCCTTTGAGCTTTTGTGTTTTCCCTGATAAAATGTGTGCTTAGCAGCTGGTTGTGACTGCTAATTGTTTCTGGTTTGGACAGAGGGATTATGGGCAGGTGTGTAAGAAGGAAACTGCAAAGAGGAGAAACTGAAAGAGATTGTAAGCACTGGGCTTTGAGCAATGGAGGAGGGGGGATGGGAAAGTGGTGTGGAATTTGGGAAAGGGTCACTTCTATTACCTCCCACCAAGCCTAGTTTTCTTGGGAGTAGCAAAATCAGGAAAAAACACACTTGGCAAATACAACACTGACCTTGTGAGGGATACCATCAACAGTGAGGGATACTATCAGAATGAGGGGTACTTCAAACAGCATTCAGGGCAATACATATTGGCCTGGGGTCAGAGGAGATGTGGAAGAACACAGCAAAAGCCTTGTGGATAGACTAGGTAGTGAACACATGTACGTCCCTCTTAGGAACCCACAGGAAAACTCACAGGGCACTTTGCAAAGTTAGTGGTGCTGAGATCTTACATTCAAACTGGGAAGATTTGAGCCATTATAACTTGAGCGTCCAAAGCAAATATAACCTCATTTTATGTGACCTCACAGACTGGTGAATCAGAACATATAAGCAGTATATATTAATAATTTAGGATTCTCTTTAAAATATTAATGCTTCTTCATTCTAGTTATATTCACATCAAATTCTCTCAAAAACAATCTCCAAACCAAAATGACTAAAGAAAGCCCTAGCATGGCAGCTGGGCTAAAGGCCATTGTCCAGGCGAGATAGAGAGGACAGCATGCTGTGGAGGGAGGTCTCCAGGACAGGAAAAAAGGAACTAATGGGATATTTGATGTGTTTGAAAAGTTGAGACAATGATTGCCAGGCATAGAACAGATCTGTTGATGCATTAGGGACAAACAAGCAGTATGTGCATAGAAAATAAGGCAAATGAAAGAAAAGGAAATAATTAACTCCAAGAAAACAAACATCTATATCACAGAAGATAATCATTGTACATTACTTAATCAGCAGTGAACAATACTTACAGTCATAACTTTGTGAATACTAAGTACTAGCTTAACTGAAAATTGTAATTCTAGTGGCAAAATGGAGAAAAGAAGTTGGGGTAAGAAAGAGATTCTCAATGATTATCATGGGAAGTCAGTAAATATTCTCTAAAGTTAATAAATCAAGAAACAATAGTATATGCTTATTATCTGAAATTATGAGAGTAATTATCAAAAGATGCAGGTTAAAAAGGTAAAAGTGGGAGAAAAATGGCAGTGGAGTGAATAGAAGCTACACAGACCATCTCCCAGGACCAAACTGAAATTACAACTAAAATAAAGACAAATCGTCGGGGAAAAGCAACAGAAAAGCAGCTGGAGAGGACCATATAACCAGGGACACTAAATCGAGCCTGGTAGGTCTGCGGAGGCGTGAGAGGGTGGCGGGCTGGGAGCCCACGGACGGCAGCAGTCTTAGCTGTGAGCAGTGCCCTCGGGGTTAAAATCCCAAGCTGGCTCCACAGCACAGAGGGCCGGGACAGAGCATTAAATTAGCTTCAGCCACTCACCTTGGGCTCTGGCAGAGGGAGGGCGGACTGGACTGGAACTCTGTGGGGACACCCAGGATTTGGAGGGCACTGAGAGTTTTTGCTGAGTCGTGGCCACACAGGACAGTGGCCAGCTTGCTACTTCCCGGAGCTCTGGAGAGATGCAGCAGCCCTACCCTCAGAGATTCAACCCGACCAAGCTGGGCAAAAGAAATGCAAATTGAGGCTCATTAACAACCAGCATCTGCCCTACACTCTGGAAATCCTCTTATGCTGAACACCTGAGGGAGTTTTTCATGCAGCTGAGGGCTACAACCCAAGGCCCTGAGTAACTGAGACTAATAGCCTCCAGTCAAAAAGGTAGAGAATAACTGAACCTTTCCTGGGCTTGCAAACCTACCCAGGAAAGTAAGACTAGACAGTGGTGTTTAACGTGGGTCCTCCCACACTCATCCAAACCCAATAGAGGAAGCCACAAACAGCAGAACACCAACACCCACAGGGAAAATTTGGCAGGCTCCCAACCCCACTGAGATAGCCAAAATGGTGAAACAAAGAAACAAATCCCAAATGAAAGAACAAGAGAACTCTACCAAAGATGAGATAAATGAAATGCAGTTAAGCAAGTTATCAGAGGTAGAGTTCAGAGCCATGATCTTGAGAAAGCTCAACAGCATGAGTAAGGACATCAAAATCATGAGTAATGATATAAAAACATTGAAAACCAACCAAGTGGAAATGAAGAATGACATAGCAGAAATAAAGTACACTTTGGAAGGACTAACCAGCAGAGTAGAGGAAGCTGAGGACTGGATCAATGAATTAGAAGACAGGATAGAAAAAAATCAACCAATCAGAAAACCAAAAGGAAAAAACAGGAAGACAGCTTAAGAGAACTGTGGGACAACTGGAAACGTAATAACATTTGCATCACAGGAGTCCCCGAAGAAGAAGAAAATGAGCAAGGGTTAGAGAATATATTTGAAGAAATAGTGACAGAAAACTTCCCTAATTTGGTGAAGGAAGAAGGCATTCAAGTTCAAGAAGCACAGAGAGCCCTAAGTAAGAAGAACCCAAACAGGCCCACACCAAGACACATAGTAATTAAAATGCCAAAAATTAAAGACAAAGAGAGAATCCTAAAGGCAGCAAGAGATAAGCAAAAGGTTACCTACAAAGGAACCCCCATAAGGCTATCAGTTGACTTCTCAACAGAAACACTATAGGCCAGAAGGGAATGGCATGAAGTAATCAAGGTCATGAAAACCAAGGATCTGAATCCAAGACTACTCTATCCAGCAAGGCTATCATTCAAAATAGAAGGTGAAATAAAAAGCTTCCCAGACAAAAAAAAAAAAAAAAGGCTAAGGGAATATATCAGTACCAAACCAGCAGTGCAAGAAATGTTAAAAGGACTGCTGTAATTAGCAGAAGAAATAGGAAGAAAAATATAACCACAATAAACAAAAATGACAATAAATAAGTACATATCAGTAATAACCTTAAATGTAAATGGTTAAAAGACACAGAGCAGCTGAATGGATAAGAAAGCATGACTCATATATATGTTGTTTAAAAGAGACCCACCTCACAACAAAAGACTCACATAGGTTGAAAGTGAAGTGATGGAAAAAAATCTTCCAAGCAAACAGAAAGGAAAAAAAAAGCTGGGGTAGCAATACTCATATTTGATCAAATAGATTTCAAAATGAAGGCCACTACATAATACTGAAAGGATCTATCCAACAGGAAGATATAACCTTGGTAAACATATATGCACCCAATATAGGAGCACCAAAATATATTAAAAATCTTCTGGGGGACTTCAAAGGAGAAATCGACAGCAATACAATCATAGCAGGGGACTTCAACACCCCGCTGACATCACTGGATAGATCCTCTAGACAAAAAACTAACAAGGAAACAGAGACTCTAAATGAAGCACTAGATCAAATGGATTTAATAGATATCTACAGAGAATTACACTCCAAAACTGCAATTCACATTCTTCTCAAGTGCACATGGGACATTCTCAAAGATAGACCATATGTTAGGACACAAACTAAGTCTCTACAAGTTCAAGAAGACTGAAATCATATCAAGCATCTTCTCAGATCACAATGGCATGAAACTAGAAATTAATTGCAACAAGAATATGCAAAGACATTTGAACACATGGAGGCTAAATAGCATGTTATTAAACAATGAACGGGTTACCATGAAGATCAAGGAAGAAATTTAAAAATTCCTGGAAACCAATGAAAATGAACACATAACACAAAATCTATGGGATGCAGCGAAAGCAGTCCTGAGAAGGAAGTTCATAGCACTAGAGGCCTACCTCAAGAAACAAGAAAAATTTCTAATAGACTATCTAACCTCACAACTTAAAGAACTAGAAAGCAAACAAAAAGAAAACCCCAGAGCAAGTAGAAGGAAGGAAATAGTAAATATCAGAGCAGAAATAAACGACATGGAGACCAAAAATTCAATTCAAAGGATCAATGAAACAAAGAGCTGGTTTTTTGAAAAGATAAACAAGATTGATGGACCATTAGCTAGACTCAGCAAGAAACAAAGAGAGAGAACCCAAATACACAAAATCAGAAATGAAAGAGGAGAAGTAATAACTGACACCACAGAAATACAAAGGATCATTAACAAATACTATGAACAATTATACAGCAACAAATTGGACAATCTAAGTGAAATGGACACATTTCTAGAAACACATGGTCTCCCAAAACTGAACCGGGAAGAGATAGAAAACTTGAACAGACCAATAACAACGAAGGAAATTGAAGATGTAATCAAGACCCTCCCAGCAAACAAAAGCCCAGCCCAGACAGCTTTACCGGGGAGTTTTACTGAACATTCAAAGAACTAACACCCATTCTCCTCAAATTATTCCAAAAAATTCAAGAAGAAGGAAGACTTCCAAACTCGTTTTATGAGGCCAGCATAATTCTAATGCCAAAACCAGAAAAAGACACTACAAAGAAAGAAAATTACAGGCCTATATCCCTGATGAACATAGATGCCAAAATCCTGAACAAAATACTAGCAAATCGGATCCAGCAATACATCAAAAAAATTATTCACCATGACCAAGTGGGATTCATCCCAGGGATGCAAGGCTGGTACAATATTCACAAATCAATAAATGTGATACACCACATGAACAAAATGAAAGATAAAAACCATATGATCTTATCAATAGACACTGAAAAAGCATTTGACAAAATCCAGCACCCATTTCTGATAAAAGCGCTCAGCAATGTGGGAATAGAGGGATCATATCTCAACATAATAAAGGCCATATATGAAAGACCTACAGCCAACATCATACTCAATGGGAAAAAACTAAAAGCATTTCCCTTAAGAACAGGAAGAAGACAGGGATGCCCACTTTCGCCACTCTTATTTAACATAGTACTGGAAGTCTTAGCCACAGCAATCAGACATGAAGAAAAAATAAAAGGGATCCAAATTGGAAAGGAGGAAGTGAAACTGTCATTATTCGCAGATGACATGATATTGTACATAGAAAACCCTAAAGACTCCATCAAAAATCTACTAGACTTAATAAATGAATTTGGCAAGGTAGCAGGATACAAAATTAACATCAAGAAATTGACAGCATTCTTACACACCAATAATGAACTCACAGAAAGAGAAATTAAAAAAACAATCCCATTTACCATCGTGGCAAAAAAATTAAGATACCTAGGAATAAACTTAACCAAAGAAGTAAAGGACCTATTTGCAGAAAACTACAGGACATTGAAAAAAGAAATAGAGGACGATATAAAAAAGTTTGCTTGGAAGATTTTTTTTCCATCCCTTCAGTTTCAACCTATGTGAGTCTTTTGTTGTGAGGTGGGTCTCTTGTAAACAACATATATATGAGTCATGCTTTCTTATCCAATCAACTACTCTTCTTTTTATTGGAGCATTCAATCCATTTACATTTAAGGTTATTATTGATATGTATCCAATTTATTGACAGTTTTGTTTATTGTAGTTATATTTTTCTTCCTTTTTTATCTACTAATTACAGCCACCCTTTTAACATTTCTTGCAGTGCTAGTTTGGTGCTAATATATTCCCTTAGCCTTTTTCCACTTGGTTGGTTTTCAATGTCTCTATATCTTTACTCATGGTCTTGAGCTTCCTCAAGATCATTGCTCAGGCCCTGGCCTGTTTGGCTCAGCAGTTAGAGCATCGGCACACGGACCAGAGAGTCCCAGGTTCGGTTCCCGCTAAGGGCACATACCTTGGTTGCAGTTTGTCCCCGGCCCCGGTTGGGGTTATGTGGGTGGCAACCAACCAGTCGATGTGTCTCTCTCACATCGATGTTTCTCTCTCTCTCTTCCTCCTTCTCTCTGGCTCTATCTGAAGATAAATGCAAAAATGTCCTCAGGTGAGGATAAAAAAAAAAAAAAAAAAGATCATTGCTCTGAACTCTACCTCTGATAACTTGCTTAACTGTATTTCATTTATCTCATCTTCAGTAGAGTTCTCTTGTTCTTTCATTTGGGGTTTGTTTCTTTGTTTCACCATTTTGGTTATCTCAGTGGGTTTTGGAGCTGCCAAATTTTCCCTTTGGGTGTTGGTGTTCTGTTTGTGGCTCCCTCTACTGGGTTTGGATGAGTGTGGGAGGACCCACATTAAACACCACTGTCAAGTCTTACTTCTCTGCACTTCTCTGGGTAGACTTTGAAGCCCAGGAAAGATTCAGTTATCCTCTAGCTTTTTTCCTGGAGGCTATTAGTCTCAGTTACTTGATAAGCCTTGGGTTGTAGCCCTCAGTTGAATGAAAAACTCCCTCAGGTGTTCAGTGTAAGAGGATTTCCAGAGTGTAGGGCAGATGCTGGTTGTTAATGAGCCTCAATTTTCATTCCTCTGGCCCAGTTTGGTCGGGTTAAATCTCCAAGGGAAGGGCTGCTGCTTCTCCCCAGGGCTCCTCAAGCAAGATGGCCACTGTCATGTGAGAGCGTGACTCAGCAAAAACTCTCAGTGTCCTGCAAATCCTGAGTCTCCCCACACAGTTCCAGTCCAGCCCTCCCACCCTCTGCCAGAGCCCAAGGTGAGTGGTGTAGCTAATTTAGTGTTCTGTCCTGGCCCTCTGTGCTGTGGAGCTGGCTTGGGATTTTAACCCCAAGGGAGCTTCTCACAGCTAAAACAGCTGCCCTCCCTGGGCTCCCAGCCTGCCCTCTCGTGCCTCCGCAGATCTACCAGACTCAATTCAGTGTCCTTTTTTCCTGTCCCTGGTCATATGGGTCCTCTCCAGCTGCTTTTCTGTTACTTTTTCCTGATGAGTTGTCTTTATTTTAGTTGTAATTCCAGTTTGGTCCTGGGAGATGGTCTGTGTAGCTTCTATTCACTCTGCCGCCATTTGGGAATCTTCTATGATGCTATTTATATGAAATATCCAGTATAGGTAAATCCACAGAGGCATAAAGCAGAATAATGGTTTCCAGGGGCTGGGAGTAGGGTAGGGGAAATGGGCAATAGTAGGAGAGAATGGGGAGTGGCTGCTGAATGGGCATGAGGTCTTCTTTGGGGGTGTGAAATATTTTAGAACTAGATAGAGGTGATGGTTGCACAACATTGTGAATGTACTAAATGCCACCAAAGTGTATACAGTCGTCCCTCGCCACTTCTCACTTCGACTTTCGCGGCTTCACTCTATCGCGTTTTTTTTCAAATACTATACTATATTTGAAAAAAAAAACTCAATAGAGTGAAGCCGCGAAAGTTGAAGCGTGAAGTGGTAAGGAAAGACTGTATATAAATAAAGAATCCTACTTCACGGAAATTCATTTATCGTGGTAGAGTCTGGAACTGATTAACCGCGATAAACGAGGGCCAACTGTACTTTTAAAATGGTTAATTTTATGTTATGTGTATTTCACCTCAATTTTTTTTAAAAGTGAAGAGGCCTCTCTCTGCAAGTTAGACTTTCAACCCCTCCAACTAATATATCTATTCATATGTTCTTTTCTTTATCTTTATAAAGAAACCAGAAATTCCTGTTCTACAAAATAGAAAGTATTTTTATCTCACAGTAAAAGAAATGATTCACTTTTAGAAGAGTGTCATTTTAGGCCTCCAATTTTTACAAAAGGCTTAAATGTGATCTTGTCATGGGCATTTGATCTGTGGGTTAAAAGTTGAACCTAAGCTGGAGATCAGTCAGGTCCAAAGGCCAAAGTTTCTTCACCTCTTTTCCAGGCCTTCTTTAACATTCAGGACTGCTCTATTCAGGGGTTCTAAAGGTTAGGATGATCCGGGAGCAATAAAAAGATCTTTTATCACCAAAGAAAGATTTTATTAGTGGTGGAGTATATCATATGTATTAGGAATATTTCCATCTGACTTGAAATTTAAATGTATTTTAATACTTCTGTCTATAACAATCTCCAACCTGTGTTCCAGTGAAATGATGTTTTCCTGTGCACTACTGTCCTCAGTAACCCCTTATGATGCCTGTAAGCTTCCTGAGAACAAGAGTGTAACTTACTACCTTTTCAAGAAGTTGTGATAAATGAGAGAGAGGTCAAGTCCTGGTTCACCATTTGTTAGCTGGGTGACCTTTGCTATCAAGTCACTTATCTTCTCAGCCTGTTTCTTCAATTGTAAAATGGAGATAATAACAGGTAGAGTTGATGTGAGGAGCTATATAATACCATGCCAAAGGACTATATAAATGTCAGTGATTTGTATTATCCAGTGCTTTACAGATAGTAGGTGTCAAGTTAATGTTTGTTTAATTGAGTAGTGTAATGATCGTGTGGATATAAGGCTAATCTTACTTTGCATGGGTTTAGTTAAAGCCACTCTTCTCAGCCTGGCTGGTGTGGCTCAGTAGTTAGAGCATGGGCCTATGCACTCAAAGAATCATGGGTTCAATTCCCAGTCAAGGGCACGTACCTGTGTTGCAGGTTCCATCCTGTCCCCAATCAGTGCACATGAGGCAACCAATCAATGTGTTTCTCACATCAAAGTTTCTCTCTCTCTCTCTCTCTCTCTCACTGAATCCTTGGTATACTAGAATGTTTGTAGTAAGCTACATTATAACAGAGTTATGTTGTAGTCACTGCAAATGCTACTAATGAAATATGCTAATGAGAAGATAGTTCATTGTTCCTTTTCCAGAAGACAAATGAATTATCCTCCACTATTTGAATTTATTTAGTAAGACACAACTTTCAGTGTTTGCAACATTCCCTGAAAATGTGAAAGAGTTAATACATCCCAGTAGGTGAGCAGTTTATTTCTCTTCCCTAACAGGAATATTAATCACGGTTATTACCAGCCCAGTAAGTCTTCGGCCTCATAGGGTGTGTGCTGCTGGCTTTGGGAAGGGAAATATATGTTGGGCAGTTTGTTCGTACTGAGAAATCAATCAGGATCATTCCCTGCTTTACTGCCTAATAAAGAAACCCAGTGTCAGCCCAGCCGGTGTGGCTCAGTGGTTGAGCGTTGAACCATGCACCAAGAGGTCATTGGTTCTATTCCTGGTTAGGGCACATGCCCAGGTTGTGGGCCAAATCCCCAGTGGGGGTCGTGTGGGAGGTGGCCTATCAATGTTCTCTCTCATCAACGTTTCTATCTCTCTCTCCCTCTCCCTTCCTCTCTCTCTCTAAAATCAATAAAGAAAAAAAAATAAGACAGATTTAAAAAAGAAAACCAGTGTCTGTCTAGAAGGTATAATTTCAGGATCCCAGAAGAGGTAGCCATGGTACCCAAAATGCCCACTCTTAGAATTATTCCTTTGGATTTAATAATCTTTAGAAAGGTCCTACTGAAATGTAAATGGTGTCAAGTGTTACACTAGCACAGATATCCTTAAAAATTGGTTCATGATTGATCCCAAGGGAATAGACTCCTATATCACAGACAAGAAGATAGAAGAAAGTTCCAGCTTTGGGGAGGTCAGGATCAGGTATGTTCATTGGGAATCTGAGAAGTCACAAAAGTCAGGTGTCCCAGGGAGCTTGGATCAGTGGGAAATATGCCATCCAAGGCCATATCTTATGCCTCTTTAACCAGGATTCTGCATGTAATCCATTTAAAACAATCAATATGCAGTTACAAGATAACAGGTAATAGAAATAGTAATACAAAAAGTGTTTTTAACTCAAGAAGTAGTTATTAAGCATCAATCAAGTAGAGACTGATATTAAGCAATGGAGCATGCAACCATACATACAACTCTTGAGGAATCTCGTCTCCCCACCTTTTCCCTACTACTATCCCTTCTCCCTCTGAACAAGAAAAGCAATTAACAAGAACTTCCTTTTCAGTTCTTTTATGCCTACGTCCCTCTCCCTTATGAAATTACTAACAGTTAAAAATGGTCAAAAGTTTACCAGGAGATATCAATAAAAGGGTACAGACAGATAAGGGTATGAAAAATTTACAAACCAGGTTGTTACAAGAGGATAATTAACCTCCTATGGAGATGAGTCATGAACAACAGCTACAAATAATAATTAAATACTGCCAAACCATGAGTTTGGTGTTCTGCAACAGGCATCCAAAATCAAATTAAGAAGGAGAGCAGTGAAGTGTCTTAACCAGGAAAGATGAATTGCTGAGGAGTGGTTTCATTTCTGCTTTAAAGTCATTTGCTTTCTCTACATTAAACCAGAACAGAACACCCCCCCCACACACACACACACACACACACACTCCTTTAAAACTATTTATGTCCTCGAAGGCCATAATACTGGGAATGGAAGAATTCTGGACTAGAGAGAAAAATTAATTTCTAGATTTTAATTTCATGCCAATGTAGTTGACAAATGTTATATAAGCATGAGACTTTTAAAAATTATGTTGTGTTTTGGAATTGTAAACAGCTTTAGCAAGAGGAGTAGCAATACAGACAAATGAACCCCCAGTGATTACTGAGCAGGCAGCTCAGAACGAGATCAGCTGTTGACACAGATGTGAGTAGACGTTGGGTCTTTAGGGCTTCTATCAGCAGGCATAGTTGCTCGGTTTTATACTGAAGTGAATATAGGCAGCTAGAAATAATTGTTAGCCTACCATGTCCTTTCCCTAAATTTTATTATGTACTTTACCATAATATTTCATGTAAATATATCCATAAAACCTAGGAAAAATCTTTTTTTGGTAGAAATCAAAGTGTCACATCCTCACAACAGTTCAAACTTAGTGTATTTAAAAATACATTTAGTATTTCAGGCCTAGTAATAATGAGACTTCCCTCTTTCATACAATCAAGAATTCATTCCTTCAATGCACACATTTGTTAAAGCAACTCTCAGATTGATTATAAGTGTAAGTCAGAATTTTGGTTCCAACTTGTTTCAGAAAAAGAGGCTTTCTGAAAAGTTCAATTCAAAGATTCTTTCTTGGTAGAGATATTTTATAGGGGAAAAATAGTTCTGTTAGAATGGGGTGGGGAGAAGAAGGGAGGAGAATAAGAATTATATCAAGGATGCTAATTATTTTCCTAGTAGAACAGCTAGTCACATCGGACCACAAAGTTCTGTCCCAACTCAGGTTTGGGACAACTTTTCATTTATTGGAGGCGACATGCCATGCTAAGGAATTTGGGCTTTACCTTCTGGATAATGGGAAGGTACTGAAGGATTTTAAATAGGTATGTGGCATGATCAAATTTGTATTTTTAAAGTAGCATTCTCTCCAGTGTTAGGTATTGATTGAAATGGATGGGGCTGAAATCAGGGAGATCAGTTAGAAAACTATAGTAGTTTAATTCAATGAACATTGACTCTATACCAGGCCTTTGGTTCAGAACTGGAGACACTATATCTTTCCCAGTTCTTAGCTGAGTGGATGATATGGAGACACAAGCCTGGCTCCACCACATACTAGCTGTGCAACTCTAGGCAAGTTAGTTGTCATCTCTGCTTCTTCATCTGTTGCATAGGAATAATAATAACCCATCTCATAGGAAGGTTGTGAGGAATAAATGAGTTAATGAATGCAAATGGCTTAGAACAACATCCTGCACATATAAGCAATAAATAAATGTTAGATATTATTACCATTATTATTATTAGAAGAGATTAGCTCATAGAAATGGAAGAAGTGCTATGAATAAAAGTGTATATAGGGAGCTTCTGGAATACAGAGATTACACTTGTCTGAGCTAAGAGATGGTAAGAGCCTGAGTTAAGGGAGAAACTGGAGAAGTGAAGTGTAAATGACAGATGCAAGAAATAATATAGAGGAAAAATCCAAAGCTCAGTGGCCCATGATATCCAGGCCCAGACATATCTATGCTTATGGATTTTAAAAAACTCCATATTGTTAAGATGTCAATTCTCTCCAAATTAATCTATAATCCAAGCTGAGGCTAAAATTGATAGACATGTGCAAAGGATCAGAGTGCCAAAATAATTCTGAAAAATAAAAATAAAGTTGGAGACTTGCACTATCTGACTTCAAGAGCTGCTATAAAGCTATAACAATGAACACAATGTGGTATCAGCAGAGGATGGCAAACAGGTTGGCTGGTGGAGTAGACTAGAGAGTGCAGAAATAGACTCACTCTTGGCTGGTCATTTAATTTTTGACAAAGGTACAAAAGCAATTAAATGGGGGATTGGAAAGCCTTTTCATAAATGGTGCTGGAATGAGTAGATACTCATATAAGGTTAAAAAATGAACTTTGACTCTACTTCGCACCACACACAAAACTTAATCTCAGGTTGTCTTGTACGCATGAGGGCTTGGTTTGCAAGGACCAGTGAATGGTGTCCAAAACTTCTGTTTGTTGGAATGTTGTGGAAGTTACCCAGAGCCCACGTTCCTGAAACTTCTACCTTTTCTCAAGAAGGTCATAAAAGAAGTCAGATGACGACAGCAGTGTTCTTAACAGCCACGCCCCAGGAATCAGTGACTGTTGAGGACATGGATGTGTACTACACTGAAAAGGAATGGGCAAGCCTGGTGCCTGCTAAGAGGATCATGTACAGGAATGGGATGCTGGAGAGCTATGGGGCTGTGGCTTTCCTAACATCATCCATTTCCAAACCAGCTCTTATCTCTCAGCTGGAGTAAAGGAAAGGGCCAGGTTTTATCCAGCCACAGGGAGCCCCAAGCAGGAAGAGCAAGAGAGCAAGCCCTGTAGGATAATACCTCAAAAACAGGACTTACCTACTTAGCTAAAATAATATCACATGTAATAAAATTTATAATTCTTAAAAACATCAGTTCTGAGAAGAAAGGCAAGGCTTAATTCTTTACTTTTAAATACCAGTTTTCAAAGTAAGAAGTTAATTTAAAATCATAATAAATTATGTTAAATATACATTTGCTTTTTCTGTAGACACAGGTTTAATGTTTTCCATTCATTAAAGGTATTCATTTTGATGTAAAAATAAAAGTTAATTTAAGAAGGATCATACACCTAAACATGAAAGCTGACACTATAAAGCTTCAAGAAGAAAATATAAAAGAATATCCTCTCAACCTGAAAGCCAGCAAAAATGTCTTGTACAGGACACAGAAAGCAATAAACATTTAAAAAAATGAACAAATTACACTTCATCAAGTACTTTAGTTCATCATAAGACAGATTAATTAAATGAATAGGCAAGCCACATAATGATATAAAACATCACAAAACATATATCTATATAGATATATAGATCTCTCTTTATATATATATATATATATATATATATATATATATATATATATATATAAAATAAAGGACTTATACCCAAAATAAAGAACTACTACAACTCAATAATAAAAAGACAAACAACCCAATTTAAAAATGAACAAAAGACTTAAATAGCCACTTTCCAAAAGACATACAACTAGCCAAGAAACATGTTTAAAGAAGCAGGGGGATGTGGGTGAAGGCAGTCAAAAGGTACAAACTTCCAATTATAAGGTAAATAAGTTCTGAGGATGTAATGTACATCATGGTTACTGTAGTTAACAATACTGTGTTGTATATTTGAAAGCTGTTAAGGGAGTAAATCTCAAAAGTTCTCATTGCATGAAAAAAACCTGTTACTATGTGAGGTGATGGATGCCAACTAAACTTATTGTAATCATTTCTCAATATATACACAGTAGTCCCCCTTATCAGTTTCACTTTCTGCAGTGTCAGTTGCCCATGGTCAACTGAAGTCCAAAAATATTAAATGAAAAATTCCAGAAATAAGCAATTCATAAGTTTTAAATTGCATGCAGTTCAGAGAAATGGTTTGAAATCTCATGCCATCTTGCTCCATCCCTCCTGGGAGATGAATCATCCCTTTGTCCAGAGTATCCATGCCATACATACAGTACAATAATTACCGGGAGGGAGAGAGAGAGAGAGTGCATATTTACATAACTCCATTACAGTATATTCTTATAACTGTTCTATTTTATTATTCATTATTGTTGTTAATCTCTTACTGTGCCTAATTTATAAATTAAACTTTATCATGTGTATGTATGTATAGGAGAAAACATAGTGTATATAGGTTTGGTACTATCTGCAGTTTCAGGCACCCAGTGAGGGTCTTGGAACGTATTTCCTGTGGATAAGGGAGGACTACTACATATATCAAATCAGTATCTCATACAACTAAAACTAATACAATGTTCTATGTCAATTATATTTCATTAAAACTTGAAAAGAAAGAGAAGAAACTAAAAGGAAATATGTTCTTTAAAATGATTAAAAAAAAAAAAAAGAAAAAGAAATAAGCAAAGATGCTCCACATCATTAGTTCATCAGGGAAATGCAATTTAAACCATCACTAGAGTGACTACAAACAAAAGATTGAAAACTCTGTTGGGAAGGTTGTAGAGCAACTTGAACTTTAGTACAATGTTAGTAGAACATACTCCTACCCTATGACCCAAAAGTTTTACTCCTAGGTGTTTACCCAAGAGAAATGAACACATTTGTCCACAAAAAGACTTTATAAGAAAGTTCATAGCAGCTTTAGTCAAAGTAGCCAAAAACTGGAAACAATTTTAAGTGAAGGGACATGAGACAACTTTCTGGGGTGATGGAAATGTTCTGTACCTTGATAGGGGTATGAGTAAGAACTCATAAGTTTTGTCAAAACTTATCCAATTGAACACTTACGAATTTTGCATTTTATTCTATAATTATCACCTTTAAAATATTGAAGTCTAGCTAATAATTTTGCTTTTTTGTAGCAGTATGTTTTAGCAATTCTACAAATACTTTCTGTGCATTCTAAGCTTGCGTAAAATGAGTAAATAAATTTAGTAAAATTCAGGTGTCTCCCTGTTGGAGAAAGTAGTTATAAATATAGATACATATAGAAATATAGGTGTGTCTGTGTGTATACACACACACACATACATACACACACAGTTCTAATATCAACAACAATTATCACATCTGGTACCCAGATCTTGGTTTCTAGATACCATTTTCCACTATAAGGAAGCTGGGCTGCTTGGAGAAAAGGCTGATTTCAGTATAGGTAAAGTACAAAATGAGCTAGAATGACATCTTGTGCCTGAGAGTAAGGAAGTACTCAAAATAATGGTATCAAACTTAATGCAAAGACTGAAAGGTTCTGCCCTCACCACTTCTATTCAGCACTGGAGATTTTAGCCATGGCAATTAGGCAAGAAAAATAAATAAAAAGCATACAGATTGGAAAGGAACAAACAAAATTATCTGGAGATGACATGACCTTGTATATAGAAAATCCTAAGGAATCCACAAATAAACTATCAAGACTAATAAAGAGATTCGGCAAGGTTGTAGGATACAGAATAAATATATAAAATTAACTGTATTTATATATACTAGCAATGAATAATCCAGCAGTGAAATTGAGAAAACCATTTCATTTACAATAGCATGAAAAAAGAATAAAATACTGAGGAATAAATTCAACTAAAGTACAAGGCTGGGACACTAAACTACAAAAAAAAATTAAAGAAGATATTTTAAGAAATGAAAAGACATCCCATTGATTGGAAAACAATACTGTTAAGCAGCAATACTCCGCACACTGATCTACATTCAATGTAATCCCTATCGAAAAACCAGGTGTACTTTTTATTTCTTTTTTTGCAGTCATTGACAAGCTGATCCTAAAATTTATATGGAAATGAAAGGGACTCAGAATAGCCAAAACAATCTTGAACAGAAGAATAAAGTTGGAGGATTCAAACTCCCAATTTTAAAACTTTCTACACAGATACAGTAATCAAAATTGTATGGTACTGGCATAAGAAAAGATCAGCTGATTTTGAACAAAGGTGTCAATACAATTCAATGAGGAAAGAATAGTGTTTTCAACATACTGTAGTGGGACAACTGGATATCCATATGCAAAAAAGTTGGACCCTTCTTTACACCATACACAAAAATTAACTCAACATGAATCAAGGACCTAACTGGAAGAGCTACAACTACAAACTCTTAGAAAACATAGTTGTAAATCTTTGTGACCTTGAATTAGGTGATAATTTCTTAAATATCACACCAAAACCACAAGCAGCCAAAGGAAAAAAATAGATAAATTAGACTTCATCAAAATGAAAATTTTTTGTGCTTCAAAAGACACAGCCAATAAAGTGAAAGGACAACCCACAGAAAGAAGAAAATATTTGTAAATCATATACCCAATAAGTATTCAGAAAATAAAAACTCTCACAACGAAACAACAACAAAACCACACAGGCTTAAATAGATGCAAGGGATCTGAATAGATATTTTTCCAAAGACATATAAATTACCAATGAACAGGCTAGTCGTTAGAGAAATGCAAATCAAAACTACGAGATATGAGGACTTCCGGTCAAGATGGCAGCATAGGTAAACGGTATCGCGTCCTCCCACAACCACATCAAAAACAACTAAACTACAACACAACCATCATTCAGAACCCCCTGAAATTGAGCTGAAGGGAAGTCCTACAACTACGAAATTAAAGCAGCAGCCACAACACTGAGACCGGTGGGAGGGACAGAGGCGTAAATGGGCTGGTCCCACACCCATGTGTGGCTGATAAAAGTCAGGAGAGACACCTCAGCTGGGAAAGTCCTCCCTGACGAGTGAGGGGTCCTGTCCCACACCAGGCGCCCAGCTCAGGGTTCCAGTGCCAGGAAGAAAAGTTCCCCTAACTTCTGGCTGGAAAAACCAGCAGGAACTGAGGCAGAGGGAGGCTGTGGCTGTGGGAGTCCCAGGCAGCTCCTCTTAAAGGGCCCGCGCACAGACTTACTCTGACTTACTCCCTCTAAACTTGGAGGGGAGGCAGCTTGAGGGGCACCGGAGACATACAGGGAAGAACTGAGCTGTTTGGCCTTGGGACGAGGGCTGGAGAGGCGGCTTTCTCCTGGACAGACGTGCTGTTGGAGGCTGATATTGCTTTGGTGAACCCTTCCCCGGTGTGGCAGACAGCACCATATCTGGGACTCCAGCAACCTGGCTCACACTGTTTGCCCCGCCCTGGTGATTCCCTGAGGCCCTGCCCCAGCCACCTTTTGGGCCCACCCAAGCTGTTTCCAAAGGCTTTACCATAGGATTGGCCTGTCTTGGATCCGGCTTCAGAGTTTCCTAAAATCTCTCAAGCAAGCAGCATCTGGTCTCAGCGAGCCCCATGCCTCTAGTTAAGTGGCCCCAGGCCTGGCACTAGAAGCAACCAGCCTTGGTTCACAACTTGGCTTTTCCTAGACATCTCCAAGCCCAGCACAAGAAGCAGCCATCTGCAGATCACTTTGTAGCTTATGCCTGGTGGCCCCGGATAGAACACAGGCAGTGGCTGACCTTGCCCCAGAGCCAGCACACCCAGTGGACAACTTCAGACCACATCGAAACACCACCACCCAACCACCTCCACAAGTGACACACTCAATGAGTGGACTCAGTGGGTACCAGAGCCCTGATGAAGTAAGTCTTGCTCTGTGTGGTGGGCCCCTACACAGCTGATCCTCCAAGGTAGTCAAAGGCCAGTGGCTAATGAACACAGCCAATCCTTGCAGCTGATCAGCCTGAGTAAATCCCTCCCATTGACGTGCCAACAGCAATCAAGACTCAATTACAACGGAAAGGTGTACGGTCCACACTAGGGGTGCACCTCATGGGCCCACATGGGGTGATCTGGGAGACTGTGCTACTGGATCCTACAGGACACCTACAACAATAGGCCATCCTACAAAGCCTAGGAGACATAGCAACTCTACCTAATACATAGAAACAATCACAGGGAAGCAGCCAAAATGAGGAGACAAAGAAACATGTCCCAAATGAGAGGAAAGAACAAAACTCCAGGAAAAGAACTAAACAAAATGGAGATAAGCAATCAATCAGATGCAGAGTTCAAAACACAGGTTATAAGGTTGCTCAAGGAACTTGGTGAGACATTCAGGGGACTTAGTGAGACCTTCAAGGAACTTAAGGAGACCTCCAAGGAACTTAGTGAGAACATCTACAACATAAAAAAGGACCAGTCAGAAATGAAGGATGCACTAACTGAAATAAAGAATAATTTACAGGGAATCAATAGTAGAGTAGGTAAAGCCAAGAAGCAAACCATCAATTTGGAATATAAGGAAGCAGAAAACACCCAACCAGAACAGCAAAAAGAAAAAAGAATAAAAAAAAATGAAGAGAGTGTAAGGAGCCTCTGGGACAACTTCAAGTGTGCCAACATTCGCATCATATGGGTGCCAGAAGGAGAAGAGAGAGCAAGAAATTGAAAACCTATTTGAAACAATAATGACAGAAAACTTCCTTAACTTGGTGAAGGAAACAGACATACAAGTCCAGGAATCACAGAGAGTCCCAAACAAGTTGAACCCAAAGAGGTCCACACCAAGACATATCATCATCAAAAAGGTTAAATACAAAGAGAGAATCTTAAAAGCAGCAAGAGAAAAGCAGTCCGTTACCTACAAAGGACCTCCCATAAGACTGTCAGCTGATTTCTCAAAAGAAACTTTGCAGCCCAGAAAGAAGTGGCAAGAGCCCTGGCTGGTTTGGCTCAGTGGTTAGAGCGTTGGCCCAAGGACCAGAGAGTCCCAGGTTCGGTTCCCACTAAGGGCGCGTACCTCGTTGCAATTTGTTCCCAGCCCCAGTTGGGGTCATGTGGGTGGCAACCACTTGATGTGTCTCTCTCACATCAATGTTTCTCTCTCTCTCTTCCTCCCTCTCTTCCTCCTGCTCCACTGAAGATAAATGCAAAAATGTCCTCGAGTGAGAATTAAAAAAAAAAAGGAAGTGCCAAGAGATATTCAAGATGATGAAAAGCAACAACCTACAGCCAAGATTACTCTATCCTGCAAAGCTACCATTTAGAATCTATGGACATATCAAGAGTTTCCCAGACAAGAAAATGCTAAAGGAGTTCATCACCACCAAACCAGTATTATATGAAATGTTGAAGTGTCTTCTTGAACAATAAAATGGCAATTAATATATATCTATCAACAATTGAATCTGCAAACAAAATGAGCAAGCAGAACAGAAACAGACTCATAGATACAGAGCACTTTTTATTTCTGGCCAGATGGGTGGGGGCTGGAGGGATGGGTGAAAAAGATGAAGGAATTAAGAAGTACAAATTGGTTGTTGGACTGATGAACCTCAAAGGGAAGGGGGGAGGCAGGGCGGGATGAGATAAACCAAAGAACTTCTGTGCATATATGCATAACCAAGGGACACCGACAATAGTGTGGGGAAGGCAGGAGTGGGGCGGGATTGGAAAGGAGGGGGTCAATAGGGAAAAAAGGGGGAAACATCTGTAATACATTCAACAATAAAGATAAGTTTTTTTTAAAAACTACTAGATATCACTTTACACCCACTATGATGGCTATAATAAAAAAGATGAACAACAGCAAGTGTTGGTAAGGATTTAGAGAAATGTGAACCCTCATACTTTGCTGGTAGAAACATACAATGCTTCAGCCACTGTTAAAAATAGCTCCTCAAAATGTCAAACATGGACTTACCATGTGACACAGCAATTCCACTGCTAGATGTATACCTAGAAGAAATGAACATATGTTCACACAAAAATGTGTACACAAATGTTCAGAGCAGCATTATCATAATAGCCAAAAAGTAGATAGAAATAACCCAAATGTCCATCATCTGATGAGTGGGTCAACAAAATTTGGGATATCTATATGCTGGAATGTTATTCAGCCTAAAAAGAACTGATTCTGGCTACAATATGAATGAGCCTTGAAATCATTATACTAAATAAAAGAAGGGAATATATTACATTTCATTTTTATGAAATGTCCAGAATAGGCAATTCCATAGACACAGAGGGCAAATTAGTGTTTTCTAGGAGCTGGAGGGAAGAGGTTATGGGGAGTGCCTGCTAATGGGAATGGAGTTTAAATTGGGGGTGATATGCCTGGCCAGTGTAGCTCACTGGTTGAGCATCGACCCATGCACCAAGAGGTTCAATTCCCGGTCAGGGCACATGCCCAGGTTGTGGGCCCAGTCCCCAGTGGGGGGCATGCAGGAGGCAGCCAATCGATGTTTCTATCTCTCGCTCTACCTTCCTCTCTCTCTAAAATCAATAAAGAAAATATTTTTTAAAAATAAATTGGAGGTGATAAAAATGTTCTGGAATTAGATAGTGGGAGTGATTACAAAAATTAATTAATATACTAAACCCCACTGAATTGTACACTTTTAAAAGTTAAATTTTATGGTATGTGAATTATATCTAAAAAAAAGAAGAAGAAGAAGAAGAAGGGAGATTGCCTATACCCCAAATCTTAGTCTTCTTTCCCGGAAGCAACTAATGTTATTTGTTTTGTGGATACTATTCCTGAAGTAGACTGAATACCTACGAACATGTATTCATGTATGTATAGGTCCCACAAAAATATGAGTATAGCAGAAACAGTGTCCTAGACTTTCTCTTTACAATATAACTTCAAGTATATTCCTCTTTACAATATAACTTAGCGATTATTCCATTTCAGCATATGTAAGTATCCCTCATTCCTTTTCATTTTGAATATGCTATAGTTTAGTTTGCTAGTATTCTGCTGCTACAAATAATGTTACAATTAATATCCTTGTATGTATTTTCATGACATGCAAACGAGTGGGATATGTTTCTAGAAGTTACATTTCTGGTTGAAAATGTGTTTTTTGTATTTTATTTTGATAAACTGTCATTATTGATTTAATGTCCTTCTTACTAGATTATGAGTTCTCTGAGGACATGGACCATTTCTCTTTTGTTGATCAGGGTAATCTAGATTCCAGAACATTGCCTGACATACTACTTTATATACCTGTAGATGGTCAAGGCTGTGTGCTTTGATGTACAAAGTGTCAAATGAAAATTTGAAGCTACATCATTCAAAGAAACACACAATGATCCAGTTTATATAGACAGGAATTATTTGGGGGGTTTGTTTGTTTGTTTTTTCATCCAATTGTTGCTTTTTTTCCTTTTCAACAATAGTATGTTTTCAGAAATTGTGGGATCAATTGTAATGTATCATTCTAAGAAATACAGAATCCTTAATTTCATCTGAAGGCATCAGCAGGTTTTATTAAATAAATGCCTGCTTCTTAAATTTTTAGTAGTCTTTATTTCAGTTGTTAAAGGGGTGGGGGGAGTAATACTTTCAACAACAGAGATTTAAAAAATAAAATAAAGAAAAAAGGGGGAGAGGATGGAGGTTGATTTGCAACTTTAGGAGACCTAATAGCGACACCTGCTGGAGAGAATGTCTGAATAAGTTTGAATCCTTTAAATCTTTAAAATTTTAGATCAGTTTGTTTCTATTGATCAGGAAGAAATTTGGTATTTTACCACAAGAGTGCTTGTAATAATTAAATAAAATTAACTTTACAGGGGGTTCTTTGATGTTCTAAATATTATAGATGAAAATATATTTCCTTTTTTCAGGATAAAGTCATTTTGGGAACAGATTACCCCTTTCCACTAGGTGAGCTGGAACCTGGAAAATTGATAGACTCCATGGAAGAATTCGATGCAGAAATGAAGGTATGTGCCTTTTATTTCATGGAATTCTTCTTGTTTTCCTGCTCTGATTGTGTTTGGTTTCAGAGCACTGTGATATGTGATGTCAAATAACAGGGAACTGTTACACTTAATATTACTAGAATTGTTACTAGATCACCAGAAATAGCTGAATTATTAAAGGAGGGAAAAAGTTTAAAAGCTGAAAGTCAACCTAGTACAACTAAATTCATGAAGGCAAGAAAGAAAACTGCAAAGAAGCATATCATAATAATATATTTATGTTTGCATGTTAGATGAATAATAAGTGTCTAAATTTTTCATCTAATATTCTGTTACAATACCAATCTCAAAAATTAGAATGATTCTAGTAATTTGAATATTGAGACTAAAGTCTTGATTAACAAGGACCCAAGGACCAGAACCCTCAAGTAAGTGAAATTTTTTTCTTTTCACATTTGACTTTTAGGGTGGGTAAATGTGCCATAGTGCTGCCATTGCCTGTTCTACCCCTTACGCTCCTGAACCAAGAAGAGTTCAGATGAGATGCATTGTCCACAGACTCCCTCTCCCTTGCCATACCTTTTCCATCCCACCCCAACCTCCCAACAAAACAAGTTCTTCCTGAGTGCTTCACTACCATTCACTACACAGAATAAGGGATGGCCAAAAATAAAAACATGTGGCTATATAAACTCTTAACAAACCTTACAAAAGTCTAAGCCATAATCCTTTCGTATAATTCTTGGCTTTCTTCTAAACTAGAATCCGAAAGTTCTCTTAGACTCTAATTCTGTTGTAATCGTTACGGATTTAGCTCGCCAAATCTTTTTAGTAGGCTTGAAGCACATTAACAGACGCCAAGAAGAATCCATTATGATGTTTACTGGTTGCAAGTTATTAACTGGGAAACCTGACTGCTTTATACTGGAAGTTTCCCCTTTGGCACTTACCCACATTAAGGCACTTAAAGTCTTGAATTGTTAAATATTTCCTTATTAAAGTAGGAAGCCATAATAAGATTTGTTTTTACTTTTTCTTTTTACAACAGAGGTTGAAAATAAATAACTTTCTATAAAATTAGTAAAAATTAAACTGAAACCACACCCCAAGCATCCTGATTAAGAGTTTTATGGAATAATAATTATTATTTTGTCTTTTATTATTTAATTTTATGTACTTATCACTTTCAAGTTTTAAACTATCTTGACAAACATTTTATACTGTCACAAATAAAAAATGACATTTTGTACAAGTCTACTAATTGCAACAATCTCTGTAATAAAAAACTGATAACACTCTATAGGAGAACAGTTACATAAGTAATCATGGAATCTATACAGCCATAAAAAAAAAAAAAAAAAAAAAAAAAAAAAAAAAAAAACCACTAAAAATCCATTTCCAAGATATATTAAGTTAAAAAAAGCAAAGCGCCAAATAATGTATATAGTTATGTATAATATACTATTTGTGAAAAAGAATATCTACATACCTAAATATTCTTATATGTGCATAAAATATCTCTAGAATAACAGACAAGAAACTGATGTCTGCACAACTCTGTGAACATACGGAAAATCATTAAACTATACATGTTAATGGATAAATTGCATGGTAGATGAATCATACCTCAATAAAGCTGTTACCAAGTAAATAAATAAAAATAGATTCCATTACTGGGGGGAAAAAGATAGCTATCCCTGGGAAGATAGCATCTATTTTATAATTTCGAATTCTAAGCGCTGAAGTGATCATCATATACAGATACACATTAATGGTATGGATGTTATACAAAATCCAAACATGTTTCCTTCCACCCTCAGCTAAATGCCTGACCTTTGCAAACTGAACATACATCAATTAAGGTATCACAAAGTGAGTTACCTCTCACATCACAGGAGTTCTCTCTGTGGAGTTGATCTAGTTGATAGCTGGGGAGAAGGTAAAGAAAAGTTTGGCAGTCCTTTACTCACATGGAATTGATAAATGTACACATTTGTATAGTATTCTGAGACTTCATCTATATCACTTTTCTTGCTCCAAAAGAGCTTCCCTTTTATTTGGGACCATACAAAAGAACACCACATATGCCTGGAAGCTGGGGGGTGGCTACATGACTCTGGGTACTGCTTCTAGCTCTCCTGTCCCACAGTCCAAAGCTGTACCTTTTCTCTGTTTTGCCTCCAAATAGTCCTTAAAATCCATTGGAGAGGCCTGTAGAAATGTCCAAAGAGCATTTTCCTATGAGGGCTCTCCCCTTCATAATTTCCTCCTTTCTTCCTACAACCAAGTTTCAAACTTAGATTTCAAATAGTGGTAAGAGATTCATTGTTTAACCTGCTAATATTTTTCTCTCACATTGGGGAATTGATTTTTTTAAAAACTGATAAAGATACTCAATAAAGTACTTAAATAATGCTTTAAAATAAAACCTTTTCTTTTCTTTTTCAGGACAAACTCAAAGCTGGCAATGCCTTAGCATTTTTGGGTCTTGAGAGAAAACAATTTGAGTGACTGAATCTACTACAAAGGCAATCTTTCAAGAAGATAGTTTATTCTTATTTTTAAATATGTATCACACATGCATACTAAAATCTTATTTTGAACTATTTTATCCAGAAATAGAATATCCCTGAGTGTCCTAAATAATTCATAACAAAAATGACTCACATGTGTTTTTCACTCTGAAAAGCAGTACATTATTTTACATGCAAACAAAAAATTATTTTTCCCAGCACTTTAAAAATTAATGGCAGAAATAAAACACAAAATGTCATTAACGCTTTATATACTGAAAGACCAAAACCAGATTCATCCTAGAGGGCTCAAGTAGGCTCTCTACCTTGAGCAAGTATATGTGCCGAGGGCCCAAATAACCGATTTTTATTCAGTTTAAACACCTTCCATTGGCCCAGAACTGAGCTGGGAATGCTTTAGATTCCACAAAATAAATGATATAAATATTTCATAACCTGTAGGAGCTTATAGTCCAAATAAGGAGGCAAGTCACATGTTTATGCAATAATCACTAAGCAATACAACATGAGCGTCACAGAAATTTCAGTAAAATTCATCTGTACTCATACTTTTGGGAAAATCTTCACAGAAGTTAGAATTTGGACCGAGTCTAGAATGAAGGATGAGGCTTGTTTAAAATTGGAGATGGCAAATAGGAAGGCAAAACTATGGGAACAGAGGTTTCAGACTAAATGAGAATTTATCTAGTCTAGAGAAAAGTTCCAGTCTATAATTTACTTTTACCAGAGTTATTTTAATTTAAAACACTGAGCAGAGTGTGTAAAGCTAGCTGTGGAGATTGAGAGCAGGGCAATACCAGGGTAGCCTTGTTCTACTCACTTCATTTATGGTCCTACCTGGGCTGCTGAAAATGAACTTAGTCCTGGGAGGAGTGATGAACATCTGTGGTTTGTGTACCTCTGGCTGAATTCCAAAATCAAATATAATTTTTCTAAATTACCCTCTTGCTTTGATTTATTAATACTTCTTTTCCCTCCCTTTAGGCCAGAAAAATCAAGACTATTGGCATGTAATTTGTATATATAATTTTTACTGAATTGCATCCATCCCATTATTTTCACTTTATTTAGTTCATTACTCCATCTCTGTTGCTCCTCCTGTTGCTTTCTAGAACTTTACCCACCCACCACTCTGCTTATTATTCCAATCTGCCTAAAACGAAAGACAAGGTTGAATAAAAGAGCAATACAAGCCTGGCTGGTGTGGCTCAATGGATTGAGCATCAACCCATGCACCAACAGGTCACCGGTTTGATTCCTGGCCAGGGCACATGCCCAGGTTGCAGGCTTGATCCCCAGTATGGGGCATGAAGAAGGCAGCTGATCAGTGTTTCTCTCTCATCGATGTTTCTCTCTCCCCCTCTCCCTTCTTCTCTATCTAAAAAAATCAATTAAAAAAATTTTTTTAAAAAGACCAATATGAAGCATGTTATTTGTTTCCTTCTCCATTATTTGGAAGAAAATGTTCATTCCTTCTCAAATATTCTATAGTGGAGCACTTTTTAACATAGTGTTTCATTACTGTTTTAGTATGAAAAGTAACCTGATCACTTTAGTCAACATCACAGATGATGATGATGATGATGATGATGATGATGATGATGATAGATAGATAGATAGATAGATAGATAGATAGGTAATGGGTATATTCACATGTATATTCACAGAGTGTTTCTGTGAGGTGCCAGAACTATATCAGTGAGGATACAGAAGTACATAAAAAAGATGAAAGTCCTTCTCTGGCCCTGGCCAGTTTGGCTCAGCAGTTGGAGCGTCGGCCTGCGGTCCGGAGAGACCCGGGTTCGGTTCCCGCTGAGGGCACGTACCTCGGTTGCAGTTTGTCCCCAGCCCTGGTTGGTCATGCGGGTTCGGTTCCCGCTAGGGACACGTACCTCGGTTGCAGTTTGTCCCCGGCCCTGGTTGGTCGTGCGGGTGGCGGCCACTCGATGTGTCCCTTTCACGTCGATGTTTCTCTCTCTCTCTCTCTTCCTCTCTCTCCCTCCCACTCTATCTGAACGAAAAAATGTCCTCGGGTGAGGATAAAAAAAAAGTCTTTCTCTGATAAAGCCTACAGTGTGGAGGATGAGAAACATAAATAAAGGAGGGAGAGAGGAAAGAGAGAGGAGGAATGGAGAGGAGAAAAGAAGGAATGAAGGAAGGACATTTTTCTTATACTGATAAATACCAGAAAGGAATTAAAACAGGGAAATGTATAGAGAGTGAGTAGGGGAAGGATAGGGAATAAGACATTAAATTGTGGGACCAGAGAAAGCCCCTTTATTTTTATTTTTATTAATTTATTTTTGTTACAGATGTTTCTCCTTTTTCCCCCCATTGACTCCCCATCCCCTCCCACCCTGTCCTCAGCTTTGTTGTCTATGTCCATCGGTTATGCATACATGCATATAAGTTCTGTGGTTTATCCCCTCCCTCTCCCCCCACCCATTCTGAGGACCGTCAGTCTGTGCCCTACTTCCATGACTCTGGGTCTACTTTGTTCATCAGTTTGTTTAGTTCATTATATTCCACAAAAAGTGAGATCATGTGATATCTGTCGAGAAAGCCCCTTTAAAGAAGACTTTGACCTAAGACTTGAATGGTAGAACAGTAATAGTTAGAAAGCCCTTCTCTACACCCAGATTAGAGAGGAATTTACTCATCTTTTCTTCTAGTATCTGCATAGTTCCATTGTCTTATAGTTAAATCTTTGATCCAATCAATGTTGGAGTTACCTTTATATGTGATGTGGGGAATGAATCTAATTTTATTGCAGCATTATTTGTTATTACAAAATATTGAAAATTATATATTGTCCAAATGTAGAAGACTGAACAAACTATAGTATACATACATACACATATGCACACACATGTACAGATACCTAGGAGTCAACCTGATTTCTTTCTTTCCTGTCCTCCCTCTTCCTTACATTCAGTCCATCATCAAGTGCTGCTGGTTGTACATATGACATCTCACATCCCCATTCTACTACTCTTGCTTAAGTCACCATCATTTGTTGCCTAGTCTCCTTGCTACCATTCTTGATCCTTTAAAATAATTCTCTACACAACTGCTAATGTGTTTTTTTTCTTTAAAAAAATAAAATTAACTCAGAGTATATCAGACTTATTTTTATTTTTATTTTATTTTATTTTTTAATCCTCACCCGAGGATATTTTTCCATTGGAAGGGAGAGAGGGAAAGAGAGAGAGAGAGAGAGAGAGAGAGAGAGAGAGAGAGAAACATCGATGTGAGAGAGACATCGATTGATTGCTTCCCACACAACCCCTACTAGGGTCCTGATCTAACCTGAAACCCAGGTACATGCCCTTGACTGGGAATCGAACTCAAGACCCTTTGGTCCATGGGCCAACGCTCCAACTGCTGAGCCAAACTAGCCAGGGCTCACAGACTTATTTTTAAAAGTTCAATGGCAGCCCACCAGTGTGGCTCAGTGGACTAAGCGTTGTCCCATGGACTGAGAGGTCCTGGGGAATGCTGTCCATTCTCCTTGCCCAAAAACTGCCTCCTCCCACCCATCATGAAAAGACTAACAACCCTGGAGTCTTAGAGGTGGTGCACTGAAAACAGCACACATTCCCAAGCCCCCATGACTTCCCATGCTTGATATTCCCTTTGCCTACTTCCCCAACCATTTTACCCATTAATGATCCCTTTGCTACTTCCTCAACCATTTTACTCATTGATATTCCCTTTACCTACTTTCCCAACCATTTTTATCTATTGATATTTCCTTTTGCCTACTTCCTGATGTAATACCCAATATAAGCAACTGGCTATGGAGGGAGTGCAGAGCACATTTTTGCAGGATGACCTGGCTGCTCTCTCATACTGCTGGCAATATTGGAATAAATGTTCATGTATGAGTCAACCTTGTCTCTGCTTAATTGGCTCAAGTAGTGACAAGCTGCCTGGACCCATTTGTTGTCCAGTATCAAGAATACACATTCTTCGTCCAGCCGGTGTGGCTCAGTGGTTGAGCGTCGACCCATGCACCAAGAGGTCGCCAGTTTGATTCCCAGTCAGGACACATGTCCAGATTGTGGGCCCTATCCCCAGTGGGGGGCATGCAGGAGGCAGCCAACTGATGTTCTCTCTCATCAATGTTTCTATCTCTCTCTCCCTCTCACGTCCTCTCTCTCTAAAATCAATAAAGAAAAAAGAAAATTAAAAAAATAAAAGAATACACATTCTTTTCAAGTGCCCATGGGACATTCCAGGAAAGATCATATGTTAGGCCACAAAACAAGTCTTAATAAATTTAATAAGATGTAAATCAGATCAAGCATCTTTTCCAAACAAAATAGTATGAAACTAGAAATCAATTACAAGAAAACTAAAAAATGCACAACTATGTGCAGATTAAATCAAAAAAGAAATAAAAAACAGAAATGAACAAAACACTTTGATCCCCACCAGTGTGGCTCAGTGGATTGAGCTTCGTCCCATAGACTAAGTGGTCTCAGTTCCATTCCCAGAAAGAGCACATGCCCAGGTTGCTGGCTCAATCCACAGTCGGGGGTGTGCAGGAGGCAGTGGATCGATGTTTCTCTCTCATCAATGTTTCTATACCTCTCTCCCTTCCTCTCTAAAAAATCAATAAAACATATAAAAATAAATAAATAAAATAAAATAACACTTTGAGACACAGGAAAATAGAAATACCAAAACTTATGGGGTACAGCAAAAGCAGTTCTAAGAGAGAAATTCATAGTGATAAATGCCTATATTAAAAAACAAGAAAAGTCTCAAATAACCTAACTTCACACATCAAAAAATTAGAAAAAGAATAAATGAAGCTCAAAGTTAGTAAAAGGAAGGAAATAACAAAGATCAGAGTAGAAATAAATGAAATAGAAACTAAAAAGACAACAGAAAACAGATGAGTACTAGACTGATCACTTTCTAATTTATATAAATGTCTAATCACTATATTGTGTACCTGAAACTAATATACTATTGTATGTCACTGTAATTAAAAAATAAAAATAGTTTTTTCAAAGACAATAGAAAAGAGCAATGAAACTAACTCTGAATTTTCTGTGCACATAATGTTGAGGACATTTAGCCTCTGAGATGTAGTTAATGATATTAAACTCATCCATACTTTAGACATATTTACTTGAGCAGCTGGCTAGATTTATTGCCATTTATCATGATGAGGAACACTATGGGATAAACAGGCCTGGGAGAGAAAAGAATCAACAGTTCCATTATTAGACTTCTTATATTTCAGATGCCTCTGGGACATTTAAGTAGGAATGTCCTGTAAGCAGTGGAGTATACTAGCCTGAAGAGTTCAGTAGAGAGGTTAGGAAGAGGTCATCAGTGTATAGAAGCTATTTAAAGAGATAAGACTGGGTGAAATCACCTGGAGAAAAAGTAAAGGAGAGAACCAAAACAACTCAGGGCTAATTCTTGGGATTTGCCGATAGCTGGAGGTCAGATGGAGGAGCCAACATTGGGCACTGAATAGTAGCCAGTGAAATAGGAAGAAAACAAACAAACAAAAAAATGTGGTGTTCTGAAGTTAATACTATGGTACTTTACAGAATCATATGCCTAAATGTAACTCAATCTCCTTATCACAAAAGTTAGTTCCACTTCCTAAAGTACCAACTCTGATTAATGGCATCACTCAGTCACCTAAATCATCTCCTTCACCCGTATCAAATATGGCATAAATCTAATAAATTCTACCACTTTTATATCTTTTGTTTCTTATCTATTGGCTTCTAAATAAATTCATGTCCTCATCTCTCACCAGGACTATTGAAATAATCTCTTATTTATCCTCTTGACTCTGGGCTTAGTCTGGCATAATCCATCTTCTTCTACCCTGTTGCCTGAGGAAAATATACAAAGTACATATCTGATCATATTATTCCTTCTCTCAAAATTCCTCACAAACTAGAGTGGTGGTTTCTAGGTTTTGGGATTTCATTGATCAATACCTCAATTTTAAATATTTTTTTATTGATTTATTTTTAGAGAGAGAGAGAGAAACATTGATGTGAAAGAGAAACATCAATTGGCTGCCTCCTGCACACTCCCTACTGGGGATCGAGCCTGAAACCCTGGGCATGTGCCCTATCTGGGAATTGAATTGGGATCTCTCAGTCCATGGGACAATGCTGAGTCCATTGTGCCACACCAGCCAGGCGATCAATACCTCAATTTAAAAAATTGCACTGATATCTCTAATAAAGCACATTTCTCATTTTAAATTGCAATTGCAACCTTCCCACTAGACTGGGATTTCCTTGAGAACAGGAACAATGCCTTCATTCATTCCATCACTCATTCACATGCATTCAACAGTATTTATTGAGGGCCTGTTATGTACCAAGAACCATGCTAGGTGCTGAGATATAAGTAAACTAAGTAAAAATAAACATGGTTCCTGCCTTCAATGGTGCTTGTAATCTAGTTAGGGAGACAGGTATCAAATAAGCAACAAATCAATATAAAATTGTTACCAAGACAAGAGCTATGAAGGAGCATTTAGTGTGAAGAGAGCTTATAGTAAGGGATTTGGCCTCGTCAGAGTTGGTAAGAGACTTTTCAGAAGTGATGCTTAAAATGGGATTAGAAAGAGCAGACAAGAGCTAAAAGAGGAGAGGGGAGAGTATAGTATTCTACAGGAAGAATAGCATAAATGAAACCCTTATGGCAGGAGAGAACATGGCAAGAAATCAGACCACTGATGCTAGAGGTAATAAAGCAAGATGTTCTTGGTATAAAGTGGCAAGATCATGTGGGGTCATAAGTCATTTGAGGAATTTATCTATCAAAAAGCAATGAGGTTTTTAAGGAAGGGGTGACATAACTAGAGTCGAGTTTTGAAAAGACCCTGCTTATACCCAGAATCTTGAAGACCTCTCAAGAAAATAACTTTTTAGCCATTTCTCTCCCTGGTTATCTACTGTTAAGTATTTCTCCAAAGTAAACCCTGACAAAAAAAATCCCAGAACCATCAGATTCCAGGCTACAACCATTCATAGCCATCCAAGCACTTCTCTTCCTTTTACACAATCCTTCCCCATCTTTTCAATCTCTCCTAAAAAGGAAGCCAGCTCTGAGTCAACTCAATTTACATTATCCAACCAGAAAACTTGAACCTATGTTCAAAGCAACTTCTTAAGATTAGCTTAATTAAAATAAATATCCACCCTGGCCAGTTTGGCTCAGCAGTTAGAGCGTCAGCCTGCGGACCAGAGAGTCCCGGGTTCGGTCCCTGCTAAGGACACATACCTCGGTTGCAGTTTGTTCCTGGCCCCAGTTGGGGTCGTGTGGGTGGCAGCCACTCAATGTGTCTCTCTCACATCGATGTTTTTCTCTCTCTCTCTCTCTTCCTCCCACTCTATCTGAAGATAAATGCAAAAATGTCCTCGGGTGAGGAAAAAAATAAAATAAATATCCACTTTATATTTAACTTAAAGAGACCATTCTAAGGCTTTTTCCCAGTCAAAATTGAACAAAAGTGGATTGAAGTTTCCATTTCTGAATATAAAACACTGCTCACAACCTAATAAAAACATGTAAAGTTTATTTTTGAAAAGTCAATACATAAATACATTAGAAGTGTTCAAAAAGATCAAATTCAAATTATGTCTCCCAGAAGGCCCAATTTTACCTGTTTGTGTGTGTGTGTGTGTATTCTTACAAAGATAGTCTATGATTATACAAATACTTACATGTACATATTCCTTTGTTCATTTTACCAAAACAGTAGCATCTTGCTTTTTTTTTTTTCTACTTAATACCTTGGTGGTCATTCCATATATAAGCTGCCTTCTTTTTTTGTAATAGTCTATTTTATTTATTCTTTATTTTTCAATTATAGTTGACATTCAATATTATTTTTATTAGTTTCGGGTATATAGCATAGTGGTTAGACATTGATATAATTTACAAAGTGATCCCCATGATAATTCTAGTACCCACCTGGCACCATACAAAGTTATTACAATATTATTGACCACATTCCCTATGCTGTACTTTACATCCCCATAACTATTTGGTAACCACCAATTTGTACTTAATCCCTTCTCCTTTTTCACCCAGCCCCTCAACAGACCTCCCATCTGGCAACCATAAGTTTGTTCTCTGTATCTCTGTTTCTGTTGTTTGTTTGTATAACAGTCTATTTTAAGTTGATAACTTACATTTGGACACATCCTAAATTTCTGCATTTTTATTCCTCCCACTCCCATATTTTATATTTTTGAGGTCACAATTTACACCTTTTTATCTTGTGTATCCATTAACAAATTATTGTAGTTAGTTATTTTACTACTTTTGTCTTTTAACCTTCATACTAACTTTATGTGATTAACCCACCAACTTTACAGTATTATTCTGAATTATACTACATAATTATGTTTACCTGTGAGATTTATACTTTCATATGTTTTCTGTTACTAATAAGTGCCCTTTCCTTTAGGGGATGGGGGGAGCAGGGAAGATGGTGTCAATGGGGGGAAAAAGGAGGGACATCTGTAATACTTTCAATATAAAGATTTTTTTTTTAAAGTCCCTTTAACATTTTTTGTCAGGCCAGTCTAGTGGTGATGAACTCTTTTAGCTTTTGCTTGTTTGCAAACTTCTCTCCTTCATTTCTGAAGGACTTTGCCAGGTAGCTTTCTTGGTTGGGAGTTTTTTCTTTCAGCAAAGAAAATAGCTGAATACTATTTCATTGCAAAGATGTATCATAATCATCAAATCTCCCAAGTCATAAATGATCATGCTTCCAGTCTTTTGCAATTATAAATAGCTACTGAGAATACCCTTATGATGTGATGTTGAAAAGGTTTTCATGTTTATTTGCCACTTGTAAATCTTCACTGTTCACTTCTCTTGCCCATTTTTTAAAAATATGCTTTTATTGATTTTAGAGAGGGGGGGAGGGAGGAGAGAGAAAAACATCAATGTGGAAGAGAAACATGATCAGCTGCCTCCTGCACACCCCCTACAGGGGTGGGTCAAGCCCAAAACCCAGGCATGTGCCCTGACGGGGAACTGAACTGGCAACCTTCTGGTGCATTGGATGGCACACAACCAACTGAGCCACACAGGCCAGGGCTGCCCATTTTTAAAATGGGTTCTTTGTTTTATTATTGTTGAGTTTCATGAGTTCTTTGCATATTTTGGATACAAGTCCATTATCAAATATGTATTTTGCAAAGATATTCTTCTTGTATTTTCACTCTCTTAACTGTCTTTCATAGAGCAGAAGTCTTTAATTTCAATGAAGGGCAACTCAACTTTTTTTTTCATGGATAATGTGTTGTTTTATCTAAAAACTCATTGCCAAATACAAGGTTGCCTAGATTTTCTCCAATGTTTTCTTCTAGAAGTTTCATATACAGTTAATTTTTGTGAAAGGTGTAAAGTCTGTGTCTAGAGTCTTTTTTTTGTGTATGAATGTTCAGTTGTTCTAGTACTGGTTGTTGAAAAGACTGTCCTTTCTGAATTGAATTGCCTTTGCTTCTTTGTCAAAGATCAGTTGAGGACATTTGTGTGGGTCTATTTCTGGGACCTCTACTCCATCCATTGATTCAAGTGTCTTTTCTTTTGCCAATATGAGTTGTCTTTATTACTGTAGCTTTGACATTGGGTAGTAGCCCAACCTTTTCTTTGGTATTATGTTGGCTATTTTGGGTCTTTTGTCTTCTCATATAAACTTTAGAATCAATTTGTTGATATCTATAAAATAACTTGCTAAAATTTGGATTGGGATTGCATTGAATTTATAGATCAAGTTGTAAAGAATTGATACCTAATGATACTGTCTTCTAATCCATGAACCCAGAAAAGCCTTTCATTTATATCTTCTTTCATTTCCTTAGAGTTTTATAGTTTTCTACATATAGATCCTGTACATATTTTAGATTCATACCTAAGTATTACTTTTTGTAAATAGTGTTGTTTTAAATTTCAAATTTCAATTGTACATTGCTGATATATATTGTCTCTTATAGATTAATCTTGTATAATCTTGTTATAATCACTTGTTAGTTCCAGCTTTCTTTTTACTGAGATTTTCTACATAAAAAATTGTTATCTGTGAATAAAGTCAGTTTTATTTTTTCCTTCCCAATCTGTTTACCTCTGATTTCCTTTTCTCTTCTTATTGCATTAACTAGGACTTCCAATACAATGTTGAAAGGAGTGGAGAAAGGAGACATCATTGACTTAGCAGGAAAGCTTCTAGTATCTCACCACTAAGTATAATGCTATCTGTAGGTTCTTAGAAATGCTCTACATCAAGTTGAGGAAGTTCCCTTCTATTCCTAATTTAGTTAGAGTTTTTATCATGAACGAGTGTTGGAGTTGGCACTTCATAAACTTTGCTTTAAATCAATCCTGGAACTTCTAGGCAGCATAAAACATGAGGCCAGCAAGATAGATAAGAACTGGAGTTATTTAGACAGCTGTTCATGATAACGGCCTACAGCAACCAAATAAATAGCTGAATACTATGTAGTGAAATGGGGATAGACCGTCAAGATCCACCCTTACCCTGAGCATAGGAGCCCCCAAACGATGCCAAAGCCTGGAGTCTTAATCAGGAACTCACTTAAAAATACCAGTTGCCTTTTAGAAGTACATCTGCCTATACTCTGTAGTGTTAAAATTTTATATTTAGAAATTTTCATACACAATAGGCATTGGCTCAGAGCCACCGACCTGCTTATGCCCAGAGTGGAACTCTGTGGTCTTTTGTCATGGGGACTTGAGATGAAGTTAACAAATACACACAGTGTTACTGTGTTAACTACTAAAGACAAATTTTTATGCAGTCCCTCTTGTACTATCTGCTTCTTCTAATCTCTTTTAAATCATAGCGGAGTTTATAAACACACTATTGATATGAACTCGAAACCTATTCTAGGAACTTATTCTAGAAAGTCAGCTCCTACCCTGACCAGTTTGGCGAGGCGGTTAAAGCCTCGGGCCTGCGGACTAGAGAGACCCAGGTTCAGTTCCCGCTAAGGGCAGGTACCTTGGTTGCGGTTAGTCCCCGCCCCTTTGGGTTTCTGAGAGTGGCAACGAGTGGATGTGTCTCTCTCCCATCCATGTTTCTCTCTTTTTCTCTCTCTCTCTCTCTCTCTCTCTCTCTCTCTCTCTTCCTCCCTCTCTCCTTCCTCTATCCCACGATAAATGCAAAAATGTCCTCCGGTGAGGATTGAAAAAAGAAAAGAAAGTCAGCTCCTCTACTAACTGCATAATCTTTGGCAAGCAATTAAAGAAAATAATAAACCAGCGGCCCGCGTAGGTGTGGGATTCCAACAAGATAACGCTGGATAAAAGCCCTCCAGCGCCACGCACCCGTGGAGCGTTACTCCGTCTGCACTTTCCCAGGCAGGTCCTTCCCAGAGCCACCGGTTGGGCAGACGGTGTTTGTCCTGCACACTGTAGTCGACAGCCCACAAGACTGCGCGGACCAACGTTAGAGAAAAGTGGAGGTTGTCACAGGTCGCTGCGACACAGGAAGATCTTTCTCTTTAAAGCGCCAGACTACCGGCTCCAGAACCCGCCCGGATTTCAGAGCCCAGGGCCAGGCCCCACCGCGCAGTCCCCGCCTCTCTCGCCACCCGACCCCTGGCCAACCTCTTCCTTCCTCTCCTCCCCGCCCCTTTGCCTTACCAATCCTAGACCCGGCATGCACCGCGCCGACTTTTACCTTCCGCCGACCCCCACCTTCGGGTGCCTCCAAATGACAAGCGGCGCGGAGCATTGTGGGCCCGTACGCGAAAGCGAGGCGGGGGCAGGAAAAAAAAGAAAGCAAAACACTAGCGCGAGCCGGTAGGCCGGCCCCCGCGCACGCGCACAGCAGCGGCGGGGGCTGAAAAAAAGGCCGTGCGTGGTCTACGGCGAGCGGAGTGGGGCGGGGTCGCGCGGCCTTGGCGGGGAGTCCGCGAGCCGGGAGGGGAGGGGGCTGGATGAGGGAGCGGGCGGAGGAGGAAGTGTCATGGCGTCGGGCCGTGGAGCTTCTTCTCGCTGGTTCTTTACTCGGGAACAGCTGGAGAACACGCCGAGCCGCCGCTGCGGAGTGGAGGCGGATAAAGAGCTCTCGTACCGCCAGCAGGCAGCTAACCTTATCCAGGACATGGGACAACGTCTCAACGTGTATCCTTTCCTGTGCTTGGCCCTCCACTGCTCACGCCCTGTCCCCTCACTACTCGCCGGGTCTCCTGGCTTAGTGCCCCGCGAACATGGCGCCGCTGCCTTCGGTGGGCCTCGGCCGCGCCATAAGGGGAGGTGGGCTCGGGCTCGGAAGGCCGCGAGCGGCCAGCGCAGGGGGGCGGAGGAGAGCAGTCCGGGGGTGCGGGCCGGGAGGCTGCGTTGTGTAACCGCTTGGGGCCGCGCGTGGCGGCGGCGGGGGATCGGAGTGCTGCCGAGGCGAGAGGGGACTCCGAGGGGTCATCGCAGGCCAGAGGCGGCTGCTTGGACGGCTCGTTGGAGAAGGGGGTGAGAGGTAGGGGCGGCGATGCTGAAAGGCGTCGAAGTGTTCGCAGCCTGTGCCCGCGCTGCCGCCTGCTCGATGGCGGTTGTGTGCCTTGGCAGCGCCCCGGAGGTCTTTATGTTCTTGGCGTGGTTTGTACGAGTGTGCGCGCGCGTTTCAACTGCGATTTGGGGTTGGGTCCGTCGTAGCTTTTGATAAATCCTCCCTGGGCTCGCTGAATAGTAATATTACAGTGAAATGTTCTCATGTTTGGCGTCGAGCCTTCACCATCCCCGGGGGGGGGGGGGGGGAGCTTATTTATTCATTTTCTTACCGGTTTTGGTTTGTTTTTGTGTGAACGGGAGACATGGGAAAAGAACCGCAGGGGAGGAATTTTCCATCAGAACCGTTTTGGAAAGGAGATTTTGTTTTTCTCAGATATTTCCTAAATGTTACGTTTCAGCTCTCAGCTTACAATAAACACTGCGATTGTTTATATGCACAGGTTTTATATGTACCATTCTTTCACCAAATTCAATAGAACTGTAAGTACTATTTTATTGTCTGTTCTTACTACAACCAAATTTTAAGGCGATACGCAGAAGAAATAGTTGGTTATGGATTTTACTTTTGGCTTAAGTGTTCTAAGTTAACAGTGAAAGTAAATCTCGTGATGAACGTTTTGCTTCAATTTCGGGGTTTCTGGGTTTTTTAAAAATCGGTGATGACAAGCTACCAGGCACTGTGTTAGGCTCTACAGGTCTTTTAAGCTAAAAAATAAATAAGAAACATTTTTTTAAATTTAAAGGATCAGTATTCGTTTAAATTTGATACTTAAATTTTAAATAATTTCAGATGTACAGTGTAATTTGGGCAAGCCTCGTCATTCTGTCGTACATCTTAATTGTATCGGACTCATATTGTTTCAAATATTGTGAATAGGGCTTAATTTAATTGTAACATTAGTTTGAAATGACTTTTTGAAAGAATTAAATGTTTACCAAAAATATTGTATTTGCTAACACAATAATTCCTTAAGATATTAAACGTTCCTGTTTATCACACATTAGCATTAATTGTCTACTTAAATTTTTGTGATTCAGACATCTAATTTTGTTTCAAACATACCATTCCAAGGGGGGGTGTGTGTGTGTGTGTGTGTGTGTGTGTGTAATTTTGAAGTAAAACTTACCCTCCAATACTAAGGCACTGATTATGAACATAACTTGTAAATCTTGGCAAATTTAGTAATGGCATTTAGTTTTATTTTAAGTTATGAAAGATGTGAATTTGGTGTCTGTTCAGAGTAACATGCATATTGTATTGCATCTGTTAACAAAGAAAATTGCATATTGTTTAGAAAATTGCATATTGTTCAAGTGCTATGTAACACTACCTTAATTCTCACTGTATTTTTTGGTCTTTTTTTTTTTTTTTTTTTTTATCACAGCTGTTTTTAGAATGCTATTCTGAAAGGTGTGTGTAGAAAAATGGACCATGGAAGACTTTATGCTATTTGTGGATTGTCATTAGGACCTTTTTACTAAGAAAAGCCTTTGAAAAGGTCCTTAAAATTGTTTTTAAATTGGAAAGAAAAGCTTCATAATTTAGCTTCCTATTTTCATCTCTTCTGATCATAAGTCTGATTTGGTTTATTCAATTGGCATATAGGTTTATCTTGAACAGTATATTTTTGTATACATTTTGATCTCTTGCATTCTTTGTTGCTTCTACTCTTTCCCTTTTAAATTTGTGTGATTCTTGATCTATTTCCATTTTCCTAATATTTCTTGTGCACAGAACTTAGGTCAATGATGGTGTTATGGAAGAGAGAGGAAGCCTTTTTGGTAATAGCATTTAGACTGAGAGAATTAAATTTTTATTTAAATTGTCTCCAATGACAGTAGTGAACTAATGAATACTAATATAAATGTGGCTTTCCCTAAGTAGCCCTGGAAAATGCTGGTAGAAATCACAAGTCAGAAATAGTTCTGGAAATCCTTTGTGTGGCTACTACAGATGTCCCATTTGCTGAATCAGACTTATTTTTCTACATGCAGTAAATAATCTCTCCATAAGACTACACTTCTCATTTTGAACCCTCCCTCTTTCATAATTTGTCTCTATGGCCTGGTTGGTGTGCTTTAAAACAGCTATCTTGCTTACAGCTAAAATTCACAGCTTTAAATTGACTGGTGAACTCCAGGTCACTTGTATTCTAACTTTCACTATTTTATTTAAATGCCATTGTTCAATAAAAAAGCTAGAATATTAACTTTTATTACCCTACTTAGTGTCTCATATGTGTATGGAGGTAAACTTCAGCATTGTGCATTGCCTTGTTATTTGCAGGATAATTGAAATCTGGTGTTAATTTCTATTTTGAAAAGTAACATTGCACCGTTCATATGTAATTGTTGTCTTTTTACCTTTGCTATTAAATCAAAAGTGGTTTTAATATTTGTGTTGGTGCACTTCTTCAATTGCACAGCCTCACTCTTCTATCTTTTTTTTTTCCCCCTATTCTTTTAGGGTGAAGGGGGTGGTCTCAAATTGAATGTGAGTCACTTTTAAATTCATACTCCCCCACATCATTGGGAAAAAAATTTTATAGGGTTATAATGGAATGGGATAGTAAAGTAAACTTTAAAAAGCATAAGTCCTCACAAAGTAAACTGAATACCATTCAGTAAATTAAACCCTAACAAGCTAAATTTTAAGATGCTGGTTACAGATTATATCTAGTTTTATAATAAATATCATGCATTAATTATATTAAAATATTTTTTGCTGTTTAAGTGGCTTCATTTTCCCCACATTGACAAATTTGAAAAAGCAAAAAGTCCTGTAAAACTCAAGTGCTATTGTATTGAAGAATAAAGTCAGTTTTAACATTAACATGTTTGTGACCTAGAAACTGTTTCATTGTTCTATTGTCATTTTCCTTGGAGAGTTGGATCACTAACAGCAGTAAAGGACTTTTACATGTAACCTAGTTAGATAAATCTACCCCTTGCTCACTGGATACAGTGAGGTTTATGTAATTGGCATTAGTAATTAAAGAATGGCTTTGCTGGATCAAGCTCCAGATAAATCTAGTAAAGTATAAAAGCCCTGGAGCCAACAGTGCCTCCAAGGTGTATACTGTGGGAGAGCATCCTCCCCAGGGTCAATCTTAGAATAGAGATTGATCTAGCTTCTCTTAGAAACTCTGCTCATTAATTTGGTTAGACAGGTTTATGATGCATTTGTTTCTTATATTCCAAGTCTAACGAGTTCTCTTAGATCAGGTCGTAGAGAGCACACTCTTTTCTGAGTCTTTTGTTGGTCATGGTCTATTGTCATAGCGCCTCTACTTTCCTTAGTTCCTTTGCCTTTTGAGCTTCAGCAATCTAAACTGTACATAATATGCCAAATTTAAGTGTACTATAATTCTGTTTAAGGTCCCAAGAGTACATGGGTAGTTCATGACATGGGTAGTTCAAGGACAGTATTCATGACTAGTGATTTTAAGGAATGACTTCTAAGAATGAATGCATCGTCTATCTCATATCTGAGTTTGATTTTATACACCTAAGTTTGATTGGTCACCTTCTACACATAAGCAAATGTATTTGCTGGTGCTAAAATTTGATGACCACTTTTTTGCTTACGATATAATCTTTCTCAATTGACTTGGCTCGACTATTAGATTGCATTTGAAAATTGGAGGCTCTCTAGAAAGTGCTCACTATCTCTGTTCTTTGATAATAAACATTCTCTCATAATTTTTAGTAGCAGTCCTTACAGTAGAAATTTATTTATGACTGTTTTAAAAGTAAATTTTATCCAGTTTACACGATTGCCTTTTGTGAAAGAGAATATTTTGGGGGGATTGCTTAGCTAAAGAGTCTTGTTTAAATTTTTATAGTGAAAGCTCTAATTTTTCTCAAATATAGGAATGTAGATAAAGTTAAATGTAAAATACACACACACACTCAAACTAGAAAGTAAGCACTATAAAGGACAGGGTTTTTTGTTTGTTTTCTTTCTCTTTAGCTTTGCTTATTGTTGTACTACCAGTATCTTTCATAGAGCAGATATTCAGCAAGTATTTGTCAATAGAATGGATCTAGTCTTGTTGCCCACAGCTTTATTGAATGAATCCTTACACATTTTCCTCTATATATGTTCTCCCCACAGACACACACACTTACAGTGTTTTCTTTTTACTGAAAACTAATGTGGGCATATGGTAAATGAAAACGGTACAAAAAGAGATATGATAATCCTCCCTCCAATCCAAGTGTCTAAGCCCCCTGCCCTACAGCATTTGCTGTTACAGTATTTGTGTGCCCTTTCAGAAATACATTTTGCTTGTGCAGGCATATGTATGTGTGTGTTTATAAAATACATACAAATTTTTTTTAATGCTTTATTGGACTGTGCTCTATAGCTGTGTAATCAGAGTATTTGTGGTGGGGCCTGGGATTCTTTAACTAGCTTCCCCGGTGCTACTAAATGGCTGCTCCACTTAAAGACCATTGGTTTAAATTTTGCTTTTTCTCCTGTGTGTCTCATAATCCATTGTTAATGCTCTGGTTTTGTAAAATCTGAGTGGTTGTTTATATTATAGCTCACTTCTACTTCTGCCTTTTAACTTAATAAAAACAATTAGTCCAAGAATAATCTTATGTTCAAAAATCCATTAATACTACTGGGAAATACTACAGTGCTGCCCAATAGAACTTTCTGTAATACTGGAAGTGTTCTGTATCTTTGCTGTTCTGAACAATAGATATTAACCAAACCCATGTTTGCTGGACATAAATTTCAGATTATAAGACTAGATGATTTCTAAAATCTTTTAACTATAAATTGCATGGGTGAAAATTTAAGATCCCACTATGGGTCAGACATTTATCCTACCTAAAGTGTTATCCATCCTCCTGGGAAAACAGATGCAGTTACTAAGTGACTTGTCCAAAATCTAAGCAGCCATTAATTATGTGATTGGCATTTGAACTTAGATCTGTTGCCTAATCCCATGCTGTAGCCCTCTCACTTTTGTCCTACCTTAATATGTTTAAGAAATAGGGCACACTAAGAATTGATGCCAGCGATTTCTGAGGAGATGTAGACACGTAAATAATGAAAACACTCCCAGATTTTTTACTTGTTTACCTCATTGGACAAAATCCAATAAAGCCCTTTTTTGAATTAGGCCCCTAATTCCCTCTTTCAGCCTTAGTATTTATGCATTGTGCATCCCCCTACCCCCTTTTTTTCCCTATATGGTGTTTTCTCCTTTTCATGTGACCGTGGTCTGTCAGGTTTTATGACTCAGCTGAAGTTACAATTCTTCATAAAGCATTCCCAAGATAACTTCACTCTTTCACTTCTAAAATTTTATCTCTGATCTTATCTTCGGGTACTATTCACATCCTATTGTATTCCATCTATTTGGTGTTCTTTAGTGCTGAGGCAAAAGTGTGTATGTATGAGGTGAAGTGTTTATGATCATGATTATAAAATATAACACAAACATATAAAACCACCAAATGTATAATTTAGTGAACTAGAAAGCAAACAACCTTGTAATCCCCATTCAAGTCAAGAAGTTTTGCTAACTACCCCAGAAGTGCCTCCATGTGCCCCATTTTGCTATTAACCCGTCCCCTCCACAAAGTAACCAGTATCCGTACGTTACAGTCACCACTTTTCAGTTCATTTACAGTTTTACCACCCAACTCTGCATTCCTAAATACCACTGTTTAGTCTTGCCTATTACTAAAATTTTGATAGATCTTTTTTTAAAAAATATTTATTGATTGATTTTAGAGAGAAAGGAAAGGAGAGGGAGAGAGAGAGAGAACATCAATTGGCCGCCTCCTGCATGCCCCCCACAGGGGATTGGGTCCACAACCTGGGCATGTGCCCTGACTGGGAATCAAACCAGCAGCCTCTTGGTGCATGGGTCAACGCTCAACCACTGAGACACACGACGCTCAACCACTGAGACACACCGGCCGGGTGATAGATCTTTTAAGTATCTCCATATACAGGTTTCCCCTCTATCCCTTTCTTTCACCTAAATTTTAATCTGTTGAAGGACCTAGGGCATTAGACCTGAAGAGTTTCCAACTGTCTGGAATTTGTTCATTGTATACTCATGGCACAGTTCATTATGTTCCTTTGTTCTTGTATTCCCTGCAAATTGCCATTTGGATCCTGAAATTTGATCAGATTCATATTAGATCTCTTTGGCAAAAGTATAGGTGGTGTTATGTTCTTTCATCAGGAAGTACCTAATGTCTGGTTGTCTTTTTTTGTGTGGTGTTAGCAGCTGTTGATATTCTATTTTATTTTAAATATGTTTTTATTGATTTTTTTTTAAAGAGATAGAAACATTCATGAGGGAAAGAAACATCGATTGGCTGCCTCCTGCATGCCCCCTACTGGGGATCGAGCCCACAACCCTGGGGATCGAGCCCACAACCCCGGGCATGTGCCTTGACACCAGCCAGGCAGCAGCTTTTACTATTCGGTGCCTAGATCCTTTCATTCATTTTTTTTTCCCCTTTCATTCAATTTGATACCTAATTCTATCATTTCTTCTTTATTTATTAATTGGAATATTTTTATAATGAAATGCTGTTGTGATTCGTATACTATTTGGGCACCCAGTTCATATTGAAAAGGCAAGATAAACCCTTATCTCTTGCCCTATATTTACTACCTTTGGTGAGATGTAATTCACATACCATACATTCCACCTATTAAAAGCTTACAACTGAATGTTTTTTTTAGTGTACTCACAGAGTTGTGCATCAGTTTTAGAAATTTTCATTACCTAAAGAAGAAACCCCACACCTTTTGACCTTCTCTCCCCAGTCCCTCCAACCTATTGTGGACATTTCTTATAAATGGAATCATACAATATGTGGGCATTTGTGACTGGCCTCTTTCACTTAGTGTATATTTTCAAGGTTTGCCTTTTATAGCATGTACCCGTACTTCATTTATTTTTCTTGAACTTCCATTATACCATATTTTATATACAGTCATCAGTTAATGAACATTTGAATTGTTTCCACCTTTTGGCTACTATATTGCTGCTATGAACATTTATATATAACTTCCTGTATGGACGTATGTTTTGGTTTCTCTTGGGTATATACCCAGGAGAATTGCTGGACCATATGGTAACTCTGTACCCCAATCATCTTGGGTAGCTTCTTCACCATCTGTTATAGCAAGATATTTCAGCTTCATCTTGTACATTTTCTGCTCCACAGCTGGAATGGCCATTTCTTTAAGAAACTTACTTTATTTTGACACTAGGGATACTTACTGTTACTATGTCGGTCTTGTTGCTAGGCATCTTTAATGAAAAGTGAGGAAATACATAGTACATTAAATATATATTCACTATGCACATCAATATATTAAATGTTTATTATTTGTTTACACATTAAATATATGAAATATACATTAACCGGGCTTGTTATATATTTTTATCTTAAATATATATTTAAAATATCTCAGGAATTCATTCTTATTCAAGACAACATTATCTTTTAGTTAACCTCTTTTGTATTACATCTCTTTGACCTTTCTTTCACACCAAAAATCTTTTTTAAGTCTCAGAATAACAGTGCTACCACCACCAAAATGTTTACTGAGAACAATGAAATGTTTTTAAGTCATGTTATGTCTACACTATCTTAAATAGCCATTACAAAAGTCTCCCTTTTAAATCCTTATTTAATCTTGGTTCTGCATATAACTATATTTATTGTTCACTACCAGTGGTTATGTTGAGGTCTCTGTTTTTTCTGATAATAACCATCCTAATGGTTGTGAAGTGGTATCTCATTGTAGTTTTGATTATCATTTCTTCTATGGCTATTGATGTTGAGCATCTTTTCATGTGCTTATTTGGCCATTTATGTCTTTTTTAGGAAAATGTCTACTCAAGTCCTTTGTCCATTTTTTAAGTGTGTGTGTGTGTGTGTGTGGTGGTGGTGGTGGTGGCTGTTAGTTGTGGGAGGTTTTTTATATTTTGGATATTAATTGCTTATCAGATTTATGATTTGCAAAAATTTTTTTCATTCTATGAGCTTTTACACTTTTTTGGTGCACAAACTTTTTAAATTTTGTGAAGTCCATTTTACTATTTTTTCTTGTTTCCTGTGCTTTGGGGAGTTTTATAGTTTTAGTTCTTACAGTTAGATCTTCAATCCATCATGAGTAATGTTTTGTATGATTCAAGATAAGGATTAGATTTCATTCTTTGCATGTGTATATCTAGTTTTCTCATTACCATTTGTTGAAAAAATTTTTAAGCAATTCTTCGTGGAATGATTTTGTTACTTGAGAACAACTCTTCTCATTTTTTCTTAGGTATCTATGTATGACCTAAATACTCTTCTGTTACTCACTTTTTGTGAGAGATTTGTTTTCGTTAGCTTTAAGTAGGTGTGCTTCAGAGTAGCTTTTCTAACCTCACTGAACTCCCTTTTCTGTTATTTTTTGTAATACTCAAAAATGCAGCAGCCTGCTTTCTGAAGTTTCCTGTCTGTGTTCCCCTCCCTCAGTTTTATCTTTTCATTGCCTTGTCTCTATCCTGCCAATTTTGCTTTTATTCCCAGACATTTCTCTTCAACATGGAGTCCTGGAAGAGAGCCTTGGGAGATGAATTTCAAAAGTTCATAAAAGTTAGCTTCAACCCTGTAAGCCTTATCTAAGTCCTCTTGGATTTACCCACTTACTGGACTTCACAAAATTTCTTCCATGTTTAGCTGCTGTTCTCAAATTGGCCCACCATGATTTCCAATGAATGTCTGTTGGTTACTTTGAGGTTGTTCTATAATCAAGTCCAGCTCATGCAGTATTACTTTCTTTTGATGCTTGCTGCATAGATGCTGACACTGTGTAGGTATTGTGGTTACACAGTAGCCTGTTTTGTCCTTACCCATTTGTATTTCCGGATTTCCTAAGAATGCCTTCTCAGGTGGTTTGGTTATAAATGTCCGTGGGGTTTTGGTTTTGCTATCTTGTTACTCTGATTTTCTGTGGGGATTTGGGTATCACCTGCCACTGTCTTCTCAGAATTCCTCAGGTAAGACATTAAAAGGTTATCCTAAGTCACTTTAGTAGTTGATACACTAATTTCCAATCACTACAATAGACTATCATTTAAACGTACTTAATTAGGTTTAGTCCTCCTAAGAAGATAAGGATGATTTTTTAGGCATAATTAATTCACTTGAAGTTCATTCTGTTAAACAAGGAGGAGGATATTCTGGGAAAGCTTACTGATAGATATAAAAAAGCATATGTGATATTTTTTGTTTGTTTTTTTTTTCAAATTGAATCTGAAAAGAACTATAAAAAATTTTCCAAAAAGCTTAAAGGTTATTTTCAGACATGATGCTCAATCTGCCTAATTACAGGGATATTGACTGATGGGATGGATTGACTTTACATTACATGAGTCTTTATAATGTATTCTTGAAGCAGATTTTATTTTTCAAAATTAGATGTTTGTAAAATATTCAAATAATTCAAAGCTTTTCCATGCACACAAACATACAATACATGTGTCTGTTAGTCTTGCTAGTTCAAATACTTCTATGGTGGCTTTAGCTCATTTGTCCCAGAACTAAGACAGCATTTTGTACAATATGATAATATAGTGATTCTAAACTAAATCTGGTCTTTGAATCTTTGCATTGGCCAAGGCACATAAAGGTGTCTGTATAAAGACTGACATTTTTGTCATTTATAAATTGACTTTGAAGGCAGAACAGATTCTGAAGATGTTTTTAGTACATAAAATTGGGTAATTTTTTAAAGTGAACAAATTAAATCACTATACATTCTACTGTAAACATCTATACTTATTATGAGGAATGGGGGAAATGATGAAAACCTTCTTACTACCCTACAATATTTTGGGGTATTAAACTTAATATTTTATACTTAAATAAGTTATGGTTCTAATTATAAAGCTGGCATATTATGTACTTTTTATATGATCACATTTAAAGAAATACATGCAATGTGAAGTTTTTCTCTAAATTTTTTGAGTCTAATATAGAAAAAGAAACAGGTGATGACTGTAGTTCACGTACTTGTTCAGCGTTAAAATTTTTTAAAGTTATGTCTTTAATGGGTTGTACTTAGTGACAGTGTGCTATATGTTGACATGACAATAGTTATTCCACAAACACCGAGTGCATGTTATGTGACAAGTAGTATGAAAGTTGATATTTATTTTCTTATAAATAAATAAGACTGCTTTCCCTGAAGGACTTATATTCTAGTGGGAGAGCAAAAAGAAACATGTCTGTCTGATGTGGGAATGACAGGAACATAAATCAGTTTGAGCTATTTTGTGATACCTATGAACACTTAATACATTTACATCTGTTTTTAAATAATTTTCATGAATTTTATATTCAGAATGCCTTTATGTCTATATAACTGCTAACTAGAAGTGGTTAATTTCCTGTTTGTTTGCTATGTTAATGTGGTTACTTGAAAATCATAATTACTCACATTACATTTCTATTTGACAGTGCTGGTTTGGGCTGTAAACTCTTAAAAGTAATATCAGGTAACTACTAATGGAAAATACTGTATAGATGTTTGTATCTATCAACAAATAAATTACAGTGGAATTTGTTCTATAGGGAAGAGTGCACATTCAAACTAATTTTAAATTGAGTACTCATTTAGAAGTTGAAAAAGTAACAGTGATTATTCTTTTCTGGTCAAGAATTTTAAGATCAGGAAAGCTGACAAAGTTTCATGATTTAAAAAAAAAAAAAGCTGAGCCCCAGCAGGGTGGCTCAGTTGGTTGGAATATCATCCCATACACCAAAAGGTTGTGATTCAGTGCCCAGTCGACACATACCTAGGTCGTGGGTTTGATGTTTGTCTCTCTCTTCTAATCCCTCCCTCCCTCTCCCTTTCTTCCTCTCCCCCCTCCCTTTCCTCTCTCTCTCTAAAATCAATAAAAACATATCCTCAGGTGAGGATTTAAAAAAAAAAATAGCTGAGAGAACAGTGAAAGAAAGTTCTGAGGATCTGGGAGCAGTCTTTAAATGGTGCATTGATTCAGAGATGATACCAGATTTTTTACACGCTCCTCATATCCTTAGATAGATGTTTTAGATACTGTAGTTTGTGTTTCTCTAGTTCAGTGATTGTTGTTTTGAATGCCTAATAGCAGTAGCTATTTGAATTAATGTTATGGTTCATTTATGTAGACTTGAACATAGTTCAAATTATTTTTGTTAACCAAACAAGCAAATTAATGGTTTTCTGAAATAATTGCATATTCAAAGCCAATCATTGTTTAAGAAATGGATATATAGCTTCTGAAAATGAAACCTAATGGTACTTTTAAATTAACAAATGTGCAGTAAAGTTATACATGATTACATGTTTACCAGTATTGTGCTGTGGTTAGGCTTTTGGTTTCCTTGAAAAGATATCTTTAACATAAGCTCCTTTTTTTAAACCTCTATTGAGATAAAATTCACCCACATAGAATGTATAATTCAGTGGGTGCATTTACAGAGTTGTGCAATCATCGACACAGTCCTAAGTTTATAATATTTTCATCCCAAAGAGAAACCCTCTATCAATTAGCAGTTCACAATTTCTCTCTCCCTCTCAACCCTGTGATAATACCATTCTCTATCTCAATAGCTTTGCATATTCTGAACATAGCATATTATGCAATATGGTCTTAGCAGTTTCCAAGATCCATCCATGATGTAACATGTATCAGTACTTCATTCTTTTTTTACTGAATAATATTCCATACATCATGTGGCTATACCTCATTTTTTTTATCCATTTACCAGTTGATGGACATTGGGATTGTTTCTATTTTGGGGCTGTTGTGAATAATGCTACTGTGAACATTTGTGCACAAGTTTTTGTGTAGACATACATTTTCATTTCTCTTGGATATATACCTTGGAGTGGAATTGCTGGGTTGTGTGGTAACTCTATAGACCTCAGTAGTCTTAGAGAGCTTTTTAGAAACATTTTGAAAAACTGCCAAAAACTATTTTCCAAAGTAGCCTATTTTACCTTGCCAGGCAAGACTTCTTTTTTTTTTTTTTATGGCTAAGTAATATTCCATTGAATATATGTCCTGTATCATCTTTATTCATTTATTCATCAGTGGACATTTAGGTTTCTTCCATATCTTGGCTATTGTAAATAATGCTATAATGGCTCTGGCCAGTGTGGCTCAGTTGATTGGGTGTTGTCCCGTGCACCAAAAGGTTGCCGGTTTGATTCCCAGTCAGAGCACATGCCCAGATTGTGGGCTTGATCTCTGGTAGGGGTCATGCAGGAGGCAGCCGATTGATGTTTTGTTCTCACATTGATGTTTCTCCCTCTCTTTTCTCTCTCTAAAAATCAATAAAATGTTTTTTTGTTGTTTTTTTAAAATAAATAAATAATGCTATAGTGAACATAGGGATCTATATGTCTATTCGAATTAATGTTTTGGGTTTCTTCAGATAAATACCAGAAGTAGAACCTTCTCTTTTTATTAGCCTTTGTTTTAAAGTCTATCTTGTCTGATGTAAATATTGCTTCCCCAGCTTTTTTTTTTCCATTTACATGAAATATATTTTCCCGTCCTTTTACTTTGTCTGTATGTTGTTGTTGTTTTTAATTGATTTGAGAGAGAGAGAAACATCAATGTGGGAGAAACTGCCTTTCTATGCGCCCCAGCCAGGGACCAAACCCGCAATCTAGGTATGTGCCCTGACTGGGAATTGAACCCGTGACCTTTTGGTGTGTGGAACAGTGCTCCAACCAGTTGAGCCACACTGTCTTTTGATTGGAGCATGTAATTCATTTACATTTAAAGTAATTATTTATATGTAGTTATTGCCATTTTATTATTCATATCTTTTACCTTTTTTCTTTTTCATCCTCTTAAAGAAGTCCCTTTAACATTTCATGTAATACTGGTTTTGTGGTGCTGAACTCCTTTAGCATTTTCTTGTCTGGGAAACTTTTTATCTGTCCTTCAATTCTATGACAGCCTTGCAGGGTAGAGTAATCTTGGTTGTAGGTCCTTGCTTTTCATCACTTGCCAGTCCCTTCTGGCCTTCAATTCTAAGTTGACAGTCTTATTGGAGCTCCCTTGTAAGTCACTAACTGCTTTTCTCACTACTTTTAATATTTTTTTCTCTTTAACCTTTAGCATTTTAATTATGATGTATCTTGGTGTGGGCCTCTTTCAAGTCTACTTATTTGGGACTCTGAAGTTCCTGGACTTGTATATCTATTTCTTTCACTGGGTAGTGGGAGCTTTCAGTCATTATTTCTTCAATAGGTTTTTAATTCCTTGACATCTCTTCTTCTTCTGGTACCCCTGTATGATGTGAATGCTGGTATGCTTGGTGTTGTCCTAGAGGCCACTTAAACTATCCTCTTTTTTATTATTATTATTTTCCTTTTTTACTGTTCCAGTTGGTTGTTTATCACTACCTTGTCTTCCAAATTGCTGATTTGATCCTCTGCTTCATCTACCCTAGTGTTGATTACTTCTCATGTATTCTTCATTAGGTTATTCTTCATTTCTGACTGGTTCCTTTTTATGTTTTTACTCTTCCCCTAAGTTCATTGAGCTTCCTTACAACCAATGTTTTGAACTCTGCATCTGGTAGGTTGCTTGTCTCCATTTTGTTTGGTTCTTTTTCTAGAGTTTTGTCCTGTTCTTTCATTTCGGACTTGTTTCTTTGTCTCCTCATTTTGTCTGTCTTCCTGTGTTTCTATGTGTTAGGTAGAGCTGCTATGTCTCTTAGTCTTGGTAGAGTGGTTTGATGTAGTAGGTGTCTTGCAGGGTCCAGTCACACAGTCTCCCTGGTCACCCGAGCCAGGTGCTCCAGCAGTGTCCCTTGTGTGGGTTGTGTGTGGCCTCCTGTTGTAGTTGAAACTTGATTGCTGTTGGCACATCAATGGGAGGGAATGACCCTCAGGCTAATTGGTGTGAGGATTTGCTGTGACTACAGGGATTGAGCTGTTGTACAGGGGCTGACCCCACAGAGCAGGATTTGCTATAGTGGCGCTCTGGTGCCTGCTCTTTGAGTGTGTCACTTGTGGAGGTGCTTGAGTAGTGCTCTGGTGCGGTACCACATAGTTTTTATTACTGTAACTTTGTGGTAAATTTTGAATTCAGGTAGTATGAGTCTTCCACCTTTGTTCTTGTCTTTCAGGATTGTTTTGGCTATCTGGGTCCCTTGCATCTCCATATGAATTTTAGGATCAGCTTGTTAGTTTCTGTAAAACAAAAGCTGGGATTTTGACAGGCATTCTGAATTTGTAGATCTGTTTGGAGAATACCACCATCTTCATAATATTAAGTCTTCTATAATATTCATATTTGTTTAGCCATCTGAAGGAAAGTAGACTCTTTTCATTTTAGAGAGAGAGAAAGGGAGAGAGAGAAATATTGATGTGAGAGCAGAACATTGATCGGCTGCCTCCTGCATACCCTCTACCAGGGGGATCTAACCTGCACCGGATGACACCGAACCAACTGAGCCACACCGGCCAGGGCAAAAGTGGACTTTTTAAAGTTAATGTAGAATATTTGAGTACTTATACAATGTTAATGTTCTTGTTTCACAGTACTGTGTGACTTTGGGAGATGGTAGGAGCTGAGTATATAAGGGAGAATAGAGACTTAACTATGAAATGTTAAGTGTACTTTAAAGTATACGTTGGTTTTTTTGTTTGTTTGTTTGTTTTGGTAACAACTTCATGAAGGTGAGGTACTCAATAAATAAATGTTAAAATACCAGACGATATTAAACATATTTAATGTATTTAAATGTAATTATGGAAATCAGGCCTTATTCTTTTAATCAGGACTGCTTTTCAGTAATACTGGAAACTAGTATTTTTCAGTCTTTATTAAGCCAGCTCTCTTTTAACTGTAATTAGATGTCCCAAATAATATCCAGCCTAAAGATTTTGTGAATTCTCAAAATAAATTCTCTTACATTGACAATATCGTATTTACACAAAATTAGATGAGTAGAAAAATATAACTAAAATACCAGACTGAGTTAATGACATTTTCTGTAATGTTGAAATGTTGGTCTTTTCAGTGCAGCAAAATTAAGGATTTAAACCACTTTTTGACATTGTACTGGAATTTTGGTTTAATTTGTTTCAGCTTGGTAATCTTTCTTATTAGCAAATGGACATTTTGACCTATTCCATTTTCCTTTGGTGGGGGGGGCTTACCTCCCTTGTTTTTACTTATATCTAAGTTTCTACTTTTCCTTTTTCTATTCTAGGAGTTTCTGTGAGTCTTTGCTAAAGTTAAAGCATGACCACTTTTCCTTAAATATAGCCTTAGGCACGTGATTTCCCAGTTTTAAGCTGTGGTACCTAGAACTAGCTAAATATTTATTAATGAAGTCCTTTTCAAAGCACAGAAATAATTATCCTAGTCTTAGTTGTGGTGGGGAGAGGGGTTGGTATTGGGGCAGTTTTAAAAAGGGGAGGAGGCAATTTAAAAAAAAAGGGAGGAATGGCTTCACTGGCCTGCACAATATAGGGATTAAACATAAGAACAGTTTAGGAGCCTGTTGATACTGTTTAATCAAATAGAAAACAGACTTGCAAGTCTTATCTTCGTTTCTTTTAGGGCTCTTGGATTAGGAGATTTAAAGTTGAGTAATAAAACAGCTGTGGGTAGTTCTTAAATACAAATGTACATACAAAGTGTGTGCATAAAATTAATTACCAAAAGAATAAAGACCAGATGATTCACTTGAAACTGGCTTATACAGCCATCTTCAGTGGCTTAGAAATTACCCAAGCTTTTTGTTAATTCAAACTGACCTTGCCTCCTACTATCAAGGTTGAAGCCGGCAGTGTCAGCAGTGAGGACATCATCATGAGCAGAAAGGGCAGACAGTGGCCAGGAATGGGCAGGAGAAGGGAGTCAGATAAAGAGGTAGGAATGAAAACATAAAGGAATAGAAAAAGAGAAGAAGGTGAAAACAACTTCAGGTAGAAAGGAATGTGGTGTAACCATTAAAGTAATGTCAAGTATCATAATTTCAGTGTTTGAATCTGCTTAGAAACTAAAAATCTTTAAAGAATTGAATTTAACTCTGGAAGGAAGAAGGTGAGCAAGAAAGAAGGACAATTTTTAAAACGTGTTAAATCACATTTAAAATTTAAGCTCAACAGTAACAGTATACAGTTGTTTAATTTTTCAAAATAGTAATAATAGTTGAGTCATATTACTGTGGGGCACTATTCTAAGTGCTTTACATATCTTGATTCCTTTAATCCTCACCACAACTTTATAGCAGATACTATTTCTCCTATTTTACAGATGCAGAAACTGAACCACAAAGAGAATAAGTAATTTGTCTAGGCTAGTCAGATTCTACTGAGGCAGTCTGACTACTGTGCTACAGCTGACTTCATCACCTCTTCCTCCCCCTCTCCATGATTTGTATGGTATATTTCTGTAGAAATTTGTCTTGTTTTGAGAATGTAATATCTCCTTGAACTAGTTGTACATCTAATAGGCAGCTAGAGTGACAAACTCTGGACTATTTAAAAATCAAATTTTCTTCCCTTTAGTGTAATTGGAGAAATTTTACTAAACTAGGGACCAGAACACAAGATGGATAGTTCATGGTCTCTGTCCCCAGTGAACTAACTGAATCTCAGTTTGTAATTGTTTGGTCACTTGAACCAGTATGTACTCTAGTATTGGGTGTGAATTCTTTGACTTTGAACCAAGTTTACATGTGTTAATGAATGTTTGTTCCTTCAAAAACCAGACTAACGAGTAATATTGCCAATACTTAAAACTTTTGAAATTGTTTTCCTTTTAATAAGCTGCACAACAGAATCAGCTTTCCATACAAAAAGCAGTTGTGCCTAGTTTGATTACCTTTCTTAGTCATCCTTAAAATCTCACGTGTTTATTCACAAAGTATTTATCTAAAAAGGTGTTTTGTTTTGTTTTTACAGCTCTGATGGAGTAAAATGTTTGCAGGCTGTAGAGAAGGAAATGTGAATGGAGTTAGTGGATTTCACCAGGAACTTTGGAAGAGTTTTGGGTATTAGTTGCACTGAAGGAGGATGAGAATTGAGCCCTATTTAGAGGGAACAGAAAGACTTCTGTGAGGAATGTGGGTAAATAACACAGGAATCTACTCTGAAGATCATTGCTTAGCTCCTTAATACTTAATTTTTTAAATTATTTGTAGAATTTGAGACTCTTTCACTAGTACAATACTTTGTTTCCATTGAGACTCTTCTAAGGAGTCAACTGTGTGGTTTGAAAGTACCTCTTGATACTGAGGCTTTCAACAAGTCTGAAGAGGATGGACCTATGACTGGGAATCCTAAAAGATTTTATAAGAAAACTCATTGGAGACTTTTAGAAGTGCCTTTTAGGCAAATAAGAGAAATTTTGGATCATCTGGCAATTAGGAAGGAAGTTTAAATATTAAGTTCAGTCTAATTTGACTTTTGACTTGTTCCTTTATTGCTCCGCTCCTTTATAAATAATAAATAGTTGTATCATTTTGCCTGCACACTGAAGGGTCATGGGTTCGATTTCCGGTCAAAGGCACCTACCTGGGGTTGCAGATTCGATCCCTGGCCCCAGTCAGGGTGTGCAGGAGGCAACCTATTGATGCATCTCTCTAACATCAATGCCCCCCACACACACTCTCTCTCTAAATATCAATGGGGAAAATATCCTCCGGTGAGAATTAACAACAAAAAAAAAATAGTTGTAGCATTTTAGCTTGGCTTAGCCATTCCCTTCTTAGGTGTGAATAAGATAATATGAGAGGTTGTGGGAGACTGAGTGTCTTCATTTTATTGGGTGTTTCTTGTATTTCTTAACTTGGTATTGGCTATTAGATTTTTTCCTGTGGCATTTGGAATACTTTGAATTTAATATTGCTGCCTTTATATTGTTATTCATTTAAATATATTGAACAGCAGCTGCACAATGCTAGATAATGGGAACATGAATGAATAATTCGGTCTGTATTTAAGCTGCTTCTAGACTGGAGGACAGACAAGATTAATAAACCGGAAGTTAGAATAAGTACATTGATAGAGGTATGCACAATTTTTTATTGAATAAAGAAGAGCGCTCACTCTGAGAAATTTTTCTTTGGACGGAGATGATCTTTTGCGTTAAGCCTTTAAATAGAAAAGGAATTAGTCAAACGAAGTAGGTAGCAGTGGTAGGAAATTTTAAGTATGAGAAAAATAACATAAGAATAATTGTCCAATTTTAGTTATCTTATACTTTGTGTCTCAGAAACACCACCACCACCACCACCCCTGCCCCCCACCCTGGGTGACTGCTATTTAGGTGGCATTTCAAGAATATTAACTAATTTTGATGTTGCTTAATTAAATCTATTCTAAAGAATAATAACAGTAGTTTATTCTGAATTTATGAAAACTAAGAATACATTGCTTTCTTTAGCATTCTGAATTTCTAAACAATTTTTGTTGTAATTTTAATTCCAAAAGATGAAAATAATTTGAAAGTTCCAAGTTGAAATTACTCCTTTTATTAAGGTAACATTATTTCTGGTTGTTTGGAGCCAAACTCACTTAATTTTAGGTCTGTTTTAAAGATTTATATATCAAGAAGAGAACTGCTAGTCATTTTTACTCATTTACTCATCTGCAAATGCATTTGGAATAGAGAAAGATCCTTTTCAGATCTAAATTCAGCAATTAAATTTCATGTCTCCACAATGATATAAAGGTTCCACCTTCCTGTGTCAGAACTTTTCTCCTTTTGCTACCTACCCAAATCACATAGCATGATTTATGCCCCGCTCATCCCCTCCCTCTTTTAACATTGTTTCTGTATAGTGATTGATGACCCCCTTAGCAGTTATCTTTTCATGAGATATTTCTTTTTTAAATTAAATTTATTGAAGTAACATTGGTTAATAACTTTATATAAATTTCAGTTGTACAACTTTATAATATATCTGTATATTCCATTGTGTGCTCACCACCCAAAGTCTAGTTTCCTGTCACCATGAGATATTTCTCTTAGGTGATGTTAGAATGTTATTTGAGTTTAAAATGTGCCCATTTTCTGAGTCAGTAGTTTTTTGGTTTTTTAGTAACTTCAGGGGTAAATATTTGTTCAAAATTGGTGTTTCTCTGTTAGTCAATGTCTTTGTTAGTGCTATGTTCTTATACTTTAATTCATTTATCATAACTCAGTAATGCTTAAAAATGGCTAATTTTTTATCTCCACTTGGCAGTGTTTCTACTCTGTTGGTTTGTCTTACATGTTTATTCCCTGTTGCTTTTTTTGTATGCTACTTTTAATGGTATTAGTAAAAGTAATAGAGATATTAGGTAGCAGTTTTATATGCACAATCCTCATTTTGTCTTGTAGATCCTTTTTCTGACTCTCAAGCAAGATTGTGTAGCTCTTAGCCACACAGTGAATTATTGATTAATTTAGAAAACCCTAGAAAGTGGTGACTGCCCTAAAAGAAGGAAAATCTGGGTATACTTTACCCACTTTTCATCTTTTTTAAAGCTGTGGCTTCATTCCTTGTCTTCAGGGTTTTTTTCCCCTTTGCCTTCACAATGTGCATTAATTAAACTTTCTCTTGGGTAAAATATAAGTCTTTTTTCCTTTTTCCCTTTAGTATTCTACTTGCAAAACAAGTAAAACAGATTTGATCAATTAGGGTAACTAGTTCTATTTAATGAATAACTTTGTTAAAACTCTTAACATCAATCTTTTCATAGCCCAACTAGCAATTCATACTTTAAATATTGCATTCCTTCCTTGCATACCCCTCCCCATTAGAAAGTAGGTTTTTCTAAAATTTATTTGTTTTTAAATCACCAACTTTTTTTCTTTCCTACAGATAATATCACCTACTGCATTATTTTTGGCTGCAAAAGTGGAAGAACAGGCTCGAAAACTTGAACATGTTATCAAAGTAGCACATGCTTGTCTTCATCCCCTAGAGCCACTGCTGGATACTAAGTGTGATGTATGTAAAAATTGAGTTCTTTGGTTTTTTCTTTGTAAATTTGAAACCTTTTCATGATTTAGACCTAATAAAAATATAATCCAATTAGTGTTGCTTCCAAATGCTGCTTATTCCTATTACCACTTAGGAATGTAATGCCAGAAAGCAATCTGGCAGAAACATATTTCATGTATGTTCATGAATTATAATGTCATTCTGAATCATGTAAGGTACTTTTTAAGTGTTTTACATTTTGTTTATCTTCACAGCAAAACTGTGATACATGTAGAGGGTAAATCATTTCACCTCCATTGTTTTGGTGTTTCAAGACCAGAGATAAATAACTAAATCGTCAGCAAATGAAGGAATAAGAAAACCTCTGGATTTACCTCCAGACTAGTAATTAGTCTTTTTACAGAATTGTTTCTTTATTTAATGCATATACTGTATACTACTACTTATCTCTCTGATACATAAAGATACATTCTACCATGCTTTCAAGGGTGGTATTTTTTTTTAAATATTTTAATTTTCCTAAAGAGTATTGCTTGTTTCCAAACGACTTATTCATAATCAACATTTTAATACACATTGTTTGAAAATACCATTTTAAAATGTTCTGATACCTTAAAACAAGCAAGAATTCTGGGCCTTTAAAATCATTTTCTAGTACTCTTATTATAGGTGAGTTACTTTATCAGGAACTCTTAACTACTGAATCAGTTTGATTTGGATCAAGTTTAAGGTCCAGATTAAGTATATCTGATTTTATTAATGACATGTTTTATCCTAGATGTTGGCTATTAATGTAGTCATTCAATAATGGAGAATGTTTAATTATTCAAAAATACAAAGTATTTAAAGTTAGTAGTGTCGCTACAAATTCAGAAGTATTTCTTGTGGTTACTTAGGATATTGTTCAGATAATAGAAATCTGTGTTTTAAATATCAGTTCAGTGACCTTTTCAAAATGGGGCATAAATAAAATTAAAGGTGCTTTCACTTTCTGGGTTTATCGATATGTTCTTACATAAATGAGTACTTACATGTGATATATTGTTTTCTTATCACCTTAGTCAGTTGTCATGATCTAAGAATGAGATGGCAGAAAATTTGTCATAACTTTTATTTCCAGAGTAATTGCAATAGGTGAATGAATAATTTATTGATGTTGGATATATGATACATTATTTAATTTTTTCTTTTAATCTAGAGATTATATGGTTCGTTTTCATTTTATTTTTTCTGAGGAGAGGAAGTTAATTCTAAAAATTACTCACTGTGACTGTCAAGGAATTACCACATGAAGTATTCTAGATTAAGCTGATAAGTCTTTTCTTTAAAAGTGGGTTTGAATTTGGTGTTTTTACTTGGGTTGGTGCTTCCCGTCCTTAACGTGTCTTGAAGCACCAATAATACCTAGGTGAAGTTTTACATTATAGACTGGAGATCTCTGTTGTTCCAGTTAGCCCACCCCCTTTCATGTTAGGTTGTTTTGGGGGGTTTTGCCTTGTTTACATTTTCTTTATAGAAGTAATTCAATTTAGACTTGTCACAGAATATAAGTTTTCTCTATTTCCCTCAATTTATTTCCTTCATATTTTTAAACTACTCTAGTTCTTTTGTAGTCATCTATAATTTCTCATATGAGATTTAACGGTCTCATAGTCTAGTAGTGTTATGTTTATCTTAAGCATTTTAATATTACTATTTTTACCTGACAGGCTTACCTTCAACAAACTCAAGAACTGGTTTTACTTGAAACCATAATGCTACAAACCTTAGGTATGTACTTACATCATATATTTTTGTGTGTGTTCTTCAATGCAATACAGTAAGACCTTAATGTCATCAATTGGTTTGGGGACTTTAGGTGAAACAACATATGACAAAACCAGTTTACTATAGGCTAATTGATACAAACAAGAGTTAAGTTCCTGCCTAGCTGGTGTATCTCAGTGGTTGAGCATCGACCCATGCACAAAGGGGTCACAGGTTGAATTCCTAGTCAGGGCACATGCCTGGGTTGTGGGCTCAATCCCTATAGCAGGGCGTGCAGGAGGCAGCCCATCGATATTTCTATCTCTCCCTCTCCCTTCCTCTCTCTCTCAAAATCTATAAAAACATATAAAAAAAAAAGTTAAGTTCCTTTGATATAACAAATGATATCAAATGAAATGACATTATTCGAGGACCTGCTATATTTTATCTATAAATAAAGGAAAAATTTTCTGTAGTAATTTTACTTTGATGAAAGTTTCATTTTAAAACAAAGTTTGGGCCAGAATATTACTGCCTGGTTATAAGGAAACCATTTTTTTTAATTTCATTTCACTTGGTATAAACTGCCTTTGATGTGATTTTAATGTTTTCAGGCAGGTGAGATACTGTGCTTCATTCTGGCTTTGCATTGGAGAATGAAATGTTCTTCTTGAGCTGTTGCATATGTTTGTAATGTGTACAAACATACATGGCAGTTCTTGTTCTCCTAGAGCTTATAGTCAGTATTTAATGAATTTATGTCATTTTTAATGTGACATAATAGTTAATTAAATATTGAAATCCTTTTCTAAGTTATATTGTCTGCAAAGTTCATGGAACTTAAGTGATCTCTAAAGATCATTTATTCTTATGTTTCACCTTACTGTGAAGAAATTGAGGCTTAAGATAGTTTTGATTTGTGTAAAATTATGTATTACTTCTAGAAGAACATTGTCCTTTTGAAGATCTGGGTTTAAATCTGTAGGCCTCTGACTTGCTTTGTAAAATTGGGCAAAGTTCCCCCTTTACCTTTCATACCTCCACCTGTGAGGTAGAATAATAATGCCTGCCTTAACATTGTGAATTTGGAAATGAAAGATGATGTATTAAAAAAAATCACCACATAGTGTGTGTGTGTCATACATCATTATTTATTATGGTAGTTATTTTTATTTATTCATTCCCAAATGTTGAATAGAAGTGATAATTACAGTTTCTCATAATGACAGATTCTTTTTATTACAAAAGTGGCTATTTTGAAATATATATCACTGTTCAAACTTTTAATAGTATAAAGAGATACAAAAATAAAAGTGAGAATCTTCTCATTCCCTCCAAATCCAATAATGTAAATGTTATTGTTTTTATTATATAAAACTATATAAATATGAAAATTTACAAATACTTGTATAATGAAAGTTGAAAAAGAAAACTATATTAATTTTAAGTAATATAAAGTTATTTTAGTTAAAATTCTGTCATTTGCATTGTTTATGACAGATTCTTAAGCACAGAGAATTTTAAGGGGAACATTAGAATGTATAAGATATACCTCTTTGGCTTTCATTAAAGTATGATTTTGTAGGTTTAATTATAATAGACATATAAATAGACCATACAGTAACTTTATAAATCCTGATTACCTGTTTATTAGGATATCACTTACTGCTTCTGAAGGCATTAGATGTGACCTTGACTTTTATTTAAAAAAAGGAAGAACCCTACCCTACTTAAGGGTTGATTGAACATTGAAAGCTTTTTGACATTTTATCTTTGATTTTAGAAGCAGTGTTGTAATGAATCGTGAGGCCTACAAGGTGTACTTACCTTAACTATTTTATTATTAATGAAACGTAGTTATAAGCTAACTGTCTGAAACCTTTTGGCATATTAAGAAAAATAAGGGCACTATATTATTTAAAAGGTCATTTCTTACACTGTAGCCCAAAGGTTATATTTATGAAAAATGTTCTTTTCACATCTTCTGAAAGATTTGGAATACACTCAAGAACCCCAGTAAATTCAAATTTAAAAGGTGGTGGGGGGCGGGGAATATATTACTGCTCAGCTGGTGTGGCTCAGTGGATTGAACATCATCCCATGACCTGAGAGGTCCAGGTTCAATTCCCAGTCAGGACACATGCCCAGGTTGCTGGCTCAATCCCCAGTGAGGGGCATGCAGAAGGCAGCCAGTCGATTTATCTCTCTCACATCATTGTTTCTCTCTCTCTAAAAAATAAACGAAAGAAAGAAAGACAAAGAAATATATTACATAGTTGAATGCTCTGCTTAATCTGTGGGACAACCTTAATAATAGTTGTATTTGTCATGATTTTAGTTTGTTTTTAACATGAAGAGAATCTCATACTGATTGTAATTCAGAATTCTAAATGAATATTACCCCCTGATCTATAAATAACTTTAATAATCAGTTTTCATAATTGGAACATTGTTTTTGAGAAGAAATAATTTCTTATCATGTGTAATGATCATGTCAATGATAAGAAACATTGTCTTTGGGGTTTTTTAATAGTGAAAAATGTATTACGCATTTATGGTTGTGTGGTGAATGGCATTTCTCAGGCAAGTATTGTAGTGGTAAGTGATTGGGGAAAAAAGTGCTTTTCATTTCAGGTTTTGAGATCACCATTGAGCACCCACACACAGATGTGGTGAAATGTACCCAGTTAGTAAGAGGTAAGTCATCTTTGAAACTTTTTAACTAAGTATAGTGTTAATGATTTTTACTATCTGTCATTGATTTGAATGCTGTTTTGTTCTTAATAGCTTGTTCTATATCTGCCGGTCACTTAGCTTCCTTCACACTTCAGCAACAGTCTCATTTCACTGAAAAATTGGAGGGCTTCCAAATATTACAACTGTTTACCTCCGCACTGGGCTTTGCCTGTCCTATTTCAGTTAATATTTAAGATGTAGGCCATTAACACATGGGTGCAGAAAATAGTATTAATGATTTATGTCAAACTTTCATTGACTTCTTGAAAAGATTACAGTATAAGAATTTGGAGGTCAACCTCAAATTTTTTTACATAAAAATTCCTTTCTTAGCAGATCTGTCATTTTTGGATATGTTTTGCCCATGTTCATTTGACCAAAATTGGTTTAATACATTTTTCACTGTTCTTTCGTATTACTAAAAATGGTTTCCTTTTTGTGTATGAGAAACTAATTATATAGCATAATACATAGTGTGTGATGTGGCTATTATACCTTTTATAAACAGGAGTAGGAAGCTTTTGTAATTTTTGCTTTTCTGCTTATAAAGCATGTGGTACAGATTTTTCTAGTCTTGTTAATGAATCCTAAATATTCCTAGAAATATTTTTTACATAGTTGCATGTTGTTATACTACTACTTATGCTTTCCTGTTTCCCATTAGAAGTGTTATGTACTAATAGCAATCCCTTGGAATCTTTAGTGTGCCATTTTCTATTACTTTTTTGAAAATTAAATTTTTCAGTTTCATTCTTTTACCACCAGACTTCTTTAGGATTATTCTAAACAAAATGGGTAAGACTTTTAAAGGCCTTGTTTTGTTTTTTAGTGTTTACCTAAATATTCTCACATTTTATTCATTCTAAATTGAATTAATTGTATACTTAGCTAGGATTTTATTATGTTATGGCTTACATTTAAAAAAAAAGCTCTGTTATCTGATACCACAATGTTTTTGTTAACAACTGGACCTCTAAAAGGGCTATTTATTTATTTTTGATCCTAATAGCACATATTGTCATTTGTAAACTAGAACATAATTATAGTTCCTATCCTTCGTGGTTATATGAATGTATTTTATAGCACATTCTCATCCCCAGTATTACAATGTGTAGTATAGATTTGTATAGATAACTAGTGTAGATGTTGAATTAAGAAAAGGGGGGGTGGGGAACTGAGTTAGTAGCTCTTTTTTCCTGAAAACTTGAAAGGGTAGACTGTTTTGTCAGTATAATGGAAGGCCATATAATTTGTTTTAAATTGGGTGTAATGAAGGAAGATATTAATATAGGGTAAAAATACTTTAATTTAGTAGAAATTGAAACTGAATTTTCAGGTAAATATTATTGTGAAGTTTTAGTCAGCTTTTTTGAAATCCTTTTTCAAAGTTTATTATTATTTTTTTGTACATTCTCCTATATCTAAAGAAGCTAGAGACATAAAAGAACATTGATTTGCAAAATTGAATAGTAAATTTTTAAAACATTTACAAAAACTACAAATTTGCTATATCATCCAAAGCAAAATATTAAAATACGATTTTTTTTGTTGTTAATGTTTAAAATGTGACTGATTCTTAAATTTTAGTACAAATCTTATACATGTTTAACCTCCTTTTGTCTGACTAACATTTCAAGTAACTATGGTTTGTATCTCACTCCATTTAAGAAATGTTCTTTCATGTTTGGTATCTTTTTTTCTTTGCTCTATTATAATTTTCATCTAACAAAAGAACGTTTTTCCTACATTCTTCCTCTGTTGCACAGTGATAGGTTATTGAATTTAGATATATTCTGAGGTGAAAATTGCTATGGCAATTTAAAATTTCTTCTGTATATTTTGAGTCTTGTGAAGAGGGTAGATGGTTTGGCTTCTTTCAAGTCCTTTACAACCCCCAAACCCCACAATGAGAAAATTGGTGTTATACTCCTTTGCTGCAGAATTGGCTGATGGATTTTACAAGGACCTTTCACTTTTTACATTTCTCCTTCCTTCCCCACCAGGAAAGAATACAGTACTTAAGTCACTGTCTCCAAGACATCTGATGCTTTGACACTCTTCCTTAGCACAACTCTGATAAGCCCAAATCCCTTTTTGCAAAGATTCACATGAGGTGACAGGGATTACAGGTGCTACAGATAAAAATAGGAGGGGGCAAGGATTTTGAGGCCTTTTAGAGAGGGGTGAGTGGAAGGGGACTAATCCTAGTTGAAGCAAAGGGGAAAGGTATTTCAGCAATTATGAATGTGGTTGGGGGGAAAAGGGTGAACTATTGAGTCATCCCTGTTGGGAAGAATAAGAAGCAGAAGTGGAGAAGCTATTTTCAATTTCAGTGTCTTCGTTTCAATTTGGGGGTGGGGAGAGGGGGGACCCAGTGTTGAAGCACATACTGATTCCCTCTAGAGTACTGGTATCATATCTAAAGTTCTCATTAATTGGATTCTATAATTTTAAAAAAATAATACAGTAAAGTTTCCTATGTCTATGTCCTTATAATGTCTCTAGGTTGTTTATTCTCTGTTTATGCTTAGTAGCATGATGAAAAACTGAGCCGTTGTGCTCTCTGAGTTTGGAGGGTGGGGGTTTGTTTTCTTTTATTTTCTTGGAAGTACTTAAGCCAATTTAAATATGACTGAAGATTAAGTCTGGCAGGCAACTCTTTGTATTTTGTATTAGACTTCAAAATCTTTTTCTTCTTCTTCCTCTTCTTTTTTTTAAATCCAGGAGAATGCTTTATTGCAACTTTTAGCTGACTAGATGCTTAACTTAGTAACAAGTTTAGCCCTTGTAACTGGCTAGCTAAAAGCAAATCGGCTTGTTTCTCAGATCTTTGGGGGATAGCAAGAAACATTTGAGTGAATGTTGTTGAAGATTTTCAGTAGTATAGAAAATGATGGCGCTCTTGTGATATTTGTAAGTAGTAAGTAAAATTTACTTTTTGTGTACACATCTTTGAAGTTTTTGTTGTGTTGAGAACTTTTTAATGGTAGCATGTTAAAGCTGATAGTATTGTCTTCGTTTTTTTTTTGTTTGTTTTTTGTTTTCTTACAGCAAGCAAGGATTTGGCACAGACATCCTATTTCATGGCTACCAACAGGTTGTTATCCTGACCCTCTTTGTTGCACTGTTGTAGCACACTATAGCTTCCTTTAATGCAGGGCCCCCTCAATGTGTCTCTTACCCTTGTTGCAACAGGAGACTGGACCATCTACTGTGGTGGTACCTTCCTGTCTGCTTTGCGGTGTATTGTACAAGGGACTTTGGGCACAGAGGGGTTAAATGCACAATGTGAAGTGTAGTGGTGCTTTCTGGTGACATATTCTCGATTTGTGAGTGCATAAGTCTAAAATTGGTAGCCTGAATAGCAGCTAAAGATTACAGAGAGCTAAACTTAACGTAGAAATTCGAGCAACTTGGTAAGTATAAAGCTATTTCTAGTTTATAATTATAGTTAAATGACAATTTTTAAAATTTCACTTTGATCCAATCTTAACTGTAATCATTAAAGTTTATTTAATAAATAAAATTTATATAACTTGGGATTTTTTCTCCCTGAGAATACCCACTAGTAGTAAATTAGAAGTAGTCAACTCCTATCAGTGTCTGAATCTGCATAAGTACAATTTTTACTTTTAAAAAAACTTACTTCCTTTTCAGTTTATATAAATAAAAAACTGTGGGTTATGATTAATCAATAAACATTTTTATCAATTCTGAAACTGAAGTGGAAGAATAGTTTTTAAACGCCTTTAATATCTAATATAAAATTCTGTTCTGTATTGATTATATTAATAATTTAAATTTGTTTTTTAAATGGGTCATTGGGGAGGAGGGGACCAAACCAGCTTTGTGTGGTCCTTAATTTTTTTGTGACACTGTTAAATTTTATTTAAAACTTTGGATTGGCAAATATAAATGTATTTTCTTAGATATATATGTTGTTGCGATTTAACCTCTATCCTGAGAAATTCTGAACAACAAAAACAAAAAACCCTTAAATTTAAAATTTTGGTTAGAAAAGCCTATTTATGACATGTTACATGCCCAGTATAGTAGAATGAGAAAGGTAGTATTTTTGTAGTATATAGCAACATTGTGCCTTGAAGCTATTGTGCAAAAGGTAAGTTTTTTCTGTGGCTTTATTGAAAAGAAGACAGGTTTACATAGATAAGTTTTAAATTCTCTTTAACTTACTTGAGAATTATGTTTTTAAGCCACAGCAAATGGTAGAGTCCCTGATTATAATGCATTGTTGAAATTTGTCATTTATACAAAGAGACCTCTGTTTTTTGGGATTTTTTTTTCCACTTTTTTGCCATGATGTTACAAAAGAAACAAAAATGCCACCAAAAAAGTTTGTGTTGTACTGTATATAGTGACTATTGGAAATAGAAGTATATTAGATATATCTTTCCCTCCTTATATAAAGAAATAAAAATAACTTTGAATTCTGATGTAAAAGCAAAATTTATAAATATTAATATATTAGCAGTATTAATAAAATATTAATATACTCTGGGGAGTAAGAGTATGGGGAATGTTCATAATCTATATAGGTTTTTTAGTACTAGAATTTTACAACTACAGTGTTAGCTTTTCATTTAATAAAATAAAGTTTTGTACTCTAGGCTTACAGAAGAAAACCTTTGTAATTCTGTTTTTGCTCTAATCTTACTGGTAAATGTTTTTTCTTTGTTTTACATATTTGAATTTCTATGGCTCTTCATTTTCAAACCTGCGCCACAACAGTCTACATCTTACCACCTTCTGTCTTCAGTACAAACCAACAGTGATAGCATGTGTGTGCATTCATTTGGCTTGCAAATGGTCCAATTGGGAGATTCCTGTGTCAACTGATGGAAAACATTGGTGGGAATATGTGGATCCTACAGTTACTTTAGAATTATTAGATGGTACGTAGAGAAAATAAATCTTATTTTACACTAAAAATATTTATTTTTATTATGGAGAAATGCTACCTATTTCTGTATAGGTTTGAAAACTAGTGAATCCATACCCTCATGCCCAACTGAACAGTTACCAATTCTGGCCAATTCAACATCCCTCTTCACCTGTGGTTATTTTTCTATTTTATTTTATTTTTAATCCTCACCCTAGGATGTTTTTTCATTGATTTTTTTTTTTTTTTTTTTTTTTTTTTGATAGAGTGGAAGGGGATAGGGGGGACATCCATGTGAGAGAGACACATCGGCTGACTGGTTGCCTCCCTCATGACCCCAACCAGGGCCAGGATCAAACCCTTTGGTCTGTGGGCCGACTCTCTTTAACCACTAAGCCAAACCATCCAGGGCACCTTTATTGATTTGAGAGAGAGAGAAACATCAATCAGTTGCCTCCCATATGTCCCCCAACCAAGGATCGAACCTGAAACCTGGGTATGTGCCCTGACTGGGAATTGAGTCCACGACCTTTCGGTGTACAGGATGATGCCCCAACCAACTGAGCCATAGCAGCCAGGGCTCCCCTGTAGTTAGTTATATTAATGCTAATCCCAGATATCATTTCATCTATTAATATTTCAGTTTATATTAAAAATACAGACTTAGAAACATAACTATAATTATATTTTAACAATTCAGTAATAGAATTAAAAGTATAATTGCATGATCAAATGAACAGGATAAAAAAAAGGATTCATTAGCTTAAAGAAAAATAAATTGAACATATATTCACCACTGAATATCTAAAGCCCTTTGAGACTTTTTCAAACTCTAAAGATTAACACTATTGAGTTTAAAATGTATAGACTCAAAGTCAGGTTTTGTCGCAGAAGATTTGAAGCAGTGAGCTAAAGGTATTTTCCAAGTAACATTCCTTGCTCTGTGGTTCCACTGATGAAGTGTGCCATGTTGTCTTGCATTATTAAATGTGAGTTGACAAGGGAAGATTGCGGTACGTGTTCTCTAAATTGAACCTGGAATTTGGGAATCTCCTGATTAGAAATTCCTGTGGTTGAGAAATAGGCCCTGGCTGGTTTGGCTCAGAGGCTAGAGCGTTGGCCCAGGGACCGGAGAGTCCCGGGTTCGGTTCCTGCTGGGGGCACATACCTCGGTTGCAGTTTGTCCCCGGCCCCAGTTAGGGTCGTGTGGGTGGCAACCACTCAATGTGTCTCTCTGTCTCTCTTTTCCTCCCTATCTCCCTCCTGCTCTATCTGAAGATAAATGCAAAAGTGTCCTCGGGTGAGGGGAAAAAAGAGAGAGAGAGAGAAGTTGGCCAGAGGTAGGAGATTCTTGGAGATTAAGACATTTTAGCCATGTATTATAGATTTCAGAAAGGAAAGAGATAACAGACACTCTTACTTAATAGATATGCCTAAACTAGTATGTTGGGTTTTCAGCTTGTTCTTTTTGTGGGCTTTCCCCGACTTCCTTTACAAAACTTGAAGCTAATGGAAAATAGGATTTACATCTGTTGCAAGTGAGGCCATCTAGTACCACAGAAATGCATCTTATCCCTGCATCTTATCAGGGGTACATCATGTTGATATGTCTTACTGCTAGTAATGATAACCATGATTACTTGGTTAAGGTGGTATCTGCTGGGTTTCTCTATTGTAAAGTTACTGTTTTTCTCTTTGCAATTAATAATACCTTGAGGAAGGTATGTTGGGATTATACAGATATTCTTTTCTTCTTCAAATTTTTGCCCACTAATTTTAAATCTATTTAAAATAGTGGATCTTGCCTGCAACAATTATTACTATTGTTTTTGCCTAGTAGAGGTTTCTATTTGGGGGAAATATTTTTTTAATGCTACTAAATTTTCCAGAGATTCTGAGTAAGCATATAAAATAGGGGTGGGGGAGTGATTTTCTTTAAAAATACTAGTTCAGAGCTGTGTCTACTTATATATGCTGAAAGTTGAATAGGAGGGTGATAGTGAAGTAGGCAAACTCTTGAGGTCCCTTTTTAATATTGCCCACTTCAGAGAAATTTAAAGGCACCTTCTAAGTTATAAATTTAAATTTTATTTTTAGAGCTAACACATGAATTTCTACAGATATTGGAGAAAACACCTAGTAGGTTGAAGAAGATTCGAAACTGGAGGGTAAGAGAATTGGCGGGGTTTAATAGACTATCAATTGTTCATTTGTCTAACAATTACATAGGTAACCCGTTTGAATTTTTGTGGTTAAGTATTCTTAGTTCCGGTATTCCTAAGTAATTACAATGTATCATAAGCTACATACACGCATAGTTTATTCAACTACCTTGTCCAATGGACTTTGCCAAGTATTTTATAAAATTTTTATGAATCTCACAATGATGGAAATATTCTTCTTGTTTTACAAATGGGGATGTTAAAGCCTAGACAAGTTAAGTCACTTTCTCAAATGGCTAGGCTAGGGTTTAATCTGTATCAAATTCCAAAATTGGTGTTTTCAACATTTTATAGCCTTGTTTTATGCTTATAAATATGGAATTTTCATAAGCAAACAAATGTGTATTAAATTCCTTTGCTATCATTGCTTCTTCTGTGTTTTATTTAAATAGGCTAATCAGGCGGCTAGGAAACCAAAAGCAGATGGACAGGTATCAGAAACACCACTTCTTGGTTCATCTTTGGTCCAGAATTCCATTTTAGTAGATAGTGTTACTGGTGTGCCTGCAAACCCAAGTTTTCAGAAACCATCTACATCAGCATTCCCTGCACCAGTACCTCTGAATTCAGGAAATATTTCTGTTCAAGACAGCCATACATCTGATAATTTGTCAGTGCTAGCAACAGGAATGCCAAGTACCTCATACAGTTTGTCGTCACACCAAGAATGGCCTCAACATCAAGAGTCAGCAAGGACAGAACAGATATATTCACAGAAACAAGAGACATCTTTGTCTGGTAGCCAGTACAACATCAACTTCCAGCAGGGACCTTCTCTCTCACTGCATTCAGGATTACATCACAGACCTGACAAAACTTCTGATCATTCTTCTGTTAAGCAAGAATATACTCATAAAGCAGGGAGCAGTAAGCACCATGGACCAATTTCTTCTACTCCTGGAGTTATTCCTCAGAAGATGTCTTTAGATAAATACAGAGAAAAACGTAAGCTAGAAACCCTTGATCTGGACGTCAGGGATCATTATGTAGCTGCCCAGGCGGAACAGCAGCACAAACACGTGCAGTCACAGGCAACCAGCAGCAGCTCTGTAACTTCTCCCATTAAAATGAAAATTCCCATCACGAATGCAGAAAAACCTGAAAAATATATGGCAGATAAAAAGGAAAAAAGTGGATCACTGAAGTTACGGATCCCCTTACCACACTCTGATAAAAGTGCCAGTAAAGAAGAACTGAAAATGAAGATAAAAGTTTCTTCCTCAGAAAGGCACAGCTCTTCTGATGAAGGCAGTGGGAAGAGCAAGCATTCCAGCCCACATATTAGCAGAGACCATAAAGAGAAGCACAAGGAACATCCCTCAAACCGCCACCACCCCAGCAGTCACAAGCATTCCCACTCCCATAGCGGCAGCAGCAGTGGTGGCAGCAAACACAGTGGTGATGGGATACCACCCACTGTTCTGAGGAGTCCTGTTGGCCTGAGCAGTGATGGCATTTCCTCTAGTTCCAGCTCTTCAAGGAAGAAGCTGCACATCAATGATGCATCTCACAACCATCACGCCAAAATGAGCAAAAGTTCCAAAAGTTCAGGTAGTTCATCTAGTTCTTCCTCCTCTGTTAAGCAGTATATATCCTCTCACAACTCTGTTTTTAACCATCCCTTACCCCCTCCTCCCCCTGTCACATACCAGGTGGGCTACGGACATCTCAGCACCCTCGTGAAACTGGACAAGAAGCCAGTGGAGACCAACGGTCCTGATGTCCATCACGAGTACAGTACAAACAACCAGCATATGGACTACAAAGATACATACGACATGCTGGACTCGCTGTTAAGTGCCCAAGGAATGAACATGTAATCATTTGTTTAGGTCAATTTTTCCTTTCCTTTTTTAATTTAAAAATTGTTAGAATGGAATCCTCCTGATCTAGCAGTGGTAACATCTGCTATTGCTGCCACTGTTTCAATATTTGTAAGTGCTGCTTTTTCTTCATTCTGAAAGAAGAGATTATAGTAAACAAGTCTTTATCTCCACATATGATAGTGTTATAAATACTGTAAAAGCATGGAAGGTGCAAAACTCAGTATTTCTACAATTGCAGCTAAGAACATTAGGATGAATGGCTGGCTGCTTCTAGGAATATAAGATGCCTCAAGCATTTGTTATTTATAATTTGAATACTGTAGCTATAATTTTGTTGTTGCTTGGCTTTTGAATGAGTGTAAATTGTTTTCTTTTGTGTATTTATACTTGTGTGTATGATTTGCATGTTTCAATGTTAAAGGGATAAAACAGTATACTGAAAACTGTTTACAAGAAAGTGGAGAAAAATGTACATACATTTTTGTATGTTTAGATATTACCATAAATACTCAGGATTGGAGCTGCTTGTAAGTATAACAATATACAGAATAACTTTATTTTATCTTGTCAGAGTCCATCACTAATCTAAAACAAAGGTGGCACTTTTTCATGTTAACCTTAAACTCTAGGCCTTACTGGAAGCCTCTGAAGGGGGACACTTCACTACCAGATGGGTATGCAGTGCCACAGATGGTTACATACACTGTGAGGCACTGGACTTCTGCCTTCAGAGGTTCTGACCAGATTGGCTGCTGAAATAGCCCCTAATTTTCTGAAGGCTTGAAGAGGAAAAAATAAAGTTTACATACTGTTGATGTGAAGTGCAGTTAAAGTTTGTTGGCTTGTTGCAGTGCTATAACAGAGCTTTTAACAATGGTTATGTAAATTGCTGTGATTAGAAAACTAAATTCACAAAACGTACATAATGAAAAATATTAGTAAGTTTTTTCTTAAGTAAAAAACTTTAACACTACATATTTTAACAGTAAACAGGGATCGTGTTTCCTTTAGCATTCAGAATGACACCATATTCTTAAACATAATCCTCCCCTGAAGCGTGTGTGTTTGTGATGCCATATTTCTTTTTCAGGTAAATTCAGTCTTCCTTATAAAAATAAAATTAAACCTATTGCTCTCTCAGTTCTTTTATATTCTAACAATAAATGAAAAGAAAAGATCACTGTGCATTGTACCTGTATTTATAGCTTCTCAGGAACCTCTGAGAAAAAAGGGTTAGCCTCCAGGTAGACAGCTAGTGGAGGTTTTACATTTGTTTGCACATCTCAGTATATTCCTGTTGAGGTTGAATTGGCACAGTCATCTGATTTCTGAATAAACAATAGACATTAACTTGTTTAAAATTTGTCTTAAACACCAATAATATGGCTCCGGTTTATCAGTGAGTCTTGTATTTATTCTGTGGTAAGTCTTTGAGCTTTTGAGTATCTTTGAGATGGGTTAAATTCAACTTCTGTTAGAACTGAAAGCTGTCTTAATTTTTCCTCTATGTATATGAATTATTTTTGTTAAAGCCACTGATGTGCACAATTGTAATTTTACTCAAGTATGTTGCAGTTGTAAATATTAGAGTTTAATCTTGTGCTCTACTTTTATTTAGCAGTTAACCTAATTTGCCAGTAGCTTTATAATTTTTTTTTTAAGATAATTGTTTGTTATTTTGTTAATGTTATTTGAATTTAGGATGCTAGGAGCCTCTTTCTAGGGATTTTGCCTAGCTGGCATGTCCTAACATTTGTTCTTGTCTTGCATAACTTTAGTAATCCTTGTCATTATGTGTAACTTTGTTGTTCTGTATGGCATATTATTGTATTCACAAACATGATAATTTTGATACAGTTGTACTCTGACAGTGGTACATAATCCAAGGACTAGTATAGAATTAAGCTGAGTGCAGAATGAGGGAGGGAAGGGTTTTGTTCTTGGTAATTTAGATGTGAAATCTCTAAGGAGCTATCATGTGAAACTACATAGAGTGGTTGTGCTACTGTATACTTAGGGATGATAATACCAGGAATTTTAATAAGATTTTGTAAAGAATATCCAGAAAAATTAGTGAACTTATTTTTCAGTATGACATAGAAAACAATGTGAATATTTAAGGTCTGTGACTATACTTAAACTTCACAAAGAATTTGCAGAATTGTTTTGAAATGTGAGAATAAAGGTAATTTTGTTGAATCTTTATTGGTGCTAATGATGGACAGTTAAAAAGGTAGCTAGTGTATATTGTTATGAGTAAGTACTTATTAGTACTCCCAAAATTGAATTTAAAATGCTATGTATTCGCTTTTCACTCTGTAAATGTAAATCTTTACAATGACTTTATTTATTAAAGGGCAGCCAGTTGTGATTTTTACAGGATTGTGTGAGCTATTCAAACTTTAACCTCTGAACAGGATATTAGCTTCCAAAACTACAATGGGGATAAATATGGAAATCCTTTTAAGTTTCAATTCCATTCAGTGAAAATCCTTATAGTTCATATTACCATGAATTTGCTTTAGCCAGCTCATCAGCCTGGTCCCAGTAGGCTCAACCAAAGAAAAAGACTCCAGTGAATGGACTTTATTACTGAGTCTTCTTGTAAGTAGCCATAAATAAACCAAAATAGGATCATCAAATTTAGGTATGAAATTCCACATGTGCAAAGTACTGTTAAGGTGAAACATTTTTTAAAATATTTGAAATATTAAAAAGCATTATCTTTAAACAGTCTATAAAAGAGTGATTCATTTTTTAGTTGTGTTTTCCCTAGATCAGAGATCTGTTACCTTTATGCAGAAGCACATTACATACAGTCTTTACTTCTACCTCTTTCAACTAATTTTCCATTATTGAGCTGTGCCCCCTAAATATTTGCCTTAGCTACTTTAAAATACAGTATTTTCAGAACCAAAGCCAAGGAGTATATTTTCCCAGAAGTATTCTTGGAGGCCTACTTTACAAAACTGGCAGTAGTAGTCTTTATTGGTAAGACCTTACAAAAATTCTAATTCCTTTTTTTTGTTTAACCTGAGGTTCATTTCTTACTGCGAGGTTTTAAATCTTGAAAAGCCATGTAATCACCCTTAAGTTTGTCTTTGGATGTATTTATAGATGCATCTGGCTCTTCCTGTGAGTATGTAGTTCATTCTGGTTAGAGAGTTTTTAGCGAGTCCAAGAAAATTTCTACCGTGATACCTGGTTTCATGCAGAATTTCATGAGGGGCAAGAGATTTGTACCAAGAGATTATAATTATGTAGTGTTAAAAATCTTCAAGGCCAAAAGTTTTTCTGAAAGAAAAGGCTAACCAGAGTAAGGACCAGGTCCTGGGGCATGTAGTTGAAACCACCAGCAAGCAAGGCTCGGTGGAGAAGACAGACATGGCCACCATCCTGGATTGATGGGGCTTTTATACAGTGAGTTTGGGGAAGAGAGGTGTGAGTTGTTATGGAAGAATTTACTTTGGCTCTAGATAAAAGCGGCTGGGAAAGGTGAAACGGGCAGTTACAGGATAGGTACACAGGCTGTAAAGGAAAGGTATTTGTTGCTTTTGTATTGGTTGTGGGTAACAGTCTGGAATATTTGTGTGTAAGCTGGTGATGGCTATTCTCTAGGTAATTATGGGAATAGCTACCTGGAAGTTAATTCACAGGTTCACCATCCATTCAGGAGTGTGCATAGTCTTTTTTGGTTTCAGCTATAGTCTCTGTTAACTGATTTATTTCTTGTCTCTCCCACCCTCCGGCCTGCTGTAATTTAATTTAGGACATCAGAAGTTTCCTCTTGTCAGTAGGTACCTTAATTTTGGCCTATCCCCTTGGAACTAAAAATAAAAAAGACTAGTTGAGGTCTACTTTAGATAACCAATTTAAAATGTGTTTGTTACTGAATGCCTTGTTTTAAAAGCATTTAAAGGCACATTTTTTGTTATATTTGATCATTTAAATTGCTGATTTTTATCCCTCAACCAACCTTAGAAATAAACCACTGCTTATATGTGAATGACTGCTATGTACTCTTGTAAGTACCCTTGGTTGATGAGATATTTTAGGGCTTTGCCTTTACTATGGAAATACGTAAGACTTTTTTTTAACATGGTATCTGTAAAGGAAGACGGTTCTATTCTCAAGCTATCCCACTCTTCCCAAATTTTATCTAATACCTAGTACCATGTTTAAATTGCTAGGTAATTTTAATAGCCGTCTTGCTGTCTCGTGTGCCCATTTGTTTCTAGTGGGCCGACTGAGACAGATTTTTACATTGGAAGAGCAGCACATTCGGCCCGCGGCCGCCCATGGTGCCAAGTTACTATACAAATGTGTTAATTTGAGAATTCAAAATTCAGCTTTGTTAATACTGAAATTTGATCGCTGTAAGCTCACATGTTGCTTATTTTGTAAGAGAAGTGTGCCTCTGAAACATCGTTACAGCCAGTGAGTCTGGGACACGCTAAGTGTTTTCAGTCTGATATCGTGCATCTGTGTTTTCCACAAGGTGGAGTTGGGCACCGCTAGCTTCTGCACCTGTGACTCCTCTGTTTCTGTCCTGTGTAATTTACCAGTGTCTGTTCTGCCTGTGTTCTGCCTGACAGGTTCTTTAGGTAGGTTGGTAAGCAAGGTACATTGAAGGTTGTGCAGGTAGGGGCAATTTTGTTCTTACAAAGGTGACTTAATACATTCACTGTGATCCATTAGTCTCAAAAGTAAGTTCTGAAGGCTAATTTCCTTTACTTCCAAGTTTTTAGGGGAAGCCTCACTTAAAACCTGTTTAGTTGTTAGTTTAATGTGATTTGCCTGTTAATGAGTACATTCTTATTTTTAGTGTTTTTCAAGCAGTTTCACTTGGTTTGAAAAACTTCACATGTACTCATTTTGTTGCTGGGATTTCATTTTCTGAGTCCCCTAAGGACTATTAGTAGGATGTTTGCTGATGGAAAATACAAAACAGGAATATGTGTATATGGCATGAATTCAACTAGTCATTGAATTTCAGCTCAGTATCTGTTACAAGGAATTAATAAAATTTGTGTATTAACAACATAAATCCAAGGCTCTAACATGTCTTGTTAATGTAAATCGGAAATAACTTTCAGTCCCTGAGAAAAGTGGGAAATAAGGTATCTAATATAAGTTACTCTGAGTAACTTCAGATGTCATCAAGGATTGTGGCCTCAGACTGTCCACATTCCAGTCTTGGCCCCACCACTTCTTCCTACCACGTGTTGGTAATGGTGCCTTAGGAGGGTGTGAGATTTAAGGCCTGGGTGATGGGGAAGGGCTAGAAAGAACAGATGACATGGAAGAGCATCCTAATAGAGTATATTTTGGATATTAGAGGGAATGATGAAGGCCAGTTTGGGTGGATTAAACTTCTTAAACACTGCATGCCTGCTATTTACAGAATTTAAGTTCACTCTAATTCATACTTTGGGATTTTCTTGTCTAATCTCTTGCATCACTTCCACAGAAAGCAAAGAGTAAGTATCTGGAAGGGGAATTAGCCGTAAAAAACTTCATCATAAACCACTTTAATATTGCTGCTTTTCTCCAACCCCCTTCTCCCCTCTCCCACTGATTTTCCTGCAGCTTCTACTTGAAAGAAAATATAAGCCTTGCATGGCTTTAATAAAATAGAACAAACTAAGGTAGAAAAGTTACCTCCAAAATGCATATTAAGCCTAAATTTGAAGTAAATGTTTTGAAATCACATTAAAAGGTTTGTCCTCATGTTGATAACACCAGTAAGGACTTACTTTGTTAGCATACAATAAATTACATGAGTTTCATTTAGAAACGTTACAAAGTTGGTAATTCCACTTAAGCAATTTAGTGATTCACCCTACTCCATTGTTTCATCCCTTTTTCCTCTGCTGTTTTCAATATAATGAAAAAAATCATGCATTTTTCCTTTAACTATGTGGACCTGCCCGTTCCATTTTGAGCTATTTCACCTTCTCACACAAAGACTAGTTAACTTGGCTGAGTACCAGTGAAGATGTAGACTACCAACACTGGATGCTTTAAAGTTGACAGATCACCTGGAAAGCCTTTTTTAATACAAGTGCAGCAAGTGTGAGGAATAAAGACAGACCAGTAGGTGATGGAGGCTTTTGTCTGCTCATTGAACAGATGGAGGGGGCTTTTCATCTCAGAGCTACTCATTACCTTGTGGAAGGCCCAGGACTTGTAGTCATGTGGGAGGGACTGGATGAAGCAAGTAAGCGGAATACAGTATATTCCCCAGTCCCATCTGGAGCTCACTCTTCCACTGTGCAGCTCCTGATTCAGCCCCTGGGAAGTAGCCACAGATGCTGCAGAGCGGGAGCTACTTTAGAAGTTGACTCGGGGAGTTATATTTCCTTTGGTTGAGCTTGGGGCCCAGAGCATATAGGAAGATTCAGCACATAATGAAATGCACTTCTGAATGTAGAAACCTGGGGCATTGTGTTGGTGAAAAGGGAGGTGGTCATAGACAGGAAGGCAATACTGCTGAGTGGAAAGTTTTCACACCATTAATGTCATCAAAATCACTAAGGACTAGTGGATTTATCAGCATCCCAGTGGAGTTTTGTCTGAGTAAAATTTAACAATGTAACTGATTTTATTTATAAACTATAAATCTGGGTGGCAGTCCCAGCTCCTACCTACCAGTTGCATGGCCTTGGGAAAATTATTTAGCTCCGACCCTGTTGTTCATTAATAAAATGAGAATACTAACTACCAACCCAAACGGCTGCCAGAATGAAATAATGTGTGTGTTTCTAATAAGAGCTCAGTGAATGCTAGCCCTCCCAACCCCTGCCTAGGTGCACTCCCAATCTCCTTCCAGACCCTTTCCTACTGTGGGTCAGACACCTGGGCGATGATAGAGGATAATTCCAATCTGTTAGGTCTCAAACACACTGACCAACAAAACAACAGAAAGCTCTTAGGGCCAAGGCCGGCCTACTGAAACTTAGTTTTGAAGGCTCTGTTTAGTATTTCAAAACTGTTCAGAATTCTGTGTCAATAAAAGAGGGATAGGTTTAACACCAAAGGCGTGTGTCCATTTCTGTGATTTGTATCCATAGTATAAACATCTGACTCCCTGCCCTTTCCCCATAAGGTTTAATAATGTTAAATAATTAATTGCTCCAAAATAAGATACAACCATTCAGATGTTAAAGAATACTAAAGATCCCAACTTTTAAAATTTTTTTAAGTTTAAGCCCGACTTCAACAAAATGCTGTTTTCAGTTTACGTTGATGTACAAGTATAGGCATAACTCAGAGATACTGCAAAGTTAGTTCCAAAACACTGCAATAAAATGAGTCTTAATCTTTCTGCTGGTGGAGGGTCTGGCCTTCAATTTGTAAAAAACAAAGCAAAAAACATTTCTGTGAAATGCAATAGAGCAAAGCACAATAAAATGTGGCATGCTTATAAGTAAATTAAGGGACATATTCCTTACATTCCTATCAAATATGAGAACGAACTTACAGACAGGAGAGAGAGAATGAAGATATATACCCACAAAGACCCATCTGAGCATGTTGGCCAAAGTAAAATCTGTTTTACCTCAGTGGGACTGTGTTGCACATGTATTTCTCAAAAACCTGAAGCTGCTGTTTGATTTTAACAAAGTCTGATGACTGGCATTAGAATATACCTGAAGTTTGTAGTTGTACAATGTTGAAATGATAGCAGCCAGTTGTTGGTTTTTTTCATCTATAGCTATAACTAAAAACATGTGTCAATGAAATTTAGATGAATGGAGTTGACAGCTATAGAAATCTTATCCAGGGCTTGTGATAATTTTGACAAGTTGCTCATGATCATTTTTGTGAGGTTTAACAATGTTTGGAACATGAAGGTGAAGAGGGACCTGAGTGGGGACGTCCTTCATTCAAGTGAAGTGAGCAGAGCGCCCTGAAAGTTTGTAATGCTGACTCACTCTCCCCTTACTTTATCCCACCAGCTGGCTTAGGTTTAGCTAGTTCTACGTGTGGCAATGACCTAATTCACTCTGCAAATACGGGAAGACATCAAATCATACTGTAAATTATAGGGAAAGCAGCCTGAGGTTTATGAAGCCACCTAGTATAACTCAGTTTTTGTAGGTGGAGACCAGAGGAGTTTGGGGACCCTCTAATGAAATTCCTAGGCCCTTGGGTCTTCCTGTTAACCTTGAAGCTCCTATAACCTGCAAGGTAAAGTCTGCTGCCAAAGTAAACAGAACCTAGTGTCTACTTTCAACTTCTCACCTTCTCAAGTCTCTCTGTGAAAATGTAGTGTCTTGACCTACCAAGCAATTAAGTACAATTTTCTTGTTTTTATCATTTATTTTAAACTTGATAGGACAAAAATAAAAATATATTGTATAAGCGGTAGAGATTATAGTTCCTGGATAGTCAAAACTTGAACACTGGAATAGGTTTTGTTATTAAGAAAATTTTCTCATATATATAAGTAATCATGCCTGAAGCTTGAAGGGAGTAATAGGTAACAAACTTCCTGTTAGTGACAACTGTAGGATCTGGTTAAATTGGATGAGATTGACTTCCCAGTAGGAAAGCAAAGGCCCTTTAACCATCATTCCCACAGTGAAGCAGTAACATTATCTGTAGTAGAACTGGAAGGAAAATCTTGGTGTATGTTCAGTGACTTCGCTTCAAGAAGGAGTGCTTCAGGAGCTGAACAGCAGAAGGTCGCTCGTGCTGGTCCCTAGGAAGGGAAAAACACGTTAGGAGCAACACCCAAAAATGTGCATGCCACTTAGATCTACTGGACTCAAAATGCCAGCTTTAAGATGAAAGTACAGCCTCTGCCAGTCAAACAGATGGACTGAGTCCAGTCTCCAGTTTTCAGCTGTGTGACAATGGACATAAAAATAAAATGCTTTTTTTTTAGGTGATGATAAATCATTTAGAAATAAAAACCTTTCCTCTTCTGGAAGCTCTCCTGTCTTCAAACTATGCAGAAATCTCTCCTCTCCAAAAATCCTTAATCTGGCTACCATTTCTAGTTGCCACCCTATTTCGTGTATTCCTGCCAAATTTCCATAATGTGACCAAAACTAGTGCCTTTTTTTCTACATTCAGTATCTTAAATCCTTAACCTTTGGCCCACTCCTCTCTATATACAAATTGCCCTGTTAAAACTAACCATGATCTTCTCATTTCCAAATTTAATGAACTCGCTCTCCTTGCCACCTCTATAGTATCTGAAGTATTCACTACCCCCTCCTTCCTGAAATGATCTCCGCTGGGACAGAGGAAACTTCTCTTGGTTCTTCAAACTTGGGGCAACTCCCTCCCTCTTTCTCTCCTTTCTTTTTTTTCCAGGTGTGTGCTGGATACTATGTGCATATTATCTTCTCCCATGAGCATTTTAAAAAACATTAAACTCAGCCCTCTAGCTTTTTGTTGTTGTTTTTCATGACAATAGCTACCAGCCTTATGATTTTGAAATATGTACCTCCAATCTTAATTGCTTTCTTGAGCTCCAATTCCATAGCTTCAAATATTTCCTTAGAATGATGAAGGGACCCTCAACTGCCTCCTGTTTCTCTTTCACAACTTTCTATAATTTCTTCCATTATCCTGACTCAAAAACATGAAATCCTATCATTCTCCAACACCAAGTCGTGATTCATCTTTCCCTGAAATGTGGGATCTCTTTACAGTTCCACTGCTTCCGCCACCATCCAAGTCCGAGCTCTGGATTCCCGCAGGGCCTTCTAGTCTCAAGCAGCCTCTGTGCGAGGTCTTTCAGGACACTGCACCTGTCCTGCCTTCCCAAAGACTTTTCTTAATAGCATTCGATACCCCAAATCTTTTGTAGTCCCCTGCTCTTCACTGCCTATTACAACAAAGCTAAACTCCTTGGCCTTACTTCCCAGAACTTTCAGCCTACCCAGAGGAATATCCCCATCCATGCTTGCTTCTTACTGCTCCCTAAAATTAATTTCTGTTCTGTTCAATCCTTGTTCCTGCTCTATACCCCCTCTCTACTTCTAAATCTTTCAAGTGCCTTACCCCTTTATTTCTGGCTGTCCACACTCCTAGGACGTCATAGACATCAGGTTCTAGAGTACTTAGAGTCTTTGCCATAGAATCTCAGAAGATACGCTTGTATATGACACAAATTAGGGAAGGTGTGTTAGTATCCTCCCTAACACTACTGACCAAGGAGCCCTAATTGTGGGCCCCATGCTCTGCTAAGCAATTTGCTTACACCATTTCACTTAACCTTCACAACAACCCTATTATTATTAGTGGTGTGCATTATGTGTTGCTTAATTGATAAAACAATGGTTCAAAAGGAGAGCCATAGAAAAGATTCTACTCTTTCTCTTTAAATCTGTGTGTGTGTGCGTGTATGTGTGTGTGCACTCACATGCTTGCATATGTGAGTAATGACAACTTGAAAGAAAATGAAAATAGCAAATAGTTTCTGTGGATCAATAATAGATCATTATTCAGTTCAGAACAAAGCAACTACAGTGGTTTTAAGAGTTAAGATCATCCCGCCAGTGTGGCTCAGTGGTTGAGCGTCGACCCATGCACCAAGAGGTCACTGGTTCGATTCCCAGTCAGAGCACATGCCCAGGTTATGGGCCAAACCCCCAGTGGGGGGCATGCAGGAGGCAGCCAATCGATGTTCTCTCTCATCGATGTTTCTATCTCTCTCTCTCCCTTTCTCTCTCTCTCTCTCTCAAAAAAAAAGTTAAGATCAATCTCCAAAAGTAGTACTGGTCCATATGATATTTCTAACACCTTTATGTCCCATTCATGATGAAGAAGGAGCAGCTCTGTGCCTGGGGCTCTGCCTACAAAATCAGTGCTGGACACCTACGGTGTCTCTGCATCTAAGATGCCCAGAACTGCACCCCTGGAGTACGTGTTCCTGCCCTGGCCTACATGATCCCCTGAAATCAACCAGGACGGTCTGATACTCATGTGCTGGAAGAGGGAGACAGACAGGGAGGCCTGTGCTTTCTGAGATTCATTAAGACATAACGAACCCCCTAGAAGTTGGAGATTGCCATATATGCTTGCTGAAAGCTGGAACACTGGAATTTTTATTTTTTCTTCTAGGAAGAAGAAAGCATACTTCCTTGAAAGGCAAGAAATTGTGTTTGGTTAGGTTTCAGGCCTCCTTGTCCTGTACGTGCATCTAAACGTTGGGCCTCACTAGGCTGTTCTGATCAACCTGGAGGCCAGGTGGGTGGGCTCCAGCACCCCTACCCTACTCCTTAGCTCTCCTCCACCACACACACACACACACACACACACATTTCAACCAGAACCATCTCTCCACTTTTACGTTTTATTCTTCGAATTAAGATTTTGTATTGAGAGTGCCTAGCTAAGAAACGTTTGAAAACCACACAGGTGGGTAATCTCTAAGGTCCCTTACAGTTCTAACATTTTACCCAGAATTTCATTCCATAGATACCAGGGGGCATCAGAACAGGAGAAAGGCAACTTATTGGGGCTCTTCTGCTTCCCCAAATACTCCCCCACTTGATGCTTGAAATGCTCCAATTAGAGATCTGCTCCTTTGGCTCAAAATGTTTACCCTCACTTTAAATGCCAGCGTTTCTGTGGGAACCGATACATTAAATGTCAGTCACCAACCAACCAACCAACCAATCAATTCATAACTATCCTGCTACATGCATGAATTTCTCACACACTTTCCTGAGAGCTGGTTTCAGGAAGGAAATTAGAACACTGGTTCCCTGAGAGGAAAGGGAAGGCTAAGCACAGGTGATGTCATTTCACCTTGGCCAGTCCCTGGGGAGCTGTCCTATGGCAAGTAAGTAGATCTTAGCAATGTTTGCAAACCTGTTGACTTGGGGAAGAATTGTTAGGACCTGATAAGACATCAATTGTGGCGCTGTGTAGCATAACACCCCTATACCCTGATACAACAAGGCACACAATCACCCAAAACGGCTCGTGGTGATTCCTTTCAGCACAGAATCACTCCCTACGTGACTTCGTGATGCAAGTAGAGGTCTGAACGGGCCATAAATTGCAGGGGAAATGTGAGCTGCTTGAAATCTCTGGGACTTTATCTCCCTCCTCCTGCTTTCAGTTCCTTACCTGGTCAGGCACACACGCACGAAGTCCGCCGCACTCTCTGAGAAGTGCTCTGGTAAGGGGGGCATGAGCCCTCCATGTGCGCCGATGTAAAACATGGCAGCCACCCTGTCCATGGACGCCAGCGGAGGCCTCCCGGTGGCCATCTCAAACACAGTGCAGCCCACGCTCCAGATGTCCGACTTCCTTCCGTGGCCAGACGCATTGATGACTTCTGGGGCCATCCAATACGGAGTCCCATGCATGGACTTAAGCATGTCACTGTGGGTGCCATTTAAGCCAGCCCAAGCCAAACGTTTAGCACAGCCGAAGTCGATCAGCTTTATTATCCCGGTAGGCATGAGCATAACATTATTTCCTTTGATATCTCGATGCACCACACAGTTTTCATGGAGATAAGCAACACCTTGCAAAATTTGTTTGGTATATTTACAGAACACCATCTCAGGCAATGGCCCAAAACGGTTTATAATACTAGAGATCGAGCCACCAGGAACAAACTCCATGAAAATGCTTACAGTGTTTTCTTCCAAGCATGTGCCCAAGTAGGCCACAATGTTGACATGTTTCAGTGCTTTGAGCAAATCCACTTCTTCCTGCAGTTTCCGGTATTCTCTTTCAGTAGCTAATTTATCAGAGGTATCCAAAACCACCTGTTTTACAGCTATTAGCTGTCCTTGGCTAGTTAGACCACAGTATACCTAAAAGCAAACCAATACCTGTCGTGAAATATAATTCGGCGTTTCAGCGGAGCAAAGGTGGGAATGAGCAGCATGGTGAATGGATATCATAATGGCTCGGGGTCAAGTGGCCTAGATTGGTTAGAATCCTGGCTTCACCCACCCAGCTGTGTAACTCGAGCAAGTTGTATAACATTTTTTACTTCGTTTTTTTCTCATCTGTAAAGCTGAGGGAACAATACTTACCTTACGGATGTCTACAGTGACTACATGAGATGGTGGTTTGGGAAAGCTCGGCATGTAATAAATGTAAAAGGGTGATTTTGGGGCTAACGCGCTAAGGGGAGAGGGGAAGGCAGGTCCTGAGAAAATTCAGCAGTCACCTCTGCCACGTGACTTCAGTGGTTTCATGTCTTTCTACCTTTTCACTGATTCTTCAAATGTCCCCAGCTAGAAGCATAACGTGCTTTATCTGGGGGTCAGTCTTCTCTTTACCAACCTATGTAAATACTATCGATATGCTAGGACTTCAAGTGATCTTTTTTGCAACTCACAAAATGTAAAGAACATCGTCTATTCCCACGGCTCAGCAATGCTTCTCCCCACTTCTGGTAACACACTCTGAGCTGCTGAACAGACAGACCTCTTTCCCACTGGACTTAAACCGAGGAGAACAAGAGGCTGGGCATGCAACGGCCACTGTACCACCGGGCAAGCCTGAGAGTGAGAGCTGGAAGGAGAGGTCGAGAGGCCTGGTGACACCGCTGCACCCCTGAAACCACCTGCGCCTGGGGCCAGACCCACCCCATCCTTCGGTTACATAAAGCAGTGAACCGCTTTTTCCGTAAGCCAGTTTGGTTGGGTTTCCTGTTATTTGCAACTGAAATGGTTCTAAATAAACGAATGATAGGGCGGCAGCGGGGAGGGCTCACTCAGAGGGTTGAAGAGGGAGAGGTCAGGAGGAGTGGGGATTTTGGGGTTTCTTCTTGTTTCCCATTTAACTTACTGTGCCGTAGGCTCCCTTCCCAAGGATCTCACCCTTGGTCCACAGGATAGGTTCTTCACACTTTAAACTATTTTCAGAAAATATCTTTTTTTCATTGAGAAATTTCTCCTCATCATATGTGCTGAACCCATTACTATGTCTCTGGAAGAATGAGACAAAAAGAAAAGTCACCATTAAACTCTGAGTCTTTGGGATGGACAGAAGAGGTGGAGATTAGAGTTGAGTCTTCCTTTCTTCTAACTTCGGATCAGCTAACTAGAGACAGCCAAAAATGCACCTCTAACTAATCACATAGGATGCCCCTTCTAGTTCGCCTGCCTACAGCTTTCCCAGGCCAACAGCCTCTGATCAGGGCACACCCTTTCTCCACTCCAAAACTGCCCCGTTCCTCTGCCTGCCTTTGAGTTGCTGCCAAACGCAAGTGATGGTGGCCGACTCCTTTGCTACAGTGAACTCTGAATGCATAGCCTTTATTCCTCACTTATTTCCACAACACATACACACCCAAACACACACATATTTACATGAGCATATATGCATACACTTACATACATATATATATTTACACACAAACATACATACAGATAAGATTCTCTCTCTTTCTCATGCATACACCTACAGCCAGAACAAGTCTAGTGGTCAAGACCAGGTGCAACAGACTGAAGATCCACAGCCCTGTAGACCTTTGATACCCACAGGAGAATCTGCAGACCAGCTGTATCAACCTCACCTGGGAGCCTGTTAGACATTCAGAACCTGAGGCCCCAGACACACTGAATCAGTGCTGCATTTTAACATGACTTGCGAGAGATTTGCATTCACAGCAAACTCAGAGCTCCTGCCCTAGAAGGAAGGAAACAGTATCTCCTTGTAGAATTTAGACCATGTTTTCCAGCTGGTTGATCATGACCAAAAATGCTTTGTTTTGATCTCCTTCATGAGTCCCTAAACATTAATGATGGTGGTGATGCAGAGGCATGGCGAAGGCCCTTTACAAACAAGACACCCTAGGGGGTCGCCTTCCTCACAAACGAGCGTGCACGCCTCCAAAGGGCCGCTGCAGTCCTCCTCCCCACCCTCTCACGTTTCTCTATCCAAACTGAAATTTAAGGACTGTGTGAAAAACAAAAGGCCACAAAATGTCAGTTTTTGACTCCATGATTGCGAGATGGGGTATGACTGATTCTATTTACTAGCTTTTCTTCCGTTTGAAATGGCAGAGTGGTAGACCCATCTCAGACACACCGGCACAGACACATCCCCATTTCCCACCCCAGTCTAAAGGCCTCTCTGAATCACCATCTGCCTCCCAGCAGAAACCAAGATCACCAGGAAGGCAGGGCTGGTATTTTAGGACAAGGAATATCTCACCGTAATTAAGGGATTAATGGTGTGAGGCTGGAATCAGAATGCCTGGCCCACCACTCACTAACTGGGTGACTTTCTAAACTTCAATTTCCTCCTCTGCAACACAGGGACTTGCTAGTTCCTTTAGTATTTCTCTCACAGAGGAGCTGTTATGAAGCGTATAAAGGAGACAATATGATGCACTTGGCTTATACATGGTAAGTTCTCAATAAACCTAGTTACGATATAATTATTTATCTAGTGTATTGTTCTGATCAACTATTTGAAGTAATTAGTCCTTATCCTGATATAGTGTGATATAACCTGAGTTAATGCTCAGTAAGTAATATTTCAGCTAAACTTACTATTTCTGTCTCTAAAATGTGAAAACAGTGGGCTCATGTGCTTCAGTGAGAACTAAAACAAACCAACAAAACCCAACTATCTGTTGATACTCTTCTCACCCACTCCCAGGCCAAACAGATGTAAAACAATTTTTTTCAAGATTATTGCTTATGCATCCTTGAGAGCGATTAAGTCTTGTATCCATCCCACCACGTCTCTAGTTCTCAGCCCAGTGTCAGAACACAGGAGCCATCACCGATGTCCGTGTGGTAAACTAGTGAACTGGATGGAGAGCCAGCCACTTCAGGGACCACGTTAGTTTCTTTCTACTCACACACCACCAAGAGCAACATTTTACCCGTAATTATCTCACTGCTGATATTTGCTGATTGAAAACTTCATCACTGTATAAAATATTGACCTATTTAAATAAGTTGTTTTGCTATATTAACGTACCCCACATTTTTCCATTGTAGTGTTGGGCTAGCTAAATTCCAGAAGTAAAGCAGCATAATAAAAACATTTTAGCCTGAGAGTCAGGGGACCTGGATTCCAAACTTGCAACCAAACAATGAGACCCGGATGAAACTATTTAATTGTTGAGGTTTTCTGATTCCTCATTTGGGAATAGGGGATTTGAACCAGACTGTCTCTGGGGTCCTTTCCCACCCCAGTGAAGTCACCGATTCTAATTATACCAACCTGTATTTTGACATTTTTTGTCTCTCCACCCAATTCTTGTGTGGTATTTCCTCTCTTACTGAAAACAAGATTTAGGTTTTCAGGATCTGTTTCATTTGCCGTTATCTGGCGAGAGCTGTTATCTTTTTCATCAAGCGCTAATAGTTCTGCAGCTAGACAACCTAATAGTTCATCTGTCGACTCTTCATTCTTTACAGAGTCTAGAATTTCTTGGGAAATTGAATTTGCATCATTTAAAGTTTTTCCAAACGTTTGATGTGCAATTGACTTAGCTAAACTATCATGCTCCAAAGAATGTGCCCGATGTTGGGATGTTTGGGAAGATGCACTCCCTTGTTTCTCCTGGAAAGAGAAATCTACAAGCGTTTTAGACTCATCTATCAAACTGTCAAACTCTGCATTATTTGTTAAGATTTGGTTGGCATTTATTCTACCAAGAGATGCTGTATTCTGCTTTTCTTGCAGCACATGCTTGCTGAAACTGTTCTCAGTGGGTACTGCCATGCTGTTTTCTGAAAGGAAAAACGGGGTCTGGTGATGTAGCTCTTCAAGTTCACGCAGATCTCTGAGGCTCGTGGCAAGTCTTTGATGGTTCGAGATGTCTCCTTCATCGGCAGACTCTTCCATGGAGACTTCTTCAACAATGGACAGATCGGAGACAGGAAGGAATTCATTCTGTTCAATGGACTGCTCGTGAGTCTGCGCGAAGTTCACGGGCTGAACTTCATCTCTGGAAGATGGAAAGTCATTTCCTGAAGACTTCATTTGCCACTCGGGTTCTGAAACACCACCACTATTTTCATCATCTTGTAGGTTGCTACCTATAGCCTTGCGGCCCTTTTCTTTGGAAATTAAACTTTGGTGCTTATGTTTCATTCCAAGCAAAGTCTTTGGGGGTTTAACATGTCCTTTTTTCTGAGAAAGCCTTGTTCTGCTACTGCTGTTCCTCTCACTGTGTGAAGATCGACATTTAGTGGTGATACATCTGCCTGATGGAGCTGAGCATATTTCTCGGCAATGTTTGTTTTCATGCCGTTCCGCCTCTCTCATGTGACAATAAACGGGGGTCCCAAACATTTCATAGATTCCAGGACCATTAGCAGTTGAGTTGATTTCTTTGAACATGTCACTATACTTAAGATCTAGATAATTTAGTCTCGGCTCTGTTGGTTGAACAGGGAGAGGAACTGAAGACCTTTTTATTCGTGGATTTTTACAGATGCAAGGAAATGATTGCTTTTTAGGTTTCAGAGCCCGGTAAGTTGATTGCTTCTTTTCTATCTGTGGCATTCTCCTTTGAAACTTGGGTGATTGCCAAGGTCTGGGCTCAACAAGCCCCAAAGAAGGGAAAACTTGGGTTTTTATGCTGGTTTTATGCATGATAGGCCTAATGGAACCTTCCGTGGAAATCATGAAAGTCTGAGGTGTCCTGTTACTGGTCTTGGTTTTTGAATCTAACTTATTTCTCTGGGTTTTCATCTTATGCCGGTCATTTTCTTCGTGTGTAAGTATGTTGAAGCTATTGTTGTTATGAAGGGTGCCCTTTCTTTTTTGGAGGCTTGCTTTGGCTACTGCTGGTTCCTTGGGAGCCTCATCTCCAGGGAAAGTGACGTCGATAAGAGGCACTATCCCATTCATTTCTGGTTTGGTTGCCTCTGCTATTGATATTTTTATATTTGTCTCCATGTTATTATGACCTTCTGGGAGTTTTTCAATGGGGCTGTCAGGAATCACATTAGACAAACTTTTAAGTACAGTAAACTCTTCTAAAATATGATTTGGTTCAATTACTTCGCCTTTAAGCATGGAAGCACTTTTTGAATCATCTTTATCAGTTCTAGACTCTCTATCCTCGCTTAGAGTTATTTCTGAATGCTGGGCTTCTTGGGACTTGATTAGTATGGCACGTCCAACGTCTGCATTTTGTTCACAGTTTCTGGCTACAGAACCCTCTGTCTTCCCTGATGGAAGATACTGAGAGTTCTCTTCTGCTTTTCTCATTTCACTACCAAGGCAGTCAATACCCACTCCCCTATCTGCAGGAAAATTGCCTTCCTTAAAATTCTCAAAGGACACTGAAGACTGCCTTTTTTCAAAGTGAGAGATTTGAATTTTGTCACCTTCTTCTGTTTCCTTAGATTTCCTATCCTCCTCCATCTCCAAGTGTTTTCTGTGATGGTTAGCCTTCCAAAAAGAGCACATGTTTCTGGACCAAACAGAAGTCTCAGGGGACCGGAGTGTCTGATCCACAAGCACCTTAAACGAGGCTTCTGGGTGCTTGTTTGATGGTCCAAACTCATCAGATCGATTCACGGGCTCTGAGAGCTTAGGTCCGAACGATACAAGGCTTGGAACACTTCTTTCTCTCTCTTTCTGATACTTGTGATTTGGAGGGATAAGAAGAAGACCGGGTCTCATAGGCAAGGGTGACAATGGTGGCAGAGGGAACTGAAAGGAAAGAGAGAAAAAACTGATGAATGCAGAAACATATATGCAGATCACGTTAACTGGTTTAAAGCAATCTGAAGGGATTCTCAGGTTCTCTTAAGGAAGGCTTTGTATGTAGGAAGCATGAAGATCACAGTTTTAAAAGCTAAAAGCTCATTTACAGTGTTTTGTTTAGAACCAAGGTAAAATAATACTTTAAAAAAACCAAGATTATCATAAAGATTCATGGTTATATATTTAAAAGCAGCGCCCAGCCAGTGTGGCTCAGTGGATTGAGCATCGTCTCATGGACTGAGAGGTCCTGGTTCAATTCCCAGTCAGGGCACATGCCTGGATTTTGGGCTTGATCCCCAGTACAGGCATGCAGGAGGAGCCGATCAATGTTTCTCTCTCACATCGATGTTTCTATCTGTCTCTAAAAAAATCAATTAAAAAATTAAAAAATACATAAATAAAAAATAAAAGAAAGGTTCCATAATGTAAACATTACAAATATGAGATATTTTATTTCTCTTCTCTTTTTCTTTATTTTCCAAAGAATTGATCTAAGATTTAAAAATTGCATTTATTTATTTATTTTTGATTGTTGACATTATTGCAGATGTCCCCCACCCCCTCTTTACCCCCCCACCCCCACATCCCTGGCTCTCCCCACACTATTGTCTGTGTCCCAGGGCTATGCATATGTGTTCTTTAGCTAATTCCTTCACCTTCCTTTATCCAGTGATCTAAGATTTTTAAATCCCCACTTAGAGCAGCTTAAAATTGCTGTTTACATTTACTTTAACAGTGAGTTACAGACTAACTCAGAATTTGTATCCCGAACACAACTACTCCTCATTGTTTTGCAGGACTGTTTTGTTGAGGGTGGCTTTGAAATGTGCCATGTTATACCGTCGAATAGCAACCCTGATGACCTTTATTGATTTTTACAGAGAGAGGAAATGAGAGGGAGAGAGAGAGAAACATCAATGAGAGAGAACATCGATTGGCCACCTTCTGCATGCCCCCCCACTGGGGATCAGGCCCACAACCTGGGCATGTGCCCTGACTGGGAATCGAACCCGTGACCTCCTGGTGCATGGGTGGACGCTCAGCCACTGAGCCACACCAGCCAGACAACAACCCTGATGATTTTTAATTCTCCTTTGCCTTCCAACTTGTTTCAAACTAAGCTAGTTTTTGTTTTTAATCAACCTCTAGAGGTCAGTGTAACCTAATATATAATATATAATATTCAACTTTCAAGCCATTGAGCTATAAACTCTAACTTCACGCTTTTTTTCATTGATGTCTTTTCCAGTGTATACAGATGTAATACCTAATTATATCAGAATATTTATGGGCTGGATCTTGAGAGCTGTATGTTTCATTTTCAGTCTGTTGCCACCTGTGTGTAAGAAGAAAGGAAAAGGAAAGGACCTCGACACTAGAAACTTAAGTGTTAGAATCAGGTGAGATGCAGTGCAATCCCCTGGCTTTATTGCCTAGATGATATTCTCCCATCTCTTAAAAATAACAGGAAATAAAGACTGATTCTCCCAGTGCTTAAACATCTTCCTATGAGCAGCCATTTTTTTTTTTTTTATCCTCACCCGAGGACATTCTTTCCATTTTTTGTTCAGACAGAGTGGGAGGGAGAGAGAGGGAGAGAGAGAAACATCGACGTGAAAGGGACACATCGAGTGGCTGCCTCCCCCACGACCAACCAGGACCAGGGACAAACTGCAACCGAGGTGCATGCCCCTAGCGGGAACCGAACCCGGGTCTCTCTGGACCGCAGGCCGACGCTCTAACCGCTGAGCCAAACCGGCCAGGGCAGCAGCCATTTTTTAAAGCTATTAAACCCCTTTACAACAATAAGCAAGCAGTACGCAGGCATTTCCTCCAAGGTTCTTGGATACAGAAGACTTAGATGATTGAGGGAATTGCAAGGATCTTTCCAAATGCTTTATTTATAAATTAGACAACTAGGAAGATCTTTCTGCCACTGGCAAAAGAATGACCTAATTTCTAGATATGTTATATATGGCAAGGTATAATTTTCCCAGAAATTATTTACTATTCTATAAACTTTATGTGAGTTGTTTTTCTAAGAAATAATTGCTGAGTATTTTGGTTCTGAGTTCTTTGGTAGAGTTTGTCTCTAACAACTAAAGTTCTTTCGTGTTAATCCTTAAGTTAATAACACTAAAACTAATCTTACCTCAATTCTTCGACCACTGTACTTCATATCAGATGTAGAAAACTCTATAACAAGAAAAAATAATAAAAGTTAGATCTTCTTAGTAGTAGAGTAAACACAGTCAGCCCTACACCAGAGTTTGGTGTTAGAGAAATCTTGTTGCTGATGTCTGAAAAAGTCATGATTTAGATTTATTCTATTCCTGGCCAGGTAGCTCAGTTGGTTAGAGCATCATCCTGATATGCCAAGGTTGCGGGTTTGATCCCTGGTCACGGCACATATATGAATCAACCAATGAATGCATAAATAAGTGGAACAACAAATTGATGTTTCTTTCTCTCTCCCTCCTTCTCTAAAGTCAATCAATAAAAATTAAAAAAATTTTTTTTTAAAAGTTATTCCAGGTGTAACCCAGTAACCCATGTGGAAGTGGGCACGGTATGAGTTTGTATATATACACATGTTGATAGATATTTATAGTTACATTCCGGCAGGAAACATGAGATCTCTGGGTCAGAGGACAGAGCATTTATAACTCACAGGGCTTCACAGCACCAGTTACCGACACCCCAGTTCCAACAGGGCAACGCACCGAGAGCCAGATATTTGCTTGTACGTGTAATGGGGTTGCACCACAGGAATGAACACAGAAATGAAACTCAGAGCTTATTCAGAGTTTGGCACTTCGACCCGTCTTTCCCTCCTGAGAAAGAGAGACTTTTACTATGAAATGTAAGCAGATGTCTCCAGGAGAAAGGGCGACTGTGTCTCTGGGCTTTATTACCCTAGAATGTAAGCACACAGCTCCTGAGGAAATGAGCCTCTGAATCTGTCTGGAGCAAGGCACTATCTCTAATTTCTAAGACATGTTTATCATTCAATCATCTTTGAACCTCGTTTCCTAGTGCTTTTTGCTCAGAAAGCCCGGACTGTGCAGAAATCTGAAAATACTCTTGTATAATTGCCTGCCTACCATCGTTTGAACTCAGACTTGGAATACATCGTACATTCTGAAGGGAGGTGTGTAGAAGGGGGAGCTGGGATTTACTAGGTAGCGTAAAACCTAGTTGTTGTCTTCTTATCAAAAAGTAAGCGTGAGCCCCAAAACCCCACCCACCACCGCAGCTTGAAGCTGAAGCCAAAAGTGCCAGTGTGTCCACAGTCAAAGCAGGTCACCTACATGGATGACGTGGGACAGGTGGGGACAGTGGTGGACTGGAATCACGTGCCCCAGCTGCAGGGACAGCCACTGCCAAGTCCTAGTCGATGCTGTCCATTCCAGATGGGTGATCTATCACTGTGAGATCTCCAACGGTCCAGCGAGGCCAGGAAGCTGGAGACTTTATGCGAAATCTCTCTCCCGCACCAACACCCCCTTTTTTAATGCTTTGAAGGCTGAACAAAATATGTCTGCGGGTCCATTTTAGCCACAGCCATTCTGAAATTTCACTTGGAAACAGACCTCTCTAAGGTGTAACACAGGTAAAGAAGCCATTCTCAGGTGAAAAATGGTCACCTAGGATGAGGATCCCATTGGAGGGGCGGGGCATTCGCTTAGCCACAGCTGGCGAAGGCACCTCGGCCCCATTCCTTCTGCACTTATTCAACAGATACTGGGTGCCTACTGGGTGGCCAACGGAAGATGGCAATACAGTTGTGAACAGCAGACAAAATCCTTGCCCTCACAGAGGTCACATTCCAGAGGCTGAGGTTTTCTGCTGAAAGGACACTACAAGTTGACTCCAGAAATCCAACTGAATATGATTTATAGTTGGGTGTGTATGTATAACTTCCTGAGTTAAAAAAAAAAAAACCATCAGGCATTATTATAAATATTTGGGTTAACAGTATCCGGTGTTGGTAAGGAGTGAGGTAGAAAGGCACTCAAACATGTCTGGTGAGAATGCAGACCTAAGATCTTTCTGGTAGGTAATTTGAAAGCCTTTACAATGTATTATACATAGAATTTCAGTTAAAAGATTGAACATACAACCTGGCCAGTGTGGCTCAGTGGTTGAGCATCCACCCATGCACCAAGAGGTCGCTGGTTTGATTCCCGGTCAGGACACATGCCCAGGTTGTGGGCCCGATTCCCAGTGCGGGGCATGCAGGAGGCGGCCAATCGATGTTCTCTCTCATCGATGTTTCTATCTCTCTCTCCCTCTCCCTGCCTCTCTCCTTCAAATCAAGAAAGAAAAAATTTTTTTTAATTAAAAAAAAAGGCCCTGGCTGGTTTGGCTCAACAGTTAGAGCATCGGCCCGCGGACCAGAGAGTCCCGGGTTCGGTTCCCGCTAAGGGCACGTACCTCGGTGCAGTTTGTCCCCGGCCCCCGTTGGGGTCGTGTGGGTGGCAACCAGTCCATGTGTCTCTCTCACATTGATGTTTCTCTCTCGTCCCTGTCTCTCCCTCCGGCTCTATCTGAAGATAAATGCAAAAATATCTTCAGGTGAGGATAAAAAAAAAAAAAAGGATTGAACATACAAACTTTTCTCCACTCTCTTCACAAACCTCACGAAAATGACAGTAAAAAGGTGTGAATAAGAACAACAAAAACCCAGACGATAAAACACAGATGAGCAACGTCAGCAAAAACACGGACAGTGAACGTGGTCTGGGTGAATAGTAATTGATCAGCGGTCAGCTTTCTGTGCCCCACTCCCCGCCTGGCCTGCGAGGGGACAACTGGACGAGATCGGCACCCAAGACCCCGCACCTCTGAGGGCGAGGAGCCGCTGAGGCTGAAACCAAGGGGCGCTGGTGAGTCTGCACAGGAGCAGGGTCCGGATTCCCTGCCCTGCCCCACCAGTCAGGAGTTGCCCTTCTTCGTTCCTGGCTGATGGCTGGAAGTTTGCCCTCTGGAGAGCTTGAAACAAAGATGCCAAGGAGCTAGGTGCAGCCGAGAGCAGAAAGGGGTGCGAGTGAAAATAAGAGGATTGAATGAAAACCGCACACACGTCTGCAGGCCGGCCTTATGACCTACCGTCAGGAGCCTGTAAAATCCCTCTCCAGGGAAACCCCTGACACCCGGGAATCCCACCTGCCCTCAGCAACCCCTGGAGCTCTCCTCTTAAATACAAATAGGTAGCCAAGAAGCAACTGAGATGTGAGCAAAGCCTCTAACAGGAGAATAGAGACTAAAACAAACCGAAAGAAAGGAAAGGGCTCAGAGGAAATAGAGACAATGAAAAACTATCATTAACGCACCGTCCTCAGGAAGCTGCTGGAAATGTAGCCACTGAAATGAGGGAGTAAACCAAGGAAGAGGACGCTGGGGATCCAGCAGGGAGGGTCCAACACAGCAGGAGGCCAAGGCAATCTCCAGGGTGGAGGTGAGGGAGTCCCAGATAGAGAGCCGGTCAGTGGGTCCAACGACCAAGCAACACAGAATGAAACAAGAGGGCAGAGGGATCCAGGAGCAGTGTTCCCCCAAATAACACTAACCAACAGATGACCTGCCACGCAGGTGCGTTTCACAGTCCATCAGCCACGATGGGGATGAATTAGAAATGTTTATACCCCAAGTAAGCGAATACTGAAACGAGTCATTGATTAGCACTGTAATAAACACAATATCTTAGAAGAAATGAAAACGTAATCACAGCATACTGAGCTCGGCTGTAAATAATACTTTACCCAGTCATAATAATGGACACATTGAATACTGATTTCTTTGAAACACAAAGGTTGAGAAGATTGGGGATTGCCCATGTGTGAGGAGAGTAATGGAAAAGTGTTAAATTCTAATAGATAAAGTCTAAATTGAACAATCAAGCAATATCATTATAAACATGTTATTTAGAAACATGGAAGCACATTCTAGAAGAAATGGTCTTGGAATATTATTTGTACTTTTTCTTTTTTATATTTGCTCATCTGTCTTTTCTGAATTTTTCTTAATCAACATATATTGATTGTCTAATTTTTAAAATTGCATTTAAACAAATTTTTAAAAGGTTAGGGGGCAAATACTGGCCCAGGGAACCCCAGTCAACATTTTCAGATAAGACCACAGCACCTATAGAGCAGTTTCCATTGAGAACACTGACCCAACCACATTGATGCTTGTCGGGGTGTGCATAGTTACTTTCGTTACACCTTCAAGATTCTCTGCGGCCTGGCTGGGAGAAGAAGGTATTTCCGTGATGTCCGTCTCTCTGTGCACACTCCCGCCAGTTTGCACCTGCACCATCAAACCGCCCTCCTTTTCTCTAAACCATCTCCACTGCAAGACTAAACGTGTGCATCCTTTTCTTCATCTGTAACTAGAGGGACTCAGATGGAGGGCATGAGCTCTGAAAACAGATGTCATGACGCTTAAGCACACTGGCTTCAGAGACAGGTGGTCCAGGTTTGAGCCCAGCCTCTGTAACTCACTAGCTGTGTGACCTGGGTACATCCTTAGCCTTCTCAGGCTCAGTTTCCTCATTTCTAAAACAACTATGCTATATTAGCTATGTCAGTGGATATTTGTGCCTTGAAATGGCAGACAATAAACAGTTATTGTTGTTGTTATTAATTCAACATACATTTTTAAAATAGTTATGTGCCAGGCCTGGTGCCAGGTGCTTGAAGGTGTGACGGTTTTTGCCTTTGTAATCTGGTGAAGACAGACATATAAACAAATAGTGACAATTCCACATGATAACTGTTATGTTGCAGATCAGGTCAGGATCCCATGGGAGTTGAAAGGAATGGGGACTCGTCCCGTCTGCAGGAGGTTCAGAAAGACCTTCCAGAGCAAGTGTGTCTCAGGTGGCACTTGAAGGATGGCATAATGTTCCAGCAGAAAGAAAACAGTATGTGCAAATATTTACATGTTTGTCCCGGGAATGGGAGGCGTTTGGTAGTGCTGCTTATCAGACTGCTGAGGACGAGGGCTGCCGAGAGGTGGAGCTAACTTTGCCGGTTTTAAGGAACAAGGCTCTGGGTCTCCCTCCCAGTCCAGACCTGGTGGGAACACCCTTACACACAGCCTATCCAAACACTGCTTCAGCATTACAGTCACTGAAAGAAGCAGACACGAAGGATAAATATTGTATGATTCCACCTATATGAAGTACCTAGAATAGTCAAATTCATAGAGACAAAAAGTAGAATGGCTACCAGGGGTTACAGAGAAGAGGAGAATGAGAGTCATCGTTCAATCGGTGGAGAGCATCAGTTTTGCAAGATGAAAAAATTCTGGAGATGGGTGGGGGTGACGGCTGCACAGCACTGTGAATGTGCTTAATGCCCCTGAACTGTACACTTAAAGTGATTGAAATGGTAAGTTATATGTGTTTTACCACAATAAGAAATTTTAATTATAATAAAATACTGCTTTATTTAAATTTTGCTTAAGCTCTATCCATCCCTCTAAATATTTTTTTTTCTTTATTGATTTTAGAGAAAGAGGAAGGGAGAGGGAGAGAGAGAGAAACATCGATGAGGGAGAACATCGATCGCCGCCTCCTGCACGCCTCCTACCGGAGACTGAGCCCCAAACCTGGGCACGTGCCCTGACCGGGAATGGAACCAGGACCCTCAGCCCATGGGACGACCCTCAATCCACTGAGCCACACCAGTGGGACTGAATGTAGCTTTCTGGATTACACGTTTGTCCCAGGTGGCTTTCCGATTGCGTCTGGACAGTAGTAAGCAAATAGCAAAGACAGCATCTCCCTGAGGGGAAACGCTGGGCTCGGTGCTGTTAACTCCTACATGAGTCTTGGGCCAGATGGAGGGGCAAACTCAGATCCTGAAGGAAAGCATTCTCAGTGTGGGCCCGAAAATTCCCGCAGAGAAACATCAACCAAATAAAAGTTCACGTGAAAGACTTTCAGACACTCAAGAAAAAGATAAATAACCATTTGTTAAACAAAGAATAAAGGAATCGCTGTGTATTTCAATGGACTCACCTTCAGATTTTCTTTGCTGGCCTTTCAGAAAGTGAGGCACATCTCTGGCTACAGTCTTGGGCTCTAAGGAAGGTCTTGGCAACGAGAAGCCTGAGTGCTCATCGCAGAGCTCCTTGGAGCTTTCCTCTGTCTCCAGGAGCAAAGGCTGTGTGGTTGGCATCTTTGTTCTGAAGTCCATCATCTCAGTTTCACTTGGAAGAGGAAAAGAACGTGCCTGTGCCCATTCCTGATGCTCTGAGGCTATCTGACTAAAAGGGGGAGGATATGGCTTGATTTAAAACTCATTCCCCATGTCTCCCAGATCTCCAGTTTTCAATCCAGCCTGACATCACTAGAAAGTTTGGAGAACCGTTTCCAAACGGAGCTGCTGAGGAGGATGGCTGCATTCCTGAAAGGACAAGACCTCTCCACCCTTCAACTTGCTCCACGCCGTCTGCCCTCTGCACCCACACTTGAATTTTCCCAGTCCCTATTCTGAGCAGAGAAATCAGAGTGGCCAAGGGCACCCTTCTACTTCCCCAACGGCGTTAACCAGCCCATGCTCCTCCATCTATCTTTGGTGAGGGACCAGTTGTTACACTTTCCAGTCCATTGTGGACTGCACGTGTGTAAACTGTAGGAAAAGTGAGTTACTATAAAAACAAAACAAAAATAAAAACAAGCCCCCGTTTTTATCCTTATCAGATCCACGCGTAAAACATTACTTTGTCAAATTGCTACACAACTTTTCAGATATTTAAATTTTCAAGTTTATACTGACTTCATCATGAGCCAGTAACAGCAGGACCACAGACCACATTTCAGGAAGCGCGGATGCAGGGAAAGCAAGCGATGGCCTCCCATGCGTTTGTGTGGTTTCACTGTAGGACAGCCACGCCGTTTGTTTTCAGATCGTGTCTGGCTGCCGTCAAGATGCCGGCCAAGAGGAATCACCGCAGTGGATACCCCGAGGCCCACAAACACTGACCTGGGCCCTGCCACAGTCATACTGATTGTGACCCCTGCTTTCAGGTGACTTATTCTTCTCTTTGGTTGACTTACTAAAAATGTAGGTTGCCGCACAAGTATCATTTCATACTTAAATTCCAATCTAACACCTCAAAGAATATTCCTTACTTGCTTCCTTTTAAATCTTCTTGGCTCATCTCTCGGGGGTGATGGACATCTCTTGGAAAAGTAACAATAATCTCGACACCTGTGGAAACATGGGACAATAGTAGAAAGAAGAAGAGAGGAATGAATTCCAGTGGCAACCGAGAGCATTATCTCAATGGAGGTTTTTATTTATTTTTTTTAGTTTTGGTTATTTGGCTAATCGATTCTTAATGATTACAGAGTGGAATTAACCAGGCAGCTTAACCATCTTTGTATCTTTCTGTCCAGCATATGATAGGTCTTAAATAAATGCTTGCTTAAAGAGCAAAAAAAAAAAAAAAATGTATAACAAAACTTTCCAGATGTAAAATAAAGTTCTATGGTGAGCAATGTTGTCCCTAGGACAGAAAAAACAAGGTGACCTTCTGGGAAGTGTAACTGATGACTCCTGCTCCAGAGGACTGCTGTGAGAATTGGATGAGATATTTACGTATCCCCACGGGAACTTGCTTGTATTTGTAATTTTGGTCTCTCCTGTCTGATTCCATGGAGTGATCCCCAGTATAACCCTTAAAATAGAAAGTCCCGATTTGTGGCATCGATGCTTGCTTACAATATACCACGTCAAACATACCTAAAAACACCAGCGAGCCACGCCAACATGGCCTGCCTTTAAGGTTTGTCTATTCATTTTTTTCCGTTCAACAAAATCGTATTAAATGTGTATGCCAAGCCCAAGGCTTTGTGCTGAAGATATAGAAATGTGCTGAAGGTGCAGCTGTGGCTGCCGCAGAGATGATAAATAATTAAGCAAAGAGTATAGCGAGACACGCATCGTGATAGAAGTGTGCGAATAGCAGCATGGCAAGGTGGGAGCATCCTTCTGGGAGCACGCAGTGCTTGTACCAGTGTTCAGGCCCATCCGTGGGTTTGTCGGAGCCGTTGATTCAGTCTGCCTGTGCCTGGAAGAGCCACGGTTTGAGTCAGCTCCACTGATCGATTGCGAAGGAAGAAGTACAGCCGGGAAGACCAGAGCAGGGCGTGAATCTGGGTCTACATCCGTCCTCCACCACTTCTTAGGTGATCTTGGGAAAGTCACTTAATAGCTATCATTATCAGCATTATCTCAATTAAGGTTTTTATTTATTTTTTTAAAAAGAACTTTAAATTTATTTTAAGTACAGTTCAGAGTCACTATTGTTTTATGTTAGTTTCAGCTGTACAGCACAGTAGACAATCATGTTTTTATCATTTTTAAAGGACTATGGGTATTTTGTCATAGATATAGGAACCACCATAGCAAAAGCATTTTTATTGTTCAAGTTTTATGCCTGTGTTATTTATGAGATTAGTGCATTAAAAAACAGTAAACAGCCCTGGCCGGTTTGGCTCAGCGGTTAGAGCGTCGGCCCACAGACCAGGGAGTCCCGGGTTCGGTTCCAACTAAGGGCACGTACCTCAGTTGGGGTCGTGTGGGTGGCGACCACTCGATGTGTCTCTCTCACATAGATGTTTCTCTTTCTCTCTCCCTCCCGCTCTATCTGAAGATAAATGCAAAAATGTCCTCGGGTGAGGATAAAAAAAAATTTTTTTTTTTAAAAAACAGTAAACATTTCTAAAAGGAAAAGTTTTGTTTACAATGACAATAGTATTTACTATCTTTGCTATTTTTTTGATATTATATTTTGTGGTACCATGAAAATGTATCTAGCTTTGGCTGGCAGATGTGGCTGAGTGGATTGAGCACCGTCCCATGGACTGAGAGGTCCCGGTTCAATTCCCGGTCAGGGCACATGCCTGGTTTCGGGCTTGATTCCCAGTAGCGGGGCGGGGGGTGGGGGTGGGGGGTGCAGGAGGCAGCTGATCGATGTTTCTCTCTCACATTAATGTTTCTCTTTCTCTCTCCCTACCTCTCTCTCTAAAAAATCAATAAAAACATATAAAAAATGTATCTAGCTTTGGTTTTCTTGATGTTTCTCAAATAAGACAACTTGATTGCATGTTTTCTAATATTATATGATAGCAAAGAACATGTCTCTGAAAATGAAGTTTCTTTGGAATGGTTGATTTTTAAAAAAAACTTTTCAAAGATCCCATCACCACACTATGTAAGCACAAAATGAGAGGCTTGGAATTACTGTCTAGAGCTGGAAGGAACTTAGAGGTCATCCGATTGGAGCCCTTCATTTTACAAATGAAGAAACTGATACCCATGAGGCTGTGTGACATGCTCAGGGCCACTCTCGTACTTGAAAGGAAGATAGATGTCTTTCATAACATTTTCAAAATCATCCCACAGAGCAAAAATCCAGCTGACATGTTAGAGTAAGAAATGTCCGCTGCAAACATTCTTAATAACCAACTAGTGAAAAGGATGTTCCGAACAAAAGCAAGGTGCAAGGAGTGCTTTGCTATGGAATTTAGAACACTGTGCAGAGTGTATTCACAGGAACGTTTGTAAGAATAACTGTGTCTTTACAATTGTTGAGGACTAATAAAACCAGAATATTTTTAAGAAAATTTAATGTATTTGAAAGTCTCTTAAGTGGCCCTGGCCAGTTTGGCTCAGCGGTTAGAGCGTCGGACCACAGAGTCCCGGGTTCGGTTCCCGCTAAGGGCACGTACCTCGGTTGCAGTTTGTCCCCAGCCCTGGTTGGGGTCGTGTGGTTGGCAGCCAGTCGATGTGTCTCTCACGTCGATGTTTCTCTCTCTCTGTTCCTCCCTCTCCCCCTCTCCCTCTGTCTGAAGATAAATGCAAAAAAAAAAAAGAAAGTCTCTTAAGTGGTTGATTTTTTTTTTCTCACCAAAGAACAAAGGTAAGTATAAGAAATACTTACTTTTTAAGAAGCTGTTAAAAGCTAATGGGCCCAGCCCAAGCCGGGTAGCTCAGTTGGTTAGAGCGTCAACCCGATATGCCAAGGTTTCGGGTTCTATCCCTAATCAAGGCACATACAAGAATCAAACAATGAAAGCCTAAACAAGTGGAACAACAAATCAATTTCTCTCTCTCTCCCCAAAATCAATCAATAAAAATATATATATATATTTTAAAAAAAAAGCTCTCTCTCCCCAAAATCAATCAATCAATATATATATATATATATATATATATATATATATATATATATATTTAAAAAAAAAAAGCTAATGGGCCCATCCTATGCAGAAATCTCTCCTCTTCAAAAATGTGCTCACTCTGAAATCAGCTGGGAACATACAAATGTGTTCTCTGTTTTGTCTCCTGAATGCTGTGCGTGGTCGTGGGAGCCTCTGAAACGACCCAGTGGGCCAGGAAAGTCATACATAAAAAGCATTGTCATACATGAAAACAAAACACTTGCTCCTGCCTGAGTGCGTCTTGCCACATAAGAAGGTGTAAATTAACCCCACCAGAAAATGTTACCGTAGAGAAACTAAAAGGCAGCATTTAAACATAGGCAGGAATATAATTTCTTCACAAAAGTGGTAAAAATTACATTCATAAAGCCTGAAAATAATTGTTAAATTTGTAACGTTAAAGCCATTATTAAAATGAAAACTTAAAATTGGCCTAGCCTAATTCATTCAACAAAGAAAAATTATTTTCTCCTGAAAAGTCACACTTTCCTGTTTTGCTTTGTTTGTTTGTTTGGCTTCTTCTGTTTAAATTGATGGGCATCAAGTTTCAAAATATTTTTTTTTGTTGTTCAAATAGAGTGGGAGGGAGAGAGAGGAAGAGAGAGAGAGAGAAACGTCGACGTGAAAGGGACACATCGAGTGGCTGCCACCCACACGACCAACCAGGGCCAGGGACAAACTGCAACCGAGGTACATGCCCCTAGCGGGAACCGAACCCGGGTCTCTCTGGACCGCAGGCCGACGCTCTAACCGCTGAGCCAAACCGGCCAGGTCTCAAAATATTTTTACAACCTCTCCACGTTTTGATAATTTCCTAAATCATAAATCTCAACAAAGAATTTTCAAAAACTACATTTTCCAGCCTCCTTTGCCACTACAGTTCAGAAAAATAACTTGAGAGAGTTTCACGTGAGTTACACGAGAAGAGACGAGGCGCAGGCGTCCTTTTTGCTGATGTGGGTGCAGCAGAGAGTCTAAGGCTGATGTGGAAGCAGCCCCCTGGTCACGGCACAGGCAGCATGATTGGGGGTCAGTAGCAGCCAGTTTTGAGATGTAGTTATGAGAATTCTTTCTGACAATCCAATCTACAGTCTGCTCTCCTTTGGCTTTTCAGTGGTCTATGAACTTTTCAGTAGTCTAATACCTTTTAAAAATTCCTTTTTAACCCAACTCAAGTAGATTCTGTTATCTGCAACTAAGAATCTGGATGGATATACAGTGTAGTTTGTTTTGTTTTGTTTTGATCCTCACCTGAGGACATGTTTCCATTTATCTTCAGATAGAGTGGGAGGGGGAAAAAGAGAGGGGGGGGAGAAAACATGGATGCAAGAGAGACACATCGATTGGCTGCCTCCCGCACGACCCCAACCGAGGCTGGAGACCAAACTGCAACCGAGGTACGTGCCCTTGACCAGAATCGAACCTGCGCCTCTTTTGTCCATGGTCCGACTCTCTGACCACTGAGCCAAAGCGGCCAGAGCTACAGTGTAGATTTTTAAAATATATTTTCATTATTGATTTTTAGACAGAGGAAAGGAGAGAGAGAGATAGAAACATTGATGAGCGAGAACATCAATTGGCCGCCTCCTGCATGCCCCCTACTGGGGATCGGGCCCACAACCTGGGCATGTGCCCTGACCAGGAATCGAACCGGTGACCTGTTGGTACACGGGTCGACGCTCAACCACTGAGCCACACCAGCCGGGCTACAATGTAGTTTTTTAAAAATATGTAAGCCCTGGCTGATGTGGCTCAGCTGGGCGTCGTCCAGTGGGCCAGAAGGTTGCCAATTCAATTCCCAGTCAGGGTTTTGGGATCGATCCCAGACAGGGGGTGTGCAGGAGGATGCTGATCTATGTTTCCCTCTCACATTGATGTTCCTCTCTTTCGCCCCCTTTCCCTTCCTCTCTCTCTAAAAGTCAATAAAAATATCTTAAAGAAAAACTAAGCCCAGCCCTGGCCAGTTTGGCTCAGCGGTTAGAGCGTCGGCCTGCGGTGCAGAGAGACCCGGGTTCGGTTCCCGCTAAGGGCACGTACCTCGATTGCAGTTTGTCCCCAGCCCTGGTTGGTCGTGCGGGTGGCAGCCACTCGATGTGTCCCTTTCACATCGATGTTTCTCTCTCTCTCTCTTCCTCTCTCTCCCTCCCACTCTATCTGAACAAAAAATGAAAAAATGTCCTCGGGTGAGGATTAAAAAAAAACAAAAACAAAACAAAAAAAAAACTAAGCCCAGTAATTTCAGGAAATCGGTTCTTATTCATGAAAAGAGCAATGTTACACACTTCGTTTCCAGTCTACAAGGTTTGTATCTGTTATGTTCTGGGGAAATAGCTGATTGGGGAGTGCAAGATTTTTATACTAAGGAAAAAGATGAGGGATCTGTTTTGGGGTCTATAAATTGTATTTTACACAATACCATCAGTAAAAGCCTGTAATAAAGCAGATATATAGTGCAGGAATGCTTTGTTGTTAAAGTCTATGGCGTAATCCAAACATGGAGATTATATATATTTATATTTAATGATGCTCCCTCTTTAATAGAAGACCACAATGGACAAACCGATATAAGCTAAATGAGTAAATGTATAGATCTACAACAGAAAAAACAGTCCTATGGTATATGCATAAGGTCTTCGTAAGTGTGGGAGCGCTCTGGACGCTGACCACCTGCAGTACGTGGGAAAGAAGGCGTGGCTGGGAGCTGAGGAGATGTGCTGAGAGTTGAGATCAACGCGATGCATAATAAGGGCCCAAACATGGTTGTTTCAGACTCTGTGACTGCAGAGTAACTAGCTCAACTGAAGACTTTATCAACTATGCGGTGAAAACTTTAAAACACAAATGTTTCTTTCAAATTTGTAACCCGAGTCACTAAAGCTTAAAGCCACAAGAGCTCAGTGAAGATGCTGCATGAGTATCATGGTTCCTGCATGAACACCTAAAATGCCCCAAATCGATTTAAAAAGAGTGATTAACACCTCAAGTGGCAGACTGAGCCGAGCAAATGAATTATTTAACCTCTTGGAAGGTGCTTTGGGACACAACTGAGCATCTGAGAACTTGGCTTTGAATCTTTGAAAATCCAACCTCAAGGACTGCTTGGAAGGGGACCAGGATTTGTTTATTTTAATTAGGCCTTTCAGGGTTCATGGTGTGGATAATTTCAAACGTTACTCAATTGTTCTCCGCCCTCAGCCCGGGGAAAGGAGATTCCCAGTGGTATTGAGAAGGCTGCCCAGCAGAGGGCAGCATCACACAAGGGGCGGGAAGAGCCCACAGCTTGAATAGCCCTGCCTGACTCAGGAAGGTTCGCAGGGATGAGAGGAAAAAGATATCAGAGGGGCCAGCTTCCCTGGAGTGTTAGAAATGGAAGTCAGGAAACTGCCAGAGGGAAATTGCAGCAATCTGAATAAACATTTAACTTAATAAGTTTATAGGTGAATGTGATAGGCAAATGGGATGCTATGGTGACAATTTTCTGAAGCAAAAATTTGCAAATGCCCCGTGCCAGTTCAACGCAAGGACACCGATAGATATGACAGGATAACATATTTGGAATGGGTCACTGTTCCAGAAAATTCCAGACTTATGACCTCATAGAATAAAAGACTGAGACTTGGAGCTTTAGTGCCTGGTTCAGTCCCCCACCTTCCCCTAAAGGCAGGAGTTCTGGGACAGCAGCAGATGGACAAACGCCTGGTTCCGAAAGGGAACAGATCCCTGGTGCTGATGGAAGATTCTGTGAGGAAAGGAATGGGGCAGGGCAGAGGAGATAATATATAAAAGGAGGGGAAGGGGCAGAGAATGACTGGCTGAGATGAAGAGCGGTTGAATAAAGAGGAGGGACATCAGAGGGATGCCCGTTTTGGCAGATCAAGTAGACAAGACTCACTTATTCGGGTATGGACCAAAGGATAGAATTGTGAATGTTTTTGCATTCCCTTTGTGCCTTTCTGTGTTTCCAAAGTTCTGCACTGAGAAGTCCTGAAATTAGGGAGAAATCCAAATAATCCATGTCATCTTTGTAAACACTTGGAAGACAGAAGCCAAGATACCTTCTGTCCTGGGCTGCCAGCCTTGCCCATCACCACCTGGATCTCCTCTTTCATCGACCGATATGGAATCACTGCAGTCATCACCTTGGTCAAACTCCTGAAATATCATAACATAGGAACTCAGTTATTCAGGTTTTTTTGGTTTGTTTGTTTGTTTGTTTTTTGGCAGAGGGAATGCTGACCTTTCTAGGCTAAAGTTTCACACTGTAGATTCCTTCTAAACTGGATAAAGCATTTAGGACTAAACGAATGGGGAAATATCTGCCCCCAGAGCACCAGGCTGACAGATGTGGACATGATTAATTGCATAATCAAAAATGAAGATGAAAGCTGAAATCACAGACACATAGAAATTCAATATTTTACACTTTATCATGTCAGCATCCTGGCTTCTAAGCTGCCACAAATTCCATCTGGGTGGGTAACTGGAAAGAATCCTCTGGCCACAGTCACAGTGAACAACCCCAAAGGAACGTGGTATTTTCCATATGCCTCCTTGGGGCATTTACAAATGCTGAGGGTGGAAATCCCTGCCCCATACAGAAGCTCCAGATAGGACCCTAGACGGAAAGGAGGCAGCAGAGCTGATTAAAGTTTCCCTCTGCCCGCTTTCTGATAAAAAAATCATAGCACACCACCTCTCAAACTTCCTTTTTACCCTCTAGAAAATAATCATTATCCTGAAAAACATGGTTGAGAACCAACTTGGTTTATTAAAATTCTCCAAACTCTCTAAAAGAGAAGTGCTTTCTTATTGGGATTCATTGTTGTTGATAGGTTCCTTTGTTAGAAGTCGTTGCTGGTGAGTTTGCTCTTTTTAACACCTAGAACAGTGACAGATGCAAGTAGCAGCTACAATATCCCATCACAAGCCAGAACTTACAACGAGCTCTCTGGCTTCTCTGATCTGGGTGAACACCCATTTAAGGAGACTGTTGGATGAAAAGTCTTTGCCCTAAATGCAGACACCTGTTGGATCACAAAGCCCCTGTCATTCATTACTCGCCAAGAGAGCAATGGGAATCTTTTTTCCCCCTCACGTTGTTCATTTTAATTATCATAGAAAATAATAAAAATAAAACCCTCATTTATACCGCCATTAACAATATTTTAGGTATTCAATCATAATAATTTAGTTGTCATACCTCACTTTTATGTAGCAAGTCATGCTTTTAAAGTATTTTCCACTTTCTGGCAAAGGTTAGGTGCCCTACTCAGATGGTCCTGGTTGGCCTGTTCACCCTGATCCTAGACTGTTTCACTGCTCACCCTTCTCTGCATTTCAAAAATTCTACCACTATCTGGCAAATTTCTTCTCCCTCCAATCCAGTTACAAAGGGCTGGGGTATCCTCTTTTTAAAATATATGAAAATACAAAATAGTCTTTTTTTAATTTTCTTTTTATTATTATTATTTTTTTAATCTTCACCCAAGGATCTTTTCCCATTGATTTTTAGAGGAGAAGGGAGGGAGGAAGGGAGGGAGAGAGAGAGAGAAATATTGATGTGAGAGAGACAAAATAGTCTTTTTTTTTAAAGCAGAAGAAAGGTCACCTATAATCCTACAAATAAAAAGCAAACATTAACAATGGTTATTAACACTTTAAAATTATATTTCCTTTGTCTTTTTCCTAAGAATTTAAATATATAGTTGCATCATATAATTTTATATCTGAGGATAAGCATAAATTACACAGCAATTTACTAAGCAAATGTCATTTTAATAGAATTTAAAATTTATTTCCCTCAACAAATATCTATCAGAGGATGATAACAGTGCTTAATAAGTCCCATGAGTCTTACAACGTAAGCTCTATAATGCTGATTAGGCAGTTTTTAACCCTTCATTATTATACATAGTGCTGTGAACATCTCTGCAATTAATACCCTAATTTAGCATTATTTCTTTTTCTTTTTAATATTTTTTTTAACTTTTTAAAAAAATCCTCACCCGAGGATATTTTTCCATTTATTTTCAGACAGAGTGGGAGGGAGGGAGAGATAGAGAGAGAGAGAGAGAGAAACATCGATGTGAGACACATCGATTGGTAGCCTCCTGCACGACCCTGACCAGGGCTGGGGACCGAACCGCAACCAAGACATGTGCCCTTGACCGGAATCGAACCCGTGACTCTTTGGTCCGTGGGCCGACGCTCTAACTGCTAAGCCAAACCAGCCAGGGCTAGCATTATTTCCTTAGAGTATATTTCTAGGTATGAAATTATTCGTCTAAAGAGTAGACCAATTTTTAAGGTTATTTTTTAAAAACCCTTTAAAAAACTTTTTAAGGTTTTTTTTTTTTTTTTTACACACATGGCTTTAAAAATAAGTTTGCACTTACATTTCACAAGCTGTGTATGAGTGTGTTCCACTCCATCTTCTCCCTTATCAAGTGTCATCACTTTTCATTTGTAGTAATGTAATACATAGAATGGCTTATCTTAGTGTTGTTCGAATGTGCGTACTTTGATTAGTAGAAAAGTTGGAGATAGTTTCAAATGCCTATTGACCATTGAATTTTTTAGTATACATAGTTTTTGTTCAGATCCTTAGTTGGCAACATTCCATGAGACCTCAAAATATATTTCTACCATTTCACATAATTACAATGATTCAATGAAATTTTATGCTAAACTTTGGAAAATAGTCATTTGGAAGTGTTAAAAATACAGCTGGTTCTCACACCAGGTTCTACGCTGATTGATGGGCTGTGGTCAGCCTCAATTTGCTGAGTTCATTTATTCGTTGGTCTTTAGGAAAAACTGGAAGATGTAGAGTGTGGGAACGCCTATCTAGGAAATCTACAACGATAACTAGCATTTATGTCTGTCCTGCCAGACTCTGTTCTATGCACCCTTACATAGTAACTAATTTAATCCTCATAACAATTCTAAAGGCAGGAACTAGTCTCTTCTTTTTTTTTTTTTTATCCTCACCTGAGGACATTTTTTCTTTTTCTTCTTTTTTTTTTTTTTTTGTTCAGATAGAGTGGGAGGGAGAGAGACAGAGAAACATCGAAGTGAAAGGGACACATCGAGTGGCTGCCACCCGCACAACCAACCAGGGCCGGGGACAAACTGCAACCGAAGTACATGCCCCTAGCGGGAACCGAACCCGGGTCTCTCTGGACCGCAGGCCGACGCTCTAACCGCTGAGCCAAACCGGCCAGGGCTAGTCTCTTCTTTTTACAACGAGGCCCAGAGAAGTTCAGTTACTTACCCAAGGTCACATAGCTAGCCAGTGGTAGAGCCAGGATTCACACCCAGACTCTGAAGTCTGATTCCAGACCTCTTAACAACTCTGCTTTCTTGCTATCCCGAAAAGTTCAAAACAAAGAATCTCAAAACAAACAAACAAACAAATGAAAAACAGAAAGAAAAGAAAAATAACAAGTAGCAAAATTCAGAAAAAGGATATTCAAACCTAATTTAGACGTTTTGCACAGGGAAAAACAAAAGATGTGTGTTACCTACAGGAGCCTGACAAAAATGTTTTTTTAGAATGAACTGAAAAACCATAAGCATCACAAACCAAAAGGATGTGGAGAATCATATCTACTTTGAAGGTTGTCATGGAAATGAACACTCCTACGGAAACAGCTCAGAATTTTTAAATTCCTTTTAGAATGCTAAATCTGAAAGACTGTAAGATGTGCTTAGGTGCTACAAGGAAGAGAACTGAAATAATGACACTCAGTTGTGAGTGAAGGAGGGAAACCGTGACAATAGCACATCCCAACCACAAATGGATTTCACAAACCACTGACAATAGTGCAGGAGGTGACAACAGACAAGAAATAGAACGGCATTCTCATCTACAAACAGCAGATTGCGAAACGTACAGAAGAGGAAAAGGCATAGAAATCATACAAAATTAAATTTGGAAGGAAGATTTTTCTTAGATGAAAAGAAAATTGGGAGGGTCTATAAAGAGCCTCCAGGAGCAATCCTGCAAGCAAGGCAGCTCCTTACATTTGTCAACTACAAACACACATTGCAGACAACCAAAAAGAAAAGAGCTTTCATTCAAAGAAAAGAAGTGAAGGATGACCGTCAGTTTTGCAATCGAAACCCTAGGCCTAGAGAAAGCACTGGAGAAGAAAAAGGCAAGTTCAACAGTTAGAGTCCGTTTCTCTCACAGAAATGAGTTCAAAGTTACTTCAACCAAAAAATATAGAAGCAAAGTTCAATAAACATTTTATTTAAGTTGCACACACACAAAAGAACTGTATTAATATAAAGGGATTGTTTGGCCTTTTCAAAAAGAAAGTTGCATAAATATACCATAAAAATTTTTAAATGTATTTTGTTTATCAATTTCCAATCCATGACACTGACTTTCAAGATTGATCTCTAGGTATATTATTTCAATTACTATGCTGTATTAGTAACCAAAAACAATACAACCTTCAGTGTTGTAACAAAAACCCACTACATAGCAGGGTTTCTCAGCCTCAGCACTATTGATGTTTGTGGCTGGATAGTTCTTTGCTGCGGGGCTGCCCTGTGCATTGTGGGATGTTCAACAGCATCCCTGGCCTTTACCCACAGGATGCCAGCAGCATCTCCATCCCAGATATGACATAAAAAAATGTCTCCAAACATTGCCAAAAGCCCCCTGGGGACAAATCACCCCCTCTTTTGAACCACTGTACTAAAGGAACTTTGAAAAGAAACACTCTAACCCGTTTAGAAAAGCTATAAATACACAAAGGTAAAATATTCATATGTTATTAAAAAAACAAGTTTCCATTCTACTTCATCCCATCTCATTTCCCAGAGGAGTCCCTATTTAACCGTTTCTGTATTTCAATTTTTAAACAGTGCAAACAAATTTGTCTCATTCTTTCAATTTTCATCAAATTTTGTTTACACTCTATTCTAGGATAACTGTGCTTTTACAACCCTTTAACCATCACCCTAATCCGCGCCTCCCCCTCCCTCCTCTTCCAGCCCAGCCTCAGTGAGCAGTCTGTTTGGTGAATCCCCCCATGTAAATTCCTAAGCATTTACTCACATAACAACATCCTCAAATGCAACATATGGCATTGTTGTGGGGTTTTCTTTTTGATGTAAGTGGTATCACACTCTGCACATAAATTTAACCATGGCATAGCTTTCTATAGTATGGATATACCACAGTGTGTTTTTCTTAGTTTATTTTAATTTTTATTGAGCTTGACTTTTTTTTAAGCTTGACATTTTTAAAAAGTCAAATAATGGTAAGAGACATTACAAAAAGGTCATCGGTTTCCTTCCCCACCCTGTCCCTTAAAGGCAACCACTTTCAGCCTTTTAACCTTTTCTTTTGGTGTTTTCTTCCACATCTCTAGAAATTATATTTATTCTGCTATCTCTTGAGGAATCAAAATGAGACATTATCTACTGACTTATTATTATTGTAGTTTACAATTCAGTCTTCTTATTTTCCACCCTCATCTTCCCAATAAATTAATTCATCCTCTTTTTTGTTAAGCCAATAGCAAAAGCTCAAATTATGATTATGTACAGTAGTACAGTATTGTATGGTATGATAACACTTTCTTTTCTGTATAACATTTTTCCACACAAAACCTCATTTTTATTTCTAATTTCTAAACATTTTCTTATGATTTTTTTTCATGCCTAAGTTTTCCAGCCTCCGATAGTGTCTTCATTCAGTTAAATATATCAGTTCCACTTACTTCCTGGAAATCGCCACTGTCCTGTGCTTCCTCCCAGTCACCTGACTTGACACATGGCTGCAGCCCTAAGACTCGCCTTCTCCACTACACCAATGATTCCCTCATCTTTCTTGTTTTGGATCCCAGATTACTTGAATCACAGATCCTATTTTTCTCTCTATTTTTATCTATTCCCTTAATTTAACTGAGCATATAGTAACTTCCTTTGAAAGTATATGTGAGAAGTAAAATATTTGAGAGTTCGTGTGTCTGAAAATGTGTTTATTCAACTCTAATATTTGATTTATATTTATATGCATATAAAATCCTAGGTTGAAAACCATATCCTTTTCTCAGATATTTGAAAACCTACTCCTCCCCTTTCCATTACTTTTAATGTAAGTGCAGCATGCATTCAAAAAGTGCACATGTCATCAGTGTACAGATCCATGATTTTTTAATAAACTAAACACACTCTGTAACCAGGACTCAAATCAAGTAAAAGCATTCTTAGACACAAAACTTAAAAATATAGATGGGTTGGTTTTCATCAAAATTAAAAACTTCAGTTCCATAAAAGACCTGATAAAAGGGGGCGTTCCATCAGTATGGCGGCGTAGGTCAACAGGGTACTCACATCCTCCCACAACCACATCAAAATTACAACTAACCAACAGAACACCTTCTCTCAGAAACACTAGGAATCTGGTTGGACAGAAGTCCTTTAACTGAAGATGTAAAAAAGAAGCCACACTGAGACTGGCAGGAGGAGCAGAGACATGAGACAGGCTGGTCCCACACCCATGTGTGGCGGATAAAAATAAAGGGAAATATTTTGGCTACAGAGCTTCCCCCTGATGAGTGAAGGGTCCCAGATAACACCAGGCCCCCAGCCCAGGGTTCCAGTGCCAGGAAGATAAGTCCCCATAACTTCTGGCTGTAAAACCAGCGGGGATTGAGGTGGAGGGAGACAGAAGGCTGCTGGAGTCCCAGGTGTTCCTTTTAAAGGGCCCACGCACAGACTTACTCAGACTTACTCTAAGCTCCAGGCCTCGGGCAGCAGCTCAAGGGCTCTCGGGACATACAGGGAGGAACTGAATTGTCTGGCTTTGGGGTAAGAGCTGGAGGGGAGGCTTTGTCCAGACAGAAGTGCTGGCAGAGGCCATTATTCCTTTGCTGAGCCCTCCCACCCCAGAGCCAACAGGTAGGCACCATACCTGAAACTCCAACCAATTTGCAGGCCATCTCCAGTGTCTTTTCCATACAAACGGCCTGTCTTGGTTCATGCTGTGAACTTTCCTAAGATATCGCAGAAGTGCACAGCCCCAAACAAGCAGCATCCAGCCTCTGCAAGTCCTGTACCTCTTGCTAAGGAGCCCCAGGCCTGGCTTTAGTGGGATGAGGCCCCAAGCCTCAGTTTGAAGCTTGGCCTCTCTCAGGCACCTTCAAGTCCAGCACAAGTAGCAGCCATCTGCGTATCGCTCTGTAGCTCATGCCAGGAGGCCCCAGGCAGGGCACAGGTGGTGGCTGGCCTTGGTCTGCACCTCTTGGGAGACTCCAAAGCCAGTGCTTCAGTTCATGTGGGATTACAACCCAACCACCTCCATGAGCAACACACTCAAGGGGCAAACTCGGTGGGCACCAAAGCCTAACGGAAGCAGGTTCTGCTCCACGGGGTCGGCTCCTACACAGCAGCTCCTCTGCTGTTGTCATAGCTGGTCCTCGAAGCCGATCATATGGGCGCATGGGTGTCAATTACTCCCAGTGATGTGCCAACAGCATTCAAGGCTCAACTACAACAGAAGGGTGCACACAGCCCACACAGGGGGTTGGGGCACACCTGGAGCCCCAGCTCAGATGACTTGGCAGTCTGCACCACTGGGCCCTACAGGACACTTACTACACAAGGTAGCTCTACCAAGCCCGGGAGACATAGCAGCTCTATGTAATACATAGAAACAAACACAGGAAGCAGCCGAAATGAGAAGACAAATAAGCAGGTCCCAAATTACTGAATAGGAGAAATCTCCAGAAGAAGACCAAAATGAAATGGAGGCAAACAAACTACCAGATACAGAGTTCAAAATAATGGTTATAAGGATGCTCAAGGAACTTAGGGAAAGAGTAGAGGAATTTAGAACTTCAACAAAGAGATAGGAAACATAAAAATGGAGATAAAAAATATAAAAATGAGCCCTGGCCAGGTGGCTGGTTGGTTAGAGCATCATCCCATACACTAGAAGGTTGCAGTTAGATTCCTAGTCAGAGCACATACCTAAGTTGTGGGTTTGATCCCTGGTAGGGGTGCTTATGGGTGGCAACAGATCAATGTTTCCCTCTCTCTCTTTCTCTCTCTCTAAAAACCAGTAAAAAAAAAAAAAATATATATATATATATATATATATATATATATATATATATATATATCCTTGGGTCCTGGCTGGTGTGGCTCAGTTGGTTGGAGCATCATCCCATGCATCGAAAGGTCACAGGTTCAATTCCTGGTTAGGGCACATGCCTAGGTTGCAGGTTCAGTACCCTGTTGGGGTGCATGCGAGAGGCAGCCGATCGATGTTTCTTTGTCTCTTTCTGCCTTTCTCTCACTCAAATCAGTGAATGTATCCTCAGGTAAGGATTAAGGGGAGAAAAAAGATCCAATCAGAAATAAAGAATACAACAAGTGAAATAAAGACTACATTATAGGGAATCAACAGTAAAGTACATGAAGCAGAGGATCAAATAAGCGATTTGGAAGATAAGAAAACAGAAAATACCCAATCAAAACAGCAAAAAGAAAAAAGAATCCAAATAAGGTAAAAATAGTATAAGGAGCATCTGGGACCACTTCAAGCATACCTACATTTGCATCATGGGGGTGCCAGAAGGAGGAGAGAGAGAGCAAGAAATTGAAAAAATGACAAAAAAGTTCTAGAGAACTTGGCAAAAGACATACAAGTCCAGGAAGTGCAGAGAGTCCCGAACAAGGTGAACCCAAAGAGGACCAAAACAAGACATGTTATAATAAAAATGCAAGATGGGGGACCATGGGGAATGGGTAAAAATGGGGGAAAGATTAATATGTATAAATTGCCAGAGATAGCACAGGGAACATAGTCAGTAATATTGTAATAACTGTGTATGGTGTCAGATGGGTACTAGATTTATTAGGGTGATCATTTTGTAAGTTATATAAACATCTAATTACTGGGTTGTACACCTGAAACTAATAAAATATTGTACATCAACTGTAATTGAAAAATAAAAATTGTTTTTTTAAAAAGGGTGAAAAAAGCAAGCCAAGTTTTTCTTATTGACTAGCAGAAAATATTTGTGAATCATATATCCAGAATATATAAAGAATTCTCTAAACCCAACAGTAAGAAAATGAACAATCCAATTAGAAAATGGACAAAAGACTTAGATGATCAATGTTGATGGCAAATAAACACATGAAAAAAATTTCAGCAATGGTCATTATGGAAATATAAATTAAAACCACAATGAGATACCACCACACAACTATCACAATGATTAATATAAAAAACACTGACAGTACCAAATGCTGACAAAAGTGTAAAGAAACTGGATCGCTCATTTTTGCTGGTGGGAATATAAAATAGTAGAACCACTCTGGAAAATTGTTTGGCATTAAAAAAAAATTAAACATACATTGCATACATATGACTCCTGGGCATGTATCCTAGAGAAATGAAAACGTGTGTGTGCACAAAAATCTATACACAAATGTTCATAGTAGCTTTGGTTACAATAGCCCCAAACTGGAAACACCCAATGTCTTTCAGTGGGTGAATGGCTAATAATATAAACTGTGGAACATCTGTATCACAGAATGCTACTTAGTCACCTAAAGAAACTACTGACACACACAACTTGAATCTATCTCAAGAGCATTATGCTGGGTAGAAAAAGCCAATCTCAAAAGTTTACATATATGATCATTCCATTTATATGACATTCTCGAAATGGAAAAAAAAATTACAGAGATGGGGAACAGATCAGCGGTTGCCAGGAGTTAGGGAAGGGAGGTGTGTGTGGCCATAAAGAGGGTAGTAGGAGGGGATTACTTTGTGGTGACAAGCAGTTTTATATCTTGATTGTGGTGACCCAGGGGATAAAATGTCATAGAACTCTACACACAGACACACACAAACAGAAAGAGAGAGAGAGAGAGAGAGGCATGCATGCAAAGACTAGTGAAATCCAAGTAAGGTTTGTAGTCTAGTTGATTGTACTGAGTCAATGTCAACTTCCTACTTTTGACAATGTACTACAGTAAGCTGGTGAAGGACACAAAGGACTTCTATGTATACGTTCTTATGAATCTATAATTACTTCAAAATAAAAGTTAAAAAAATATTTTTTTTACTTTGTTATTTTGGAATAATTTTTGAAAGGAGAGACTGAAAGGTGTTTACCATCTCCAAAACTCCTCATTATTATTTATAAATAATTCCATACCCCATTAACTCTTAAAAAAAAAAAACAGTTTTAGCCCAGCTGGTGTGGCTCAGTGGTTGAGCATTGACCCATGCACCAAGAGGTCGCTGGTTCAATTCTCGGTCAGGGCACATGCCCAGGTTGTGGGCCAAATCCCCAGTGGGGGGCATGCAGGAGGCAGCCAATCGATGTTCTCTCTCATCAGTGTTTCTATCTCTCTCTCCTTCTTCTTCCTCTCTCTCTAAAATCAATAAAGAAAAAAAATTTTTTTAATAAATAAATAAATACCTTAATGTCCAACTGCATTATTAAATAAATAAATAAATAAATAAACAAATAAATAAATAAATAAATAAACAGTTTTGTGGGCATATTTTTCTTATCAATAAAATATTGAGCAGTAATATTTTTAATTGTTTGGGCTATGTTAATTTTTATAAAAACTCAAAAGGTACAAACAAGGATACCATGTAAAGTACATCTCTAATTCTCTCCCCATAGACAACCACTGTTACCAATTTGTTGTACGTCTTGGGTACCATTCCACAGTTTTCTATGGATCACAATGTTTGTTACTGGTACTGTTACTACACTATGAGGGACTTTTTATGGAGTCATTCATCACAGGCAGGGGATGACAACTAGGGACTAGAGGAAGCACCTCCTTTGTGGTACCCTGTGGTGGATTTGACATGATCAGATTGATGATCTTCTCCTTTTCCATGTTAACATCCATAAAGACAAGCCACACTTTAGTATTTAGTGTGGATGCAACAATATTTTGTGGTATTAGATACACACACAAAGCATGAGGCTGAGAGTTGACTAGCTAATTACCGCTCTGAGATTAAACTCAAAGAACACTGTCTTATTTATTGTGCTTTAAATTTCTTTATGATTACATTAAAATATAATTGCAGTGTATAATTGTTATAAAATATTCAAACAACACAAATGAAGCAGTAGATGAAGTAGGTTATCCACTTTTTGTTGGTTCATTTCTTTAAAGAGAGCATCTCACCTCACTGCTGCTGATGCTTTGCAAGAGTATATTTTGGTTTTTAGTAACTGTCATATCAGTTGGAGAAGAGTTTGTATCATGACAAATGTCAAGCAATGATTCAGCATGTCTTTCTGCCAAAAGAAACATAATAATGTGTTATGATAAGACTCATCTCTAGCAATTTCACAGGAGGATTTAGCTCTAGGTTCTAAAATCAGTTCCATTTTGTCCTAAAATATTGGTCCAGGATCCTGATGAACCTTCGGGGATAATTTTCACAGGCAGAGATGTGAGGACAACAGGAGTCCACAGAATGAATGGTTTTTTGTTTGTTTGTTTTAAATTAAGCCAAGTTGCTAAGTGAAACCCCTAACAATAGGCTGGAAATTGCACTTGCTCTATAGTTGCCAAAGGTAAAAACACTCAGCTACCCGGAGCACACATCCTGTCTAGCACTGAAGCCGCATTAAATTGACAATGTTTGAACACCAAACAGTGAACTCCCAGTTAGCTCCTGAGGGACATTGTTCTCATATTCATCCCCCTCCTGCTAGCCTGACTTCTTCAAATAAGCATGGGCTCCTCGATAAACAATTCTTCCTCTTACAATGGCTCTTCCATTTATCTTGTAATGGAAACAACATCGAACAAACGATCTATACTAAGACCCTCTATTTCTTCATCATATTTTTTCTTTACTCTTTGCAACCTATCTTCTGCCTCTATCCAGCCATCGAAACTTCTCACTTCTGCTTTTGTAACCTCTTTTCTAATTTGATGTTGTTTCCATTTATTCCTCTCACAACTCTCTCCCACTTCTCTTCCTCCCTCTCTCACTCCCCTGAGACCCTGTGTACACACCACTATCTAACTGTGGGTGCACCTCCTCGGCTCAGTCCCCTGCAATTTTCTCACCATCATCAATCCTTCAATGATCTTGTCCACTCTCAGGTCCTCATACTCTCCCTTGTGTAGAGAACTCCCTTACTAACATATCAACCCATCCTTTCCCAGAAGCCCTGTCCTACAGAAAATTGCTACTTGAAAGTGCTAAGATTTCATCGGTACAGTGTTTTAGAATACATTACCTTCAATATCCTCACAAAACCAGTGTTCTAGTTTGTTGATTGTATTTCCATCTCCCCAAGGAATCATGTATGACTCAACCCTTTCTCAACTTTTGTCTTTGTGTCTCCTCTATCAACTTTACATCACTAAGTTCTGTAAATTCTTCTTTCACAATATCTAGTAAACTTACCACATCCAGCACCTCTCACACCCACTACCACACCTTGCCCGAGGACTCTTTTCCTGGTTCTTATCACCATACACAGACACTTCTGTACTTTCTTTATAGGGCTCCCTGCCATGAGTCTCTTTGAATCCTACACAATAAGGACAGGTTAATTTTCCTAAAGCATAGCTTTCATCATTCTCTGATTCAAAATTCTTTAGTGATTCTATTTTACTGAAAAATAATAATATTCGCAGCTTTACATGAATGAGTCCTCAAGGACACACTTTCTTTATGTATCTGACATTATGTGTTCCTCTTCCCTGACATGAACTTTTGGTTCTAGTCTCCTGTTTGGCCCTGGGATAACCATGCTCCCTTACAGCACGATGTCTCTGCTCCACAAAATCAAATCCCATCATTTTTCAAGGACCAGACTGAGTCTCACCTCTTCCATGAAACCCTCTTAAGTATACCCTTGTTTCCTGCCCAGAAGCTTCCAACAAAAAGCCAATTAAACAATAAAGTCAAGCAGGTTTCACAAAGTCGTATGTTGCTCAGTGGCATTTTTATTTTTTAATTATGCCTTTTGTTGTGGCTGTTACTATGTCTCTGCTCAGACTCTCTTTCCCATCTATATCAAACCTATTTTTCCTTCCTACCATATCTTATCCATTTGAGAACTATCATAAGTCCCTCTTCCCCTTCTAAGTTCACAATAAGTTCTTTCTCCTCTTACTTATATAATGTGTCCCTGACCGTACTGAACACTTTCATAAGTTTGGCCCATGTCTTAGATTTCTTTGCAGCCCTCAGAGAACCTGGTCATGAGCTTTCAGTCACTGCTCAATAAATAGCTGTTGGCTAGATTTCTTTAAATGGATCCATCAAATACATGTAGAAAAATAAAGATATCTAGTAGACCCTTACAGTTGGGAAATTTTGAAAGTGCAATAGAAATATTTACCTGGTTTTGGCATAGAATTCATTAGAATATCCAATAATTGCTGTTTCTTAAAACTCTTTATTTGTGACACATAATGTATTGCTGATTTTCCACTGAAATCACAGAGTTTCGGATCTCTAGGAAAAACAGAATCAACATCACTGATTATTAGTTAAATCTGTTGAAAAAGAAAACAAATATGGAAGGAAAAACATTGACATCAAATAAATAAAAGTAATCTTATGTAGTTTGGGGATAACAACAATGACCTCAAAATGTATGAGATAGTGACAATTTTTCTAAAAACATTCTCATATCTGCACAAAACTTTTGGGCAAAAAAATTCATAATTCTTTAGTAATGCATAAATTAAGTCAAGATAAAACCATCTTGATAAACCATTGTCTTATTCCAAATAGTTGATTCTTTTTCTTTTCGATGTTTTTTTTTAACATTTTTTTGTTTATTGATTTTAGAGTGAGGAAAGCAGAGAGAGAGATAGAAACATCGATGAGCGAGAACATCGATTGGCCACCTCCTGCATGTCCCCCACTAGGGATCAGGCCCACAACCTGGGCATGTGCCCTGACCGGGAATCAAACCGGCAACCTCATGCATAGGTCAATGCTCAACCACTGAGGCACACCGGCTGGGCTCTTTCCAATGTTTTAAATAACTACTTACTTTCTTAATATATCTTTTTTTTTAATGCTAACACCTAATTCTTTTACCATTTAAAATAGTAGAATGACAGAATCTCTCTTTAAAATTAAGCTGATATGCTTATTTCATAGGCTCTTGGTTGAGTGGAGTGATCTTGTCATAAAATCCCTCTCTGCATGGTCTTTCCATTTCTCTTTGCTTTGCCCTGTGGTTGTTAAGCCCAACTGGCCAATCTTAGGTCTCCTTGCAACAGCAGTAATATCCTTTCTATGCTGTATGAATTGCAGACATCAGCTCAGAGAGATCCAGAGGGTAAATGATGAGAACGCTATCAACAGGTCATGGTCTCTGACCTAACACCTTTGAATTTGAATCTATTGTTATGGGACTGGGTGATGTTTTATGATCTGCAACCATATTTTGTTATGGCCTTTTCTCCACCAAAGGTCACGATTCAAAAGAAATAGCATAAGATCAAGGATCAGGAGACTATTACTATCTTGATATGTGGCCTTAAGCAAGTCACTTAACTTTTTGGGACTTCAGTTTGCTCATCTGCCTGGACAGTGTTTCTCCACCAAGGCATACTTTGGTCTCCTGTATTCTGGACCCCACTTCAGGACCACTGAATACCATCTCTGGGGTGGTATCTAGTAACCTCCATTTTTAACAATCTCCTCAGCTGTTTCTCAACACTAAATTCTGAGGTAGCTTCAAATTTCCATCTTCAGCCTCTTAATACTAACTGATACTTTTACAATAGCTCACATTCTAGATTATACTTTCCTTTTTAAAGCACTTTTTCCTCCCCACCCCACCAAACATAATGCATATGAAAAAGTTTGGGCCACCTGTTCTTATTTGATGACAAGATGTCTAGGTAACAAACAGCATTAGGAAACTGCAATTCTAACAGAAGAGACTGCTTGTTAACTCTCTGATTTTTTTAAACTTAATTGTTTATTTGCCCCCTCCAAAAAGAGTATGTTGGCATATAGTAATTTTTAGACAACTGGAAATCACTACTATAAATTGCTTTTGATAATGGCCAATGCTTTCCAAAATAATTAGTAACATCTTGGGGATGGGGAGCTACATACTAAAGAACTATCTGACATTCCCAGTAACTACCAAAAGAGTAAGTACTTAAACAAATAAAACAAAGGACCAATGTAAGAAGAATAGTAGATAGCAACATCCAACATCTGTACATCGCTTTGCAACTGCAAAGTCCCTTTTGTGAACATTCATGTGCATTTAGTATATATAATTTTCAAAAATCTAAATGACTTCTGTAAGTCAAAACGGCACAGGTGCGCTCACACTGGCCGCTCATACTCACGCACGGTGCCTGAGGAGCTCAGACAGAACCTCCACAGGTCTGTAGACTGTCACCAAATCAAGACCCTCAAACAGGTCCACATCTCTCACAGCCAGCATCACAGGGGTCAGGCCATGCTGGTTTGGGAAATTTATGTCCAGGAATTCTTCAGACGCCTTTAAAAACATGACGCTTTATTTCCATTATGTTTTTCTGAATGTCCCTTTATACTAATCTTTGCATTTTCATTATTACTTGGCCAAATTCTTATTTTATCTTCAGTATGTTCTTTTTCAATATGTATATTGAGAGGTTGCTGATGAATTGAAAGAACACAGGCCTGAGAGGCAGACAGACCTGGGTTTAAATTTTAGTTTTTTAAGTTGGTTATTTAACCTCCCTGATAGGGTGATATCAAGGACACTCTGTTAAAAGGTGATTAAATCACCCTGACAAAATAAGGGACACCACCAGTTACATAATGAATAATTCTCATTTGGGACATAATTATACTACAAAAATTGATATTTATCTAAAGTTCAAATTTAACTGAGTGTCCTGTAGTTTTATTTGCAAAATCTGGCAACCCTCCTCACTGACCTTCAGAGTCCTCAGCTACAAAGCAGGAGTACCAGTGGCTTCCCTGCAGGGTTGTTTCGGTGACCGGGGAGCAGAGTGTCTGACACATGCTCAATAAACATTTGTGGAATGAATGACTGATTTACAATAATAAGGCTGCTCCTTTAACTGTATTTATATAATCAAATGGTGGATATACAGATGTTATTTGTTGTTTTAATGCTTTAAATTAATTTAATGTTAAATTTGGATAATTCAAAACTGGAAAGCCAAATTATCCAAATTGTTTATTTCACAGACCAAAGTAACTCACTAATTTTCATCTCTATTTCACTTTGTGCTATGTTAATATAGTCAGTGTCTCTACCTCAGTTTCCCCAGGGACAAACTAGAAAGATAATGATATTACCTCAGAACGGTGCTGTGGGAATTAATTAGCTAACTTTTTTTTCAGTCTCTGAAAAGAAGCCACTTCTTATATCAATGTTTATTATTAGTTAGAACCAAGATGAAGGTTTCAAGCTGAGAAGAGTCTTACAACAGCACATTAATTCAGTATCTGGTGATGAAGCCCTGGATCCAGTTATAGACACAAGTTTCTTAAAACTCGGCTGCCCATCTTTAGGGGTGAAAAATGTGGTCACAAAAACAGACATTGGATTACAACTGTTGCAAATACCATTAAATTAAAATTTACCGTCTTTCAAAAAACACTCTAAGCCAGAATCATGATGTATGGCAATTTTATTTATTTATTTATTTATTTATTTATTAATCCTCACCCAAGGATATTTTTCTATTTATCTTCAGATAAAGCGGGAGGGAAAGAGAGGGAGAGAAAGGGAAAGAGAGAGAAACATTAATGTGAGAGGGACACATTGACTGGTTGCCTCCCACACGACCCCATCCAGGGCCGGGGACAATTGCAACCGAGGTACGTGCCCTTGGCCGGAATCGAACCCGAGACTCATTGGTCCGAGGGCTGATGCTTTACCGCTGAGCCAAACTGGCCAGGGCAATGTATGGCAATTTTAGACTATCATTTAATACAACAAAAAATGTAAAGTCCTTTGGATTTTGTTGTATATTTTCGTGAACTCTAGGTGACTAGAATGTCGTTCACCCTTTCTATATCTATTTGTGTCTCTACCATAAGGGAACGGAATAAACGGTTTCCTAGCAGCAATTGATTTTCTTTCAGACAGAAGGTCATGTGATCTGACAGTATCTCTGAAGGTAAATGCCAAGAGTAGGCAGTGGCCACCAATAATTAATGTCCTTGGTTATGCAGATGGCTCTTCAAGTTACACTGGGAAAAAGTATCTATGAGTAGAAAATCTAAACAATGCCCTAAGAAGGCAGCATTTAAAAAATGTATCCTCTTAACTCCTTTATTCACAACTAAATACTATGCAAAGCGTGGGCTCTCTGATTCCCTTTTCAGAATAAAGATAATAACTGCAACTAGTCCATAGGGATCTAAACAGTAATTGTACAAAAGGCAGTGATGTCAAGGGAATGCCACTGAGCAAGTTGACAGTAGTTCTCTGGGGGCATCCTGGGAGCACATGATTTCCCAGGGGTGCTGCTCGACTTCCACCACCCAGCTGCAGGAAGGTGGAAATAGTCTGCTGCTTTGTTCTCTTATTATCATATTTTTCACCCCACTGTCCTGTTTGACCCTGTTTCTTTCTCCTATTTCCTGCCTGAAACTTCCTAGGACTGCATTGGAAAATAACTTCCTTTCTTTAAAAGGAGTCATGTGTAGCCTGTGCCCTTCTTACCACCCACCCACCACCTACCTACCCAAAGACAGAAGCAAACATCGATTTGACTGACCAACAACTGTTGAAGTTGTTCAAGATCGCCGTGCCATGAACTCTGCAGAAGTTGCATTTGGGGAGCCTGGGTTCCACTGATGCTCAATAGTTGTCTCTGGACATCACAATTCGCCACATGGAGCGCAGTTTGGTTGTTATAATTGCAAAGGGTTCTATCTGCTCCCTTCTCCAGAAGAAACCCAACAACCTGAAACACCGCAACATTGTTATTCAGCATTTTTGAGTACCAATCGTGTCTTTGGGGCTGAGTGGAAAACTTACTTAGGTGTGGTTTTGATTCATGATATAGGAAAGGAGAACAAGAGGGAAATAAAAATGAAGAATTGATTTGGAAGCAGGTGATCGCTATGTGCCTTTTTTAAATTTGGAAAACAAAAATTTCCATGATATGGATGGTTTGAGGATACTATAGTTTTTTAAAACTAGAGGTCTGTGAGCATTTTATGTTAAACCCACATAAAACACTCAAGTGCTAGTATCATCTGTAGTTTAGAATATTAAACCCCAATATCAAACTTATAGATTATTGAATGTTACAAGTATTTCTAGGCAGAGAATAAACTCTATTTGAAATGATGAAAGGCATAATTTATTCAATAAATATGGATTGAGTGACTAGTGTGTGTGTCAAGAACTGTTCTTGGTGCTGAGTTCCCAACAATGAACAAGACAAGTGACCAGACTTTAAGGCAGTTACAATCTAGTGAGGAACAGAGATGGATAAAAAGGCAATTGCAACACAGTGTGATATATGCAACAATAGAGTAAATACAGGAAGCTGATGGGGCACTTAGAAGAAACCTGTTAAGCTGTCTTAGAGGGGCTGGGAAGACTTCCTGGAGAAAGTGATGTCTAAGTTGAGAACTGTGAAATCAGACTCAGTTAACTGGGCAAAGACTGCTGGGAAAGATTGTTTCAATCAAAGGGTATGGTGTAAACAAAGTATTGTGAATGCTATGGACAGAATTATGTTTCCTAAAAAATTCATATGTTAAAAACCTAACCTACAATGTGATTGTATTTGGAGAGTGAGCCTCTAGGAAGTAATTAAGGCTAAATATGGTTATAAGGATAGGGCCCTGATCTGATAGGATTAGTGTTCTTATAAGAAGAGACATCCTCTCTCTCTCTCTCTCTCTCTCTCTCTCTCTCTCTCTCTCTCTCTCTCTCTCTCTCCCACCCCACTCCCTCCCTCTGAAAGTGAAGACTCAGAGATAAGGTGCTGTCTGCAAACCAGGAAGAGAGCTCTCACCAGAAACAGAATCAACCAGAACCTTGATCTTGGACTTCCAGCTTCCAGACTATGAAGAAAGAAATTTCTGTTGTTTGAGCCACCCAAACTATAGTATGTTTGTTATGGGAGCCCAAACTAACACAGTGGACAAGAGGACAAATAGCAGTCAAAGCTCTGAAAGGAGGTATGCATGGCTGGAGCTCAGGATGGGGAAAGAGGAGTAGCAGATGTGGTGAAGTCATCAGTAGCTAAATGTAAAGGCCTTACCAACCCCTTTTAGGAATTAGAGTTATAATCTTCAGGGAAATGAGGAACCAGTAAAAATCTTAAGCAGAGAAATAACATGATAAGTATTTTTTAAAATCACCCTGGCCGCTGAAATAGATTGATGTGGGGAAGAATAGAAGTTGGGAGACCAATGAGATGATGGAGATGAATAAGGGAAGTGGCAGGGGAAATGGAGTACCTGAGGGTACAATCCAGGAACATTTGGGAGGTCGAGTTAATTCAACCTGGGAGCTGACGGTGAGCCAGATATCAAGGATAACTTCCAGGTATCTGACTTCAGCCCACGTTTGTCTACTCCCTACTGCCACTGCAGACCAGGCCACCACGATGTCTTGGCTGAAACAATGCAACAGCCTCCAAATAGGTCTCTGCATTTCCAAATACCTTTGCACGAAACCCATTACAAATAGCTAGAATTCAAAAGTCAGATAACAGTATGTGTTGGCAAGCATGGGGAGAAATTAGAAACATACACTACTGTAATAGTGCAGCCACTTTGGAAAACAGGCTGACAGTTCCTCAAATAATTAAACATAGAGTTAGCATATGAGGCAGCAATCCCACTACCAGGAATGTGAGGAGTGGAATGAAAGAGAAAGGAAAACATGTGACCACACTAAAACTTGTACAGAAGTGTTTAGAGCAGCATTATTCATAGTAACCAAAACATGAAAACAACCCAGATTTCTTCCATCAATGGGCAAAAGGATAAATAAAATGTGGTATATCCATAGAATGGAATGTTATTCAGCTATAAAAAGGAATGAAGTACTGATACATGCTACAACATGGATGAACCTTAAAAAGAGTATGCTGAGTGTCCTGGCTGGTTTGGCTCAGCGGTTAGTGTTGGCCCACAGACCAATGAGTCTCGGGTTCGATTCCAGTCAAGGGCATGTACCTCGGTTGCAGTTTGTCCCCAGTCCTGGTCGGGTCGTGCAAGAGGCAACCAGTTGATGTTTCTCTCTCTTTCCCTCTCCTCCCTCCCACTCTATCTGAAGAAAAATGGAAAAATGTCCTCAGGTGAGGATAAAAAAAAAAGAGTGTGCTAAGTGAAAGAAGCTAACCACAAAAACCACATACTATATGATTCCATTCATATGAAAGTCCAAAATGAAACAATAATCTACACAGACAGAAAGTAGATAGTGGTTGCTTAGGGCTAGGGCAGGGGGAGGGGAAAGAACAAGGAGTGCTGGCTAAAGGCTATGGGGTTTCTTTCTTTGTTTTTGGGGGGGAGGAGTTCTTTCTGAGGTGAGGAGATGTTTTAGAAATGACTGTGGTGATGCCTGCACATTCATGTCAATATACTAAAAACCATTCAATCCCACACTTTAAATGGGTGAATTGTGCAGTATGTAAATTATATCTCAATAAAGCTGTTTTTGAAAAATGTTGCATGCCTTTGTGGCCCTGCGTGACCTGGCCCCTGCCTTTCTTTCCAGCCTCATCCTGTGCCAGTCTTCCCCTTCCCTCCGCAAGCTAGTGACCTTTCTCTACCTCAAATATGCAAGTTTCTCCTAACCAAGAGTCTTTGTCTCTGCTACTCCCTTTGCCCCAACCGCTCTTCAGATGTTATCCTTTACCATTATTTTAGTCTTAGCATAAATGTACCCACATCAGTGAGAACCTTCCTGACCACCTTATCAAAGGAGGATTCACTCTGTTGGTTACTTCAAAGCACTAATAGCAATTTGTAATTTAATTAAGTGCTTTTTGTTTCCTTATTTATTGTTTCGCCTTATCATATGAATAAATATTTTAAGAATGAGTGAATGATTTAAGATAAATAAGTGGTGATGCTGTTTAATAAAATGACGAACACTGACGCTGGCGTTCCTCAGGAGGATTGAATTGGGGGAGAAAAAGGAAGACGATCTGAACATGCTGTGTTTGAGATGTCTGTTACGTGAAAGTGGAGATGGGCAGTTGGAAGCTCGACATACCAACTATACAGTGATTCAGGGGAGAGAAGTGGGCCGAGTTACAGAACTAGGAGCCATCCCCACATTACTGAGGAATGCCAACATTTAATGGACGAGAAGAAAGACTCCATAAATGAGGCTGGGAAATGTTGCCAGGGAGGTAGGAGAAAAACTAGAAAAAAGCCAGTGGAAGAAAGCCTTTTAAGAAAAATTGGCATCCAGTGTTGCTAAGAGCTGAATGTACCCAGGGACACTCTAGGTCGCACTGGCAACAGCAGTTTCAATGGAGCGATGGGAAAAGATGCCAGACGGAAATAGCTTGAAGAGGTGAGGAAGTGGAGGCAGGGAGGACTGATCAGCAGACCATTCTTCTTTTTTTTTTAATGTTTTATTTATGTATTTATTTTTAGAGAGAGAGAAAGGGCCGGAAACTTGGTTTCCATGGTCTTATGGGCAGAGGCCTGGCTGCCTTTGTTCTAGACAGGAGTTATACAATTAGAAAAGGTAGGACACAATTTGTCCCTGAATTTAATTGAAGTTATCAATAACACCACCTCATCCCTGAAAGACATTCAGATCAGCAGTCAAGCCACTGACCAGGGTTGTTATGGAAGACAGATTTGCCCTAGACTTCCTTCTTGTGGGCCAAGGTGAAGTCTGCAATGGCTAATACATACTACTGGGCCCAGATTGATGCCTCAGACTGAATGGGACGATCGACAGAGAAACTTAAGAAGAAAGCCACCTGGTTTTATAGGGCAGATCTTGATGGTATATGAAATTTGTTCAGCTGGAGGGGTCCAGGACCCTGGATGGCATGGTTGAGGCTAGGCTACAGTGAGACCTCATTCTGCTGCTTGGAGTCCTATATGGTAACTTCAATTGAATGTTGTATGAGACAAAATGATGGATTTGGTCCCAGCCTCTGTTGGTCAGATTAGTCAGAGTGACCAATAGAGTGGTGTACTCATGGGAAAATTCACCAGAAACCAAGACAATGTAGAAATGAAGGGCAGATATATATATATATATATATATATATATATATATATATATATATATATATATATATATATATATATTTTTTATCCTCACCCGAGGACATTTTTGCACTTACCTTCAGATACAGTGGGAGGGAGAGGGAGGAAGAGAGAAAGAAACATCAATGTGAGAGAGACACATTGAGTGGCTGCCACCCACACGACCCCAACCGGGGCCGGGGACAAACTACAACCGAGGTACGTGCCCTTAGCGGGAACCGAACCCGGGACTCTCTGGTCTGCAGGCCGACACTCTAATCGCTGAGCCAAACTGGCCAGGGCAAGGGTAGATATTTTTAGGAGAGAAGCCTCCCTGGGTTGCTTACTTTTCTATAAGTCTAATCACCAGAAGCACTGACTGCCTTTGCCCCAAACTCTCTTTTCAAGCTTATTTGTGTAGTGTTTGTATAGTCTGTATAGTGAACAGCCTTGGATAGAGATGGTATCTCTTCCTGGGGCAAAGAGTAGGTTTGCTTAATGCCTATTATAAAAGATTTGGCTTCCATAAATGTAGAGTTACTCTCCTGCAATCCAGTCCACTATTTAAGCAGGGGCCATCTGGTCCCCTTCCTATCATCCTGTGGGAATTATTAGGGCTTAGGGAACTGGCAGAAAACTGATAATACTCTGGCAAATGCTATTGTTTCTGACTCTGTTTTGTTTCTTATGCCAAGAACTCAAGAAATTGTGTCAGGCTAACCTGTTAGCTTTCAAGTAGAGTCAAATCTCAGCTCTTCCCTAGTTCTTGACAGAGGTCTGCTGGTGAAGAGGCCTGAAAGAGGAATCCAAGTGGTTGGAGGAGGATGTGCAGTCAGTGAAAGTGTTTGTTTATTTATGTGTCATCAAAAGAGAGCTACCTAAGTAATTAAATGCTAATGGAAAATAGCATCACTGTTTGCAATAACATAAACATGGAAACTACCCACCTGTCTATCAAAGTAAGATAGATAAGTTGTGGCATAAATGGAATACTAAACAGCAGTAAAAATGTAAAATCAGAGCTACATGTGTTGAAATGGGTGATCTCCGAAACATAATAATGAACAGAAGAAGCCAGTTACAGAGAAACACATGCAGTGCAAGTTTGTTCCTATGAAGTTCAAAAACAGGAAAAGTAAACAATACATTATTTAGGAATATATGTAAAAGTGGCAAAACTAAGGAAATGATTAACCCCAAATTCAAGATAATGATTATGAAGTGTGGGGGACGCAATTCAGGGGGAGCATGCAGTGAGCGAGCTTTTGTGGCATGACGCTGTTCTAATTTTTGGCTTGGCTTATGGGTACATGGGTACTCATCTCATTTTTCTTTAAGTTGTGCATAGATGTTTCCTTTTTAAAAAGCATATATAATATTTTAGAATGTGTTTAAAAGGTGTTAATAGAAAAGAATCAAAAGAGGAAAAGAGCTGAGTTAGTCCAGAGAGAGGCTGATTGAAGCGGCCAGGCAGGGTTCAGGATCCCAAGAACTGGTAAAGGCACCGACCTGTGCCGCTGAGAGAAATTTGTTTTTCACTTTGGTTTCCCCATTCTAAGCCCTGTTCTATTCCCCCTATAGATGCTCCCCTCCTTGCTGATCCTCCCCAATTGCAAGTGCTCATATTGTAATCACTTTCACCTGCATTCTGTTTATTATCTTTTTAACCCTTGATGGAGGATATATTTTTACTGACTTTAGAGAGAGAGGAAGGGGGGGAGAGAGAGAGAGAAACATTGACTGGTTGCCTCCCATGCTCGCCCCTACCGGGGATTGAACCCAACCTAGGTATGTGCCCTGACTGGGAATTGAACCCGCCACCTTTTTGGTGTACAGAATGATGCTCCAACCAACTGAGCCACCCTGCCAGGGCTTACCTGCATTCTTAAAAAGGATCTTATAAGTTTCCACACACAATAATATAAATTATTAATATGACCCAAAATGATTATTTACTCATTAGTTTATCCATTTAATAAATATTTACTAAGCACCTAGATGTGTGAGGCACTCTAGGTGGATATATAGCTAAAACAAAGAGGACAATCTTCTGCCCTTTTAGGTCTTACTATTACTCATTTACTTCTTTCTCCCTACTTTCAGGATTATATGCATTTATTAGAGCAGGGGACAAATTTCCAGGTCTGATGGGGCTGAGGGTGGGGAGTGGCAAGGAGGAAAAACTCAATCTCCATTATGTGGTCCCACTAAACCATAAGCTCCTCAAATGTGACATCTGAGTTTGATTCAACTTTGTATCCAACATGAAGTCTAGTATTTTGTTGACTGAGTAAGAGAATAAATAAAATGGTGGCTGTCTAGATTATTTAGGGTCTCCCAGTTCTCTCTCCAGTTGCCCCTCACCCTCATCCCCACCTCTACACCCCACTTTTTATCTTCAGACATTCTTTCATGGAGGTGGGTGATAATGCTATTCCCAAACACCTCATCTTAGAATCCTTAGCTAGAAGAGTACCCACGGGCCCCCAGACAGCATATGTTACCTCTGTTAGATTCTCTTCTGCTGCAGTAATGAGAGGTGTATTCCCAGTCTTTGGATGCTGAAAGTCAAGGTTTCCAAGAACGGAATGGACTTTAGTAATATGGTCACAGATGAGTTCCACATCACCTCCTGAAACCACTTCCAGGAAATCATGAATCAGTTTATTTGTGTTCATCCTGCTCATTCCATATAATTGCCTTTAAGAGAAAATAAACAATTTAACTAAATAAGAGATAGCAAAGCAGTGGGTGATTCAAATGTAACAAAGTCTATTTTTAGGTCCCCTGTTTCCTTCTTTTATGTGTAAAATATTATAATAGTTTTAAAGACAATTTTGAAAAAGGAGAAAACACCATAATCCTACCAATCTTGGTTCTTTGCACAGGGTGGGGCAAAAGTAGGATTAAGTTGTGAGTACATGAAACAGAGTTTATTCTTGTATTTTTATTTATTAATTATTGTATAATTTTCCATACAAAAAACTGGAAACCTGCTTTTGCCCCACCCTGTATTTTAAATTGGAAACAATAATAATTTCACTATCACTTTTCAAGATCTGCTGTGGTACAGGAGAAGAAAGGATGAATCAACATCAGAACGGAAAGAGCACAAGTTTTGGAGCCTGACAGACCTGGATTCAAATCCCTCCTCCACAGATTATCAGCTGTGTAACCTTGAGCATGGTACTTAACTTCTCTTAACCTTATTTTCTCATCTCAAAAATGGAAATGATATTCCTCTTTTCAAGTGGTTGGTGAGGATCTGAAGTACTATATACAAAGTGTCGGCTTGTTCTATTGGTGAAATCTTGTAGGATTTTATGTTCTTTAGTGTTGCTATTAAAATCCCTATAATTGTTTTCTTTTTGCAAATCCAGTCTCCCCCACAACACTGTAAACTCCTCAATGCTGTCCACTTTTGTATCCTCCATAATTCTAGCACGGTGTCAGTCCCTGAAGAGCATGGTGGCCACCATTCTAGATTTTTCAGGGAAGTCCTCATTTTAAATATCTCATCTTGGTATTTAAAATCACTGAAATATCTCATAAATTGCATTTTTTGAAGTCACCAAACTACCTCCCCTAGGAGCCTCTTGCTACTGGAAACAGCACAAAATCCTTTGTCAGACTCTATTGCAACACCATTAGAACAGTAGTATTAGTGTCCACATTTTACAGATGAGGAAAATGAGGCGCTGGTGAGGCACAATAGTGAGAAGCCAGGAAAATCCCTAGGCAAGTGGAATGGGGAAACTGAGACGAGAAAATGAAGAAAATTAAACAAGGCCAAACAATTTGAACTTTTTGCAGCCAGCTGGTGAATCGCAAGACCTTATCTCTCCTGACCAAGAACACTTGAGAGCGGATGGTTTATTCTCCCTAATGAGAGAATACGTATCTTAAATCACCCTGGTCGGGGAAAACAGAGAACAGAGACCCAATTAATGCCATTTGTGCCAGCCAAACCCAAGGACAGATGGAGTCAAGGGAACAAATAACAAAAAACCCCATTAGAGCCAAACTGACCCAAGATCAAGTAAAACAATAAAGCAGACCAAATAATGCATCAGCATATTTAAAATTGCACTGAAAAGCTGATGAATGTTTTGCTAAAACCTCCCCTAAAATTCTTACCCGCAGAAGAAAGATAAAAGCCCCAAAACAAAGGCTATCAGTGCGGCTCACTCTAGAGCACGCCCACGCCCTTTCCCAGGCATAAACTTTTTTTAAAAAAAGAATATGTTTTTTATTGATTTTAGAGAGAGAGGAAGGGAAAAGGAGAGGTAAACACCTATCAGCTGCCTCCTGCACACCCCCTACTGGGGATCAAGCCCGGAACCCAGGCATGCGCCCTGATGAGGAATTGAAACCAGCGACATCTTGGTGCGCAGGGCGACATTCAACCAACTGAGCCACAACAGCCAGGGCATGGGCGTGAACTTTTTATTTCTTTCTAAACTCTAAGGTTCCTCATGAGTCTGGCAAGCAGGGGAACAGCGGGCAATGCCAGCTCGAGCTGGGCTCACCCCTGATCCTGTCTCCAAGGCCCCCCTTTTCTCTAACTTCCCAGTAGGCTAACAGCAGCCCCACCTGGGCTCACTGCCTTCCTGTAACATTTCTAGGGAGCCAAAGCAGAGCACTGCCTAGACTCTTTCCTGTTGCTTCTTCTACCCTAAGTCCTTTCTTTTTTCACTATCCTCAGCTTTAATAAAATACTCTCAAACCCACCTGGACTCATGTTGTGAAGTCTTTCCGACACAAAGTTAAGAGCCCACACACTACAGGTCAGCCTAGGCAGACCCACTCCAGGCTGGTCCCTGTCTGGTAACACTGGCATTGGCAAAATAGGATCTCACACTGGAAAGATGTGGGTGCTAGTGCCCAAAAGACTTAATGCAACTAGTATTTAAAGGAACATTTGTAAAATAGGCCTACTTTCATTGCCTCGTTTGAACCTTCAGTAGAGGAGGTTGGGTTGGCCGTGTCTGGCTTCCCTTTTGTTTTATTTTCCCCCCTGCAACTCTAATCCCCTTTCCCACTCCCCTCTGCCTCACAGGAACCCAATGTAATGTACCTGGAGGTATCCTCAGATGTGTGTATGTCTTTCTAAGGCATATGGTGCTATTATGTGTGTGTGCCTGTTTTAAATGTGCAGAAATGATATCATACTATAGATTTAGTTGTTTATTCTTTTTTTTATTAATTTAACAAATACTCATTTTTTTTCTTTTTAATCCTCACCCGAGGACATTTTTCCATTTTTTGTTCAGATACAGTGGGAGGGAGACAGAGGAAGAGAGAGAGAGAGAGAGAGAAACATCGACGTGAAAGGGACACATCGAATGGCTGCCTCCCGCACGACCAACCAGGGCTGGGGACAAATTGCAACCAAGGAACGTGCCCCTAGTGGGAACCGAACCCGGGTCTCTCTGGACCGCAGGCCGACGCTCTAACTGCTGAGCCAAACCGGCCAGGGCCAAATACTAATTTTTAAAATTTATTGTTGACGCCATTACAGATGTCCCCCATGCCCCTCCCCGCCCTCCACCTTTACCCTCCTCCACCCAGTCCCTGCACCCCCTCCCTCTGGTCATCACCACACTGTTGTCTGTGTCCATGAGCTATGCATATGTGTTCTTTGGCTAATCTCTTCACCTTCTTTCATCCAGTTCCCCACTTCCCCTCTGGCATTTGTGAGTCTGTTCCATGTATCCATGCCTCTGATTCTATTTTGGTTGCTTATTGCTTAACTGTTTTTAAGGTTTAGCCTGTACTTATGTGTACCTCTGGTTGTCTGCTTCTAATGGCTGTATCATGTCCAACATCATACTATATTATTATCCCTCCCCTTGGTGATGGACATCTAAGCTGCCTCCAACTTCCCACTCCACAAATAACACTGTGATAAATATCCTGGTTCAGGCCTCATTTCGCATCATGCAAAAGATTCTCCGAGGTGAATGGGCCGAGTGTGTTCACTAAATACTGCCAAACTGTTCTCCAGAATGGCTGTACCAATTCACACTCTCACCGGTAGTGCCTCACTGTTTTCTCTAAGCTCTTCTAAGGGAAGCAGACATTTGGTGGATTGCTGTCTCTTCATCATTATTATCCTAATCATTAGCATTAAATGCACAGTGTACTTGGAACTTTACTGAGAGCTAAAGGAGAGATGATACACTCAAAATCAGGCCACAAAAAATTTAAAAATTTGTATACATATTTGTCCCAGCAAATTGCTTTGCAACTTGAATATATATACTTATTTTTGAAAATTCAAGTATTTGCACTATCATTTTAGGTAAAAGAAATGCTTTCAGAAACTAAAGATAATTAAAACCTGCTCTTCAACAAAGCTGAAAATCGGATATACAAATAACAACTAGGCAAGCAATATACATTTGTATCAACAGCTTATTAAAAAATTGGAAATAAAACTCCAAACGTATTTTTTTCCCAAGGTTATTACCCCTAGCAATGAAAATACAATGTATGTTATGGAGTTGTGGCTTAATTCTTTAAAAAACTTTTTTTTTTTACTTTTCAATTGCAATTGACATTAAATATTATATTAGTTTCAGGTGCACAACATAGTGATTAGACATTTATATAACTTACAAAGTGATCACCCTGGTAAGTCTAGTACACATCTGATACCCTACATAGTTATTACAATATTATTGACTATATTCTCTATGCTGGACTATATGTGGTTTAATTTTTAATGCAACTTTAAATTAGGGTATTTCACAAGTAGTATCTACCATCTAAATAAAAAATAAAAATTAAGTTTTAAATCAAACTGCAACCCGAAAGTTATTAAATTCAATCACTACAATACTGGGCAATTGGTCATTAATTGGTCATCCATTGCCTCACACACTCAGTAGTGACTAGGAGAAGACAAGAATGACATATAGCAGTATCCTTATATATAGTTCACTCTTTCAATTAACACGGACAGACACATTGCTTTTTATTGGTGAGCTCCATTTCCTTTTGTGATCTTCGGTCTGTAAATTTCCATTTTACGTTTTTTCATAAGAAAAGTTTTCTCAGTTTTTCCTTTAGGATTGTTTTGATCAATGATTTTTAAGCAATATTTCATTGCACAGGGGTTTCTGGTTTAGCATCTATTGAAGCCCAGTCTGTTTTATGTTTAATTGTATGCATGGTTCATCTATTTGTATAACAAAATCTTTTTATTACACTGCATATTTATTTGGAATCTTAAGAAATTAAAACCGAAAGCAATGGAAATCCACTTTGATTTTGAGAAAATATGGCCAAGAACACATACATACAATACTGGATGATTACAACATCATGATTAGTTACCACATAAAGTTAACACATATTTTGGTGATTAAAAGTTGTCCCTGGGTATAATTCAATGGAAGCGATTTTATATACTTTTCATGTCCTTACCAGTTTAGCGTATGGCTAGAGGCATTTGCATAACATATTAGAAGAGATTGTCTCAATATTGGTTAAGTCAAAAGTAGTTTATTACTATGACTCTAAGGATATAATTATTTGAGATTAGGACACGATTTTCTCTATCCGTTTATATGATATTCCTCCTCTGGGACACCCTTTGGGGAGAAACAAAATCAAACATATGGTATTACCTAAAATGTGATGAAAAATGGAGATTTGGCTTACCTATGGTGTATTTTGCCAAGGGAGTTCGTACACAGCTGAAGAAACATCAAGCCAAACAGCAGTCAACATCATCCCAATTCGCTGTGGCACTGATTTCTGGGACAGCTGCCAACCCACACTTCAACATGGGATCCATTTAAAAGCAGTATAGATCTAGATTTTTTTTTTTGCTTTGCTTATTTTCTAGTGTTGCACAGAGCAAAATACTTTTAAAATATATTTAAAGCTGGACCTGCATGCACAAACCTTTCAGCTGGCTGCAAAGCAACTACTTAGTTTACAAGCTGTCACCCAGGCAACCATCCACTGTGCATTTAGCTTGGAGAATTGAAAGCAGGACAATCTCATTCAGGAAGGAAAACAAGTATTGCACACCATTCAAAGTTGCTGTTTAAGTGCTTAAAAGAGTTGGATTCCTGTGCACTTCCATGATTGGAACCAACCCACAGAGATTTTCTCCAGGAAAGCCATTGTAATTGGTGTAATGTGCCAGAAGGGCCCCTTTCCAAATCTGAATCCTACAGAGTGAGAACCCAGTAGATTACCCCCAAACTGGTTGTATTCTTAGAGTCATGCTTGAGAAAGTGCCAGTGAGTGAAAATTCTTACATTAGAACATATTTCTTGTCTATTCTTGTGATAATTTGAAGCACAAGCTCCAGTAAATGGACTGCACTTTTTGTGAGTCATAAATAGTACTAAACGCAGCTGTACATAACTTTAAAATCTAGACTGCAGAAACATACTCATGAGGAAGTATACTCAGGGCATTCCAAACATAAGGTCATCTGGCATTTGTGGCTGCTAGTTTATTTTCCTGCCACTTACTGAAGGATGTAGGGGGTTCTCTTCTAAAGATGTACTTAACGTTACATACACTCAACTGAAAAGGTACAAATATTTTATCATAACAACAGTTAATATTTATTATATGCTTATGAGGATAGTCCTTCACATGAATGATGTTATTTAACCATTACAATAACTCTATAGAGTTATAAACACTACAATCACCATCATTTCCATGTTACAGGTGAAGACATTGAGGCTTAGAAATTTTGAGCTAGTAATTGGTAGAGCTAAGGGGTTGAACCTAATCAGCCTGACCATAATGTAGAACTATTCACCACTTCTACTACGCTAACGCACAACTCACACACATACTTCTCTAGTGAGTGAAGTCTTCAGGGTGGCAACCACTCGATGTGTCTCTCTAGCATTGATGTTTCTCTCTCTCTTCCTCTCTCCCTCCCGCTCTATCTGAAGATAAATGCAAAAATGTCCTCAGGTGAGGATTAAAAAAAAAAATTTGAAAAAAAAAAAAAGGTCAAAGGATCTGAATAGACACTTCTCCAAAGAGGACATACAGATAGCCAATAGACATATGAAAAAATGCTCAATGTCACTAATTATCAGTGAGAAGCAAGTTAAAACCACATGAGATATCACCACACACCCGCCAGAATGGCTATCTTCAACAAATCAACAAACAACAAGTGCTGGCGAGGGTGTGGAGAAAAGGGAACCCTAGTACACTGCTGGTGGGAATGCAGACTGGTGCAGCCACTATGGAAAACACTATGGCGTTCCCTCAAAAAATTAAAAATGGAACTGCCCTTTGACCCAGCAATCCCACTTCTGGGAATATATCCTAAGAATCCAAAATACTAATTTGAAATAATATATGCACCCCTATGTTCATTGCAGCATTATTTACAATAGCCAAGATTCAGAAACAGCCCAAGTGCCCATCAGTAGTTGAGTGGATAAAAAAGCTGTGTTACATTTACACAATGGAGTACTACACAGCCATAAAAAAAGAAAATCTTACATGCATGGACCTGAAGATTATTATGCTAAGTGAAATGAGCCAGTCAGCCATAGCTAGTTTGGTTCAGTGGTCAGGAGCACGTGCCTGGGTTGCCCATTTGATCCCTGGCCCCAGCTGGGGTTGTGTGAGAGGCAACCAATCGATGTGTCTCTCTCACATCAATGTCTCTCTCTCTCTCTCTCCCTCCCTCCCTTCCACTCTATCTAAAAATCAATAGAAAAATATCCTCAGGTGAGGATTAGCAAACAAGAAAGAAAGAAAGAAAGAAAGAAAGAAAGAAAGAAAGAAAGAAAGAAAGAAGGAAGGAAGGAAGGAAGGAAGGAAGGAAGGAAGGAAGGAAGGAAGGAAGGAAGGAAGAAAGAAAGAAAGAAAGAAAGAAAGAAAGAAAGAAAGAAAGAAAGAAAGAAAGAAAGAAAGAAAGAAAGAAAGAAAGCAGTCAGAGAAAGACAAATACCATATAATCTCACTTATATGTGGAATCTAATGAACAAAATACAACAGAGGCATGGATACATGGAACAGACTGGCAGCTGTCAGAGGGGAGGTGAGAGTGGGGACTGGGTGAAAGAAGGTGAAGGGATTAGCCAAAAACATCCATACATAACACATAGATACAAACAACAGTGTGGTGGATAGGGGGAGGTGGACAAAGGGGATAAGAAATGGGGACGAAAAAGACCTTGCTTGGGGCAATGGGTGCACAATGCAGTGTACAGATGATGTTTTATTAAGTTGTACACTGAAACCTGTATGGTTTTGCGAACCAATGTCACCACAATAAATTCAATACATAAATAAGTAAATAAATAAAAACACACAGACAGGCCAAGAGTTGACAGATGGCAAAGCTATACCACACAAAAATCAATTTTATAAAGTCAGAGTGGCTATCAGATAAAATAGACTTTAAGACAAAGAGTTATTACCCGAGATAAAGAGAAATGTTTCGTAATGATAAAGTTAATCATTAAGAGTCACAAAAGGCCATGGCCGGTGTGGCTCAATTGGTTGAGTGTCATCCCATGTACCAGGAGATCACAGGTTCAATTCCCGACCAAGGCACACATGCCAGGGTTATAGGCTCAATCTCAGGTACCGGGCGTGCAGGAGGCAGTCCATTGATGTTTCTCTCTCATTGATGTTTATATCTCTCCCTTCCTCTCTCTCTAAAATCAACAAAGACATATTTTTATAAAAAAGAGTCCTAACAATCTTAAATTTCATGGCAGATACAGTAGGCATAAGGGGGTTGAGGCAGGGAATTTGTAAACCAGGTGGATTGCTAGAATAGTCAGTGGCTTTATCCTTAGACTATATGAATCTGTGTAACATTTCTACAACTGTACACTTCTTTTGGAACATATGGCTCAAAATTAAGCTTTGATAGTTTGTTTTGCACATCATGGTTGGTTCGGCTTGTCTGTTTCGTGAGTCAGGGAACAGTTTGTTTTGTTAAGTGGTTGTGTCTGTTCCAGTTCTAAATTGGACAATTTGAAATGTGTTTTAAGAGGATATGCTAAGATTGAAATTAGGAGGTGGGGGATAGGAAAGGATGAAGGAGGACTTAAATTTGGGACTAAATGTAAAACTGAAGATGTCATTTATTAAGATGCAGATAGTAGGAGAGGAACATTTGGGGCAAAATAATCAAGAGTTATGTTTTGGACCTACTAAGTTTGAGATGCTTGTTAGTTTTCTAAAAAGGCAGCTGGATATAGAAGTCTGCAGTTTGAGGGGTGGGAAATAAAAATTTGAGGATCATCTATATATATGGATGACATTAGGTCACTTTTGAAGGTCAAAGGTTTTGGCCCTTTTCTTTTTTTCTAATATAAGGCTGTATATTTCCCTCTAGGTACCACTTTTGCTGTATATCACAAATTTTGATGTGTATATTTTTCTTAATCCTCACCTGAGGACATGCTTAGAGAGAGGAAGGGAGAAAGAGGGAGAGAGAGAGAGAGAGAGAGAGAGAGAGAAACATTGATTGGCCACCCTCCACAAACACCCTGACTGGGGATTGATTCTGCAACCCATGTGCCTTAATGGGGAACCAAACTGGCAACCTTTGGGTGCATAGCACGATACTCCAACCAACTGAGCCACTCTGGTCGGGGCAATATGTTGCATTTTTATTGTAATTTACTTCAAAATATTTTCAAATTTCTCTGATGATTTCTTCTTTGATCTCTGGGTTTCTTATAAGTGTGTTGTATAATTTCCAAATATTAGAGAGTCTACTACATACGGATGTAAGGTTAGATTACTAGAAATTATACCTGAAGGATATAAGGCAACCCACCCGTTCATTCATTCAACATCATATTTTGAAAGTCTTTTTTGTGCAAAGCATTATTCTAAGCCCTGGGAAAATATCAGATAAACAAGATAGATAAACAAATAAATAATTACGGTAATATCAAATGGTTATAAATGCTATGGAGAAAATTAAAGTGATAGAGACTGACAGTTGTGGGTAAGAGAGTACTTTATCAGATTGCATGCTCATATAAGATCTTCCTCTCAGGCAACATTTGATCTGTTACTTGAATTAAAAGAAGTAGCCAGTTGGAGGCCGAGTTCAAAGTTCCTAATGTATATATAAACATAACATGTTCAAGTTACAGAAAGAAGGAGCTTGGGAAGGTGTTAGAACTGAAGATGGAGAAGCATGCACATCTTGAAGGTCCTCATGGGCATGGTGAGAAGTTAGATTTTATTTCAAGTGAGATATGAAAAAGCATCAGAGTATTTTACTCAAGGGAGTAACAGGTCGATTTGGTTTTTTAAAGATCATATCAATAGTTCCATAGAGAAAACTATAGGGTTTAACAGTGGAAGTCAGAGATGAATGTAAAAGCAATTGGTACTTGGCTTATCCTAAGTAACTACCAATAAGTGAAAGCTTTGAAGGCAAAAAAAAAAAAAAAAAAATTATATAAATGACTGTAAGAGTGTTTTTGTTTAAAGGACATTCTTATGAGTACATTTTTGTGGAAACCAAGGCAGAGTGAAATAAAAGGCCTTGAAATATGACTGCTTGCCTGTGGTTTCTATTACTTGTTTGGCCCAAAGAAACTGATTTGGGATAGCATTTTTACAGATTATGATTAAAGATGCTCCAGAACCCAAATTCTAACGTTTCCATCTCCCTCTCACTCTGATCTTTGTTAAATATGAATTCCAAAACAATAAGTAAGAAAAACACTTTTGTTTACCCAAGAAAAATTAAGGAATGAGAACTAACACAGTGATCGAGGCCTCCCTCTGGTGGTCACCATGTTCAAAAGCTTGCTCTTACTCAGCCATTCTCCCGAGGGCTTCGGTATGCCCAGGCTCCGCTATGTTCTGACACAATATGCTCCCCTCTTATCTGCTCTATCCCCGTCATTTCATACTTCTATTATGACACTTGACAGAATTAGGCCCGTTGGTGAGTTATTTTCTCTCTCCATTAAATTCTAGTTTCTGGAGATTGTGGAATGCATTTTAATTATCTTTGTTTCCCTGACTGTGTTTATTATGTATTTTACACATAGAAGTTTCTCAGTGAATGTTTCTAGAACTGAATATATGCCTAGGAAAGCTCAAAGATTGGAGAATTTTATGCAGTGGCATTTGCTTACTGTAGGAAAAGCTCAAGTTCTCAGTAGAGCTATGTTTTTATTAAATACTGGCTTGGTAGAGAGAAGGAGAAACAATTTAAGGAAACCATAGTAGCAAATGTGATGCCATAGATGAGCTTGAAAGGAATGACAATCAAAGTTTCAAATCCAATGTTAGCTGTCCGACTACATTATGAATAATTTTGGAATGCCTGGGCAACCTGGATGTAGGGAGCAGGACAGGATTAAAGGATTTAGAAGTTCCAAAAGGAGCTTTTCTGCTGAGGCAGCAGTAGTTTGAACGTGTGCTGCCTCTTCTGCATGCTAAGCTCAGCCTGTTTGTTCCTTGCAGCGTGGTTGTGGGAAAAGGTGGAAGCTTTTCTGGGAAGGTCATAAAAGGGCTGGTTGCTTTTAAGGAACACAATCTTCCTACGAATGCTTTACTCCAAATCTCTTCTTTTGCACTTAGAAGGTAATGGAGGGAGGGGTGGGGGGATGGAGGAAAGGAAGGAAGATAAATTGGGCATTTTAGTGGATTGAGAAGAGAGACAAAGGAGATCATTGAGGTCCAAGAGGCATAGTAGCCTAGAGAGGGACCAGGATTTGCTGTGACTCTGAATGGGGCAGGGGCTACTGGTTTCATTAAATAGGTGTTTTGCAGCTCAAAAAGAGAATGAGAGCAGGGACATTTCCAGCACTATGAGCTGGAGCCAAAAATGACAACCCTTAAAGCTTTGGCAAACAAATATGGTTGACATCAGCTTCATCTGGAGAGATTTTATAATATAAAAACACAGATTCTTGCAATCTCATAGAAAAACAAGTGAAAGATTTGAAAACACTCTTTATATGAGAGAAATACAAATGGCCAACAAACACATGTAAAATTGTTTAGCTTCACCAAGGATCAGGGAAATGCAAATTAAACCATTTTTTGTTCGGCATATTGGCAAAAATTTTAAAGATGGACAATGTTAACTATGTGGGAAAATGAATACTCTCATATAGTATTAGTGTAAATTAGTAATGCCCGTTTTGGACATTTAGTCTGGTGCTATCTAATACAGTACATGTTAAAATGCACATACTATTCAACCCAGTATTTCCATTTCTCAGTAGTCACCCTAGAGTAATTCTTATGTGATCACAAAAATGCTGGTATAATAAACTTAAACCCTAGCATATTTTTTAGAAAAATTTTATCATGGAAAATTTCAAACATGTGAAGTAAACAGTATAATATAATGAACCTCTATATACTTATCACCCATCTAAGAATGTTATTAAATTAACAGCTTTAAATAGTAAATCATCTACATGTCAACCCACAGGAGACAATTAAATGAAAAGTAGTGCATTTATACTTTGAACGCTGTGCAGCAGCGTGAAAAAGGTGGGAAGAGCTTCATAGCATATCCTAAATGGGCACCGAGTCAAATAGTTCAGTAAAAAAAGTGAATTGCTGAATAAGGCATATACAGTAGTATGATACTGGTATTGTTACCCTTAAAAGGGTTCTTGCACCCCCTCCCCAATAGGAATCAAGAGAGGAGGAAAACAGATTCAAAAGAAGTGGTTTACTGAAAAAAAAGGTGGAGGGGAAGAAAAAGGGGAGGGAGCTTGGGGTACCAAGGGAGCACACACGACAGCCTGGCTCCGGAACTGCTGCCAGGGTCTAGCTACGCAGGGCTGGGCTCTTCACCCGCCTGCAGAGCAGATTTCTTTGCTTTCCAGGTTCCCGCCTTGGCCAGTATGGACTGGTGCAGGTGCAGATCGGAGCTCTTTAAGGAGAAACTTTAAACTTAAAGAGAGGCTTAAAAACTAACTGAAGAGCATTCCCGTGCGTTTAAGAGAGGCTCAGCCTGTCTCAGTGGATGAGGAGGTTCAGGAGCCAGACCTCCCACTTACTGGGTGTACAACTTGGGCAAGTTACCTATGCTCTTTCCGCCTTAGGTTCCTCATCTGTAATGTAAGGATGTATGATAAGAACAGTATCTACCTCAGGGTAATTGTAAGAATTAAATGAGTTAATATGAGTAAAGCGCTTCGATGAATGCTTGGCACATACTAAGTGCTAGACGTTTTTATTTGTGCAAAAAATTGATTTTAAAAGGGTAAAACTTTATGTTCTATAAATGCAAATAGTATGCAAAAGCATAGGAAAGGGTCTGAAAGGGTTCACACTTAACTAGTATTAGCAATTTTATCTTGTGGGTATGGGAATCGAAAAGACAGTAAAAAAAAAAAGACAGTCAAGGAGGCCATTTATTTTATGCATATGATTTGAACCTTTTATGAAAAAAAGAAATTCCTATTACTTATATAGTACTTGAATATTTAAAATACAATTCCCAGGCTCTACCTCTGATGAGAGTGATTTAAGTGTCTCCCACCAGGCAGTATATTGCTGCATGTAAATGGGCAAATGCAAGAACAGAGATAAATGGAAAATAGACGATGAACTGCAGCAATATAGCAGAAGCAGTTGAGATGGAAATCAGCCATCTAGTCTAGTTAGAACTTAGATGGACATAAATGTTCAAAGGGATCTGAGGATCAGATCACCAAGCATTTGGAAACATTGTTAATGTAAAAGTCGTTAGTAGGACTCTAAATAGTACAATACAAAATAAGGTCAGGATGAGGTTTGAGATTTTGCATTTATTAATCATCTGTGGCTAAAATAGTTCATGCTCCCTAACAGGGAAAGATTGGTGATTAATAAGAATATGCCCGTGTAAAATACAGTGATTAACTGTACACACACACACACACACACACACACACACACACACACAGACTTAGAAGAATATGCTTATTCTATAAACTTGTACACAAGTCTCACAACTCTTCAATTAATTCTGTTGTTTCCTACGTTCAGAGTTCAAGAGCTATTAAAATATTTTAAAAATAGAAACACATCAACTTGGGCAAACTAAATCAACCTGCCAGCAAGTACTGTCCTTTCTGAATCAACCAGACAACAAGTTTGAAACTTGAAAATTGGAACTAGCTGCTCTTGACTTATTATTATTATCTAGAAGGACTTCAACTACTTTATACTTAAAACTTCCTGAGGGAAGGCACTTGGTTTTATATTTTTATTTCCCAGTTTAAAAAAAAAACTTTTTTTCCTTTATTGATTTTTTAGAGAGACAGGAAGTGAGAGGGAAAGGGAGATAGAAACATTGATAAGAGAGAACATCGATTGGCCACCTCCTACATACCCCCCACTGGGGATTGGGCCCACAACCTGGGCATGTGTCCTGACCTGGAATCGAACTGGCGACCTCTTGGTGCATGGGTTGACGCTCAACCACTGAGCCACACCGGCCAGACTATTTCCCAGTTTTTAGAACAGTGCCAGGCACATAGCAGCTGCTAACAAATGTTTATTGAATGAAGAAATGAGTGAAAGAATGATGAGTGTATGTAGACTACATTACTTCTCTTGAAATTTTCTGGAGATTCCTTGACTTGTTGACTCTACCTCTTCCTAGTTCAAGAAATAATGGACTACTTAGTTAGAATATAGTAGTGTGTGTGTTCTGAAAAGTCACTTGAATACTTTCGTATCACTGATTTTATGAAGAGTTTTAAGAAGTTGGATAACCCCATCCCTTTTTAAACCATATTATAGTTCTTTACACCTTATCTCAGGCTGTGAGCACTTTGAGGGCAAAGATTGTTCTTTGAATCCCTCCATAAGATTGACCACAGTGCCATGACAGTAGACACTGAATACATATTACTGAATGAATGAATGCTGACTGATCATTTTGATTTAGAAAATTTCTCTCTAAAGAGTTTCTTGTTCTCAGAGCATGTCTTTCTCTTCCAGCTGTACCTTCTACTGCATCTGTTCTCATGGCAGTATCACAGAAAATTCCTGATTCTCCCTGCACAGAGGCCATCAGGGTGGACGAGGATGGTGCAGCCCCATTGTTGTTGCTCCTCTCACAATGTTTACTCTCTCTGGAAGATCTAATTAATCTGTTCTGCCCCCACATTCCTCTGAGGACTGAGCCAAGGGTGATTTTTCCAGGCTTCTAATCTCTTAAGTTGCCTATGCCTCAAAATCTTCCCCATTGCCATTGTTGGTTACACCTTGAAGTAACTGAAAATTATGCTGGAGAGGAAAAACATTTGTATGGAAAAGCCCTTGCCTTTGGACGTGTAGCAAAACAGCTCTTAATATGGAAGAAACAAAATCTTTTCTGCTTTGTGAACCAGTGAAAATCTCATAAAAGTGTGTCTCCCCTGGGTACTTCACATCATTAGCATCCTGGCTTCATGCTTTGCTTTAACAAATAACTTATTTTAAAAGTTTCTCCAGGGAGAAGACAAGGAGCCAAAAATATCTTGGAAGAAAACTTTACCTAGCAACCCGATAAGGCTGTTTCATACAGTTTTTAAAATTCATGCAGCTAATAAGTCTTTTTGATTTTTTAGTTTCTGATTTTGATATGTACTAAAACTTTTTTTGGTTTTGTTTTGTTTATCCTTACCTGAGGATATTTTTTGCATTGATTTTTGGAGAGACTGGAAGGGAGGGAGGGAGAGGGAAGAGGGGGAGAGAAAGAAACATCGATGTAAGCTATTGGTTGCCTCCCACACATGCCCTGACCAAGGCTGGGATCGAACTTGCAACCCAGGTATGTGCCCTTGATCAGAAATCGAACCCGAGACCCTTCGGTCTGTAAGCTGACACTCTAACTGCTAAGCCAAACTGGTCAGGGCTACAGTTAGCTTTCTTTTCACATCCACAGATTCAACCAACTGTGGATGGAAAACAGTATTTTGGATCCACAGTTGGGAATCCGTGATTGGGAATGTGAAAATACTGTTTTCCATCCTTGGTTAGCTGAATGTTGTGCAAAATCCTCGGATACAAAGGACTGTCTCTATTGAAAGAAATATGTGTATAAATTGTCCCGGCCAATTCAAACCCATGTTGTTCAAGGGTCAACTGTACTATCCTCTGCCTTAAAGACAAACAAACAAAACAACAAAAAAACAAGAAACAATGACAATCACCCTTGACCCTACATTCCTCTGTCGCTTAATTTTACAGCAGCAGTCAATATTTACCATCTTGAAACATTCTCCTTTCTTGGGTTCTGTGCCATCATTCTCCTTATTTTCCTAATTCTCTAGCCACTGCTTTCCTCTCTCTTCCACTGGACACTTTTAAAAATTATTTATCCATCCCCAAATATGAAATTTCTTCAGGCCTTTATGTGAGGCTCCTTTTCTTCTCTTTCTATATTCTCTTCCTATATTCTCTTCTTAAACTACCTCATCTATTCCTGTGATTTAAAATACTCCAAAATTTATATCTTTACCCCAGGTTTTGCCTCTGAGTCCTATTATTATACCCAATATTCTCCTTCACAACTCCCTTGGAATGCCTTACAAGCCTGTCAGACTTGCCAAACAAAACACTAGCTTCCTTGTTACTTCCCACCTTTCTCATTTCAGGACATGGCATCATCCTCACATAGCTGCTTAGGCCAGAAACCAGAATATTATCTTCGATTCCTTCCTTTCCCTTATTACTGCATATAATTCATCATCAAGTCCTATCTATCATACATCCAAAATACGTATCAAATAAATTCAGCTGGTCTACTGACCACCCTAGTCAGTTTCCAAACCATCTCTCACTGGGTGCTTTACCGTCACCAGCTGTTCCTACTTCTTATGCACCCCTCTCCAATCTTTTCATACAGCATCCAGTCTATATTACAAAATGTAAATTGAATCACACCGCTCTCTTGCTTAAAACATTTTAGTGACTTCCATTGTGCTTCATATAAAGTTCAACCCTACCCGGCAAGGCCCTATATGGCATGGCCCATACCTACTTTTCCAACCTCGTCGCAAACACTGTGTGTGAGGTGCTTGCTTATCTTTGGTCCATTATACAGATCAGAGTTTTCTACCTTCGAGCCTCTGGACATGCTATTCCCTCTGCTTAGAAGCCTTCCCCACCCCAATCTGGCTGCCCCCATCTTATCCTGCAGCTCTCCTCCAAGATTCCTCTTGTCAAGGTTACCATTGACCTCCATGTTGCTAATAGTGATACTGACACATGTAGCACATCCTTCTGTTCATGCAGCAAATTTCCAGTTTCCCTACCAGACACTGAGTTCCTTGAAGTCAGGGACCATTTCTACAATACATTTTCATATCCCCAGAGCCTAGCATAGTGATTGGCTTGTACTGTAGTAGGTGTTGAATAAATGCTTGAAAATGAATGAAGGTACAAGTTGAGACCTCTTGGGAAAGATTGCTGCAGTAGTAACTCACAATCCCCCCACCAGTGAAGTGAACAGAAACTAGAAGGAACATCAAGAGACAGGGTTTAAGGTTTGGCACTGGCAATAACTATCTGTTGTCAAAATTCTTCTGACCTAACTTTCCTCGTCTGCCCTATCTGTATCACCAAAATTTGATATTTCTAACTCTTATTTTAAGATTGAATTTTGTATTGCTGATACTGAATTTTTTAGTTTTCTACCCCCAAATTCCTTCTTGTGAGCTGCAAATCTCATTTAAAAACTTTTATTTATTTTTTCTTTTTTTTTTTTAAAGCGGGAGGGAGAGAGGGAGGAAGAGAGAGAGAGAAATATCGATGTGAGAGAGACACATTGAGTGGCTACCACCCACATGACCCCAACTGGGGCCGGGGACAAACTGCAACTGAGGTACATGCCCTTAGTGGGAACTGAACTCGGGCCTCTCTGGTCCGCAGGCCAACGCTCCAGCCACTGAGCCAAACCAGCCAGGGCTATTTTTTCTTTTTTTTTCTTTATTGATTTTAGAGAGAGAGGAAGGGAGAGGGAGGGATAGATAGAAATATCGATGAGAGAGAACATCAACTGGCCACCTCCTGCATGTCCCCCGTGGGGATCGGGCCCACAACCTGGGCATGTGCCTTGACTGGGAATCGAACTGGTGACCTCTTGGTGCATGGGTTGATGCTTAACCACTGAGCCGCACCGGCCGGGCTCATTTAAAAACTTTTATGTGAAAAATTTTGGACCTAACAGAAATAGAGAGTATAAACACCCATGTACCCATTGTTTTATTCCTAGCCCTACCTATTTCCCCCTCCCATTATTTTCAAGTAAAGCCTGAACATGGCATCATTTTAATCTGTAAATACTTAAATGTGTATGAGATATAATTATTAACTGCTAGACAGAACACCTGTTCCTCAATGGCTTAAAAAATGAAGTGTTCATTGAACAGCACATTGCTCTTCCCAGAAGCCAGATAACTAGCATGATTACTTTTATTTCCTGTATTAACTAAACTGTAAATTCTTTGAGGGGGGTGAGTGGGAGAGGGGGGATATTAGAGCACCTAGCTCAGTACCCTGCAATCAACAAAGAGAGAATAAATGAAAACTCGAAGTGCTTTAGGTTTTCAATACAATTTCATCCTGGGAATCTAGGACCTTGTCTTACTTCTTCGCTCCAGTTCCCTTTCTGTTCCAGGAACACTGCAAGTTCAAAGCATTTTTTAAACGCATTCAGCCTGAGAAGATTTTACAAGCAGGACTAACAGGGGGCGGTGCCTCGGGGGCGGTGCCTCCGGGGCGGGGCTGCGCGAAGGCCCCGCCCCCGCGTGCTCTCCGCCCTTCTTTTCCTCTTCCCCTAGCATTCCCACTCTTCTTCCCGGCAGCCCTAGCGCCCGCCCGGCGGTCCTCAAGATGGCGGCCGACAGTGAGGTGAAGTGTTTGCTCCTTACTATCCCTGTCTCTGAGTTGGCTCCTCCGCCTCGGCGCCTCGGCGCTCAATTACTTTCTTTCTTTCTTCCCCTTCCCGCAGCCCGAGTCCGAGGTGTTTGAGCTCACGGACTTCACCACTGCCTCCGAATGGGAAAGGTGAGTGCGTCGTATCGTTGGTTATCAGTACCTCGGGCCCGGCGTCCCCCCTCCGCTTCCCCAGCGGAGACAGAACACCCGTGACGCCACTGCCTCCTGAAAGTAAGACCCAGGGGTCCCCGGGTCTCCGCCTCCTCCCTTCTCAGGTCGGCGGCAGGCCTCTTCCGCGTCTCGCGTCTGGCAAGCCCGCCCCGCCCCCGTCCGCTCCACGCCTGAGACGCCGGCTGTCAGACAGAGTTGTTTTCTCTCACCGCTTTCCTTCGACCTTGGGTGTTGTCCACACACACAGACAGCTTCCGTGGCCACCACTTCCGTACTGTCTCCACTGATGTTTAACTCGTTATCATACGCAGTGGACTTCGCAGCTGCTTTTTCCTCCCGTGCAACACTGGTACTATACCCATTTGACGGGGAGGCCTCCTGCGTACTTACTGGTGGTCGTGCCTCTGCCACTCTCCCAGCAGTTCCATTCTGTCGTTTAGAAGAGCCTTTTAAATGGTCTGCATGGGCTTCGGAAAGCGTGGCTTCAAGTTGTTACATTTCAGCTGGTAATGTGCCCAGGCTTCCTGTGCCTGTCAGACAACATGGAACCGCTGAAACTATTGTATCACTGACATTAGTGGAAAGCTGATTTTGTGCAGGGAGGAGTGATAGCTTAGATCGACAAGTTTGGTTAAGTTTGGTGTTTGGTGCCACAGAAACCCTTCAGTTTTCTGGGGTTTTGAGTTTTAGCTTGTTGCAACATTTTATAATCTTTCTGGTTGGGAGAGGACATTTGTGGATGTCAAGACATTAGATGACATAGGAAAATATAAAATATGTCTGTTGGAATAATACAGGGTGTCCCCCCCAAAATGTATGCACAACTTTGAATAATTATAAAGCCAGTGTTTATTAAAATACATTTCATTTTCAAAATGTAACAGAATCTACAGATACCCTATATACATTTTTTGGGGGGACACCCTGTAGTTTGACCTGTGGTATTTTCCTAAAAAGAAAAGTCAGTAAGATATAACCACACTGGCAAGGCTTTATTAGCAGGTACTGTGTGTCCAGAATTATGGAAAAGAACAAAAATAAAACACTTGATCCATATTTTAAAAAACAAAACAGCAAAAGTTAAGTTGTAAGTCAACTGGCACTAACTATAAAAATAGTATTTTAAATAAGAATGATATTGTTATAGATTAGAATTGTTGGAGATATTTTCATAGAAAAGATAGAAAATGAGCTGGGCCTTGGAAGTAGGAAGTGGTTGGTTAGACATGAGAAGTTACTGACATGAGTGGGGGGGGAATGAACCTTTGGGACTTAATGAAGAAAGGCTTTACTGGAGTATCAACTAAAGGGAAATAGCTAAGATGAATAAAGAAGATAGGACCAGGTTATGGACAGCCTCCAAGACTAAAGGTTTCTCTAGATTTGGTGCTTTAAGACCAGTGCGTCTCTGCCCAGCCGGTGTGGCTCAGTGGATTGAGTGTCCTCCCACGGACTGAGGGCTCTGAGTTCGATTCCCCATCAGGGCACATACCTGGGTTGCGCTCAACCCCCAGTAGGGGGCGTGCAGGAGGCAGCCAATTGATGTTTCTCTGTCACATTGATGTATCTATCTCTCTCCCTCTAAACACTCAATTTTGAAAAAAAAAAAAAAGACCAGTGAGTCTCAGACTTTAGTGTGCCTCAGAATCATTGTTTCTGATTATGTTTGAGGTGGACCCCAAAATTTGCATTTCTAACAAGTTCCCTCCCAGGTGATGTTGATGTTGCTGGTTGGTCAGGAGAACAGGCAGTGAGCCATTAAAGAACTATGGTGAGCCCCCATCAGTGTGGCTCAGTGGTTGAGCATAGACCCATGCATCAAGAGGTTGCCAGTTTGATTCCTGGTCAGGGCACAGGCCCAGGTTGTGGGCCAAATCCCCAGTGGAGGCGGCCAATCAATGTTCTCTTTCATGGATGTTTCTATCTCTCTTTCCCTCCCTTCCTCGCTCTCTAAACTCAATACAGAAAAAAAAATTTAAGGAACTATGGTGAGATCTTTCTTACAGTTGCATAGTATTCCATTGTGTAAGTGTACCACAGCTTTTTTTATCCACTCATCTACTGATGGACACCTGGGCTGTTTTCAGATCTTAGCAATTGTAAATAGTGCTGCTATGAACATAGGGGTGCATGTATTCTTTCTGATGGGTGTTTCAGGCTTCTTAGGGTATATTCCTAGAAGTGGGATCACTGAGTCAAATGGCAGTAGCATTTTTTTATTTTTTGAGGAAACACCCTTTTGTTTTCCATAGTGGCTGCACCAGTCTTCAGTCCTACCAGCAATGTGCTAGAGTATCCTTTTCTCCACATCCTCACCAGCACTTGTTTAATGATCTACTGGTGGCAGCTATTCTGGTGGTTGTTAGGTGATACCTCATAGTTGTTTTAATTTGCATCTCTCTGATGATTAGTGATGTTGACCATTTTTTCATATGTCTCGGCCATTTGTGTGTCCTATTTGGAGAAGTGTCTGTTCAGGTCCTCTGCCCATTTTTTAATTGGATTGTTTGTCTTCCTTTTAATGAGCTGTATGAGTACTTTATATATTTTGGATATTAACCCCTTATCCGATGTATCATTGACAAATATGTTGAGATGACGTGGAGGGACCTGGAGAGTATTATGCTAAGTGAAATAAGCCAATCAGAGAAAGACAAGTACCATATGATCTCACTTATTTGTGGAATATAATGAACAAAATAAGCTGACAAACAAAAAAGATCCAGAGACATGGAAGTAGGGAACAGACTGACAACTATGCATAACCAATGTACACAGGCAGCAGTATGGTGAAGGGAGGAGGGAGTTAATGGGGGGAAAAGGAGGAACATCTGTAAATAATTTTAAAACTAAAGATAAATCTTAAAAAAAAAAAAAAAGGAACTATGGTGAGAGATACTTAATTTTAGAGTGGCAAAGTGATCTGAGAGTTGTTTCAGAAGATGAAGGAAAATTAAGGCAAGTGACTTACATTGATCCATAGTTAGGTTGATAATTTGGAGACTGGAGAGAAAGGATAGAAGGAAGGATTTTAAGACATTTCAAAAAAGATTTAGATAGATACATTTGATGAAATGTAGAAAGAAGCAAACACGGAACTACAGCTTGCCTGAAACAATGATAAGGGCAAAATGAGAAGAGTGTAGTTTTATGTCTGTTGGGTGTGAAATAAATACTTGATGTCTTGAAGGTAGTTAGAAAAATGTAACCTGAATCTTGAGGATGGGAGTAGGGGTGAGAGAGGGAACATCAGAATATTGAATGGAGCATGACTCCTTTCCCCCACTTAAATATTTAAAATATCCTGAAGTAGAATGTTAAAATCGTTTAGCTCCTTATATGAACATCATTGTTAATACAGTTAAGAGAACTAACACAAAGTAGGAAATTTGATTATTTTATGCCTTGTTTCTAGAGTGAAATAGTGTTTTTTGATTCATAGGAAGATGCTAAGACTTTGGAGTCTCTTAAACTTTGAGTTTAATGTTTGAATGAAAAGTTCTTGTCATTATGTTATGAGCCATGCAATTTATTGAGAGGACTGACTAGAAACCCATACTCTTTTTATCATTTAACCACTGAAGAAATATTTATTGAGTGCCCATGTTTCGAGCACAGTTCAGGGCATTAGGGATGTGGTGGTCAATAAAAACAGATGATTCCTGCTCTTACAGTCTAGTGAAAGAGACAGGCATGAATCAGATAATAATAGAAATGAGTCTGTAATTACTGTTGAAATAAGAGCTGAGAAGGGGAATAAACCTGGTCTTATGAGAGCATATAGCCATTAGACCTAATTTGGAATGAGGAGTCAGAGGAAATGACCCTTTAGGCTGAGATCTGGACAGCTTTCAGGGGTAAAGTTTTTAAATTTTTCGAATCAAATCTCAGTACTTCTAGGATAGAGTCTAGTAGTAGAATTATAAAGAAAGAAAAATCACCTGTAATCCGATCACCATTAGATAGCTGCTATTAATATTTTAAGAAAATGAAAAAATTGTGTATCAAACCATTTTAATACTTCTATCGTTTCCATTTAACATATGAACATTTATTTCCTCAAATGGTATTTAAAACATAATTACTAATGGATACATATTATTTTATTGAATGGATATACCATTAATTTACAACTGTTTGCTGCATTTGGACATTAAGATAGGTTCCAGTTTTTTACCTTTATGATATAAAGTGCATTTCACATGCAAATTTTCACTCACATATGGGTACATTTTTATTATTAAATTTTTATTCTTTTTTTTTAAACATGTTAACTTATTTCTCTCACACTAATTTTCAAAACTGACGATTGCCTTTTGACTGAAAGCCCCCCCCACAAAGTGAATTAGTATACTAATACCTTTAATTTTAAAGAGGAATTAATTAGAAGGTTCAGTTGAATGATAAAGAGTGATTTATTATTACTGTCTTACAGCAGAAATGTAAATATTAGTATGTAATATCACTGAAGAGAAAACCTGATGCCTTATATTTTGACTAGGATTAACTCTAATACTCTCTCAATACCATGTAGGTGTTTTAGGAGAGCAATGTTGATGTTATATTGCATCATACTTATGTAAGAAGTCAGCTTCTAAGAGTAATAGCAAGTCTTCAGAAAGTGTCTTTTAACATGTATTTAACATTACTACTGAGATTTGACAGTTTTCATTTACTGATATTGAGCATATTGCTAGTCAAATTCTTTTTTTAGAATTTTATTTTATCCTCACCCAAGGACATTTTTTTCATTTTTTGTTCAGATAGAGTGGGAGGGAGAGAGAGGAAGAGAGAGAGAGAGAAACATCGACGTGAAAGGGACACATCAAGTGGCTGCCACCCGCACGACCAACCAGGTCCGGGGACAAACTGCAACCGAAGTACATGCCCTTAGCGGGAACCGAACCCGGGTCTCTCTGGACCGACGCTCTAACCACTGAGCAAAACTGGCCAGGGCCAAATTCTTTTTTTAAATAGGTCTGCTTGATCATTAGATTTAAAGATTAGTGAATAACTATAAAGTCTGTCAGTTATTCCTTAAAGCTGACAAATGTACTTGCATTTTCTTGCCGGCTGTTCCTTAAAACTTGTTTTATTTTAATGAGCAGTGTTCCCAAATAATATTTTCTTTTTGGAGAGAGGAGGAGGAATATCAGGGAATTCCTAAATCTTTAAAGGAAAAGTTAAATAGATCACTTATTTTGAGGATAGGAAAAGATTGTGGTTTCATAATTATCTTTAATAGTATCATGTTTAAATAGTATAATTTATTCATCTTATATAGACATTTATTAATTCTTAATTTGTATTTTATAGCAGACAGAATGCCTTTGTTGGGTAAGCAGTAGACTTAACAATCAAAATCTAAGAAGTCTTGGGTTAAATTATTTTCACTTTTATTCCCTATTGATAAACTAGACTAACAATACTAAACTTCTGGAGATTTCTCTGATAAAAATGTTAAAATATAAAAAAATATATATTTTTAAAGAATTGTATAACAATAGTAAGAAGTATGAAGTTACATGTAAGTCTAGAAAGTTTTTTTTCTCCTTCCTAGGTTTATTTCCAAAGTCGAAGAAATCTTGAATGACTGGAAACTGATTGGAAACTCTTTGGGAAAGCCACTTGAAAAGGTCAGATCTATTTGCTGCTGTCTCTAAATGAATATTTACTTTGAAACTTCTATTTTTAAGCTCTTTGCTACATTTGAATTGAATTTTTTTTTGAAGTTATGTATAATCTATGAACATAAAAAAATATCTGGAAGAATTTGGATTTGAATCTATGGCAAATAATAATGTAAGGCTTTGTGAACTGTTTTTTAATAAAATTTTGTGTGTATAATGTCATTTTTTGTGAGTGATTTTATTTATTTCTCCTAATGTTTACTTCTCTCTTACCTGCTCCCTTAGAATGTTAGAAAAAAATTTTTTTTTAATTTTAGTTGGTTAGAGAAATATTGTAATTACCAATTTCTTGGGTAGAGTATTTTAGTTAATGAGGAAAAAAAATCTTGATCTTAACAACTGACTGTAATTAGCAGCTGTTTTACTCAATTTTTGTGTTTTACAAATACCACTAATAATACTTGTTTTTCCCACCTTCTTCCTCTTCTTTTTTTTTTTTCAACCTCATAGATGTTTTGAGGATAATACTGAAAAAAATATTCAGAATTGAGGTAGAACTCTAATTCTAATCTAAGGTACTGGTGGTTTTACTCATAAACTATGCCCAAATATTTACTGAAAAAATGTACTCTGAGAATAAATCTAGATTTTTCTGTATTTTGATGAAGGGAGCTAACAATTTGATTTAGGATTCTGTAGATGCTTCATTTGTTAGATTAATTCTTTTGAAGTAAAATTGATTACTTGTATTAGAAATCTATTAACTGTAATTTATCCCTCTGTAAGGAACTCTTAGTTCTCAGTATTTGCTAGTTTTTTCACTTTAATGGTGATGTTAACAGAATTTGAGACTATCAAAGCATTAGGATATTTTTCTTTAGCTATATGAATAAGAGCAGTAAAAGTAACACTACACATAGAAATCACATCATTTAAAGATATGCTGAAATATATAGAGTAAATTGATTTACTATATTAAAATATTTTTATGATAATATTTTTAAATGTGAAGTTCTCAATCACAGATCATTCTATTCCACTTGAAACAAATACATAACAACAATTGATATAGATGTCAGTAAGATTAAATGCAAAACGAGCTGAGTATAACTGCAATGAAAAGTGATTTGTACCACCAAAAAGAGAGCTAAACTGGGCATTTGTGAGCTCTGATATTATATTCCTCAATCCTATGACTTACATATATTTACTGAGTATCTGCTATGTGTCAGATCTGAAGAAAGAGTGAGCGAGATCCATGTTGCCGTTGAACATAAATTCTCATGAGAGAGAGAAGTAATAAGTAAACAAATAAGATTGAAATTTTGGATGATAAATTCAGTTTGGGGATATAAGTTGGTAATGTATTCAAAGTAGGTAGCATACTGACAGACATGTAATAGGGCCTAAAGGAGTGTAGTTCTCCAACTCTTTCCTTCCTATAGATTATATTAAATAAAATGAGATATGGAAGACGTGAAGAGATTTCAAGGTGAGCTGTACCTATGAAAAATAAGATTAAAGTATAAAGAACAGGGATTATTCAGCATAGAAAAGAAGGTTTAGGGAATGCCTTTTCGAGACAGTTTACTTTATATGAAGGATACTGATTACCAATTCTCTTCCTTCATTGAGGGAGAATTAAGAAAAATTATTTTTTCCAAACCTTAAATTATGAAAAATCTTAAACATAAATAATTTATTGAGCCCTTGTGTGCCTATCACCCAGTTTCAATAAATTATATTCTGCCATTTCTTGTTTTAGTAGTACCTCTATCACCTCCCCACCCCATACCCCCCCACTAGATTTTTTTTAATAATTGGTTTTTTGGGGATACAATTTACATACATTGCGATGCACAAAACTGCTTAATTTTGACAAGTGTTTACATCAGTGTAACACTCCTCACTTAATATATTGGACATTTCTGTCACCCCAGAAAGGTCCTAGTGACCCTTTAAAGTTAATTCCCATGTTTCTCACTCATGACCCCCAGGCATCTACTTTTTTTTTTCTTTTTTTAACCACAGATTACTTTTGCCAGCTCTAGAGATTCATATATGTGATATACAGTTTGTACTCTTTGTGTCTGTTTTTTTTAAACATAATAAATAGTTTTGACATTGTTCTAGGTTGTTGCATGTATCTATTTTTATTGTATGAACATGCCACAAATTGTTTCACTTGTTGAGAGACCTATGGGCTATTATGAATAAAGCGGAACATTCTTGTACGAGGGCTTTTGTAGATATACTTAGGAGTGGATTTATAGGGTCATAGGCTAGTGTATGCTTAACTATAGTAACTGCTGAAACTTTTTGTACCATTTTAACCCCCACCAGCAAATATATGAGTTTGGGTGGCTCCACATTCTCACCAACAATTGGTTTTCAGTCTTAAAAATTTTAGTCATCCTAATGGGTATGTAGTTTGTAGAATTAATTTGTATTTCTCATTCTGATTTTAATTTGTATTTCTGTGGTGAATATTAGTTTGACCACTTTTTCATGTGTTTATTAGCCATTTATATGTATGTCTTTGTGAAATACCTGTTCAAGTTTTTTGTCCAAGTTTTAAGTTGGGTTGAGTTTTTATTGAGTTGTGGAAGTTCTTTTTTTTTTTTATTAATTTGTTTTTGTTACAGATGTTTCTCCTTTTTCCCCCATTGACACCCTCTTCCTCATGCCCCCCGCCCCATCCCCAGCTTTGTTGTCTATGTCCATTGGTCATGCATACCTGCATATAAGTTCTGTGGTTTATCTCCCCCCCCAACCCCCCCTACTCTGAGGTTTGTCAGTCTGTACCCCACCTCTATGTCTCTGGGTCAATTTTGTTCATCAGTTTGTTTAGTTCATTATATTCCACTAATAAGTGAGATCATGTGATATTTGTCTTTCTCTGCTTGTCTTGTTTCGCTTAGCACAAGTGTTGGCGAGGGTGTGGAGAAAAGGGAACTCTAGTACACTGCTGGTGGGAATGCAGACTGGTGCAGCCACTGTGGAAAACACTATGGTGTTACCTCAGAAAGTTAAAAATTGAACGGCCATTTGACCCAGTGATTCCACTTTGAGGAATATACCCTAAGAAACCTGAAACACCAATCAGAAAGAATATATGTACCCCCATGTTCATAGCAGCACTATTTACAATAGCTAAGATCTGGAAACAACCCAAGTGTCCATCAGTAGATGAGTGGATAAAAAAGCTGTGGTACATGTACACAATGGAATACTATGCAGCTGTAAGAAACAAAGATCTCTTATCCTTTGAGATGACATGGAAGGACCTAGAGAGTTCTTTTTTATATATATAGTTCTATATATTCAGCTTTTAAATCTTGTCTCAGTAGTTTTGCGAGGTTGTGAAGATATTCTTTTTTCTTCTGGAAGCTTTGTCATTTTAGCTTTTATTTAGCTCTATGATCCATCTTGAACTAATATTTGTATTAATATATGATATGAAGTGGGGAATAAAGGTTCATTTTTTTACATATGGATATTCTATGTATTGTAAAATCTTCTGGGAAAAAACACTTCTTTGCCTGTTGAATTGCTTTGTTGCCTTTGTCAAACAGTTGACCTTCTGGAATCTGTATTCTGTTCCATTAATCTATTTGACTATACTGATGTTACTACATTGTCTTGACTACTGTAATTTATGGTTTCCCAACTTTGGCATCATTGGAATTTTGGGCCATATTGTTGTGGGGCTGTACTGTGGAGTATATAATACTTAATTGTATCCCTGGCCTCTACCTACTAGATGCCAGTAGGACCCTCCCATTAGTGACAACCAAAAATGTATCTTGTCATTGCCAAATGTCCCCCAAGGGGAAAATAGCCCCTAGTTGAGAACCACTGAATAGCTTTATAGTAAATCTTGAAGTTAGTTAGTATAAATTCTGTAGCTTTTGTTTTCCAAGATTGTTTTGTCTATTCTAGGTCCTTTATGTTTCCATTATGACTTTTAGAATAAGCTTGTCAGATTTTATAAAAAGGATGATTATGCTGGGGCTATGATTGAGGTTGTGTTGAATTTATAGATTACTTTGGGTAGAAGTGACTTTTTGACAATCTTGAAGCTTCCAATCATAAATATGGTATATCTTTCTATTTAAGTCATCTTTAATTTGTCTCAGCAATGTTTTACAATTTTTAGTGGAGGACTTGCATATCTTTTGTTAAATTTATTACTAAGTATTTTATGTTGTATAATGCATTTGTAAATGGAATTGATTTTTAATTTCATTTTCTAGTTTGTTGCTAGTACATAGGCAAACAATAAAATTTTATAGGTTGACTTTGTACCTGGATAAATGTAAAGATTCATGCTCTTTTTGTTAAATCTTTTGCACTTGCTACATTCATAATCATATTGCCCATAAGTAGGGACAGTTTTACATCTTTTTCAATTTTTTTACCTTTTATTTCTTATTGTTACTGCATTAACCAGTAAAATAATGAATAACTTGAGTAGACATTCTGCCTTTTTTGCAACGGCGGAGGGAAAATTTTCAGTACTTTAGCACTGAGAACTGTAGGTTTTTCATAGGTGTCCTTTATAAGAAATGAGGGAATTCTTAGTTTGCTGAAAGTTTTTTTTTTTTTTAATATGTTTTTATTGATTTTTTAGAGCGAGAGAAAGGGAGAAAGAAAGAGAAACATTGATGTGAGCAAGAAACTTCGATTGGCTGCCTCTTGCACGCCCCCTGCGGGGGATCGAGCCCACAACCCGGGCATGTGCCCTGACCAGGAATCGTACCCGGACCTCTCAGTCCATGGGACAATGCTCAATCCGCTGAGCCACACTTGCTGGGCTGAGAGTTTTGTTTTTTTTTTAGTCATGAATGAGAGGTTAATTTATTCAAATCTTATTTATCTATTGAGATATATGGTTTTTCTTTTTCTATTCTCTGAATATGATAATTTATGTTGATTAAAAATTTTGTTATTGTGGTAAAATATGAATGCATAATAATTACCAGCTTGACCATTTTAAGTGTAAAATTCAGTGGCATTAAGTACTTTCACATTGTTAAAGTTTTTATCAACCCAAACTGAAACTCTGTACTCATTAAACAATAACTTTCTCTCCCCTCCTCCAAGCTGCTGGTAACCACTATTCATTTTTTTTCTATGCATTTGACTACTTTAGGTATCTCATGTAAGTGGGATCATACAGTATTTGTCCATTTGTGCCTGGCTGGTTTTACTATTTGTCTTCAAGTTTCATCCATGTTGTAGAATGTGTTAGAATTTCATTCTTTTCAAGACTGAATAGTATTCCATTGCATGACATTTTGTTCATTCATTTGTTGATGGACATTTGAGTTGTTTCCACTTTTTGGCTATCGTAAATAATGTCGCTGTGAACGTGGTTGTACAAATATCTTGAGTCCCTGCTTTCATTCCTTTTGAATGAAAGGGTATATACCCACAAGTGGAATTCCTGGCTCATAAAATTTTATGAAGAATTTCTATACTTTGGCTGGCTACAAATTCTGTTTATCTGAAAATATCTTTTTTTAACCTTGTTTTTGAAGGACAGTTTTGCTGAGGAATTCTGTTGACATTTTTTTCTAGTTCTTTAAAGATGTAGTTACATTTTATTTTATTTTTGTTAATCCTCTCACGCTAGCATATTCTTCCATTGATTTTTAGATAGAGTAGTGGGGGGGGGGAGCATTGATGTGGGAGAGACATATTGATTGGTTGACTCCTGCATGACCTGACTGGGGCTGGGGATCGAACCTGCAACCCAGGTACGTGCCCTGAATCGGGAATCAAACCTGTGACCCTTTGGTCTGCTAGCTGACGCTCTAACCGCTGAGCCAACCAGCCAGGGCTGTAGTTACGTTTTCTTCTGCTCTGTATAGTTTCTGAAGAAAAATTGGGTTTCATTCATATTTCTGTTCTATTTGAGCATTTTTCTCTCAGGCTACTTTCAATATTATCTTATTTATCTTTCTATTTAAGCTAACTATGTCTATAGTTGTGTTTTCTTTAATATTGAATGTGTAAATTTTTTCTTTTTCATCAAATTAGGGAAGTTTGGCTGTTACTGCTTCAAATCTTTTTTGCCCCACTCTCTACACATTTTCTGTGACTTAAATTCTACTTATCTTTGACTTCTTACTACTGTCCCATAGGTCCCTAAGGCTCTGCTGTCCTCAGTGTTTTCTTTCTTTTTTAGGTAATGTCTCTTGATTTATCTTTGAGTTCATTTACTCTTTCTTTTGCTGTTTCCAGTTTGCTGTTAAGCCCACCTGATGTATTTTCCAGTTCAGTTATTGTACTTTTTTAGGTCTAGAATTTTTATTTTGTTCTATTATAATTTCCCATTCTCTGAGGTTTCTCATCTCTAAATTTGTTTTGAAATATTTTCCTTCAGTCCTTGGACATATTTATTATAGCTAGTGTAAAGCCATTTGCAGCACCAATATCTTCTTGAGTATAGAAGTTGACTGTATTCTCTTGAGTTGAGTATAGGTTATATTTTCCTGTTTTTGTTGTTGGGGGAGAGGGGTTGTCCAGTAATTTCTTAATTTTATAGTGGTATTTTGAGTGAAATATAGTGCCTAGATTCTGTAGTGGTCCTCTGAAGAGTATTTTTTTTTTGTTCTAGCAAGCAGTTTTCTTGTCTGGATTAAAAGTCCATTCTCTTCTCAGTGGTGACAGCAGCTGAAATCTTATTTTTCATCTCCTGCTTTTCACTGCACCTGGAGTCTCCACTGCATGTGCATGGTTTAGCAGATAGCCAAGATTTGAGACAGAGTTTATATGCAAATTTTGAGGCTTAGTTCCTATTGGCTTCCAGAATTTACACCTTAACTTTAGATCTTCCTTGCCATCTTTGAACTTTGTCTTCTGTTGCCTGAATTCAATAAAGCTCCATCATTCTGCAGCCCTGAGTTGTGCACAGATTAGAGTGCCCTTAGATCAGTGATTCCCATGGTATGCTCTGACCCCTGTTGCTCCCTGAGAGCCTTTCAGGGATTGACAAGGCCCTGCCTTTTCCAACTACCTAGTGTATTTGAGGCCAATTTTCTTCATGTATTTCAGTCAGAATAATGAATTGCAAAGATTGAATGAAGATGCAGAAATGGGAATCCAGTTGTCTTTTTGTTGTTGTTGTTAATCCTCACCCAAGGATATTTTTTCCATTGATTTTTAGAGACGGTGGAAGGAGGGGGAGGGGGAGAAAGAGAGAGAAAGAAAGAGAGAAACATCGATGTGAGAGAGGCACCGATTGGTTGCTTCCTGCACACTCCTTGATCCAGGCCTGGGATGGAACCAGCAACCCAGGTACGTGCCTTTGACCAGGAATCAAACCCATGACCCTTCAGTGCACAGGCTAACACTCTGATCACTGACTGAGCCAAACTGGCCAGGGCTCCAGTTGCCTTTTTTTTTTTTTTTTTTTTAAATCCTCACCTGAGGATATTTTTTCCATTTATCTTCAGATAGAGTGGAGAGGAGGGAGGGAGAGAGAGAGAGACAGAGAGAGACAGAGAGAAACATCGATGTGATAGAGCCACATCGACTGGTTGCCTCCCACACAACCCCAACCAGGGCTGGGGACAAACTGCACCCAAGGTACGTGCCCTTGGCTAGATTCGAACCTGTGACTCTTTGGTCCGTGGACCAATGCTCTAACCACTGAGCCAAACTGGCCAGGGCTCCAGTTGCCTTTTTAAAATGAATACAGAGCTTTAAAAAATGTAACACAATGCCACCCTTCTTACTAATATTTTTGTTCTGAAAAATAGAACTTTATTTAACATGTTATAAGTTCATTATCATTTTAAATGAGTTTGAAAATATGTAATTTTTTTTTTTTTTTAATCCTCACCCAAGGACATTTTTGCATTTATCTTCAGCTAGAGGGGGAGGGAGGAGGAGGAAGAGAGAGAAAGAAACATCAACGTGAGAGAGACAGACGCGTCAACTGGTTGCCACCCACACAACCCCAACCGGGGCCAGGGACAAACTGCAACCGAGGTACGTGCCCTTAGCGGGAACTGAACCCAGGACTCTCTGGTCCTCGGGCCGACGCTCTAACCACTGAGCCAAACCAGCCAGGGCTAACATGTATTTTGTATATGTATTATATACTGTGTTCTTACAATAAAGTAAGCTACAGAAAAGAAAAGGTTATTAAGAAAGTCATAAGGAAAAGAAAATAAATTTTTAGTATTTATTGAAAAAATCTGCATATAAGTGAAGTAGTACAGTTCAAATGCATGTTCAAGAGTCAACTATACTTTAGTACTTAAAGTTTACATGGCAGATATAAAATAAATTTGAATTACAGGTTTTCTCTTGGGTGAGAAACTTCCCAAACTAAGTTATAACAATTGATCAAACTTGGGACTGATGTAAACATTGTAACTAATATATATTCTTTTATTTGCCTTCTCTCAGAAAATTTAGGTGTTTTATTGATCATTAGAGTGGGAGAGGTGAAGTTTATTTTAAAACTAAAGTTTTTGAAAACTAGACAGTTGAGAATTAGTGATGAGAAACCATGTTTCTGAAATGTAGTAAATCAAAATGAAAGCAACATTGAGCTGCCTATAATGTTTTTAGGAATAGGATTATTTAAGATAAGGTTTATAGTCTTTTCTTCCTTTAAATCGTAACCATAGTGTCTACTTTTCTGGATATTATATAGAAGGGGAAAAAATCAGTATTTTATCATAGATTCTATTCTTTCAAATTAGAAGATTTTGGAATTCTTTGTTGTTACTGTGTTTGGTTTTTATTGTAATAGGAGACAGCGCAGCATAGTGATGAGAAGAGTATGGATCCTAAAGTCATACTGCTTGTGTTGAAGTAGTTCTGTTACTTGCTCCCTTTATGGCATTGGGCTGTCTTCAATTAGTGTTAGCTGCTGCTGCTGCTGCTGCTGTTGGCTTTGCTGTTGGCTTTGCTGTTGCTGTTGCTGTTGCCATTGCCCCTCCCTCAAAACTATTCACCAGAGGCTTTAAAATGGTATTTGCTTCAGTAGACTGGAATATAAACAAATAGAATTATTTAATACCTTTTTTGCTATAAAAAATTCATTGTTTCCTTAGAGCTCCTAGAAGTTAAAAACTTAGCATCTAGCTGTGTAAAAATAAAGTTTTATATAATGTATTCTGATGAAAAAACCTAGGACTAATCTGAGATAGATAAGAGGTTTCTTCAGACGTTTTTAGTTCTATTATTTCCTAGTTCTTATATTTTTTATATATAAAGATTTTTTTCTTGCTGTTTGGTTGTAATGCAATATCTTTTAATGTCATAAATAAAATTTTCAATATATATCATGAATTTCTTTTTTGTGGTTTTTATTGATTTTAGGGAGAGGAAGAGAGAGAGAGACATTGATGTGAGAGAGAAACATTGATGTGAAAAAGAAACATTGATCTGTTGCCTCCTGACCAGAAATCAAACCCGCAACCTGGGTATGGCCAACTGGCAAACTTTCAGTGCATGAGACGACACTCATCCAACGGAGCCACACTGTCCAGGGTTACATCATGAATTTCACTTTGAACTTCAATTTGTGTAGGACATATACCAACAAAACAAGTAGAACTGCACAAAAATATTTCTAAACAAGTAAATAAAAAGGACTTAACCAAAACCATTAGCTAACATAGACTGTTTATTTTAATAAACTCTCTATAACATAACTCTAAAGAACAAACAAATCTGCCATGTGAGCTATTCATAAATTAATACTCAATATCATTAAATGATGCCCTTAAATTTTACGAGTTGGCTTGGTATAGACCACATTTTGTTATAACAAATGTGACCAAAAAATATTTTTAGCAAAAAATTAGTTAATTGTAATCATTTATGGGAGAATTCACAAGTACATCTGTATTTCTGTAACAGTTTTTCCCCCCCAGCATACAGGCAGAGAGTGTGACTCAAAACCATTAGTAATAATAGTTAATTTCCTAATTCATTTATGACATACATATACATTGCCTGATATGTCAATAAATGTTTGCTGATTGACCCCCAGAATACCTGATTAACCTCCTGAACTTGTGTTTCCTTTGCATAAGATAACACAGTGTACACATTTATTTAGTTGCTTGGCATTTTGTTAAAATATGATGATTGTGGCATTTTTAAAAGCATTTTACTAAAGGTAGCAAGTCCTTTTTGGGATGGTCTGGTACATTTTAAAATAAGTAGTTTAATTCCTCTGCATTTAGTTTTGTAAGTAACCCTTGTCTTTATATTTTTATTTTATTTTCTGTTTTTTTTCCTCCCTTGCCTTAGTAAATTTTTTTATTTTGAATTCTGATTTGATTTTTTTCCTTATAATGAATGTTTTATATACTATAATTGGAAGTGTAATGAATTAGACCTTTTCTAAAAATTTTTTTGTAAAAATGACTGGTGAGGATTTTGATTGGATTTTTCCATAGAGGGGAAATGTTTAAAATATATTTCAAGGTAGTACACAAATATTAAATTTTCCTCTCTATTTCTTGAGCTAAGTTATAAGAATCTTTTTTTCAAGTACTTACTTTTTTTTTTCCTGTCAGTACTCACTTTATCTATTTTTTTGGGTAAGGGGATTCACTTTCCCATATATATATTTTTTTTAATTAATTTATTTTTGTTATAGATGTTTCTCCTTTTTTCCCCCATTGACACCCTCCTCCCTGCTCACACCCTTCCTTTTACAGTATTGTCTATGTTCATTGGTTATTCATATATGTATATAAGTTCTTTGGTACAAGTACTTACTTTTTTGTTCATTTATTTACTGACCCTTTTATATATTTACATAGTTCTACTATGGATCAGGAACTGTTTCCCTACTTTCTATTAATTAAAACAACCTTTTCTCTGCCTTCCCTCACTTTTAGATTGTTAAATCCTTTACCTCTTTACTCCATAGTCATTTTTCCAGCTCTTAGCTATCAGTATCCTTGTGTTCCTTTTTCCAGGAAGTGTACAACTGGTGAATTGGAGCTGTTCAGGCAGTTAATCCCAAGTTAGATCTCTGAACTCAGTTGTTTAAGAAAATTATAATGGAAGTTAGGTTTCATTGTGTTACTAGAATTAAATAATTTTAAAGGATAAATAGCTCTTTGTGGACAGAAGGACTTCATCATATTTAATAGGAGTTCTTAACTAAGAGTCTTGAGTCTTTTTAAATTGCTTTATTATTATTATTATTATTATTATTATTATTATTGATACTATTACAGATACCCCCCCACTCTCACTGCTTTTCCCACCTCCAACCAGCCCCTGCTCACCCCCTTCCCTGGCCTTCACCACACTATTATCTCGGTCCATGGGCTATGCCTTAATTTTTAATGTGAATATGCATAGTTTTCTTAGGAGATGGTCCAGAGCTTTCATCAGATACTTAAAAGAGCCTATGACTCAATAAAGGTTAAATAAAAACTATTTAAATTTTTATTTTGTATACATTTATTAAATGTATAGAATACCCTTGATTTTGCAGACCTCGATATAACAGATTTTGTCTTTAACGGACAAAATTTCCAGTCCGTATGTCACATGTGAAAATTAACACACTGTTAATTTTAAAATGCTTTTAACCTAGATTTGCTTATAACTAAATTAACAGGTTATTTTATTGTTATTAATTCACTATTATTTTAAAAAAATATATTTTTGTTGATTTCAGAGAGAGGAAGGGAGAGAGAGAGATAGAAACATTGTTGAGAGAAACATCGATTGGCTGCCTCTTCTACCCACTACTGGGGATCAAGCCCTCAAACCAGGCATGTGCCCTACTGGGAATCAAACCAGTGACCTGGTCCATGGGATGATGCTCACCCAACTGAGCCACACTGATGGGGCTCACTGTTATTTATTTATTTATTTTTAATCTTCACCTGAGGACATTTTTCCATTTATCATCAGATAGAGTGGGAGGAAAGGAGGGAGAGAGAGAGAGAGAGAGAGAGAGAGAGAGAGAGAGAGAGAGAGAGAGAAACATCGATATGAGAGAGACGCATTGACTGGCTGCCTCCCAAATGACCCGACCAGGGCTGGGAACAAACCGCAACCGAGGTATGTGCCCTTGACCGGAATTGAACCCGCAACTCATTGGTCCGCAGGCCAACATTTGAACCTCTGAGCCAAACTGGCCATGGCTTCACTGTTATTTTGAACAAATTTTAGCAAATAGGCTAATGTTAGAAAAAATACTGTACTAATTTCACCACATAACCAAATATTGCATATCTACAACTATAGTCTACATATTTAAATCCAAGAGTCACCACTCCTAAACAATGTGAGAAATGATTAGCACATGATCAAACCACATTGCATGTGGTAATTGGTTCTATTGTCTTGTGGGGTGACTTTCTGCAGCAGTTGTAACTCAGTTTTTAACTTCTGCCCTTGATGTTCCCATGTGCGCTAAGCCATGCCCCAGCCATGTGCATTTGTTTACCCATGGTGACTAGGAATGCACACATTTACTAGACATATTCAGTATAAATTTAAAATTACAGTAATAAATATAGAAAACTTTTCTGTGAAATTAACTTTTCTTTTTTTTTTATCCTCACCCGAGGACATTTTTTCATTTTTTGTTCAGATAGAGTGGGAAGGAGAGAGAGGAAGAGAGAGAGAGAAACATCAACGTGAAAGGGACACATCGAGTGCCTGCCACCCACACTGCCAACCAGGGCCAGGGACAAACCACAACCGAGGTACACGCCCCTAGTGGGAACCGAACCCAGGTCTCTCTGGACCGCAGGCCGACGCTCTAACCGCTGAGCCAAACCGGCCAGGGCTGAAATTAACTTTTCATACATACTTAATTTTAATTACACAAACGTGTGTATGTAAATAAAAACAGGTAAACTAATTTATCAATTTTTTAACATACTCATTTGGAAAACCTACTTTATTGTATAATGGACTTTCAGCTTTAATAGACACTACCTCACTGGAATTAGTCCGTATATGAAGGTTTTACTGTATTTTGTTTTGGTGGAATACATATCCAAAGGCTTACTTGAACACACTTTTGGGACAGTTTGAATGACGAGTACAATGGGTTTGTGTGGAAAACAGTTTACTCTCACGTACAGGCCTAATAATTTTTTTGTTTGTTTTTGTTTTGACTTATCTTTATTCTTGAATACATTACAGATATCCCCCCCTTTTTCCCCATTGACCTCCCTCCTCCCCAATCCCGTCCCACTTCTGCCTTCCCCACACTATTGTCAGTGTCCATTGGTTATGCATATATGCATAGAAGTTCTTTGGTTTACCTCATCCCGCCCTCCCTCCCCCATTCCCTTTGAGGTTCATCAGTCTAACGACCAATTTGTACTTCTTAATTCCATCATCTTTTTCATCATCTCCCCAACAATCTATCAATTGTTGATAGATAGGTATTAATTGCCATTTTATTGTTCATATTTTTGTTCTTCTCCTTCAAGAAGACCCTTCAACATTTCAAATAATACTGGTTTGGTGGTGATGAACTCCTTTAGCTTTTTCTTCTCTGGGAAACTCTTGATATATCCATCGATTCCAAATGATAGCTTTGCAGGACAGAGTAATCTTGGTTGTAGGTCATTGCTTTTCCTCACCTTGAATATCTCTTGCCACTCCTTTCTGCAGGCCTAATAATTTTTTAAGATAGTAAAATTTATCCTTAATATCCTTCTACTTCTTTAACCTTTTACCATTTCTTAGTATCCTTGCCCTTGAGACTCAGAGCTTCAAGTTTTGCCAGCCAGCCCTACCCTTCAGTATGGAATTCTCTAAAATTACTTCCTTCTTTCCTTTGTTTTTCTCTTTCTACCCCCATCTCCAAAATAAAAAGCTAATTTCACTTGGTGAAGTAGAGTTTCATTAATTTTTTTTTTAATCCTCACCCGAGGATACTTTTTTCCATTTTTATCTTCAGATAGAGTGGGAGGGAGGGAGAGAGAGACAGAGACATCGATGGGAGAGAGACATTGGTTGGCTGCCTCACGCACGACCCCGACCAGGGCCAGGGACCAAACCCCTACCAAGGTACGTGCCCTTGACTGGAATTGAACCCACGACTTTGGTCCCTGGGCCGATGCTCTACCGCTGAGCCAAACTGGCCAGGACAAGTTTTATTGATTTATTTAAAAAGATTTGAATGGCCCGGCCAGTGTGGCTCAGTGGTTGAGCATCGACCAATGCACCAAGAGGTTGCCAGTTCTGTTCCCAGTCAGGGCACATGCCTAGTTCGTGGGCCCAATCCCCAGTGCGGGGCATGCAGGAGGTGGCCAATCAGTGTTCTCTCTCATCGATGTTTCTCTCTCCTTCCCTCTCTAAAATCAATAAAGAAAAAATATTTTTTAAAAATAAAAATATTTGAATGGATGATAATCACTTGACCTTATAAAATTATTTTAGTTTTATATTTCACTAAAATGCTAAAGAAAAAATAAAAATGAAGTCAAAGTTGTTACCTTTTAAGCAGAGTTCTTTATCCTAGCAATGACTAAAGTTATTCACAGAAACTGCATTTGGGCTCCTAGTCTGAATTCCTTTCCACCATTTAGTCTTCCAGGTTTTTTTTTGTTAGTTTGTTCTTTTTGTTAATCCTCACCTGAAGATATTTTTTTCATTGATTTTTAGAGTGGAAGAGAGGGAAGGAGCGAAAGAGAAACATCGATGTGAGAGAGATACAGATTGGTTGCCTCCCGCACATGCCCAGACCAGGGTTGGGGATTGAACCTGCAACCCAGGTGTATGCCCTAGACTGGGAATCGAACCGGCAGCCCTTTCGTCCACAGGCCTATGCTCTAACCACTGAGTCAAACCAGGTCCTCAGTTTTTTAATGCTTTTAAAATAATGCTTGTAGAATTTCAGAATGTAAGAAAAGTAGGTAAAGATTTTTAAATTTTGGGGGGGGAAATATTTGGGGACAAGATTATTTGTCATATGAATTAGAAGGTTGTCCTGTGGAGTCACACTAAATTAATTGTTTTCCCTTTTCTTTCCATTTTCTGTTTTTGAGCCCCAAATTCTTTCATTAAAATTTTTTTTCACTTTTAATTTATTTTTTGTTACAGATGTTTCTCCTTTTTCCCCCTTAGACTCTCCCTCCCGATCTGCCCCCCCCCCACAGGATTGTTGTCTATGTCCATTGGTTATGCATATATGCATACAAGTTCTTTGGTTTATTTCATGCCTCCCCCTGACCCCCCTACTCTGAAGTTTGTCAGTCTGAACCATACTCCTTTCTATGTCTCTCGGTCTGTTTTGTTCATCAGCTTACTTTGTTCAGTATATTCCACAAATAAGTGAGATCATGTGGTATTTGTCTTTCTCTGATTGGCTTATTTCACTTAGCATAATACTCTCCAGGTCCCTCCATGTCATCTCAAAGGGTAAGAGATCTTTCTTTCTTACAGCTGCATAGTGTTCTATTGTGTATATGTACCACAGCTTTTTTATCCACTCATCTATTGATGGACACTTGGGCTGTTTCCAGATCTTAGCTCTGCTAGGAACATAGGGGTACATATATTCTTTCTGATTGGTGTTTCAGGCTTCTTAGGATATATTCCTAGAAGTGGGATCACTGGGTCAAATGGCAGTTCAATATTTAATTTTTTGAGGTAACATCATATTGTTTTCCATAGTGGCTGCACCAGTCTGCATTCCCACCAGCAGTGTACTAGAATTCCCTTTTCTCCACACCCGCACCAGCATTTGTTGTTTGGTGATTTGTTGATGGCAGCCATTCTGGAAGGTGTGAGGTGATACCTCATAGTCGTTTTAGTTTGCATCTCTCTGATGATTAGTGATGAGCATTTTTTCATTTGTCTTTTGACCATTTGTATGTCCTATTTGGAGAGGTGTCTGTTTGGATCCTCTGCCCATTTTTTAATTGGGTTCTTTGTCTTCCTTTTGTTGAGTTGTATGAGTATTCTATATATTTTGGAAATTAACCCCTTATCTGATGTATCATTGGCAATTATGCTCTCCCATTATAGTGGATTCCCTTTCCATTTTGATGCTTGTTTCTTTTGCTGTGCAGAAGCTTTTTAGTTTGATATAGTTCCATGTATTAATTTTTTCTGTTTCTCTTGCCTTAGGCATTGTATCAGTGAAACTTCTGCTGCATGTGATGTCTGAAATTTTGTTGCCTACATTTTCTTCTAGGATTTTTATAGATTCACAAGTCACGTTTAAATCTTTTATCCATTTTGAGTTTATTCTTGTGTATGGTGTAAGTTGGTGGTCTAGTTTCATTCTTTCGCATGTAGCTGTCCAATTTTCTCAACACCATTTATTAAAGAGGCTGTCTTTACTCCATTGTATGCTCTTGCCACCTTTGTCAAATATTAATTGAACGTAATGTTTTGGGTGAATTTCTGGGTTCTCTGTTCTGTTCCATTGATCTATATGCCTGTTCTTGTGCCAGTACCAGGCTGTTTTGATTACAGTGGCTTTGTAGTATAACCTAATATCCAGTATTGTGATCTTTCCTACTTTGTTCTTCATTTTCAAGATTGCTGTGGCTATTCGGGATCTTTTTTGGTTCCATGTAAATTTTTGGAGTATTTGTTCTAGTTCTGTGAAATATGTCATTGGTATTTTAATGGTGATTGCATTGAATCTATAGATTGCTTTGGGTAGTATGGACATTTTAATGACATTAATTCTTCCAATGCATGAACATGGTATATCCTTCCACTTTTTTATATCTTCCTCTATTTCTTTTTTCAATGTCCTGTGATTTTCTGTGAATAGGTCCTTTATTTCTTTGCTTAACTTTATTCCTAGTTATCTTAATATTTTTGTTACAGTGGTAAATGGAATTGTTTTTTTAGTTTCTCGTTCTGGGAGTTCCTTATTGGTGTATAAGAATGCTGTCGATTTCTTGATGTTAATTTTGTATCCTGCTACTTTGCCAAATTCATTCATTAAATCTAGTAGATTTTTGATGGAGTTTTTAGGGTTTTCTGTGTGAAATATCATGTAATTTGCGAATAATGACAGTTTCACTTCCTTCTTTCCAATTTGGATTTTTTTGTTCTTTCTTCATGTCTGATTGCTGTGGCTAAGACTTCCAGTGCTATGTTAAATAAGAGTGGCGAAAGTGGTCATCCCTGTCGTGTTCCTGTTCCTAAGGGAAATGCTTTTAGTTTTTGCCCTTGAATATGATGTTGGCTGTAGGTTTTTCATATATGGCCTTTATTATGTCAAGATATGATCCCTCTATTTCCATATTGCTGAGCATTTTTATCAGAAATGGGTGCTCAATTTTGTTGAATACTTTTTCAGCATCTATAAATATGATCATTTAAGTTGTGAGGTTAGATAGTCAATTAGAAATTTTTCTTCCTTCTTGAGGTAGGCCTGTAGTGCTATGAACTTACCTCTCAGGACTGCTTTCGCTGCATCCCATAGATTTTTGTGTTGTTGTGTGTTCATTAGTTTCCTAGACGTTTTTAATTTCTTCCTTGATCTCCTTGGTAACCCATTCATTGTTTAATAACATGCTGTTTAGCCTCCATGTGTTTGAATGTTTTTGAGTGTTTTTATTGTAATTGATTTCTAGTTTCATGCCATTGTGATCTGAGAAGATGCTTGATATGATTTCAGTCTTCTTGAACATGTAGAGACTTAGTTTCTGTCCTAACATGTGATCTGTCTTTGAAAATGTCCCATGTGCACTTGAGAAGAATGTGAATTCTGCAGTTTTGGGGTGTAATTCTCTGTAGATATCTATTAAACCCATTTGATCTAGTGCATCATTTAGAGTCTGTGTTTCCTTGCTAAGTTTTTGTCTAGAGGATCTATCCAGTGATGTCAGTGGGGTGTTGAAGTCCCCTGCCATGATTGTATTGCTGTTGATTTCTCCTTTAAAGTCCTCCAGAAGTTTTTTTAGTGTATTTTGGTACTCCTATATTGGGTGCATATATGTTTACCAAAGTTATAGCTTCCTGTTGGATAGATCCTTTCAGTATTATGTAGTGGCCTTCTTTGTCTCTAGTTATGGCCTTCATTTTGAAATCTATTTTATCAGATATGAGTATTGCTACCCCAGCTCTTTTTTCCTTTCCGTTTGCTTGAAAGATTTTTTTCCATCCCTTCACTTTCAACCTATGTGAGTCTCTTGTTGTGAGGTGGGTCTCTTTTAAACAACATATATATGAGTCATGCTTTCTTATCCATTCAGCTGCTCTGTGTCTTTTAACCATTTACGTTTAAGGTTATTACTGATATGTACTTATTTATTGTCATTTTTGTTTATTGTGGTTATATTTTTCTTCCTATGTCTTCTGCTAATTACAGCAGTCCTTTTAACATTTCCTGCAGTGCTGGTTTGGTACTGATATATTCCCTTAGACTTTTTTTGTCTGGGAAGCTTTTTATTTCACCTTCTATTTTGAATGATAGCCTTGCTGGATAGAGTAGTCTTGGATTCAGATCCTTGTTTTTCATTACCTTAATTACTTCATGCCATTCTCTTCTGGCCTGTAATGTTTCTGTTGAGAAGTCAGCTGATAGCCTTATGGGGGTTCCTTTGTAGGTAACCTGTTGCTTATCTCTTGTTGCCTTTAGGATTCTCTCTTTGTCTTTAATTTTTGGCATTTTAGTTATTATGTGTCTTGGTGTGGGCCTGTTTGGGTTCTTCTTACTTGGGGCTCTCTGTGTTTCTTGAACTTGTATGCCTTTTTCCTTCACCAAGTTAGGGAAGTTTTCTGTCAGTATTTCTTCAAATATATTCTCTAATCCTTGCTCATTTTCTTCTTCTGAAACTCCTATGATGCGGATGTTATGTTTCATGTTGTCCTACAGTTCTCTTAAGTTGTCTTCCTGTTTTTTAATTGTTTTTTCTTTTGGTTCTCTGATTGGGTGATTTTTTTTCTACCCTTTCTTCTAATTCACTGATCCAATCCTCGGCTTCCTCTACTCTGCTGGTTATTCCTTCCAGTGTGTGTGTGTGTGTGTGTGTGTGTGTGTGTGTGTGTGTGTTTTAAAGAAGTATGTGTCTATTCATTTTTTTCCTTTATTGATTTGAGAGAGAGAGAGGAAGTGAGAGGGAGAGAGAAATAGAAACATCAATGAGAGAGAACATCAGTTGGCTGCCTCCTGCATGCCTTGCACTGGGGATTGGGCCGACAACCTGGGCATGTGCCCTGACCAGGAATTGAACTGGTGACCTTTTGGTGCATGGGTGGATGCTCAACTACTGAGCCACACCAGCTGGGCCCAAGGTGTTCTTTATTTCTGCTGTGTCATTCTTCATTTCTGTTTGGTTATGTTTCATCTTTAGTTGGTTGATTTTCAATGTTTCTATATCTTTACTCACTCTGTTAAGCTTCCTCATTTATCATTACTCTGAACTCTAACTCTGATAACTTGCTCAATTGCATTTCATTGATCTCTTCTTCTGTAGAATTCTCCTGTTCTTTCATTTGGGATTTGTTTTTTTGTTTCACCTTTTGGCTGTCTCAGTGGGTTTTGGAGCCTGCCAAATTTTCCCTGTGGGTGTTGGTCTTCTGCTGATTGTGGCTCCCGCTGATTGTGGCTCCCTCTACTGCGTTTGGATGAGTGTGGGAGGACCCACGTTAAACACCACTGTCAAGTCTTACTTTCCTGGATAGATTTGCAGGCCAATCAAAGGTTCAGTTTTCTTCTAGCTTTTGCCTGCTAGTTATTAGTCTCAGTTACTTGATGAGCCTTGGGTTGTTGCCCTCAGCTGGATGAAAAAAATCCCTCAGGTGTTCAGGGTAAGAGTACTTCCAGTGGGTGGGGCAGATGCTTGATGGCTGTCTCTAGCTGTTAATGAGCCTCAATTTGCATTTCTCTGGCCTGGCTGGGTGGTGTTAAATTCCTGAGGGAGGGGCTGTTGCTTCTCCCTGGAGCTCTGGGAAGGGGCTCTTTGAGTAAGATGGCTACTGTCCTATGATGGGGTGATTCAGCACAAAACTCCCAGTGCCCTCCCAGTTCTCCAAACGTCTGAATCTCTCCACACAGTTCCAGTCCAGTCTGCCCTCCCTCTGCCGAAGCCCAAGGTGAGTGGCTGTGGCTAATTTAGTGGTCTTTCTCGGTCCTCTGCACTGTGGAGCCGGCTTGGGATTTTAACCCCGAGGGAATTGCCCACAAGTTAAATAGCCCTCAGCTACCATTCATGGGCTCCCAGCCTGCCCTCTCTCATGCCTCTGAAATTCCTACCAGGCTCAGTTTGGTGTCCTCTTTCCGTCCCTGGTTATACAGGTTCTGTACAGCTGCTTTTCTGTTGGTTTTTCCTGATGATTTGTCTTTATTTTAGTTGCAATTCCAGTTTGGTCCTGGGAGATGGTCTGTGTAGCTTCCATTCACTCTGCTGCCATTTTAGAATCTTTCATTAAAAATTCAAAAACCTTTAATTACCAAATAATGTAACCAAATCAAATGTATAAAAAGTGATAGTTCCTTTGTCATCACTTCCTTTTTACCCATCTACTTTACACAATCCCTCTACCTCCCCCCAATACCCTCCTCACCAGAGCTGTCTGCCTGCCATTACTTTTTGACCGCCCTTTTTTTTTTATCCTCACCCAAGGACATTTTTGCATCCAACTTCAGATAGAGCTGGAGGGAGAGAGGGGGGAAGAGAGAGAGAGAAACATCAATGTGAGAGAAACACATCGAGTGGTTGCCACCCACACAACCCCAACTGGAGCCAGGACAAACTGCAACCAAGGTACATGCCCCTAGTGGGAACCGAACCCAGGACTCTCTGGTCCATAGGCCGATGCTCTAACCGCTGAGCCAAATCAGCCAGGGCCTGACTGCCCTTTTTGCTTACCTCTTCCTACTTTCACCTTCTCTACCTTAACTCTTTCCCATTCCTTCTTTCCTTCCAGTGTATTCAGAGGAATTTTCCTTAACTGACATTGTCACTATGATATAAACCTGCACAAAAGCCTTCAGTGGCTCTCCACTGCCAGGGTCAAGTCTCAACTCATAGGCATCTGTGCCAGGTCTGTCACTACTTTCTTCACCTTTTTTTCTCTTTGCCCCTATAGCAGCAATTTTTAACCTTTTTTATCTCGAGGCACACATAAATTAATTACTAAAACTCTGCAGCACACCAAAAAATTTGTATTAATATTTTGGTGATCTGACAAAAAAAGTAGATATGTCAGATGGCTATTGTTGTGTTTGCTGTTGTCTTTTTTTTATTTTTTATTTGAAATCTAAGAGAATAGAGTTCAGTACCACTGACTAAATAGACAGGTATTATATGTTTTAAAATTCTTGTGGCACACTGTTTGAAAATTGCTGCCCTATAGGAAACTTCTGCTGAATTGGGCTTTTTGTTTCCTAAATTTGATGTCTAGTTTCTTGTCCCAGACCCTTGTCTGTTTCTTACTGGTCTTATCTTACCTAAAGGCTAATTGGAATTTAATTTTCTGAATGAATCTAGTTCTGACTCACTCAGCTGGCATTTATTCAACCATCTCCTTAAGTTCTGACCCATATCTTGTTCTCTCTGCATATCTTGTTCTCATATGTACTATTGAATTTATACGTATATATTTATACACAGACATGTACATACATTTGTGTGTGTGTGTGTGTGTGTGTATTGGAAAGAACAGGGCCTTGGTGGATCAAATTCTAGCTTTACCACTTAATGGTATGATAAACTTGGACAAGTTTTTAAATCTCTGAACCTTTCCTCATCTATAAATGGAGTTGAAACTTATACCACAGTGTTACAGGATTTTATGTATACACATGTATACATACATAATTACATGTCAATTATTTGGATTAGGTCCTCAGTGAATGTTAGTTCTCATTTTGAAAGTCAGGAAATTAATCGGTACAATCTGCTTTTACCTTTTAAAAATATTTGTAGCTTGGCTGGTGTGGCTCAGTGGTTGAGTATCGACCCATGCACCAAGAGGTCACCAGTTTGATTCCCGGTCAGGGCACATGCCCAGGTTGTGTGCCAAATTCCTAGTGGGGGGCATGCAAAGGGCGACCAGTCAATGTTCTCTCTCATTGATATTTCCATCTCTCCCTCTCCCTTCCTCTCTCTCTAAAATCAATAAAGAAAAAAAATTTTTTTTAATAAAAATATTTGTAATCCTTAATGGCACATATATATATGTGGCACATACATAAACAAATGAGAATGTCTTCTATTCTGATGAAGAGGTCAGATCAAATGATGAAACACTTCAGGCTTAAATTGCAAGCCAGACTGACTCAAAGGAGTGTAAATTCTGGCTGCTAAAGTAGGCCGAGCCTCCTATTGGAGTTGAATGCCATAGGTGGTACTTGTTGCCTTTAAAGAAGACTTATTTGTGTCAACCAATGTGTCTTCTGCCTACTTCAGTCTACTTGACTAGTTCTTTTTCTTGAGGTTTAGCTTATTATATTTGTTATGGCCTATTTGTAGTTGGCTGTGTCCACTTTTTCCAGGATCTCTTACTGTAATAGTTCTTAGGATGAACTATGGTTCTTTATTGATTCAGTAGGTACTAATCTCAAGTTCCCTTGTGTTTCCAAGTTTCCCTTGTTAGGGTATTTAATAGCACTCTGGAGCTAAAGTCACAGTTGCATGCAGAAGAGCTTCTAGACTGAGTTTTAATATCATTCCCATTTTTACTTCTATAATTTTAGTGGGATGATTCTTATCTAGGCTAAGGGCTAGCTAGACTACCCTAGAAAAGTGGAAGATATATAGATGGCTGGATTTTTTTTTTTTTAACGATTAGATATAGTTCTTTTTATTATTATTAATTTCAGGTTGTCATGAATAATTATCTATATCTATGACTACGTAATAAATATACTGAACTGGAAACTTTGCCATGAAACAAACATTAGTATCACAAACCATATCACATATTCATTTCATAGCAAACAAAAATTCTTCAAATGTATTATAGCAAAGAAGTTGGAGAGAGCAATGCCAGCCTTCTAGATTAAATATGTTCTTTCACATTTTTGCTCTCTTTTGGAGTTACTGTTTGCTGTCATCAGGAGATCCTGCATATTCAGATTTGAAACTGCCTGGGATATCTTTTCAGATAGAATAGATAGATTCAAAATATTATGATTAAAATAGAGTCTTCTCAGTCTGAATTTTTAATTGAGATATATTGATATACAATTCCCCAATTTAAGGTGTACAGTTAGTTTTTAGTTCAGTATATTGACAGAGTTGTACAACCTTCACCACAATCAATTTTAGAACATTTTTATCACCCCCAATTTGTTAGCAGTCACTTCTTGTTAGCTCCCATCCCTAGGCAATAACTAACCTACTTTCTGTCTCTATATATTTGTCTATCCTGAACATTTTGTATAAATGGAATCATAAATATGTAGTCTTTTATAATTGGCTTTTTTCACTTAAAGTTTACGAGATTGGTCCGTATTGTTTCATTTATTAGTACTTCATTTCTTTTCATTGCTATATAATAGTCCATTGTATGGATATACTTTTCTTCCTTTTTTCTTTCCTTCCTTCCTTCCTTCCTTTTTGGCTTAAGCAACAGAAATTTATTGTCTTATAGTTCTAGAGGCTAGAATTTCTAGATCAAGGTGTTGGCAGGGTTGGTTCTTTCTGAGGATTGGGAGGGAACGATCTATTCCAGGCCTCTTTTCTAGTTTCTGATGGTCTTAGATGTTACTTGGCAGATAGATGGCATTCTTCTTGTATCTTCACATCATCTTCCTTTTGTATGTATGTGCCTGTCTCTGGGTCCAAATTTTGGATATACTATATATTCTTTATGCAGTCATCAGTTGATTGACATTTGCATTATTTCTACTTTTTGGCTATTATGAATAATGCTGCTGTGAACATTCATGTATAATTTTTGTGTGGATGTATCTTTTCATTTCTTTTGGATGTATGTTTAGGAGTGTAATTGCTGGGACATAAGGTAACTTTATTTTTAAACTTTTGAGGAACTCTGCTGGACTGTTTTCTAAAGTGGCTGCACCATTTTACATTTCTATCAGCAATGTATAAATGTCCTGATCTCTCTACATCCTCACCAGTACTTGTTATCTTTTTTATGATAGCCATCCTGGTGGATATGAAACGATACATCGCTGTGTTTTTTTTTATTTGCATTTTCCTAATGGCTGTTGATGTTGAACATCTTTTTATATTCTTATTGGCCATTTGTATATCCTCATTAGATCTTTTCAGATCACTTGCCTATTTTTAAATTGGATATTCTTTTTAAATTTTTGATTTGTAAGAGTTCTTTATATGTTCTGGATACAAGTCCTTATGAGATATATGATTTGCAGATATTTTCTCCTATTCTCCTTATTGTAGAATGTATCATTGTGGGTTATCTTTTCACTTTCTTGATGCTATCTATAGTTTTTGCTCTTACTGTTAGATCCACGATCCATTTTAATTTTCATGTCTAATGTAAGGGGGTCCAACTTTATTCTTTTGCATATAGATATCCAGTTGTCCTGGCATGGATGGCTTTTTAATATTTGTACTTCAACACTGCAAATGGTCAAAAGGGTGTTTTTTTTCTTCCAATGAATGCACACTTTAATTTTTAGCTTTATACCAAGTGGTTTTCTACCCTGGCTGCACATTAGAATTAGTGGGGAGCTTTTGGAAAATGCTAGTGGTAGGTAAACTTCAGAGATTCTGATTTAATTGATCTATTGTGGAGCCTGGTTGTCAGTGTATTCTTTAAGCCTCTTAGGTGATTATAAAGTCTAATTAGGTTGGGAATCACAACTCTACATTCCTAAAAAAAAAAAAAAAAAAGGAAAAATGTCACTGTTTTTTTATGCTTTACTATATTTTTCTCCTTTTCAAAATGTGTTACTTTTGTCAGTGGAAGAAAAAAATTTAATTAATTTGTTAAACCATAATTTATATTGTTAAATTTCAATTTTTAAAATGGAAGATTATATTTTTACATGGTAGGCTGCTTAAGATGTGAAATTAGATTATGGAAACCAGTATAGTAAATCCTAAAGATGACTTGTGTTTAGGTATTATAGAAAATCTATTTATCCAGGTCAGCAGTGAGCTTACCCATTTATGTTTCACCTATTCAGTGAGGGAGTAAGTTTCAGCAAGAATTCAACATGAGGATTCTGATGTACATATGTCAGTTCAAGTCAGAATACCTTTTGGATTGGATTGTGTGCTGTTTCAGGTTGTTAGGCTAGCTCATAGTGTATATGTTATCCAAATATATGTAATGGTATTTGGATAATATACTGGTATTTCCCAGCACCTCTGGGACATGTGGTGGTTATTATAAATATTGAAAAAAGGTAATCCCTAAGATACCTAGTAAGCACGTAGGCACTGTTAAGTTCTGGGCTGCAAAGAAGAATAGAACAGTGTTTGCTCTTCATAATCTTATGGAGAAACACATATATAAATAAATGATTGGAATAGGTGTCATTCTAGTGATTTGAACAAGATACTGAGAAAGAATCACTAACTTGCTTGGAGATAAAGCAGATTTTCTACAGGAATTAATATTTAGGTTGTGTTTTGAAAAGTGGATAAATAAAAATATGCTAAGAGAAATAAAGTAGTGAAGAGCAGGATAAGTAGCCTATGCACAGGTATGAAGGAGATAGCACACCTCTGTGGAAATACAGGTCATTAAGCATAATTGTAACACAGGGTAGATGGAAGGTAGCTGTGGGAGATAAAACTGGAAAGGGGTGGGACCACATCTGTGGGCTCTGTATTTCTACCAGTGTAGGTTCATGCCACTGTTAGAGGCACTTGTCATGAGACTTTTGTGTATTGTGGCTTCTAACTATATTACATCTACATCCATTTTTAATGATAATTTTTGTGCTTTTTGTATAATATTCATAATATATTGATACAGTAATGCTTAATTTATGATTAAAAATATACATACATGGAGATGAATATTCAAAAATTTTTACTGATAAAATAAATGATTTTAAATCTCTAGCCAGTCACTCACTATATAGGTTATAGAAAGCCACTGAAGCATTTTAATCGAGAAGAAACAATATCAGATTTGTATTTTAGGAAGATAACCATGTGGAATAAGGATTATAGGGTAGAGATAAGGAGACCAGTGGAAAGCTATTAAAATAGTCTGGGGCAGATACTGTGAAGGGCTCAACTATAAGAGAGTGATCTTCATCCTGCTATGGTCTTGGGACCTCCAGAGTTCTGGCTCAATATATTGTTAGTTACCTAATTATTACATTGAAAGATAAGTGGGAAGGATTGTTGGGTCCAAATTATGATGATGTTTAGTACATGGTGTTGCATAACTGCCATTTTCTTTTTTTGGGGAAAGAGCATCTTTCTCTTCCTCATGTTTTCCTCAGAAATTAGAATCTTGCCTTCCTACCATTTCCTTGCCTCTTTAAAATCCTTTTTATTTATTTTCTTTATTGGGTTATAATTACACACAGTGAAATGTATAGAATTTAAGTATAGTTTCTTTTGACAAATGTATGTAGCCTTTTACCACCATTTAAATAAAAATATAGAACATTTTCACCGTCACCGGAAGATTCCTTATTTCTTTCTCCAGTCAGTCCCATAGATGAACAAACAAACAAAAAACCTGTAATCCTACAGTTCTTATTTCTTTCACTTATAGAGCGTTTTTCCTTGTTCTTGAGCTTCAGAGAAGTGGAGTCACATATAATGCATACGCTCCGTGTGTCTGACTTTCTTGCTTAACAGTGATTTAAAAATTTATCCATGTTGCCCATATCATACTTTGTATCGTATGACAGTGCCATAATGTGTTTATCCTTTGTCTTGTTGGTATTTAAATTGTCTCCATTTTTAACTTTTATTAATAAAACTGCTGTGTACAATTTCATGGACATATGCTTTGATTTTTTTGATTTGTTTAGTATGTTCTTAGGAGTGGAATCACTAGGTCTTATGTTTAATTTTATTAGAAACTCTAAACTATTTTCTACAGTGGTTCTACCATTTTATGTTTTGAGCAATGTATGAGATTTCAGGTTATTCCACATTCTCTCTGACACTTGGCATTGTCAGTTTTTTTAGTCATCCAGTTGGGTGTGAAGTGGTATTTTATAGTGGTTTTAATTGGCATTTCACTAATGACTACTGATATCGAGTAGTATCTCTTAACCCATCACAGTTAACTGTGTTTATTGGTCAGTCATATCTTCTTTGGCTCATTTGAAAAAATTAGATTGTTTAATTTTTTTAAATTATCCTCATATATCTGGTTATGAGTCCTTTGTCAGGTATATGTATTTTGAGTGTTTCCTCCAGTAGCTTCCCTAATCATTTTCTTGCCTGTATCTTTTGATAAGTATAAGTATATTTTAATGAAGTTCATTTTCTCAATTTAAAATTTTTATTGTTAGTGCCTTTTGTTTCCTATCAAAGGAATCTTTGGCTATCTCAGTGTTGTGAAGATATTCTCATGTGTTTTTTTTTATGTGAATATTTTATTATTCCAAGACCATTTGTTGAAAAGACCGTTCTTTCCCTACTGAATTGCAGTGGCTCCTCTGTTGTAAAATGAAGTATATGTGTGATTGTATTTCTGGACTATTATGTTCTGTTGATCTATATCTCTTTATGCCAATGCTGTACTGCCTTAATTACTGTAGCAAAGTAAATTTTAAAATCAAGTAGTATATTTTTCATCAAAATTATTTTAGCTATTCTTGGTCCTTTGGGTTTTCATATTAGTTTTAGAATTAGCTTGTCAGTTTCTACAAAATGCCTGCTGGGAATTTTATTAGGATTGTGTTTAATTTATAGATTAATTTGGGGAGAATTGATTGACATCTTCATGGTGTTGTGTCTTCCAATCTATGTAGATGATATATCTTAGGTCTTTAATATCTTTCAGCAATGTTTTGAAGTATTTTTAGGTAGAGTTCTTGCTCATCTTTTCCTAAGTTTATTCATAGATATTTGATTTATTTTTTATGTTTAAGTGGTATTTTTTTATTTCATTTTCCAAGTTTTTGCCGCTAGTATATTAAAATAAACATCATTTTTGTATATTGACCTTGAATTCCACAACTTTATAAACTAAACAGTTAGTTTTAGTAGTCTGTAGATTTTGTTGAATATTCTTTGTATATAATCAAGTCATCTGTGAATGCTGACAGTTTTATTTCTTTCCAATTTATGTGCTTATTTCTTTTATCTGATTGGAGCCCTCAGCGGTTATTTTTGATGAATTACTAGATTAATTTTGAATTGGAGTTGTCATTTCTGGTTTTAATCAGAAATATTTACCATACTGGAATTTGGTGTCAAATGATTGTATCATAATTGAAATGAAGGGGGAAGGTTAGAGTGTTGTTTTTCAGTTGAGCTAAATTACCTTTAAAAAATCTGTTTTGGAGACAGAATCTGGATGTGAAGATATTCTCCTAATGAAAAGATTGCTATTTGATGTATTTACTTAATAAGATGCCTTTAGGACATTTAAATATTATTTAAATCAATTCAGAACTGTAAATACCTTGCCAGGAACACACATAAAACATTTTGGTGTTATACATTAGGTATAGTTATGAAAACACTTTTTAAAAGTTCAGTAACTCATAGAATTACTGCTTACATATTTTCTATCTAGTTTGGGACTATCTTTGCTGGGATGATATTTCCTGCTTCGTATTGGTGCTATGCTGCTATGATTATCTACCTTCTCCAGTGGAAAGAATAGCTATGGGAGATTAGAGGCCCCATGGGAAAAATTCTTTTTTATGGTTATGTTGTATGAGTAAGGGAGCTCCTTAAAACTTTTAACTAAAATGTTTTCTCATCAAGAAGTTTGCTGTTTACAAAATAAACAAGCAAACGAAATAGAAACAGATTCATAGACACAGAAATCTGACTGATGGTTACCAGAGGGGAAGTAGTTTAGGGGGCTGGGTGAAAAAAGTGAAGGGATTAAGAAGTACAACTTGGTAGTTACAAAATAGTCAGGGGGATATAAAGTACAGCATAGAGAATATGGTCAGTAATGTAGTAACTATGTATGATGCCAGGTGGGTACTTTAAATATTGTGAGGACCACTTTGTAAAGTATATGATTGCCTAACCACCATGCTATACAACTGAAACTAATACAAAATAATATTAAATGTAAACGGTGATTGAAAATTAAAAAAAAATAAAATATAGACAAAATTTTTAAAAAAGAAGTTGCTATGTAAATGAAAATATTTGAATGCCAAAGCTTGATAAAGAAGCTTGAAAAAAACTTGTAAAGCTAATTTATTACAGATGTCATGTCACTTAAATTGATTTTACGAACTGCTTGTTTATGAAGCAATTTCTGATGTTCAATAAAGCTGTGTGCTGTAGTAATGTTATTTGATTTGAGATTTTTTTAAGTATATTTTATTGCCAAGTATTTTTCTAATTTATAAAATTTCATCATTTTTAGTTAAAAGTAACTGAGAGAGTCTGCTTTGGTAGAGAAGTTTTTTTCTTTTTGCATGTGAAGAGGCATGGGATTTACTGTATATTTATGATTTTATTATATAGAGACTCATCTCACAAAATGTACTTGAAAATTATAATTTTGTAAGTTACTTGATAGTTAATATTCTAGGGAATTTTTTAAAGGAATACTGATAAATCATTTATAAAACAACTTTCTCTTTGTTTTATTCACTTATGTATTTTTCCTTTTTCTTTAATTATGTGGAAGATATAGGATGAAACTTTTAGATTAGTGGGCAGAAAAAGGGGGGGGGAAATTCCTGTGGTTAATAAACATAATGGTATCTATTGAATACTTGAAGGCTTTTTTCCCCTTTCATTGTTAAATATAGGGTATATTTACTTCTGGCACATGGGAAGAGAAATCAGATGAAATTTTCTTTGCTGACTTCAAATTCTCAGTTACTCATCATTATCTTGTTCAAGAATCCACTGATAAAGAAGGAAAGGATGAAGCATTAGAAGGTAAGCTTTTATACATATTTTAAACTCTTGACTTGCAGGATTGCTAATCATTTTGAATTATTAATTTAGTTCTCTTAATTATGTAGTATCCTCTGGAGATGTTTTATATATGTGAAGTTGTTTCACCACATCTGAAGTAGAGTATGATCTTTTCCGAGGAAGAATCACAGCATCATTTTAAAATTAATTAAATCAGCCTGGCTGGTGTGGCTCAGTGGTTGAGCATCGACCCACACACCAAGAGGTCACAGGTTCAATTCCCAGTCAGGGCACATGCCCAGGTGTGGGCCCAATCCCCAGTGGGGGACATGCAGGAGGTGGCCAGTTGATGTTCTCTCTCATCAGTGTTTGTCTCTTTCTCTCCCTCTCCTGTCCTCTCTCTCTAAAAACATCAGTGAAGAAAAAATAAAATTAAATTAATTAAATCACAAATATTTATTGAGTGCCTAACATGTGCTAGGTACTATGCTAAGCTCAGTCGAACCCAAACTTAAGTTTACGTCTCAGGAGAGGAGATAAGGTTTATAAGTAACAGTTAATAGGAGGTAGAAAGTGATAAATGCCATCCCAAAGCACAGATAAAATTCTACTAGAGTTCAGAGGAGAAAAGACTGCTTTTAATTGGGAAAGATCAGAGTAGGCGTTATGGAGAATTAGGCAACTAAGCTGGGCTTTGAAGGTTTAAAAAGTTATTTGTTGATTAGTCAGTATAGTGTTTTGTATATATCTCAGACTTTAGAGTAAGATCAGGTGGACAAAATTTTGGTTTTTCTACTTAGTAGTTACTTGACCTTTCTAAACTTGAATTATCTTAAAATGAAGTAATACTACTTGGAGGGTTAATGGTAAGATTAAATGAGATACTGTACTTAAGTACCCATCTCACTACCTGGCCCATGCTAGATATGCAGTTGTTAATAGGTCACATCATCCAAAATCTCTGTAGATGCTGCTTATAGTTGTTTATAGGTCAAATCACCAAAATCTTTGTCCTGAGATACACTAGTATATAACAGTGAGTGAGCAAGGTATTGAAAATATATAAATTTGGGAGCTGTCAGTCAAATACCCTTCTTTATTCAGAAAATAAATATGCAGAATATGTGTTTAAAGTTTTTCTGGTCAATTGAGGATATTTTGCTAAGTGAAGTAAGTCAAACAGAGAAAGACAAATACCATATAATCTCACTTACATGTGTAATCTAAAAAATAACAACAAAAACAACCAAGCTCATAGATACAGCGAACAGATTGGTGGTTGCCAGAAGCAGGGGGTGGAGGGTGTGCTAAATAGGTGAAGGGGGTCAAAAAGTACAAAATTCTGGTTGGAAAATAAATAAGTCATGGGGATGTAACATACAGCTTGGTGACTATAGTTAATAATGCTGTATTACATATTTAAAAGTTCTCATCACACACAAAAAAATTGTAACTGTACAGTGACAGATGTTAACTAGACTTATTGTGGTGATCATTTCACAATGTATACAGTTATCAAATTATTTTGTGCACCTGAAACTAATATAATGCCATATGTCAATTATACTTCAATAAAAATAAATAAAAGTTTTTCTGGGCAAAACAGATTACCATTTATAAGTATAGACCTGAAATATCTGTTCCTTTTCTTGTATAGGAATGAAATTATATTACCATTTCTGTTATATATATTCTTCTTACAAAACAGATAGTATCAGCATTTAGATTCATAAACTAGGACAGATAGCATTGACCATGTATGCACACGTAAGACAATTAATTATACAGCAAAAATAAAATAATTAAATCAGAATATGAAATGTGTACTTGAGGAGTAAGGGGAAGAGGGAAATATATGCAACTGGTGGGAAGTCTGATAATGGCCCAGAGATTACTCCTAATGAAGGCAGTTGTTCCAGGTAGAGAAATCTTAAGCGCTTTATTTTGAGGGAAGATCATACATAATGGAAAAGCTGTTTTGTTAAGGAGGCTTAGAATCAGTGTTTCTGAGGTGGACAAATAAGGGGTCTGTGGTTTGAGAGAAGATGAATGGATTTAAGATGGTTAAGACATTGTTACATGTGTGTAGGTATTGTGTAGTTTTATTTTGGTTGCAATTAAAGCTGTAACTAATGGTAGAAGTTAGAAGTCACAAATAAAGCATTAGTTCAGTTAATATAGAGATACACATTTAAAGATATTATCAGAGATCAGAAAATTTGAACACTGATCTTTTATTTTGTTGAGTTGCTTATTGCTTTGGTTAAGTAGAATGTCAATTCATTAATGTTCTCTTTTATTCTTTTTGAAAATTAATAAAATATAAATCTGCTAAACAATTATAGTGATATAGCATAAGGAAATATTTTAACAAGTGTTATTCTTTATGCTTTGAATTTATTATGCCTTTATGAGTAAATAATCATTGATGTTAGTATCTTATGGATAGCAATAGCAAGTGCTTTTAAAGATATATGGTTATCAGTGGGAAGATGGTTAGTGATTTACAAGAACATTTAAGATAGCCAGGGTCTGGTAAAGGCTAGCCATGGGAGGTGAAACAGAGTTGACAGACCTCTAAATAGAATTTTGAAGGAAAGTGGAGACAAGGGCAGACCAAGAAGAACAAATAGAACAGGGCTTTCTAGTAAGAATGGGGGACTATGAGTCATGGCTTATAAGAAAGGGAAATAGTGTAAACATAGGAATGAATATACAGGGGTGGGCAAAAGTAGGTTTATAGTTGTTCATATGGAAAATAATTAGTAAAAGTATAAGAATAAACTATTTCATGTACTCACAACTGTAAACCTATTTTGCCCACCCTTTATGTGTATGTGTCTATATCTGTATCTACAGATATAAATATAGATATAGATATAGATATAGATATAGATATAGATATAGATATAGATATAGATATGTAGGCTGACTTTTTTGGAGAAAAGAGATTGAGAAAGACAGCTCTCTTCCCCCAGATCTAAGTGCTAGCCCTAGATTTAAATCTTTAAGCAATTGTAAAACTATTTGGACTAGCAATACATGTTATGTAATGTTTCTTTAAATCATATTATAAAATTCTGCCTTAGAATGAACAATTAACTTTTTCATTATCTAACGTTTTTGTAGATGTTATTCCACAGTCTATGCAAGATTTGCTGTGTATGAATAATGACTTTCCTCCAAGAGCACATTGCCTGGTAAGATGGTAGGTATACGTTTTATTCAGATAACTTTTAGTATGTGTGTTGGGAGGCCCCAAGACCATCCCCAGGTTCAGTGATTTGCTAGGAGGACCCACAAGACTCAGTATATAGAAGCACTTACTGCTGTGATTTCTTACAGTGACAGCATGCAAAGTAAAATCAGCAAAGGGAAAAGGTGCTTGAGACAAAGTTTGGAGGTAGTGCAAGTGTTTGAGTCTTTTCCTAGTGGGGTTACACAGGACATACTTAATTCCCTTAGCACCAAGTTGTGACAACACATGAAATGTTGTCTACCAGGGAACCTTGTAGAGGTAATCAGAGATGGTACCTTCTGACTGATAAATAACAAAATTTCAGACTCCCAGAAGAAAAGCAGGTGTTCAGCATAAACCGCATTGTTTTAGAGAGGAAGGGAGAACGATATAGAAACATCAATGTGAGAGAGAAACATCAAGTGGCTGCCTTCTGCATGTCCCTTACTGGGGATGGAGCCCACAACCCAGGTATGTGCCGTGCCTGACCAGGAATCGAACTGCGACCTCTCAGTCCATGGGACAATGTTCAGTCCACTGAGCAGCACTGACCGGGTATAAACCACATTGTTTATACAAACATTTTAGGCATAGCAACCCTTATCAATTAGGGCAGAAGTGAGAAACCTCCCTAAATCCAAGTTCCCAGGTGCCAGCCAAAGGTCAGCCTTGCAAGCAGATTATTCTAAGGATAGCAGTCACAGGCCTGCTGTTAACTCTTTTCCGCACAGCATGTATCATATCTAGGGTGGTATCTGACTTAATTCTGATGATTAATATAGAACACTTAAAGATCATAGAAAACTTAATATATGTCATTGGAAATTTAATTGAAATAAAATGTTTCAGTTACATGATAACATCAAAGCTCTAAATTATAAATGTGATACATTGATATAAGAGGCACATCACATTTAAAAGGTCTTTATGTTTTTCACTTATTCAGATTATGTCTGAACCTTATTTATGTTGGAAGGAGTGGCATTAAAACACACTATCACCAAAATGGCCCAAGTATGAGTATGTGGTCAAAAAAGGAGACCTAGTAAAGGGAATTTATATACTGGTTTTAAATTATTGTGTTGGTTTGAGTTAGTCTTTTGATTTTTTTTATTAAAGAATTTCTAAAAAAGGGGAAAATGATAAAACGTGTGTTTGTTTTTTCTTTATTCCATTGTAATTACTACAGCAGAGTATGCAGCACACTAAAAAATAGAAGAAAATTATTTGCAAGTGCAAATACACTGGATATTGTTTCATAAATACTGTTATTTTAGTATAATATTTTAAAAACTGTGAACTTAAACAATTAAACAACTATAAAGGAATTTAATAAATTATCCATTTAATTTAATCAAAAGAATCTCCTGATCTTCTAAAATGTGAAAATATGCATTAACATGATAAAATATATTAGAAGGCAGCAAATCATTATAGAGCTTGACTTTCATTCACTCTACATTAATTGAACATCTACTGTTTGGCCAGACGCTGAATTAGACAAATGTATGCTTAATTTCTAGTTCAGGTATTTATTATGTTGGCAACTTTGGGCAAGTTACTTAATTTCTCTGAGTTAGTTTCTATATTGGTTAAGTCAGTATAAACATGTACCTTAAAGGTAATTGTGAGGATTTAATAAGATAATGGTATATAGTGTGTTTTTCAAAATCTGAATGCTGTTATGTAATTTCTATTCAGCTTTTTTAATATATATTTTAAAAAACTATGTTTGGCACATAGTTTAAAATTATTCATTGAATGAATAAATAAAACCTTTTTTTAACCTTTCCATTTACTTTTTGTTTCAATTGCAGTTTACATTCAATATTCTTTATTAGTTTCAGATGGATAGCATCATGGTTAGACAGTCATGTACTTTACAGAGCGGTCCCCCCAATATTTCAGGTACCCACCTGGCCCCATACATAGTTGTTACGATATTATTGACCATATTCCCTATGCTGTACTTTACATCTCTGTGATTATTCTTTGACTACCAATTTGTACTTCTTAACCCCTTCACCTTTTTCACCCAGCCTCCCCACCCCGCACCATTGACTTAAAAAAAAAAAAATTTTTTTTTTTAATTCTTACTCGAGGATATGTTTATTGATTTTAGAGAGGATGGGGTGGAGGGGAGAGAAACATCAATGTGAGAGAGAAACATTGATCAATTGCCTCCCATAAGTGCCCTGACCGGGAACCTTTTTCTTGTACAAGACAATGCTCCAACCAATGGAGCCACTCGGCTGGGGTTAAACAGGTTTTTGTTTTTTTAAATTAGCATACAGTAAAATTGACTTTTTAAAAAACAGTTCACTGAACTTTCACACATATATAGGTTTTTAAAAATTACTATCACAATGAGAATATAAAACAGTTTTATAACCTCCTAGAAATCTCCTTTTGTTAAAATCTCCGGCAATCACTGATATGTTCTTGGTCACTATTGTTTTGGCCTTTCAAACTGTCATAGAGGTGGAATTTTACAGTAACCATTTGAGACTGGCTTTTGAGATCCTTTGCAGTAATTCTGTATCAATAGTTTGTTCCTCTTCATTGCTGAGTAGTAGTCTGTTGTAAGGATATACCACAGTTTGTTTACTCACTCACCTGTCAAAGGATACGATTGTTTCTAGGTTTGGGCATTTATGAATAGAGCTACTCTATATAAGTGTATAGATTTTTCTGTGAAAATACATTTTCAGTTCACTTGGGTGAATGAATATCTGGGGTGAGATTGCTAAGTCATATAAGTGCATATTTATTTAACTTGATAAGAAACAGCCAAACTAATTTCCAGAGTGACTGTATTATTTTTTCATTACCACCAACAGTATATGACAGTTCCAGTTGCTCTACATCCACACCAGCCTTTGGCTGTTCTAATAGATGTGTTGTAGTATCTCATTCTGGTTTTAATTTGAATTGTGAACATCTTTAATGTGTTTATTTGCTGTCATATATACTCTGTGGTAAAGTGTCTGTTCCAATCTTTTGCCTACTTTTTAATTAAGTTGTTTGTTTTCTTACTGTGAGTTGTCAGAGTTCTTTATATATTCTGATTACAAATATTTTCTTCCAGATAGCACTTATCGTCATTCTCTTTACATTGCCTTTTCCAAAATAAAAGTTTTTAAATTTGATGTTCAGTTTATCAGTTTTTTACTTTATGGATAGTGATTTTGGTGCCCTGTCTAAGAACTCTTTGGACAAGGTATAGAGCTTTCTCCAATGAAAAAACATATATATTTTAAATTTTTTTGGCTTATTTTAGATTTACAGAAAAGTTGCAGAGATAGTACAGACCGTTTCAGTATACCCTTCACCCAGTTTTTCTATTATTAACAGCTTACATTACCATGGTACATGTGTCAAAACTGAGAAACCAACATTGGTACATTATTATTAGCTAAACGTAACTAGTTTTTCCACTACCGTCCATTTTCTGTTCTAGGATCCAAGTCAGGATACCACATTGCATTTAGTCATTAGGTCTTCTTAATATTTTTAGTCTCTGGTTTGTGAAAGTTTCTCAGTCTTTATTTTTCATCACCTTGACAGTTTTGAGGAGTCTGATTAGGTATTTTGTATAATCTCCTTCAATTTAGGTTTGTCTCTTTTTCTTATGATTATATGTGGGTTATGGAAAGAATATCATAAAGGTAAAGTGCCTTTTTCATCATATCATATCAGAAGATCATGTTATTAACATGACTCAGTCACTAAAGATGTTGGCTTTGATCACATGATCAATTCTGTGTTTAATTCTAGAAGTTTTACACTTTGTATTTAGATATGTTATCTATTTTTTGTATAAGGTGTGAGGTTTAGATTAAGGTTCTTTTTTTGTATATGGATGTTCAATTGTTCAAACATTATTTGTTGGACAAAAGTTTCATTTCTCCATTTTGTGTCTTTGTCAAAAGTTATTTGGCCATATTTGTGTGGGTTTATGTTTGGATGCTCTTGGTTTCTGTAGTTTTATACTTATACAATAAGTATTTAATTAGGTACTGTGATTCCTCCAACTTTATTCTTCCTTTTCCATGTTGTTTTGGCTATTCTGGCTCCCTTGCCTTAACATTTACATCTTAGAATTAGTTTGTCTATATCTACAAAAAGTCCTGATGGAATTTTGATTGGAATTGTTTTAAATTTCTAGATCAGTTTGGGGAGAACTGAATCTTGACTATGCTGAGTCTTCCATTTTATCAACATGGTTATGGTTGGTCTCTCCAAATTTTTAGATTTTCTTTGATTTCTTTCATCAGTGTCTTATAGTTTTCAGCATACAGATCCTTAAATGTTTTGTTAGAACGTAATATACCTAATTATTGCTTTCTTCTTTTTAAGGAGCTGTTGTAAAGGTATTATTTTTAAAAGTTCCATTTCCAGCTGTGTGTTGCTAATATGTAGAAATAGGACTGATTTTTGTGCATTGATCTTATAGCCTGTGATGTTACTAGATTCAGCTATTCTAGTATTATAGTGTCTTTAGGGTTTTCCATGTAAACAATCATGCTGTCTTTGAATAGTATTAGTTTTATTTCTTTCTCTAACAATCTATGTCTTTTTTTCCTTCTTGTTTTAAACTGGCTATCACTTTCAGTAAAATATTGAATAGAAATGGTGTGAATGGATGTCTTTGCCTTGTTCTGATCTCAAAGGGAAAGCATTTAATCTTTTACCATTAAATATAAAGTTAGCTATAGGTTTTCATAGAGGTTTCTCATTGATGCTCTTTATCAGGTTGAGAAAATTTTCTTCCCATACAAGCCCCTACTGGGGATTGAACCCGCAACCTAGGTATGTGCCCTGACCAGGAATCAAACCTGCAGCCTTTTAGTGTATGGGATGATGCTTCAACCATCTGAGCCACCCAGCCAGGGCTCTTCTTTAGATTTTTAATATGGTAATTACATTGATTTGCGGGGGCGGGGGAGGGGGGGGGAACATCTGACTAGCTTTGCATTCCTAAGATAAACCCTACCTTTTGTGGTATAATTTTATATATACATACATACAGCTGGATTTAACATACTAATACTTTTGTTGAGGACTGTGTCTGTGTTCATGATGAATATTAGTCTGTAGTTTCCTTATACTTTGGTTTTGGTATCAGAATTGCTGGCCCTGTAACGTGAGTTGGGAAGTATTTTGTTCTATTCTAATTTTTGGAAGTGAGTGTGTCAAATAATGGTATCTTTAAATGTTTTGTGGAATTTGCCATTGAAACCATTTGGCTCTGGAGTTCTCATTTTATTGAGGTGGTGGTCCCTTCTGGAGTCCAGGCTTAAGCAAAAGTCTCAGTTCTAGTTCCTTGTCTCATGTACACCCATATATATCCCTGAAGGGCCATTCAAAATGTAACAACCTCTGTACTGATTTGGACTGATGAAAGTCCATGCACAGGCAGTGCTTCAGTAAATCTAAAGCAGAAGGCAGCTGGCATATTTAGGTTACTTTGTAGAGAGATTGATGACATCATTGAAAACACGTACAGTTTACTATTCCCAGAGCCTCATAAGCAAGGGCATAGTTGTGGATGATAATATCTGAGTCATATGATGTTTCTGGAAGCATAGTTTCCAGATCTCACCTTATTTATATTTGTTATTGGGGTATTCTTGGATATACCCTAGTCTGGATACATGCCACAGACCACCTCCCTATGATGGGTATTTCTTATCAATCTCAGAGTTATGTAATTTACGTTACTGCTGCAAGGCTAAAATACATAATATTCTCAGACATAAATAGACTTCTATCATTCTCAGTCTCTCTAGTCCAGCAATTTTCAACTTTCTTCATCTCATGGCACACATAAACTAATTACTAAAACTCTGTGGCACAACAAAAAAAATAGGTATAACTTCATTCATTCACACCAGATGGCTGTTGTGTTGGCTGTTGTCATTTTTTTTATTTGACAGTCTAAGGGAGAAGAAATTAGTGCCCCTGACTAAATAGTCAGGTATTGCATGTTTTAAAATTATTGTGGCACACCAGTTGGAAATCACTGCTGTAGTCTATCAAAGCATCAGTTTTGCAGACATCTCTGTGAGTCATACTAATAGGTTTTTCACATCTATAAGGCTTATCATATAACATCCCAATCCCTAGTTCCTATCCATTAGGGCCTGTCTCCCAAGTTGATAATCCCCTGGGTTTCTTCAGAGTCACCTTGAATGCTTGCTTCTGGCTTTCAGTTTCCTCTTTGTGTCTGTCCCCCAGTAATCTCCTTTTTATTCCTTCAAGTTTAACTATGTATTTTTAAAACATTGTCATATTTAATCAGATGTTTTGGTGTGTTTCAGGGATGGGGGGGTCTGTCATGTCCATCTGCTATGTTGCTGTCCTTTAAAATTTGATCTTTCTTAAAGATTAGAAGGCCAACAACCAAACTTTTGAGAGTTATTTGAAAATTAGGCATATTAAAAGTATATATGTTTTCTTTTATTAGTCACTCATTTTTAAAATGTGTTTTTATTGATTTTAGAGAGAGAGGAAAGGAAAAGGAGAGAGAGAAACATCGATCAGCTTAGGCACACATTATTTTTAAACATTTACTATGAGCTTGGGATATCATGGATAAAATATGATCCCTGTCTCAGTAAGTTTTGGAATTAGTAGGGGGACAGAAAAGGGACTAAATGGCAACACTGTTGTTAGGGCAGCTCAGAGCTTGATGTAAGCTCATAGAAGGTGCCCTTTTTCAGACTAATGAAGTCAGGAAAGTGTTCCTGAAAGATAAGTGAGAATAAGCCAGGTGAACTTAGTTAAAAGGATAGTCAAGGCAAAAGAAGAACATTAGTAGAGGTGAAGATACTTAAATTCAGAATTTGAAACTTGCAGATAGTTTGGTAAGCCTGAGGTATAGCAACAGAAGGTTGAGAATGGCAAAAGATGAGAAGGGATCTGTGTAATTTGGGCCTGATGTGAACCGGGCCTCTTAAGAAGATTTAATAATATTCTCATACTAACATTTTGTATAGAATTTTAAAATTACAATTGTTAAAAATTAAAATTCTTACAATTTGTAAGATTATAAATGACTCACCAGGCTTTTTAGCAGCTGAAGAATAACATACACAGAACTTTTTACCTATAAATATTTCCTTTTTAAAAATTAAACTCAAGCCCTGGCTGGTTTTGCTCAGTGGTTAGAGCATTGGCCCACAGACCAGGGAGTCCCGGGTTTGGTTTCCGCTAAGGGCATGTACCTCGGTTGCAGTTCATCCTCGGTTGCAGTTCATCCCCGGCCCCGGTTCGCGTCGTTGTGCAGGTGGCAACCAATCAGTGTGTCTCTCTCACATTGATGTTTCTCTCTCTCTCTCATCCTCGCTCTCTCCCTCCCACTCTATCTGAAGATAAATGCAAAAATATCCTCAGGTGAGGATAAAAAAAAAAATTAAACTCAACTTTATACTAAAACAGTAACATTGAAGATTTGAAAACTATTGTGCAAAATATTCATTCATACCATTCATATGCAATTAGTATAGGTTGACCCTGTCAGAATGAGATAGAATTCATATATGACTGACATATTTTCAGATCAAACTTGAGAAAATAGAAATTTGACATAAAATGCTTAATTTTAATAGTTCTAATTTATTGATTTACATCTATTTTGATATCTTGTAATTTCAGTTTCTATGTCAAGCACCTGTCAAATTAGCTCCTAAGTCTGTTTAACTATTTTAAGGGTACTTTATAAAACTGGTCTTTAAAAGGTATGTGGGCATGATCAGTTTTTATGGTCTAGGCAAGATAATTGATCTTAATGATGTGATTTGTTGGATGCTTCTCTCCACCTCCTTATATACCCTGTCCTTTAACTATATTCAAATGGCTGATTCTTGAAACCATCATTAGGGATTTACTCCTTTGGTTAATTGTTATTCATTATAACAAAATAAATAGCACTGTAAATGACACAGATGTTAGCCGTTGCAGATGTTTATGCCCAAATGTAAATTCATGAGATCTTTACTGAGCAGAAGTTTTAATAAGAAAGCAAGATTATGAAACTCTCTACCTCCTTAAAGATATCCACATCCTTAAACTTGTAAATACAGGTTACATGGCAAGAAGGAATCAAGGGAGCAGATGGAATTAGGGTTGCTAATCAACAAACCTTAAGATATATCCTGGATTATCTGGGTGGACCCAGTGTAATCACAAGAGTTCCTAAAAGTGGAGGAGAGAGTCAGTGTCAGAGTGAGGTGATGTGAGAAGAAATTGGCCTGCCATTGCAGGATTTGAAGATTGAGGAAGGCCACAAGCTAAGGAATGAAGGTAGCCTCTAGAAACAGAAAGTCAAGGAATGGATTCTCCTTTGGAGTCTCGAAAAGGAACACAGCCTTGCTAACAACTTGATTTTAGTCTGGTGAGACTTGTGTTAGACTTCTAACCTATAAAACTGTATGATAATAAATATGGGTTGTTTTAAGCCACCAAATCTGTGGTATTTTGTTATAGCAACAATGTGAAAATAATACAAAAATTGAGAGCATAAATGCTATATGCCTGCAAAGGCTCTACTGAGATTGGGAAAATGCACTGAAAGTACAAGTAGGTTTAACTGAGGACAAATTTTGTCTCTGGGTTTGCCTTTTTCTAGCCTGATCTTCAGACCGTCAGCTTCAGTCATTTTATTAGTCACCACAAGGGAATAGCAGCAACAATATAAGAAACAGTTCACAAACAATCTTGTGAACTGTGTAGTTGAATAATTATGATGGCTTTTAGATATAAAAAATGTATGACACTGGAAGAAGTTGTCTACATAACCATTTTAGGGCACAGGAAATTGCCTAAAGGCAGAAAACAAATTGAGAAGTATTTTTTTTCCTTGAAATACTGCTTGAGTTTCTGGTAAGAATAGAAGGGCCTCTGGCCCTTCTGCCTGTGGCTGTTCTATTACTCTCCCTCTTCTCCCAAATCTATGTTGGTGAGAACTGTGGTTTTCCAGTCTAGGCTGGCCATGAAAACTACCAGCTCTTTTGTCAGATAGGCAGGCTTGATTCTGTGTGGAGGGCAAAAACCTGTGACTTTGTCATCTCAAAGTAGCAGACTTCATTGTGAAAGAATAGAGAAACCCTGTACCTTTGCTAGGCCGAGGTTGCAGTCCTTAGGCAAGTGATGGATTCATCAGAAATTTAACAAGGAATCCTGTATGGGAACCATAGAAGAGCTGGGTACACTGTGTATGCATTCCTGTGTAATAGGGAAACTACACGTGTGCACAGGAGACATGAGAGCCCAAACTTTAAAACTAGCTGTGATGTTGAATGAATTATCCAACCCCCACACACAGATCAGTCATCAGAAAATGAAAGCCTTTTGGATTCAGATGTTTGAGCACATCTGTGCCCAAATTATTGGCTTATCACTAAGACAAGGGGTAGCCAGGCTGAAAAATAGGAATAAAATGACTGAATAGACACATTAATAGCTGAACACCTTGGAGGAGACAGATTATACAGTTTAAGAGTTAGACTTTAAGTCTAGACAAGTTACGAAATACAAACAAAAAAGAAACAACCCTCAGAAAAGTTCAATAGGACCTGGTTTTGCTACAATACATTATCTAAATGTAATTTTCAACCACAAATGACTAGATGTGCAAGGCACACAGGAAAGTGTGACCCATGTACAAGTGGGAAAAAATAGTAGAAATGGACTGTTAGTGGACCCAGATGTTGGACTTAGCAATAGCTTCAAAGCAGATACTGTAAATATGTTCAAAGAATTAGGAACTGTATTTAAAGAATTAAAAATATACTAACAATGAGTCAAATAGGAAATCTCAAAAAATAGAAACGATAAGAACCAAATGAAAATTCTATAGTTGAAAAATGGAACTGAGGCCTGGAGCTAATAATTGCCACTTTTTTTTTTTTTTATTTACTTAGTTTTTCTTGACTTGCAGGCTAAGTCCCAATCCCTCTGTAAAATGCTACTTAATAAAATTGTACAATTTTTAAAAAAGTATAACTGAAATAAACTCTCCAGATAACTTTTATTGATCTTTCAAAGATAGTAACAAGAAAAGTACATTAGAATTCAGAGAAGAGAGCATATTTAACAGGGGTGATGGGATGGTATTTTAAGTAAATCCTCAAAAAGAGATCTATCAAAGTTTGGATATTGGGTGATGACAGTATAGTTTGTGTGTGTGTTGGAGTGGGGAGGTGCATTTCAGGTAGAGGAAACAAAACCAGAGGATAGAATTTTATTGTGTAGATAAATAGAAAGCAGTTCAGTTCAGCTTGTTGTTAATGGCAATAATACACTGTCACAGTCTGTGTGTGTGTGGAAAGAGAGGAGATAGTTTGGCAGTAGTTATCAATGGTAAAGATGCAGATGTTTTTTTTTCCAGTAACTTCTAGGAATTTATCCTACAGATACACTTGTAGAAACAGACAATCACAGTATTGTTGCAACAGCGTATAATTGGAAGCAAAGTGCTGTTGAATAGGGAATAAGGTACACAAAAGCACGTAGAGTATAATCTTATTTGAAGATAGGGTTGGTACATGGACAGGTAGAATATTTCTGGGAGAACCAAGAATCTATTGACAGTGGTTTCACTCTAGTGTGGGGGTGGCACAGGGAAATGTTCTTTCTTTCAAGGACATTAGAAAAAGAAATCTCTTTTAAAAGACCTTTAGAGCTTAAAATTCACAGCTCTAGGCTCCTTCCAGTTATTTGATGCTGCTTCTACATAACTTATTTTGATTTCAGAGATAGGAGAGTGGAGGTGAGGTGAGAAGGTGAAATAAATTTTTGTTATCTAAACAATAAACAGATTATGGGTTGGTCTTTTTTTAAAAAAAATTGTACTTATTGCTCTTTGGAGGATTTGAGGAGAATATTCATAAAAATAAGCATTCACAACTATATATCCAAAGTTAAAATAAATTAGGCAAATGAGTAATGCCTTTCATAAATCTTTATTTAAAAAATTATTAAATAAAAACACATTGAGGAGTGAATAGGACAGGAATTCTCAATAGGCTAGATCACCAACTTGAACTTAAATGTTTGTAAAGTTTGGCTGCAGATTGGTTTTTAAAGGACTTGACCACTAAATGGGAACTTTTCATTATTGTAAGTGTTCTGATAATGTTGTGACATCTATCTAATGTGTTATTGAGTAAAAGAATACAAGAATTCCTTAATTATGATACCTAAGTTAACCATGTTCTCACTCTGAGACAGCCCAGGTATATCATGGCCTGATCATTATTTTTCTGCCATTTAGGGAATCTTTCAAACTTTCTCTTTCCATAGTAGTGGACTTAATGTTATCAGTTAATTAAAGCAGAATTTCAGTGCTGGCTTTCATGTTTTATCTTTAAAATTAAACTTTTAAAGCAAAACTGTTATTTCCTTTGTGATTTTAGCACATTGCTTCTAATTTGTAAAAAATAGAGGGGAAATAGTAGTTGAGTGATGGAAGCTTTTCACTAAATGAAGGAAATTCCGATTGTAGGTTCATTTGCCATTAAAAAAAAAAAAAAAAAAGGAAAGAAAGAAACACCTGTACTTCAAACTTACCTTGTTAAATTTCGTTCAGGAATATTTTTCATGTTTTTAAAATAATGGAATTTTGTATTCTGAAGTTCCCCCTGTTTAATGGCAGTGATTTTTTTTTTTTTTTTTTTTTTAAGGTATGGACTGCGAGAGTTCGTGGTGCTCGCCCCTGCTGCAAACAGCGATGCTGTTCTCAGTGAATCTAAATGCAATCTTCTTCTGAGTTCTGTGTCTATTGCTTTGGGAAACACTGGCTGGTAGGGAAACATTTCGAAAAAGTTAGACAATAAGTCAGAAACTATTTTTAATTATATTTTATGGAGGAAAATAGTTACCAAATGTTAGGTTTTTTAAATATAATTGGGATTAATACTTATACATGATTATACTGTTGGAATATTGTATATAAGACTAACTTCACAAAACCTGTAGGAAGGGGAAACTTACCGAAATACTCAATGAATATTTGAAATGAAGAGTACTATTTTTGTGCTTTGCTTCCAAATGTTTAGTTTACATAAGTTTTGTTACAAAATCTAATTTTAAAACTTGACGACAGCATTGCCTTGTTCAGCCTCAACTGGGAACACGCTCATCAGGTGACTCAAAAGTTCTGATGCTCTGCACATGTCTGCAAATGACCGTGAAAGTGCTGCGCGTACTGGTTTGGGGTTACAAATAAATTTTGGCAAGTAGGCTAATTTGCACATAGGGAAATCTGTGAATAACGAGGATCAACAATATCTTCAATGATAAAGTAAAAATACTTCACCATGAATGTTGGTTTAATTGGTATTATTTAATACCTGTGAATCAAGTTTATGTATCATGACTTTGGAAAGGCTAATATGACATGATTGCTTTTATTGAAGAAAATTTTCGTTCTATTTTTTTTAACTTTCAATCATTTTAAAACAATTTTCTGACTACAAAATGCCTCTAGATGACTGTTTCTTCAGTTTACCAGTGTAAGGAGAAAAGAGATTAAGAATGTCTTTGTTATAAATATAAGTCTGTGGAGTGTTCCTTGTTTAATGCTTTTAAATAACTGAGATTTGTATAATGTAACAGTGGAAATTTTTTAGATTTAGGAGATTTTCAGTGTTTAAAGAACTTATAGTCTATTCCTATTTAATTATGTCCTGCAGCCAGGTGCCACTCTTTGTGCAAATTCATCACAAATGGCGAAGAATGTATGTGGGAGAATGTCAGGGTCCTGGTGTCCGAACTGATTTTGAAATGGTTCATCTTCGAAAAGTGCCAAATCAATACACTCATTTATCAGGTCTGCTGGATATCTTCAAATCAAAGATTGTAAGTTGGCAGTGATATTGCTCAGATCATGACAGTGGGTTTTTGTTTGTTTGTTTGTTTGTTTTTTGCCTTACACAATAATTCTCCCCAGTCCCATAGCTTCCAACAAAGCCACTGTACCAAGCCAGTATGCCCTGCCTAGTGTCTCTCTTAAATAGAGAGTCTTGCAGTGCTCTCACTCTTCTGGGTGGAGCACTTTTGGTCTGATATAGTGTAGTCTTGCAACCCTAGGCTGTCAACTCAGCAGGCATGTGCCTTGAACCCCATTTATCACTTTACTGTACCTTTCCTAGGGCCCACAAAGATATCTGTGTCATGTTTGATCTTAGCTATTTCTTTTTTGTTTTCTCTCTATATATTTATCTACATTGCTATCTGACTGGAGCAGAGGTTATGTGTCAAAGCAACCTTGTTATAGTTTCTATATCATTTTTACCTTTCTATGTGTGAGCTCTCATTTGGTATCTGGACCTGGCTAAAAAGATGATTATTCCTGACCAGCCAGAATCAGCAGCCAAAACTGAATTATCTTTTTTGGCAACCACCTTATGTTGTGACTTTAGATTTAGTTTGTATTTAGTTAAATCAGCTAGTGACATTTATAGATGCTGCTGTTAAGCTAAATGTCTCTTATTCCTCCTGACCAGCAGTATCTGCAACACCTGGAAACTGGTGAGATATGCAGAATACTATTGAATCTACATTTCACAATGAACTTTTCAAGTCCAGTGTATTTTTAAGTTTTATTCTACATTAATATAGGATAAGTATTACTAAGGAAGCTGAGATCATAGGATGTTTGGATAATATTAATTTTTATGATTTTTAATGAATGTAAAGATAAATCTAAATCTTCTGTTAACTCATTCATTAATATATACTATTTTGCATGAGTGACCATTTTTCTTAGTCTAAAAGTTTGGTTCAGTATTCAAGGCTGGCTTTAATTTGAGTTTATTTTCATTTAAAAGAAAGAAAAGACATCAATCATCTCCCCAAACCTAGTCTTACACTTTATAATAGTTTGAGCTTATTTAAAAAATGAATCATAGGTTTTTCACATTTAATATGGCTGAAGAGAATAGTAAGAAATTATACTTGTATAATTAAAATTGTATAAGATATTTGGAAAGAGTATTTTGCTTAATGCAATTTAGTATCTTGTTTCCAGGTAATAGTTTAAACAGTTTTATTCTAATGTAATTTTGCTCTCTGGCATTGTTTTAAAAAATTCTGTGTTTTTTTTTAAGCCACACTATATCTTTGCATTTGTTTTCTAGGGATGTCCTTTAACTCCATTGCCTCCAGTTAGTATTGCTATTCGATTTACCTATATACTTCAAGATTGGCAGCAGTATTTTTGGCCTCAGCAACCTCCAGGTGAGATTATTTAAAACTATATTTAACTTAGTGAATATAAATGGAAAAGAAAATATATTCAGAAATTAGAATTATTTAAGAGTGTGTTTTAAATTTGAAATATTTATAATTCATTCTAAATGTAATGTTGCTGATTTCATTGCCTTTATCATTTTTTTCTCTTTAGAAAGCTCTAGGTTGTTCTAGAGACAGTATTACTCTATATTTGACAAACTGTGTTTGAAAGTTAATATTGTTTATAAAGTATCCCTCTGCTGTTGAATGTCATGTGCTGTAAATTAGTATGTAGTGAATGATTAAAATGTCTGTTTTTTAAAATATTATAATAAGAGAACCTGTCATAAGCTGAGGCTAGATTGCAGAGAACCTTATAGAGTTTGAAGAAAAGTGCTAAATAAGGAAATCAGAAAAGAAAAAATGCTTATATACACATATACTTATCATGGGAAGGCCTATAGAGTATTGTACTTTAACTTGCATTTGATAAAAATGTAATTAAAATCAATTTACCTGCTTGGCTATTTAAATACTGCTTCATTCAACAATCATTAATTATTGGCTTATAATAGGCCAGACTGTGCTAAGGATACAAATATGAACAAGACATCACATAAGTTCTAGAAAAGCTCAGCCTGATAGACATAGAGCCTAATTAAGTGAGGTTTTGGTTCCTGGGTGTTTCTCTCACATATAAATGGAATTATATTCACGTACATCTAATAAGAAATTAAACACAAACATAAATTATTACAAGGAATTTATTAGCCCGAAAACATTTTTCAGTCTCCCTCCCTCAAAGAGAAATAAATCAAAATAAAATAATATTCCTAACTGTTTATTTTTATTCTAAGTAGTTGGTTATTTATAGGATTGAAAATAATAAATTGGTAGTCTTGGGATGATAGTAAAATTAATGTGGTACATCCTTAGCTTTTGGTAGTTATATATACTACTACTACTTTATTTTATGTACCATTGCATAATTTGAAACTCTAATGAACAATAAAAGAACTGCGTCTAAACTACAGCAAAAGGAAATAAAAGCTAAGTTGACATTTATATTAGAAGAAAGACTCAAATGTTTGTTTTGGTAATTTTAGTTCTTAAACAATAATACCCACTAGACAGTTTGTAGTTGGCTTCTCATTAGACGTTTAAATTCCTACCTTCATTTTCCTTTTTTCAAAAGCTGCTCTAATATTAGTCAATTTTAAAGATTTCCCAAGATGGCACCTTGGTCTGTTGATGATCTAAGAAGAAGCCCAAGAGCCAGAATCTTAGCAGTATAATTATGATTGCCGATAAGGCCTTTGTTAACATTCTATTGCCAATTTTTTTTTAATGGGGATAAAAATATTAACTTTCTTCCTTGGTGGATTGAAGGCCATATACATTTTTAATATTTTCTCCTCTAAAGGGAAAAAAGGGATTGAACATGTAATATGGGCCAGACACTGTGCTCGGCATTTTATATGTTATTTCATATAATTCTTATTTACCTATGAGAACAGGTATCTTTCTTAGAGAAAAGTAACTGGACCAAGGTCACATGGTCACCAAGTGATAAAGTTCTCATTCAAACACCAAACTCTAAATAACCACGATCCTTTCATTTTACAGTGTTACTTCTCAACTTTTGATTTCGTTAAAACTGTTGTACAGGTGTAGTATCTAGTAATTTTTCATTTACAAAATGTGCTTATTATAAATTTTGAAACTCTTAAAAATTGACATCTTATAATAAAGCTAGTCATTGTGATCTTTATTATTGTAAGCATTCTTTAGTTGGAAAAATGGAATGAATTGACTTGAAAAAAGTTACTGAATCAAGTAATTGAACCATATATAATGACTAATTTTAATAATTTAGTTAGGGTGTAGATAATTGTCAAACATGATTTTAGCAAATCTGGGGAGTGTTCATAACTCAACAGTAGACTTTAATTTTAGGAATTCCCAATGTAGTATGAATAATTAAAAACAACCATCTGTATTATTTCAAATAGAAAAATCTTTTGATGTGTTTTAGAAGTGTTTATTACTTCTTCATGAGGGATGGAACTAAGGGGAGTGATTTACTCTATAAATTCTCTAGTCTCAGATAACCATTCATAATAGAAAGGAAATTCTTCAGTGAACTTTAAATATTTCCATGTATTATCAACTGAAATATAATTTTATTAATGATGACTAATTTGTTATTCAGAAACTATTGACAGCAAAACTGATGAATGTAGATTAGTGCTTAAATTTTTTAATACTTGGATAATCTTTCTTTCAGATGATATTAATCACAGTCTTAGGAAATGCAAAAAAACTTTACAGGAATAATGTTCTCTTGAGTAGTAGTTAAAGAATATTTAATAAGGTTAAAATTAGAATGCATGAACTGAATTAAACACTGGGTAGTTAAGAACACTGAGTGTGTCCTTTTACTTTAACTTTCTTGGGGGAAGTCTTTAATACCTGGCTGCTTGCTTTCTAACTTGCTATATGTGCTGTTGATGTAGGCATTTTTAAATCTATCATCTTCCAAAGGGCTAAACTAATTAATTCTTATGTCTCTGTTTTTTGCTCAATAATGGAAAAATTATTTACTTTGTTTAGATATAGATGCCCTTGTAGGAGGAGAAGTTGGAGGTTTGGAGTTTGGCAAGTTACCATTTGGTGCCTGTGAAGATCCTATTAGGTGAGAATTTCAATCTGTCATTTGAATTATGGTACCTCATTTAAAAAATTACATTGATACTGATTTTACTGTGCTTTATAATAATGTAGTCTCCTGGAATGAATATAGTACTGGATTCAGACCTATGACTAACAATCTGTCCATCTTATTTTTCTCTGTAGCTTAAGTAATAAAAGAGGCTTTAATTTTTTTTTTTCTTTATTGATTTTAGAGAGAGGAAGGGAGAGGGAAAGAGAGATAGAAACATCGATGAGAGAGAACATCAATTGGCCACCTCCTGCATGCTCCACACTGGGGGTCAGGCCCACAACCTGGGCATGTGCCCTGACTGGGAATTGAACTGGCAACCTCTTGGTGCTTGGGTCAATGCTCAACCACTGAGCCACACTGGCTGGGCTTTTTTTTTTTTCTTTATTGATTTTAGAGAGAGGAAGGGAGAGGGAGAGATAGAAACATCAATGAGAGAGAATATCAATTGGCCGCCTCCTGCATGCCCTGCACTGGGGATCAGGCCCACAACCTGGGCATGTGCTCTGACCAGGAATCAAACCGGCGACCTCTTGGTGCATGGGTCGACGCTCAACCACTGAGCCACACCGGCCGGGCAAGGCTTTAAAATAATGTATAAAATATATATAATACCGTTTATTGATTATTCCTTATAGAAGGGATTCTTGGTCTACTTTTTGGGAAACATTTGAAATATTGAAAACACAGACTGTGATTGTTATATATAACAAACCTGCAGGTATCTATCACCCAGAATTAACAGCTGTTTATATTTTTCCTTACCACTTTTTCAAAATGTACAAATTAAGACTTAAGTTTAAGACTTAAGGCATAAGGGTGACCTCTTAGGTTACACACCTGCTTTTCTAGAAGAGCTACTGAACTTTAAGAAAAAGTTGTTTCACAAGAAAATGTGGGGCTTAGAAAGTTTAATCACCAGTGACAAAATATTTGGAAAATATAAACAATGGTGATTTGGAAACTATCTTATTTGTTAAGTTAAACTATTTGGTTAATTAAAAATACATATATACACATGCATAATACATTCTTAATACTCTCACATAGAGGTAGAAATAATAATACTTTTTAACTTAAAATTATTTGAGAAGATAAAGTAAATATCTTTTGTAATTGATATTTATTTTTTTATTATATGAGCTGGGCACAGTGCTAAATGACGAAAGATACAGAAGTAAATAAAACAGTGTCTGCCTTCGTGGCATTTACAGTCTAGTTGAAGGAAATAGATTTGAAATAAACACCTAAATAAACATACAAGTTAAGGGATAATTTGAAGGAAAAATATGGGATGTAGTGACAGTAAAATGAGGAGTTAGTTTAGATTGGGACACCATCAGAAAAGTGTTCTCAAAGGAAGTGATATTTAACTTTAGTCTCAATTAGGGGTGGACTTATCCAGGCAAAGAGTTAGATAACAACCATGCCAGGTGGAAGGAAGAGCCTATGTATGCCAAAGGGCCTTGATGCAGGAAAGAGTTTGGCTTGTTTACAGTCCTCCCTCGCCACTTTGTGCTTTGACTTTTGCGGCTTCACTCTATCACGGTTTTTTCAAATACTATACTATATTCAAATATAGATAGAAAGTCAAAGCGTGAAGTGGTAAGGGACAACTGCGTATAAGTAAAGAATCCTACTTTGCGGAAATTCATTTATCCGGGAGTCTGGAACTGATTAACTGTGACAAGTGAGGGCCGACTGTATTTGAGGAAACACAAGGTGTGGCCAGCATGGCTAGAATATAGCGAACAAAAAGGGAATGGTATATGATGACTTACAGATAGGTATTTTTTAATATGTTTTATTGATTTTTTTTTTAGAGAGAGAGGAAGGGAGAGGTAGAGAGAGATAGAAACATTGATGAGAGAGAAATATCAATTGGCTACCTCCTGCACACCTTCTACTGGGGATTGAGCCTGAAACCCAGGCATGTGCCCTGACCAGGAATTGAACCGGCGACCTCTTGGTTCATGGGTTGATGCTCAACCACTGAGCCACACCCACTGGGACTTAGAGATAGATTCATTGCTCTCCAGCTGGTTCATTTATTTGAATTTTGCTTAGAGAAAATTTAGGGGGAAATAATAAAATTGATCAGGTAGTAGAAATTTGAAATAGTTATTAAATATTCCTAATTTTTATATGTGATAATGAGTTAGCAGGGAAACAAATGATTGAAGAAGAATGCAAAAATAAATTAGGGGTAAGATGGTTTGTATGGTAGACCAGTTAAATCAAATGCTGATTAGCAAATGTTGTGGGCATTGTGCTTTTGAAAGGAATCTTGGGCAGTGGAAGAGGAAATGAAGAGGCTTTTTTTAGTGTCCTCTCTCCTTGTCAAAGAAATTGTTCTGTAGTTAGAGGGAGAAGAGAGGACATAGTCATAAAAGCTTAGGAACTGAATCTGAGGTTAATACCTAAAATTATTCAGGAGCTTATAATTTTAAACTAATCATCTATAATCACATACTGTTTATGGTCATTTTTTTAACTTTAAAAATTAGTTTTATAATGAAAGTAATAGTTCATGTTCAACAGAAAATTTAGAAAATATTTTTAAAAAGCAAAATTGTATGTTTACTAATCAGGGTTTTAGTTGCAAACTGTAGTAGTCAACTCAAAATCATGCAAAAAATCAACTTATTGGAAAAGATATTTGATGACTCAAAGGTTTAATTGGGACCATTATAGGACTGGGCTTAGAAAATAGGCTTGAAACAAGGGTGGCTAGTTGTTTAGTTTATAACTGAGGTTACACTGTATTGTTGTGGAGAGCTGGCCCTGTTTTCACAGTGCATTCTAAACTGTACTTGTGGATTCAGAGTCTCAGACTGGAGTTGCCAACTGGTCGAGCACCACCAAAGGTCATAGAAGTAATGTAATTGGCTCTTTTGGCTTCTGTATTGTCCAAACATAAGTGAATTTAGAATCTAGACAGGAAAAAAAAAATCATTAAATTCATCATCCCACCACTCCTAAGTGATCACTGATTACAGCTTGATATATGTGCTTCCAGCGGTTTTTTCCTATGCGAGAATTTGTTGTGTATGTGTATGCATGTGCAGCAAGGGTCTGCAGGACCCACCCTCACGTCAGTGGTTTGTTAGGAGGACTCACAGAACTCAGGGGTTGTGCTTGTGGCTATGATTTATTACAGCAAAAGAATACAATGCAAAAATCAAAGGAAGAATTGCATAGGGTGAGGTTCGGAGCAAACTAGGTACAAGCTTCCTCTCCCAATGTAGTTACACGGGACACACTTAATTCTCCCAGCAATGAATTGTGATGTATCAAAGGCTCTCTATCAGGGAAGCTCATTAGAGACTCGGTGCTTGGGTTTCTTGTTTTTGTTTTTAATCCTCACCCAAGCATATGGTTTTTGTTTTTGATTTTTTAATTTTTTGGGGTTTTTTAAATTGATTTTAGAGAGAGACAGAGACAGAGTCAGAGAGATGAGAGAGAGAGAGGACACCAATGCGAGAGAGAAACATCAATCTGTTGCCCTGACTGGGGTCAGACCTGAAGTTTAGGTATGTGCCCTGACTGGGAATCAAACTCACAATCTAGGTATGTGCTCTGAATTGAACCTGAAACCTTTTGGTGTATGGGACTGCTCCAACTAACTGAGCCACCTGGCCAGGGTGATGCTTGGGGTTTTTATCTGGGGCAAGTCACGTAGGCACCTTCTGCCTAAAATGTATCAAAAAGAAAGCAGTTATTCTACCCTGGCCAGGGTGCCTCAATGGTTAGAGCGTTGGCCCTCACACCGAAGGGTCACTGGTTGGATTCCTGGTCAAGGACAGATACCTGGGTTGCAGGTTTGATCCCTGGCTGGACAGGGCTCATGCAGGAGGCAACCAATCAATGTGTCTCTCTCACATTGATGTTTCTCTCTCTCTCTCTCTTCCCCCTTTCATCCACTCTCTCTAAAAATCAATGGAAGAAATATCCTCAGGTGAGGATTAAGACAAAAAAGAAAGCAGGTGTTCAGCCTAAACCATATTGTTTGCACAAGTAGTTTAGTCACAGTGAGCTAGAATGGTACGAAACCTTCAGAAATCCAAGTTTCCAGGTGCCAAGCCAAGGGCCAGCCTTGCAAGTAGTCCTTTCCAAATGTCACACCTGCTATGTTAACTCATTTTTGTACAGTATGTGTGCATAGTTTATAAATGTATGTCACCCTCTGTATTTTTTGTGCCTTGCTTTTTTTATTTTATAATTTTACATGAACACTTTTTGAAACTTAGTATTTATTTATAATAAGAGGTCAGCACACTATGACCTTTGGACCAAATCAGGCCAGTAGCTTGTTTTTGTATAGCCAATGAGCTAAGAATGGTTTTTACATTTTAAAGGTTTTTAAAAGAAAAAATAGCCAAGAATATAACAGAGACTACATGGCTCACAAAACCTAAAATATTTACTTTCTGATCCTTTGCAGAAAAACTTTGCCAACCCTCACTTATAACAATTTTTCACAATTGACATGTAATTCACGTACATGAAATTCACCATTTAAAAATGTACAGTTTAGTGATTTTTAGTATTTATAGAGTTGTGCAACCATCATCACTATCTAATTCCAGAAAACTTTTATTACCCCAAAAAGAAACACCTCACCTCTCAACTGTCATCCCTCCCAATCTCCCTAGGCTCTCCAGCTATAGGAAAGTACCACTTTTACTTTCTGTTTCTATGGATTTGCCTATTCAGGACATTTCATATAAATTGCAGTATACAATATGTTCTCTTTTGTGTCTGGCTTCTTTCACTTAGCATAATGTTTTTGAGGTTCATCCATATTGTAACATGAGTCAGTACTACATTGTTTTGCATGGCTGTATAATATGCCATTGTGTGGATATACCACATTTTATTTATCCATTCACCAGTGATAGATATTTGGATTATTTACGCTTTTTGACTATTATGTATAGCACGTTTTTTAAATGTCTGCAAAGATACCTACTTCATATGGATGTGCTACCATTTGCTAAACTAGTTGTTTCCATTTTTATTGTTATAAATAATACCACTTTTAACATACTTGTGTATATATCTCTGGTTATTTACCTAGGATACATTTCTAGAAGTAAGATTGCTGAGTTATAGAGGATACACACACACACACACTATTAAAGCTTTGGGATATATTTTATGTTTTGTTTATTTTCAGTGAACTCCACTTGGCAACTACATGGCCTCACCTGACTGAAGGTATCATTGTGGATAATGATGTTTATTCGTAAGTATGTTAAGAGTAGTACATTGAAACTCAAGCATTTCACTTGAATAAATTAACTGCCAAGTGGTTAGCAGTTTTCCTTTTTCTTTATATCAGTTTCTGATAAGGTTGATTTTTCTTTTATTTTTTAAAGATCACTTCTTAGACTGATTAATGTGAATTAGAGGTATATTTTTAAGCTGCTGACTTTGGGGATGTGATCCTTAGTTCAGAGATAATGAACAACCTGAATCTTACTTGGTTTTAGGAAAGATATCAGTTTGGGATTTAGTGCATAATCCTGTTAAACTTTTCTTAGCTGGGTAGAAAGCATTTCATGAAGTGCTTTAAAGAGATGATCGTCATCAGAATGTGTAGAAATAATATTTGATCTTTAAATGTCATAAGTAACATCCATGTCATATACTCCTTAGCAATGGAAACAACTTGAAAACTACAGCAAGCATTATCTAGGAAGAATATGGAGAAAGAGGAGAGCAATTTTAGTACCCTCTCATTGCTGATGTAGAACAGTGAGAAATAGGACACTTTTTTTTTCATAATTAAAACAAATGTGTTATATTTGCTGCTAGTGAAAGTAACATGAGTTTTCTAAGATGGGTATAAAGTAGAAAGTAAAGACTACCTACAATCCCATTCCTTAAAAGACAGCCAGTTTGCATTTTGGGATGTATCCTTTTTTTATAATTGAGTTATAATTGACATATAACATTATATTAGTTTCAGGTTTATAACTTAAAAATGATTTGATATTTGAATGAGGGTGTATCTTTTTTAAATTAAATTTATATATTAATTTGCTTCACTCATTTAATATATTAGTTTACATTGTTTGTGCCTGTAAATGTAGATTCATGTTGTCATTTTAAAATTTTTACTGCATAGTATTTCATTAAATGAATGCATGATAATCTGTGTAATTGAGAAAATAGGGCACTTTTGATCTTGGGCAAACTTTTGTAGTTTTTTAACTTAATAATGCTATAAAAAAGATTAAGACAATTATGCATACTTGCTTATTTCTCCTTCCTTTTTTATAATTCCTAAAATAAAAATCTCTCATTAGATTATCAGTGTACATTACCCATTCAGAATCATTTTAATATATATATATATTTTTGTTTTTTCCTTTTGTTCTATTTTGTCCAAGCACTTTGGTTTCTTAAGATTTTTTTTTTTTTTTTTTTGGACTCATATAAATGGCCTAATGCATCCGAATAATAGTAAGTTTAAGGAAAGCAAAATGGATGACTTGTCCTTCTATATAATGTTTTAATTACACTGCATTTTGATAAATCCACAAGCATTGCAGATTATCATAATTAGGATCTTATGTTTATTGTTTTGCATTTTAGTGATTTGGATCCTATTCAGGCTCCCCATTGGTCTGTTAGAGTTCGGAAAGCTGATAATCCTCAGTGTTTACTAGGTAAGATACGTTATCTTCCTTTCCTCAAATACCACCAGTCTGCCTGTCTTCCAGATCAGGAACACTGAATTCATTCTTTATACTTTATTTTATCTATCAAAAAATTTTTTTCTTATTTTATTTTTTTACATTTGTGACCTCCTTAGTTAACACCATTTGAAAAACATCTTTGTGCCCTGGCTAGTGTGGCTCAGTTGGTCTCCTACACCGAAAGGTGGTGGGTTTGATCCCCGGTCAGGGCATGTATAGGGAGGTGGGGGAACCGATGTTTCTCTCTCACGTAAATGTTTCTCTCTCTCTCTCTCTGTATCTCAAAATCAATTTTTAAAAAAATCTTTGCTAACAGCAATGAATTCTTGTAGTTACTCTTGAATAGCACTAGCATAATTTCTTTTTTGTCTTTTAGTTTTAACCAGTCACACCTCAGAATTCTCTGAGTTTCATTCTTAAAATGCTTTTATGTCACTTCCTTTTTTCCTCTTGTGGTATAGTCTACATCACCTATTCTAGCTATTGGAACCTTTTTGCCTTTTGCTATCCCTCTGGACTTGTGGTATATGATGGAAAGAACATTGATTTTTACTATCTATTAGAGTCCTTTTGTAGAGTTATACCACATATGCAAACCTGTTTTCTGTTAGAGGAGAAGAGGTGTAAATAATCTTTTACACCTCATAGGGTTATTTGAAGAATCAAATGAAATGACATAAATAGAAATACTATGAAAAATATCCATTGCTATTTAGATAGTATTATTGTATCCCATGTCTGGAATTATCTTTCCCTTCTCATTTTTGTAGATGTCTCTTTCATGAAGTTCTTCTGAACCCTCTTCTCAGCGTGCTTTTTCGTCTTTTTTTTTCTCATAGTTAGTACACATGAAAATATTTTCTCTATTTCTGTGTTCCTCCATGCCACCTTCATTCCATATAGCCTGATATATTACCATTCATCTGAAGGAATTAAATATTTAATGATAACAGTAATGATGCATTTCTCTAAAGCATTATTTTCTTGGGCTCTATATTCATCATATGCTATTCATCAAATGCTAATTGGGACTTGCCATTTGTGCTAACTATAATAGTGAATAAAAAGATAGGTAACATAAAATTCCTGCCATCAGTGAATTTGTCTTGGGATGTTAGGGAGGTAGATATCAAGAATTTTAGAGATGAATAGACCTTGTTTTAATTCCTAGATCCACCAGTTTGAGCAAGTTTTGTAATTTCTTCAAATCTTAATAGAATATAGTTAATAATAGTACACAGTCCATAGAGTTATTGAGAACATCAAATAAGATTATGTATGTGTGTATGTATCACATTTAACACAGTGCCTATCATGGTAAATGCTCAATAAATAATTTCTCAAGTTTAATCATTGATTTATTAAATTATTAAATTTACTTACTAAATTGTTTCTAGTTCCTTATCATTCTTCATCCACTGACTTCTGTGATAATTGCAGAGGACCTTAGAATTAAAAGTATTTTCATAATTGTTCCATGATCTCTACTTCATTGACTTGATATGTTTATATGACTAGATTATAGGATTTTCCTATTTTTCTAAAGAACTTCAGAAAATGTTCTAGGTTTATCAGATCTAATTAGTGAATTCTCAAACTTAGATGTACTCAGTATATTATATTGTCATAATTTTGGATTGATAGTTCTTGTTAAGCTCTAATTTCTTTGTGCAGACATCTCATTGCAGCTCTTTACATGACATCAAACTTTTTCCCCTTTCTTATAATAACACAAAGTGTACCATTAAAACGCAGCTAAAACTGAAATAACTTCATCTTATATGATTTCTTAATCTTCTAGAAACATCTTTAGTATTTCTTTTTTTTTTTTTAATCCTCACCTGAGGATATTTTTACATTTATCTTCAGACAGAGTGGGAGGGAGGGAGAGAGAGAGAAACATTGATGTGAGAGAGACACATTGACTGGTTGCCTCCCGCATGACTCCAACCAGGCCTGGGGACAAATGGCAATCGAGGTACGTGCCTTTGGCTGGAATCGAACCCGGGACTCTTTGGTCCGAAAACCAACGTTCTAACCGCTGAGCCAAACCAGCCAGGGCTTTAGTATTTCTTTTTAATTTTAATTTTTTTAATGAATTCAGAATTCCAGTAGGGTGGCAGTTAGGGGAAAAAGACCACTATATACTTAGAGTAATATTCTTGTTACTTGTACAGCTTAATGAGAATAGATATTCTTTGTCTTATCTAGGCACAGAGCACAGATACAGTTACTTTTCTTTCATTCTAGAAGGAATTCTAAGAAAAATTATTACCCTGGGACATGAAGAGAAAAGAAGAGCCAGGCTTCCTTTAAAATAGGATTAATATTTGTCTTGAGTTAGAAATAACTGAATTTTGTTGTTTTTGTTGTATATATGTGTGTTTTGCCATATCTTAGTTAATAGCTTTGTGAAAACGTGTAATTTATAGGACTGATTTCTTTCGATTAAGTGTCAAAAATTAGTAACATTTTTTTCTCTGTAGGTGATTTTGTCACTGAATTTTTTAAAGTTTGCCGTCGGAAGGAGTCAACTGATGAGATTCTTGGACGATCCACATTTGAGGAAGAAGGAAGAGGTCACCTACTTTTTTTTTTAACTTATTTTAAAATGTGTAACCCATTTTCTTTGGCACATTTCTAGTAACTATTTATCTATTTTCTTATTTGAAGTAAGTTGGAGAAACAAGTGTTGATGGACTAGATAGCTACCATTTCTCTCCAGGCTATACTATATACCCTGAACTTAAAATATTAAGTGAGTTTAATAAATTCTTTCCACCAAAAATGTAAGCTATTTTGAAAAGCAGGGTTTTAGAGGTTTATTTTTTAAGTCCCCTGGGGAGAAATAACTTGTTACACCTTTGTCAGTCATACATGTATATAAAGCTAAACATGTGTATTAAAATTTTATAATTTTAAGGCCATGTAACACTAGTGAAAGGGGTGACTAAAATATTTTATACAATCTTCAGTTTACGCATCATTTTAATCTGCTAAGGTTGGTGATATAATTTGTATTCATTTCTGTTCTTATAGAAATTGCTGATATAACTCATGCTTTGTCAAAGTTGACAGAGCCAGCACCTGTTCCAATTCATAAATTATCAGTTTCAAATATGGTACATACTGCAAAGAAGAAAATACAAAAACACAGAGGTGTAGAAGAGTCACCACTGAATAATGATGTCCTCAATACTATTCTCTTGGTAAGTAATAATAGTGTCTTTATATGTCTATATGCATATGCATTTATTCATTATATCTTCAGTCCTTTCTGTGTGACAGGCACTGGATTAGGGATATAAAATGACTAAAACAAAGTGTCCACATTCAGAGAGTTCTCACTAGTGTGTGGGGAAAGGCAAGTAAAGCAATAGTTACAATACCATGTTGCATGTGACTTGAAGTCTGGCAGAGGGGCTGTGAGAACACAGCAGAGGATGTGTCTGTCTCTGGGCAGTGGCAATCAGGGAAGGCTTCATAAAGAGGGACACTTGAGCTACATGTGGAAGAGAAGAAGGCTTTAGAAGCAAAGGAATAGCAGAGGTCTAACAGAGCATGTTGACTAGTTTGGGATATTATATGGTACTTGGAGTGGCTAGAGACGAGGCTGAAGAGGTAGCAGGTGACCTACCACTCTGAAGGGCTGGACTTCATCATGCAGTTTCATGCCATTTTAAGCAGGGCAACATGATCAGAATTGTATTTTTGAAATTTTTCTTTCACAGCAGTCCGGAGAAAGCTTTATGTTTTATAGTGAGTACTAAAAGGGGCTAGGGTGTCTCCTAGGCATAGTGTGGAACAGGCCCAGCCTGGGAACCTGACTTACTGTGTGACTTTGAACAAGCCATTTAACTTCAGTTTCCTCATCTGGAAAGAGGCTAATAAAACCTTGTGAGATTGTTGTGAGGATTAAAGGACCTTCTGTACACTGCCTGGCATAAAATAGGCCTTTGATAAATGATACATATTCTTACTGTAATTATAGTTATAATCATACTTTTGGCAATTTGTGCATTAAAACAGCTTGGGAAAAACCTTCAAGAGTAGTGCAATGAAAAGAAAACTGGTCTTGGAAACTTGATGTTAATCTTATCCTTGTCGTTAATATGAACACTACTCTTAACCAGATTTTCAGCTTCTGTGTCTGTAAGACATGAGCAGTGATACTTAGCTCACACAGTGATATGAGAATGGGATATTTTTTGTAAATGTGCCTAGTAGGGGGGGTTGGCACACAGTAGTTCCTCTATTTCTAAAAATCTGTTGAGTATGATCTGTAATATGTGGCAGAGTATGCATAGTAAAAGGAATTACAAGTCAGCAGTACCACAAATTACTTTGGAGAAACAGTGATTTAAAAAAAAAAAGACTGAAAACAAATTTCTGTAGAGAAGGCCCCTTCTTAAGAATGTATCCTTAGGGATTTTATTCCAGTAATATAGCTCAATTGTCATAGACATTGAATTTTTCTTTTTTAACCACTCCTGCACACATACACATAAACAGAGACCACGTAGAAAAGATACACTGGTCATTACAAGTTTAGACTGCTTCCTGCTTTCTAGGGGTATTTCATACAGTGAAGTTATATGTCTTAAATAGCATACTTTTATTATTTCATGTATGAAGATCTGTGGATAATATACCTCTACTGCGTCTCGTGAATATGTGGGTGTTTTAAATTTTTCTTTTATAGCTTTGTCTTTTTCATAATATTAACACTTTTTTAAAACTTCAATGACCTTGGATGAGCCTGAAATCATAGTGGAGAAATCTTGGTTTTGCATTCTGTGTAGTTCACAGAACCAGTAGAACCACCAACTGGCCAGTACAACAAGAACATTTTCATTGTTTTAATAGCAAAATCATTAAAAAGTCAAATAGTGCCTATATGAGTAACAAAAATCAACAAATTAGGAAATTTTGTTGAAAAAAGTGGTTATTTTCTTTCTCCCTAAGTTCTTATTCCCTGATGCTGCTTCTGAGAAGCTATTAGATGGAACTTCTTCAACCGACAACAATAATCCTTCATCAGAAAGTGAAGAATATGTAAGTTGACTGAGTTGATCTGGAGTTCAGTGACTAAAATGCATCACATTTCTGAGGGTTTGCTATATTTCTAGTTTAGTAGCATAAGGATTTTTTTATTTTAAAAATCACCTTAGGAAAACTTGAGACTCAAGATCATGGCCTTCACTTAGAAAGTGACCTGCTGTAGAACACTGACATATTTTGAGTAGTAAGAACTTTTCTGGTAACAATGAAGAAAAATAGCATAAATATGCTGTGCATGATTGTGGCATTTCCCTCATTTTAGGCTTTTCGTAAATCATAAAATTTGTTTTCAACAGATTGTTCCTGTATTTCAAACTAGGAAGTGAGTGAAAAACTCTTTAATGAAGTAAAATATATAAAATGAAGTAAAATTTTCATGTTTTCCTTATCCGGGTCTTTGGTAAATTGAGAAATGAGTTTAAATGACAGATACAGAGATATCAATCTGTTATAGCAGTTATTGTTAAAAAGTAGATATCATAAAGTGAGGAGAGAAAGCAAAGGCTTTACATTTTCAATTTGTACAGTTCTGAGTTTATTTTATAGTTTTGGTTTTGACCAGTGTGTACTATTTTTTTAATTTTTTTATCCTCACCCAAGGACATTTTTGCATTTATCTTCAGATAGAGCGGGAGGTAGAGAGAGGGGAGGAGAGAGAGAGAGAGAGAAACATCGATGTGAGAGAGACACATCAACTGGTTGCCACCCACAGGACCCCAGCTGGGGCGGGGACAAACTGCAACCAAGGTATGTGCCCTTAGCGGGAACCGAACCCGGGACTCTCTGGTCCGCAGGCCGACGCTCTAACTGCTGAGCCAAACTGGCCAGGGCTGTACTATTTTTAATTAAAAGATTTTTAAAGTAACACATGAAATTTGGAATACATCTTGAAAATTCCGCAGAAGAAATTAAAACTTGTAACTTTAGCCTCACTAAACTATAGTTTCACTTTTTTTGATCCTTGTAGAAATCTTGAAAACATGGAACTGCCTAAGAACAATTTAGGCAATAATGTATTAGACATTGATAAAAGCTACTTTGGGTAGGATAGATTAATTTTAGTGTTAAAATCTCCACCCAAACAGTTTTTGATTATACATGTAAATGTGTTAACAAGTTTTGCTTTGTTTCTGTTTTGTTAAATTTAGAATCTCTACAATCAGTTCAAATCTGCACCGTCTGACAGTTTAACATACAAATTGGCCTTGTGTCTTTGTATGATCAATTTTTACCATGGAGGATTGAAAGGAGTGGCACACCTCTGGCAGGAATTTGTTCTTGAAATGCGTTTCAGATGGGAAAACAACTTTCTGATTCCAGGGTAATAATTTCAATATCCAGTTGTGTGTAAAGAGGATTTTTGTTGGCACAATCTGACTTTTGAAACATTAGTTCTAGGAAATCCGCTCTAAGAAAATGGTAAGAAACTTTGGACATGATTTACGTTCAGAGGTGTTCACTGCAGCCAATTTATAATAGGGGGAAAAAACAGGTGAAACAACCTAAGTATCAAACATGAAAGAATGGTTAAATAAAATTATGATGTATCTTTGCAAAGGAAAGTTGTCGATCCATTACAAGTTTTTTCCCCCCCAAGAATCTCTAATAACATTGAAATGATCCTAATATTTGTAGTAAAGTAGAATATAATGTTGCATATACCGAAAACTTTCAATTATGCTGATATATAGCATTGTACAGCAAAATAAATGGAAAGAAATACAGCCAAATGTCAACAGTAGTTTTCCCAGTTGTGATATGATATTTTTATTTTGTTCTTTATACATTTGTGTATTTTCTAAATTTTGTGTAGTGAACATATATTTTTATAGTTAGGGAGGAAACATCTCTAGAGTTTATAAGTTCAGATATTAAACATTACCTGTGATTGTATGTGTGTGTGTAGTTTATAGTGACATTTCACTTAATCACATAGGAGAGTTTAGTTAGCATAAATGTTGGTATTGCATAGGTTACAGATTATCTACTCATAATGGAGGAGACTCATGATGTAATTAATATAAAATGGTGACTAATCCAAAAATGTTTACTCTTAGGTCATTTGCCAGTTTCTGCTTAGCTGCATTCTCTCTTTGCTGATTACTGGGAACTTAGTGGTTTAGAATTAGAGGCAGTCCAGGCAAAAGAGAGTTGAAGATTGATGGTTTTTATGTTGAGAATCCACTATAACAATTGAGAACTAAAAATATAGTCAAATTTCT